>JAUPFT010000023.1:10908342-13653342 GCA_036936625.1 Parnassius smintheus behrii
CCCTAATTCTTTTTCTAAAATAAAAGTAACCTTACGTACTCCTTATAACATGAGCTATCTGCCAGTGAAGACCCCGTCAAAATCGTGCCAGCCATTTCGGAGATTAGCCGGAACTAAACGACACCAAAATTTTAAATTTTTTTTTTATATATAGGTACCATATATCACATGCATTTAGTATTTTGACATTTAAAACAGACAATTTAATTTTAATTTATTTGTACAGATTGAAGCTCATCCCAGACTAAAGCAACCAAATACTAAATATACAATTCGTGGATCATATAAAATGCAGTGTCGTTAAATTTTCGCATAAAACTTTACAAGCAAGTTCCCACTGGGACCCCTGCCGTGCCACGCATGAATTTCATTCTTGAAGTTTACAGTATCACTTGCAGGGGCATAACGAACAGTTAGTTTACGAACTTTATTGTTTGCGTTTGCCTGTACTTTAATAGACACGTACTATTTCACTCGTTTTATTGTTGACTCTACAGAGTTAAGAAAATCTAAATAAATAAGTAATTATTGATATGTGTTTATTGATATAATATTATTCAAATATTATTTCCTTTAAGCCGACTCCAATAAATTCCTACATTTACTCTTTTTTTGTATGCTGTAACGCGATATCTTCATCAATTGTGAACCAATTATGATGATTCTGTTTATATTTAATAGGTTCAAAAATGATACACATATTAAAATATTACCGATATTAATATTTAAAAATATCATCACCTATTAGCCGATTTCAAAAAAGGCTAACAAATTTGTTTTGCTATTATTTCACCCGGACCGAGATTCGAACCCTGGTCCTGTTTAATATTCGCGTTTACTACAACTAGATCGACGAGGCACTCCACATTTGTAATATTTGCGTGTGTTCGTAATTAGACACGATTTTAATGAAATTTTAATGGTTTACTTATGGAATCGCCTGGATAGTTCATGGCTTTAGTCTTTAGGTGATGCTGTTTTTAAGATTCAGAAATCACCTGTGCCAATCCGGGGCAGATCGCTTGTCCTACGATATAAAATCGAACTTTTCTTCCTTCTCAAAGAGTTAAAAGTTAGTTAAAATTACAGCTTATATACGTCTCAATGCCAGGCACGGGCTACCTCTTATTTTTGAGTAGGTTTTAAGGCAAGGAAATATCTGCCGCGCTGCATCAATGTGTGGTGGCCGATTTCACGTGTCTTTTTGTTATTTTTCAAATATGCAGATTATCTCATGATGTTTTCCTTCACTGCCCAGCACGTGGTAAATCTACATTTAAAATTGCAAATAACAATTTCATTGACGCCGGCGGAGATCGAACCTGAGTTGCACGCGAACTGTGAAATTTACAGCGAGCACTTAGCTGAGCTACCCCGGCTCTCTAAGAGGCTCTCTAAGGGCGTGCGTAATCTAAATCAAATTTATCATCTCTTTTAAAGTAATATGTTCGCGAAGTTAAGTTCGACCAGGCTAATCACCTTAGTGTAAAGGTTAATTGCAAAAAAGTTATTGTGCAATCAGTGGAGTTCATAAGCTGAATGGAATTTAACGGAACTCGACTTACGCACTTGAATACGGCAATAGTTTATTTATGTTAGAATCAGAGACCTTTGTAACAGATATAAGCGATTTGTACCCAAATGATTTTACGTGGTAGCGCCACGCTGCAGCTGTATTAGTTGTAGCACGAATGGGTCGGCTCGATCGGGGAAGGACCACGCTCTCACAGAAGACCAGCGTAAAATAACGGGTTAACGCTGCTGTGTTTCCGAAGGTGAGTGTAGAGAAACGTTGACCCTTTTTACTGGAAACGAGATATTAAATCTTAGACCTCAGATATGACAACGTACCTGTATTTTGATTCTTAATCGAGAATTGATGTAGGTGTCTATGGGCACAGCATCCACCCTAATAGTAAATCGGGCAGACTTTGTTGTCGTTTGGCTCCCTACCTATGTCAAGTTAAAGTTACAGCCTATACACGTCCCACTGCTGGGAACAGGCTTCCTCTCATTTCTGAAAGGGTTTTAAGGTTGAAATGTCTGCCGCGCTGCCCCGATGCGTATTGGCAAACTTCACGTCTTCGAAAATTTTTATGCCGGCGAGGATTGAACCTGGGTTGCTCGCGTATTGTGAAATTTACTGCGAGCGCTAAATATTTGAGCTACCACAGCTTGTACTGCCCTATCTATTATTATGCATCAATTGTCAATGTTAACATTGAAAATTATAAAATATACGAAAGCGGGATACCATTTTTATTTAATTGTTAAAAAAATTACATTTGTCATATGAAATTTTACCTTTTTACAATGAAAACTAGAGGTTTTTCGTGTTTATTGAGTGAGGCATTCCATTTTAATTTTTTTAAATAAGAGGCGGCAAACGAGTATGCGGTTCCCATAATGGTAGCTGTACGTGCGTTGCAATTGTAGTCAACGGTGACAATGTATCTGTAGAGCTTCTTTTTTTAAACTTAAGTAACTAAAGGTGTCCACAGACCGCAGTCGCCACTTACCGTCAGGTAGACTGAAAGTTTGTTGGTGTTTTCAGATTTACAAAAAAAAGACTGAACCTAGGTTTACGGCCCTTCTTCAGCCTATTTACGAGTTCAAACATATTCTCAGTGATAAACATACATCTTCGTTTCGGTTTTTAATCATGGGTTTTATATTATTTAGTTAGAATACACTTTAAATTCTCAAATAATGATGATAAATTCGATGTTGTAATAATCACGGAATAAAATGCACATATTGCTTATTTATAAACTGTAAAGGTAAGAGGGGCGTGTACTAATAGGTAGGTAACAGGACTGTTGGAGAGCAGGTAGTGTCGACTTAAAATAATCTCCAAGTAGCGCCAGGTCCACACACATACGTCTCATAGCGCGTGCAAAATGATTTGATATTTGAATTAATAAAACGTATCACAATTATGATTATTATAGTACACCATAAGTAAACTAGCATAAGACATTGTCTTTAGCCAACCTACAGTGATAGACATCCTTCGTGAAACGAGAAAAGAGTACACCGCTTAGAGTTTCCGGTATCTTAATCCGTAATTTTTACGCTCATCAACTAGCTTTTTTTTTTTTTTGCGCCCGAAGCAAATATGGGCAACCCTCCGGAAAGCGGGGGAGGGAGGTTGGGAATGCTCATAGCATACCACGCAGCCGGCTGCGTGGTTATGTGGCGACTTTTACCCACTAAACCCAACCTTTTAGGAATTGGCTTAACGATCTGACTAGAGATCTCTAAGCCGTATACGAACGCGACCCTCCTTGGCAGAAAGGAGGGCGCATCTCCTGCCGTCCTGGTTTTTATACTTTCTTGTAATTGCTAGCTCCTATCCGTATCTGCTTTGAAACAGAAACGAACTGTTGTTTATTTACTCGCGGTTATTCAATTTTTACTGTTTTAAAAATTTCAAACATATATAGCCGTATAACAAACATCGAAACACCTTACGTAATTTTCATATACATTATGATAACTTCGCATCACTCTTATAATGCACCATCAGCAAGTGGGTAGAACTAACCTAATTAATATGTAAAAATGAAGTAAGATTTATTTAAGAGCACTTAGTTTTGTATATATTACTAGCGACCCTCCCTCCGGCTTTGCGCGGGTGATTTCTTGATCTTGATGACAGCGCCACCTACCGGGTTTGAGTTTTTAAACCATCCACAAAAAATATTAAAGCCATTTACGAGTTTTTGCGAAACTAACACACAGCATTAGATTTTTATATATAGAGATGATTTATTTGACCAGGTTGTTTTTTTTACTTTGCTTACTACATGACTGAGATACAGTAATTTAAATTATTAAAATTCAGGAGTAAACCAATATTCCTCCGTAACTATAAGCAATCGAAACGTAGTCAATTAAAAATAAATTTAAATTAAAAACGAAAAATTCCGTTATTTTAATTTTGTTCAAATCACTATTTATAGATAAATAGATAATAATTATTTATAAAATAAGAGATGAAATAAAATACGCGCGGTCTTATCGTTAATAATAATTTCTTGCAAACTAGGTACCTTTATTAATATATTTATTTATGATAAATTAAATTGTGCTTTTCTATTCAAAATATGTTTTGTGTAGGTATCAAGAACACATATGCGCAGTAACAAACTCCCGCCCACCCTAGCACGTGTCTATAATACAAACTTCGGAACCACTAAATTAAATAATTCATAAATTAATTATGGACGTTCAACACACATCATGTTTTGTTTTCGAGCGTGTTACATTCTTTAACCGCTAAATTCCAATAAATTACTAAAGCCGTTAGTGCGTCGCGGTTATCGAAATACGGGATACAGTTGGACATTTTTGACGGACGATTTCGATTGAATAATCACCATTTTTGGGGTTTATCGGTTGGTAATCGTGATTTAGTATCTATTTTTAAGTTAATAATATATTTTTAATGTTGGTATTAAGTGGATGTAATTGCCAGTATTTTAAAAGAAATAAAATATCTTGATACTGTACTATTATTTATTCTGTGATACTGCCTATTATTTTTATCATATCTATTTCTCGTGCACTTCGATACGTTATAGTTCATTAGGGTTTATTATCATCGTTGTATACGCTTTGCAGACTAAGCGTTGCAGACAGGCTGATTAACATTTATTTCTGAGATCACCTTATATTAGAAACTATATCATTAGGAATCATTCAGAGAATTAGACTTCTTTATGTATATGTACCATCTGCTTCCGATAGGAATTGATTTGTTTACCTAATTATTATTTTAAACTCTATAGCAGTGTTTTCAAAACGCTGCGGTATGTAGACCTTTCCAAGAATGTATAATTTGACGAGAATTTGCTGACTCTTAAGTACACTAACTCTAGTAAAAGGTGAACTGCCACCTGAGAATAACTTTTCCTATCGTATTGTATCGTATCGTATTCGTATATATAGTGACTTTGTATAACTTATCTGTTCCAGGGGGCGCTGTTCATGTCTTCATACAAGTTTTGTCGACAACGATAATATGATAAGTCAAAACTCGAGCTAAGGTCTCTAATCGATTTTGATTTTTGTTCATTGTTACAAGAATATATAATAGTTAATTGATAATGAAGATGAATGTTTCCCTGCTGTTCAGCGTGGTCTGCTGTGTCCATCTTTTGTTATTTATTTTCAGTAACCTGAAGGTTATCATGCTTCAGATCTAGTATATTTTTTTTTCGCTGACTGCCTCGTTGGTCTAGTAGTTGTAAACGCGACTGTTTACCATGAAGTCCTGGGTTCAAATCCCTGGTCAGGCCAAAAAATAATCGGTTGTTGAGTTTTCGGTCAAGATATTTTCAGTGGCTTCCCGGAGTCATGAAGTTGACGGTGTCTCACCCCCACGCCTCGGAAAGCACGTAAAGCCGTTGATCCTGCGCCAAATCTCTCACCGGTCGTTTCGGTTTACCGCCCCATTGGATTATGAGAGTGAGGTAATAGAGAGTGCACCTGGATTTGCGCATACACTTGGACACTATAATCCTGTCCTGCAGATGGCTAGTCTCCGTTGACACTGGCCGCTCTGACCGGAATTCGGTCTGGAGGAGAAAACATTTTGTAAGAGCTAAACTTAATAAAGGTAAGACACCATATCCATGGTATGATGATTATTTTACGCAACACGATTTATTAAGCGTTAATTTTATCGTAAGAGATTTTCAAAGCTTACAGTAAAGTTTACACGGAACTAGTTCGCGAATCGTTGAATAAATATCATTTTCACTATTCGCAATAACTGAGTGAACTAGATTAGACAGTCTGTGATGAAACCTTATCCGGTTTAGGGTAACAATTAGTTTTAAGGACATTATAAAAACGAATGTGTACTGCAAAACTTCAAAATATTGTAAGCGCATTCTTGTCAGATCGGACCAAAAACTAATATTCAAGAGCTGTAGGTAGCCAGGTAATGACACCGTGACCATGGGTGCTTTAGAGTACCTGAAACTTGGAGCATTAAAAAGTAAAAATTAAACGCGTTAAAATTAATTAAAACTAGTTTTACGGATACAGTGGTAACATACCATACCACTGCAAGACTTCAAAACACAGTTAGTTCATTCTGCGTAGATCGGATAAAAGACAATAATTAAAAAAGCTGAAGGTACTCCGGGTTAACTTTGACATCGAGACGTCAGTCACCTCAGCCCCCCGTGACCATGGGTGCTGGAAAGCACCCGAAACGTCGGGTATTAGAAATAAAATAAATAAAACGCGATAAAATCCGTAAAAGTAGTTTTAATCAATGTACAGTGTTCGCGTAAATATAAGAAATCATTATGCGTTAAAATTAGTTTCATTGAAGCATTTCATCTTCCTGATTCCTCTGTTCCTCAGAGATGACAAACGCATTTGTACCAACCTTTGTTTAGAGTTGGTTACGGATGTCCTTGGTCTGCAGTGGTTGACCATGAGGAATGTGTACTCGTTTGTCACTTCAGATTTGACAAAATAATTTATATGTACTAGAGCAGATCATATACGCATAACGTAATTACTTAACTACTCTATACAGATTTCTTCACGTGGTTGAACCATGCTGCGGCTATATTAGTAGTATAGTCGTACACGAATAGGTCGGCTCGACCAATGAAGAACCACGCTCTTACAGAATACCAACGTAAATAGTAGCTCAACGCTGCTGTGTTTCGTATGGTGAGACATCTTACATCTTAGTCCTCAATGCATCTGTATTTTGATTCGTTATCCAGGATAGATATAAAATTCTATGGGTGACATCAATCACTTACCATCAGTTGGACAGTGTGCTCGTTTATCACCAATATTTAAAAAAAAATACAGTTTTATCCGTACTTTAATCTGCAATTGGTCACCCTTGCTTTCCAGATCGTTTAATACCTACAAAGTGTTTCTTTGAATGAAACAGCAGCGAAGTTAATCTCCTGACAAGATAGTGGTGTGCTTTTATCGACATTTCAAACATCACGGTCGTGATAGAATCGCTAGTGTCCCGTTAGTGTCGATAGATGTAATGACCGACTCGCCGCACGCCCGGTATCGCGTTACGAAGATATTTACGAAGCTTGTTCAGTGAAACTCTCACTTCTCATTTTCCTTGAATGCTAGAATTTTTTAATGAGAACCATTTAAATTGATTTCTTTTTTGTATTTTCTTCTCGAGTGTCAAAATAACGATCAAGTTGATATCAGTATTTATACAAAATTACATATTGTTGATTTTAGTGTATATCGATTCTTAACTTTTGGAATTAGTAAAACTACATTAGCGACAACATCACGATACACACGATACATTTTCGATGTCGTACTACATCCTACATAAAAATGCGTGGCATCAAGTCCTATAACATGTTAACGAGTTGGGGATGTGGAAAGGTTACTCAGCGAAAAATCTAGTTCTTTAGTGTATGCTAAAGTCTTCTCCGCTTAAGGTTGGTAGTAGGTGTCTATGTAATCTTGTACTACTCATGTGGGCTGTAATAAGTTTGTTTGTTATTTAAATACATTTAAAATAAACTAACAAAACCACATGTGGCTATCAAAAATTATGTTCAATTCTTAAAACAGTTTAGTACAAATGTTTTTGAAAGTATTTTTCTTATAGAATAAAGGAACAAACGAGCACACAGTCCACCTGATTATAAGTGGATGCTGTGGCTCATATACACCTACGTTTATCCTCGATTAAGAATCGCAGATGCGTTGTCACCCCTGAGGACTAAGATGGAATGCCTCGTTTCCAGAAAAGGGTCTCCAGATCTCTACTCTTACCATGCGAAACACAGCAATATTCAGCTGCTATTTTACGCTGGTATTCTGTGAGAGCGTGGTCCTTCCCCGGTCAAGCCGACTCATTTGTGCTACAAGTATAATATAGCTGCAGCGTGGCTCTACCACATAGTAACACAATAATATATATATATATATATATATATATATCAAAATACTTAAATCAAAAGCTTGATATTAATCGTCGCATACTCGACACTAGTGTCGTGTAATAATAGAAAAATATATCGACAACATTAGCTTAAAGTTTAACAATAATAGTTTATATTCTCTATTTCTATTATTTAAATGGGTTAATTGGAAATATACATCCTGCACGCACATCTAAATTCGTCTCGAGGAATTATATACAAATTTGCGTACAATAACAATTGGTTACAACGTATAGCGTCTATTTTAAGCTCCACTGTATAATAGAGCTATCGTGGTTTAAATAATTGATTTTGCAATATACGTAATTTAAGATACTATTTCTTAACCCTCTCAGATATGAGAAGAGAAAGTGGTTGTTCTGCGCGCTATTCAAATTCGTATTGACGGGCTGCGTGTTGGCGCATTTCGATGATATCCTCGGAATATTTTATTAATGATGTTGATGTTATCCCTCAACGACTGACTGACAACGTGGTAAATCATTATTTTTAAATCGCACAATTTTTTTATAGTACCGGCAGTTTGCTCGAGTTCTTTAAAATTTATGGCTGGCGCTTAGCTGAGCTGCAAATATAAATTAAAAAAATCATGTCATAGGTGGTTGCAGGGCCATCATTAGTTTTATTATTATTTGCAATGTTCTTCTTACTTTTTAAAATACCTAGTTGATTTAACTTACCTTTCGTTATTTATTGAAAACATTTCAAATAAGTTCGGTATACCTAATAACAAATTCATCGAACATTTTTGCAGCCATCACTATATGTTTATTTAGTGCATTTCGCGATGGAGTTCCCGTACTTATTTAAAGCCACTCTTGATATTTAATTCAGTTCATTGTTGATTTTAAAATAAGAATAATGTTTATTCCTTAACGGCCTTCTGTATAAATTAGTATAATATTAAAGACTGGAAATTTTCACTCCCAGTAAAGTTTTCGTAGTGATGTCTTTGATTTTCGACCGTTTAACGAAGACGTAAGAATATCCAATACCTCATAACCATTCCTTGGGTGTCGTAAGAGACGACAGAGGAAAACTGAAGCAGTAGACGGAGAGTAGTGTCCTCCTAAAAACTGAAGCAGTAGACGCAGAGTAGTATCCTCCTAAAAACAACTCAAAAATATAAAAAGCTGCTGTTGCCAATCCGCCTGTCAAGCGTGGTAACCATATGTTCAGCAGTGGACCTAGATAAGCTGTAATGGATGAATTGGATGAGAGGTTATAATGGAGATTTAATGAGCTAGAATGTCGAAAAACGGAATGATCATCTGTATGAACTATAAGTTAATGTTCCATACATATATTGCAACTCCATAGGGGTAATTACTTTTTTATAGGATAAGAGTGACCAACGAGCATACACTTCAATTGATTATAAGTGGTTGCTGTGGCTCATAGACATCTACATCTATCCTCGATTAAGAATCAAAATGCAGAGGCGTTGTCACCCATAAGGACTAAGAAGAAATGCCTAGTTTCCAGTGTAAAGGGAATCCGGTTCTCTACACTCTAAAAACGAAACACAGCAGCATTGCTATTTTACGCTGGTATTCTGTGAGAGCGTGATTGTACCCCGCTCGAGCCGACCCATTCGTGTTACTACTATACTAGTAATATAGCTGAGGCATGGCTCAATCACGTATATCCTAGCGTGGAGAAAACTTTTTAAAAAATTCTCACAATGGAAAGTTAAACGAAAATGGACAAACACACTTAAAGGTTAAAAAAAACCTTATAACTAAAATAATATAGTACATTGAAATCAACATCATCATGAATTTTATATAAAAAACACGCAATTTGTAAGGCAATAATATAAGCCGTATCACACCCCTAACAGCAAATTCATTTAAATTTCAAGGAAAATAAAATCTCCCGACAGGCGAATCAAATCTTAACGTCTTTATTCCCGGACAATGGTGACGTCATAATGTGAGGATGTGAAGAGTAAGGCGTAACGAGCGTGTCTAATGTCGCGAGGCACACTCACCGACCATCGGACAAGGATTACCAGCTTTATTAATGGACAGGGGTGCCGCCAACGGATTAAAGTGCACGCTAGCCCGTATTATGTGCATTTTATTACCGGATTAGTTAATTTTAGGATGGCGACTATATTGCGTAATATATAGTCGGTGATTGATACCGATAGCTTTCTAAGTTGCTTATAATCTAACCAGCTAATTTAGGAGTCAGTAAAATTTAAGTAAATAAAGATAAGCTAATCCGGTCAATTTTCTTTCTAAGCATACCGTATTTTTATGAAATAATTAATTGATGCTTTAAATGCAAAGATCAGGATAATTTCACTTCCCTTTTATACATATAAGAAAAAGATCCGTTAAATGTTATAAATCAAAACTTAGTTGAAAATTTTTAGGTATTATACTATCAATTACTTAAAATATATTATTTAAAAGTTATGACGAAATTATTTTATAGTGTACTTTGAACTTGTGTGTATTTTATAGTGTACTTTGAAGACGGCTGTTTACTCAAAGTTTAAATTTTTATAATAAAACTTGTCCACCATAAGTGTGCTAAAAGAAATATCTATTTGTCGATGTTTATCAAAGCAGTATTTTTTAAGCTCATTATTTAAAATTTTTATAATAAAATTTCGTGTTATGCTTATGGCAGCAAAGCCAACCCTATTTGAATAGGGTTCAGGAGAGGGTGACAATTTCATAGTTTAAATTATCCTTTTAAACATCTGATAACTTCGGCGCACTCACAAAGAGAGGCGCGGCTAACGCATAAATAACCAAAAATATTATACAAGTATCTACATACAAATCTTAATTTATTAAGATGTAAGGAACGATACAAACAATTTATGAATCTGCCGTCGGTGCCCATTACGGAGATAATGACTAAAGATAAAATATCCTTTTCCCGATTCTAAAAATTAAGTTATTAAGTTCAGGGATCTTAAGGACTTGAGTTTGAATTTTATGTAAAAATCGTATATGAATACAAATTATCTATTAGCAAATAAATACCATAGGAACATAGACCTCCCCCAGGAAATCTGCAAGGTAGGGGGAACATTGCTATAGTTACCATGCTTGCTTTCATTTTTTTAGAAAATCGCTGATGCCTACCTTCTGATTTGTTTTCTTCCTTCAACTCCTCCGACACCCACGGTACGATATAGAGGATATTCTTACACAGTTGCTTCACGGTCACACATTTTTTATAGGATGAGTAACAAACGAGCACAAAGTCCATCTGATGGTAAGTGGTAAGTCCAGCTGTGGCACATGGACATCTACATCTATCTCCATAAAAAATAAGTATGCAGTTGCGTTGTCACAAGTGAGGATTAAGATGGAATGTCTCGTTTCCAGTGAAAAGGGTCTCCGGTTCTCTACACTCACCATACGAAACACAGTAGAGTTAAGCTGCTTTACGCTAGTATTCTGTGAAGCGCTGTCCTTCTGCAATTTAGTTGGAGCATGGCTCAACCGGGTATAAAATTCATGATATTTATTGTAACTTATAGTCTTAAATTACAGTAGAGAAACCAAATTAAACACATTCATAAATAAAAATATTGCCGTGTAGTGGCAGGGTAAGAGAATTCGCTACTCCATCTCACCCCGAGGGTGTCGTCAGAAACGAGAGAGAGAGACATGAAACAGACACGCAGCAAAATCTTGCTGATATAAACTCAAAATAATGACAAACTGCGGTTACCAACGCGGCCTAGATAAGAAAACTGCCAACAACGGCATATATCCCCCGTGACTGCCTCGTTGGTCTAGTGGTTGTAGTAGTACGACTGGTGATCATGAGGTCCTGGGTTCAAATCCCGGGTCGGGCCAAAAAATCAATTATTGAGTTTTTCTGTCAAGAAATTCTCAGTAGCTGTCCGGAGTCAAGAAGTTGGCGGTGTCTCATCCCCGTGCCTCGGAAAGCACGTAAAGCCGTTGGTCCTGCGCCTGATATCTCTCCCGATCGTGTCCGTTTACCGTCCCATCGGATTACGAGAGTGAGGGAATAGAGAGTGCACCTGTGCTTGCGGAGGCGGGCCGCCGTGGCCGAAATTTGGTCTGGAGGACATCATCATATCCCCCGTATAATTCCTAGAAGGCTTGGATTCAGTAGTGTTTTTGATAGGCTGTGACAAACGACTGTGACATTAATACATGTGGTAAAATTAAAAAAATTGTACAACCGAAATCAATATAAATAAAATCAGAACATCGTCAATGTAGTTGAAGTGAATTAAATACGCATTATTAAGGATAACTTACAAAACTACTGGTCAGATCTTGATCAAATTTATATTGAACCACATGAGAAGCACCAGCTTTAAAAATAAATCATCAAAATCAGTTCACCTAAAAAAAAGTTCTGAAATAAAACACATAAAAAATACAGTCGAATTTAGAACGTCCTCCTTTTTCTGAAGTCGGTTGAATAAACAGACAAAATAAAAGTAACCTAAAATTAAAAGAAATAAAAAATCTGTACTTATTTAGAAAAAAAAAACCATTAATAAAACCCTGTTGTTTTGGAGAATTATCCAAATATGTACTTTTAAAACTGCCACAGGATGTACCAGGATGTGACATACTCGCGATGATTAACGATTTTAAATCGAATACAAGTACATCGATTACCTTACTCCCATCCCTCCATTGAATAATGTGTTAAACATCACATAGCACCAATAAAATTTCTATTAACTTAATTGAAAGTTGTTAGTGTGTCGAACCATCAACAATTATTAATAACTTCGTCACGCTTATTGTTTTGTTAGTGTTAAAGACATTTTAATGAACCGTTTCCACCTACTTACATTAGAATTGTTTATCTATCATAGGTTTTTATAAATACTAATAACACTGGTAACATTACAAATGGACGACACACACGGTCAGTTTCAACTTATCATTCCAACGGATCAGTTTAAACTAAGACTATTGATATTTTTGAGAATATCGGATTATCGATATATCGATAATTATAAATATATCAATATGGGGGGTTTTATATATGAGTTTATTTATCGATATATCGAAAATCCGGTATTAAAAAATGTCAACAGTCCTAGTTTGAACTGATCAGTTGGAATAATCAGTTGATCTGACCGTTTACATAAAACTTCCATTAAACACACCAAGTAAGCTTCAAATGCTTATGAAATAAAACTTATTTTACAATTTATAAAATTAGTTTTAATCCATGTATGATATTCGTGTAAATATAATACATCATTAGGTGAAATTAATGTTTGTTTATTTAATGCGCATCATAATGCTCTGTAAAACCGTCCAAAACTTTGTCAACTTATTGCTTACACTTGCGCGAAGGTTATAGGCCTAGTACAATTAACTTACAGTAGATGGCGCGTGTATCTTGAAAGTCATGTATGATTCAATTTCAATGAATGTAGTATTATTCAAAATTAAGCAATGTAACTCTTCCAAATTTAAAACGTAATTTCCACTATTTTTTTCTTCGGTGCCAGTTACACGCTGGATACCAACTAGCAGTAGGTACCTAAATGAAATTCGCCGATTAGAACATCTCAAGGCAAGCGCGCAACATATTACATAATAATATTATACGATAAAATGGGTAAAATAAGTTTTATTCCATGTATTCGCGTAAATATAAGAAATTATTATTTAAATGATTGTGTTAGGAGTGGTTCATGAACTGTCATGACTACTATATACTACTGAGTAGAATGGCGGAATTAAACCCATGACTTTTCGAGTTTGCAGTTCGTATCATTAACCATTAGACTAATGTCACTTATGAATAGTCAAAAAGTGTACCTAATATGAATGATTACAATTTTATTTGTTACTAGTGATCCGCTGCGGCTTCGCTTGGTTGGATCTATTTATCAAGAACTACGAACTAAGGACTGACTGACACACAAAAAAAATTTAATTAATTGTTTCTCATGTCTAAATGGCATGCAAACCCCCTCAGTTCAATAAAGGACAGTTATTTCTATTATAACAAACAGATACTTTAGTTTCATTTCTATGTATAGATTTATGCAAATAATTTAATTATTTGTGAACTGTAACCACCAATTTACACGAAGACTTGTGCTATTATATTAATCAGGTGTAATTTCGATTTGAAGCTGGGAGTCACGACTCAGAAGGCAAATACTCTGACTAATAGGCTAAGCAATTTAAAAAAAAACTAGCAATGTTATTAACATTACTAATCCCTATAACCACTACTGGTAAGCTATAAATATATATATATATATATATATATATATATATATATATATATATATATATATATATATATATATATATATATATATATATATATATATATATATATATATATATATATATATATATATATTATCTTCTATCTATTTATCTCTGCACTACTCTAAGGTAGACTGGTAGATAATGCTTCAGGCATTAAGTCCGCCTATATACATCTGTGTATATGAAGTTAAATAAATAAATAAATCAACACGTCAAAAGACGAATGGTGGATTCGAACCCACGACATTTTGATTTCGCAGTCCACACGCTAGCATTTTTTTCAGCCAACGAAGTGCTCCAACTTATGAGTGGCAGAAGTTGCATTCGCTGTATATCGCAGTTCTTCTTGACCGATGCTTGGTGTGGATGACTGTGAACGGTCACCACTTACCACCAGACAGCTTCTGCTGACTGCTTATTAGTTTATAGCCATAAATAAATAATAAAAACCGGCCAAGAGCGTGTTGAGCCACGCTCAGTGTAGGGTTCCGTAGTTTCCCCTCCGTCACAATAAGTGTTCCCACTTATGAGTTTAGGTGGGTATCCATTATGTTCGCACTCCAGCAGCGCTCCGCGCTCCTGCAACTGCTCCCGGTAGTAGGTACGTGCGCGAACATGGAGCGTGCAACTTTGCACGCTCCGCGGCAGGTGCTGCGACTTTCCATCCAAGTTCAAAATGATTTTCCTAGAAAGTCCTTATAAAGTTCTACTTTTCAGATTTTTTCATATTTTCTAAACTTATGGTTCAAAAGTTAGAGGGGGGGGGCACATTGTTTTTTACTTTTGGAGCGATTATTTCCGAAATTATTGACATTATCAAAAAATGATTTTAGTAAACTCCTATTAATTTTTAAATACCTTTCCAACAATATATCACACGTTAGGGTTGAAATTAAAAAAAAATCACTTCCCACTTTACATATAGGGGGGCTACCCTAATAAAACATTTCTTTCCAATTTTTATTTTACCACTTTGTCGGCGTGATTGATACACATATTGGTACCAAATTTCAGCTTTCTAGTGCTAACGGTCACAGAGATTAAGCGAGGACGGACAGACGGACAGACAGACATGGCGAAACTATAAGGGTTCCTAGTTGACTACGGAACCCTAAAAACTGAGCTTACAAACAGACAATAACCAAACCATATATTATGCATCCATATTTAATAATATTTATCCCATAATTTTAACTGTTGAGGTAAAATAGCGATTTATCCGCGAAGCTACGTTCTTCGTTCATATTTATATGTTTATTGTGTTGCGAGACGTGATGTATTTAAACGTCTTAATAATTTCAAGCAATGTAATACTTACTATTTTATATCACGCATACAGTCTGGTGAAGATATATAACTTACAGAGACATTTGAATCCACACCTGCTGCCCACTATTAATAAATACGGCTTCAGATGAGTTGTCACCTCTGAGGACTAAGATGGAATACCTGCGCAGCCTGTAATTATACTGGCTTTGAATAGAATTTAATAAAACTATTTTTAAATATTTTATCGCGTTTAATTTATTAATTTTTAACCGACGTGTTGGTTGTTTTACAGCATCAGGATTAAGAAAGTAATGCTTCGGTGGTTTGTTCATGTAAAAAGATTGAATGAGGAAAGAGTGACAAAACCAATTTATGTTGCAGAAGTGAACGGAAGAGTTGGAAAGGGACATTCTAGGCGAAAGTTTATCGACCAAATAGGTGATTATATTGAAAATGGGCCAAATTAAGAGTACCCTTAACCGACGAGTATGTATGCGTAGGTATATGGATGTGGAGGAGACGAGAGAGGTGTGTCAGGATCGTGCTAAATGGAAGTCTGTTATAGTCTCTGCCTACCCTCTGGATGACAGGCGTGCGTGTTTATGTATTTATGTATTATGTAGTATACGCGTAAATACAAGAAACCATTATACTGACGGCTCCGTGGCGTAGTAGCTTAGCAATGAGTTATAGCGCTGAGGGCCGCGGGTTCGGATCCCGCACGGAACAAGTATTTGTATGGCCTATAAGTAATTGTTCCGGGTCTGGACGTTTGTCCTTGTGCAATTTATGTATGTAAACTGCCTCCACGATAAAGAAGAAAATCCTAGAGTGGGATAACGTTTAAAAAAACTTTAGAAAAACTTCAGAAACCTCAAACTCGTCTCGGTATACCCTTCAGACTGGAACAGCACTGCAGGCACTGTTTGGTGGCAGAAATAAACATAACGTTGTTTCCTAATCCAGAAAACTTGTCATACCATTTAGTATTTGCTATGTAGTAGCGGTGTAGGGCACTTCAATCATCCCTTTCGTCCAGTCCCGTCGAGAGGTGACTTAGAAAATTCCAGACTCAGAGATCATACTGGCAAAAGACCGCAGCATAACCATCTTGTTTATGTCAAACGTAAAATACCTAGACCATCGAAGAGGAGCGGCATCAAAGGTGCCCGGATTTTGGTACTGCGATTGTCATTCTTTTTTTTATAACAGTGGGTGACAAACGAGCACACAGTACACCTGATAGTAAGTGGATGCTGTAGCCCATAGATATCCATATTTATCCTCAATTAAGTATCAAAATTATTCTCCTGATTACGTCTAGTGTAGTGGTGTTGGGTTTAGTGGTAATAGTGATGGTGATAGACATATTGTTTTTATATTTTACACGGATCTTAGCAAAATAGTTGTAACATCTTTGAATCTGAAAGATTTAAGAAAAGTTAGGAAAGAATTGAAATGTATTCAAAAATTTATTACGAATGCAATATCTCAATTATGAAGCAATTAGAGTCAGCCACCGCGCTGTTAAACGTCGAAATTGACACTGACAGTGTTGCCCTCCGTGGGGGGTCGGCTGTCAAATTAATCCGTCCGTCGCGCGCTGTCGACTGACTGTCAACACTGTCAAATTAATAACAATAATTGGACGAAGAAGCGACGGACCCTTAAGTGGTGTGATTGATTTTGTGACGAATCGTATCACGCCCCTAGTACCGAAAACTGAACTTTTGAGAAATTGGAGTTTATTAAAATATAAATACGTATAACTATATACTTTAATTGATACAGAAAAAAAATTAAAATGACAACTATGGTTCTTCTTTTTAAATTGGATAGGGTGACAAACGAGCACACAGTCCACCTGATGGTAAGTGGATGCTGTGGCCCATAGACATCTACATCTCTATCTTCGATTACGAATTAAAATTCAGACGTGTTGTCATCCGCGAGGACTAAGATGGATCGCCTAGTTTCCAGTAAAGGGGGTCTCCGGTTCTCTACACTCCCCATACGAATCACAGCAGCGTTAAACTGCTGTTTTACGTCGAATCTATTTTATATCAACTGCGTCGGCCGTCGGGACCACGCTCTCACAGAATACCATCGTAAAATGGCAGTTTAATGCTGCTGTGTTTTGTGTGGTGAGTGTAGAGACCCGGAAACCCCTTTTTTTACAGGAAATGAAGCATTTCATCTTAGTCCTCGGGGGTGGCAAGCATCTGCATTATGATTCTAAATCGAGGATAGATGTAAATGCCTATGGGCGACATTATCCACTTACCAATAGTTTAATTGTGAGCTGTCACCCCTATCCTATAAAAAAGTCAAGCAACAGACTTTGAATACATACGAAACACAGTAGTCCTACGGAATGGAAACGCATCTGCATTTTGAATCTTAATCGAGGATGGATGTAGATGTCTTTGGATCACATTATCCACTTACCAATAGGTAAACTGTGAGCTCGTTAGTCACCCTTTTCCTATAAAAAAGTCAAGCAACAGACTTTGAATACATACGAAACACAGCAGCGTTGCCGCTACTTTACGCTTGTATTCTGTTAGAGCGTGGTTATTCCCCGGTCGAGTCAACCCATTCGTGCTACAAATATTATATAGTTTATATATTTATAAAGTTGCGGCGTGGGTATATCACGTATACCCTGTTGGAGCAGTGGGGTATATAATCCAAAAGATTACATATTAGATCTTTAAATCTTGAGTCTTATTACGTCTACAAATTTTTATTGTTGTATGGAATGTCATTAAAATCGATATTACCAACGTAACGTGTTCGCTTACCATCAATTAATTACGACTACATCTCTTATTGGTTCTGATTGGAGCTCGGCTAGCTCGATATCTCGATCTCAAACGCTGGTAACCGCTAATTGAAGAACCACTAAAGATGTAATATGGTTAGCGAGTACTTACGTCCGCCCTGAATTCCGCAGCTGTTTTTTTTTCGTTATTGCGTTACAAAAATGTCAGATATATTTCCGTTAACCGATACATCGAGGTATGTATTTTAATTTTTTTCTACGATATAGTGGCATGAGCTAGAATCGAGCAACGGACTTCTAAGCAGGAGAGAAGAGTTTACCACCTAGCCAATGAACATAGGCCTAATTATCTAGGTCTAGCTGGCAATTTTGGCAAATCTACACCCTATATTTGCAAATTGCCGGCTAAAAAGTTGGGTTGGCAACCGCAGTTTATTTATTATTTTAGTCGTTATCAGGATGCTGCAATCCATCTCGTGTTTCATATCTCTCTGTTAATCTCTGTTACACCTAAAGGAAGATTTTTTTTAATAGGATAGGATGACAAACAAGCACACAGTCCTTCGATGGTAAGTGGATGCTGTAGCCCATAGACATCTACAGATGCCTTGTCACCCTGACACTAAGATGGAATGCCTCGTTTCCAGTAAAAAGTGTCTCCGGTTCTCTACACTCACACGAAACACAGCAGCGTTAATCTGTTATTTTACGCTGGTATTCTTTGAGAGGGTGGTCCTTCCCCGGTCGAGCTGACCCATTCGTACTACAACTATACTACTAATATAGCTGCATCACGGCTCTACTACGAAAGAAATATAAGATGGTGAATTCTATTATAAAATAAATTATCAATAATATAAACGTTTATGTAAGGAACGCTAAAGCTATTAATTTATTATAATAATTAGCAATAGGTTCTACGTTTCTCGGAATCTAAACGCGCACTCTCTAACTTAAAGATCTAGTTTTTCTGGCGCCTTCATAATTTGGTCAAAGTAAGGAAGTGAGGTATTTTATGTCATGAAAATACCAGGTCATGTGGAGGTAAAGAACTGCGCACTTACCAAAGGAGTTGTATGTTGCCAGCCTTTTAGAAACAAATAGGCACCGCTCTTGCGGGTCCCGTAGTCATACCTGTCTCTCACATAGGTATTTAGTTAAATCCGCTGGCGATAGTTATTGCTCAAGGCGGTCGAGTGTTTCAGAAAATTCCTCGTAGAGTATAGCCAATCATCGAGATGATGTGGACGGAAACTAGAGTTCCCGTAAAGTTTTACAAAAAAAAAAAAAGCTTTGTAGGTTGAGGAGTTATCTTCAAAACTTTTGTAGCATTGTTTGTATTTCGTATACGAAATTTACAACTACATATTTTAAAAAGTATAAAAAGATCTAGAATATTTTATGTTTAGTTAAATTGTAAACTTTTGTAATATTTTATAAAACGGTAAAAAATATCCAACGTACTCAATTTGTTGTATGCAATAAATTATTTTAGCACGCTCGCCTTGGCCTTACAAAAAACTGACAATTATTAATAATTATCTGTCATACGCACCCCATGCTCAATTAATTTATCTTAATTACGCGACAAAGCGGCCATTGATTCTTTAATGACGGAAATGAATTAACAAACCGAGATTATAAGAAGTTTATCTTCAATTTTACTTCACCAAAATCTTTGAAATAACCTTAGCTTATTACTAAATATTTCTAAGATAGAGATGGGAATGTGTTTTTATGTATCGATAATAATAATAATAATATATAAAAATAATATTCCACAACTATCACACAACGCCATCTAGTCCCAAGCTAAGCAGAGCTTGTGTTATGGGTACTAGACAACTGATAAACATACTTATATATTTCTAAATACATAAATATTATAGATAAATTACACCCAGACACAGAACAAATGATCGTGCTCATCACACAAACATTTGTCCTGGGTGGGAATCGAACCCACGACCTCCGGCATAGCAGTCAGGGTAACTAACCACTAGACCAACAGGCCTGTCCTGTCATGAAATAATCAATCGTCTAATGAAATATCAATTAAAGTTTTATCAACTAATGTGATTTCTCAATAATATATAAAATATGATGTCTTATAAAACGAACTCATATTCATAATATAAGAGGTCCTAGTTGAAGATAACATCTAAGCAAAAACGCAAATAATTAATTTTCTATGTATTATCGTGCTACATCGGGCACGGGTACGTTGGGTTTATGTTTACATTAACACATTCAGGTAAGGAGACTAATAATATAAATCATATACTAATGAAAGATAACATAAAGATATACTTATGAAATTACAGCCAATATTACGTCACACTTAGGCTTTTCATCCCCTATCCTAAGATATGACGGTTTCCTCACGAAGTTTTCTTCAACGTCGGACGCATGGTAAAATTTTATAAAATAATATTATATCAAAACATGTTTTAGTATGAATTCCTTTTTTTAATAATAGAATTTTGCTATACATGATGACCTATACCTATGAATAAAATAGATATTAACATTAAAATATACAATATTGATTTATCACCATAATAGAAATGATATAATTATTATGACAACTATTATAAATTTTGTTTTATCAATTCATTGAAATTTTAATAATTGAAATACTATGTAATAATTTAATAATTTATATAATGCCTTAATTCATTATACAAATATACGTGATATTATAATTTATTATTATAAAATAAATAAATATAACAGGTTAATTTTGCTCAATAAGCACTCTTTTTAATACAGTACGGCAACTCTATTCCCTAATGATAGTGTTAAAAGTTATAAAATTCACTGGTCACTGTTTCACGCGCTTGCGCTGAACTGTACGCACAACGAAAGATTTTCTCAAGAAATCGCGATTCGTGACGAATCGTTCGTCATGCTTCAATAAAAAACGACCTCGAGCATCGGCTGCTTGAGAATTATGTTTATTGAACAATAATGTACAGGATTTATCGTGAAGTCAACCTTTGTCTCTGTACACAACTGATAAAACAATACGCCCTAGGCACATGCCAGTCGTGAATTTATTATATCACATTTTTAGTACAGTAAGTAAGTCTTAAAGCATTTTCATTTTTATGCAGAGTTTGTGTCCCAAACTCAGATGAAGTTCGGAGGTCCCAAATAAATCTTTTCGCATATAACATGTCATTGGCGAATACATCGTAACCGCCATAAAGGAAGAAGAAAAATAACAGCATTTTATTTTTATCTTCTCGTCTTGAAGTTTGTAATAACGTAATGTTTTTAATATTTTAAAGACCCAAATTTAACATTTTCCATGTTTTGAGGTCCATAGAATCCGATTATACTATTTTTAAAGGTGGACGTTTGTACGTTCTCACTTCAAGGAACCTTTTCCATCTTACGTATCTCGAGAACAAATGATAATATCTGATCCAATCACACTTTACTTGACGCGTAAATATGTAATGAACACACCAGTTTCATATAAAAGGATTATTTAAAAAAAAGTGTAACTTACATGTAGCCATAAAATGGCGGAAAATGATTGCAACCTGAATCATTTCGGTTCTATTTTTAAATTTATAGCGTTAACCACTTAGTAAAAGCACGTAATATCCTTTCCTATAAAAATTATATGAATCGAATTGTAATAATGCAATATAATATAATAAAATGTTTCAAAGCAGCACTCAACACTATATTTGGTATAAACAGGTATAATAAATAAAAGTATAACGGTTATTCAACTTTTCACGACTGTTTCTGCCTAAAAATCCTCTTTATTATGAAATTATACAAGCATTTAGAAAGTCCACAGACATCATTCGGTTTTTATTGTTGATCTCGTCTCTTAATAGAACAAAAACTGAAATTCACCACTACCGGAGTATTTTAGCATCACTAAAATGGTCATGTGTCTATTCCCGAACAATATACAGGGTTATTTAATGATTTCTTAAATTTACGCGAACACTACACATTGAATAAAACTAAATTTACGGATTTTATCGCGTTTATTTCACTACTTTTACTTATTTTTAATTCCCGACGTTTCGGGTGCTTTACAGCAACCATGGTCACGGGGGGGACTGAGATGTTTGACGTCCCTATGTCATAGTTAGTCCGGCTACCTTCAGTTTTTGAATATTAATTTTTGGTCCGATTTACGCAAAACGAGCTTATAGTATCATGAAGTCTTGCAGTGGTATGCTTAGGTTTGGGTTTAATTTTGTTAATTATAGGATCCCAAGCAGTTGGCAGCACCCATCCATCTTCTCTATTGAAATTTGGATGTTTTTTAATTTCAATAGCCTCGCGTATCATCCTTGGTAGGAATCGGTGTTCTTTTGCGAGAATTTGTGGTTTATCAAATCGAATGTAATGGTGGGGACGATCTTGAACATGTTCGCAGACTGCAGACTTCCCGGAGCGTCGGTGCTTCACGTCAGCTATATGTTCTTTCACGCGGGTTTTTATGGATCGTTTTGTTTGACCTATGTCACTGTGTATAGAAAAAAGACCCATACCAACCGATATTTAAATGGTGAATCTCACCATCATCCTTCACAGTTAGCTACCGTGGGTAAATCTTTGTTTCAGAGAGCACGAGGGATCTGTGACAGAAAGCATCTGGCCGCCGAACTTCAGCACGTCAAGCAAGTATTGCAAGACAACAAGCTTCGGGTCCCGCGCCTACGTCACAGTGACCGAGTGAAGCCGGCCACAGTCGAGCGTGTACCTGCTGTACTACCATATGTCAGAGGAATCACAGACAAGGTTGGCTACATCTTGAAGCGAGCTTCCATTAAAACATACTACAAGCCGCCGAAGAAGATTAGTCAATTTTTACCATCCGTCAAGTGTAATATCCCTCTACAAGATGCAGGAGTGTACAAGTTAGATTGTGAATGTGGTCTCTCTTACATAGGTCAAACAAAACGATCCATAAAAACCCGCGTGAAAGAACATATAGCTGACGTGAAGCACCGACGCTCCGGGAAGTCTGCAGTCTGCGAACATGTTCAAGATCGTCCCCACCATTACATTCGATTTGATAAACCACAAATTCTCGCAAAAGAACACCGATTCCTACCAAGGATGATACGCGAGGCTATTGAAATTAAAAAACATCCAAATTTCAATAGAGAAGATGGATGGGTGCTGCCAACTGCTTGGGATCCTATAATTAACAAAATTAAACCCAAACCTAAGCATACCACTGCAAGACTTCATGATACTATAAGCTCGTTTTGCGTAAATCGGACCAAAAATTAATATTCAAAAACTGAAGGTAGCCGGACTAACTATGACATAGGGACGTCAAACATCTCAGTCCCCCCCGTGACCATGGTTGCTGTAAAGCACCCGAAACGTCGGGAATTAAAAATAAGTAAAAGTAGTGAAATAAACGCGATAAAATCCGTAAATTTAGTTTTATTCAATACAGGGTTATTTTCAAAGAGTAGCCATATTTAAACTTAAGTTCAAATATATGAATAATTGCAGTTTTTGAAACTATTATTTTATATTACTTCTTCTGAACCTTCTCTGCAAAAATCGCCGATTATTGTAAACGTGGTTACGTGCAGCATGGCTCTACCACATGTTACGTGGTAGAGCCATGCTCCAGCTATATTGTGGTTGCAGCACGAATGATTCAGCTCGACCGGGGTAGGACCACGCTCTCACAGAATACCAGCGTAAATTTGCAGCTTAATGCTGCTGTGTTTCGTATGGTGAGTGTAGAGAACCGGAAACCCTTTTTACTGGAAACTAAGCATTCCATCTCAGTCCTCAGGGCTGGCAACGCATGTGCATTTTGATCCGTAATTGAAGATAAATGTAGATGTCTGTGGGCCACAACATCCGCTTACCATCAAGTGGACTGTGTGCTCGTTTGTCACCCTTATTCTATAAAAAATAGCCCTGTGTAATAGAAACAAAACTATTACAATTGACAGTCACTTTGTTAACGAATTAACGATATTAAATTTGAATCAATTTATAATTAGATGTCGCGCAAAAAATACGAACAAACAAATATTAAATTTTATATATTAGATTATGCTGTATTATATTATATTGTTTATAAAATTACGGTAACGAACAAATTTACAGTCCCCTTGATGGTAAGTGACTACTCAAGCCAATGGACTGCAAAAATCTTCTAATAAAGTAGTCCACATGTACGTTATCACCTTTAGAACTATTTTATATACCTTTTATTTTATTATATTTATTATATATATTTTAGTGTTTCTAAGACTTTACTATAAAAATAATATAAATCATAATAATACAGCAACCGCAGTTGAACCAATCACAGTTAATAACCGACCTTGCTTGTAAACTTATTGATTAACACGTTAGCTACATCTATCAATTAATATCTGTAATATTTCCTTCTAATAAATCAATGGCTCATTTTCGTGCGTTGAACTCACTCGCTTCTACTACAATGCTTTATTAATAATAGCAGTGGGATTGAAGTGACAACAAATTATTCCGCGCTGTAATTATAAGTTCAAAGATAATTCTTGATAATAAGATTTGACAATATATATTTTAACACCGTAGTGGTGTAAACAGTACTGTATTATTCCGGTTCCTTGGCACAGTGACTATGCATAAAGTTACTGCTGTTAAGCAGTAATTTTATGCATTTTGTATTTGGTTCTAATCCCTTAAATAAATATTGGTATAGCCTACAAATTTTTCCTAGTCTGAATGTTTGTCCTTTTGCAATTTATGTATTTAAAGTTAAACTGCCTCCACGATACAGAAGAAAATCCTAGTGTTTAATAAAAATGCTGCAATTTTACCCCGATATTCTGTGAGAGCGTGGTTCTTCCCCGGTCGAGCCGACCCATTCGTGCTACAACTATACTACTAATATAGATGAACCACCACCACTACCATATACCACGAATAAATATAACCATTTACATATATAACTAATTTAATACATTTATAGGCGACTTTGAGAGCATACAGTGTACACATGACAAAATACGTCCGAGTGGCGACCGGTAAAAATGTAAGCCGAATGTGGCCGAATGCATCACTACACCAGACACCCCACCGAAAGCTAAATTCTCTCAGGTCTTAGTATTTACATTGTATTTATGAGACACAGTATTTCATTAATTGTATATGTGTTAGAAGTTTCAGCTTGTGCTTAGAAAGCGTAAAAAGTACGTAATTGATAAGGAAAACTCGACTGGGTATATTTATCGATAGCTATGAACGCAACAGGCACGTCACTCTAGGCGCGTAATACGTGCACAGGCGCACGTCTATTCGCCGCTAATGGCGTCACGCGGCTCCTCGCGAAAATCTCCGAACAAGGCCGAGCGATGACCTCGCCATGTGGTGATGAGTCTACATCACGTGAACGGTTCCTCACAAAACCGCGTTTTTGGTTTTGTTGAGCGCTAATTTAACTAACTATTTGCTTTTAATTTTCATACATTTCTATTTTCTGTTTGTACTTGCGTACGGAAATACATCAATTACATTGAAATGTTGCGCCTGAAACTCATTGGTTGAATAATTTTCTTAAATTGATTTCAGAAAAAAATTGTAATAAATAAAATTTGTTAGACTTGATAGAACAAAAGGCGCCAAGCAGTAGGTATATTTACATTTACCTGTCTTTATTAGATGGTGGGTCGTCTTTTCTACACAGGAGTCCTTCTGGATAGGTACGTCTTACCTATGTATGCTACTTAACAAAGTAAACTTAAGACAGTATATTTACATGATGCGAGGCGTTGCATATTAGTTCTTAGAGGTGACAACGTATTTTTTGCGTTTTTTGTTTGAAATTGGTTTCAGGTGTCTATAGACTAGTGTAGCCATGGCAGTAGACACAGGTGGACTGTACGTTCGATTGTCACTTCCTTTTTATATATTTTTTTAATTCTAAAAACGACAATTCAATTATTGATAAGTTTCATTATTTCATGCTCATTACATCACTTGTTGCGCTGGATATACCGCATTCAATTTCAGTCGGTACCGTTCAATCGGTAGCGGACCTCATTTATGTCACACAGGGAGTACTATCTCATTTCTGACATCTAAACTTCTTGCAGACGTCAATTTTACTTGCATGAACATTCCGAGTAATCTGTTTTCTCAATCAGGACCTAATTTACTGTGTCAATGTATAAATTTAATTGTGCTTGCACTACCGTATTATTAATATTAAGGTTATCTATCAATAAATAAATATTTTAGTAAATTTTTAATATTTTTTCATAAAAAATAATAGTGACAAACGAACACACAGTCCACCTGATGGTAAGTGGGTGCTGTGGCCCATAGACATCTACATTTATACTCAATTAAGAAAATGCAGGTGCGTTGTCACCCCTGAGGACTGAGATGGAATGCCTTCGTTTCCATTAAAAAGGGTCTGCGGTTCACTATATTCACCATACTGCTGGTATTCTGTAAGAGCATAACCCTTCCCCGGATGAGAAAAAAAAACAAAAAAAGCTAGAATTTTCTTTTATTTTTATGTTCTCATTAACGCTTTCGTATATATTGTACAATCAACAAACCGTGAGTCTTATGAAAGTTTAAATATGTCAAATATCCAAAAAAAAAAGTCAGGAACACAAGGATGTTAATACCCAAGCTGTTTAAGATAAACAAATTAAACCCGGACAGTGACAGGGCAGGGATTCCTGTCCAAATATTTCCACTCGTCTAATCGCCGACGCGCTTGACGGTGGCCCAAACCGGACCAAATTTTTGACAGCTACCAACTTTCACCATAATTATTATTTATACACTGCCCGGTGTTTATCTCCCACTTTATTATTTTCATTACGAAGATAAATTTCTCCGGTCGCATTAGCTTTATCATCTTAGATTACTTGCGATGACACGAGCCGTTGTGGACTTATCGGGATCATGTCTTAGCCTCTTGTAGGTGATTAAAAAAAATTATGTTCCTAAATATTACTGTTTTGCTGTTGAATATTTTTATAGTTGTAAGAGTTGATCGACTGAAGTGGCGATAGGTCGACCACGTAACTCGAAGAACTCGAGTGGTAGCCTCGTACTTGCAAATGCAGTATGGGACTTCTCCTTAGAAGCTGTGGCGACCCTATGAAACAACATACATATATAAAATATTAATGGATTTTTCAAATAAATATAATACGAGATATATTAATCATGGTAAGGTTATGAACTCCGTATTAACAACGAGATATTTGCAACACGTTCGTTTTCATATTGCTAAAATATTTAACTCGCGGGAAATTATTTTATAAAACCAAATATATTTAACGATACTTTATTAGTTAGCATACTTAGGCTACAAATATTTTGACATCGATCATGATTATAGTCGGTTATTCATTGCAAAACCTCACTAAGGAAGCGTTAATTAGATAAATTATATCAATTTACCAGTAGACACGACCGCCTATATGTGTGGTCACAGCGTGACAGATCGCTATTATAATGTTGCATAATCGACGCCATCTTGAAATCCGGTGGTTTATAGATAGTACGATAACCGATTTTGTTATAAGGCTTTTAATTGCACGAAGGTCTTTAATGGCTTACATTATTACTCTTATATTCTTTAATAACGTCAAATTTATGATGTAACACGAGTTTAATTTTCAAGTTAAAAGATTAAAGTCAACATCCGGAATTTATCATAGTGACCTTTTTTGGCTCCTTTATTAACTTTTAATCCATTTTTACGCAACCCACATTAAATGTTTGCCTTAAAATTCATGTATTGCAAATGTAAGTTTGTTTGCAAATATATTGTTTCATATATTCTGTTCATACGTCATTAACTCATTAATCACTCAATGCTAATGCTGATGATATGTATTTAATGATTATTTTTTTAGAATAAGGTTGATATAGTCCACCTTATGATTAGTGGATATATACGTATATGTATACATTATATATATATATATATATATATATATATATATATATATATATATATATATATATATATATATATATGTAGCAAATGACCCCGCACAATTTCTTCATCATCTCCAACCCAGTGGGACAGCTCTATTATGGGTTCTTCTATTACAAATATCACTTAAGCCACGTCTGGGCTGTAATGCTAGATGTAACGACATCTACTTCAAATTAAGTTGTCTTCTAAACACCATTCTATTTTCACTTAGCTCGTGTGATTAGTGTTATTTGCGTCGTCTTGTGACGAGTTTTGCTTAGGGAACCACACGGATGTACTATTAGCTAAGCTAACTGATTTACATAAAACTATCGATATTTCTATATTAATAAATACATTTAATAGAAAATGTATATATATATATATATATATATATATATATATATATATATATATATATATATATATATATATATATATATGTATATATATACATTTTCTGAGTCATATATATATATAACCATGCCGTGTAGTGACTATGTAAAGATATCAACTACCACCATATCGTTCCGTGGGTGGCGTAAGAAGCGACAGATGGAAATTGAAATAGGAGGCAGCAGCATCTTCATGATAACGGCTCAAAATAATAAAAAACTCCGGTTGCCAACCCGCTCGCCACGCGTGTCAACTATGCCAAAATCCCCCCTATGAGACAATCTATGGGGGAGGCCTACGTTCAGCAGTGGACTTTATGATTTTTTCTTTTGATTTTGGGATGGATATATACGCCCTTAATCTAGTATAGATGTAGATGTCTATTAGCCATAACATCCGCTTACTATCAGGTGGTCTGTGCCTGTGTGCTCGTATGTCACCCTTATTCTTTTTAAAAAAATCATTCGTAATGCTAGTTTATCCATGTTATTTGTCGATATATATTTATCTAGGATAAATAAAATGTATCGATAGGTCAACAGGCGATAGATATACATCACTATGCGACAATGGGCTCCCATTAATGCCGGGCACTCACAGCAGGTGTCGGCAAATTGCACAAGCGCCTTCATTCACAGCTCCTTAACTAGAATTAACACTAGTCACCGATAGCTGTGCTTATCGACTAAGGTGCAGCTCTTTTTCGCTGATATTAGGATACGTGCATATAAGAGAATACATCACAAGTTGTGAAACTGTTACTTTGGATAGATTAGGACTTAATTACTGGATTAGATTGGCCTGGCAAAAACATCGGTAACACCCTATTATTTCTCGAGGGTTAGCAGTTTTTCATGGGCAGCGATGATCATTCATCACCAGGAGAAGAGAGCCTTACCCTCGTTAGTTTTCTCTTTTATTCAAAAACGCCTAAGGTACTTTAATATTGTATAGTTCTTACAATTCACGAGTGCGGTCGAACTTTTTTTTTGCGCCCGAAGCAATTAAAGGGCTACCCTATATGTAGGGAGGCGGAAAATGCATTACGCATACCACGATAGCCGGTCTATCGTGGTTATGAGGGACTCACTGCCTACCGGAGAAACCTAAGTGTTACCCTCTAAAAACCGCCTTTGGGGACTGGCAACTGGCTGTTTAAGCTTTCTTATGCCGTATCGGGAGCGACCCTTTTTTGGGAAAAGAGGGCGCAGGCGGCTACGAGCCGCTGAGGGAGTGCCTACGAAGGCAAATTAATTATGAATAATTAATTTAATTAGAGTTGGCCTGAGCCGCCAGGAGGCAGTTCAGGTCGTTTGACAGTTTGTTAGACGGGTCCGAGTGAGAGTTTTTCAGCCTGCGGACTCGATAGCGAGAGGGGGGTGGGGCTGCATAAGTAGCTGCCTCACGAATAAAATGGTTGGAGTGGCGGTCGAACTCTGGATGTGTTCCGACATGTACGTGCAGAGTGTAACAGTGTGCGTGTTTGGCGGAGCTGGCGTCCGCTCGAAACTAACCGCTCCGCCAGGCACGCACACTTTCAAACTGTGCATGTACATGTCGAACCAGGTCGATCTTCGAATTACGAGTGCGGTTGACCTTCGGTCGAAGGTCGACTGCACTCGTAAATTGCAAGAACTATAGGTAGGAATCGTTGATCCTCTCGTAAATCATACTGATGGAGCCGTAAACTACCTTTGTTGTTAACTATCTAAGCATACCCAGAATGTTTAACATAATTCAACAAATCCGTAAATATAAATAAAAATTGTTGTCATCACGTCGTGCTCTTGCACTGCTCTGAGCGCCGACAGAGCGCCATCTTATTCAATAAGGGCGCGAATACATTGCCTAAATCAAAAGTAAAGGCAAGTTTCTATAAAATGATTGTCAAGTAACTTCCGAGTATGTCCTTTTTTAAGTTCACAGCAGAACACAGGCTTTTAAAAAAATACGCCCAAAAATTACGTATTTTCTTACATTAACATACTTACGCGCTTTGCGCATATGGCATGCGATTATGGTAAGGTTGATAAAACATGTAAAAATTAATGTGCAGCGTAAATTGGCACCCCTTATTTTAATGTACCCACAATCTCATCGTCTCCAATAATGTTTGTACACTTTTTATACTTGTGGAAGAATTGTATGATGACTTCTCGGAACACATCGGTATTTCCAGGACTAGCACAGGTCCACCAACCACCGTATGCTTTAGACAAGTTTAAACCTAAAAGAAATAACCTTAAATAGAATTCTAATAAAATTTGAGCTTAAATGACGCAATTAAAATATTGACGTTCGTAATACAAATAAAGTGTATTCGCGGCTTTAATCAACGTAATGCTCGTACGAACTTGAACTCAAATCGAAATCCGATGAAAGTAAACGTGCCCTGTTTTATTTCGTTGGATGTATATTTATTCTCGTTTGAACTTGAGTTCGATTACACATTACGTGTCGTTCGATGTTCGAAAACCAGTTCGAGGAAACGCCTCCTTTCGTTTACAGACAGGGCTAAGACATTGTCGACATATAGCCAAAATACGATTAAATAAGAATCTACTACATTCATAATACGCTTTAAAGATGTTTGAGCCTGCAATTTACATTGAATTTTATTAGAAAGCAATCGATCAATAAAATAAATCACATAGTTATAATTTTGCTCAAATTTTTGAAGAAGGACCTTTAATTTTTTGTTTAATTTTAAAAGTTTATTCATTTTGGCGTATTCGGTATTAAATTAAAAAAATTACGATTGTTAGTTTAATAATTAAATTAATTACGTTCGTGATTTTATTTTTATGAAACATATACATTTTAAGAGTAAGTTATATGTGATTTTTACTATTTCAATGAAAGAACAACTGGTAATTCAAATGTGCATTTAAATGAAAAAATCACTTTGCTTTTGAATGTATAGCTCATACCTCAGTGATCGATGCTCATACCTTTGCCTTTCAAAACAGTTTTAAGACATGTAGAACAGACATGGCGCCAGTAGAAACACAAATATGACTCTTTATGGCTAAGACTCAAATGGTGAATTCAGTTCAGCTATTATAGGGGAAATGTCTTCCTGGAGCGTGGTCATTGTTACTAGTGCCTTCTGTGGCGTGAAGCTATAAAATAATTTGCCTTTAGTGTTATTAGAAACACGATGCACTTTTGCAGTGATGTTGATGTCTAGACGTAATTGTGGAAGCATTACAGCAAAATAATTTGGTTTTGCTTCTAGTTATTAAAATCTAAAAACTAAAATATATTACATTGGCAATATATTTTTTATTTTTTTACCTTTTTACCAGTAAAGGCAAAGCGACTATGCAGCCTACCTACTACAATGTGGATTGTATTACCCAACAAAATTTGCACCTATCGATAATTATTATAGTCTTTGGCCTATCCTGGATTATAAATTAAAATGAAATTGCGGTGTCGCTTTTGAGGACTTAGATGGAAACAATAAATGAAAAGATTTTGGGGAAAAAATGGATAGTTAAACAAAACATTTTGATTTAATTTTCTAATGATCGTTTCATTAATGCAAAATCGATTTATGCAGGTGGCTTTCACTAGCTGTAGGGCTGTAATGATGATGACGAATGATCAAGTAAACTTAGATTCAATATTAGTAACCCAATGTCCTCCGAAATAATTCTGAAAAAGGTATTCATAGATGACGCCATATCCGTTTTTTTTTTCAACCAACAGCTTAACCTTCTTAATTCTTCGCTGATTAGTTCTTATATATAACATTTAAAAGTTAAATCCGTCGTATTTCGATACCGAGCGTAACAAGAACATTATGTTTTATTCGTTCTTTCAATCCGTTCCCCATAACGTGGTGTGTTTATGAACCATTCATACAGAAAGTACAAGCCGTAAAACGGTACACTCGAAATGTTTATTTCAACTACACTGTTAAATTTTGCGCGTAAGGATGCGAAATGTTTATTTTAATATCGTTTTAACTGTTTTAGATCGGACATACTGGACGTAGTCATGAATGAAACGTAGTAACGAATCGTCGGACTGAATAATGCTAGTGTCCCTGATTGCTGAAAGACAAATGATACTCGTAGTTAGACCATGCCCTTTTACAGAATGTTTTATGTGACGGAAACAAAAGGTTAAGCTTGTTATCATATATTTGCGTTATTGCTTCGATTTACTGTTATCCGTACTCTATATAGCGTTCAATGATAAATAAAGCATATTGACTTTTCAGTATTTCTACAGATATTTTTTGTACAAAAAGTGTGACAAACGAGTTCATAGTCACCTGATGGTGATCCATTCTTGATTAGTTATTAAAATACAGATGCCATGTTATCCCTACGGACTTGGAAATCCGATTCCAGTAGAAAAATTCTTTATCACTCGCAGGATTCAACACGTAAGTAATTGATACACCGATTAAGTTATTTAAATACGATTTAATAGCAATATGAGTTAAATCATATTACGTTAAAATCAAAATTGAAATTTATAATTTTATGTGTATTACACATAATATATTGTTTATAATTTTTGGCTGTCCTACTAAACGGAATTAAAACAACTCAAAAAATAACTCCGTCACTAAAAACCAACTTAGTCTTCGTTTAAATATCTTACATACAGTTATTCGACTCCACCGAGTCAGTAATTCATTCTTGGGGCGATGTTTACGCCCCAAGAATGAATGTTTTACAACAAAATCCCAGAAAATATACAAAATTTGTCACATACACAAAGTTCAAAAATTTTATTAAACTAAGATTATATAAAAAGGATTATTATAATATTAAAGAATTTATGGATGATAATAACCCCTGGGAAGGGTGATCGCTACCAAGCTATTTCTAATTAGTTTTGTGTTGTTAATTGTAAACATGATTGTAAGCCATTATTTGAAACAAAAAAGTCCCGCTGGGTTTCTTGCTGGTTTTTCCCAGGACAGAGCTTTTTTCGCGATCCAGTGGTAAATGAAAAAATTGACTCAATATATATTGTATATAATCTACATTGAATAAAAAAGTTTCTGTTTCTGTTACAATACATCATACCTTAAAGTCCTGAAGAACTTTAGAAATAAATTGTAATAGTGGTGCATATAAATAAAAATTAATTACACAATGCGTTTTGTTTCAGCGATACTTCAGCGTGCGACGTACAAGGTCGGCCTCCTGACGATCCAGGGGGTCTCCACCTGCCTCTACCTCTGTATGGACGCGTGCGGGTTCCACTACGCAAATGTAAGTTCTTTCTTTTTTACACTCCTTTAATAATTGTATAGAATAGGGGCGGCAAACTTCATTTGTTGGTAAATGGGTGCTTTGACTCATAGATATCTAAATCTATACTCGATTAAGAATATGAGGACTAAGATGGACTCTCTCGTTTCCAGTAAAAGGGTCCCCAGTTGACTATACTCATACAAAACACAGCAGTATCTAGTCGCTATTTTATGCTGGTATTCCGTGAAAGGTTGCTCCTTCCCCAGATGAGCCGACCTATTCTTGCGACAAATACACAGTCGCAGCATGGCATTGCTCTACCACGTATATAATATACTATAATGTTTTAACCAGTAAAATTACTCGTCTGTTTTTAGTACTGATCGCAGAAAACATTTTGCATTATGCTATAATTTTACGCTGGTTATCATACACTATAATATTTAAGCAGTCACAAAGATTTGCAACTAAAGCTTTACTTCTTATACGTATGTCAGTTTGTTCATGCCATAATAAAATTACGAAAGAATGTATGAAGGGATAATTCCTGCATAAATTGCTTAGACGCCCATGCTATTGTTTCTTGTAACATTTCCTAAGGAGGAGGTTCCCGTTATATTCATGATTCGTGATGATATCGGACGAAATTTCAACACCATTTCATTTACATACGTCCCCTTAATAAGAACTTACTCTGAACATCACGTGAGACAGCTTTTTAACTGAGCTTAGAACTGAGCTCGTTGGTAGTTAACCAAATGCTTACCGTTCAGAGCACGTTCATCCCGATTTTCCTCGGTCCCAAACGTTGCTGTGTGCTGGCGTCGGAAATGGCATTTTCGCCCTTTCACACATACACTACCCCATTTCACCTCATCATCCCGATAGATGGCGGTATCCCATCTTGTTTATGTCAGCTGTAAAATACCCAGGCCGGCGATAGCCACAATATCGTCAAAGGTGCGAAAGGTATGGTACTGTGAATTTCAACCCATTTACCATCCTGCTTGCCTTTTGATTAAGGCATACCCTTCCTGCAACGGGAGATACTCTTATCCAGCAGTATTATTTTACGGGCTGATGATGAAGAAGAAGTAAACTACATTACACTTAGGGTTGCCACCCGTGCCATAATATATAGTATCGTACTATATTTCAGTCATTTGTACTATATATTATAAAAAAAATGATATAGTACGAAAAATAGTATGTTTTTATCCCTAGTTCAACTGTCTTTTTATATTAACTGTGATTGTAAGTCTGACACAAGTAAGTTTTACGGAAAGATTTTTTCCATTATAAGTGTTAAATGGAAATAAGAAAAAAATAGAGCATATATTAATCCAATTAAAAATTAATTGTTAATTTATTTTAATATCTAAATTGCTCTGATTTCTATAATTATTTTAAGGGTAATAAATCATTGATGACCAAAGCGTAAAACAGTAACAAATATCTATGTGGAAAAATACTTAAGGTTTAAAAGTAAATGTAAACTTTTTTCACGAATTTCTCAAAAGTACTAGGTATATTTATTATAAAAAAATTGATAGGGGCGTACTCCGATGGTTTGGGCACGTTGAGCGAATGAGTGAAGACCGAATGGTGAAGAAAATATATAGCGCGAAAGTAAATATTAAAAGGTGTCGAGGTAGACCGAGACTAACTTTCGAAGACCAGGTGAGCAAATTACTCGAAGAGGGGAAGGTCAAGAGTACTCGGATACCTAGACGTGCGTGTATGAAGAAGATAATGAACCTGAAAGAAGAGAAAGAGGTATGTAAGGATCGTGACACTTGGCGATCTGTTCTCTCTGGCTACCCCGTTAGGGATTGTGCGTGAAGATAAGTTAAGTTAACTATATTTTGGAAATTTTTAGGAGAAAATACTATATTTGTTAAAAAAAGGTGGTAACCTTAATTACACTACACTATACTACGATCATCGATCACTAATAAAGAACTACGATATAGTTAATATCTTATTATGTATACGAGAGGGGATGTGTTTGAATAAACCAATCTGATTTCGATATTTCCACATCTCTTCTCCGCTTAGCTTCGGTGGAAATAATAAATCAAGCGGAGAGGAGAAGAGATATCCCATTTTTCTATAGAATTTTATGCGGCGAGCGAGTAAGCGGCGCAGTTGAGCGAAGAAGTGTCTAGACGGTCGGCCGGGCGGCGTAAAAAGTATTCATTGTTACCTTAAAATATTTTTGAAAACTCATCATCAAACTCTTGAAACACTATGGCACGTTTGCCATGACTGTGACATTTTATATGGTTTCATACCCAGAATCTATGTTGCCATTCGACGGCAACATAGATTCTGGGTATGAAACCATTGAAGAATTAATTAGTTGTGTTTCTTTAACCTCTAATTCCTCTTCGTCAAGCAAATTCAGACACAACTTAACGATATGACATCTTCCTTTCGTAGACAGAACTTGATTGGTTTCAATCTCTCACAGCTCACATATCTGCTATACAAAGCTTACATCTCCTCTCCGCTACATTTATCCTTTCCGAAGTGGTGAAAATAACCTGCCAGCTTTGCAGCACATATCCTCTCAACTCCTCTCCTCTCTGCTTTAGTGGGAACCGGGCCTTAAACTAGAGATGTTTTGTTCGCAGAAACATGATCCCTCTTAGCAATGTTAGGCTGCTGTTTCACGCTGGTATCCGGCGCAAAGTTGGTGCTTCCGCTGTCGAACTTGGGTTGGTGCGAAAATGGTGTTTCCCCGGTCGAACCGACCAATCGAGCTACAGCCATTATATGCTTCACCTGCATCGTAGCTCTATTACGTAGAAGTGATGAGATTTATTTTTGTAGAGTAAAGGTGACAAACTAGCACACAGTCCACCTGATGGTAAGTGGTTGCTGCGGCCCACAGACATCTACATCTATCCTCCATTACAAATCAAAATGCAGATGCGTTGTCACCAGTGAGGACTAAGATAGAATGCCTCGTTTCCAGTAAAAAAGGACTCCATTTCTCTACACTCACCATATGAAACACAGCAGTATTAAGCTGCTACTTTACGCTGGTATTCTGTGAGAGCGTGGTCCATCCTCGGTCGAGCCGACCCATTCGTGCTGCAACCACAATATTGCTGCAGCATGGCTCACCAAGTAGTCAGACACATAAATTTTATTTATATGCATATACCTACATCCATGTATATCGTATAAAGCTACAGCCTACATACTTTCCACTGCTGGGCACAGGCCTCCTCTCATTTCTGAAAGGGTTTTAGGGCAAGGAAGTGTCCTCCGCGATGCCACAATGTGTGTTGGCGAACTTTATATGTCTTCGAAATATTGTTTTTTCTTATCTCTCAGACATGCACGTTTCCTCAAGAGGTTTTTCTTCACCACCGAGCGCGTGGTAAATCAGCACTTAAAATTGCAATTAACAATTTCATTGGTGCAGGCGGGGATCAAACCCAGGTTGCTCGCATCGAACCCGGTTTGCTCGCGTATTGCGAAATTTTACAGCGAGTGCTAACCATCAGAGCTACCACGGCTCTTCTGAGCTACCACTGCTCTTCTGAGCTACCACGGCTCTTCTGAACTACCACGGTTCTCGTATATAGATTTACAATCATACAATATATGTAGTAAATTTTTATATTTTTGTTCCTTCTAGGGGTTTGCGAGTTCTTCTCAGATTTATTTTCATAACTAGACGAAAAACACTATTGACTTACTGAAAATTAACGTATTAATCTATAAATATTATATTCTATTACCTGTTAATTTATTGTATTAGTATAAATTTTATCGCCTCATAAACGGTGGTATTATTAATTCGCTCAAATCTTTGCGGTACCTAATTTAGTCACATCGGTTACAAATTGTACTAACAACTACATATTTTTTTTATAGGATCGGGTGACAAACGAGCACACAGTCCACCTGATGGTAAGTGGTTGCTGCGGCCCATAGACATCTACATCTATCCTCGATTACAAATCAAAATGCAGATGCGTTGTCACTCGTGAGGACTAAGATGGAATGCCTCGTTTCCAGTAAAAAGGGTCTCCGGTTCTCTACACTCACCATACGAAATACAGCGGCATTAAGCTACTATTTCACGCTGGTATTCTGTGAGAGCGTGGTCCTTCCCCGGTCGAGCCGACCCATTCGTGCTACAACTAAACTACTAATATAACTGCAGCATGGCTCTACCACGTATAAAATATACCAATAAATACCTACCTAAATACCCATATAATAAATACCAACATACCAGTGGCAGTGCCAGGCGCAGTTTTTGATGAATCATCTATTAAATGTCTCTATTCGTAAAACATTGTCAGTTCAATTAAATGAGATATTGAGAGCGTGTCAACAATTGATAAGGTAATTTTTAAACGTGGTTGTGGCACAATGGGTCGCCTCGACGGGTAAGACCATGCTCTCACAGAATACCAGCGAAAATTAGCATTTTAATACTGCTGTGTTTCGTATGGTGAGTGTAGAGATCAGCAGACCCTTTTTTACTGGAAACGAGGCATTCCATCTTAATCATCAGGGGTGACAAAGCATCTGTGTTTTTATTATTAATCGAAAATAATAGATGTCTATGGGCCACAGAATCCATTTACCAGCAGGTGGACTGTGTGCTCGTTTGTCACCCTTATACTATAAAAATAAAATGTATGCTCAGAGAGGTTATTTTAAAGGTTTTGTCTATCTTTCAGTCTGTCTTTCCGGGCTGATCTGGAATGGCTAAACCAAATATGATGAATCTTCCTGAACAGATAGGGAGCAATACCAGGAGTGATCTCCTAAAATTGATGAAATAAACGGTCGTTTATAATAATAATAATAATAATAATAAAATTTATTTCAGCTAATAGAAATTGGTTTACAGACATTAGTGGCCGGATTCTCCTTTTAAGCAAATAATGCCTGTACCAGGTGAATCCGCTCTTCCATATCAATATCTATATATTATATTATTTACATTATGAAATATGACATTATAAAGAAAAACTTAAAGTATTTACAGTTTTCTTTTCCTCAGATTATGATATTTGTTATATGTATGCGAAAGCGTGCGTGTGTGTGTGTATGTGTGTGTGTGTGTGTGTATGTGTGTGTGTGTGTGTGTGTGTGTGTGTGTGTGTGTGTGTGTGTGTGTGTGCTTGCGCGTGAATGTGTTTGTATGTGAGTGTGTGGGTATGTGTGTGTACTATTTTACTGTAAGTAAAAGCAGCTCAGTGTTCTCATAATTAAGTGGCTCTAACCAATTTTGTACTATCTTTTTACATTCGATATATTGTTTCGAATAAATATCTAGTTCTTTATTGATTTTATTATAAATTTGAGACGAGCGACTATTATATTGAGTACTAGCAAACTTAGTTTTAGTTTGGGGTACTGAAGCCACATTATTTTTTCTTCTTTTTTCTTTTTTACTTGCATCGTAGGGTATATTTTTGTGTTTCTTGAGTGTGATCTGTTTTATATACAGTTTCCTTACCGATAGTAACCCACTATCGAGATAAAGCTTTTCCGTGGGGTATCTAATATTTTTGAAGTTCATAACTTTAATAAGCGCACGTTGTGCTCTCTCAACCTCTATAAACTTAGTTTTTGCCGCACCTCCCCAAACAGGAATGCAATATTCCAAGACAGATTGAACCAAGGCGATATATATCTCATTCAAAATTGTTCTTGATGTTTCCCGGTCACCATTTTTTTTATGATTACCTGGAACCACATGCCTTAATGATCTAAAGACCCAAATCAACTTTCTGACTCTTCCAGCAGCTTGCTCAAGCTGTGGGTACCAGGACAGTCTCTGATCCAACATGAAATATATATAATAACATATAAATTTATTTTATATACTTAAATTATGACAAAAATGACATAACACCCATGCAAGGCCACGGCGTGTTGCTAGTGTAAAGTAATATTTTTTATAGGATAAGGTGACAAACGAGCACACAGTCCACCTGCTGGTAAATGGATTCTGTGGCCCATAGACATCTATTATTTTCGATTAATAATAAAAACACAGATGCTTTGTCACCCCTGATGATTAAGATGGAATGCCTCGTTTCCAGTAAAAAAGGGTCTGCGGATCTCTACACTCACCATACGAAACACAGCAGTATTAAAATGCTAATTTTCGCTGGTATTCTGTGAGAGCGTGGTCTTACCCGTCGAGGCGACCCATTGTGCCACAACCACGTTTAAAAATACCATATCATGGCCCATGTACATATACACCTAACCTCGATTACGAATCAAAATGCAGATGCGTTGTCCGTGAGGACTAAGATAGAATGCCTCGTTTCCAGTAAAAAGGGTCCCCTGTTCTATCCACTCACCATACGAAACAGCAGCTTTAAGTTACTATTCAAGGCTGGTATTCTGTAAGAGCGCAGTCCTTCCCCGGTCGAGCCGACTCATTCGTTCTAAAACTATACTACTAAAATAGCAGCATCATGGCTCTATCACGTAAAGCTACAAATTAATATCGAAATATTTCATAACATTATAATTTATAACCCATCAATATTTTTATATGCACGCGAACACTACAACACATTGATTGAAACTTGTTTTTACGCTCATTATCGCGTTTAATGACGACGTTTCCGAAGCTTGGAGTACTTTGCAGCACCCATTGTCACAGGGGGCTGAGCCAACGTCGGCAAACATTCCAATCACAGCTCGCCTGTTTGCTATTATTGGCAAGAAAAAAAAACGAATAAAATCGGGATACATATAGTTCTGAACAAACCTTTGGATAAGAATGATATATTCTGTGATACCAAACTTCTAGAACAATAGGCAGTCTTTTCAAACATTTACAGCAATTGATCTATTTACAACAAGCGCGAATGAATAATACACGTAATAGCTCGCGAGCCTGATTGAAGCGCGGTGGTCCCGTGCATTCTTGCACGAAACGCCACCGACTCCTATCAAATCCTGACATATTTAATTTAAACTGGTTATTGTGTAACGCGACCAATTTGTATACTCATTACAACTGAGGTCTAATGTCGCTCTATGCGATTCGCGCTCTTATATGTATACTCATTACAACAGATTTCTAGTGTCGCTCCGTGTGATTCAGTTCATCCGTGTGATTCAGTTCAATAGTCCTTTGTTTTTTTTTTTAATAAACTTAATTGACAAACGATCTTACATACCACGAGGAAAGAATTAATTGTCTGCGCGTGTGAACTATTAGGGAAAACGACGAAACAAGTGCTTTGATGTTGATATAAACCGTAAGTTATTTTGATCGCTTAGGTGCCTTATGAAATCACGCTATCAAAATTCCGAATCATAAACAGCACATATAGAACATCTTCGAACTATCACGCGGAGCGTTGGCCGCTCCCCGGGCACAACACTTTGCGCGGCTGGAAATCTCCCCTTTTCCTTTCACGGCCACAACGTAGACAGAGTCTATTCTATTATCTAGTAGTCTATTATCTAGTCTATTATCCCGACGTTTTTTAGATACTGTAAGTTCGTTTTGCGTAAATCGGACCAAAAATTAATATTCAAAAACTGAAGGTAGCCGGGCTAACAATGACATTGGGACGTCAAACATCTCAGTCCCCCCCCCCCCCCGTGACCATGGGTGCTGTAAAGCACCCGAAACGTCGGGATAATAATAAAAACAAATTAAAGTAATTAAACGCGATACAATCCGTAAATAATAGTTTTATTCAATATGTAGTGTTCGCGTAAATTTAAGAAATCATTTAAATAACATTAGTTCATATACCTGGGGTGCCTATCCGAGGCAAAGGGTACGTGAACATGATTCCAGTGCTCCACAGTAGCACGCTCTGATTTCTCGCTAATTACGTTAACATTACGTGGCATATCTGTTTTTGGTGTAAGTTTAAAGTGCTTTTTGGTTTACGACAACGAACTTTAAATAGTTTTTGGAGTTAGTTGATTCACGACGATAGTCAAACGGTGAATTCGAACTCTCAACTTTTGGAGTTCACGCTCCATACTCTTAACCATGAGACTATTGTCGCCTACATAATACACTTTTTCACATAAAATTATATTGTCTATTAGATACATTTTACGATAGTAAGTCTGCGACTTGTGTAAGTCGTAAATAAATTTCTTAAACGCTAAATTTTTGAATTATTAGTATGCACCTATTGATCTTATTACAATATAATACTCACGTAACAAAGATCCGACCACAACACTAAACTTTCACCACTCCAGGATATCGATCCATCATCGATTGATCGATGATGATACGAGATCATAAGATTATCCACCCCTCATATACACTGACGTCACAATGAATGACCTATTTTATTCTTTACCGCAACAATAAACAATATCTAACAACGCACGAATATGATTTATTCGAAACTGGCATGTTCAATGCATTTATATAAGATTCAAAATAGTCTATAGTGGCAATATCATTAGTTTATTCGAATAGATTTCTTTCAATGTTTTGGTTGTAATGGCTTTTGTTAATTGAATTGTTTGACACTCCAATCTGTTATAATCTGGAAGTTGGTACACTTGTTTGTGGGTGGCGCGGAGGCGTCATTGTCGGAAAAGTGATTGTGAACAATTATATCCGGAGACGAGCTTATAATCATATCGGTTCTGAATAGAAGTATCGATGACTGATTGAATGAATAAAAAAACCGCCTTTTTGTTTGTTTTGTTTAAAACAAAAATTAGACTCAGACTTTGCTAATAACACAAGGACTTTGTATACACATTTAAAGACTATCCTCCTAAAACTGTACTTACGAATAAAATTGAAATATCAGTCTGTAATATATAATTAACTTGTTGATATCGAACTGAGGGTGTTTTATTCACTTGCATGTCATTGAGACACGAATAACCGTTTTTAAAATGTTTGTCTGTGTGTCGGAATGGCTGGACTGGACCTACTGTAATAAAACTTTAGGAACAGATGGAGAGCATTGCCAGGAGTAGTTACGTGGAGGACCAAGCTACGGCTGTATTATGGTTGCAGTACGAATGCTACCGGTCTCCCTCCGATCGTGTCGGTTTACCGTCCCATCGGATTACGAGAGTGAGAGAATAGAGAGTGCATCTGTGCTTGCACTTGGGCACTACAATCCTGTCCTGCGTCGATGGCTAGCCTCCGTTGAGGCAGGCCGCCGTGGCCGAAATTCGGCCTGGAGGACATTATTATTATTATTTTAATTCTTAATCGAGGATAAATGTAGATGTTTATGGGTCACAACGTCAACTTATAATCAGGTAGGTGGACTGTGTGCTCGCATGTCAACATTGTTTCATATTTAAAAAAAAATTATGTAAAATTGTTAAAATGTATATAGTCTGACTAAAAACCAAATAACGCCACATAGCACATACAGGTAAAGCCGGGGTCGATCGCTAGTACAAAATAAGTGGTTGCTTCGTCGCTCAAATTGTTTCCCTCCATCGAATTTATGTCTTAATATTGTAGTTTTTGCCGCGCCAACCCTTAACTGTCAGGGACGCGCCGATGATGTATAGTCTATTCCGTTAATAGGCATAATACTAAAGCTAACATAATATGGCGACGGCTTCGTAATAGACTTCGTTTGCGGTAAAAATTTATTATATTGCCTATTATCGACGCCCACACAGTACGGAGATCAGTTCGGGTTGAACTTGTGTGTTATTCTTATCTTTATTTGGGAATAATAAAAGGTTTTTACATTATATGCCGGGTTGCTTACACGTAATTGCGTTGGATCTACCCACGTGTGTGCTCGCTTCGAATACATTACTCGTTACTAGAAAAACGTATCAATACGCAGTTGATTATTCCCGTGTTTAGTATGCGATTCGTTTGATATAGGCTGACTTTTATTTGCTTCGTGTTTTGTGATAAGTGACGGGGAAATTTAAGAATGGCCATTTTATGAGCTTTGTTATGTATAAACATTACCGAGTTATTTGTTTTACAGATCTTTTTATTCGTATATGTTTAAGGTTTTATTATAATAGTGTCAATATAATCGGACGGGTCTTCCAAACGTTTATGTTATACTATATTTACTAACGAAAGTGGTAGCTCGGGGGCCGCTAAATTCAAATCTGATGGATCAACCATTTTCCACCGCTCGAATGTTACCACTCAAAAACAGCTAAACGCTGGATACGGTACCGACGCTTTTGACTATCGTAATCCCATAACTTTGATATCGCCTTGTTAAATTATAAATTCTTATAATTTAACAATCACGCGTAGCTAGTACCACTGAAATCGTTAATCATATTTTAGTTCCGTTTTAGTACTCGGCTAAGAACCTTAATATTAAGAACCTGCATGTCTTAGCAACTTGGAAAACTTATACTGGAAAAGCATGACGAACTCTTGTGCTCAGCTGCGGGATATATTTATTTTACTTTTTACAGTTACTTTTGGTTAATGCTACTTAGTTTCATTACAAAAGCAACACACTAATATCAACATATTGGATACCGAGTTATTAATAATAATGCATTTTTTGTTTAATAAGTACTTAAATACGATTGAAGGGTGTTTATAAACACACGCCTAAAACTTTTTTATGGCAACCAGTAATTTTATAATTTTATTATTCTTAGTTCTTTGAAGTCAGCATTTACTTTTTAGTAAACTAAAAAATATAATATAATATTAAACTAAGGAATATAAAAATCTTAATATCGTATAAAATAGATAATGACTTTTTTAATAAACAAAAAATTAACAAAATAGATTCACAATTATCGAAGATATCACTTAACATTGTAGCCTACACACATATATACAAAAAAACACACAGTCGAATTTTAAGCCCTTTTTTTGAAGAGGTCTAATAATAATTTAGATGTTAATTATAATTAGAGACCTTTTCTTTTATGAAAGAAATGATTTATTTTTTTATTAAATAAAGCTGTGTCCATACTTAATTAACTCCCCAAATAAACTAATAAAAGGGCGACAAATTAAACACGAACATAAACAAAGTCACAAACAAGGCACGATAATCATCGCAAACCTTAAGGGAAGGCTATAAAAGATTTAAAAAAAAACGCAGTTATTTGGGGTCGGTGCTGTCAGTTCTTTTCTATGTTAAAATATCAATTCCTTCTAAAATCTCTGTAGTACTGATTTTCCTATTCGATTGTTGAAATATGAAATAGCATCACTAATACCTATTGTTCAGTTAAGTAAATTCATTAACTGGAACCACTTTCTTGAATTTACTGATAATGTACACGAGTTACACACTCTCACAGAGTAATAAAAAAAAATGTAGTATGAAACATCTCAGACATGCAGGTTTCCTCACAATGTTTTCCTTCACGAAGACCACGTGATAAATCAGCATCTAAAATTACAATTAACTATTTCGTTAGTGCCAGCGGGGATCGAACCCGTGTTGCTATTAACTACTAACTTAATACAGTACATGTACCATATATGTACAAAATAATATAATAAATAAAATAAAAATAATAAAGCCTATTATTATTTTTATTTTATTTATATATCTTACAAACAAATTAAAGAATAAGTAACAGTGAATTATCTTATTATTACTAAAACCTTGTATTTTTTATATAACCTATGATTTATATAAAACATATATACTGACTAAAATCCAGTATAATCTCACTGTAATTCTTGTATCAAAATTATATGAGAATTGATGATGAATGATCAATTTTCGTACAAATTTATTTTCATATTACGTTCTACAATATAATAAACAAAGTCGTGTATGTATACTAAATCCAATTTGCTTTACTGCCTTTTCCCCGTTTAGGGGCGGAGAATAGTTTTCCTTGACAAAGATAAATGATGTGAAAATGCATTTTTCTCATTGAGATATCACATTGAATACATTTTTTTTTTTAAGAAAAAGAAGCAAACGGATATAAGGCTCATAGTAGATGACTTTGTGAGTGGTGGGGTGGTACCCATCGAGATGACGATGTCGACGACGTTGTTACTTCTAAGAAATAAGAGTGACGGGTAAAAACTTTAGAAAATGTGAATTAGAAGGAATCTATAGACTTAATGTAAACTGCCATGTCTTTCTAGATTTTTATATTGCATAAGGGAGACAAGCGACACAGCCCACCCGGTGGTAAGTGAAAACTGTTACCCATATCATACCGTAATCCAAATGCATATGCGTTGTCACTCTTGAGGACTAAGATGGAATGCCTCCTATCCACTTAAACGGTTCTTTGCTTCTATACGGTTCTATGGTGAAGAGAGCGTAGCCCTTCCCCGATCGAGCCGACCCATTCGTGGTGCAGCTTTAGTATAGCAGCGACATGGCTCTATCACTTAAAAAACGATGTATAAAAAATTACATTTATTACCTTATTTAAATCACCGCTAAATTATAACAATATAAATCGTTTAATTTAAAACAATGTAATAAAATGCTTTCCTATTTAAGACTATTACAGATAAGGAAGAGCAGGGACGCTTGACACATATATAAAAAAATTAAGGTTTTCTTTTAAACTTACTAAAACTTAAAATTTGTAATCTTAAGAAAATAAAGCATTGTATATATTTATTATTCACAAAAGTCTGCGAAAGTACTGGAAGATTTGGAGGTAGTTGTAAATATGGCTGTTATTTTTTAAAGCCCGGTTTTGAAGCCGGGAAGAGTCCACCGCGCCGCACCAACGGTTGTTTTACGGAGCTTATACGTGCACAAAATATTGTAATATCCCAAATATTCAGATATCTTCATGGTATTTACTTTCACCGTCTAACGAGTGGTAGGTAAATCAGCACAAGATTGCAAGTAACAATTTTGATAATAATTTCTTGTTTCTGATTTTTCAAGGGTTTCTCCCGGCATAAAATTTGACTATTGCAACGATTATTTAAATATACGAATAATCCTTTGTAGAATTTCGTGATTTTATACGATGTTGATGTCAAATCTGTTGTAATGACACTGAACATATTTACAGAATGCAAAGTTCTATTTTTATTTTATTTATAATCTAGTAGCGGAGATACGGATACGGAAAGAATAAAAAAAGTTAAAGTTACAGGCTATATACGTTCTACTCTGCTAAACATCAAGATCCTCTCACGTCAGAGAGGTTTTTAGGGCAAGGAAATATTGGCTGCGCTGCCCCACACCGTGTTGGCAAACTTGGCGGACTTCACATGTGTTCGAAATATTTTATTTTCTTATTTCTCGGACATAAGACTCCTTATGTTTTCCTTCACTGCCAAGCACGTGGTAAATCAACACTTGAAATTGCAATTAACATGTATAACGTATATACAATACTTCATATATAATAATTCATATATGTAAATGTAATGTTGATTATGTTTATAACAAAAATCAAATCATTTGTAAGTTGATAAAGATGATTTAAGTACAATTATTTAACTTTGGATTTGTAACCAGCTAATTATTGCCGATACTATATAATAATTCACTTTATTCAACTTTATTTCAACAACCTTATTTCAATCAGTTATAAACTAAACTATTTTGAAATTGATTGTGCTATATGAATATCGGGTGATCCCATTAAAGTAGGCGCAACACTAACATTAGAGAGATAAGAGTGAGGTGACACCATTAATCAGGAAATACTCGATTCATTAGCACGGGCGGCGAGAATCGATTTGTCATAGGAAGATGTGTGGCCCAAAGGGAAAGGGAGCTAAAGCTGCTCGATTCTTGTTATCCTTCCTGACAATACGCCTCCGACTATCGTGCAATGAATACATTATATCATTTACAAATACATGTGAATTAAACAAGCCGATATACAATACCTATACCACGAAAAAATATATACCTGTAATATCGAAAGGACTGCCTTTTATTAAAAAAATGATAACGATTTTTTTGTTGTGTGTCGAGCTAATCTTCATTGATTGTGATAAAACTTCACGAACAGAGAAAGAAATCTAGGCTATATTACTAGACCTTGGTTTATAAAATCTTACATTACGCGAACACTACACATTAATTAAAACTACTTTTACGGATTTTATTGCGTTTAATTTATTTGATTTTTGATTCCCGACGTTTCGGATGCTTTCCAACACCCATGGTCACGGGGGACTGAGGTGACTAACGTCCCGATGTCAATGTTAACCCGGAGTGCCTTAATAATAATTAAAAACTGAAGGTTTTGGACCTTGATTAATGTTTGGCAGGTGTGTAACACGACATGAGCTCCTCGCGGTGTACGGTAAATCACATTCCCAGAATTTCAACGCGACAACAGCGCCTCCTAGCAGATTGTTTACCGTGCAGTGGCGGTGTAACAATATCCACTACCCCATATCATCCCGTGGGTGTCGTAAGAGACGACAGAGAAATATTATAACAGGTGATGGGCAGCAGCATCTTCCTTTTTTTACAATTTCAAATAATGAAAAACTGCGGTTGCCAACCGCTGAACCGGAACTGATGTATATATATACAGAATGAATCCCACATATATGCAATAAATGAAACCACAAGTAATACTAGTCCGTAGAAGTGTAGAAAAATTAAATATTAAATTAAAACCCGCAAAATAAAAAAGTGAAATTTTCAAACAAAATAAATATTAAAATAAATTCAGTAAAAGTGAACACTCTGTTTAGACAACGTACCTTGACCCCTTGGAAGAGTGACAACGTTGCACGCGGGTAGCACGCCGACAAAAGACACCGCTGTCGATATGTCGCAATACCAATAGTTTGCACTGCGTGGCAACGTCGCTTTTTAATGTTCAAGGATTCATTCAAGTTCATTGAATCATTGACTTAGTGACCCAATTCTATAGAGTGTTCAAATTTGCTTAAAATTAAAACTCTACTTTTTGACCTAATTACTGGACCGATTACGTTCATTTTTTGTATATTGTCAGCAAAGGCGATAACAAGTATATGGTTTCATTTATTGCATATATGTGGGACCCATTCTGTATATTTATGAAAATATAAAAGATCTTCATCATCACCAACTGAGCCTCGCCCTTTGTATTAAAGATTTACCTTTTTTTATAGAACAAGGGTGACAAGCGAACACACAGTCTACCTGATGATAAGTAAGTAAGTGCTGTGGTCCACAGACATCTACAATTATTCTCGATCAAAAATCAAAAAGCAGATGAGTTGTCATCAAAGAAATTGTAATAATAAGACAATAGAAATGAATTACCAATCGAATACTTCCAAAACCGATGTCGCTACATCTTACCGTATTATAAACATACGCAATCCACAATGATATTTAATGTTTCACGTTACATTGCTTGGCGAGTTTGTTAACGTCGCGTGCGTCACGTATTACAGTAGAACAAAAGCAGCAATGGTAATTATACAATACGAAAAGTAATAAATGATAGTTTACAAAGGTAAATGTCATAGTAAAGTATTCATCTAGATGTTAACTTATTAAAACAATTAGTAATTAATTTAAAGCAATTAGTAAATAATCAACTTCCCGATGAAATGTTATGTCTTTATTACTTTAATTACACGTCCTTGATTAGTTTTTATGCTTCAGTGCACCATTATAAATTTATAATGACAAAAATTGACGTACGACGTTTGCCGCACAACTAAATCACAAAATGATGAATTATGTTCGTCAACCCATATAATCGGCGACCAAGTCACGCGTCTATGCGACTTCTATTGTCTTATTTTTACGATTTCTGTGGTTTTACCCTTGAGGATAGATGAAATGCCTCGTTTTCAGTAAAAAGGGTCTCTGGTTCTCTGAATTTACCATACGAAACACTACAGCATTAAGCTGCTATTTTTCGCTGGTATTTTGTGATCCTACCCCATTCAAGCCGACCCATTCATGCTACAACCATCCAACCAACTAACCAAAATATCTTAATCATCACGCTTGGCATCGGATTAACAGTCGCACCTTCGACGCTATTGTCCGTCGCCGGTGAGGGTATATTTTAAGCTTTTAAGTTTGAGATAAACGAGACGGTTATAACTTATAACGCCTTCCAGAGAATGCAATAAGTTTTTTTTATAATCACACAGCTAATGTAAACAAAAAACAAATAAACTAAGTTATTTATCTATTTTGCAAATTCAAAACAATACTTCGTGGGCTTATGAAGATAAACCATAAATATTTTATTTAAAGATAATTGTCAATTCAAAAACTTTGAGACCATTTTAGATTTTTTTCATTCAGAATCATCTTACAAATATGGCACATTGTTCGGGAGTCGAAATAGCACGGAATGCGAAACATTCCAATGTTGCCAATAGAGTTAGGTAATCATTCATGGCAGATTGATATGGGAATCCAACGATTTGGATCGATTTAAAACAAAAATTTATTGGCTGTGTCCGCTTTCTATTTCTGGTCATCTTGATTTATAGAGGTACCAAAACTATCGTTTTTAAAATAAAACACCCAGAGACAATGAATTATGTTAAAATTGACCAGTACATTGTCTTTGGTCTTCACATGTTAAAATATAAATATAATGTCGACTCCACCGAGTCAGTAATTCATTCTTGGAGCGATGTATACGCTTTTACAACAAAATCCCAGAAAATATACAAAATTTGTCATAGGCAAAGTTCAAAAATGTTATTAAACTAAGTCTGTATGTAAATGGTTATTATAATATTAAGGAATTGGTTAAACGGATGATAATAACCCCTGGGAAGGGTAATCGCTAACAAACTATTTCTAATTTGTCTTGCGTTGTTAATTGTAATCATGATTGTAAGCTATTATTTGAAAAAAATAGTCCCGCTGGGTTTCTTGCCGGTTCTTCCCAGGACATAGGTTTTTTTTGCGAACCAGTTGTAAATGAAAAGACTGACTTTCAATAAGTATTGTTTATAATCTACATTGAATAAAAAAGTTTCTGTTTCTGTTTCAGTCTTCAGTAAGTCATTATGACAATTTTTAATAAATCACATTTTTATAAATTTTATCGCGTACATTTAAACTCATTTTAAATTCCTTTTTTGCGTGTTACACCGCCCATGGAGGACTAAGGTGTTTGACGTTTTGTTGTTATAATTAACATTGGACTTTTTTTTATAAAATAGGGGCATACAATCCACCTCATGGTAAGTGGATGCTGTGGCCCATAGAGATCTATATTTATCCTCGATTAAGAATCAAAACGCAGGTGCGTTGTCACCCTTGAGAAATGAGAACTAAGGTGGAATGCCTCGTAACCAGTAAAAAAGGGTCTCCGGACTTCTACACTCACCATACGAAACACAGGAGTATTAAGCTGCTATTTTACGCCTCCTCCTCCTTCTCCGGTCGAGCCGACCCATTCGTTATATATTCGCTAGCACTATAATATAGCTGCAGCATGCTGATTGATTGAGATGGAGGGCGGTGGTTGTGGAATTGATGGCGACTTCGGTGGGGAGTTGTGTACCCTCTACTTGTCGCTGGTTGGGGCTGCTCATCCTCCGATGATGGCGTTGGTGCTTCTGATGACAGTGAGTTTTGGGGGCTGATACGTTGCCTCTTTTCGTGGAAGGAGGCCTCGGTGTCCGGTGGAGTATGCCGTCTTGCCGTTTTCTTGGCCCGCTGCAATAGGAGCGTCGGTTCCTGCCCAGTCGTGTGCTTAGACGCGGCAGGCGTGAACGCGTCGCTCGGTGCGGGTTTCTTGGGCGGCGACACGGGTTTTCGCATAGGTATTTGCGAAAAAGGCGTGGCAATTCTTGATCGCTCCGGGTTCAACAGGTCCCTAACGAGGAGTTACCGTTCCATTACTCCTTTGCGATCCGATAGTTTACGTACTCGTGGAGGGAGGGGTGGCTCCCCCTTGTCATGCTGAAAGCCCGTTTTATACGTGGTAGAGCCATGGTTCCACCACGTATAAAACGGGCTTTCAGCATTTAAGCTTTTAATAATTTATTTTCGTTCTACCTACTCACTGTTGTTGACTGTTGGTGAAGTCTCGCTGCTCACAGGCTTAGCGCTCGCTGTAATATCACAGTAGGTGTACGTGCCCGATGGTTCAGGAACCTATCGCAGTGATACGTTTATGTCTGATAAAATAAAAAAAATAAAAAGAAGTCATCTGAAGTCCTTTAACACAGGTATTGGAACAGCGCAGCCGATATTTTCTTGTCCTAAAATTTAGAAATGAGAGGAAGTCTGTACCGAGCAGTGGGACGTAATATATAAGCTGTAACTTTACTTTTTACTTTTATTCTGTATATATTAATCGCGAAACCGTAAGAAATCAATAATAATTATCGAATTTTATTACAGGTAACATTTACAAAAGAGCTGATTTTTCAATTGTCGTTGTTGATCAAATAAATTATAACCTGGCTGAATATAGGTTGAAAATTGTTCAATTATTTCACTTTTATAATTGAACAATTTTATTGACGCAATTGTAATTATTAATTGGTTTATGTAATTTTTAATTTGTTGTATTTACGCGAACAATGCACATTGAATAAAACCATTTGTACAATACAATAAAACTGTTTATGAACACGGGGGGGGGGGGTGCCACCATGGGTGCTATAAAGCACCCGAAACGTTGGGAATATAATATAAAAATAAGTTAGATGATATAGAAGAATAGAAGATTAGATGACAGAATGAGAGATTAAACGCGATAAAATCCGTATAAATAGCGTTCTTCATCTTATGAATTGACTTATATTGATTGAAAAATCAACACCTTTTTCATTCATTCATTCATTCAGTGCAGCCTATCGTAGACTACTGCTGATCTATGATAGAGTCCTCCTCATAGAATGGTTCATAAGGACTTGGCAGCAGCCACAGTTTTTTACCACTTAATCTTCTTTGTTTCCCTCTGTCGCCTCATACGATACCAATTAACAAAAAAGGCAATTAATTTTTAAACACGCCATCATTTTACAGTGATCATGCAACAGCTTTTAGAATAATACGACTTCTTGGGTGTTCTTATTTATGAATGTCTTGGTATTGGCCAGATAGGCTCTACTGCATTATAATTAATGAATAATGTTTCGTTATCCTTCCCTAATAGATCTGAAAGCGTTTTACAGTTACTTGACGGTTAACAACTGATTAAAAAAAGGATCTAATTTGTCAAGTGAACCTATCCATATTTAAGTGGACTATAATCTACCTCTTTTAAATGTACATATTGTTCTTATCATGAACCATTGCTTATAAAGTTAAGGAGAAATATTTGTAAACATTCTATCTACGTCTATATAATAGTGGCACTACTCGTATTACCTTTGGTGATACCAGTAAACGTGGTAGAGCCATGATGCAATTATATTAGTAGTATAGTTGTAGCACGAATGGGTCGGCTCGACCGGGGAAGGACCATGCTCTCACGGAATACCAGCATAAAATAGTAGCTTAATGCTGCTATGTTTCGTACGGTAAGTGTAGAGAACCGGCTAACCTTTTTACTGGAAAGGAGGCATTCCATCTTAGTCCTCACGGATGACAACGCATTTGCATTTTGATCCGAAAAAAAAATACCACTCCTGGTAAGCTTAAAATGCTCGTGTCAGGAGTATTTCATGACAGCAGTCGAATGGCGGATTCGAAACCAAGGCCTTTGAGTTTGCGGTCCGCACCTTGCCATTGGGCTATTTGGTCCGTTAACCCGTGGTTTTTTCTGGCGAAAAGCATTTCAAAAAATTCCAAGCACAGCTGGTCCTTAATAGATACTTTTTAACAAATTAAAAAAGACAACTTAACGGTTTTGGTAGAAAAAAAATTACTCACTGTTATACGCACTAAAAGTTTTAATTCACACGCTAACGGAAATAATGAGTTACCATGTGGAATCTCATCTCAGTTCAATAAATCTCAAATCGCCTTTAAATGCGGAAGCTGCTCCAAGGCCTTATTATGACAGTGCATTCAATTATCGACGCTTACTCTTTGCCCCTACTGATACATCTCAGAGTTAATTCGTGAGATCCCGGGCTGCCGCGGAGTACGATCCATCACTCATAATAATCTTTTAGTTGCGTCAACGTTTCCTCTCCCAAATGAATTACGGAATGGCTACCGATATAGGGCTATAAACACAGTGATACACTGGGTAACAAAAAATTAGGAGGAAAGCACACAGACTACACGAAAGATTTCTCATATTTACGCGGACACTACTCATTGATTAAAACTACTTTTACGGATTTTATCGCGTTTAATTTATTTAGTTTTTAATTCCCGACGTTTCGGGTGCTTTCCTGCACCCACTGTATGTGAAGTGATGGATTCTCTTTTGTCGTAAACACATGGCAAACTATGACACCTATGTATATTCGTGTATACATACATTCATAATCACTCACGCTATTCACCCAGAGGGGTACACAGAGACTACGGACTTCCATTCGGCACGATCCTAACAGACCCCTCACCTCCGTAATGTATGTGTTTTTGTCGTGATATACGTGTGACAAACGAGCACACAGTCTACCTGATGGTAAGTGGTTGCTGCGGCGCACAGACATCTACATCTATCCTCGATTAAGAATCAAAATGCAGATGTGTTGCCACTCTTAAGGACTAAGATGGAATACCTCGTTTCCAGTAAAAATGATCTGCGGTTCTTTACACTCACCACACGAATCACAGCACTGAGCTGCTATTATACGCTGTTATTTAATTACGTGTATGACATAGATAACTTTAAATATCATATTGTTAGTACATGGCTCTACTATCCAGTGTGTCCAAGTCATAATCCTGTACGAACATAACGGTGCCTCGTGGGAGCCAGTCCGTCCGCCCCCCGGATTACCCAACCCCGACTAAGACCAGCTGGGCCACTCCACTTGCTTCCTCCTTCGCCACTAGTGACGCGATTAGCGGCGCACTCAACTATCCTTATCTAATCTGTCTCGGTATATTAACATCTAGTTAACTTATTTTTAATCTGCTTCATTAGAGAGCTGTGTGCATGTGAATGCCCCTGATTAAGTGATAAATACAAAAGAGATTCTTGAAATACAAATGCATTTCATTTATTTTTGTAAATAAGTTCATTTAATGATAAGTTTGTAAACTTATTCAATATAGTACGTGAGGGTATTATGATCCCTTTCTTATAACTCAAAAACTACAGCCACGTTTGCATAGTTGAATATGTGATACGATAGCTCTTCATCAGTCAATCAAATAACAAAGAATCAAAAGAGCGCTGCTTTATCGACGCCATTTTTATACAGGTGACATTATAGTAAATATTTTAGTTTAGTAGATTTTTCGAAGTACTTATTCCTAAATATTGCCAAGCTTATTTACTATTTGTTTTTCTTAATATATTAGTTATAGTATGCGACTTAGTGTTTTTGTCTCTGACCTTCTCCTAGTTTTTGTTTTATAGAACGGCAAAGATTCAGGTGAACATATTATTACCCTCACATACCTCATTATATTTTTATTAAAAATAGGCCTTGCCATAATATTTTTCTTTAAAAAACGCAATATCTACATAGTTATCTTTCTTTAATATTTATTTTATATATTTATACTGTAAATAAAAAAATAAGGGACTCTATAAAACTGAATCGTTACAGTTTTTTTTTCATATTTGTAATTCTGGACGCTGTTAACACAATACGCGAGCAATTTGTCCACCTGTTATAAGTCTTTAATAAGTGAATGCAGTGGCCCATGGACACCTAACATACAATTTTCTTTTTTATAGAATTATATGACAAACATGCACACAGTTCTCCTTATGGTAAGTGGATGCTGTGGCCCTTAGACATCCACATTTATCCTCAATTAAAAATAAAAATGTCAATGCGTTGTCCACCCTGAGGACTAAGATGGAATGCCTCGATTCCAGTAAAAAGAGTCTCTAGTTCCCTACACGCACCATACGAAACACAGCAACATTCCGCTGCTATTTTACGCTGGTATTCTGTGAGAGCGTGGTCCTTCCCCGGTCGAGCCGACCCCTTCGTGCTACAACTATACTATTAATATAGCTGCAGCGTGACTCTACTACGTAAAAATAACAATAACATCTATCCTTCATGAGCAATAAATATACAATTACGTTGTATTCACTGAACATTAAGAAAGAATGCTCTGTGATAGCTCTTCATCGGTCAATTAATTAATAAAGGTTCATTACTGTTGACATTATTAGTAAATATTTATGTCGATTTTAGTATTGTGTAGTGTAGTTAGTTTTTAGGTAAAATAATTTTTCGAAGTGTTACTAATTATTTCCAAAGCTTGATTGCTAATTGTTTCTTAATATATTAGTTATAGTATACGACTTTGTGTTTTTGTCTCTGTCCTCCACCTAGTTTTGGTTTTATAGGGCGGCAAAGCTTAAGATTACCATATTACCCTAACGTACCTATATAAAATAATAATTTTCTCTTCTAAATACAAAAGTGTAGTTACGTTACATAGACGAAGTTGAAAGTTTGTTTTTTAATCATAAATGTGTGAGTGTCTAAGAACTATTTAAACAACACATAGCCAATGATTCTATAACGTAATAAAACGTTTAAAGATAATATCCCGAAAAGGATTAATAACACCGACTTCAAAGATTTTAACACCAAGCATGATATCGCCTTGAATGGAACAAAAAATAGTTTCGAGTTAAAACTTTAAATTCGGACTAAAGGGTTTCGCCGCGCCACAGGCGCCGCTGCGCGGGTGTGTTGCCACCACAAAAAAATTGTGGTCGTAGAAAAAAAGTGTAAAACGTTCCACAAAATAGACATAATTTATATGTGAATTAACGACCGCATTGTGTGTTTTCGTTGTAATTTTTATTTACGATTGTTTACCCTATTTTATGTTTTAATATGACGCGATATTTATGGGACTTTGATTTTTGTCCAATGGTATTTTGACTTTTTCTAAGGGCTACATTAATTTTATAGGGCTGTTTATATCGACATTTGGAATTTAATAGCTGAAAATAGTTTTTTATTGGCACGCATAAACTCTACAAATCATTCAAATTAATTTATTCGATTGTAAATCCGTATAGACGTACACTATCGTTAATTTAAAATATTTTTTTAACTGAGTTCCATGTAACAAGCATCATGCATTAGTTATTTATTTATAAAAAGAAATACAATCAAGCTACCATGACTATTAGGGTGAGAGGCTCATCAAATATTATTTTACATGAAAAATCTGACCAAGACGCAGAGAAGTGTTTTATCTTTCTTACACAAATATCGACAATCTCATATTTTACTGCATTTTTATTGACGTAAGAAATTCTTTTAAAGAAAGGACGAAAGGCACCGCTTTACGAGCATCCCGGCTCCAGATTAGGAGATTGTAATTCGTTATAAATTTATTAATGATTAATAATGATATCGAATTCACTGTGGGTTCTGAGATAGTTTAGTCGATATTTAGAGCGAGAACGACCTGTCAAGAACAAAGATTAAATAAAAATTTTTGATTTAATTGATTTAAAAAAGCAAACATGTATTCCATTTCTGATTTATAAATCACTGTTGTTATAATTAATAAGTAGTTGTTAAATACCTCATATAGGTTGCTTTACTGCCGGGCACAGTCCTCTCATGTTTATGGAATTATTAGTAGGTATATCGCGCTTTTGTTGCCCCGAGGCTGCAATCATTGATTTATGGGTGAATCAACTATTTTCTGTAATTAATCAACTTTTTGTGTTAAAAAATAAACTTAGTGTTTTTAGTTATTTAACTTTAAATATAGATAACTTAAACATCTAGTTTTAATATTTTATGTAGAGCATCGAACTTTTTTAAATGCTATTAGGGTTTTTAACCAAGAATGTCAGAACTGACAACTTTGAATGTCTCTTGGGTAACGGACATATTATACAAATATATCGTAAGTAAAACAAAACAGAAAAGATTAATCAGTATATTTATTTTTTATTAAAGTTTAAAGGAATTATTATAGGTCTTTGAAACTAAACAAATCAGTCTTACTCTTAAAATAATGACGTGCCTTGTTTCTCTTGGGTCACTGGTAAAATAAATCAATACAAACTTTAACTATAACTTTTTTTTAAATAACACATGTAAGCCAAACTAATACTATACTTACCGCCACTTATTCATCAACCAGTATCTAAAAATAAAATATACCTAAGATATTTTGTTCTATTTCAATGTCGAGAGATTCATTATAAAATTAGGGGACATTGTAGTTAGCCAGGAGACAAACTTAGTGACTCAAGAGACATAACGATATACCAACCAAAATTAAAAGAAAAATAATAAATTTAAAATTTTTAATAATATAAAAAATCTGTCGTGTAGTCTAAATAACAAATTATAACAAAAAGTCCAACAAAAAGCACAATCACAATAAGTAAAAATATATATAATAACGGAAACTTTAAAGTATTGAAGTAAATAACTATTGCCAAATCACTTCTCTAAAACGTGTACATTATATTCAAATATGTAATACTGTTGGCCTCTTTTGGAAGTCCTTTTATGCTCAGCTAGAATTTATATTATGTCAGTGTAGTCGATGTCAGCTACGTCACTCGTTTCGAGACGAAATGTGTTTTGTGAAATTTGAATCTTCGTGCAAATTATCGACTACACAAGCATATTTAAAAATCTTACCATTTGTGGCATGAACATTTACTAATAAAAAGTTCATCTGTCTCACCTCTTGGTTCTCTTTTTTGTTACAAAGTTGTGCTGTTGAACTTTTTGGTTTTAGAGATGTCATCACTGGCTCATCATCAGAAGTTTCAGGTGTTTTATAAACCAGTTGAAACCAATTCTTGTTGTGAGCTTGGCATAATTCTATCAACCCGATTTCTTTAAATAGTTAAAATAAGCATTAGCTTTGACTTTCAAGTCCTTATTTGCCCGGTTATTCCCAGAGATTCTTTAACTATTACTTTTTTTGCACAGTCATCAACACTTTCAAATATGTCTCTTTCAGTATTTTCTTATCTTTGTGTTTCTTTGTTTTTTGGTACCTTTCTTTGAAAACACCGGATAGCTTTTTGTACTTTGTCATTTCATCAGCATTGGCATTTGCTTTTGTTTCATGTCTGTTTCTTTGGCAACGTTTTTTCTCATTTTTCGTATTTTTGTTGTAGTTTTACATTTTCTTTCCGCAACTTTAAATTTTCCCTGTATAATTTTGTTCGATCTCTCCTAATTTTCTGTAGTCATTTAGTCTTCCTTGATACATTTTTATGTGAAAGCATATTTTGCGGACTATTAATACCATATATATCCGTTTCGTCATTGTTTCGATGCGGTGAATTTTGAAAAGCATCATGGGCTACCATAGCATCTGCTTCAGGTATCAATATAGAAGAATAACTTAGAGGTGTTATATCATCAAGAAGGTGATTTAAATTATTCCTGTTTTGTCTTAAGTTTTTCTTCTTAAGTCTCCAAGTTGTTCTTGCATTATATTTCTCTTGTGGTGTTAAGTCTTTGATAAGTCTCTTTTTTGTGTGATAATTCACACGCTTTTTTCTTTTATATTCTTCGTACTTTTCAGAATTCAGTTTGAGTTTTTCTTTATATCTACTCTGCCTTTCGGCGGCTGTTAAAGGCGTATTTACTGAAACGATTAAACTTACACTAAACAAAAACAAACCTAATAATTAACACGAAAATACTTTACAGAGAAAACGGAATTGGTAATTGAACATTGAAATAGAATGTAAATATTTATTAAGGAGACTTATTCGTTATCATATGTAAAGAAAATGCAAGATGTCTCTTGGCTCACAAGAATTGTCTCTTGGGTCACTCGTTTTGTGACTCAGTGGAACTGTGACCCAGGAGAAATAATATGATTTTTTACGCTTTTTCTTAAGAAAAGTTTCAATAAATTGATAATTACATATATTAGAGGAATTACAGATTTAAAACTTAAGAAATTAGTTTGAAAGTAACGTATTAAAATATTATCTAAATAAATATTACGTCAGCCAGCGGAAGCACAATGAACACACGCATGCACTTTTGAAGTCACGGACGAAATGGTCGAGCCAAATCACTGCTATAGTGTAAGTAGGTAGGATCGTCCGAAGTACAGAACTATTTCCTAATAGCTAAGCCACTCACATGCTATCTCTCTCGTATTTTACAATTTTTTATGCGTGTGACCCAGGAGACGCGTGTTCTACTGCTATCGTGGGGACATAAATTATGATTTTAATTATTATACCGAAAACTAAACTTAGGGATCTATAAAAAGAGACGAAGAAAGAAAGCATGTAGTATTTAATTTTCATCGCAAAAGCTCATTGCATCCTTAGGAAAAAAATATAGTATCATTGCTAGATACCAGGCCGACACTCCGTGGGGACAGGATGAATTTGTACGGAAAGACTATTTAGTCCACTGGGTCACGAGTTTTATTTTTGGATTTTTGAGTATAACTGCAGCTGAGTATTAATTCAAATTAACTACGAAATATCTGATTTTATAACTGTACTAAAATTAAAGCCTTAATACTCAAAATGTAAGTTTTTAATAATTTATACTATTGGGGACACGTTTTGACAAAAAAAAGTTGATTCACCCTTATATAAGCTGCAATTGTCTAGTGCGTATTAGCGGATTTCACATGTCTTCAGAATATTTTAATTTCACAGAGTCACAATTTTCTCTACAAAACTTCCCAAAGTTGAGGTTCGATAAGATCTCGACTCATAACAACTTAGGACGATTTCTGTATTCCAATTTCCAAAGATACTCTACTATTTCAAAAAAACATAAAACAAGTTTATAGACAGTAATTTTTTTTAAATCTGGAATTAAACGACCAGTCACTTAGCAGATGACACACCGATGTAACAATATTACATAAAAGTTGGTTTTGTTTAGGAAAATCGTGCCAACATGATAACTACATTATATTATTAACTTCCACTTTATTTCTCGACACCGCAACATAATAATATGGGAGATTTTAAATTCCCATAAACCCGACGCGTTAGCGGCAACAATGACACTGTATCCGATCGTAAACTTTTATCTCTTTATTTCCTTTTATTTTTGTTTTACGCCTTTTGTCTTAGAGTGGAAAAAATAATCTGACATGGCGTCCTAGCACTTGTCTTATTATGTGTGACGAAAAAGTGGAAGTGGTTGTAAAGACTTCACTGGTTGAATTCGTCTCCGTATGTTGTTTTATTATTGACTTAGAGACATTTCTTTTTAATTTTTTTAAAGAAAACAAAGGACTTTTTTTTCGACTTTATACACTGACTTTTTTTAACTGAACATCACAATTTTGAATATGTTCTTCCTGTCAATTTTTTTCATGGCGATTTATGATTGTATTCGGCCATTCTTTTATGGCCTAATACAATCAAAACCTGTCCGTCGTGGAAGGCATAGTATAGTGCTACGATTATAAATTTTGAGTAAACGAAGCCTATCATAACTTTTCTTTTGGTGCGTACGGCGGTACGATTGCCAGTGTCGAGTAATACCATCCTAACTTACCGGTAAACAATGTAATGCGTTTATGATAAAATCGGAAGAAGTATCGAATGTAGTGTCAAAGACAGAGAAATAAACACTATATGTATTTTATTTATTTATTATAAACCGGGAAATCGTACTAGCCAGCCTAAGACCAGATAATGTCTCTTGTTTTGAAGATACCAAGTTGCAAGCGATCAGAAGGACAGTAGCTGTACTCTTTACGAAAGCAAATCGTTTAGTTCGAGTGCATGGAATATTGAGACCAAAAAGAGTATGGAGACCCGCTGACCAAACAGCAAACCTTTTTATGTAGCCTTGGGTGACAAACGAGCACATAGTCCACCTGATGGTAAGTGGATGCTATGATACAAAGATTTATCCTCAATTAAGAGTCAAAATTCAAAAGCGTTGTCACCCCTGAGGTAAAGTAAAGTAAAGTAAAATTACAGCCTATATACATCCCACTGCTGGTCACAGGCCTCCCCTCATTTCTGAGAGAGTTTTAGGGCAAGGAAGTGTCCGCCGCGCTGCCTCAATGCGTGTTGACGAACTTCACATGTCTTCGAAATATTTTTTTTCCTCACGATGTTTTCCTTCACCGCCGAGCACGTGGTAAATCAGCACTTAAAATTGCAGTTGACAATTTCATTGGTGCCAGCGGGGTTGGAACACGGGTTACTCGCGTTCCGTTACATACATTTACAGCAAGCGTTAACCATCTGAGCTAACACGGCTACCCTGAGGACTGAGATGGAATGCCTCGTTTCCAGTAAAAAGGGTCTCCAGTTCTCTCCACTCACCATACGAAACACACAGCAGCATTACGCTGCTATTTTATGCTGGTATTCTGTGAGAGCGTGATCCTGTCCCGGTTGAGCTGACCCATTTGTGCTACAACTAGACTACTGCCGTGTACATACCTTTTTATGTAAATCCACCAATTACTAGAACAGGCTCACCAAACCCACTCGGAGCGTTCACCTCGGACTAATCATACGAACCACTCCTAGTACAATACTTAAAGATAAGTTGGAGTTTTTAATGAGAAAACTAGTAAGGTTATTAGAATTGCTTAAAACATTAAGGACGTTACGTGCGTTTTTTGTTTGATTGTATTTTGAGTTTTAGGTATATGAGATTACACCACATCTTTTCTAAATACCCTCACTCTCGTTCTCCTTGCACATAATGGAGCCTGCTTGATCAAAGTTGAATTCCAACCGGAATGGCTAATACCAAATTTCGAAACTGGTGATTTGGAACAGCAATGCTAGTGTTTATACTCCCAAAAAGGCATTTGATCTTAGTTCCTAGGATAAGGATTTTTGTTGTAGTAGGTTTTTGTGTAGTTATTCATTGAATAGTGCAGTATGCACTATTCAATGACCATCGAATGAACTGTTAGACAAAATGTCACCATTATAAATTTTTTCTTGTTCTTCACCAGCACGTTAATTGCAGGTTAGTTGCAACCCTCTACTAGGGAGGTTTTGCTTCAAAAATCACGCTTGGCATACGGATCATAAGTATCAGAATCGCAAGGAGTCTGATACCAAACTTTTTTGACCTTACAAAGTATCACATTATTTAGATTTTATAATATTATAATTTATAATATTTTTCACGTTTTGTTTTTATTTTAACAAGTTAATTAAATTATAACAATTTATTTTGTGAAGTGGGCTGACTTTTATGGTACGCTCTGCCTATTTTAGAAGTCAGAGGTTCAGATATAACATTGTATATATATATATATATATATATATATATATATATATATATATATATATATATATATATATATATATATATATATATATATATATATATATATATATATATATATATATATATATATATATATATATAAAAATCTCTCAGAAAAATCGGACGTCATGCAGCGATGGAGTGAATTTTATAGAGAATTGTATGCGTGTCATGATCTTAGTGAAGGATTCGGGGGTGACGCCGTGACTGGCACGCCAGACACGGACCTCGATGACACTGAGGTCATCAGCATGAAAGAGATTGAACGTGCGATTCGAAGTTTGAAATGTGGTAAGGCTGCGGGACTAGACAGAGTTACTGCTGAAATGGTCAAGTACGGTGGGCCTCGCGTCTGGGACAGCTTTCATCTGCTGTGCAATTTGTGCTGGCGGACGGGAGATGTCCCGGATGATTGGCGATCCGCGGTCATTGTGCCTTTATATAAAGGTAAAGGTTCACATCTTGACTGCGGGTGCTATCGGGCGATCAGCTTGACCAGTTTAGCAAGTAAAGTTTATTCGAAGGTTTTGACACGCAGGATGCAAGAGAAATCGGAAAGATTCTTATGGGAGGCACAATGCGGATTTAGACCTGGAAGAGGATGCACGGATCAAATGTTTTCTCTCCGCATGATCACGGAGAAGCTTCTGAGTGTTAACCAGAGGACTTTCTGTGCTTTTGTGGACCTGGAGAAAGCATTTGATAAGGTTATAAGGAAGAAAATGTGGAAACTGTTGCCGGGATATGGTGTGGATGGTCGATTGTTAAGGGCTGTGCAGTCACTTTACTATGACTGTAAAGCCTGTGTGCGGGTAGGGCATGACCTGTCACCCATGTTTAGCGTCCAAGCGGGCGTAAAACAGGGTTGTGTCATGTCTTCCTGGCTGTTCATACTGTATCTCGACAGCTGTTTACAGAAGCTGAAAGATAGCTGTTTGGGTGTGAAATTGGGTGACACAAAAGTTAATTGTCTGCTGTATGCTGATGATGCAGTGCTTATTGCACCATCAGAAGCAGAACTGCAGGCATTAGTCACGTGTATGAAAGAGGAATGTGAAATTAAAGGTCTCCGTTTGAATGCTAATAAAACTAAGATTCTGGTATTTGAAAAGGACGAAGAGAGAACGAAATGTGAAATATGGGTAAATCAGGAATGTCTAGAACAGGTAAATGAAATTGTATACTTGGGGAGTGCTTTCAGCCGGGATGGAAGATGTGATTTAGATGTGGATAGGCGTGTCGCTGCCGGAAACAAAGTCAATGGTGCCCTGAATGCATTAGTAAATAGGCAAGGCGTGGTGAAGAGTGCACGCCTTGCAATACATAACGCAGTTTTGGTACCGACTTTGTTATATGGCAGCGAAACCAGAAGCCATATGCCAGAAGAAGCATAAAAGCAAGTTGAATGCAGTGGAGATGCGATCTCTTCGTAAAATGTGTGGCGTTACCATAGCCGACCGAAAGCGAAACGAAGAGATTCGCAATATGGCAGGATTGAAAGATGACCTTATCACAAAAATTGATAGGGGCGTACTCTAATGGTTTGGGCACGTTGAACGAATGAGTGAAGACCGAATGGTGAAGAAAATATATAGAGCGAAAGTAAATATTAAAAGGTGTCGAGGTAGACCGAGACTAACTTTCGAAGACCATGTGAGCAAATTGCTCGAAGAGGGGAGGGTCAAGAGTACTCGGATACCAAGACGTGCATGTATGAAGAAGGTAATGAACCTGAAAGAAGCGAAAGAGGTATGTAAGTATCGTGACACTTGGCGATCTGTTCTCTCTGGCTACCCCGTTAGGGATTGTGCGTGACGATAAGTAAGTAAGTATATATATATATATATATATCTTTTATACGAATTATTGAAAATAAATATTTAAATAATATATAATAATCAATAAATATTATAATAATCTGTATTCATGCGTGAAGCTTAACATGTAACACTGCAAAACCTAATGTCCAAAGCAACAGCTTGTTAAACTTCAAAAAGAAAATGTATTCAATCATCGATATATATATATCAGATCATCGGAGAAACACACTGAACAAAATACCATTAAACAAACACCAAGCCTTGTCAAAACCGCCGCCCATGAATAATGCAAGAACATGGCCTGACGAGACGGCCGCCGGCCGGCAAAAACGCAAAGTGAACCCGTTATTAAACCCGAATCGCCTTATTATTAGTTTTACAAATTATTGCTATTAAAACATTCGCTAATCAGGAACATAAACTGAGATAATAGCTAGTTTGATGTGATAACTAACATATTTCACGACATGCTATAAAAAATAGCGCGTGTTTTATTTTTATTTGTTATTTTGAAGTGTTGTTTCTTGATCATAATCTATAGTTGCAACACTAAAGGTGCAAAAAATTGAAGATTAAACCAAAAGATCTCATACGATCGGCGCTAATGTCGAAATGGTTTTTTGTGGCTGTTATAATTGACTCGTCAAAAATTGTATTTTATCTTTTTTTATATATTTAAAAAGTTTTAGAACTATATTATGATCGCTATAATCAGACATCAATAGTTAAATGTTATTTGATAATATTAAATATTTTATAAAGCCACTAAGAACCTATATCGGATTTTGCGTGTTATAATTTTATAAAATAATAATAAATTTTTACAAGCAAGCGGATATCCACTACCCCACATCGTCCCGTGGGTGTCGTAAGAGGCCAATTGAGAGGTGAATTGTACAGAGGGAAATTTAAACAGGTGATGGGCAGTATCATCTTCCTGATAACAATTCAAAATAAGCGTGGTATGGTAAAATCCCCCCTATGGTACAGTCTATGTTCAGAGGTAAACTACTATAGGCTACGATGGATGATGGATAGATTTACAACTTATATTTAAGAACAGCCATTTATCAACTTTACGATGTAGTAATATAATCATTGGAGATCTTATCGAATTAAAGTGATTAATTTTATTATAGTAAATGGCAAAGTCGGTAAAGGTCACTCTAGATTTAAGTATCGGCGATATATTGAAAATGGGTCAAATGGTTTAGGTAATTTCTTTTTACGGTGAAAATAATGGTAATTAAAAAAATAAAAAACATAAAACCTGCTTTATAGTTAGTTCAGTTAGTATGCAAAATTTCATGATCTAATTTGAAATATTTTGTGAATACCAGCGGTTTATTGTTCGGTTTGAAGCTAACTTTGGATTTTCTTTTTCTATCGAGAAAATTTTGCGGAATCGTATTATTGTCTAACATAGTACTACTAAACATTAATCCTCAACTTTACCATATATTTATTTCAAAATTAATGCTGCAATATTTTCGGCATAACGAAGGATCTTGCTAAGCCATTTGAGGTAGTATAGGCTAAGTCTCTTAAGATTACCCATAAACGACAAGCATATTATTAGAGATATGTGTAGGATGTGAGAGAAGTGAGAGGAATGTCAGGGTCGTACAAAATGAAATTTAAGACAGAGTTTGTGATATCATATAATATAAAAGGTACGATTATTACATCATTTATACTAAGTTTTTCAACTGCGGTCTGTTATTGTGCCGCAAATTAAGTGTGACCACAGTAAGGGCACGTGAACTGCCTCCTCACGTATTTCTTAAATTTTAGCCATGCAATTAACGATACTATTCGTAATATTCCCTTTAACAACTTCTAGAAGCTTAAACTGCTTGAGTAGTCCACGACAATAGTGGAATGGCGGACTCAAACCTACGACCGTTCGCGGTCCGCACCATACCAATAGACTACTGTCGCTTTTTTTTAATGAACATTAAATCCTGAAAAGTAATATTTTCTTACAATATTAATAACTAACCCTAGCTCAAGCTCTGAGAGTAATTAGAAATTTCTTTGTTACTAATATGGTCATCTTAAGCTTTGCCGTCCTATAAAACCAAAACTAGGAGGACAGAGTCATAAACACAAATTCGTATACTACAACTAATATATTACGAAAAAATAGCAAACAAACATTGGCAATAGTTATGAACACTTCGAAAAATCGATTTAAAGAAAACTAATTACAATGTACCATACTAAAATCGACTAAAATATTTACTACTTATAATGTCATTTGTCAAAATGGCGTCGATCAAGCAGCACTCTTCTGACCCTTTATTATTTGATTGCAAGGCTGTATAGTTTTAGAGTTTTACGAAAATGACCATATTAACCGGATGACCATTTTACCCTCAAGTACTATATTAAATAAGTTTACAAACTAATTAATATATGAAATTCATATAACTTCATTTTTTTAGCTCTCTTATGCTTTCGTCCAAAAAGCGGGAACTTTTCACAAAAACAGGTCAATTAGACTTCCTCGTAGCTTTTCCACCTGAATACCTTTCCCAGACATAAAAATCTGTAATTATATTATATAAATAAAAACAATAAGAAGAGTCAGCCTGTCCAATTTTAAATTCATAATGGCAAACTACAAAAGAGGCGGTGCTCGTATAAATTAACACTAGATTCACAGACGACACATAGATCAGAGCAAATATGTCGGGAACTCACGAAACGGCCCTATTGGCGGGAACACCGACGGATTCACATCGATACCTGGAAGCGATGCAGCAACATCGATCTTCGTATAAGTCATTTCTTAGAAATATAAATCGAAAGCAGGTTTGTGCGGCATCCGCCATTGAACTTTTTTATCAAATTATTCAAAACTCGAAGGAAAATGATAGCCTTTTAAAGTCACCATGCATCACCGGTTTTTATCATCTTCACTGGCTGAATAGAAACATAGATAAAAGGAAAAATATTTTTTCTTAGGCCGGTATTTTGAGACAATTCCAAATTTAAACTCTTATTTAACAATGTTCAAATTAATATTATAAAATAATAGAGTCTAGACTATATTATACATGCTATACAAATTTTAAAATTGTGAATTGTGTGCGTCTGACTCTGAATACAGGCCTTACGGTGATCATTTAAATAGTATTTCTATACTCCGCGTTAGACCATCCGAAACCATCTCGTAAATATGAGGAAGACTATGTCCAGCTATGAAACGTAAACAGCTCATGGATACTACCGGATCATGAATGGAACTACTACCTAATACTGGCAAAAAATGTCAACCAGGTCGTGCTGATTAGTAACAACAATGTCCTCCAGACCGAATTTTGGTCAATGGAGACCAGCCTTAAAGGTGCTCTCTCTGCTCCCTCACTCTCATATTCCGATGGGACGGTAATCCAATACGACCCGAGAGAGGTCAGGTGCAGCACCAACCCTCCGAGTCCGATTTACTACTGCGAAATTTCTTGACATAAAATCCCCATAACTGATTTTTGCCCGACCTGAGATTCGAACCCGGGATCAGCTTGAGCAGAAGTCGCGCTTACAATCTCTAGACCAACGAGATAGTCAAATACTCGAGCGCTGAAATGTTTATTATGGTGAATATACTATGGCCCTACACGAGCACTTCGTTTATCGTTTTTCTTTTACGACTATTTTTAACTTCTGCCAAAAAATATTAAAGTTAAAAAAGTTAAAGTTACAGCCTATATACGTGCCACTTCTGGGCACAGGCCTCCGCTCATTTCTGAAAGGGTTTTAGGGCAAGGAATTGTCCGCCGCGCTGCCCTAATACGTTTGGCGAACTTCACATGTCTTCGAAATTTATTTTTTCTTATTTTTCAGACATGCGGGTTTCTTCACGATGTTTTTCTTCACCGCCGAGCACGTGGTTAATCAGAAATTAAAATTGCAAATAACAATTTGATTGGTGCCGGCGGGAATCGAACCCAGTTTGTTCGCGTACTGTGAAATTTACTGCGAACGCTAACCATTTGAGCTATCACGGCTAAATATTGCTAAGCGTATATTTTACTAGATAAAGTAGAACTATTTCAAAGTATATGTAATTACCTAAAATATCCTCCACTGGAAAGTAACCTATTTTTAAATACTAATTAACCGATAAATTCATAGAAACAACGTGTTACATCTGTATATTGTGATACTAATTACATATTATGATATTATAAATAATAATGACGGGACCCTTAAACTACTTACAAAAAGGAGATGTTACACCATAGACTAAAAAAGATTATAGACAGTAAGGTTTCTCTTTTTTTTAAATTTTGACAAAAAATATTCATCCATCTGCATAAATTCGTAAACAGTCTATTTATGACATGGGACTTTTTCATAGTGAAGATTGGCGGTTATCGCCACGCTTGGCAGGTGCTTAAGCAATCTAGATTATAAATAATCTAGATTAGAGAGCTAGAACCTTCTACGCTGCTTCTCCTCTCTGGTACTGTACAGTACTTAACTGGCTGATTAGTTAAGTTTCCATTCATCCATTTAAGCCTAAGGAAGTTTACTGCTGAAGTTCAGTCTCTCCCATCGTAGATTGCCTCAATAGGGTTATTTTGCCATAGTTGCCACGCTTGGCGAGCGGGTTAGCTACCGTAGTTGATATGAAAAAGATGCCGTGGCTCATGCCCTGTTTCAGTTTCCCTCTTACGACACCCGCGGGATGTTAATAGGGTAGTGAAGATTGTTTCACTCAAGAAATTCAGACAACATCACATTTAAATCAGTGTCAAAATTACAATCAGTGCAACTAAGTTCTTGTGGGCTCGTCACACTGCTGCACAGACAGCCCACCTACCATTTCCTCGACTAGGGAAAACCACGCTTGCTCAAAATACCAGCGTCTAATAGCAGCATTATAATGTGGTAGGATTCTTTTCGTCCGGCGTCCTTGTATAAATATGTTAAATAACAATCAAATTAAGAACTGTCTATACTTTCGTAACACTGCATCTCCCTTTTGATCAGAAGCGTATCGGTGTGACGTTAAAACAAGACGTCTGTATGACACATTTTTCACTACGCACATGATTGTCAGGCCCAGTAAATCTGCCCGGGCCGTACCGCCGTAATTGACGTATTTATTACCGGATAAATGACACGTGAAACGCGTAAATTAGCCCCAAGCTTTCTAATTCAGCTTCCACGCGATGCAATTGTAACAGAATTCTGTCGCGTGTGGTGTAAATATTGTTTTTTAGGAATGTCGAAGACCTAGTATAAGAAACTCGGCGAGTCTTTTGATTATTGGAATAAAGTCAATGGTTCATGAAAATCCTACTAGACTGAATGAATTTAGTGACCATTATTTGTCTAAACTACTAATATTAATGATATTTTCAAGTAAAGCGTGATTGACTTAATTGAATTACGCGAATTTACGGAAATATGATCTATATATTCAAAAAAAAAACATGCAGTATCTCAATAAAGACAATAAAATTATCAAGAATGAAGTGAAGCTTTATATTTTTATAAGCATAGAGCCTCAAATTAGCTGATCTAGCTACATACGTCTTACAGTCAGTAATCATACTTCTGCAGCAAGAACAGTTAGGAATGTGAGACGGACTTTTCGGTATAAAAAGAACACTACTATTTAAAATATCACGTAAAAATTATCGGACTAATGCCCGATATTTCAAACCTCATATAAATGATAAAATACAAACAAATTAAAAATTACAGTTGTAAGAATAAAATATTTCAATTGTTTAACTTTTATTGTCAGTCAAGTTATAATTTATAAGACATAACTTTTATCTGGCCATTGTAAAATCAACTCTAAGACACATTAAAACATTGAGACAATGGCTGCAGCAGCAAAATGTCCTTCGAAGATGCGACGTTACTTCACACCGGGACAGCTTCTAGCATTATACATAGCATTTTTGAATATTAATATAAATCACACCATGTAGATAATATACCACATATTATTAGAATCAAATGCCCCGTCGTTCATCGATCTCCGATGTATGTTTTGTTAAGGCAATAGTGAATAGGGTTTTGTTAAACTACGCCAGTGCACTTCATCATCTTCCGCTTCATCAGCACTTACTATCACTTACCAACCGATAGTCGTCAAACACTGACTGCACTTACTTTTGATGAATGTCGAGAATAATCTCCTATAGATGGACTTCATATATAAAACCTCAAGAAAACCTCAAAGAAAAAAAACTGGACCAATTCTAGTATAACCTGTAATGTATGTAAAATAGAAAAATAAAAAGAAATATAAAATACAAAAGAGCTACAAAGATAAATAATTAGTCTATAGCGTAAAAAATAAATTTATTTTCGTTCTCTAACTCACTGACGTGTGACAAGTAATAACATCGTCAAAATGGCCTCTCAAATTCTATTTCTAGTTCCTAAATTTCAAATCCTTTGCAATTAAATTCACTTCAATCGATTGTTTTAAACGCATAAAGATCGGCAACGATAACCCCTATCCACCACTGCTAGTGACGTTCTTTGCCGCTTAAGGTTATCGATAATCTATCTTTATTATTGACATTCAGGTAGGCTCACACCTGACCTGTGCAGTCAGCGGAATTTATCGCCTTGTAAATATTTATGCAAACTTTATGAGTATCGAAATTAACATATCGTTGTGATTCTGTAAATATATCCTCGATTGTAAATTTACGCACTTTGCAGACCGGCATAGTTTAACCAGTGATTTATCACTGACTTTCTTATACACTAAAGTAGATGTTCCTATAATGTATTGATTTATTACGAAACTTGATCTATTTGCATATCAATGTATGATCTCCGAGAAAGTAGGTACATAGCATTTAGTTAGAGTAATCAGATTTCTGAGTTGTATGGTTTGAATCCAAGTCTATGTTATTTTGCAAATTTAAAAAATAGTTTATTAATTTCGAACTTAAACTTTTAACTACGAAACATTTGAACAGCAATCATTTCACAAAATTTTTATATAGTAGAGTCTTCGTATTATGGCTATAGCACGACTAGGTCGGTTCAAATTAAAAATAACTTCCCTAGCACAGAATACCATCGTACATTATCAGAATAAATCTACTATATTTATCCTAGTGAGTGAACCGGGGACCTTTCTTACTGGTAAAGAAGTCTTCAGGGATGACAAAACTTTTGCGTTTTGATTATCAATCGGGAATAGATGTAGATGTCTATAGTCCACATCCCAAATATACTGTCGAGTAAACTGTGTGCTCGTTTGTCACCCTTATTTCTATAATAAAAATTGGTAGTTGTCACGGCGGTAGCAATACGACGGGAGGTCCATTGAGGTCAATTTCAACAAAGGCTTGTTTTATTTATAAATCACATTGCTTTTATGTATAAGTTTTAAAAAAGATAGCGCCTTTAATAGTAACTTATTTTTTATCTGCGACGTTTAAAGTGCTTTTTAGTAAGTTAAAATTAATGTAGTACTCGAGTAATATATAAGATATCGTTTTAAAACAAAAATAAAAAACAAAAGATACATATAATTTGCCTGTCAAAATAAAACACACTTATCCCCAATTACCGCCTATGATAATTAAATTAATTAAAAATAACTGTCTTAAATCTAAATAGTCGATAGTAATTATACGATTTTATCGATAACTAAATCGCAGTAATCAGTCACTAGGTTTTATCTCTGATTCTCACACAACCAGCTTTATGAACCAATTTTCCTCAACATGTCCGTGGCTATTATTGGGAATGGGGTCTAATAGTTTTGTGATAAGATAAGCTCGGTTCAGTGTGATATTTTGACGGAAACGGCGTGTACTTAATTATAGTCAAAACGTTTAAAAACACCTGCTCCCTCAAAACGTCAACAAACAAAAGAAATTAGTTGAGCGTTTGTCAAAATTATACCGGAATTATTCGATTATTCGAGAGATTATTTATTTATTATGGAAAAGGTTATTTTCGGAGTTTCTCTGGGTTATATGAGGGTATTTGCGGTAGAATCAGTGTAACCGACATAGCCCAATATACTAGTAAGCTCAAGTAACGAAAGTAGGACGCAAATTTCGCTCTAAGATTCTACAACCGATGGGGAGGAAATGTTCTTGAATGACAGCCTTTAAGCGAAGTGTAGGGCGACTCACAATTAGATGGTGTGATTACCGGGTACGACAAGAAGGTAGTCGATAGATGCAGGTGCCTTGGAACCATGTTTTGTGGCATTCCTTCTTGGAGTCCTATATCCAGCAGTAGAGATAAGGAGGACTGTAATATTGATGTTTAATTGGTGAAACACCAATAGATTATTAAAAGGGTCTCTTTTTTTCTTTTTTATAGGATAGGGTGACAAAAGAGCACACAGACTTGTAGATGTCTATGGGCCATAGCAACCACTTACCAGATAGTAAGTGGTTGCTAAACCACTTACCCGATGGTAAGTGGTTGCTATGGCCCATAGACATCTACATAATATATCTACAGATGCGTTGTCATCCGTGAGGACTAAGATGGAATGCCTCGTTTACAGTAAAAAGGGTCTATAAAGCTTATTACACTATATCTTAGCAACTAATTCAGAATGTGAAGGTATTTTATTAATTTTAGTTCTTCAAAGTCGGTATTTACATTTTGGCAACCGTAGTTTTATTACAAGTTGTTACGACCTCTTACGATAGGTATGGAACGATATGATGTAGTTAATATTTGTACACCATCACAACCCTCCCTTCATAAGCATTCAAATAATGCCATGGACTCCTTATGTTAATTAGTGTTTATATTATTGATAAATATAAAGTGAATTCCTCACGATAACTAACACGCTAACTAAAAAAACATTGCTTAGAAAACTTTAAAAAATCACTTTTTGAGAATATTTGTAGTATTATACCAATATCTAATGCCAATGCTTTGAACGTAAAGCATTAGTGTAGTTACAGTAAAGATCTCACTAATCTAAACTTCAAAAGCTCGCGGCTACGCGTGCCGGGGTATTCAATAAAGTATTGCACTGTCTTTTGTAAAAGCCGGCTTCATACGTACGATCTGTCGGAAATCGAATGAAATAGAACACAGAAATGTTAACTTATGAAGTATAATAATTGCACACAGTCCATCTGATGCTACGTGGATTATGTGGCCTGTAGATACGTAAACTTATCCTCGATTAGAATCAAAAATGCAAATTAAGGTGTTGTATTCCCCGAAGACTAAGATAGAATGCCTCATTTATAGTATAAAGGGTCTCCCGTTCTCTACACTCACCGTACAAAACACAACAGCATTAAGCTGCTATTTTTAGAAGAGAATATTTTTTTAATTCAATATAGATTACTTGCAATTCCTATTGAAAGTCAGTTTTTACTTCACCACTGGTTTGATAAAAAACTTCTGTCCTGGAAAGTATATAAAAAAGCAGCGGGACAATAAAAAAATTACAGTGTGAATGTTTACAAAATTTATTTTAGAAACAACTTGGAAGCGACCCCCTCATTCCCAGAGGTTATTATCAACAAAATTATTAATTATTTTATATTGGAGTCTGTGAGGGCGTCTGCATTTTGATTCGTAATCGAGGATAGATGTAGATGTCTATGGGCCACAGCAACCACTTACCATCAGGTGGACTGCGTGCTCGTTTATCACCCTATCTTATAAAAAAGAACTACGGCTTAACTACGTGCTACAACTTCTTTTCTACCTCGAAGACCGTCTAGGTACAGCTGTGTTCCAGTCTGAAGGTTTATGTAAAGTCAGTATAATTACATGCTGTGAGGCATTCAATCTGAGCCCTTAAAGATGTAAACGCATCTGGTGCTTACTTTGTTTGAAGTTTGCTGCAGGTGTCTGCAGCAATGCAAATGCAGTAGACTGCAGCAGCACACCCATCAGGTGGACTTTAAATTAGTTTGTCACTTTAGCCTAATTAAAAAAAAAACTGTTTTAAATGATGTCTTAGAAACTGTTAGTAGTTGTAGAGTTACGGGCTCTGGCTTCAATGACGGTACGGAACAGTTATTTGTACGCAATGTTTGTTTGTTATCACGTGTTTGGCGATGAAGTAAACCTGCCTGTCTTAGAAATAAGCAACAAAATTCAAAAACATGCATTAGGGCAGCGCGGCGGACATTTCCTTGCCCTAAAACCCTCTAAGAAGCGAGAGGAGGCCTGTGCCTCCTCTCGCTTCTTAGAGGGAGTGTGTGTGGACGTATATAAGCTGTAACTTTAACTTTGAAGTTTGTAAGTTGTACAAATAATTTATATACGACCTACAAAAAGAATTTTGTATAGATTGGATTATTTATATACCCTAAAAATAATTCTCGTCCGTGTATGTATTTGATCATTTAGAAATTTATAATGATTTCTTATATTTACGCGAACACTACACATTGATTAAAACTACTTTTATGGATTTTATCGCGTTTAATTTGAATTTGAATTATTTTTATTTTTAATTCCCGACGTTTCTTATATAGGAGAAACAAAAAGATCAATTACAACCCGCGTAAAAGAACATATAGCTGATGTGAAGCATCAACGTTCCGGGAAGTCTGCAGTGTATGATCATATCCTAGACGGCCCCAACTATTACATCAGATTTGATAGACCACAAATCCTCGCGAAAGAACACCGATTCCTAACAAGGATGATACGTGAGAGTATTGAAATTAAAAAACATTCTAATTTCAATAGAGAAGGAAGCTGGGTACTACCACTTGTTTGGGACCCTATAATCAATAAAATTAAAACTAAACCCAAGCATACCACCGCAAGACCTCAAGACATAGTTCATTTTGCATAGATCGGACCATAAACAATAATTGAAAATGCTGAAGGTACTCCGGGTTTAACAATGTCATCGGGACGTCAATCACCTCAGTCCCCCGTGACCATGGGTGCTGGGAAGCACCCGAAACGTCGGGAATTAAAAATAAAAATAATTCAAATTCAAATTAAATGTGATAAAATCCGTAAAAGTAGTTTTAATCAATTTAGAAATTTATATAAAAATGTGCCTTCAGGATACATAAAAATATGTGTAGGTACGATAGAGTGACAATATTTTTTTAATTAGGTAAAATAATTTGACAAATACAAATTACACAGACCAAATATGCATTCAGCCAAAACTGTAGTTGCCAACGCTTTTTACACGAGTAATTAAATAAGTCGGAAGTCTCTGGTTGCCCTTAGCTGCCTAGGGTGGTCGATAATGAAATTGCACTACCCAACACTAATACCATCCGCAAGGTAGCACCGTGGGTGGTAAAGATTCCTAATGCATATATTGCAACCTGTCATACTGTCATTTCAACTTCCGCCAACACACACCTAATTGGTTCTTCATTATGTCAGAGTCAAAAACTCAGTCTTAAAGTAATTATGTGCGCTCCGAGTAACACAATATGCATCTGAGAATAAGGTTTTTAATTGTACGACTTGCTATTTTAAATTATGTATCGCACTTTATCTGATAATAATTTGTATAGATCTGTCCCGTACGGAACAAGGATTTGTGTGGCCTACAAACAATTGTTCCGGGTCTGAATGTTTGTTCTTGAGCCACGCTGCAGCTGCAGTATATTATAGTTGTGGCACGAATGGATCAGCTCGACCGGGGCAGGACCACGCCCTCACAGAATACCAGCATAAAATAGCAGTATAAAGCTGCTGTGTTTCGTATGGTGAGTCTAGAGAACCGGAGACCCTTTTTACTGGAATCGAGGCATTCCATCTTAGTCCTCAGGGGTGACAACGCATTTGCATTTTGATTATAAATTGAGGATAAATGTGGATGTCTAGGGCCACATCATCCATTTACCATGGTATAAAAAAATTATGTATGTAAGATGTCCCCGCGATACAGGAGAAAATGTTAGTAGGGAGGTAGTGTTTTATTAAAAAAAATTTAAAATTTAGGTACGAGTTACAAATAAGCGTAGTCATTAATCGTCCCTTAGCGTCTTCCTAGTAACAACTGGGAAAAAAACAAGTGTGCAATTCACACGTTTAGAAAAGGAGACCAAGATAATAGGAAACACTGTATACTGTATTCTATCTCACTCTCTTTTAGGCTAAATCCTATAGATATTTGTCCCTTTTTAGTGTCGCTTTTTTGTTTTAACTTGTTTTAAATCTCAACATTAAAAATTTACCACTTCAAAAATTACGGATCGCAACCCGCCTTGCAAGCGTGGCAACTATGGCAAATATCTCTTTATGATATACTGCATGACCTTTTTTGCCGTCTAGAAAAAATAGGTTGTAACATGTGAACGGAGTAGAAGCCTAAGGCACCGATATTTTACAAAAATAAAAACAAAAATTTAGAATTAGATAAACAAATTATTTTGAATCCATCGAAATTCAAATTATATCCACCCTACGGCAATAAAACAATAAATTTAGTAGGCATCTTTGATATTGTCACATCGCAGGGTCACAGTTAGGGTGGATATGATTTGAATATCGATAGATTTTAATTAATTAATTTATTTAATTCAAAATGTTTGTTTTTATTTTTTTGTAAAATATCAGTGCCATAGGCTTCTACTCCATTCACATATTATACCCTATTTTTTTTCAGACGGTAAAAAAGGTCGTCCGGTATATATACTAATGTGATAATATATTATATTATCACATTAGTATATATAATAGAGAATAACTATAGTGAAATCTGAGGCTACTTAATCTAAATTGAGAGAAAAGTAGTCCTAAAATAACTAGACGTAAATTCAATAAAGCCATTAAACGTTGTCTTTATGAATCAAACGGAAGCAATTAAGTAGTAACGCGTGGGCCGGCTTCAAACCTCACAAACATTGCTACATAATTCGATCCTCTGGTCAACCCAGTGCTTCCGATATCACAAATTACCAACATAATAAATCAGCTAGACTATTACATTCACCCACGTCCCGACAACACAACCCAATAATAAACTATCGTGGATAGAATTTAATGCATCGCAATTGCTAATGCTAGTCATTGAACAATTTAAGGGGTATTAGTGAACCGGACGGCGATTCTCCATACATATTTATGGACAAAATAGCCAATTTGTTTCACAGGCTAAGTCCACTGAGTGTAAGGACATGCTCATGGCTTCGTTGCCTAAAAGGGTAGTTTCACTTTAAAATTGTCTAGCCTTGTAAAGGATGATGTATGCTACCTATTAGTTCCTGAATTGAACGCGCCGGTGGCCAAGAAACACGAATAGCTATGTTGAAACTCTCTGTAGATATTGATAATGAGACATGTTTAGAAAGGCAACATTGAAAGCCCCGTAAGCTTAACGACTGTAAAATATCATCCAGTATAAAAGACAACACAAATACAATTCGAATAAACGCAACATATTATGCTGTCTATTTGTATTCAATAATTAATGCAGTAAAACAATTAAAATTCAAGTGAATAAAAACTTTAAAACAAATATTTAAACTTAGCGTTTGCTTGCAGCTTTGATCTCCTAGAATTTACTCCAGGTAATTAAGGAGTTGGGCTTTTTGCCATACATACGAGTATGTCAACATAAACACTTTAATATATTTTAACCTATTTTATGGTGCAGTGTACCTCCCTGTAAAAATTTAAATTAAATCCATTCAAGCCATTAAGCGTGATTGTGATGTAGGTTGTTGTTGTGGTTGTTTCTCTACAAACATTCACATTTATAATAATTATTCACATTCAACTACCGATCCGCCCCGGCTTGACACGGATGATTTCTGGATCTCAGCAGCAGCGCCATCTAGCGGGTCCAATGGTGTGAACCTAAACCACACAGGTATCCATTCAAACGCAGACAAAAAATTCATCAAAATCATTCGAGCCGTTTTCGAGTTTCAGCGAGACTAACCGTCAACAATTGATTTTTATATATAGAGATAACATATTAATATCATATCTGCCAGATACCAATGTATTTTAAGTATTCAACTATGTCGGCATATCATAAAATATCGATAGTAATTCTTTCATTTTTTGTTTCAGAAGGATCTCTCGGACGACTGCGTGTTCGAAGAGCATATAGAGGAAAACAATTATAACACATACTCTCGGATAAGAGGCGGCAAGAAGACCTTCCTGGCGTTAGATAATAGGGGGAAGTCCAGGCGGACGCAGATACCGGTCAGCAGGCCTCTAGGCAATCTATCAGGTTATGCACTAACGCTGACCAGGCGATGGGACGGGCCGAAGCAAACGCAGTGCCCGCCGCGACGCCACCGCGGTAAACTCAAACGGCCGCCGCCCTTCCACAGGAACTGCCAGAGGCGAGTCCATAAGCAGACCCAGAGGCACAAGCGAAAGCACAAGAAAGCGAACGATCCGAAAAAAAAACAGAGGCACCCCAAGGCGCGGAGAAAACACGACAACTCAACGACCACGACGACGGAAGTCAGCTGGGACGAGTCGACTATGTCGACGATGTCGACTACTGATTTAGAGTTTTTTCGGTCGGCGACCGCGCAGGAGGCGGTCGGTCGCGCGTGAGCCCTCTGCTCGCTGTAGGTGCCGCCGTCGCGCTCGCACACTAATACCGTTCCACACTTACTGTGCAAGAATCTCTGTATCATTTCTCATAAGCTCAGTTCTACGGAACAGCTGCGGTTGATCGCCTAATAGCGCAATGGCGGCGAAAGGGTTTTTTGGTCTAGTCTTCCGTAACTCTCAAATTATTTGGCGCCGCAAATACGAATTTTGACACCATTCTCACGTTATATATCGTCGTAACGGTATCAAAGATTTGGATTGGAGCATGTAGACATAAGTGGCTATAGACCTTCCTGCATAAAAATCTGCCGCCATTTAATAAAGTTACTCTTAGGAGAAGAATTAATAAACGCGGTCCTCGATTAGAATTACCAACCAAAAATAAATTAATTAGAAATCTGCGTGATATTTCTCGTGCTTGTCATATTCTCAATGGCCATGGTTGCATCGAGTATTCCTTTTTTTAATATTAGTGCTATTTAATACTCAAATATCGAATCGTTTCAAATGAACAAGATGGCGCCCGGCGTGAAAGTTATAACTATGGAGTGTAGAAGTAAGGAGTACCAACTCCCATAGTAGAATAGTTGAAAAAGTGTGTATTATCTGTAAGCAGTAAATAACAGGTCAAAAACTCTCCACAACAGCGCTGGAGTAGCTACTGGGATGAAATGAACTTAGCAGTTGTCGACGGTTTGAAGTGTGGTGCTAAACTGCTCAGTAGCTCTAAAATCTAAAATAATTTTATTTAGCAAATATAACCTTGAAAAAGTTGCCTATCCCACTAATATTTTTCGGCACGTTCTTTAAAATTTAGCCAGTAGCTATAGTGGCGCCACCCGGTTATTTAACGGTTTTCTATGGACACTTTAATACACAGTCTGTACTCCTTACTTCTACACTCCATAGTTACAACGTTTAACAATAACAAAATGATATTATTCTACCAAAGTTACTGAAATTATCTATCTCAATTAATATTCCTAGTTCGCTTTAAAACGTAGGTTATCGGCAAGATTCCAATCGTCTTATTTACTGTCACTTATCATGAAGTTATTAACGTAGAAGCTATTGATAAAGTAATGGTAAAATTAATCGAGTGTATTTATTTAAAATATGTCAAAATTATCGTTTGGTAAGGTGGAACTGTGTTAGGGTAAAGTGTAGGATTCCTGTTCGTGCCATTTTACTTGTTACTTATATTTACTTAACGCAAGATCGATAATCAGTTTAATTTTATCTATTGCAAATTTTTTATTCGACCTATTTCATAAAATACTACTGATAACTGAAGCCGCTGTGAGTTAAACCGCTGTGACTTGTGTTTTAATTAAGCCCACAATTGATTCGCTAATGGACGCGATACTGGTTTCTTTCGGTTATACGAGTTAAAAAAAATATCGATACTGAAATTACTGATGTCCGTACTCCGGTTACAAAGATTTATTTTAGATGGATTTTTTTTTTGCATGACACGAACAGGAATCACTGAAAGGTTTTGTACTTAGTTGGATGATTGAGGGGTGTAATTTCATAAGAAATTGACTGAAAATATATGACTGAGTAATGTAGGTATGTTGGTTTCGGAATAGATAAGGCATTGTGCGGCGGACGGCTGGCTATTTGTATAATAAGTTTTATACCAGAGACAAGTGACTTCGTTTATTTCGCAAATGAAAATCTTGTATAGTCGATGGATTATACGCGAGAGTGCTTGCCTCGGTCCAACTAAAATGTTGAATTAGTGATAAACATTTACGGCGATGAAGTGACTATTAGTAGATAGCTCTTAAAACGTGTATCTAATTTGTAAATTATTTATTTTCCATAGAGAAAGTCGTATTTTGTTAACGTTTTAGTTGATGTTTTTTTTTAATTATTATTATTATTTTTCTCTTGTCCCCTTTAGTTCCAACCGAATGTAGATACGTAGGATTTCATACGCTTGTACTTTTAGTGAGCCAATTTTGTGTATTATATTATTGTACTCGGTTCGGTAGCAATATGTGCTTTTTACAAGAATTATGTATAGAGTATGGATGAGGTAATTGTGATTGTATGGAATTACAGCGCGATGACATTATTTTCAAAGAACCCTCGCATTTTCATGATATACACAGTATGACGAAAAGCTCTTGGGCATCAGCGAACTAACTAATGATACTTATGTGTTACTTGGCATGAAAGACCTTGGTTGTTTTTACATATTTATAGGTACGCAAATGAAATATCATCTCACAACTTATTTAAAATGTATTCTATAATAGCTTCTTATTGAAAAAATTATGAATTTCCCTTTTTATGTAAAAAGTGGAATGCTGCTTTTATTATTATTATAATGTAATCCAAATGTAGAAATGTATTCGTTAAAGCTGTTGTAAAATATGTTAATAAATATAGCATTATAATTTGTAAATATCACAGAAAATCACTGTTCGCTGAGTCATATACAAGAGTCTCTTAATTGTATGTAAGAAACTTTATGAATGTACATATTTTAGTCGAATTGGATTGATAATGCAGTTTATTCAAATGTATGTATTTAATTGAAGTCTTTACTTGTCTTAAAACTTTGATGACAACGTACATTCATAAATCGATTTCTGTCATTTTCGATTTAATAGAACAAATAATCGAGTTCCGGGTTTATAAATGATATTTTAACTCGTTGTATTTGTATGTAAATGAAATTTCCGTGCGATTTTAAATCTAGAATAGCACCAGTATTTGGATATTGTAAAATGTTCTCCTGTTACAATATCTAGTTTTCATTAGTTTTATATTAAATAGACACTGTAAGAAATTTTAATAATTGAAAGATTTAAACTATCTCAAACGTGATTACAATGCATAATTATATCATGAGAAGTTTAAAATAGATGAAATGTAAGCAGACTAAATGTATTCATATTGCAAACTGAAATTTTATGACATTGATGACAAGACCTTTTTAACGTTAACGGTTTTAGCGGCGTATTTGTAAACATTTACAAAATAGTATTTTACTTTTTTTAAATAATTGCACTAAACAGGATCGACATAAAATTTTATAAACTTGACATTGGTTTAAAATAATTTATTTAAGGTAATATTACCAAAAAATCGTTCGCGTCTTAAAAGGTCTTGAGTGGAATGTTCGGGTGAGTTTACAAAAATAACTGCCGAAGTGTAAAATAGAAGTTATAATTATGTTTTATTTATACACAAGTGCCATAATATACCTATTTATCTGGATTAATCTACCGATTCGGGGGATATTGTTGATTGCCAATGTTTTTCCTATTTCGCAACTTATTGTTATTAATAATTCTGTGTTTAGGGGCAGGGTGGGAAAATGAGCCGCGTACAAGCTTTATTAGAATGAACACATTACGTCGAGCAGGCAAATCAAAACTAACCCACTTAACGGTTAATTATAAAATATTTTGTTTGCGTTACGAAAACATAGTTGTTTTGTTCTACATTACCCGATAAACAGAAATTGAGTATTCACTTAAATCGTTACCGGGAATCGACATCATTGTATTTATTCGGTTTCCGTTTGGAAACGTAGTAAAAAAATAAGAGCCTGTTACAAATTTAATGTTGAAATTTTTAAATTTAATGCGTTAATAACATCATCGTAATCGTGTAAAATGTCATACGTGTTTTATAGTCTGTAAGTTCTTTTTATAAATAAATGCAAATTTTAAGTGGGTTAATTTTAACAGGGAATGAAATAATATATTATTTAAAGTACGTCGTTGTTGACGTTAGTCGTTCCCACCAATCCGCGGCTCTGCTTACCCCCCAGACCTTATTATATAGTAACGTCAAGAGGGGTCAAACAGTATTAATTAATTAATTTCGATACCTTTACATTATACAATATTTATAACTAAATATTTGCGCGATTGCTAACGCATGTGTACAAAATACAGACAATTATTAAAATTAAAAAATTTAAAAGATAATGTATAATCATGAAATGTTTCTATTTAGAATATAAAAATTCACCTGTTAACTTAGGTTTTCCGAATAAAGATTGATCGAAACTTTTAGACAATAACTTTTACAGCCTCTTATACCGACAAATACATAAAAATGATTCTTTAAATACAGTTTGATGTTTTATTTTAAGTCGTCTGTCCCAATTTTCTACGATTACAAAATTCTTAAATAAATATTCCAGTGAAAGATAGTATTCGCTTGCAAGGAACGTAACAAGGACCATCATATTAAGAGAGGACATGGCCACAAGCGGCAGGATGTGAGCGGCATTTTGAAAAGAAAAGTTATTTTAAATTATTATTTAAATAATGTCGAATCTCAAAAGTTCTGAAAAATAACTCGTCCTGAATACTTAAGATTCAAATATAATGAATGTTGTAGTATTGACAGTTCTGAAAATAAAGATAATTTGTAGCCACGCCTGCGACGTGGACGACATTATAGTGCCTCAAACACACGCTTGGTGAGCCTGTTTAGGCTCACCAAGCACCCCTCCAAGTAAAATTAGACTACAATCCATTGTAAAACACGGAGAAAAGCAACGATGTTTTGCACAAGCCAATGTAAACTGTGAGTCTGTGAGTAGCAGTGATATACAGCTATGCTACCACCCTTGAAACATGCATATCTGTGTTGCCAGGGCAAAAAATCTGTTTCTAAGAAATCTAGGAATATCTTGGTTTTTTTTTAAATTACCTACCAATTATAACTAACTTTGAATAGAATACGATAGTGGGTATTGTATAGTATCGGCATAGATTTGTTATAAATATAGTTTAGTTAAAGTTAGAATAGACTGGTTATTGAAATTCTGCTTAGAGTAATTACATACATACATAGAGATGCATGAGAGTATGCATAAAGAGAACCTACAATTCAACGTGAATGAGTCAATATACTTGTCTCGTTTTTTCTTATTTAATTTTCGAATTAGGCAAAAATAAACAAATCACAAATAAATTGAAAGATAGACCTAGAGAAATAGAAATGTCAAGTGGTCATCTTTGGTCTAAAGAGATGACCACTTGACTTAATTGACACTCGAGGATAAAGGTACTATGCCAAATATGAGAGTAAGTACACTCGTATGTTTACTAAAAAATGACAACTCTATTTTAGTAGTATTATGTGTGACGTTACTTTGCAAGACATTGCGTCTTTATACAGGTACTCGTTTTGTTTAGATATTTATTTTTATTACTTTATATGCCTAAAAATATTTAAAAAACAGGACTAGACTTACTAACATTCGAACGATCAAGCAAATTCTTTTATAAATCAAGTGATGATTATTATTATATTACATTTAAAATATTCCTTTCGCAAACTTTAAAAATTATTAATTTGGGAAATATCAAAACTAAGTCTTGATTGACACGGTACATGAGCTAGTTGGATCCCATTTGTAATCCCAATTTTCTGTACTGAATAACGATCCGCCCTGCCTTTCCAGGACTACTTACTTACTTACTTATCTTCACGCACAATCCCTAACGGGGTAGCCAGAGGGAACAGATCGCCAAGTGTCACGATCCTTACATACCTCTTTCGCTTCTTTCATGTTCATTAAATTCTTCATACATGCACGTCTAGGTATCCGAGTATTCTTGACCCTCCCCTCTTCGAGCAATTTGCTCACATGGTCTTCGAAAGTTAGTCTCGGTCTACCTCGACACCTTTTAATATTTACTTTCGCTCTATATATTTTCTTCACCATTCGGTCTTCACTCATTCGTTCAACGTGCCCAAACCATTGGAGTACGCCCCTATCAATTTTTGTGATAAGGTCATCTTTCAATCCTGCCATATTGCGAATCTCTTCGTTTCGCTTTCGGTCGGCTATGGTAACGCCACACATTTTACGAAGAGATCGCATCTCCACTGCATTCAACTTGATTTTATGCTTCTTCTGGCATACCCAGGTTTCGCTGCCATATAAAAAAGTCGGTACCAACACTGCGTTATGTATTGCAAGGCGTGCACTCTTCACCACGCCTTGGCTTTTGACTAATGCATTCTTGGCACCATTGACTTTGTTTCCGGCAGCGACACGCCTATCCACATCTAAATCACATCTTCCATCCCGGCTGAAAGCACTCCCCAAGTATACAATTTCATTTACCTGTTCTAGACAGTTGTCGCACAACCTTAAGGAAAACTCCAAACTCTTCTGGAAAGAGGTTGGAAGGTCCCGGAGTGGTGCGACAGCCTTAAGAATGAACAAAGTGATGATTGGCGATCCGCGGTCATTGTGCCTTTATATAAAGGTAAAGGTTCACATTTTGACTGCGGGTGCTATCGGGTGATCAGCTTGACCAGTTTAGCAAGTAAAGTTTACTCGAAGGTTTTGACACGTAGGATGCAAGAGAAATCGGAAAGATTCTTATGGGAGGCACAATGCAGATTTAGACCTGGAAGAGGATGCACGGATCAAATGTTTTCTCTCCGCATGATCACGGAAAAGCTTATGAGTGTTAAACAGAGGATTTTCTGTGCTTTTGTGGATCTGGAGAAAGCATTTGATAAGGTTATAAGGAAGAAAATGTGGGAACTGTTGCCGGGATATGGTGTGGATCGTCGATTGTTAAGGGCTGTGCAGTCACTTTACTATGACTGTAAAGCCTGTGTGCGAGTAGGGCATGACCTGTCACCCATGTTTAGCGTCCAAGCGGGCGTAAAACAGGGTTGTGTCATGTCTTCCTGGCTGTTCATACTGTATCTCGACAGCTGTTTACAGAAGCTGAAAAATAGCTGTTTGGGTGTGAAATTGGGTGACATTAAAGTTAATTGTCTGCTGTATGCTGATGATGCAGTGCTTATTGCAACATCAGAAGCAGAACTGCAGGCATTAGTCACGTGTATGAAAGAGGAATGTGAAATTAAAGGTCTCCGTTTGAATGCTAATAAAACTAAGGTTCTGGTATTTGAAAAGGACGAAGAGAGAACGAAATGTGAAATATGGGTAAATCAGGAATGTCTAGAACAGGTAAATGAAATTGTATACTTTGCAGGACTGATTCCTATATCTCGAAAACAATGCCATTTACCGGGTCCAATTATATTTATTGAAATCTGTCCAACCTTGTTTAAGTGATTATTTATCATACGTGCGGTAATTGAATTTTATTTTTATAGATTTACCACTTGCTCAGCGTAAATATAAACAATAGATTAACTTATGGTAAATATAGTGATAAAATGATTCAACAAAGCTTTATCTGCTTGAATGATTTTTTTTAATCATGAAGGTAAGGCAGGATCTTGATATTGCTGTATAGCGGCGGTAAAAAAACAATTCACTACCTCCTACCAAATAATATATATTATTACTCAGAAACCCAAACCATCAATAAGAAGTAGATTTCATAGTGAACTTTTCACGCAACTTTTTAAATTATACAATAATAGTACGAAATTCTGCATTATTCAACTACGTTTTGTTGTAAGATGTCAGATGAAGCTTCCATAAACTTTCGTTGATATAAACGGATTAATAAAAAATCTTAACTTTACTAAGTTATAGATATGAATATATCGACAACGTTTTTTTTTTTCGCTAATGGTACTTCAATAGAAGTGTCTATGGAATGGAAAAACTGCAACCACCTTGTAAAAGAAAGAAGGTGATAATAATATAGCTATCTTATTTTGTACTATGTTAAGAGTCATACGTATAAAGACTTTAGCTGTAAGTATTTAGTTCCTATATTAGGACTTTTTCTATGTTAGTAACTACTTTGAGAAATTCTGCTTATTTTAAATTAAATTTTGTAGAGATTGCCATTATCGAAAATATCTTATCGAAATGTACTTACCAGGCAAAGGTATACCTTTCCTGCCGGAGGCTCCACGCGGGGATCGTGCGGTCCATGGCCCTTTACGGGGCCCCGGTGTGGGCGCGTGGTTTGGCGCGGCTTGCCGTCCACCACCTGAACGCGCCCCAAAGGGCGGTGGCCGTGAAAATGGTTCGCGGCTACCGCACGATCTCCCGCGAGGTGGCCAGCCTCCTTGCCGGATTGCCCCCATGGGATCTGGAGGCGATAGTCATCGCGCGCCTGCACGAATGGCGCGCGGAGGCACTATGCCGGGGGGAAACCCCGCTGCCGCAGCAAGTTGTCGCGCAGCGGACAGACTTCCGGCACGATCTCATGGCGACATGGAGAGAGCGACTGTCGCAACCCCGTGCTGGGCACGCCACTATAGCGGCGATAAGACCCCTCTTTGAGGAGTGGCTTGAGAGACGCCACGGCATCCTCACCTTCCGCCTGACGCAGGTTCTCAACGGACACGGTGTGTTCGGGAGGTTCCTGCACCGAATCGGGCGGGAGGAAACGCCCGGATGCTCCCAATGCGAGGATGGACCGGAGGACACGGTGGAACACACCGTGGAGGTATGCCCTGCTTGGGCGGAGCACCGCCGTGTCCTCGTAGCGGCGATAGGCGGCGGCGACCTCTCGCGTCCGGCCCTGGTCGAAGCCATGGTCCGGAGCGAGATGGAATGGGATGCCGTCACCAACTTCTGCGAAGCCGTGATGCTAGCGAAGGAGGTTGCGGAGCGGGAGAAGGATAGAGCAGCAGCTTTCCTCCCCGGCCGCCGCGGGAGACGCCCCGGGCGTCGGGGGCTACGTCGTGGCCCCCGGCCACCGTAGGCGCGGGCTTGTGGACGGCGAGCAATGGGTAGCTCGCCGTCTGTCCGTCTAACGACGACAGGCCGTGTCGACGGCGCGTTTTGTGGCGCGGCGCGAGCTGTCAGCAGCGTGAAGGGGCCCGCAAGGGCCGAGCCTGCCGGGGCTGCGGGCTGTTCGAAAGAGATACCGCGGCTCCGGAACGTAAGGGCACTGAAGGAACACGGATGGTTTTTAGTCAGTAAAAGTCTGACACTCCCTTACGCTCCACCCAGAGCGAAAGGCGTCATTAGATGATTTTCCATCCGCAAAAAAAAAGGCAAAGGTATACCTTGCATGCAGTTGTTGTTCTTGTTCATCTTATAATATTTTTGGAAGTTTTAGGGTTCCGTTGATAAATATTCTTCAAATAGTTAGAAAAAATATTTTTTAATTGAATTAGGATGACAAACGAGCACACAGTCCACTTGATGGTAAGTGGACTCTGTGGCAGATTTACACAAAATATTGATGTTCGATAAAAGTTGTTGAAAATAATAAATAGAGAAGTATGGGTTCCCAAAAGAAAATATTCGGCTACATACAGCAAGCACTTTAAAGAAAAATTTCTAATAGAGGTGTCCACCAAGTAGTGCTGGTGTAAGAATATCCACCACCCCAACCCCATATCAATCGGGGGTTGTCGTAAGAGGCGACAGAGGAAAAAAATCAGAAGATGGGATGAAATGTCATTCTAATAACGACAGAAAATAAAACAAAATGCGGTTGCCAACCCGCTTGCCAAGCGTGGCAACTATGGCAAATAAACCCACTATGAGATAGTCTATGGGAGGCCTACGCTCAGTAGTGGACTGTGATAGTAACATAGAGGTGCATTAAGAGAGAAACTACAAAACATTCAACTATTAACACTTATTAATAAAAGTATGTAGCAAAATTGCGAAATACATGTTTACAATAAATTATAGTTCTCTTTGAAGGATTCTTAAAAATTGATATCGTAGTCTTGTTTTTTTTTATTTTTAATTTTTTTATTTGTAGCACAAGTATCCCAGAGTCCCAAAAATCGTCAGGCCGGAATCGGGTAATAGGTAAAGTCACTTTTTCAAATGGTTCCCTCCGTTTACTCAAACTAGAATCTTAAGTAACTGACTCGAGGAAAGCCCTGGGGTACACGAAAATAATTTTAGACTGGTAAGGAAAATTCATTTACAACTGGGTTTATTTAAAAGAAAAATGTTTTTTCAATAATTTAACGAATAATCTTGCAAGTGTATCCTTATTAAATGTGCCAGCTTTTAAAGTACTTGCCAAACTCGTGTAGTAGATTTATTTTCAGTACAGTCATTTACAACGAGGCAAAGTATAAATTTTTAATACTTGGTTGGGAAAAAAATTACGTTACTTTCTGGACTGGAGCAGTTGGTTGCAAATTTTAAGTAAGAGTTTTCAGGATTACATAATAAAAAAAAATAAAAGAAAAGTTAAAATTTGTAGCAACAGTTAAAAGACTGTCACAGGTTATTGTTGTTGTGATTTAAAAATACATAGCAAAGATTTTTTACATGTTTTTCTCTTAGCTATTATGACAGACCTATCACCCAATTCCGACATGACGTCGACTTCTGGGACAACCTATATATACACATCATAACAAGCATATCATTTCTTTAGGAACAGCGTTTCTTTCAGCAAACTTATATTAACAATTTTTGAAGTTTATGTATGAACTAAGTGGTAGGACCCGATTTCTGTCTGTGAGGCCCTCTCACCTAGTACCGGCATAAATGCATGCTGTTAGGCATTTCGTCTCAGTCCACAGAGGAGACAACGACTTTCTTTGTTTTTAGCTGCAAGTTTCCATGTGCTGCTACTATAGCAACTTACCATGGTCAGGTGGACTGTAAGTTCATTGAATACTTCGGTTTTATAAAAATACTTTAACTAATAAATAACTAAATAATAATAATAATAATATTCTGAATTACACCATTTGTTAGATACCCAGACACAATATTTCAATAATTATTTAATTCTATTTATTTAATATTACAACCATTCAGCGAAGAATCGCAGCCAGCGTTTTTTTTTTTCAAGATACCACGGTTAGTTTTAGTTTTTCTTCATTATAGTTTTTGAAATATTTTATATGTTTCATTATATGTCCGCAATAAGCCGCCATGTGACTTTTTTGTGACTAATGCATAAAACATGCGAAAGGGCACAATGCTTTTGAAGATATCCAATTTGTCAATAAACGATAAGTAGTTTATAAGGTCTGAAGGAACAGATACAGGACAGTACATACATACATAGACTTCTAAAATTGAAATCATCCTCTTGGCTTCGTCGTAGTTGGATAAATATATTTACTTATATCACCTGCTTCAAATCACAAGGCACGAATATACTGCAATCGGTATCGATAATTGAAGTTGAGGCAGGCAATGCATGTCAGATGCAAGCAAGGCAGTAGCACTATTTATCACCCTTAGATGCACATTACACATACACTGGTGTATTTCGGTCTTGCTGTAATCACTCCATCGCCAATCTATACTATATTATATCTATGGTTATCTGAACATGCGTAACGGGGAACTTCTGTGGTGCCCATTGAAGTCAGGTCATGGTTTAGTCGCTCCTGTAAAATAGCATCATGTTATAAACATGAGTACTATCGGGCATAGGCTGAAGCATCAACATTCCAGGATGTAAACACCAGCTCTCTTAAAAAGAAGTATAATTCTGACTCCAGGTCCTTCAAAAGAATCATTGCCAAGGCAAGGCAAGGCACGTAGGCAGAATTGGCGAGAACCTAGTTCGCCTTCCTTCTGGAACCCATGCATTCTAGTCTCTCGTTAAAACTGTCCAAGGAAACTTCTGTCAGCCATCCTTCCATCTTTGCACAGGGGGGACGATTCATTGGCCTATGCTGCAACGGAGAAAGCCGATCTGCTGGACTCTTTCTTTACGTCCAACTCGACTCTCGATGTTGGGGGGGGGGGCACACCGCCGAACATCCTGCGGTGTAATGCTCCATGCTGGATTTGTAGATCACATAGTACTCGGTTTGCAAAGGCCAATACGGTTACAATACATCACCTCAGTTGAGTAGTGGTCGGTAGATCGGTGATCTTCTGGTCTACCTGATTATTTGACATTGGCCGTTAGTTTGAACATTGTGAAGGCCTTCGATCGGGTTTGGCACAAAGTGCTTCTTTCAAAGCTCCCTTCCTATGAGCATCCCGAGAAATTGTGCGATTGGGTCACCAGATTTCTTGCAGGTGAAAGCATCAAGGTACTTGTAGACACTGCATGCTCCGATTACAAGCCTATTAAAGCTGGTGTTCCACAAGGCGGCGTGCAATCTTCAACGCTGTTTCTTCTGCATATCAATGATATGTTGTAAACCGGTAACATTCATTGCTATGCAGATGACAGCACTGGCGATGCTCTATACATCGGCTATGCCAATATTTCTCGGGAAAACGTCGCCGAGTACTGGAACAAACTTGTGTCTGAAGTTGAGTCTTTGCTGAATAAAGTCTCGACTAAATTTAGTCCAGTTTAAACCTCATAAGAAACGAGATTGCGCGAATACCGCTAAAAAGAACCCCTTTGTCGTATTTCCTCAGTTTCAAGGCACTCCCCTTGTTGCTTCAGCCAGTATCGGAATCCTCAGCGTCGACATATTGAGCGACGTACAGTTTTGTGGCTACTTGGAAGAGAAAGTCAAATTGGCCTCAAAAAGCTTGGCATGATCAGCAGAGCGGGTCAGTATCTCAAGCTGGAACACCGTCTGCAATTTTACAAGGCGCAGGTTTAACCTCACATGGAATACCGTTCCCATCTCTGGGCTGGGCTCCCCAGTGCCAGCTCCTTCCACCTGACCGCATCCAGTGCAGAGTAGCGCGAATTGTCGACAACTGAGTCCTTTTCGATTAGCTCTACTCACTGGCGCTGCGAAGAGATGTTCCATCCCTTAGCATTTTCTTTCGCATCTACCACGGGGAGTGCTCTGAGGAATTGCTCGGATTAATCTCAGGTATTTAATTTCATGAACGCACATCGTGACAAAACTATTCACACCATCTGGATGCTTGGTGGTCCACAACTGTACGTTTCACTAGAAGTTTGCTTCCACGTATGACCTCCCTGTGGAATAGTTTACCACCGGCGATTTTCCCAAACTGATACGACTTTCAAGATTTATAAAAGGTCGTGAATGCACCTGCTTCTCTCGTGGAGTTGCAGTTGTTCATAGGCGGCGGTAGTCACTTACCATCAGGTGCCCTATGCCGTATGATCGTTTCCCCTGCTCCTATAAAAATATTAAACAAATTTTGGCGAAAATTAGAATTTATCAATGTTCTATCAAAAAGTTCATCAACACCATTACAGGCTGTAAAAAGTCCACCGCTGCTGCATACTGCATAGATAGCTTATAAGGAGAATTTTTACCGTAGCTGCCACACTTCTAGCAGTCAGGTTGGCACCCGCATTTTTACTTTTATTTTGAGTTATTATAGGGAAATACTGTTATCCATCTCCTGTCCCATTTCTGTTTGTTGCTATATCTATGGTAATGATAAAACAAGCAGTTTGAAGTTAAAATTAAAAAATTAGGTACATATCATTACGTATGTATCATCATCATCATCATTACAGCCCTTCACAAGTCCACTGCTGAACATAGCACGATCCTGCATGTCTTACCAGGTCATCACTCCATCTAGTGGGGGCCTCTCTGCAGTTGGAAATGTTTCGTACTCTGGTTCTGAACTCGGATAGCCATCGTAGTCCTACTGTAGAAATACTTCAGCACTTCGATATACTGATAGTCAACTTGGCACCGCTGAAGGGACTTCAGCACCGGCCAAATTTCGACGGAATCAAAAGTTTTCTCATACTCCACATACGCAAGACAAAGTACAATTCGGTACAATTTGCCGAAGGTTATGTATGTGGTCTATGGTTCCAAAGTCTTCTCGGAACCGGCTCTTTCCGAAGACATGGAGTCGGAGATGGATTCGTAATGAGTCTCGAAAATAGCACTCAGACGCGGCTCAGAGGGGAAATCGGTACGCAGTTCTTCAAGAGAGCGTTGTCGCATGTTGGTTCGTTTGCGTTCGGGTTGACTCGGTGCCGCCGCCGTGGCAGCCACTCGGCTTGTGGTCGCTAGCACATCGGCAGCATTGGGCTTCATCTCGCCTCCCCTCTTTCGCACCCCTGCGGCTTCATATGCGGGGCTATGCCCCCCCTCCCCGCTACGCTGTTGTTGGACAAATATCAACCACCTTTCCAGGTTCCCACGCATTATGTTTTCTATACCAAATATTTTGACCCTTATAAAATTTATGATTAGATTGAGTATCAATTTTATCGAGGGTCTCTTACCTATTACTTTGATTTTTCTTTTTTTTATGTAATTTAACGTAAAAAATTATTGACAACCCTTGGTTATAACAGATTTCGTGAATTGAAACCTTCAAAAAAGATTCAGATAATAGGAAACACTACACTACTATTGTATATTATCTCATTCTCTCACGGGCTACATCCTAGATTAATCCTAAATCTATCCTAATGCCCGTCATCAAGAGTCGAGTTGGAATCAAAAAGAGAATCTAAAAGATCGACTTTCTTCTTTGAGTATTAAACCAAAGGAGTCGGCATCACAAGACATACCCTCTGTAAAATGTACGAGATTTTAACTCATACCGTTTTTTTTTTTTTTTTTTAGTTCACCAACAATTGATAACACTAACACATCAAATTAATACAATTACTTAAAAGTATTAACACAAGTGCAACAATTACTTAAAGGTAAACTCCGCATGCATATAACTTTATAAAAAAAACTGAAAAAACAATAAGTTGTTCCTCAACTAAAATTAAATACATATTTATTAGTAAGATTAGTGCTGCATAAACTAAAAAAAAATTAAAAAAAGATAAAGAAATTTATTTGAATTTACGCTATTAACTTATACATTAACGGAGACACTTAGAGAATGTTTTGGGTGAGTCAAAGTGAATGTCGATTAGATCGCTATATCTATTAATAACTTTGCAGAACCTGGCATAAGGAGAATTCTTTCCCAAGACAGTTCTTCTTAATGGTGGACTAAGTGGTGCAATAGAGCTGCGAGGTAATCTCGAAGGTACACGAAACTTAAAAAGTTCCATTAAACTGGGGCAATTAAATGTAGAATTAAATATTTTATGTACAAAAACTGCATCATTATACTTTCTGCGACTTTCTAAGGTTTCTAAATTAAAATGATGCAATTTACTATTATAGGACCGTAGCTTTTTTGCTTTACCAACAGAAAATGCTAGATGCCAGAGGAACCGCTTTTGAACACGTTCGATAGGTAATGAATGTGTAGCATAGTGTGGCCTCCAGACCACACTACAATATTCTAAAATATTACAAACTAGACTGTTGTAAAGAAATATTTTGGTTTTGAAATGCATATTTTTTGAGTTTCTTATGACAAAACCCAACATTTTAGATGCTCTCATAATTATGTTATCCAAATGGGGTACAAAAGTTGATTTTTTATCATATATTACGCCAAGATCCCGAATGGTCCCTACTTCCCTAATTTTAGTATTATGAATAAAGTAATTTACATGTATTAAATTTTGTTTTCTGGAGTATTTAACATGATAACATTAACTTGTATTTAAGTCCATTCTGTTGTTGCAGCACCATTTGATTAGTCTATCAATGTCACTTTGTAATAATTTAGTATCTTCATCACTCTTAATTATTCTCATACATTTTAAGTCATCAGCATATAAAAAATATTTTGAAAACAGAAAACAATTTTTAATATCATTTATGAAAAAAAGAAATAAGACTGGTCCCAAATGAGAACCCTGAGGAACACCGGAACTTATAGTTTTAGTACTTGATTGAAAACTATTAACTGCAACTAAGAAGGTCCTTTGTACTAAATACGAATTCAACCATTTGAGTAACGAGCCACAAATCCCGTAGGCACACAACTTAGAAATCAACATCTTATGCGAAACCTTGTCAAGAGCTTTGCTAAAGTCGGTATAAATAACATCAGCCTGATGGCCCATGTCAATAGCCTCGTACAAGAATTCCGTAAAAGGAACTAAATTCGTACTAGTGGACCGAGACCTGAAGAACCCATGCTGATGGTCACTTATATAGAGGTTTAAGTGCTGTTGAAGGTGATGACAAATCAACGACTCAAATACCTTGGCAAAGGTTGACAAAATTGAAATGGGTCTATAATTGGAAATGATATCGATATTTGACGACTTATGTATGGGAAATACTTTTGCTATTTTCCATTTTGAAGGAAACATGCCAGATGCTAAAGACAAGTTGTAAATTACTTTTAAAGGATATATCAATTCCGGAGCACATTCTTTTATAAAAATTGGTGGTATTTCGTCTGGCCCTGCGCCTTTATTACAATCTAGTCCTTTGAGTTTTTTTTAAAATTGTATCATGTTCTATTTTTGGATTTGAGAGACATAAGCTGTTATTTACTAGTGATTGTAAGTAATCGGACACGCATTCGTCATAACTATCATCATCCTCTGGGCTATAAACAGAAGAAAAGTAAGAAGCAAACATTTCACATATAACTGAACTATCTGAGCTGGAAGATGATCCATCGCTAATGGTTATCGGAAATGTACTTGACCCACCCCTCTTGTCTTTCACCATCGACCAAAATAGTTTGGGATTTTTCGAGAGTGTATCTTCACATTTTTTCAGATAGCGATTGTAACACTTAGTTGCTAAGTTTCCACAACGCTTGCCTATAAGTTTTAATTCGATTCTATCTAACGGATTTTTATATTTATTATATCGCTTCCGTATCCTGTTTTTTTCATTCAATAATTTAATAAGTTTATGATCAAACCAAGCTGGAAATTTGTAGGTTTTCGATTTATAATGAGGTACAAAATTTTGTACTGCTATGTATAATATTTCGTAAAAGATCTCTAGAAACTCATCCACATCAAACAGACCATCAAACTTCTCTACCCAATTTATTTCTCGTAAAAATTTACGGATTAATTCGTAATTTGCTTTATAAAAATTTGGTCTCTTATTATTGATATTATATGGTAATCTAGTTTCATTATCTCCGTGAATCACAATATTAAGAGGTGGATGATGTAAGTCAATTTTTCTTAAAGCATCAATAGTTTTGCTTACACTACAAGATGAGATCGTTGTTAAAACAAGATCAAGTGTACGACCGGCTATATTAGTCACACGATTGTATTGAACGAGGTTGTTAACGTTAGCAAAATTTATCAATGTTTGGCTAAGATTTGGTATTGAAGTATAGGTTTGGTTTCCTATAAGACTCCAATCTACATTACTTAAGTTGAAATTCCCCACAATACAAACATGTGAGTTCACAATCTGTTCAAAAACGTTATTGCAATGATTTATATAATGCTCTAGTACTGTACCTCGTACAGGTGGTGGTAAATAAACTACACAAAAAGCAATTTGACGGATAGAATGTGACAAAGGAAAGTCCATAACAACCCATAAATCTTCACAGCTACTTTCCCAAGACTGAATGCGTTTCGATTTAATATTCTTCTTTATAGCAATCAGCACTCCTCCTCCTTTTTTACGGCTTTGTAGATTGGAACTTTCTCTATCCCTCCTGTATACCACGTATCTGTTATCAAACAGTCCACTATTCAGAACTGCGCTATTCAGCCACGTTTCTGTCAAAATTATGATATCGTAATCATTACAGCAAACGTTTCGATAAAATATTTGTGTTTTCGTATTTAAACCTCTACTATTCTGGTAATATATCTTTAATTTTTTGATTGTTATTCTGATATTTCTGTTACCTTCACAAAGTATGTAAGGATGTTTATATATACAGAAGTGAAGTTATACTATTTTACTTAAAGTGTCCGAGTTTCTTACGTAAATATATTCAGAATTTTCATTTTTTCTAACGAAGATTTTACCCTTTCTTACCCAAAGGTATTTATATCCTTTTTCTTTTGATTTCAATCTAGCAGCTGCATGTAAAGCTTTATTAGATGGAGACAAATGCTCGACGACATAAACTGGTTTTTTGATACCAGTATGACCTAAGTGCACGCTGTTGAGTTTGTTTTGCGGATTTGATTTATTGAAGCTGATAACTGCAGCCAAAATTTGATCACGTACTTTAGGAGAAGCCAATTGGATTACGATAGATCGAGGACGAGTGTTGTTAGAACTCATTTTAGCTATCCGGGTACAGTGAAGTATATCTTCATCTTTTAACTCACATCCAATTACAATTCCCATCTGTTTGACAGTCGTGTATAAGTTTTCATATTTGTTTTCAGGCAAACACTGAATCTCCAAATTATTGGATCGAGATTGCTGCTCCAAATAATTAAGTCGTTGCAACATGTCAGAAACTGTATTTCCTAAATGAGAATTTATATCTTGCAGTGTTTTAAAAGATTTTTAGCTGCAAGCTGTTCCGACTCGATTTCCTCAAATTTTTTATTAATAAAGGACATAGATTCTTTAAGGTCCCTCATTTCGTTTTATATAGGTTCCAGCTCCTTAGTGATAACACCGATCATACTATTATTTAGTTGTTTTAGCATATCGTTGAACTCTTTCTTAATAACCTCTTGGGCAATTGTACGAACGTTTTCACTTGTAACAGGACTTGCTTTTGGAGGAGAGTTTAATGCCGGTCTTTTATTTCCTCTGGTCGTAGGAATAGTACGAATAGGTGTGCAGTCCTTTTTCGAGGTCTTTGGTGCTGAATTTATACATGCCGAACATTTCCATTTGTCATAAGCCTCAGAGTTCCTAGCGATTTCAGGAATGGATAAACATAAAAAATGGTAAGATTTATTACAGTGCGTACAATTAATGAACTTTTCAACTTCTTCAATTGATTCATTAGAGCAACATCCCCATAATTGCAATGACACAGCCATAATAATTTTAACTTAACTTATTAAGTGAAATGAAATTATCTGCTTTCTTCGCCATATGAATTTAATAAATATCAGCTCCAAGTTAAGGCCGCCGCCGGAATCGGTGCTAAAGTGAAGTTACGACAAAAAAGGCCTTAAGCGCCGTGCAGACTGTGTCGCTTACGCGTTTTATCAAAACACAACTCATTAACACTAACTGACGGTAAACTTATGTTAAAATGATTAAACAAAATATTAGAACACTTGAAATTCACCACTTTAAATGAGTTAAGTACGGTATAGAATGATAACTAAAGTGTTAATATACTTGTTACAAAACTTATTTTTCTTAGCACTGAGTTTAAACATTAACAATACGATATTTTGAGGAGCAAAGATAAAACATGTAGTCTAGGCGGTATGTCAAATACGACTGACTGACTGACTTATATAAAACTAGTTACTCCGCGTCGTGTGATCATGCTAGTCAATAGTCATGAGATTTTTTTTATAGGATAGGGTGACAAACGAGCACACAGTCCACCTGATGGTAAGTGGTTGCTGCAGCCCATAGATATCTACATCTATCCTCGATTAGAAATCAAAATGCAGATGCGTTATCACCCGTGAGGTCTAAGATGGAATGCTCTGCTATCGTTTCTATTAAAAAGGGTCTCCGGTTCTCTACATTCACCATACGAAACACAGCAGCGTTAAGCTACTATTTTACGCTCGTATCTTGTGAGAACGTGGTCCTTCCCCGGTCGAGCCGACCCATTCGTAATACAACTATACTACTAATATAACTGCAGCATTGCTCTACCATGTTTAATAAAAGCTCTGACAAAAATGTCGAATTGCAGTGTATCTTCATGCAAAAAATAAACAAACCCGTCAAAACCACAAAAGAACAACATGACTTTTCGTCTGTGAATACTGTTAACATAATATTATCATTAAAATTCGTGTTTTCTGAATATTTTCGTAAAATATTAAGTGTTCCCAGCATAGCTCATGAAGTGAAAAATAAGTAATTTTAAAATAAATATAATTTACTACAGAAAATAACTAACGAAAATTTGTTTCGTATCAACTAAATAAGTTTGTGATGAATAATAATCATTGCATTAAGATGATTTTGAGATTTTGTCATACTATTTAAATATTCAGCTCAATCCCAACACGATTCTGAATATCTTATAATTTAATATAATCGTTAACTATTCTTTATCAAAATATAATACAGAATAAAGGCCAAATAAGCCGAATCGAAACTTGCCACTTCTTAGCAAATGTATGCAATTTTCGAAAAATTTACTGTTATCACTGCAACCGAAAGTACTGCAATATAGTTATGTACGCCACAACTTTAGCTATCGATAAGTTAATTAACCCATTCAAGTTTGTCTGATGAACAGATTTTTATTTTTTTTTTCTTTAGATTTTATAATAAAGCATTACAAAGAGTAGAAAATTTTTCTGTTATTGGTTTAATAATAATAATAAATAAATATAGTTTATTTAGTAAATGACCATACATAAATTATAACCGGGGATGAAGTCTCCCTTTAAGTATAAAAACTTGTGTTAGGAGACTCCACTCTTTTGTAGCACTTACATTACTCTTTGCATGATCTTTACATAATAATTAACTATAGAAATTAAAATAAAAAACTAATAACATTCATAGGGATCATAAAATGTGTAAAGTTTAATTTGGAAATTAATATTAGGCTGAGTTTAAAACTATTGAAAGTAAGTAGGTTAATGTACAGCCACTTAGCGATCCTAGCAAGGCATTCTTCATCAGATCTACGAACAGAATCCCAGGAGTCACCAGTAAATATTACTTCAGTATCTTCTGCATAGATTATGTTGCCTTTGTTAATGTCTATGTTTGTTAGGTTATTTATGTAGATTAAAAACAAAGTAGGACCTAAGACACTGCCCTGTGGTACTCCGAATGTTATATCTGATTCATCGCTTAAGTATTCACCGTTTATACCTATATTCTCAAGCCTGTGTACAAGGATTGATTTTATATATTTCAAAAGATCCTCTTAAGCGGCAGACTTGGATAGCAGCTTTAAGAAATCATGAATCTTGGATATCTAAACGGACCAGAAACCATTTGCTCCGAGCATTTCGATAATTCATATTTCAAACCCCGAGTTATCAATAAAAGAAGCTTAGCAAATACTGCTGTACGAACCTTTAACTTGTGGGAGGTAAAATCTAGCTGTAATTATATCAATAGATTAAATAGTTTTATTATTACCCTTGACACCAATATTATTCTTCTTGAAAATATTTTAGAATTTCGACACGTTTAGAATTATAACTTCTTATATATACGCGAATACTACAGAAACAATTTTTTTACGGATTTATTCTCATAAAATTTTGACTTTTGATTCCCGACGTTTCGGGTGATTTACAGTACAAATTTTAAAGTAGAACCTTTGCCGAAATGAGGCACGTGCTGAGGCGGCGCGGCACGAAAACGACCGTTTGAGGACGAACAGACTGTACACAAAGGAAAACTAAACAAAAAAGCGCCACGAAATAAAAAGCAACATCATAAAAAGGATTCAATGGCAGTAACAGTATTTGACCTTTCATTGGGTACACGGTCGGAACCGATCAAGACGATGATCAAAATTCAAGCGGCCTGATCTGACCGCACCCACCCACTGCACTTTAACCCATAAACACTTATATTCAGGGACTACTTTTCTATGAAGAAGTTCGGCATTATAGAATCTATACGAAATTTTCTATCCTGTGGTCTAAACAAAAGTCAGTTACTCTATTTATTTTTATTTTCATTCTACTGTCAATTTACGACATTACGACCGACTATACGAAATGGCGCAATTTTACGGTAAATTTAAAATAAAAATCTATATAATCATAGAGTAATTGATATATCATAGAGTAATTGATTTGTTTAGACCACAGGATAGAGGATTTTGTATAGATTCTATAATGTTAAACTTGTTTATAGAAAAGTAGTCTATAAATATAAGTTTTTATGATTTAAAGTGTTGTGTTTTATGGTTTATATTTCGTAAATTGACAGTGGAATAAAAATAAAAATACATAGAGTAAATGAATTTTATTTAGACCACAGGATAGAGAATTTTGTATTAACGTTTTTACCTACGCTGAAATTATGCATACTATGATGATTTGTTTATCGATAAAAATATCGACATAGTCCTTGCCTTACGTTGCTTACGCATTGAACACAAACACAAGTGCTCTACTGTGCGCGTATAGTGACGCGATTCAATTTTGCATTTGTAGTGAAGTACAGTACGGTAATGTGTTTTTCTTGCGCCCCCTTGAAATTGACAGACTTTTTGTTTAGGAATTAACCCGCATGGCCTCTCCAGTTGGTTGAATACTCAAAGACTTCGTCCTTTGCGCCATGGGACAGTATATCGTTCTCCCTGTACAGAAATAGAACAGGTAGCTTACACAAGTTCCCTTGGACAGCCTTAAGCAGTCACGTCAAATCAGTCAACGAAAGATGATACAAATACATATATAGCAAAAAATGCATAGTCTTATTTTTACAATAATCATTTGCTTTATACCAAAAATAAAGAAAGAGCAACAAGTAAAGTACTAACGGGAATTCTATATTATTTATTGAGAATTATATATCCAATTTTATTCTGTACATAAGTAGTCCTATCGAAGGCAAGCTCAGCGCCCTCTTGGACCTTTCGCCCTAGGCTCCAGTCTAGTTATAATATAGAGTATAATATAGATATAAAACGATATAGATTACAACAATACTAAATAATAACAAATAATTTCGAAAAAAAATCTCTGTCTTAGGAAGAACGACCAAGAAACTCTTTTATTATAAGCATAATTTACAATATGATATTTTATAGGTACAATTAGTATGAAAAATTTAGATACAGCATGGTAGCGATCATCTTTTTCCCAGGGATTATTATTATCATTATGTACTCCTTAGTAGTATAATAACCCTCACGAAACAATTTTTGCTTAATAAATATTTTAAATCTATGGACAGATAAGGCCTTGTTATTTATACATTATATATTTTCTGAGACTGGTAAACGAGTATATATTGGCCTATGATTGACTCTTTGAAGTTGAGTAACTGATTTAACTAACTTGTGCTGACTAACTTGCTATTTTTAAAAATACTATTTTTGTTTAGGTACATACATTTAATTTTTGTAAATATAGCACAATGTTATTATTCTTTATTTATATAAATTTTAGTTAAATAGGTATAGTTAGCTCCAGGAAAGAAAATCACAAATGAAAAATACATTTAATTTTATTAACAGTAAAACTTACAGTTTTACTACGATGTTTTCGGAAATAAGCTTTAAAAATTGTGATTACTTTGCTATAAAAAAAATTTCTACGTATTGTGTTACGTTTTACAAAAAAAATGCTGTTCAAGTTATGTTCACGAATACAAAAATATTGCAAATTATTTGTTTTTGGGCTGAAAGACTCGTATCCAATGCCGAAATAAATGTAAACGAAAGTTTGAGAGCACAGATTATAAACTCATCGATTTTTATCGCGTCTCGGTTGGCAGCCATTTCACATCGGACTCGAACGAAGCGAAGGTTTTAATACTTTGCTCGATGCTTCATTCGATCGCCATCTTGTTTTATATGAGTAGTGTTTGTAATACGTTTCGATTCGATACGTTTAATAATCGGTTTCAGTATAATATTCATCAGAGTTTTGGCGGCAAATTGATCAAAGATCAATAATCGATTGAAAAATGAAGAAAACATCGTCTTTAGTGTGGCGATTTTTTGATCGTTTAGAAGAGAATAAGAGATGTGTGGCGGTGTTGTGCAAATTATGCGATAAGCAATATAAGTATTTCGGAAATACGACTAATCTTCGAACACACTTGGTGAACAAGCATCCAATTCAATGGGATTTATTGCAGAATGGTAATTTGGACGAATCAGCTTATCGCAACTTCGAAGATGATGAAAGTACAAATCAAACAGCGGTTACTCCAAAACGAAGAAAATATGTAAAAGTCTACAAAAATGAAAACGTACGTTATTCGGTATCAGTTGATCTTAATAACAAACAGCGTAGCGGGAAGTCTCCTGACGACGGTTCAATGCCTATTATTGAAATACAAAGGGTATTTACAATGTTCTGTATAGGTTATACTTTTGTTATCACAAATATTGATAATGATGCTATCAAAACGTTACGCCACGTTTATGGATTTACTCGAGTTTTCATTATTTACGTTATCTTATAAAGTAAAAAAGTTAGTTACCTATTCGTATATAATTTTTATAGGTTTTTACATGCATTATAGTAGTAAAGTCTTTAGCCCAAATAGTTCGGTTGCTTAACTGTCATTGATTTTAACATATGAAATTATTTCAGGTTGATGTCCTAGAAAATTCAGAAACTGATATTGAACAAGGCAACAATGAGGATAATGAAGCAACCATTAACTTGGTGCACGAAATTAATGAAAACCGAGGTTCTGATGAAGAATGGCTGGAAGATGACTGGACACATCAAGTTGAGACTTATGAGCCTAAACGTAAGATGAAATACAAGCAAATAAAAAGAGAACTTTCATCACCTATGCCGACAAAAAGGTATATCTACAGTCGAAAACCAAGTGTAACAAAGTCACATCAGCAGCCTGGACGAATTCCAGTAGAAAATGTTGTTAAGAAAGATGAATTTTCTGTATTTGGTGAATATATTGGCAACAAGCTTCGGAAATTCAAGTCATATCAGACCAGCGTTAATGTTCAGCAGCTTATTACAACTATATTATGGCAAGCCGAGTATGGAGTGTATGATAACATGGAATCGGTGAAAAGGGTTGTACTGAGCACAGTTCAAGAGATGGATACTTCTCAACATGTTACTCGTGAAGAGATACAAGTGCCTGCTCAAGAGGTAATCCTCGAAGAAAAAGATCAAGATGTTGCAAACCAAAGCTCGACTGAGAGTATATCTTTAATAGATTGATAAGCGATATGCTGTTAAAGTCTTGTATATTTACTACAATAAAATTTTACTACCAAACATTACTTTACAAATTTTAACTTATAAAATTGTAATTAGGTTAAAAATTAAATAGCTTGTTGATAGTCGGCAAATGTAATAAATAGATATAATTGCTAATTGTTTGTACTTTAAATATTCTATGATATAATTTGTATCATAAATCATAAATTAGCAGTTGTAGTAAGGTTTTTCCTTAATTCTAAGAGAAAAATTAATATCTAATTGAATTTCTAATAATAAAAAAAAAATAATCATTTCCATTAAAAAGCTTATTTTATTTATCAAGTTCACTCCCCCACAAATATGTTCTAATTTTGTGGCCTAAACTAATTAGATTATCTAAACCTACTGTTGATAACATTACATGTATGACTCCAGATACATGCAGCAGTAATTTATTCATTTATTTTAACAAATTACAAATATTAAAGCCACTATGGTAGAAATTTGTGGTAAAAAGCATTTCTTCCTATGGTGTGCGCATGCGCGACCTATTTGCCATTCCTCTTTCCCATCATGTCTCTCTCACACGGCGATCAGCTGTTCCGTCAACATGGCTTCGCTAGGTCGCACTTCCATTAAATTATTTAAAAAATTGGAAAATTTCCTTGTTTTAACCCAAAATAGAAACCGTGTAAATTGTAAAAATGTGAAAACTATGTGGACATCATGTGCTTGTGTATTTGGTGGTGCCGTTGTGTTGTACGCCGTAAATAGATCATATAAAACGAACACCGTGTATGCCCTTAAAGCGAAGGTGAGTAGTCGTTATTATCTAATATCTATTCTATAGGATTAAATAGTGAAAACATAGTAATTAGCTAAAGCATTATATTTCTTATTGCTAACAGTCATCACAAGTGAATTTTAACATTAACATTTACATTCACAATTAAAATGAAAACATTTTCTAAGGACTTCATATATTCTATTATGTAAAATATCCTTTGTATTTTTTTTTAGTTAACATTGTCATTTCAGTTATTTTACAATTGCTGAACATAAAAATAGCTCATAATACATATAGGTAATATTAAATAATTTATATGACATTGACATTATTGCTTGCGTTCGGAAATACGGACATCAACGAGTTTTGTACAGATAATGGAAATTAATTTAAAATTAAAATAATTAAATTTGTTTAAATTAACATTCATATCTATGTACGTCCAACGAAATATTTGGCACCAACTATTATGTACAGAACGTTATTTTAAAGTTATTATTTAGTTTTACGTACCTAAAGGAAATTAATGTAAATAAGTACGAAAATAGTCACAAAAATTAACAATACAATACAGAAACAGAAACATTTTTTTCAATATGGATTATAAATAATACTAATTGAAAGTCACTTTTTTTCATTACCACTAGTTCGCAAAAGAAAACCTCTGTCCTGTGAAGAACAACAAAAGCAACCCAGCGGGACTATTTTTTTTAAGCTTACAATAATGTATGTTACAATTAACAACACAAAACAAATTAGAAATAGCTTGGTAGCGATCACCCTTCCCAGGAGTTGTTATCATCCGTAAATTCCTTAATATTATAATAACCCCTTTTATACAAACCTAGTTAATAAAGTTTTTTAACTTCGTGTTTTTCTAATTTTGTATATTATCTTTCTATCATTGTAGCTAGAACTTAAACCGACGGAGTACACGTGGTCTTAAACATAATACGAATCGTTTAATAATTATATACGTTTCAGAATACTAATACATTGACTTAATATGTGTGTACACTTAAAGGAAACTCATTAGTATGTAGAGGGAAATGTTACTGATGCTACTTCTATATAATATAATATTTTTGAGACTCCTACTTTCCACGAAGGATTTATCTAAGGATCGGAAGAACAACAGAAAATTTCCTATAGTCACCCCTGACGCCATCCTCGGGGCTATATGTGGTGTTGGATTCTCTAAAACCACCGCCTAACGGTCAGAAGCTTCTATTAGATTATAGTATTAATCATTTCCATGTCAGGCGTAAAATTATCTGTTCGGTGACATGAAGCATTGTGAAAGGCGTTTTGAACTACAATCGTCAAAAATGACCGCCTGTCAAAAATCGCATTAAAGGCAAAGCCTCCATTCGACGAGAGAGGCCGATTTCCAGCAGTGGACTTTTACGAGCTGGTGCTGAAGTAGAAGGAAAACAACAATGCGGTATTGTTGTTTACGCTTAAGGATTTGAGAATAAAAATAGGACATGGCGTAGGTTGACAATACTTGATGCTATTTATTCAACGTGTTTTTAGGTATGTACCCAAAATCTCGAATTCAGGGGAAGGTTGAAATGCTTACGCAACCCATATTACGAGGGCACGGACGGGTTATGCTGCACTTGTACCGACTAAAACTATGGTGGAACACCTTTGCCTGATACGAACGATTTTTTTTGTTTTTGGTGATAAAAGCCAAAATTTTACAGTTGAAAAAAGAATGTTTAAGGTAAAAAAAAAGGATGGGTTGCACTCCGGGAGTGCCGGCAGAAGTGAAAACTTGAATATTAACGTTGTGCATTTTGATATTTTGGAATGATTAGGGAATAATTTTGCACGAATTGCTTTAATCACACACGAACATTCGCGCAAGCGCCCTGCGCTGCCTAAAGGAAACAGCAGGCGCTGGCATAGGCATACATTTTCGCCGCGCCGTAGAAATAGAGGGGGATACTTTCTCTCCTACGCCGCGCCGGCTGTCTCTCTCTCCATCCGTCTTACGAATTTTCGATCGGGGTCAAGTGTCCTGGCGCGAGTTTAACGTTTTTTACCCATTACAAAAAAGTGTACAACACCGCTAAGGAAGTTATAACTTCAAAAAATTCTAATATTTTCCAGTTTTGTTAATAATTCATTTTTTAATAAAGTAATGTGTAAAATCGCAATCTAACAAAATATAGTCAAAGCATCTGTGTCATCAAACATTTTTTGTACAGACACTTTAAGTTCACCACAGAAACGCTTCCCATACATCCGCGGCCTCATCAATGCGAGCGTCCCAAGGGACGAGGTGGAACCTTCTCTATAGAGGATGACTCCTTCCCATCCTTTTTAGACATGACGTTCCGGAATACAAAGCACGCCTTTTTACACGGCCTATATCTGCAACTGCACAACGGACTTGTCCTCATCTCACACATCCGTAGGCTAAAGAAATGAATCCATGGCCGCATCGTAATACGAATACTCTTCTTTCCCGTAGCTCCAACATTCATTAGTGTTGCGGGTCCACTAGTTTCGCTGAAATAGTAGTAAAAGTGGCGCATTGTAATACCAAAAGACGTCATCCCTCACATCCATCACAACTGCAAACGGCAAGGGGATGCATTCAGAGTGTGCTTAGCGATTATGCCCTGATTTTCATTCTAAGTCTTAAGAAATATTAGTGCGTTGGAACTTGCCTTAGTCTTTTGAATGTTAATACCAATGTACATACATTTTATAATTTTCTTTTGCATATTATAACATCCGTTATAATATGCAATCTACATTCTGTGAATGTCATGAAAGGCGACATCTAGTAGTAAAAACTGCAATTGTAAACCCACCAGCGAAGTGTGGCATCTATTGCAAATATTCCCCTATGAGTCAATCTTAAGGGCGGCCTATGCCCAGAAGTGAACTTTTGATGGGTTGTAATGATATATTATATAATATATGTATATTGTAAACAATAGAAGTATTACCCAATTATTTGAAAAATAACGTTGTTTAAAAAATCTGTCGGGGTGAATTCACGATTTAAGTGATTTATTCTATTAAAAATATTGACGAGTATTCGAAATAATACTCATGCTGCATGCATGATAAAGCGTGTCGATTTACTTATCGAAATGGAAAATAAAAATGTTATGTGTTCTATACAAGTTGATTGGCAGATGGGTGGTAAGGGGTAATGTTAGACGAAGTGAGACTATTTTTTAACGATTTTTTTTGTAATTGGTGATAAAACCCAAAATTTTACAGATTTACAGTTACAAAAAAAATGTTTACAATACAAAATTGCTAATAATTTCCAGTTTTATTGATATTTGTTTTTTTTTTAAATTAAGTAATGTATAAGCAATCTAACAAAACATGGTCTTCTCAGCATCTGTTTCATCAGACATTTTTTGTACAGACACTTTAAGTTCACGAATATTTTCGAAGATTATACAAAAAAACAAGTTTTTGACGCTAGGTTAATAAAACGGATGGTGCTTATTTGTTTAAGCCTTTTTGAAAACATTTATTACTTTTTCATATGAGGTATCATTACGCGAATATGTCACAAATTATTGAAATTGCTGCCTACAAATCGGATAAAATTTTAATTTTTAGACATTTTATTAAAACAATATTTTAATTAAAATTATTTTTTTATTGATGCTCAAAATGATTTCCGCAATTTTAACACAAGCACGGGCCCGTCGTATCCTGTATTCGTTGCAGTGGTGACAACTTTTGGGTTTTTTTCCCCCTAAATTTAGGGGAGAAGGGAAGAAGTGTTAAAAGGGGAGTTTTTAGGGATAAAAATGATTGGATATTTTTATGTGTTTCATACAAAACCTGCAATTTTAATCGAACAACAGTAGGAATTAGCAACTATATCGCACCTAAAACTTGTAGTACTTTTCTAACGCCTCCGTGAAGCTTACCTTCTCTATATATGTCATAATTAAAAATAAACTATGGAATATATTATCCCTAAGTATGCTTTTTTTACCTGAATAGAGAATATTATGTCTCGTGTGAAACTTGAACCTACGGCAAATATGATAAAAGCCTTTAACAACATAAGAATGTGTGACTTTAAAATATATCGAACAGCAGCACCGCTGACCATGTTGATGATGCCGTTCTAGAAAAATATCAACAATATTTATTTATTTATTTAGATAGATACACCATCGACAATATTAATAAACATTAATTAAATTACATACCATATATACGAGCATACTTTCTCATGCATATGATGTAATTATTTTAACAGAAACATGGTTACATAGGCATATTTCTGATAACGAATTAATTGATACCAGATATACTGTGTATAGATGCGACAGAAATCGTAATGCGTGTAACCGAAGGGACGGTGGGAGAGTGCTCATAGCGGTACGCCATACGCTTAGCGCTGTCGAGGTCCGGACTTCTTTCTCTGCGTCCGCACTTTGCCAACTGATAGATTACGTTACACTTGAGATTAGGGGTGGCAAAAAACTTTATCTATTAAATGCTGTCTATATTGCGCCTAACCAAAAGAGTGATGTATACTTGAGCTATATAGAATATTTTTCTGGTATAGTTAATCAATACCAATTACGTAATAATTTTTATCTAGTAGGAGACTACAATATGCCATCTATAGATTGGAATGATATGGATCTTAATTTTGAAACTAATTATTTTTCCGATATATCAATTTCACGCAATAGTTTAATAAATTTTATATCACTTTATAATTTTACACAAATTAATACATATAAAAATTTAAATAATGTTCATCTAGAGATGTACTTATTACTAACATAAATGACTATATATTATGTCCAGCCCCTATTCCTTTAGTAAGTACTGATAAACATCATCCTCCATTTTATGTAATAGTGCCTTTTGCCGAGAAGATACGAGCCATGCCGATTAAACACACACGTTACTGTTTTGAAAGTGCGGACTACGTATTGATTAATAAAGTAGTATTAGATACTGAATGGAAGGCTTTGATGAAAGACGACGTTTCTGCTGAAGCTGCTGTGGACTTATTTTATGACGGAATATTTGGTACTATACGCAAATATATAGTAAGGAAAACTCTAAAAAACAGCAATTATCCTAAGTGGTTTGATTCATCGTTGATGTACATATCTTCAAAAATAAAAATAATGCTTGGGTTAAATGGAAAAAGTACGGAAATTTATCAGATTATAAAACATTTGCATTGTACAGAAAACGTTTTAAAACTGAATCTAAATTACGTTATGCTCATTATATGGATACTGTCGAGAATTGTGTAAAGCAAACTATTAAATATTTCTGGAAATATGTAACAAATTGCAAAAGCAGCCTAGAAACTCCGTCAGAATTTTTTTATAAAAACAAATTTGCTAGTAACCCCAAGGAAGTATGTAATTTATTCTCTGATTTTTTCTTTTCGGTATTTGAACCCACTTCAGTCACTGACGATTTGAATTATGATAACATTAATATACCAAATAATAACAATTCTGATTTCGTTATTATTAACATTTCTATTTTTGAAAAAGATGTAACAGAGTCCCTTTTAAATTTAGACGCGAATAAAGGAGCTGGTATTGACAACACTCCACCTTATTTTCTGAAAGCTACAGCACATACTATTACAAAACCAATTTATTAACTTTTTAATAAATGCTTAAAAGAAGGGATATGTCCATCTATTTGGAAAACAGCTCGTGTTGTTCCAATTTACAAGGCAGGCGCAAATAAAGATGTTGAGAATTACAGAGCGGTATCGATTTTATCAACACTCGCTAAAACTTTTGAAAGGTTAATACATAATGCGTTATATCCCAGTCTTCACAATATAATAATTCCATAGCAGCACGGTTTTATTCAGAAGCGGTCAAATATATTTAACTTATTAATTTATACAAACTACTTATTTGAGAATCTGGATAGTAACGTCCAGACTGATTTCATATACACAGATTTCCGCAAAGCTTTCGATCGCGTAGACCATAAATTACTTCTGGAAAAGCTAGCCTTTAATGGTATCCGTGGTAATTTGTGGAGATGGTTTAAGTCGTATGTGACAAATCGTACACAAAAAGTAGTTATAAGAGGTTTTGAGTCAGATATTGTGCATATAAGTTCTGGTGTGCCACAAGGATCAATAATAGGGCCTCTTCTTTTTGTCCTGTACGTTAATGATGTTAATAGTTGTTTCAAGTTTTGTAATTTTATTCTGTACGCAGATGATATAAAAATGTATCGCAAAATTCAATATTATCATGAGCACCTTAACTTTAAAAAGATTTAGATAATTTTACATCTTACTGTAAACACAATAAGTTAGATTTGAGTGTTAATAAATGTAAAGCCATAACGTTTACCCTTAAGCGACAGGAAAGTAATTTTAATTATTCTTTATGTGGAGTCCCATTAAAAAAAGTTCATAAAATTAAAGATTTAGGAATAATATTAGATAGTAAACTTATCTTTGATACACATGTTGAAAATGTCATTAATAAGGCTCTTAAAATGTATGGTTTCGTGATGCGTATTGGACGTGAATTTAAAAAAACCTCTCACTTTTTTCACCTCTATAAATCTTTAATAAGATCACAACTCGAATATGCGGTAGCTATTTGGTGTCCATATTATAATAAATATATAGATAAAATAGAATCCATTCAGAAAAAGTTTTTGCGTGCTTGTATATTACAAGTGCAGACGAGTTAAATTACCCTACTATCAACTGCTGGTTTAATATAACTTACTAAAATTAGAATCCATACGTCAACAAATTCAAGGTATGTTACTATATGATATCTGTCATAACAGGTACGATAGTATAGAACTAGTTGAGATGATACAATACAGAGTACCATACAGGCTATTGTGTCGCAGAGTTCGTACTAAATATACATTTTTTACTAATAAATGTCGAACCAACGTAGGTAAAAGATCCCCTATCCTATATATATATATATATATATATATATATATATATATATATATATATATATATATATATATATATATATATATATATATATATTGTTACGAGCTTGAGGTTCGTGACAATAAAAATTGCCGATAAAATTACCTAAATTAACACTTTAATTTTCCTTACACAAATTAAAACTTAAAACACTAATAATTAATCACACTAATTCACTTAATTTCGCTCCGAAGCTTCGCTTGTCTCGCCGAATTCAATACTTCCCCGATCGCGTATTGCAGCGCCTTTATATAGGGCTCTTCCACGAAAACATCCAGAATATTCCAGAATATTCAAGTAAATACGCGCGCCAACCGACCAAGCGCAGAAAATTCGAGTGTGCGGCTTCCAGAAAGCTTAATTCTTCTGTTCGATACTAGATGGCGCTGTTGGTTGAAAGACTAGTCATGTATTTTCTGGAAAGCTCTCCTCGCTCTGTTACTCGACACCAGATGGCGCTAGTGCCAGATGTCAACTTAGCCGCGCAACAATATGTTGTTAAATTGTTATAATAATACTTTCAATAATATTGACATTTTTGCTCACAAGGTGGGTATTTATAAAAAAGAATTACTTTCAGAACTCAGAGGAGAATGAGTTTGTGTAACTGGTTATTATAATTATTAGTATTTTTCTTCATTATTGTGTTATTTGAAAACACAATCATTGTATTAGATGAAAAAATTGTACGCTGTTCTCAATCTCAACATTTGTTAATAGTAATTGGTGGTTGACGGTGTTGGTTGCACTATTATATTATATTTGTTGTAGTGAATGTATTTTAGATTAATAAATATAGTGAAAACTGTTTGTTGATCCTAATAAATTAAAAAAAAACATTGTTACAATCAAAATACTACATTTTTAGGTAAAGGATATGTCTTTACAGGTTTATACATCATTATTAAAGAAAAAAAACTAAACAACATATAAACTCTAAAACAAAAAGAAATCAAACTAACCAATCAAAGTAAAAGCACCACATCCAGTAATAATTACAATAAATAATTGTTTTGAATATTACATTTTAGTGTAAGTAGTTCAGCAATAGGTAAGTAGTTAGGCGTTCTTACATTTGAAAAAATAGAAACAACATGTCGAACACATATTTTTTATATTTTTATTTTATGAGTTACGAACAATTTGGGCAGTTGGGCACTACATCAAAGACATTTTACTTACTAGAAACTTGGTAGCGGTTGGCAACACTGATTTGTTGCTGCGTCTGTTATATACCTAGTCATCGTATAACGTGTTAGAGAGAAGGAAAACGATTGCTACGTACCTATTAAGCATAGCCCGCCTGTCCCTGAACTGCCGTCGATAAATAGTATCTGCGAATTTAGCTGTTTAAGAGTACAAGTAGATGAAGTTAGTTGAATAACGTACAAATTTTCTTTGCGGCATTGGTCAGAAAATAATCATGTTCCGTAATTATTTAATTTTTGACTAAAAGAAACATTAAAAAATGGTGAAATATTGTATTGTGCATGGATGTGCAAGTGGTTTAGCATCTGAAAAATAGACTGAAAATGACTTGTATTGAGATAACTAAGCGATCGCAGCGCCTCACTTATTTTGTCCATATTTCTGGGACACTATATTCTATAGCGGTCGTTTCCTCTCTAACCTGCATGAACTGCTGAAAGACGTCACCGATTACGTTGAGGTAATAATTGTTTTGTCGAAACGAGGGTTCAAAGTGCTAGGATGCGATAGATGACGCTGTAGTAAAGTTATTAACAAATTCTGTATTGAAGGACCAAAATTACTCATATTCACAAAATGTTTTAGGTTTAGTACCAAAAACATAATTACGAAAAATTGACACGATACGTGGAGTTCTGGTTGCGGTATTGATAAATTTTATACTAACACTAAAAGTCCGGGGTGAGTTCTGAGTGAGACTTATTCGCCCGATCAACCATATAGAGGGCAGAACGTCAGCTGAGCCAAGTAGTTCCGTTCAATATTATTCTAGCTCCTTTTTTATAATATTTCTTATGTTTGCATATAATTAAATGGAATTCAAGTTATTCCTCAAATCAATATCAAGAGTTGAAAATTAAATAATGAGTAGATGCGTTGTCAATTGTCACCCCTGAGGAGCAAGATGTAATCCCTCTTTGCCTACTGATAAAGAACCTCCGGTTCATTCGTTATTTAAAATCCAGCAGTGGTATGCTGTTATTTCACGCTGGTATTCCCGCGAGCGCAGTCCTTCTCCGGTCTAGTAACCCATCTGTACAGCCATTATTGGCTGCAGCGTGGCTTGAAAACAGAATAACGTTTTCATACTCCTACGGATGGCATATCTAGTGTGTTGTGTGTAAGGAGTCCTCCTTATCTGTCTAAAAGTCGGTCTGGTTAGGGACCATTCTATTACTATCGCCAACTACCGCCAAAGAACAGTTCAACAAGTGGTACATAGGCTGGACTAAAAGTATTGGGAATGGAATATTTCCACTGTTCCTGTCATATTAAAATCTTTTTAATTGAAAACTCCTTGGTTTTAAAAATCGAATACCATTTATTTATTTAAAAAAAGATTATCGGTTTTGTCGCCAGGTTTTGTCAAACTTGTTTAGTCGTTGAGAAAATGGAATTGACTCGAGAAAATTCAAGAGCGATGATTTATTATGACTTTCGAAGTGGTTTAACACAAAAACAGTGTGTTGACCGGATGATTTCTGCATTTGGTGATGAAGCCCCATCCAAAACCACAATTTATCGCTGCTTTGCTGAATTTCAACGTGGACATGTCAAGCTCAGTGATGATCGCCGTCAAGGTCGTCCAAAAACTGCAGTCACCCAAGAAAACGTTGATGCTGTGCGTAAGCTGATTGAGAAAGATCGACATGTGACATACCGCGAAATTCAGGCAACTTTAGACATTGGCATGAGTCAAATACAAATAATCTTGCACGAACAATTAGGTGTAAAAAAGTTGTTTTCCCGATGGATACCGCTCTGTGAAGAGCAAAAAGCGGCTCGCGTTACTTGGTGCGTCAGAACTCTCGAAAGATTCCACGCAGGATCCTCAAATGCTGTATACAACATCGTATCAGGTGACGAATCCTGGATATACGCGTACGAACCCGAAATATAAAACAGGTCACGAGTTTGGCTTTTCGAAAATGAGTTAAAGCCAACAAAAATTGTTCGTTCACGGAGTGTTGCAAAAAAAATGGTGGCCACGTTTGTCTCCAAAACCGGCCATGTTACGACTATTCCTCTTGAAGTACAAAGAACGGTTAATGCAGAATGATATGCTAGCATTTGTTTGCCACAGGTCGTTTCTGAACTCCGTAAAGAGAACTGCAACCGCTGCATCATCCTCCATCACGACAATGCGAATTCTCACACCGCACACAGAACAAAAGAGTTTTTAAATCAAGAAAACATAGAATTATTAGACCATCCGCCGTACAGCCCTGACTTAAGCCCTAATGATTTCTATACTTTCCCTAAAATAAAGAATAAGTTGCGTGGACAGAGATTTTCATCACCTGAAGAAGCTGTGGACGCCTACAAAACGGCCATTTTGGAGACCTCAACTTCTGAATGGAATGGTTGCTTCAATGATTGGTTCCATCGTATGGAAAAATGTGTCAAATTTCGCGGAGAATACTTCGAAAAGCAGTAAATACATTTTTAAATAGTATGTTGTGTCACTTCCTTGATTCCCGAAATTTTTAGTGTCGCCCTCGTAAAACTTTATACAACCGACTTCAATATAAATAAAATGAGAACACAATCAATGTATTTTAAGTTAGATAAATATGTATTATTAAGGATAATTCAATAACTGCAGATCTGATCTTGATCAAATTTATATGAGACCACATGAGAAGCACCAGCTTTCTAATAAAAAAAGAATCATCAAAATCAAGTCGCATAGAAAGAAGTTCTAGGGTAGTACTCTTAAAAAAACGTACAGTGGAATTGAGTACCCCCTCATTTTTGAAGTCAGTTAAAAATAATAATCTATTGTCAGATAAATAAAGAGTCCTTTAAGAATGCGCTACTACATAACCTGATGGGTTTCCATGCCTATACGATGAAGTACGAGGCCGATCACGCTTGCACCAATACTACACTTAGTAAAAAGGTCTGAGGTGACACACATAAAAAAAACATAGGTACCTATAGTGGAATTGAGTACCTCCTCTTTTTTGAAGGCGGTAAAAAAACTTAATCCGTTGTCAGACAAATACAGTGTCCTTTACCAATGCGCTTCTACATTACCTGATAGGTTTCCATGCCTATACGATGAAGTACGAGGCCGATCACGCTCGCACCAATACTACACCTAAAAAAAAAGTTTTTCTTTTTTCTTCAAATTTCAGCAAATTATGACGTTGAATATAAGATATCGCAGTAATTTAAAAAAATCAATTTTTCAAAATTTTTCGTTAAAGATATCTCACAAACGAATCAACCCATTTTGATCGGACCTACGACGGCGATCGACGTGCTTTTTCTAGGTTAAAAGCTTTATCGATCGATTCCAAAACCTATTCAGTTTTGGAATCGATCAGTAAAGCCGTTTAAAAATTATTAAAAAAAAACAGTTTTTCGTAATTTTTATTTTTGAGGTTTTTCAAATTCAATCGGTCCGAATTAGTTAAAATTCATAGGAAATCTAAGTTTGATGAAACGCTTTGGCAATCCGATTAGATCATTTCAATCGGTCAAGCAGTTCAAAAGTTATAAGAGGTTTACATACATTCACACACACATACATACAGACATATAGACACCATTGTAAAATTGTCAGGGTGGCTTCCTGTGACCTCAAAACGTCAAGATTTGATGAAAACTCAATTTTCTGAAAACGGAGTGAAAACACTAACTTGCCGATTTTTGAAAATATTCAGTCGAATTGAGTACCTCCTTCTTTTTGAAGTCGGTTAAAAAGTTATTGCGATTTCAAGAGCAAGTGAATCAGTATAACAACTGGCTGGCTAGAGTTACTTTCACCCCGCTTTGTTGTTTTCCGGTGCAAGAGTGCCAGGATAATTACAGGCTGTCAGGCATTTACATTGTGGTATGACTCTATTGACGACTACATGTACATCTGGGTAGGAACTAGGAACCATCTTCTCGCCAATTTCTGCTGCAATTAGCTAAGCAGGAGTGCGCGCAAAGCCGTGTTCCAACCTGAAGCGTATAGAGAGTCAGTATATAGTATTTGAGGCATTCCATCTTAGTAGATACTCAAATGCGACAACGCAACTGTAGTCTTATTTGTTTGAAGTTAGCTGCTGTCCGTGTACTGCTAAAGCCACTCGTCATCCCGTGGTATAGCCACGCTGCAGCTGTATTATGGTTGTAGCACGAGTGGATCGGCTCGACCGGGGAAGGACCACGCTCTCACAGGGTACCAGCGTAAATAGCAGCTTAATACCGCTATGTTTCGTATTGTGTGTGTAGAGATCTGGACCCTCTTTTTTACTGGAAACGAGACATCCCATCTTAGTCCTCAGAAGTGACAACGCATCTGTGTTTTGATTCTTAACCGAGGATAAATGTAGATGTCTATAGGCCTCAGCATCCTTACCATCAGGTGGAATGTGCGCTCGTTTGTCACCCTTACTATATAAAATAAAAAAAAATAAAAAATAAGGAATGTAAGTTCATTTTATTAAAAAACATATGCGCACACAAATTAAATTTATTCGTGAAATAATATTTATTATAATAACCTCATTTAATCACACAATGTGACTTATCTCTAATGAAATTAATGAGCATCATCTAGAGCTTCGCCAACCCTATCGCCGTGAACTCGCTTAGTGACAGTTTAAAAAGTGAAATTTTGAAAAAAGAACAAATCAAAGAATCCTCAGAGAGCTATTTGTCTCGCGTCCTAATAACGATTCACCACCCCGGGAACTCATTACCGCATTTAACACGTGTTTTGTTAAAATAAAAAGAAATACGTAAAAGCTCCTGCCGGGACCAATTCTCAGGGATGTGGCGACGATATTAATCGTCCACATTAATTTGGATTCGTGGAGTGTTAAACAGTAAAGTGCTGGGATGTTTTGTTAGGTACGTTTTCATTGGTTATAATTTAGTAACCTAAAATTAAATTATTATTCTTCATCAGCAAAAGTGCACCAGGAGTACACTATTGCGAGCTGATAAACATATACGGGTTCCTGGTGTTTTAGAGAGGTACTGCGGCAATAACCAAGCTTGTCAAACGATTTGGTCTCTGTACCAGAGTAGGTATTACATTTTGACGCCACTTGTTGTCACTCGTACGTCTAACGAATAAAATGCTCGTTGTGGTTAAATTATTTTATAGGATAGGGTGACAAACGAGCGCACGATCCACCTGATCTGTAAGTTGTTACTGTGGCCCATAGACTCGAATCAAATCAAATGAATCAAAATGCATATATGCGTTGTCACCCGTGAGGACTAAGATGAAATACCTCATTTCCAGAAAAAAGGGTCTCCGGTTCTCTACATTCATAAGAAAAATAATCATTAATGGGTTACCTATAAATTATGTCACACAAATCTTTTGGTTTTTGACCCCCACCCTCCCGTCCTTGTCACAGGCGGTCACACTTGTAAAATCCCCTCATCCCTGGTATGACAACACATATTTTTCAATTTTATATTTCAATTAAATCAAAGAACGATAAACGATTATTAATGGTAATAAAAGATACAAAACTTAATTATCTTGATATCCACGGACTTTGGGCCTTGTACTTGATATTGTTTATCACTGCGCTATTTAATATTTTAAATTTCAGTACCCGGATGACCGAGCTTTGTTCGGTTTTTTTTTGAAATTACATTTATAAATTACATACTGATGAAACTTAAATAATATTTTTTGATCTTATTGACAGCATAGAAAAAACTAAACTGATTATTTGAATAAAAAATCATGAGTGCAATTAGTTTTATTAAAATATTCGTATTTTTAAAAATTACTAAAAAAAGGGCTTGACATAATAGATTTCTCACAAAAGAAGGGAAAAGGAAATATATATATATACACACACAACAATTGCTCATTTAAAAAGGTATATAGGATGTGACGTCACATCACTTGGACGTCACGTCAGCTTTTTACCCGCCGCCCTGTCCCTTCTCACACAATGTTATATTTTGTTGCTGCCCCCCCCCCCAGCCTTAATGTGTAATGTGATTTATGTATGGCCCCTAATTGTCGTTCTTCATGCGAACAGCATAGGGATCGACTAAGAGTTGCCAGCATTTGTCTTACCATTTGTCCATCCGATTGCAATGTGGGTGTCTTCAAAAGTGAATAGGCTTGTGGTAAACTAAGTCAGTGCGCACCATCTTCGGATGCATCACCACTTACCATCAGGAGCGATAGTAGTCAAGTCTTAGCAAGTCTTAGTTAGATGCTGCCTGATTGGGTATTATATTACGCCATTTCTGAAATCAAACGCTCAAAGGTGGACTACAACCTCGTTTGTCCCTCAAAAACACTTAACAACGAACTACAAGGGGCAAGTGTGAAGATTACAAGATGATGTATCCCCCATTTAGAATATTTGACGAAAATAGTCATAGTGCATCAGTTTTAATCACTATTTCAATATCACACTGCCGTACGGTATAAATGAGTCGTTTTTGTTACAGAAACAGGTTGCGTCGAAATTAAAAATTTAACCTGTTACGACTGTTTTTTTAGTAACGTCCAAGAGCTAAACGTTATTGCACAATGGGTTGCGCCATTCACCAGAGATCGCTAGTTGACATAGAGTAAGTTAATGTTTTTTTTAGTTAATGTTTTTTGTTACACAATGTCATTTAAATGAGAAGTTACTACTAACTTCTAGTTTTAAATAAAAGTTTATTAGTTTGTAGAGTTTTATATTAATACACAAAACAATGCATCAGTGGCTTGCTCTTTAATTTCTTGCACATTTTTAACTCCTTTTGTTTAACTTTTCTACTTTTATGAATATTTGTGGCTTAGTGTATTTATTTTTAATCTAATTAATATAAAATATAACTAAAAGTACAGAAAGAAATACTAACCTTTACGGTTTTCTTTACTTCCCCGCTATGAAATCTGTCAAATATTTCACCTCATTTAGAAGTGGCGTCGCCCTGGTGGCAGCAAAAGTCGTTGACCTCATTACTGAATGCGTTAGCACGGCTACCATACATTGACAATTTTGTTTCTTTTTTATAATATTATTTTTACTAAAAAGGAAACAAATTTTTAGTTATATTATTTTTTGGCGTCGATTAGTGACAAAACGGCTTAATTTTCAACCGAAAAGGTTTGCCATGATATTTTGTTTGTTTAATAAAATTAAAATGTTACTAAATTATACTGTAAATCATTGTTTATTGAAATTTTATTGCCCAAATATAATATTTCACTGCTTTAGTTTCATAACGAAATATCTACCTAGTAACGACTATAAAAACTAATAGTTCTTAAATAGCGTATTAAAATTACGTGGTTATTAGAAACCTGTTACAGACAAAACCTTTTGTCGCAACAGGTTTTTTAAATAAATGCAACTGGTATACGAGTTAACAGTCTAATAACCTTTTAAAAACTATACACTAAGTCTTTTGTTTTTTTTTTTAATATAGGATAGGGTGACAAACGAGCACATAGTCCACCTGATGGTAAGTGGTATCTACATCTATTCTCGATTGCGAGGACGAATCAAAATGCAGATGCGTTGTCACTCGTGAGTGAATAAGTTGAAATGCCTCGTTTCCAGTAAAAAGGGTCTCCGGTTCTCTACACTCACCATACGAAACGCAGCAGCTTAATGCTACTATTTTATGCTGGTATTCTGTGAGAGCGTGGTCCTGCCCCGGTTGAGCGGACCCATTCACGCTACAACTATGCTCGTCTGTACCTTTTTCTATAAAAAAGTATTTAATTTCTTATTTTTTGTGTTGGTGAAATAAGAGAATTCATCACCCCTTTTTCACATTGTGGTTGTTGTCAGAGACGACTAAAATAAAAATCTTATTGCTTGCGATAGAAATTTATAATGATTTCATATGATATGCATTTCTTATATAAAATAGCGAGGTTAAGCAGTGTTAAAGGTGTTTAATACATAAATAAAAAACTTTATTACTTTCAAACTCCTCTTGCATAATAAATTTCACCACAAAAAATCTAAAATTACCATTAAAGTTGATTAAGTCTGCCTATCCCTTTACGTGACAGTTGTAAGAGTTTATGTAGGTACTCGTAAGTTTGGTGAAAACTGCATCAAGTTTCGGGCGAATACACAGACCGTCGAGGATAAGCGTCTTCGTTCGATACAATTTAATTATAGAGTTAAGCTTTTCGGACTTTCCTGACAGGCCTTATCTAGATCTAACTCACTTATGTACTTCATTAGAAAATTTCTCGGAAAATTGTCAACCCTATAAAGACAGGAAAAGATTCGCATGTGTGCAAATCGCAGAAATAATGCACGCTGGGGCTGAAAACATCCATCACACGCACTTCAATTTACTCCACACGTTTTCCTTACAATCATTTGTCAACACTCCACAAGGGAATAACGATGCAAGTGCTTGACTTTGACTTAAACGAATCGATTCGTAAATGGACTGAAAATGGTTTGAACAATTTGTGCAGCAAATGTAAAAAATAATAAAAACGACGGATTTAATAATTGCTTTGAAAAAAATCCAAAATTAGATTGTGCATCTACATGTATCTTAGATTTTTATTATTGCACATACATACAAGTAAAGATAACAAATAGGCACTCATTACACGTCATGATAAATGAATGTGAAATTAAGGTCTAGTGTTCTTTGGATCGTGTCTTATGGCTTTTTTATAGAATATTTGTGACAAACGAGCACATAGCCCACTTAATGGTAAGTAGATGCTGTGGCACATAGTCATCTACATCCATCCTCAATTCAAAATTAAAATGCATATTCGTTGTCACCTCTGAGGAGTAACATGGAATGCCTGCTACTACTTTACGAAACAGCAGAATTCAGTGAGAGCGTGGTCCTTTCCCAGTCGGACCGACCCATTCGTGCTACAATCATATTATAGCTGCATCGAGGCTTCACCTTAAATAAATTTAAAAAAAAATTAAAAAGATATTAAGAATAAGTCTAATTAATGTTCTTATTATGTTTTTTTTAAATTTCATTTCTTCATTTTTTAAGTCAAATTATAATTTTTAATGTTATATAATGTACATATTTACTATCGGTACAATGGAATGTTACGAGTGCATTCTATAGATGCGTCAAACTAGACTTGGTATATACATATTATATAGTATAGTTTTGGAGTTTCTTCTCTAGGCGTCTTGGCTATAAGTATAGGTATAGTAAACGATGCCTTTTTTACATAATATCCTGTGTCAAGAAAACTGATAAAAATTTTCCGTGTCCATTTCTAATTCATGTAGCCCGCTTTACAAATGCATTATTAACACTGCACATAGTTAAAATTATTAATAGAACTTCTGTTCAATGGTATCTAGACGTTTTGAGAACTAGATCATTTATTAGTTTGAATAACTTGCCGTCTACAGTCGGAACACATCTCCGCAATAGAATTCGATTAGAATGACACCGAACAAATAATTGTTTATTGTGACGAATATTGTCACCTTATTCTTATCAGCTTTACAAAGGCATTTCATAATTTCATTCATAAATATTACGTGTTTGTATTTTAACGACCTATCATATCAATTATTCATCAAGATGTATGTGTTGCCTTCACCTATACATATATCGCATACAAATTAACCACACCGTCTTAATAGTGATAAGTAAGGCGCCATTTTAGATGATTTAACGTCAAAAAATGAACCAGAAACCAGCCAGGATTTTCTCTTACTAACCTACATTGTTTGTTAGGTGTTTATACTCATTGTTTTAGGATTTAGTCATAGTGTATGTTACGCATTTGGAATAGCTAATACCAAAATTTCATTTAGTCAATGTTTCTTAATAATTTAATGAGTCATCAACTTATGCCTTTTGACCTCTAACGTGTCTGTAAACAACTTGATAGCTTTTATGGCAACTCCGTCCTTGTGGAAAAACAAATGCCTTTACATTAATTTTCTTGTGGTAATCTGTCAAATTTCTTCCTAATCTATTTAACCCTTTTTCGTACTTATTGAGTAACAGGTGTCCAAATGTCATAAAAACTTTCATTCTTTTATTTGTTATTACACTTAAACTGTCGTTGGTCACGTTATAAATGCAATACTCCGTACAAAGTGACTGACACGGCAGTCAAAGGCATGAATAATTAGGTTTACCGACAATAGCACTCTCTAAAACGTTTATTTTATTAAAATTAATTAAATAGAAACTCCAACAAATATAAACTATTAACTTATTAAATATATTTTAGTTTGATTTATGTGCATCCATCACACTTGAAGTTAGGACGAGATACGTCAGTTGATTCTTAGGAACCTATTCCTATGACTTCTAAAGATAGAGATACCTAATATTATATGAATTATCTTGTTTTTGTTTAGTTATTTTTATGTTTCAATTATATAATAACCAACTTTTACTTGGTCCTATTTTTCTTTGGTATTTATTGGTGTTTTTATTTTGTTTTGAATTTGACAAATCTGTACATAATGTCGGGTAATTAATTGATAACCCCACGGGTCTAGTACCTGAGATAGGATGATTTTCATGTTTCATGTCTTATATTCTCATATTTTATATATTTAAGTATTATTTCCAGAGAAAAAGAATTGGTTCTTAATAAATTTGTAGCCGTAGTACTCAATCATCTGAACGGAGATATCTAATAACATACATTAAAGTTAAAAAAGTAAAGTTACAGCCTATATACGTCCCACTGTTGGGCTCAGGCCTCCCCTCATTTCTGGGAGGGTTTAGGAAATTATTAGGTCTTCGAAATTTTTTTTTCTTATTCCTCAGACATGCAGGTTTCCTCACGATGTTTTCCTTCACCGCCGAGCACGTGGTAAATCAGCACTTAAAATTGCAATTAACAATTTCATTGGTGCCGGCGGGGATCGAACCCGGGTTAATCGCGTTCTGTTATATTTACAGAAAGCGTTAACCACTGAGCTACCACGGCTCGGCTCTACTCTAATATAACATAGATTGGTACTTTAAAAAAATCCAGACAGCTGCAAATATTTTTTTTCTGAGTGGCCACGGTGCCCCCCACTTGTACCTGTGGGCCTATCCATTAATTTGTGGACAACCTGTATATTATGATCTATGTGCAGGTGCTGAATAAATATCTGTTATTATTTCCCTTTTTTTAAGAGCATTGTTATATTAAACGCAAATTAATTGTATTTTCTTTCTTTTTTCGCAGTAAACCACGAAAATAAATATTGAAATAAATATTCACATAGGATCACCACGCGGCCACTACAAGCTGAAATATTCATAAAATTTGTTTATACTACTACTAAATTCTTTTGTCTAAAGTCTGAGTAAGAACTTTGTCTACTTCGATGACTAACGTCCATTAATTGTGGCCAGTGAAGTGTTGATTGTTTTAATTAATAACGTATTGACGTCCGCCACTGGCTATTTGATATCAGTCACGTCGCCACTGGCGAATTCCTAGAACATCTGTGTGTTTTAACTTCAGAAAATATGAATTAACAAAGATACGTATGCAGAAATAATGTAATGTCCTCCAGGCTTAATTCTGGTTTTGGCGGTCTCAATGGAGACTATTATAGCGCACGAGTGTGTGCAAACACAGGTGCACTATTTACTCCCTTTCTTTCATAGTTCAACTGGACGGTTATCCGAAACGACCAGATAATGATTAAGCGCAGGACCAATTGCTTTACATGGCACAATGGCACCCTCTGGCTCAAAACTGCTAGAGGAAATTTCTTGACAGAAAAATCCAATAAGTAATTTTGGTCCAAGCCGATACTATTTGAACTCGGGACACACAATTAGGTATTTCAGAGAGTGTGCGCAGGAATTGCTAGCTTAATTCTCCCATCTTCCACCCACCATCGGACAACCAGACTCTCGGCCAATCTCCACCTTTTCGTTGTCGACTTACACTCAAAAACGGTTTCCTACATTGTTCGTAATGCGTTCAGCAAAATAATTTACCAGCATCATTGAGTTACAATACCTAAACTCAATGACCAGCATCCGTATTTCCATCCTATTACAATGTGTCTTCAAGGCAAGTGTGAATAGACTTTTGTTAAGTCAGTGTGTAAGAAGTAGAAAGAAGCAGTCGTACTTACGACATTAGGGTAGTTTCAATATATACAAAATGAAAAGTGTTAGCAAATGCCTTAGTCACTATCAGTGGTTCCATCGGACTTCACACTGGGGTTGTCTAACTATGATTTGAGGGGTAGCGCTCGACCCGTAAGCTGCCACGGTGAAATGAAAATGCAATTTCCTTGATTTTAAAAGACATCAAGAAAATACCACGATTATTTATATTGCTTTAATTTTGTTGTTCAATATTCTTAAATTTTATGTTCCTCATCTCTGAAATAAAGATATTGTTTTTTATTTTGTATTGTATTGTAATGTTGCATATTATTGGTACTAGAGTTTATTTCAGTCATTTAATTTGATTTTATTTTGTAATTCATCATTTCCTTCATTTAGATTTATCTTCTTTGTATCGTGAATATTCCTAATCTCATGATAAAATTTGTCTCATGATTTCCCAGGCTACGTTGGACATAAATCGAGACTTAATATATCAATCAGGGAGGCTTATACAACTCGCTTTTTTATTTGTAGTAAAGATACAGTGATGTGTATATAAGTTCCACTCCTGGCCCCAGGTATCCTCTCATTTCTGAGAGGTTTCTAATGCTAGGAAATATACGCCGCGTTGCCCTAATGCGTGTTAGCAGACTTCACATGACTGCGATTTTTTAAATTTCTCTAACGTGGTTTCCTCACGATGTTTTCCCTCACCACCGAGCTCGTGGTAAATCACCGCTCGTAATCACAGCCGTGCTAACTAAGGGGCTAAACGCTCGTTGTAAACACAGAACGCGAGCAACCCGGGTTCGATCCACGCGGGAACTAATGAAAAAATATGCAACTAAATATAATATCTTCAAGTATAATGCGACAAAATTAAAAAAAGTCCGCTGTCCTCTCTTTGTTACCTGCAAACAAAAAACAATTTAAGGAGAGTGTTTGAGCAAAATGCCACACTATTCGTTATTTGTGAAATGTTTAAGAGCTATCTATTTGTTATTATAAAGATATATCAACTAATAAAAAATCTGTTAAATTTCTACATAATCCTCATTCCATAATAGCCAATTCCATTTTTTTAAAGGAGTAAATAATCGATGAATCTTCCTACAACTAAACCACAGAAATGCAAAATAGTTATTGATAACATGCATAGCTCCTCATAAAGTAAGCATTATTTTATTTTGTGATTGACACTAATGGATAGGCAATTTATTAATGAACATTTTGATATATTTTATTTTTTAAAGGACAAACTTTTGTCGTATTTCATATGCGATATATATGCTAGCGAGAGCGCGTCGAATGTATAGGACGTCGTTCGCTAGGGGTTATAAATCGTGACTGTTGAATAATTAAAAGAAGAGTTAGTTATATAATTATTACCACATTCATCATCATCATCATTACATTATCAAGTTCCATTGCTAAACTTAGGCCTCGTCCATAGATTGACTAATAGGGGGGATATTTGCCATAGTTGTCACGCTTCGCAGAGCAGTGGTAGCTCAGATGGTTAGCGCTCGCTGTAGATTTCACAATACGCGAGCAAACCGGGTTCGATCCCGCCGGCACCAATGAAATTGTTAATTGCAATTTTAAGTGCTGATTTACCACGTGCTCGACGGTGAAGGAAAACATCGTGAGGAAACTTGCATGTCTGAGAAATAAGAAAAAAAATTATTTCGACGACATTTGAAGTTTGCCAACACGCATTGGGGCAACGCGGCGGACACTTCCTTGCCCTAAAACCCTCTCAAAAATGAGAGAAGGCCTGTGCCCAGCAGTGTGACGTATATATGCTGTAACTTTACTTTACTTCGCAGACGGACTGGCAACCGCAGCTTTTTATTATTATTAAAGTTGCTATCAGGAAGATGCTACAGTCAATCTCCTAATTCTTCTGCCGCCTCTTACGACACGCACGGGATAATATGAGGGTAGTAGAATCTTTACGCCACCGCTACACAGTGGTAGTACTCCATTGATTACCCGTAATTTCTTGGCATTATTGCCAGCGTAATATTTCAAAGTTTTCAATTACCCAGTGTTTCGACGTCCAATTATGTTCATTGTTCAATGACTGTTATTATTATAATAGGGGTTGTTTTACCTATATGTTTAAATGCAAAGTATTGTTACGAGCTTGAGGTTCGTGACAATAAAAATTGCCGATAAAATTACCTAAATTAACACTTTAATTTACTTTACACAAATTAAAGTTAAAACACTAATAATTAAACACACTAATTCACTTAATTCCGCTCCGAAGCTTCTGTCGCTGAGTTCAACTCTGTCTCGATCGCATCTTGCGCCACCTATTTATTTAAATTAGCAAAATATCCGGAATGTTGAAGTAAACACGCGCAAGGTACCGAGAGTTCGAGTATAGATTTTCTAGTTCTTCGGGTGGCGCTGTTGGTCGAAAGATTTGTGATGTCATAAACTGCAACGCTCCCCTCGCTCTCGTTCCCGACACTAGATGGCGCTAGTTGTGTCGTCGACTGGAGCGCGTCACACTGCCCCCTCCTAAGACATGCTCGTCCCGAGCATTATCGGTCCCATAATAACGCGCTAGGCGATCCACATGGACGATCTTAGGAGTCCCTCTTGCGCCTTTCTGTAACGGCTCCGCAATGTCAAGGGATGTCCTATCCCGTGGTGCACCAACGTTGTACAATTTCGCTCCTCTACTCCGTGCCTGAGGTCCCCTCACAGCCGCACAACTTGTACATGTACGACACCAATCCTCGACATCGTCACGATAATGGACCCAGTAAAACTGTTCTCGGACCTTCAGTAGAGTTCGTTTAACTCCCAGATGGACTCTTGAACGACCATTATGGCACAGCTGTAGAACATTTGGCACTTTAGCTTTAGGGACAACCATTTGCAAACGACAGCTGTCTCCTCGACCATTGTCCCATTTACGGCACAGGACTCCATCCTGAAGCAGCAAGCTGTCCCATTGGGCCCAATAGCTTTTCGTGGTTGAACTCATCGCTGAGACGTCCCTCCACTTAGGCTTGGTAGCACGGGCCTTCATCCATCCCAGAATCGGCTTGATGTCCGGATCTTCCTGCTGTGCATGTCGTAGGCTGTCCTTCCACCCGTTGCTGAGGTGGTCTGTCCTGAGCATCCTCACGGATACCACTTCCTTACTCTCTTGCCTACTACAATGGTTGCAATCTTCAGGACAATGTCTTCTTGACGATGCATCTGCGTTGCCATGAGATTTCCCGCTGCAGCGTCGGATAGTAAAGTCGTATTCCTGCTGCTGCTGGGCGGTGCTGTTAGCCGCACCTCCTTCCTGAGACCGTTCGCCTTCCCTTCCTAGGGTGTGCTTAGGGCAGCTGGACCGAAGATGGCCCCTTTCCCCACAGCCATAGCACCTCGGGCTGTATTTTTTATTGTGGTCGCGAACCGTAACTGCTGTAACCTCCCTAGCGTGAGGTGAACGATGATCCTGCCGCACGGCTTCCACTTCCAGTGCATGGGCCAAGGCGTCCTTAAGCGTCTCGTGGTGCCCGAGCCTCACAGCAGCTCTGACTTCCAGGTCGCGGATGCCGTCGATGAATGTCTGCACCAGGTTCCCTTCAATGAGCGCAGGTACAGACCGGTATGCTTTTCGCACCAGCTTCTCCACCTCTAGAGCCCACTGCTGCAGGTTTTCGTTGATGCGCTGCACGCGATCTTTAAGCTGCGCACGAAAGACGTGTTCCAGGTGAGCGTCGCCATATCTCGCCTCCAATGCCTCAAGGAGTTGCTCATAAGTCACTTCCTCACCCAGAGCTTCCAGAACTGTTAAGGCCTGGTCGCGCAGGCCTAGTGTGAGAGCAGTCATGGCCTGATTTTTATTCCAGCCGTTCGCCTTCATAACAGCTTCGAACTGGATTTTGTAGGCCGACCAGGAAGAAGTCCCGTCGAACGGTGGTACCTTGAACCCACGTAGCGAAGGTGTAGTAGCTACTGCGGGGGCTGCAATTCCATCTCCAAGTTTGAGTTCATCCAGCGTTTTCTTAACTTGGTTGATTTGGGTCTCAGCAACCTTATCCTTCACCTCCCTTATCTCTTTCCCGAAGGTAGCGTGAAGGTCCTTCATAAGAAGCATCTGCTCTTCCAACCGACGGGCCTGTTCATCCTGTCCACCCCGCAGCTGCTCTTCCAACCGACGGACCTGTTCCTCCTGTCGGCGAGCCTGTTCCTCCTGTCGGCGAGCCTGTTCCTCCTGTCGGCGAGCCTGTTCCTCCTGCTGCTCTTTCAACAGACGGGCCTGTTCCTCTCGTCCGCGCTGCAGCTGCTCCTGTAGCATGGCCATCAGAGCACCTAAGTCAGGTGCCACAGACGTAGAAGCTGCTGACGGACCGGCTTCCGTGGCCGGCGGCTGGCCCTCAGACATCTGCGGCGTTGCACCACCAAATCTCCTCTGGTCCGTCTCCTGCTGGCGTTGACTTCGGGTACGGACACCCTCCGTTTCCTCCTTGGGTAAAATCGGCATTATTTTATCCCACTTCTGACACCAATTGTTACGAGCTTGAGGTTCGTGACAATAAAAATTGCCGATAAAATTACCTAAATTAACACTTTAATTTACTTTACACAAATTAGAGTTAAAACACTAATAATTAAACACACTAATTCACTTAATCCCGCTCCGAAGCTTCGCTTGTGTCGCTGAGTTCAACTCTGTCTCGATCGCATCTTGCGCCACCTATTTATTTAAATTAGCAAAATATCCGGAATGTTCAAGTAAACACGCGCAAGGTACCGAGAGTTCGAGTATAGATTTTCTAGTTCTTCGGGTGGCGCTGTTGGTCGAAAGATTTGTGATGTCATAAACTGCAACGCTCCCCTCGCTCTCGTTTCCGACACTAGATGGCGCTAGTTATGTCGTCGACTGGAGCGCGTCACAGTATTAAAATTCAGCACGTATGCATCGGCGCGACCGGGGAAGGACCGTCCGTTACCGTTACCGTTTAAGACATTTATTTTCTCAAAAGATTTACAAATCACTTACAGAGAAGATACACATTATAAAAAAAAAAACATTAAGCCGATTGGCGTAGTGAGCTAGTTGTGGCCGTGTAAGGAAAAGGGGAGATCTCCCGCCGGGCAAGGTGTTCTGCCCGGGGAGTGGCCAACACTCCAAGTGATAGTCGGAGAAGTTCTATATATACTGTCTATGATTCGGAATGTCAATAGCGCGATTTAGGCTTCGGTGTGTTTCGGTGTGCTAGTGGTGCGACGACAACGCCGCTACATCACCCCCTTGCTCAGACCGGAGGTCGATAGTGCAGCCTCGTTGCCGACGAAATGTGCAAGTGCCAAGAGATTGCCTTGTAGTCTGCGGTGAGTCGAGGCAAGTAATCTGCAAGAGTGCCGTGAAGCAGAGGGGAGCGGTAAGGCTCAGAGCCGTGCCGAACACTGTATAGCGCAGAAAGTAGCTTGAAGGAACAGGAAGCATTATCATTCCAGTGCTGCGATGAACCTTGTGAAGCTAGATGGTTTGCAGGATATGAAGACTGCAGACGATATCTGCTCGAAAGCGAATGGGTGGAGTATTCTATGACGATGATGAAGCTTGAAGTTTCCGAGGGTTGTTGGTTGCGTGTTCAGATCACGTCGGGGTCACCACTGTGGCCGTGGAAGGAAAAGGGGAGATCTCCCGCCGGGCAAGGTGTTCTGCCCGGGGAGCGGCCAACACTCCATGTGATAGTTCGGAGAAGTTCTATATATTATACTGTCTATGATTCGGAATGTCAATAGCGCGATTTAGGCTTCGGTGTGTTTCGGTGTGCTAGTGGTGCGACGACAGCGCCGCTACATAGTATTATAATTTAGGTTGCAGTACGAATGGGTCGGCTCGACCGGGGAAGGACCACGTTCTCACAGAATACCAGCGTAAAATAGCAGCTTAATGCTGCTGTGTTTCGTATGGTAAGTGTAGAGAACCGGAGACCCTTTTTACTGGAAACGAGGCATTCCATCTTAGTCCTCACGGGTGACAATGCACCTGCATTTTGATTTGTAATCGAGGATAGATATAGATGTCTATGGGCCGCAGCAACCACTTACCATAAGGTGGACTGTGTGCTAGTTTGTCACCATAAAAATAAACACTCACGCCTGTCACCCAGAGGGGTTGGCAGAGACTACGGACTTCCATTTGGCACGATCCTGATATACCTCTTTCGCCTCCTTTACATCCATATATCTACGCCCATTTTTCATTTGATTCATTTCATGTCACCCTGTCCTATAAAAAAGTGAACTATCTTTCACCAATACCACGCGATATTTTTTTATTGGTCTAATAAGGCATTACTAAGTCACGTTTCAATACTTTGTGGTTTGTGGTCTTGCAGCGTTTGGTGAGGGCGAATTAGTATTGTATATGCGTGCCCTCACGCGTAGATCTGGGATTGCCCAGGGCTACATTTTGCTTTTCTGCGGTTTCCTTGTTGAGTCACTATTGTATTTTTAGTGTATTTTCTTATTAAAAAAAATCGTACGAGTGCATGCTAAGCATTATTAAGCTAGTGATGATTGCTCTCGATCAAAAAATATTCGATTAAAATAGCGTAAAATCTGATAATTGTCCTTCATTTAGTGACGGCTCCGTGACGCAGTGGCTTAGCGCCAAAGGGTCACGGGTTCGAGTCCCGCACGTATGGCCTACAAATAATTTTTCCGGGTCTGGATGTTTGGCCTTGTGGAAGGTAACGTTTTAAAAAAATGAAAAATAATAAAAAAATAGTCGTCTATAATCTATGTATACCTGGGACAAATAGTCCGACTAGGTAAGGTCAATTGTAGCGTTCGGAAAATTACGACACATCTTTTCGTCAGTTATAGGTACCTCAAACCTGAAAACTGGGTTGTAAAACCAGTGCGTGTTGCCAGTGATGACTTACGGATCCGACACGTGGTCCTTGACTGCTAGCTGTATGAGAATGCTCAAGGTCGCTCAGCGAGTTATGGAGACGGCTAGGCTCGGGATTTCACTGCGTGATACACTTAAAATGAGGATATCCGCAGTAGAACTAGAGTGACTGACATAGCCCAACAGATTAGTAAGCTGAAGTGGCAATGGGCCGGCCATATAGCTCGAAGAACCGACAACCGATGGGGAAAAAATGTTCTCGAATGGCAGCCTCGTACCGGTAGACGTAGTGTAGGGCGACCCCCCACTAGACGGAGTGACGAACTGGTAAGGCATGCAGAAAATCTATAGATTTAGGTGGTATAATTTATATATATGTGCCATTTTGTTCGATATCTTATTGCCATCTTGTCGGTAGTGTAGTGACATATTCCCGTTGCTGTAAAAATTTTGGTTTTAATTTTAAAAATTGCGACAAGTAGTTTTGACAGCTCACTCTTAATGCTAACCTAACACTACCCAAAGAATTCTGAAGAGACCGAAAAAGGGGAAAATCTGAGAGTCCAAGGTTAGGACTATATGGTGAACGCAATTAACACTTCCCAACCAAGCTCTCTCAAGTTTTGTTGAGTGGCCAAAGATGGCGTTATCATGATGAAAGACCACTCCTTTTCCGTTGATCGATTTCAGCCGTTTTTTCTCAATTTCTTGCTTGAGTCTCAATAGTTCTTGGCAGTAGAGATCCGAATCGATGGTTTTGCCCAGCGGTAAAAGTTCATGATAAACGATGCCTTTCATATTCCACCATATACACAGCATCACCTTATTGCGTGTTAGTCCGGGCTTCGCTACAGTCTGTGGAGCTTGATTACCCTTTGACCATGATCTTTTATGCACGTTATTGTTGTATGTGATCCACTTTTCATCACCAGCGATCAATCTTTTCAAAAATGGTTCGGTTTCATTATGTTTCAAAAGAGAATCGCAAATGAGTACACGATTCATTAAGTCTCTTTCAGTGAGCTCGTGCGATATCCAAATATCGAGCTTTTTTTAGCCAAACTTTCCCAAAAATGTTTTTGTGGTCAATGCTCATTTCCTCAACTATGTTGTAACTGCTAATATGCCGATCTTGTTTCACACTCTTGTTTCAAAAATAGCATCGACTTTATCCGTATGAGGGCGACCGGATCGAGCTGCATCTTTGACATCATAACTCCTCGACTAAAAACGCTTGAACCAACTTTGTGCTTCTCTTACCGACATTGCATTAGGACCATAAACGTCATAAATTTTTGTGCGGCCTGATTCTCATTTTTTTTTGTAATAAAACTTGAGAATGTATCGAATTTCTTCGTTAGATTCACTCATTTGGCCGGACAGAAAAACATTTGAATAAAGGTGGGAAAGTATTTTTACTTTTTATTTTTCTTATTCTTAATGTATATCTCAGTTACAAACAGTACAACCAAAGAAATTTTTCTTCAACTTCATAGAAACAAAATATGAAGAAACTTTTTCCCCAACCTATTATATAAAGACTTAAATAAAAACTATCTCTTAAGTTGGACCAAACTGCACAGTGTGTAAAATTTAATTAAAATCTTTATACATATATGAAAATCACGACCCGTAATGTTCTTACATGTATAAAGCTTATACTTTAGGTGTGGTCCTTGTAAAAATTGGCGGAAAAGAATCCACAAAGAGTGTGGAAAATGGGAAATGACGTTTTTGATGTTTTTGATATCCATCCACTAAGGCTTCTAAAGTCCGGGCTTTCTTCTATCATAAATATGTCTTTGTATAAAAGTTGATGAGCATAGGAGTAGATAGAGGAAGGCCTAGAAGAAGAAGATTACTTTGCTTAGTACTGACTTCAGAAGCTATTAGGTGAAAATTATTTTGTTATTTTTAGTTAAACAACTCGCCTGCTTGACGCGCTCTTACCAGTTCATATTTCCAGTAGCGTAGTCAAAAGAGAGGTTGGTGATAACTTACTTACTTCATCATTATCATTATAGCGTTTTACTATTCCATTGCTGAACATAGGCCCCCCTAAGGAATTCCATAAAGCACATTCCTTGAATTACTTGCAGCCACCGACTCCATGTAGTGGGGATGCCACTTGAGAACTTTTCTTCGCCTTTGGTTGTCGATTCTTCGAGCTATATGGCCGGCCTATTGCCACTTCAGACCACCAATATCAATTGAGTTTGAGCCCTGGCTATGAGCCAATCTATTTTAGTAACATCCTTTTTCCGATTTACCCCACTAAGCGGCAGTGAACCTCCTTCTGTAAGGTTTCGGTTAGTAGATTAATAATAATAATAATAATAAATTTTTATTGACATATAGATTAAACAAATGTAAGCAAGAACAGTAAGCTAAACATCTAAACAATGATTAAAACTACTTTTACGGATTTTATCGCGTTTATTTTTACTTTTTATTTTTAATTCCCGACGTTTCGGGCGCTTTCCAGCACCCATGGTCACGGGGGACTGAGATGACTGACGTCCCGATGTCATTGTTAAACCCGGAGTACCTTCAGCTTTTTTAATTATTGTTTATGGTCCGATCTATGCAAAATGAACTGACTATGTCCTGAGGTCTTGCAGTGGTATGCTTGGGTTAAGTTTTAATTTTATTGATTATAGGATCCCAAGCAGGTGGTAGTACCCAGCCTCCTTCTCTATTGAAATTAGGATGTTTTTTAATTTCAATAGCCTCACGTATCATCCTTGGTAGGAATCGGTGTTCTTTCGCGAGGATTTGTGGTCTATCAAATCTGATGTAATGGTTGGGGCCGTCTAGGATATGATCACAAACTGCAGACTTCCCGGAACGTTGATGCTTCACATCAGCTATATGTTCTTTTACGCGGGTCCTAATTGATCTTTGGTTTGTCCTATATAAGAGAGACCACATTCACAATCAAGCTAGTACACTCCTGCATCTTGTAGAGGAATATGACACTTGACGGATGGTAGGAACTGACTAATCTTCTTCGGCGGCTTGTAGAATGTTCTAATAGAAGCTCGCTTCAAGATATAGCCAATCTTGTCTGTGACACCTCTGACATATGGTAGTACAGCAGGCACACGCTCGACTGTGGCCGGCTTCACTCGGTCACTGTGACGTAGGCGCGGGACCCGAAGCTTGTTGTCGTGCAGAACTTGCTTGACGTGCTGAAGCTCGGCGGCCAGGTGTTTGCTGTCACAGATCCCTCGTGCTCTCTGTAACAAAGATTTGCCCACGGTAGCTAACTGTGAAGGTTGGTGGTGAGATTCACCGTTTAAATATCGGTTTGTATGGGTCTTTTTCCTATACACAGTGTGACCAATGGTGTTATTAGGATTTCGGATGACTAACACATCTAGGAAAGGTAAGGAGTTATTTGCCTCTAACTCCATAGTAAATTGAATTTTAGAGTTTATGGAATTAAGATGTTCTAAAAATGCAGTTACTTTGTCTGATGGTAAAATTGTGAAAGAATCGTCTACGTACCGCTTGTAGATCTTTGGTGTAACAGGTGCAGTAAGGAGGGCTTTCTCCTCAAAGTCTTCCATGAATATATCGGCGACAATGGGAGATACAGGTGAGCCCATCGCCACACCATCTACTTGCTTGTAAAACTCTTCCTTCCACAATAGATAGCCAGATGTAAGGCAATGTCTTAGTAATACTGCATATTCTGCTGGCATGTTATTTTCCTCTAGTTTCCTAGTTATAATTGAGATGCAGTCTTCAACAGGTAGGCATGCAAATAGAGACTGAACATCAAAACTGACCATGGTTTTATTGTCAGTAAGATGTAGGTCTTTTATCTCACTGACAAAATGGTATAAATCCTTAGTGTGTGCTCTTGTGTGTCCTCTGAGTGGTGATAATATTTTAGCTGAGTATTGAGCCAATCTGTAAGTTGGCGAATCAATCTGACTCACTATTGGATGTAATGGAGCATTCGGTTTGTGTATCTTTGGTAACCTCAGTCCCCCGTGACCATGGGTGCTAGAAAGCACCCGAAACGTCGGGAATTAAAAATAAAAAGTAAAAATAAACGCGATAAAATCAGTAAAAGTAGTTTTAATCACGTGTAGTTTTCGCGTAAATATAAGAAATCATTATCTAAACAATGTTCAAGGTAAGATATACAAATATTTTCCGTTGGACCCCAAACTAGGATAATCGTGTATCTTGGGGTCCGAGAGCGCAAGTTAACTAGAGAATCGTACACAGTCTAACAAAAGAAAAGACATATTTTTTATACTGAAAGTATCATAGTGGAGTGTGATTTTACTTGAAAGTGTGTGTATGTGTGAGCGTGCGCGTGTGAGTGTGTGTGTTTGTGTGTGTGTGTGTGTTTGTGTGCGTGTGTGTATGTGTGTGTGTGTGTGCGCGCGCGTGTGTGTGCGCGTGTGTATATTCTGCTAGTGACGTTTGACTATATCCTCAGTTTCTTCATATGTTAACGTCATTAGCCATTTTCTAACAAGTTGACAGACCTGTGAGGTCTTGAGGTTTCTGATGTTATGATATCGTGATATTTTATTATAAATGCGTGGATGAAAAAAACGTAGGTGACAAGCAAAAAACGTTTTAATGTTAGGCACGGGGATTTTGTATGGGATTTCGTTAGGAGTAAACAGTCAAAACTTAATAGAACTCAAATTATTAAAGACGGGCAAGTGATTGGGGATGCGGACTGTGCAGAGTATTTTGCTTCATTTTTTCATTCGGTGTGTAGTAAAGAGAGGCCCACTTTAGATCCGAGGGAAGCAGTGCGCACAGCCGTGCAAGCGTTAAGCTACGCGACGAGTTCAACTACTGTTCATATCGGGCGGATAAACGTGCGAGATGTTCGAAGCGCCCTCACACGTCTTAAGCCCAAGAAGTCCGTGGGTCCAGATGGTATACCACCGTTCATTTTAAAAGACTGCCGTATGGTGTTTGAATTGCCTCTTTTACGTATTTTCAACCTGTTTCTAAAAGAAGGTTACTACCCGGACGAATGGAAAGTGTCCCGAGTGATTCCTGTGTTGAAAGGAGGATCGGGTTCAAAGGTGGAAGAATATAGACCGGTAGCCGTATTGTGTGCAATCGCTAAGGTATTTGAGTCGATTATTTATAAATATGTTTATAATCAAGTGAACTCCCAGCTTACTGAAGCTCAGCATGGTTTTCGGCCAGGTCGAAGTACTGGGAGTAATTTATTGTCCTTTATAAACTATATGGTGCCAGTAGTGGATGCTGGGAGCCAGGTGGACACTGCATATTTCGATTTCCGAAAAGCCTTCGATACCGTTGATAACGATATCTTGTTGGTAAAGCTTGCGGAGTTAGGTTTTACACCTAGTTTACTAGATTTCTTTGCGAATTATCTGAGCGGACGTCAACAATACGTAGATTTCGCAGGTTTTGAATCGCAGCCGTATTGTACTTATTTTGGTGTGAGTCAAGGGAGTAATCTTTGCCCTTTATTATTTCTGTTAATGGTTAATGATCTTCCTACGGTCGTTAAAGAGGCTCAGTGTTTGCTATTTGCCGATGATTTAAAAATTTTTTTGAAAGTAAACAATGCTTCTGACTGCCAAAGTCTGCAAAGGGACATTGACAGATTGGCACATTGGGGAATGGAAAACAAATTGAATTTCAATGTTAATAAATGTTGTATCATGAGTTATGGTCGTGCAAAAGACCCTCAGAAGTATGCTTATGAAATGAACGGCCTCGTAATCCCGCGCGTAACATATATTAGAGACTTAGGCGTTGAGATGGTCCCGGAACTTAATTTTCGTAAGCACATTTTAAATATTTGTAAAAAAGCTTTCAGGAGTCTCGGATTTATATTAAGGCAGTGTAGGGATTTTCAGAATTTGTTAGCTATTAAAATTTTATACAATGCTCTCGTGAGAAGTCAACTTGAAACGAACGCAAGTATTTGGAATCCACACGAAAACAAGTATAGTGTCATGGTTGAAAAAATTCAAAATAAATTCATGCGATTTTTATACTTTAAGCAGTACGGGATCTATCCTTGTTTTCCACTGATGTATCCGAGTCTGTTTGTACTGGGGATGGTTGGTTACAGCCGCTTAAGTGTGAGAAGAGACATCACGCTTATTAAATATGTGTGGAAGGTATTACGTGGATGGATATATCACCCAGATGTGCTCGCTTCGTTAAAGATGCGGGTGCCTAATAATTACGTGGGTTCTCGTCGTCGTCCCCCATTACTCCTCGTGCCCGCTGCTAGGACGAAGTTGCTTCAGAATGCACCATTGTCACGTGCTATACACTATGTTAATATCATCTCACAGGATATTGACATATTTGCATGTAGTGAGACGAAATTCATAATTGCAGCATACAAATGCGTCGAAAATTGTAATGTTTTTAATTAGTATTTTATTTTACCATCAATTTGATAAATTTCATATTAGATACCATTATTTATTAGTCAGTAGTTTTCTTATATTTAGGTTAGTTATAGCATCGCATTGGTTTAATAACTGTAATGATGTTATAATTGTGTAATAAATAAATAAATAAATAAAAAATAAAAAAAAACCCTTTTATTTAAAAGCTGTTGGTAGTTAGGCAGGTTTGAAATATGACATCTCTTTATTACTTTTAGAATATACAACTGGCGAACAGATAGCACACGAGATAAGTTAAATACCTCTCTGGTGGGAAATCACACTGGTTTTTAAGCATGGTTTTAAGCAAAGCTCGTTGAGATCTCTCTATTCTTAACATGTGGGTTTTTGCAGTACCTCCCCATGCCGTAATACAGTATTGCACAATGGACTGGCACATTACATGGTATAATATTTTGAGAATATTTATGTTAGCACTGTCGCGTATTAGTTTGAATACATAGATAAGTTTTCGAACTCGAGCAGCCAGATTTGTAATATGTGGACTGAACGATAGATTGTGGTCGACAACTACCCCTAAATATTTTATTGTTTCCACTGCATCTATCGATTGGCAATTGTACGTATAAGATAGGACACCACAAGGAGAACTTGATGTTATGCAGCTATGAACTTTTAAATTAACCAATGAAGAAGGTCTAGAAGCCCGAGTCTTGTGAAACGCTATGTATTTTGACTTAGCGGTATTCAAGGTTAGGAGGTTCATGTCCAGCCATTGAACGATACGCGCAAGACCATGTTCAGCCCATTTAAACACGTCTGTTCACCTTCTATCATGAAAGAGCACTACTGTGTCGTCTGCGAGACAGATTAGTTCCGCATTATTAATATTTAAATTTAGGATGTCATTCATGTACATGGCAAACAGGCTTGGTCCCAAAATACTTCCCTGTGGTACACCGTACTGAACAGAAAGATCGTCACTTCTGCAATTTAGTACTTGAACACATTGTTTCCTGTTCGCTAAGTAGCTATGGAACCAGTTCCAGACCGTACCCCTGATCCCCATGGCCTCCAATTTCTTTAATAGGATAGGCACAGATACGGTGTCAAAAGCTTTGGCGAGATCCAAGAAGACGCCGATACATCCTTCACCTTTATCTAAATAATCTGTGATCAGCTCTGTTAACAAAACTACAGCATCCTCCGTAGATTTACCTCGCCTAAATCCGAACTGTCTTTCAGAAAGAATATTGTGTTTTTCAATGTAATCAACAAGACGTTTGTTAACCGCTTTTTCTAATATTTTTGAGAAAATACACAAAAGAGATATTGGTCTAAAGCTATCCGGATGTCTTTGGGACCAGTTTTGTAAATTGGACGGACAATAGCTAATTTCCATTTTTCAGGAAAAGTTCCACTTGCTAAACTTAAATTAATTATGTGCGTCAACGGCTCTAGTATAACGTTTTTAATAGTTTTTATTAATAAAGGGGTACAACTATCACAACCAGGGGCACTATCGTTCTTAAGTGATTCGATTAGTGTAGAGACTTCGGTTGTATCGGTTGGGAAGAGATAGATTGAACCCTGATGACAAGTTTGATTGTTAAATTCAGAGGCCAAAGTTTCCTCTGTAATTTGTAAACTATTTAGGATTTTATCAGCAAATTTTTTACTTATTGTGGAGAAGTATTGATTACATAGGTTCAATGAGTCCCGCGGGTCACCTTTAATCTTTGTGAGTTCACTGGCATCAATATTAATTTTTCGTATCTCACAAATGTTTTTTATACATGGCCAGAGTTTTTTAGGGTTCTTATTATGTTTTTGAAATTCTACATTTTCATAGTTCGCTTTGACTCTATATACGTATAATAGATCATTGCAGAAATTACAGTACCGTTTGTACGTTAGTTCTAGAATGAGATCATTTGGGTTCTTTTTTACTTGACTATGTAACCTGTCACGGTGACGCATGCATCTCATTAGGCCGGGAGTTATCCAAGGCCTGAGATTGAGCTTTGAGCGACTAATCCTAACCCGACGAGTGTGTAAGCGTATCGCCGTTTCAATCAGAACTAATAAAAAATAGAACATGTAGAATTACAGGCACCTCTAGGCATTCTGTTTGAGTCCCAAGGACTGAAAACTCATCACGTTCAAACTAATCAATATCACCAATATCTCTCGTCATAATCTGCTGGGTTATGTTAGTTATTCTTGTTTTTCTAAGGATATCCCGTTACGGGTTTTATCTCGCAAAGAAATTCCGAGCACAGGCTTTTCCACTTTACCCTCAGTGACTGAACATCGTCATACGACCAGCAATAAAGATTCCACATTTCAGTGCACTGGTGAGCACAAGCACGCTTAAATTTCTACATTCGTGGTCATTGTATATAATTTACTAAAAATAATACCAATTATCTGAGATTGTTGAAATATCAACACAGCTAAACGATTATCCGTGTTGGATTACCTTTGAAAACCTCTTATTACGAGAGGTCGGGGTCGCGGATTGAGATGCACATGATTACAGTATTATCATCCATACAAATAAATTAAAGAAGTCTATCCGTTTGTGAGTTTTGAACTATAACGTGGTAGAATTACGCTGCAACTGTATAATTGCACTAGGAATAATACGGCATAACATGAAAGGGGCGATGCTTGCAAAGAATATTAACCAATACCAATTCTTTTTATGGAAATAAGGGTGACAAACAGGCACATAGACGATTTTATGGTAAGTGTACTAACCCATAAACACATTTATCCTCGATTAAGAATTAAAATCAGACTCATCTCTGAGGCAGGTTCGTTAACAGTGAAATGGGTCTCCGGTTCTCTACACTCACTATACGTAAGACAGCAGAATTATATTGTAATTGCAAGCTGCTATTCTGAGCGTGTCTTTGACCCAGTCGAACCGACCCAATCGTTCTACAGCCATCATATGCAATAACATATTGCTGCTTTGTTTCGTATCTTAACATCCACCTTTATGTTAATCCTCAGAGGTAACACGCATGTTCAACATTTTGATTTTTAATCGGAGGGTAGATGTAGATGTCTATGGGCCACAGCTACTGATATCTATATAGCACGCTGTATAATATGGGTCAGTGGCCACAGCATTTAATTATATTATCAATTAGACGGACTATTTAATGAGCACGTCTTTCATGGTTACTTGTATTAAAAATTGTCTTTTACATTCTTCGATGAGATGACATTTGTAAGTAATCGTATAATCTATTTTTTGTTCTACAATGTTACTTCGAAAGTAAAACCCCGCTGGGTTTGTTGCTGGACATTCCTATGACAGAGGTTTTTATAATCTATGTATAATATTGATACAGTTATTTTAGTGTTAGCTTATACGAGCAAAGTCACGGGTAAAGGTTGGCTTAAATAATCGTCGTTTCTTGAAGTTTTAAAGGGTCCCATTTTTATAATAAAAACACGCTCGCGTAATTTAAGGGCAAAGGTCAACGCCCAAATAGTCGCAGGACCTCTATATTTATCTTTAAACGCTTTGAAGATGGGCCCATTCAATATCTCTTCAATGTTCTCATTCAAAACTTATGTAAATCTTTTGACGTATCTTCTATTGGCTGTTTAAATCAGTTAATGAATGGGCAATGTCTATTATGTACACTTATTAATATTGCATAATATACTCTAATCTTTCACTGCCTCAATGGCCTACGAGCGTACTGCTGATGCATGTGGTCCTGGATTCGAATCCCGGGTAGGGCCAAAAAGTTATTGGTTTTAACCGTAAAGAAATTCTTACTACAAGCCTGGGAGTCAGTTTGTTGGCAGCCATTCCATATAACATAAACATAACAAACACTCACGCCTGTCACCCAGAGGGGTAGGTAGAGACTACGGACTTCCATTTAGCGCGATCCTGACACACCTGTCTCGCCTCCTCCACATCCATGTACCTAGGCATACATGTTCGTCGGTTAAGGGTACTCTTAATTTGGCCCATCCATTCCGTGCCACGAAAAGCACGTAAATTCGTTGATTTAGCGACTGATCTACTGAAGTTCCATGGGACTGTGAATGAGAGAATAGAGAGAACATCTGTGTTTGTTAGAACATCAACGTGAAGCAGCTGATGCTGTATTACGTATGGTTGGAGACGAGCGAAACAAATCATGAGATGGGCAGCAGCCTCATAACGGCTAAAAATAAAAAAACTGCGGTTGTCAACTCTCTTACCAAGCATGGAAACTATGGTAAATATCTCGTCTATGAAGCATAGAAAGATCTATGATCTACAGGGGAGGCGTTCTTTACGTGGTAGAGCCATGCTGCAGTTACATTAGTAGTATAGTTGTAGCACGAATGGGTCGGCTCGACCGGGGAAGGACCACGCTCTCACAGAACACCAGCGTGAAATAGTAGCTTAATGCTGCTGTATTTCGTATGGTGAGTGTAGAGAACCGGAGACCCTTTTTACTGGAAATGAGGCATTCCATCTCAGTCCTCACGGGTGACAACGCATCTGCATTTTGATTTGTAGTGGAAGATAGATGTAGATGTCTATGGGCCGCAGCAACCACTTACCATCAGGTGGACTATGTGCTCGTTTGTCATCCTATTCTATAAAAAAAAAAAAAAAAAAAAAAAAAAAAAAAAAAAATACCATACGACACACGTCTAGCTGTTTCAATATTACAAAGATTAAAATATTCCTAATTCTTTTTACTTATTTTGATTCCCCTGTAATCGATAATATATAAGATTAGTTGTATGGCCTACAATAATTATTTCGTGTGTTGACCTTATGCAAAATCTTTTTAAGAGAAACATGAGAAATTTCTACAGAAAAGAAAGTTTTTTAAAAAAAGTCAGATAAGGAGCCGTGCACCAATTATTATAGGCTTTTACGCAGCAGTATGATAGTGGTGTAAGGGAATCCATCACTCTCTTACGCGGTAGAGCCACGGTCGGCTCGACCGCGGTAGGATCACGCTCTCACAAAATACCAGCGTAAAACAGCAGTTTCGTATGTTGAGTGTAGATAACCGGATACCCTATTTACTGGAAATGAGGCATTACATCTAAGTTCTCAGGGATCTTGATTGTTAATCGAGGATAGATGTAGGTGACTATGGCCCACAGAATCAACTTACCAAGTTACCAGTAGGTGGACTGTATGCCCGTTTGTCACCATTATTCTATAAAAAACGACGTAACTAAGTGACTACTATGAGAAATGCTAGGACTTTTTTTAGTTTCCAATAGATAACGGTATCTAGTTTACGTTATGCGTAAAATATCCAGATCGGTGACTACTAGCTTAGTCAAAGGTGTGAGACGTCTGGCACTGCGATCTTCCACCCTACCTTCCACGGAAGAATCCATTATTATTAGTATGATAATTATAATCAGCCCGTAAAAGTTCACTCCCGAACACAGACCTTTTCGGTTGATCTGTTGAAAGGAGGTTTTACTTAAAACTTGATTAATATTTTTTTTACAAAACTGAGGTGATGACCTGCAGTCCATGGAGCCAACTTCAAACGAAGAAGGTTGTGGAGGCGTTATTACCTGTGAGGGCTAAGATGAATTGCTTTACAGCCTATAATTATAATGGCTCCCTATTACCTTCTGACCAGAACACGACAGTGCACACACTGCTATTAGGTGTCGAACAGTTGAGAGGGTGGTACAAATGCGATCTACCCTTGACACTGTTGCCTGTAGCTGGTTTTGGATATTATATATACGTCAGTCGTGAGGAGAATATATTGTGTATGTCCATATGAAGGAAACTTCGAAACAAGCGCTTTGTGCCAAACCCAAAGACCTTGGCTATGTCCAAACTAACGGCCAATGTTTCTCCCTTGGACTCTACTGCCACCACTCATCTATGAGTTAGGTAACTCACAAGATCACCAGATGAGTGACCCGGACGGAAACCGTACCGGCGGTCATTAATCAGCTTCTGATCCTCAAGGTACCTCTGAGCTGGCAGTTAATAACTGTTTCCATTATTTTGGAGAAAAAGCAGGTGATAGGCCTGCAGTTGGACGAAGCTGAGTGGTCGCCTGTTTTAGGGATCGGGTGCAGCAAAGCTGTCTTCCATGCGTTCGGGGCTACGCCTAGGGAGTAGGAGTACCGAAAAAATCATCTAACGGAAGTAATAAGTTTTTCCTGGAACTTCCTACAGTCGCCTCTTACAACTCCCACGAAGGGGGGACCTCAGAAGATATCTTATTATTTAAAGATTAGTAAATTTCTCAAAGAAAGCAATTCTATTCATGACATATTCGATGCCAGTACGCACAATAGAGTCGACAACAAATTATCTCATTATACGAGACACTGGCGTTGTAAAATATGACGCGATAAACAAAAAAGCTGTCGCATGCTGACCAACAAGAATTGGATCAATGACTACGTGGGTGGTCCGTTCTGAGAAACACCCTTTTGTTAATGGGCCTATAGGGACAATAAGACACCGTTTATTAGAGGGGTTGAGCACCGATTTAGGGTTAGCCCGTGAATAGCCCGGGCTGATTTACTCACAATCGTGATTTCGATGTTATCAGGGGTCATTCAGTGTTTTGTTACGAACGCATGCCCTGCCATTCGTTTGTTTTTTCGCCTCTCGTATTTTAAATACGGGCCCAGAAGTGTTTTAATTCCCGCAGGAAGCGGAGCGATTGAGGGATTGATTTACAGCTGGTTACGTTTTGTATTCGATGTGTCCAAACTTAAAGCGATTTAAGGGCTAAAGAATTAATAATGGAGAAATGCTCGCGGAGTAAATTTCAGACTAGAGTAAATTTCCTTATCATTTTAATGGTACGTACGGTACGTTCCTTATAATTTAAACGGTACTCAAAATGTTCATATTGTTTATAAAAGTATACCCTTGTTTGCCTTTCAATCGCGGATCCAATTACTCCTCGTATAAACTGATGGTGACCACCGTAGGAGAAGATATCTATGAGTGTTTACCCACGCAAAAAAAATATGTCGACGTATTACAGGATTGCAGCATCCATATGGATTATGTGCTCGTTTTTTATTCTTTCATAAACGATCTGTTTGTAAAATACCTAAGTAAGTCCTATTACCTATTAACTGAATGAAAACTTTAACTTTTTCACTTTCCGACGCCATAAAATTCGTAAAGTTCGTTTCAGTTTTGTACGTGGTAGAGCCTCGCTGCAGTTATGTTAGTAGTTGTTTTAGCACGAAAGGGTCGGCTCGACCGGGGTAGGACCACGCTCTCACAGAATACCAGCGTTAAAAATTAGCTTAACGTTGTTGTGTTTTGTATGGTAAGTATAGAGAACTGGAGACCCTTTCTGCTGGAAACGAGGTATTCCATCTTAGTCCTCAGGGTTAAAAAGGCATCTGCATTTTGATTCGTAAACGAGAATAGATGCAGATGTCTATGGTCTACAGCAATCGCTTGTGTTCTGTGTCCTTAGCCCTATCACTTATTATTTTTTATTTATTTAAAAAGTTACCATTTGTTTAAATGCAGGTTTCATTTAAGCAAATGGCAAAGTTGTTGTTGCGTCAAATTAGTGGTATAAACATCTGGTGTTTTCCTTTTTTCGGGCAATAGTTTGATTAAAAATTACGTACATGTCATATTGTTCCACTTAGGCATATATGTAATATGTATTTTTTTTTGCGCCCGAAGCAAATATGGGCAACCCTCCGGAAAGCGGGGGAGGGAGGTTGGGAATGCTCATAGCATACCACGCAGCCGGCTGCGTGGTTATGTGGTGACTTTTACCCACTAAACCCAACCTTTTAGGAATTGGCTTAACGATCTGACTAGAGATCTCTAAGCCGTATACGAACGCGACCCTCCTTGACAGAAAGGAGGGCGCAAGTAATATGTATCTGGATTTACGCTTTAAATAGTAATCATACTGTAACGTTAAAAGTAAAAGTTAGGTTTGAAACTTTATATGCGTCCCTTTGCCGGGAGGTCAGTGCCTTTTGTAGGGTTAGGGTGGGAGCTAAAAGTACACATTACGTCCTATAAATGTTAGTTTCATAGATGGTCACTTAAGATAATAAGCTCTTAGCGAATTTTATCTCCAAATCTCTTTTATGTATTGTATTAAAACGGTGTAGCTTTCAATTGTCCCCATGTCTTTTGTATTAAATGGAAAGCTTAGATAATAGCAATCAATAGTAGCTGTACTACATCTAGTAGTACAGCTACTCTGCAGCTGTACATGATAGCTGCATCACAAATCGATCGGTGAAGAGCCACGCTCACGCGGAATACCAGCGTAAAAATGCTGCTGTCTTTCGTATGGTGACTGGTGAGTGTAGAGAACCGGGGACCCTTTTTTGCTGGAAACGAGGCATTTCATTTTAATCCTCATGGGTGACAACGCATCTGCATTTTGATTCGTAATCGAGGATAGATGTAGATGTCTATGGACCACAGTAACAACTTACCATCGGGTAGAGTGTGTGCTCGTTTTGTTGTCGTTTTGGCAACCGCAGTTATTTTTTAGTTTAGTCGTTATTCGGTAGACGCTCAACCCTCTGTCACCTATTACAACACCGATTGGATGATATGGGGTAGTGGGTACACCGCCGCTACACGGTATGTACAATTTAAGTTTGTGATGTACAATAAAAGTATATTCAATCATTCATTCAGAATACTGATGTATTTTGTATGGTGGCGAGTGGCGAGAACCGGAAACCTTTTTATTGATGAGATATTCAATTTGTCCTTAAGCAAGGCATCTCCATATTGTTTCCTAGCAGAAAATAGATGTAGGAGGAGTCTACGGGCCACAGTATACAATTACCATCACATGTACTGTGTGTTTATCACTCCTAATTTTGCAGGAATAATCGATAAAATTATAGAACGCAGTATAGAACTTCATAATGATCACAGACTAATCAAAAATCCCGAAAACATAGGCCTCATTGTCTATTTGATGAGATATATGTGACAGTTACCACGCTTGGTTTTGTTACAGAAAGCTTTTTAGTGCTGTAATAAAGTATAATGAAATCAATTAAACTGATGAAACATGCAGATAAGCGATGGATGCAGGTGGCAATTTATGGTTTAGGTCTGTGTTCAGCTGTGTAATTGAGCTGGGCTGTGATGATAGTGATAGTCTTCAGTGGAGGTTTCAATGAATCTGATATGCTCAACGCCTCGTAGGGATGAGAAATATGATACTTAATGATTTTTATATTAACATAAATATTCGATTTTAAATAGAACAGAACAGAATAGAAACTTTTTTATTCTGTTTTTAATTTACCACTGGTTTGGAAAACAAAGTCTGTCCTGGGAAGAACCAGCAAGCAACTCAGCGGGACTTTTTTTTTTAAATTTACTTTAATGTACTTACAATCATGTATGTTACAATTAACAACACAAAACTTAGTAGCTTGGTAGCGATCACCCTTCCCAAAGGTTTTTATAATCCATAAATTCCTTAATATTATAATAACCATTTTTATACAAATTTAGTTTAGTTAAGTTTTTAAACTTTGTGCAGGTAATAAAAGAAATTTTATGAATTTTATCGCGTTTCGTAATAACTTACTTTTAATTCCCGACATTTCAGGTGCTTTACAGCACCCATAGTCACGGAGAACTGAAGTATTTGAAGTCCTGATGCCGTAGTTAGCCCAGCTACCTTCAGCTTTTGAATATTAATTTTTTGGTCTGATCTACGCAGAACGAGCTTACAGTATCTTGAAGTCTTGCACTTGCAGTGGTATGCTTGGGTTTGGATTTAATTTTATTAATTATAATATCCTTAGCCGATGGTAGCACCCACCCTTATCTTCTATTGAAATTAGGATGTTTTTTTTTAAATTCCTATAGACTTACAATCCATCCTTGCTATCGGTCGGCTAATCGGTGTTTTTGCGAGGTTTTGTGATCTGTCAAATATCACGTGAATCCCCGCATTCACGTGATATTTGACAGATCACAAAATATATCTTAAACATATTCACAGATTGCAGACTTCATGAATTCAAAAACATATCGTATTGACATTGTTTAATACGATACGTATTGAACAGAGTTAAATATAAGTTCTCTGTATAAGAAGCAATCTAGTCAACTAAATCAACAGATCGTGAATATCATACAAGGATAATAAAAAATAAAAGTATACTTTCACGAGAATCATAAATTAAATTACTTCGGTTCGTTAATTCTCGACAAAGTGTCCATACGAGCCGACAATGCTTGGTAACCGTTCAGGGCTGTCGGATCTCATGTCAGGGATAGTGTTTCTCCGATAAGAAAAAAGTAGGCGACGAGCGAACACGTTCGCGGACAAGGGGAAATAAAACAGAACACAACTTATGTGAAACAAACTTGGAAACAAACGAAATAAAAGTGACAACGTATGGTGCAAAGAAATTTTTTTTTTTGCCTAGGTATATAATATGATCTTTTTTAACTGTAATATTTTTTCGCACCTATCCTTGTTACGTATAATAAATCTGTAGAAAAATTATTTGTTTTCGGTTCACGTAAAACCTACTGGACGGATTTCTATGAAATTTGGTGTGTAGGCAGTAAATGATGGCGTATAACATATAGGCAACTGCTTATCCCCTTACGAAAGAATTTAGCTGCACGTATTACGTTAAATAAGTGTATAGAAAAGTATTTGTTTGAAGATGAAACTCATCGCGTAACCAACCAAAAAGGGGAGAATAACGTACGCCGGGCCAACTAGTAATTCATAATTCACCAGCACCTGTTTGCTGGTGAATTATATCATCTGATGGAGTGGGTGCTGTGGCCCATAACACCTACATCTATCCTCAATTAAGAATCTAAATTCAGATGCGTTATCACCGCTGGGGCCTAGTTCCTAGTAAAAATAGTCTACGGTTCTGTACGCTCACTATGCGAAACACAGCAGCATTAAGCTGTTACTTCAGATGGGTATTCTGGGAGGGCGTCCTTCTCCGGTCGAGTGCTATTCGTACATATCTATACTATAACTGCAGCATGGTTCTACCATGCTGGAGAGTAGGTAGTCGTGTAAGATAATCCACTCCTAATGTTATCCAGAAAGAGACGATAGAGAGAAATTGAACAGGACGTTAGCAGCAGTATCTCCTCCTGTCTCTTCCTGATAACAGTCAGTTTTTCTGAAGCAATAATACATTTTTATCGTGTAGTTGAGGTGTAAGAATATTACCTACCCCGTAAATCCCGTGGGAGTCGTGAGAGGCGATAGAGGGAAACAAATCAGGAGCAGCAGCGTCTTCCTAAAAATAAAAATTAAAAAAACTTTTCTACATGCTTGCCAAGGGTGGCAACTATTGCAAGTATCCCGCCTAGGACGCAATCTGTGGGGGAAGCCTTTAATAGGTTATAACGGTAATTATGCATTATAACCATTCCAGTTATCAGCTCATAAAAGTCTATTCCTGGACATAGTTCTCTTCCGTTGTAGGGTCCTAGAGAAGATTTGCCTTAGTACCAGCCGTTTTGGCTAATAGTATAAGATGTTTGCAGCTTTGACACTTCTGTATAAACAACATCTGAGCTGTAAGAGGCGAGGGTACACACTCCCCCAGCGGTTACTACTAACGAGCCGCCATGAGGATTAGTAACAATACCACATCATAAACCATCATCATCATCATCCTCATCTTCATCGCCTTTCTCTTTTTAACTAGCCAGAATTAGCCAGCCCTGACCCAGATGAAGCTGTAGGAGCCGCATAGGCTAACAGCACTTACATCTCGAAAATAGCTGCTGTATAAACCATTTACGCTTGGCGTAAACGAGTATGTAGATAGCGCCATCTATCGAAAGCCATAAGTTTTTTCCGGCATATCCCACGGTCGCCTTTTTTGACACCCACTGGACGGAATGGGGTGATGGTTTCTCGGATGGTTATGTCCCCATCGGAAGCACTGCCACCGTTGCGGCCTATTAAAAAGTCCAATGCTGAACATATTCCACCTCCATAGATTGCCTCATAGTGAGGATAGTTCTCATAGTTGCCACCGCTGGGCAGACGAGTTGACAGTAGCAGTTTTAGTATTTTAACCTGGTAGAGCCGTAATATATATGGTTTTACCACGAATGGGTCGGCTCGACTGGGGAAGGCCAACGCTCTTACAGAATGTCAACGTGAAATAGCAGCTGAATACTGTTGTGTTTTATATGGTCGGTGTTGAGAACTGGAGACTCTTTAGAAACGAGGCATTCCATCCTAGTCCTCAAAGGTGACAACGTAGCTACATTTAGATTCTTAATCTAGGATAGATGTGAATGTCTATGGGCCACAGCATCCACTTACCATCAAGTGGACTGTGTGCTCCTTCACCACCATTATACTATTAAAAAACCATTGTATTATCTGTTGTCCATCTTTTTTCCCTCTGTAGTTTCTTACGATACCCGCGGTATGATATCGAATAGTGGTTATAAGAGTCTCCACTACCCAATATCATCACCGTACATTGCGAAAGTTATCATCAGCGTATTCCGGTTAATGAATATCCACCAATCACAAGTCGATGTAAATAATTAAGTTTGTTAGTGGAAATCTAAAAAAAAAAAATACGCCAGATGCGATCGTTGCAATTTCATTTTTGGTCAATTGCCCGTTTCCGGTTGAGTTCACGCCGTAAGTAATCTGTTTACCGGATCGCTATACGGTTCCCCTTTTTCCTTTGCCGCCAGATTCAGTTAGAATGGCGCCTTAACTAATTTGATCTACGCTACGCACACGACTTAACGATGAATGGCAAGCGGTGATGGATTATAGGTCTATTAAATCGGAGGTAGGGTTGGCTACTCCAAGGGTTCCCTGTTCGCAAGAGTAATAAATTTTCGATAGAAGTAGTTTTGAATATATACTACTCACGCCTCTCACCCAGAGGGGTAGGCAGAGACTACAGACTTCCATTTAGCACGATCCTGACATACCTTTCCCGCCTCTTCCACATCCATATACCTACGCATACATGCTCGTCGGTTAAGGGTACTTTTAATTTGGCCCATTTTTAGTATATCGCCAATTTGGTCGACAAACTTCCGCCTAGGACGTCCCTTTCCGACTCTTCCATTCACTTCTGCAACATATATTTGCTTTGTCAGTCTTTCCGCATTCATTCTTTCTACATGACCAAACCACCGAAGCATTCCTTTCTTAATCCTGGTCACCGCATCATCTTGCAAACCACACTCTTCTTTTATCACACAGTTTCTCACCCTGTCACTCAGATTCAGTCCTAACATACTCCTTGGCGACCGCATTTCTACTGCATTTATTCTACTCTCGTGCTTCTTCTGCCACACCCAACTTTCTTTCTTAGTTTTGAATATATCTGATACGGTTAATTTTAGTGCAAATAATAAACTAGATCCGGCGAAACTTAATAGTTTTGAACATAGACTATTATTATTTTTTGATATATTATATAGGTCGCAGCGAAAAAGCTTCATTAGTCTTTCAGTTAAGAGCTAGGAGAGAGCTTAGAGTTAAGCTATGATATTCAGCCGACGGGTCTAATATAAAATTGCACATATCTTGTAATTTCAGCGACAATAGCTTAAGGTGTAGCTGAAGTGGTCCTAGTACCGACCCAAAGCCGCGTACATCTGTATAATATAGCACAAAATGCATTATCAGGCACAAATCAGTCATCGTCTCGGCCATATAATGTCACTGATGGTCGCAGATGTTTTTTTAAACCGTTACCCCGAGGATTTTCTCCTGTATCGTGGAAGCAGTTTACAAATCATAAATTGCAAAAAGACAATCATCCAGACCTGGAACAATTATTTGTAGGCCGTACAAATACTTGTTCCGTGCGGGATTCGGACCCGCGACCCTCAGCGCTACAACTCATTGCTAAGTCACTGCGCCATGGAGTCAGTCAACAGCAGCAGCAGCAGCAGATGGCGTATTATATTATTATTATTACCAGAGAGAATTTTGTTCTACAACCTGAAATTAAAATAATTGAATATTTTTACTGAATACAAACAAATGTATTTTAATATAACTTAAACTTTATATACCTAGGACGAGTGACAAATAAGCACACTGTTTTTGCTACCATCTGTATTTTATTTCAATTATAATAGAGGTGTCTTCAAGACAATAGGATTTTGTTGAGTTAAGTCAGTCAGTCAGGCAATGGGCCAGCCATAAAGCTCAAAGAACCGCTCAGACAACCGTTGGGGAAAAATGGTTCTCGAGTGGCAGCCACGTACTGGTAGGCGAAGTGTAGGGCGACCCCCCACTAGATGGAGTGACGACCTGGTAAGACGTGCGGGAAGTTGATGGATGCAGGTGGCTCAGGGATGCTTTGTGGCATTCTTTGGGGGAGGACTATGTCCAGCCGTGGACTTGTGAAGGGCTGTAATGATGATGATGATATCTGGATGTTATCTATGAGTACACTATGTATTATATAAAACGCCTCCACAGTATTATAATATAATCAATTTACTTTTTAATTGAAAAACGTATTTCGTTTAAGGTACAAGAAAATTATTTCTGTTTAATTTAACACGAATTTTTTTTGACTGTTTGATGATTCGGTGATTGGTATTTTGTTACCGAAAAAATATCAAATATTAATTAACGGGACGGTATACAATAATGAATTTCAAAAGACTTCCTAAGGATTAAAAACTAAAGCTAATTAAAAAAATCAAAGTGATAAGTTTAGTTTTTCTAAAGATATCTTGTTCACATCCATACCGACCAGCTGACGTTCAAGTGAAGTTATTTTGAATTAACTTTTTTTAAATAATAATTGCTATAAGTAATCTTATAAGTACGTCAAAAGTATTGATTGAAATCTTCTCTTGCTATTTGTGTACTTTTTTATTATATAAGTGCAATATAAAGCTGGTGGAAGTGAGTGTTAAGTTGAGTGGATCTTGATTTTTTGATTTGGTGACAATACAGCCCTGATCGTACATCACGGCTTCGATGTGTGCAATACTACAAAATACTACAATTTGTAGAGCAAATACTACTATTTCAAATGCGAAATACGCATAGATATCATTAGCTTTGAACCCTATAACTGTGACTGTAGCTTGTTGTTGTGAATAGTAAAGACTACTAAACGTAAAGGTTGTGGTTTCGAATCCGCCATTCGACTACTGTTGTAAATCGCTCCTTAGACAATTATTCTATGCTAAACTACAGTGGGTTTTTATAGGATATGGTAACAAACGAGCACACAGTCCACCTGATGGTAAGTGGTTGCTGCGGCCCATAGACATCTACATCTATCCTCTATTAGGGATCAAAATGCAGATGGTTTGTGACTCCTGAGGAAAAAGATGGAATGCCTCGTTTCCAGTAAAAGGGTCTCCGGTTCTCTGCACTCACCATAAGAAACACAGCAGCGTTAAGCTACTATTTTACGCTGGTATTCTGTGTCCGATCCATTCGTGCTACAACTATAAATGTAGTGGTAGAGCCGTGCTGCAGTTATACTATACTACTAATGTAACTGCGGTACGGCTCTACCATGTATAAAAGTGGTTGACACTAACATTGGTTGTGATGTGTTAATAGCATTGGGAAGGACCATACTCTCACAGAACACCAGCGTAAAATAGCAGCTTAATACTGCTGTGTTTCGTATCGTGAGTGTAGAGATCCGAAGACACTTTTTTACCGTAAACGAGGCATTCCATCTTACTCCTCAGGGGTGGCAACGCATCTATGTTTTGATTCTTAATCAAGGATAGATTTAGATGTCTATGGGCCGCAGCATCCACTTCCCATCCGGTTGAATGTGTGCTCGTTTGTCACCTTATTCTATTTAAAAAAAAACTTATTTTATGTAAAATAATTTCTTTTAAAATAATATAGCGAATGCGAGAACCATGACCTTGACAACTTGACAGTAAAACCCAACGTTTCGCTCGCGTTCGCGATGTCCATCCAATAAAGGAAGCAAATATTACAGTGGTGAGACTTCACTTGTCCGGTTATGTCAAGGACAACGTAATTAACGACCTCAGCGAGATCTGCTGTTTAGACAAGCGCCGCCAGTAGCTTGTTGCGGACTTGGAGACAGGCCAAGAAAAGTCGCGTCTGTCGACGACCCTCTATACACATGTCGTGTCAAGGAACTGAACTCTCCTTTAATGGTATTTAGGGCGTATTTATACCCACGGTTGATTCTTTACTAGATTCCCTCGCTTGATATATACTTGACTTAAGAAATAAATAAAAGAAACACGATGGATCACAAAAATTTCACGACAAACAGAATTTTTGAATTTCTTTGTTTAGGTAAGCACAGATTCGAAGAGTTTTTACTTGCAATTTAAATTAAAATTCTGAGCGAAAGTTGCCTGAAATCTAGAAAAGCAGATTAGAAAAAGTGTTACTTTTTCTAATCTAATCTTCGGTGTATTATTGTATGATCTAAAGGGGGAATGGGTGGGCTCGACTGGGGAAGGTCCAGGCTCACATAGAACACCAGCGGAAAACAACAGCATTGTATTTCTGAAGTTCTGTAAAAGCATTCCATCTAAGTCCTCAAAAGTGACAATATCTCAGCGCATGCTTTTATGATTATTAGAAGATAAAACTATGCAAGGTGTTTATGAGCCACAGCATCCACTCACTATAAGATGGCACTAACATACTATAAGATGGACCGTGTGCTCGTTGAGTGAATCCATGCATTTAATTGGATCAATAGTCAATAATCAGTTTTTGTACGTCTTAGAGCCACGCTAAAGCTATTTTATGGATGCGCCACGAATGGGTTGGCTTGACTGGGCAACTACTGGACGCTCTTACAGAATACTAGCGTGAAATAGCAGCTTTATACTGCTGTGTTTCGTATGGTAGGTGCAGAAAACCGAAGATCCTTTTCACATAACTGCAGTTTGATTCTCAATCAAAGACACATGTAGATGTCTAAGGGCCACAGTATCCACTTACTTATCAGATGGACTGTGTGTTCATTTGAAAATCTCTTTCATTAAAAAAATATTTTTCTAGAAAAAGAGAAGTAGAATGCAATTGAGAAATTGCGCAGGTATTGGAATCATTTTAAGTAAAGAAGTACCAACATCATTTTTAAGTAGCCATATCCATATAAGCCTGTAAATAAAGTGAAATGAAATAGTAGACGTGCAGCACCATCTTGCTTATAACAACTTAAATAAAACTATGGTTGCCATTAAAATACATTACTAGGTTGCACGTTTTGCAAATTTCTCGTAGCAGTATAGTTGTAGCACGAATGGGGCGGCTCGGCTAGGGAAGGACCACGCTCTTACAGAATACCAGCGTTAAATAGTAGCTTAAAGCTGCTGTGTTTCGTACGGTGAATGTGTAGAACCGGGGACCCTTTTTACTGGAAACGAGCTATTCCATCTTAGTCCTCACTTAACGCATCAGCATCTTGATTCGTAATCGAACATAGATGTGGATGTCTATGGGCCACAGCATCCACTTACTAGTCCACCTGGATTGTGTGCTCGTTTGTCACCCTATTCTATTAAAAAATCTATGAGTGACGCCTACGTTCAGCGACGGACTTTTGATAGGCTATAATTAATGAATGGAAGCCACAAGGTGTCTGCTGGGACCCTTATTATATTTCATAGCTATCAGTCGCTAAATCTCAATAGATCTACGCGCCGGTTTTCCTTTCTAACATGAATTCTGCATGTTCGACGGTGCAGTTCTCGGTTGATCGTCGCTCACTGTCCCTGTTTCCTTATTTGTCTCATTTCTATTCATGTTTACATCAAATTTGCATTTCTCGGAATCGGCTCTTGAATAGGTTAAAATCTACATTTCTATATCTTGTAATAAGTTATCAATGTTATTCGCAGAACAATGTTATTATAGCTCTCTAATTAGAAACTATTTGTCCCTAATTAGTATATAATTTTACGCCGATTTTTATAAAGTACCTGCAAAATTATGACAAAATGGTAAAGAAATAACTGGCAGACATAAAAAAATTTAAAAAGCCGAAAAATAGGCTTTTAGGCTTTGCCAGAGACGTGTAAAATAGTAAATAGTTAAAAAATATACATAAAATACCGCTTATATATTTATAACGTGTGAACAACCTATACTATAATAACTTGCGCTCTCGGACCCCAAGATACAGGATTATCCTAGTTTGGGGTCCAACAGAGAATATTTGTATATCTTATGTTGAACATTGTTTAGCTTACTGTTCTTCCTTACATTTGTTAAATCTATATGTCAATAAAATTTATTATTATTATAACCTATACTATCACCTCTAAGTACTTGTAAGACTTGTAAGAGTGACTCTGGAATATGCAGAAAATTTTCGCGAAAAATTCCGATAGATGTTATAAATATCTCTTTACATCACGCGCAAATACCCGGACTATCGATGGGCAGTAAGGTCTATGAGCGAATCGTGAGGTACTGCGACGGTCAATCCAACTGTCAAGCGTGACATGAGGGAACCATATCCAGCAGTAAACACGAGAGTGTCTTAAGAGGCGACAGAGGAAATCCGAATCAAAGATGGGCAGCCACATCGTTCTGATCGGAACTCAAAATAATAAAAACCCTACCAAATGTGGCAACTATGGCGAAATCTCTTCTATGAGGCAATATATGGGGGAGGCCTATGTAAAGCAGTGGACTTTTATATACAGTAATGGATGGATAGATTAATTAATGTCCTTGTGTATATGTCACAATAATTTTCACTTTACTTTTTGTTTATTGAATACTTTCTTTTAGTTAGACATAAATGAATGTCCTATCACATTTCCACACGTCTCGAGGTGACTGGGAGAGAATACCAAAAGGCATTAAGTCCGCCCTTTGTAGTACTTATTATTAAGGTGTACAATAAAGTATTAATAAATAAATGTCACTTTAGTTTAATGATCATTAAGGAAAAACATTCCGACTGAAAGGTAAAGAAAAAAAAAAAGAAAATTATGGTAAGGGTTTAAATAAACGAGTAATATTTTTAAAAATTTGTTCCAATAAAAATGTATATAGATCGTGAGGGTAATATGGTAATCCGGTTAATATGGGCACTTTCTTATAACTTAAAAATTACAGCTTTGTTTGCATAGATGCCAATGAAATTGTGAATTGCAATTTTAAGTGCTGATTTACCACGTGCTCGGCGGTGAAGGAAAACATCGTGAGGAAACCTGCATGTCTGAGGAATAAGAAAAAAAAATATCGAAGACATGTGAAGTTCGCCAACACGCATTGGGACAGCGCGGCGGACATTTATTTTCCCTAAAACCCTCTCAGAAATGAGTGGAGGCCTGTGCCCAGCAGTGGGACGTATATAGGCTGTAACTTTACTAACTTTACTTTACTCTGCTCTGCGATACGATAGCTCTTCTATATAATAATACACTCTATATAGCATTACACGTATTCCCAATAACGACAACAATAAAATAATAAAAAGTACTTTTTAAATTGCAAAAATTAGTAAAAATTGTACAGCTGTGTATGTTCTTTGGTTCTTTTGTTACTTTTTATCGTAGATAACCAAACTCTCTTAGAAATCCGTTGTTTTGTTAGCAAATTGGGATTGCTTGCACGTGTGAAATGTGCGAGTGTGTTGTTAGTGGAGGTCATTGATTATCTATACGTTATAATATTTTTAGTTGCTCACAGATTTTCAAACTGTAAACATGGCAAGTGTAATAGAAAATCACTGTGTATTGACGAAAGTGTTTCTAATACAGATTTTCCTTCTTTACATTTAAGGACTACTTTCCATAATGTCAACATATGCACAGTCTCGTTATATAGAGATTACACTGTATATATGTTCCAGAAATATAACGTTCACAGTAAAGCTGTTATCGCAAATAGCCTAACATCAGTCACAGGGGAGCAACCCCCACAAGATGTCACCGACAAAAACCAACGCTCTACTTAATCCGTGGCTTAAGGAATTTTTCAATCAGGCGCATACATGCGACTTCATAATTCGTTTCACAGTTGGATCGCATGAGAATCCTGGCGATAACGATCTTGTTCATTCTAAAATGCGCTCTCTCTTCTAGTAATTTAGATTTATTATCACTCTTGGATGGTGTCGAAGTTGGAAAAAAAAGGCGAAATGGCGCTTACAATAGGCCGCGGTCATTGAAACAAATCTGTTAGGGGCTTCGTCGAGGGTAAACATATAGTTGACAGGCCCACCGAGTCGTTAAGAACACTTGACTTCATACTGCGATGGATCACTGTTGTAAATATATTTGGGGTCTCTCTGAATTTGTTTCTGAACAAATTTTTGATGTTCATGTTAGATTTAAAAAAAATTAAGAGTTTTGTAATTTTAAATTTATAGTAATTAATGTTCGAGAGATTCCGACACGTCTTCTCGTCAGGTATTTGCTAAAACCTGCAAATAAGAACGTATAACTAGTGTGTTGCCGGTGATAACTTATGGGTCTCAGTAGTAGTATTGCACCGCTAGTCGTGGAGAGCTATGCTTGGAGTTTCTCCGCGTGATGGAATTCGTAATAAAGATATTCGCAATAAAACCAGAGTAAAGGAAATAGTCCTACGGATGAGTAAACTGAGGTGGCAATGCACCCGTCATTAAGTTCGAAGAACCGCCAGCCAATGGGGAAGAAAGGTTCTCAAGCAGCAAGCTCGTACGGGTAAGCAGTGTAGGACGGACACCACTAGACATGGAGACGACTTGGTAAGACATGTAGGAAGTCAATGGATACACTTGGCCCACCCATGTCTTTCGATTTTCCTTAAGCAGTGAACTCGTAAGGGGCAGTACCTATGTTTTTCGGTGATATTTGTAATGTTGGCCATCAGGCTGTGAAAGCTTCATCGATGCTTTATATCCAAAGATATAAGAAAGAAGTATATTTATACGTTTATATCCTTTACAGTGACGATGTATAAATCTTCAATCCTCACTCTACTTCGTCTCGAAGGTACATGAAAGGCCAAAAAGACCTCATGACCTCATATCGTAAAATACTTAAATGGTGACGAAGAGTTACGTCGTACTGCGATGAATTTGGCACTACAATATCCTTCCTGTAAAGGAACAATCTTTTACCCATCGGTTAATTCTTTCTCGGTTAATTAATTATCGTGAAGAAACTGGCAAGTGTAATGTGAGATTAGGCGGCGCAGTACTTTCGTACTTCCGAGGCACGGGGGGAGAATCACCGCCAATTCTCTCCGAACTGCTTCTGAGAATTATGATAAAAACGATAGGTATAAAAATAAACTTTGCTTTACGCTTACTTTATCAAAACTAGCTGTTCCCCGCAACTTCGTCCGAATGAATTTATTACGATTGGATTTTACGATATTTTTTTGCGTGGAACTATAATTCTTTTTCTTAAATAAAAGTAGCCTAATTTACTCCTTATGACGTCAGCTACCTGCCAGTGAATGTCCCGGAAAAATCGGCGCAGACATTTCGGATATTAGTATGAACAAACAAACAGGCAGACAAAATTTCAAGACGTGTTTTTTTTTGTTATATGTACCGTATTTACATAGTTTCATATGCATTTAGTAAAAAGCTGTTATATTTACCTAAAAGACACTTCAATTTAATTTATTCGTACAGATAATAATAGTTAAAATTTTATTATTAGACTTTAATCATTTATACTAAAAAAAAGACTCAACCAAATGTTCTTCACCCCTGACCCCGGTTGTTATATCATTTCATACGTCTATAGTTCAAAATTGGACGGCGTCAGTGCGCCCGCGCAGCCACACGCATTGTTCACTGATAGACGATAAACATCTTGTTAGTCAATCACAATACCACCTACCCCCACAAAACATCACTAAGGCATTATGCAACTATCGACTTTAAATTGAAAGACATTAGGGCCAGTTTTGCGTAGGTGGGTCGATTAATTTATGGCTATTAATGGAAAAATAGAGCATCAGGTTGCGAATGGTTTATGATAATTCGAAAACTGCAGGGCGTTGACTTTGTGTTACTTGTTTGATTTGTTTTAGAATTACGAGTATAATATACATTTTATAGGTTTTTACATAAATATTTATTAAGGCGTTACTCCTAGCGAACGACCTTGAGCGTTCGGTACAATACATATACGGTAAGAAATACGCCCAAATTTTAAAATATTTTCTTTATAAAATCGAATTTTAGTTCTTTGAAGAAATTAAATGGATCAAAATGTTTATTAATAAATTCCTTATCCATTAGTGTTAATCTCAAAATAAAATAATGCTTACTTTATGAGGAGATACATGTTATCAATAACTATTTTGCATTTCTGTGGTTTAGTTGTAGGAAGATTCATCGATTATTTACTCCTTTAAAAAAATTGGTATTGGCTATTTTGGGATCAAGATTATCTATAAATTTAATAGATTTTTTATTAGTTGATAAAACTTTTTAATAACAAGTAGATAGCTCCTAAAAACCTCACAAATAACGACTAGCGCGGCATTATGCTCAAACACGCACCTTAACTGCTAATCCTTCTACGAGCATCTTTAGGCTAACCATACTATTATAATTACTAATATTACTTTCAGTCGCGCCAAGAAAGCTTATATGTGAAGTGCTTAGAAATTAATATACCAATTGTTTATTCATAAATTCATTTATCATCCATTACAGCCTAGCAAAAGATGTTGAACATAGGCTTCTGGTTGCCTGAAAAGGGTGCTATTAGTTATGATATTTGTCATAATTGCCATAATTGGAAGGCGACTTTGTAACCGCTGTTTTATTGTTATTTCTTGTTATTTATTTTGAATTGTTATTCAATAATATGTCTTACGTAATATCGAGAAATATCATATGGTTGTCGTTTAAAGAAACGAGAACTCGAACGTCAATGTTTTTCACGATGAAATTCACTGATTAACGTGTGCGCATATTTTTTCTGAGCATTATATACTTTTTCCAAGGAGTGACAATTTTTCACCCTGGCCTTATGCGGACGCTAAGGTTTTATCTGTCTAGTCTGTTTTTAAAAGCACTTTAGTTGTCCGTTCTTTAGTCGTTATATTACCAACTTAGCCACTTAAAAAATGTTCTAACAAATCAAATAAGAACTCAAAACGGTCTCGACACAGGAATCCGCAAATTTGACTTCATTACTGACATACCAAGTACTGAAGTACCGACAATCATCGGTAATTGTAGAACGTATTAAATCTAACACTGCAAAGCATTTTTATAACAAAATACGACGAGATAAGTTATATAAAGGCGCCGACAATGTCGATTCAACTAATAAATTAAATCAAGATCAAAGATACGAACGATATGATTGGCCGGTGAATCTAGTCGATACCATGACTACCATGTATTTTGAAAGATAGGGACAAAACCCATTTTGAATGATGGTGAACGGCCTGTGTTGGTAAACAAATCCGAAACAACACGGCCGTTACTATGGAAACTATGAACCGTTATTATTGTAATTTTTAACATTAAAAAGAAATAAATAGTACTATAGTACGGCCGCTGAGTTATTACCGATTTGACAGATTATTCTTAAATTAATCGATATAACCTTGCACGAGCGACACATTTGCCGAATGATTTAGAATACCTCTTTAATATAAAACTTTATGTCAAAATGTCAGAATCAAGTAATTTTCCAATAAACTCTGTTTCAAAACTTAAAATAGTTTGTAAATAATATGAAAACATTTATTTTTTGTTCTTTGGCGCTCTTGTACAAAGGTTACATCGTGCCTCTAGTTTTCATAGTGATGTGCTTGATAGTATTCGGTCCGAATTCATTGGAATAGATATGATATTTATTTCATTTGGATATTTTTATTTTACTTATTCCTTCGAGCAACTAGACTATAATGCTATCATTTTTTTGCGTCTCCTAATTGCACTGTGTTGCCAGTATCTCTATGATTTTTAAGATTTATGTGTGATCCAAAGACAGAAATACTGTTTTCTATGATTTAAAAATAAATACAATTAAAATGATTATGTATAATTTTTAACATTCATAATATATAAAACAACATTTAATAAATATAATTTTCTCCCTCAATTAAGCAATGTTATAGGTGTATTTTTTTAAGTAATTGGCGATACTATTCTGGCAACACCCTTACCACCGCTATTTTAATCTGTTTAGTCGTCTTCCGTACTCTCGTGCGCACAGACTACGTTCTCTTGTGTAACCGTTGTTTTTTGACTCGGCTTTCTCCTGTTTATCGTTGCGCTTTATTGGACTAATTTTGTTTGTGTTTGGTAATTTTGTTGAAAATGCCGAAACAAGGAAAAACATTGAATAGTCAATGTCGTGAGCTTGTACTAAAGCTACAGGATTACTTTGAGCGTGAGTCACAAAATGGCGGCCCTTTGATTCCTGTCACTCAAGTGAAAGATCGGGTTTCACAAGCTCTTGGAATTGGTGCAAAAACACTATATAATATAAATAAAGAAAAATTTGGTGCTTCTGGAAGTGAAGATAATGTTTTACGCACTCCTAAGAAAAAACGAAGACAAAAGCCCGTGACAGGTGTTGATGTTTTTGATGCAGATGCAATAAGAAACCACACATATATGGTTATTATACTAGGAACGAGTTTCCAACTAGAAGTTTGCTTTTGGTCTCTTTAAAAGAAGCTGACTTGTTTAAAGGCGGTTAAACGGCGTTGTCAAAACTATTGCACAAAATTGGGTTTGAATATAAAAAAAAAACGAATAAAAGGAAAATATTAATGGAAAGATTTGATTTAATAATTAAAAGGAGCGAGTTTTTAAGAGAAGCCAGAAAAATCGAGTCTTGGGACAACGTCGTTTTTGTTGACGAAACATGGTTAAATGCGAACCACACTGTGTCACGCTCTTGGACTGACGAAACAAAAGCATCAACCTCAAAGGTTCCAATTGGAAAAGGATCGCGACAGATAATTTGTCACGCCGGTTCTGCTGGAAGTGGTTTCTTTGAAAATGGACTGCTGGCTTTCGCGTCAAAAAGTACTTCCGATTACCACGAGGAGATGGATACAGACACTTTTACGAATTGGTTCGAAAATCAATTATTACCTAGCCTGCCAGAGCCTTCTATCATAATAATGGACAACGCTTCGTATCACTCGAAACAAGTGAATAAAGCGCCTACTCAGGCCGAAAAGAAAGCTGATCTCGTAGCATGGCTACACCAAAATGGAATTGAAACTACTGCCGAAATGCTAAAGTCTGACTTAGTAAAGTTGGTACGCGAAAATAAAACATCAAGAGTCCGTTATGAAGTAGATGAGATAGCTCTAGCACATGGACATCGGGTACTTCGAATTCCGCCTTATCACTGCCAGTACAATGCCATTGAGCTAACATGGGCACAAATCAAAGGTATTGTTTTTTATCGCATAAGTTATGAATATGAATAGTTTGTACTATTATAACATCCAATATTCAGCATATAAGTAAAAAGATACATAACTAAGAAATAAATATCTCATGTCCCTTAGATGTGAGTAATTGTGTAACATTTCGTTTATTTAATGTAATAAATTAACGTTATTTAATGTTTACATTACAGGTTACGCAGCTCGTAATAATACGACTCCGCCATTCAGTACTAATAAAATGATGGGTCTATTAAAAAATGCTTGCAGCAAAATAACGAAAGAAGATTGGGTCAAGGTCGTCGAAAAGACTCGAAAACTAATAACAGAAGATTATGAAGGCGATGTAAGAGTGGACACCATTATAGAGAATGAAATTGTCATACAAGTGACTGATAGCGATGACAGCTCTGGCGAATCTGGTTCAGAGTCTGAATAATTGTTTTAATAAATGATAGGTAGTCATTTATCAAAACATCTTGTACCTACTCTATTCATTAAAATGTGTAACAGTGTTTACAAATTTGTTTTATTTTGATATGTCCTCGACCAATTATCTACGCCCATCAAGGATACTCCACCTAATAAAGAACCTGTGTCTTTAACTATTATTGTTTTGATTTTATTTAATTACACACTATACTAGAATATTTAAAAACAAACAGTTCCCAAATGATATTAGGGTTACTGGTTCAGTCACTTCACTAGTATTGTCAATTCGTCATGTGTCAAATGGGTAATAACTCAGCGGCCGGAGTATAATGTCATTAACATTTAACACATACACTTAAAGGTAATCTTTTTTTTGAATTTGACGTAGAAGATATCTTTTTGTAGCAAACACTGAACAATTCGGAATTTTTGTATGATGATGTTTATGTTGATTCAGTCGCGCAACTAAATTGGGTCTAGTGAGCAGTGCGGCTGCAACAAGTTTGATTGTACGCGTAGGACTGCGTGGACTTGTACTTTGGCACTGGAGAACGGCTGTGTATGGCCACTTCCGTCCGGAACGTCGGCGGCCCATGTTGCTTTTAGTTGTGTCTTATGTCTTATCCAGTTTTAAGATTACGAAGAAGTAGTATTATTCTTTCTCGGACGTAGCACCACATAAGCATTTCTAACTTTTTCTTTATTTTTTTTAAACTGAAGTGACAAATTTACTTTCAGTCCACCAGATGGTAAGTGGCTATTGTGATCACTTATACCTGTAGCCAACATCAAACAAACAGATGCATTGTCACTTCTGACTCTTTATATGCTTTAAACCGCAACACAGCAGAGCAAGCACTTCTATTTGGTGGCAAATTTAGCAAAAAGGAGCTTAATGCTGCTGTGCTGTGAATGTGAGATACTTTTTTACTGTTAATGAAGCATTTTATCTTCGTTGTCAGGAGTGGCAACGCGTCTGTATTTTGATTTTCAATCCTCCATTAAGAATCAAAATGTAGACAAGACTAGGTGATAGGATAGGATAGGTGACTATGGACTACAGCATTCATTTACCATCAGGTAGATTGAATCTCGTTTGTTAACCTTTAAAAAGGATTGGGAATTAATAAAACGTATAATTAGTTAAATTAATTTTATTCATAGTATTAAAGACTTAACGGTTTCAGGGATTTACCACACAGCCTTCCGATTCCAATTTAATTGCCATTATATCCACGGGGACGACTTTTGTGCTGCTATAATGTTAGATAAACTTTGCACTAGCTTTTTTTTTAATGTACCGAGACTCTAAAACTGAAAAGCTTTTCTTTTAACTTAATAATAAATTTATATTAAAAAAAAAGAAATATCCTTATACATATCAAACGTTTGGTAACCCTGATACGCCTGTGACGCTATAGATAGCTCGAATAACTAGATTTGCGTAGTGAGGAATTTAGTTTTCGTTTCGGGCCCGTCTAGCCATACAGGTCGAAATTTCTTCCAAAAAGGGACTGCATAATGAATGCTTTTAGTGGGCCTTTGACGGCGACGTAACCTTTGGACAGAACTTTGGAAAATACTATGCAGTTGGAGGCTTGGGTCAACGCAAATGAGTTTTCGACATATCTGTTGTTTTGTGTAATACTTCATTCTATGTTATATACTATGATATATCGACGGCTCAGTGGTGCAGTGTCATAGCAGAGTTACAGCACTGAAGGCCGCAGGTTCGAATGATGTATCGTATTTGTATGATCTTAAAATAATTGTTCCGGGTCTGGATGTTTGACGTTGTGAAATTTATGTTTGTAAACCTCCACGATAAATGAGAAAATCACAGTGTCCTTAAAAAAATCAACTATCTTTTCTTATGGGATAGGATGACAAACGAGCACACAGTCCACCTGATGGTAAGTGGATGCTGTGGCCCATAGACATCTACATCTATCCTCGATTACGAATCAAAATGCAGATGCGTTGTCACCCGTGAGGACTAGGATGGAATGCCTCGTTTCCAACAAAAAGGGTTTCCGGTTCTCCACACTCACCATACGAAACACAGCAGCATTAAGCTACTATTTTACGCTGGTATTCTGTGAGAGCGTGGTCCTTCCCCGGTCGAGCCGCCCCATTCGTGCTACAACTATACTACTAAAATAACTGCAGCATAGCTCAATCAGGTATAAAATGCTCTCTGTTTCTTTTTCTACAGCTATTTCAAGTCTATTGCTGTACGGTTTTATTGTTTCCGTCAAATATTTGTGAAATTTGGTTTTAGAAGTTTTGGAAGGAATTTTCGTTCATTAAGTAGTTATCAAAGACTGTTTAACGTTTCAGTTAGTAAGTAACATTACTTACTGGTTTTTTTTAAACTGAAGGTACAAACGAATTTGTAGTGACACTTGATGGTAAGTGTTTAATGCAGCCATGGACACCTACAGACATTATCAAACAAAGATGGTTATTTTTTATAGTATATGGGTGACACCCCAGCACACAGTTCACCTAATGTTAAATGGATGCTGTGGCCTATAGACATCTACGTTTATCTTCAATTAAAAAATGAAATTCTGATGCGTCGTCATCCTAGAGGCCTAAGATAATAAAGAAATTATTATTATTTTTGGGTTATTAATAGAGTAATCACATCTGGTTGGGCTGGATAAATATATAAAGGGAAAAATAAATATACTTAAATATATGTTTAATATACTAAAATAAATAAATAAATAATACATAAATAATGTATAACTGCAATTGTCCTGAAATAGAGAAAGTTAACAGCACCAGGTACTTAGGAATAATACTTGACCAACGATTATCTTGGCATCCTCACATAGATTTTATTAATAACAGAATCAGAAAGTTAATATGGATTTTTAAATCTTTAAGATATGTAACCACTAAAAAGCTTATCAATCAAATATACGTTGCATTAGTTCAGTCAGTCCTGGGATATTGTATCCACATATGGGGTGGAGCTACAAAAACAAAATTTCTTGAAGTTGAGAGAGCGCAACGTTGTTTACTAAAGGTTATGTATTCTAAGTCGTACAGTTTTCCCACACATACAGTGAATTATTATCAGTGAGAAAGTTGTATATATTGCAAACTGTTCTAAAACACCACAGGTCTTTACCATTTAATTATAATAATCTAAATAAAAGAAGAAACAGGTTTATTTTAAAATTACAGAAAACTAAAACAAAATCACCTAAACGACACTACAAAATACAATCAGCTCACCTATATAATAAAATTAATAAAATCATTGAAATATACCCTTTAAAATTAAGAGATTGTAAAAATAAATTATTTAATTAGTTGCAGCCACTAAGTTATACTGACACAGAAGATCTTCTCTCAGTGTGAATTAGTGGGTGTAAGATATGTATTTTACAGCCGCTGGTCTATGCAACAGTTGTAATTATATTTATGTTATATTATCTCTTTCATATTACCTATGTTCTTAAATATTATAAAACTTAATTTAAAATGTTTTCAGCTCTGGTTCCCTATCTTAAGAATTATGATTTATAACAATAGTTTTTTTTTTTTGTAAATTTAAATTCTAGATTTAAGGAAGCTCGAAACATCCAATGTATAGTATGTAAGCATCATGAAAGGGCGGAGCTGCCTGCCACAAGTATATATATATATATATATATATATATATATATATATATATATATATATATATATATATATATATATATATATGCTTACTAGGCAGCTCCAACAATGAATATTGTATGGATACACACATACACACACACACGGTACATAAAAGACAACGTACTCGTTTGAGAACACACCTGTAATACTTTGCTCCGTAATTTTTAGTGAATACTCATAATCAAAGTGCTTATTTAACGTCAAACTTACTACTAATTTGAAGAAGATAAACGAACAAAGATTGTAGTGAAAATTAATACCCGAAACTTTTTCGGTCCATATGGTTAAAAGCAAAAATATTTCTAAGTATTTATATCGGCTGGAACGGCACTGACCGAGGACAACCCGTACACCGACTGCATCGGCCGTGAGGTGAGTCACTACGCCCTCACTGTTTATCGCACTTCGACCCGCTCAAACTATATAAGCCTACCGTACTTATCTAAAATTTATGCTACATTCAGCCCCCTCAGAAATGGAGTACGCATGCTCCGAATCCTCGGCGTCTACCTCCCGGAAGAGGCCCGCCACTACCTCAGGCTCCGGTTCATCGGAATCCTCTGACTCCGACGGAACCGGTGAGTCAAACTTCACCACGGTCACCTCTAAGCGCAACGGAAAGCGCGCCGCGTTGAAACGCACCCCCCCTACTTCAGCGGCCCCTGCCGCTCCCTCAACCTCCGCAGCTCCTGACGCTGCCCCCGTCCCACTGATGTCGTTAGACATCCCTAGTCCATCTAAACCAGCCTCTCGTTGTGCCCCAGTGCTGGCGAAGAAGCAAGTCCCGCCCCCTGTCTTCCTAAGAGACAAGGCTAAATTCACCCATCTGTCCAAGACCTGCTACGACGCAGGCATCAAGTATGACCATGCAGTCAACCTCGGGGAGGCCATTAAAATCATCCCTAGCTCCATCGAGGACTTCCGCTCAATTACCCGGCTATTCACAGCCGAAAGGGTATCCTACCACACGTACGCTCTCCCCGAAGAGCGTAAAGTCAGGGCCGTCATCCGAGGCGTCCCATTTGAGTTCTCCAACGAGGAGATACTTGAGGACCTTAAGTCCCAAGGTTTCCCAGTTGAAGCAGTGCACAAAATGCACAATCGTACGGGCAAGAGGTACAACCTTGCCCTAGTAATCTTGTCCAACGTGCCGGAGGCGAAAGCCATCTTCCGGCAGGTGCGCACAGTGTGCGGCCTGTCAAGGGTGAAGGTTGAGCCCCCACACAGGCCCGGTTTCCCGGCGCAGTGCCACCGCTGCCAGCTCTATGGTCACGCGGCGGCCAACTGCTCCGCCCCACCCAGGTGCGTGAAGTGCCTGGAGCCTCATAACACCAAAGAGTGTCCCCGGCCCAAAGACGCCGAATCCCCGCCCGCCTGTGTCCTGTGCAACCAGACAGGTCACCCGGCGAACTACAAGGGTTGCCCACGCGCACCTCAACCTCGCCCCAGTAGGAAAGCTCCACCCCCGGTGAATGACCGCTCATTCCCGGCCCTCCAACAACGGCCCCGCCAGGGCCCTCCTCAGCCTATCCAGGGCTTCCCTCGACCCTCTCAGGGTCCCCCCAGGCCCCCTCAGGGTCCCCCTAGGCCCCCTCAGGGCATAATTCGGCCCCCTCCGGGCTTCTCAAAGCCAATGCAGCCTCCAGTCTTTCCCTGGGGGCCCAAAAAGGCAGACCCTCCGCGGACAACCTCGTACGCACACGAGGCAGAGCCCACAATTGATGACTACAACACACTATATTCCGCGATTAGGAATATAGATGTTAGGGAGATTACAGTAATCTCACGCAAACTGCGCGCGGCGAAGTCCCCCCAAGAGCGTCTCATCGCTCTTGCGGAACACAATGATCTTCTGCTTGCTCTGTTGTAAGTTAAGTTAACTTAATTAACTTAACTTCAATGGCTGATAATAATATTAACCTACCAAGATCCCACGGTCGTATCAAACCTAAGGGTTTATCGCTTGTATCATTCAATATTCGCGGCTTGCGAAATAACCTCCCAGAGCTAAAGCTCTTTCTTCGAAATCGTGAAGTCGATTTCCTCCTCCTACAGGAAACTAATCTTAGAGCTAAGGACACTAGAGGCCTTTCTATTAGAAACTTCTCTCTTCTTCGTAATGACAGACCCGACCGCCGAGGCGGCGGAACGGCCATCTATTACAAGAAGACACTTCATTGCTCGCCCATTTCTACTCCGCAGCTTACCAATATGGAAGCCACGGTATGCAAGCTAGCTATGACTGGACATCAGTCCATCCTCATAGCCTCCTGTTACATCCCTTCAGGAACCTATCCCCTCAAAAAAGATTTTGAAGCCATTTTATCCTTGGGCAATTCAGTCATTATGTTTGGAGATTTTAACTCCAAGCATACTGAATGGACATGCCGCACTACGTCCCCTAGTGGCAAGATACTGCTCGATATCACGCAGTCTCTTGATATCACTGTCCATAGTCCTCTCGGTGTTACTCACTTTCCCGATAACACCGATCACTCTCCCGATGTGTTAGATTTTGCGTTACTCCAAGGAGTTTCTCTCAACCTCGGAGCAGTCGAGACACTAGACGATCTAGGATCAGATCACAGACCGGTCTCCCTCATTCTTGGCCATCAGCCACCTCCCCCAATACACACAAAAACCTTCACTAATTGGAAGGGATTCAAGGAGTCCCTAGCTAAAGCTCTGGACTCACAGGATTCTACCATCTCCATTCCGTCGGACTTAGACAGTCCCGAAAAAATCGACACCGCGGTCGACTCACTCTCCACCCTTATTAAATCCTCCCTTAAGGAGAACGAAAGGGTCGTCCCGGTTGCTAACAATAGTGGGCTTCCCCTACATATTAGCAACCTATTAAAAGCCAAAAAAGCTGCTTTCCGGAGAGCAGCAAAATATCCCACCCCCGAATATAGGCGCGCGGCCAATCGTCTTCAACGAAAACTCCGTTTCCGCCTCTCTGAATTTCAAGATCTCGAAAAGAGTAAGCTCATGGAGAATATCACTCCATCTCACACAGCGTACTATCAGATGGCTAGAGCCCTCCGCATAGACGCTATCACCCACACTCCCCCTCTCTCCCGTCCCGACGGCACGGTTGCCTTCGAGGACGAGGAGAAGGCTGAGTGCTTTGCGGATAGCATTGCCGATCAATGCTCCCCTAGTTCTCAACCTGTCGACCCCTCACACGTCCAGGCAGTAGAGGATGAGGTCCGCCGCCGGAACTCACCCCCTACCGCCTCCGAACCCATCTCTGTGTCCAATGATGAGATTTCATCCCTCATCAAAGGACTTAAGCCTAAAAAGGCTCCGGGCGCGGATGGCATCTCCAACCAAGCCCTTAAACACTTTCCCGAGCAGGTGTTAACCTTTCTATCTATTATCTTCAACGCCTGCTTCAACCTTAGTTATTTTCCCACTACGTGGAAAGAGGCAACTGTGATTGGAATTCCCAAGCCAGGCAAGCCTCTCAACCTCCCCTCCAGCCATCGCCCCATTAGCCTCCTCAAGGCAATGGGCAAGCTCTTCGAAAGAGTCATCCAAACACGGATGAGGCGCTATCTGTTTCCCACAGACGGTGACCCTCTCATCATTCCCCACCAATTCGGCTTCCGAGCCAAACACTCATGTCCCCAACAAGTTCACCGCATTGTGGAATATATCCTCAGCGGTTTCTATCCTCGACGTCATAAAACCATCGCGGTCTTCTTCGATATAGCCAAAGCTTTTGATAGAGTCTGGCACACAGGCCTCATCTACAAGCTCTACAAAATAGGTCTCCCCGATCGTCTAGTTCGTCTCGTGGCCTCCTATTTGAAGCATCGTACCTTTCGTTTTAGACACGAAGGCACGCTTTCCTCACAGCGAACTATCAAGGCTGGTGTCCCTCAGGGCTCAGTACTTGCTCCTTTGCTGTACATCCTGTTCACCAACGACATTCCCATCCCGCCGGAAGGTGTTCAACTCTCCCTCTTCGCAGACGACACTGCCATCTACTGCAAAGGTGTCTCACTACCCTTCATACGGAACAAGATCCAAAAGTCAGTTGATGACCTAGGAGATTGGTTCAAAAAATGGCGCATCGATGTGAACCCGGAGAAGAGCTCCGCCGTTCACTTCGATTATAAACGACGCCGTCTTAAAAACACTCCTCCAATACGTATGCTAGGGACCCCTGTCCCCTGGCATACGACAGCCAAATATTTAAGTGTCACTCTAGACACAGGGCTCACTTTTAGGCCCCACGTCAAACGAGTCACCCGTCACGCACGGTTTTACCTGAGTAGGCTCAACAGTATGTTGGGCAGACACAGTAAAATGTCCCTTCGGAACAAGCGAACCCTTTATAAGGTCTGTATACGACCCGTCATGACCTACGCGGGCCCCGTCTTTGCCCACGCAAACCCTAACATATTAAATGAACTCCAAATAGTTCAGAACCTCTTCTGTCGTCGAGCTGCGAACGCACCTTGGTACGTCCGTAATGCCGACCTTCATCGGGACTTAGAGCTCCCAACAATTCAACAGTTCCTTAAAAAACTCTCTGAGAACTTCTTCAAAGCCTCAGAGTCGCACCCAAACAATTTAATTCGTGAGGCGGCTTCTTATGCAGCCCCACCCCCCTCTCGCTATCGTGTCCGCAGGCCGAGAAACTCTCTCTCGGACCCGCCAAATAAACTGTCAAACGACCTGAACTGCCTCCTGGCGGCTCAGGCCAGTTCTAATTAAATTAATTATTATTATATCAACTAATATTATTTTGCCTTCGTAGGCACTCCCTCAGCGGCTCTTAGCCGCCTGCGCCCTCTTTTCCCAAAAGAGGGTCGCTCATGATAAGGCACAATAGAGCTTAATCAGCCAGCTGCCTGTCCCCAAAGGCGGTTTTTAGGGGGTATCACTTAGGGTCCCCGGTAGGACAGTGAGTCCCCCATAACCACGATAGACCGGCTATCGTGGTATGCGTAATGCATTTTCCGCCTCCCTACGTACAGGGTAGCCCTTTAATTGCTTCGGGCGCAAAAAAAAAAAAGAAATCTAAAATTTATTTTGTCTCTTGACTGGCGGCCTGCGTTTAAAATGTCTACGACTTGCAGCGGTTGTAACAACAAAATTCGCAATCTTGGCTTCATGAAATGTTCCAAGTGTAATAAACTATATGATTTAATGTGTCTTAATATTACGGAGGAACACTTTAACACTCTTTCGCAAAAGTACAGAAATGAATGGATTTGCCCGTCATGTGTTTGCTCCCTACCAAAAAAAAGTAACCTGTTAACGCCAGTGCGTTCCCCAGCGGCTTCCCTGAATGACGAATATACAATGAGCCTCAATGTCAACACCACAAGAGGGAATAAACAAAAATTGAAAAGCTCTGAGCTGCTTTCAAACGAAGACGTCGACTTAACTACATTAATTTCGGAAATACGCGACTTCAGGGACGAAGTTAAAGACATAGTACGCCAAGAACTGAAATTGCAAACGTCTGCCATTACCAATTGCTTTGAAGTGAGGCTAGGTGAATTATCGAAGGCACTAGAGTCCAAAGACTTGGAAATCAGTTCATTAAAATCATTAGTTAATGAGTTACAGCAACAAATCGCCGTCCAAGACCAACACTCGATGCGAAATGAACTGGAGATTATTGGTATGCCTGAAGATAACAACGAAAATCTCACCCATATCGTTCTCGCTACTTGTCAAAAGCTCGGAGTACAATTATCCGAAAATGAACTGGATGAAGTGGTACGTGTAGGCCCTAAACGTTCCTCAGGCTCAAAATCATCTATGCCCAACTACAAACACCCGCGCCCAATCATAGTCAAACTACTGCGACGTAAAAAGAGGGATGAGCTTATAACGGCAGCCAGGGCCAGGCGAGGCTTGTCATCTGAGAACATTGTAAATAGCTCACCACAGAATATATATATTAATGAACGGCTCACCAAGTCTAATCGCTATTTATTTCGAAACTCAAGACTGCGAGCAAAGAACCTGGGCTTCCAAATCTGTTGGGTACGCAACGGAGGGATCTATATCAAACAAGCAGAGAACAAACCAGCTATCCGTATTCTTTCCTACGAAGACCTGGATACCAAAATTGGCCCCGAAAGAGCAAGCGAACTCTCCCAAAAGTGATATTTTATTTTTATTTTTATTTTTTGTTAAATTTACCGTAATCATACACAATAGACTTATTACAATTTCTATTACTAGAACATGCATACACACTTTCACCATTGAGTTATATGTACTAGTACATAGTACATATAACTCAATGTCTTTCACACACAAAACGCACCGCACCAACATCACACTACACAATCATCAGTCCCGATTGTTCTGGCTCTCAATTAATGACTACTGTCCAAAATCACTCTTGCAGTTAGTAGAATTATTTGTTATTATTAAGCGAAAGATTGTGTGACTTTCATGTTGATATAGACGAAACTTTGACAGTAAAGTGTCATTCCATTGAGAGCCTAGAGCAATGTCGTAATTTATTACCCGTTGGTGTCGACTTTAAAGTTTTAAATGTCAATATTAGGAGCCTCCAACGCAATTTTGACGGTTTTTTGATTTCGTTAGCCCGACTTAATGTTGATCCAGATGTGGTTATACTAACGGAGTGTTGGCTTGGTGTAAACCCCACGATTCCACAAATTCCAGGATATATTTCCTTTTACACAAAAAACAACCTAAATAAAAGTGGAGGTGTCACCGCATACGTTAAAGATTTATGGAGTGTAATATCTTCAGAACCGTTAAGTGACCAGTGCGATTGCCTAAAATTAAATTTAAATAATAAAATTACTATTCTAGGGATATATAGGTCTCCCTCTATTAATAATGTGAAAAACTTTATAGCCTTTATCGATAAATCATTATCGGAAATTAACAACAAGCATGCCGTGGTGTTGACAGGTGACTTAAATATAAATATAAACGGAGACCCACTTGATGATCAGTGCTCCGAGTATCTATGCTTGTTAGCAAGTCATCAACTGCTCTCTGCTATCTCGGAGCTGACCAGGGGCTCGGCCTGCCTGGACCACATCTTCGTTAGGGGTACAGATTCTGCTGTTGGTATAGTGTGCCATGCAGATCTTACTGATCATGACATTTGTTTACTTGGTACTACCATCAACCAGGCGAATCACCCATCTCGAATCCACGGTAAGGTGAAAATGGATTTTAATCGGATTGTTGACAAGCTTGAGTCGACTTATTGGTCATTGATAATGAATATGGAAGATGCTAACGAGGCAGCTGATAATTTTAACTCAATCTTAGAAATGGCAATAAACGAAAACACAAGTTATGTGGTGCCCAAACGGTCAGATCGAGTTATAAAGCCATGGATAACTCCAGGCTTAATGAGATGTCAAAAACACCGTGACAATCTGCATCTCGAAGCCAGGAGAAACCCTAATAATACATTTATCCAAATCACTTATAAACGATACAGAAACTTCCTTTACGCGCTACAACGAAAATTAAAGACCGAATACGAGAATAATCAAATTCAGCAAAATAAAGATAACCCAAAAAAGTTGTGGAAAACGCTCAAAAATATATGTAATCTCACACGTAACACTACTGAGGCTACTGAATTGTTGTCCGTAGACAAAGACCCTGATTCCTCTCTAAACGCTTGTAACGAGTACTTCACTAGAGTTGGCAGAGAACTGGCTGATGACACGCTCAGAAGATTAAACACCCAAGAAGATCTGTTAGCTGCAGAATACAAACCAAGAGTGCTTTGCAAGGACTCCCTCTTTCTGCAGCCAACGGATCCTTATGAAGTTGGTACGCTTATTGACCAGCTAAAAAACGATACTGCACCGGGTATAGACAGCTGCACCCCAAGGTTGATTAAACAGATAAAACACATAGTTCTGCATCCACTTACCCACATATTTAATCTTAGCTTGTTATGTGGCGTTTTTCCTAATTGTTGGAAATTAGCAGTTGTTACTCCAATACACAAAGATGAGGATAAAAACTGTCCTAGTAATTACAGGCCCATATCTTTGCTAAGTATATTTTCCAAGTTATTGGAAAAAATTGTAAGCAAACGTCTCACCAACTTTATAGAAAATAATAATCTGCTCTCTGTAAATCAATTTGGCTTCAGGAGGGGTAAGTCCACGGAGGATGCGGTAGTTCTACTGACAGATGCTGTGTCTAGACATTTGGACAATAAACGCAGCTGTTTAGGTATCTTCCTAGATCTTGCTAGGGCCTTCGACACCGTCTCGGTCCCTATTCTGCTGCGGAAGCTTGAAACAAAAACAAAAGGAGTGGCGTTGGCTTGGTTTCGTAGCTATCTCTTAAATCGGCGTCAATGCATAAGAGTGGGCTCACATACAAGTAAGCAATTAAAAATCAGTATTGGAGTTCCTCAAGGAAGTATTCTTGGTCCAATCCTTTTCTGCATTTACATTAATGACATCCTAGAATTACCCATACAAAGAGCAGACGTCATATGCTATGCGGATGATACAGCCATTATATTTAATGATTCAAGTTGGGACAGCGTACTCGAGTCGGCTCAAAAAGGCATGGTAGTGTTGAATAAATGGTTAAGTTCCAATTTACTAACTCTAAACTATAAAAAAACTAAGTTCACAGCCTTTCACAAAACTCTCGCATCAAAACCACTTTCGCTGGTAAACTTAGTAATTCACACTTGCGTATCTGAAGTACCCCCTTGCGGATGTAATACAATCAGCAACACAGATAACATCAGGTATCTAGGAGTGATCATTGATGATAAGCTATCATTTAAAAACCATCTAAGCCGCTTGTCGGGTAGTGTTAGGAAAACCATTTACATAATGAAAGCTTTACGACGTTGTGCTACTAAAGAAACAATGAAAATGGTTTACAAAGCACTAACCCAATCCCTACTATTCTACTGCACGCTGGCTTGGGGTGGAGCTATCAAATCAAAAATGCTTGAAGTCGAGAGGGCCCAGCGAGCAGTACTAAAAGTAATGCTGTCTAAAAACTTTAGATTTCCTACGAACTGTACAAGGAATGTAAGGTACTACGGGTTCGCCAAATCTACATTTTAAAGGCAGTAATACTAACCCACAGAAAAATTATAAATTCCCCGAATTATCTTAGCCTGTGCCAACGTCGGATTTTTCGAGTGCTGATTCCCAATTCACACAGTAGCTTTATCAAACGCCACTCACCATTTCTTCTGCCTAGCATTTACAATAAATTCTGCTGTCTCTTCCCAGATTTGAGGTCTTTGACCACAAGTAAAGTCAAACACAAAATAACAACCTGGCTGCTACATGCTTCTTATCAGGAAACGGAAAATTTACTTTCCTTTCATAGTTGACCCTATACATGCACACGCGTAGACTTACACTCACACACACACGCGCAAGCACGATCCCCCCCCCCACACACAAACACACTCACACAGACACACACACCACACACTCACACGCACGCACACACACACGTTCGCACGCACACAAGCACTCCTAGAGTAAATTAGCGAAAAAAGATTTATTTTTCGCTTTATTTTAATTTAATCGGAGTTCTATGTATTTATCGGTGTAAACGGTGTCAGTCAATGTTCCTGGTTCCTGCGATACAAGCCTAGAGCTTAGTGCAGAAACCAGTGTATTGCTTAATTATGTAATGTTTTTTGGTTAAATAAATACATTTTCTATTTCTATTTTCTATTTCTATATAAGTTTTTTGATGAAATAAATATATTTTGATTTTGAAAAGCCCAACCAGATGGAAGCCCTCGGCAGGGGAGACCAAACGGCCGAGGGTTAGGGGGAAAGGGAAAGAAACCGACGGACGACGCGGGCGGTATCGAGGAGCACCGCCTTCTGCATTTGAGCCCGGAGCGGTCCGTCACGGAGTCCCAGTCGCCTCAGATGGCCCGAGAGGCTGGCTGGGATTAACCCGTTTGCAGACACGACTACAGGAATAATTTCGGTCGGCAGACCACCCCACATGTCGTTCACATCGTGAGCCAGGTCCAGATATTTTGATTACTTGTCTGTTTCGGCTTTCACGAGGTTCTCGTCATACGGAATGGTAATGTCGACCAAAAATATCCTTGTCTGTGCCCGGTCCATCAGCCCAATATCAGGCTTATTCGCAAGAATAGTCCTGTCTGTGATATATGCCCGGTCCCAGTAGAGCCTGGCGCGGTCATTTTCGAGCACGGCTTCCGGCAAGTACTTGTAATACGGCAATTTTCGGTCCACGAGACCGTATTTCAGAGCGAGATCCTGGTGTAGAATTTTGGCTACTAGGTTGTGCCTGTGCAAGTACTCAGAGTTAGAAAGCGCCGAACAACCGGAGATGACATGCCTAAGTGACTCCCCGGGATGGCGACAAGCTCGACAGACGTCGACAGTGCCATCCTTTAGGATGTATCTCCGATAGTTGTTGGTCTTAATAACCTGATCATCTATTGCACAGACAAAACCCTCGGTTTCCCCGAAGAGGTCACCAAAACGTAGCCAGTTGAGGGAGGCGACTGTATCTACGAAAGGCTCATGTAGAACCCTGTAGTACCTCCCGTGGAGCTCCTTCTCCTTCCATACGGTCTCCCGGACGGAAATGCTAAGCACTGCTGGGTCCTGTCATTGCTCGTTGGCTAAGGATAGGGGGGTAAGCCCTTTATCACTAGAAATGACGTCATTATAGAATGGATTATCCGATCTCGCCAGGAAGTAGTCACGGAGGCTGCACACTTCGCGATTACGCATGGTGAGCGCGCTCAGTAAACCACGCCCACCATGCTTTCGCGGCAAGTACAGCCTCATTACCGACGATCTCGGATGATGCATCCTATGGGACGTCATGGTAGTGCGGACTTTTCTATCCAGGGCGTTAAGTTCAGTCTGGGTCCACCTGAGTATGCCAAAGGTATACATGAGGACAGGCATGACCCAACCGTTATATGCATGTGTCTTATTCACACCGGACAAAAGCCTGTTAAGCACTTTGGTCAAGCGTGCATAAAACACGTCGCAAACTGACTGTTTCATACCAGCCTCATCGATACCAATGTTCTGTGACATACCCAGGTATCGGTATGTTTCAGCCTCGGAAAGGGCCCTTAAGTTGACGGACATAGATAAGTCTATGCCCTCAGAGTTAGCAACCCTTCCCCTTTCAACATGGAGGACCGCACACTTATCCGTTCCCAGCTCCATTCCAATAGAATTGCTAAATTCACAAGTGATGTTTAGCAATTCCATAAGATGGGAGCGACTGGAGGCGAATAACTTGAGGTCATCCATATAGAAAAGGTGGGTCACTTTTGTACTTCCTTTCCGAAGCTGAAATCCCCTTCCGGAGCCCTCTAGTAAAGTACTGAGAGGGTTCAGAGAGAGGCAAAACCAGATTGGACTCAGACAATAGCCCTGGAAGATACCCCTTCTTATCCTTATGCGGTTCTCCGCAGCCATCATCCGCTCGCCCAGATAGCAAAGGATCGTACTCCATTACCCCATACACTGCTCGAGGAAGTCTCCAACTGTGCAGTCATTTTTGTACAGCTGGAGGACTCTATTTAGCCATGTATGGGGCACCGAGTTGAATGCCTTTCTGTAGTCTATCCAGGCGGCGGAGAAATTCCGACGGTTGCCTTTCACCACTTTGCCAATGACCGTGTCAATGAGGAGTGGTTCCTTGGTTCCACGACCACCGCCCCGACATCCATTTTGAGCGCATGACATCACCTGATTTAGATCCAGGTGACGAGTTATTCTCGCGCTCAAAATGGATGTCAGTGTCTTATATATGGTGGGTAGACACGTGATGGGGCGGTATTTGCTCGGGTCTGTGGTATCCTGATCTTTAGGAACCAAATGAGTGATCCCAGTAGTGAAGAGGCTCGGGAGCGACTTCTGATCGAGAGCCTATTGAAACAGTCGGGCGAGCACAGCGTGACACACTACGAACCCCTTCAGCCAGTAATGATGCAGCCCGTCGAGCCCCGGACTTTTCCAGTTCGGGGCCCTACGGACCGCCTCAGCCACGTCTTCAGGCGTTATGGTGACGGGATCCTTAGGCGTAACACTTGCACTCTGGCTCGCCACAACTTCCATCCAAGGGCCCTCGCTGTGGTTTACGGGCTCTGACCACAGGCCACGCCAAAATGCGACAGTGTCAGCCTGATCTGGTCCTGGGCCCGCTCCACATACCTCTGGTCGCTCCAATGATAATATAAAATTTGTCCCAGCAAACGCCATTCTAACGGTGCGCACAACTCTCGGTCTATTATTACCCAACCTGAAGCTTGTCAGTCTGCCGATAAGGGCCCATCTGGTGGGGATGATGGATGCGGGGGGCTGCTAGGTGGTGTTGCAACACCCCGCACTCGGCTGGCGGCCCGCATGCTGTCGCGTCCAGCGCCAGCTCCAGACGCGCCCTGGCGACCTCCAGGCAGCGGCCCTTTGCGCACTATCTTTTTTTCCATCATCCATAATTCGGGCGTCCATTAACGGGAGACGCCCAGGCCCGGCACCGTATCGTGGACGGCCATAAGCACAAACGGGCCTTTGCACCCCGATTTCTGCCGAGGCACGGCGCTCACACCTCTCGCAAGGCGCTGACTGACTGCGTTGACGTAGCAGTTTTGTCACTTAACTGTTACGTCAGCGGGCGATGGGGTCGTCAATTCCCTACGCCATAAAATTATTATTATTATACTCGCCATACGAAATACTTTTTCGCTAGTATTCTATGAGAGCTTGGTCCCGGTCAAGCCGACCTATTCGTGCTACAACCATATTAAAGCTGCAGCATGACGTAAGCTGTTATAGATGATAGATAACTTTTATCTGATGACTGTAATCAGACCTAAGAAGCAATATTATTTTATTTAGCAGATTACAGGGTAATTCTACAAGACTTACATATTTATTTAAATATTCCTTTTGTTTACAGGTACGTATTAAGAATCAATTATTCACCAAGACAAGTTGCTAACTCCTATCAGCCAATTTATGAAAGAATAAACATTCCTCGAAGTTTTATGAGGTAAGAAACTATATAGTCTGAGCTTTCCATCCTTTGTCAGAATTTCTTTATCAATAATCTTCTTCCGTCCGTACCTGCCCACTACTGGATCTGATCTTCTCACGTTGATGTAGATTTTTTAATAAAATAAGTGTGACAAACGAGCACACAGTCCACCTGAAGGTAAGTGGATGCTGTGGCCCATAGACATCTACATTTATCCTCGATTAAGAATCAAAACCCAGATGCGTTGTCACCCTTGAGGATTAAGATGAAATGCCTCGTTTTCAGTAAAAAAGGGTCTCCGGATCTCTACACTTACCATACGAAACACAGCAGCATTATGCTGGTATTCTGTGACAGCGTGGCCCTTACCCGATTGAGCCGACCCATTCGTGCCAAAACCATAATATAGCGGCAGCGTGGCTCTACCACGTATATAATGATGTCTATTGGATACAACATTTACTTACCATCAGATGAACTCTGAATACCGTTTGCCACTTTTACTACCATATAAAGCTATATTTTTATCTTATGTGTGTCTTTATATTACAATTAATCAGAAAATAGTAGCTTAATGCTGCTGTGTTTCGTATGATAAGTGTACAGAACCGGAGACCCTTTTTACCGGAAACAAGGCATTCTATCTTAGTCCTCAAGGGTGACAACGCATCTGCATTTTGATTCTTAATCGAGGAAAGACGTAGATGTCTATAGGCCGCAGCAACCACTTACCATCAGGGGAACTGTGTGCTCGTTTTGTCACCCAATCCTATAAAAAGATAGTGTTTCATCAACCTGTGGGAACCAAGGACCCGTTAATGGTGGTGGACCATGGAACATTAATGATTTTTTTTATTTTTTTTTTAAAAAAACATTACCCCTACACTAGGATTTTCTCCTGTATCGTGGGGGCAGTTTACAAACATAAATTGCACAAGGATAAACATCCAGACCTGGAACAATTATTTGTAGGTCATATAAATACTTGTTCCGTGCGGGATTCGAACCCGCGACCCCCAGCGCAGCCACTCGTTGCTAAGCCACTGCGCTACGGAGTCGTCGAATGTGTGCGTTTCCTGGTGGTAGGATTCCTAGGACTGACTAGAAGTTTTGGTAGGTACAATCTTCTTACCTATTTTCGCCGTCAAAATCGCAGTGCACTGCTGTTTTGTGCCATACTTACGCGCTTATACAGCCAGTATAATTTTTTAATATAATAAGGGAGCACAAAGTCCGCCTAATGGTAAATGGATGCTGTGGCCCATAGACATCTACATTTGTCCTCGATTAAGAATCAAAATGCAGATGCGTTGTCACACGTGAGGACTAAGATGGAATACTTCGTTTTCAGTAAAAAGAGGTCTCCGGATCTCTACACCCACCATACGAAACACAGCAGCATTATGCTGGTATTCTGTGACAGCGTGGCCCTTACCCGGTTGAGCCGACCCATTCGTGCCAAAACCATAATATAGCGGCAGCGTGGCTCTACCACCACAAGATAAAAAATATAGCTATCTTACAGTTAATAATTACATGGACTTTTCCCATTATAGGCAGCTGTTTACATCTTTCCTCAAACACGAATCAAAATGCAGATGTGTTGTCACCCCTGAGGACTAAGATGGAACGCCTCGTTTCCAGTAAAAAGGTTCTCCGGATCTCTACACTCACCATACGAAACACGAGAGAGTGGTCCTTCTCCGGCATCTACCACCGACCATAATATAGCTGGAGCGTGGCTCTACCACGAATAATTATGGGCTGGGTGGCATTCCATCTTTGTCTTCAGATGTGACGACGTATCTACCGCCTTCGCCGAGTCGGCTGCAGATGTTCATTGACTGCAAAGCCACTTATCATCAGGTGGACTGTAGATTCGTTTGTCATTTTCGTTTCATAAAAAATAAATGTGCGGAACGAGATAGATATATCGCCAACTATCGAAAGCTATTAGATTTTCAGGCAATTTCCATATTCGCCTCTTACGCCAATGAGATGAAATGGAGTGGTTGTTTCACTAGCAGTGCCACCATATGGCTCTACAATACTAGAGTAACATAAAAAATGACGCCTGTCACCCAGAGGCCAATCCTGGCACACCTCTCTCGCCTTCTCCACATCCATATACCTACGCATACGTGCTCGTTGGTTAAGGGTACTCCTAATTTTGCCTATTTTCAGTATATCGACAATTTGGACGTCCCTTTTTGACTCTGCCGTTCACATCTGCAACATAAATTTGCTTTGTCACTCTTTCCTCATTCATTCAGAACATCATCTTGCAAACTACACTCAATTTATATTTATCAATCACTCAATTTCTCACCCTGTTACTCAAGTTCAGCTAGAATATTTAAGATTACTGTAGAAACGGTAATCTACGCAATTAATACAACGGATGCTAACGCAAAACCAGACGTTTCTAGAAAGAATATGGGACCAGTCTGCATTTCTTCAATACAAAATTCAATTTGGAACATTAGTTAGAATTTCACGTTACCGATATTCTCGCGGTCCACAGGGCAAAGGATAATAGAATGACAAAGCCTTGTTAAGCCACTAAATAGAAAAAGAAAGATACCGTTCGACAATAGTAAAGAATATGCCCCAACAATGATGCATTATAAGATGCCATCGACACGCGTGAAATAAATCACCGCGTTGCAGTAATGTGTTCCATGGCCATATCTATGCGTTATCGACCATACGCGTATGGCGCCGGTTAATAATTTATCTTAGGCAGGACCGGACGAATTTGTGACGATAAATCTCTTATTTAAAACATTAGTTGTGGGTGCGGTCGCCATGTTTGCGAATAACCTTGAGACTGTCCGAGCGACTCATGCGCAGGTTCATTTTTACGCGGTAAAATTTTATAGGAATTTTTCATAGATATTTTAATATACATACAGTATCCACTTTACCATTAATTCTATATATAAAAATGACTCACGACGATGGTTGTTTTGTTATATGTTAAAATGTTCTAGCTAGTAAAGCTCTAATTCTCTCTCTCTTCTGCTCTCCTAAAAGAAGGGAGGTCTATGCACTTCCGTGGGGTATATAGACTGTAATTTTTTTAACTTTGAGCGTCTACTCCTATCTTTAAAGACCACATGTTTTGTGGATGCTTACTTTAGCGAGCTATTAGACAATGAAGGCGTAAATTTCTCAATACACGATTATCATAAAGGCGATTATCAAAAACGCAATGATACAGCGCGGCGGGTTTCATAACCGTCATAACATGACAGGAGGCCTGTGCCCACAAATAGGACGTATATAGGCTGCACACATTGGTTACAACTAAGTAACTTTACGGATTACGTCGTTTGTATGTTTCTTCGTCGTTGTTCTATTTTATACTATTCTTACAGCATCCGTGGTCATGCCTCTTTTTGTATACAAAACATGGTTACCCTAATTATAGGGTACGAGACAGTAAATATTGAACTGTTAGCAGCTATGGTGATGACAGAGGTTCTTTAAAAATGTATTTAAGGGTAAGTCTATGTTGAACTAAAACAAAATGAATCCCAGGAAGGCTTCATACCACGAAAAGATTGGCAGGTTTACCATTTCGTAAATATATCAGTCAAAAAGTAAAATACCTGCAGCGTCCATATATACGCAGTAAAACCATGCTACAGCTATATTATTGTTGTAACATCAATGGATCGGCTATACCAGCGTCAAATAGCAGCTTAATGTTGCTGTGTTTCGTATGGTGACTGTAGAGAACCGGAGACCCTTTTTACTTTTTATGATGGAAAAGAGACATTCCATCTTAGTCCTCGAGGCTGACAACGCATCTGCATTTTGATTCGCAAACTTGGATAGATGTAGATGTCCATGGGCCACAGCAACCACTTTCCATTAGGTGGGTGGCGTGCTCGCTTGTCACCCTTTTCCTATATAAAAAAAAAACCAGCACAGATTGAAAAAAAATTAAATTAGACAAACTAAATATTATTGTATTATGTCGTAGAAATAAATATATTTCTTTTTTCTTTCATATTGGTGCTTTAAATATTAGGCCTACACACCATCCGTCAATCAAGTCTAGACAGCAACAAATACCGACAAGGTTATCAAATTAAAACCATAGACGGTTCTAGTTCTGGCCTGGTCCGTCAAGGACAAGTTTGGTCTCCAACGTATATTTATTTTGCAACTCTAAATTGATAATACATATTAAGAATTGTCTTATGTTACCTGCAAGGCCGTTTTGCAGTTTTGATTTGGGAACGTGTTTAACACGTAAACTTTTACATTTGAATCGCCTACTACGTCATAGCCGTGTAGTGACGTAACAGAAGTTGTTACCTCTTGATTACGTGGGTACCGTAGGAAGATTCATAGGGAAATGAAAAAGAAGATAGGCATCAACATCTTAGATGATAATAAATGTGGTTACCAACCGTAGCAACTATGGAAAAAAAACGCCGAGCTAGTCACTTTGTCATCATCATCATCGTCATCATTACAGCCCTTCACAAGTCCACTGCTGAACATATGCCTCCCCCAAGTAATGCCACAAAGCACGGTCCTGAGTCACCTGCATCCATAAACTTCCTGCATGTCTTACCAGGTCGTCACTCCATCTAGTAGGTGGTCGCCCTACACTACGTCTACCGGCACGAGGCTGCCACTCGAGAACCTTTCTTCCCCATCGGTTATCGGTTCTTCGAGCTATATGGCCGGCCCATTGCCACTTTAGCTTACTAATCCGTTGGGCTATGTCGGTCACTCTGGTTTTACTGCGGATATCCTCATTTCTGAGTCTATCACGTAGAGAAACTCCGAGCATAGCCCTCTCCATAGCTCGCTGAGCGACCTTGAGCGTCCTCATACGGCCAGCAGTGAAGGACCACGTCTCAGATCCGTAAGTCATCACTGGCAACACGCACTGGTTGTACAATCTAGTTTTTAGAGATTGAGGTATATCTGACGAGAAGATATGTCGTAATTTCCCGAACGCTGCCCAGCCGAGTTGAATCCGTCGATTGACCTCTCGGTCGAAGTTGGACTTACCTAGTCGGACTATTTGTCCCAGGTAAACGTACTCGTCAACAACTTCGAGCATAGTGCTCCCAACAACTACCGGCATAGGTGTGACATGGACATTGAACATGATCTTTGTTTTGTCCATGTTCATCTTAAGACCTATCCGTTGGGAGACACCATTGAGCTCATTGAGCATAGTGCTAAGGTCCTCCAGTGATTCTGCCATAAGGACTATATCGTCGGCAAATCGAAGGTGAGTGATGTACTCGCCATTGATGTTAATACCGTATCCTTTCCAGTCCAGTAGCTTGAAAACGTCTTCCAACGCAGCGGTGAAGAGTTTCGGGTATATAACATCACCCTGTCTTACACCTCTCTGCAGTTGGATAGGTTTCGAACTCTGGTTCTATACTCGGATAGCCATCGTAGCCCTACTGTACAAACACTTCAGCACTTCGATATACCGACAGTCCACTTGGCACCGCTGAAGGGACTGTAGCACCGCCCAAATTTCGACGGACTCAAAAGCTTTCTCATAGTCCACATACGCCAGGCAAAGTGGCAGATTGTACTCTTTGGTCTTCTGTACAATCTACCGCAGGGTATGTATGTGGTCTATGGTACTGAAGCCTTTTCGGAAACCGGCTTGTTCGGGAGGCTGAAAGTCGTCGAGTCTGCGTGCGAGACGATTCGTAATGACTCTCAAAAACAGCACGTAGACGCGGCTCAGAAGGGAAATCGGTCTGTAGTTCTTCAAGAGAGCGTTGTCACCTTTCTTAAAGAACAAGACTACCGCACTTCTGCTCCACGCCTCCGGAGTAGTGCCACCATGGAGGACGGAATTGAAGAGCTTCTGAAGGACTTCAAGCACCGGTGTTCCACCCGCTTTCAGAAGCTCCGCTGTAATTCCATCCTCGCCTGGGACCCTGCCGTTTTTAAGGTGCTGGAGAGCCATTCTAATCTCGCTCAGACTGACGTCCGGGATATCATCAGAATAGTGTCGGGTAAGACTTGCTCTTGGATTGTTACTCACACTTGCGTGTGGCTCCAATGATGATGTGTACAGCTGCCCATAGAACCTCTCAATCTCACTCAAAATCTCAGGTGTCCCGGAAACCAAACGCCTCCTGCCGGAGGCTCTACGCGGGGATCGTGCGGTCCATGGCCCTTTACGGGGCCCCGGTGTGGGCGCGTGGTTTGGCGCGGCTTGCCGTCCACCACCTGAACGCGCCCCAAAGGGTGGTTGCCGTTAAAATGGTTCGCGGCTACCGCACGATCTCCCGCGAGGCGGCGAGCCTCCTTGCCGGATTGCCGCCATGGGATCTGGAGGCGATAGTCCTCGCGCGCCTGCACGAATGGCGCGCGGAGGCACCATGCCGGGGAGAAACCCCCCTGCCGCGGCAAGTTGTCGCGCAGCGGACAGACTTCCGGCACGATCTCATGGCGACATGGAGAGAGCGACTGTCGCAACCCCGCCACTATAGCGGCGATAAGACCCCTCTTTGAGGAGTGGCTTGAGAGACGCCACGGCATCCTCACCTTCCGCCTGACGCAGGTCCTCACCGGACACGGTGTGTTCGGGAGGTTCCTGCACCGAATCGGGCGGGAGGAAACGCCCGGGTGCTCCCACTGCGAGGATGGACCGGAGGACACGGTGGAACACACCGTGGAGGTGTGCCCTGCTTGGGCGGAGCACCGACGTGTCCTCGTAGCGGCGATAGGCGGCGGCGACCTCTCGCGTCCGGCCCTGGTCGAAGCCATGGTCCGGAGCGAGACGGAATGGGACGCCGTCACCACCTTCTGCGAAGCAGTGATGCTAGCGAAGAAGGTGGCGGAGCGGGAGAAGGAGAGAGCAGCAGCTTTCCTCCCCGGCCGTCGCGGGAGACGCCCCGGGCGTCGGGGCTACGTCGTGGCCCCCGGCCACCGTAGGCGCGGGCCTGTGGACGGCGAGCAATGGGTAGCTCGCCGTCCTTCCGTCTAACGACGACAGGCCGTGTCGACGGCGCGTTTTGTTCCACGCGCGCCTCAAAGAGTTGTCAGCAGCGTGAAGGGGCCCACAAGGGCCGACGCCTGCCGGGGCTGCGGGCTGTTCGAAAGAGATACCGCGGCTCCGGAACGTAAGGGCACTGAAGGAACACGGATGGTTTTTAGTCAGTAAAAGTCTGACACTCCCTTACGCTCCACCCAGAGCGAAAGGCGTCATTAGATGATTTTCCATCCGCAAAAAAAAGGTGTCCTGGAAACGATGCTGCCATACTCAGTCTTCAGCTTTGACAGTTGGCTCTTTCTGGCAGACAGACTTTGGAGCCCTGGTTCCGCTCGATCGCTTCTTTAATACGAGCAGTATTAAAGTTGCGTAAGTCTCGCCGCATGTATTTGGAGATCTGTCTGTTCAGTTGCCTGTATGCTGTCAAATCTGTTGATGAGTGCAGCCTAATCTCCCGTCTAACAGCCATGAGCTTAAGAGTGTGATCGGAGAGTTTTTGTGCTCTTCTGCGGCGGGTCTTGCAGAACTTAGCTCCTACCGCATGGACAGTTTTCGCGATCTTGTCATTCATATCGTCCACTGCATTGCAATCTTCAAGGCACTGAAAGCGGTTACGTAACTCCAGCTTAACGTTTAGGTTCAGTGTGCCTCTAACCATTCGGTGATCGCTGCCGGTTTTCACCCTTGCGATCACTGAGACATCACTGAACAGTTGGCGTCTGGTCGTCATAATGAAGTCAATCTCATTTTTTGTCGAACCGTCGAGGCTCGACCAGGTCCACTTCCTGTGGGGCCGCTTCTGGAAGAAAGAGTTCATCATAAAGAGTCCCTCTTTCTCCATTAAGTCAGCCAGCTGCTGGCCCCTACGATTCCGTTGCCCTGCTCCAAATTTCCCTAACTTCAGCTCACCGTTTTCTCTTGTGCCTAGTTTTGCGATGAAGTATCCCATCAATACCGTGTAGTGGGTTTTGGAGGAATGCATGGCTCTAGAAATATCCTCATACATTTCCTCCACCTCCTCATCGAGATGTGCCGAGGTTGGTGCGTAGACCTGTATGACCAGTCACTTTGTATTGCCGCCTATAAGAACAAACTATGGTAAAAATAATATAACGTATTAAGGAGCACAGTTATACAACAAACTACCAAAATTTGTAAAGGATCAAATAAGGAACAAATATTTGAATGCTTTCACTCACACTCACAACAGCTAAATACCTAACCTAAATCATTATTAAATAAAAGTTAAAAAACATCAAAGATATTCGCTTCTTAAAAGCGACATCCAACAAAGTGTTATTTATACCCGCACTAAAAATTGTTATTACTAAGTTTATATACATAGTTATTGTTCTCATGTAAGTGACGATTGTCTTATTGAGAAATAAAGATCTTTAAACCGAATGTCCCATGGGGAAATTTATGCGGGGGTGCCCATGTTCAGCAATGGACCTTCGATAGGCTGAAACAAATGTAAGAATGAAAATTCCCGACCCTGATCAGGAGCTGCGTTTATGACTAGACCAATGAAGCAGTAAGGCTGAAGCCCTATGCCTGTACCGTGAGAGAATCAAACTCGTGATCCACAGTGCGGCGATCAGACGCATTGCAACTGCGCTGACGAGCCGTTAAAACATTCATAATAAAAATTTTATAAAAAACTTGTCGTTCCCGCCATGTTGTAATGCTTTTTATTGACAGAAATATTTGCGTGCGCACACACAACTCACAAAAGCTGAATTATAGTATATTCTCATTGACTAAAAACGCACACGGGACAAACAAATATTTATTTGCATTTTATAAAACACACATAAACACTCACGCCTGTCAACCAGAGGGTTAGGCAGAGACTACAGACTTCCATTTGGCAAGATCCTGACAGACCTTTCTCGCCTCCTTCACATCCATACACCTACGCATACATGCTCGTCGGTTAAGGGTACTCCTAATTTGGCCCGTTTTCAATAAATCGCTAATTTTGTCCATAAATTTTCGCCTAGAACGTCCTTTTCCGACTCTGCCATTCACTTCCGCAACATAAAGTTTCTTTGTCACTCTTTGCTCATTCATTTTTCCACATGACCAAACCAACGAAGCATTCCTTTCTTAATCCTGGTCACAACATCATCTTGCGAACCACACTCTTCTCTTATCACACAATTTCTTACCCTGTCATTCAGATTCAACCCTAACATACTCCTTAACGACCGCATTTCTACTGCGTTTATTCTACTCTCGTGCTTCTTCTGCCACACCCAACTTTCACTACCATACGTTAAAGTAGGGACCAACACAGCATTGTGAATTGCCATACGTGCCTTTTTAGATACATTCTGACTCTTCACAATAGAGTGTAGGGCCCGGTAGCAGGAAAACCGGTGACGACGTTCGCCACCCGTCACGTTCTGTCTCCCGGAGGGGCGAAAAGTGGATTTTGGAGGCCCGTCATTTTATAAAAAATTGCTAGATGTTTCCTAAAATAGTTTTTTGAATCTGTTACGCATTAAAGACTACCTCATATTATATTGACATATTTATAGTTTACAAAGATACTTTTTACAAATTTATACAATACATCATCAAGCAAAGTGTATTGAAAATACTTCAAAATGTATGTCAAATCTATTCTTCATAATGTTATATATGATGTGAACTTGTTTAGATATTTACATGCTCTATGTACACAGGTCAGACCGCTGCGCCGGAGGCTCGTGTTGCTCCATGGCTAAACGCACAGATTAAGGGGAAATATAACCTCAAATGGCTTAGCATGTTCCTCTATTATGCCGAAAATATTGCAGCATTAATTTTGAAATATATGTATGGTAAAGTTGAGGATTAATGTTAAGTACTATGTTAGAAAACATGATTCCGTAACATTTTCTCGATAGAAAAAAATCCAAAGTTACCTCCAAATTGCACAATAAACCGCTTATGTTTTTTTATTTTTTTGTAAATGCCCATTACTTTCACTGTAAAAAGAAATTACCTAAACTACCGGCGTCCTGAAGCTTGGAACCGGGTGGCAGGAAACAAGCTTCAGGACGCCGATAATTTAGGTAATTTCTTTTTACAGTGAAAATAATATTAATTTACAAAAAAATAATAAACATAAGCCCTGCTTTATAGTTAGTTCAGTTAGTATGCAAAGCTTCATGATCTTATTTAAAGTATTTTATGAATAACAGCGGTTTATTGTTCAATTTGGAGGTAACTTTGGATTTATATATATATGCTATATATATGCTATACACATATATGCTAAGCCATTTGAGGTTATATTTCCCCTTAAAAAGTATCCTTTTGTTCTATAATCTGAGGCTAAACGGTTTAGATTTAAATTGGTACACCTATGGACCATATTCCGGATTAAAACAGGTATATATATATATATATATATATATATATATATATATATATATATATATATATTAACTGCGTGAAAGTAAACGTTACCTCAAGATAATGAATATGAAAGTATTTCTATTTCCAATTGGACCAAGCCGCGGGAGAAGTATGCATACGAGTATAAAAGCATACTGCTGAATATTGAAATCTTTATAATGAGAGTTCTACGTTGTTTAATCTATAAGGAGGATTTTGTCAAACACTATAATACTAAACGAGAAATGCCCTATATACCTATTTGTTTGTAATCGCGTTCTAGAAAACGACTCTTATAATTTCAATGAAATTTACAATGTAGGGGTTTACGAGCGCGAAAAATGAATTTACCTGGGTCTCGTTTCTGGAAAAATTAGTTTTCTCCGTACTTTCATGCACAAAACAACAAGCTTAACTTGCCTGCGCAATATGATACATATTTTCGCCACTGAGATCGTCTTCGCAACATCCAAATGGCTATAGCGTTGGGCTACCACGCCGGAACACGCGATTTAAAATCCTGTAGTGGTGCCAGGTGTTTTACGTTCTGTTCTTTAGTATTCTAGCCCACACTGCCTCACAGCTGGGCCAAATATATTTCCTTTTTATTTGATTATTTTAACAATATTCAATTAAGCCTATTAAAAAAATGAAATAAATAATAAATAATAATCAAGTAATCTCGGCTCATTGCTTGATGGGGAGAGCTTGCGTATCGCCGTAGGAATCAGACTTGGGGCGGCAATTTGTCAACCTCACCAGTGCCCCTGTGGTAGCAGCGTCGATGAGTTTGGGCTCCACGGACTTTCATGCAAGAAAAGTGCAGGTAGGTTTTCCCGTCACGGTTCGTTGAACGAAGTTATCCGAAGGGCTCTTGCCTCCATAAATATCCCCTCGGTTTTAGAGCCTTGCGGGATATTTAGAGACGATGGCAAGAGACCCGGCGGTATGACTTTGGTCCCATGGGTGATAGGTAAAGCCCTAGCGTGGGATGCTACTTGAGTTGACACTTTGGCGGCCTCTCATCTTAAGGGTACCTCTTTTAGAACTGGGGTAGCATCAGAGGCAGCCGAAGTTAATAAATGGCGCAAATATGAGTATTTGAGAAATGACTACATGTTTGTGCCATTTGCTGTAGAGACGATCGATCCGTGGGATTCACGTGCTGTGAAGTTCCTAAAAGAACAGTATCCAAAGCTGGTCGTCGCTATTCAGCGAGGAAACGCAGCCAGCGTTCTTGGCACTATACCACGGGGAGCAGGACTTTTTGACTATTTAAATTTTTAGTGTTGGTTTTTCTATATTAGTTTCTTTTTTATATATTGTGTATAATTACTATTAATTGTAAACATTATAATTTTAATTATTATTTTTATTTAATGTTACGTAATTAAATTGCTATTAAAATTACATTTGTCAAATAAGTCATTCGTCTATAAATAATATGTTTAAATTATAATATTTTATAATATATATATATTACTTAATAAATCGAAAATGTGATATTAAGTATATTTTTAAATGTAACAAATTTTTCAGAAGTAATTTGTATATAATTTTGTAGGTACGGTCGGCTCGACCGGGGTAGTACCACACTCTCACAGAATAGAAGCGTAAAATAGAAGCTTTAGGCTACTGTGTTTCGTATGGTGAGTGTAGAGAACCAGTGACCCTTTTTACTAGAAACGAGACATTCCATCTTAGTGCTCAGGGGTGACAACGCATCTGCATTTTGATTCTTAATAAAGGATAAATGTAAATTTTTGTGGGCCACAGTATTCACTATCGGGTGGACTGTGTGCTCGTTTGGCAAATTTATTATGTAAAAAAAACTCAGATAATGTTTTACAAGTTTTTGTAGCTAGATATAACAATTTATATATTTTTAACACAGTGCAAAGCTCGGTCACCAGTTACCTACTATACAATATAATTGTTCTTGCTTTTGTTAAAGGTTGGTATGTTGGTATGGTAAGTTGGTAGGTTGGTAAGGTTAAAGGTATGTTGTTTCTCTTAAAGGACTTGACCGATTGAGGACATATTTTAGATATGCTACAATCCGATAGTTAGCGCTGTTAAGCTATTTTATATTTATATAACAAAATGATTCATATTATTTACTAATGCACAATATGTTTATATTATGATGGTATATTGTCAAAAAAATAAAATCAATTTGGACCCTATATGTTGCTGTGTTGTCGAATTACACTATAAAAAGCCCGGAGTGAAATTTCAGTGAAACTCCGAATAAAACTGAATAACGTCTACCGGACCAGCTAGTAAATTAGAAATCAGTAGGACTTACTTCGCCAAAAGTACGCCCAGCGCATACCTTGAAATCAAATCCAGAAACAGGAATAAGCGAAGTCATCAACTACTTGACTCTCGCGATTGTTTGAAGCGGCGGCATCTGGGCGGTCCATGCCAAAGCACACTTTTGTTCACAGTGACCACAATTAACTCAGGATTACAGGACAATTCGAAAACCAACCATTTGCTTCTTATTTGTTTTCGATGTCGGTATGTAATTTTTTTAATTAATCTATAGTATTTTAAAAAACGGAGTATTAATACCAGATGCCAAGCACTAGGCATTTATATTGATAAGGCTTCTATTTTGTTTAGGAGTTTTTCTGGGTAGGTTGGGTAGACTGCAGGTGTCTATGGACTGCAGCAGCCACTTACCATACTTACACATAGGGTTGCCATATTTTTTTCGAACAAATGTAGTATTTTCCCAGAAAAGATGCAAAAGTATGGTAATTTTGAGATACGGAATTCCGGAGAAAAAAGTACACATTTTTTTTAAATCTTTATGTATGTATGTACTCAATACAAATATGAATGTATGTTTCCATATATGTTTGTTATTGCTCTTTGCTTTGGTCATTAATGATCTAACCATCTTACCTTCTACCTTACTTTTAAAATAATTATATGAGTCTGAGCAATTAAATTAAATTAATATTAAAATAAATTAAAAAATTATTCTAATTAAATTAATACATATTTTTTTCCTTTCTTTTTTACATTCATGGTGGAAAAAATTCTTTCTGCAAAACGTACTTGTTCCAGACTTTCAATCACAGTTAATATATAAAAATAATTAATAAATTGAATTAGGGATGAAAATATGGTATTTTTCGTACTATATTGTTTTCTATAATATATAGTACAATCGATTGGAATATACTACAATACTATATATCATAGTAAGGGTGGCAACCCTACTTACACGTACCTTTTATATTTAAAAAAGAAAAATTCGGACCTGAATGTAGGCGACTCACTATTGATAGAAAGTCTTTTCTTTTATACAAGAAAAGGTGCCAATCCAGAAGACAGTCCGTCATGCAATGGAATACTCTGTTATCAGTAAAAAGGTTTGATGTTTCTCGTCTCTCCACAGTCCACACTCGAATCTATTTTACATTTATATTCGGCACGGGTGTGGTCCTTCTCCAGTAGGGATGATCCATTTGGCAAATTCACTACAGCCGTAATATTCTTTTACTTAACGAAACAGATTGGTGATGGAAAAATGACATCATCATCGTCATCATTACACCTTCACAAATCCACTGCTGAACGTAGGCCTCCCCCAAGTAATGCCACAAAGCACGGTCCTGAGCCACCCGCATCCATCGACTTCCTGCATGTCTTACCAGGTCGTCACTCCATCTAGTAGGGGGTCGCCCTACACTACGTCTACCGGTACGAAGTTGCCACTCGAGAACCTTTCTTCCCCATCGGTTGTCGGTTCTTCGAGCTATATGGTCGGCCCATTGCCATTTCAGCTTACTAATCCGTTGGGCTATGTCGGTCACTCTAGTTTTACTGCGGATATCCTTATTTCTAAGTTTATCACGCAGAGAAACCCCGAGCATAAAAATCATCATCATCATCATCTTCATTACAGCCCTTCACAAGTCTACTGCTGAACATAGGCTACCCCCAAAGTATGCCACAAAGCACGGTCCTTAACCACCTGCATCCATCGACTTCCTGCATGTCTTACCAGGTGGTCACTCCATCTAGTGGGGGTCGCCCTACACTACGCCTGCCGGTACGAGGCTGCCACTCGAGAACCTTTTTTCCCCAACGGTTGTCGGTTCTTCGAGCTATATGGCCGGCTCATAGCCACTTCAGCTTACCAATCCGTTGGGCTATGTCGGTCACTCTGGTTCTACTGCGGATATCCTCATTTCTATGTTTATCACGCAGAGAAACCCCGAGCATAGCCCTCTCCATAGCTTGCTGAGAGACTTTGGTCGTCCTCATACGGCCAGCAGTGAAGGATCACGTCTCTGTTCCATATGTCATCACTAGCAACACGCACTGGATGTACGATTTCGTTTTCAGGTTTTGAGGTATACTTGACGAGAAGATGTAATGTCATTTCCCGAACGCTGTCCAGCCGAGATGAATCCGTCGATTGACCTCTCGGTCGAAGTTGAACTTACCTAGTCGGACTATTTGTCTCAGGTAAACGTACTCGTCAACAACTGAGAGCTTAGTGCTCCCAACAACTACCGGCATAGGTGTAACATGGACATTAAACATGATCTTTGTTTTGTCCATGTTCATCTTAAGACCTATCCGTTGGGAGGCACTATTGAGGTCATTGAGCATAGTGCTTAGGTCCTCCAGCAATTCTGCCATAAGGACTATATCGTCGGAAAATCGAAGGTGAGTGATGTACTCGCCATTGATGTTAATACCGTATCCTTTCCAGTCCAGTAGCTGGAAAACGTCTTCCAATACAGCGGTGAAGAGTTTCGGGGATATAACGTCACCCTGTCTTACACCTCTCTGCAGTTGGATAGGTTTCGCACTCTGGTTCTGTACTCGGATAGCCATCATAGCCCTTCTGTACAAATACTTCAGCACTTCGATATACCGACAGTCAACTTGGCACCGCTGAAGAGACTGTAGCGCCGCCCAAATTTCGACGGAATCATAGTCCACATACGCCAGGCAAAGTGGCAGATTGTACTCTTCGGACTTCTGTACAATTTGCCGAAGGGTATGTATGTGGTCTATGGTGCTAAAGCCTTTTCGGAAACCGGCTTGTGCGGGAGGCTGGAAGTCGTCAAGTCTGGGTGCGGACGATTCGTAATGACTCTCGAAAACAGCACGGAGATGCGGCTCAGAAGGGATATCGGTCTGTAGTTCTTCAAGAGAGCATTGTCACCTTTCTTGAAGAACAAGACCACATCACTTCTGCTCCACGCCTCGGGAGTAGTGCCACCATGGAGGACGGAATTAAAGAGCTTCTGAAGGACTTTAAGTACCGGTGCAAGAATAAAAATGACACCACGATGAATGATACTTTTATTGAATTCTTTTTTTTTTATTGACATACTTTTTAACTGTTAATTAATTCATATATATTGAAAATGCTAGGGTTCGTGTATTTGACTGGTCTTGTACCTTTAACTAAAAATAACAGTGTATTTTCTCATTGAACTTTTGTATGATGTAACTAGTTTTCTATTGTGACTTGTTATTCAATTTAATCCACAATTTAACATTTAATTATTATCTGTTTAATTTGCCATGCCCAAATGGGTCTCATGATGTACCTAAACTGTATTTATCACCTGTATATTGAAATAAATAATTCAAATAAATATATAAAAATATGAAATGATACTAAAGTTCTGCATCTCGCACGGTACGGGTATCAAAAGATAGTTCAAACAAAAGATATATATATAGTGTCATGATAGAACTAAGAGTGCAATTTTTAAGCAATACGTAAAAATATCTAATAGCGTGTTTTTTTTTTTTTTTTTATAGAAAAGGGGGCAAACGAGCATGCGGCTCACCTGATGTTAAGTGACTACCGCCGCCCATGATCAACCGCAACACCAGGAGAATTGCGGGTGCGTTGCCGGCCCTTTAGAAAGGAGTAAGCTCTTTTCTTGAAGGTCCCCAGGTCGTATCGGTCCGGAAAAATCGCCGGCGGTAAACTATTCCACAGAGAGGTTGTACGTGGAAGAAAACTCCTTGTGAAACGTACAGTGGTGGACCGCCAAGCATCCAGATGGTGTGGATGGTATCGGGACGTTTGCCGTGTAGTGCGTTCACGAAATTTGGCGGCTGGGATTAATCCGAACAATTCCTCAGAGCACTCCCCGTGATAGATGCGATAAAATACGCAAAGAGATGCAACATCTCTTCGCAGCGCCAGTGAATCGAGCCGATCGGAAAGCACTCGATCGTCGACGATTCGAGCCGCTCTGCGCTGGATGCGGTCAAGTGGAAGGAGCTGGTACTGGGGAGCCCCAGCCCAGAGATGGGAACAGTATTCCATGTGCGGCCGAACCTGCGCCTTGTAAAGTTGCAGGCGGTGTGCCGGCATGAAATACTGTCCCGCTCTGCTGAGCACGCCAAGCTTTTTAGAGGCCAATTTGGCCTTCCCGTCCAAGTGACCACGAAGCTGCACGTCACTCGATATGTCGACGCCGAGGATTCCGATACTGGCTGAGGCAACAAGGGGAGTGCCTTGAAACTGAGGGGATACGACAAAGGGGATCTTTTTAGCGGTTAACGCGCAAACTTGTGTCTTCTGGGGGTTAAACTGGACTAGATTTAGTCGTCCCCAATCCGAGACTCTGTTCAGCAAAGACTCGACTTCAGACACAAGTTTGTCCCGGCACTCGGAGACGTTTTCCCGAGAAATATTGGCTCGGCCGGTGTAAAGAGCATCACCAGTGCTGTCATCTGCATAGCAATGAATGTTACGGGTATGCAACATATCATTGATATGCAGAAGAAACAGCGTTGGCGATAGCACGCAGCCCTGTGGAACACCAGCATTAATAGGCTTGCAATCGGAGCTTGCACCGTCTACAACGACCTCAGAAGTGGAGAAACATGGTCGTGGATGCTCATCGAGAGATTCTCCAGGGGTGCTGGTACCCTCCTGGGGTAGTCTATTATTATTTAATTCCGCTACCATGTTGATGGGGGGGCGGGGGATTTGGGCCTCCGGCCACCTGCACTCACCAGACGAAACGCGGAAGCAGAGCTTCCACTTCACGCCGGTATTCTGTGAGGTCGTGGTACCACCCCGGTTTGAGCCGGCCCATACGTGCAACAGCAAAGCTGACGCGTGGCTCTACCACTGTTAGTTGTAAAAGGTTTAGTCCTAAAAAGGGAAAGGTTCGGAAAAGACAGAACAATGAATTAACAAAAAAGCTGTTTCCGCGTTTACCGCTAAAAGGTACCCCATTGTAGTATCTCTTCAATTTCAGGGCATTCTCTTGCTGCCTCAGCTAACATCGGCATCCTCGGCGTCGACACATCAAATGATCTGCAGTTTCATGTCATTTGGAAGGGAAGGCTAAATAAAATAATAAAATTATCCTCTAAAAGCTTGGCGTGCTCAGCGGAGCGGGAAAGTATATCATGCCGGAACACCGCTTGCATATTTATAAGGCCCAAGTTCGGCCTCATATGGAATACTGTTCTTACCTCTAGGCCGGGGCATCCCAGTGCCAGATCCTTGACCGCATCCAGCGCATGGCGGCCAGAATTTCCGATGACCGAGTTCTTTCCGATCGGCTCGATTCACTGGCGCTGCGAAGGGATGTTGCACCCTTTGCATTTTCTGTCGTATTTACCACGGGTAGTGCAACACATCGTGACAAAACTCACGGTACCATCCACACCACCTGGGTGCCGGTCCACAACTGTGCGTTGTACTAGGAGCTTTCTTCCTCGCACGACCTCTTTATGGCATCGTTCACCACCGGCGATTTCTCCGGACCGATACGACTTAGGGACCTTATAGAAAAGAGGTTACTTCTTTCTTAAAGGCAACGCACCTGCAATTCCTCAGTTGTAGCGTTGTTTATGAGCGGCAGTTGTCATTTACCATCAGGTGACCTGCATGCTTGTTTGCCCCTTTTTCTATAAAAAACTGTTACAGTCTAATACGCCCCCAGCTGGACAAAGGCTTCCTCTCACTTCTGAGGTGGCTATGGAGCAATTAGTCTTCAGCGCTGCTTCGCAGCTTGTTGCTGGAATTCATTTGTCTTCGAAATATTTTTATTCCTCAGAGTCAATGCAGGATTCCTCTGGTTTCCTTTACCATTGATCGTTTTTATATACTTCTTTAATTTTCATGTTCTTCCTGGACTGTCCGGCTTTATTCGTATTTGTTGGTTACCATCAGTGACAGATTGCAGCGTGACCATCCGCGCGCGTATTGTCCTCGGCACACGACGTATGTGCTGATGTACCGGCGTATCGGTTGACAACCGGTACGGGCCTTTGAACTGAATCATAACAGATGCCGGTGTAATCGTGGCAAAGATATAATCTTTCTTTAAGCAAACGTTCCTTCCTGAGTTATAGGAACGTAGATTCAAAAATAACGTGCCATCTTTTAAAAATAATAGCAACAGACAGTCATTTGTATGAAATAAAACTCAAAACATTTTGGGTCAATTACATATAAAAAAATTAACCGCAAAATTATATAGTTATAAATTTTAGTAACTTCCTATATCCTATTAATTTTTTTGCGCTAAGACTTCGTTCTTTTTATATAATAAAGGGTGACAAACGAGCACACAGTCCACTTCATGGTAAGTCGATTCTGTGGCCAAATGAGACATCCACAATTATTCTGAATTAAGAATCAAAATGCAGGTGAGTTGTCACCCCTGAGAACTCAGATGGAATGCTTCGTTTCCAGTAAAAAGGGTTTCCGGTACTCTACAGTCACCATACGAAACACAGCAGCATTAAGCTCCTAATTTACACTAGTATCCTGTGAGAGCGTGGTGCTTCCCCGGTCGAATCTAACTAATAGTAAGTGGATGCTGTGATCCATAGACAACTATATTTTTAATAAAATGAATTATTTTTAATAAAATTATATTATTAATAAAATGAATGCTTATATTTATACATACAACAAATAGTAAAAGTTTGACTGCCTCGTTGGTCTAGTGGTTGTAGTAGTGCAACTGCTGATCATGAGGTTCTGGGTTCGAATCCTCGGGTCGGGCCAAAAAATTAATTATTGAGTTTTTCCGTTAATAAATTCTCAGTGGTTGCCCGGAGTCAGGAAGTTGGCGTTGTCTCAACCCCGTGCCTCGGATAGCACGTAAAGCCGTTGGTCCTGCGCCTGATCTCTCTCCGGTCGTGTCAGTTTACCATCCCATCGGTTTATGAGGGTGAGGGAATAGGGAGTGCACCTGTGCTTGCGCATACACTTGGGCACTATAATCCTGTCCTGCGCCAATGGCTAGCCTCTGTTGAGTCAGGCCGCCGTGGCCGAAATTCGGTCGGGAGGACATTATTATTATTATTATTATTAAATAGTAAAAGTTTTAGTACAACAGACATCATTTTTACGTGGTAAAGCCACTGCAGCTACCCTATAGTTGTAGCACGAATGGGTCGGCTCGACCGGTGTAGGACCATACTGTAAGATAAAATCACAGCTCTCTAAAATAACAGCTTAATGCTGCTGTTTCGTATGGCGTGTGTAGGGGACCGGAGACTCTTTTTTTGGAAACGAGGCGAGGAAAATGGAATATTTTAGTACTCAAGGGAGACAACGCAGCTGCGTTTTGATTCTTAATCCACGACAGATGTCGATGTTTATTGGTCACAGCATCCACTGACCATCAGGTGGACTGTATTTTTTTTCTGTCTGTAATTTTGTTTGATGAAATTTTATGTGTATGATTAACACATATATATACATATGACAATGGTTTAGATTCACAATTTTAGGTGGCACTATTTTCGAGATCCGGAAATTACCCATGCGTATCCGGGGCGGATCTATATTAAAAAAATATAAAAATAAATATGGTTTGATTATGGATTAGTAAAATTTTAGCTAATAGGTGATCACTTTTAACAACAAAGCAAACAAAGTACCGTTGTACTACCCACCGTTACATGTCCATGTAGCGAGGCCCTTAGATTATATCTTTTTATGATTGGACTCCACACGCAGTGCCCCCGGGGTACACCACGCGTGCGCTTGCAAACGTCCCGGGACCGACCGGAGCTGTCAGACTGTCTTGCTGCTTTAGTGAGTATTGATTAGAAAGGCTAATATTAACGCTCGGTTACGCAATGGCTAAACCATGCTGTTTTTAATTGTTTCTATTTTTAAATGTACGGGACACATTGTTAGCTATGAAGCGTTGGAAGTATATTCACTGTCCCATGTCATCCCGTGGGTGTCTTAAGCGGCGATGGAAAGGAATAGACCAGGAGATGGGCGGCAGGGTCTTCCTAATAACAACTAAAAAATAAAAAACTGCGGTTGCCAACCCGCCTGCCAAGTGTGGCAACTATGACAAATATCCCCCCCCCCTTCCTGTAGGACAATCTATGGGAAAGGCCTCACAAGAAACATTGGAAGCATCCTGGATCAAAAATCCAAAAAAACCAAAATTAAATTATTTACTGCGGTTTTCTGTCAAGAAAGATTCGGTTACCGGCCTTGTTTCACTCTCATGCCTCAGAAAACATGTGAAGGAGCCCGTTTTCTGCGCCTGATTTTTCTCTAATTTTGGGAGGTTCGGTGAATAAATAATACGTCTTGTGGTCTTGACTGTAGATTTAATACTAACTGAATGTCTCTTAATCTATCGTATATATAGATGAGCACTACACATACACTACATCCGGTCATGTTGGATCGGACAACGAAAATGATTCGATAGTACACCTGTGTTTGCGCTTTGTGCTCTGCACCTTAATCCTACCCAACGCTGGTTTGTATTCGATTGTTGGTGGCGGTGGTCGTAATCGAGTGGTGGCCGTTAGGAAGCTTTATATTGAACCAAGGTTAGTTTAAAGCATACATGACTTTCAGTATATATTACTTGTAATCTCTGCGCCGCCTCTGCGTGGGGTAGAATATTTAGTTCATAACTGCCTGATAAATTTCGTTGTGATTTTAAGCAGAGCAGTGCAAACTTTACTTTAGGTAAGAGTGTATGTCGTCCAGACCGAATTTGACCGAGAGATCAGGTGTAGGAACAACGTGCTTACGTGCTTTCCGAGGCGGCACGGGGGTGAGACACCCCAACTAACTGACTCCGGGCAGCTACTGAGGATTTCTTGACGGAAAAACTCAATACTTATTTTTTTGTCCAGATCTGGGATTCGAACCCAGGATTTCATAATCAGCAAACACTAGACCAACGGGGCACTCAGATAAGAGTGTAAGCAAGAGTATAGTACCTACCTAGTAACCCTCCTAGACGGACTATTAGGCAGAAAAAACCCTAACCTAACCAGAAAAAACACCTATCCTAACCTGACTTTCCCACCTAACTTTCCTAGAATTTCTGTTTCACATTTGCAACCCAGCTTTTGTTTACTTCGACAAGAGCACGCCTATATATTATACCTTTATAGTGTGAGTTATAGTTCATAGGTTGAAACTTCAGTGACAATAAAAAATAATTATTAATCGATAAATTTTGTTTTAAATTCGATACGATTTTTTTTCATAGCCCTATTTTACACACACTTAATAATTCTCTTGGACGCCATATTATCGCCCACCAATGTATTGAATTTCTTTTCGACTATTAAACAGTGATACATAACCAGATCGCTTTCCTCAAGAATATAATTATAAGTACGTGGTAGAGTCAAGTTGCAGCTGAATTATGGCAGCAGCACGTTCGCCGACTCGACCGGCATAGCTTTTTTTTTGCACCCGAAGCAAATATGGGCAACCCTCCGGAAAGCGGGAGAGGGAGGCGGTGAATGCTCATAGTATACCACGCAGCCGGCTGCGTGGTTATGTGGAGACTTTTACCCACTAAACACCGCCTTTATGGATTGGCTTACCGATCTGACGAGAGATCTCTAAGCCGTATACGGACGCGACCCTCCTTGGCAGAAAGGAGGGCGCAGCGGCATAGCATAGTGCTGGTGAGTTTTATATGCCAGGAGGCGAAAATAAGTAGCCCTTTACTGGAAAAGAAGTATTCAACCTTAGCCCTCAGAGGTAACACCGCATTGCATTTTTTATAGAATAAGGGTGACAAACGAGTACACGGTCCACTTGATGATAAGTGGATGCTGTGGCTCATAGACATCTATCCTCGAATAAGAATCAAAACGTAGATGCGTTGTCACTCCTGAAAACTAAGATGGAATGTCTCGTTTCCAGTAAAAATGGTCTCAGGTTCTCTACACTCACCATACAAAACACAGCAGCATTGAGCTACTATTTTACGCTGGTATTCTGTGAGATCGTGGTCTTTCCACAGTCGAGTCGACTCATACGTGCTATAACGGTAATATAGCTGCAGTATGGTTCTTAAACGTTAAAAAATATTCTTAATTGAAGAAAGATGTAAAGGTGCTTAAGCCACAGCATCCACTTACATCAGATGGACTGTGTGATCGTATATTAACCTTAATTTGTAGGAAATAATGCTGTTCCGGACTGCACTTCATTACGTATGGGAGTTACGGTGGGAAGGTAACACCACCTCTCATCGCAAGCACGCATTCCGTCTGTCCGTAGCGCCAAATTTGGGACATGTAACTCGACGTCCCGTCTCTCAATCATTACGTTTTGACAGTTCGCAGGGGGAAGGGGGGATATTTGATCGATAGCCTTGTTTTTGACAGCGGGACAAAGGACACGTTTCGTACGTCGTACGGTTGGCACTGTGTTTCTTGCTCCGAATCGACACACGCTTTGATGAACCTGTCAGGGTGTCTCTGAGCAAGGTTGGATTGTTCGTCAGTTATATGGGAGCCGGATGGAATGCATTTGTCAATCTATTCACTGTGATCCATCATGATCGTGTTGTGGGGGTGCTTTTAGAAATGGCATAAGAAAAAACGAGTCAATGCAAAGTAAGGCATTTTTGAGGATTTACCTTAGAATTTTTATTTAATTACACTGATATCTTGATTTAACAATGGTTAGTATGTGCAATGGAAGTCTAGTACATACAGAGTCTGGAAACTTGACTTAAAAATATTATAAAATATCGTTTTTAGGTACAGGTTTAAGCATGTAGTGTAAGTAAGTTACATACTTATTCTGTTTGCAGATTTTATTGAATTACTAGGAAAATGTTTCACTAGTATGTTAATTAAATTATTCTGTTGAAATAATGGAAGTCCGTAAAGTACGAGCTGAACTGGTACTCTTTCGATTTAAGGTAGTGTACGTGGTACACTTTCTTAAATCGGTAGTCTTTCGTCGGCACACTCTTTATACGTGGTAGAGAAATGCTGCAGTTATATTAGTAGTATAGTTGTAGCACGAATGGGTCGGCTCGACCGGGGAAGGACCACGCTCTCACAGAATACCAGCGTGAAACAGTAGCTTAATGCTGCTGTATTTCGTGTGGTGAGTGTAGGGAACCGGAGACCCTTTTACTGGAAACGACGCATTCTATCTTAGTCCTCACGAGTGACAACGCATCTACATTTTGATTCGTAATCGAGGATAGATGTAGATGTTTTTTTTTTTTTTTTTTTTTTTATAGAAGAGGGGGCAAACGAGCATGCGGCTCACCTGATGTTAAGTGACTACCGCCGCCCATGATCAACCGCAACACCAGGAGAATTGCGGGTGCGTTGCCGGCCCTTTAGAAAGGAGTAAGCTCTTTTCTTGAAGGTCCCCAGGTCGTATCGGTCCGGAAAAATCGCCGGTGATAAACTATTCCACAGAGAGGTTGTACGTGGAAGAAAACTCCTTGTGAAACGTACAGTGGTTGACCGCCAAGCATCCAGATGGTGTGGATGGTATCGGGACGTTTGCCGTGTCGTGCGTTCACGAAATTTGGCGGCTGGGATTAGTCCGAACAATTCCTCAGAGCACTCCCCGTGATAGATGCGATAAAATACGCAAAGAGATGCAACATCTCTTCGCAACGCCAGTGAATCGAGCCGATCGGAAAGCACTCGGTCGTCGACGATTCGAGCCGCTCTGCGCTGGATGCGGTCAAGTGGAAGGAGCTGGTACTGGGGAGCCCCAGCCCAGAGATGGGAACAGTATTCCATGTGCGGTCGAACCTGCGCCTTGTAAAGTTGCAGGCGGTGTGCCGGCATGAAATACTGTCCCGCTCTGCTGAGCACGCCAAGCTTTTTAGAGGCCAATTTGGCCTTCCCTTCCAAGTGACCACGAAACTGCACGTCACTCGATATGTCGACGCCGAGGATTCCGATACTGGCTGAGGCAACAAGGGGAGTGCCTTGAAACTGAGGGGATACGACAAAGGGGTTCTTTTTAAACTGGACTAGATTTAGTCGTCCCCAATCCGAGACTCTGTTCAGCAAAGACTCGACTTCAGACACAAGTTTGTCCCGGCACTCGGAGACGTTTTCCCGAGAAATATTGGCTCGGCCGGTGTAAAGAGCATCACCAGTGCTGTCATCTGCATAGCAATGAATGCTACGGGTATGCAACATATCATTGATATGCAGAAGAAACAGCGTTGGCGATAGCACGCAGCCCTGTGGAACACCAGCATTAATAGGCTTGCAATCGGAGCTTGCACCGTCTACAACGACCTTGATGCTCCGATCTGCAAGAAAGCTGGTGATCCAATCGCACAATTTCTCGGGAAGCCCATAGGAAGGGAGCTTCGAAAGAAGCGCTTTGTACCAAACCCGATCGAAGGCCTTCGCAATGTCCAAACTAACGGCCAATGCCTCCCCCTTAAACTCTACTGCCTCCGCCTCCGCGTCTGTGAGTGAGGTAGACCAGAAGATCACCAGCTGACCGACCACGGCGAAAACCGTATTGACGATCACTAATCAGCTGGTGATCCTCAAGGTACCTCATGAGCTGGCAGTTTACAATGGACTCCATTGTTTTGGAGAACAAGGAGGTGATGGCGATTGGCCGGTAGTTGGACGGGTCTGAGCGGTCGCCTTTTTTAGGGATCGGGTGGACGAAAGCCGTCTTCCATGATTTTGGGACTACGCCTAGGGAGTAGGAGTACCGGAAAAGACGCGTTAAAACCGGTGCCAACTCTGGAGCACACGTCCTCAGCACAATTGGGGGGATTCTGTCAGGCCCACTCGACTTGTGGATGTCCAGGGAGAGGAGTGCTTTGCGAACCGAGCGCTGTGTGAACTGCACTTCCGGCATGGAGCACTCACACCGCGGGATGGTCGGCGGCGTACTCCCCCCGTCATCGAGAGTCGAGTTAGACGCAAAGAAGGAGCCTAGAAGATCGGCTTTCTCCTTTGCAGTATGGGCCAGTGAGTCGTCCTCCCTGTGCAGAGATGGAAGAGATGGCTGACAGAAATTCCCCTGGACAGCCTTGGCGAGAGACCAGAATGCACGGGTTCCAGAAGGAAGGCGAACTAGTTTCTCGCCAATTCTGCCTATGTGCTCTGACTTTGCCTTGCCAATGACTCTTTTGAAGGACCTAGAGGCGGAATTATACTTCTTTTTTAGAGCGCTGGTGTTTACATCCCGGGACGCTGATGCATCAACCCAGGCTTGGTAGCACTCCTGCTTATAGCATGATGCTATTTTACAGGAGCGACCAAACCATGGCTGAGATTTGCCTCCAATGGGCACCACAGAGGAAGGAATAAAAAGTTCCATACCCTGAAGTACCACATCAGTAACAGAATCCGCAACAACGTTGGGATCATCCGGCGAGAAGCAAACCCGCCCCCAAGGGTAGGATGCAAAGAAAGACCGCATCCCATCCCAATCGGCTGACCTATAGTGCCAAACACGGCGGCAGCCTGCAGAATGCAACCGCGATTTCAGCGTGAGTGGCACAACACTCCGGACCAGACAATGGTCCGAGGAGCCTAAAGGGGCGTCGACGGAAATCTGATATCCGTCCGGGTGAGAGGTCAGCAGAAGGTCCAACAGGGAAGGTGCATGATCCTCCACATCTGGAATCCGCGTAGGCGAAGTAACCAGTTGTGTCAGACCATATGCCAAGGCAAAATCATGAACAGATCTCCCCGCATGATCGGTTAAACGTGAACCGAGCCATTCGGCGTGATGGGCGTTAAAGTCGCCGAGGATCACGATCTCTGCGGAGAGGATCTGCTGTAGCAACGAATCCGCAGCCATTTGGACGTGGTCGAAGAGTCGGTCTGTTTCGGCATTACCGCTGTGGGACCTATAGAGGCACCCGTAGACGCGCGGATGGTCGTCGCTGTCTACGCGTAGCCAAAGGATGGACAGGTCCGAACCTTCAAGTCTGCCGAGGCGTCGAGAACAGATGTCCTCTCTGACGTAAACGCAAACTCCAGCCCGAGGCACAAAGGAGTGTTCCAGTTTGTACCCCGGGTAGGAGAGATACGAAACATCAGCCGGAGAGGACACCTGCGTCTCGGTCAGAAAGAGCAGAGCCGGCCTCGCCGTCTCGAGATGGTAGTGGACGGCGTTTAGGTTAGAGTGAAGTCCCCTGATATTGCAGAAATTCACGGACAGCGTGGCAGGGGTCGCCTTGGTCTTGTTGCTCCGTTTGCCCCGAGCAGTTGTAGTCTTGAGCGGAATTTCGCCCCCCCCCCCAGAATACGCGGGGCAGCCTGAGCACCCACGCTCAGAAGTGGAGAAACATGGTCGTGGATGCTCAGCGAGGGATTCTCCAGGGGTGCTGGTACCCTCCTGGGGTAGTCTATCTTTATTTAATTCCGCTACCATGTTGATGGGGGGGGGGGGGGATTTGGGCCTCCGGCCACCTGCACTCACCAGACGAAACGCGGAAGCAGAACTTCCACTTCACGCCGGTATTCTGTGAGGTCGTGGTACCACCCCGGTTTGAGCCGGCCCATACGTGCAACAGCAAAGCTGCCGCATGGCTCTACCACTGTTAATTTGTCTATGGGCCACAGCAGCCACTTACCATCAGGTGGACTGTGTGCTCGTTTGTCACCCTATGCTATAAAAAAGGAAGATACGCATTAATATCCATACTTAGCAGGTCGATTGGCGACAACACACAACACCACAAATCCATAAAAATCCACTGTTGAACTGGACCTGTTCCGTTGTATGTAGGCTTTGCGTTAGTCGTATTGCGGCTTTAAGGCTGATTCCTGTCGGCAGTCTGTTAAATTTAACATCAGGCGTTAACGAGATGGTTATACCCTGTACCGTCTTTACCATAAGGACACACGGGGCCCGTGCCCAGGGGTTATCGTCAAGGCGGCCCCCGTGACGAAAGGCACCGGCCTTATTCACTTACGCTATACAATCTTTTGTCTATTTTTGTCAATTAACTATGATAACTATAAGATCATAGCAGAAATATGTATTTGTCATTCACATTTTTTTACTTTTCAACAGGGCCCCAAATACTTGTGTGCCCAAGGGCCCCGTTACAGCCTAGACGGCGTTGGTTATACGGTGACTATCGAAAGTCATGAGACTTTTCTAGCATTTTCTATGCCTTTTTTACGACACCCACTAAAAGAACTGGGGGGGGGGTACTCGTTTATTGATCTATATATTTCTTTACATACACAGGTAGAGTATTCTATATTTTCATAGAATAAAGGTGAAAGACGAGCTCGAGGTATCTACATCTACCCCTCAATTAAGAATCAAAATGCAGATGCGTTGTCACCCCTAAGGACTCCGACTGGGAATCAATCGATACCAATAAAAGGTCTCCGATTTTTTGCGATTGCCATACGAAACACATTACGCTGCTATTTTACTGTGGTTTTCTGTAAGAGCGCGGTCCTATCCCCAGTTGCAGCGATTCTTATTGCAAAAATAATAAAGCTGCAGCGTGACTCTGCCAGGTAATAATTTAATACATACTCGTATATTCTCTATATATAGGAAATGTTTTCTTAAATTTACGCGAACACTGCACATTCAATGTGTAGTGTTCGCGTAAATTAACTAAAACTAGTTTTTACGGATTTTATTTTTCACGTGTTCGCCTAAAGATGTGATAACGGCACGGCACGGGCATATGCTAAGTTATTGGAACTATTTGTTGAAAAGTGATTACTCATATTTAAGGAACTGGCATTAGTATTTAAGATGCGCAATGTATTACTAACAACTTATATGGATCTATGTCTGAAATAAAAGAGGTATTATTATTATTTATCGCGTATATTAACTTACTTTATATTCTCGACGTTTCGAGCGCTTTACAGCTCCCATGGTCACGGGGGAATTGAAGTATTCGACGTCCCAATGTCATAGTTAACTAGAGCTTCCTCTAGATTAAATTTTTGATATTTTGTTCCGATCTACGCAGTATGAACTTATCGTATCTTGAAGTCTTGCAGTTGTATGCTTGGTTTGGGATTTAATTTTGTTAATTATAAGATCCCAAGCCGATGGTAGCACCCAGCCATCTTCTCTATTGAATTATAGAATCCCTAGCAGATGGTCCTCTCTATTCTTCTTCTTGTCAGTGTTTCGATTTCTAAGGACAAGGTATTAATTTTAATCTGGAGGTATCCATGGTTAACTATGACATTGGGACTTCGAACACCTTAGTCCTCCCCCAAGACCATAAGTGCTCTAAAGTATTTGTAACGTCGGGAATATAAAATAAGTTAATATATACGATAAAACCTGTAAAAACCAGTTCTTCTCCATATTTCGATTTCTTATACTTATATACATACTAGCTTGCCAGGCAGACGTTATTCTGCCCTTTTCGACGACCCTTTGTCATGTCCTATTAAAAATCTTTAAATTCGCAAAAAAAACTTGTGGGTCACTCATGGGCAACATAACTATCTTATCTCTCAAGTTGGACCAAACTGCACACGGTGTGCAAATTTGATTAAAATCGGTTAAGTAGCTTAGGAGTCCATCGCGGGCAAACATGACACGTAATTTATATATATTAAGATTAGACTATTAGTCTAAATCTGGATTTAAATTGCTCATTTTACATAAACATATTCAAACATAAAAAAACCAAGAATATATACTCTTAAATCATTTGAGGTAAATAAACAAAGCTCCCTCCTCGCATCGTCGGGAGCGCTCAAACGTCCCCGAATTAGGGAGCAATTTAGGCATGGGATCAGTGATAAAACAATTTAGCGATCGGTTACTACAAAAGGAGCGTGCAACGCTGATTGTGGATCATCCAATTATGTTATTACGGGACCCTCTCATATCGTTTCGTGATGCTCATTCTCATGATGGTTCGAGTTACAGCTTGGAGATATGAAAACAATCCACTTGTACAGGAGGGATTGCAGAGTAATGCTTGTGTTACCCAACAGAATTAATGTAAAGCAAGAGAAGGCAGCCTAGAGTCATTACTGATATTGACAGACGTAAACATTCGTTTGATTGTGTTCTGTATACGCACAAAATATCGTGTCCTCCAGACCGAATTTTAGGCGGTCACGGCGGTCAGTCTCAACGGAAAAATTATCAGCGGAAGATAAGACCATAGGGCCCGAAAGTTTGCGCAAGCACAGGTGCACTCTCTATTTCCTCACTCTCATAGACCGATGCAACGGTAATCCGACACGACTGGAGAAAGATCAGGTGCGAGACCAACGACTTTACGTGCTTTCTGAGGCACGGGAGTGAAACACCACCAATTTATAAACTTTATTAGATTAAATGTTGGTTATAAATGCGACTGCAGATTATGTTCCGGGTTCGAATCATGGGTCGGCCAAAAGAATAAGTAACTGAGTTTTTCTGTAGAAAGGAAGCAGTCTCTCAATAGTTCTCAGTAGCGGCCCGGAGTTAGAATGCTGGCGCTGTTCTAACCCCGTGCCTCGAAAAGCACGTAAACCCGCTGGCCCTGCGCCAGATCTGTCTCCAGTTGTGTCTGTCGTATTATCGGCCAATCGTACTTGTAATATTGACCTCCATAACCAATTTTGGTCACGGCAACCAGCTTCAACGGAGTCTAACCATCGGTGCATTAGGTACAGGATTACAGTGCCCAAGTGTGGTCCCTATACCCTCATGTCATAATTTAATGGGACGGTAAACCGACACGACCAGAGAGATCAGGCGCAGGACCGTTTCTGAGGCACGGAGGTGAGACAACGCCAACTTCCTGACTCCGGGCAACTGCTGAGAATTTCTTTGCAGAAAAACTCCATAAATAATTTTTTGGGTCGTACCCGGGATTCGAACCCAGGACCTCATGACAAGCAGTTGAGTAAGCAACCACTAGATCAACGAAGCAGTCTTTCTATAAGAGTGAGGGAATAGAGAGTGCACATACACTTGGACACTATAATCTTGTCCTGCGCATATGGATAGTCTCCGCCGAGATCGAAATTCGGTCTGAAGGACATTATTAATGTTGCTCATAATGTTTATTATCTCTTTTTTCTTCTACCGCTAATAAATTTACCAATACTACTTCAAACAAACTCTTCATTTTAGTGTTTCCTTACAACATGTTATTACCAAATGACGCGATATTTCATTTCGTTTCGCAGAAAATGTGCGTGCGAAACAAGAGCTCGCCTCTTAAACTGAATGTATACGGGCCAACCCGAGCCCCAGTGCACTAGTACTTAAATATAGACTCTAAAAGTCTGATACCGTTAGTTGGTAAGAAATGGGGATCTTTATAAGTGACGACTTTTTTATTACGTGCCTTTTTAAGATGAATATCTGGTCATTTTTTACGCGTGGAAATCATACGTGGATTGAATTGACTTTGACGAATCCTAAGTATATTCTAGATGATGGCTAAATAATATCGCCATGTTTGATTTTAAGTAGAAAGACATCACCATCATGAGAATAATGCTTACTTACTTTTATTTGTTTATTGAACTAAAGCTTGACCTTGATCGTTCCCGATGGTAACTTCAAGGTCACGCTCAACTACTCTAAGAAATGTATAGAAAGGATGAACTTGATAATGTTTTTATTATTTCGTATCAAATGCAGCTAGATGGGACGATTATGTATTCGTAGCGGTGTCGGTTTATCTGTCTATTGTAGAAGTTTTTTCATTGAGAGTTTTTCACGTAGATTATTAAAATTAAGTAGGTGTAAAATGTGGTCAAAGTATAATAAATAAATATTTTTTATTTCATTTCCATGTTTCATTACACATGTTTACAGACAGGAACAAATACATACATACATACATAAACACTCACGCCTGTCACCCAGAGGGGTAGGCAGAGACTACGGACTTCCATTTGGCACGATCCTGACATACCTCTTTCGCCTCCTTTACATCCATATATCTACGCATACATGCTCGTCGGTTAAGGGTACTTCTAACGTGGCCCATTTTCAAAATATCGCCAATTTGGTCGATAAACTTTTTTCCAGGGCGTCCCTTCCCGACTCGGCCGTTCACATCTATGAGGAACAAATATGATTACAATTAATTGATTACAAATAATTCTAATAAAAATAACATGGAATAATAAAAATTAGAACTATGTGTAGCTTAATAATGTAAAATCTACAAAAGAAAAATTTAAAAGTCAAGTTTATAATATTAGCTAGCTACCTGAAATAGGTTGAGTACCTGTGTTTCAGACCATCGATATAATATCCAGACGTAATATACATACAGACGACATAAAAAAATAAGTTATTTGTGTCACTTATTGCATTGAATTATAATATAAGGGGTGTAGTATGGAGGAGGATCTGGCGTCACTGTACACTTGACCGATTTAGGATATGCTTATTCTAAATTTTAGGTTGAAAATTAATCACTATAATGTATCTATCACCCCGTTACAGTCCAATACTAAACGATATCCTTTTGACTTAGATCAAATGTAGTGTTGCTAATATTCACCCCCTGGATTACTTATTTTCACCTCTTTCGAATTCTGCTAAGCAATACACAAAGAACTATTTCTGATTTTTTTTGTTTAAAAACGGCGGAGGCAATTTGCAAACGTAAATTGCAGAAAGACAAACATCCAGACCCGGTACAATTATTTGTAGCCCGTACAAATACTTGTTCGGTGTGGGATTCAAATCTGTGGCCCTGAGCGCTGCAACTCATTGCTGAGCTACTACGCCACGGAGTCTTAGCCGTTGTACCAATATTTATCTAAAACTATAATAATTATTATGTCCTCCAGACCAAATTTCGGTCATGGCGGCCTGCCTCAACGGAGACTAGGCATCGGCGCATTACAGGATTACAGTGCCCAAGTGTATGTACAAGCACAGGTGTAGTCCCTATTCCGTCATTGTCATAGTTCAATGGGACGGAGAGAGAATGAGAATTTCTTGACGGAAAAACTCAATACCTAATTGATTTTTGGCCCAATCCGGGTTTTGAATTCAGGATCAGTTGTCGCACTATTACAATCACTGGAGTCTAACGAGGCAGTCATCTTTTTAACTATAAAAAAGTATACATTAAAATCGCAATTGTGTCGTGTGCTTTAAAGGCGATTAGTCGACTTGCCGAAATGAATTAGTAAATCGGCGTCGACATTCCCGATGCGTCCCGTCCCACGAACAAAAAGTTGGGCGACAATCTCTAATTTATTTATGAGAATCGCCAGGCAGCGGCGATGGCGGGTTAGATCGCACGGACCTGTACAGATAACAAGTCTAAATTTTGATTGAGGGTATGCAATCTCCAAAATTGAGGATGGAGAAATTATTAGCAAAGTATGTTATATTTTTGCTAGACTTAAGTTACTCTTTTGTTTAATGATAATAATATTTATTCTCGGCATATTTCTACAAACCTGACTGAAGTCAAGTCAAGGCAATGCCTCGTTACAAGTAAAAAGGTCTGGTTACCACCATCCCAAACACAGCAGCATTAAGCTGCTATTTCACGCTAATATTCTGTGAGAGCGTGCTCCTTCCTCGTTAGAGCCGACAAACAGACAGACTCCATTATACGTGGTAGAGCCCTGCTGTAGCTATATTAGTAGTATAGTTGTAGCATGAATGGGTCCGCTCGACCGCGGAAACACCACGCCCTTACGGAATACCAGCGTAAAATAACAGCTTAACGCTGCTCTGTTTTGTGTGGTGAGTGTAGAAAACCGGAAACCCTTTTAACTGGAAACGAGGCATTCCGTCTTAGCCCTCAGAGGTGAGCAAGCATCTACATTTTATTCATAACCGAGGATAAATGTAGACGTCTACGGGCCACAGCATCCACTTACCATCAGGTGGACTGCGTATTTGTCAACCAAATTCTATTAAAAAAAAAACATTCAGACTGTAAAGCTTAAGATGGCTGTACTACGTAATAAATCCTTTTATTTTTAAGACTGGAATACAAAAAGGCTGAAATAAATATGCATAAAATTCATCAAAAATAGCAGACCTTAAATCCATCGACCAGCGCAATTACGAAAGAATCTTCTGATTAGCCTTAACTGGTTGTTGACTGATAATCATAATTAGCTCCAGCGGTTTTAGTCAATTAGGATGCGTTCTTTTATGTATATATATTCAGTTTAGTAATTATGTGCATTATATATTCGGGGTTATTTTGCAATAACCAACCGAATTTGCAGGAAGGTTCAGAATAAGTAATATAGGCAAATGGTGAAAAAAAATTAATAAAAAAATTCTCAAACATTCTGTCCATTACCTTCTAAATTCAAAATACGTAGTAGCGCATTATTTTAACTGATTTTACTACACACACACACACACACACACACACGCACACATTCGTAAGGGTCGATCGGTAGGCTAAAACGTTGATGCCCGTAAATCACAATCACTTTGGGATGATTTCAAATAATAGTAGAAGCCTTATTTACTCGTATTTTCAAAAACTGCAACAACAATTTATCATTATTTATAAAGTAGATAGATAACTCTTTATTGCATTTAAGCAAGGTTATTATATCGATTTAAGTGATTTCTACCCGACAAAACGAACGTAAACGGACATTGTGATTTTATATTTTGACGTATAGGTGTAATGTGCAATATGAAATAATCTGAAAAAGAATTATTATTATTAAAAATTATTAATAATAATAAAATTTATTATATTTTTGAACGTACCGTTTAAAATATGGCTACTCTTTGAAAAATAACCCTGTATATGTATAGATTACTATAGTTTTAAAAGTGGTGTGAAAGCTATTATTATCAAATAACATTTTCATAAATCATCGAGATGGCAGGACTCCTTTCTGCACAGTAGTCCGTCAGTTTCAACCACCAAGCAGTCATGCCTGTAACGCTGTATCCCGGTCTAAATGTTATAGAAAGCCGGTAGGTATGTTTACAGACTGGGTAGCAATATAGTACGTAAGTATAATATCCGGTTAATATGGTCACTTATAGCCTTGTTTGCATAGATGGCTCTGTGATACGATAGTTCTTCGTCAGTCAATCAAATAATAAAGGGTCAGGGTCTAGATGCCAGGCCATAAACTCCAAAAAAAATAATAATAAAGCGTCAAAAGGACGCTGCTTAATCGTAATAATCGTAAATAATATTCTAGTCAATTTTAGTATTGTGTGGTGTAGTTAGTTTTTTTAAATCGATTTTTCGAAGTGGTTCTAATATTGCCAAAGCTTTTTGCTATATGCTATTATTTTATTAATATATCAGATAAAATGTAAGACATTGTGTTTTTGACTCTGTCCTCCACCTAGTTAATGTTTTATACGGCAGTAAAGCTTAAGATGACCATACTAACCTAACGTACATTATATCTTATTCATCTGATGTGAGAACTCATTTTTAGACTCCTTTGTTTCCATTTGCATTCGCCAACTCATCTGATAACTATTGTCTGTGTAATAACTCAATTCTTCGATTCAATTCGTCGTCATATTGACGGCTAGGTGGCGCAGTGACGAAGCGTTTGGCCGCAGTGCTGCGAGGCCGCGAGTTTGAATTCCGCACGAAATATTCTCTCTTGAGACTGGTAGCCATCAACTAAATTCGGTGTGGAGGACATTTTAAAATTAAGATTGACTAACGCGCACCCAATCCACCTGCTAGTAAGTAGACACTGTGGCACATAGAACATCTACATATGTCCTCAATTAAGACTAAAATACAGATACGAGATACATCACGCCTGAGGGCTAAGATGAAATTCCTCTTTACCAGTAAAAGGGGTGTCCGGTTCTCTACACTCATCATACAAAACAATGCAGCATTATACTGTTGTTTTAAGCTGTAATTATGTGCTAGTGTGATCCTTCCCCGGTCGAGCCAACCCAATCGTGCCACAGCTATAATACGTTAAGATTTTGATATAAATTTACCAAACGAAAACTTTGCGAATCAAACATTTTTCTAAGACAGCACCGTAGTGACAACCCTATGAAGAGCTCCTAAGGGCCACTGATTTCCAATTCGATTCTATTTACGAAAAGAAGGGATGGCAGCGATTATTCTGAGTGGATTGATCTCTTGTGACGGTGCTAAATTTTATCGGCTGAGTAATTGAATTCTTTAAGGCACAATATTTTCTCCTTGGAAATACGAGTAATTCCTTTTTGTTGACTAAGATGAAATTCTAAAAGGAACTAAAACGAGATGTTATATTAATTTATTTAATTTAAAACTTTATTGTGTTCCTTTAGAAATAAAAGCATACAATTTTGGATTTATTGTCTAAGGCATTTTCTACCAGTTAATCTATCTAACATATTTAACTTATGACTATTTTCCGTACATAGGTATATATTACGATTTATTTCAATCTATTTTATTTATCTTTTTTCTTATATATAAAGAAATTGCTAACCGTTGGTCTCGCAAAAACTCGAAATTGGCTCGACCGATTTTGATGAACTTTTTTGTGTTTATTTGAGTGGATGGTTTAAAAACTCAATGGGACCCGGTAGGTGGCGCTGTTGTCGAGATACAGGAATCACCTGTGCGAAGTCGGGGCGGATCGCTAGTTATATACTGCATGACCTTTTTTACCGCGTCAAAAAAAAAACATGTGAACGGAGCAGAAGCCTATGGCTTTTATATTTTACAAAAAATTTAAAACAAAATTTTGAATTAAACCTTAGAAAAATTTAGCGTACCAAGTGTGTTTTGTGTTACGTGGTTTTGTTTACTTACCTCTAACAACTGTTGTCTTTATATTATTTTAAAAAGAAAGAAAAAAAAGTTTATTTGTCACAAACATTATAACAAAGAAAATAAATCTAGAAAAACAGGTTTTTTTAATCTCAACATGAATATTTAAAAAAAAAAACAGAAGGAGTAACGTAATATTCACCAAAATGGTCTCCACACAGCTTTAAGTCACGAATTGAAGATATTCCTAACGCTGATTTTAAGTTGAGTGTGAGGTAGATGACAAACAACAACAAGAAAAAAAAACAGAATATAAAATAAAACGAACAAATCTGCTTTTTGTGTCGTTATCAGGAAGATACCGTTGCCCATCTCCTGTTTAATTCTTCCATCTATTGCTTATTACGACAATCACGCCATGTTATGGGATTCCCCTACGCCACCACTACCATACCATTAATTCTAAATTTTTCATAATATTTGAAATGCTCTATGCTCCTGTAGTTAGAAAGCAAGATATTTGACATTTCCTTAACTGAAAGTCAGTGCTCTTGCAACCCCGGAAACCCCATTTTTGACATAATACTTGAAATAGACGTGGTAGAGCCACGCTACGGCTATATGTTACGGTTGTAGCACGAATGAGTCGGCTCGACCGGGGTAGGACCATGCTCTCAGAGAATACCGGCGTAAAATAGCAGCTTAATGCTGCAGTGTTTCGTATGGTGAGTGTAGAGAACCGGAGACCCTTTTTAATGGAAATGAGGCATTCCATCTTAGTACTCAGGGGTGACAGCGCATCTGCACGTTGATTCTTAATCGAGGATAGATGTAGATGTAGATCCTACCTATGAAACAAGACGGTGTTTTGTAAAAAAGACGGGGACAAAGTAAATTTATACTGCAGAAGTTGGTGGCAAAGTCATTAAGGGACGCCCTAAACGGTAGTTTATCGACCAAATTGGCGATATATTGAAGATACACCAAATGCAGATTAGCACTTTAACCGGCAAGCTTGTATGTGTTGTATATGATGTCAAAGATGCGTGGGAGGTGTGTCAGGATCGTGGCAAATTTAAGTTCGTCTCTGCCTACCTCTTTAAGTGACAGGCGTGAGATTTTGTTTCTATGTACGTATGTTACTATAAAAGGACAGATTCTCATCATAAACACACATCACTCTAAGTTACATAAAAAATTATACACGAAGTTTCGATCAATTGTTCCGACGTCAGAACAAGCCTTACTTTAAATCATAAATCAATCTTTCATAACGACGGATGTGTCTCAATCGAAATTAAAATTTTCCCTCCATATTCCTTGTTGTTTTCCGGCGCTCATACACATCGTGTGGCAAGTGCTTGTTAAACCGTATAAGTGTCGGATTACATTAGATCAATCTGGATAATGTTGCTTAATTTTAAACGTCTCTGTTTGTGCAATCCCGAAAAGTGCTGCCTATAACTGGCGGGCTAGTACATTGGATTATTATTAGTATTACCAAATATTCTTATAGATTGACGGATATTACTCTGTGGGTATATTACTGTACCGTATATTACTCTGGGCGGTTTTTACTTTGGTAATGAACACGTGATGTTGTATTTTTTTTAGTTTCAAGTAATAAGAAATTACATTTTATAATAATTTGTTTAAAATCTACTTCAGAATATGTTAATTCGTCTCATTCAAGTATTTGGGAGGTTTTGAGGGCAGTAAAGCCAACAGCCAGCAGAAAATCCACTTCTAACCATTACTATAAAACCATACAATAAAACGAGAGAAGTAGGTAATCCGCCGGCGAATCTCGTTTTCTCGCATAATCACGCATTTATAGCTAAATATTTGTGATTCTTGTCGCTAAATGGGCTTAAATATCTTATAAGATGTAAAAAATAAGCAATTAGTGATTATTTTCATAAAAGTTAAAGAATTTTGTGGTATTCCTAAGGTTTATTTACATTTAAGCGTGTATCGAGGTGTTGGTAATTAATTAGAGCAATCGATCAAAGCTGTCACTGCGATCTCGATGCATCGCATATGAAATTAATAATACGCCATCGCATTCGATTAAAATCTGAAAAAATCGCATTAATACAATTCATCATCATCATCGTCAGCCTGCGGCAGTCCACTGCTGGACATAGGCCTCTCCCAAGGCGCGCCACTTAGCCCGATCTTCGGCTACACGCATCCAGTTTCTACCAGCCACCTTGCACAGATCGTCGCTCCATCTGGTCAGGGGGCGTCCCACACTACGCCTAGACGCGTTCCCCACTCCATAACACGTCTACTCCACTGGTTGTCACCTCTGCGACAGACATGACCAGCCCATTGCCATTTCAGCTTACAAACACGGAAAGCTATGTCAGTAACCTTGGTTCTCCGGCGGATTTCTTCATTTCGAATTTTGTCTACCAGAGAAACTCCGAGCATAGCGCTTTCCATTGCTCGCTGAGCGACTTTAAGCTTTTGGAGCAGACGTATCGTCGGTGTCCACGTTTCGGCACCATCAGTGAGTACGGGCAGAACGCACTGGTTGAAAACTTTTGTCTTCAGACTTTGCGGTATTAATACTAGTACCCGGTTGACCGAGCTTTGCTCGGTATTTTTCGCTCGGTTTTTTTTATTCGTGTGTTTTGGAAAATATATTTAGATACAAATTACATACCGATGAAATACGAATAATATTTTTTGATCTTAGCGACATAATAGAAAAAACTGAACTGGTTATTTGAATAAAAAATCATGAATGCAATTAGTTTAATTTAAATTTTCGTGTTTTTAAAAAATACTAAAAAAAGGGCTCGAAAAAATAGATTTTCTCAAAAAAGAAAGGCACTTGAAAAAAAAATTAAAAATTTCGGTCGGTCTGTCAAGGCTCGAACCATGGTATTACGATTTTGTGACCGACTAATATACCAATTAAGCTATTTGTAATCATTAACAAACTGTCAAAATTTACCTTCTTATTCTAACGATATTGTAGCAGTTTTTCATTGCCTAAAACACGGACAAAAAGACATTTTCTAAAAATAAATCTTAGCTAGATCGATTTATTACCCCCGAAACTCCCTGCACACAAAATTTTATGAAAATCGTTGGAGCCGTTTCCGAGATTCCGATTATATATATATATATATATATGTATATATATATATATATATATATATATATATATATATATATATATATATATATATATATACAAGAATTGCTCGTTTAATAGTATAGGATTATTATACGTATATATTAACTTAGTTATCAGAGTACCTGACTACGCCGCAGGTCCTGTGTTTTATCAAATGCGATACGGTCGAGCCTTTTTTTTAATAGAAGTAATGGTCACAAACGAACGAATAAGTGGACGCTACGCCTAAATTTATTCTCGTTTTAAAATGTCCGATGGGTTGTCACCCTCGAAAACTAATATGTTATGCCTCGTTAGTAGTTAAAAAGGGTCTCAGGGTCTCGTCACTTACCATACAAAATACAGCAGCATTATGTTGCTATTTTGCACCGATATTCCGTGAGAACAAGGTCCTTCCCTGGTCATTCCCTGGTCATAGCCGTAAGACGCTAATAGCTCTACCACGTAAAAAGATACCACAGAGCTACTCTAATAAGCCTTGGTAGTGCAGTTGCTTAGCATTTGGCTGTAGTACTGTTGACTACAAGTTCGATTCTCGAATGAAAGGAGATTTGTATGGCCTATAAACATTTTATTTAAGTATAAATGTTTGTCAATGTGCAATGTATGTATGTTTAAACACCTTCATAATTAACGAGTTTTTGAAATTTCCTGGTGCTAGTATAACTAAAGTTTTTCTTAAAAAACTACTTCTAAAATCATCCGTTAGCTGTCGCTAAAATGATCAAAATCAGCTTTGGTACATCATTAACGTTATTCTTATGTGTTGAGAGTGCCAACGGGTCAGCCCCATAACCAGTCACCAAACGTTGGGAAAGAAAAGGCACTCAGGATTGATAATATATCTGCATTTTGATTCTTAGTCGACGATATAATATATTGATGTGTATGGGCCTAATCATCCACGCCATTAGGGGGATAATAATAATAATAATAATAATATTCCACAACTATCACACAACGCCATCTAGTCCCAAGCTAAGCAGAGCTTGTGTTATGGGTACTAGACAACTGATAAACATACTTATATATTTCTAAATACATAAATATTATAGATAAATTACACCCAGACACAGAACAAATGATCGTGCTCATCACACAAACACTTGTCCTGGGTGGGAATCGAACCCACGACCTCCGGCTCAGCATTCAGGGTCACTAACCACTAGAACAACAGGCCTGTCAAAATAGGATAGGATCGTTCGTCACTATATCATCATATAGGTTCAGAATACTATGTTTCACTGTGTGCATTTCTCGTAGTTTCTCATGTAAATAGATTATTTATCAAAGTGATCAACCATTTTAAATTATGGACTAATTAACATTGTCAACATTTCTCGTATTCTAATATACCGCGTGTTATGTTTATAGGTACACACACTGTCACATGCTTTTGTCCGATTTATGTATCGAATCAACAGTAAATAATGTAACCAACAACTCGTAAGTAGGACCACTGTCGCATAATTTTGTCCGATTTATATATGGAACCAATAACTCGATCATTAAGAAAATAATGTAACCAACAACTCGATCATTATGTATAAGTAGGGTCACTGTCGCATACTTTTGTCCGATTTATATATCGAACCAACAACTCGATCATTAATTAAATAATGTGAAGAAATTGAAAATTAAGGATGTAGTACGTGAGGATAATATGGTCATCCCGTAAATATGGTCACTTTCTTATGACTCAAAAACTACAGCCTTGTTTGCATAGAGATGGCTTTATGATACGATAGCTCTTCATCGGTCAATCAAATGATAAAGTCAATTTGACAGTCGACATTATAGTAAATATTATAGTCCATAAGTATGGTGTAGTGTGGTTAGTTTTATTTAAGTTGATTTTTCGAAGTGTTCCTAATTATTGCCATAGCTTGATTGCTATTTTTTTCTTAATATATTAGTTATAGTATATGGCTTTGTTTTTTTGTTTCTGTAATCCTCCTATTTTTGGTTTTATAAGGCTGCATAACTTATGGTGACCATATTACCTAATATGTATATATAATATTAAAATTTCGTTTTAAGTCCTAGAAAGAATTAACAAGAAAAGGTTTTAAAAATGTTTTTAAAGTAACGATGGCATTCAAAGTTTTATTTCTATATTCTTTATTGCATTCCCTATTACAAAAGAATACAAAGGGCGGACTTAATGCCTTTAAACAATTTCTCATCATGGAAGTAAAATTAACCACACAGAGACTGTTTATGCCACCTAAGTAATATAACAATCGTCCATCACACTTGAAGATAAACTTTGAAATAAATACTTAGGCATTTTAACTGTGACGACTCATTGATTAACACTAAATACAATTGTGAGACTCATTGATTAGTACTAAATAGATTAGTACTAGAACTAAATAATAATGCATCAATCCGATATGGGAAATAATAAAGTACTATAGAAAAAGAAGTTATAAATTTGTTAGTTTTTTTGTTCATATATTTACGTTCCCGTGCTTTACGCACGTAAAGCCAAAAAAAAAGTTTTAGACGAAAATTTGTTATTCCGGATCCACACATTAAAATATAGAAGTTATGCCGAAATACTTTCTATTCGAATTTATACGTCTAGACAAAGATTTCCATCGAAAAGTTAAATAAAGGCTAATCGAAGCCGAGGAAGCAGGCACATCGATTTCTACAACTTTCAGCAGGGATAATTGGATTTATGTATCGTCTCAATGCGTTTCTACCAGTTAAAATTTCAACAGAATTAGAACTACAGTAACATTGTAAATAGTTCTATGTCCGACTTCTCCAAATTTATTTCTGATAATAATTTCTTTATACTGACACGGCGCCTGATTAAAATTTTCTTTAAGTAGTACAGCGTAATTACAATCTTAAATTACTATAAATTCGTTAAATTACTATAATAAATTTTTATTTCATCCACTGTGTCGGTAATCACGAGGCCAATGTTTAAAAAATCATCAGTTCTCATGTGGGTGTTTCAAGTCAGAACTTCAAGGTATTTCTTTGAGACCAACAGATTTTTGCATTTCAAAAAGTGCCAGAATTATTCAGGTAGGTAATAAGACTTGTAAATTGTGAGCTAGAAGAACAGCTAGAATAGATCTGTTTACGGATTAACAATTGCTAATGATAGTTAGACGCTGTTTTCTGTGGGTTTAAAGTTATGAATTAAATCCAGTCAATTTATTATTTAAAAAAAAACGAATGTGACAAGCGAAGTTATAGTTCGTCTAGAAGTATTCAGGTAGGTAATATGACTTGTAAATTGTGAGCTGGAAGAACAGCTGGAAAAGATCTGTTTACCGCTTAACAATTGCCAATCATAGTTAGACGCTGTTTTTGGTGGGCTTAAAATTATGAATTAAATCCAGTCAACTTATTATTTAAAAAAAACGAAAGTAATAAGCGAAGTTATAGTTCTTCTAATGGTAATAAGTGCTGCAGTCCATGAACACCTGGTACCTGCAGTCAACTTCAGACAAAGAAGACTACAGATGCGTTATCACCTCCGAGGACAAAGAAGGATAAAATAAAGTTACAGCCTATATACGTCCCACCGCTGGGCACAGGTCTCCTTTCATTTCTGAGAGGGTTTTAGGACAAGGAAGTGTCCGCCGCGCTGCCCCAATGCCTGTTGACGAACTTCACGTGTCTACGAAATATTTATTTTCTTATTTCTCAGACATGCAGGCTTCGTCATGATGTTTTCCTTCACCGCCGAGCACGTGGTGAATCAGCACTTAAAATTGCAATTAACAATTTCATTGGTGCCGGCGGGGATCAAACCCAGGCAACGCATCTGCATTCGTAATCGAAGATAAATATAGATACACCTTGTCTATGGCCACACCATCCATTTACCATCAGATGGACTGTGTGCTCGTTTGTCACCCTTAGTCTATAAAAAAAATTATATTTAAGTCGGTTGTACAAAATTTTTAATTTTAAATATTACTTATCTTTGTATGCATCTATTATTATTTAAAAGATAATCTATCTTTATAAAACTTGTGTAACCTAAAATATAAAAATGAATATCTGTTTCCTTGTCGGTCTGGGTTCCTATACCACTCATCCGATTGTGATATCTAGTAGTCACCAAGTGGTCGAAATTTTACCATATTTTTTTTAAGTTTGTATATTAAGCAATTTATAAAATATTTCACTTTCAACTGCACAATTAAACACAAATGTATCATATACAGGTTGTACAATAAACGTCTATTTGCCCCCACAGGCTGTTGAAAAGGGAACGAAATAAATTCAAAATCACACAAAACTAAGTAGTAATTATTTGTAGGCAATATTTTAAACTTCTTTGGCGACAATTTCTACTCTTCTGGTACTGTAGTGGTTCAGGGGCTATACGCTCGCTGTAAATTTCACAGCGGCACCAATGAAATTGGTGAAAAATTCGCCAAGACGCATTGGGGCAGCGCGGTGGACATTTCCCAGTCCTAAAAAATCCAGCGGTAGGACGTATATATATGTAACTTTAAACTTTAATTTCTACTCTTTTTTAATTAAAATTTTTGGCTTAGATGCTTGTCCTTTAAGCTATTTCTTTATTTCATTCGGGATCTTTCGATTTTTTTCTTCACAATATACTTCACATTGCAAAGTTTTTGGGAGATTTATCGTCAAATCTAAACTAAACCTAAACTAAAACTATCTAAGCTAAACCCAGCGAAAGTTGATAATGACAGTCACTCAAGTTCATAAGGCGCCTAGGCGATCAAAATACCAGCAACCGCGAAGCACTTGTTTCGTCGTTTTCTGTAGTAGTTCACATGTGCAGACACAAAATCGCATCACTTTTACGTATCAAAATCCACTTCAAACCATTACGAGTATTTGAACGATAAATCAGGAGCAACAATCCGTCGACGGTCTAGTTCCTGCCTGTTCGTTTTCTTTCTCTTCTTTGGGACTGTTTGACCACAGGCTATTATACGCTTGACATGGGCAGTAAACAAACAACAGACTTTTATGTGTTTGACGTTGGCAGTATGAACGTAAGCAATGAATGAATTATTTATTTTAATTTAATGTAATTGTAACACTAGTACAATTACAATTACAATTACAATTACAGTACAATTACATTAAATTAATTACATATACAATTACATTAAATTTAGTTACTTATAAACTTTAGCTATCTGCACTCCTTCTTCATACAAACGTTAACTATGCCAAATCGCACACTCCTTCGTGCGCGCAGTATATTTAAACACAGAGATGCAAAGTTTTCCGTTCACGTATAAAAGATATTTTAGCAACTGTTTTGTGCGCGATCACGAAGGTTTCCGACAAAAAAACTACGTACGTCTGACGTAGCTTCCACGTTGTACAAAATTATAAAAACTGTTTAATAAAAATCAATTAATCAAGAAAACAAAAATCTTATACGTGGTAGAGCCATGCTGCAGTAATATTAGTAGTATAGTTGTAGCACGAATGGGTCGGCTCGACCGGGGAAGGACCACGCTCTCCCAAAATACCAGCATAAAATAGTAGCTCAATGCTGCTGTGTTTCGTATGGTGAGTGTAGAGAACCGGCGACCCTTTTTACTGGAAACGAGGCATTTAATCTTGGTCCTCATGGGTGACAATGCACTTCATTTTGATTCCTTATCGAGGATAGATGTAGATGTCTATGGGCCACAGCAACCACTGAAATATATAAATAAATGCATTGAGTTGGTCCACATTGTACTCAAATTCTAATTTCTAACGCTATCCAAGATTGCGTATACGAATAAAAAAAGTAAGCAAAAATTAAATCGTTCAGATGAATAGCGTCTTAGAGGTATTATGTTAATTCAGCCATTATGCCGTTGGGCCTCCACAAAAATTATCGGTGCTTGCACTATGCCATTAGCGTGTTTTTGTTGGCCTCCCAGACCATGTTTGTTTTTCGCTGCTTTAATGTTGTGTTCGTTGCGTATTTAATTTTCTACCTCCGTGTTCGTGGAGTTGATGACTTTATCACGTAAATTGATATCCGGTTGTGATTGCATCACGTTTATCATTATGATTTTAAATATGATAGGCCCCTTCGGCTGCGCGTGTGGTATTAAGTGCTTTACATTTTTAGCTGATGAAACTATAATGTCAGAAGAATTTTGGAAATAGTTTAACAAAAGAATTTGATGATCCTAATCTGCTTGAACACCCACGAACAACAATGTATGCCTTGGAGTTCGTGTGTTCAAACAAAACGTTTAAGTATGCATCAAATGAAGTTTATACTCACATACGAATTTATAAAGGTATAAACTATTAATACAGATTTACACAAGAAAGATCCTGTGGATAAAAGAAAATACAGTAAAAACTCGGGGGCTAAACGCATGCCGTTGATTTCTAATGCACTAGTGACCTGGGTTCGATTCCAGCCGGCACCAATGATATTGTTCATGTTTTAAATGCTGATTTACGACGTGCTTGACACCGAAGGTAACCATTTTAAGGGAACTTTAATAATATGGTTTGAATCCGGTTTGTATATCAAAGCGTTAGGACCCTTAGCTACCGCAGCGCACAAATATAACAGTAATATCCAACTGCATATATGTTACCAACCCTAGAATGCAAATTTTGGATCGTGAATGTTTATTTTGAAAGTACAACAATAGTATTAAATTGTTAATAAACGAGTGTGGGTTACATACTCGTTTATTCCATTTCTTAATAAATTACGCATTGGTTTACTTACGTCAACCATACATTTGACTATTGTAACTCCTGTAATGAATTGGTGAATGGCTATACAAACACGCTATTAATATGAATATAGGATGCCCATTGAAGAGGCACCGGTCACAAAAACCAATGGGCAAATTTATATTAATCGGTGGCCCCTAGGCAGTACAACGGCTTCCAAATGAGGCCCATGTAGGGTCACCAGGAATGTTTAAATAGTAAAGAATATTTAAAAGTTATGATAAGTGCAATGTTTAAAAAACTGATTTTGTTTAACCGACTTCGAAAAAACGAAGGTACTCAATTCGATTTACTGATTTGAACTGATTTTATAATGAATATAGTATTCACCTCGAGGTTAATTATTTCTAAATTGTAGAAAAAATTCCGCGCCTAAAGTTTAAAAGATAGGTGATGTAAGTTTTAATGAAAGTAAGAACCTATAGACAGTGTTCTGGATGTTACTTTGAGTTTGTGTAATTGTTTAGTTCATTCTAAAGGGTCAAAACATCATAAAGGGAATTTCAATTAATTAAATTCAATTAATAATTAATTTCAATTAATTAAATTCAATTAATTTCAATTAACTAAATTCAATTAATAAGTAATTTCAATTAATGAAATTCAATTAATAATTATTTTCAATTAATTAAAAAAACACATAATTTAATACCTTGTGAAGGCTCGAGGCTTTATTCTTTCGAAAAACTTCGTTTTAGCATCCGTCTGCGTCTGATACTTCTGATTCTACGAGTACTATGCCACATTCTCACGACTATAATATAATCTCATGGCAATGTAAAATATACTTGTATTGTTAGTATGAACTAGGTTCTTTAAAATACTAATAATACACTATGATACTCGTATGGTTACTATGAACTAGGTTCTTTACGTTTAAAATACTAATAATATGCTATAATACAGAATTGACTCTTTTTTTTAATTTTATGATTCTAGTATGAAGTCGATAATGTCCGAGATTAGTAAGACATGTGGAGTGTCTAATCGCGAGCTAATTTCATATTTTACAGTTGAGGCGCTTTGAAAGCTGGTTTATTATCAATTTGTCCGTGAACTTTGGAAGTATTTTATTGTGCCCATAAATCTGAGACCTGGTTACTGCCGAAATTAACGTAAGTACGAATACATATTCAAACATACGCTATTAGAGTGCCGCTTTAGTATGACAGATTGTGTATGTACAAGTCACTTTTATATGAAAACATCCGGGTCGGAACAAAATTATTTATTTATTTATTGTACTTACATGTGGTTTTGTGTGATACATTACAGCACATGCACCCAGCATTTTTATTATAGGAGAGGGGGCAAACAAGCATACGGCTCACCTGATGGTAAGTGATTACCGCCGCCCATGAACAACTGCAGCAACACCAGGGGAATTGCAGATACGTTGTCGGCCTTTTAAAAAGTAGTAGGCTCTTTTCTTGACGGTCCCTAAGTCGTATCGGTCTACAAAAATCTCTGGTGGTAGTCGATTCCACAAGGAAGTTGTGCGAGGAAGAAAACTTATTTTAAATCGCGCGGTGGTGGACCGCCAGTCATCCAGATGGTATGGATGGTATCGCAAGTTTTTTCGCGGTGTGCGATGGTGAAATTGTGCGGCTGGAATTAGATCGAACAATTTCTCAGAGCACTCCCGCGATAAAATACGCAAAGAGATGCAACATCTTTTTGCAGTGCCAGTGAGTCTAGCCGATCGGAAAGAACTCGGTCACCGGCGATTCGAACACACGGGACAGACGGGAACAGCATTCCATGTGCGGCCGAACCTGCGCCTTGTAAAGTTGCAGGTGGTGAGCCGGCATGAAATAATGTCGCGCTCTGCTGTTCACGCCAAGCTTTTTAGATGCCAATTTGGCCTTCACTACCAAGTGACCACGAAACTGCACGTCACTCGATATGTCGACGCCAAGGATTCCAATACTGGCTGAGGCAACAAGGAGAGTGCCTTGAAACTGAGGAGATACGACGCAGGCGTTTTTTTTTGCGGTTAGCATGGGTATAACTATGAAATAAGGTTAGCTATATCTCTAATACCTCAATTCTAATACTAATATTCATATATTTTATACATTGTAGGTATTATTATAGTATTTAGTATACCTTAAATTACTTTATTTATTTATTTAATTTTACATAATATTCATCTAATTTATAGAAATATTTCTAAATCAAAAATATATTTAGTGCTATCACAAACTCCTTATATTCTTCCATCTCTATTATACCTTTGGGTAATGTATTATATTATAGTTTCACTGTCGTGGAATATGGTCCAGAAATATATATATACATATATATATATATATATATATATATATATATATATATATATATATATATATATATATATATATATATATATATATATATATATGTATATATATATATATACATATATAATATAATATACATATATACATATATATATATATATAAGTACAGAAGCAGCTCGGAGAAAGTTGGCGGTGATTCTCCCCCCGTGCCACGAAAGCACGTAAAGTACTGCGCTTGATCTCATTTTTGTCGTGTTGGATTTTCATTACTGCTATTGTGGACTACTATTGAGGACTATGTCACTGAGGGTATGGAGACTGCTTGCTCACTTACTCGTGAACTATAATCCTAGATCCTAGATGGCTAGTTTCCGTTGAGACTGGTCGATGTGACCGAAATTCGGAATATTTTTTATGAATGCAACTGTGTTTAATCAACTTAATTTTACGTGGTAGAGTTTGACCGTAGTGCATAATATCTGGACCACGAATCAGTTGGCTTGACGGGAGAAGGATCACGCTAGCATAAAAACAACATTGTGAAACTAGTAAGTAGATTCTCGCTGCAGCAATATGACGGTTCTAGCACGAGAAGATCTTCTCAACTGGGGTGACATCACGCTGACATAAAATACCAGCGTAATATAGCAGCATAATGCTGCAGTGTTTCGTATGGTGAGTGTAGAGAACCGGAGACTCTTTTTACTGGAAACGAGGCATTACATCTTAGTCCTCAGGGATGACAGCTCATCTGCATTTTGATTCTTAACCGAAGATAGATGTAGATATTAATCAGTCACAGCATCCACTTACCATGAGGTGGACTGTGTACTCCTTCAATAGCACCAAAACCTATACACTATAAATCGATAAGTAGAGTTATACTTAGGTTTAAAGCAATCAAAGCCCACGTGCAGCCAATTTTTCACACCTTAGTTCGTTAACAATATGCCATTCATCAAAACTGTTTATGCTCCGATAGAAGGAAACACATTAAGATAAAGGCGGGATTAGCACGTCACGTTCTGACAAGTCCTAATTAGCATTGTGGATTGTTATCAAATCGGCAGCTAGGGAGAGATTTATCATTCGGTTCGTGTTTGACAGGCAATCTGTTTCACCCATTAGTAAATGGACGAGATTGTATATAATATAGGGCATTCTGTGTACTCTACATATCGATTTTTCTCCCATGCTGTTATAATTGGTCATTGAATCGGAATACTAAGTCAAAAGCTATTGGTAGAGCTTAATAGCAGAGAGGTATATATACATACTACAGGTTGTAAAGGAATTCATCACAGTCTTCAGAAGGGACAATCGCATTTGGTTGTCTTTAAAGTTGGCTCCAGGTGTCCATGGACTCCCACTCTTCCAACGGGTTCCGGCCTTGTCGTTTCGGGGGGCCTTAGTAGCTTTTGCTTAGTCATCCATAGTGTACTAAGAGGAACTAACATGGCTATGCCGAGGTGGAGGGCCGACTGAGGTGGTTTGGCTTGCGACTTCGGATGTGTGTTGGTGAGCTGCGGCGGGAGGGTTTTTCTCTCCTATTGTGCGAAGTCAAAACGCTACTCTTGGAAATGGAAGGAAGCATGTGCATAGGAATTCATGTAGGATATAACTTTACTTTAGAGCCACGCTGTAGCTATATTATGGTTGTAACACGAATGGGTCGGCTCGCCCGGGAAAGGACCACGCCCTCACAGAATACCAGCGTAAAATAGCAGCGTAATGCTGCTGTGTTTCGTATCGTAATCGGAGACCCTTTTTTACTGGAAACGAGGTATTTCATCTTAGTCTTCAGGGGTGACCACGCATCTGCGTTTTGATTCTTAATTGAGGTTAAATGTAGATGTCTATGGGCCACATGATCCAGTTACCATCGGGTGGACTGTGTGCGCGTTTGTCATCCTACCCTATAAAAAATTCGTTTCGACTGTATAATGGCGGTGTAAGAGTCTCCACTAGCCCACATCGTCCCGTGGATGTCGTAAGAGGAGACAGAGAGAAACAACCAGGATGTGGGCAACAGCGCCTTCAAAAAATAAAATCTGCAGTTTCCAACACACATGGCAAGCGTGGCAACTATGGCAAATTTCTACTCTATGAAACAATCTATGGCGGAGGCTTGTGTACAGATCAGTAACGATATTTCTACGCTCGGTGTGCATTGTCTTCGTTTATAAAAGTTTTACAAACAAACATAGAATCTATTTAAATAGTATTTCCATTTACGCTCTCTACTATAACTAAATGTCTTAAATGAGAAATGATTGTGTGGTCCGACTCGCCGTTCGTTCCGTCAGATCAATTTGCACAGACAATTCATTGAAATTTACGGCCGCCGAAATTTTATTGCGGTTTCCTACTGGCCGAGAGCTCTTTAGATCGGGAACGAGGATATTTATTATTTTTAAGTGCTACAGCTGTTTAGTAATTTATTTGTGTTTGTCTAAGTAGCCATCAGAGTAACTGGCTACTTTGCACTGAGTTTTGTCCAGCTACCAACATTTTTTTAGTTAACAATCACCACTACAAGGTAAAATAATCCAAAGCCCTATTTCGTCAAGAGGATGTCGCAAAAGGCAATGTCGATAAGGCAAAATCACTTACTTACTTACTTATCTTCACGCACAATCCCTAACGGGGTAGCCATAAGGAACAGATCGCCAAGTATCACGATCCTTACATACCTCTTTCCCTTCTTTCAGGTTCATTATCTTCTTCATACATGCACGTCTAGGTATCCGAATACTCTTGACCTTCCCCTCTTCGAGTAATTTGCTCACATGGTCTTCGAAAGTTGGTCTCGGTCTACCTCGACACCTTTTAATATTTACTTTCGCGCTATGTATTTTCTTCACCATTCGGTCTTCACTCATTCGCTCAACGTGCCCAAACCATCGGAGTACGCCCCTATCAATTTTTGTGATAAGGTCATCTTTCAATCCTGCCATATTGCGAATCTCTTTGTTTCGCTTTCGGTCGGCTATGGTAACGCCGCACATATTACGAAGAGATCGCATCTCCACTGCATTCAACTTGCTTTTATGCTTTTTCTGGCATACCCAAGTTTCGCAGCCATATAACAAAGTCGCTACCAACACTGCGTTATGTATTGCAAGGCGTGCACTCTTCATTAATATAAGGCAAAATCAGATACTTTTTATACAAAGCGGATGATGTGGCCCATAGAAATCTAGTATATTCGATAAAGAATCGAATTGCAGATGGTTTGACACCCTTGGGAACTAAGATGGAATTGATGAATAGATGGATGGCTCGACCGAAGTAGGACCACGCTCTCACGGGATGGCATACTAGCGTAATATAGCAGTTTAATACTGCTGTGTTTCGTATGGTGAGTGTAGAGAACCAGTGAGGGAAAAGAACCCTTTTTACTGGAAACGAGGTATTCTATCTTAGTCCTCAAGGGTGACAACGCATCTGCATTTTGATTCGTAATCGAGGATAGATGTAGATTTTTATGGGCCGCAGCAACCACTTACCATCAATTCATTCAACGGAGACTGGCTGTCTCCGTTGAATGAATTGATGGTAAGTGGTTGCACACAGTCCACCTGATGGTATGTGGATGCTATGACCTTTAGAAATCTAAATTTATCCTTTATTTTATTTCGTAGATTAAGTATCAAAATGTAGATATCCCCGTCACCCGTGAGGACTACGATGGAATGCCTCGTTTCCTGTAAAAAAGGTCTCCAGTTTTCTACACTCGCCATACGAAATACAGCAGCATTAAGCTGCTATTTTACGATGGTATTCTGTGAGAGCGTGGTCCTCCTCCATTCGAGCCGAGCCGTTCGTGCTACAACCATAATATAGCTGCAGCGTCGCTCTACTACGTAAATAGTAATCACTAATCACTAATAATCTCTTTAGTCTTAATAAAAGCAGAACTTGTTCCAAATTCGTAAAACATGATAATACCTCAGCGTTATTTTTATTGCAAAAATGAAATGAGATCAATGAGTAGATTTTAATGTCGAAACGTTGCCAAGTTTTTTTATGACTACTTAACAGTCCGTAATTTTTTCAGTACTGCGATGAAACGGTTCGGCGCTGGTGCGGGCCGGTATTCTAGTAAAAAAGCTCGTGAATCACACACCATTTAAAGCGATAGTATATTATCATTAGAGCTGTACCAAATCTTAATATAATTTTAACTACATGAAATTGCGTGTAATAAATATTTACATAACTAATCAATTGTTTACGGGTAAGGTATAGTCCAAAGTTTTGAAGGAAAACATTGTAAGAAAGCCTATGTGTCTGAGATTTCTATTTATAAATAACTATTCCGTAATGTTTTCTTAAATTTACGCGAACATTACACATTGAATAAAACTATTATTTACGGATTTTATCGCGTTTAATTACTTTAATTTATTTTTATTATTATCCCGACGTTTCGGGTGCTTTACAGCACCCATGGTCACGGGGGGGACTGAGATGTTTGACGTCCCAATGTCATAGTTAGTCCGGCTACCTTCAGTTTTTTTAATATTAATTTGTGGTCCGATTTACGCAAAACGAGCTTATAGTATCATGAAGTCTTGCAGTGGTATGCTTGGGTTTGGGTTTAATTTTGTTAATTATGGGATCCCAAGCAGGTGGTAGCACCCAACCATCTTCTCTATTGAAATTTGGATGTTTTTTAATTTCAATAGCCTCGCGTATCATCCTTGGTAGGAATCGGTGTTCTTTTGCGAGAATTTGTGGTTTATCAAATCTAATGTAGTGGTGGGGACGATCTTGAATTTGTTCGCAGACTGCAGACTTCACATCAGCTATATATTCCTTCACGCGGGTTTTTATAGATCTCTTTGTTTGACCTATGTAAGAGAGACCACATTCACAATCTAGCTTGTACACACCTGCATCTTGTAGAGGAATATTACATTTGATGGATGGTAAAAATTGACTAATCTTCTTCAGCGGCTTGTAGTATGTCTTAATGGACGCTCGCTTCAAGATGTAGCCAATCTTGTCCGTGACTCCTCTGACATATGGTAGTAGAGCAGGCGCGCGCTCGACTGTGGCCGGCTTCACTCGTTCACTGTGACGTAGGCGCGGGACCCGAATGGAACGTTACAGTCGTTCCGTAATGAAGAAATCCGCAGTAAAATAAAGCAACCGAAATCGTCTGTAGAAAAACTTGAACCGAAAAAGCTTATTTTATAGAATAAGGAGTGACAAGCGACCACACAGCTCTCCTGGTTGTAAGATGATGTGGCGCATAGACATCTACATCTATCATCGAAAGATGCGTCGTCACCCTTGATAACTAAGATTGAAGGTCTCGTATCCAGTGAAAAGCGTCTTCGATTCTCTACACTTACTATACGAAACACAGCAGCACTTAGCTTTTACGCTGGTATTCTCACAGAATGTTCCTTTTCGGTCAAACATGGCTCTATCACATATATTGCACACCACACCAAAATCAAAATCACGAAAGAAAAACATTTTCAAGAAAATAAACAGTCACAAACAGTGCTATACGGTCCATATTATGGACTGTCACGGATATCCCAATCTGTTGTTGGTAACTGAATAGACTTCAGTAGTAAGTCTATATCACAAAAGTCTATTCAAGTTGTTTATCGTTATAACATTAACAAACTCTCTGTCCACGAAAAGACACAATAGTGAAACAATCGTAATGTTCATATATGACTCACATTCGTTCAAATTCCTTTTGCCACCAAGCAATATTGCATGCACTGTCGTCTTCCTGTTTGAAGGGTATGGAGAACCAGTTTATTGACGGACTATGAGGCATTCCATCTAACAGTGACACCTCATCTGTAGTCTTTGTTGGATGGTGATTGCAGAAGGTTATAGACAGTAGTATACTTGCATCGGGTGAACTGCAAATTCGTTTTTCACTTCAGTTTTATAAAAACAAACATAAAGTCGAATTTCTCCGGAAAAAGGTTAGAGTAAAGAGTCCCTTTGTTGTTTGTATGAAACGGCTACCGTTTATAGTCCACAGCTGAAAGGAATTCGCTAACTTTGAGTCCGAGGCCTTTAAAATCTCCTTGCTAACACCAAAAATGTATATTGTGGCTATCGTGAGTTTTGGATCGTTTTAAATCTCAAACCAAAATGCATAGTTAAAATGAGTGAAAAGTAATAAAATTTGCCAGAATTCAGGCGTAATTTAGCACTGTGGTATATTTTCCAAAACTTGCTTTAAAACTACGTTGCTATAAGTGTCTATGAGCCACAGCATTCACTTATCTTTAGGTGAACTTTTCGCTCGTTTATCACTCTTACTTGTATTAAAAGCGAGGGTTTGAACCAGGGATTAACATTACAGTTGTTAAGTTTTTAACCTAGTAAAGCCACGCTGCAGCTGTAAAGGCTGCGTCACGAGTGGTTCAGTTCAACCGGATTAGGTCCTCACTCTCGCAGAACCCATCGTCCAATAGCAGAATAATACTGCTGTGTTTCGGTGGTGAGTGTAGAGAACCGAAGGGTGACACCACATCTAATATGTAGTATGTCTATGAGTCACAGCATCCAGTCAACATAAATTGAACAGTGTGTAGTTGTTACCCTTATAAATATATTAGTCGCAAGTTATCAATGTTATCGAAATAGCTCAGAAGTCAACTTACTAAGCTATGGCATATTATTATTCGTCCTGTGTGGTCCATATAGACGCCCACTCGGGTCTAGACGTAACTCTGGTGATTTACAAGGAACAGTCAGTCTTTAATTAACAGTTCGCGAGGCTGACTCACTCATTAGTTGAACGTAGAGACGTGAACCTCGAAAATTCACAGAATTACAAGAGCAATGCAGAAGTGTGTCTGTATGTTAGTGTGGCCTTTACAAAGAAAGAAATGATGATTATGTGATGTTATAAATTAAAATACGTTTAACTTTTTCAATTAAAACTCCGCGATTGGTAATCAATCATACGTTTATTAATTACAGTCTATCAAAGTTATCTAGTTATTTAATTGCCTAAGTAATGAAAACTATAAATTTTTGCAAGATTTAGCAACACAGTATAATATTACGTTTATTCTAATTTTTTTATCAAACCTGGAAATATCGATGTAGATGATAACATTATTTACAAAACTTTGTAGTTTAAAGACGCTGTTGTAGTTATGTTTTTGTATTCAACTTTGAAATGGTAAATAAATTTTTTTAAAAGCTCACTGTGGCCTTGCTTCATAGGAGTGATATTTGCCATAGTTGCGGCGTTGGCAAGGCGGGTTGGCAACCAAAGTTTTTTTAATCCTTTGAGTGTGTTATCAGAATGATGCTTCTGCCCATCTCCTGTTTGATATCTCTTTGTCGCCTATTACGACACCCACGGGATATAGGGATATTGCGATTCTCATACGACGTCTAAACGGCAAGATAGCTGATTGGTATAAAGATTGGTATAAAGTTAAATTAAAAGCAAAAAATAATTTCAATATTCACGCGGACGATGCCATGGAGAAAACACTAGTTGACTATAAATCACGTTCCCATAATCGTAAATTTTCGAACGTAACAGTATTAGTCTAGTCAGAGGCAATTTGGGCTGATACGAAGTACGAGATGCCACACACAGCTTGTGACGAGGCCTTCAATTAAATGTTCGCGTTTTTTTTGCTAGCAAATTAATAAGCACACTGTACGCAGTAATTGATTGTAAGCACTGCCTTTTAATCTGTGATAAATTGTATTGACACGTGAGCTATTTACCAGCACGACACTGATCGTCCAACCCTCCAACGCATGAGCTCACTCGGGTATGTATATTAATCGACATAATATCGAAGGAATTCGATCGAGTTCGCAAACTCGCACGAACTGCCTTATCTCGAGAAATAATTAGCATCCACCATCGTCGCCTTGATAAAGGTATCATCGGTATCGGTTCAAACTTTACTCAGGTTCGCGTGAACGCTTAGAGTTTGACGGTTGGACGATAGTGTGATGCCAGCAATCGGCAAGAATGTAATAATTGTCGCCTCTGTATTTTGTAGTTAGAAGTTTATGTTTTACGCGGATTTTAAGCAATAAATTTTTAACATCTTCGAAATATATACTAAAGTTTCACGACTAAATTTTGCTTAGAAAAGTCGCCCTATTAAGACTAGTAATTCTTTCGTTAAATACAACAACTGAAGCTTAAACACTGTAGATATCCGAAAAAAACCCTGTATCTTAAAATTAATCTTTTAATAAAAAGTAGACGTCTGCAGTCTGTGAACACGTACAGGATCGCCCCCATCACTACATCAGATTTCATAGACCACAAATCCTCGCTAAAGAACACCGATTCCTTCCAAAGACGATTCGCGAAGCTATTGAAATTAAAAAACATACTAATTTCAATAGAGAAGATGGATGGGCGCTACCATCTGCTTTGGATCCTATAATTAATAAAATTAAATCCCAACCCAAGCATACAACTGCAAGACTACAAGATACTAACTATAAGTTCATACTACATAGATTAGAACAAAAATTAATAATTTTAATCTGTAGGTGGCCCTGGGGGGGGGGGGCTGAGGTGTTCGACGTTCCAATGTTATAGTTAACTATTTATTTAACTATGACATTGGGACGTTGAACACCTCAGTCGCCCCCAAGACCATGGGTGTAGTGTTCTTAACGTCCGGAATATAAAATAAGTCAATATACACAATATAATCCGTAAAAACTAGTTTTATTTAAAAAGTGGTAACCGAAATCAAAAACTAAAAATTATAAAATGATTTCTACTTAATTAATAGCACTTAAAGGCGTTACTAACGTAATCAATGTCCTTACTTCAGAACCTTTCAAATTAACTTATTCTGTTTAGTTTTTGAAATAGGTTTGTAATTTTTACTGAAAATTCATTTATTTTACACTTTTACTGTACTAAGCAATACCAATATAACAAATTCAGCGTAATAACTAGAATGACGTCTAAGAAATAATTTATTATAATATAGTATCCGCTTGCTAAGCATGCCAACCATGGTAAATATCTCCCCTGTGAAGCAATCAATGGGGGAAGCCCATGTTCAGCAGTAGACTTTAATAGATTGTAACGAAGCGGTACAGTAACATTAAAAATTTCATCTCCATTATTTATAACCTTAGGGGTGGTTTTTTTCCTTTACTTTGAATAAAACCACAATTAATTTAGCATATTTAATGAAAAGTAATTGTTTAAATCTGTTCAGCCGTTTCCGAATACATAAAACACATAAGCGTCCAATATGGAACCTCATTATTTTCTGTAGTCGGTTAAAATTTTTGTTTTCTAAAGTATTACAAGCCACTGGGTAGGTATATCCACACGATAAAAAACGAGGTCTCTGCTTTTCTAAACACGATATTCGTAATGTTACGTGACACTACCTAATCCACAGATTAATTTAAGGACGACAAACACGGTCAGTTAAACTGATCTTTTTTTTATAGAAGAGGGGGCAAACGAGCATGCGGCTCACCTGATGTTAAGTTACTACCGCCGCCCACGATCAACCGCAACACCCGGGGAATTGCAGGTGCGTTGCCGGCCCTTTAGAAAGGAGTACGCTCTTTTCTTGAAGGTCCCCAGGTCGTATCGGTCCGGAAAAATCGCTGGTGGTAAACTATTCCACAGAGAGGTTATACGCGGAAGAAAACTCCTCTTGAAACGTATAGTGGTGGACCGCCAAGCATCCAGATGGTGTGGATGGTATCGAGGCGTTTGCCGCGTAGTGCGTTCACGAAATTTGGCGGCTAGGATTAATCCGAACAATTCCTCAGAGCACTCTCCATGGTATATTCGAAAGAAAATGCAAAGAGATGCAACATCTCTTCGCAGTGCCAGTGAATCGAGCCGATCGGAAATCACTCGGTCGTCGACGATTCGAGCCGCTCTGCGCTGGATGCGGTCAAGTGGAAGGAGCTGGTACTGGGGAGCCCCAGCCCAGGGATGGGAACAGTATTCCATGTACGGCCAAACCTGCGCCTTGTAAAGTTGGTGTGCCGGCATGAAATACTGTCCCGCTCTGCTGAGCACGCTAAGCTTTTCAGAGGCCAATTTGGCCTTCTCTTCCAAGTGACCACGAAACTGCACGTCACTAGATATGTCGACGCCGAGGATTCCGATACTGGCTGAGGCAACAAGGGGAGTGCCTTGAAACTAAGGAGATACGACAAAGGGGTTCTTTTTAGTGGTTAACGCGCAAACTTGTGCCTTGTGGGGGTTAAACTGAACTAGATTTAGTCGTCCCCAATCCGAGACTCTGTTTAGCAAAGACTCGACTTCAGACACAAGTTTGTCCCGGCACTCGGAGACGTTTTCCCGAGAAATATAGGCTTGGCCGGTGTAAAGAGCATCACCAGTGCTGTCATCTGCATAGCAATGAATGTTACGGGTTTGCAACATATCATTGATATGCAGAAGAAACAGAGTTGGCGATAGCACCAGCATTAATGGGCTTGCAATCGGAGCTTGAACCGTCTACAACGACCTTGATGCCCCGATCTGCAAGAAAGCTGGTGATCCAATCGCACAATTTCTCGAGAAGCCCATAGGAAGGGAGCTTCGAGCTTTGTGCCAAACCCGATCGAAGGCCTTCGCAATGTCCAAACTAACGGCCAATGCCTCCCCCTTGGACTCTACTGCCTCCGCCCATCTGTGAGTTAGGTAGACCAGAAGATCACCAGCTGACCGACCACGGCGAAAACCGTATTGGCGGTTACTAATCAGCTGGTGATCCTCAAGGTACCTCATGAGCTGGCAGTTTACAATGGACTCCATTGTTTTGGAGAACAAGGAGGTGATGGTGATAGGCCGGTAGTTGGACGGGTCACCTTTTTTAGGGATTGGGTGGACGAAAGCCGTCTTCCATGATTTTGGGACTACGCCTAGCTGAGTAGGAGTACCGGAAAAGCCGCGTTAAAACCGGTGCCAACTCTAGAGCACACGTCCTCAGCACAATTGGGGGGTTCCGTCAGGCCCACTCGATTTGTGGATGTCCAGGGAGAGGAGTGCTTTGCGAACCGAGCGCTGTGTGAACTGCACTTAGCATGGAGCACTCACACTGCGGGGTGGTCGGCGGCGTACTCCACCCGTCATCGAGAGTCGAGTTGGACGCAAAGAAAGAGCCTAGAAGATCGGCTTTCTCCTTTGGAGTATGGGCCAGTGAGTCGTCCCCCCTGTGCATCAGTATCAGTTGAACTGACGTAAAAACTGGTCGTGAGTCAGAAATCTTAAGTTGAAATTTGAAGTCAGTGAGTGGGGAAATTGTTTCGGCTTACATCTGTTTTAACTGATCAGTTAATCTGATCAGTTCAACTGACAGTGTCTGTTGAACTTAATAGCCGTTTTTAGAGTTCGTTGACTAATAGTAACTACGCTAATACTAAGAATCCCTTTTCAAAATCACGGGTTTTATTTTAAAAACCTATCTATAAATATTTAATGTCTTGATGCAGCTTTCCAGTTTATATATATATATATATATATATATATTATAGACTAAATAAAATTTATTTATATATTTATATATATTTATTTAAAACGATTTTAAAGACTAAATAAAAATACCTTGATTGCTGTAATAATTAAATTATGTAGTTCATATAAACCACCTCTCAAATATAGTATCATTTATTATTATGTGGAAGCGGAAAGAATGTAGGTCACGCACACCACTCTAAAGCCACTACACATACAGATAGCTATCCCTAACCAAGCCAGGTACGCAATAACTAAACGTTACACGCTACCTGGCTCGTTTATGTTCACAGAAACATGAATGTGTGATAGAAATAGACTCAGATTTTATGGGATAAGTTTTGAGTTAAAACTTTAACTTTTTTAACTGTTCTCACGTTGTTCGTTAGTCGTTCGTCGTTGTGTATATATATATATATATATATATATATATATATATATATATATATATATATATATTACATGCAATGTATTATTTGCTGGGTTGATGATATGGGAGACCACAGTCTTGAAATTAGATACCGCATACAACAAGCCCGTAATGCTTTCTTTAAGCTTAAGTCACGTAGTGTGGGTCGAAGAAGAACATCTTGGCTGAAAAACCTACGCCAATGGTTTGGAAAGAGCACCCGTTTCTTATTCAGAGCCGCGGCATCAAAGATTCAAGTTGCCTTAATGATCGCCGACCTTCGAAAGAAGATGGCACTTAAAGAAGAAAGAATTTACAGTAGCTTGTTTATTTAGAGTTTTAGAGTTATTGTTTATCTTGCCGACACATTTATATTACACCTGACACACAGGTTTGACGCCCGTCAATTTGAACCTCGGACTTAACTAAGCCATCAAAGTCTTCGATGTCGTCGGTGTAGGTAACGCAAACAAGCCATGGCATGTCACAACTTTCTCCTTATCAAACCAAAAGGGGAATACATTACTATAGAAGGGTATAAGATATTGTGTTGTATACAACTTGTTGTGACGACCGCCTGCCATGCAGTCACATTTACATATATGTCTAAAAACGCATTTAATAAAGATTACAGTAGCCTAATGATTACGGGTGTAGACCGCGTACTCAATGGTGGCGGGTTCGAACCCGCCATTCGAATGCTGTTGTGAAGTCATAACACAAACATTTTAGCTTACGCATTTTTTTATACAAACGTAAAAGGAAATAAAGTTTGTTTCTTAATATGTAGGTAACCTCTAACTTGTTTCAGCCGGTACGCCACCACCGGTGTGTTCCATTTTGAAGAATATAATTACAGGCTGTGTCACTCCATTTTGTGGAATTGATATAATACGAATGGGTCGGCTCGACCGGGGAAGGAAGTCCTTTTCTCACAGAATTTTCGTGTAAAATAGCAGCTTAATAATGATGTGTTTTGTTTATGAGTGTAGAGATCCGGACACATACTGGAAATGAAGTGTTCTTAGTCCTCAGGGATGACGACGCATCTGCATTTTGATTCTTAATTAATGATAAATATAGGTGTCTATGGACCATACCAATCACTTACCATCAGGTGGAATCTGTGCTTATTTGTCACCCTTATTCTATAAAAAAAAATATAATAATTTTTGACCTCATATTTTTATGTAAGGTTGTGATGATGAGCATACAGCAACCCCGGTGGTAAATGGATGCTGTAGCTCATGTTATGTAGATGTATTGTTGTGTTGTGTAATGTAGATACTCAATTAAGAATCATAATGCTGATGCGTTGTCAAACTTAAAGGCTTACATCAAACACTTCGCTACCAGTAAAAAGGGTATCTAGTTCTTCTTGCTTACCATGCAAAACACGCTGACTGTGCGTGCATGATCCCTCCTTGAACGAGCCGATCAATTTGTGCCGCAACCTACACAGTTCAGTGAAGCTCTACCACGTACTCCAGACCGAATTTCGGTCATGGCGGCCAGACTCAACGGAGACTAGCCAACGGCACAGGACAGGATTGTAGTGCGCTATGCGCAAGCACAGGTGTACTCTCTATTCCCTCATTCTCATAGTCCGATGAGACGGTAAACCGACACAACCAGAGAGAGATTAGGCGCAGGAGCAACGGCTTTACGTGCTTTTTGAGGCACGGAGGTGAGACACCACCAACTTCCTGACTCCGGGCAGCTGCTGAGAATTTCTTGACGGAAAAATTCAATAAACTGATTTTTTTGACCCGACCCGGGATTCCAACCCAGGACCCCATGATCAGCAGTCGCACTACTACAACCACTAGACCAACAAGGCAGTAGACGTTCACGTAACGTACATAATACCACATACATATATATACTATTACGCCTGCCACTCAGAGGACTAGGCAGAGACTGCGAATTTCAGTTTGGCACGATCCTGACATATTTCTCTCTTACTTCTTTCACATCCACATGTCTACGCATACATGCTCGTCGGTCAAAGACACACCAAATCGGACCCATCTTCAATATATCGCCAATTTGGTACATAAACATGCGTCTTGTGGATGTCAACGAGGAAAGGGTGACAAGGTTTGAGGACATCATTCGTTCCTTTTACTTGACAAAACCACCGTAGCATTTCTTTCTTAATTTTGGTCCCAACATCTTGCAAACCCACCACACTATTCTCTTATAACATAATTTCTCAATTGAATAAAACTAAATTTACGGTTATATCGCGTTTATTTAATAATCCGTAAATTTAGTTTTATTCAATGTGTAGTGTTCGCGTAAATTTAAGAAATCATTATAATTTCTCAACTTATCATTCAAAGTCACCGCATTTCTCCAGCGTTCATTTCAATCCCAGGTTCTTCTGTCACACACAACTTTTACTCCTAACATTGTAAATTACCATACGTGCCTTTGACATAAAAGCTATTATCATTTTGAAGTCATTATTATGACATCTAAAAAGCGACATATATCTAGTAAGCCACACGAGTGTCTATAGCACCGCGGGGGATGAATTAAAACTTTAATCACATAAGGAGAGTGTTATTCTTTCATTCTTATATTATTTTGAATATTTTTTACTTTTTATAAAGCATTGAGACGTAACGCAATAGTGTTTCTGTCTATTGGACGGACATCGACGAATCCATGTTCATTTGACATCTCAATTAAAAAAAATATTTACGGACATATTTTGTGATGTATTTATTGTAGAACCATGGAGCCTAGTCTTTACGTGCGTGATTCTGTAGTTTGGCGTACATGGCAAACAGAAAATGTTTGTTTGTTTTTAAAATAAATTTTGTAAATAGTTTGCAACCATTCATATTGTTTTTTTTTTTTAAAACAAGTCTCACTGGATGTCTTGCTGCTTCTTCCCAGGACAGAGGTTTTTTTTCGAACCAGTGGTAAAGTAATAAATGACTTTCAATAAGAATTACGTGTGATCGTATTGCAAAAAAAATCATATTCTAGAATTTCTGGTACATGTTATTTCATAATTTGTAAACATAATTTTCCGTCGTAAAATAGTAAGTACTTCATTCGGTTGTATTACATATGGTAAATAGCTAGAACCTGAGACCCTTTAACTTTTAACTGATAAAGAGGTATTCTACCTCAGTCCTCATAGGCGACAATGCATTTTCATTTTGATTCTCAGTAGAGGATAAATGTAGATGTCTCTGGGCCGCAGCAGCCATCCATCAGATGGACTTTGTGCCTGTTTGCAATCCTTACTTCTATAAAATAAAATGTTAGGTACCTACGTCCTTTTATGTAATAAGTCGTGTCATAGTTGTTCTAATTTTAAATATTGTAGGCATTTGGAGTAGGTATTACAATACAAATACATTTTAGACTAATTTAAATAGCAACTTATATGTGTAAATATATTAATAACGTACCTATTCTGTGTAAACGGTTAACAGTCCGTTATACTCGTATTATCGCGTTTAATCATTTTATTTTATTTTCCCGATATTTCGAGTGCTGTTATCGAGTGCTTTTAAAGCACCTGTGGTCACGGGAGGATTGAGGTGTTCGATGGCTACCTTCAGTTTAAAATTATAAATATTTGCTCCTAACTTATAGTATCTTGAAGTCTTGCACTGGTATGCTTGGATTTGGATTAAATTTTATTAACTATACGATCCCAAGCGGTTGTTAGCACTTATCCATCTTCCCTATAGAAATCAGTATGTTTTTGATTTCAATAGCCGCATAGAGCCTTACGAATCATTCTGAACTTATGTAATGGCGGGAGCGATCCGTTACGTGTTCACCATTACAGTACAGCAGACTACAGTACTTCACTCTGTTTATACGAGTACATACTGATTTTGAACCTAAGACGCACAACAACCGCTAAGCTAGCAGGACTCAATTAATAAAGAAACGATAACCATATAACAACACACCACTCTTAATAGTATCCTGTAGTTTATCGAGACAGTAATTTTGGTCTGTCCGTGATTCCTAACACCGCGCGTCAACCATTTACATTTTAATAAAATAATAAAGTTTATTTAGAGCCACTTTACGCACGACAAGTTAAAATGGTTTTATATAGTGTCACATTCCGCTTTATTCCAAAACGCGGACTAAATATGGTACTGGAGTTAGTACCAGGTTTAAACCATTACTAAATAAAACGTTATTCCAAAACGAAGATTATCTCTGGTTCTAGGACTATCTATGGTACTAAAGTTAAACTTCCGAGACCCCTAGTTTAACTATGGTACCAACCTCAAATTCAGCACTTCTTTTCTTTATTTGACGTTATTTTCATTTCGTGTTTAAAATGGATATAAACATGATTGACTTGATGGATTTAGAAGATTTGGACATGCTAGAGACCACTCGGCGACCTGACAGACAAATTGTGGATCTTTTACGTGAGGATTTAGTGCACGGTTCTCGAGGATGCCCACTGAGTCCTGAAATTCAAGTAGTTTGTGCATTACGCAACTGGGCTCGCCATGAAGTAAGTGCTATTTGTTAATCTTGGTCAATGTATCCAACATAACGCTAGATAAAAATCCAAAAAATACATATTATTGTTTTATTTGTAGATTCAAGACGATACAGGTGATTTACATGGTGTGTCTCAACCAATAGTCAGTAGGACATGTAAAAAAGTAGTGGAAATTTTGTCACGAATGTCCCGAGAATTTATTAAAATGCCTACCTCTTTAAATTAATAACAGGAAACCATTAGGAAATTCCGCAGTATTGCTAATTTTCCTACAGTAATTGGCGCAATTGACTGTACTCACATAAGAATAAAGAAAGTAAATGCTAATGGGGGTCAGTTATATATTAATAGAAAAGTATTTTCTTCAATTAATGTACAGGTAATGTACAAATATTTTAAATAAGCTGTGATTGTCTCTAAATTAATTTACTTTACCAAAATAGAAAATAATTTGTTTGACTATCTTATGGCAAAAAATGTAGATTAAAATAGTAATATGATCTGTTACAATTTTGGTGCACAATAAAATATAACCAATCTATATCAGTAAAACAAAGGACTAATGAGCTCTCACTTTTCAGGTGGTTTGTGATGCTAACCTGAAAATCATGGACATTGTTACTTGGTGGCGTGGCAGCGTACATGACTAGAATATTCCGAGAATGTAGACTAAAACAGAGGTTTGAGGCTGGTGCATTCTCTGGAATATTACTTGTTGACAGTGGCTATCCTTGTACTCCATACCTATTTACACCACTGCTGAACCCAACAACACCACAAGAAGAAAGATATAATAGGAGTCATATCCGTACCAGGAACATGGTGGAAAGATGTTTTGGTTTATGGAAGCAACAGTTTCGTTGCCCGTTAAGAGGTATGTTTGGGGACATTGAAACAGCAAAAAAAACAATTGTTGCATGTGCTGTACTACACAATATTGCCATAGACATGAGAGAAGATGTATTTTCTGGTGAGGTAGATAGCACTGAAAAATATTCATCTGAACCTATAGTACAAAGATATATTCCACCATCAATAAGGGGAAATATTAGGAGAAGACAGTTTATTGAAAATCATTTTCAGTAGGTAAACATTTTTTTTACAATTTTTATATAACAATTCATAATTAAAATTTATTATTAAATTTATAAAATTATTACAATTTTTCAATTGTCAAAGGCTATATGTACATTTAATTTATTTTATTTTGTAATTTAGGGGTCAAGTTTCATTGAATAAAAATAATGTAATAAAGAGGTCAATAAATATATGACATTTATAATAATTATTATATTTTGATTTCAGACATAATACTCATTTATAAAGTAAAATCTTTCCGCTGAGCCGTTGTCAGCTGTCAAATAATAACAACTATATATTACAATTTTCACCAATATGGAATAAATCACGGGAAGTACTGTGATAATATTTAATTTATTGAGCAAAATGCTTTTATTTAAGCCATAATGATTGTGTTTCAGGGAAAGATGTGGGGTACAGCATATTCCACATCAATATGAAGCTATGTTATATAGACTTTAAAGTGCTGTAGAGATCTGTTTAGATTTTTAATGAATATTGTCGCTCTGCTACATTCACAGCTGGATTTCCTTTCCAGAGGTGCAAGGGTTCACGGGAAGTAGGGCTGTGTGATAATTAAGTAATTAGGTTTAGTTTATTATGCCAATGTTATGTTAATAAAATAAATATTGTTTATAATTATTTATTTTAATTATTATTGAAATATGTACAGATATTTGCAGCAATAAGTACCTGAAAAGAATAATTTCATATATCAGAATATTTACAAACATGTATCTGATACAGTCTTGAATTTTTTTTAATAGGATGATGGTGACAAACGAGCACACAGTTCACCTGATGGTAAGTAGTTGCTGGCACATAGACATCTACATCTATCCTCGACTATGAATCAAAATGAAGATGTGTTGTCACCTGTGAGGGCTAAAATGGAATTCCTTGTTTCCAGTAAAAGGGGTCTCTCATACAAAATTTGTCAATAAAAGTTTAATGGCCAAATACTCGAAAGCTTCTCAATTTTAAGATGTTGTTAAGTCTTGTGGTGTCACATTCACTTTGACTTTGTGATAGAGATAGCATGAGACTTAACTGCATCTTAAAAGTGAGTAGTGTTAAAGTATTTGGACATAAATGTTTTACTAAAGAAAAATTATATAAAAAGGGTTATTATAATATCAAAGAATACATAAATGAAAATAACCCCTGCAAATGAGGTGATCGCTGCTTTGCTGTTTCTATTAAAATTAATTTAAAAATTGTAAACCAAAATTTGTAACGTGAAACATGTATAAAAGAAAAGTCCCGTTGGGTTTCTTGCTGGTTCTTCCCAGGACAGAGGTATTTTTCAAACCAGTGATGAATAAAAATCATTCTATTCTGGTTCTATACACTCACCATATGAAACACAGTAGCATTAACAGTGGTAGAGCCATGCGGCAGCTTTGCTGTTGCACGTATGGGCCGGCTCAAACCGGGGTGGTACCACGACCTCACAGAATACCGGCGTGAAGTGGAAGTTCTGCTTCCGCGTTTCGTCGGTGAGTGCAGGTGGCCGGAGGCCCAAATCCCCCCCCCCCCCCCCCATCAACATGGTAGCGGAATTAAATAAAGATAGACTACCCCAGGAGGGTACCAGCACCCCTGGAGAATCCCTCGCTGAGCATCCACGACCATGTTTCTCCACTTCTGAGCGTGGGTGCTCAGGCTGCCCCGCGTATTCTGGGGGGGGCGAAATTCCGCTCAAGACTACAACTGCTCGGGGCAAACGGAGCAACAAGACCAAGGCGACCCCTGCCACGCTGTCCGTGAATTTCTGCAATATCAGGGGACTTCACTCTAACCTAAACGCCGTCCACTACCATCTCGAGACGGCGAGGCCGGCTCTGCTCTTTCTGACCGAGACGCAGGTGTCCTCTCCGGCTGATGTTTCGTATCTCTCCTACCCGGGGTACAAACTGGAACACTCCTTTGTGCCTCGGGCTGGAGTTTGCGTTTACGTCAGAGAGGACATCTGTTCTCGACGCCTCGGCAGACTTGAAGGTTCGGACCTGTCCATCCTTTGGCTACGCGTAGACAGCGACGACCATCCGCGCGTCTACGGGTGCCTCTATAGGTCCCACAGCGGTAATGCCGAAACAGACCGACTCTTCGACCACGTCCAAATGGCTGCAGATTCGTTGCTACAGCAGATCCCCTCTGCAGAGATCGTGATCCTCGGCGACTTTAACGCCCATCACGCCGAATGGCTCGGTTCACGTTTAACCGATCATGCGGGGAGATCTGTTCATGATTTTGCCTTGGCATATGGTCTGACACAACTGGTTACTTCGCCTACGCGGATTCCAGATGTGGAGGATCATGCACCTTCCCTGTTGGACCTTCTGCTGACCTCTCACCCGGACGGATATCAGATTTCCGTCGACGCCCCTTTAGGCTCCTCGGACCATTGTCTGGTCCGGAGTGTTGTGCCACTCACGCTGAAATCGCGGTTGCATTCTGCAGGCTGCCGCCGTGTTTGGCACTATAGGTCAGCCGATTGGGATGGGATGCGGTCTTTCTTTGCATCCTACCCTTGGGGGCGGGTTTGCTTCTCGCCGGATGATCCCAACGTTGTTGCGGATTCTGTTACTGATGTGGTACTTCAGGGTATGGAACTTTTTATTCCTTCCTCTGTGGTGCCCATTGGAGGCAAATCTCAGCCATGGTTTGGTCGCTCCTGTAAAATAGCATCATGCTATAAGCAGGAGTGCTACCAAGCCTGGGTTGATGCATCAGCGTCCCGGGATGTAAACACCAGCGCTCTAAAAAAGAAGTATAATTCCGCCTCTAGGTCCTTCAAAAGAGTCATTGCCAAGGCAAAGTCAGAGCACATAGGCAGAATTGGCGAGAGACTCGTTCGCCTTCCTTCTGGAACCCGTGCATTCTGGTCTCTCGCCAAGGCTGTCCAGGGGAATTTCTGTCAGCCATCTCTTCCATCTCTGCACAGGGAGGACGACTCACTGGCCCATACTGCAAAGGAGAAAGCCGATCTTCTAGGCTCCTTCTTTGCGTCTAACTCGACTCTCGATGACGGGGGGAGTACGCCGCCGACCATCCCGCGGTGTGAGTGCTCCATGCCGGAAGTGCAGTTCACACAGCGCTCGGTTCGCAAAGCACTCCTCTCCCTGGACATCCACAAGTCGAGTGGGCCTGACGGAATCCCCCCAATTGTGCTGAGGACGTGTGCTCCAGAGTTGGCACCGGTTTTAACGCGTCTTTTCCGGTACTCCTACTCCCTAGGCGTAGTCCCAAAATCATGGAAGACTGCTTTCGTCCACCCGATCCCTAAAAAAGGCGACCGCTCAGACCCGTCCAACTACCGGCCAATCGCCATCACCTCCTTGTTCTCCAAAACAATGGAGTCCATTGTAAACTGCCAGCTCATGAGGTACCTTGAGGATCACCAGCTGATTAGTGACCGCCAATACGGTTTTCGCCGTGGTCGGTCAGCTGGTGATCTTCTGGTCTACCTCACTCACAGATGGGCGGAGGCAGTAGAGTTCAAGGGGGAGGCATTGGCCGTTAGTTTGGACATTGCGAAGGCCTTCGATCGGGTTTGGCACAAAGCGCTTCTTTCGAAGCTCCCTTCCTATGGGCTTCCCGAGAAATTGTGCGATTGGATCACCAGCTTTCTTGCAGATCGGAGCATCAAGGTCGTTGTAGACGGTGCAAGCTCCGATTGCAAGCCTATTAATGCTGGTGTTCCACAGGGCTGCGTGCTATCGCCAACGCTGTTTCTTCTGCATATCAATGATATGTTGCATACCCGTAACATTCATTGCTATGCAGATGACAGCACTGGTGATGCTCTTTACACCGGCCGAGCCAATATTTCTCGGGAAAACGTCTCCGAGTGCCGGGACAAACTTGTGTCTGTAGTCGAGTCTTTGCTGAACAGAGTCTCGGATTGGGGACGACTAAATCTAGTCCAGTTTAACCCCCAGAAGACACAAGTTTGCGCGTTAACCGCTAAAAAGAACCCCTTTGTCGTATCCCCTCAGTTTCAAGGCACTCCCCTTGTTGCCTCAGCCAGTATCGGAATCCTCGGCGTCGACATATCGAGTGACGTGCAGTTTCGTGGTCACTTGGAAGGGAAGGCCAAATTGGCCTCTAAAAAGCTTGGCGTGCTCAGCAGAGCGGGGCAGTATTTCATGCCGGCACACCGCCTGCAACTTTACAAGGCGCAGGTTCGACCGCACATGGAATACTGTTCCCATCTCTGGGCTGGGGCTCCCCAGTACCAGCTCCTTCCACTTGACCGCATCCAGCGCAGAGCGGCTCGAATCGTCGACGACCGAGTGCTTTCCGATCGGCTCGATTCACTGGCGTTGCGAAGAGATGTTGCATCTCTTTGCGTATTTTATCGCATCTATCACGGGGAGTGCTCTGAGGAATTGTTCGGATTAATCCCAGCCGCCAAATTTCGTGAACGCACGACACGGCAAACGTCCCGATACCATCCACACCATCTGGATGCTTGGCGGTCCACCACTGTACGTTTCACAAGGAGCTTTCTTCCACGTACAACCTCTCTGTGGAATAGTTTATCACCGGCGATTTTTCCGGACCGATACGACCTGGGGACCTTCAAGAAAAGAGCTTACTCCTTTCTAAAGGGCCGGCAACGCACCCGCAATTCTCCTGGTGTTGCGGTTGATCATGGGCGGCGGTAGTCACTTAACATCAGGTGAGCCGCATGCTCGTTTGCCCCCTCTTCTATAAAAAAAAAAAAAAAAAATTAAGCTGCTATTTAACTTGTATTTTTTTGACTTTCTAACAAAGATATTTGTAATTCTAATTTTTTAATTTTTAATTTGGCTATTTTAATGTTGTATTTATGTTCCTCTTCCATCATTTCTAGTTGTCTTTTTTTAAAATCTGTATTGCTTTTTATGATTGTTTGCTGTATATCTTCTCTTCTGTAAAATGAAATAGAATACTTAATGTAAGTTTTTTTATGTACTAAGTATTATGAAGTAATAAAAGTATGTACTAGAATGGAAGTTAACCTTGTAGGCAAAAGAAATATATTTATATATTATTTGAAAATATGAAACATTTTTAGTGTTTAATTAAATACTAATTTTCAAATGTTAAAAAGTATGAGATGTATTAAAGTAATTATTTCAACATACCTATTTTGCAAGCCCTTTTTCCTGTCTTTTGTTTTTGTAATGCCCCTTGTATTAGCAGTTTCATTGTTGGTTATTTTCATTTCTTTGTCCGTAGTTGGATCGTTTGATATCTCTAAAAATTAATATAAATAAAGGTTATAGTAAATGAAACATGTTTAATATTGAGACAATTTTGTGTATTACATAATATGATTGTAACTATAATAATAATATATTTTGCTTTTCAATAAATAATCAATAATTATTATTTACCTTGCACCTCGACATTGAGTTCTGGATATTCTATGTTTGTAACTACTGGTGTGTCATTTTTATTAAAACTAAGGCAAGGCTTAGGGTCAGCAAATATTTCTTTTGTAGTTGTAGCTACAGTCACTGGATTCTAAAATAAATTACTAAAACACTTATTATCATGTCTTCCTGTCATTACCTATATATATACCACTATGTATGAATTTATGACATTTCAATTTTGAATAAGAATGAATTAATTGAAAAGAAATTATTACATATGTATATTAAGTTTTGAATATTTGAAAAATAATTTTGTATTGTAAATTGTATGCCTAAATGGCAGATTATTTATACAATTTAGTAAATATATTTAGTATACAAAATAAAGTTATTTCATTTTAATTAAATGTGTAAGACATAAGTAATTTTAATTACCACTGCATCACTATCATAATCGTTAACTTCAATGACAAAGTCGTGAGGAGCAATTGCCATAATTTGTAAGTCCTCAGGAGTAGGTGATAGTGGTTTTTCACCACCCCCTGTTTTTGATTGTTCCCTCCTATATGTAGATAGGTTTGATTTAGCCGACAACTTCATCCTCTTCCAAGCTAACTTCAATTCCCCATCTGATCGGCATTTACCTGTTATCTCATTAAATCTAAAATAAAAGAATAAATCTTGTAAACAATACCGTGCCTACTTGTACACAACAAATGCAATAAGTACTTACTTATTAGTTATATTCTTCCACTCTTTTATTTTTTTTCATGTTTACGCACGTTTTTGTCGACTTATCTTCTAAAATAGGTGCTGATTGAGCAATAAAAGTACGTAATATTTCCTATAATAATAAGAACATTCTTTTTAGTCGAAATAAGGATGATAGGAGGATAAGAGCGTTGCTACGCACTAACAAATAAAATACAATGTTTCACTAACTTTTCTTCTGAACTCCAATTTTCACCCCTTTTTTTCTTTTGTTCCATTATTATAAATATAGATCCAAATAAAACCTTACTATCTGCAATACCACAATACTGAGATCAATGCAATGTATTAAAATAAGAGCATTTACTTATTATACATAAGGACGCAACGCAACATAAAAATTTTGAACGTTTTCACGCGCTCGCGGTACCTATGTAATTTACTCCATTTCACGGTAGAGTCGTTAAAACGAAAACGATTATAAAAAGCACTTTAATAAAAGTATAAGTCGTGATTGTTCAATAGATTTTTACCTAAAGAAATAACAATATGTTTTTGTATTGATGGATAATTATTTAAGCATAATTAAGTGTGAAAATAATATTAATATTTAACGAAACAGAACGTTGCATTGAATGAAACATGTAGGAACGAATGAAAGAATGTAATTTCTTGTTTCTTATCTGTGGATGATATTTAAACCACGACGAATTTTGGTACTAACTAGTCCACAGATAGTCTGCGTTTTGGAATAAGAATACATTTTGATACTGGTGCTAAAGTTAATACCGTAACAAACCTGGATCTGTTAGTCTTGGTTTAAACCAGGACCAAAACATTTTTTTGGAATAAGACCGATTATGTTTACTTTGACCTTTAGACTTAGGATTAGTGCACACATCCGATTTTACTTAGATTATTAAAAAAATAAAAATAAAATTCGTTATTACAAGTCCTCTGCTGAAAATTGCTTTCTTCAAGCCACCAGCATCCATCGACTTACTGCATCTACAACACAAGTCTTCATCTTATCCAGTAAGAGATCGCGCTAGACTTCGTTAATCAGTACCACTCGAGAACTTTTCTTCCTTATCGATTGTCTGATCTTTGATTCATATGACCGGCCCATTGCCATTTCAGATTCAGACTCAGATTCGTTAGGCTATGCCAGATACTTGGGTTCCACTGCTTATTCCGTAGTTAATCACGCAGAGATACTTCTGCCATAGCCATCTTCACAAAGCATAGAATAGCCACACCACCGTTACTTAGCAATGTTCATATTCCATTAATATCCAGGACGTCAGTCTGTTCGAGACCAGAGTAGTTTTCCGGTTAAAAAACTGCGAAACCCAAAAGCGCTTCAATTCCGTCCGCCATGGAGGAGTGGAGCAAAAGTACGTCGTACGTACGTGGTCTTATTATTCAAGGAAGGCGACAGCACTCTAGTGAAGAATTATAGACCGATTTCCGTTCTTAGTTGCATCTACGTGCTGTTTTCGAGAGTCATTACAAATCGTCGCGCAAGCAGATTTGACAACTTCCAATCAAACAAGCCAGTTTCCGAAAAAGCTTTGGTAACATAGACCACATACATAACCCTTCAACAAATTGTACAATAGACCTTTTATCTAATCATGTATCGAACAATTATTGCCCCGAAATCATAAACTATTAAACTGTATGAAAATTATTATATTGTTTTTTGTTTTTTTAAGTTTAGTTGGCACCCTTTAAGTTATTTTTTTATTTATCGACAAATTATTCATGTAATTAACGTTTGCATGTACGAGTAAATGTGATATTGTCTTATTTTAATAGTTTATGTTTAGCTGTTTTATCCAATTATAGTAGTAGGTTCAGACACATTTGAAGTGCGTATAATTTGACGTCTAGTCTGCGATGCCCTTCTTAGCCGTTGAGTCTTCCAACTCACCTCAATTCACGGTGATAATCGATTTAACACGTCGACGCGCCCGCCCTGTATGGACTTCATTGCTTTGTGTGGTGATCTTGTGAAAATAATACACCGCTATTACCATGGGAATACCATGATGTTCATTGGTTTGTGAATTTCTGCCGGATTTGCTGAAATAGAATAGTATACTTTTGTCTTTACATATATTACAATTGTTATTGGGATATAATATCTGTTAGTGATCGTGTAACTTATGGACTACTTGACAGATTGAAGTAATATCTTTTCATTTTTTTAAGGATAACCTATACATTAGGATTTTATTCTGTATGGTGGGGGCAGTTTACACACAACAATTTCACAAGGACAAACGTCAAGATCCGGAACAATTATTTATAAGCCATACAAATATACTTGTTCAGGGCGGGATTCGAATCTGTGGTACTTCGCACTGCAACTCATTTCTAGGACATAAGCCACGGAGCCGTAACGAGTATTATCGTCATATTCACACAATATATTTGTTTTGTTGAGACGATCATAGTTATGCTAGTATCTGCCAGGTGGCGCTATAGTCAAGTTATTAACAAATTTTTATAGATCGAAACGGTAGTTTTGAAATATATCAGTTTAGTACAAAAAGGAAAATCACAAAATCTGGATTCTAATAGATGCTATAGTCGAGTTATTAAAATTTAAGTAAATAAATAAAACAAAGTGAGTCCAGAGTGAAACTCATCACGCCGTCTACCGGAAAAAGCCGAACAAGATCTAGGCCAGCTAGCTCAATATAAATATTGACAAAATAGTTATTGATTAAAAGTTAGTTTTTGTTAGTTAAAACTGCTGATCTTTTTATAAGAAAGGGTGACAAACAAGCACACAATCCACCTGGTGGTAATTGGATGTTGTGGCTCATAGACGTCTACACGTATCCACCATTAGTAATCAAAATGTAAATGCGTTGTCAAAATAAATATTACAAATCTTGGTTCTATCATCATCATCATTACAGTTCTTCACAAGTCTGAACATAGGCCTCTCCCAAAGAATTCTGCAAAGCACGGTTCTGAGCCACCTGCATCTATCAACTCCCTACATGTCTTACCAGGTCGTCACTCCATCTAGTGGAGGGTCGCCCTACACTACGCCTACCGGTACGAGGCTGCCACTCGAAAACCTTTCTTCCCCATCGGTTGTCGGTTCTTCGAGCTATCTGGTCGGCTCATGCCACTTCAGCTTACTAATCGGTTCTATCACCAAGCTTTTAAATCTTATGCCATTTAATTCTTTTTTAACCGCCTCACCAATTTAAAAAAAGTATTTTAAAAATGGTCGGGGAAAAAGTTTCTTCGTATTTTATATACAAATTCAAAACATTTTTAATTACATTTAATTTAATATTAAATTAAATGTAATTAATTTAATATTATTTAATAAATTTTCATTAAATTTTAATTAAATTTAATTACAATACATGTGCCATTTTGTTCGATAACTTGTCTCTTATAGGTAGTGACATAATCCCGTTGCTGTAGAAATGTTAGGAGTGTTGGTCAAAAATGCGACAAGTACTTTTGACAGTCCTCTCTTGATGTTAATCTAACACCACAAAGAATTCTGAAAACATCGAAACAACCGGTGCAAGGTCAGGACTATATGGTGGATGCATTATCACTTCCCAACCAAGTTCTCTCAATTTTTGCTGAGTGAACAAAGATGTGTGTGGTCTGACATTATCATAATAAAAGACCACTCCTTTTCTGCTGATCAATTCTGGCCGTTTTTTCACAATTTCTTGCTTGAGTCTCACTAGTTGTTGGCAGTAGATATCCCAGTCGATGGTTTTGCCCAGAGGTAAAAGCTCATAATAAAGGATACCCTTCCAATCCCACGATCCACACAGTGTCACCTTATTGCGTGTTAAGCCGAGTTTCGCTACAGTCTGTGGAGCTTGACTACCCTTTGACCATGATTTTTTCAAAAATGGTTCGGTTTTACTACGTTTAAATAGAGAAATGAGTACACGATTCATTAGGTTTCTTTCAGTGAGCTCGTGTGGTACCCAAATATCGAGTTTTTTTTGTAAGCCAGACCTTTTCAAATGGCTCAAAACTATTTTGTGGTCGATCCTCAAACCTTCGGCTATGTCGATATGCCGATTTTCCTCCACTTTTTCAAAAATGGCATCGATTTTGAGGTGACCAGAGCGAGCTGCGTCTTTGGCATCAAAATTTCTGGACTTAAAACACGTCATAATTTTTTTTCACGGCTTGGGTCGCATTTTCCCTTTTTTGTAATAAAACTTCAGATTTTATCAAATTTCTTCGTTAGATTCACTCATTTCGGCGTACAGAAAAATAATTGGAAAATGGCGGGAAAATGTTTATACTTTACATTTTTCTTTTTCTGAATGTCCTATAGTTACGAGTACATGTATTAATATTAAAACCAGCCGGATACAAACAGTACAACCAAAGAGATTTTTCTTCAATTTTATACAAACAAAATACGAAGAAACTGTTACCCCGACTTATTATAGAAAACTCAGGGCTCATAGTTAAAGTCAGAAAATAAAAATCTTACATTGTTGCCCAAAAGTAGCCTTAGTATTCAAACTCAAGATGAGCATATCAGCTGTCATTTAAAATACTGGGCCCCGCGAAGGATTCGAATGTCACAACATACAAGTATTAGTACCAGTCGATTAACTTGACAGGTGCACTTGAAAAAACCAAACCAGACGGGCGGGAACGTTCGATAAAGAAACAGAAGGGAGGAATCGAGGCTTCTCTCGATCCGGCCTCCTATAACGCCTACGTTGGGTTCGGGAACAACGTATGTAATCTCCGCAACGGAGTAACACACTAGGGCGATAACCTCTTTCTTTTTCAGCAAGTAGGTTCAGATGGGGATTACGGGTCTTCCGAAGTCGTCCCGGTCCCGACGCCTTAATTCTTCGATGTGGACTGTATAACTTTAGGGATGAATTACTTGGGAATAAAACAGCAATTATCTTCAAACCGTTCCGTGAGAGAGTAATCACTTTTCCCTATCACTTCCCTACACTTTTTCTTCTTATTGACTGCTGGTTCTTCACTTTTCCCGAAGGATTTTCTTATTTTTCCGAACTAATTCCCCGAACGAATTGCAAGCCAGTTTGTCGTCTGATTGCACCGAGATGCAATACAGGTATCGGGCCTCGGGGTAAACCCCATTGCCCGGACGATCCTCATGCCCCATTACTATGGGGCAGTCCTTTACTTCACCTATTATTGTAGGTGGCTTTATTTATCATAACCGGAATGTCCGTGTATGGTGATATTTTTTTTTCCATAGTCGTTTACCCGACTATGGAAAAATTAAGAGGTTGTCTTCTTTATATGGTGTGTTTAGTTTTTCCGTAGTTAACCTACTACGGAAAAAGAGAGGTTATCCGGTTGAAAGTCAAAGTTGGCCTTTCAGCGGCATTGTGGGTTGTTACTCAACTCTCTAATCACATATAGAGAGGAGTTCTCTTGGAAGAGGTCGCCCGTCCGGTGGCCGAGTGTGCAACGGCGCAAAGCCGTTGAGATGTTCGTGTGGCCCGTTGTCAGCACGGTCGAACAAGCCGCGCGCCATCCGAGCCACGAAGTCGGTGATGCTCTCGACTTATAAGTCGGCTGCTATTACGTCGTTCCGGACGTAACGACCTGCTCCGACAATCATCCTCAATGTCAGATTCTGTTGGGCCTGCAGTCGCCGCCTCTGGGTTGTGCTCAGGAGCGCGTACCAGGCCGGAGCAGCGTAGGTGGTAATAGTCCGGATATACATCTTGTATATCCGGATCTTAGTCTTCAATGGTAGTTTGGATGCCAGGACCGGACGGAGACGTCTTAGCAGCAATCTTTCGAACAGTTTAGCTATGTGTGGTAATAGCGTAATCGGTCTGTAGCTGGAAGCTTTACGCCTGTCCTTCCCGGGTTTCGGCAAGACGATAATTTTGCCTTTTTTCCATTCCTCCGGGAAGTGGGATGTCCGCAATATCCCATTGTAGAGTCGACCAATCTCTACTAGGACTTTATTGGGCAGCTGTCGGAGTGCAGCGTTGGTAATCCTATCGTGCCCAGGCGTCTTCCTTGGTTGCAGGCGGGTTACTGTCCTCCGCAGTTCGGCGGGGGAGATGAACCACTCTCCTGCAAGAGGTGGCGCGGGCGACGACAGGAACTCCTGTACGCGACTCTCCTTCCGGGCATGAAGCTCCATGAACTCCGCACTTGCTGGGTTCGGCATAAATTGCCCCTCAAAGTGCTCTCCCAGGATATCCGCTCTGCCCTTGGCATCATAGCAACGTTCGCCCACACTGTTGGTCAGTGGGCAAACGGGAGGTCTAGTTTTTGTCAGCTGTTGGTTCAGTTTATAGAGCGACGCATCATGCTCATCCGCCTTCCATATGCGCCGCTCCCAGGCCTCCCCTCTGTAGGCCTGGACTGCCACCGACAGCTCCTCCGATACGGTGTTTAATTGCTTTTTTATTCTGGGGCAGCGAGTACGCGCCCAGAGCTTTCTTAGCGCTCTTTTGCGCTTGATCTGCACGCTTATCTCACGCGGCAGATCGTCACGCCTTGCTGTTATCGGGACGATCGTAGAGGCCGCGTTGAGGGCCTCTTGGATGTTTTTAGTTATTCTAGTAGCAGCGGCCTCTACGTCGTCCGCTGTGCTTATAGGCATGTGTGCTGGAGGTCTCGCTTGCAGGTGTTGTGCATAGCGCCTCCAGTCGACACGTGTCTTGGTTGCTCTGGGCGGCGTAGTCACCGCTTTTGTGCCAAGGGTTATCAGAATCGGGAGGTGCTGTGAGCTCAGGTCGTATAGCACCTCTACCACTACTGGGTAGTTGATGTTCCTGGAGAGCACGATGTCCAATACATCCGGATACTGCCGTGCGTTGGACGGGATGTGCGTTGGCTCCTCGGGGCCTAAAACGTCATAGTTGTTATCTTCTGCATCTTTGTAAAGTTCACGACCCGGCGGGGTGATCACTCTGGACCCCCACGCCGGGTGTTTGGTGTTTAGGTCCCCGGCGACGATAGTGGGCGTGTCGCCTTCCATTATTGTCCGGATGTCTGAGGGGCAAAATGGAGTCCCTGGCGGGCGGTATGCTGCGTAGATCCTAAGTTCCTCGCCCGCCGCCTCCATTTTTATGCCGATAGAACGCATTGACTGGTATGATGGTAATTCCAGTTCCTGATGGACGATGTCCCTCCTCACTAGAACTGCCGTCCCTCTATAGGCAGCCCCTTGAGGAGTGACTTCGTCCCTTCTGTATAGGTGGTAATTGGGCAGCTTTATGTGCGTTCTAGGGTTGAGCTTCGTTTCTCCCAGCAAGATGACGTGCAGATCCTGTTGCTGGGCAACTGTGCGGAGTTCATGCAGCTTCTGCTGTATAACGTCCGGGTTCCAGTATAGGAGGCGCAGGTTACTCTCCTCCATAGTGCCGAGCTAGGAGGTTTGCCAGCGCCTTCATGATGGCTGTAATTGGGTCTGTCCCGGTCCTGATATCTGCCAGGACCTGCGTGCCGACCTCGATGGCAATACCAACCAGACGCTGGATTGCGTCTGCTGTTTCGAGGCCGGAGGTGGAAGTTTTCCTATAGGAAGGCGTTGGCAATTGTCTCGGGTGTTGGGTGTCCTGGGTTTGCTCTCCGTGCATTTGGGTGGGGCGCGCTCTTCCAGTAGAGCGGGCTCTGTGTTCTGCCCTTTCTGGCACTCCACCCATGCTCCTGGTTCTCTCCTTAGTAACCTGCGCCTGAGAGGCTACTGGTGTAGTTGGTGTCGGGGTAGAGGTGACAGCCTGAGGAGGCTGCGCCTTCTTCCTGCTCCTCTCCCGCCTCCTCTTCTTGGAGGGTTGCCGTTCTGTGGCAGGATTGGCGGGGGGCTGTAGAGTCGCCCCGGTGGTTGCCCTTGTCTCCGTGGGTTCCACCGTTTCTTTAGGTGTTACGGGTGGGGGGGGGGCTAGTTGTCTGCCCTTCCCAGTAATGGTAGCCCACCCGTCTTGCTATATGGTTACAGCTTTCGGGCGACTCCGGTCATTTGCCGTGTAGTTTTTACCACAGTTGGCACATGTAGGTTGCGATGTGCTCCCCGGCACAGCGCACACATCTCACTGGCCTGAAGCAGTTTGCGGATGCATGACCGAAGGCCTGGCAGCGGTGGCATTGAGCCGGTCCTACTTTCCTTTGCCAGGCCTCGATGACTACTCCTCTCATAAAGAGGAGTTCGTCGATTTTATAAAGTTCTTGGAGCTGCTCCAGGCTCAGGTGGTCAAACTGGGCAAAGTATATGCAGCCAGGTCTGCTTCTACGCGGTGGGATAGCTTTGACATATTTGACGGGGAAGCCTTTTGCCCTAATAGCCTCCTCTATGTCCTTGGTGTCCGTGCCCATTGGTAGACCCCGGATGCCCACTTTAGTGGGCTTGTCCTCCTCCGGGGTATAGCAATACCACGACAGTGTTGGTACTTCCTTAGTCAGCTCGATCATATATCGTTGGACTGTCCTAAATTCATTTGCACTTTGCGGGGTGAATCTCACGCCTTTCCCGAATGGACGGGCATTTAAGGGGTGGCCCAACATTCTATTGAGCTCCCTAAAATGCCTCGTCCAATCCGGTAGGCATTCTGCCACTATGGGCGGGTAGCGGGTCTTATCTTGGTCGGCAGGCTTCTCGGTTGGCACTGCCGCCGAAGGTGGTCGTGGTACTGCTGGTGCAGCTACCATATGGGCGTAACTGGTAGATGGCCGTTGGCCATCGTCCTGTGGAAGCCCGGACGGATTGGTCGTTGCCGCCGGAGAGGACCGGCCGGCGGATGCAGCGAGGGTGGCATATGTGGTGGACCCCCAACTGTAGGATTCTTCACCCCCCTGCTCATACTGGGCCGAGTCTCGGCTTCGTCGGTCCGGTGATATGGAGCGGGGGGGGAGTTGCGGTGGGGATGGTGATTTAGGTGGTGACCTCAACACTTTCTTCTGCGTCACCCGATGGTGGTAATCATCATCCTCCTCCGATGTGGACGGTGCTTCGTCGGAGGACAGTTGGGAGCCAATCCTTTGCCTCTTTTCATATAAAGAGGCTTCGGTCTCCGGTGGGGTATGGCGTCTAGCCGTTTTCACTGCTCGCTGCTGCTGGGGCGGTGGTTCTTGCCTGGCCGTATGCTCAGATACGGCCGGCGTGAGCGCAGCACCCGGTGCGGGCTCCTTCCGTGGCGAGACGGTTTTTGTTGGGGGATCTGTGAAAAGGAGGATACGACCCTCGTGCGCTCCGGGTTCGACAGATCCCTCACAACCAGTGGTCGATCCAACACACCTGTTCTTTTATCTGGTGGTTTTCTTATCGAAGGGGGTGGCTCCCCCTTATCCCTACCTGACATGTTATTAATCCTAACGTCAGTCGAACTCTAAAAGGCCCTATCTGTAATATGGTGATAAAGTTTGTGGCTATCGACACTCTGGGCACTGCCTACCCCTTTTGTACACCAAAAGGGTTGGGGGAAGTGCAACGGTGGCACTTTATACGCGACTAGGCACAGGATGCACGGAACGCATAAAGTGCCCAAGAATCACCTAGGGGCCGGTGACCTCGACGCCTCACGGAATCACGGGACTCAACGATCGGCGGAGTTTGTCGTACCGGCGGTTATTTGCAGCCACTGTATAACTGCAAGTAACGCACACCTAGGAGATCCTTAACGAACTGCAACCAGTTTGTCGTCTTCTGATTGCACCGAGGTGCAATACAGGTATCGGACCTCGGGGTAAACCCCATTGCCCGGACGATCCTCATGCCCCATTACTATGGGGCAGTCCTTTTCTTCACCTATTATTGTAGGTGGCTTCTTTCATATCCGGAATATCCGTAGTGGAAAATATTTTTCCATAGTCGTTTACTCGACTATGGAAAATTAGGAGGTTGTCTATCCGATAGTAATAATTTTTCCGTAGTTTTAAACCTACTACGGAAAAAGAGAGGTTATCCGGTTGAAAGTCAAAGTTGGCCTTTCAGCGGCATTGTGGGTTGTTACTCGACTCTCTAATCACATATAGAGAGGAGTTCTCTTGGAAGAGGTCGCCCGTCCGGTGGCCGAGTGTGCAACGGCGCAAAGCCGTTGAGATGTTCGTGTGGCCCGTTGTCAGCACGGTCGAACAAGCCGCGCGCCATCCGGGCCACGAAGTCGGTGATGCTCTCGACTTTTAAGTCGGCTGCTATTACGTCGTTCCGGACGTAACGACCTGCTCCGACAGTCGTCCTTAATGTCAGATTCTGCTGGGAATGCAGTCGCCGCCTCTGGGTTGTGCTCAGGAGCGCGTACCAGGCCGGAGCAGCGTAGGTGGTAATAGTCCGGATATACATCTTGTATATCCGGATCTTAGTCTTCAATGGTAGTTTGGATGCCAGGACCGGACGGAGCATCGCCCGCGCACATCTGGCCTTGCGGACGACGAAGTCGACGTGCGCAGTCATGCGCAGCGCCCGGTCGATCCGGCACCCAAGGTAAGTCACGGCCTTCTCATACGCTATCTCCTGGCCGTTGAGAGTCAGTGGTGGTGGTAAGTTCCTAAGGCGACGAGTGAGCAGAGCGGTTGTCTTACCAACGTTGACAACCATCCTCCACTCATTTAGCCATGGTGGCAGCAGGTCCAGCAGACGCTGCATTTTGGCAGTGGCTATATGGGCTCTTCTGGACGAGGTGAAATAGGCGCTATCGTCCGCGTATAGCGCCAGCTCAACGTCGTCCTCCCATTCTTGCAGCCTGCCTGCCAATGTGGGTATATCGTTAGTATAAGCCGCGTACAGGACTGGAGACAAACAGCTGCCCTGTGGAACGCCGGCTCTGATGGATTTTGTTGCGGACTCGGCGTTCTCTATGCAGACATAAAACTTCCTGTCTTCCAGGAAAGACGCCATTAACCGCAACATAGCAGGGGGGACACTGGTCTGCTCGTGTAGTTTGTATAATAATCCGGAGTGCCACACCCGGTCGAACGCCTTCTCGATGTCGAGAAAGACGCCCAACGATATGCGGCCGCGATTGTACTCTGCCGCAAGCAGGTGCAGCACTCTAGTCAGCTGTGTGACTGTAGAGTGACCCCTCCTGAATCCGTGCTGCTCCGCCCGAAGTTGGATGCACGGACGGAGGCGTCTTAGCAGCAATCTTTCGAACAGTTTAGCTATGTGTGGTAATAGCGTAATCGGCCTGTAGCTGGAAGCTTTACGCCTGTCCTTCCCGGGTTTCGGCAAGACGATAATTTTGCCTTTTTTCTATTCCTCCGGGAAGTGGGATGTCCGGATTATCCCATTGTAGAGTCAACCAATCTCTACTAGGACTTTATTGGGCAGCTGTCGGAGTGCAGCGTTGGTAATCCTATCGTGCCCAGGCGCCTTCCTCGGTTGCAGGCGGGTTACTGTCCTCCGCAGTTCAGCGGGGGAGATGAACCACTCTCCTGCAAGAGGTGGCGCGGGCGACGACAGGAATTCCTGTACGCGACTTTCCTTCCGGGCATGAAGCTCCATGAACTCCGCACTCGCTGGGTTCGGCATAAATTGCCCCTCGAAGTGCTCTCCCAGGATATCCGCTCTGCCCTTGGCATCATAGCAACGTTCGCCCACACTGTTGGTCAGTGGGCAAACGGGAAGTCTAGTTTTTGTCAGCTGTCGGTTCAGTTTATAGAGCGACGCATCATGCTCATCCGCTTTCCATATGCGCCGCTCCCAGGCCTCTCCTCTGTAGGCCTGGACTGCCACCGACAGCTCCTCCGATACGGTGTTTAGTTGCGTTTTTATTCTGGGGCAGCGAGTACGCGCCCAGAGCTTTCTCAGCGCTCTTTTGCGCTTGATCTGCACGCTTATCTCACGCGGCAGATCGTCACGCCTTGTTGTTATAGGGACGATCGTAGAGGCCGCGTTGAGGGCCTCTTGGATGTTTTTAGTTATTCTAGTAGCAGCGGCCTCTACGTCGTCCGCTGTGCTTATAGGCATGTGTGCTGGAGGTCTCGCTTGCAGGTGTTGTGCGTAGCGCCTCCAGTCGACACGTGTCTTGGTTGCTCTGGGCGGCGTAGTCACCGCCTTTGTGCCAAGGGTTATCAGAATCGGGAGGTGCTGTGAGCTCAGGTCGTATAGCACCTCTACCACTACTGGGTAGTTGATGTTCCTGGAGAGCACGATGTCCAATACATCCGGATACTGCCGTGAGTTGGACGGGATGTGCGTTGGCTCCTCGGGACCTAAAACGTCATAGTTGTTGTCTTCCGCATCATTGTAAAGTTCACGACCCGGCGGGGTGATCACTCTGGACCCCCACGCCGGGTGTTTGGCGTTTAGGTCCCCGGCGACGATAGTGGGCGTGTCGCCTTCCATTATTGTCCGGATGTCTGAGGGGCAAAATGGAGTCCCTGGCGGGCGGTATGCTGCATAGATCTTAAGTTCCTCGCCCGCCGCCTCCATTTTTATGCCGATAGAACGCATTGACTGGTATGGTGGTAATTCCAGTTCCTGGTGGACGATGTCCCTCCTCACTAGAACTGCCGTCCCTCTGTAGGCAGCCCCTTGAGCAGTGACCTCGTCCCTTCTGTACAGGTGGTAATTGGGCAACTTTATGTGCGTTCTTGGGTTGAGCTTCGTTTCTCCCAGCAAGATGACGTGCAGATCCTGTTGCTGAGCAACAGTGCGGAGTTCATGCAGCTTCTGCTGTATACCGTCCGGGTTCCAGTATAGGAGGCGCAGGTTACTCTCCTCCATAGTGCCGGGCTAGGAGGTTTGCCAGCGCCTTCATAATGGCTGTGATTGGGTCTGTCCCGGTCCTGATATCTGCCAGGACCTGCGTACCGACCTCGATGGCAATACCAACCAGACGCTGGATTGCGTCTGCTGTTTCGAGGCCGGTGGTAGGTGTTCTCCTGTGGGAAGGCGTTGGCAATTGTCTCGAGAGTTGGGTGTCCTGGTTTTGCTCACTGTGCTTTTGGGTGGGGCGTGCTCTTCCAGCAGAGCGGGCTCTATGTTCAGCCCTTTCTGGCATTCCACCCATGCTCCTAGTTCTCTCCCTAGTAACCTGCGCCTGGGAGGCTACTGGTGCAGTTGGTGTCGGGGTAGAGGTTACAGCCTGAGGAGGCTGCGACTTCTTCCTGTTCCTCTCCCGCCTCCTCTTCTTGGAGGGTTGCCGTTCTGTGGCAGGATTGGCGGGGGGCTGTAGAGTCGCCCCGGTGGTTGCCCTTATCTCCGCGGGTTCCACCGTTTCTTTAGGTGTTACGGGTGGGGGGGGGGCTGGTTGCCTGCCCTTCCCATTAATGGTAGCCCACCCGTCTTGCTGAATGGTTACAGCCTTCGGGCGACTCTGGGAGGTCTTTTTGGGGGCCTCCGGGAGTAACCCCGGTAAGGTTATCCCCTGCCTCCTTGCAGTCCTCCTCAGGACTGGACAGCGGCGGTCGTTTGCCGTGTGGTTTTTACCACAATTGGCACATGTAGGTTGTTCCTCTCTACCCCGAGGGCAAAGGCTTGCAATGTGCTCCCCGGCACAGCGCACGCATCTCACTGGCCTGAAGCAGTTTGCGGATGCGTGGCCGAAGGCCTGGCAGCGGTGGCATTGAGCCGGTCCTACTTTCCTTTGCCAGGCCTCGATGACTACTCCTCTCATAAAGAGGAGTTCGTCGATTGTGTAAAGTTCTTTGAGCTGCTCCAGGCTCAGGTGGTCAAATTGGGCAAAGTATATGCAGCCAGGTCTGCTTCTACGCGGTGGGATAGCTTTGACATATTTGACGGGGAAGCCTTTTGCCTTAATAGCCTCCTCTATGTCCTTGGTGTCCGTGCCCATTGGTCGACCCCGGATGCCCACTTTAGTGGGCTTGTCCTCTTCCGGGGTATAGCAATACCACGATAGTGTTGGTACTTCCTTAGTCAACTCGATCATATATCGTTGTACTGTCCTGAATTCTTTTGCACTTTGCGGGGTGAATCTCACGTCTTTCCCGAATGGACGGGCATTCAAGGGGTGGCCCAACATTCTATTGAGCTCCTTAAAATGCCTCGTCCAATCCGGTAGGCATTCTGCCACTATGGGCGGGTAGCGGGTCTTATCTTGGTCGGCAGGCTTTTCTGTTGGCACTGCCGCCGAAGGTGGTCGTGGTACTGCTGGTGCAGCTACCATATGGGCATAACTGGTAGATGGCCGTTGGCCATCGTCCTGTGGAAGCCCGGACGGATTGGTCGTTGCCGCCGGAGAGGACCGGCCGGCGGATGCAGCGAGGGTGGCATATGTAGTGGACCCCCAACTGTAGGATTCTTCCCCCCCCTGCTCATACTGGGCCGAATCTCGGCTTCGTCGGTCCGGCGATATGGAGCGGGGGGGGAGTTGCGGTGGAGATGGTGATTTTGGTGGTGATCTCATCACCTTCTTCTGCGTCACCCGATGGTGGTAATCATCATCCTCCTCCGATGTGGACGGTGCTTCGTCGGAGGACAGTTGGGAGCCAATCCTTTGCCTCTTTTCATATAAAGAGGCTTCGGTCTCCGGTGGAGTATGGCGTCTAGCCGTTTTCGCTGCTCGCTGCTGCTGGGGCGGTGGTTCTTGCCTGGCCGTATGCTCAGATACGGCCGGCGTGAGCACAGCACCCGGTGCGGGCTCCTTCCGTGGCGAGACGGGTTTTCGTTGGGGGATCTGTGAGAAGGAGGACACGACCCTCGTGCGTTCCGGGTTCGACAGATCCCTCACAACCAGTGGTCGATCCAACACACCTGTTCTTTTATCTGGTGGTTTTCTTATTGAAGGGGGTGGCTCCCCCTTATCCCTACCTGACATGTTAATAACCCTAACGTCAGTCGAACTCTAAAAGGCCCTGTCTATAATATGGTATGGTAATAAAAGTTTGTGGCTATCGACACTCTGGGCACTGCCTACCCCTTTTGTACACCAAAAGGGTTGGGGGAAGTGCAACGGTGGCACTTTATAACGCGACTAGGCACTAGATGCACGCAACGCATAAAGTGCCAAGAATCACCTAGGGGCCGGTGACCTCGACGCCTCACGGAATCGCGGGACTCGACGTGGGCGGAGTTTGTCGTACCGGCGGTTATTTGCAGCCACTGTATACTGCAAGCAACACACACCTAGGAGATCCTTGAGAGAGCACGAACTGCAATAAAACCCGTTCACTAAGCTACCCCCAGAGCTATACGCGAAAGTGAGCCGCGCCATTCGCGTGCCTGCGCAACTTAATAACATGAATTTGTACTATTACTCTCTCACGTTTCACTTAATTTCTTTATTCACATAAGTCATACACAAATACAAGTTATCTATTTAGATAGCACAAAACAATATCTACACCATGATATACATTATATTTTCGTATCACAAAAATCCTTTAATTTATAAAACAAAATATGCCTATTTTAATCACAAATTCAAAGTCCAAACTTCTTAAATATTTAACACAGAAAGTTAAAACAATATTTCTCAGTTGAATTTATACATATGTTAACTAATACAATAGTTTCATTTACATTTTCTCTATTTATTTCACTATTTAAAACACTTTTAAATTTCTTATACAAAACTATCATTATTTCACTTATACACAGGAATTTTCACATAAAAATAACACAGAATTCACCTTTTTAGCACGTACAATCAACCTGAAATGTTTTACAAGTCATTTTTACATAAATTGCTGAAATTACAAACATTTTAAATTTTTACATATTTGGCCTCCTAGGGGCGTGGTCAGCGTGCTTCCGTGAACTCACACTATTTGAACAACTAACTTTGCACGGCTCTCGGCTATCAGAAAAAATGAAAGTCTGAAATACACTAATTTTAACAATATTAGGTAAATAAGTGCTTCTACATAATTTTCAAACTGTAGGAAACTATCTCTGATAAGATTCCTATCAGTTATCATGCTTCTTATCAGACAACAATACAAGTGAATGTTTTCATTAATCAATCATAACAAATAGGCATTTGTTTTCGTACAAACATATCAAACTTATACAAGACAATACTTATGCAATTGATTTCCGTTAATTCCGTTTATGCACAGAGTGATCATCTCGACCGGGGAACAAATCCGATCTCTAACTTCACTTTAATATTCCTTTGAATTTACATCGTTGGAAAGACGATTTCAACCGGGGAACAAATCCGGTAACATAATTTATATCATAAAATTCCCTATATGAATTTATTGAAAGATATTACTTAGAAAACAGTAAACTAGTCCGGCCTGGGAGTCGAACCCAAGACCTTCATATCATTAATTCGACATTTCTTTAAGATTTAACTAAGCATTTTCTTATCAGAACATTTCTATTGGACAATGAGTCTTTGAAAAGTTATTCGTCATCGGTTGACTTAATAAACTGAAATATTCTTATAGGCGCGTCGCCAACAGCACTGTATTCATAAACATATTCAGCTTTGGTGTTGCTTAACATGTCAAGACTCTCTTTTTTATTCGGAATTCCTTTACATCGCCATCTGCTCCCGAGAGGGGCGCTAATGAAGCAATCGGGTGCATGTTATCACCTTCAAATAATCATTCATCATCCACGTGGACGTGGTAATTCCATGCCTCTGTCCTTGGAGAGTGCCTCGTGGGAAGCACAGAACAATGAGTTGAGGTGACAGTTGTTCTAAAAAATTATCAATGAATAAAAATAAAAATGTGAGTATAATTTAAGTTCCTTTATATCGTATACACAATTATTTCAACTAGAATTATTTATTTATTGTACGTAATATCGTAATTCAATTTTCATTCACTGCTCGACGTCTTGATAACCCGATATTTTGCAAACGTATTAAGAACGTTTTAACGGAATTTATCGCGTATATTTAACTTTTTTACACGACGTTTCGAGAGCTTTACAGCACCCATGGTCACGGGAAGGACTGAGATGTTCAACGTCCAGCTGTCATAGTTAACCGCGGTTACCATAGATTAAAATTTTAACTTTTGTTCCGATCTACACAGTATGAGCTTATGGTATCATGGAGTCTTGCAGTTGTATGCTTGGGTTGGGATTTAATTTTATTTATTATAGGATCCCAAGCAGATGGTAGCACCCAGCCATCTTCTCTATTGAAATTAGGATGTTTTTTGATTTCAATAGCCTCGCGAATCATCCTTGGAAGGAATCGGTGTTCTTTAGCGAGGATTTGTGGTCTATCAACTTCAGAGGGAAGTCTGCAGTCTGTGAACATGTACAAGATCGCCCCCGTCCCTACATCAGATTTTTTTTATTCTTGTTAATACAAACCTACAATATTTTCCTCAATTCATTGATAATATTATAAAGTGCGATAAGGACTTAAGAACGTTGTTTGTGATCTCTTTCAAAAAATGTTTCAGTTCTTTGTAGTTTATTAATGTACCGTGATAATGATTTTCCAATTCAGTAAATTTATTTAACATCCGTAATATCATTGTAAACAAAACAGAACAGATATGAATGCAACTCCATGACTTTTTGTCATCAAAGCCGCTACTTTCACTGTCAATTTCCACAGCATCTACATTACGGCGTCAGGAAGCGGCCGTCTTAGTATAACAACGTGCGTTGAGACATTTAAAGAGTAATTAATTTTCATCCGACATTCATGATCGACACATTAGACTGTAAGTGCATGTAGCTAGATGGCGTTATGACCACCACCTTCGTTTCTACATCACGAAAATGTTCAACAACCTTATTTATACTACGCAAACGTCCTGAAATTGTTACTTGCAATTTTAATTGCTGATTTACCACGTGCTCGGCGGTGAAGGAAAACATCGTGAGGAAAAACCTGCATGTCTGAGAAATAAGAAAAAAACATATAGAAAGAAAGAAAGAAATGTATTTTATTCCAGTTTAAGCATGCAGCATAACAAGTAAAAAGTAATTAAATGCCGAAAGATAAATATAACTAAATTAAAAGTAATTTAACATCATTATAAATTTAAGAAAACATTTTAAAAACACCTTGTGCTGCAGCATGAAACCGTGAAACCCATTACCGTATTTCACCATTAGAGTTCGCGAGCACGCATTGAGGTAGCCCGTCGAACATTTCCTTGCCCTAAAACCCTCTCAGAAGTGAGAGAAGGCCTGTGCCCAATAATAGGACGTATATAGGCTATAATTTCACACTAATACTGTTCCACTTACTAGTCTGTAGAATTTCGGTTCTGCATGCTTTTTATTAGGGATGGGAAACGAACACAATAGTGTGGCTCATGGACACCTACTCGTATATCTATACTCGATTCAGAATCAAAATCCAGATGTCACCCCTATGGACTGAGGTGAAATGTCTCGTTACCATTAAAAAAGGTATTTCGGTTCACGTCATAAGGACCAAATGCTTGATATTTTTTACTAACGTAGTTGAGCCCACCCATTTATTCAAGGCTCTATCACGTACACTACTTTTGCCTATAGGCGCCTACGTCTATTCTCGACTAAGAAGCAATCCGGTAATCCTTCATCGTGCCTACGAATTATTTGCTGGCTAGTTTTTGACTCCGCAATTTTTGCAGAGTATATATATATATATATATATATATATATATATATATATATATATATATATATATATAATGTATTTATAACTCAACTACAGCGCCACCTGCGGGATCATGATTTAGTGATCCTCTTTTTTGGCACTAAACCAACATACATAAGTGAACATGAATCATTTTGATCTATAAATATAGAATTTTTAATAGCTATACTACAGCGTTATTTATAGGATTAACCACAGCTATTTACAATCGTCTCGACAAAACAAATATACAGTGTGAATATAACTTCAATCGGTCTAATTACTGCAGCTGTTACGTGATAGAGTATTACTCTATCACGTAAGAGGTGCAGCACGTAAATTACGTGGTAGAGTAAAGGTATCGTTTTATCACGTAATAGCTGCAGCACGCATAGAGTAGGGTAGGGTAGGGACCGGGTAGGGTCACGCTCTTACAGAATACCAGCGGGAAACTGCAGGATAATTCTGTGTCTCGTATGGTGAGTGTAGAGAAACGGAGACCTTTTTTACTGGCAACGGGGTATTCCATCATAATCTTCAAGGGTGACAACGCATCTGCATTTTGATTCTTAAAAATTGAGGTTAATGTAAAGGCCATAGCATCTTCTTACCATCAGATGGACTGTGTACTCGCTGGTATAAAAAATTTGTCGTTCAGTAGTTACACGATCACTATAGTCTCCGTTGAAACTCGCCGTTGTGACCAAATATCTGGAGGGCATTATTGTAACCGCTATTTATTTAAACATTTATTTTACCATAAGCTTGAATTAAAAATCTTAACTTTTTGTATGTACATAGTACTTTTTTATTATTTGTTTATGTACACAATAGGATACAGGAACAGTCTTATAGTAAGTTCTTGCAAATGTTCTACTTATTCCATAATTTGCTGAAATATCTTCTAGTAGACCCATAAAGGAAAATAATTTAAAATGACAAACTTAGTGCATACATTACTACTACTAACGAATAAATAATGTAAAAAAAACTTTGTTCAGAACAAAAGTCAACTTATTTGCACATTCGAATTGAAAGCATCCACACTCCCTGTCATTACAAATCTGAGACTACTTACAAAATCTATTGAACATCTTTAGTATAATGTTCTCCAGACCGATTTTTATTCAGGGCGGCCATTATAAATATAGACTAGCCATCGGCGCAGGACAGGATTGTAGTGCCCAAGTATACGCGCAAGCACAGGTGCACTCTCTACTCCCTCACTCTCATAGTCCGATGGGACGGTAAACCGACACGACCGGAGAGAGATCAGGCGTAGGACCTACGGCTTTACATGGTTTTCGAGGGACGGGGGTGAAAACACCACCAACTTCCTAACTCTGGCCTGCTACTGGGAATTCCTTGACAGAAAAACCCAATAAGTTATTTAGGACCGACCCGAGTTTCGAACCCAGGAGCTCACGACCAGCAACCGCGTTTACGAGCACTAGACCACCGAGACAGTTAAATCTCATTGGCATCATCTTTAGTATAACGGTGCACCGTCCTCATATTTACTGTAATGGAATGTACATACAATTAAACTTTCCTGAACCCTTAATATTTATTACCTACGGAATACTTAGATAAAGTGAAAGCTTTTAGCTTAAACTATGTTTGCTCTTAAAGCTCTCGCTACTAACAAATTCAACATTAATTATGTATGCGATTATATTCTATAATTCATTCTTATATCTATTCTATATTTGTACTAACTTGCCAGGCAGACGTTATTCTGCCCTTTTCGACGACGCTTTGTCATGTCCTATTAAAAATCCTTAAATTCGCAAAAAAATGTGGGTCACTCATGGGCAAAAAACTATCCTATCTCTCAAGTTGGACCAAACTGCATACGGTGTGAAAACTTTATTAAAATCGGTTAAGTAGTTAAGGAATCCATGACGGAAAAACAACGTGACACGTAATTTATAAAGATATAGTAAATTCTATAAATAGGGTCCGAATGTATCAATGTTGGGGAAACAAACTGAACCAAAATTACTATTTTACCCTTCTGCACTAGAAGGGAGGTATTGTTTTCGAGAGTTACATAATATATGTATATCTATTTCTTTGAATCGCTGTGTAGACAAAACAGCTTCATAGATTTTAAGATATGAGGTGTCGTTAGATTTGTCTTAATTGTGGGAGTAACATAGGCTATATAATATTTAAATATTGCGTATTAGACATGTGTCAATAATGAATGGCGAACAGGATTTCGTTGGATTCGCTGCACTGCTTTGATGATCGCGGGTGTCGTAACTGTACGAGGTCGGCCGGTCCTCTTACGATCTTCGAAGCTTGAATTTTCAGTTAATCGTTTGATAGTGCGATAAACAAATCGTAGGGTTATTTTCAATTTTTGTAGAATATTAAAAATCTCTTTTGGCGCGTAACCACAGTAACCACGATGTAATACGATAACCGCTATTCCGTATTTGAAATAGAATGAAAATTAATGTCTTTTTATTTTCAGCAAGCGCAAACAATATATTTTTAAAATTGGTGAAGTTCATCTAGCCAGTATTCAAAAATTTTAAATAATGAGATTTTGACAGAACTTATGACCCGACAAGTATATGTGTATGTATAACATATATATATATATATATATATATATATATATATATATATATATATATATATATATATATATATATATATATATATATATATATATATATATATATATATATATATATATATATATATATATATATATATATATATATATATGACAAAGTCTTTAGTATTGTAAAAGTCCACTACGCGAATTGAAATATTTTGAATTAAATGACTTCACTTCACATAATTTCCCTTGTAATTAAAAGAAGTGAAGTCGTGTTGCTAAGTTGTTGTTGTTTATCGATGGCCGAGATCGGCTGAACGTGGGTGGTGTTGTGTAACGTTTCCTGGACCGGGAAACGCCTGGACAGTTATAGTTAGCATACAATTTTTTTAATTTACTTGAGTGACAACCTCGCACCGGTAAACGAAGTAAAGCTCCCCCCCCCCCCCCCCCGCTTCATAAGTTGGAGAGACCACCTGGGAATATATGGAGCAAGTAAATGGGTGCTATTTTATTCAATATTAGTCCTCAGGGGTGCCAATACTTCTTCATTTTAATTCTTAGCTAAAACAAAGATATATGCACTTAAATCTATGGGCCAAAGTATTCACTCCATCAGTTGGACTGAGTGTTCGTTCGTAAACCTTATTTTATAAAGAATGCATGCTCCCATCCGTTTTCATGGCGGATTTGTAAAGGCCTGTAATGATGGTGATGAATCAACCAATACGTATAAAGTAACTGCCATGTATTTTATTTACAAAATGTAGGTAAATAAAGTTACACCAAATGGCAACATTCACAAGTATAAATTATCGCCCAATATCTTTGGCTATCGTAGTTGCGAAGGTTCTGGACAGTTTGCTTGATCAGCAACTCAGCCAACCTACCTTCATGAGGCTCAGTTTGGTTTCAGGCCGGGGCTTTCAACTGAAACTGCCATATTGGGACTCAAGCATACTGTCCAGTATTACACTACGCGAAAAACGTCGGTTTACGCGTGTTTCTTGTACCTGTCTAAGGCATTTAACCTGGTTTCGTACAACGTGCTATGGGATAAACTTAACAAGGAAACTAGCACACCCGAAGAGGTAATTAACCACTTCAAGTATTGGTATTACAACCAAGCTAACTGTGTGAAGTCGGCTGGCTCATATTCGTCGGAATACAAGTCGGAGTGCGGGGTGAGGCAGGGTGGCCTTAGCTCCCCTCAACTTTTCAACCTGTATATCAACGGTCTGATCGTGGAGCTCAGTGATGCCGGAGTCGGTTGCTCAATTGACCGTCATTTTGTTAATAATATAAGCTATGCTGATGACATGGTTTTGCTGAGTCCTTCGATCAGGGCCCTCGAAACGCTAGTGGGCATCTGAAAGGTACGCGGCGGCTTATGTAATAAGATTGAACTACTCGTGTTTAAAGCTGGAAATAGGAAACCTAAGTCTGTTCCTCATGTTAAACTTGGAGAAGTTACACTGAGTAGTCACCAAATTCAGATATCTGGGACACTGGGTCGCCGAGGATCTTTCTGACAATTTAAATGTTGAACGGGAACGTAGAGCGTTGGCAGTGAGGTGTAATATGCTTGCCCGCAGGTTTGCTAGGTGTACGAATGAAGTTAAGATAACGTTATTCAAAGCTTATTGTCAGACATTCCACACCTGCAGCCTGTGGACGAATTGTACTCGCCGAATTCTCAATGCGCTACGTGTTCAGTATAACAACGGATTCAGGATGTTGTTGGGGCTGCCACGCTTTTGCAGCGTATGTTTTCTCAGGCACGCATGGACAGTTTTGCAGCAATATTACGCAAAAAAATAGCCTGCTTAATGCGTCGCGTGCATGACAGCACCAACGGCCTCCTAGCTTCCATATATAGAAGGCAAGATTGCCCTGTGATGAGGTAGGTACTTGAACACAGCGCATATGGGTTCCAGACCCAATATGTTTAATAATAAATAATAATTTTTGTGTGGTAATAATTTATGTATTTTGTGAATTTACTAACCCCTAGTTTTAAGTTTTAAGTGTACTAACAAAATGGGTGTACTTACCTGAATAATGAAATAGAATAATATAATTGCCATGTGCCGTGGAGTTATGACGTACGAGAATTCTCCACTCCATTGCGTCCTGTGGGTCTTGTAAGAGGCGACTGTGGAAAATGCCGGGAAAATCTTACGTATTTCGACAGATGGTATAACTATATTTTTACGTAAAAGCGTAAAATACCCCCACTAGTGGCTGATAACGGCGTTGAAGTGCGAGGAGTCTGATATTGTGAATGCGACGCCGTGATGATTAATTCAAATTTTCCCTACACCGATATAGATCCAATACTGTAGGAGTTGTCTACACTTTTACGAGTAGTATATAGAATGATAATTTAAGATGATATTGATATTAAATGATTAATAAAATGATAACGACCGATTCTCTGGAGTGTTAAATTCAAGTTACATCGCTTATGAATTTTACTTAATAACAACAAGAATGTTCGAGTAGCACGTACAAATACCAAATATTAATAATAATTTATTAAACTTTAAACTTGTAGTACATACAGAAAAAAAACTCTTACATGAGATAGCAATAAAATTAGGTAACAACACTAGCAAGGGTGACGCTCTGTTCTCCTTGCTAGACTATAAAATAGCCTGTATTAAGGAGATTCAGTCCCTTAAGCCCTTAGAAAAATGAACAAAAAGAAAAAAATGCTAACTTTTTAGTGCTACAGATTTCAATGTCAAGCGTGCGCGCGTGGTTGCGTGCGAACGTGCGTGCGTGCGTGCGTGCGTGCATGTGTGTGCGTGTGTGTGTGTGTGTGTGTGTGTGTGTGTGTGTGTGTGTGTGTGTATGTGTGTGTGTGTGTGTGTGTACGTGTGTGTGTGTGTGTGTGTGTGTGTGTATGTGTGTGTGTGCTCTGAGTGCTAAAAATATAGTACATAAAAAAGATTACACCACCAACCATCGGATGCCACAAGCTCTTCTGGATTCTTCTTTTCTTTACGACACAGATTGGGTGAGACGGGTTCATAATTTCTCTTCTAACGCTATCACATAGACATATATTGCAAGTATACAAGGACAGCATGCATTCATAGTGTTTTTACACTCTACGTTTTCAGAATGTGTAGCAAATAAAATTTTCAATAAATATACAAAATTTCTGCGTATACTTTCTGACGTTGATTCAGTAAATTAGAGATTATACAAGGCTAGAACCGACATGTTCTGACATTGTATACATTTTGGATGTAAACGCGTAACGAGTATTAGTAAAGTAGGTATACAAGCTCAGTAATATGTCCAAATTACCTTCAACAAGAAATACAATTAATTCTCATTTGACATATACTTTTTATCGGCATTCATTGTCATAATTAAATATAATTATGTGTACTTTATACATGTTGTAGGATAATAATAAGATAAAACGAATTTTCGGAAAAAAATCTATGGTGATCGCGAAAACACGGCTAATTAGATGATTGGTCGTTTCATTGGTTGTATCATTTCGACAGATTCTAAAACTGCATCAGCACACCCCGACTCCAGTCCCGACCTGTGCGTACTGTCGTTGAATACTTTTAATATACAATTTCATACAATACGTGGTAGAGCCATGCTGCAGTTATATTAGTAGTATAGATGTAGCACGAATGGGTAGGCTCGACCGGGAAAGCACCACGCTCTCACAGAATACCAGCGTAAAATAGTAGCTTAACGCTGCTGTGTTTCGTATGGTGAGTGTAGAGAACCGGGGACCCTTTTTACTGGAAATGAGGCATTCCATCTTGGTCCTCAAGGGTGTCAATCCATCTGCATTTTTATTCGTAATCGAGAATAGATGTGGATGTCTATGGACCACAGCAACCACTTACCATCAGGTGGACTGTGTGCTCGTTTGTCACCCTATCCTATAAAAAAAATACGCATCACATAGAGATTTTTTAACGTAGAAATAATTTGAGTAATGTTTATAAATGAATAAAAATTTAATACAACGCTGTCATCGTCATTAAATCACTAAAGATCAATAACTTCACAAATAGGCCTACTCCAAAATGGTACAAAACACCGTTCTTAATCACCTGTAACCATTGAGTTCCAACCATAGAATACTATAATTCACAATGTATTATAGTATTCTATGGTTCCAACATACCTGTACGGAATGCCACTTCAACTACGGAGAACGTTATACATTCTTCTTATCAGTTCGAGGCCACTTCTCCCCGAAAAAGCTTTAACATAATCGAGTATTAAAATATACCAATACCCTCAGCTAATATTGAAAAATTAATTAATATTCCATTAATTTTATATAGAAACTGACGTAGTTTTTATATAAAAAAATTAGTGTGAAAGCAGTTAAAAATGTTATGGTAGCTCGGTCCCAGGGGTTTTAATTAATCATGATGATTTATTAATAGTATAATAACATATTTTTAAATAAATTTTGCTAAATAAAACTTTTTAATATATAAGTCCTGCATAGTGTCTGGTAATTGTTGCATAAAGTAAGTACACTCTTTCGTCGTTATCGTCATAATCATCTCAGCCCATCACAAATCCACTGCCCAACATAAAGGCTTTGCATCGAATGATTGACTCTTTACGTCGAGTAACTAATAATATATCATTTCGAAAACACTACAATATTTAACTTAATGTTTTATATGCTAACATTAAAAAATTATAAGGTTGGAACCACAACACGGTAATTATTAGTTTAACAGTCCTCGCCCACGAAGTCTGGGACGTCTGGTATAATCGACATCCGTATATGGCAACATTACTAATAACGGCGCCCTTCAACTTGACCATTCCTTGCGGTTTCTGCAATGATGTACACACAAGCAATACTTCATCTCGTCCGTAAACTGCCAGTTCGCTTTTTCTTTAATTGTTGCCACAAACAAAAAATATAGAAATTCATAAACGTCAGATCCCATACATCACGTACGACCGTAATTTTCGAGCTCAATACTGGCAGCAATAATTGAGACGTTTTTGCAATAAACTGCGTATTTAATTAACACGCTCGATGGAGAGTTATCGGTTTTAATGGCAACCTTTGCGGTTTTAATCTACGTGCCGATTATTTTTTATCTGTGCTCTAGTTTTCTGAGAAATATTGTGTGCAACAGCAATGAGTTACGTCTTTTTTTATAAGCTCAGGTTACAAATGAGTATACAGTCCACCAGATGGTAAGTGAACGCTGTGACCCATAGATTCCTACACCTATCCTTATTTAAGAATCAAAATGTAAATGGGTTGTCACTCCTGAGGGCTGAGATGGAATGCTCATATACCGGTGAAATGGGTCTATTCACCACGCCACTCACCACTCACCATACTAAACTCAGCGTTATGCTGCTCTATAACGCAATTATTCTATGAAATGGTTATCCTTCCCCGGTTGAGCACACAAATTGGTACTTCAGTCAATACAACAGCGGAAGCGGGACTCTACCACATTTTACACAATAAAATATTTGGTCAACGATGGTTAAATCTTAATCTTTTTTATAGAATAAGGGTAACTAGCGAGCACCTGATGGTAAGTGGGTGTTGTTGCCTATACAAATTTACGTCTATACTCCGATTCAGAATCAAAATGTGTTGTCATCCATGAGGACTAAGATGAAATTCCCCGTATCCAGAAAAAGGGGTCTCCAGTTTTCTACACTCACCATACGAAGCACAGCAGCATTAGGCTGTTATTTTACGCTGGTATTCTGTGAGAGCGTGATCCTTCCCCGGTCGAGCCGACCCATTCGTGCTACAGCATGGCTCTACCACGTACTAAAATAATAATTAGAAATAATCATTGTGACTCTAATAACGTTTACCGCAGCTTATATACAAAAATATATAACTTTAACACGGGAAAAATGGATAGGTAGTGCATTTATACAATTTAAGAATTTACTTTTAGTTATATATAAGCACGTGATGCCGCAATCTAAAGACTGAACAATTCGATACAGAGAGGTACGCTTACCGGCATTGATAGGACTGCGATGTAAATTTTTTTCTCTTTTGTAATGGAATTGTATTGTAACACTTTTGCCTGTGTCAAGTATTATGAAAGTATTTTATTAAAACAATTTGTTTTAAAACTTCTTAACAATATGTTGATGTATCACATTGCGATGATTTTGGACGATTTTGACGGCAACTTGAGACACGTCACCTTGGGTTTTACATCATATTTATTAATAATTTACATGCACGGGCATATATGTTACAAAATCGCACTAATTTTACGTACCGAAATGTACTTTAAAATCATTATTTATAAGGTCTTTACCCATGAACTTACCATTCTGCAGTACTGGCCATTTCAAATCAAAATAATTTATGTTTCTCTGGGAATTCGAATTTCAAATCAATTATTTTAAAAAATTCTCAATGATGTTCTTTATAAATAAAATTCTTTTTTCAAAATTAGTCATTAGTTTATTGATAAGCGTTATGTTTTCTTCGTATTTGAATATTCATCGTCATCATGTATAGGTACGTTAAAAATTCCAGTAATTTTGGCATATGAGTACTGTCATGGCAGCAACACGGCACAGGGGGCACGCAATATCAACGACGCTTACGGAGCGAATACTACAAATGAACGCACTATGGTAATGGTAATGCTATTGGTTTTTCCGCTTCCGTTCTGTAAATTTCGACCTGAAAATTTACCTCATGGCCGTCCGAAAACTTGGGTCGATAATGACGAATTGTGGAAACTGATGACACTCAATCTACGGCTGAATTAGCAAAAGCTTTCGAGAAATTGGCAAGGTTAAAAAGCTTGACGAATGTGTCCCTACGAACTTAAAGATCGAAGTCGAGATATGCTTTGCACTGCTCAACAGGCACACAATCGAAGAAATTTTGAACCGCATTGTTGCCTGCGCCGAAAAACGGATTCTGCTGGACAATCGAAAACCCTCAGCAAGTTGGTTAGATCCCGGTTCAGCGCCTAAACAATGAATGACCTAAACGAAAACTTACCCCTAGGAAGGTGATAGTCACTGTTCGGTAGTCTACTTTTTCCAGAATTTGGATAACTTTTTGGCAGGAAAAATTCAATACCCAAGACACAGTAAGTACGGTTTCTTAATCATGTGCCTGAAAGGCAATCCAAAATCCAAAAAGGCCTTTGAAGAATTTCTTGCCTCCCGTCCAGCTGATTTATTCAAGAAGAGCATCAATGCCACTGCGTTGGAAAAGATGCATCGATTGCATGGGTTATTACTTTGATTAATAGAAGTAAAAATATACAGAAAAAATTACGTTAACTTATTTCATAAAAACGGCAATTTCTTAGGTAAAGGCCTAATATTATAAAACAAGCTCAGCAATTCGCCGCCGGTCATTTGCCCGCCAAAACCCATAATTTAAAGGAAAAATTACATAAACGCTCACACCTGCCACGCAGAGGAGTAGGCAGAGACTACAGACTTCCATTTAGCACGATCCTGACACACCTCTCTCGCCTCCTCCACACTCACTCACACTCATGTCTTATTACACAATTTCCCACCCTATCATTCAAATTCAGCCTTTAAAAAAATTGTTACAGATGTCTATTTTTACACTTTTGCATTTACTTAACGCTCAATACTTCAAATGTGAATTTTATGACTGTTTTAGTGCAAATTAAAAGCTCATGCGAGATCACCTTTGTAACAATACACGAATATGCATGCTTGTGTCTACGCAATAAACTTTTATAGTGTCGATTGTTATTTTGATTAATATTTTTTTATATTGTATGCACTGGCGCATAACAAAGAAGTACTGATGTTATAAGACAGTGACTTAAAAAGAAATAAAATATTATTAGTGTCTATGCGTATAATTCAACTTTGTGAATGTCTTTTTTATAGGAGAGGTGGCAAACGAGCGTATGGCTCACCTGATGTCTTAGGATCTTATTACCGATATTATCATTTTTAAAAACAGTTGCAAATAAAACGTATTCAAAAAGGACGTATTTTATTCCCATCTTTAAACATCAAACAAAAAACAACTCTATAACCACTACATGTAGATGCATAACTAAGCAATTCGTCGTAGTCCACGGGCTTAGCACTTGTCAGAAATATCACTGTACGTGAGCAATGCGAATGCATACCCGCCGACACTAATAAAATTGTTAATCGCAATTTAAGTGCTGATTTACCGCGTGCTCGGCGGTGAAGGTAAACATCGTATGGATATCTCCATGACGTACAAATAACATTTTTGAGAACATGTTCTACACGTGGTAGGGCCATGCTGTAGCTAATATGGTTATAGCACGTCGGCTCAACCAGGAAAGGGCCGCGCTCTCCCAGATTTTTTTCATTGTTTAACATCCTTTGCGAGGCATGAAGCTGAAACACTGCCAGCTTTCTGACTCCGGGTTATTTCAGAGAATTTCTTGACAAAAAACCCCAATGAGTGATTTTGGTCTCACCCGGAATTCAAACTCAGGCCACATGATCAGCACTCTTACGATTACTAAACCAACAAGACAACCCTTGCCTCGCTAATTAAACTATATTTGGACGAATATCTTATCCCGGAGAAATTATTAGTTGCTCCGTGTGAGATTCGAACCCACGGCCCACGATTTTGCAGCCAAATACTTTGCACTACCGAGCTTTGTAATACACCAAATATTATTACACATTATTAGAATTAAATGAAACTAATTTACGGATTTTATCGTGTTTAATTTCAACTTTTTCATTCCTGAGGTTTCGGGCGCTTTACAGTACCCACGTTCAAGAGTGGGGGACTGAAGTGTTTGACGTACTGATATCATAGTTAACGAAGGCTACCTTCAATTTAGTTGAACATCAACGTTTGACGTAGTATAGTCTAAGTATAAGAAATCATTACATTATTAGAATTATTATTAATTGTTACAATGTATTAAAATGTAGCCAACAAAACAATTCCAACACCCACGATCAAGGACACAAGTATACGTCATTGAAAAATCACTAGTTTCGCGAAACACCGACCCGGCGGCGCTAGTGTGCTAATCTCCACACAACGGCGGCAGGAGATATGGAAAAGTTGCTCGCTTTAAATATATGGCAGCTGAAAAACGATTAGTGTCCGTAGTAGCGGTCTCTAGCTTAGGGTTGGGACCTTACCAAATGAAAACTAGATATCCCTCATTCTTTATACAAATAAAGGTAAAAAATTAACCCAAAGTCGAGTCTTTGAGATTCGAAATCGAGATTATAAAATTTAAGTGTCTTGATATTGACACCTACACCAGAGAATTAAAGCAGAATGTTCTTCGTTCATTCTTTACATATTATGTATACACTTCTTGACTGCTTAGTTGCTCTAGTAGTTGGGTTCAAATCCCGGGTCGGGCCAAAATCAGTTATATTATTTATAATAAAAAAACACGTAAAGCCGTGGAACGTGCGCCTGATCTCTTTCTGGTCGTGTCAGTTTACCGTCCCATCGGATTATGATAGTGAGGGAATAGAGAGTGCACCTGTGCTTGCCGATGACTAGCCTCCGTTGTGGCTGGCCGCCGTGGCTGAAATTTGGTCTGGAGGACATTGTTATGTTTTTTTTATGTGTTTTACCTCATAATTTTTCTCTGGGTGAACCGATTTTGATGATTCATTTTTATCTGAAAACTGGTGCTTCTCGTGTGGTCCCATACGAATTTAATCAAGATCTGACCAGTAGTTTGTGAATTATCTTTAATAACGCGTATTTAATTGACTTCGAATACATTGATGATGTTCTCATTTTAATTATTTTGAAGTCGGTTGTATAAAATTTTTAATTTTACCACTTGTTAATTTATAGAACTGATAGAAATAAAATAATTTCACATTCTGAAGTCCGTCAAAGACAAATTGAATAGAAGAATATACATTAAAAACTTTATATCCTATTCTGCAACTTATACTACTACCACAATTTATATGGGACCATACCTGAAATATAATCTATTAAATAAAAAAAAGAATCTTCAAAATCTGTTAAATAATTTAAATAATTGACTAAGATATTGCGCAACGTACAAACAAAAATATACAATCGCACTTTAAGTCCATCCTTTTTTAAATCGTCATTTTCGACATCTTCTTGAAGGTCTTCAAGGCCCTAAATCTATACAAATAAATAAAATTGAAGTGTATGTAAATTCAATATAAAAGCTTTTTACTGAATGCGTATGACAAAAATATGTACGGTACTGATAACAAAAATATAACTTTTAAAATTTTTGGTCCATCTCTCTGTTTGTTATGGCAAATCTCTGATACGGCAAGACTGATTTTACATGTAGCTTAGGCTAATTTCATTTTAGAAAAATAATTAGGGTTCCGTGAAAAAAAATTAAAACCCTTGAAATCCAATAGTGAAAAATACCACGCGGACGATGTCGCGGGAAACAGCTAGTATTCGATTTTATGTTGCATGAAATACGCGCATCACTAGTCGGAAAGGACATCATATCTGTAGGTGCTATACACCGTTGCAAGAAAGGCCCATTCTTTACACCTTAAAGAGGGCATATGATAACCCCAACCCGTATCGGCCATAAATTCCGCCTTGGAGTTCCGTGGGTGACTCTTGCGTAGATTAGGGTTTGGATTATGGGCCCTACCGCAATAAGATTTTAAAGCAGTTTTGTACCTTTCATCATGGTGACGTCATCATTGCAGCCTATTTGAATTTACTGCTGAACATAGGCCTCCCCCATAGTTTACTTCATAGGGAGGATATTCTGCAAAAGTTACGACGACGACTACGACGACGACTCCCACGGGATGAAATGGGTGTATATCCATAAATGGCGATTAAATGTTTAAATTCTAATAAGTTAATTTACGTACAACTTCCGCATTTAGGGCTCCTCCCAATTCTGAGAAGATTTTGAAACAGAGCAAGGCATGTGTGCAGTAGCTGAGCACAAGGCTGCGCCACTGCGAGGTCATGAGTTCCAATCCCGCACGAACCAAACATTTGGGTGACGTAAAAATAACTTTTCCGGAAGATGTTGTTGATGTAATTTGCGTATGTAAAACACCTCACCGAAATTCTGTTTTATGCATCATCATTACAGCCCTTCACAAGTCCACTGCTGAACATCGAACTCCCCTAAGGAATGCCACAAAGCATGGTCCTTAGTCCACCTGCATCCATTGACTTCCTGCATGTCTCACCAGGTCGTCACTCCATCTAGTGTGGGGTCCCTCTACACTTCGCCTACCTGTACGAGGCTGTCATTTGAGAACCTTTTTGCCCTACCGTTTGCCGAGCTATATGGCTGGCCCATTGCCACTTCATCTTACTAATCCGTTGGGTCCTTAAAAACCCGGGAATAACCCTTGAGCGTCCTCATACAGCCAGCAGTGAAGGATCACTTCTCAGATCCATAAGTGATCACTGGCAACACCCACTAGTCGTACAATCTCGTTTTCAGGTTTTGAGGTATTACTATACGTGAGGGTAATATGGGCATCCGGTTAATATGGTCACTTTCTTATAACTAACTATCCCATAGCCTTGTTTGTATTGAAGGTTCTGTGATACGATAACTCTTCATCAGTCAATCAAATAATAAAGAGTCAAGAGGGCGCTGCTTAATAACGCCACTTTGACAGTTGAAATTATAGTAAATATTTTAGTCGGTTTTAGTATGGTGTAGTGTAATTAGTTTTCTTAAGTTGACTTTTCGTAGTGTTCCTAATTATTGCTAAAGCTTGTTTGCTATTGTTTTTTTAATATATTTGTTATAGTATATGGCTTTGCTTTTTGCCTCTGTCTTCCTCTTAGTTTTGGTTTTATAGGACGGCAAAGCTTAAGGTGACCTTACTTACCTGACGAGAAGATGTGTCGTAATACTTGATTTTTATGGTTTTTATATATGTAGTGTAAAAATTTCTTTAACTATATTTTCTGACCTTTTGATAAGATACTTACTAAGACAGAATGATTTGCCGTTGACGTGTTCATCCGTTCAAAACTTGCCTATCGCAAAACACGGAACATGTCTTGTCCACCATGCTCTCTTTCCCTAATCTTAACGCGGTCGTGCGTATTGCCGATCGTCATAACTCCACGTTCTCGTGTAACTGTCAACTGAGTTTGTTCAGTGTGTTCCAGCTTATTGGGGCTAGCACCCCGCCCGACGCCCACGAGATCTGATGTTATCTGACGAGTTACGAGCTTGGACATCTTAGCGGTCATATAAACTACATGTGTTGTGGACACGGAGGTGCGAAGTTTTGGAGGAGGAGTTGCTTGACCTCGTTTCAACTAACTAATCATGCAGGTTTTCTGACACATGAAATAGATTAGTAAGAGAAATCTGGTCATGTATTCTTTATATAATGTAATAATGTAATCTTCTTCTTATAATCTTCATTTATTTTCATTAATTCATTTGTTATATATTCCCATCTTTATGTCCTCAGTGGGTATGATATTTTTTTTATAGGATAGTGTGACAAACGAGCACAGAGCCCACCTGATGGTAAGTGGTTGCTGTGGCCCATATACAACCACATCTATCCTCGATTACGAATCAAAATGCAGTTGCTAGGATGGAATGCTTCGTTTCCAGGGGTCTCCGGTTCTCTACACTCATCATACAAAACACAGCAGCATTAAGCTACTATTTCACGCTGGAATTCTGTGAGAGCGTGGTCAAAAAAAGATAAAGGGATCCAGTATAATTACAGGCTGTGAAACATTCCATCTTAGTCATCAGAGGTGACAGTACATCTGTACTATTCTTTTGAAGTTAGCTGCAGGTGTCCATGGTCTGCAGCAGCCACTTACCATCAGGTGGACTGTAGGTTTTTATACACTCTAGATCGATATTTCTCACAGAATAGCAGTTTAACGCTTCTGTGTTTCGTATGGTGAGTGTAGAAAACCGGTGACCCATTTTACTGGAAACGAGACATCCATCTTAGCCCTCACGAACGCATCTGCATTTTTATTTATAATCGAGGATAGATGTAGACGTCTATGGGCAACAGCAATCACTATCACGTCGACTGTACTCGTTTGTGACCTTTATTCAGTAAAAAATATTTCACATAGCAAGCACTCATTTTCTTCTTTTCGCATATTCATGATTTAGAACACGAAGCTCCACTTTATGCGAGCTCACCACGTGTATCTTACTTAATCGTGAGATACCTTTTTGTATGATCTTTTTTCTATTCGCAGTGAATTTGTTCACGTATTGCAAATACTTCAGCGATCTGATTTACAGTCTTGTTAACTTACCTTTCGGAAGCTGTTGTAATCTCCTCTGAAATTAGTTGTGCGATTTCTACAAAATTTAGCACATATAATCTTCGTAGTGTCAACAGTGCATAGATTATTTTCATGTCTTTAGCTATTTTAATAGATATAAAAATTAACAATATCATACACCTCAGACTGCAGAAAGTCTGTATTCTGAGTCATACACATATAAAATTTGTGTGTATACAAAAGATATAGAAAATAATACACCTTCATATTTAATTGGGGGTAGCCTCTTAAACAGACACCGATGCATTTTTTAATGTTTTATTTATAAGACTTAATATACTTTATCAATAATATAATAAATTGCCCCAATGTTGTTCGCAACGCGGAAATCTTACCTATAAATTTAAAAGGAGTTTGCCAACTCAAATCACGACTCAAAATGTCGGGATAACTAGGGACATACTTGTCGGAAATGTAAATTTAAATAACATACTAATGTGACAGAAAATGGTTCTATGACAGAAAAAATTCGCTACAAGTCACTGTGTATACTTGGACGGTGTTATGCAGAAATGATCCAATCCACAAACTGGCTGTTTGTTTTTTAGTGTTTTTTTCTGTTTATTTTCAAATATGAAATACTTCCGAAAAATAACGGGTAATCCCAAAATCAGCATCCAGTTTTCTTCAAAATAATATACATACCGCTATATAACCTTGCGTCTGGTGCAAGAAAAATGCATTTATCTTTCAAATCTTAATTACTTTATGTACTTTGTGTGTGGTAGAGCCACGGTGCAATTATATTATGGTTGCTTGTAGCACGAATGGGTTGGCTCGACCGGGGTAGGACCACGCTCTCACAGAATACCAGCGTAAAATAACAGCTTAATACTGTTGTGTTTCATATGGTGAGTGTAGAGATCCAGAGACCCTTTTTTACTGGAAATGAGGCATTCCATCTTAGTCCTCAGGGGTGACAGCGCATCTGAATTTTGATTCTTTATCGAGGAAAAATGTGGATGTCAATTGACCATAGTATCCATTTACTATCAGGTGGACTGTGTACAGTAAAGGGTGACAAACGCCCCTAATTCTATATTAAAAAAAACTTTTTCTGGGTTGAAACATTTATGACCGATCCGTTCCAACTATGGGATGCTAGTTTAAATTATTAAATACTTTGGAATCATATTCAAAACAATTTAAACAAGATTATTTATTTTATTACAGCAAAACTAGATTTTCTTTAACATTTGAAAATGTTGTAAATAATAAATTGACGGTTACCAAATTACAAAAACTTGTTTATGGTTTCTATGATTTGAAGAAGCCATTATAGCCATTTTATAGCGTTACGTTAATCCTCTTACTATACGAATAAATTGCCATAATAACGCTATTTTTATTGAAGCGTGATATTTTGAATCTATCGGCTTATAGAACCCGTTTAGCAAATGAACAATACTACACTATAAAACTCGCCATGTAGTGACAGCGTAAAATAACTGACGGCTTCGTGGTAAAGTGGCTTATCATTGAGTTACAGCACTGAGGGCCGCGGGTTCGAGTACCAGATGGAACAAATATTTTATAGATATAGCTTAGAAATAATTGGTCTGGATGTTTTTTCGTCATTTATTTTTGTAAACTGCCTTCGCGATACAGGAGAAAATCCTTGTGCCTCCTCCCCGCTAGAATTTTCTCCTATCCCGCGGATATCGTGAGGACGACTACAAGAATTACCAGACATGTCTTATACCTTTCGATATATGGCGCTATAACCTCATATTTATACTATCTCAAAATTTATCGGATTTCAATGTGGTAGAGCCATGTTACAGTTATAATATTATAGTTGTACTTAGTATGAATGGGTCGACCGGGGAAGGACCACGTTCTCACAGAATACCATCGTGAAATAGCAAATTTATGCCGTTGTGTTTCATATGGTGATTTTAGAGTACCGGAGAACGTTTTTACAGGATACGAGGGACTAAACCCTCAGGGGTGGCAATGTATTTGCATCTCGATTCTTAATAGAGGATAAAATGTCTATGGGCCACAGTATCCACTTACCATTAGGCGGACTGTATGCTCGTTTGTCACACTTCTATAAAAGCGACCTTTGCCCACCAATGGACTATGAGCTGATAAAAGCAAAAAGAAAGAAGTCTAAAAGTTACTCAAAGTCTTAATTTTTAATCGCCAATTCGACTATTGTCCTAAACCACTCTTAACACTAGCGCTTTAAGCTTATACTTGAAGTATTAACGTGATTTCCCTTCAAAAATACTTTGGAATCTCTACATTACCTACTTAGCGAACATTTGCGATTGTTGTATAATTTGTTTCGAAGTTCATTTTCATAATTTTATTAGAATATTTTGAGTGTAGTTAATTTAATTTATTTTTCATTTGTTGTCATAATAATTAAATAAGGTTCTTTGAGTTTAATTTGTTAGTGTATAATATACGTTTTTAGTTTTAATTGTAAAATTATCTGTGTTTGATTTGTTGTGTATATTAATATAGTTTTCTTTTTGTTTTAATATAGATATTTAAGTAGGTAATACTCGTAGTTTGTCTTAGAACTTTAATTTAGTGTGAGTTGTTTTTCGCAATTTTCTTATATTTACAAAATTTGTTTGTGTATATTTTTAAAAATGGGAGTAGAGTTAGTTAACATAAACGAGAAATTAATAAACCTTACTATTATCCTACAATATAGGAGGGTGGCGCATGCTTTTTCCGTACGCTTTGTTATTTGTAGTACGGCACACAAGAACGCCCCATTCGTAAAGCAATTGTAGTTCATGTGACGAACAATTGGGATAAATTTGCTATTATGTCACATGAACGTGATGGCAACAATCATGGGACAAAAAGAGTATACATTAGATACGTTACAACACTCTACATATGGAGATTTCTCCGAGTTAATATTAAAGAAATGTTTAATATTAACATTATTGCTAATATTTTTTTGTATAAAATTGAAAAAGAGTTGGTACACAATCTATGATCAACACAATAACTTATACGTGGTAGAGCCATGCTGCAGTTATATTAGTGGTATAGTTGCAGCACAAATAGGTCGGCTCGACCGGTGAAGGACCACGCTCTCACAGAATACCAGCGTAAAATAGTAGCTTAATGCTGCTGTGTTTCGTATGTTGAGTGTAGAGAACCGGAGCCCCTTTTTACTGGAAACGAGGCATTCCATCTTAGTCCTCACGAGTGACAACGCATCTGCATTTTGATTCGTAATCGAGGATAAATATAGAAGTCTAAGGGCCACAGCAACCGTTTATCATCACGTAGACTGTGTGCTCGTTTGTCACCCTACCCTATTAAAAAAAACATCGTATACGTCCAATGAAGTCGACTTTATCCGTCCCAAGTATCGCACCATCTGTTATTACAATCTACGTAATTGCCCCCCGCTGTTTAACTCCTGTACCGTTATTTGACGACCCGTTTCATCAAACCTACAATCTTGACACGTTCCTGCTTTAACTTTTTTATACAAGTTAAAGTGAATGTATAAACAGACCACATAATCGTATGGAGGATGCTGTAGCCCATAGAAAATTACATTTATATCAAAAAAACAGATGCGTTGTCAGCCAAGAAAATGTAATAAAATTCTTCTTTACCAGGAAATATGTTCTTCGGTTCCTCAATCGATATCGTCAAAAAGGAAAAAAGCAAAGGGTTGTTTTTTCCATTTTGACGATTTCAGCGTTACAATATAGACGTAGTTAGAAATTTTCCTGTATCGTGAAGAAATGGTATCTAGAGGCACGGCTTTGTGGCAGCCAAGTTTGGAAAAAAAGGGGTGACGCGTCGGCAGTGTGTATACGAATATTTACACGACCCATTTTAAAAGTTTTTATTTAACTTGCAATGTTTGTTTGTTAGGGTCAAATCTTGCAACAGTGGTGGACTATTTATTTTATATATACTCCCATGATATGGGTATTAAATGAAAGGATTTACTTAGAGGAAGACAAAAATAAAATGACGTCACCCTAAATCTAATTTGGCAGACCATACAACATGGTGGACTGGTTACTTTTTATGCATTCCCATGATAGAGATGTTAAAAGAAGAATTTGCTGCAAAAATACAAAAAAACTTTACTCTAAATCTAATATGGTGGACTCCCAAAGGTATCGGACTATGTTTTATTCACCCCCATGATATAGACATTGAATGAAAAGGTTCGCTGAGAAGAATACGTATAAAATGATGTCCGCGTTTAGCTCTTCGAGGAGACGGTGTACTACTGCCGGACTAAAGCGTGTCATAAGACGAAATGGTATCGCGTTCACGTAGGTTTTCAGGGGGTGAAGCAGACGCGGGCGGGCGATTGGCGCGTGGGGCCCCGTCGCTTGTTCGACAAGCTGCTAGCAATATTCCGTTTATCTACTCATGTGGCAATAGCGACGAGTAGGGTTGAGCAAGTGAAAAACTATATCGATATATATCAAAATCAAATCAAAAATCAAAATATATTTATTTTATCAAAAAACTTATATCTATACAATATTTATTGTTGCAGCTGCCTAGTTTTTGATGAAATAAATATATTTTGATTTTTGATTTGATTTTGATATATATATCGATATAGTTTTTCACTTGCCCATCCCTACTCGTCGCTATTGCCACATGAGTAGATAAACGGAATATTGCTAGCAGCTTGCCGAACACGCGACGGGGCCCCACGCGCCAATCGCCCGCCCGCGTGGGTTTCATCCCCTGAAAACCTACGTGAACGCGATACCATTTCGTCTCATGATATAATATATATGTATATATATATATATATATATATATACATATATGGGCAAGTGAAAAACTATATCGATATATATCAAAATCAAATATCAAAAATCCAAATATATTTATTTCATCAAAACCTAGGCAGCCCCAACAATGAATATTGTATAGATATAGGTTTTTTGATGAAATAATAATTTTGAAATATATAAATGAAACAAATAAATAATTTTGATTTGTTTCATTTATATATACATATATCAATATTTAAGAAAATATCGATATTTAGATATATCGATATCTTTTACACAAGACAAGGTGTAGATCTCACTTTCATACGTGTAGGATTATTTCATAACCCACTAATAGTTGAATACATCTACGTAGTATACAAATATATTGTAATTGATTGATATAACCAGCGTTTATTTATAAAATAGTTTCATATAATAATTGGGTGCACCAAAAGAGCCTTCTCGTGTGGTAATACCTATATTATATTATAGACAGATGCAACATGATACGACTCTTACCTATGCCTATAAATGCTACTTACGAGTCGACGTTTACTTACTTTTCAACATGAAAATAAAGTACATACCTACCTACAGAGGTATATACCTAGTTTATTTTCACGTTGAAAAGTATTTCATCATTATTTTATTTGGACACTATCGTCCAATGCGCTTCTTATAAACTAATAAGTACCAACCAATACTTACTTTTTATAAATTTTTATTCCAAGCGTCTTCGATGATGACGTCCAAATAAAGTAGTGATGAAGTACTTTTCAACATAAAAATAAACTAAGCAGCCTAAGCACACTTAAGTGTTTTTACCACTATTTTTATAACGTTACCCCCACACTAGGATTTGCTCCTGTATCCCAGACCTGAAACAATTATTTGTAGGCCATACAAATAGTTGTTCCGTGCGGGATTCGAACCCGCGGCCTCCAGCACAGCCACTCATTGCCAAGCCAGTGCGCCACGGAGCCGTCCCTTTATCAAAGTATATCTGTAACATACGAGTTCCCTCATATCTAACGTGACCATATGTCCCACTTTAGGCGGGACAGTCTTGATTTAAAGGTTTGTGTCCCGCTGTCCTCGAAATACGTAAAAACGTTCCGCTTTAACAAATAAAAGCGTAGCATCATGCAAACTCTATCACCCGTGCCATCATTATGACACCGCGCGTACCAGGCTTGCTAGTTGCTAGTGTGTTGTAGTGACTAGTTACGTGATTATTCTGAAAACCTACACTTTTGAACTTAAAGTTACGAAGTAACAATTTTTAATTAATCTACAATAAATTATCAAATAACATAAAAGTAAAAAAGTAAAGTGACAGCCTATATACGTCCCACTGCTGGGCACAGGCCTCCCCTCATTTCTGAGAGGGTTTTAGGGCAAGGGAATGTCCGCCGCGCTGCCCCAATGCGTGTTGGCGAACTTCACATGTCTTCGAAATATTTTTTCCTTATTCCTCAGACATGCAGATTTCCTCACGATTTCCTCCACCACCGAGCACGTGGTAAATCAGCACTTTAAATTGCAATTAACAATTTCATTGGTGCCGGCGGGGATCGAAACCGGGTTACTCGCGTTCTGTTATATTTACAGCGAGTGTTAACCATCTGAGCTACCACGGCTCTCATATATCAAATAACATAGTTATTTCTAATTAGTATTTATTTGCTGTTCAGAAAAAATTAAAAAGCCAGCAGCTAGATTTTATATGATTCTAAACTCTCATTCTCATTTGTGATCATTAAAAGATTCAAACAACTGTGGTTTTATTTTTAAAACTATAATAAAGGGTTCCAGATTGAATTTTGGTAACGGGTTCCGGAGGCACGGTGGTGAAACCCCGCCAACTTCAATAAGTTGGAAATTGATATTCATAGACATAGACATAGGTTTTATTAGCATCAATACACTTACAAAATATACATTTAGAAGTAATTAAAAACATAAAAACACACAAGGTACAAGATGGTAAACATAATTAAAAATAAGTCTTGGCAAGAGCGAGTGATGTGATTCCAAAAAAGGATTCCGACTCAGCATATGCTACCACACGTACTGCAGCAGCGCTGATTTTCAGCGGAGCCCTGAATAGTATTAATTTGATATTGCGCCCGTGTCGTTATCGGTGCTAACATTCCATTTAAAAAAATAATAAGTCAAACATTCACTCAAAGTATAAATTTTTAAAAATAAACATAAGAGTAAAAAAGTACATATACATACACGTGCATATACACACTCGCACATAAAAATATATTGCATTATACATTGTACTATATACACATTAATTATCCATATATATTTCTTAAATGGTACTTATGAAATATCCTGCCACTACACGTGAAATAATGTTCTTTGAAATGCTAAAAGGTGTTTTTTAGTTGAGCTTTAAAACCGTTTACAGATTTAGTTTCCAGTAAAGGTGGTGGTAAATTATTACAGCATTTAGTGGCCATGTATCTAAAACTGCCACAAAACGCGGCTGTGCGGTGAAATGGGATTGCCAGAATTGGTGTTCCCGTTCTGATGCTACGACAACCATCTGCTCTTCTCCATTTTAATTTTTGAAAGAGGTATTCCGGTCTTTCTGATTTTATGCATCCGAACAGAAGCGTAGCTAAATGTAAATCTCTCCTCAACGACATCCTTAATATGTCCGACTTATTAAGATATGGATGTACATGATATACATGGTACATGATATCGAGGAATATTAAAGATGTACCTTGCACATGCGTTTTGTATTAACCTATTTGTTTTAGCAAATAGTCTAGGACCATACACAGTATCTGCGTACCCAAATTTTGAAAGTACGAGTGACTCACGTAGGCGTAAGCGGACGTTCTCACTGATATAATCACGCACATGGTACAGTACTTTGATTGAGTCTATAAAAATAGTTGCGAGTGATCTCAAGTACATGATTCTCAAAGCGAATACCCCGGTCTATCAGCAATCCTAGATTACGAAACTAACTTACACGTTTCACCGGTTCTCCACGTATGTTTATAATAAATTTATTTTTCATTATATGTACTATCAAACTGTCCCTTCGACCCTAACAACATGAATTTTGATTTGCATGAGTTAAGTACAAGTGTATTTGCTTCTGACCATAATGATATTCCGGGCTGCTACTGAGATTTTGTGACAGAAAAGCCCAATTAATGATTCTTGGCCCGACTCGGGTTTTGAACCCGAGACACATGATCAGCAATTGCGTTTACAATCGTTAGACAAAAAAGACAGTCAAAAGTGTTAAAACTATGATAATTTTAAAGGTGTCCTGCTCGGAGGATAAAATAAATGGTCACTTTACGCATACCTATAATTTTTTTTTACTTATCGGTCTTTTTTATAAACATACTTAGTACCTATATTTACATGTTTATTACTTACTACTAGCTCACTGTTTGAGTGGATACTAGGACTAAGGAAGGCATCTAAACCGGTTTGGAAGCCTAATTTTTCACTATTTCTCGATTTTGATAAACCCATAATTCACTCACGTATTTACTGGTGAACACGAAGCCTGAATTTAATTTAAATTGATTTCATTACATTCGAATGAAACTGCTTTTTGACTTAGTGGACGTACCTAAAATTGTAGATTTTGAGGAAATTTTAGCGATTTTTTTCTGTCGAGCCAAAATGTGTCAATCGTGTTTTGGCTACCATAATTCACTAACAAAGATCTTTAACTTTCATAATAAATAAAAAAAAAACGTGAATTCGTAGTTATTAATCACGAAAAATTAATTTTCTGCGCACTTATAAAGCGTGATAAATCCGCATTTGGCGCCCACTTCACCATAGATAAATAAATATATAGCAAGCTACTCTTCACCTTAACTAACATCTATACTATGGACAAATAATAGCAGTGATAAAAAAATCCAAAATGGCGGTAAACAACATGGCCGACATACCAATTTTAAAGAGTCTCTGGGCAACGCATAGATCACCCAGAGGTCTCTAGTATATATACAGTAATCTATGCAGAGGTGGTCTGTGGAACAACGGTTAAAAATACTTTGGAAGTGCTCGACCAAATGTTGTGAGGACCGATAAGTGTCAGCTGCTAATAAAATTCGAGATGGCGGATGTAACTAGCGATCAAATACCAATAATGACGTATTAAATGAAATGAACAGACTTAGAAACATGTCCAACGAAAACTAAAAAATTTAAATACTGTGTACATAAACAAACATACATTATGTAACTTGATATTGACATAAGTAGATAATTTTAGGAAAATAATAGTGTTTTTTTTATAAAATAAGCAAATCTCGCGACAAGCCTTTATAACATATGAATTGTGTAAAATAAAAAAGAATAGGGTTTAATTAAATTTAAAGTTTATTTTCTTCTTTTCAGAGCATTTAATTAAAAGCTTGTTTTTAAAAATGTTTTTACTATTATATAATTTATTTATGCTTCTTTAGACCCTCTTCCTCCCTTCCCAAAACTCAAAACTATTGCATTTGTACGCATTTGTTATCTTGTATGCCTTACAAGTCCTAAATTTCATGGATAAACCTGATCTTTTTTTACATATACGTAATAGAGCCATGCTGTAGCTACAACTGTATATCAACATATTATATTACACTCATAGTAGCAAAAAAGGCTTGACCGGAGAAGGACCACGCTCTCACAGAATACGAGCGCAAAATGACAGCTTAGCTACTGCGTTTCGAATATTGAGTGTAGAGATCCATACATCATTTCTACTGGAAACCAGGAATTCTATCTTAGTCTTCCGGGGTGAAAATGCATTTGCATTTTGATTATTTATCGAGGATACTCGTAAATATCTATGAGCTACAGCATCCGCTAACCATTACGTGGACTGTGTGCTCGTATGTCACCCTTACGAAATGATCGATACATTGAGCTATTGTGTACTACGTAAGTGCATATTACTTCAATGGATCGATATTAATTATTATCGATCATTTCATTTATATTAGTCAAAGTTATTGTTTGATTATATAGAATATTATATATTATATAGAACAGTAACTTTGACGCCATTAAATTCTTAAATAAAGAAAACGTGAAGTATTAATTCGAAGGAAACGATGAAGGTCATGTAGTACATAGTTAAATTAATAAAAAGGAAAACATTTCAAAAGTATTGATATCCCACCAAAACAATAAATGTTAAAAGGGTGTCAAGTCCGATACAAAAAGTATTCGGGTTGCCGGCTTCGCTTATAAATACTCTTATTAGTTTGTGCTATAAGAGAGTTGAAATCTGAACTAGTGCCAATCTTGCACTTGAATTAACTCAGGAACTGCTATGGCAGTTTCTGAGTTAATTCAAGTTCAAGTTAAAGAGAAGTGATTCGGCCACAGCAGCGGCGACTGTTACTTCGTGGCTAAAATATCCAAGAGACTAATACGAACCCATTCCCGGCAGAAAAGAATTTAATGCAGCTGATGATGAATGATTAAATGCTACTATTCACATTAAAAACATCATATGAGAACTACATTAATTTGTAGGCTCACGGAAAGGTTAAGATTTTTGCTTTGACGCTGTGGGCCACGAGTTCGAATCCAGCTTGGAACTGTTCTACCATAGTTGTTTGAATTTCAGGCTTAAAAATAGGCAACACGGTAGAAGATAGGAATTCGTTGTGTTGAAAAGGTTTTTTTAAGTTTACACTTTTATATAAAAATAAAAGTTAAAAGATAACATTAACCCAGCAGTTTCTAACAGTTTCTATTAGTTTCTTCAAAGCACTTAAACGCAATACAAACTTATTTGTCATATATCAATGCGTCGCCTAGTAAAATATCGTCCTCTTAATTGAATAAAGCGAAACATTGATATGGCGTAGGTAGATTAAGCCGCAAGATAATCTCGTAAGATGAAGTAATCTCCTGGCTTATCAGGATAAAAATCACTTAATAACCGAGTAATGGACGGCACGGTACGGCACCTGTGGATGCACTTGGGTCACCCGAGACGTCTCTGTCAAACAGCTTTCACTTCCTACGGCGTCGGATGTCAATGCTGGGTGGCAGTAGGGATACCAAGTTTGAATTTTACAGACAGTCGATTTTAGGAATTGCATTTTTTACATATATTTTTTCGTATGTGGGACAAGCATGTCCAATTTTACGTGGTAGAGCCACAGTGCAGTGTCGGCTCGACCGGGGAGGGACCACGCCCTCACAGGAGACCAACGTGAAATAGCATCATAATGCTGTTGTGTTTTTTATTCTAGAATTAATTAGAGTAGAATAAACGCATTGGAAATGCCGTCGTTAAGGAGTATGTTAGGGCTGAACCCGAATGACAGGGTGAGAAATTGTGTCATAAGAGAAGAATGTGTTCTGCAAGATGATGTTGTGACCAGGATTAAGAAAGCAATGCTTCTGTGGTTCGGTCATGTGGGAAGAATGAATGAGGAAAGAGTGACAAAGCAAATTTATATTGCAGAAGTGAACGGAGGAGTCGGAAAGGGACGTCCTAGGCGAAAGTTTATCAACCAAATTGGCGATATATTGAAAACGGATCAAATTAGGAGTACCCTTAACCGACGAGCATGTATGCGTAGGTGTATGGATGTGAAGGAGGCGAGAGAGGTGTGTCAGGATCGTGCCAAATGGAAGTTTGTAGTCTCTGCCTACCCTTCTGGGTGAAAGGTGTGAGTGCGTATGTATGTATGTGTTTCTTACGGTAAATATAGAGAACCGTTGACTTCTTTTACAGGTAACGATGCAAACCATCTTAGTCCTCAGGGGTGAAACGCCTCCTTTTGACTTTTAACCGTGGATAAATAAAGATGTCTATGGGCCACTCTTACTTCTACAAAATATAATGCTACTGTGTTTCCCATGGTCAGTGTGCTCTGCTCGAGCGTGGTCCTACCCCGAACTAGTCGACTAACTCGAGCTGCAGCGATAGTACAGCTGCATCTTGGCATAAACACATATGTGATCTCCAATTTACTTACGTAAGGTCTATATATCGTATTTGATTGGTATCGGATTGACCAAGTTTTGTTGTGTTATGGCGCCGTGAGAATATCCAGTACTCCATATCGTCCCGTGTGTGTCTTAAGAAGCGAAATGGAGAAACTAAAATAGAAAAATAACTGCAGCATCTTATTGATAACAACCGAAAATAATTAAAAACTTCGGATATTAGTCCTCAGAGGTGAGGACTAATAAGTTTAGTTGTTCTATTTCACGATGAATGTTTCGCCTTGATTGTAGTAGTGACGTGTACCGATAGGCGCATTTGTGTGTGTAACTGCGATTTCTTCGACTCGCGATCGTGACTGAGCGCTCCCGAGGCCTACGCACACTACCACAATGCGTATGTGCACAGCTAACAACAACTAAAGTCAAACCTTCATCGTGAAATAGAATAACTATAACCACTTACCATCAGGTGCACTGTGAGTTCCTTTCCAGCTATGACAAGCAGTTTTACTTTAAAGTAAAACTGCTTGCCGTAGCTAGTCCAATCACAGACAATTGTAGTTATTTTATTTATCATTTGGTTTGCTAACGTATTCATGTTAAAGCTTTGCACAGTGTTTCTCAATTGAGGGGACCTCCCTTGAGAATTGCTGTGCAAAGCTAGATCATAAGTACCTATTTACGATAATGGTTTTTTTCTTACTTATAACGGACAATACGTGGTAGAGCCACAGCAGCTGTATTGTGGTTATAGCACGAATGGGTCGGCTCAACTTGAATTGGACCTAGCTCTCACAGAATACCAGGGTGAAATAGCAGCTTAATGTTTGTTGTGTTTCTTATAGTGAGTATGTAGAACCAGTGACCCTTTTTCTTTGGAAATAAAGCATTCCATCTTAGTCCTCATGGGTGACAACGCATCTACCTTTTGATTCTTACTCGAGGACAGGTGTAGATGTTAATAGGTCACTGCTTCTACATGCCATCAGGTGGGTTGTGTGCTCGGTGGTCATTTTATATATTAAAATAACATAAGCTACTTTATATAAATGAGGGTCATTTTGTATATAAAAATAACATAAGCTACTTTTGGATCAATTCACTATCCCCAATTTATTAGGACAAGCTTGGCGACCCACAGTGGGTATTGAGCTGATACTTTCGAGAATTAAAATCGATATTGATATCTTATTTAATTACTCGGTATAGCAAGGAATACGATTGTTTATAACTTTATACAAAACTAGTTTCTTTCGACATTACACACCATTTGAATAATATTATATTGGTGTAGTGTTTGTTGGATTATTTTAGAATCTACATAAATTTGTATATGCCGCAAATACATTATCATAATCGGCCGCTTTTTATAAGCGAACTGATGAATTTTGGGTTTGAGCTTTAAATCCTACTGGGTATTTGCAATTATTATTAAATCAAGGTTACAAACACGTACAGTTAATTTTTTGATTTGGTTGAATTACGAATATTCTCGTTATCTTTGACATTTGCTTCGATCTTATTGCTGGAGTAAATGGGACGTTGTACTATTTTATAAACGGGGCACCCAGAGCTGTATAATATCAATAAACTGGTCAAAACTTGCTTTGCCAATGTTATTATCAAGTATTTGTTATTAATTTAACACTGTAGTGACGGTTCAGAATAATCCCTTCTGTACACTACGCCTTAGCGCCGCCTTCATAATTAAAAATTATTTTAATGTTTTTAGTAGATACTTTGAAGTTGGCTTTTATTTTTTATTTAAAGTTAATTTTTGAATATTGTGTATAGTAAAGCCGTGGCTGTTTCCACACCTTTACTTACGAAAATTGACCGAAATAAATTCGAAACTTCATTGAATGTATCTATAAATCGTTGCCTTTCCCCAACTATAAATAAAAATCTAAATCTCAAACTGAAATACTGTCAGACCATAAAGAAAAACGTGATTTTTGAATTAATATAATCTCTTAATCTGAGCATACATTTTAAATTTTGATGCGACACATCCTTGCTTAACATAATAACTATAAATAACACCACGCGTCTTTGTTATAACAACATCGCTATACAAACCACGCAAACTTTTTTTATACAATAAGTGTGATAACTGAGCTAACGTAGTTCTTCTAATGGAATGCCTCGTTTCCAGTAAAAAGTGTTTCCGGTTCTCTAAACTCACCATATGTAACACAGCAGCATTAACTCTTTCACTGACTCGTGTACTACTCACCGGCACGGAAACTTGGCCACTCGTGAATTTGCTGATTATTTGCACTGAAACGTTTTTTTAACAGTAAATTAAGGGTAGATGCATTCAATAAGTGTCTCTAATGGTTTTAGAACATAGAAATTTAATGTTTACTTCACCGAAATTTTTCTTTTCAAGATAACATGTTTTCACTAAAATTAACATCTTTCCATTGTCACTTTAAAAACACTACAAAGTTAAAAATTAAGTCTGTTTCTTTATTGTCTATCAGTTTTAATATCGGGTGTTTCCTCCTATAGCCCTGATAACCGCTTGCATTCGATCTGGCATGCTTTGAATGATGTTTCTGACATCAACTTGCGGTATGCTGTCCCAAGCGGCCAGCGCTGCATTTCGGAGCTCATTTAGAGTTTGTGGCGGTTTGGAGCTGGACTTTATCTTTCTTTTGAGCATACCCCATACATGCTCAATTGGATTTAAGTCCGGGCTACGAGCTGGCCACTGTAATTTTTGTATTCCAACCTCTTCCAGATATTCCTCTACACAATGTGCGACGTGCGGGCGTGCATTATCGTGCATGAGGAGGAATTGGTCGTGTCCAATGAATCCCGAATAAGGCATTACGTGCTCCTGAAGAACTTCCTCGATGTATCGAGTAGCTGTAAGCCGATTATCGACGATGACCAACTCTGTACGTGCGTCGGAACTTACACCTCCCCATACCATTATTGAGCCTCCATGGAAACTCACAGTTTGGGTGGTGGTAATGGGTAGAAACCTCTCTCCTCTTTTTCTCCACACTCGTTCTCAACCGTCTGGAGCACGTAAAGCTATTCGACACTCATCTGTGAACAACACTCTAGCCCATTGCTCGTGGGTCCAATTGACATGTTCTCTTGCGAACTGAAGTCGGGCTACTCGGTGCTGTCTGAGAAGTTCTGGACCTCGTGCTGGTCTACAAGCTTTTAAATTCACTTCCTCCATTCGTCTTCTCACCGTACGCTCACTAACATTAACGCCTCTTGCGATTTGGAGCCGCTGGCGTATCTCAACAGCGGTCAGGTAGCGGTTTCTCAAAATCTCCATAACAATAAAACGATCGTCCCGGGCCGATGTGCACCTTACGCCCCCACTGCCTGGCCTGCGGGTGTAGCGGCCTGTCTCCTGGTATCGTTTCAGTGAATACTGCATTGAGGACCGTGGTACGTTAAGCACAATAGCAACTTCACGCTGTGTCAGCCCTTGGTCAATTAATGCTACTGCTTGTGCAACTTGTGCTGGTGTTAATGGCATTTTTATTGGCTTTAAAGCACCTTTAGTTATTTAATTAAGACACAAGATCACAATAATTGAATAACCTTACAGTAAACTTTTCACAACACACAAATTTAAAATGTGAACTTAGTCGCTCAAATGACCCGATTCAACTAAAAATTAAAGAATTCGTCATGGTGCACTTAAACATAATGAATTACCCTCTTGAACTTGAGGGTAAACATTTTTTGACATACTTGCATAACAAACATTCATCAGAAACACTTAAAGCTTTTGCTATCGCGAGATAACCGCTTGGCCAAGTTTCCGTGCCGGTGAGTAGTTCATTGCTATTGTTTTACTATTGTGTCTAAAATCGCACAGTGAAAGTGTTCAACTGATATTTTACGCTAATATTCTGTGAGATTGTGGTCCATCCCCCGTCAAACCAATCCATTCGTGCTATCACCACTATACTGTAAACTTAAAAGGTTTAAGTTTGTTCACATTTCATGAATCAAATTTAGTTTAACATATAGAAATATTTGTGAGTTGGCTTTTTGAAAACTGTTTTAATTATAAATAATTTTAGTTTTACAATGAAAAAGACACCATTGTATGGAGACGTTTTTTATTCATTTTAATGTTTAAATGATAAATTGTTACGCAACCTGACGTCATGCCAAGAGAAAAATTGCTAACACAGCCCAAACTTGCATTTATTGACCTATAAGGTTTTCAATTGTGCTTACCACAAATCAGTAGTGATATGTTGAATAGTATCCCCGATTTTTATTTATTCAACGTTTTTATAGGATAGGGTGACAAACGAGCACACAGTCCACCTGACGGTAAGTGGTTGCTGTGACCCATAGACATCTACATCTATCCTCGATTATGAATCAAAATGCAGATGCGTTGTCACCCGGGACGACTAAGATAGAATGCCTCGTTTCCAGTAAAAAGGATCTCCGGTTCTCTACCCTCACCATACGAAACACAGCAACAATAAGCTACTATTTTACGTTGATATTCTTCGAGAGCGTGGCGCTTTTCTGGTTAAGCCGACCCATACGTGTTACAACTATACTACTAAAATAACCGCAACATGGCTCTACCACATATGAAAATCTTAAAGCCATTTTACTGCAAAACCTGTAGGAATAACCCAATAGGCTTACATACCCTAAAATTAAAGCCGTAGCAGGTAGCAGTACCATTTTTACAGAGGTGGGCGGCAAAGTTTAGGAATTTTGATTGAGTTTCCCGGCATCGCCCCTAGTGTCGATTTTATAGTGTCGGCCTATTTGATTCCGAAGATTTATCGGTACTCAATACAATGTCGTAACTATTTATAACACTAGATCAACGTGTCGTAATTCTATAATAGAGTTTATTACACGCTATCTGATTTCTTCATTTGTAATTTGCATATATATACTACCCACGTGAAGTTATGTTTCAATAGTGTGAACCGCCGCCAAGGGGGATATTTTCAAAAACCAACATCGATCGCACGCAACCCACCTTGCTGACTGCTTGAGGACATTCTGACGGCCGAGTGCTGATAAATTCATCCAAAAATGCTATAGTAAAATCCCGAATGTTGGCGAATAATCCATCCAAAAATACTAAGATTAAATCCAAAATGAAGCAAAATTTCATCGACTTCCGATGGAAGCAGAATTACCAGTGCTAGGGTATCGGTTCCGGGTTTTTCAACCCGCTTGGCCATCATGATGATTACGTGGAAGACCTACTAAGTTTTTAAGGTTGTCGTCCAAATAGGGAAGGTGTGTATAAATTTGACAATTAAATAAAAAATATGTAAATATGTAAATACACACAAGATGATGACGGTTGATGATAGGTAGGATTTATACAATTAAGAATTGTGTGAAAGTTATTATTTAGGATGACTGCTTTTTTTAATTTAATTATTCGACCCTTTTAGTTAACTAAAAACATCACATGCCCAAGGTAACACCAGAACGTTTTCTTAAATGTACGCAAACACTACACTACATATTGAATAAAACTATATAATACACGGATTTTGTCGCGTTTAATTAATCTATTTCAACTTCTTTTTTAAATTCCTGCGTATGTCTTGTACAACCATTAATATTCAAAAACTGAATGTAGCCGGGGTAACTATGATATTGGGACACCAAACATTACAGTAAACGTCACGAAACGTCGGGAATGAAAAAAAAGTTAAAATAAGTTAATTAAACGCGATAAAATCCGTATATTCCACTAGAATGTTGTCTAAATAGTTACATTTAAAGGTTAAACTTTCCAATATGGACCATCGATTTCAAAGCCCATATTTTTTATGTAGATAGTACTCACTAAAAGAAAGCGTTTTGCAAAGTTTTAGGTTGCGGAAACTTACGGTTCATGAGAAATATTTTTTTAAACTTTTCATACAAATTGGTAAATAACACGCAATTACAAAATAAATTTGACAAATGATTGATGTTAAACGTCAGTTAGTGAAGGGTTCCGAATATTTTGAAAGTATCGATACGTACTCGATACCAAGTATCGTATCAAAAGTATCAATACTACTTGGTATCGAGTACATTCCGTTAATTTTGGAGACTAGAGGGGTAAGAAGCCGGGAAGTTGTGCTCCGGCGCTCCGTGGCAGCTCCGGCGCTGCGGGATGAGCAGTGCCTCCGCCCTAGCGTAGGGAAGCACAGGCACCTGGGCTCGCCTTCGCAGCTTCGGCTTTTTGGTCGCCTTCGGCGACCAGCCTCAGCCGCTACGGCGATCTCGGTGCCTACACTTCCCTACGGCGGGCGGGCACTGCTCTCCCTCCGCGCCTCCGGGCTCTTATATACACTCTAGGGGTAGGGCAGACAAGACCACGTGGATAGTGGGGTGCTCTGATTCGGTTTTGGGTACTTTTTGAATATTAAATAAGTAAGTCAATAAGTAAGTAAACACTTTATTGTAGTAAGAATTAGATAATACAGAAAGTTGCAAACAATAAAATAAAAATACAAAAGCTGTACTAATTAAGAGATACAAACAAGTTTCAAACAATGAAATACAAGTACTAAGGCGGAACTTAAATAGAGTCAACTTTATTCTACTTTGTATACATATATAATTGCACTTATCAGCTCTTCCTATGCATCTAATGAGTTTGTCGTAATTTTTCGTCTCCAAAATTAACGAAATGTACTCGATACCAAGCAGTATTGATACTTTTGATACGATACTTGGTATAGAGTAGGTATCGATACTTTCAAAATATTCGGAACCCTTCACTAACTGACGTTTAACATCAATCATTTGTCAAATTTATTTTGTAATTGCGTGTTATTTACCAATTTGTATGAAAAGTTTAAAAAAATATATCTCATGAACCGTAAGTTTCCGCAACCTAAAACTTTGCAAAACGCTTTCTTTTAGTGAGTACTATCTACAAAAAAAATATGGGCTTTGAAATCGATGGTCCATATTGGAAAGTTTAGCCCATTTAATACTTCATTTTAAAATTGGTTAACGATTGCTGAAGATATTGCACCACATTCATTTCTTCATTTCAGCCTAAGTCCACTGCTGAACATAGGTACCTCCAAAATGGTCTCCAGTTCTCGTCACACCATACGAAACATAGAGAGAAATATGCTGCTATTATATATTATATGCTGTATTAGGCTTCTAGCTTATTAAAAATAACGAAGTGGCTCACAGCCTCTTACTATACTAGCTTTCTTATAAAACGGCAGAGAGTGCACTGCTGCTTGGAGACAGAAATGCGTTTGAGAGTGGTACCAATCCAAACAGAGCTATAATAGCTCAGAGGTTAAGTTCTAACCGTAAGTTTCATAGTCACAGCAATATGGGTTCGATCTCCCGCGGGCACCATTTTAATTGTTACATCGGACAACGACAGGACGTTGTAGGTTCTGATTTACCACATGCTCAAAGGTAAAAATAAACATCGTGGGGAAACCTGCATGTCTGGGAAATAAAATTATTTCGAAGACATCTGAAGCCTGTCACGCACTTGACGGCGTAACGGCCCGTTAGCGTCCTAGAAATCAGAGGAGACATGTTCCCATGTTCCATGCTATGGGATGTACAATATACATACGCAGTAACTTTTCATTACTTTAACTTTAAAAATGAAAATATAGCAATCATTATATTTGTAGTCAACTCAACGAATTAACTTTATAATTACCGATGTCGGACACGCGCGATGTCACGCGCGCCCGCGCTTGTCATCTCAGTACCAATGGGGACGTGATGCGACATTTGAGTGATTTAAATTGGCAACATTCTCCTCCATGGCCATTAGTAATTCAACTTGGTGGTGACATTATGATTTTCAAAATTGTGCATTAAATATAAACAAGTTTAATTTCTTCCTCGTCATGTAAATCTTAAATCTTTGTAACAGTTAGCTGGCAATTTTATTCTGTTATAGGTTCATTATATTGTAAAAATAAAAAGTAGGAAATTGGATTAAAATATATTATATCACTTATCTTAATACATACCTACATATAAATGAAATTGAAGTGTCTGTGTATAAAATTAAAATTACTGCCTTATATTGAGCTCATAATATTGGCATTACGACACTAATAACTATTTTTAAAATGTTTGTCTCTCTGTCTGTAAGTTTGTCGGGGCTAATTTTGTAATGGCTGAACGGATTCTAACGAAACTTCACAAACAAATAGCATTGTATACGTGGAACTACCCTCCAGAGAAAACTGGCTGAATGGCCAGGTTATCTGTGAAGTCGGTAGCCTCATATGGTATATTGTGGGAAGTGGGCCTCTACGTAGGCTTTGAAATTTATGGGGAACGGCCCGAATTCATACTTAGTATAAATTTGGGTAGATTCACCTCTATCTTCCAGTCAGAAATTTTCGCCATACTTCAGTGTGCGGAAGTCAATCTGCTAAAATACTACGTCAACCATATAATTTATATAATCTTTGATAGTCAAACAGCACTGCTAGCGCTGAGGTCAAACTTAGTGAACTCGAAGCTAGTTGGAGACTGCATGAATGTTTAAACGCCCTAGGATATAACAAAAGATGGGTTCCGGGTCACACGGGTGTTGTAGCAAAGATTTTGCCCACAAACTTTCACGGGAGGGCTCAAGGAGTACACAATTTGATCCTGAGCTATTTTATCGAATCTCAATAAGCCTAGCCCGATTGATCCTTGAAACTCTTTATCACAATAAATCACTTAAGACTGGTCTGACATACGAGGCTTAATACATTCTAAACCCTAAATCCGGGCTTTCGATCGTAAATTCACTTCAGAAGCCCTGAGATTAAGTAAAACAAATTGCGCATTCTGGCAAGAGCCCTAACTGGACACTGTTGTCTTAAAAAGCAACAGAAGGATGTGTTGGTTCTGTTCCATAACGGAAGACACCTCTGCACATCCTAACTAATTGCGGACCCTTAATGCGCAAACGTAACACTCATCTGGGAAACTATGTACTCCGCCCAGTAGAAGTGAAATTGCTCGCGGCTAAGCAACTCCTTCTATTCATTGAAAGCATAGGGTTTAGCCGTAAACTATAGCCATGGCAGCGATCACAATAGATCTTCTAGGTCGCAGTGATACTGATCTCTTTCTCTAGACCTGGATAGCTGCTCGCACATAAGAAAACGTGGTATAGCCACGCTGCAGCTATATTATGCTTGTAGCACGAATGGGTCGGCTCGACCGGGGAAGGACCACGCTCTCGCAGAATGCTAGCGCAAAATAGCAGCTTAACACTGCTGTGTTTCGTATGATTAGTGTAGACAGTCGGAGACCCTTTTTTACTGGAAACGAGGCATTCCATCTTAGTCCTCAGCGTTCCTCATCTGCGTTTACGTTTTGATTCTTAACCGAGGATAAGTATAGATGTCTATGGGCCCCAGCATCCACTTACCATCAGGTGGACTATGTGCTCGTTTGTCACCCTTATTCTATAAAAAAGATACAGTGCAATGCCTGGAGTGATCTGTGTTGCCTTATCGTAATTTTTTTTGAAAACTCAAAAATTTATAAAATGAAATGGACTATCTCATATCTAAATAACTTCACATTAATTGGTCCTACCTAGGCGAAGTCGATGAAGCTAGTACATTATAAAAATAATACAACGTCATCGTCCTAGTAAAGGAGTCAAGAGGTCCTCTGGACAGGATCCCTTCATTCCTTCAGTTTGGATTGGATTCCCGCTTCCTTTCTTTCTTCCTTCTTATGTTGGAAGAAAATACATTTATTTTTAATTGAAGTGAAAACTTCTTTAGCGACGTACACTATTTTTGTAATGGGTAAAACATGTTAAAATCTCGTCAGGACACGTGACCTGGTCGAAAATTCGTAAGACGGGTATTGTATTCTACCTCATAAATGATGAGTACTTTTATACTGATTATTAAAGCAATTCGTGCAAAATTATTCCCTAACCATTCGAACATATCAAAAATGCACAACGTTAATATTCAAGTTTTCACTTCTGCCGGCATTCCCGGACTGCAACCCGTCTTTTTTTTGTATTTCTTTCAACTCTATTCGATTATACATATTTTCTTTATTTAGATTTTGTAAGTTTTAGGATTATAGATTTATTAATTTCTTCCAAGAATAAGTTCCAACATTGCAAACAAATATTGTACCAAATCTAAAAAAAATTGATGAATTTCATGAAATACTTGACACTGAAAAAACAGATGGGAGGTAGCATATTCCAGATTAAAACTTAAAATAATTAAAAACTTCGATTGCCAACCCGCCTGCCAAACTTGGCAACTATGGCAAAATCACCCCCGAGACCATTTATGGGGATACATAGCACTATATGTCCGTTGTTCAGCAATGAACTTTTAATGTATTAATGACGACTTTCAAACTTACTTATTAAAGGAATTCTTAGTAAAGTTTCTTGTTCACATTTTAGTTGCCGAATTTTCAAACGACGAAGTATATTAGCAAAAAAGTGGCATATTTGCTTAAAATACAAATACTCAGACAACCCTAAGCTCAAACAAGCGAAAAATTAAAAAATAAAATTTTGCCTTACTGCGATAAACGCTAATAAAACGTCACTTGAAAGATTATAACTCAACGGCGCTACGAGCAGGCGAAGGCATGCCGATGTTTACAGCCTGTCACTGCGCTGACACGGATTAAACGCGCGTCTTCTGAACGGAGTTCGACGGTAACGTGCTGTCAGCGCTTTCTCTGCTCAAGGTTTACAATTGTTTGACATCGCTTTTAACGCAAGAACTATTTTAATTATTTGCGCATTTAGTATTTGCAACGATAATACTTACAAATTGTTGATTTGTACAAGAATTTGTTTTGACGTGTGTTATTAAGTTTATTTCGAATATGTTTCTACCAGTTACGCGCAAAACTGGTTGAGATAGGTAGGTATAGTTAATGGACGTTATTCCTGTGGTTATTAATACAGTACGAACATTCAACACACAGTATATATTATATGTTAATAATATACAAACCTTAGTGAATTTTCATTCATTGCTGATCCTTGTTTATTTGTATTTTTACATACATAAACACTCACGCCTGTCACCCAGAGGGGTAGGCAGAGACTACAGACTTCCATTTGGCACGATCCTGACACACCTCTCTTGCCTCCTTCACATCCATACACCTACGCATACATGCTCGTCGGTTAAGGGTACTCCTAATTTGGCCCGTTTTCAGTAAATTTTATTTTTATATTCTACTATTCGAGAGATTACTATGCAATTTTTATGCTTTTATACCTATACCTATACCCCCGTATCGTCCCGAGGATGTCATAAGAGAACAGGAGCTGGGCAGCATCTTCCTGATAACACCTCAAAATAATTGAAATAATACTCGTTTTTACGGAATTTATCGCGTATATTTAACTTTTTAATACCCGACGTTTCGAGAGCTTTACAGCACCCATGGTCACGGGAAGGACTGAGATGTTTAACGTCCAGATGTCATAGTTAACCGCGGTTACCATAGATTAAAATTTAACTTTTGTTCCGATCTACACAGTATGAACTTATGGTATCATGAAGCCTTGCAGTTGTATGCTTGGGTTGGGATTTAATTTTATTTATTATAGGATCCCAAGCAGATGGTAGCACCCAGCCATCTTCTCTATTGAAATTAGGGTGTTTTTTGATTTCAATAGCCTCGCGAATCATCCTTGGAAGGAATCGGTGTTCTTTAGCGAGGATTTGTGGTCTATCAAATCTGATGTAGTGACGGGGGCGATCCTGTACATGTTCACAGACTGCAGACTTCCCGGAGCGTCGATTCTTCACATCAGCTATATGTTCTTTGACGCGGGTTTTAATTGATCTTTTAGTTTGTCCTATGTAGGAGAGACCACATTCACAATCAAGCTTGTACACTCCTGCATCTTGCAGAGGGACGTTACACTTGACTGATGGTAAAAACTGACCAATCTTCTTCGGCGGCTTGAAGTATGTTTTGATGGAAGCGCGCTTCAAGATGTAGCCAATCTTGTCAGTGACTCCTCTAACATATGGCAGTACAGCAGGTACACGCTCGACTGTGGCCGGCTTCACTCGTTCTCTGTGACGTAGGCGCGGGACCCGAAGCTTGTTGTCATGCAAAACTTGCTTGACGTGTTGGAGCTCGGCAGCCAGGTGTTTACTGTCACAGATCCCTCGTGCTCTCTGAAACAAAGATTTACCCACGGTAGCTAACTGTGAAGGATGGTGGTGAGAATCACCGTTTAAATATCTATCTGTATGGGTCTTTTTTCTATACACAGTATGGCTCAAGGTGTTATCAGGATTCCGAATTACTAACACATCTAGAAAAGCTAAGGAATTGTTTGCCTCTAACTCCATTGTGAACTGAATTTTTGAATTTATAGAGTTAAGATGGTCTAAAAATGCAGTTACTTTATCTAAAGGTAGAATTGTGAAAGTGTCGTCTACGTACCGCTTGTAGAATCTTGGATTTATGGGAGAAGTAAACAGGGCTTTCTCCTCAAAGTCTTCCATGAATATGTCGGCGACAATGGGAGATACAGGTGAGCCCATCGCCACACCATCTACTTGCTTGTAGAACTCCTCCTTCCACAATAAGTAGCCAGATGTAAGGCAGTGTCTGAGTAATACTGCATATTCTACGGGCATGTTGTTTTTCTCCAGCCTCCTAGTTACAATTGAGATGCAGTCTTCAACAGGTAAGCATGTAAACAATGACTGCACATCAAAACTGACCATAGTTTCATTGTCTGCCAGACGCAGGTCTTTAATCTCGCTGACAAAATGGTAGGAATCCTTTATGTGTGCTCTTGTGTGTCCCCTGAGCGGTGAGAGTATTTTCGCTAAGTGTTGAGCCAATCTGTAAGTTGGTGAATCGATTTGGCTCACTATGGGACGTAATGGAGCATTGGGCTTGTGTATTTTTGGTAACCCATACAACTTTGGTGATTTGGCGCACGTAGGTATTATCCATTTTACGTCCAGATTTAATTTTTCGGAGTGTTTCTTTATGAGGTCACTAGTTGTTTTTAGTGTGCTATTTGTTGGGTCGTTTTTAACCTTTTTATAAGTACTTACATCCGACAAAAGTTCTTGTATTTTTGAATTATAATCTGACGTATCCATGACTACCGTGGCGTTTCCCTTATCTGCGCGGAGAATCGTAAGTTCTGGTTTATTGCGTAGGTTCTTTGACGCTATAAATTCGTCTCTGGGAAGATTCGGTTTAGGCACTGAACATCGACGTAACATAGACGAAATGTCTTGACGTATCGCCTCCAAATCTTCTTTCCGCATATTGTTTTTAAATAAACAGTCCTCGACGCTACAGATAATTTCTTCGTACGGTAATCTGCGCGGACTTATAGCGAAATTTAGTCCTTTGGATAAAACCTTTATTGTTGCATCATCCAGTGTTTGTTTTGACAGATTATAGACCGCGATTAATCTATGATCTGTGTTTGTCAATGGTTGCTTTTGGTTCTGGCATTGATTCGGATGTTTGACATTTGATTTGGCCGTTAATTTTTGATATTTTTCTATATGTTTGTTTTTGCATTCGTTATATTTACTAATTTCGCGTTTATTTAATGTTTCCATGCAAAAATTATAATCAAACGTCGTTAAAACTTTCTTTAATTCACTGGATGATGTGTCTATGGATTTATTGATGTCATATAGATCGGAGCGTTTTTGTTGGATTACCGCCCGTAACAACTTTTTACTCGCCTGATTTAAGATCTTAGCGCTTCCTCGAATGTCCTTTTTGGTGGATATTTTGACACACGTAGGAATGAGATTATGGTTTCGGCATCTCTTCAAGAAATTTAAGGCTATTAGATATCTTGCGCGCTTAGTCTTTAGATCTTCTAATCGGCGTATTTTATTTGCAATTACCAGTCCGTACTGGTTTACATAATGATTTCTTATATTTACGCGAACACTACACATTGAAATAATACTCGTTTTTACGGAATTTATCGCGTATATTTAACTTTTTAATACCCGACGTTTCGAGAGCTTTACAGCACCCATGGTCACGGGAAGGACTGAGATGTTTAACGTCCAGATGTCATAGTTAACCGCGGTTACCATAGATTAAAATTTAACTTTTGTTCCGATCTACACAGTATGAACTTATGGTATCATGAAGCCTTGCAGTTGTATGCTTGGGTTGGGATTTAATTTTATTTATTATAGGATCCCAAGCAGATGGTAGCACCCAGCCATCTTCTCTATTGAAATTAGGGTGTTTTTTGATTTCAATAGCCTCGCGAATCATCCTTGGAAGGAATCGGTGTTCTTTAGCGAGGATTTGTGGTCTATCAAATCTGATGTAGTGACGGGGGCGATCCTGTACATGTTCACAGACTGCAGACTTCCCGGAGCGTCGATTCTTCACATCAGCTATATGTTCTTTGACGCGGGTTTTAATTGATCTTTTAGTTTGTCCTATGTAGGAGAGACCACATTCACAATCAAGCTTGTACACTCCTGCATCTTGCAGAGGGACGTTACACTTGACTGATGGTAAAAACTGACCAATCTTCTTCGGCGGCTTGAAGTATGTTTTGATGGAAGCGCGCTTCAAGATGTAGCCAATCTTGTCAGTGACTCCTCTAACATATGGCAGTACAGCAGGTACACGCTCGACTGTGGCCCGCTTCACTCGTTCTCTGTGACGTAGGCGCGGGACCCGAAGCTTGTTGTCATGCAAAACTTGCTTGACGTGTTGGAGCTCGGCAGCCAGGTGTTTACTGTCACAGATCCCTCGTGCTCTCTGAAACAAAGATTTACCCACGGTAGCTAACTGTGAAGGATGGTGGTGAGAATCACCGTTTAAATATCTATCTGTATGGGTCTTTTTTCTATACACAGTATGGCTCAAGGTGTTATCAGGATTCCGAATTACTAACACATCTAGAAAAGCTAAGGAATTGTTTGAGCACCTTGAGCCATACTGTGTATAGAAAAAAGACCCATACAGATAGATATTTAAACACCTTGAGCCATACTGTGTATAGAAAAAAGACCCATATAGATAGATATTTAAACGGTGATTCTCACCACCATCCTTCACAGTTAGCTACCGTGGGTAAATCTTTGTTTCAGAGAGCACGAGGGATCTGTGACAGTAAACACCTGGCTGCCGAGCTCCAACACGTCAAGCAAGTTTTGCATGACAACAAGCTTCGGGTCCCGCGCCTACGTCACAGAGAACGAGTGAAGCCGGCCACAGTCGAGCGTGTACCTGCTGTACTGCCATATGTTAGAGGAGTCACTGACAAGATTGGCTACATCTTGAAGCGCGCTTCCATCAAAACATACTTCAAGCCGCCGAAGAAGATTGGTCAGTTTTTACCATCAGTCAAGTGTAACGTCCCTCTGCAAGATGCAGGAGTGTACAAGCTTGATTGTGAATGTGGTCTCTCCTACATAGGACAAACTAAAAGATCAATTAAAACCCGCGTCAAAGAACATATAGCTGATGTGAAGAATCGACGCTCCGGGAAGTCTGCAGTCTGTGAACATGTACAGGATCGCCCCCGTCACTACATCAGATTTGATAGACCACAAATCCTCGCTAAAGAACACCGATTCCTTCCAAGGATGATTCGCGAGGCTATTGAAATCAAAAAACACCCTAATTTCAATAGAGAAGATGGCTGGGTGCTACCATCTGCTTGGGATCCTATAATAAATAAAATTAAATCCCAACCCAAGCATACAACTGCAAGGCTTCATGATACCATAAGTTCATACTGTGTAGATCGGAACAAAAGTTAAATTTTAATCTATGGTAACCGCGGTTAACTATGACATCTGGACGTTAAACATCTCAGTCCTTCCCGTGACCATGGGTGCTGTAAAGCTCTCGAAACGTCGGGTATTAAAAAGTTAAATATACGCGATAAATTCCGTAAAAACGAGTATTATTTCAATGTGTAGTGTTCGCGTAAATATAAGAAATCATTATGTAAACCAGTACGGACTGGTAATTGCAAATAAAATACGCCGATTAGAAGATCTAAAGACTAAGCGCGCAAGATATCTAACAGCCTTAAATTTCTTGAAGAGATGCCGAGACCATAATCTCATTCCTACGTGTGTCAGAATATCCACCAAAAAGGACATTCGAGGAAGCGCTAAGATCTTAAATCAGGCGAGTAAAAAGTTGTTACGGGCGGTAATCCAACAAAAACGCTCCGATCTATATGACATCAATAAATCCATAGACACATCATCCAGTGAATTAAAGAAAGTTTTAACGACGTTTGATTATAATTTTTGCATGGAAACATTAAATAAACGCGAAATTAGTAAATATAACGAATGCAAAAACAAACATATAGAAAAATATCAAAAATTAACGGCCAAATCAAATGTCAAACATCCGAATCAATGCCAGAACCAAAAGCAACCATTGACAAACACAGATCATAGATTAATCGCGGTCTATAATCTGTCAAAACAAACACTGGATGATGCAACAATAAAGGTTTTATACAAAGGACTAAATTTCGCTATAAGTCCGCGCAGATTACCGTACGAAGAAATTATCTGTAGCGTCGAGGACTGTTTATTTAAAAACAATATGCGGAAAGAAGATTTGGAGGCGATACGTCAAGACATTTCGTCTATGTTACGTCGATGTTCAGTGCCTAAACCGAATCTTCCCAGAGACGAATTTATAGCGTTAAAGAACCTACGCAATAAACCAGAACTTACGATTCTCCGCGCAGATAAGGGAAACGCCACGGTAGTCATGGATACGTCAGATTATAATTCAAAAATACAAGAACTTTTGTCGGATGTAAGTACTTATAAAAAGGTTAAAAACGACCCAACAAATAGCACACTAAAAACAACTAGTGACCTCATAAAGAAACACTCCGAAAAATTAAATCTGGACGTAAAATGGATAATACCTACGTGCGCCAAATCACCAAAGTTGTATGGGTTACCAAAAATACACAAGCCCAATGCTCCATTACGTCCCATAGTGAGCCAAATCGATTCACCAACTTACAGATTGGCTCAACACTTAGCGAAAATACTCTCACCGCTCAGGGGACACACAAGAGCACACATAAAGGATTCCTACCATTTTGTCAGCGAGATTAAAGACCTGCGTCTGGCAGACAATGAAACTATGGTCAGTTTTGATGTGCAGTCATTGTTTACATGCTTACCTGTTGAAGACTGCATCTCAATTGTAACTAGGAGGCTGGAGGAAAACAACATGCCCGTAGAATATGCAGTATTACTCAGACACTGCCTTACATCTGGCTACTTATTGTGGAAGGAGGAGTTCTACAAGCAAGTAGATGGTGTGGCGATGGGCTCACCTGTATCTCCCATTGTCGCCGACATATTCATGGAAGACTTTGAGGAGAAAGCCCTGTTTACTTCTCCCATAAATCCAAGATTCTACAAGCGGTACGTAGACGACACTTTCACAATTCTACCTTTAGATAAAGTAACTGCATTTTTAGACCATCTTAACTCTATATTCAAAAATTCAGTTCACAATGGAGTTAGAGGCAAACAATTCCTTAGCTTTTCTAGATGTGTTAGTAATTCGGAATCCTGATAACACCTTGAGCCATACTGTGTATAGAAAAAAGACCCATACAGATAGATATTTAAACGGTGATTCTCACCACGATCCTTCACAGTTAGCTACCGTGGGTAAATCTTTGTTTCAGAGAGCACGAGGGATCTGTGACAGTAAACACCTGGCTGCCGAGCTCCAACACGTCAAGCAAGTTTTGCATGACAACAAGCTTCGGGTCCCGCGCCTACGTCACAGAGAACGAGTGAAGCCGGCCACAGTCGAGCGTGTACCTGCTGTACTGCCATATGTTAGAGGAGTCACTGACAAGATTGGCTACATCTTGAAGCACGCTTCCATCAAAACATACTTCAAGCCGCCGAAGAAGATTGGTCAGTTTTTACCATCAGTCAAGTGTAACGTCCCTCTGCAAGATGCAGGAGTGTACAAGCTTGATTGTGAATGTGGTCTCTCCTACATAGGACAAACTAAAAGATCAATTAAAACCCGCGTCAAAGAACATATAGCTGATGTGAAGAATCGACGCTCCGGGAAGTCTGCAGTCTGTGAACATGTACAGGATCGCCCCCGTCACTACATCAGATTTGATAGACCACAAATCCTCGCTAAAGAACACCGATTCCTTCCAAGGATGATTCGCGAGGCTATTGAAATCAAAAAACACCCTAATTTCAATAGAGAAGATGGCTGGGTGCTACCATCTGCTTGGGATCCTATAATAAATAAAATTAAATCCCAACCCAAGCATACAACTGCAAGGCTTCATGATACCATAAGTTCATACTGTGTAGATCGGAACAAAAGTTAAATTTTAATCTATGGTAACCGCGGTTAACTATGACATCTGGACGTTAAACATCTCAGTCCTTCCCGTGACCATGGGTGCTGTAAAGCTCTCGAAACGTCGGGTATTAAAAAGTTAAATATACGCGATAAATTCCGTAAAAACGAGTATTATTTCAATGTGTAGTGTTCGCGTAAATATAAGAAATCATTACCTCAAAATAATAAAAAAAACTTCGTTTGCCAACCAAGCTTGGCAACTATCGCAAAATCTTCCTCCTGAGGCGATTTATGAGGGAGGCCTATTTTCAGCAGAGAACTTTTATGGGCTGTAATGGATAGATGGTAGTTAGGCGTAGGGTTAGTTCCCAGCATAGTCCTAAAGCGGAAAAAATTGAGAGGGCGGCGAAATTAAAATATTCCAAAACTAATTTCTGTTAAACTATAGAATCCGATACTCGAGTACGATGGTGGAGTGGGAGGGGGGAGTGGGAGGGTTCAGGGGAAGCCCCCCCCCTATCCTTCCCCATTTGCGGAAATGTATAGTTTATGAGTAATAACTTTGTAAAATCATAACCTCACTTTTTTACACAGGAATATTGACAAAAAATTACTTCTGCAACACTGCGGGAAGTGCAGGAAGGAAGGCTTCACGCCTACAGCTTTACAAAACACTCTAGGGGTAGGGCAGACAAGACTACGTGGAGTTTGGGCGTGCTAATTCGGTTTTAGAACTAATTCGACCATTCGTATATGTAAATTTAAGTTGCCGTATACTCTGCTATGATAGTGGTAAATTAAATAATTTAATGTGAAGTGTTATAATTTTGTTTTCTGAAAAGCCTACTTGACTGCTCTCCACTGCGACTCTTTGTTGCTCTTTGCTGTATATAAGTCCCGTCTACAGCCACAAATTGATTGTCTGGGTCCGAGTGATTAACTTTTTTATGAGTGTATGTGTGTTAAAAAAAACATATGACATATTTGCATTTCGTTATACACTTTTTAGTGAAATTTATTTTTATCGTAATTAATTCAAAAGGCATTTCCGAAATCCAAAAATGGTGTAAAAGGTTCGAGCTTAACCCTGACAAACCTCCTAAATTGAAAACAATATAAAATAATCAAGTACCGGACGTCTACTTTATAATACGAGAATAAATTGAGATATTTGCGTTTCGTTAATAAGCAATTTTTAGTGAAATATTTTTTTTTTATTTTAATTAATTCAAAACGCATTTCCGACATCCAAAAACGGTGTAAAAGGTTCAAGCTTAACCCTAAACTGAAAACATAAGTAAAACCAAGTAACAGATATCTATAGCCAACCCCTAATTTCTGCGTCTATGATAAAAAAATAACTTTAATTTTCCTTTCTGTTTGATTATTCAATATTTCATGAGTTGAATTTTTTTTGTTCTTTATTTTATAGCTTCTCTTGCTAAAAATCTGCTATTATCACATCGGTTAATAGAGTAACGATAACAAGTACACTAAGACGCAATTTAACTGAAAACCCCTATATTGATGTTTGCTTCCGCTTTCTCTGTTTAGAAACATCTGCATTTTTAATATCTGAAATTGCATCCGAATGTGTAAAAAGAAGTATCTATAAAAGTATCCATTCTATAAATATAACAATTTTCTCTTATAATTTTGGCGTAAGCTTAACTGATTTAAATTTAAAATTTATTAAAAATCCCGTATAAAATATCGTTCTAACGCAGAAGCTAATTGGACGAACGACAGATATCGCTCTGCTCCTAATTTAGTTGTTACACCTTCCGCATATCCGAGTGTCCGGTGAACTTCGTTTCAGGGACATTTTGCTTGTTTGTTTGTCTGTCTGTTCGCGTGTTGCGACAATTTTCTCAGAACTAGTCAACGTATTTAGCTCGCTCGTACGGCGTTGTTCAACACTTAATTATTTAAATCAAAAGCAATAGAACAGCTTAAGAAAATTTATGAAGACATTTACTGTGACGTAGTGAGCATAGTGTGCGTCTTTAAAGTTCTCTATAATTCTTTTTTTTTTTGTAAAATATATACATGTACTTGGTATATATATTTGTGTAGAGCATGTCATGCTGCAGTTATATTATGATTGTAGCACGAACGGTTCGACACAACCGAGAAAGACCACCCTTTCACAGAATACCTCTACCAGAATACCATGCTACAACTATACTACTAATATAACTGCAGGTGCAGCATAGTGAGTGATGGAAGGGTCTCGGCATCAAGTTACCATAAGGTGGACTGTGTGCTCTTTCTCCCATGTTCTATGAAAAAAAAAATATAGGAAACAACTCTAAAGAAATAAAAAGGAAAGATACAACAGCCTATATACATCCCACCGCTGCGCACAGGCCTCTACTAACATTTTTTTTAAATATTAGTAGTCTTATTAATTAACATTACTAATATTCTTTTAACCACTCCTGGTAACCTTGAAAATACTTGTGTTAGGAGTGGTTCACGACAGTAATCAAATGGCGGATTCGAACCCACGACCTTTTGAGTTCGCGATCCGCGCCCTGCCATTAGGCTACTGTCGCTTGACAGTACATTTGCAACAGTTTGAGGATAATGAAATGTCCGTAGCGCTACCACAATGCGCGTTGGCGGACTTCGCGACTTCGCTGTCTATGAAATGTTTTTATTTTCACAGATATGCAGGTTTCCTTACCACGTTATCTTTCACCGCCGAGCACGTGGTAAATTAGCACTTTTTTTAACGTTTCTGCTCGGGTAGTAAGATCCTGTATCGTGAAGGTAGTTTACAGACATAAATTGCACAACCACAAACATCCAGACCCGGAACAATAATTTGTAGGTCACAGAAATACTTGTACCGTGCGGGATTCCTCTACCCTTTTCCATCAGCAGCGCTGCAAGTCGTAGTCACGTTTACTCATATATTTTGCAACACATAACTATAACTATGTTAGAATATTATTCTCGTTAGTCAAAATAAAGTAACTCCATGGATAGTGGGAGCGTTTGACCATATCCATAAATTACATAATAATATGGACCGACATCCACACCTAAGAAAACGAAACAAGGTTCAACACAATTTAAAATCAAAACACACCTAAAGAGAAAACGCTTTAAAACACTACGACTACTGCTTATGTCTACTATGACATTACCACATTACCTACATAGAAATATGATGTCAGTATCTATCTATCATCATAGTCTGTGATACACTTTATGATCATAATAGGTCGGGGAAAAAGTTTCTTTTGTTTGTATAAAATTTAAGAAAAATCTCTTTGGTTGTACTGTTTGTATCTGGCTGGCTTTATCAATATCATATATAGGACATTCATTAAAATCACTAAAAATAAAAAAAAACACTTTCCCGCCATTTTTTAATTACTTTTCTGTCTGCCAAAATTTCTACAGCAACCGAACTATGTCTTTACGTACAAGACGACAACAAGTTATTGAATTGAAAATGACGCATACATTATAATTATATTATGAAATTAAACTTTGAAAAAAAAGTCTTGAGTTTGTATATAAAATAAGAAGAAACTTTTGCCCCGACCTTATAGAAACTTCATATTCACTCAAGACAACGATAAAGTTATTTGTATAGCCGCTTTTGCCGTTATCGTTATTATATTATATTATATTATTGTTTCAACAAAAAAGAAAACAAAATTGTTTAAAAAGAGTGGTAAAAGATGAAGTCGCATCGAAGTCAGACTTTCAGTTGGACTCGAAGAATTGAGAGTATAATATACAAATTCTTATTAAACGTGTCTATATCGATGAACACGTATATTCAAGTATATTTTTAAAGAAAAACTACTTCATGTATTTGAAAACATAGAGATTATTCTTCATTTTGTCGTTTAAATATTCCACTCATTTCACTCACGTGGTCGAGCATGCTGCAGCTATATTAATGCTATAAGCACGAATGGGTCGGCGCAACCGGGGAAGAACCACGCTCTCACATAATACTAGCATAAAATAGCAGCTCAACGCTGTTGTGTTTCGTATGGTGAGTGAAGAGAACGGGAGACCCTTTTTACTGGAAACGAGGCATTACATCTTAGTCCTCACGGGTAGTAACGCATCAGCATTTTGATTCGTTATCGGATAGATGTAGATCTACATGGGCCACAGCAACCACTTACCATCAGGTGGACTGTGTGCTCGTTTGTCAACAATATCTTATAAAATAATGCAACAGCCTTTTTTACTCCTCGTTCTGAGGTTATTTAAGGTCATTTTCGTCAGTATATTATCAAATAGGATCACACATATATGATGATAAATAATTTGAGTCCAGTGTACAAACTAAACTGTCATAGATTTCTCACATTTCTATAAATCATATATCTAGGATCATTTACATACGATAATGCAATAGCGACCTTAGAACCATAATCGTGTTAGATAGAGCATGATGCTCACATTAGTCTAGAAAACACTTTGCTACTGTTGTTAAACTTCACCATTATGCATTTTGAAATATATTAATGCCAGGCCGGGAATAAAGCTAAGGTCACACTATTAGTTGCTGCTTGTCACCCTCCCAACCACACAATAAGGCGTTCAATTAGTCGACCTGCCGGAAATTATATTCTATCCCATACGCAGCTCGCGAGTAAAGGATGCTGCGGCATTGTTTTGTGCCGTGTCGTGCTCGTGCACGGATATTAGTGAAAGTCAAAAATGCCTGCGGGTGTTTAAGATTGAGTTCTGTTATTTTAATTTATGGATGAAAACGTTTATAAGAGCCGCAAGGCTAAGCGCTCGCCACAAATTCCAAAGTACACCGATGATTTTGTTAATTGCAATTTTAAGTGTTGATTTACCACGACTATAACAGTCAAACAAAACATCGAAAGGTAGCATTATCTTCTGTGAATATAATAATCTTCTAATATATAAAAAAATATGTTTGTTTGTTCGTATTTTATGTGTTGCCATACGGTTTATCAGATTGCGGTGAAACTTTGTCAACTTATTGCTTGCACTTACGCGACGTTTATAAAAGTAAAGTCTTAAAACTGAAATTAACAATTTCATTGGTGCCGGCGGGGATCAAACACGGGTTACTCACTCGCGTTCTGTTATATTTACAGCGAGCGTTAACCATCTGAGCTACCACGGCTCACGGCGAAGTTTATAGGCATAGTAAAATAAAACTAACTTACAGTAGGTGCGCGCGTATCGTACCGACAAATTAATGTGAAAGTCACGTATCATTCAACTTGAATGGATGTATTATCATTCCTAATTAAAGAATGTAACTCTTCGAAATTTAAAACGATATTTTCACTATTATTTCTTCGGCGGCTGCAACGCGCTGAATAGGCGCTAGAACACTCCGATTATTGTTTACACTTTTTTCGGCCCTGGAACTTAAGTTTAAACTATAGTATACATTTGGGCTTAATTCTCTATTTCGGAATTAACCACATTGTCTTCCTTCGCTTCTTTTTACTTAATACCTTAATAGATAATAGATACACTATATAACTTAATGCCGTCTTTTCTTCACGCAACTGGTTATCACCCCCACCCTCCCCTCCTACTATAGTGTTGCTGTTCTAGGAAAAGAGCAATAAAAAGCCAATTGTTTAAGCAGGTAATACATTCTTATGAAATTAACTAAGTGAAAACCCAACAAATATTTCGAGAACACGTGAGTCCGACGACACGCATTACATCTAAGCGGAATGTTTCCTAACCTAGAATCCTCTTACAAATAATGGAAGACCTTTTTCCAGTACTTATATATGGTTATAAAGGTTTTTGCTTTACTCTCCTAATTCTTTAAATTAATATGAACACATTAAAGAATACATAAAAAATCTCCCACAATATTGAACATGAACGGAAATATGTATTGTAGATCCTTTCAGGCACTTTGTCATCCATCTTATAGGATCCATTTATGCCTTTTACAGTTTCAGTATTAGGGTAACTATATATTATATATTTTTGTTTAGAAAAATCGGAACCTTATAGGTCGCTTTATTGTCTGTCTGCTCGTTCGTTTGTCAAGACACTTTTTCTCGGGAACGGGTAGGGGTATCAAGTTGAAATTAATATCAATTGGTAGGGTTTACAGTCATTTGCACGGTTTAGTATACTTGAAACGTCGGGTGTGTAGTGTTAGCGTAATTTTTTTTTATAGGACAGGGTGACAAACGAGCACACAGTCCACCTGGTGGTAAGTGGTTGCTGTGGTCCATAGACATCTACATCTATCTTCGATCACGAATCAAAATGTAGATGCGTTATCACCCGTGAGGACTAAGATGGAATGCCTCATTTCCAGTAAAAAAGGTCTCCGGTTCTCTACACTCACCATACGAAACACAGCAGCATTAAGCCACTATTTCACGCTGGTATTCTGTGAGAGCGTGGTCCCTCCCCGGTCGAGCCGACCCATTCGTGCTACAACTATACTACTAATATAACTGCAGCATGGCTCTACCACGTATAAAATATAAGAAATCATTACATATGTAGTTGAATTATCGACCAATATGTAAACAGATTGTATGCGAGAATTTTTTTCCACTGCAAAGCTGTTCGATCTTTAATCCCACTTACCTTTTTATTAAAACAATGTTCGAAAAATACCCTGCCTATAATTCCCGGAATGGATATCTTATGCGCGAGTCATACTCGTACTTGTCCAATTTTTTTAATACTTATAATTCTAGAAGAGTCTATTTCGATGAAGCTGTAAAGGCCCAGTGCCAAACGCATACACGTTTAGAAAAAAAACGCCGTATGGCTCTGGAACACACTAGCAGTTGAAATTAGTGCAGCCAGAAGTAAAGCGCCATTCCAAAGTTTACTTCGGGAGCATCATTTAATGTAGCCTAAAAGCTTAATTTTTTTTACTTTGTCCTTTTCCTTTCAATTACCTTCTTATTCTTACAATCTATTTGGATCGGAAGAAAGGTCAGAGTAGCATGAGTAGCCTTCATGCTAATGTATACAGATATGGTTTTTATGATAGTTTCGAGCAGGCCTATATGCAACATTGAACAAAAAAACTTCTACGTCGTATTCCAGCCTAAAAAATCACTTTGACAGCGTTCTAATAATCAGGGCATAAATTTCTCGGCTTACTCGAAAACACCGTTGATTTAATTCGAAATTACTGTATTTTAAAAGCTACACGACTTTTTGAAAGACCGCTGCCTTGTAACATCTATTTGAAGTTTCTGATAACTACTGGTAATTTATAAGTACCCACGTATTTGAACTATTACGATTACTTTAATTAAATAATGTTATATTATCAGTTCGTGTTGTGGTGTGGGGTAAGAGAATTCAATAAGATAATTTAATCCCGTGGGTGTCGTAAGAGACGACTGTGGGATACCAGAAAGTTCAAGCTTAAGCTTTGGCTAAGTAACGATATAACCTTGTCACATATTACCACCATTCTATACGAGGTAGAGCCATGCTGCAGCTATATTAGTAGTATAGTTGTAGCACGAATGGATCGGCTCGACCGGGGAAGGACCACGCTCTCACAGAATACCAGCGTAAAATAGCAGCTTAATGCTGCTTTGTTTCGTATGGTGAGTGTAGACAATCGGTGACCCTTTTTACAGGAAACGAGGCATTCCATCTTAGTCCTCACGGGTGATAACGCATCTGCACTTTGATTCGTAACCGATGTAGATGTTTATGGGCCACCAGGTGGACTGTGTGCTCGTTTGTCACCCTATCCTATAAAAAAAAACCATTGTAATTATAATCTATGAAAGTCCACTGCTGAACATAGGCCTTCCCATAGTTTGTTTCCTAGGGGAATTTTGCCATAGTTGCCACACTTGGCAGGCTGGTTGGCAACTGTTTTTGTCTGTGTTTTTATTTATTATAAGTTGTTATCAGGAAGATGCCTATCTCCAGTTTCAGGTAATGCAATCGACAATCCATTTGGCCAAGCGTAGTGATTTTGACAAATCCTTCTTTCTATGGGATAAAGAACAAGCAGTTTTATAGTTGCATTGTTTGGAATATTTTATAAATTTATATGATTTTAATCAATTTTACTTTTTTCTTTTAGGTAAGTTGGGTCACAAGTCATAACACACACTCGGTCACGCTGTCCAGTGATGGTAAGTGAACTCTGTGGTATGATTCGCAATCCTACCTACGTACTCATTCTTAATGAAGAACCAACATGAAACTACATTGTTTCCTCAAACCGTAACCTAATCTAGGACAAACCAAGGCCGATGAATCAATACCATGGGTCATCAGATGGACCGTGAGTTCGTTTGTTACTTTATTTTTTTTATGTATAGCACTGAGGGGACACTTGTAAATAACATTATTAGTGTTTTTCCATTAAAAAATTCTCAGTAGTTGCCCGGAGTCAGGAAATTGGTGGTGTCTCACCCCCATGCCTCGGGAAGTACGTAAAGCCGTTGGTCCTGTGCCTGATCTCTCTCCGGTTGTGTTTATTTACCATCGGACCATGATAGTGAGGGAATAGAGAGTGCACCTGTGCTTGCGCATATACTTGAGCACTATAATCCTGTCCTGCGCCGATGGCTAAATCTCCGTTGAAACTGATCGCAGTGAACGAAATTCGGTCTGGAGGACATTATTTTGTTGTACGCATGGGGCAACTTGAACTGGGAAGGACCACACTCACGGAATACCAGCGTAAAATGCCGCTCAATGCTGTTTAATGCTGCTGTGTTTTGTTTGGTGAGTTTAGAGAACCGGAGTCCCCTTTTACTGGAAACGAGGCTATCCATATTAGTCCTCAAAGAGTAGCAAAGCATCTGCATTTTGATCCATGTGCCACAGCATCCACTTACCATCAGGTGGACTGTGTTGCTCGTTTGTCATGAAAACGAAGCCCACCACGTTTCCCACTAGAGTTCACTTTCGCTCTGCTATTCAAAGGTCAAACATATCTATTGCAGCTATGGACACAAGTGACTGAAGACCGTTTAAAAGCAGGTACATATTGGTATAAAATTATTATGTATCTTTCAGCTATAATCTTTGCCGGCTCTAAGTTCATACGTCTCGACAGAGCTTTACCCAGTTCGACAAGGCCGGTGTGATACAACGTTACTTGTTATGTCGGCCTTTGTTCTCTTTTGTATTTGCAAAAAACTGTTTACCTGTCCATTGTGCGAGTGATGCTAATTGGGCTTAGAGGTTTACAAATAACTTGCTTGACTCATTGTGATCCATCTGAACAGTCCTAAGTCAGATTATACAAGTCATTGTATTGTTGTTTTATACTTGTGTGTTTTTAAGTATGAAGTATTTAGGAGCGAGTGACTAAGTATTTAGATACGACGTCGGGGGCAGCAGGTTCGATTTACACGCGAAAGTAACATGCATTACATAGAAACAAAGAAATGAAAGAAAAACATTGATATTGACGCATAGGGCATCAGAACCCCCAGTTCCGCTAGATTCCGACGACACAAATGTCGCCGGCCCGTCACTCATGGAAACTACACATTCACCTAGTGCAGAGGTCGGCAACCTTTTAAGTCAGAAGAGTCAAAAATTACAGTTAACAAAATTTCAAAGTTTTTAAAAAGCCACAAATTTTTTCTTGCCAATCATAAATAGTACCTACTTGCATAAATAAAGTTTTTTGATAAATAAACTTATCTATTTATTCATAAGAAAAATATATAATTTTATTCATCATATAAAAGTAGTGTTTTTTTCACAATAAAGGAATCTTTAAGAAAGTTCTATTATTATAATCTATTTATTCGATTATATATATATATATATATATATATATATATATATATATATATATATATATATACATATATATATATATATATATATATGTATATATATACGCACACGCACATGTTTTTTTTTAAATCGATCAATAAAATTTTTAGAAATCCAGTATCAACTTCAAAGAGCGCAGTGCGGATTTAGTGTGTGTCGATTTCGTGTGTGCGGTGATAAGCGAGTACAAGTGGCTGAGAGATAGAAATGGTGCCTAATACTCGTTGATCGAATGATCGGAATGATTCTTAAATGTTTTTTTTTATAAAATAATTAATATTTTGCGTATGGAACTAAAGAGCCGCAGCTTCACATCCAAAGAGCCGCATGTGGCTCGCGAGCCGCAGGTTGCCGACCCCTGACCTAGTGCCACAAATACTGTTAGAACAACGGATGGGACACACACACCCTCCACACCGCGTACACACCGTACACCCGCGTCCTTGGGTGTTTCTCACCATCCAGAACATCGAATGACACGAGTTAGGCGTCAGAACCGGGATCCGTCACCCCCTGTTCGGACGGCCCTTAGATAACTCACCCACGTGCACTGTACGCTATCACAGGAGTCATCGTTACGCAAGTAACGATGCAGAATGATTTAAATTCACCTTTTTACAGTCCGCGGTCTTCAGGCTGCCGACCCTGATACCTATAAAGCCAAAAGGCAATTAAAAGCCAAAAGGCAATTAAAAGCCAAAAAGCATTAACATTAGCTGTAAAAGCCAAAAATCATTAACATCATCAGAAAACAGACTTTAGGGTCACAAAATAACACAAAACTTATTAACGTTTAAACTAAGTCTGCTATATATGTTGGTATGAGAATAAACCCTGAAACTATAAAACTATAACAATTATTTACTAAAACTATACCGTATAATGATTACCTATGTACCGTCCTATATCAGTGACTATATACCTATCACTATCTGTGCCCTAGTCACTATTTTTCACTTGTTCCGCACATTGTCATTTTTCATATATATATATATATATATATATATATATATATATATATATATATATATATATATATATACACAGCCCCAGCTAGATGAGAATACTATGTGGATACTCCAAATATGATATAACATAAATGGCGAAAGTTCTAAACGTGTGTAATAAAATTAAATATTCACTACCCCTATTAATATGAAGCATAATAGTAGGCACAACTTTATCTTTTGGTCCCCTACTTCGGTATAGGAATAAAAATAAACTTATGATAAAATTCATATACTAAATTAATATCTTATAGCTCTTACTTGGCGCTATATTTTAAGTTTGGAAAGCATTCTCATTTAGATGCTAAATAAATGTTCTCTTTAATAGTAGTTATCGAAATATTAAGCGTTTTCCACTTCGTAAGAAGCTTGTGAAAAAATTGTATGTTAAATAAGGCATATTTTCATTCAAAGGAAATATAAATTCTGTTTTGTGTAATACTCTAACAATAATAATTAATGTTTTGCTTCAAAATGCGACGGTCAAACTGAAAAAACTGGTGTTCGTTTCCGGTTACTTCAATTATTTATTTATTTTGATATAATTGGATATCTAAACATCAAAAATTAAAAAATAATTATATTAAGGAAATAATCTGTAAGATTAGTTTTATTTAATTCGTATAAATATTTACTTAATTAATTAATTAAAAGTCTGCTGCACAAAAATTTACAAAGACGACAAACTTACGAGTATGATTTAAATAACACCATAAGGCGTCACTTATAAGAAAACATAATAATATTTGGAAATTCAAATTCAATAGTTAAAAATCTAAAGATTAAATATCAGGTAGGTAAATATTGAAAGCCAGTATAACGGCAGAGCTTTCAATATGATTGATGTTGATACAATGACATTGGATCAACATCAATCAATATATTATGAACACATGAAAAAAACCATCTACACGTATATAAACACCTTGGCGGTTCACCACTGTGCGATTTACTAGAAGTGTTCTTCCTCTTTTTAGTAGAAACTGCTACCACATTTCTCTGGACCGATACGGCTTAGGAACGTTCAAAAATAAAGCCTTCTTCTTTTTTGGCGATAGAAGTTACTTACCATCAGGAGAGCCGCATGCTCGTTTTCATTTAGTTTAGACATCTTTTATATAAAAAAATTATAGACATCTTTTATATAAAAAATTTTTATATAAAAAAATATATAAAAGGAAGCAAACAAGCATATAACTCACGTGATGGTCATCTATGAATATTTGCAGCACCGAATAAATTTTACAATTTTTGAATAAATTTTGAAGACGGCGTGAAACAACTAATAAGGGAAAAGGGGAGATGTATACTTACTTACTTACTGCTATATTTAGATCTTGTTTCGGGGAATATTTCACATACGTTTACCTAAACGGGACATGAAAAAGCTGTTGTCAATTATTCGGTGGCTTAAAGCCGCTCTTAAGGGATTACCCCGACGGTAAAGGTGCAAGGATTGCCACAAATATGACATAAGGGCTCTTGTAAAGTTTGGTAAATGCGCCCACAATGTTACCCGGAGTAATATTTCATTTAATATTAATAAAAGCAGATAATTATGTTTTTTTTATAGAAGTACAGGTCACACAATGAGCACATAGTCCAAACACGCATTAACACCCCTGAGGACTAGGATGGAATGTCAATTCACCAGTAAAATGTGTGTCCGGCTCTCGCCACTCACCGTACGAAACACAATGGGATTATTTTGCTGTTTTAAGCTGGTATTCTGTGCGATCGTGATCCCACATCAGAACCGACCCATGGTACTGTGGCAATAGTAAGAATGGGTCTGCTATTTAGTAACAGTAGTTAATTTATAGAGCATTGAGCTGCTTACAGACTCCAGCACACAGTCCACTTGATGGTAAGTGGACGCTATGGCCCATAGACATCTACATGTATTCTCGATTGAGAATCAAAATGCAGATGCATTGTCACCCCTGAAGACTATGATGGAATGCCTCGTTTCCAGTAAAAAGGGTTCTCGGCCATATATATATTCCATCATAGTCTTCAGGGGTGACAACGCATATGCATTTTGATTCGTATGGTGAGTGGCGAGAGCCGGACACACATTTTACTGGTGAATTGGCATTCCATCCTAGTCCTCAGGGGTGTTTGGTCTATGTGCTCGTTATGTAACCAGTACTTCTATAAAAAACATAATGATCTACTTTTATTAATATTATAAATGAAAAATTACTCCGTGTTACATTTAGGGCGCAATAAACAAACTTTACAAGAGCCTTTTTGTCATATTTGAGGCAATCTTTGCACCTTTACGGTCGAGGTTAATCCCTTAAGAGCGGCGGTAAGCCACCGAATAATTGACAACGGCTTTTTTATCTCCCGTTGAGGTAAACGTATGTGAAATATTTCCCGAAACAAGATCCTAATATAGCAGTAAGGATTTTTCTTAATAACATCTCCCCTTTTCTCTTATTAGTTGTTTCACGCCATCTTCAGAATCTATTCAAAAATTGTAAAATTAAATCGGTGCAGCAAACATTCATAGATGACCATCAGGTGTTATATGCTTATATGCTTGTTTGCTTCCTTTTATATATTTTTTATATAAAAGATGTCCAAACCAAATAAAAACGAGCATGCGGCTCTCCTGATGGTAAGTGACTACTGTCGCCCATAAAGGAGTGGGCTTTTTTCTTGAACGTCTCTAAGCCGTATTGATCCGAAGAAATGTGGTAGCAGTTTCTATTAAGAAGAGGAAGAACACTTCTAGTAAATCGCACAGTGGTGGACCGCCAAGTGTAGATGTTTTTTTTTTCATGTGTTTATAATATATTGATTGATGTTGATCCAATGTCATTATACTGGCAGAGCTTTCAATATTTACCTACTTGATATTTAATCTTTAGATTTTTAACTATTGAATTTGAATTTCCAAATATTATTATGATCTCTTATAATTGACGCCTTAAGGTGTTATTTAAATCATAAGTTTGTCGTCTTTGTAAATTTTTGTGCAGCAGACTTTTAATTAATTAATTAAGTAAATATTTATGCGAAATATTTATGCGAATAAAACTAATTTTGCGGATTATTTCCTTCAATAATTATTTTTTAATTTTTGTAATGGTTAGATATAATAATTATATCAAACAATAATTGAAGTAACCGGAAACGAACACCAGTTTTTTCAGTTTGACCGTCGCATTTTGAAGTATTACACAAAATGTCAAAGACGAATGGAAAGAACAATCCTTAACATAAAATTGAAAGACAGAATAAGGAACTCGGAATTAAGGAACAAAACAGAAGTAATACACGTTCTCCATCACGGTCAAAGGTTGAAATGGCGATGGGGAGGACATTTAGCACGCATTTCAGACCAAAGGTGGCATCGTAAATCGGTGGCAAGGATCACCTGGAACACATGCAAATGGCAGGCCAAAAAAAAAGATGAGTCGACGAGGTGGCTGGGAAAAACTGAATGAACAAGGCACAGGATAGACAAGTATGGGCAGCTCTGGAGGAGGCCTTTACCCGAAGAGGGGTCCTCAAATTATAAAATCAATATATATATATATATTACAGTATTTCACAACTTACTTTTGGGAGATCGGAAGGACGGGGGAGGAATACTAATCCCTTCGGACGAAAGCTTCGTATAACTTAACACACGGTTCGTTTAATCATTAAATATACTTCTACTTCATTCTTACATAACATGGATCACATGTGGTATCGTGTAGTTTTTTTATAGAATAAGGGTTACAAGCGAGCACACGGTCTACCTGATGGTAGGTGGATGCTTTGGCCCATAGAAATCTACATTTATCGTCAACTAAGAATCAAAAGGCGTTGTCACCCCTGAGGACTGAGATGGAACGCCTCGTTTCCAGTGAAAAGGTTTTAGTTATACGCAAATTTCGGTTAGTACTACTCATTCGCATTGCAGTGTCATAGTAGTTAATATATAGAGTATAGAGTATATTAATTTATAATTAAATTAATTTGTTCTATATCTGTTGTGATGTTACAATATCATTATCTTCAAAATAATTCATGACAAGTCTATTGCTTATCTCACGCCTCTCCATAGACGATCCTCAAATTAGTGCGGAGTTGCCACTTCAGAACCTTCTTCCTCGATTACCTCATCAGCATATTAACATGGGCGACGGAGCTTTGGTTAGCATTGAAAAAAAATATTCAGAGATGGCACCCACATAGATAAACTTAGAAAGCAGGACATTATCTTAATTCTAAGTTTTATCTAAATAGTTATAGCCTTTTCCGAGGAACCATTTATACATATTAAATACACAATAATTGAATAACATCGCTTTAATTATAGAATATAATGTAATATAATCTTAAGCTTGTACCAGCCCTTACGTTGAGAGACCTGACGTTTCTCAGACGGTTTATTTATAACTCCGGAGTTAGATTTACGGGCCTCCCACGGGATTAGGAGATCAGCGATGTTAACAGTTTTCTAATAGTTGCACGCTTTTAGCGGCCAACTGTCGCAGCTTCTCATAAACGTACAAACATTTCAATTAAACTATTTTCATGTGTTTGAAAGCAAGGGTGTTAGAAGTACAATGGTAGAGATCATTTAATTTAAAACTGCGATTTTATAACTTTTATCATTTAAAATCTGGTATAAATACTAAAATCTACTAAAACACAATAAAACGGGCTTGAAAATTTAGATTTTACGATATTTAATACAGTTAACGTTTTAGCCTCATAATACGTCCCACTGCTGGGCACCAGCCTCCTCTCATTTCTGAGAGAGAAATGTCCGCCGAGTTGTGTGCCCAATGCGTATTGGCGACTCTCACATGTCCTCAAATGTTTATTTTGCAGACATGCAGGTTTCCTCACAATGTTTTCTTTCTCCGCCGAGCATGTGGTAAATCAACACTTAAAATTGCAAATAACAATTTCATTGGTGACGGCGGTGATCAAACCCAGATTGCTCGAGTATTTTGAAATTTACAGCGAGCTATAAGCCCCTGAGCTACCGAGGCTCTAATATTTCGAATTTAATACGGTAAATGTAACAAAATCTACTAAAAATACAAGGGAGGAGCGTGCAGTTTTAAATTAGTCAATCTCTACGTGATTTTGACGTTTAATGAGGATTATAATATACTACTTGATACTATTTTTAAAAACAGACATTTTAATTACAATTTTTATAAAGATTTATTTTTCAAAGAGTAATATTTTAAACTTAAATTCAAATATATAAATAATAATATACCGTTATTGTAGTTTTTGAAAATGCGAGTAAATAAGGTTTCTACCCTTATATTGAATTTATCCCAAATTGATTGTGATTTACGGGCAACAACGTTTTTCCATATCGATCGACCCTTACGAATGTGTGAATTGAATGAAAATTGTATGCACAGTAAAATCAGTTGAAATAATTCATTACCACGCATTTTGAATTTAAAAGATAAAAAAGACAGAATAATTGACATGTTTTTTTTATTAATTTTTCTATATTATTCTACATAATTTATTATGAACGTTCTCTGCAGATTTAGCCGGCTATTGCAGAATAACACTGTATAGTTAGCCGCGGTTACCTTAGTAGCTGGTTCCTTGTAATAAATTCTTTAAAAACGTGTGTACGCGGTAGTTCAACACTAAAACTACCAAATAAACGGTGACAAAATAAGAAAATTGGAATATTCAAATAGGAAAATAAGTTCCCGGGAAGTTTCTTGTTTTGAACGCCGAGTGAGTGGACGCGTTGTGTTCGTGTAGCAGTAATCCGTGGAACCAGCTCGGTCGCGTGTTGCTCACAGCAGTGAACAGTTCTAGCAAGCGTTTGGTATTATATTAGTGGACATCGATGCTATTTTAATTCCCAAAAGGAATTGATACCAGATTTCCCCAGTAAAGTATTAAAACAACCAGCGATCAAAATATCACAACCACCTTATGGTAGGTGGTTACTGCAGTCCATGTACCTGTAGCCAACTTCAAGCAATTACGACTACAGATGCGTTGTCACCACAGAGGAACAGAGCTACCATCCCCACTGTCCAGCGTGTCCAGGTGTCTATCACCAGATGGCAGATTCTTAAAAAGGCATACATCCAGCAGACTAAGAAATACTGTAAAAATGTTGGAAATATTTATAAATTAAGTTTAGAAATTAATATTATCTATACGCTTCCGGCGAGGTCTGTTCACATCTTAATATTATTCCCTCATTTGCATAAACTTGTCATGATTGTAAAGGAGTATTCTATAACTATCTATAATATACAAAATTTGATCTGCTCAAAGTTCAAATACTTTATTAAACTAAATTTGTATAATAAGGGTTATTATAATATTAAGGAATTTACGGATATAACCCCTAGATAGGGTAATCGCTACCAAGCTATTTCTAATTTGTTATGTGTTGTTAATTATTGTCAGCCGAAAAGTCGGGAATTGAAAAGTTTAATTGAAAAGTAAATTAAATGGCTTAATTATAAACTGTAAATTAGTTTTATTTAATGTGTAGTATTCGCGTAAATATAAGAAATAATTAAATTAAAGGTAGCCTTCGTTAACTATGACATCAGGACCTCAAAAACATTTGTCCGCCCTCCGTGACCATGATTGTTGTAAAACGCCCGAAACTTCGGTAATTAAATAAATAAATAAATAAAAATAAAAAAAGCCCTTTTTTAATTTAAATTTACATTTCTTATAATCTATGAATGTGTTAGTTTGGTAACTTCCTTAATATAGATTTATCTGTATCTAAAGTTTATGTACCTATATAATTTATTTATTTATTTATTTATTTATTTAGAAAACCAACAGCTTTAAACTATTAAAATTTACAACAGATCGGATTATCTTAACATAAGCCTTATTACAGGTTTCCCTATATTATCTAAACACAATTTAAAAGAATGAGCGACGATTCCTTATCGGTATAAAGAATTATCAGCGGTACTACTATAAACATTGTATATACAACAACTTAATGTGTGTGTGTGTGTGTGTGTGTGTGTGTGTGTGTGTGTGTGTGTGTGTGTGTGTGTGTGTGTGTGTGTGTGTGTGTGTGTGTGCGTGTGTGTGTGTGTGTGTGTGTGTCTGTGCTCATATATTTGATCTGAGTTAATACCTTAATCATGAATAACTATTGAAGAGATTTTTGCATACTTCAGTTTTATAGTTTTCTCTCTTTTTCGTAAAAATATCAATATTGTCAAAAAAATTATTATAGGTGCAACACATCCGGTTTATTGGTGAGTTTTTGGTATATTTCGTATGAGAGTGAGAGATGAAAAATAATTTAGTGTGTCTAGTACGATATTTGGGTGTGGAGAAATTGACAAGTCCAAGTAAATGCGAATTATCTAGGCGGCCGTGAATGAGATCATATAATGTCATTTGATCAAGCAATTTTCTTCTGTCTGCTAACGAAAGGAATTTATAGAATATACACCTTTCTTTGTATGTTTGATGTTGTTCTTTAATTTTGTAGTCCATAAACTTCAAAAATTTTTTTTTGCAATACTTCTATTTTGTTAATATACGTATAGTATTGTGGACACCATATGTTGCTACCATACTCTAATATACTGCGAACGTAGGCATAATACAATACTTTAATACAGGGTAAGTTATTGAAAGGTTGGCATGTACGTATTAAGAAGCCTAAGTTTCTATATGCTTTATTTGTGATGTAGTCAATATGATTACTAAATGTAAGCTTGGAATCCAATAAGATACCAAGATCTCGGATTACCTCTGTTTTTTGAATTATTGAGCCGTTCAATTTGTATGCATATTCAACCGGTTTAGTTTTGCGTGTAAATGTGCAAGTTTGGCATTTCTTGACATTAACTGTGAGATCCTAATATAGCAGTAAGGATTTTTCTTAATAACATCTCCCCTTTTCTCTTATTAGTTGTTTCACGCCATCTTCAGAATCTATTCAAAAATTGTAAAATTAAATCGGTGCAGCAAACATTCATAGATGACCATCAGGTGTTATATGCTTATATGCTTGTTTGCTTCCTTTTATATATTTTTTATATAAAAGATGTCCAAACCAAATAAAAACGAGCATGCGGCTCTCCTGATGGTAAGTGACTACTGTCGCCCATAAAGGAGTGGGCTTTTTTCTTGAACGTCTCTAAGCCGTATTGATCCGAAGAAATGTGGTAGCAGTTTCTATTAAGAAGAGGAAGAACACTTCTAGTAAATCGCACAGTGGTGGACCGCCAAGTGTAGATGTTTTTTTTTTCATGTGTTTATAATATATTGATTGATGTTGATCCAATGTCATTATACTGGCAGAGCTTTCAATATTTACCTACTTGATATTTAATCTTTAGATTTTTAACTATTGAATTTGAATTTCCAAATATTATTATGATCTCTTATAATTGACGCCTTAAGGTGTTATTTAAATCATAAGTTTGTCGTCTTTGTAAATTTTTGTGCAGCAGACTTTTAATTAATTAATTAAGTAAATATTTATGCGAAATATTTATGCGAATAAAACTAATTTTGCGGATTATTTCCTTCAATAATTATTTTTTAATTTTTGTAATGGTTAGATATAATAATTATATCAAACAATAATTGAAGTAACCGGAAACGAACACCAGTTTTTTCAGTTTGACCGTCGCATTTTGAAGTATTACACAAAATGTCAAAGACGAATGGAAAGAACAATCCTTAACATAAAATTGAAAGACAGAATAAGGAACTCGGAATTAAGGAACAAAACAGAAGTAATACACGTTCTCCATCACGGTCAAAGGTTGAAATGGCGATGGGGAGGACATTTAGCACGCATTTCAGACCAAAGGTGGCATCGTAAATCGGTGGCAAGGATCACCTGGAACACATGCAAATGGCAGGCCAAAAAAAAAGATGAGTCGACGAGGTGGCTGGGAAAAACTGAATGAACAAGGCACAGGATAGACAAGTATGGGCAGCTCTGGAGGAGGCCTTTACCCGAAGAGGGGTCCTCAAATTATAAAATCAATATATATATATATATTACAGTATTTCACAACTTACTTTTGGGAGATCGGAAGGACGGGGGAGGAATACTAATCCCTTCGGACGAAAGCTTCGTATAACTTAACACACGGTTCGTTTAATCATTAAATATACTTCTACTTCATTCTTACATAACATGGATCACATGTGGTATCGTGTAGTTTTTTTATAGAATAAGGGTTACAAGCGAGCACACGGTCTACCTGATGGTAGGTGGATGCTTTGGCCCATAGAAATCTACATTTATCGTCAACTAAGAATCAAAAGGCGTTGTCACCCCTGAGGACTGAGATGGAACGCCTCGTTTCCAGTGAAAAGGTTTTAGTTATACGCAAATTTCGGTTAGTACTACTCATTCGCATTGCAGTGTCATAGTAGTTAATATATAGAGTATAGAGTATATTAATTTATAATTAAATTAATTTGTTCTATATCTGTTGTGATGTTACAATATCATTATCTTCAAAATAATTCATGACAAGTCTATTGCTTATCTCACGCCTCTCCATAGACGATCCTCAAATTAGTGCGGAGTTGCCACTTCAGAACCTTCTTCCTCGATTACCTCATCAGCATATTAACATGGGCGACGGAGCTTTGGTTAGCATTGAAAAAAAATATTCAGAGATGGCACCCACATAGATAAACTTAGAAAGCAGGACATTATCTTAATTCTAAGTTTTATCTAAATAGTTATAGCCTTTTCCGAGGAACCATTTATACATATTAAATACACAATAATTGAATAACATCGCTTTAATTATAGAATATAATGTAATATAATCTTAAGCTTGTACCAGCCCTTACGTTGAGAGACCTGACGTTTCTCAGACGGTTTATTTATAACTCCGGAGTTAGATTTACGGGCCTCCCACGGGATTAGGAGATCAGCGATGTTAACAGTTTTCTAATAGTTGCACGCTTTTAGCGGCCAACTGTCGCAGCTTCTCATAAACGTACAAACATTTCAATTAAACTATTTTCATGTGTTTGAAAGCAAGGGTGTTAGAAGTACAATGGTAGAGATCATTTAATTTAAAACTGCGATTTTATAACTTTTATCATTTAAAATCTGGTATAAATACTAAAATCTACTAAAACACAATAAAACGGGCTTGAAAATTTAGATTTTACGATATTTAATACAGTTAACGTTTTAGCCTCATAATACGTCCCACTGCTGGGCACCAGCCTCCTCTCATTTCTGAGAGAGAAATGTCCGCCGAGTTGTGTGCCCAATGCGTATTGGCGACTCTCACATGTCCTCAAATGTTTATTTTGCAGACATGCAGGTTTCCTCACAATGTTTTCTTTCTCCGCCGAGCATGTGGTAAATCAACACTTAAAATTGCAAATAACAATTTCATTGGTGACGGCGGTGATCAAACCCAGATTGCTCGAGTATTTTGAAATTTACAGCGAGCTATAAGCCCCTGAGCTACCGAGGCTCTAATATTTCGAATTTAATACGGTAAATGTAACAAAATCTACTAAAAATACAAGGGAGGAGCGTGCAGTTTTAAATTAGTCAATCTCTACGTGATTTTGACGTTTAATGAGGATTATAATATACTACTTGATACTATTTTTAAAAACAGACATTTTAATTACAATTTTTATAAAGATTTATTTTTCAAAGAGTAATATTTTAAACTTAAATTCAAATATATAAATAATAATATACCGTTATTGTAGTTTTTGAAAATGCGAGTAAATAAGGTTTCTACCCTTATATTGAATTTATCCCAAATTGATTGTGATTTACGGGCAACAACGTTTTTCCATATCGATCGACCCTTACGAATGTGTGAATTGAATGAAAATTGTATGCACAGTAAAATCAGTTGAAATAATTCATTACCACGCATTTTGAATTTAAAAGATAAAAAAGACAGAATAATTGACATGTTTTTTTTATTAATTTTTCTATATTATTCTACATAATTTATTATGAACGTTCTCTGCAGATTTAGCCGGCTATTGCAGAATAACACTGTATAGTTAGCCGCGGTTACCTTAGTAGCTGGTTCCTTGTAATAAATTCTTTAAAAACGTGTGTACGCGGTAGTTCAACACTAAAACTACCAAATAAACGGTGACAAAATAAGAAAATTGGAATATTCAAATAGGAAAATAAGTTCCCGGGAAGTTTCTTGTTTTGAACGCCGAGTGAGTGGACGCGTTGTGTTCGTGTAGCAGTAATCCGTGGAACCAGCTCGGTCGCGTGTTGCTCACAGCAGTGAACAGTTCTAGCAAGCGTTTGGTATTATATTAGTGGACATCGATGCTATTTTAATTCCCAAAAGGAATTGATACCAGATTTCCCCAGTAAAGTATTAAAACAACCAGCGATCAAAATATCACAACCACCTTATGGTAGGTGGTTACTGCAGTCCATGTACCTGTAGCCAACTTCAAGCAATTACGACTACAGATGCGTTGTCACCACAGAGGAACAGAGCTACCATCCCCACTGTCCAGCGTGTCCAGGTGTCTATCACCAGATGGCAGATTCTTAAAAAGGCATACATCCAGCAGACTAAGAAATACTGTAAAAATGTTGGAAATATTTATAAATTAAGTTTAGAAATTAATATTATCTATACGCTTCCGGCGAGGTCTGTTCACATCTTAATATTATTCCCTCATTTGCATAAACTTGTCATGATTGTAAAGGAGTATTCTATAACTATCTATAATATACAAAATTTGATCTGCTCAAAGTTCAAATACTTTATTAAACTAAATTTGTATAATAAGGGTTATTATAATATTAAGGAATTTACGGATATAACCCCTAGATAGGGTAATCGCTACCAAGCTATTTCTAATTTGTTATGTGTTGTTAATTATTGTCAGCCGAAAAGTCGGGAATTGAAAAGTTTAATTGAAAAGTAAATTAAATGGCTTAATTATAAACTGTAAATTAGTTTTATTTAATGTGTAGTATTCGCGTAAATATAAGAAATAATTAAATTAAAGGTAGCCTTCGTTAACTATGACATCAGGACCTCAAAAACATTTGTCCGCCCTCCGTGACCATGATTGTTGTAAAACGCCCGAAACTTCGGTAATTAAATAAATAAATAAATAAAAATAAAAAAAGCCCTTTTTTAATTTAAATTTACATTTCTTATAATCTATGAATGTGTTAGTTTGGTAACTTCCTTAATATAGATTTATCTGTATCTAAAGTTTATGTACCTATATAATTTATTTATTTATTTATTTATTTATTTATTTATTTAGAAAACCAACAGCTTTAAACTATTAAAATTTACAACAGATCGGATTATCTTAACATAAGCCTTATTACAGGTTTCCCTATATTATCTAAACACAATTTAAAAGAATGAGCGACGATTCCTTATCGGTATAAAGAATTATCAGCGGTACTACTATAAACATTGTATATACAACAACTTAATGTGTGTGTGTGTGTGTGTGTGTGTGTGTGTGTGTGTGTGTGTGTGTGTGTGTGTGTGTGTGTGTGTGTGTGCGTGTGTGTGTGTGTGTGTGTGTGTCTGTGCTCATATATTTGATCTGAGTTAATACCTTAATCATGAATAACTATTGAAGAGATTTTTGCATACTTCAGTTTTATAGTTTTCTCTCTTTTTCGTAAAAATATCAATATTGTCAAAAAAATTATTATAGGTGCAACACATCCGGTTTATTGGTGAGTTTTTGGTATATTTCGTATGAGAGTGAGAGATGAAAAATAATTTAGTGTGTCTAGTACGATATTTGGGTGTGGAGAAATTGACAAGTCCAAGTAAATGCGAATTATCTAGGCGGCCGTGAATGAGATCATATAATGTCATTTGATCAAGCAATTTTCTTCTGTCTGCTAACGAAAGGAATTTATAGAATATACACCTTTCTTTGTATGTTTGATGTTGTTCTTTAATTTTGTAGTCCATAAACTTCAAAAATTTTTTTTCGCAATACTTCTATTTTGTTAATATACGTATAGTATTGTGGACACCATATGTTGCTACCATACTCTAATATACTGCGAACGTAGGCATAATACAATACTTTAATACAGGGTAAGTTATTGAAAGGTTGGCATGTACGTATTAAGAAGCCTAAGTTTCTATATGCTTTATTTGTGATGTAGTCAATATGATTACTAAATGTAAGCTTGGAATCCAATAAGATACCAAGATCTCGGATTACCTCTGTTTTTTGAATTATTGAGCCGTTCAATTTGTATGCATATTCAACCGGTTTAGTTTTGCGTGTAAATGTGCAAGTTTGGCATTTCTTGACATTAACTGTGATTCGATTATATTTGTAATAATGGTCCAACCTGTTTAAATCTTCTTGAAGCTTATGGCAATCATTTAAATTGTTAATTTTAATAAATATTTTTTTGTCATCTGCATACAGCAAGAATGAGGAGTGCTTAAAGCATGTATATATATCATATAGATAGGTGTTATACAGGAGGGGCCCTAAGTGAGACCCTTGTGGCACACCAGATGTAATTTTTATAAAATTTGATCTGTGTCCTCCTACAACTACTGCTTGGGAACGATTTTTTAGGTAAGACTCAATCCATCGCAAAAGGTCCCCGTGTATTCCTAGTATTTTTAACTTACGAAGCAAGATGACGTGATCCACGCGGTCGAAGGCTTTTTCGAAATCCGTGTAGATCACGTCAACCTGCCCCCCGCCATCCATATGATTGATAGTCTCTGTGATAAAATGTGTTAGGTTACTAATAGTTGATCTGCCTTTGAGGAAACCATGCTGAGATTCTGGTAAACCTCGACTTAAGGTCGGGTAAATGTAATTAAATACTAATTTTTCGAATATTTTCGCGAATATATTAAGTATAGATATAGGTCTATAATTTTCAACTTTAATACGGGTTCCTTTTTTAAATATGGGTACTACATGAGCTTCTTTCCAGATGTATGGGAAATAACCTTCCTGAAGAGATCTATTGAATAAAATGTGAAGAGGCTCAGACAATGAATTAGCACATTTGAATATAAATGTAGGTGGGATTTTGTCACTACCCGGTCCCTTTTTTACATCTACCTTCTGTAGCGCTTTAAAAACATCTGCCTTGGAAACGCGAAAGCAATGTAAATGTCGGTCGTTGCTACTAGAAGGTATAGGTAATGTAACATCAGGATATGAAGGAGCAGGCGGGATAAAAACACTTTTAAAAAATGAACTGAAGACTTCTACAATTGCTGGGCCTTCGCTATGCGTTGTATTTTTATACGACATTTTATTTGGATAAGAATAAGTATTACCACGTTTTGATTTGATAAAAGTCCAGAAACATTTAGGGTTATTCAGTATGGCTTGTTGAGTAGTATCCAAATAATTATTATAACATTGTTTACTATAAACTGACGCACGCTTACGTAATAAAGAGAACATATTGTAATCCGCTAAGTTATGAAACTTTTTCCAATTTCTGTGAGCCTTAGCTTTTTCTTTTAAGATATTAATCAGTGTTTTATTATACCACGGGGGCCTTTTCGTGTTGTGAGGTAGAGATATTACACTTGGTACATATTTGTCTATGCAATAATTGAGTTGTTTGTAAAAGAAATCTACAGCTTCTTCAACATGTCCAGTGTATAAATGAGTGGCCCAGTCGATTTCACATAAATATGTGTTTATTTTTACAAAATCGGCTGAATAAAACTTATTTTTCTTAATAAAAGAGCATTTTAGAGGAGGGATAGCCACATTTAAGTCAAATTCGAAGGGGGGATGAAATATATCTATCTTAGTTAAGGGTTTGTCACATAATATTATTTCTATGTCTATATTAGAGAAAATTAAATCTAATGTGTTATTGCAACTGTTTTTTATATTGGAGTATTGTCGGAAACCATGGTAGGCTAGTTCGTTTATTAATTGCTCCCCTATAGTTAGTAGCTCGGTAGAACCCTGTCTTAGTATTGTAGGTCTACTCTCATTCCAGTGTATATTAGATAAATTAAAATCACCTGCAATTACATAAAAGTCGCGCGAGATAATTCTACTACTAAGCGATTCCAAGAACGATTTAATATCTTTTGCGTGCATTTCGTCCGTACGACGATGCTTTGACGATTTACCCGGTATATAAGTAGTTATGATATGCAGTTTATGTCCAAGCGGGGTGTGAGGGGCATGGCGCGAGGGAACGTGTGCGCTTCGTGTTGTGAGCGTATGACTCAGTACCGGTATTGTTATCCAAAGCGTCTCGATAGAAGCGCACGGCTGTTTCCACAGATCGTCCATAGTCGCATTAAGTGTACGACGAATTATGATTGCCACACCTCCACCTGATGATTTGCTTGTTTCCGTTAGTATACGATCCTGTCTGTACACAATATACCGATTATCACAGATCTCCCCATCCAAGATACCATCGTGAAACCAGGTTTCTGTTAAAATAATGATGTCATAATCATTATTTAATATATCAAGATAAAGCGTATGAAGTTTTGTACGTAATCCCCGTGCATTTTGATAATAGACAGATATTGGTGTCTTACCTATTGTGTAAATTATCGTTTTGCCTTGTTATTTTAACATATAATAAATAAAATAAATAATAGATTTTAAACATAGTTAACTCACTAATGCATATAAATAAATATACACAATGTATATACACACATGCATATACATACTTAAATATAAACATGTACCCTAACTTAATACATAATATTTTAATTTGTATCAGCTGGTAATGATTATAACAAATAAACAGTTTAATTAAAAAGAAAAACATATTATTTGATTGAGCAATTGATATTAATAGGCACAGTTTTTGTACTTGTGAGTTTAAATAAACCGACAGTATGCAAAAAACTAGGGAATTATTTGTGGATGCGTATATTTTATATGTAATGATAGATAGAAAGTAAACAAGGTAATTTTGTGATGTATAATATAGATCGACTGCTGTTTAAAATTGATTATGGTTGCAATTTGTAAATTGTATAATGGTGTTTATGATGTGTTGTGTGTTAGTGTTTAATGTGTGTGTGTATTTTTTATACAATATTTTAGAATAAAATAACGTACCTTTATGACAATAATATGACATGTTTTCACAATGTATCCTTACATTATAAAAAAACTTGCTAAGTAGGTCTATACTAACTATTATTGTATACTTTATTTCAACTTTTTTAAGTCCAATTCTGAATTGACAATAATGTGTGGTGACGTATCGTTTCGACGAACATATATTTTGCAGTTTTTTATCCAGATGTACCTATAGCCTAGCTCGGTAGCTATTTCTCGACACTTTTTATATAGCCTCTTGTTATCAAGAGTTAAATGCTCGTTAACAAATATTTTCTTGAGTTCACCTCCGTGCCCAAGATCTCCAGTAGTGATGCCACGATGTTTTTTGACGCCAGCAATGAGATTATCCTTATGAATACGGGAGGACATTTTTATAATAATATTGCGGGGTCGACCTTTAACGGGATCTTTCGATTGTACTCTTGTGCAGCTTTCTATATCGCCGGCGCTCAACACAACACCTGCTTTTTCTGCTATACTTAATACTATATTTGTTAGATTTTCATTTTTAATTTCTGGTACTCCCACCACTTCTACATTTAACTGACGTGCCCACTGCTCTTGTCTTTGGGTTTTTAAGGACAGCCTGTCTAATATCACTTGCATTTCGGTAATTTCACGACATTGAATCTTAAGTTTTTCTTCTGAACAATTTGCACGTTCCTGTAGGGTATCGATGCGCTTGGATGAGAATTCCAAGGAGGCTTGCATTTCGGTAATTGTGTTTGCCGTAGCCTGTTGAGCTGAGTGTATAGAATTTAAAGTATCCTTAATAGTTACTTGGTCCTGAGAAAGAATATCTGAAATTTGTTTTAGATTACTTAGTTGTTCCTTTAATGACGATACATCATCATTAATAATATTTAAATAACTAATGTTCTATATAACTTTGTCATGTAGTATACTCTTTCATAAATTTATATTTAGCTATTAATTTACAACTATTTTTTGATAGTAATATATTTATTTGTCTAATCTTATTTTTATTTAATCTACCGGAACCCCAGAATGGGTAAAGGCCTCCTCCAGTGATGCCCATTTGACTCTGTCTTGAGCTACTTGTCTCCAGTTTGGACCAGCTCTTGTTTTAATATCATCTTCCCATCTTGTAATAGGTCTCTCTCTTGTTCTTTTGCCTATTGGGCCATTCCAGAATGTTACATTTTTGGTCCATCTAAGATTAGTTAGCCGCGTAACATATCCTGCCCACTTCCATTTCAATTTTTGTACGTAGCTCAGAGCGTTTGTTGCTTTAGTTATTTTTCTTATTTTAGTGTGCCGCATTTTATTCAGCTGTCTTACCTTTAGCATACATCGTTCGAGTCCTCTCTGATAGACGATGATGTTTTTTCTTGTTTCAGCAGTAGATTTCAACGTTTGACAAGCATATGTCAAACAAGGTAAGAGGCTCGAGTTCGTGACTTTTGTTTTAAAAATGTCCTTGAGACTCCAGTATTTGTTACATGTTAATTGGATTCTTCTTTATGTTTCTGTTTTATTTTTCCTGTCAAAACTAATAGTTTTACCCGGATATATACATATTTTTCAACGTATTCCAGTGTTTTGCTATCGACTAATATTGGTATTTTCAAGCTATTTGTCATTAGTCTTAGTATTCGTAATATTCATTTCTAGTCCCACCTTTACACTAGCTGGGTGTAGGTTTTCTACCATGTTCTGTACTACTACTAGTACTAAGTCATCTGCGAATCTCACATGGCTTAAGTGTCATTTATGTATAGACCTCGTTTGTTCTAGTCTAGCTTGTTTATGATCGCCTCGAGGATGGCTATAAATATAAATGGAGACAGCGGATCGCCTTGAATAACTTCTCTTTCTATTGGGAAGCAAGGTACTGAGGTTTCTAGCTTGATTTTACCCTTATTGTTGTTATGTGATTCGAACCCGCGGCCCTCAGCGCTGCAACTTATTGCTCAGCCGCTTTGCAGGCGGATTGACTATCGCAGCACCAGACGTATCGCACCTTTGATCCGGATATTTTACGTCTGGTGTACACAAGATAGCATACCACTTTCTTGCCGAAGGTAAAGTTATTTTTCCGGAATTTCCCATAATCGCCTTTCACGGTACCTATGAGACAAAATGGGGTTTTGAATTATCTGACACCGCACAACATGGTATACAAACAACTACGGCAATAATATACGAAAAAACTTTATGTGAACACTATAACATTTAATACTGGGATCATTTTCCGTACCATTTTCTTACAGGGTGTACCGTGTAGTGACGCTCCAATAATATCCATTACCTAGGTACTATCAGGAAGACAAAATAGGAGATGGGCTGTAGCGTCGTCCTAATAACGACTTAAAATAAAAAAATTGCGGCTGCCAAACCGCTTGCCAACCGTGGCATCTATGGCAAATATCGCCCCTATGATTCTATGGGAGAGACCTATTTTTTATAGAATAAGGGTGACATACGAGCACATAGTCCACCTGATGGTAAGTGGATGCTGTGCCCCATAGACATCTACATTTAACCTCGATTAAGAATCAAAATTCAGATGCGTTGGCACCCCTGAGAACTAAGATGGAGTGCCTCGTTTCCAGTGGAAAAGGGTCTCCGAATCTCTACACTCACCATATGAAATACAGCAGTATTAAGCTGCTATTTTACGCTGGTAGTCTGTGAGAGCGTGGTCCTTCCCAGGTCGAGCGACCCATTCGTACTACAAGCATAATATAGCTGCAAAATACGCCTATGTATAGCAGTGGACTTTAATGGGATGTAATATATATTTTCATTAACTCCAAGGCGATTCCGTTGGAATTACCGCTACACACTACCACTAAGTTCATACACAATTTCACACGTTGCTAAGCACGTCATATATCACATCTAGTTACCGCGCCTCCTGACCAAGATATCCTAACTGCGGCTGTTATCTAAATGATGATTAGTGCAGGAGTCACCGCCACTACCACTTGCTCTCGATCTATGGTCGCAAACATACATAAGCGATAAGACAGCGGCTCTCAAACTACATTAAAAAGATTATTATTTATAAACGATTTTTTATAAACTTTCGCCAACGAAACACAACATGGTCAATCATAACTGAAATTTCAATCAAATATTTTGTGGATACGGACGAGAATCGAACTCAATTTGCTGCTTAGCAAAATATTTTATGTAGTAGTGCTCCTGTAAACTATCACACCTCATCGTTATGCGTGAAAACAATTCTATAGCAAGCATTTATCACTCCTAAATTAAATAAAGGGATTTTTTTAATTATAACATGAATTAAAACCCTTAATATTTACAAGTATTGAACATTTTCCACGTAATGTATACTAATTAAAATTACACAAAAGTTTGAGAAAGCACGTGGTGAATCAAACAAATTAGGTTATAATTCCTTTTTTAAAAGTTAATTTAGATATGATACGTCTTACCGACACTGGCCTATCTTAACTTTAAATATTTACCGATACATTAGCAAGGGAATTCGTTGTGATTTCTTACGATATCTAGGATTAATAAAATACATTTGTTATTAAAAGATTACATACCAATGAATGTTTTAATTTGGTTTTGAACGAAGAGATAAAATATTCTTTTTATGGTGGTAACAACTTCTAAATACTCCCGGAAGCTATGAACGTACATTTTTTAATAAGTGGCTTTACGGCTCTGGGTTCTAGCCTTTCTGAGCCACATCAACGTAGAATATATGGCACAGAGTACTTTCAAACAGAAGCTTGCCTGTATTTAACCTATGTGGTAGGCTCAACGGAGTTAAAGGTGGGGGTTTTAACGGGAACTTGGCCGTCGACGGATTGTCGCTCCTGTTTTGTCGGTAGAATAATGGTTTGAAGTGGATTTTGATTCGCGAAAGTGATGAGATTTTTTGAATGCGAGTGTGAACTATTAAAGAAAATGACGAAACAAGTGCTCTGATGTTGATATAAACCTCAAGTTATTTTGATCGCTTGGGTGCCTCATAAACTTGAGTGGCTGTTGACATCAACTGTCCGCTGGGTTGAGCTGTGGTCAAAATCTCCCAAAAACTTCGCAATGTGACGCATCAGCACATTATGAAAAAAATATAGATAATAATGAAGAAAAAAGATATATAAAAATGAAGATTCCGAAAGTAATTATAGGCTCAGAGGGCTAGAACCCAGAGCCTTAAAACGAGTTAAATAAAAAAATAGGAGTTAAAGGTAGCCTTCGTCAATTATGACATTAGAATGTCAAACGCCTCAATCCCCCCTCCCCCGTGCCCATGAGTATGTAAAGCGCCCGAAACGTGAGGAATTATTTGCTTTAGACAAATTTTTCGTACTATTACTGTCTGTTACGATCTAATTTATATAGCAGTATATGAAGAAAAAAGACAAACCTCAGTGATACCATGATGATTACCGCACAGGTAATTTTCCGAACTTGATTTGAACAACGTTCCTTTTTCGAACCAACAATTGAAGCCGATATTTTGTTGTAATAAAAATTATAGCTGCTTTTGAAGTTAAAAAAGTCAAACATAATTCATAATTCTTTATTGCATGTTACAAAGTATAAATTTGGAAAAATATATTTACAGAACATGTGACAGCCTGTACGGACGTAGCATACCTATATCAACACAGTTTAAATTTTAATTAATATAGAATTCAATTAAATTACGATATTTATACTACACAATATATAAATTATTAATTTATAAAATGTCATACTAAATAATACACACACATTTATCTTAAAAATTAAATTTCAATAAATATTTTATGCCAACTATTGATCATTCGTCATTTATATTATGTAAATAAAGTTTAAAAATTTTTGATGAAAAATACTAACAATGTCAAATAAATAAATAGAAATATAGAAAATTGTCAAATAATTAAAATTGATTTTTTATTCATCATTAAAATATTCATTCAAATTATAATATATTTTTACAATAAGCATTTTCCTAAGTGCTATTGGAAATTTACGACACTGGAGGGGTTTTATCGTATTAGGTAAATGGTTGCAAACCCTTAAAGCCATGTGTGGCAGGAGCAACCAGATTATAACCACGTTGTGCGCCGTATCGACTGAGTCCATCTCCAATTTGTTGGAAATAATAAAGATTTTTCACAAATAGTCCGACTAGGTAAGTCCAACTTCGACCGGTCAATCGACGGATTCAAATCGGCTGGGCAGCGTTCGGGAAATTACGACACATCTTCTCGTCAGGTATACCTCAATCTCTGAAAACTAAAGTGTATAACCAGTGCGTGTTGCCAGTGACGACTTACGGATCTGAGACGTGGTCCTTCACTGCTGGCCGTATGAGGATGCTCGAGGTCGCTCAACGAGCTATGGAGAGGGCTATGCTCGGAGTTTCACTGCGTGATAGACTCAGAAATGAGGACATCCGCAGTAAAACCAGAGTGACCGACATAGCCCAACGGATTAGTAAGCTGAAGTGGTAGTGGGCCGGCCATATAGCTCGAAGAACCGATAACCGATGGGGAAGAAAGGTTCTCGAGTGGCAGCATCGTACCGGTAGGCGTCCTACACTGGACGACCCCCCACTAGATGGAGTGACGACCTGGTAAGACATGCAGGAAGTCGATGGATGCAGGTGGCTCAGGACCGTGCTTTGTGGCGTTACTTGGGGCAGGCCTATGTTCAGCAGTGGACTTGTGAAGGGCTGTAATGATGATAAAAGCGGCATAATTCAAAAATGTACGTGCACGTTACAGTTAGTAAGTTATATCTGGGGAACAACATTCGACATGAATCTCTTGGAGCTGCGAATGTGATGATTCTAAGGCAGCGTTTTTGGAGCATGGATACCGCGTGTACCTCGGTAGCGTTTCCCCAGAATATGATGCCGTGTCTTATCCAGGTACCGGCGTGGCTGTGGTACGCAGTAAGTGCGCACTGCTCATTAATATCCTTACGCAGCTCACGCAGGGCAGAGCAAAAACTACTCAACTCACTCACTAATCTTTCTACATGATTTTTCCAGAAAAAAGTTGAGTCTATTAATCCGAGGAGTGAAAATGTGCGAACTTCCTCCATATTTATACCTTGGTAAGATTTAGCGAGTTGGACTTCTGATCTCTGATATGGGCAAAATTGCATTATTTTGGTCTTTTCAAAATTTAATTACAAACCTCACACCTCTAATTCATTCACAATTTCGCTAAGGCATTGGGTTATTTTTTCCTGCAAACTACATTATATTGTGATAATAACTGTCACGTCTGCAATACAAAACGATTCTATATGATACTACTGAAGGGAGTTCGTTGATATAAATAGAAAACAACAAGCATCCTAGGACGCTACCCTGCGGTATAGAACCTGTTACTGTTGCAGTGGACGAATTTATGTCATCAATCAGTTTTCTATATTCATTTAAATGTGATATCTATTCACAAGATGAGAAGAGAGCTATTCGTGCGGTTTCCCTCGTATACCTACCACCTACCGAATATAGCTTTTCTAGCAAGGGCTCAAGCAAAACGCGATCGTATACTTTGGGCATGTCTATAAAAATAGCTATAGCACATCTTCCGTCATTTAGAGCATTCAGAATTTCTAAGTAGCAGTCAAAAGCAGCGGACGTAGTAGAATGATATTTTCGGAAGCCATGCTGATATCTATTAAAAATGCTGTATTTCTCCAAAAAAAATTTACTAAAACCTACTCTCTCAAAAATTTTTGAAATTACAGACAGTAATTCAATCAATTACACTTGTTTCAAAGTCTCCTCAATCAGTTTTGCTACTTTAATAGATGGCAGTCCCATCATACCTATCTCTTGCTCTTATGGACGACAAAATATGTGTAAATCTGTCTAAAACACACTGGTTTCTGGGCCTAGATGTATCCTGTAGTAGTTGGCATGCAACTTGATGCAATTGCAGCTGCAATAGCATGCAAAAAAATTCAATACCTGGATAGACAGTACAAAATTCCTTTGAAGAATTTGTTACCTAAACTGCTCTATAAACTGCTATTTTATAGAATAGGACTACTGAGAATTTTCTTCCACAGTAGCCTTTCCAGTAAATTCTACTTGCTAAGAAATCCCAGTAATCTTGCTTGTAGACTATTGGTAAGATAATTTCTTAACACTAATGCTACAGGGATACTAGCGGGACTACTTGGTAAGAAGACTGCGTTAAAGCGACAGTAGACTAATGGCGGGGCGCGGACCGCGAACTCTAAAAGGTCGTCGGTTCGAATTCACCATTCGACTACTGGCGTGAACCACTCGTATCACAAGCAATTTAAGCTTACCACGAGTGGTTAAGGGGAATATTAGTAATGTTTATAGCATTGTTAATATTCTTTTTAAATAAAAACAAAAAAAACACTGACAATACTCGTACCCCGTAATATTGCGTTCTTTCATGCTGCGAAAAGTTTTGTCAACTTTTGAATTCGAGTTTATTGAGATTTTATTAAATTTTTTGCCTTGACTGCCTTGTTTTTCGTGTTAAGTGTGAAACTGAGATTGCCAGATATAAACGCCACTCAAGTTACTAGTTCTGTTATTTTAATTATAACTGGTCACACCTACAAACATGTCGCTCAAACATTACAAGCGTTAAAATCTTGTAAAAAGCAGATCGTACAGTATACGCGACTAGAAGGACAGGGATGTACGCGGAAAAATATGGCCAGAGGTGATCGGTTCATCGTTACCAGCGTGCTTAGAAACAGGACCTTGACTTCTTAAGAGAGATAAGAACAACGCTACAAGAAGTTCCGAGGGGTTACAGTTAGCACAAAAACTGTGAGAAAAAGACTGAAATTGGCTAGAATAAATTCACACTTGTCTGCCAGATGTTCCCTTCACATTTTCTCGCTACATGCCATCGAGTAGTTCGAGTTAATTTTACTCGCAATCACGAAAATTGGAATGGCAAAGCTTTGAGTCAAGTTCTATTTACGCTATTGAGAAGAAGAAAAATGTCTTACTGTTAAGACTACTGGGAATACCCCATTATTACGCAATAATTACAAAAAAAAACAAATGAAATTCGAAAACAAAAACATTCCAAAACTTTTTAAAACAGCATTTACTAATGTTTGTGACCAGTACGCACGGTAACACGCGTAAATACAACAGGAGAAATTGAACCTTTTTTTGCATCCTTTAAATTTGTCCATGAGTGTAGTTTATTTGCGAAATGAGTAGTTATAATTCACAATATATTATAGCAGCTAGAGGTTCGCGGATGAGATGCTAGACTTGAGTGCTGTCGACAATTAATCCACCTCTGAAGACCACTGCTGAACATAGGTCTCCCCCATGGATTGCCTCATAGGGGGGATATCTGCCATAGTTGCCACACTTGGCAAGCGGGTTGGCAACCGCATTATTTTTATTTTTAGTCATCAGGAAGACGCTGCCGTCCATCTTCTGGTTTGTTCCTCTCTGTCACCTCTTACGACACCCACGAACGATACGGGATAGCAGATATTCTTACACCGCCACTTGATGGTAAGTGTCCTAAGTGTAACTGGCTGTTATTAAGGAATGACTTATGCAGCACTTTACCATCTCGACGGTTAACTCATCGTCATCGACTAATATGGCTATTCGCAAGGTCCCGCTCCGTACGCCTCGTTCGTCGCACTGATTGCGTTTCATTCATCATCATAACGGTTAACTTCGTGCACGCGAGCTATACATTAGTATTTAAAGGGTTTAAGGGCCCGCCTTTGTGTAATAATATAGATGGTAAGGAGTTATATTTATGTTCGTGACTTCACATTATGTTCGTGAACAATAAAATGCGATACTAAGTCGCCACGCTTTATGCATTAAGACGCATTAAGACCTTTGCATCTACTAAGTCCTTAGGACCTTTTGTAATTTATCTGCATACGATTGACGGTATTTTTTGATAATTATTGATATATTTGCTGGTATTCTCTGCGAGCGTGCTTCCTACCCCAGGCAAGCCGACCCGTTCAAATAGCCGTAACTCAGCTGAAGCGTGGTGCTATCACTGTAATCTATACAAATAAATACAACTGCAGTATCTGTTTGTAATGTCAAAATAACAGCTTTTTACTGAATGCATATGAAAGTATATACAGTACTTAAAAACATAATTCTTAACATTTTTGTCTGTCTGTCTGTTTGTTCGGAATAATGTCCGAAACGTCTAGATCGATTTTGACGGGATAAAATTATTTGGACGGGAGATAATTAAACCCCTAATGTAAAAACGTACGAAGTCGCGGGGAACAGCTAGTATATTATATTATATAATACATTTAAAGTCTTCTTTCCTTTAAAATTGGCTGTTTTCTTTAATATTTTCTACCAACAGATGGACCTGTTAAATCTTTTGGCACTCTATACGCTTATATTATTAAAACATTAACATTACACCAAACCTAATATTAACAATTTTCCTAGATGATATGCCCCTTTTTTGCTTTAATATCTGTCTGTGTACCTCCCCACAGTGCTTGCTGTGCGCTGTTGTATTCCGTCCTGAAGGGTAAATAAAAAAACAAAGGGGGAAAAACAAGCTCTTGTTTACCCTTCAGATCGGAATACAAGTACAGACTGCCTCGTTGGTCTAGTGGTTCTAGTAGTGCGACTGCTGATCATGAGGTCCCGAGTTTGAATCCCGGGTCGGGCCAAAAAATTTAATATTGAGTTTTTCCGTCAAGAAATTCTCGGTAGCTGCCCGGAGTCAGGCAATTGGCGGTGTTTCACCCCCGTGCCTCGGAAACCACGTAAATCCGTCGGTCCTGCGCCTGATCTCTCTCAGGTCGTGTCGGTTTACCGTCCCATCGGATTATGAGAGTGAGGGAATAAGGGTCACACCTGTGCTTGCGAAAACACTTGGGCACTATAATCCTGTCCTGCGCCGATGGCTAGTCTCCGTTGAGGCTAGCCGCCATGATCGAAATTCGGTCTGGAGGACATTATTATTATTAATTACAGGCTATGAGACATTCATCTTGGTCCTCAAAGGTAACAACGCATCTGTAACTTTGTCTATTTGAAATTGACTGCAGCTGTTCATGGACCACAGTGACCACTTACCGTCAGGCGGACGATAAGTCCGTTTGTCATTTCAATTTTCCAAAAAAAGCCTTTTAGGGGTTAGTAGTTTGTTAGCATTTATTACTCACACTGGAGCCACGAATAGGTTGGAGAAAAGGTTCCATCTCAAAAGTAACAAAATAGAGGGTAAACTTTTAATGTAAGTATTTAGATAACATTGATATTGTGAAATTCCTTATTCTTCTTCAGTAAAGAAAAACCCAGCTTGAAGGTACTCGTTAATAATTTAATAACACTCGCGAATACCAGCATAAAATAGCAACTTAATGCTGCTGTGTTTCGTATGGTGAGTGTAGAGAACCGGAGACTCTTTTTTACTGGAAACGAGGCATTCTATCTTAGTCCTCAAGGGTGACAACGATTCTGTGTTTTGATTCTTAATCGAGGATAAATGTAGATGTCTGGGCCACAGCATCTACTTACCATCGGGTGGACTGTCTGCTGGTTTGGTCACCCTTATACAAATTTCACATTCAGAAGTCGGGGCTTTAACTTTTATACATAATGTATCTTATGACCGACTCTAGAATGAGAAATAATAATTATAAACTACATAGACTATAGAAAAATAATAGTTAGCTTTTTCTATAGTCGTCATTTGCTTTTTATTAGAGGTTAATCTTAACAAAACTTAGTCATATTATATATGCTACAGTCAAAACTCATAACCGGTCAAAACCACTTTTGAAAGCAAAAATCAGGCAAGAATAATTTTGACGAAGGACGTTGTCAGTACCACTTTTAACTGGAAATATATTGGCTAATAGTGATTTTGACCAAATTATATCGGTTAAAAGTGATTTTTACCATGAATGGTTAGTCAGAACTACTTTCGACTTAGGATTTACGAATTATTAAAATTAAAAAGTGCAATTCTTTCAATATTATATTTTATATCATCGTAATGTACGCGACTGTGACATATGCATAGTAAACTATACTCATGGCCTCTGTTTTTATTTTGTTCTGTTTTTATTGAAGAGCACCTCTCGCCCTCCCTCAAATGTTCGGAAGATCTTCAAGCTAGGTAAGACACATAACTTTATTTTCTTGAGCGGATGTGTGCGAAGTAACTCTTAACAAATTTAATATAATGGATTTGCGCAAAGTAACTCCTGATTCTATTAATTTTCTAAAAAATAGTCTTGATACTGAAATTCGCCAACACACAATAAGAAGAGAGCTATGCCCAGATGTGGGACGTAAATTGCTTTTTTTTTAACTTTTAAGCTGATTGTTATTAAGATATATTTGAGTAAAACCTTATTAATTAAAGATCTGTACCACCAATTTCGTAATAATCGATGTTATGTTTATCATGTTAATTTCGGGAAAAATTAAAGTTAGACCCTTTATTTCATTTGACGGCAGTGTGGGTGTGACATTGGCTGTATTACCATAAACTAAGTTGTAAGGAGGCTGACGCTTCCCGGGAGACGTTTGTCAGATGCCGTGAACATCCAGGGCTGCAATTAAGAACGTTATTCAACACTGCTTTAGCCGATTTCAAAAAAGAAGACATTCTCAAATCAACTGTGTTTTTTGTATGTAAGTTACGTGAATCTTAGAAAATTGTAAACCAATTTTAATGGTTCTTTCTTTATTAAATAAGGTATACTTTAATAAGGGTAACAAACGAACATACAGTCCACCTGATGGTAAGTGAGTGCTGTGATTTACTTGTGATTAGTGATCGCCAATACGGTTTTCGTCGTGGTCGATCAGCTGGTGATCTTTTGGTCTACCTAACTCATAGATTAGAGAGGCATTTACTGGGTACTTTTTTATTTTCTGAAAAGATATGATGTTCCCCACCCGTAGGCAAAGGTGTATCCACTTTTTAGGCCACAGCCTGTATATGTTCAAAGCAGCTATAGTTTTGTATTACCATAACATGGGCGTCCATCTTTTATGTAGTAGAAGCATACTGCAGTGACTTATAATGAAAACCATGCGCTCCCAGAATAATAGCGTAAAATAAGAGTGTGATGTGAGATGGGCGGAGGCACATATACGTGGTAGAGCCATGCTGCAGTTATATTAGTAGTATAGTTGTAGCACGAATGGGTCGGCTCGACCGGGGAAGGACCACGCTCTCACAGAATACCAGCGTGAAATAGTAGCTTAATGCTGCTGTATTTCGTATGGTGAGTGTAGAGAACCGGAGACCCTTTTTACTGGAAACGAGGCATTCCATCTTAGTCCTCACGGGTGACAACGTATCTGCATTTTGATTCGTAATCGAGGATAGATGTAGATGTCTATGGGCCACAGTAACCACTTACCATCAGGTGGACTGTGTGCTCGTTTGTCACCCTATCCTATAAAAAAAAAAGGCAGTAGAGTCCAAGGGGGAGGTATTGGACATTAGTTTGGACATTGCGAAGGCCTTCGATCGGGTTTGGCACAAGGCGCTTCGAAGCTCCCCTCCTATGGGCTTCCCGCGAAATTGTGCAATTGGATCACCAGCTTTCTTGCAGATCGGAGCATCAAGATCATTGTAGACGGTGCAAGCTCCGATTACAAGCCTATTAATGTTGGTGTTCCACAAGGCTGCGTACTATCACCAAAGCTGTTTCTTCTGCATAGCAATGAATGTTGCCGGCTTGCAACATATCATCTACAACAAACTACTCTCTACTACAAACTATCACCAAAGCTGTTTCTTCTGCATATCAATGATATGTTGCAAACCGGCAACATTCATTGCTATGCAGATGACAGCACTAGTGATGCTCTGTACACCGGCCGTGCCAATATTTCTTGGGAAAACGTCTCCGAGTACCGGGACAAACTTGTGTCCGAAGTCGAGTCTTTGCTGAACAAAGTCTCGGATTGGGAGCGACTAAATCTAGTCCAGTTTAACCCTCAGAAGACACAAGTTTGCGCGTTAACCTCTAAAAAGAACCCTTTGTTGTATCTCCTCAGTTTCTAGGCACTCCCCTTGTTGCCTCAGCCAGTATTGGAATCCTCGGCGTCAACAAATCGAGTGACGACGAGAGACGATTACGTGGTCACTTAGAAGAGAAGGCCAAATTGGCCTCTAAAAACTTGGCGTGCTCAGCAGAGCGGGACAGTATTTCATGCCGGCACACCGCCTGCAACTTTACAATGCGCAGGTTCAGCCGCACATGGAATACTGTTCCCATCTCAGGGCTGGGGCTCTCCAGTACCAACTCCTTCCACTTGACCGCATCCAGCGCAGAGCGGCTCGAATCGTCGACGACCGAGTGCTTTCCGATCGGCTTAATTCACTGGCACAGCGAAGAGATGTTGCATCTCTTTGCGTATTTTATCGCATCTATCACGGGGAGTGCTCTGAGGAATTGTTCGGATTAATCCCAGCCGCCAAATTTCATGAACGCACTACACGGTAAACCTCCCGATACCATCCACACCATCTGGATGTTTGGCAGTGCACCACTGTACGTTTCACTAGGAGTTTTCTTCCGCGTACAACCTCTCTGTGGAATAATTTACCACCGGTGATTTTTCCGGACTTTTCAAGGAAAGAGCTTACTCTTTTCTAAAGGGCCGGCAACGCACCTGCAATTCTCCTGGTGTTGCGGTTGTTCGTGGGCTGCGGTAGTCACTTAACATCAGCTGAACCGTATGCTCGTTTGCCCCCTCTTCTATTTTATTCTAAAAAAGGTAACATTGCAATTGTTACCTTAAGGATGTGTAGTATTTCTTACTCCTCTTAAATCGGGAAAATAATTAAACTTTAAAATAAAACTAAACTCCATTATGATAATATATAGTTATTATAATATAATGGAATTTGTGGATGATAACAACCCCTAGGAAGGTGATTGTTACTAAGTTTCTTTCTAATTTTTGTGTTGTTAATTGTGTAACACACGTGAATGTAAGCTGTTATTCAAAATAAAAAGTCCCTCTAGGTTTCTATGGTTCTTTCTAGGACAGAGTTTTTGTTTTTCGAACCAGTAGTAATTTAAAAATGTGACTTTCAAAAAATATTATTTACAATCTTTATTGAATACAAAAGTTTCTGTTTTTGTTTTTATTTAACGCAATGGACGATTTTAACGATAAGTTTGTGGGGGATATAATTCTAAGTGATCAAAACTACCTTACGATCCGTTATGCACGAAAGCGAAATAAATTTAAAGAAAAAAGAAAACATCACCACATCTTTATTTACATAAATGTATAATAAGAAACGAAATTCTATAGAATCTTTACTTTGGTTTTCTGTATATAATTTACGGGCATAATGAAGTAACAGTTCCTTTAAAAGATACTCCTAACATTAATTTTTTAACGGTTATAACTTTTTATACGAAGTGCAGCCCTGCGCTCATGAACGTGCCTAATAAATCTGGAAGCGACAGTCTCGAACGCATCCATTTTACAAATATTTGTATCGTATTAGGCGCGCGCAGACGCTGCGGCTAATGGCCCGCTCGTCGTGATTTACCGACGCGGGTGACCGCCGCATGTCGCCGCCGTCTCGCCTGTCTTGCGTAACTCCTGTGAAATTTTGTAAACTTTACTAGGTAATATATTCGTATTGTTACATTTGTGACAAGGTATGGAGAGGCCAAGGTTCAGCACTGGAATTGTCATGGGCTGTAAACATTAATGGTGATCATGATGAAATGATGTGTATTGACTTAATGTTGAGGAATTTATTATTTGAACTGTTCGCCAAAAATTAAATTATATCTACCAAAAAAGTCGGATACGCTCAACATCTCCATTTAACTTCCATCTCTTTCTACGTCCATCCATCCGTCATAAATGTTCACTAGTTTAATAGATTGCCTCACAGAGAGAATTATGCCATAGTTTACCACGATTGGGAGGCAGTTCTTACATTTTCTTTCAGTTGCTTTCATATTCGCTCTATCGTTTCTAACATTTTTACGTGGTAGAGCGACACCGCAGCTATATTACAGTTGTAGCATGAATGGGTCGGCTCGACCGGGGCAGGACCACGATCTCACAGCACACCAGCGTAAAATAGCAGCGTTAAATGCTGCTGTGTTTCGTATGGTAAGTGTAGATAACCGGAGACCCTTTTTACTGGAATCCAGGCATCCCATCTTTAGTCCTCTGGGGTGAAAACGCATTTGCATTTTGATCCATAATTGAGGATAAATGTAGATGTCTATGAGCCACAGCATCCACTTACCATCAGGTGGACTGTACGCTCGTTTGTCACCCAATGCTTTAAAAAAATATCCACCGGATAAGCGACATAGTCGATATTCTTATACGGCCACTACTTTTGCAGGTGTCCGACCTTATTTCTCAATTTTGCGAACTGCGAATAATATCCTTATTATTATGCCTCATCGTCATCTTCACCTTAATAGACCACTGTTGGACATAGGCTTCTTCCGTTTTATCCGAGGATTTGCCTTAAAAGTCACGCTTGGCAGGCGAGTTGACAATCGCAATACCAGCTCGCGGCTGGCCGGGGTATTTTACATTTGACATAAACAAGATGGTATTTTCATATCATCATCATCATCATATTAACCGGTGCATGACTACTATCCTACTTGATGGTAAGTGTTGAAGCAACTAAAGATGAAGTGCACTGACTTAGCTTAACAAGAACCTATTCACTCTTGCCAAGAAGACCCCCACTTTATAGTCGGGTGTAAAGACAGATGCTGACAAATTATTCCACTCACTTGCTGTACTATAAACAACGAATCAAAACGTTTTATTCGAATGCGTGGTATGTCGACAAAAAGGGAATGGAGACGGAAGAATTCATGCGATTCCTGCGCACACTCTCCGAAACGTATGTCCGAAAGGCTGCGCCTGCGCTCGTGACTCACAAGTTGGTTCTAACGTGGAACAAACTTCACATACAATATCCGCCAATGAATTATTTTCCAACATCAAACTTGGAAATAATAACCACGAACAAATTATTTCCATCATTGAAATAAGACCCTACAATATGATGCTTATCGAAACTCCCCACAGAACTAAATTCCGCAATAGAAAGTCCATAACTCGCAAAAGAGACAAATACACACAAAACTTACACAACAATCCGTGTTTGAGTCTAACAAATGCCGAATCAGGATGCGTAAATACTCGGAAATGCGTAACCAACAGATAATAAGTCGTGTATTATTTTATTCCAAGAAAATGGGATGTTTACCGCGACGACGTTTAGTAGATAGACGTTTAGTCGGGTATAATAGACGCATCCGGTACCGATGCGCGGTACCGGAAGTGCAAACCATGTCATCTAACGGCTGTAGTGCCACCATGATTGCGTTATATATAATAAAACAGGCAATAATTATTAGACCAACCCGCAATTGATAAAATATGCAGGAAGTCGATGGATGCAGGTGGCTTTGGACCGTGCTTGGTGGTATTCTTTGGGGGAATTATATGTTCAGCAGTAGACTTGTGATGGTTTGTAATAATGATGATTATGATGACCTTGTGCATCGCAACTATTTCCCCCATGAGGCAATCAATGGAGGAGGCCTATGTTCAGCAGTGGACTCTAATACAGGCTGTAACAGTAATTACATTATACATAATAGAAAAGAGTGGAATTACTGCCCCGAGCTCGCTTCCAAAGAACTCAAACGATTGCTCAAATGGCTATAATTCCATATCCATATATTAGAGTGAAAATCGACTCACAGTCCGCCTGATGGTGGCGATTACTATCGCTAATGGGCAATCACTTCAGAAAAGAAGGCTATGTAGTCATCCCTGACTTTGATACAATGCTGTGATAGACAGTATAATTATAATTACAATACAATGGGTATTGTAATTATAATTATACTGTCTCTTTATAGAATAAGGGTTACAAACGAGCACACAGTCTACCTGATGATAAGTGGATGCTGTGGCCCATAGACATCTACATCTATTCTCGATTACAATTCAAAATGCAGATGCTTCGTCACCCTTGAGGACTAAGAAGGAATGCCTCGTTTCCAGTAAAAAAGAACTCCGGTTCTCTACACTCACCATATGAAACACAGTAGTATTAAGTTGCTATTTTACGCTATTATTCAGTGAGAACGTGGTTCTTCCCCGGTCGAGCCGACCCATTCGTGCTACAACCATAACAAGGCTGCAACGTGGCTCTACCACGTATAGAATTTTATAATATTTTCCGTTTTATTTTAATGTATATACAAAACTAAATCTACGAGGGTAGGTGCTAAATAGATTAAACTGATTTTTATTCACCATATAAAATAATTTGCTTTTCATTATTTAGGGCCCTTCACAAGTCCACTGCTTAACATAGGCCTCTTCCAAGGGATTACACAAAGCACGGACCTTAGCCACCTGCATTCATCGACTTCCTGCACCTCTTACCTGATCGTCATTTCTTTAGTGGGGTGTCGCCCTACACTTCGCTTACCGGTACGAGGTTGCTACTCGAAAACCTTTTTCCCATCGGTTGTCGATTCTTCGAACTACGAGTATGTGGCCGGCACATTGCCACTTCAGTTTACTGATCCTTTGGGCTATGTCAGTTACTCTGTTTCTACTGCGGATATCGTCATTTCTAAGTTTATCATGTAGAGAAACTACGAGCATAGCCATCATAACGTCGTCTCGTCGTCATGAAACGTCACGTCTCAGATCAAAATATCATCACTGGCTACACGCACTGGAGATGCAATCTTTGCTTTTAAGTTTTGAGAAATACGTGACGCGAAGATCATTATCCCCTAAGCGCTATCCAACCGGGTGTTAATGATTTCAATTAATTTCAACTAGATTCGATGACAATTAAAGTCTATACATTTTTTTAAATAGAAATGGGCTCACTCTTGACCTCCATCTAGCCTGAGGGCGAAGATGAGGTTTACGCTGGAGCTAGTTTGCCTAGCGGAAGCCTATTCACACGCACCATGAAGAAATTTATACACGTTATACGCATTTGGAAAAACAGATTCCGGCAGGGCATTCAATTCCTCGGCTGTGCGCATTATAAAATATGACTTATAGCGCTTAGTGCTAATATTTGAAATGTCAACCAAATGTGGATGGTAACCTGCAGTACGTCTGGTACTCCGATAGTAGAATAGAGATGGCAGTATGAGCTTATGAAGCTCGTAGTTACACCACCTGAAGTACAGTATGTAGAAGAACTAAGCTGTGAATCTTAGTTTTCATTGGCTTTTAGTTTAGTTTAGTTTAGCTCTGCTTTCCACAGTCGAGTGCGAGTGCAAGTTGATATTTTGCTAAGCCAAACATATAATTACCTAATTATATTTCTAAACATATTTCTATATTTCTTTTTCAATATAGCTTATTTAAAGCTCTGTTAAACGTCAAATCTACATCAATTCGTGAAACCAAGACTTTCTCGAGGACGAATCAAGTAACTCTGGAGTATTTTTAAATATGTAGAAAGTTTTAAATTATTGTGTGATTAGAGTATAATCACCTGCTATCAAATGATGGATCTCAGCCTCCTAGTAGCCATTCAGATGAGTAGAGAACAGTTCTACGGTCGTTAATGTGGATAATGAATATCCAACGTTTCAAATGGTAATAAAGGCGCAACCGCCAATCTATCACACGTGTTGCCGTTAACTGAACCGCGACAGCGTACGCAGTTAGTTACTCGGTAACCTTAAACCGCTCAATTATTTGCTACTGGAGTTTAATAAATTAGTCACCATTTAATGATTTCTTATATTTACGCGAACACTACACATTGAAATAATACTAGTTTTTACGGAATTTATCGCGTATATTTAACTTTTTAAATACCCGACGTTTCGAACGCTTTACAGCACTCATGGTCACGCTGAGATGTTCAACATCCAGATGTCATAGTTAACCACGGTTACCATAGATTAAAATTTATCGAAAAGTGAAAATTAATTTTCGTCCTCAACCGTATAGCAGAAGACATAGATATATTTTGTTGCACTCTGGGTGGGTTCATAGTAAGAGCTCTATTTGAAATTAGTTATGGTCCTTCTGTGATATAGATACGTGTTTGAAATAGCAATAAGTACATATCTATAATTGAAAATTATTAGCTTGTAACTGTGTAGTTGGAGTTAGTTAGTTAACTGTGTAGTTATAGTTGTCTACATTATCGCATTAGGTGATAAACCTGTAAAGATAATTGTATAGTGGAAAATAAATAAATAAATAAATTTTTCGCTGGTATTCTGTGACGGCATGGTCCTTCTCCAGTCGAGCCGACTCATTCGTGCTGCAACTATAATATAGCTGCAGCGTACCACGCGTAGCTGGCTCTACCACGTACATGACATTTAAACCGAGCATATATTTTAATGATACTCGTAAATGCAACAAGTTACGGTTTACTTCCCTGTCGACACTACGTGAGCAATTTTGACTGCTGTACCTTTTTTGTTTAAAAATTCGGCTACAGGACGTGTGGTCCAGAATTCGAATACGGTCGGGATAAAACACAGTCATTTTGTTTTTCTGACAAGATATTCTAGGTAGTAGTATTATTATAATATATCTTGTACCCTAACTATGGATAAAAGAAAATAGTGGAGATATTAGGCTAGAAGGTACCAACCACCACCGGGCCAGTTTGACGTCGGGCAGCTCCGGGGTTGTCCAGGTGAGTGTTTGCCAGACTTTATACATCCACAACATTCCCCATAAACTATCTTTGTTGTATATTTTCCGATAGGGCTTAATAACTTTAATAAATTGTTAAATTACACTCTAATTATAAGGTCTACGTTTGCTTTCATATTTCTTGTTGCCCTACTTTGCTATGGTTCTTCTTAAACATCATTAGTGCCGCCATGATTTTGTTGAAAATAAATATAAAATAATCATCATTGTGTTATCACTTATCAAAGTCTAGTAAATATCGTTTTTTTTCTTTCTAGAAAACACAATGAACACATTCCTTTTAAATTAACTATATCAACAACCATATAGAGAGAACAACCATCATTCCAATACAAACCAAAATTCCACGGCAATCGTATTGCTATATACATAGAATACTATATAATACACATGTACAACCTTATTTTGTACGAGAAGAGGCGTCGCCGGGAGCCACATACAAGCAATTACGTCGTATTATCACTACTACAAACCCGATTCGCTGTATTAACAGACTGAGTAAATTTACACATTTGAGACTTTGGATTAATGTTCAAAATCATCAAAAAAAATTGTTCAAATTTTAATACATGTTTATAGTGTGCAATTTAGTATTTTCTAAAAAAAATTGGAAACGATTGTTACGTCAAAACACATCTCGTCTTGACATTTATACGTGTGAATTGACGTATTAGTGACATTTTAGTGGCTACACGGGCTCCGCCTACTCCCCTGTTCTATTATGTATGTATTATAGTATTCTATGGTTATATAGCTGTATTGCACATTAACTAATGTGGATATTTCATTAAATTTGTTCGTATTTCAAACATCAAAAACAGAAGTTACAATCACAGGTGATAATAGTAATGAGCTTTTCCTTCCATCTATCTATCTAACTAACTATATTCGGGCTTAATTAACATCATGACCTTAATAGACAGCCTAGAAGTCAGTCGAAGACAGTCTCAGACATAGTAATAGCATTGTCACTCTACATTCTATAGAACAACAATTTAATGTGCACCCATCGAAGAGTCGATAATACCCGTTTATTTTAACGCGTTAGTTTACATTTAACATGAATCCCACGACATTTCGTTGTCGGAACCCTACAGTTTATCTACGACTTTGGTCCCGGTAAGGCAATCATCAATTAAAATGATAGCAATAAAGGTCAGTTTCGTATAATTTGCAGCTATCTATGGCGGCTAACTTTTACTTTTCTAATACTAAGTGCGTTTAGAAACAGTCTTTACAGGTTGATATGTTCTTTTAAAACTCTATCACTTAGAGTCAGAATAGAATTTATACGTGGTCAAATATTGTCCATTAGTTTTCGTAACAGGTGATTACGTGGTAGAGCCATGCTGCAGTTATATTGGTAGTATAGTTGTAGCACGAACGGGTCGGCTCGACCGGGGAAGGATCACGCTCTCACAGAATACCAGCGTAAAATAGTAGCCTAATGTTGCTGTGTTTCGTATGGTGAGTGTAGAGAACCGGAGATCCTTTTTACTGGAAACGAGACATTCCATGTTAGTCCTCGCGGGTCACAACGCATTTGCTTTTTGATTCGTAATCGAGGATAGATGTAGGTGTCTATGGGCCACAGCAACCACTTACCATCAGGTGGACTGTGTGCTAGTTTGTCATACTATCCTATAAAAAAGTAACAGGGAAACTGAAACGGGAGATGGGCAGAAGCATCTTTGTGATAACAACAGAGTAATAATAAAAATACGGCCGCCGACCCACCTGCCAAGCTTGGCAACTATGGCAAACGTTATGGCACTCTATAGGGGAGGCCTATGTTCAGCAATAGAATTTTGATGGGTATATGATATATGGTAGTGGATATTCTTACACTGTCAGTGTCACTACTTTGTTATTTTTTTCGACTCATTTTGTAGTTATATATTTTATCTTCAGTTCATTTTAGTCTTCGGACAACGCATCTGCATTTTGTTTCCTAATCGAGGCTAGACGTCATTAGACTCCTTGCTTGTTTGTTGCCGCCGTTATTCTATAAAAAAAATTAAGAACGCGAGAAAACTAAATTCGATAGCCATGTGCTCGTCGGTGAAGGACAATATCGTAAGAAAATCTGCATGTTCAAGAAAATAAAAAAATTCAACGACATATGAAATCCGCCGACACGCATCCGGACGCAATAGCAAACTCTTTCTTGCTCTAAAAACAGAAAGGAAAGGCTGCCGAGAGAGAGAGAGAGAGAGAGAGATGTGTAGGTTATTTTTTAAATTATTTTTATCTCGGTACAAATCATTCAACTAATGATTAGCATAAAGAAGGTGTAAAGTTGCGGTCCTACAGCTCTCAGGTTTCCATAGTTGAGTAATTAACGCAGCCAAGCCACAAGAACGTTCATCTTGAGACTCGGGGTCATCCATCATGGTTATAGAAAGTATGAAGACTATAATTGCTACCGGTTTTAACTAAACGATTCCTTTGAATCCCGTAAATATCCATGGGAATGTGTTTCAGTAAGTAATTTAGTAACGATAAGAAAATACTTTGGAACACCATAGATGAGCATGGACGGGAGTACAATGAATACGGTTCGGATGCTAGTGATTTAGGTATTTGCAATAAATGTGGCAACGTTTTGACTAGACTATGCAGTATGTAAAAAACACTCTGTCAGATCTAAAAGGGCACATAGGGGCCGTAATAACATTTCCAAAAATAATTGAGACAAAATATTAATGTATATAAAAATGTATTATTTATATTATTATTTGGTAAAAAATGTTTTTACTATTTCTTTTTTTTTATAGGAAAAGGATGACATACGAGCACACGGTCCACCTGATGGTATGTGGTTGCTGTGGCCCATAGACATCTACATCTACCCTCGTTTGCGAATCAAAATGCAGATGCGTTGTCACCCGTGAGGACTAAGATGGAATGCCTCTTTTCCAGTAAAAAGTGTCTCCGGTTCTCTATACGCACCATACGAAATACAGCAGCATTAAGCTGCTATTTGACGCTGGTATTCTGTGAGAGCGTGGTTCTTCCCCGGTTGAGCCGACCCATTCGTGCTACAACTACACAATTAATATAGCTGCAGGATGTCTCTACCACGTAAAAAATATACTGTGTACTGTGTTTTAAAAATTTTGCATTTTTTTAAATGTGGCAACACCATCGCCGGCGACGGTATCTTTGAACCAGTCCGACGTATTAACTAAATACATAAGTTTTGTCATTTAATTAAATTTGATGTCCGTATTTTTTATTTATTCCCTTTGATTAATACATGGTTGAGCCAAGCTACAGATATATAATAAGTTCTGTACTCGTGGGTCTTTACGTCTATTTTTTTTTTTTGCAATCCGTTTTGATATATTATCTAAACCTGGTAGAGCCACGTTGCAGTTATATTATGGTTGTAGCACGAATGGGTCGTCTCGACCAAGGTTCAAAAAAATACCAGCCTAAAATAGCAGCCTAATCCCCCTGTGTTTCGTATGGTGATTGTAGAGAACCGGAGACCTTTTTACTGGAAACGTCTATGGGCCAAAGCATTCGCGTTATCAGATGAACTGTGTGCCCACATGTCACCCTTATTCTATTTTTAAAAAAGAGTTACATGAACAGAATCGTATCGTAATACCCATCGATCACTAATAAAAAAGTTTTTTTATTAGTAATCGATTACAATACCTAAAACACAGTCTTTGACCTAAAATCACCCTAACCTGGTGGCACAAGGGTTTTTACATAATAGATCTTTTGTGACCGTTTTGATATAGTTATAAACTTTGTCAATGCATTCCTTTTCTTTTTGCTTGTCCATTCGCTTATCAGATTAAAACTAACCTGATAAATTAACGGATTCATTTCGCTAATTAGATATTATTTCTAAGCGCTATCGTATCTGTTACGGAATACAGACTATAAATTAGCCACAAATCGCCCACGACATCTCTTCACGCGAACGTTTGTGGCTAATTCCTAAGAATTATATCCTAAAGTCTCCTCGTAATCCAATAAGAATCTTCCAAACTTCGTCGCCTTATTTATTACGTGCCGGACGTCGTTCAGAAATGCAGCTAATACGTCTGAAAAGCTAATATTCTGTTTAGGTATTTATATGTGGATTTTTAAACGAGTCGATATCAAGGTTTCAGATTTCTCGATGCATCTTTTAATGGTTGCTTTAAATTATTTATTGGCTTCTGTTTGGAAGTTAATAGTTAAATTAATCGTTCGATACCCGAGTATGAGCTGGAAGCTCTTAATTATATAAGCACGATCGCTGGATTCAATTCCAAGTTTCAGATACATGATGATTGGTTTTCATGTAGGTAACACATATCTCCGCGACAATTTTTATTATACCAATATTGGCATTTCTTACCACCTAAATCATTTTATTCAAAACCTTAATATTTTAGTCAAGGTAATAGTTTATAAAAATAACTTTTAGTATTTTGTACAACCAACATCAATATATATCTATAATAAATAAAGTAAGAACATCATCAATGTAGTCGAAGTCAATTAAATACGCTTGGTTATATATACATTTGATCAAGATCTGTCTACTAGTCAGATCTTGATCAAATGTATATGGGACCACATGAGCACCAGCTTTTAATTAAAAAAATAGTTATCAAAATTGGTGCACCTAGAAAAACGTTCTAAGGTAACTAACAAAAAAATACAGTCGAATTGAGAACCTCCTCCTTTTTTGAAGTCGGTTGATAAAACGCGATTACTGGTTCATTAAGCAGGAACACTATAGAAATCAATCATTCCTAATCAACACATTCATTTGCAAGAATGCGGTTATTTACGACGACCTAACTTGTGCACGGTAATTAAACTAAACTGTCTGATGGCGATGTAAGCGAATCCATTATCCCAATTCCCATAAGATGCGATTCCAAAAAAAAAATCCAAAAGACTCCATGGCCTTCGATAGTTGTCAGAAAGGAATCTAGTATATGACATATTTAAAGTACCGACGAAAGAGATAGGATGTATCGTCAAAGGAAGCGAGAAGTTAGGTTACGATATATTATGACAGTCTGCAAACGGAGAGCTGTGAAAAAGGTGCAAGACGTCTGGTAATGTCATTGCCACTCATACACCTTCCAAACGTGGCGATAGCGGCAAATTCTTTCTTCTTTATAAGAAGATTTCAAAAAATAAATTGTTAATAACTGATAACGAAGAAGAAGTAAGAAAGAAAAAATTACGAAGAATGGAATATATCTAAAATTGTTCTGTATGCCTTAATATAAAACAAAATTTGAACGTATTAAGTCCTCTTCAACGGCTTCATTTAGTGCCAAAATGTCTCCTCTATGTGTTATTCTATAGTTATAAGTTGCCAGTATTGCTTATAGGAATTAAAATTAATAATGTAACCGAAAAAAAAAACTTAAAGTCCATTTGTCTTTTGCTCGACGACGATTGTCAAGAGAATATTAATTCTTACAAGAAAGCACCCCTAGCAAAAGGTAATTCATTATTCTACCCCGAAAAAAGATTTACAGGTCTCGTTTTGTTACACATTTACCGCCCGTTATGGGGTGGTTCGGCTAATTTATTGCCATATTTGTGGCTAAACGACTGTTGAAACGGACAAAGCCGGGCGATGTTTCATAGCGATTTGGAGGTATGTACAAGCACAATTTATAGCGGCGGTAAGAGATATATTTCTTTTGTAATTTACAGTCCGAGCGTTGGTTAATGGTGTAAACAGACTTCGTGGCGTATTCAGTTCTAATGACGCGTAAAATGCTGGTGTAAGGTTTACATAACTTCCGGTGGTAAGCTGGTTTTTGTATATGCAACTATTATAGCCTAACACCATAGGTTTTACCTCAAAATCATCAAGCATTGATTTTATTTCCTTTATAATGAAAATATAATGCAATAATAATGTCCTGCAAACTAAACTGCGAACTATCTCGGTGCCTCGGTGCTTAAGCCCAACTGACAGCCATCTGCGCAGAACAGGCTCATAGTGCACGAGTGTGTGCGCAAGCCCAGGTGCACTCTCTATTCCCTTACTCTTAAAGTCGAATGGGATTGCAATTCGTCACGGACGAGTGATCAGTTGAAGAACCAACGACTTTAAGTGCTTTGCGAGGCACGGGATTGAATTCGGAACGACATAGCTTAACGTTAAATCATTTAATCATTTTGTTGTTTTCCATGATCCAATAAAAAAACTTAAACACAAGTAAAGTTACATTATACTTTACAAAGCTCTCCTCTAATTTTTTTTAAAGATTGTGTTGTGATTGTGAGCCAGTACGTTGCTCTCGTATTGTGAGTTCCAATCGGAGCGTGATAGAGCCATGCTACGGCTATATTATTATAGTTGTGGCACAAATAGGTCGGCTCAACCGGAAGAGGACCACTCTTTCACACAATACTAGTGTAAAATAGCAGCTCAATGCTGCTGTGCTTCTTATGGTAAGTGTAGAAAACCAGAAACCCTTTTTACTGGAAATGAAGCATTCCATCCATACATTTAATCAATTTTTGATTATTTTTAATCCTCAGAGGTGACAACGCAACTGCACTTTGATTGTTACCCGAGGATAGATGTAGGTGTCAATGGTCCACAGTATCCACTTACTTAGGCTCGTTTGCCCCCTCTCCTATTAAAAAAATACTATCAGATGGACTATGAACTCGTTTGTCACACTTATTAAAAAATACTCAAGGCCTGAGCTATCACAGCGCTTACAATAAACTTTAAATGATATGTCCCTATTATGTAATGGTCTGGGACTTACAAGTCCTATGTATATGTGAGACATAACAAAATGCGCAAACAGTGTTACTTGTCTAGCATAAAAAGCTACTAATAGGATATTGGATTTGTGATTGTATATGCGATATATCACTTCTATCACGATATTTACAAACTAAAATCTTATCTCGTGGGTTAACTCGATTCGATTAGCTCGCTGTTCTTTGGATTCTGCCTACCCCCTCGGGGATAACAGGCGTGCAGCTATGACTCTTCGATATATTTAACTCTAAAAAATGTGATGGGAGAAGTTCTAACAGATTTATATGACTGCATTTATAAAGATATAATAACCATTAATCATACGCGTTATCAAATTCATTTTTTTCGCAAATTATGTTAAATTATTATTTTCTTATAAACGATTTGTTTACAAATTCCTTTCTCAATTTTATTCCTTTGTTTTTAATATAGAGAATTCTCTATTTTAATCAGTTTAAGGACCACCATTCTGCAAGATGGCACCCCACGGACTTTCCATCAGCAAATACTCCACTAGATTTTAGCGCCTCTTTAGACTCTAAAAGCGTTACATCAACCATGAGTTCATAAACAGCATTAGAAACACGATACGCGGAAGAAGTTTAATTCCGCGTTCCTCACCTTAAAAATAATATTCAGAAGGAAAGTTTTAAACGAAAGAATAACTAAGAGCTTTGTTTAACAACGTAGTATTTTCGGGACGCGCCTTATCTTTGTCTTATAAAGGTGTGGACAGATTAACGAGCGGAAGCGGAAGTGTTCACAAAAATGGCTTATAACTTATAAGCATAAAGGTATTAAAACAGTAAACGTATATAAAACCATGCGGCGCTGGAAGAATCACTACTAACTCATAATATTGTCTCTTTGATGACGTAAGAGGCGACAGATGGCACAAACCAAAAAATGGGCTACAGGGTCTTCCAGATAACAATAAAAAGAACTACGGCAGCCAATCCAAGATGATCCAATGCCAAGAGTGGCAACTAAGGCAATTATCTCCCTTATGAACCAATTTATGCGAAAGGAATATGTTCAGCAGCAGACTTTTATAGCCTATACTTTTATAGGCTTTTATAGGCTTCTTTTTCTTAAATAGATTCTGAGTTATCCTTAATTTTCATTTGCCTGAGAAACACAAGATTGACTTAAAATAGATAAATATGTTTACATCGGAACAAGTTATAATTGGAAGAATATATAATATATATTGACAATTACATTTCAAATTCAAACTAACATAAAATATAAAATAAAAATGTGGGTAAATGAAAAACAATTACATCGACAGCAAACAATTCAAAACATTGCACACTTTATAATAATATAACATTGAGTAGCAAATGGCTATGGTCTTATTACGTGTCGAAAATTGAAGCACATCTATTGCTGTCGTAAATATCTGTCTATGCATATAACTAGTAGTTAACGTAAGTTTAAAATATTAGGATTTATTTTGGTGTGCTTTAGACGATCTTATTTAGAATAGATTATACTGCATTTAAAACCTAATTATTAAAACCGTATAGTTAAGAATTATTACATTGCATAGATAGTTTAGGATAAAATTATTTATGTACTTAGATTATTAGGTATTTAAAATTATTAATTTATTAGAATTACTAAATTGGAATATAATATAATTATGTAATATTATTAATTTCGTAGAAGAGAAATTATAAAGTTACGTTAATATATTGTATCATTACTTTTAGATTTAAATATATTATTATATGTTGTAAGAATATTTCTTATTATATTATAAATATTTTATTGTGCCGTTATTTTTATTGTATTTATTCAATTAAGTTGTTGAGTGTGTAAAGTTAAACATTAATACAGATGTTGCACATTTTTCAACTCTACTTCTAATTCTGCAATGTTATCGTCGTGCCACAGAGTACGTCCATTGTACGTCGCCAGGTTCAGTTTGTGGTGGTATCTTCTCCCGGGGATTCTTAGCACCTTCTGTCCTATTGCTGCCATGACCGCCACCACGGTCAGGTACATAGGGACGGCTGGAAACTGGTGGCCGTGTTTTTTTTGGTGCTTAATATTGGAAGGTTTTGCCCTTAATCGCCCCGCTAGGCAAGCGGGTTGGCGATCGCAGTATCAGACACATCGCACCTCTGAAGCTGCTGCCCGTCACAGATCTGGATATTTTTGGCCTGACCAGAGAATAGAGATGGTTATTCCGCCATCTGTCGGATGCCAAAGCTTGTTCTTCTTTTATTGTTTTTTGTTTTTGGCTTTTCGCCCTTAGTCGACTCGACATCCACAGGTAGAGATAGGGTGCAAAGTTTCTAACGCCGCTGCCACACGGAGTCAAGATTGAAATTTTATATAAATATCTACATATAAATAAAATTGAAGTGTCAGTCTCTAATAACGAAATAATTGCCTGTTACTGAGCTCACGGGGCTATTTACGGCACGAACAGATAAAGAGTATTAATGCAAGGAGTGAACTAGGCTATATTTACCTGTATTTATCTACAAAAATATTTTTTGCGTAATTGAATTATAAATAAAAACCGGCCAAGAGCGTGTCGGGCCACGCTCAGTGTAGGGTTCCGTAGTTTCCCGTCCGTCACAATAAGTGTTCCCACTTATGAGTTTAAAGGTGGGTATCCATTATGTTCGCGCTCCTGCAACTGCTCCCGGTAGTGGGTACTGTTGTTTCCATCCAAGTTCAAAATGATTTTCCTAGAAAGTCCTTATAAAGTTCTACTTCTCAGATTTTTTTCATATTTTCTAAACTTATGGTTCAAAAGTTAGAGGGGTAGACACATTGTTTTTTACTTTTGGAGCGATTATTTCCAAAATTGTTACCATTATCAAAAATGATTTTAGTAAACCCCTATTCATTTTTAAATACCTTTACTACAATATATCACACGTTAGGGTTGAAATTAAAAAAAATCACTTCCCACTTTACATATAGGGGGGCTACCCTAATAAAACATTTTTTTCCAATTTTTATTTTACCACTTTGTCGGCCGTGGTAGCTCAGATGGTTAGCGCTCGCTGTAAATATAACAGAACGCGAGAAACCCGGGTTCGATCCCCGCCGGCACCAATGAAATTGTTAATTGCAATTTTAAGTGCTGATATACCACGTGCTCGGCGGTGAAGGAAAACATCGTGAGGAAACCTGCATGTCTGAGGAATAAGAAAAAAAAATCTTTCGAAGACATGTGAAGTTCACCAACACGCATTGGGGCAGCGCGGCGGACACTTCCTTGCCCTAAAACCCTCTCAGCAATGAGGGGAGGCCAGTGCCCAGCAGTGGGACGTATATAGGCTGTAACTTTACTTTACTTTACTTTGTCGGCGTGATTGATACTCACATTGGTACCAAATTTCAGCTTTCTAGTGCTAACCGTCACAGAGAATAAGCGAGGATGGACAGACGGACAGACAGACATGGCGAAACTATAAGGGTTCCCAGTTCACTACGGAACCCTAAAAAATAAAAGGACTTTGATGATTATTTTAAACCTAAATGACGCCACATTAATAGATCCCACTCAGGCGAAGCCACTAATAAATAAATCAACAAAAAAAAAAAACTTTTCTCATATCCTAACTGTGAGAACTATGTACTACTGATAACTGATGTTACTTATAACCAATTTATCTAATCCGCCATCATGCTATTAATTCGCTACTCTTTAAACAATGGTATCACCACAATATTGTGCAACACAACCATGCGTGTTCATTTTGTCACCGACAGTTCAGGACCATTTTAAATCACTCTGCTCCCACACTTGTTACGGGATGCATTGATATTTAATTTTCAATGTCTTCTAGCACCGAGATTTAATCTTACCATTGAACCAATGTACTAAATATTTATCACCAATAAATTACAGCTTTGTTAACTAAGACCTTACTATTATTATAATTATTTTGTTTATGTAGTGTACGTTTATTTTAATGCCGATTCAAAAAGTTTAACCTCTATAGAAAACATCGACAGGAAACATTAATTTTCATCCTTTTTCTTTTAATTGTATTTTTGTATCTTTTTAGGTACATATCAAATAGACAGTCGAGAAAACACTGGCTGGATTTTAAAATTAACTTAATTTTATTAAAAAAAAGCCTTCCTTCAACGTCGACACTTTTAATATTCATATTTCAGCTACAGAAAACACACTAATGTTAGAAATATGAATATTAAAAATCCTCCGCTGGACTAGCCTCCCCTGAATGGAAACCGTTTGCAGTTATCACACCACACGACCTTGTAAATAAACTTCAAATTAATAGTAAATTAATGCATGGCATCGGCACGAAAGTTTAGGTGCTTGACATCCTGAACCTCGTGAGGATGCCATACCATTGCTCCTGCACTTGAGCTCTTTCCGATCGTGTCGAATTGCCGTCCGATAAAATGTAATTTTCTCGATAGAAAAAAATTGTAACGTTGGCTCTAATTGATTACATTTCTCTATTCCACCACAATATTTTTAGAAGTGAGTTCATGGAATTATTTTTAAAGCATAGTAAACAACCATATCTAAGTTTACGTAAACCATTTTTTTAATCCATTACGAAGTTTAATTAAAAACCTAAAAATGATGTTTGGCGCTTACATAGTTTATTCCCGAACGCGTAATCGGTATAGTTATCTCATAATTTGCGTACATGATGTTATTGCATCACTTTCATTTTGATACTCCCTCAACTGTCCGTGAGCTTCACCGACAAAAGGCTAACATCTACAAAACTAAGATTCATTTTCAAGGTATGCTCTTTAACCTTTTGTCGTATCTTTTCAACTGCAGGGCACTTTCTTGTTGCCTCAGCCAGCACCGGAATCTTCGACCGTCGACATATCGTTTGCCCCCGACAAATAAAAAATACACTCTCCCAATATAATCCTATCCTGCAATGATGACTATTCCCAGTTAAGACTGGCCGCCATTACCGAAATACTTTCTGGAGGACATTATTATTATTAGAAGTAATCATGATAATATAAGTACATACCAAGTATATACCAATTCATACAATTATTATTGTAATTGCAGCAACCAGACGAGCTGGCCAAGTCCGTGAAGCTGACGTCGCGCGAGCGTCGCTTCATAAAGTTCGCCAGCGTGGAATACGGCGGGCAGCTCTACATGACGCCACAGGACTTCCTCGAATCAGTCGTGGAGCAGGAACCGAGACGTGAGACACTTAACTAAAAATAAAATACTTACTATCAGTGCCATTATCACTATTACCATTTCCTAACTGGTTTTCAATGTCTTTTACTTTTTGCAAGAAGTCGTCGATTGGCGGATTCGAGCCCACGACTTTTTACTTTCGTAATACCTTTAAGCTGCTGTCGCATAAATCTGCTAACTATTTACTTTTGGCACAATTTAAATTAATTTTATTTCGAATATCATATACAGAAACGTGTTAATTCAGAAGATAAACGCTTACCCAAATATTTTATAGTACGTATGTACATAAATAAAAAGAAGTGAGGGTAGTGTACCTAAACTCCCACCAAATTGAGCATTATACAGTACAAATAGCGGCGTGAGTTGTGAGCACCAAGTGACAATATTTCCGTGTTAGAGCCATGCTGCAGCTATATTATAGTTGTAGCAAGATTGGTTCGGCTGGACTGGGGTGGGGGCACGCTCTCACACAATATATAGTAAAATAGCATCTCAATGCTGCTGCTTTTCTTATAGTGAGTATAGAGAACCATGGAACCTTTTTGCTGGAAACGAGGTTTCCCTTTTTAATCTTCAGGGATGGCACCGCATCTGAATTTTGGTTTTTAACCGAGGATAGATGTAGATGTCTATGGGCTACAGCATCCACTTACCATGAAGTGGACTGTGTGCTCGTTTATCACCCTTATTCTATTCTTAAAAAAAAACCTTATTCAGGCCATGGACAGCAAGCGGATGACACGTGAATATCGATGCTCTTAAAATTACTATAGCCCGTTCACCGTAACATGTCCCCTGCCTTGGGAAATGGCAGCATTGTCTACGGTGCTGCCAACAATATATGGAGCATTTACCCCACTTGGTGGTTGCTGGTAAAATTATCTAAACTTGAAAACCCCTGATTAATATGTTTTACTTGCTTATTTAAATAATATACAGTTGGTTATAAGACTAGTAAGGTTGTGAATGATAACACAATTTAATTTTTAAATTATTTATTGATTTATTTTTTCCGACAATAATTATGGTCGAAAGGAACAATTCCAGACATACTCGTATCACTGTCACTTTCATAAACGTCGTCATCATCATCTGTCGCATCCAAATCTGTGCTGCTGTCATTTCCTAATTCAATTATGAATTTATCAGTAATATCATCCATACAGCCATCAAGTACATAAAACTTGTCTTCTAAATTTTTTACGTGTTCACACTGCTTTTGCCAATCCTGAGAGGTTATAGATGAAAAAGTTTCTTCAGTTAACTTCACGATATTCCCAGCTTCTTGGCCGACATTATTGCGGGCTACTCGTCTCTTTAAAAGACTCCACATAAACTCAATCGCATTTAAATCGCAGTGGTAAGGGGGCAACCTAACCACTTTATGGCCATGAGAAAGCAATAATTGGTCAGCCTCATAAATCGGCGCTTCTTTGTGCTCTTTTATGATTTCATAAAGTTCTGCTTTCAGCATTGTTGGTATATAAGGCAATCCCTTATTTGTTATCCAATTTTGCATTTGAAGTTTTGAGGAACTCATAGTAGGTGCTTTATTTACTTGTACGGTATGATAGGGAGCGTTATCCATCACGAATAAGGAGTTCGGAGGCAAATTGGGTATAAATTTCTCTGATAGCCATTTTATAAAATTGGTTCTGTTCATGTCGCCATGGTAGTCCCCTGATTTACTCTGTGATTTAAAAATCAATTGAGCATTAGGAATAAACCCTATTTCTCCACCCGCATTAGTAATTATCCACCGCGTTCCAACAGAATCACTTATTAGTACTCCGTCCTCGACATCTTTTTGCCAACATTTTTTCACTGCATACGATGCGTGAATGTATGTTTCATCTAAGAAAACTATTGGCCGACCATCTGCTTGATTTTGCCTCATAATAACGATATACTTGCATCTCCATGCAACTATGTCGTGCCTTTCCATTAAAATTTTCCGTTTCGAACCACACTTTTTATACTGAAATCCAATTTGTTTTAAAATTTTCCACAAAGTCGTTCGACCTCCACCAAAGTTTATGTCATTGTTTAATTCCACAAGTAATTTATTTAAAGTAGGAACAACTTTTCTTACAGTATACATTTCATGGATTTTGTTTCTTATTGCGCATAAATCGAAATCATCAAGATTCTTTGACGGTGTTTTCCAAGAGACTTGAATTTTTGAGATGTAGAGGCAGCAGCTTCACCTTCTTTAGATATTCTACTCACGGTTTTCTCCGACATGACTGAAATAGACACCAAATTTGTATCATTTTATAAAATTAAATATTTATAAAATACAAATACAGACATTGTCATAAAAAAATAAATTAAATTAACTGAGATACGTACTTTTTTATTTCAATTCGTAATGTTAGTAATTTCTTATTATTACCCATACTAAAGGCATTTTGCATGAAGCTGGCATCCCTATTTTACTAACCTGTCATGGTGGCGACGCGAGTTCGCACTTAATTGAGTGGAATCAACGGGGCTTGGTTTGCCTTTTCTCTCTCACAAAAGGCCCGCACCTTCAACACAACCTCTCTTGCACTGCTTCTAAATGGTTTCGGCATAATTAATTCGGAATATTTTAAATAATAACACAAAAACGAGCGTTATAATCACAAACTGACAACTGATTGACAAGCAATAGTGCCAACATTACAGCAGGGGACGTCTTACGGTGAACGGGTTATAATATTCCCGTTAACCAATCCAGGAAAGCTTACAGCATGTGTTAACGAAGTTTGGCAACGCTTTTTTTTTCGTCAAGTCAAGGTTAGGAAGGACGGCATCGTCGCTTTCTACCTACGACTTTTGGTGTTTATGTTGCCACACAACAATAATAAGTAATAAAATTGTTTTCATTAAAAAAAAACATTGATGTCTATAGTTTTATGTTATTTTATACTGGTTTTTTAACGGTTGGAAAGGAAATTAACCAATTATTGAACTTAAAATTATTCAGCATTATTTAAGATCACTTGCATGCCATCTAGCGTGCCAATGTTTAAACATCGCCTTTTGTTTGCTTGCCAAAAGTCACGTACGCTTCTAAAGAAGTGTCAAATTTTTCCGGGATTTCACTATTGTTTTTCTCAGTATATAATGTAAGTTATTGCCTATAAAAGTCAAACGCGTACACATTTCATTGTAGATAAGTGATAAAATGATTAGTTTTAAAGAAAGAGTGTCTGTGTTTAGTGTATAATTTGATTAAAAAATGTATGGACGGACGGCCGGCGCGTCCACCTTAAGACTGTAGTCTGCTAGTCTAGCTGATAATATACACATAAATTGCACTTAAACTTACACAACTATTTTATCCCTTATCTAAATACATATCGGTACTTGCGCCATTGCACGTGCAGCAGCGCCTCTGTGACTAGTCGGAATTATTGTACACAACACTTGCACCGCACACCTGCGCGTTGCACCTGCAGTGGCGCTTGGGTAGCTACTTGTCTCGATTGTATAAAACGGACGGAGCGTCCGCCATTAAGGCAGTCTTGGCCACAGAACACTAATACCCTTAGGCGGGGTCTTGGCGCTGGCGTGGCACGGTTCACTTGTTGTATCCCGCTACCGGCTCATCCTAAACTACCCAGATAATTAATTCGTGGAAACGAATTAATTATTATTATCAGCTATTAAATTAGTCTAAGTACAATTTATAGTTGATTACCTGTGATACGTGTATTTTGTGATTGTAAATTAATTCTGTTTAACTGCCTTCCTACGTCAGAAGCGGGATAAAGTCCCCGTTATTGCCCACATTTAATTTTTATTTATTGCCCATATGTAATTTTTATTTATTGCCTACATGTAATTTTTATAGGATGAATTCCCTGTTATCGCTCACATGAGAGGAAGTCCCAGTTTATTGGTCGCATGTAATTTTTAATTGTTAAAATGGTAATTACGTTTTTGAAAGACTATAATGCGCTTAGCGTTGATGCCATAGTTTTTATGTTAAATGTTTAGTGAAATAGAGTAAAACTTTAAAGTGGCCAGATTTTAGCCAAAAGTTAAATCTTTTTTTCGACACATGTTAAAAGTACCCGCAAGTAATTTTGTTATTTCTTAACGTACCTGAATATGTTGACAAATGTCAGGAAATGTTGGGAGCTTCCTAGATGAGTTATAACTTATTCAGCGAAAAACTTGTTTAAATCTTGTTATAGTTTGATAGTTCATGGGAAATATAATATACATGGGTTACATTTTAAAGTTCGAAATGTTTAAGCGATGTAACAAAATAATGGATTAACTTCGACGTGCTATGAATTGAAAATAATAAGTGGCCTTTTTGTGGTCTGTGTTGATAAGTGTAAGCAGCTTACTCCAAATATTGTGTAGTCGATTAGATTGGGGTTTGCTATCGAGGGATTGGTAGAAGTCACAACAATTACCGATTGAAAGGGCCTTGTGTGCCTGGATTGGTCTGCTATCTACGATCTAAATGAAGTCAGGGATGGTCGAGCGTTGCGATATTTACCAGATGTCAATATCCAACCAAATGATAAAACCAAATAGACCAAATGCTAACGGCTTAGTGCCAACGTTACGAGAACGTAAGATAATCGGAGGTGGCCGTGTCGGCGCGTCTTAAGTACAGAGAGGTTGCATCATTCTGGAGGAGTGGTCATATTCATGGTGATATAGAATTGAGGTTATATCGGGAGCCCAATAGTTTGTGCAGTGTGAAGTTCACTGTGGGTGTCGTGAGCAAAAGATTCCGACAAGGTCATTCAACGAGTGCTGCGACTCTTAGAATAAAAATATTGTGGTTTCGCCATTGTAGGGGTTCTTCTAGTGCAGGAGAGTATGTTTGGTGTGACTGTTGGTTTTCATACTTTGATATTATTGTGTTATTGCGTCCTTCTCGTTGCACTACTGTGTGATTGTGATGGGGAATTGTTGTGGTTTGGTCGGACTATATTGCTCCTGCACAGAAAAAAAGTAGGAAAAAAGAGGAAAGTGAAAAAGTCTATCATTGAAGGTCTTATGCCGGTCCAATGATATGGCTACAGGGAATAATAATTCCGGACTAGCGTAAAGAGAGTTTTGAAGGGCATATTGCCGGATCAAAACTGATTAGTGTTGCAGGGTTAAAAGGAACCGGTCCAGTACTAATTGCCTGAAGGGTCGATGTAGACCGGACCAGAGCTGATTGTCAACACCTGAAGGTTTAATATAGACCGTACCAGAACGCATTTTTGAATGTGTAAAAGTTTATGACTTTTGTCAGGATAATCGAACGATGTTTTTCTGTCTACAGATAACTAAGATTGTGATGGAGCGTGTGCGAGGACGCACGCATGTCAGAATGGCCGTGTCGGTACTTGCGCCATTGCACGTGCAGCAGCGCCTCTGTGGCTAGTCGGAATTTTTGTACACAACACGTGCACCGCACACCTGCGCATTGCACCTGCTGTGGCGCTTGGGTACCAAAAATATTGCAGCATTAATTTTGAAATAAATATATGGTAAAGTTGCGGATTAATTTTAAGTACTATGTTAGACGAAAACATTATTCCGTAAAATTTTCTCGATAGAAAAAAATCCAAGGTTACCTCCAAACTGAACAATAAAACGCTGTTATTCATAAAATAAGATCATCTCATCATCAGCAGGGCTTGTGTTTTTTATTACGTTTAAATAACCATTATTTTCACTGTAAAAAGAAATTACCTAAACTATCGTATATATACCTGAAGCTTGGAACCGGGCGGCAGGAATTAAGATTCAGGACACCGATAGTTTAGATAATTTCTTTTTACAGTGAAAATAATCGTAATTTAAAAAAATAAAAAACATAAGCTCTGTTTTATAGTTAGTTCAGTTAGTATACAAAGTTTCATGATCTTATTGAAAGTATTTTATGAATAACAGCGGTTTATTGTTCAGTTTGGAGGTAATTTTGGATTTTTTTTCTATCGTATTTTACGGAATCATGTTTTCATCTAACATAGTACTTAGCATTAATCCTCAACTTTACCATATATTTATTTCAAAATTAATGCTGCAATAGTTTCGCCATAACGGAGGATCTTGCCAAGCCATTTGAGGTTATATTTCCCCTTAAGCTACAATTTTACGCTGGTATTCTGTGAGAGCATTGTCCTTCCCCGTTCGAGCAGACCATTCGTGCTATAACTATACTACTAATATAACTCCAGCATGGCTCTACCATGTATAAAATTTAACAAAAGTATTAAAAACGTTGGAATTTACTAGTACGTCGCTGGCCTAAAACGGAAACACGCTAGCCCTTCTTATTAGTGTGTAGCACAAAGCCCTAACTGCATAGTGGGTACGTAATCTGATGGATGCCTAATGGATTGTAGTGGATCCACGACTTTTGAGTGCGCGGTCTGAATCCTACCATTATGCTGGTGCTTAAATTTAAAAATATGTATATTTCCTTTTATTGTTGCACAGCTCGGCTGAAACGACGCATCCTGACTACTAAGGAGATCGAGTACCTTCGCGACCACACGCCGCCGCTCAAAAAGGGTTCCTCGCAAATGTTTCGCAGTATGAGAGACAGGGGTGAGATTTCAGTTTCAGCTTACTGGCTTGTTAACAATAACAATGTAGTAAGGACATAACGTCGTGAGCGACTGGTGCCTATGATAAGTTTTATACTAAAAACCTTAGTTACAGGTCACAAACCCATCCTCGAGGATTTATTTATTCACCATTCATTCATTCATAAAGCCTACCAAAAATCCACTAACGGATATAGGCCATTCATTGCCGTAGTTGCCACGCTTAGAAAGCGGGTTGGCGATCGCAGTTTTTTTTTTATTATTTTAGTTATTTTCGGGAAAACACTTCTGCCCGTTTCCTATTTCGATTTCCTCTGTCGCCTCTAAGGACAGCCATGGGATGATATGGGGCTGTGTATTACTTACGCTGCCACTGTACACCACAGAATAAGATAATAGTGTTGCGAGTTTGGGGTTCGTGCCAGTAAAAACTGCCGATTGAATTACTGAAATAGATACTTTAATAATTACACAACACCAATTACAACTTAAAACACACTACAAAATAAAACACAATTGTTAAATTATATTACTATTTTCTTTTCAGGTATCATCTCATACACGGAGTATTTGTTCCTGTTATCAATACTAACAAGTGAGTTTTACGTTTTTCTTATGATTTACGTAAAAGTCTTACTTATTAAGTTTAATATATTTAAAATATCCTCTTGATATCCTAATTTACTTACTAAGAATCTACATCAGAATAAACTGGAGTGCAGAGGTTTCATACAAGCGTCTCGCACATATGAGACAACAACACGATACTTATTACGATACAGAAAAAATAATACGATATTTATTATTTAGTACTACTGACGTAAGCATCGCGTTATTTTTAATCTGCTACTATACTTGAAGACCACGCTTGTATGAGTCCGTTGAGAAACGCTTGTTTTATGCTACCATATTCTCGTTCAGTCTGACTACATTCAATGAAGTTTTTCTGCTTGTACAGAGGCTTTTGCAACAACTTATTATCAAAGATAAGAAATTAGACCAACAAAGATGCTGGAACCATACCTAACTTATTGTAAGAACATACACTTATACGCACACAATTGCGTTTAAAAGTATTGGCAACTTTGACTGTGATGGGAGGAAAAGAGGATATCAAGAGATCTAGAGAGTAAAGTCCAATGCCAAACGCTCGAGTCCACCAATTTGGATCCTTTAGTTTTAGTATTCAGAAAATATTGAAAATTCAAACAATTTACTTCAAAATTCAGTCTAATTACTAACTCAGCTTTTATTAAGCTGTTTGTCTGGTGATTTTGAGTTTTGTCAGGAGTCTGGAGATCATTTAAAATATCGGAAGAATCCAGACGAATCCCGACTAACTGGCAACCCTAGTGTATTAGTACAGACCTGATCTATATACATATATCGCAATACTACGGAACTTTGATAGCGCGATTCAGGCCTGGGTGCGTTTCGCTTGTGGCGCGACGACAGCACTGCCACACAACCAACTGGTGGTTTTAGGTGCGTAGGTGTGGGTTCAGTAGTGGATTTTTAAGATCTCTTAGAAAGAAAGTAGAAATATGTGTGCGTGCGTGCGTGACAAGAAGCCGAGCATGGTTCTAACCTCACTTGAAGCTTACATAGTGTTCTGTCTATCCTTTTTGTTGGTCTGAATAATAAACCTTAAAATGAATTTTCAGAGCCGGCGTCCGGGTTCCAAATAGCGTTTAACATGTTCGACACGGACGGCAACCAAAGAGTAGATAAGAACGAATTTCTAGTCGTAAGTACACAGATTCTTTTATTTTAAACAATTATTTTCAGTAATAAAGTTATATATAGTAGGCAAGGATATACAGGATTTGTATAGTTCAAAACCAGAATTGTGACATTTTCTGTCGCCACATTGAATAACACTAATTTAACGGACTTTATGCCGCGTAATTTTAAACTTTTTAATCTCCGACATTTCGGGTGCTTTACAGAAATCATGGTCGCGGGGGCTATTCCAACTTTAGTGTTATTCAATGTCTTTAAATCGCCATTCGCCATAAAAAAATTTGGGCCAACTTCTCACAAGCACGCATTTATCTATTACTATTATGCAGGCACTACACGTTCGTCCAACCTCTCCTAACGTTCACTCGAATCTGAGCGGACTCATGCTAATCATTAACAGTTGTCGACTATATTTAAAAAAATAATAACAATGTAAAACGGACACTTCATGTGAGTGAGTCAACTCAGCTTTTCTGAATACACCCAATGAACCGCGATTTACACATCCGCTGCTGGAGTGTTCATTGGAGAGTTTGTTGATCCGTGTAGAGCCGGCATTATCACTGCTGTGGAATAATTAACTGTACCTATATGCTTAAATTCTTTTTTAGAGAATGCTTAGGACTAAAACAAAATGCTAAGACCAAATAAGTACATACAAACAGTTGTAACTATATAAACAGTGCACTAGTTTGTTTAAAATAAAAAAGTTCGCACTAAGCATTTAGCTCGTAGTTATTTAGAAACAGCTCTCTAGTTTAAATCTTGAATGATACAGTCTACGAGCACTTAACCCTAGTTGATTTCATACATGATGAGTTGGGCGGACGCTTTATGGAATCAAATAATGAACATCTTGTCCTTAAAAAATATTATTAACGAAAATCCGACGAGGACTTAAGACATTACGAAATCATTCTAGTAAATTCTTAATATGTTAGCAACCTAAGTATAACGAGGAATATAAATAATGCCTTAATAATTATATTGATGCATATTTAGTACTCTTTTTTACATACGCACGCCCAGAGAAACCGTAATAGTAAGATTTCTGTGCGCACGCCAAACTCTACACCGGGAGAAATCAATTTGGATGTGGTTTTCAGTGATGTATTGTTATGCTAATTTAGTGTGGTTTCATAAATATTTAAAAAACAATTATAACGTGCGTCTTACGTGAAAATAGTGTATGGAAAATTATAAAAATTTGGATGCAATATATATTATTCCTTTCTCTTTCTTTTGCTTATCTTTTCTTCCGCTTCCGCCAGCGCCATTTTTATACTTTATCCACAGACCAATAAAAAATAGGAGAAGCGGGGAGAATAATACAGTGAAGGATAAAAGGAAAGCAAAATAATATCGGCCCACAGTGTTCACTAATTGTTGTAATGTCTGCAACAAAATTTTGTTATTATGTGGCAAATAAAGATAATTGGATTTGCATTTTGGTATTTCTTGCGTTTTAAGTGGAGTTTACATCTACTCGATCTGTATTTATTTAGCGGTTTTATAGATTACATATTATATATATGCAATATATATACAAGGTGTAAGGGTAAACCGTTGTCACTAAAACCATAGGTAGCTGGCTTTAATACAAAAATATTTATCCGAATTTTTAAAAAAACGATATTTTCTTTCGTAAAATTTAAATAGTTTCTGTCCGACACAGTCTGTATATGGATGGATGTTCATGTATCCATGAATTTACAGACGGTGTCGCATAGGGTTATGCGCCCGAGTGACGTAATCACTGTAAAGATAAAAACACAATAGGTACACACTACCTGTAATGCAACTTTTCCTTCATACTTTCATCCTGGCTTAGGACAGGCAAAAATTGAGGAATTAAGGAAAAATTGAGATTTTACTAAAAAAAAATGTTGTTATTTTTCATTGAATTTACGTTCTTTAAACCAAACCACTGGTTTCAAAAATAACGGTGTTTACACCAACATCCTGTATATATATTATATGCAAGTGCTTGTCCGAAATCCCACCTGGTAAGTGGTGATGTAGCCTTAGACGGTAAGTCGCAATGTCGCGCATCAAAAGCCTGTTCACTGTTTCCTTTAGGACGCCCAGATTGTATTCGTCCGGAAAGACAGACGGCAGCAAATAATTACTTAAATTATTATTATTTATACTTTAAAGGAGCTGCCTTTGGTGTAAGCATTAGTTTTATGTTTATTTATTTATAATATACGTATTTTATTTATTTATTTTATTTTACGAACATGTGTTTGCGATATGAATGTAGATCCAGCGTCTGCTCGGAGGCTCATTGAAGGATCGGAAAGACCTGGACCCGAAAACTCAGCAGGCAGTGAGTTTTGTAATGCTTTCGACGGTCATTGCGGCTCTGTTTTAAATTACCAATTGAATTTTGGACTACGTGATCTGCATCGAAATTTTTGTTTTCTTTAGCGTCACAATTTTTAATTAATCATTATTACATTTCAACTTTCGACTTTAGGAGTTGGCCTAGAGAATATTTAAGCCAAGTGAAAACAATATGCACTAAAGCATAATTTTAAAGCACAACTGGACTGAGGCATATACTGTGCCGGACCGATCAGCCGATGCAGTCCAGTAAGTGTTTCTGATGCTTCTCTCCCAGGCTACAGTTGCTTTAGCGACTATATTCATGCTTATTAGCTTTCTTATTTTAAAAAAGTCACAAACTTCATAAAATCCGTTAAATTAGTCTCATGCAATGAAAATTCCACTGCTGAATAGGGGCTTCCCCGTTGTAGGGTAGATTGGCCTTAGTTGTCACGCTTGGTAGCCGAGTCGGATTGAGAATCGCAGTACATCTCGCCTTTTTGAAGCTACTAGGCGTCGAAAATCTGGGTATATTTAACGCTTACACGAGTTTGTTATTCCGTTATCAATAAGAAGCTATAGATTTTTTAGCATTACCCATACATGGTTTAATGGCCAATTTACACTGCGACAAGTAGGTACAGTAGTACCTTGTGTGTAGTAACTTGTGAACCTGGCGAGCCGCAACTAAACTCGCAGAACGAGCGAGTTTAGTTTTTTTTTTTTTTGCGCCCGAAGCAAATATGGGCAACCCTCCGGAAAGCGGGGGAGGGAGGTTGAGAATGCTCATAGCATACCACGCCGCCGGCTGCGTGGTTATGTGGGACTTTTACCCACTAAACTCAACCTTTTAGGAATTGGCTTAACGATCTTACTAGAGATCTCTAAGCCGTATACGAACGCGACCCTCCTTGGCAGAAAGGAGGGCGCTAGAGTTTAGTCCAGTGTATAAGTTGACTGAACGCTACGTGTTCGCGTTCGACCCTCAAAATATAAAAATGTACTGTTTTTACTAAACTCTAACGTAGACATTTGAACGCTACTTCCCACTTAATCGTTTACTGTCAACTGCCCTGTAACTAAACTCGCTACTGCTTGTCGAAGTGTAAATCGGCTATAACTAGACAAAATGGAGCGAGTCGATGAATTCATAATCGTAAAGCGTATGTACGCCGTCACCACACGGTCAATAATGACAATTGAACCGTGCAGTGACGGTGTAAGAGTATCCCGTGGGTATCGTAAGAGATGACAGAGGAAAACTGAACCAGGGGATGAGCAGTAACGATTTTCCTGATACATCGTTTTATTTTTATTTTTATACATCTCTGAATAAAAATAAAAATAAAACGGTTGCTGACCTGTTTACCAAGCGTGGCAACTATGGCAAATATCTCCCCCCCCCCCCCTATGGGGCAATCTTCAGCAGAGGACTTGTAATAGGCAGTAATGGTACGATAAATGGTAATAATAATAATGAAAGCAGTTCATTCAATTCATTCAAAATTATGCTTGATTTTAAAGTCCAAAATCTATTGTTAATTCAATACAGTAGCTCAGTCGCTCAATCTGTATCTCTCTTGTCCTAAAGATCTACATTTAGGTCGTGTTCCGATATACACTGCGAGCACGACCGGTAAAAATTCGTTCCGTTATGGACTGCCAGTATACTGATGCAATCTAGGGACATAGCATTGGCGCTTGCGAGGTAAGGTGCTCTCAGTACTTTGATCACGTGATCAAAAAACATGACACCGCCTAGAGATTTAACAGCTCCACGAATGATTGTTATTATTATTACTTAATATTGTTATTCAAATAAACTCGGACATTAAGTTTTAAAAGCAACAACATTCAAATAATAATTTTTCTTATTGAACAGGAAACGTGTACATGATAAATATTTTCATTTGAAAACAGTGTCGAAAAAAGGGGATGACAGTATATTGGACTGCGTTCCGTTTGAAATAGTAACCAGCATAGCAAACTAAAAAGGAACGGCTTCACAGTGTACTGAATTGACGTCGCACTTTACGTTAGTTATACTCGTATATCGGAACACACCTTTAATTACAATTTTATTTTGAATTCCGTACTTTTTATTTCATTATTTAACAATTATTTTTCTTTTTTGAATATAAAGTCTAGTCTGCCTGTCCACTCTATATTAATATTATCTGCCCCAATTCCGTTATTCGAGCGATACAGGTATTAAGTTTCGCTTTTTATTTCTTTTTTGTTATGTGATAATATCTAATTATTTGTACAAAGAAAACCACCAACCCTGCTTAATGCAAAGGATATATGTATTAATATGTACTTATGTGTGTATTATGTACTCACCGCGTGGTTCTGTAGCTGCTTACCTTAGTATCCTCAAATGCATTGAAGAACGACATGAAGCAAAAGGAAAATAGTTATATGCCGTCGACAGTAAGTTACGATTGCAAAATGAAATCAAATTCTTGTTTGATACAATTTGTGAAATTGGCAGAACTTGTGGATTTGTTTGGTGTTCGTGAATTTAAATTTGGAATTTTCTAATCTTAAGACCGTTCGTTTCAAATTGTTTGTATTGCAATTGGTTGAAAAGGCGTATAAGTAAACAAACGAACCAACTTATAGGGGTGGCCAAACTTTTTCTTTAATATATTGGATTGTAGTGACATTAGTTTTTCGTACTTTAACTTTTAGCTACAAAGATTCCTATATATTGGTTCGTATATAAAATGTTTAAAATTATTTGTTAATTTAAAATATCGATATTTTCGGGTGAATTGGATTTTCGGAAGTTTTTAATGACTGTAGAGAATTGAAGCTATATCTATCTTTCTTTCTTTCACTAGCAATTTATTGTTTTTTTTTTAAACTTCACTTTCTCTTTACAATTAGCACGCTATAACATTAAATTAATTAGAAATCTTTTTATTTCTATCTCGCCTAACTTTAGAAAACAATTTTAATTTAATTTTAGTTTGATACATAACATACATTTTCAGTAAAGCTTTTCTATTGCGAATTTTATGTGTTTGCCTTGTGATTAATTTTTTGTATGTATGCTTGTATGCATATGCTATAATAAAAAAACTGTGTTAATTTATATTTCAAATGATAATAACGATTTGGAACCTCTCAAAACCTAAAGAAGCTCGGGGACTATGCGCGTTGATTATTATAGGGAGGCTAGACAGAAATAGCGATTTCTGCGAGAGGCAAGATAAGCCTCGAGGAGACTTGCTTGATTTTCCTGCCAGCCTAAACGAAAGTATATAGAGTTACAACTTCATCGACTATCAAGAGTGGATTGTAAGGAACCCCGTTCTCGGAGCTACGAGTTTGCTTTCCCATAGTCCATGCATTACAGTGTACACACTCCACTGCTGAATATTGACCTCTCCCATAGAATGCCACATAGGAGGGATTTTGCCATAGCTGTCGCGGTTGGCAGCCGGCTTGGCAACTGCCAACCGTGACGCTGCAATTGCAGTTTTTTTTATAATTTTGAGTTGATATCAGGAAGGTGCTGTTGCGCACCTTATTCATTTCCTGCTGTCGACTCTTATGACACCCACGGGATGATATTGGGAAGTGGATATTCTTTCCCCACCACACTCCACCAAACCGTATAGTGGTTGTTTAAAAATATTATAGTAGTAGTGTATCTTTAGTTACGTATATAGTAATATTAAGAGATGTTGCATCTCCTTGCGTATTTTATCGCATTTACCATGGAGAGTGCTCTGAGGAATTGTTCGGACTAATTCTAGCAGCACAATTTCACCATCGCACATCGCGACAAAACCATACCATCTGGTGGTCCACCACTGTGCGATTTAAGACATGTTTTCTTTCTCGCACAACTTCCTTGTGGAATCGACTACCACCAGAGTTTTCGTACTAATACGACTTGGGGACCTTCAAGAAAAGAGCCTTTTTAAAAAGCTGGCAACGCACCTGCAATTCCCCTGGTGTTGCGGTTGTTCATGGGCGGCGGTAGTCACCATCAGGTGAGCCGTATGCTCATTTGCCCCCTCTCCTATATAACAATAGATTATACCACCATCTTTTGGAAACCACTTTCCTTCTTTTTTTTTTGTTTATCTTTCTGTCATATACTATAGTCGCCTTTTACAACATCGACGGTACGAAATGAATGAAGATGGATAACGATATGGGTAAGCGATTAAGCCGCCACCACTCTACGTAAACCTTGACGATTTGTTATCTACAATCAAGCTTTATTTACCTGCCTATTAATAATGTAAATCCACATTGCATGACCGTTATAATTGAGCCTAACACAGTGTTAACGCAAAAGAAATGTTGTTTGAGTGTCACATTTCTATTACCACAAAAATATCACTGTAATAGAAACTGTTCTTGTGAATAAGGAAAGTAACACGTAATATTACAGATGGAGAAGATCTTCAGTTTTGCATGGAAAGGCAAGAGAGGAATTGAGAATCAACAAGGTGAAGACAAACAGGGGAAAGAAGACAAGCCCCAGGATAACTACGTCAACGATGATCAGGGTTTGCAGCGCAGGCACAATGTCGATACATTTTTACAAGTTAGTTGGCATTGAATAAAACTATATATAGCCCGTGCGGATAAAGAATGGGATTATATTATGGCGGCTTATCGAGTCCCTACCGTCAACATGTACAGTACAAATAACAAAAATCCGCTAATAACGGTATATCGTTATTATGTTACTTAAAAAGTTAGGTAGGTTTATATATTATTCGGTGAATTGGAAATTTTCTATTAATGGAAAAATATTTGAATAGAATATTCGGTTAATTGGAATTTTCTATTAATGGGAAAATATTTGAATAGAATTATTCAAACAAGTAGACACATTAATTTTAAAATAAAATTTATACCCAGTGCCCGCATTGCCTTCTTTGAATAATTTTTTTATTCTTTGGATATAATTATTTATAAGTATAGGTTAGTAAATTAATCACGCAGCTAAGTTTATATTAATTTAAATAACAGCCAAGAAAATATTCCAAATAGAACATTCAGGGAAGAAACTCTATAGACATTTATTTTTTACATATAGTAATCATTGAAAACTCAATTCTGCTACTTGAATCTTCACCAGAATCGTCTGTGAACACTTTGATTCCGGACATCCCATTGTATCTTCATGATGATTGTTTGAATTGGAGCAGCTATCGCTGTCACAATCGCTTTTCAGTCCAATATTAAGTATAAACTCTTCAAAGTAATTTTCATTCGTTACCCACCTCGTCCAATAATAATGATTTTCCAATATTTTTATGTGATAAACGTTTTTTCGCCAATTCACCTTTCATAATTAAGGTTATTGCTTCATGCGCTTATACTTCTATTTTTTTGCAGCTGATAGACGTTCTTTTCGGCCACTCTTTGTTTTATCAAATTCCACACATATTCTATCGGGTTTAGATCAAAGTTGTATGGTGGTAGTCTTAGTGTTTCGTGGCCATGATTAGCTGGCAATTTATCTATAGCGTAATCTTTCTCTGGCTTGTATTTTTTAACTAATTCTTAAAGCTCATATTTTGTTCATGAATCATTATAATGTATACAACTTTCGCGTTACCAATTTTGTATATTATTATTATTGATGGTGGTTTACTTAAGCGGGCTACATACGACATGATATCGGTGGCGATCTAGGGTGGAGTAGTGGGGATGCCGCCTAGATTGCCTCTAAATCGTGTCGTATGTAGGGCCATCCTAAGTCGTGGCCGATATCGCCTCCTTAATCGGCTGGCAGGAGCAAACATGCAGCCGATGCTTCCTAGATCGGGGCCCCGCCCCCTCCGTACTGCGGGTGTGTAGGCGCATCGGCCCGATTTCTTTTGGCAGTCGCTGCCGGCAGCCCTCGCGGAAGGACGTTAACGGAACAGTGATACTGAATGACCTTTTTTACATAACAAAATTTTCACATTTTAAACATGTGAACGGAGCAGAAGCCTATGGCACTGATATTTTACAAAAAAAAAAACAAAAAAAAATTGAATAAAGAAATTAATTAAAATCTATCGAAATTCAAATCATATCCACCCTAGCCTGTGACCTTGCGAAGTCAAGAATGCCTACCAAACTAATTATTTTATTGCCGTTCGTAAATTAGGGTGTATGATGGGTGATGAAGTAAGCAAGGAGAAGATAAAGCCTCTCCTCAATAACTAACTCCTATTCCCACGCTATCAACACAAGACCGCACTCATATCTCTTACGTGCCTTCATCCTCTCATCAACAACTAACTCTTATTCCTACACCATCTCCACAAGACCACACTTCGATCTCTTACGTGCCTTCGTCTTCTCATCAACAACTAACTCTTATTCCTGCAGCAACTCTACAAGACCACACTTCGATCTCTTATGTGCCTTCATCCTCTTAACAACAATTAACTCTTATTTCTACAGCATCTCCACTTTAACAAATATGCTATATAGAAGGGAGTATGTCCGAAATTAAAGGTTTCTTCATGTTAAAAAAAAGATATAAACTATTTTATTTTTTGATAGTTTAGTCCATAAATAAAGATTACAGAAAAAAGTATACATATTATTATACAAAAGTATTTTATTTCATTGTTTGTTGCGTGTAGTACATAACCCGATTTTGACCAAAGCAGAAATGAACAAAGAGAATAAATAACTAAATAGCATAGGTAGGAGAAATTGATGTTTTTATATAAGTGGCGAAATCATTTCTAGAAGGTTGTAAAAACTGTCTTCATCCATCCGGAGAAAATTAATCATGTCTTTGGATTACAGACCATTTAGTACGTTCATGTGGCTTATTTTTTGCCTCTTTTGGAGCCATTTTTTCACCCAGCAACCCCTCTTTTTCCATTTTCGAATAAATTACCGAGATGGCTAATACCAAACCAACACGTTGGTATTTTAAGAGAGTCGGAGGCATTTTGAAGAACTCTACCGCATATGCGTTCCGCTCCAAGTCCAAACGCGTACTGCTAGGCAGGCCCGTGTGTAGGGACTGCCTCGATAAAAGCCCCGATTTATTTCCACCCTAAATCGCCACCGATATCGTCTCGTATGTAGCCCGCTTTACTTGAATGCTGATACGATGCTGATACGGCGCATTGTCCATTACCTACTATCATGGTAATTGCCTTTTTGATTTTGGCCTTAAAATTAACTCAACACCCTTCAAAAATCTGTTTTGCGTGCACAATATAAATAACACTGTTAATATTGTTTTCATTATTTGTTATTTAAGTAAGGAACATGCAGTATTTTTATAGTAATAATTAGAAAAAAAATATATAGATAGCTTCAATGATGGTATTACCATTTTTAAGATACAAGAATAAGCAAAACAAACAATCGTTGGAAAATACAATTTTTTTTAGAGATTACTTATATAAAGACCCTTTTGTGCTTCAACATTTTATTCGTTTCATTATTTGCCGTTAAAGTGACCATTATAGTTACTAATAAATAAAAATCTTATATATCTTATATATATCTTATATTGAAAAGGGACCAGTCGTGGCTTAAACGTTCAACTAAGAAACAGAAGGGAGGAATCGAGGCTTCTCTCGATCCGGCCTCCTATAACGCCTACGTTGGGTTCGGGAATAACGTATGTGATCTCCGCAAAGGAGTAACACACAAGGGCGATAACCTCTTCCTTTTCAGAAAATAGGTTCAGGCGGGGATTACGGGTCTTCCGAAGTCGTCCCGGTCCCAACGCCTTAATTCTTCGATGTGGACTGTATTATTTTGAGGGACGAATTCCTTGGGAATAAAACAGCAATTATCTTCAAACCGTTCCGTGAGAGAGTAATTACTTTTCCCTATCACTTCCCTACACTTTTTCTTTCTTCTTATTGACTGCTGGTCTTGCACTTTTTCCCGAAGTTTCTCCGAACTTTCCCGAAACTTCCCCGAACGAATTGCAAGAAAACTCGTTTACTGAGCTACCCCTGAGCTATACGCGAAAGTGAGCCACGCCATTTGCGCGCCTGCGCAACTCAATTACATCAATTTGTACTATCACTCTCTCACGGTTTTCTCAATAATTTATTTTGTATAAGACATACATTTATACAATTTATTTATAAAGATAGCACAAAAAAATATCTTTACTTCGATATACGTTACATTTTCATATCACAAAAAGCCTTTTATTTAATTAACAAAATATGCCTATTTTACACACATGTTCAAAGTTGGAATTTCTTAAATATTTAATATAGAAAGTTAAAACAATGTTTCCCACTTGAAATTATACATATCTTAACCAACACAACAGTTTAATTTACATTTTCTCTATACATTTCACTATTAAAACACTTTTAAATTTCTTATACAAAACTATCATTATTTCACTTATTCACAGGAATTTTCACATAAAAATAACACAGAATTCACCTCTTTTGCACGTACAGTCAATCTGAAATGTTTTACAAGTCATTACATACATAAATCGCTGAAATTGCAAATATTTAAATTTCTACATATTTGGCCTCCTAAGTACGTGGCTAGCGTGCGTCTATGATCTCACACTATTTGAACAACTAACTTTTGCACGGCTATCGACCATCAGAAAAAATGGAAAGTCTAATATCAACAATAATAGGTGAATAAATGCTTCTACACAATTCTCAAACTGTAGGAAACTATTTCTAATCAGATTCTTATCAGTTATCATGTATCTTATCAGATAACATAGACAAAATATTTCATGAATCAATACATTGAAAATAGGCATTTGTTTTCATACAAAACATATCAAACTCACATAAGACAGTACTTACACAATCAATTTCCGTTAATTCTACTTATGCACAGCGATTATCTCGACCGGGGAACAAATCCGGTCTCTAACTTTATTTTAATATTTCCCCAAACCAACATCGTTGGAAAGATGATTTCAACCGGGGAACAAATCCGGTAACATAATTTATATCTTACAAATTCCCTATATGAATTTATTAAGAAAATATTATTAGGAAAACAATAAAACTATTCCGGCCTGGGAGTCGAACCCAAGAATTTCATATCATTAATTCGAAATTTCTTTAAGATTCAACTAAGCATTTTCTTATTAGAATACTGCTGCTTGATAATTTGCTTTTTAGAAGCTATTCGTAATCGGTTAAATAATAAATTGAAATATTCTTATAGGCGCGTCGCCAACATATATGTATCTTATATATATCTTATATATATCTTCTTCCCCATATCATCCCGTGGGTTTCGTAAGAGGCGATGGAGGGAAACAAATCTGGAGATGGGCAGCAGCATCTTCCTAATAAAGACTAAAATTAAAAAATGCGATTGCCAACCCGCTTGCGAAGCGTGGCAACTATGGCAAAAATCACCCATATGAGGCAATCTGTAGGGGGGGCTTATTCGTTAGTGGACTTTAATAGGATGTAACTGTACGATACGGGGCACAGTTTGGGTACGTAACCCAACGAACGTACAACGCTTGAATAAACGAATATTGCATAGCGAATACAATATCTTTGATTCACTTTTTTTATTAACATTGGTATTAATAAAATCAACAATAATTATGTAAAAACTCTTAGAACGTATCTAGCTCATAAATTTGCGAATCCGGGATAATTTATTTTACGTTTATGGCATTTTCTTACCATTTATGCAAGTGACAAGTCGAACTGAAATTATAGCACGTATGAAAAACTCATATCGCAACATATCTTTTGTAGTCTACCGGCGGGTGTGAGTATAGATAGCGACAGTGTGCGAGCGAGAGGTAAATAGAGGCGACGCCATTTTCAGTCCCATTCTTTAACCGTACTAGTAGTATACGGATTTTATCGCGTTTAATTAACTTATTTTTAATTCCTGACGTTTCGGGAAGTGCTTTACACCACCCATAGTCAGGGTGGGGGGGGGGGCGAGAGGTTTGACGTCCCGATGTAATAGTTAGCCCAATTACTTTCAGTTTTTGAATATTAACTTTTGGTCCGATCTACGCAGAACGAGCTTACAGTATCTTAAAGTCTTGCATTGGTATCCTTGTGTTTGAATTTAATTTTGTTAATTATAGGATCCCAAGCAGATGGCAGCGCCCATCCATCTTCTCTGTTGAAATTAGAATGTTTTTCAATTTCAATAGCTTCGCGTACCATCCTTGTTAGCAATCGGTGTTTTGACCCGATCACCTTACCAGTGCGTCACATTCAACCGTGGTTAGAAAAAATGATCAATCGACATAGGCCCAATGCTTCTTTTTATAGCAAAGGGTGACAAACGAGTACAAAGTCCGCCTGGATGGTAAAGGGATATGTATATATATAAATATATATAAATGTGGTCCACATTTATCCTCAATTAAGAATCAAAATGCAGATGTGTTTTCACTCCTGAGTACTAAGATGGAATGCCTCGTATCCAGTAAACTGAGTCTCCAGTTCTCTACAATCACCATACGAAACACAATAGCATTAAGCTGCTGTTTTAAGCTGGTATTCAGTGAGAGCGTGGTCCTTCCTCAGTCGAGCCGACCCATTCGTGATATAACCATGATACAGTTGCATACAGCGTGGCTCATCCGTGTCGATGAAAGTATTTATTTCGTCTCTTATTTTTTCAATGCGAATTGACTTCAGGTTCACTTCTTTGGTAAGAAGGGCACGAGCGACCTCAAATTCGAGGGCTTCAGGCAATTCATGGAGAACTTGCAAACCGAAGTCCTCGAGCTCGAATTTCATGAATTTTCTAAAGGTACGTATTAGTAACACTATCTTGGATTTTCTTTTGGTATAGTTTTATTAAGATTATAAGAATGTAATTGGAAAAACATGGTTACAAAATTTGTCACATTTACGATGATACGGAAAAGTTGCTGATTATTTTAAGATAATTTATGATTACAAATTTTGAAATAAAATTGACCCTAATTGGTTATCATTTAGTGTTTTAGTACATACACCTGAGATGCAGGTTTATTCAAGTTCAGGAACACATTGTACCTCTTTTTAGATTAAGATTTTGTTCGAATTAATTGTACAGTTTATTGAAATAAAAATGCAAATAAATGAAAACAAATACTAAATTGGTGTATAGGAGTATAATAACAACTTGCTCCCAATGTCACTCTGCACACTGTGCGTTTTACTAGATTGATACCAGCACTGCTTTGTATTGCATTGTATTTTTCTTTTAACTGCTTTCTTTTTCAGAGTAAGGAGCGCGAGGCTTCTACCTGGTTACGACCTTAGAGCTTACTAATTAACAAACAATTTTTTACCAAGTTGACTTTCAATTTACAATTTTTTACACTTGTAGAAAACTATAAAATTGCTAATAACTCCAATTCAAACTTTCCTTATACACTAACTAGATATCACCTAAGTAATTTTTGATGGTTTTCTAGCTCAGGGGACAAGCGTTTGGTCGTGACATAGCAGGGCTTCGATTTCGGTTCCCGAACTGAATACGTATAGGGCCTACATACAATAATTCCGGGTCTACAACTGTATTTTTGTGTAATTTTTGTTGGTAACTCGTTTCCACAATACAAGTGAAAATCCTCCTGAGATCTTTGAAATCGAATTGTATAATTGAATTTGACAAAATAGCTGTCTTAAATATACATACTTAAACTACAACACATTCACAATCTAATAATCCTGAGATAATCCTGATTATTTTATTATATTCATTCTTAACATAATATCCAAACAAATATTAAAACATTCAGAAACCTAAACTAAAGATAACGAAACATCTATGAAGTCTTTCAATCTGGATAATTGTTATAACCATTGGAGCTAAGCGCAAGCTAAAAAAGCTAGGCTGTTTGACTCTGGTGGGTTTCTTAAACAAACAATACTATGAAACACAGTAAGGGTATCCCAGTACTTTCATCGGTCAGTAGAGTAAATCTTTCAAATTACCGTTCCAATTCTGTACAGCCAGTCCTATCTGTATGTCAGTCCTGTCCTATGTGTAATAAAATCATTTTAGAGCAAATGTATTTTAATAAAAATAGCATTTAAAATTATAAAAGTAAGAGACAAAATGCGGGTATAAAACTAGTGGCCTGCGAAGAGTACCGTGACTCTTTCAGTGCCTTATATAATCACTCAAAGGCATTTGATTTTGTAAATCATACATTTTTAATTTAAGCTTAAATACCAAGGCATTCGTGCTGCCGAACTTGACCATATGAGGTCATTATATCTCACAAACCAAAAGCAAAAGTTTGCATCAACTGCGTGATGTCATCGAAACGTGTGATAAAAGCGAGTGTCCCTCAGGGTTCGATATTTGGCCCTTTTTTGTTCTTGGTCTACGTAAATGATCTTCACTGCAAACGTCCACTGTTGAAATGGGCTATCCCTATTATAGTAACGATTAGCTGTGGTCGCCACGCTTTACAGGGGGATTGATGATCGTAGACCATCTTTCTCGCACCTTTGACGCCATTCCCCATCATTAGTCAGTGCATTTTATTTGTGGCGCACGTGAGCTATACACCTAACAATAAGCTATGAAATATTTCTGGGATTTTCCGTAGTAGCCTTTTATAATATCTACGAGACGATATGGTTTGCACCGTCCCCACACGGACGTATCTAGTATTTAGTATTATATAAAAAATAGTTCAAGTTACAGCCTATATACGTCCCACTGCTGGGCACAGGCCTCCCATCATTTCTGAGAGGGTTTTAGGGCAAGAAAGTGTCCGCCGCGCTGCGTGTTGGTGAACTTCACATGTATTCGAATTTTTTTTCTTATTGCTCAGACATGCAGGTTTCCTCACGATGTTTTCTTTCACCGCCGAACACGTAGTCAATCAGCACTTAAAATTGCAATTAACAATTTCATTGGTGCCGGCGGGGATCGCAAAATTCGGCGAAATTTACAGCGAGCGCTGACTATCTGAGCTACCACGGCTCTTAGTTATTATAATATATCAGAGATTAACTTCAAGGGCACGAGACGATATCAGAAGTGGATTTCGCAAAGATCCTCCTCCGTTACACATACCTCGACACGGACGAGTACGACATGTACTTGGATCGGCTGCTGGACCGTGTGCACGACGGGAGCGGCATCACCTTCGACGAGTTTAAGACCTTCTGCCAGTTCCTCAATAACCTCGAGGACTTCACCATCGCGATGCGCATGTACACGCTCGCTGACCATCCCATCTCTAAGGGTATTTTGTTGTTTGTTGTTGTTATTATTAGTTTTTGTTTTTCTGTTTAGCTGTTTCATATTTTTTAGTTTGTAGATCAGGGGATAATCGCTCACCTTAAAATTTTACAGTATGCGATCAAACAGAGTTCAATTCCTACCGACATCGTATAAATTCTGAATCACTGAAAATTAGCGTCTGACTGATTTATCGTGAGCTCGACGACATATTTGAGAAATAAAAAAATGTATTTCGTGGTCGTGTAAAGTCTACAAACACGCACTAAGGTGGCGTGGCAAACTTTTCTCTCTTCTCCACTCAACAAATTTTACCAGAAGTGAAAGATCTCAGTCTATGAATGGAACGTATATAGAGCTCTTACCTTTTGTTTTTTTAAGGACCTTACCACTAGGAAGGAACCAGCAACCGAGATGGTTATAGCGTCATCTATCGGAAGCGACAGGTCTAATTTCGGCCACGGCGGCCTGCCTCAACGGAGGCTAGCCATCAACGCAGGACAGGATTATAGTGCCCAAGTGTATGTGCAAGCACAGGTGCACTCTCTATTCCCTCACTCTCATGATTCGATGGGACGGTAAACCGATACGACCGGAGAGATCAGGCGCAGGACCAACGGCTTTACGTGCTTTCCGAGGCACGGGGGTGAGACACCGCCAACTTCCTGACTCCGGGCAGCTGCTGAGAATTTCTTGACGGAAAAACTCAATAATTGATTTTTTGGCCCGGCCCGGGCTTCGAACCCAGGACCTCATGATCAGCAGTCGCACTACTACAACCACTACACCAACGAGGCAGTCGGTCTACATTAACCCCATTAAGAAGACCGTAGCCACGTATTCACCGGGTGAGAGAATCCATAAATGGCGCTATAACCAACTCTTTTACGCCAGACGTAATACACCTATACTGGTGACGGACAGCAGCGTCAAAGGTGCTCACGTCTGGTGCTGCGATCGTCAACGGACCCATCAGGCGTTACAAGTAAGGCAAATTCTAATAACGGTGGCGTATGTCCATTGGTGCACGTTTAATGGCTGATAAAGAACAAGAAGGCGACTGTATAGAATAGTTTATCGTTGGGTCAGTTGCATACACAGTTTCACGGGGTGCCCGTGCAAGTAAAATCGAAAAATGTTTCGTATGGTGAGTGTAAAGAACCAGAGACCCTTTTTATTGGAAACTAGGCATTCAATCTTAGTCCTCAGGGTTAACAACACATCTGCATTTTAATTCTTTATCAAGGATAAATGTAGATGTCTATGGGCCACAGCATCCTCTTACCATTAGATGGGTTGTGTACACATTTGTCGCCCTATACTGTAAAAAAATGATGGAATGGGCCGCAATTTTTATGGAAACAAGAATCTACAAGGCCCTCTTCTAAACTTAGTAAATATTCAATTTCAATTCATTCATTATAGCCCGACAAAAATACACTGCTGAACGTAAACCTATTTTTCTATATAGTATTCACGTATAGCAGACGGGTTGGAAATCCCAGTATTTTTATAGCAGTATTATAAAAAAAATGCTGCTCCCATCTCCTATTTCATTAAGAGATTGGTATACCGCCATCTATGGATTCTCTCACCCCGTGAATAGGCGGCTACAGTCTTCTTATTCTTCTTAATGGCGGTATAACCATCTCGGTTGCTGGTTTATTCTTAAAGGGTAAGGTCCTTAAAACATAGGTACAAAAAGTAAAGCGACCTATACACGATCCACTTCTAGACTGAGATCTTTCACTTTTGGTGAGTTGGTTTTGGAGTGGAGAAGAGAGAAGAGTTTGCTACACCACCGCATTGCGTGTTAGTAGACTTTATACGACCTCGAAATATTCTTTTTTATTTCTCAAATATGCCACCTGCATATCCTAACTAGGGACTCCTTCGTCGTCAAGCTGGCGATAAATCAGTGACACACTGATTTTCACTGATTCAGTGTTTTAGTTTCCCCCTGCCGTCTCTTAAGACACCTATGGGATGATATTATGGGATATACCTGGACTAAATATTTATTAAGGTTACTATTTTCCTTTCTTTTCAAAAAAAAATGCACAAAGAAAACATTTCAAAACAATTGCATGTTTCACCAGACGAGTTCCATCGCGCGGTTAAGATCTGTACGGGTATCGCGCAATCGGAACACCTTGTTAGCACCGTTTTCGCGATTTTCGACGCGGACGGTGACGGTCTTCTCAGCTACAAAGAGTTCATCGCCATCATGAAGGACCGGCTGCATCGAGGATTCAAGGTAATGGGACTTGCAATTTTCTAGTTCTAAATGTAGGATGTACACACTCGTAGACATAGTATAAGCTCTTCGCAAGTCTACTGCAGAACATAAGTCCCCAAATCGATTAATATAATTTGTATGCGACCACCCCTGATGTATAACTCCTCGATTCGATTAATCGATTTGGGGAGCCGATTGCCATAGTTGCTTAAAATAGTCAAAACATTGTCATCATATTTTGCTACCATTAGTGGAATTTTTTCTCCAAGTCTGTATGGGATCACCTCTGAAGTATAATATATAATAAATAAGAATCATCAAATTAGGTTCTCAATTAGCAGAGACATCGCGTAACAAACAAACAAGCAAAAAGTCGAATTGTAAACAACTGTAAAACAGGAGTGCTTTCTTTGAAATCTGCTATAATTTCATATTCTGAAATTATTTTCAATACGACATTCGGTTCATTCGTCGATACGATATTGTAAATTTAACATCCATCTATTCATTGCAGCCTATAAGTCCACGGCTGAACATCGGCTTCCCCCACAGCCTCATGGGGGGGATTTTGCCATAGTTGCCATTTCCTGGTTTGTTTCTCTCTGGCGCCTCTTCGACTCCCACGGGACGTTATACGGTAGTAAGATATTCCTACACCGCCACTACACGGTATTTCTTTATATAATTCGATTGAAAATTAAATTAATATTGTAAAATTTCAACAGGATCGACATTACGTTATATTTCATCCAGCTGATATCCTCTCACTTCGCTGGGCGCACGATAATAACGTAGATATATTAAAATATCAAGATTCTTTTATAGGACTGTCTTAAAATCGGATCTCAGTGAGCGTCTACATTGTGAACTGAATAACTATACGAAATTTCAAGTCAATCGGGTGTATAGTTTTAGATATATCGTGATGAGTCAGTCAGTAGTATTTCGCATATATATATATATATATATATATATATATATATATATATATATATATATATATATATATATATATATATATATTGGTTGGAAAAAATAGGGTGTAACATGTGAACAAAATAGAAGCCTACGGCACTGATATTTTATATTTTTTTATTTACATTAATATATTATGCAATTGATATGATGCAATATTAGATTTAAGAAAATCATGAATTTTTAATAACATGTAAAATATGTTTATTCATGTCATTATATTACTTAAATCTAATATTGCACAAAACAACTTATAAACTCTACTTCAAAACAAACAAATTTAATAAACAAAATGGCGGATTGCGTCAGCGCTACTGAAGTTAGCAAACGTGTCCTGGCCGAAAACTGTTTTTTTCCGCCATTTTGTTTACAAGCGCTGGCTAGCGCTTTTTTCTGCCAAACGCAGCCATTTAATCACACTTAACACCCGACCGACTAGATGTGGAAAATTAGAGTGTGGAGTTTTGTAGAAAGTTTAGTTCCTCTATTCGTTACTAGATGGCGCTAATAATCATTCGCCATACACCGGGCGCTAACTATAGCGCGCAACAGTATTTATTTATAGATCAATTGCATAATATATTAATGTAAATAAAAAATATAAAATATCAGTGCCGTAGAAACTGTGGAAACACCTGAGAAACACCTGGACACCTACAAAACGGCCATTTTGGAGACCCCAACTTCCGAATGGAATCGTTGCTTCAATGATTGGTTCCATCGTATGGAAAAAAGTGTCAAATTTCGCGGAGAATACTTCGAAAAGCAATAAATACATTTTTAAATAGTAATGTTGTGTCACTTCCTTGATTCCCGAAATTTTCAGTGCCGCCCTCGTATTATTATAATTCTGATAGTTTTTAATTGATTTATTTATTTGGTTCAAAATTTTTGTTTTATTTTTTAGTGACGAAAGTTTATTTCAAATTAGTAGATAGTGTGTTTTGATAAATAAATTTCATAATATGTGTATGGTATGTAAATTAAAATATATATATATATATATATATATATATATATATATATATATATATATATATATAATATCAGTGCCTCTATCCCGTTCACCTGTAACCACCCTATTTTTTCCAGACGGTAAAAAATCGCCCAGTATATAAAGATTGTAAGATTGTAGATGATGAAGATGTAAGATGTATTTAACTTTTTTTCAGTCGTACGCAAAAAACGAAGGATGGGAGGCGTTCAAGACTTGTGTCAAGCAGGAGATGAAGAGCACCGTTTAGATAATTAACTAAATGTCCGTGAACATGCCAAAGCCATGCCATATTTATTTAGTTATGTGAAACCGGTTGCGAAACGATAACTACACGGGCAAGAATCTCAGTTATATCGAAATAGATTCACAGTATTTGGTTTGTACAAAATAATTTGAAAGATTTCTAACTCTTATATTAGCTAGTGTTGTTGTATCCTATAATATTGTACGAAATTATACAGTGATTATAAGACTAGCCTAAGCTGGGGCAATTTAAAAATGGAATCAACTACTTTTTATAAGCAATACATGATCGCGTGATCGTCCAACTCAAATGTTTGTCCAAACTTGGGCAACTATTTCAACTATTAATCGTGCCTACTTACAGATGGTGCTTAAAAAACCCCAAGTGAAAACGAAGATTGGGGACGATAATTTTATACATAATCTGTGTAAACAGCTGGTCGTTGCGACTTTGCAAAAAACTTAGCTTTAGCTGATCGAAGGATCTGATCGATAAAACATTGTTCAATCATCGATCGACAATTAATTGGTGTGTGGCATGTTCTCGAATAATAAAGCAGCTCGATCGAAGCCGATTAATCAATTCTACCATCGGTCGACGATCGTTGGATCGATTGGTCTGGTAGCACGCTTATAAACAACCTAGGAGGATTGAACGATACGAGTAGAGACAGTATTAGTTTCAAAATATCAAAAATAATGGATATTTTTATTGTTATTTGTAGTTTAAATTTTTACCAAAAACTAAAAAAAACCGTTAAAACATAACTGTATACAAGATGCATGTAGCATACTGGATGCAACGAGGCATTTCATCTTAGTCCTCACGGCTGACAACGCAAATAAATGCATTTTGATTGATGATAAAGGATAAATGTAGATGCATAGACATCTTAACAATTACAGCATCCCCTTACCATCAAGTGGACAGCGTGCTTGTTTGTCACCCTTAATATATATAAAAAAATATACTTTGTGACTTTAAGTAATAAAGAGATGAAGATCTGAAATCACTAGCAATAGGGATAACCAGTGCTTAGATATCAACAAGGATGATGATCTCCTAATTATGGGATAGTTTAAGTTTTAAATGATTTAAGTCCAATCGTGTCGTTGCCCAATTTTTACGTAAGCGAAAAATAACTACAATTAAAACTAGTCTTTTTCGATGGTTGTCTAACAAAGTGAGATTTTTTTTTTCATGAAATTATTAAATAGTATTTAGTAAAGAGTGATATCAATAATTTAATATTTTCACTAACAATTTTGTTATACTTATTTTAAATTTGATTTCCTTCTGTTTTTGCTAATAAACCTTGATTGTTACCATACCAATAAGCTTTTATATAAAATAAAACGTTTGATCAAAAAATGTTTGAATAAGGACAGTTAGAATTTGAGTCATTATTTGTTTGTATTAAATTGAAAACCGGATAAGTTTATCAAAATAATTACTTTTTTTCAAATCGTTTTGCTACTAAAACACTAATGTTGCTTATGTTTGTTTATAGTTTAATATGTTTCACTTTAATCTTCAGTCAAGTTATTTGATAGATAACTTTTATCTGACTATTGAAAATCAGATTTTAAAATGTTATTATTGAATATTTCCTACATTGTGTTGGCATGTTAACCCGCTTTAGTCAGTTTTCTATTAGACATAAAATTTACAAAAATTTGTAATAAGGTATAATCACACATTGTAATTTGTAAACCTTTTTAGTACTAAAAGGTAAATACTTCAAATGCCTCAATTCAGTACCTAATAGTTGGAATTAATTTTTTAGATATTTAATATTTAAACATTTTTGCTAGTCATTCGCACATAAATTTACAAACATATATTGTTTTGTTATATTGTAAGTTTTCGGATTACTGGTGACGAAGTTAATATAGAAATTAAATTATGTTGTGACAACAGTCATCGCTTTAACTTTGTTCCTGTTACACGGTCACTTCATATTTTAATAAACAGTATTTCTAAGTATATTATATTGTATTAAATAGGGCAAATTGTAAAAAGCTATGTCAAAATATACCGCTACAACTCAATAGATGGCGCTCAAGAGAAAAATTGTGTTGTCCCAGAATTTATTATTTTTAATGTAAGAATTTAAAGAAATTCATTAGTAAAATTAAAACAATGTAGACTGAATATATAACCAAAAGATTGATAACAAAAAAAAACTTGTTAATGCACAAAATTGTAAACATATTTAATTTTTTATCTAAATTGTGTCTTTTACGTTTTGCTTTTTGAAAGTGCACAGTGCATGACTGTTGTTTGTGCTTTGTCTCTCGGTTAATAAAAAAAATATTGATGAAAATGTGTTTTTATTTGTGTCCCATGCTATTCTACGTTGTAGATGATGGTGGTATGAAGTAAATAAAAATATATATATTTTTTAAATATTTTATTGAGAAAACCTTTTTACACAAAAATATCTTCAACGATTTTTCATACCAAGCTTAGGTACACGCAAATCAATTCCGTAATAAATAAATTTACAAATACAAATTATTTCAAAGTTGCTTACAAATAGAAACTGTTTTCGGATCTGACTAAAGTACATTTTAAAATGAATTATAACGCCCGATTAGGGTTACCAACTTTTAAATATTATAATAATCCTACAATAATAAATAGCATTCAGGAAATTAAACTGTACATTATCCCCCTTACGTTCTAAATTTAAATAACTGCCGTTGAGGTAATCAACGCAGGTTTGTATAATTTGCAAAATGATATATTAGAGTTTTAACATATTTAGATAAAAACCGTATAGCTGGCAAACCCTAAAGCCCGACTGAAATATTATTTTAATATGAATTTTCAATTTATGACGTTTAGAAATAACTTATCAGTAATAGACTAAACATTTTTATTGAAGAAAAGTTCTAATAGTTCTTAAATATAAAAAAAATCTTTAAATACCTTAGTTACACTGTTTAAATACCCAATATTTCACTAGGCGTTTAAACCTTACCAAGGATCAACTATTATATACATTTAATTACTATTTATTTCTTTCGAGTAAATAACTTTGAGAATAGGTATATCGGACAAAATAGAATATTTTTTAAGAACTTCACTAATTGATATTTATTATTATAACTATTGAGTCAATAGAGGCTACGCAAGAGAATCAACCACTAGAATATTTCATCCCATAGGATTTGTAAATTTGAGTTTTATATTTAATATTATATATAAAAACTTACATTTATATTAAATATAGTTGGGCTATGACGGTTATTCAAATTCTGCATCTAATGTCCTCGTTTCATATTATATCAGAGAAATTCCGAGTATAGCCCTTTTGTATTACATAACCTCCTCACGGTTTGTAGTATTATCTAATTAGCCGAAGATGGCAAAACGCTGTGTCTTAGATAGGTTAACATTATTTGATACAGATTTTTGGAATCTTCTGATCTATATATCATACATACAGTGAACAATAAATGGTTGTGATTTTATCAAGAATCATCTAAAACACAAATATTACGATCATTATTACCATAAGGAAAAAAACTTTACAGAATTTTTTTTTTATATATAGAGGAGTGGAAAACGAGCATGCGGCTCACCTGGTGGAATGTGCAAACAACTGCAACACGAGGAGAATTGCAGGTGCATTGCCGGCCTTTTAGAAAGCAGTAAGGCCTTACTGAAAGGTATTCATTAAAAATGAAGTAGTTATTGATAGGGCATCATTTCTACCAGAACCATGTCATGCGAAATTGTAAAGCGCTTAACGCTCAATAGACACAAAAGAAATTCTTTTAAGTTTTAACCAGAACAATAGAATATGTGCTTATGGCTAAGTTACCCTAAAGTGACCCTTTTTAAATCAATTTTACAAATTTAACTGATCTCTATCAAGTGGTAGAGCCAAGCTGCAGCGATAGTATGGTTGTAGCACGAATGAATCCGTTCGACCGGGGAAGACTATTCTCACAGAATACCAACGTGAAATGAAGTACTAGCGTGAATTAGCGTAGAGAACCGGGGACCTTTTTACTGGAAACGAGGCATTCTATCTCAGGCCTCGAGGGTGACAAAGCATCTGCATTTTGAGTCTTAATCGAGGGAGGATAAATGTAAGATGTTTATGGGCTACGGTATCCACTTACCATTAGATGGACTATGCGCTCGTTTGACACCCTTGTTCTATAAAAAAAAGGAACCGCAAAACTGTTTCTTTTTTCAGTGGTTAATAGAAATTGAGGAGACCTAATGATTGATTCTCATACGTGAAAATTCGGATGGCATGTCATATATATTATTCATTTATATCAATTTCTTTATTATTATTAAAGGTATTATCATTTCGATAAACTGAAACACGAATATGCAAACCTACACAGCGATTAAATTAAAGCAAAAACAAATAAAAATATTACAAGCTTCCTTATAAATGTTATTTAATGAGGTATTTATTGACAACTCGACAAAAAATATGAAAACATAAAGAGAACAACCTTGTTAACATAAGTATTTACAAAAGCTTTAAGCAAGCTGGGGTATTGAAAAGCGCTAACAATACAGGTAACCGGTATTTAGTGGTTTTAATACTAGACCTCAAACCGAAAGCACAACCTAATTAGAACCGTTATGCACCAGTAATGATGATGATAGTAGTAATGATGGCGTTCCCTAGGTAGAACATAACGATTACCTAGAACGTAGAAATAATATAACGTAAAAATATATAAATTCTGCCAGTAGATTATTTTATTTATAATATATCTTGATTTTTTTCTAACCAAAAAAGGGATAATAACTTTCTTATATCGTCGATCTTAAAAAGGTTGACCACCTCTAACATTACAGACAGGGTTTCTCCCCTATCTGTAATCTTTACTACTTTGCATTAGACTTTAATATGTTTTTCATTGTTTAATTACTACGGACGAGCCAAAGCTAATATTAAAGAAAACAATTATGTTAGGTACATAAACCTACATTAGGAGCCAGGGACCTAACATTTATTAGTTAAAAATTTTTAGTGAAAAAAAACCATATATTTTCAAAATATTTAATATTTATAATTTTAATTAACTTTTGAGATACGGATTTAAATAGATATAGACGTAATATCTTAATGTGAGTAATTATAGTTTACTGTCTGGACCACAACTTTTCGTGTTGACAAACCAATCATTTCGCTGTCAAAATAGTCAACAAAAACTAAAAATTTCTGTTAAAAACTCGTTTTGTAAGTATTAATCTCAATACCTACAGCTTTATGATAAATGCTATAATGTACTAATAGAATATTAAGGTAACTTTTAAATATGAAACGAAAAATATGCATATCTAATCATTGTTAAAATTCACTTTATTTAATTAAAAACCATCAGAGAAATCGCTTAACTAATACCGGAGATACTGTGTATTATTGTTACATACTTCTGAAAAACGAATTTATATCCTCTTTATTAAATTCGGTTGAAATATAACTTGAAGCCTACAGATATTTTTCCCAAAACAGTCTAATTCGTTAAAGAACTAACAACCAAAACCCCACAGTAAAGTTATTAAACTATCGACTAATTCAAATCTAATTGCAAATGTAATCAGCCTTTAAAAAAACATTTCATTGCATATTTATGCCAAAATACTCAATCGATATTCAATTTTAACACTTTCACTGTTCGATTTGTAGACACAATATTAAGACAATAGAACTGACTTATATGTGGGTCACGGGACAGGGAAAGGGTTAAGATGTCGTTAAGTATCGTGCTCTCTCTATCAACTTAAGTCAAAGTGACTGGAACACCACGATTAAACGATATCTTCAAATTGAGTAGCGTTTGAGAATTTATCCACCAATATCTTAGAGATAGAGCTACAATCGTTTAGTTATTAAAATTAAAATGTTTTTAGAACTTACAAGCTTATAACTACGCTAATTCTAAGAAAACATTACTTTAGATTACAAAGCGTATTTCAACAATTATTAAAAATTGGACCTAAAAGCCTATAAAGTAATCTAGTTATATAGAACTGAAAACGTTAGAATTACATTTTTTTATATAAATTATAAATTGTGTTTAATATTCCAAGAACTACAAAATACTTTTTACTATTCAAATGTTTATTCAGACCAGTTCTAGACCAGTGGTTCCCAATTAATTCTTTCTGCGTACTACTAGAAAGAGTTTATAATACGGCGATTGTACCTTATGTATAACCTTTCAAAAAGTCAAGAGATCGTCCAAACCTCTACTTAATCAGGAGTGTATCCTTTTATATATATATTATATATAAAAGGGTACGCCCTTGATTAATATATATATATTACGCTTATAAGGAAACACTAGTCTAGACGCTAGTGGTATGCTATGAACTACAATAATTCCAAAGCCTCGTACCGAAATTACTAAAATAAACCAGTCTCTTTGTAAATAGTTTCAAATACTGTAATTTATTTATGCTAAAGATAAACCTGGCATTTATAGAGAGCATGTTATACACTATTTCCAAGAGCTTCACTTAAGTTATGGAGTCAAAACTTGTACCAATATACAATTATATTTGTTATTAAAATTCCAAAAGATTTATTCCAAAACAGCAATTGATCGGCTAACTGCTATTATAGACCATATATACTCATATACAGGATTATTTTTCAAATACTAGCCAAATTTAATAAATACGTTCAAAATATAAATACTGATATACACTTTTTGCAGTTTTTAAAAAATACGCGTAAATAAGGTTTTTACATTTATTTGAAAATATGCGAAATTGAATGTGATTAATGAGCAACATCGCCAGCGCGCTCGTGTGTGTACGAATCAATTCACAGAGCTTTTTCTATTACTATTTTCTTCCTTAATGACATGCCCGATATGACTTCTATTAAATCAATCGGCAGTAATATGAAATTTTGGGGGTCACTTGTAACTGCTTCCGAATTCAACACTCCTATTTATATTTTATTTAATTGGCTTTACGGCTCTGGGTTCTAGCCCTTCTGAGCCTATCATTTGTTTTGGAATCTTCATTTTTATATATTTTTTCTTCACAATATGCTGATGCGTCACATTGCGAAGTTTTTGACGACAGCTCAACCCATCGGACAGTTGATGACGACAGCCACTCAATTTCATTAGGCGCCCAAGCGATTAAAATAACTTGAGGTTTATATCAACTTCAAAGCACTTGTTTCGTTATTTTCTCTAATAGTTCACACGCGCAGACAATTCACAAAATCGCATCATCAAACCATTATTCAAGCGACAAAACAGGAGCAACAATCCGTCGACGGTCAAGTTCCCGCCAAAACTCCATTCAACACGTCTTTAACATAGTCTGCGTGTATTATAAAATACCGTTAAAATGCATTTTCACACATTTTGAATATAAAATATAAAAAGGACAATATTGTTTGAGTTTCTTTTTGTTTTTTAGCATTATTTTATATTACATATTCTGAGCCCCCTCCGCAAATTTGGCCGTATATTGCAAAATAACCCTGTATTTCTTCCGTGACAAAATCAGTGTTTTTGTCACGTGCACAAAGTTAATGTTTTTAAATCTCTTTAATTTAGTAGACATTATTTGATAAAAATATTATTGAATAAGATTAAAATTTAATTGTACAATTCCATTTATTTTTTATTTTTTAAAGTTAAAAAATTATAGGTATTTCCTATGTATTAACTCTCAACTTTTTATTTAAATCATATTTATATCACTTACTGGCAATGTTCACGTTGATAAAGTGGTGTCAAATGCATATACATATAGAAATCAAATAAAGATTTACTATGTATAATAGATAAACATGTTCCAAAAGCCAGAAAACTCTTAGCGAGATGTTGCACTAAACATTTAATTAAACGCTATTGAAATCTCAATGGGCAGAGATGATCAGCTGGTGCAAGTTATTTAGTATTCTGCCTAGATACTAGTATAAATACTGATCTGAATCATAAATAAAACCTTAAACTCTATGAATGCCGTACGGTGAAATTTTCAGTTGTAAAAATAATTTTATTATTTTATCATAATAAAATTATTTTTACAACTGAAAATTTCTAGAAAATGCTAGCCTTTAAAATAATAACAGTTGTTTCATAGGTTTTGTTTACAGCGTAATGAAATATAGATACTCCCATATACATATACAAGATTTATGAGTAATTAGTATAATATTGATTTTGATCATGCAAGGTGAAAACGCGTTGAAGATAACAAAATTAAAGAACACTAAAGTCCCAGATTTTTAACTTAAAGCTATAGACGCTGGTTAAACCATAAGCACATACTTGTGGAAGTGCCTGATAGTAGACCATAGTAACAAAGAGGTGAGAGATGATATTATCCTCGAAATATTACACTAGTTCCAACCTGTAGAGAGTTCAGCATCCGGGAGCCGATACAAGATTCATATGCTCGCCGTTTTCAGTGGCCGAGGTGAGCCTGTGCCGGAGAGCAAATGAAGCAACCACTCGAGCAACCTGTTATATGATACCAAAATTATATTTTCAACAATGTAACTTAAAATATTGTATAATACGTATGAAACATGTTTTTGACGGCGTTGTAGCATGTGTGGTTAACTCGGGTGGAGACTCGGGTTCAAATTCCGTACGGAAATTGGATGTGTACCCTTCAATTTATGCCTCCACAATATACGTGGAAACTACTGTGGAGATCAAATATATTAAATAAAAAGAGAAAGAGATATGGTAATACCTTAATATTATTAAAAGTACTATCAATATTATTTTAAAAATATTTTTAAATTATTTTGATAAAATTATTTTTTAAAAAAATAATATTTTTTGTAGAATTAGGGTGACAAACGAGCACACAGTCTACATGATAGTAAGAGGATGCTGTGGCTCATAGACATCTAAATCTATCTTAAATTAAGAATCAACATGCAGATGTGTTGTCACCCCTTAGAACTATAATGGAATGCCCCGTTTGCAGTAAAATGGGTCAAAAGAGCAGTCACAAGAACAGTAAAAATATTTCTAAGAGAAGACTAGGTTACAAAACACTCATGGATAGAGAGCAAGCAGTTAGAAGTAATTACAAAATAATACTGAATATTTAAACAAAGTTCCTTTTCCTTTTAATTGCACTAATATTTCAACTTTTCTGTTTCAAAACTAATGCGGGTACTACAATCTGTAAAGCAATATACAAAAGTTTTATATACATTAGTCACCAAAAAAAAATCGGCCCACCTATGTTTTTACTGCAAATCACGTTTTCCTTAAGCAAAACCAAACAAAATGTTTTAATTTGTTTGTTTACACCAATTTAATTACAGTAAAATCATCAAAATGATTTTTTACAAGTCATTTCGATTTAAAAATCAAAGTCCTTAATTTTGAAAGATTTTTTAAATTACTTTTAAATACGCTCTAATTTTTATGTCTTAAGTGTTATGTACACAATTGTTGCAATTTAATATTTCTCTCCACTTGCTCGAATGACGGCATGCATTCACCATTTAATGACCTTATCAAGATTTTGATGGTCTCTTGAGGGATTCGATTCCATTCTTCCCTAATGGTTAAGATTAAATCTAAGCCGTTCTGCAGTGCGGCGAGTTTACCAAAGGTTTCTAGAGACTGGGCAGTATCGAAGATCTGGATCTGGAAGACACAGGGTGACAACTCAAAGGGATGAGCGGTTTATATTGGTATCATATAGTCGTTTTATATAGGCATTGGCCGTTTGTTTGAACATTGCGAAGGCCTTCGATCGGGTTTGGCACAAAGCGCTTCTTTCGAAGCTCCCTTCCTATGGGCTTCCCGAGAAATTGTGCGATTGGATCACCAGCTTTCTTGCAGATCGGAGCATCAAGGTCGTTGTAGACGGTGCAATCTCCGATTACAAGCCTATTAATGCCGGTGTTCCACAAGGCTGCATGCTATCGCCAACGCTGTTTCTTCTGCATATCAATGATATGTTGCAAACCCGTAACATTCATTGCTATGCAGATGACAGCACTGGAGATGCTCTGTACACTGGCCATGCCAATATTTCTCGGGAAAACGTCTCCGAGTACCGGGACAAACTTGTGTCTGAAGTCGAGTCTTTGCTGAACAAAGTCTCGGATTGGGGGCAACTAAATCTAGTCCAGTTTAACCCTCAGAAGACACAAGTCAGTATCGGAATCCTCGCTGTCGATATATCCAGTGACGTGCAGTTTCGTGGTCACTTGGAAGAGAAGGCAAAATTGGCCTCTAAAAACGTGCTCAGCAAAGCGTGACAGTATTTCATGCCGGCACAGCGCCTGCAACTTTACAAGGCGCAGGTTCGGCCGCACATGGAATACTGTTCCCATCTCTGGGCTGGGGCTCCCCAGTGCCAGCTACTTCCATTCGACCGCATCCAGCGTAGAGCGACTCGAATCGTCGACGACCGAGTGCTTTCCGATCGGCTCGATTCACTGGCACTGCGAAGAGATGTTGCATCCCTTTGTATTTTCTTTCGCATATACCACGGAGAGTGCTCTGAGGAATTGTTCGGATTAATCCCAGCCGCCAAATTTCGTGATCGCACTACGCGGCAAACGTCCCTATACCATCCACACCATCTGGATGCTTGGCGGTCTACCACTGTAGGTTTCAGAAGGAGTTTTCTTCCGCGTACGACCTCTCTGTGGAATAGTTTACCACCGGCAATTTTTCCGGGATTTTATGACCTGGGGACCTTCAAAAAAAGAGCTTACTCCGTTCTAAAGGGCCGGCAACGCACCTGCAATTCCCCTGGTGTTGCGATTGATCATGGGCGGTGGTAGTCACTTAATATCAGGTGAGCCGCATGCTCGTTTGCCCCCTCTTCTATAAAAAAAGCTCTATGAAATCGACACCTATCTGGTGTTGATCTCCTGCTACGCTTACGTGAAGATTGGGGTGTGGGCTATAAGTGCCAGTACTATAAGAAGAAGACTTCGAAGATCAGACAGAATATAAGACCTCACAAGCCAGCAACAGTACTATAATTGACCACAGTTAATCCACAAGCCAGACTTCAAATTTTTTTTGATGACTAGTGAAAAAATATAAAACAGTCATACCTCCCCTGGAGTGTCTTCATGCACAGCGTGACCACATCTTGTTAAAACTTGCATTTGGAACTTGCCTATAATTAATTGCAAATATGTATTAATAACAGTTTCATTATCATGGGAGCCGTGGTAGCTCAGATAGTTAGCGCTCGCTGTAAATTTCGCAGTACGCGAGCAAACCGGGTTCGATCCCCACCGGCACCAATGAAATTGTTAATTGCAATTTTAAGTGCTGATTTACCACGTGTTCAGTTGCGAAGGAAAACATCGTGAGGAAACCTGAATGTCGGAGAATTAAGAAAAAAAATATTTTCAAGATATGTAAAGTTCGCCAACACGCATTGGGGCAGCGCGGCGGACAATTCCTTGCCCCAAAACCCTCTCAGAAATGAGCGGAGGCCTGTGCCCAGCTGTGGGACGTATATGGGCTGTACTGTAACTTTACTTTACTTTTTAACAGTATCATTACATAACTTTTTTATATAAGGGTAAAAAACCAGTACACTGTCTACCTGGTGGTAAGTAGATGCTGTGGCCCACAGACACACACGTCCTCAATTAATAATCAAAATACAGATGCGTTGTCACCCCTGAGGACTAAGATGGAATGCATAGCCAGTGACAAGGCGGTCTCTGGTTCTCTACACTCACTATACATATAAAACAACAGCAGGATTAAGTTGTTATTTTACTCTAGTATTATGTGAGTCATCATCACCTGACTAATAGAAACTTAAATCTATGCTCGATTAAGTATAAAATGTCTGGACAATACCCTTGAGGCCTATGCATAATTAATACCAGCATAAAGTATTCCAGGGTAAGATGTATATAGAATATAACTTTAATTTTCTATATGCGTTTCATAATGTGCCTTTACTGTAGAAAGGCGATTGATTAAGAAAAATATGAATGATTTTTCACCTTGCATTTGTCCCACTGTCAGTTCTCTATCAAGTCCATCGACGGAAGCGAGCAGGAGTAGCCTCGGAGCTCTTGTATGTAGAAATGCGTTAGACAGGCCTCCGAACCAGCCAGCCCAGTGCTTCTCAGTACGAGATAGGTCTATGCGCCATTTGTACCTGGAAATATAAGATTTACCTCTCAAACGCCAAGCGTCCAAATTTAACTGCTTCGATATTCCATTAAAATTCAAGAGGCCAAATTTGACCGCACTCACTTATGCTTAGAGATTACTTTTCTATGAAGAAGTTTGGCATTATAGAATCAATATGAAATTTTCTACCCTCTAGCGGAATAAAAAAAAACACTTAGTCTTTGGATATTAATTTATATTTTACGGTTATTACGTACGCCATTTTCATTTGGATGCTATAGTGTTGATTTTTGGATTTTTCTAGTGTTTTATTAGTGTTTTACTAGTGTTATATTATAAAATTGTTTCAAATGTTTTTGTGTGAATATAATTTATCCTTTTACGTAAATAATTTCGAGTAATATATAAAAATAATTGATTTTCACGCTGCCGACATCCGCTTGATATGTTTTTTTTTTTTAAATCAAAATACAATAAAATCTTTTTGTAATGAAGTAAACCCTGACTTTTGTTTAGACCACAGGATAGAGAATTTTGTATAGATTTTATAATGCCAAAGTTCTTCATAGAAAAGTAGTCTCTAAATATAAGTTTTAATGGTTTTAAGTGCTGTGGGTGTGTGCGGTCTCATGCAACCGCACCCACCCACAGCACTTAAAACAGCGGAATTTTATGCGGATTGAAGGGTTAAAATAAGTACTTAATTTGCAGGGAATCTAAAGATCCTTAGTTTATGGTAGATTTAAAATTCAAATCAAAATATGTATTGTATGTAAGTGTCTAATAAATTAATTTCTAATTACCTATCTTACCACTTACCCCCTTTTCAAGTATTACAATATTTGTTTGGTCACTAACTTATATATACATGATGATTAAAAAATATTAAATTAACTACTATTTTTTTTATTTTAGGCTTATACAAGCTGAAAAACCCTGTAGTTCCCGTTAACTGCGTTATCAGAATCAGTATTCAAGCGTATAGTTTTTTTTTTTCAGAAAACTCGACTATATTTTTTAAAATATAATTTTAAAATTGTATGTGGTTTTATTTCAAAACATATCTTCTAGATAAACAAAAACAAGGTATTCCCAAACACTTCGTTTGCCAGCTATAAACCATGGCATATTCTATTTTCTTTTTACTTTTACTAACTCATCATGGTTGGCTAAGTCATTTAGGTACTAGCCTTAATTGGGTACGCAGTCTTACACATGTTTTCCGTAATTTTTTATTAAATTAAACCCAAGATACAAATCATACAGCTGAGAGGACTCATCTTTCAGACATAATTACACTACGATAATATTAACGTGCAAAAAAAATAGTTTTTTCTTTCTTTCTTTCGATTGTAGTATTGTGCTCATTTTCTTCTCGCCACCTCGAGGGTAAGTTTTTGCTCTGTTTGCTTTGCAGTGTTTGCTCTCTGAACAGTATTAATCGCTGGGCTATGACCCATTTGTTAAACTGCAACACACATGTACATTTAGATCTTAAGTTTATGTATTATAATACTTTGATTTGTATATCTAGTTTAATCACTGAATTTACGTGTGTGATTGGAGAAACAAATAAACGCTTTTATCTGTCTATCTATTTATCTAACCTTGAGTAAAGACGAAAGAGTACTTATTAAGGAGAGCAAGTAGTTAATTTATCTCAGTCATCAATTAGTTCAGGATTAAAATTTTCAAAAATAGTTCTATGTGATCGTATATGCATGACACGAGGTTTAAGAAATTAGAGTAGCACTATTTCGGGTAATAACTACACTTAGACCTGTTTCATGTAGTAAGTTAGCACCAATTAAAACGTCTGAAGTTATTTCGTAGTCGGGTAGTACGTGAAACAAAATCTCTATAGGAATATGATTAATAGCTATTAATGTGCTGGTAGATATAACAGAGAACGAACCTATTCTACATAAATAGTTCACAACTTGATTCTTATGCCCTGGAAATTAATTCGCAATGGATTTACGCATAATGGAGCACTCGACGCCGCTATCGAAAACAGTATTTATAAGCAAATTACCTACTCGAACACGCACGATGTTTAAGATAGAACTGCATCTCAGCAACTATCACTCAATTAATTTATATTAGAAGTTATTAGTTTTTCGCGGCGAAAAAACGACACGAATGTGTGACCAGGCTTTTAACAAAATAAACAAAATTTACTATCACTAGTTGTAGCTAAAGGCGTCGACCGATTTTTGTCGAATGAAAGGACATTAGAATTACTTTTATTACGGCAATTATCAGAAGTATGACTGATCTTTTCGCAAATACTACAAGAAGAACTTCTGTTATCAAAAAAAAATTAAAACGTTTTTGGGGCGGTAGATTTGAATTATTTTGGGATGCAACGGGACGCTTAACACGAATGGATGAAGCAACGGATATCAATTCTGGCACCAAGTTGGCCCTAACATTCATTAACTCAATTCTAAGGAGTTCGTCACCCACAGTTCCGATAACGGCCTCTACAGCATCACTGTTTTCAAGTTTGTATTTCGTGACACGTCTCCATAGAAGCCATGCCCGAGCCAAGAACTCTGCCATATCTTTAGAAGAGTCGTAAACGTGTTCTCTAAATCTCAATACGTCACGCGAGTAACGGTTTTCCGGTTCGAAGGTGGTGGTAATGTTTTGACGCAAATCTTCCCACGTAGAAGTAGTCACTAGCCAGTTATCGGCCCACATTTTAGCACGTCCCTTCAAAAGGTTAGTGACTTTCATTCGAATGTCATAATCACCGAGTTGATAGGTGTATTTAGCCGAAGAAATGTGATTGCACCACTCACGAACACCCACATTACCATCAGGGTTGCTAGAGGGTAGAAAGACTTCAGTTATCTTCATCTTTTCTGGTGACCGAGCGCTGAGTCGCTCGCTCGTAGAACGCATCATATTGACCATTTCAAAAAAAAATCTTGTGGAATACCTTCGGGAGCTGCGGGCGCGCAACCTTCACGTGATGCAAGTCGTTGGGGATTGCCGGCACATATGGATCGCACGTGCGATCCCACTTCTGATGTCGGAGCGGAAACCTCGAGGTTGTTTTTATGGTGAGGCAGCACCACTGTCCCCATTTGACAAGGGTTCAGTCGTGCTACCATATATTTTTTTTTATAGAAGAGGGGGCAAACGAGCATGCGGCTCACCTGATGTTAAGTGACTACCGCCGCCCATGATCAACCGCAACACCAGGGGAATTGCAGGTGCGTTGCCGGCCCTTTAGAAAGGAGTAGGCTCTTTTCTTGAAGGTCCCCAGGTCGTATCGGTCCGGAAAAATCGCCGGTGGTAAATTATTCCACAGAGAGGTTGTACGCGGAAGAAAACTCCTTTTGAAACGCACAGTGGTGGACCGCCAAGCATCCAGATGGTGTGGATGGTATCGGGACGTTTGCCGCGTAGTGCGTTCACGAAATTTGACGGCTGGGATTAATCCGAACAATTCCTCAGAGCACTCTCCATGGTATATGCGAAAGAAAATACAAAGGGATGCAACATCTCTTCGCAGTGCCAGTGAATCGAGCCGATCGGAAAGCACTCGGGCGTCGACGATTCGAGCCGCTCTGCGCTGGATGCGGTCAAGTGGAAGGAGCTGGTACTGGGGAGCCCCAGCCCAAAGATGGGAACAGTATTCCATGAGCGGCCGAACCCGCGCCTTGTAAAGTTGCAGGCGGTGTGCCGGCATGAAATACTGTCCCGCTCTGCTGAGCACGCCAAGCTTTTTAGAGGCCAATTTGGCCTTCCCTTCCAAGTTTGTTATATTGTTTCCAATGAAATGAAAGAGATCTAAGATCACACACTTTTAATTTTATACCACCACAACTTTATTCTACACTTCTTTTTATAAAAACTCACAAATAATAATCACAAAGAAAAAGGTTTAAGATCACACACTTTTAATCTTATACCACAATAACTTTAGTCTACACTTCTTTTTATAAAAACTCACAAATAATAATCACAAAGCTTTACCAGGAAAATAGAACTACACCGACGAGCGCAGGAACTGAAGTGAGTCTATTCCCGCATTCGCAGCGTGACCACTTTTAGTAGATTTCTACTTTTTTAGTAGATTTGAAGCAAATAAGACGATAATCTAGTAGGATTAAATGTCTTAGTAGTATTTAGTAGAATTAAGAAACACATCGGTAGATTATGGTATTAATTCGCTATTAAAGAATATTAGGCTTAAAACCAAGCATCCACGTCCAAAAAGTTTTAATTTTGCAGTTGGCAGCACACGAAAGTGATTTGGAATTTCCTTATTACTGAATGGATGTTACTGTGGGCATAACAAATTGAATTTAAATTTCTATTAGATAAAGACTATTTTTATAAAACATGTCTTTCCACTTAGATCATTTTAAGTTACTTATATTAATGACAGACAACACAGTTTTATTAGTACTTTTCTGTACTTTAATTTTTATTGTTTGCTTTCACGGAAAAGAAGTGAAAATTCGTTGACAATGACAGTTAATACAAAAATGTTGATCATAAGTGATTGATTAAATGTAAGGTTTATTAACAAATGTGTTTTATTTCAATTCGTATCTATATATACCCAAAACGGCGCAAATATTACTCTAAAAATTAGTAGATTATAAAATGCGATCTAGTAGATTTCATTAGATTTTAGCAGTGTCTTTGGTAGATTCCCTCATTATAAAGTGTTCACGCTGCGCGTTCGTACAATAAGGAAAACGTAATAACGTCTTACGTGTGCTCTGATTGGTCTGATTGGACTGCAAAGTTTAGGCTTCGTCAACAGAAGATGTCTTTGCGGCGACACACACACACACACACATATATATATATAGTCGGAGCGGAAACCTCGTGGTTGTTTTTATGGTGAGGCAGCACCACTGTCCCCATTTGACAAGGGTTCAGTCGTGCTACCGTATATTGTATACCGTATGTTATATATATATATATATATATATATATATATATATATATATATATATATATATATATATATATATTATGACACCCACGCCTGTCACCCAGAGGGGTAGGCTACTGTAGAGACTACAAACTTCAATTTGGCACGATCCTGACACACCTTTCGCCTCTTTCACATCCATATACCACACCGAAGCATTCCTTTCTTAATCCTGGTCACATCATCTTGCAAACCACACTCTTCTCTTATCACACAATTTCTCACCCTGTCACTCAGATTCAGCCCTACATACTCCTTAACGACCGCATTTCTACTGCGTTCATTCTACTCTCGTGCTTCTTCTGCATGCTGCTTGCCTGATGCTTCTGCTGCTGATATTAACCATCTTTACTTATAACATATTTATATTAAGATACAAATTCTATAAAACAATTTGAGTTATATTCAACTTTACTATTATGTGTGATAGAGCCATTTTGCAGCTATATTCTGGTAGTAGCAGGAATAAGTCGGCTTGAATGGGGAAGGACCTGAAGGTAGAGAACCGGAGACCCTTTTTACTGGAAACGAGGCATTAAATCCTGTCCTCTGGGAAATAAGTCCTAAGAGGATAGTTGTAGATGTCTATGGGCTACATAAACCACTTACCACCAAGTAGATTGTACGCTCGCTTACCACACTTATTCTATAAAAATAAAAAATCTAAAAATACTCACTTCATTGCAGCACCATCCCCAACAGCGTTAGGACGAGCGAAATGCGCGTCGTCAGCGATGCTGTCGTCGATTTTAGAGTTGTTTATATCATTTTCAGTAATGCGCTCATCATTTTTAGGGATGCTCTCATCTTTTTTAGTGTTGCTCTCATCATTCTTAGGGATGCTCTCATCATTTTTAGGGATATTTGCGCCGTTTTCGGTGTTGCCGTCACCGTTCTTAGCGTTGTTCGTGTCGTTTTCAGCATTGCTCGCGACGTCTGCAGTATCGTTCTTAGATTGTACGACGTCGTCCCTCGTGTGAGCGTCATTCTTGGAGTGTATGGCATCATTCTCGTCGGTCTTTGCGTGTTTAGCGTCGGTTGCGTCGGATTCGTCGTTATCTTCATCGTAGTCGTCGCTCTCCTCAGCGATGCGGTCTGCATGAGGCGCGTGTCTGGCGGCGACCGGTGTATGGACCATTCCATCGCTGCTGTACGACTCCACCTCGTTCGTAGCCAGGAGACCAGTCTGACAGCTAGTGATAAACGGTAAAAATTAACACACATATAGGTGATTTTAAGGTACTGTGTATATATGTGTGCACATAAATACAATAACATAGAAACATACATATTAAATATAATTATAATGCAGAGGCTAAGATACCACAAATGCAGTAAGGCGATTTAAAGTAAGCCATAAAATGGGTTATTCATCTATATCGAAACATTAATAGTTTTATAAGTATGATGAGACAAAACTGTGTGTATATGGGCCTCTTCTGTTTTGGGGAGGTTATCCTCCCCATATTTAATTAATTTCTCTACCTAAAGTATAAGTAAGTAAGTATAAGTAAATGCCAGCTTACAATATTGTTATATATTTATGTGTGTTAAACTATATATTCAAACTTCTCATACGCACACCATAACTGATTTAATGTTTCACTTTTGAGTAAAACTCTAGTTTGTTATATTCATTGTTTGTGATATGTGATTATTCTATGGCATATTGTACATCAGTAACAGATGAAATAGAAAACATTACCCCCCAAAGAGGGTCATTGTGTAAAAAAGAGACCAGTGTAGATTCTCACGCCGTTTGTTCTCCAGTTAGGGATTACTCGTTTTATTTCAAAATTAATAAACATTATAAAAGATGTTTCTTTTAGTAAATCAGAAGCAGAGAAAATTCAGATTTACTATTAATGTTAGTATAATATTAAATCAACTTACTTCAAGATCTGACTGGGCATTGAAACTTTCGCAGAATCTACATTCCTCACTTGACCACTCCGTACACTGTTAACAATAAACAATACAATAAGTATCCAAGATTAATAAAAATCTAATGTCCTTAAGACCAAATCCCCGTCACGGCGCTTAGTCTCAATTTAGACTAGCCATCTCTAGTTGCTACTGAGAATTTGACACAAAAACCCTATACCCAATTTTTTTGGCAGAATTGGGTTGTATTCATACGGCCTTATTCCAAAACACTGACTAAATATAGAACTGGGGTTAGTACTAAGTTTATAGCACGAACTAAATAAAACGTTATTACAACACGAAGACTATCTCTAGTTCTAGTTCTAGTAATAAGACCAATACAGTTTACAATGACTAGACCAACGAGGCAGAGATTAAAATTCTAACTGGCTGCAAAGGTTTTTTTTTCTCTTTATTAGGTTCAACAACAATTGATAACACTAACACATGAAATTAATACAATTACTTAAAAGTATTAACACAAGTGCAACAATTACTTAAAGGTAAACTCCGCATGCATATAACTTTATAAAAAAAACTGAAAAAAGCAATAAGTTGTTCCTCAACTAAAATTAAATACATATTTATTAGTAAGATTAGTGCTGCATAAACTAAAAAAAAAAACTTTAAAAAAAACTAAGAAATCTATTTTAATTTACGCTATTAACTTGTACATTAACGGAGACACTTAGAGAATGTTTTGGGTGAGTCAAAGTGAATGTCTATTTGATCGCTATATCCATTAATAACTTTGCAGAACCTGGCATAAGGAGAATTCTTACCCAAGACAGTACTTCTTAATGGTGGACTAAGTGGTGCAATAGAGCTGCGAGGTAATCTCGAAGGTAAACGAAACTTAAAAAATTTCATTAAACTGGGGCAATTAAATGTAGAATTAAATATTTTATGTACAAAAACTGCATCATTATACTTTCTGCGACTTTCTAAGGTTTCTAAATTAAAATGATGCAATTTACTATTATAGGACCGTAGCTTTTTGCTTTACCAACACAAAATGCTAGATGCCAGAGGAACCGCTTTTGAACACGTTCGATACGTAATGAATGTGTAGCATAGTGTGGCCTCCAGACCACACTACAATATTCTAAAATATTACGAACTAGACTGTTGTAAAGAAATATTTTGGTTTAGAAATGCATATTTTTCGAGTTCCTTATGACAAAACCCAACATTTTAGATGCTCTCATAATTATGTTAAAAAATTAACTTTTGTACCCCATTTGGACAACATATATTACGCCAAGATCCCGAATGGTCTCTACTTCCCTAATTTTAGTATTATGAATAAAGTAATTTACATGTATTAAATTTTGTTTTCTGGAGTATTTAACATGATAACATTTACTTGTATTTAAGTCCATTCTGTTGTTGCAGCACCATTGGATTAGTCTATCAATGTCACTTTGTAATAATTTAGTATCATCATCACTCTTAATTATTCTCATAAATTTTAAGTAATAGCATATAAAAAATATTTTGAAAACAGAAAACAATTTTTAATATCATTTATGAAAAAAAGAAATAAGACTGGTCCCAAATGAGAACCCTGAGGAACACCGGAACTTATAGTTTTAGTACTTGATTGAAAACCATTAACTGCAACTTAGAAGGTCCTTTGTACTAAATACGAATTTAACCATTTGAGTAACGAGCCACAAATCCCGTAGGTACACAACTTAGAAATCAAAATCTTATGCGAAACCTTGTCAAAAGCTTTGCTAAAGTCGGTATAAATAACATCAGCCTGATGGCCCATGTCAATAGCCTCGTACAAGAATTCCGTAAAAGGAACTAAATTCGTAATAGTGGACCGAGACCTGAAGAACCCATGCTGATGGTCACTTATATAGAGGCTTAAGTGCTGTTGAAGATGATGACAAATCAACGACTCAAATACCTTGGCAAAGGTTGACAAAATTGAAATGGGTCTATAATTGGAAATGATATCGATATTTGACGACTTATGTATGGAAAATACTTTTGCTATTTTCCATTTTGAAGGAAACATGCCAGATGCTAAAGACAAGTTGTAAATTACTTTTAAAGGATATATCAATTACGAAGCACATTCTTTTATAAAAAATGGTGGTATTTCGTCTGGCCCTGCGCCTTTATTACAATCTAGTCCTTTGAGTTTTTTAAAAATTTTATCATGTTCTATTTTTGGATTTGAGAGACATATGCTGTTATTTACTAGTGATTGTAAGTAATCGGACATGCATTCGTCATAACTATCATCATCCTCTAGGCTATAAACGGAAGAAAAGTAAGAAGCAAACATTTCACATATAACTGAACTATCTGAGCTGGAAGATGATCCATCGCTCATGGTTGTCGGAAATGTACTTGATCCATCCCTCTTGTCTTTCACCATCGACCAAAATAGTTTGGGATTTTTCGAGAGTGTATCTTCACATTTTTTCAGATAGCGATTGTAACACTTAGTTGCTAAGTTTCCACAATGCTTGCCTATGAGTTTTAATTCGATTCTATCTAACGGATTTTTATATTTATTATATCGCTTCCGTATCCTGTTTTCTTCATTCAATTTATGATCAAACCAAGATGGAAATTTGTAAGTTTTCGATTTATAATGAGGTACAAAATTTTGTACTGCTATGTATAATATTATATGGTAATCTAGTTTCATTATCTCCGTGAATCACAATATTAAGAGGTGGATGTTGTAAGTCAATTTTACTTAAAGCATCAATAGTTTTGCTTACACTACAAGATGAGATCGTTGTTAAAACAAGTTCAAGTATATGACCGGCTATATTAGTCACACGATTGTATTGAACTAGGTTGTTAACGTTAGCAAAATTTATCAATGTTTAGCTAAGATTTGCTATTGAAGTGTAGGTTGGGTTTCCTATAAGACTCCAATCTACATTACTTAAGTTGAAATCCCCCACAATACAAACATGTGAGTTTACAATCTGTTCAAAAACGTTATAGCAATGATTTATATAATGCTAATGCTCTAGTACCACCTCGTACAGGTGGTGGTAAATAAACTACACAAAAAGCAATTTGACGGATAGAATGTGACAAAGGAAGTCCATAATAACCCATAAATCTTCACAGCTACTTTCCCAACACTGAATGCGTTTCGATTTAATATTCTTCTTTATAGCAATCGGCACTCCTCCTCCTTTTTTACGGCTTTGTAGATTGGAACTTTCTCTATCCCTCCTGTATACCACGTATCTGTTATCAAACAGTTCACCAGTCAGAACTGCGCTATTCAGCCACGTTTCTGTCAAAATTATGATATCGTAATCATTACAGCAAACGTTTTGATAAAATGTTTGTGTTTTCGTATTTAAACCTCTACTATTCTGGTAATATATCTTTAATTTTTTGAATTTTATTCTGATATTTCTGTTACTTTCACAAAGTATGTAAGGATGTGTAGATATACGGAAGTGAGGTTATACTATTTTACTTAAAGTGTCCGAGTTTCTTACGTAAATATATTCTGAGATTTCATCTTTTCTAACGAAGATTTTACCCTTTCTTACCCAAAGGTATTTATATCCTTTTTCTTTTGATTTCAATCTAGCAGCTGCATGTAAAGCTTTATTAGATGGAGACAAATGCTCGACGACATAAACTGGCTTTTTGATACCAGTATAACCTATGTGCACGCTGTTGAGTTTGTTTTGCGGATTTGATTTATTGAAGCTGATAACTGCAGCCAAAATCTGATCACGTACTTTAGGAGAAGCCAATTGGATTACGATAGATCAAGGACGAGTGTTGTTAGAACTCATTTTAGCTATCCGGGTACAGTGAAGTATATCTTCATCTTTTAACTCACATCCAATTACAATTCCCAGCTGTTTGACAGTCGAGTATAAGTTTTAATGTTTGTTTTCAGGCAAACACTGAAGCTCCAAATTATTGGATCGAGATTACTGCTCCAAATAATTAAGTCGTTGCAACATGTCAGAAACAGTATTTCCTAAATGAGAATTTATATCTTGCAGTGTTTTAAAAGATTTTTTAGCTGCGAGCTGTTCCGACTCGATTTCCTCAATTTTTTTATTAATAAAGGACATAGATTCTTTAAGGTCCCTCATTCCGTTTTTTATAGGTTCCAGCTCCTTAGTGATAACACCGATCATACTATTATTTAGTTGTTTTAGCATATCGTTTAACTCTTTCTTAATAACCTCTTGGACAATTGTACGAACGTTTTCACTTGTAACGGGACTTGCTTTTGGAGGAGAGTTTAATGCCGGTCTTTTATTTCCTCTGGTCGTAGGAGTAGTACGAATAGGTGTGCAGTCTTTTTTTGAGGTCTTTGGTGCTGAATTTATACATGCCGGACATTTCCATTTGTCATAAGCCTCAGAGTTCTGAGCGATTTCAGGAATGGATAAACATAAAAAATGGTAAGATTTATTACAGTGCGTACAATTAATGAACTGTTCAAATTCTTCAATTGATTCATTAGAGCAACATCCCCATAATTGCAATGACACAGCCATAATAATTAATTTTAACTTAACTTATTAAGTGAAATGAAATTATCTGCTTTCTTCGCCGTATGAATTTAATAAATATCAACTCCAAGCTAAGGCCGCCGTCGGAATCGGTGTTAAAGTGAAGATACGAAAAAACGTCTTAAGCGCCGTGCAGACTGTGTCGCTTACGCGTTTTTTCAAAACACAACTCATTAACACTAACTGACGGTAAACTTATGTTAAAATGTTTAAACAAAATATTAGAACACTTGACATACACCACTTTAAATGAGTTAAGCACTGTATAGAATAATAACTAAAGTGTTAATACACTTGTTACAAAACTTATTTTTCTTAGCACTGAGTTTAAACATAACAATACGATATTTTGAGGAGCAAAGATAAAACATGTAGTCTAGGCGGTATGTCAAATACGAACTTCAATTTTCTTTGCTTTATAAATGTAGAAAAAAAAACTAAAACCATCGGAATATAGTGTATATATAGTTTATAATAATGTTCACGGGCGCGGAAACTTGGCCACTCGTGAATTGCATTGAAACGTTGTGCAGTGCTGATTATTTGCACTGAAACGTTTTTTTAACAGTAAATTAAGGCTAGATGGATTCAATAAGTGTCTACTGGTTTTAGAACGTAGAAATTTAATGTTTACTTTTCCAAAAATTTTATTTTAAAAATAAAATGTTTTCACTAAAATTAACATCTTTCCATTGTTTAAAAACACTACAAAGTAAAAAATTAAGTCTGTTTCTTTATTGTCTATCAGTTTTAATATCGGGTGTTTCTTCCTCTAGCCCTGATAACCGCCTACATTCGATCAGGCATGCTTTGAATGATGTTTCTGAGAACTTGCGGTACGCTGTCTCATGCGGCCAGTGCTCTATTTCAAGCTCATTTAGAGTTCGTGGCAGTTTGGACTTTATCTTTCTTTTGAGCATGCCCCCACACATGCAAAATTGAATTTAAGTCCGGACTACGAGCTGGACACTGTAATTTTTGTATCCCAACCTCTTTCAGATATTCCTCTACACAATGTGCGACGTGTGGGCGTGCATTATCGTGTATGAGGAGGCATTGGTTGTGTCCAATGAACTCTGAATAAGGCATTACATGCTCCTCAAGAACTTCCTCGATGTATCGAGTAGCTGTGAGCCGATTATCGACGATGACCAACTCTGTACGCGCGTCGGAACTTACACCTCCCCATACTATTATTGAGCCTCCATGGAAATTCACAGTTTGCATGGTGGTAATGGGTAGAAACCTTTGTCCTCTTTTTCTCCACACTTGTCCTCGACCGTCTGGAGCACGTAAAGCTGTTCGACACTTGTGACACATGTTCTCTTGCGAACTGAAGTTGGGCTACTCGGTGCTGTCCGAGAAGTTCTGGACCTCGTGCTAGTCTACGAGCTTTTAAATTCACTTCCTCCATTCGTCTTCTCACCGTACGCTCACTAACATTAACGACTCTTGCGATTTAGAGCCGCTGCGCTGGCGTATCTCAACAGCGGTCAGGTAGCGGTTTCCCAATGTGCACCTTACGCCCCCACTGCCTGGCCTGCGGGTGTAGCGGCCTGTCTCCTGGTATCGTTTCAGTGCATACTGCATTGAGGACCGTGGTACATTAAGCACAATAGCAACTTCACGCTGTGTCAGCCCTCGGTCTATTAATGCTACTGCTTGTGCGGGTGTTAATGGAATTTCTATTGATTTTAAAGCACCTTTAGTTACTGAATTAAGACACAAGATCACAACCCTCTAACTACCTTGAACTTGAAGGTAAACATTTTTTGACATACCTGCATAACAAACATTCATCCGAAACACTTACAGCTTCGCTATCGCGTGATAAGTGCTTGGCTAAGATTCCTTGCCGCTGAATGAAGTATTGATTCAATAATATAATTCCTTAAAAATATGAGCAGATGGAACTGACCTAACTTACTTTACACTTTTACTAAGTGATCGGACTAATTTTTTGCCTAGACGTCTGTCTGGGACAACCAGCGAGCGAGAAGCACTGCTGTTTCTCCGTCTGGGGTGGGGGGTGGGGGGGTGACGGGGTGTTGGGGTGGGGGGGATTTTATGGTAATCATCATATATAATCTGAAGGTATTGGCTGCGTTTGGCAGAAAAAAACGCTAAGAAGCGCATGTAAGCAAAATAAATATGGTAACGTAAGCGGTAAGCGCGCTGTTAAATAGCTATTTTCAGACACTAAGTTAGCTTTAACCGGGGAACCTAACCTAATTTGAATATATGTTCGTGAAGTATTCATATTAAAAACTTACCAATCTATAGTAATTATGTTTATTCATGTCATTATATTACTTGAAACTAATTGCACAAAACAACTTATAAACACTACTTCAAAACAAACAAAATAAAGAAGCAAAATGGCGGATTGTGTCAGCGCTACTGAAGTTAGTAAACATGTCCTGGCTTAAAACTGTATAGTTTCGCCATTTTGCTTACAAGCGCGCGCGCAGTATATTTACAGGCTGTGAAGTGTTCCATTTTAGTACTCAGAGGTAACGAAACACCTGTAGTCTTCTTTGTTGGTTGCAGCTATCCATGGGCTACAATTGCCATTAGGTGGATGGTGATGTTACCACCCATACTACCCAAATGTTAATAACCTACAACCTCTAAAACAACTTTGTGGTATCTATATTAGTAAGCGAGTAAGTTGAATGGCTGTTGTGATCTAAATCAGTGTGCGATCCCCAGTGACAGTATAAATGAAACAGTGAATTGTATTATCATTTGTGCAACAATATAAGAAAACTAAAAACTGTGTAGGGTGGCCAACCACTAGAAGGAGTGATGACCAGGTAAGACATACGTCCATGGATCTAAATGACTCCAGATGATCCGTAGGACCATGCTTTGTGGCATTGCTCGGAGGCAGCCTATGTTCAGCTACGAACTTGTGAAGGGCTGTAATTATGATCTTTTTTTTTTTTTTTTTATAGAATAGGGTGACAAACGAGCACACAGTCCACCTGATGGTAAGTGGTTGCTGCGGCCCATAGACATCTACATCTATCTTCCATTACGAATCAAAATGCAGATGCGTTGTCACCCGTGAGGACTGAGATGGAATGCCTCATTTCCAGTAAAAAGGGTCTCCGGTTCTCTACACTCACCATACGAAATACAGCAGCATTAAGCTACTATTTCACGCTGGTATAATGAAATGATGATGAAAGGAAGACATTATATTGTGAGTATAAATACAAAAAGGCCAGATATGAAATTTATTATAAATACATCCTCATTATTAAACAGTACTCAGTACAGTACAGCTTAACAGGATGTGATACAGGTCACATACCGAGCACGCCAGCGATAGCACCAACAAACATACTGCTGAATGTCCCTCAAAGGCGACAGATTGTTGTAAATACATGATACAAAAAAAATTATAAATACATACCACCATTCTATTGCATGTTCGATACTTTTGAAATGTGTGGGTCTACCCCTAAGAAAACTCTGCATGCTGGCCAGAGCTTCCATCGCCGTTCCTGAAATAAATAATACAAGCTTTGAACAAATTTTCACAGCGTGCCAGAAAACTTTTACAGCAGTTCGTCAATTCAATTCAATAAGATTATTATAAGTGGCAATCAAAGTTAAGGACTGATTTAATAGTCACTATTATTCTACTATTAGTGCATATTTAATGTTCAACATAATTCAACATGATATTGTATGATAGCGCGAGTGGTACACAGGCTGGTTTACACAACTCAGTGACTGAGCGCATATTTTGCGTGTAGGCAGGAAGAGGATTAATGCTAACAAGCACATAGTCCACTTAATAGAAAGATCCATACACATTTATATCTATCCTCGATAAAGAATCAAAGTGTGGACAGATACGCATCTGCATGTCTAAGATGGGATGTCTCATTTCCAGCAAAGAAGGGTCTCCGGGTCTCTACACTTGCCATACAAAACACAGCAGCATTAAGCTGTTATTTAACGCTGGTATCCTGTGAGAGTGTGGTCGTATCCCGGTCGAGCCCACCCATTCGTGCTACAACCACAATAAAGCTGAAGCATGGCTCTACCATGTGCATCCTAACATTGGATTATGCTTAAGCCCGATACCTTTTTTCTTAACTAGTATTTAAGTCTAATCAAGCAATAATTCAAATTAATTTAGATGTAAAAGAATTTCATTGCAATAATTACTTATTACTTTTAGGTCCTTTTTAGTTCCTTCATGACATAATTAGACGGTTAACCGATACAAGAAAAACAATTATATTATATGCAGCTTAAACTTCAAATTTAGTTATAAAAAAACCTTATAGGAATTTTATTACATTGAATATAGTACACTTGCTTGACATTACAAGAAAACCAATTATATTATATGCAGCTTAAACTTCAAATTTAGTTATAAAAAAACCTTATAGGAATTTTATTACATTGAATATAGTACACTTGCTTGACATTACAAGAAAACCAATTATATTATATGCAGCTTAAACTTCAAATTTAGTTATAAAAAACCTTATAGGAATTTTATTACATTGAATATAGTACACTTGCTTGACATTACAAGAAAACCAATTATATTATATGCAGCTTAAACTTCAAATTTAGTTATAAAAAAACCTTACAGGAATTTTATTACATTGAATATAATTGTGGGGATAATAATGGCATTACCTTCAACAACATCAATAACAGCAATGCCTTGTACATAATTATCGAGCACAGGCGAATGTGCCGCACGCACCGCAATAGCTCCGCCCATTGAGTGACCCAAGAGGATAAGAGGCGGCGGCTCCTCATTATATAGCTTAAGTATGACTTGCTCCACATCCCTATAACGAAACAAAATAAAATTTATGTCTCTATTTAAAGTTCTAGTACCTGTGCGACCAAATTTTGTTTGATGTTAAAAAAACATATAATTTTCTCAGTGATGACACACACTTTTTTTTTGCGCCCGAAGCAAATATGGGCAACCCTGCGGAAAGCGGGGGAGGGAGGTTGGGAATGCTCATAGCATACTACGCAGCCGGCTGCTTGGTTATGTGACGACTTTTACCCACTAAACCCAACCTTTTAAGAACTGGCTTAACGATCTAACTAGAGATCTCTAAGCCGTATACGAACACGACCCTCCTTGGCAGAAAGGAGGGCGCAAAATGACACACACCTACTTTTTTTATAGAACTGAAATGACAAACAAACCCACAGTCCACCTAGTCTGATGCTATCCATGGATACCTGTAGCCAACATCAAACAAAAAAGAGTAGATGAGTTGTCACCTATGCGGACTAAGATGGGAATGCCTCAATACTCGCTCTCTATACCCTTCAGGCTGGAACTCAGCAGTGCAAGCACTGCTGATATTTGGTGGCTATAGGATAATTATTCATTTTATACTGGTTGATGGTTTTTAACATCTAGAAAAAATAGGGTGTATCAAGTGAACGGAATAGAAGACCAGTATTTTTTGAATTTTTTACTTTTTCATTTTTATATAGAATTTATGTGTATAATATGTCTTGTATGTATGTGTATCTCTAATGTACTTACATAGTACAAGTATATATAGGTATATTTATGAGCAACGTTTAATATAAATTTATAAAAGTAATTATGGAAATGTATTTCATAAAATACACCCAGGCGGATTACGCGTGTATCTGTGGTTACCCTGCAGCATTACGCTGAGTCATAACCTTTTCATTGGCTCGATACACACCCCATCACTCGTAATATTAATCTACTAACTTTTAACTGTTTATTATTTTATTTTTATGATTTGTACAGTCCAGTGAATAAAGGTCTTTCTTTCTTTCTTTCTAGTAGAAATTGATCTGTCAATAAATACTACTATTTTGAAATAAACTTTCGTGACTAAAAAATAAAAACAAAAAATTTAAACTAAATAAATAAATCAATTAAAGACTATCTAAATTAAAATAATATGCACCAAATTATGGCATTACCATACCATACCATGGCACTAACATGCATTTTAGAAATAATTTTCTGCCTCACACAACAATATAGTGGAATTTACTGTCACCAGTGGTTTATGCGGACAGATATTTTATTTTATTTTTATTTTTATTTTATTTAAAAGGTACACCAACAGTACATGTATACATATTATAAGTTACATTTTTATAGTGTAATTACTTATACATATACCTATTATAGGTGCACACAACATTGACAGATTATATTAAGTAACAACATTATATATACATATCTGAAAATTTTAAAACAATAAAATAGTAAAATTCACCAAAAAAAAAATACTAAAAACTTAACTAAGAACAATTGCCTCTTCACAAAGGGCCGACCAGTTTTCGTTTAAATTTAATCAACGAGTCGTGGAAAATGTCAAATGTTTCGATATTCATCTCGTTGTACTGTGCGCAACATCTGACGAGAGGAGAGTGGCGTCCAAGGTTAGTCCTCACAGAAGGCAAGGCAAAAGTTTTTTTGATAGGATGTCGGGGTATGCGAGCAGGCACCGTCAATTTAATACGTTCTAGGAGCTCATTACATTTTATTTTGCCGTTGACAAGTCCGTGCAAAAACACCAAATCCTGATTCCTTCGACGGCTACGCAACGATTTCATTTTAAAAAAGACAAGACGATGCTCATATGGTGACCGGTGTGACACGCCCTGCGTAATAAATGCCAAATGCCTAGTGAATCTACGCTGAATACCCTCCAAGCGTTGAGAGTGAACAGCATATACAGGGTTCCATGCCACGCTAGCGTATTCCAAGTTACTCCGAACCAAAGCATTATATAATATTTTTCGGGTGTAATTTAAACGGAAACCCGCAGTACTTCGCCTGAGAAAACCAAGCATTTTCGAGGATTTATGCACAATATTGTTAATATGTGAAGTGAATTTAAGGTGCTTGTCTACTGTTACACCTAAATCTCTTATTTCTTCTACTTCAGTTAATGTTGAGCCGTTAATTTCATAAGTTGATGGGAAATGATTTTTCTTTTTTGTGAATTTGATATGGTAGCAATCAACGTTTAGGGTCATATCATTTGATTCACACCATGTGTGAATACTGTCTAAATCCTCCTGGATAAGTTTTATGTCATGGGAAGAATTGATTGCTCTGTAAATTTTTAAATCATCTGCAAATAAGCTGAATTTACAGTTTTTTTATGTGCACCGCTATATCGTCAATAAATATAAGAAATAGAAGTGGGCCTAAGTGAGATCCCTGTGGGACTCCTGACGATGCAAAATATATATCTGACTCAAAACCCCCAACAGCAACAACCTGGGGTCTCATACTAAGGTAAGATCTAAACCAGTGAAGCAAACTACCATGTATCCCTTTCATTTGCAATTTTGTTAAAAGTAGTGCGTGATTTACTTTGTCAAAAGCACTGGTAAAATCTGTGTATACAGCATCAATTTGACTACCACTATCAACCTCCAGTGCAATTTCAGAAATAAATGAGACCAAATTAGTCTTTGTTGAGCGGCCCCTGCGGAACCCATGCTGGTACTCAGTTAGTGAAGTATCTATGTGGCTAATAATTAGTGGATTAATCAGAGACTCGAACAATTTCGAAAATGTGGATAAAATGGAAATCGGCCGGTAGTTTTTAACGTTGCTTGTTTCACCTTTTTTGTATACAGGAACTATTTTTGCTTTTTTCCATTCCTCGGGGAACACACCATCTCTGAGCGAACAATTGAAGATCATAATTAATGGTTGAGACAAAAGAGATCCACAGGTCTTTATAAATAGAGGAGGTATTTTATCAGGACCGGCTCCTTTCTGTATGTCTAATCGTTTAATTGCTCTTAAGGTATCATTTTCAGAAAATTGAATATTCGATAAAATAAGTGGCGATAAATCCTCGAAGATGTGATTTGTTTTTTCAAAATTTGAACTGAACGTGGAAGCAAAATGTCTGGCGAAAAGAGTGGCTACTTCGGAACCAGATTCTGCAATGAAATCGTTTAATTGCATTTTTGAGGGAAGAGTTGACTGGTTGCTATTTTTGTCTTTTATGTATTGCCAAAAGGATTTGACATTACGCGATATTCCATTCTCAATATTTGTCTTATAGTCACTATAGCACTTGTCAATAAGCTTGTGACAGCGGCTCCGTAAGAGGTCATGTTCAAATTTGTCACGTGGATTACCATATTTCCGATATCTGTTGCGTAGCTTATTTTTCTCAGATAGAAGTTTAATAAGGGTGTGGCTAAACCATTTGGGGTATTTACTCTTGGAAGGACAGCGCTTGGGGACAGATCTATCAATAATTAATCTTAGCTCACCATAGAATTTTGTAACCATTTCATTGACGTTGCTACAGCTCGAAAACCTCTCCACCCAATCTATACACTCCAAGTCCGAGGCAATTTCCTCGTAATTTGCCCTATAGAAATTGTGGTCAGTTCGTTTCTTAGGCTGGAGATAAGTAAAATTTGTTTTTTGCAACGTTACTAAAAGATTAGGATGTTTACAGTCCAGCCTACTCAAGAGTTCTAGAGGCTCCGAGACATCAACACCGGGAAAGTTGCTCATAATGAGATCTAAGTATCTGCCGTCACTGTTTGGTATGTTGTTAAATTGACTAAAGTTGTTAAGAGACATGAAATCAATAAGACCGCATCCGAGGGTACTATTGTAATTAGATGGAACCATTTCAGCAATATGATCATGATCTCTACTCCAGTTAATGAATTCTAGATTAAAATCACCCATAATTAGAACGTTATTGGGTTGGTTCGTTACGTTAGATATGACCCTTCTAATATCAGTGATTTAAAGCAATCGAATTAAATTTGTTTGTAATTAACTGACATCGTAAAAAAATTGATCAACCAAAATTTTATCTCTATGGGAGTGTACTGTATTCAGCAGTAGACTTTTATAGGCTGTAATGGAGAACAGAACCAAACTTGAATAAACCCACTACACTATTTAGCAGGGACAATCACCATCCATTTAGACCAACAACATGTCTAAATGGATTGCACAGCTTTTTTTATGTATACAGAGTTATTTTGCAATAACTGGTCAAATTTGCAGAGAAGGTTCAGAATAGGTTAGATATAGGCAAATGGTGAAGAAAAATTAGTTTAAAAAAAATCTGAAACATTCTGTTCTTTCTATCTTTTAAATTCAAAATTCATGTTAATGCATTATTTTAACTAATTTTACTGCGCACGCACACATCGTAAGGGTCGGATCGGTAGGCGAAAACGTTGTTGCCCGTAAATCACAACATTCAATTTGGAATACTTTCAAATAAAATTAGAAGCATTATTTACTTGTATTTTCAAAAACTTATATAATGGTATATTATTATTTACATATTTGAACTTAAGCATAAAATTTAGCTAGTCTTTGAAATATAACCGCTATACACGGCCTGCAAGTTGCAGCATGAGGCAATCCATTACAACATTTCATCCAATGGATGTCATAAGAGGCGACAGGGGTAAACAAAACAGAAGATGGGCAGCATCTTATACTCTTAGACAAAGTAATGAATCACTGAAAAATAATAATACATTGCCAATAAACCTTCCAAGGTGGCAAATATTGTCTCCTCTACGACTCAATCTAAGTGAAAACCTATGTTCAGCTGTCGCCTTTGATAGGCTGTATTGAATGCATGACAAATAATGTATAATCTAATTGTGACTGTACGAAATTATGAATTTAATTTTGTCTAAAGGACTCACCTAACCAATGTGTCAATGTTCAAGTCATCAGGATCTTTCACTTTAGTCTCACCATGGCCTCTTATATCCATGGATACAACTTGACAGTGGATCATATTTGTTATTTCTTCCTGAAAATAAAGGAATAATATAGTACTAAAACAAAGAAACAGTGGAAAATAAACCCGTAGATGGGTGCAGCACCTTCCTAGCAACAACAAAAAAATGCAGTATTCTACCTGTGACATGCAATAAACAATTTGAATTTGAATTTGCTTGCCAAATGTGGCAACTGCGTAGGGTTATCACCCATACTATAATATATATCTTACTACATTTCAGTCAATTGTACTATATATTATAGAAAAATAATATAGTATGGAAAATACTATATTTTATCTCTAATTCAATTGTTGTGGTTTCTATATGAAGTGCAACTGGAAGCTTGGAACAAGTAAGTTATATGGAAAAAAAAAATTCCATCATGAATGTAAAATGGAAAGTGGAAATAGAGAATCTATTAATTTAATTAAAAATTAATCTAAATTGCTCAGATTGCTATAAATATTTCAAAAGTAATAGGTCACCGATGGCCAATCCATAGAAATTAAAAATAAATGTGTACTTTTTTTCTGAATTTACGAAAAGTACTACATTATTGCATCTTTTTTGGAAAAATACTACATTTGTTCAAAAAAAGGTGGCAGCCCTACAACTGAGGCAAATATTTTCTCTATGAGGCAATGGGGGAGGCATTTATTGCGCCAGGCCAGTGGACTTTTAATTGTAATATAACTGTAACAGTAATAGTATGGTACTTAAACATTATTGTATGAAGTATATAAATTATTTCGAAATGAAATTTACCCATTTTAATTCTCATTACACTAAATGGTATAACATCTTTTCTGGCTAAGTGTTCTTCTTTATTATACCACCCTCTATCCTATTTGCTGTACCAAACAACAGTACATTCACAGAAATGTTTAGGCTAAACGGCGTGGAAAACTAAATTTACCTATCCCAAGCACAGGCTCAAAATAGTAAGCCTTTCAATGTTCCACAGGATATATTTAGAAGTGTGCCAGGAACTGCATGACTTATTTCCTCCCTCTTTCTTTCATGATAGCAATCTGACATTCGGCCAATCTCTAACCCTTTTGTTGTTGACATGCATATGACATTTGACATTTTCGTCATTCAGCATGCATACAGCAAGAGTGAAGTAATTTGCCATCATTTATACGATTGTAGAGTATGAATATATTGTAGGCTTATGAAAAAACTAAAATTAGACAGCGTGTTGTCAGTAAATAAAAGGTATGAATTCAATTTGTGTTTTAGTGGTGAAATCCCCATAAATACACAATTTATTTGGAGTATTATTATGTATGTAGGAAGGTAGTTAAATAGAATTAATTTACAATCACAAAATACATGGATCACAGATAATCAACTATAAATTGTACTGAGACTAATTTAATGGCTGATAATAATAATAAATAAAATGGCGTAGGGACTAATAATAAATAAAATGGCGTAGGGAAGTGACGACCCCATCGCCCGCTGACGTAACGGTTATGTGACAAAACCACTACGTCAGCGCAGTCAGTCAGCACCTTGCCAAGAGGTGTTAGTGCCGTGCCTCGGCAAAAATTAAAGGCGCAAAGGCCCGCCTGTGCACATGGCTCCACCATAAAACGGCGCCGGGTCTGGGCGTCTCCCGTTAAATGACGCCCACTTTTATGGATGATGGAATATGCAAGAAACGCGCAAAGGGCCGCTGCCTGGAGGTCGCCAGGGCGCGTCTGGAGCTGGCGCTGGACGCGACAGCATGCGAACCGCCAGCCGAGCGAGAGGTGCTGCACGACCACCCATCAGCCCCTCGTATCCATCATCCCCACCAGCTGGCTTGGTGTCGGCAGGGTCTTCGCAGACCCAGCAATCGGCACCCGCCACTGGTGGAGTACGCCGCATGCGATGGACAACCGAAATGAATACTAACGCATTGCGGGCGTATTTTAGGGTGAAAGGGGGAGAAGTTGGAGGTTTGGCGTATCGGGCTAGGATGCATCGTCTTTTTGCTGAGCTGGAGCCATCTTTAACCGTCTCAGAGCAAAACCTGGCAGACCGGGTTCGGTATATCTTGCGCTCAAATATATTTGATGTCGCCGAACTCGAACGACTACGACGTGAGGCTGTTCCCTCATCGGATGAAAATGCTACGGCTGAGGATGCGGCGCCACAAATTGCAGAAAAAAACCCGCAAACGTGAATGCCGCCGTGAATACCCCAGTTGTGGTTGACTCAAACGATGATGAAACAGTCGCCCAGGAACAGGAATTAGAGCATATGAGGAGTACATTAGAAGAGGTGATTGTGGAAACGCGCAGTACGCCTCTCGAAAATCGACCGCGACTTCCCCGCATAGCCCTAAGCAAGCGGAATCGGGCTGTCGTGAGGGCTCTGAACCCAATGCTGGTGACCTATTTGGAAGCCAGCCGGGACCTTTGCGAGACGGACTCAATTCTTTTTGGCGCCGCACTGGCAGTGTGCTGTATTATAGGCGCCAAACTTTCCACGGCTGGACGCGCTACTGGACAAAGTAGCGCTATCCCAGCCTGGAGAATAAGAATTGAAGAACGTATCGCAAAGGCTAAGGCCCTCATCGGCAGACTGATATGCTTCAGGTCAGGTAACAACAGGCCAAGGATTGTGCGCACCGTCAGGATGGCATTTGCTGGGCAAATGTTAGTTTGTCCCAGCCGGATATAATGCAAAAACTGACGGAGCGCATAGACGACCTGAAGCAGAGAATCGCTGCTTGGGGAAAGCGGATTCGGCGATATACCGAGAGGTCGACACGGTTTAACCAGAATCGTCTCTTCCAGAGTGATCAGAAGAGGCTCTATAAATCGTTGGAGCGACCAATGGTAAGTGGAACGGGCCCAGCACCGAATCAGGCCGACACTGTAGCATTCTGGCGCGGCCTGTGGTCAGAGCCCATAAACCACAGCGAGGGCCCTTGGACGGAAGTTGTGGCGAGTCAGTGTGCGAGTATAACGCCCATGGACCCCGTCATTATAACGCCGGATGACGTAGCTGAGGCGGTCCGTAGGGCCCCGAACTGGAAAAGTCCGGGACTCGAAGGGCTGCATCACTACTGGCTGAAGGCGTTTGTGCCACACTGTGCTTGCCCGACAGTTCCAAGAGGCTCTCAACCAGAAGTCGCTCCCGAGCCTCTTCACTACTGGGATCACTCATTTGGTTCCTAAAGACCAGGTTACCACAGACCCGAGCAAATACCGCCCATCACGTGTCTGCCGACCATATACAAAACATTAACATCCATTTTGAGCGCGAGAATCACTCGTCACCTGGAATCAAATCGGGTGATGTCGTGCGCTCAAAATGGATGTCGGGGCGGCGGTCGTGGAACCAAGGAACCACTCCTCATTGACGCGGTCATTGGCAAAGTGGTTAAACGCAACCGTCGGAACTTCTCCGCCGCCTGGATAGACTACAGAAAGGCATTTGACGCGGTGCCCCATACATGGCTAAAGAGGATCCTCGAGCTGTACAAGATTGACTGTACAGTTCGAGACTTCCTCGAGCGGTGTATGGGGCAGTGGAGTACGATCCTCTGTCATCTAGGCGAGCGGATGACGGCTGCGGAAAGCCGCATAAGGATAAGAAGGGGTATATTCCAGGGCGACTGTCCGAGTCCAATCTGGTTCTGCCTCTCTTTGAACCCTCTCAGTACTTTACTGGAGGGTTCCGGGAGAGGATTTCAGCTTCGGAAAGGAGGTACAAAAGTAACCCACCTTTTCTACATGGATGACCTCAAATTATTCGCCTCCAGTCGCTCCCATCTTATGGAATTGCTAAACATCACTTGTGAATTTAGCAATTCTATTGGAATGGAGCTGAGGACGGATAAGTGTGCGGTCCTCCATGTTGAGAGGGGTAGGGTTGCTAACTCTGAGGGCATAGACTTATCTATGCCCGTCAACTTAAGGACCCTTTCCGAGGCTGAAACATACCGATACCTGGGTATGTCACAGAACATCGGTATCGGTGAGGCTGGTATGAAACAGTCAGTTTGCGACGTGTTTTATGCACGCTTGACCAAAGTGCTTAACAGCCTTTTGTCCGGTGTGAATAAGGCACACGCATATAACGGCTGGGTCATGCCTATCCTCATGTATACCTTTGACATACTCAGGTGCACTCAGACCGAACTTAACGCCCTGGATAGAAAAGTATGCACTACCATGACGTCCCATAGGATGCATCATCCGAGATCGTCGGTAATGAGGCTGTACTTGCCGCGAAAGCATGGTGGGCGTGGCTTCCCGAGCGCGCTCACCATGCATAATCGCGAAGTGTGCAGCCTCCGTAATTACTTCCTGGTTAGATCGGATGATCCATTCTATAATGACGTCATTTCTAGTGATAAAGGACTTACCCCTCTATCCTTAGCCAACGAGCAATGGCAGGACCCGGCAGTACAAAGCATTTCCGACCGGGAGACCGTATGGAAGGAGAAGGAGCTCCACGGGAGGTACTACAGGGTTCTACATGAGCCCTTCGTAGATACAGTCGCCTCCCTCAACTGGCTACGTTTCGGTGACCTTTTTGGGGAAACCGAGGGTTTTGTCTGTGCAATACAGGATCAGGTTATTAAGACCAACAACTATCGAAGATACATCCTAAAGGATGGCACCGTCAACGTCTGTCAAGCTTGTCGCCATCCCGGTGAGTCACTTAAGCATGTCATCTCCGGTTGTTCGGCGCTTTCTAACTCTGAGTACTTGCACAGGCACAACCTAGTAGCCAGAATTCTTCACCAGGAGCTCGCTCTGAAATACGGTCTCGTGGACCGGAAATTGCCGTATTACAAGTACTTACCGGAAGCCGTGCTCGAAAATGACCGCGCCAGGCTCTACTGGGACCGGGCCATCATCACAGACAGGACTATTCTTGCGAATAAGCCTGATATTGTGCTGATGGACCGGGCACAGTCAAGGATATTTTTGGTCGACATTACCATTCCGTATGACGAGAACCTCGTGAAAGCCGAAACAGATAAACGAACAAAATATCTGGACCTGGCTCACGAGGTGACTCTGCGAATGGGCTTATCCCAGTCAGCCTCTCGGGTCATCTGAGGCGACTAGGACTCCGTGACGGACCGCTCCGGGCTCAAATGTAAAAGGCGGTGCTCCTCGATACCGCCCGCATCGTCCGCCGGTTTCTTTCCCTTTCCTCCTAACCCTCGGCCGTTTGGTCTCCCCTGCCGAGGGCTTCCATCTGGTTGGGCTTTTATTTATTTATGTATTTTTGTATTTATTTTATTGATATTTATCGTTTTATTTTAATTTATAATTATATATTTATATAACCCTACCAGATGAGAAAACTATATAGATACCCCAAACAATAATAAATAATAAAAGCCTTTTATTCAGACAATTTTAGTTTATACTTTCTTCCATATATTTTTCTTTTTATAGACTAATTTTGCTTCAACATCCCTGTCTGTGTGCCTCTATTGACAAAGGCCTCCTCCAACTGTGACCATTTTTCTCTGTCACCAGCCACTCTTGTCCATGTGCCACCTGCAACATCCTTTATTTCATCGATCCATCTTATGGATGGTCTTCCTCGTTTCCTTCTCCTGTTTCTTGTGAACCAGAACATTATTGTTTTTGACCATTTCTCTTTGCCCCTAATTGTATGCCCTATCCATCTCCATTTTAGTTTTCTTATGGTTACCGTAATGTCCCCTGTTCCGGTGTGTTTCTTTATGGTTGTAGTTCTTATTTTATCTTTCAGTTTTTTGCCCATCATACTCCTTTCCATAGCATTTTGGCACACTGCAAGTTTTCTGTTGTGAGATTTTAGTAAGTTCCCAGGTTTGGCAACCATATGTCAATACAGGCAGTATACAAGTGTCAAACAGTTTCCACTTGATGGTCATACTTATTTCTCTGTTTTTCATAATCTCTTTCAGACTCCAATATTGTTTCGTTTGTATTGTTTTGAAGTTGCATCTGTTGGCGAGATTACTTGACCCAGATATACACATTCATTTTCATAATCAATTTTGTTGTTAACACATATAGGTTCTTTCCTCCCATTTGTCATGACTTTTGTTTTTTGTTCATTCATGACTAATCCCACTCTACGACTTACAATGTCTAGGTCATTTAGCATTGCCTATAGTCCTTCTGCCGATGGTGAGAAGATTATCAGATCGTCTGCAAATCTTAAGTGCGACAGATTTTCTCCGTTGATTGATAGTCCGCATTTCTCCCAGTTCAGGTGATGGAAAACCTCCTCCAGAACAACTGTAAAAAGTTTGGGTGACTTGGGGTCGCCTTGGCATACACCTCTTCCTATTTTTATTTCCTTACCTTCTCTTTCTAGTTGGATTCTAGCTTTACACGTGTTTTATTATTCTTATGTATTTATTTTCAATACCCTGGTTTTTAAGCGCTTGCCAGATCTCTCCATGTTCAAGTGATTCAAAGGCCTTACTGTAATCAACAAAACCGCAGTAGAGGGTTATATTAAATTCCTTACCTTTTTCAAATAGTTGTTTTACCACATGTATATGGTCTAATGTCGAGTAACCACTTCTAAATCCTGCTTGTTCTCTCGGTTGATTATCCTCTAGCGTTTTGGATATTCTGTTAAGAATTACCTTGGCAAAAACTTTGTAGATGTTCGACATTAAGCTAATAGGCCTATAATTATTTATATTATTCTTATCTCCTTTCTTGTGTAGCAGTATTACGGTTGATATTGTCCACTGATCAGGTATTATCTCACTCTGCAGCACTTTGTTAAATAGGTACGTAGGTGGTCCCATAATGAATTGGCCTAACTATGAACCAATGAAGGAAATGAAACGAAACCAATTTTATTTTTCAATATAATCACCATGAATACTAATACACTTCTGACATCTGTGAATCAACATCTCTAAACCTTTATAAAAATGATCACATTTTTTATCCTCAAAATGAATGAAGACGGCCGCCTGCAACTCTTCATATTTTCTTCCTCTTAAGTCCCGCTTTAAATTTGGAAATAAATAATAGTCGGACGGGGCCATGTCTGGACTGTAAGGTGGATGTCGAACTTCTGTGAACCCGCATTGACGAACTGCATCCTTCGAAACACCAGCGGTATGAACAGGGGCGTTGTCATGGAGCAACAGGACACCTTTAGACAGCTTGCCTCTTCGTTTTTCCCTTCTTCTCTTATCTTGTCTCGTAATTTATATATTAAAGAAGCATAATATTCGCCGTTCACGACTGTATTACGTTCTTTAAAATCCACCATCAAAATGCCTTGAAAATCCCAAAATATTGTGCACATCAGTTTTTTAGTCAATTGTTGCATCTTTGCCTTTCTAGGGGGCTTTTCACCCTTATAACGCCATTCCATTGACTCGCGCTTGCTTTGTGGATCATAATACAAGATCATAGTTTCATCACCAGTCACTAGCCGCTCGATCACAGTCTTTGGATTTTCGCCACAAAGATCCAAAAACTCCGAAGCGCAGCGCACTCTTTCCTGTCTCTGTACCGCTGAAAGAAGTTTCGGTACCCATCTTGCACTCACTTTTTTCATGTGAAGATGTTCATGGAACGCGCGATGAACGGTACTCTTAGAGAGCCCAAGCCTTGCTGCAATTTCTCTAATCTTCAAACGGCGGTCACTCAGAACCTCCTCTTCGATAAGAGCAATCGTTTTGGGAGTGAGCACTTCCACAGGTCGACCGTCGTGGCCAAAGTCTTCGACGGTTTCTCTCCCGAGGCGAAACTCTTTCACCCAATTTTTCACTGCGCTATAGGAGGGGGAAGACTCCTTATACACGCCATCCAATCGTTCTTTTATTTGGGCAGGGGATAAACCTTCTTTAAACAGAAACTTTATGACACTTCGATACTCAGCTTTCGACATTTTGAAAAAATACGCGACTCTCGTTATTCAAATGCCTGTTAAACTAAGACTAAGCATTTCATGTCGATGCATGTTTCTTATATTAAGTGCACGATAAACGTACTATTTAATGCAACACAACATGTAGCGACATGTCGCGTTGAACTATATCAGGCCAGTTCATTATGGGACCGCCTGGTATGTCAGGATTGGTAAAAGGTGATCTTTATTTTCGATAAGAAATTCGTTACTGATTCCGTCTGAACCGGGAGCTTTATCTTTCTTTTGAGTATTTACAGCTTTTTCCACTTCTGCAGGTATAATATCTAGTACTTCTTCCCCGCCCGCTAGGTCTGTTGTTTGACTGTTGCTTTTATTTGCATACAACTCTTGGGAAAAGTTTGTGGCTACTGAGATAATTTTGGGGCGTCTGGTTTCGCAATTGCGGTTTCCACTCCATTTATCCACTCTATTTTTTCCTTCAATTTTTAATTAATTTTTTAATTTAATAGCAGATAATAATAACAAAATACACGGATAACAGATAATCAACTATAAACTCATGGAAACGAATTAATAATTATCCGAATAGTCCAGGATGAGCTAGTAGCGGGATACAACAAGTGAACCGTGCCACGCCAGCGCCATGACTGCCTGCTGCGCGGTCGTTTTATACCCGTTGTTGCAAAACAAGGCGAGTAATGGGGCGGTGGGGGAAACTGAGCGACGCGCTGGGCCGCGCGATCAGTGCACGTGTTCTTTACAATTTTGCGGTACCGACGTACGACGGGCACCGCCGCCATGACGTCATGTACTAAATTATGTACAAAAATAGTACATTTATATAATGTATTATATAAATGCATTACTATTTCTTTCCACTTTCGATGTACTACAATGGGATAAAATAAAAGCCTCACATTTGAGCCAGCACATGCGAGAGTGGGATATTTTTAAGAGTCGATTTGTCCAGTTTTGTATGGCAAATGATTATCATGATGACACTGATAAAACAGGAATTATGAGAAGAGTAATAAATTGTGTGAAGATCGGAGATTGAGAGAATGAGTCACTACGGAATTGGAATCTTTTTTTAGATAAAGGAGTGAGGAAAAATCATTAAGAACTGAAAACAGAGTGGACAGCATTCGGAAATCTCTGCGCTGGCGTATACTCAACCACTTTAACTGGGAGCGTAATTCTGATACATCGTGACTTTACGACAAATCTCTGACACCTGTAACCTCCAACTAAGGCCGGTTTTAGAGCTCCACCGACCGTCAGTGCTTACCATCGGTCCTGACGATACGCATAACCGATCGTCAGTTTGTAGCATTCAGAGCTCTACTGAGCAACTAAACTGACCGGACTGGTACAGTCACAAACACGTACACGAAATGGACGCGTTTACAAATTGTTTAGTTGCTGCTCACTATGTACGTAAACATATAAAGAACATAAGACGTAGATATCACGTACACCCATAGAAATTCAGAAACAAAGCTGTACAAACTTCTTTCCAGGCCTTTAACTTGACATCACAGTCTTTGTATAACATGTGGCCTTAGTCCCACAGAAATTCACGAAGACAGACTTCGGTAATTAGGCGTTCGGTGTCAACATATGCCATGTTTGATAAAAATTACTTAAATCACTAACACTAGACGCGCTCGACCGACGACCCTCGTACACAGTGCGTAGCAATATACGCGTGCGTACGGTCGGTCGAGCACTGTAATGACTTGATAATTTTCATATAAATGGCAAGCGTGACCGACGTACGCACTGACGGTCAGTCGAGCTCTAAAACCGGCCTAAGGCCCTAGTACGGAAAAGAATTACACAGTTTTCATAGCAAATTTATAGTAGATCAGGTATGTTAAGCTGTGACACCAATTGACGACTGTCAATGATAATAGCCTGGCATTTACTGTAATTCCAAAGTGCTATGACCAGTCTAAAAAGCGTTGTAAGCCCTGATTAATAGCTGCAATAGCGGTAGCAATTTCAACTGAGGATGCTTGTGAATATAACTGAAGATCGTCAGCATAGAGGTGGTAAGAACATTGAAGGTTGGTAGTAAGAACATTGATAAACAATGAAAACAAGAGAGAAGAAAGAATGTCGCCTTGTGGTACACCTAGAGACAGATCGCACCAGTCGGAAAAATCCTGACCAGATCGAACAGCCTGCTGGCGACTATGAAGATAACAGACACAATTGAATGCGTTTGAAAAGTCAATAAGGACCAGAACAGTCAAACATGAACTCTCCATGCCCTCTCTGAAATCTTCTGTAACTTGAAGTAACACTATGGTGTTTAGTTATAGATATTCGGATCATCATCACCATCACCAGTTTCTCACCTGCTCAGCTGTTGTTAGGCCGTCTGCTCTACTGTTGACTCGATTTACTTAGTGATCACAAATTTGAGCAGACCACAAATGATATACATTTTTGTCATCCAAAACCAATAATGTTGCAAATAAACTAATCTTACAGAGTGAAAACTATGATGGACGAATAAAAAGCAATTTTAACAAAGAGGATAAATGATTAAAACTACTTTTACGGATTTTATCGCGTTTATTTTTGCTTTTAATAACTTTTATTTTTAATTCCCGACGTTACGGGCGCTTTCCAGCACCCATGGTCACGGGAGACTGGACCATAGACGGAACCCATGGTCACGGGGGACTCCCGTCCAAGTGCCGGAAAGCGCCCGAAACGTCGGGAATTAAAAATAAAAGTAATTAAAAGCAAAAATAAACGCGATAAAATTCGTAAAAATAGTTTTAATCATGTGTAGTGTTCGCGTAAATATAAGATATCATTAAAGAGGATAAAGTTCTAATAAAAAAAATTTACAACAATGGGTACGATTACATGTGGATGTTCAGTGTAGTTAAAAATAAATTATTTACTACTTTTGTTCCAGAGTTAAATAAATACTATAAGAAACATGTCGATCATATTGTTGCATACAGAGGAAATAAAAAGGAAGAATATGATTTAGATTTAAGTAATTTTGAAAATTTTTCTAATATGTTGAGCACAGATCAAGCTTTTTGTAATGCAAAGGCTACAGAGGTTGATACCATAACTTCCAACTCCATGTTATCAAGAGGAAAAGAGGGGGAAGTTCTGGCAGTAAATCAAATCAACATTTAGAGGTACCACTGCAAGGACTGCCTCAACTAGAAATCCGAATCCAAAATACAAATTTTAAAAATTACATGATTGATTATGCATTTTTATCAATACTTATGTTTTTTATATTTAGTGGTGGAGAAATTATAGAGTTTGAAAGCCATATTGTAGGGTTATGAAAAAACTGAGATTTAACAGTATGCTGTCAATAAATAAAAGGTATGAATTCAATTTGTGTTTTAGTGGTGAAATCCCCATAAATACACAATAACTTTATATCACATTCTTTGTAGAGCTAAGTTTTACCATCTATAATTACATCACCACTTACCAATAGGTGAAATAATAGTCAAGCAGTGTGTTATAATAGTAAAAAACCATTGTAATTTCAGGCTGACAGTTATTCCATCCTTCTGCTCCCTCGGTCTTCGCAGATGAAAATGCTTTGGTAGCCGTTTGTTTACTTCAGTTGCAGCTTACTATTAAATAATCTGTTAGGTTTTATCATCATAGATGACAAGTTTTTATTTATCTCCAGTTGCCTTGTTTTAATTATTCTACAGTCGCATCATTAACCATATGCAATAGAGCAGTGTTACACTGGTATTTTAACATACCCTGGGCTCGACCAAAATGTATCCTACAAACACTTTTCTCAAATACAGCACTTTTCTTTGCCTTCCCACAATTGTCCCATCACACAATACAATAATTTAACGATATCAAAACACCCAATTCATTAAAAAAATACTATTTATTATATACAATATGGCTAACAAACAAAAACATAGTCCACCTGATGGTAAGTGGATGCTGTGGCCCATACACCTCTACTTTTATCTCCAATTAAGAATCAAAACACAGATATGTTGTCACCCTTGAGGACTAAGATGGAACGCCTTGCTTACTGTAGAAATGGTCTCTGGTTCTCTATACTCACCATACAAAACACAGCAGCATTAAGCTGTTATTTAACACTCCTATTTGGTGACAGTGTAGTCCTATTCCAGTCGAGCCCACCCGAATGGCTCTACCATGCAAGTAAAATTATACTAACAGTACAAACAATATAAAAACCATGATTTTACATACAGTGAACAAGGACCAGCTTAATGCAGAGTATCCACCACCATGCAGAGTTACTATCCGAGGCCTTGAGGGATGATCTGGCTCTGGGGACAGATACACTCGAAATGTTCCACCTTCAGTCTCCACATCTTCATATTTTTGAAAGTATTGCCTCCACGATACTGGTGTATAATCTTTACGCCTGGCAGCACCAAATGGTGCTAGTCTGTAAAAATATTTGCTCATAAATGCAGGTTACATATTAAAACTTAACTTGGACTTGAATACTTTTAAAATAAAATGGTTGTAATAATTATATTCCAATGTTTTGTTTTTAGAATATTAGCTATTTATGAAAAAAAAATATTTATAATGCGATAGTGTATCTAATTTAATTTAATTTAAAAATAAATGAAAATGTAGTTTTATCACTTACTTCGCTATTCCCGATGACCTAGGCATTCGAGGTGGTAATTTGTTTTTCATAATAGTTTTTTGTAAAGACGACATCGTTATAGATTCCGAACTAGTAATAAGTACTGAATAATATATTCAAATCCCAAATTATTATAATAAATCAGCTATTATTATCGCTATGAGTATTTATACACTTCAACATTTAATCACAACATTCTGTCGACATTTTGTTTTCTGCTGTCATAGACAAACATAAGCGCAAATAGTGTACGTTAAACATCGATAGACTATCGATAGTATCGATAGTAAATGGCTATCGATACTATCGATAGTTTTTTAAACTATCGATCGATTGTTTACTCGGGTACTACTTTTACATCCCTAGAGTCGAGGTATGCATGTATGTAAGTTATTCCCCGGCTATAGTGACAAAGGTATAGACATTGAGATTGTTCTCTATGGTAGGGGAATTACCGTGCGTATATCATACATTCAAAGGCGTAGACATTGAGATTCTTCTCTATGGTTGGGGAATTACCGTGCGTATATCATTCATTTACAAGACAAAAGTCAGTCAGTCAGTTTTTTATTGTGGATGTTTGAAGTTGAGTGGAGTAACAAACAATTTAGAATTAAACAATAAAACATGAGTAGTAAGTCACGTGCGTGGGATTACTTCAAAAAGACTAATGAAAAGTTTGCCAAGTGTTCTTTGTGTAAAAGAGAGTTTAAACTAAGTGGAAATACTACGAACTTGATCGATCATATGAAGAGAAAACATAATGAGGTATGGATGTGGTCATCCACTGTTTTTGTTACTCAAGACGTAGATACCACTGAGCAAAATGAGAAAATGGGCCCAAGCCCTAAAAAGAGAAATACGCTAAAAAATTATTTTGATAGAAGTAGTAAATATCCAGATGGGAAAACAAAGCAAAATTTGGATAACAAATACGTGCGCATGATTGCTGTTGACATGGAACCTTTGCGAAAAGGAGAACATGAAGGATTTCGGGATTTTGTAAATGCTCTCGATAGTAGATATGAAATTCCTGATACAACAACATTGAAAAAGAAATTACTGCCGGAATATTATGAAAACGTGAAACAGAAGCTCGTCATAGCATTATCGAAAGCAGAACATGTTAGTGTGACTACTGACTTATGGACATCAATTGCAAATGAAGGCATCCTTTCAGTTACTTGTCATTTCTTTCACAACGAAAAATTAATTGCACCATTATTGGAAGTTGTGAAGATGGAAGGAAGTCATAACGCAGAAAATATAGCCAGTGTAAGTATTTTTAAATTTTATTGCCTTGATACCTACCAATTCAGTGTTTCTTTATAATCAGACATAAACAATATTATTATTGTTTTCAGATGTTGGATGCTACTCTCTCAAAATGGGATATCAGGTCAAAATGTGAAGCAATAACGACTGATAACGCTCAAACAATGATTAACGCCGCAGCCAAACTGCATATACGACATATACCCTGCTTTGCGCACACACTAAACCTGACGGTAAGTGATTCGTTTGCTGTGACCTGCTTAGACCAGATTCTGAAAAAATGTAAATCGATTGTGACTTTTTTCAAGATGAGTACTCTAGCTAGCGATAAATTACGGGCTATTCAACGTGAATTAAATAAACCAGAACTGAAAGTGATCCAGGAAGTACCCACCCGCTGGAACAGTGCATACCACATGCTGCAAAGAATTGTCACAATGAAGACAGAATTAACTCTCGCACTTAATGAATGTAATCGGGCTCCACCAGGAGTCAATGCTGACGAATACCTAATTATTCAAGAAACAATTCAAATTCTGGAACCTTTCGATCTAGCTACAACAAAAATTTCCGGAGAAAGCTATATAACATTGTCACTGATAATACCATTGATTCGTGGAATAAAAACGAAATTAGTAGAAGTTGAATCTCAAATTGTTACTGAAAGCGGAAAAAAAATATTACTCTGCATGAAGGGATCAGTTGACAAAAGACTAAGTCCCTATGAAAGCAGGACACCTGTTGTACTTGCTACAATATTGGACCCCAGATTTAAGAAGAAGGGGTTCAAAACAAGTGACGACGAGAAGCGAGCTGGTCAGTGGCTGGAAAAGGCCTATGCTAGCCATTTAACTAAAGAACGCTTGGCTGTAGAAGAAACGCAACCAACACCATCCACGTCTTCAGGAACATCTAATGACCTGTTGGGATTTCTAGACGTTCCGGACGTATCGACCCCGTTGAGTAACTCATTGGTAGATGTCAGGCAATATCTCGAGAAGCCAGTAATTGACAGAAAAGAGTGTCCTATAACATACTGGAAATACACCAACAATAAATTGAAGGAATTAGCGATGCTCTATCTCTGTATTCCAGCATCTTCTGTGCCTTCAGAACGAATATTTTCGAAGGCCGGACAAATTTTAACCGAACGCAGAAATAGGTTAAAAGAAAAAAGATTAAATGAATTGTTGTTTATAAAACAAAATAGCTGTTATTTTAATGATTGATTTCTAACTATAATAATGATGAATACTGATTTTTGATTATTTGATTGTTATTTCGAATATATATATATCAAAATAAAATTCTACGTTTCGTATAACATTTGTTATTTTATTGATGTTACGCTAATCCTACAAGTTTTTAAACTATCGATAGACTATCGATACTATCGATAGTTTTTAGTTAAACTATCGATACTATCGGATTACCAAACTATCGATGTTTAACGTACAGTAAGCGCAAAGCAAAGATAAATACTTAGTACTCTTATTAGTTTGTGATAAATAAAGTGATTCCCAAAGTGGTCTATATCGACTCCTAGGGGTCTATGACATCCTGCAAGGGGTCTACGTCAGCGAAAAAAAATTTGGGGGTCCATGAAATGAAAATGGGCGTCCACGATAGTGGATCTCAACACATACTCTGATAGTACCTATTTACTTACATCATACTATCTTATAATATCAAAACATGTACATTATTTATAAAAGTACCTATGAAGTAAAAAATTTATTAGGATATATGTTTATAAAATTGTGTAAGTTGTAGGATGTTGGTATTCGCTTTGTGGTCGCAATACATTTTGAACTTGTAAAAACCTGAGAGTCGCAGTCTCAGAGCTTCGCTACCTTGCCCTGACTTGTTCAATTCGTCACTCTATGAATACGAATGTGAGACAAATACGTTTATTCGTTTCCTGAATCTTGAAAAGGAAAGTGCTAAGAAAATATTTAAAAAAATATAAACCGATAGTATATCACATTTCCTCTTTCGTCCCGTGCTTTGTTGAGAGTGAACGTGTCGCGCTCTGTTAAAAATAAAAACTTAATTAGTGCAATTGAATATAAACTGTTACGGCCAGGATATTAACCTCAGTTTTGCTGTGTAATATACGTGTGTCGGCGCTTGCTGCTAGCGATTCGGCCCCCGCAGACTTCACGTGCGAAGAAGACAATTGCTATTTTTTGACTCCCTCAGGCCGGTGCGCCTAAGTTACTTACTACAAGCTGTGCTACGAGTAAAATTGCTACGACGCTACGAGTACTGCCGCCGTAGACCACGCGACTACGAAGAACTGTGCAGTGCTACATTGGCGTTTAATGATATCAGTACATACTATTAAAAAGCAACCTAGTGAGCATAGAAATACAACACGGATTCGGCACTGAATAGGTCTTTATCGGACTCTGATGTTCATGCAATCTCTCAGCAAGATTAGACACCACCTAATTTCGTTTCGCAACGCGGGAAAAGGAAAAGAGAAGACGAATTTACTTCAGAATTTGCGGATATGAAGGCATAGATTACGAGTGTGATAGCCTCACAAGAAAAAGAATTTAAGAAAAATACAGCTATATTAAAAGAAATCCAACATACAAATCACAACATTGAAAATTCTGTAGCGTTTTTAGCAGCGCAAAATGAAGAATTTAGAAAGAAAATAGAGCACTTGGAGGCCCAGGTGAAGGAGGATAAAAGCTACATAACCATGTTGGAGAACAAAGTAGAAGATATGCAAAAAGATAGGAGGAAAGCCAACTTCGAGATCAAAAATGCACCAAAGAAAGAAAAGGAAACAAAAGAGGATCTCATTGACATGGTTGTATGCCTCTCTAAAAATATCGGTTGCGAACTAAATAAAAATAACATTACTGATATATACAGAATCCGGGGGAAAAGAAGTTCCGCTCAAAACACTCCGATAATTGTGGAGACTTCATCTGCTTTACTTAAAAATGAAATTATAAAAATGAGCAAAGCATTTAACATAAAACATAAAACTAAACTATGTGCCAAACATCTTGGACATCGGACGTCTGAAGATACCCCAATCTTTATTTCGGAGCAACTGACGGCGAAGGCTGCCCGCTTGCACTTCCTTGCCCGAGATGTTGTTAAGATGAAATCGTACAAATTCTGTTGGACATCATACGGTAAGGTTTACTTAAGAAAAGATGAGATGTCTCCCATTCTACTGGTTAATAACGAATCGCAAATTCATCAACTTCTAAATGCCATTTGACTAGTTATTATGTGCCTGGCAACTTTGTTTAGTTTTTCTATATTAGGGGTCTCTTCTCAGAATATTCCTAATTTATTCATAAGTTTAATTGTGTTTAATAACAAATTTACATATAAAAACATATTATGTTATAGAGGAGCTTTTTTTGTGGCATATAACTCTAATAATTACGCAAAAATTGTAAGAGCTGATTTTCTGCAAATTACTATCATGATCTTGGTATTGGCTAATGTATTTAATGTGAACATGAAATGGTTCATTCCATTAAACATATATTTGCCGCTTTATGATCCACCTGTCAAAGAAAACGACGTAATGATTTGTGTTTTATATACCTTTGAACATGTTTTGTTCTCTTAATACACTAAATGAAATAGACGATACTAAAATTGCTTACGCAACAGAGTGTGATATCCAAAACCTCAGTAAACATAAAATTAAAATAAATGATTTAACATTAATAACGCAGAATATTAGGAGTGTCTTTAAAAATATTGATGATTTTCAAGTTACATTAACGGGCTTAAATTTTGAAGTCGACATATTAATTCTGACAGAATGTCGATTGGATCCTCATAAACCTGTACCTATTATTGCTAATTATAGGGTGCGTTTGGCAGAAAAAAGCTCTAGCAAGCGCTTGCTAGCGCTAAAATAGTTTTCGGCCAGGACACGATTACTATTTCAGTAGCGCTGACACTATCCGCCATTTTGCTTATTTAATTTGTTTGTTTTGAAGTAGAGTTCATAAGTTGTTTTTTGCAATATTAGTTTTAAGTAATATAATGACATGAATAGACATATACATGTTATTAAAAATTCATGATTGGTAAGTTTTTAATATGAATACTTCACAAACATATATTTAAATTAGGTTAGGTTCCCCGGTTAAAAGTTAAAACTAACATCGTGTCCTAGAGGAAAATAGCTACTTACGATTTGACAGCGCTTACCGCTTACGATCGCCATTTTGCTTACAAGCGCTTGCTAGCGCTTTTTTCTGCCAAACGCACCCATAGTACTTCTGCGACGACTTATAACAACAATCAAAACGACGGCGTAGTGATTTATGTTAGAAAGAATCTTAAAGTAAATGTAAAAGAAATTAAACTCGAACATGCATCTTGTTTGCAAATTGAAAATGTTAATAACATTATTTTCGGCATATATCGCTCCTCCTCAAATAAAAATGCAACTAAATTTGTTGATTCTCTTTATAATCACTTGGATATAGCAAGATCACAAAAAAAACATTGTAATATTAGGAGATATCAACCTCATACCGAGAAGTAATGAACCTACATATGAGTGCAACTATAGGTCTTATTATCTAAACATTCTGGCTACTCTTGGGATCTTACCCGGACATACTCTTCCTACCAGACTTTATAACTGTCTTGATCATTGTATGTTAAAAATTGATAAAAGAAAAATTTCAGCTTTTATAGCCATACTTAACACCACAGTTACAGACCACAGTACTGTTTTTTATGTCTATCAAACTTAAAACAAAATGAAAATCATTGCAATAAAATAAAATATAATATTTATAAAGCTGTAGAAAATTTTAAATATAAAAATCTAAATGATTTATTATACTGCGATGATCCTAATTTCGTTGCAAAACAATTGATAATGAAACTCAGTGAGTCCATGGAGGAAAGCAGATCAGTGAATAGTCTGTCCAATAATCGCAAAAAAGCTATTAAGCCATGGATTACTCCCGGTTTATTGCGCTGCATCAAAAATAGAAATAAAATGCAATTAAACCTTCGTAAAGACCCCAACAACGAAGTTTTGAAAATAACTTTTAAAAGGTATCGTAACTATTGCAACAATTTTCTTAAAAAACTAAAACACAAATATGAACGAGAACTATTGGCTCGAAATACTAAAAACTCAAAATTGCTTTGGAATACTATAAAAAGAAAATTACTCATTTAAAATCAAATAAAACGCACAATACTGAATTACTCAATGTTAAAGAAACCCCTATAAATTCAGTTAATCATGTCAATGATATCTTCGCTAGTGTGGGAAAAAACCTGGCTAACTCTATTCCCTTCGTCAGCCCATCTTCTAATGCTAATAGCTACCTTAACAATTGTCAAAGTTCATCATTTGTCCTTTTGGAAGCTGACCACCAAGAAGTTGCTTGTGTACTTATGGATCTCAAATCGGAAAGTGCTCCCGGTTGGGACAACATCTCCACAAAGTTCCTCAAGCTGTCCAGAGATCTTGTGGTGCCTATCATTTGTCACCTGACAAATCTTTTAAAGTTTTTAAGGGTGGCAAGAAAGATGATATAAATAACTATCGGCCGATTTCTGTTTTACCGTCTATATCTAAAATTATCGAAAAGTTAATTAACACTCGACTCTTAAAATTTCTAAACAAATTCAATATACTATCTGATTCACAATTTGGGTTTAGACAAGAAAAGTCTACAGATGATGCTGTCTTAGCACTAACAACTCGAATCTCAGACTGCCTTGATAGTGGGAAAAAATGTATAACGGTCTTTCTCGATTTAAAAAAGGCATTTGATACAGTCTCCTTGCCCATCCTTATACAAAAATTAGAACAGTGTGGCGTGAGAGGTACACCACTTAATTTGTTAAGAGACTACCTGTTTGGTCGAACCTAAAGAGTTAAAATTGATGACTATATAAGTGAGGAGCTACCGATCTCCTTTGGCGTTCCACAAGGCAGCGTTTTAGGCCCGACTTTATTCCTTATTTACATAAATGAGCTTTGTAATATAAATATAGATATTGGTCACGTGTTCTCATATGTTGATGACACTGCACTGTTTTTTATGGCGACTTCTTGGGATACAGTATTTAAACTTGCACAATCCGGGCTATCCAAGGTGTTTAACTGGCTACAATCCAACTTACTTACATTAAATATAACCAATACAAACTATATATGCTTCTCCAATAGTAAAAAAACACACCCAAACTTAGATCTAAAACTAAAAATACATACATGCAATAACCAAAACAAGTATAACTGCAATTGTCCTGAAATGGAGAAAGTTAACAGCACGAGGTACTTAGGAATAATACTTGACCAACGATTATCTTGGCATCCTCACATAGATTTTATTAATAACAGAATCAGAAAGTTAATATGGATTTTTAAATCTTTGATATGTAACCACTACAAAGCTTATCAATCAAATATACGTTGCATTAGTTCAGTCAGTCCTGGGATGTTGTATCCACATATGGGGTGGAGCTACAAAAACAAAATTTCTTGAAGTTGAGAGAGCGCAACGTTGTTTACTAAAGGTTATGTATTCTAAGTCGTACAGTTTTCCCACAGCGGAACTCTATCAATACAGTGAATTATTATCAGTTAGAAAGCTGTATATATTGCAAATTGTTCTAAAACTCCACAGGTCTTTACCATTTAATTATAATAATCTAAATAAAAGAAAAAACAGGTTTATTTTAAAATTGCAGAAAACTAAAACAAAATCAGCTAAACGACACTACAAAATACAATCAGCTCACCTATATAATAAAATTAATAAAATCATTGAAATATACCCTTTAAAATTAAGAGATTGTAAAAATAAATTATTTAATTGGTTGCAGCCACTAAGTTATACTGACATAGAAGATCTTCTCTCAGTGTGAATTAGTGGGTGTAAGATATGTATTTCACAGCCGCTGGTCTATGAAACAGTTGTAATTATATTTATGTTATATTATCTCTTTCATATTACCTATGTTCTTAAATATTATAAAACTTAATTTAAAATGTTTTCAGCTCTAGTTCCCTATCTTAAGAATTATGATTTATAACAATAGCTTTTTTTTGTAAATTTAAATTCTAGATTTAAGGAAGCTCGAAACATCCAATGTATAGTATGTAAGCATCATGAAAGGGCGGAGCTGCCTGCCACAAGTATATATATATGCTTACTAGGCAGCTCCAACAATGAATATTGTATGGATATAAGTTTTTTGATGAAATAAATATATTTTGATTTTTTGATTTTTTTTATCACACAAATTATAGTGAGTCAGTGTTATTTTGTTCGAGAGTGCTGGAGAAAAGTAAGTACATTATTTTTTATTAAATTTTAGTTTTGTACTCGTAGTTAGCAAAGATAGATAAATTACGCCAATCATGACTTTAGTTATTAGTAGTTTAATATTCAATCATGCAAAATTACACGAGTACTCCTAAATAGTTTCTTTTGAAAGTTTTAGCAATCGGTATTATAATTACAGTGCAATCTCCGTAATTCGAGCTACTTGTTGCAAGAAGATGTTCGAATTATGGAATGTTTTCGGAAAAATCGAAATATATTTTTAATATACAGCTGCTGGATTTTCTGTCTTATTTAAATAATTTAATTTGGCCCGCAGATGACTGATGCCATGTCTGAATCTAAAAAGAAATGTAGACAGTACAGTGTTGATTATTTGACATTTGGCTTCATTCACAGACAAACAATCGCTATGTGCCTTTTATGCAACAAAGTTTTGGGCAATGACGCTATGAAACCATCTAAACTGCAAGATCATCTGAGAAGATGCCACCCTGATAAAACAGAGAAAGATTTGAAATACTTTCAAACACTCAAAGATAAACTTCAGAAGAGACTTACACTGGACAGAATGTTCGCTTTCGACGTCACAAAGAAATGATGATGGTTTGCGGGCGTCTTACAATATCTCGTTACTTATAGCAAAATCCGCAAAAAAACCGCATACCGGAGAGAAGTTAATTTTGCCAGCTGTTGAAGAGGTTTTAAAAACTGTTTTACACAAACCTGCATCTGATATCATTAAAAGAATTCCCTTAAGCAACAATACTGTTGAAAGACGTATTGATGAAATGAGTTCTGATATTGAAAGCTTCTTATGTAATTATTTGAAACGACCCATTTCTCTATACAACTGGACGAGTCAACTTTACCTGATAATGCGGCATTATTATTGGCATATGTTCGTTTTATTATGAATCAAGAAATCTACGAAGAACTGCTCTTCGCAAGAACTTTGATAACCGACACTAAAGGTGAATCAATATTTCATGTTTTGAAGGATTACTTCAATGAAAAAGCAATTCCTTTATCAAATATAATATCAGTAGCTACATATGGAGCACCTGCCATGGTTGGACGTTATCGTGGATTTATAAGCTATTTAAAACAACATTTAGTTGCTAAAATTTGAGTGTTAGATTGCATGAATCACTTCATTTAGTCATTGATGTAATCCGAAGCAACGCGTTGAATACGCGGTTATTTGCGCAGTTGTGTGGAGAAAATGACGAACACTTTCATCAATTACTCCTTCACACGGAAGTACGCTGGCTGTCGAAAGGCTTATGTTTGACAAGATTTTTTGCACTTTTTGAGATAACGTAACTTTTGTAATAAAATAATAAAAAAGCAAAACAGAGTTATGAAAGACAAGTCCTGCGAATGTCTCTCAATAACAGTAAAAGTCTTTGGAAAAATATTAAAAAATAGCGCATTTAAATCAAACAAAAATTAGTAATACAGATTTATTACAAAAGTATATACATTCCGTACTGAGTAGTTGCTTAGTAAACACGTATCTATTTAGCTTCGCCTATAAGTTGTTAATACAAGTGCAAAATCTACAATATTTGATGTGTGGCAAACACCGCTTTGTGAGTGAACTTATGACCTATTTCTATCTCAACATTACTAAATCTGCGGGTAATTATAAAGTGTCGGTGATTTTTGTGCACAAGTGATCAATTTACGTAAACAACAACAACGAGTATGCGTCTTCTCAGGTGAATGCTTTTGCCTCTAAAGACGAATTGCTAAACTCAGGTAGTGTCGAACATTATATAAATTTTATTAAATAAAATTACAGTGTAAGTGCGATTAACGCCTACCAATTTGCATTCAGCAACTTTGCAGTTAAGTGTATTTTGTTGCAAACCTCAGTGATAAACAATAGTATAATGTCTACCGATAACAATGATTGGAGATGCTGTGGTGATAACCCTGACACAGAAGAGTACGTTAAGTGCCAGAAATGCTCAAAAAAGTTTCATGTGGCATGTCTCAGCTCTCCCTCCGTAATAAAACCTAGTGAGTTTTCGACATGGGAATGTCCTCTGTGTACCAGCCTACGACCCAAAACTGGGCATAACGACAACACGCCGGTGTGATTTAACCCTAATGTCACGGTACGGGCTTCTAAAAGACAGGCACTGCAATCCCCTCCAATAATGGGAGCGTCGGCTGATGAAGTTAGAGGCATCATGCAGGAGTATTGTAAGAGCATTACGTCTAAAATCGATTCCCTAACTATTTCCATTAGTTCTGAACTAAAATCAGTTAAGGAGGAGATGCTGGAAATTAGGAGCTCTATGGATTTCATGAATTCCAAATATGAATTATTGATCAAAGACCACAAAGAAACTAAACAGGCGGTGGTCGATTTCCAAAAAAAACAGTGCTCTAAAGACCGATGTTAAGGACCTCACGGCGCGAATTAATACCCTTGAACAGAACGCACGAGCTATGAACGTAGAAATTCAGTGCGTTCCTGAGAAAAAAAAATGAAAACTTAATGCAAGTAGTGACCCAACTGGGTACTGTACTTAAGTGTAATGTTAAAAGCGAAGATGTTATCAACTGTACACGTATCGCCAAGATCAACCCTAATAGTACGCGACCAAAATCAATTGTAGCCCAATTCGCCAATAAAAAGTTTCGTGATAAGTTTTTAGCAGCATCCATCAATTTCAACCAAAAAAAGGCAATGCAGGATAAGCTTAATAGCTCGCATCTGGGATTCAACGGCGAAAAATCTCCAATATTCATTGTGGATCACTTGTCCCCTATGAATAAATCGCTTCATGCCGCAGCTAGAAAGATTGGTAAAGAAAAAGGATACAAATATGTGTGGGTTAGGAACGGGCGTATTTTTATGAGAAAAACTGATAATTCTGACTATATGCTTATAAGAGATATGGACTCATTAAATTGTATTAAGTAGTTGTAATGATAACTATTATGTTAATTTAATACAAGTAATTGGATAAAAATCTATAAAATGCACTTCTATATCTATATATATTATCAAAATGTTCGAGGTTTACGCACTAAAACCCACATATTTTACAAAACCTGCTTATTTCAAGTTATGATGTTATTGTTCTAACGGAGACCTGGCTGAATAGTAAAATACTTGACTCTGAACTTTTGGGTGAGGGATATGGCGTATCAGAAGGGACAGAGAAATGTCTGGCTTTAACGTGAAAAAAGAGGGGGGTGGGGCACTAATTGCAATTTCTAAACGTTTAAATTCGAAGCGTATGCAGAACTGGGAAAGCGAATGTGAGGATGTTTGGGTTGTAATTGATGGTTCTCAGTCACTAGCTCTGTGTGCGGCATATCTGCCACCCCCGGTTCAAACGTCAATGCTAAAACATTTTATCGATAACTTTAACCATGTTTCCGAGCTATTTAATTCACATGTCTGTGTACTCGTACTTGGCGACTTCAATTTGCCGACCTTAGACTGGAATTTGGTCGGGAGTCACTATAGAACTCTCTCCATTAGAGAGGCCAAAGCTACAGTCCAATGCTGTGAGTAGGTTTAATTATCATAAAGCAGATTACGTTGCTATTAATTACTACTTAGTGAAGTTGATTGGAAGTCTCTTTTTTATGGGAGCAGTGATGTAAATAAGAAACTTGGATTATTCTTGGGGGTTGTTAACAAATTCATTCATAAATTTGTACCAATTGTCAAACCAAAAACTAATAAATATCCTCCCTGGTTCAGTAATGACTTGATTAGTCGCTTACGAGAGAAAAATAGTGTTAGACTAAGGTACAAAATGGACAGGATATCGTGTCGTCTATTGACCGACTGCTGCAAAAAATTAGCTTCTAAATGCTACAACGCATACGTTCGTAAAATTGAGGACGGAATTTTAACGAACCCGAAACTGTTCTGGTCTTATATTAAAACTAAACGTGGTGGCTCTGCAACATATCCCGCTACGATGACGGACGGTAATACGGTGATACAAAACGGTAATGACAAAGAGAACAGCTTTGCATCTTACTTCTTCTCTACTACCTCAAATCTTGGTGTCCCATGTGACATAAATACTGACGAGATTTTTTTAATACATCAGTGGGGGGAGCAATCGATTGTTTTTCAACTCTAAATCTTTCCCGTAAGCAAATTTATAAAAAAATTAGTCAATATTGATGTAACGAAGGGCACTGGGAGTGATGATAATATTTCACCGTCGTTTATTTCACGATGCGCGTCATGCCTAGTGGAATCTTTATTTATTATCTTTAATAACTCATTATCATACATCATATCTGGGGTTTTTCCCAAAGTTTGGAAGGTTTCTAAAGTGGTACCAGTTTATAAGGCAGGTGATGCTCAGATCATTAGCAACTACAAGCCTTTTTCCATATTGTCCTCATTAGCTAAAGTATTCGAGTCTCTAGTCTGCCCTATTCTTCAAGCCTACTTCGACAAGTATTTAAACGACAACCAGCACGGCTTCACAAAAGGTAGGTCTACTAATACTAATCTGGTTACGTATGTGGAGGACATTGCAAGTCACATTGATGGCAATAAACAAGTAGCAATATATACAGACTTCAGCAAAGCCTTTGATAGAGTAGTCCATCGACGGCTTGTGACAAAACTATCTACGATTTTGGTTGGTTTCGGATCGTATATAAGTGAACGTTCCTTCTATTTAGTCGTTAATGGTTTTAGCTCAGAGCTACGGGATATCACTTCTGGTGTTCCGCAAGGTTCACACCTAGGGCCTATTCTCTTCGATATCTTTGTGAACGATATACCTAATTATATAAAATACTCGTCCCCTTCAATGTTCGCAGATGACCAAAAACTGTGGAAAGAAATTGAAACACTAGATGATGTTTTGCATTTACAAAAAGATCTTGACGCGCTAGTGAAATGGTGTCAGATGAATGGAATGGAGCTCAATATCAATAAATTTGTTCATATTGTTACGGGCTTGAGGTTCGGGACAGTAAAAATTGCCGATAAAATTACCTAAATTAACACTTTAATTTACTTTACACAAATTGAAACTTAAAACACTAATAATTAAACACACTAATTCACTTAATTCCGCTCCGAAGCTTCGCTTGTGTCGCCGAGTTCAACTCTGCCCCGATCGCATCTTGCAGCGCCTATTTATTTAAATTAGCAAAGAAGCATCCCGAATATTCAAGTAAATGCGCGCAAAGGGACGAGTGTGCGAGTATAGATTTTCTAGAAACTTGGTTCTCTTAGGATGGCGCTGTTGGTTGAGAGATTTGTGATGTCATTTTCTGCAAAGCTCCCCTCGCTCTCGTTCCTGACGCTAGATGGCGCTAGTTGACTTATTCACGCAACACTGCCCCCTCCTAAGACATGCTCGTCCCGAGCATTATCGGTCCCATAATAACGCGCCAAGCAATCCACATGGACGATCTTAGGAGTCCCTCTTGCACCCTTCTGTATCCGGTAGGTCACATCGTTGATCCTGGTTACAATCCGGTACGGGCCATCCCATTTAGCTTGAAGCTTAGGAGATTTCCCTTTGCTGCGGACTGGATTGTGCAACCACACTAATGAACCTTCGTTGAACCCTTTATTGTTCATTTTGCGGTCGTACCGGGTTTTCATTTTCTCAGACATTTGCTGGCCCGATTGTCTGACGTGCTCATAAATGTCATTCATTTTGTTCCGCACGTCATTTGCATAATCGGTTATACTGCGTGGGGCATCAGGTGGTATCCCGGTGATCAGGTCTGCAGGCAGCCGTAATTCTCTTCCAAAGTTTGCAAAAGCTGGTGTCACTGCTGTACTTTCGTGAACAGAACTTCGATATGACAACAAAAACGGTTGTATGTGCTTGTCCCAATCTCGTTGCCGATTGTCTACAACTTTTGCTAGGTACCTCTCCAATGTCTGATTAAATCGTTCCACCATTCCATCAGATTGCGGGTGATAAGAAGTCGTTCTTGTTTTATGAGTACCCATAACTCGGCAAGTTTCCTGGAATATTTGAGACTCAAAATTCCTTCCTTGATCGCTGTGAATCTCTAAAGGTACTCCAAAACGACAGAAGACTTCATGAACTAGTTTATCTGCAACTGTTGAAGCTTCTTGATTTGGAATGGCGAAGACTTCTGGCCACTTAGTGAAGTAATCCATCACAACCATGAAATACTTGTTACCGCTTTCACTCTCCGGAAACGGCCCCGCCACGTCAATGGCTATTCTCTCCCATGGTGCACCAACATTGTACAACTTCAATGCACCTCTACTACGAGTCTGAGGTCCCTTTACAGCCGCACAACTTGTACATTTACGACACCAGTCCTCGACATCGTTTCGACAGTGGACCCAATAAAACCGTTCTCGGATCTTCAGTAGAGTTCGTTTAACTCCCAAATGGCCTCCGGAACAATGATTATGGTACAGCTGTAGAACATCCGGTACTTAGTAGCTTTAGGGACAACCATTTGCAAATGACAGCTGTCTCCCCTAACATTTTCCCATTTACGGCACAGAACTCCATCCTGAAGCAGCAAGCTGTCCCACTGGGCCCAATAGCTTTTAGTGGTCGAACTCATTGCTGAGACGTCGCTCCACTTAGGCTTGGGAGCACTGGCCTTTATCCATTCCAGAATCGGCTTGATGTCCGGATCTTCCTGCTGTGCATCTTGTAAGCTGTCCTTCCAATCGTTGCCGAGGTGGTCCGTCCTGAGCATCCTCACGGATACCTCTTCCTTACTCTCTTGCCTAGTACAATGGTTGCAATCTTCAGGACAAGGTCTTCTTGACAATGCATCTGCGTTGCCGTGAGATTTTCCGCTGCGATGTTCGATCTCAAAGTTGTATTCCTGCAGTAGTTCAATCCACCTCGCAACTTGTCCTTCTGGATTTTTAAACTGCAATAGCCATTTTAGTGCAGCATGGTCAGTTCTTAAGTGAAATTTTCGTCCCAGAAGATATTTGCTAAAATGCTGCAACGACTTTACCACGGCGAGCAATTCGCGTCTTGTGACACAATAGTTCCTTTCCGGTTTTGACAACGACTTGCTGAAGTACGCTATCACGACCTCTTGGTCACCATTCCGTTGAGACAACACACCGCCAAGTCCTATGTCACTTGCGTCTGTGTCAACTATAAATTCTTTGCTTGCATCAGGGTATCCCAAAATAGGTGTTTTGCACAGACGGTCCTTGAGCTCCTGGAATGCGATATTGCAACTTTCATCCCAGCAGAAATGTCGCTTCTCCTCGGTTAGCTTGTGCAGAGGTTTGGCTATATCTGCAAAGTTCTTCACAAATCGCCGATAATAGGAGCACAAACCCAAAAGTGCTCTAACCTGCGTCTTGTCTTTTGGAACCGGCCAACCCTTGACAGCGGCGATTTTCTCCGGATCCGTACGGATACCTTCTTCCGACACTACATACCCTAAAAAGTTAACTTGTCGTTTGAATAGTGAACATTTCTTCGGACTCAACTTGAGGTTGGCACTCTGAATCTTCATGAGCACGCGTTCCAAGTTCTGAAGGTGTTCCTCAAACGTACGGCCCACGATGATGATGTCATCCAAGTAGACCAGACAGGCATCGCCAATTAGCCCAGTAAGTACAAGCTCCATCAGCCTTTCAAACGATGCTGGAGCATTGCACAACCCAAACGGCATTACTTTAAATTGCCACAGACCCTTTCCCGTCGAGAACGCAGTTTTCTCCTTGCCTTAGGGTCAATTTCAACTTGCCAGTAGCCACTTTTTAGATCCAGCGTGCTAAACCACTTTACTCCTGTAAGCATGTCCAGCGTGTCATCAATTCTTGGCAAGGGATAGCTGTCCTTCTTCGTAACGTCATTCAGACGGCGGTAGTCAACACAAAACCGCATGCTGCCATCCTTCTTCTTCACCAGCACCACTGGCGAACACCATGGACTAGAGGAAGGTTCAATAACACCATCCTTCACCATTCCTTCAATCATGGTTTCCACTTCCTTTTCACGTGCTACCGGCAATCTTCTTGGCCGCTGACGGATAGGCAATTCTTCTCCTGTGTTTATTTTGTGTTGAACTAAGCCAGTCTTTCCTATGTCAGCATCGTTTGATGAGAATACATCGGCGTACTTGAGTAACAACTTCTTCGCCTTGACCAATTCGTTCAAGGAGAGAACACTGCGACAGTCTTCCAAAAGTGTGGTCACTCTCGTTTCTGCATCCTTGCTGGGGGTCCCAGTCGATAGATATTGGCACCGACGTAACCAATCCACTTCCTCACAAGTACCAATCAGTGTGCCCTTTTCTATAATCTGTTCCCGGTCGCAAAGGTCCAGCACACGTACTCCTGAGATGTCAGTGGTCCTGACCAAGGTTCGAGCTACTTTCCATGGAAGGTCATTGTTTACCCTTTCCACAAGTACACAACGGTGAGCTTGCCCAGCGTTTCGAGGAAGACTAACCGGAACAATCGTTTCCGATCTAGGCGGAAGAACAATCTTCCTAATGCTGTACACGTTCCCTGGTAACGCACCTTCCATAAAAAGTTCCTCCTGTCCACATTTCAAAACACCTTGCTTAACGTCGATCTCACAACAATTATTCCTCATAAAGTCTAGGCCTAGGATGCAGTCGTCCATTATATCAGCCACGATGACATTATGCAGGTAGATCACGTTGCCTAGCTTCAACTCCATCTCCTTCTCTCCACGGAAGGGTATACGCTGACCGGTGGCTGTTACCAAATGGTTGTATGCGGGGTCCCCAAGAAACTGACTTATAAGTTGGGAACTAACAACCGTACGAGAGGCTCCAGTGTCTATGGTCAGTTTACACGGCATTCCGTTGACCTCGCCCTTGATGATTAGACTGTTCCCATCATGGGTTTGTGAGATCGAGATCCTTGGGGCTCTTTTAACATCAGCCAGCACCCGCCCCGCAGTTCTGGCTTTTACTCGTTTCCCTGCTGCTGCTGGACGGTGCTGTTGGCCGCACTACCCTCCTGAGATCGTTCACCGTCCCTTTCTAGGGTTCGCTTAGGGCAGCTGGATCGAAGATGGCCCTTTTCCCCACAGCCGTAGCACCTAGGGCTGTATCCTCTGTTGCGGTCGCGAACTGTAGCTGCTGCAACCTCCCTGACGCGATGGGAACGATGATCCTGCCGCACGGCTTCTACCTCCAGTGCATGGGCCAAGGCGTCCTTAAGCGTCTCGTGGTGCCCGAGCCTCACAGCAGCTCTGACTTCCAGGTCACGGATGCCGTCGATGAATGTCTGCACCAGGTTCCCTTCAATGAGCGCAGGTACAGACCGGTATGCTTTTCGCACCAGCTTCTCCACCTCTAGAGCCCACTGCTGCAGGTTTTCGTTGATGCGCTGCACGCGATCTTTAAGCTGCGCACGAAAGACGTGTTCCAGGTGAGCGTCGCCCTATCTCGCCTCCAATGCCTCAAGGAGTTGCTCATAAGTCACTTCCTCACCGAGAGCTTCCAGAACTGTTAAGGCCTGGTCGCGCAGGCCTAGTGTGAGAGCAGTCATGGCCTGACTTTTATTCCAGCCGTTCGCCTTCATAACAGCCTCGAACTGGATCTTGTAGGCTGACCAGGAAGCGGTACCGTGAAACGGCGGCACTTTGAACCCACGTAGCGAAGGTGTTGTAGCTACTACGGGAGCTGTTGTTCCATTCCCAAGTTTGAGGTCGTCCAGCGTTTTCTTCACGTCAGCCATTACGTTGTCAACCCAATTGTTTACTTGGTCGATTCGGGTTTCAGCTTCCAACAGGCGGTTGTCATGTTGAGCAACCTTATCCTTCACCTCCCGTATCTTTTTTCCGAAGACAGCGTGAAGATCCTTCATGAGGAGCATCTGCTCTTCCTTATCGCGTTGTAGTTGCTCTTCTAAACGACGGGCCTGTTCCTCCTGCCGGCGGGCCTGTTCCTCCTGCCGGCGGGCCTGTTCCTCTTGTCCGCTCTGCAGCTGCTCTCTCAACTGACGGGCCTGCTCCTGCAGTATCACCATCAGAGCACCTAAGTCAGGTGCTGCGGATGTTGGAGCTATTGACGGGCCTGCAGCCGGCGGCTGACCCTCCGCCGTCTGCGGCGTTGCACCACCAAATCTCCTTTGGTCCGTCTCCTGCTGGCGTTGACTTCGGGTACGGACACCCTCCGTTTCCTCCTTAGGTAAAATCGGCATGATTTTATCCCACTTCTGACACCAATTGTTACGGGCTTGAGGTTTGGGACAATAAAAATTACCGATAAAATTACCTAAATTAACACTTTAATTTACTTTACACAAATTGAAACTTAAAACACTAATAATTTAACACACTAATTCACTTAATTCCGCTCCGAAGCTTCGCTTGTGTCACCGAGTTCAACTCTGCCCCGATCGCATCTTGCAGCGCCTATTTATTTAAATTAGCAAAGAAGCATCCCGAATATTCAAGTAAATGCGCGCAAAGGGACGAGTGTGCGAGTATAGATTTTCTAGAAACTTAGTTCTTCGGATGGCGCTGTTGGTTGAGAGATTTGTGATGTCATTTTCTGCAAAGCTCCCCTCGCTCTCGTTCCTGACACTAGATGGCGCTAGTTGACTTATTCACGCAACAATATTAGTCACTAGGAAATTGAATCCTATTCCATCCATCTACAGCATTATTGGGATTCTATTAGGAGAAAGGACAGTAGTAAGGGATCTGGGTGTGCTCATGGATAATAAAATGACATTTGTCCCACATATTGACTACATCATAGGCAGGGCGTCCAAGATGTTGGGTATTATTATCAGGAACGCTAGAGTATTCAAACGCCATGCCCCAAAAATTGCGCTATACAATAGCTTGGTTAGATCGATCCTTGAGTATGGAAGTGTGGTCTGGCGTCCACATTATGCTACTCACACACTTCGTATTGAACGCATTCAAAAACGATTAGTAAAACACTTGGTGTTCTCACACTTCTGACATAAAAGATTTAGCCCCTACAAGGACCTACTAGAGCTCCTAAAGATCTTAGACAACCGCAGGGATATATCTGACCTATCCTTCTTTTTCAAGATTATATGATATCGAATCTGGTGTGTTTCCTGATTTAATGAAGCGTAGTAAAGTAATACCTTTATTTAAATCTGGTAGTACATTGGACCCCGCTAATTTTAGACCTATTTCTGTACTGTCCACACTTAGTAAAATTTTTGAAAAAATTATTCTTGATCAAATGTTAAATTTTTTGGAACAACACACAAATGAAATGATGGAAAATGGACAAATTAGTTGGGAAAGTCTTGGTGAAGACTTATGGGTCACAATTGAACTTAACACTAGTAATTTAACGGAATACTTACATGTGTGCGCAGTATATATCCCACCACCGGTTGATCGTAACACACTGGAAACATTTATTAATAACACTACGGAAACCATAAATAACAATAATCTAAGCTCGGCTAAAAACTCAATTTTGCTGCTTGGTGACTTCAATATGAGTTCTATCACGTGGGCACCTCAACCCGATATTAACGGTCAGTACGCATCCCCAATTAACTACTCCAACTGTCTTCTTAAAAGTAGTTTAATAGATTTTTTCACTTTGCACGATCTGAATCAATATAACACTAACAGGAATGCGAGTGGAAAGATATTAGATCCAGTCTTGTCTAATGCAAACATCAATGTAGTCGAAAGTCAGTTTCCTATACGCAACGTAGACATTTTACATCCACCATCAGAATTTTTCTTTACAATCAACGTATCAACTAATTTTTCCGCAACTAAGAATAAATGTTCCCACAATTTTGAAAGAGCTGATTTTGATTCCATTATAGCATTCTTGAATGGTGTTGTTTGGCTGCAAACTTTAGGCGTACTTAATAATGTAAATGAAATGATATCGAAGTTCTACGAAATCCTGCAGGTAGCTATAGACAGATTCGTTCCCAGATCGAGCAAATCGTCAAAATCTTATCCTATCTGGTTTACACCCGCTCTAATTAGACTCATTAAATAGAAACACAAATGTCACAAAAAAAATTATATAATAATCCACTAGATAAAATTGAATTTTCTTACCTAAGGAAGGATTGCGATATACTAATAAAAAAATGTTATTATAATTATATTTTACACATCGAGGAATCTATTAGCAATAATCCGAGGTATTTTTGGACACATATGAAAAACATGCGTCGTAAAGGCTCAACTTACCCTAATAAAATGTCTCTGAATGATCGTGAAGCAAACGGTAGGCAAGAAATATGTGATTTGTTTGCAAGTCATTTCTCATCGATTTTTATCAAGGATGATATTAATAACAATTTTGATACACAACCAGTCTCCAAACCAAACAAATATTTAGGCAATATTTACGTATCTAAACGAGAAATTGAGAAAAGGCTGAAAAGATTAAATACAACAAAAAGTGCAGGTCCAGACGGTATTCCGCCTATATTTATATACAGGTGTGCAAATTATTTGGCTGCTCCGTTGACTATTATATTCAACACCTCCTTGAGTTCTGGCATTTTCCCCGAAAGGTGGAAGGAGGCGCGGATTGTACCAATTTTTAAAAGCGAAAATCCCACAAGTGTCACTAATTATAGACCTATTTCCATATTATCTATTATGTCAAAGGTCTTTGAGAGCTTGGTCTATGAATCTGTTTTCAAAAATCTACGACGACGTATTAGTTGGCAGCAACATGGTTTTTTGTCTGGTAGTTCTACTGTCACAAACCTTTTTTATATGTCACCGATTTAATCGAGAACGTTGATGACAAACTACAAGTGGATGCTATATACACAGATTTCTCTAAGGCCTTTGACAAAGTAAATCACGCACTACTTGTCAATAAACTAAGAGCCTTTGGTATAAATGGGACATTATTGAAATGGTGTGCATCATACCTTCAAAATAGACCCTCGACCGTGGTGATTGATGGGTACTCCTCGCAACCTTATATTGCCTACTCCGGTGTACCGCAAGGCTCTAACTTAGGTCCTGTATTTTTTAACATCTTTATAAACGATATTGTTTCGATATTTCAATACTCAAATGTCTATCTATTTGCTGATGATCTCAAGATAGTTAAAACCATTAGAAACAACTCTGACGTCGAACTATTGCAAGATGACCTCAATCGCCTTATACAATGGTGTAATAACAACCAAATGTTTCTCAATGCCAAAAAATGTCGACTTATTGGGTTTACCAAAAAACATAATTACATACAAAGTCAATACTATACTGATACTGAAAAACTGACTGCGGTTCGAGCGATACGTGATTTAGGCGTTATACTAGACAGCGAATTAAGATTTACCAACCATATCGATAGCATAATCACCTCAGCTACGAAGACACTGGGTTTTGTATTGAGGAATTCCAGAGAGTTCATGCAGCCCTCCACTACAATCAAACTTTTTAGTTGTCTGGTTAGAAGTAAACTAGAATACTGCAGTCAAATTTGGAAAACGCACTACAAAATCCATAGCATTAGAATTGAAAGAATACAAAAACGACTGCTACGTCATCTTGCGTACCGTTCGAATAGCTATAAACTAATGATTCCTACGAAAGACGTTTGGCGCAATTTAACATCACATCATTACAATCACGTAGTATATAAGACGATAAGTATCTCAGATATGATATTCCTATACAAAACGCTCAATAATGGTGTCGATTGTCCAGCGATAGTTCAATTATTTAACTTTAAAGTGCCATCAAGACTGCCTAGGAAACCGCAAGCCAGAAGCGGGCCATTAGAGCAATATATAATTTAAAACCAAAAGAGTCGCTGAGACAAAAATTTAAGGAAATTAATATTTTAACTCCGGCCTCTCAATACATTTATGAAAATGTAATGTACGTATACAAAAATAAAAGTAGTTTTGCGAAAATAAGTAATATTCATTATGTAAATACTAGGAACAGACACAAGCTAGTGGTACCAGTTAATTGACTCCACCGAGTCTGTAATTCATTCTTGGTATACGATTTTACAACAAAATCCCAGAAAATATACAAAATTTATCATACACAAAGTTCAAAAATGTTATTAAATTAAGTTTGTATAAAAAGGCTTATTATAATATTAAGGAATTTATGGATGATAATAACCCCCGGGAAGGGTGATCACTACCAAGCTATTTCTAATTTGTCTTGTGTTGCTAATTGTAAACATGATTGTAAGCCCTTATTGGAAAAAAAATAGTCCCGCTGGGTTTCTTGCTGGTTCTTCCCAGGACAGAGGTTTTTTTTTTGCGAACCAGTGGTAAATGAAAAAAGTGACTTTCAATAAGTATTTGTTATAATCTACATTGAATAGAAAAGTTTCTGTTCCTGTTTCAGTTGCATTGTCTGATAAAATTTAATTTTAAAGTTCCGTCACGAATGCCTCGTAATCCCATCGAACCTCTCTCTCGTCCATTTCGCAAAACAGTTTTGGGAGGCAATTCACCGGTTTCCAGAATTTCCCAACTATATAATAAGTGCGGAGGGTCAATAGATGTTAATGTTATGTCTCTAGCTGAGTTTAAAGCCACAGTAAACGATACATTATTTAAGTAACTAGATGTAAGTCATTGTTTCATATACCTTCATAATATTATTTTGTTCTATTCTAAGTTTTTGTATTTTTTTTTTGTTTTTTACTTGGTAACTTTTTAGTATCTTGAAGCGTGTGGTGTATACCTTTAATTGATTGTACAATTAGTATATAAGTGATGTGTGTTTACTATTTCTGCATTGTTGTAACAATCGTTGGTGTACTTAAATAAATAAATAAATAAATAAATAACTTCTTTGCCAATGTAGGCAAAAATCTTGCCAAAAAATTATAACTAGAAATAACGATAGTAAATGTATAACACTGGTTGGACAACCCCAGTTTTCATCCTTTGTCTTGCTAGATACAGATCCTTACGAGGTACTTGATGTTATCATGAGCCTAAAATCAAACAGTGCTCCTGGATGGGATAACATTCCAGCGCACTTTCTAAAACTTGCAGTAACTCAAATTACTACTATAATCTGTCACTTTGTAAACATTTGTTTTAAGCATGGCGTTTTTCCGCAACCTTTAAAACAAGCTGTTATAACACCAGTGTATAAGAATGGGGATAGAGGTGATGTTAGCAACTACAAACCTATTTCAGTACTACCTTCACTTTCTAAGATATTAGAAAACTTATCAATACAAGATTATTAAGTTATCTTACTAAGTTCGATATCTTGTCTAACTGTCAGTATGGATTCAGACAAGGTAAATCCACAGAAGACGCAATCTTAGCTCTTAGCTCGTATATAATTAACAACTTAAATCAGGGTAAAAAATGTCTTGCAGTTTTTCTAGACCTTAAAAAGGCCTTTGATGCTATCTCTGTCCCCATCCTTTTACAAAAATTAGAAAACATAGGCATCAGAGACACAACCTTGACATTATTTAAGAATTATAATTTATTTATACGTGGTATAATTTATACGTGGTAGAGCCATGCTGCGGTTATATTAGTAGTATAGTTGTAGCACGAATGGGTCGGCTCGACCGGGGAAGGACCACGCTCTCACAGAATACCAGCGTGAAATAGTAGCTTAATGCTGCTGTATTTCGTATGGTGAGTGTAGAGAACCGGAGACCCTTTTTACTGGAAACGAGGCATTCCATCTTAGTCCTCACGGGTGATAACGCATCTGCATTTTGATTCGTAATCGAGGATAGATGTAGATGTCTATGGGCCACAGCAACCACTTACCATCAGGTGGACTGTGTGCTCGTTTGTCACCCTATCCTATAAAGAAAAACTTATTTAACCGTACACAAAAAGTTAAAATAGGACAGTTTATTATTGAGGACACATATACCACTCACGGCGTACCACAAGGTAGTATTTTAGGACCAACGTTGTTTCTAATTTATATCAATGATCTTTGTAATCAGAAAATTAATGGTGCTTGTGTGTTCACATATTATGCCGATGACACAGCTGTAGTTTTTACTGGAGCATCATGGGATGAGATTCGTAAAAATACAGAATCTGACCTTACTATAATTGCAAGCTGGCTTCAATCTAATTTTCTAACGTTTAATGTACTTAAAACTAATTATATTTGTTTTACTATTAAAAACCGAGCTCAACCAGGAAATAACTTTAACATAAAGATTCACACTTGCAACATTGACGAATTTCAAAATTGTAACTGTTCTGTCATTACGAAAGTTTCTTCAACCAAGTACTTTGGGATCATTATATATTAACGTTTAACTTGGCATGAACATATCGATGTAATAACATGTCGATTTAGAAAATAAGCCTGGATTTTTAAAACGCTTAGACATATTACTTCAGATACGCTCATTAACAAAATTTATGTAGCATTAGCTCAATCGTTAATAACTTACTGCCTTCCGATATGGGGTGGAGCAATAAAAACAAAATTGTTGAAATTAGAAAGAGCTCAACGTGCGTTAGTAAAGACAATGTACTTTTTGCCTTATAAATTCCCAACTAAAAGCCTGTATTTAAAAACTGATATACTAGTAAGTATAAGAAAATTATATATTTTGCACACAATATTAAAAAAAAGCATAAAAGTTTGATTTTCGACCCAAATATTTTGAACAAAAGAAGGAAAGACATTGTACTTAATTAATTTTGTGTTAAAACTGCATTCGCTAGACGTCAGTTCATTAACCAATCTATCTATCTATATAATTTTGTCAACAAAAAGCTTAATATTTACTGTAGAAATGACAAGGACTGCAAGATTTTGATTATAAATTGGCTAAAGAACCCGTCTTACGAAGACACAGAAAAAATTATGTTTAGACATATAGGGTGAGAGAGAAAAAAACACTTAAAATATGCTCCCTACCCTATGCAAATTGTAAATACCAAGAGAAATAAACCATTATTATATTAATAAAACCTTATAATGTAATTTCTTTAAGTATTCAATACTTAAAGTGTAACTTACAGTGTTAAAAAAATTATTATTGATTTATTATTAGTATTTTTAATAATATTTCACTATTTTGTAATGTCTCGTTTTGTCAATAATTAAAAAATTAATTCGTAGATACTAGGTACTTACCGACAGCAGCGCGGCTGTAAATTCCACAAATTTTCAGGGACAGGCGGGCTATGCTTTAGCACGTAGCGATCGTTCTCCTGTTCTCTAACCTCCATGATAATAATAATCGTAGATAGCATGGCCGTAAGAGAACAGGAGAACGATCGTTACGTGCTAAAGCATAGCTCGCCTGTCCCTGAAAATTAATAGAATTTATAGCCGCACTGCCGTCGGTAAGTAGCGTCGGCGGAGTAATTCTTTTTATTTTTGACAAAAAGAAACATTAAATAATAATTTATAATAGTTATATATGATAATTAAAATTATAAAAACAATTTACAATTTATTTATTAATAAATACTAATAATAATAATAAATAATAATCATTTCGTTATTTCCTTTTTTCCTTTGAATGATATTATAATAATTTCAAAGTAGCGCACAATGGCCCGTTAGTACTCTTATTAGTTTGTGGGCCCGCTTTTATTGAGGCAACTTAGCGATCGCAACGCTTCACTTATTTTGTGCATATTTCTGGGACACTATTTTTTCCAGTCCAGTCGCGGAGCACGAAAAATTTCGTACAATGACCTCTTTACCTACTGACAGTGGTCACAAGCATTTTTGTATTTAGTGCGGTTTACATGAAATATTTGAAGGAGAAAGGAAATTTACCAACTTATGAAATATAGTTATTATTATTACGTAAATTATTTATTTAGATTTTATAACCCATCAATCTGGCTTGACGGTATCTGTGTTGGTATATTCTTTTAAGATACGATATATGGCCGATTTCGAAATGCCCAAGATATCGGCTGTTTTGTCCCTCATATCTTTTTTTGAAGGATATTTATCAGCAGGTCAGGATTCTTTAACGTATTTAAACACGTTGATAATCATTACCTTCTCAGATACACTAAAGTGTGACATTTTTCTTTTCTTCCGCGGAGAAATAAACTCCTTAAATGGACACGAGGTAGACGGCGATGTTTTCATTTTAAAAGAGTGAATAAAACTTAACAAATTAACAAAACCACTTAACAATTAAAACAAGATAACAAAAACTAACAAACAACAACAAACTAAAAATAGGTAAATAACTGTGTCCGAAAACTGAGCGATCACTAACGCATACCAAGATGGATGGAATGTCGTTCGTTATTTAAACATTATTAATTACGTCAAGGTCAAGCAAACCAAGGACTTTTTGTCGTGACTCACGGCCAACCAAAACCACATTATGCATACAAGAACAAACCTTATATTCTCCAGTAAAAGGTTTACAATCCCTGAGGACGGCGGCCATTGCATCTGTGCGAGCGAGACTCATTGTCTGTCTCTGTCACTTCCACGTAAATACGTGGAAGTGACAGAGACAGGTAATAACAATTCAATGTACGAAATTCTTCGTGCTCCGCGATTGGACTTTAGATAGACAGAGCATGTAGCATCCTCTGCAATGTTGCCAATTTAGCTCTTTTAGAGCTAACTTCAGCTCTATCTACAATGAGTTAGCTCCAAAAAACGTATTTAGCTGCATAGCTTTTTTACAGAATTTTACCCCATATGAAAATATGACGTTATAATTTTCTCAGGTATTGGTTACGCGTATATCCAAATCTTGAACACAGCCATAACTGTCTATAGTTCATAAAAGATAGCTTGATCTCTGCGACATCTGTCCATTGATTTATATGTTACACTAGATAAGTAATTTCCGCGCCAAAGCGTTGTCACTTCACATAAGGCCACAGCCTTATACTCAGCGAACGTCGGTTCAGTGTTCAAGGTGACGCCGTCCGAGTTAAGCCGAACGATTCACAACAAAAAATGGGTAAATGCGTAGTGAAAGAATGCGTTTCAAGGTCACAAAAACATAATAAATCAAGCGGAATCACTTTCCATACGTAAGTTTTAATTTATATATTCATATTAACGTTTAAAACACTAAAAAATTAAATAAAATATCGAATATTGCAATTTAGGTTCAATGTTGCCACTTTTCCGCCTTTGTGATTTTTCCACATTAATGGGAGACTGTATAATTTATGGAATAAGTTAATTTTGTTTTAAAATAAACAAGTAAAATTGATTGCTTAAAAATAAAAACTATGTTTCAACCTTTATACAAAATAATTATTCTTATTTTAGTTTATTCATGAATGGTCTATTAATTATATTTTATAATGCCATTATTTATAAGTACTTAAAAATAAGATTGTACCACGAAAGTAAATTATACACTCAAACACACAAAAAAGAATCCAAAAGGCAATTATATAACAAACTGATGCTTCATAGCGGAGTTTGAGAGCATGGACTATTATGAATATTTAAGCGGATTAGTACTACAGATTAAAACCATTTATATTATCTTACAAATAGACTTCCGCAGAGTCACGCCTGAATCCATTAACTATCCTCAGTATTGTTGCAAAAAAAATATAAAAACTTTTTAAAGTTGTTAAGTAGTTTAGAAATTCTATAAACAAGAAAATCAACGAAATTTATTGATAACCAAAGTTTTTGTAGCTAATGTCATGAGACTAAATTTAAGAGACAAAAACTTGGTGATGATTTCACAACTTATGCATATTCAACACAGATCTCGCTTAAGAAACATAAAATTGTTTTTTTTATTTGCTTTATTTTTTGTTTGATTTATTAGTACAATAAAAATAATATATAAAAACATATTTTATTTCATTACTTATGCTTACTTCTGTTCATCTAATAAGAAAATATACAAATTTAAAATAAAAACAATTTACTGCAACTTTAAAAAAAAACTCCTTTATATTGCTCATTTTGGGTAAAATTTCATAAAGTATGCAACACCAACCCGCCACTGCATGTTTGTGTGTCTATCTTTATCTAATCTTAGGGACGATATTGTTTTCCGCGACTTGTGTAAGTGAGACAGATATATGTTTACTTAAAAATTTTAATGATTTCAAAGCTACGTCGTCGCATTTGGATAGTGGTTACACTTTGTTCGACGCGCGGCAATGTGGTTTGCTCCTCTAGTCTTGTATAACTCAATGCATCTGTCAGTAAAATCACGCCTATGAAGTCCTGAATTTCTTCTAATAGGTCGGCATGCCCATAAAGTATGACATTGACAGGTACTGTCTGTACTACTAAGAAATTCAGAACTTCATAGGAGGTCTATGAAGTTGGCACCAGGAAATAATTTGTAAAAGTGCGACTAGTATAAATCGATTGCGCGTAAATATGATGTTTATCCGGACTAATTATTTATTTGCGCGTCAAATATTTGTTAAGATATTTAAAAAAACAAGGCGGGTGCTGTGAAATAATAATGTTTTTTGCTTAAAAATGACGGTAAAAGAATAATAAAACAATGTAAATTTGTAATATACGATTTTGGCTGTTGCTGCCAATTAAAGAAAAAAGCGCTTTAAACGCTAGCGTACTAGGGATATTGCACTCTCGAGCTCGGACGTGCGGCTGAGGTTATGGGATTATTTAATTATTTATTTACGATGTAAATAAATAACTTATGGATAAACTGATATCGGGTGCTGATTGCGCATGTGAAAATCTACAAATTTACATTGTTTATTCTTTAAAAAAATCAAAATTTATTATTTCACAGCACCCGCCTTATTTTTTTTAAACATCTAAACAAATATTTGACGCACAAACAAATAATTAGTACCGATAAGCATCATTTTTTACGCGCAATCGATTTATACTAGTCGCATTAATTATTTCCGGGTGCCAACTTCATGGACCTTTTCATAGGCGTGATTTTACTGACAGCTGTCACAGAGATCAAGCTATCCTTTAATAACTATAATTTATATAGACATAGACTACTATGTCTATTATTTATGATTCATAAATAATAGACTAGAATTACTGATCTCTATATATACACTTGTATATATGTATATATATAGGTCAGTGACTAGAATCCATATCGTTCATAAATTAAGAACGATATGAATAAACCGCGTTTCGATAGAACCAGCAGTTAAAAAAATATTGGATCAATGGACAGAAACTAAATTTTAACCCCACGAGGTTGTCCGAAAAATGTTATGCCGCAGAAACTCTTTACAATTTTTATCAAAACGCCACAAATGACCCATATTTGTTATATATCTATTCCGTTTGAGATCAGTTGAAGTCTTGTGAAAATTTTGCAATCCAATAATGTAGACCCTAGTAAATTATTAAGCGAATAATTCTCGGTCCTAACCAGTCCCAAAACACAAATTTATATTTTTGATGTAAATAATTAAAAAAAGGGTTATATTATAATATAAATGAATACATAAATGAAAATTACCCCCGCGAACAAGGTGATCGCCACCATGCTGGTTTTATAAAAATTCATTCAAAAATTGTAACAAAATAAATTTATTGTAAATTCAAATATGTTTAAAAAATCCCACTGGTTTTCTTGCTGGTTCTTCCCAGCACTGATGTTTTTTGCGAACTAGTTGTAAATTAAAAAATGACTTTCAATAAGTATTATATAATAATCGATGTTGAATAAAATCATTCATTTCATTTCAAAGATCTTTTTTGTTCATCATCTTTATTTAGGATTCAGAGTAGAAAACAAGCTTAGAGAGTCACCTCAGTCCCCCGTGACCATGGGTGCTGGAAAGCACCCAAAACGTCGGGAAATAAAAATAAAAATAATTAAAAGTAAAATTAAACGCGATAAATAAAAGTAGTTTTAATCAATGTGCAGTGTTCGCGTAAATATAAGAAATCATTAAGCTTAGAGAGATCACAAATACAAATAGATTTTCAACAGAAGAGGAAAAGCAATTCAGAGATAAGTGCATAAATTGTGCGATAGGCATTATTAAGCAACTTAGACAAAAACTACCGGACAACTATTGCACTTTATTAAAAATTAAGCATTATTAAGCAATTTATACAAAGACTACCAGACAACTATCGCATTATATTAAAAGTGAATCAATTATCAGTCTCAAATACTTAGTTAGTAGTAGTAACAAGTTAAAGAGAACATTACGCCACTGGTGCAAGAAACAGGCTATGATGAAGAATCCATAAAAAAGAATTAAAAAAAAAGAATCCATAAAGAAACGTAATGGAATAACATCACCCTAGTGCCTTGGTAAAAAAGGCAAACACAACACTATAGCATTTTGGTCTGAAGTTTTACAATACCAGATGCTGCTGACATCGATCCTTTCATAAAGTTATGTTCTTTCGCTCTTTCAATAATTTACTTTATCCTATATATTAGATTAATATTGTCAAGAACAAATCCCGAAACAGACTTAAAAATGACACCACCAAAGCGATTATGAATATTAGGTCAAGATTACGAAGAATTAAATAATTGCTACAACTACAAATTGCCGAAAAATTTATTGAAAAAGTAGATATAATGGGAACTTACGAAAACTTAAGGACAAATGAAGAAAAAGCAAGCTCAAGTGGAATAGCATTGATCACTGACCTCTATATATACGTACTTGTGTATATGGAGGTCAGTGGCATTAATTAATAAATGATTGTTCTTACGACGACGATTAATCGTAATATTTTAAGTCTAAAGTTTACCCACTTTATACTGTTTAAAAATTCTTCATTTAAATATTAGACATTAATTTATGTTTCGCTTTGTCAATATAAGCTATTGATTAAAATATTAATTTCATGTACTATTTAGCTATTTTTTACTAAAATATTTTGCTCGTTTTTAGCTCTTTTTTATATCCTTCAAACTCTCTTTACACGTAAGCATGGGAGTTTTCAGTTTTTATGTGCAACGGTTACATAACCGATATCTAGTTTTCATATCGTTATTGAAAACTGTTTTCAGATATCTATAGGTAATGGTTTGCTACTGAATGTGCAAACGACAACCGAACCATAACCGCAAAGTGTACTACCTGTGCAACATGTATTTATGAATTACATAAATTATTCTAGATTAGAAGTCGGAGGTTCTAATGTTATCTTAGATTAATATTTAAACATGTATGTTAATATATAATTTTTGTATATTCAATGTTATGCAGTAATAAATTATACCGTCACTGTTACAGCTTATTAAAATACACTGCTGAACACATAGGCCTCCTCATAGATTGTGTCATAGGAGGGATATCTGCCATAGTTGCCAAGCTTGGCAAGCGGGTTGGCAACCACAGTTTTTTTGAAGCGAAACTTTTTACGGGAGATTGAAATGCTGATCCGTATGATGAAAGTGGTGGGTGTAAACACTACGTACGTACCGGGCATTCGGTCGATCTCGATCATTCAAGTCGCAAACGCAGAGCATTACATACCAAAAAGTATATAGTAGTACAATTACAAGATAACAACGGTCTATTGTTCAAATACTAATCTTATATTAATTTTATTTAAGACAGTTACCAAGGTACACGTATTTATTTTAGTAAAATTGAGCTGAGCGCACTTCAGTAATAGCAAAGAATATATACACTACGCGAAAAGAAACGACACTTAAGCATGTGTGCACGTAAAATCGCTTGCGGCTATGTGTGGGTGTCTGGATGTGTGCGGGGGCTTTGAGAGGCGCGCGGGGCGTGGAACGGGCAGTCGCCGACTGCCCCGGCCGAGGGCTAATAGTAATACCGATATTCGTCAGTATTGGTTAATATGAATATATTCGTCAAGTGATATAATATTTCAATTAATATATGAATATTACTGATATCTTAATGCACATATTACTATTCTATTCATGTAGGTATTAAGTTTATGTTACCAAGTAACGTTACTAGTTTTTATAGCCGGTTTATATGCTTTGATAAATATTAATGATGTTATTAAATAAATGATATTATAGTATATGTATAAGTATTACTGAAGATGATTTTAAGTGATTAGAATTAAAATAAATTCCACTGCACAAAACAAGGGGTTTAATTTTTAATAATGTTTTATGATACCTAAAAATATGTGAACTCATTTTAATGAAAGTCGATATGATCTTAACAAGAATTATGGGGAAATACCATGAAAATAAAACTATATGACCAATAATTTTATTATATTACATTAACTGAACTATACACTATTAAAAATACCACTAGAGAGTCAACAAATTTTAGATATCTGTAAAGAGTTTTTGTATTTGTTCATTGTTGTATTTATGGATTATTTCATTAGAAATAAAAATGACTTATCTCCTCAACACATAGGGAACAATTTGTTGGCCGCCATGTCCCAGGAAACTGCATACCTTAGGATTTTCTAAAAAAATATACATGCTACGAATTTTTGCAATTGTTAGAAATAATAACGAAAATTAAAAAATTTATCGAAAAATTCAAAAATATATAAGAGTAAATTATTTTTAAAGGATAGTAGGTAATACTTATATAATAATAGAATAATTACTGCGTACTGAAATACTAAGTGTTGGTTAATTATTTAAGATTACCATTAACTGTCTTGCATATTTGGTTTTGTCGGAAGTTTTAATATGCCTCACTAAATAAAAGTTGATTTAAAATTGAACGTATCTTTAACTACCCAAATACATAAGTTTACATAATATATAACATACTCCTACTATGTATCTTCTTTGGTACAAGTCTTTAATATTCCATTTCGGTTCGATATCAACCCTAGCGTTACACGCTTCGACTCAAGGTCACCGGCGCTTAAGCTCTCACATACATGGAGTGTCACCGCTGTGGTAATAGCGCCATCTACTACGTTGTATAGGTAAAGATATTTTATCGGACAAATATTGATTGACTCTCAAGGTGGTATGTAGGATAGATGCTAGATTCCATAAACCTAAAAAAAAATTGCTGCCCATCTCCTGATTTGTTTCCCTATGTCGCCTTTTACGACACCCACGGGATGATAATCGGGTAGTGAATAAAATTACGTTCATTCTATCCTTATTTATTTCTATAATTTTGTTACCCATTTTTTTTTCAAATTGAGACGTAGGATCAGAGTTTGATTTCGAAGTCTATAATTAAAGTGTATTCTTAAGAAGTAAACATAATTTATATACATTTATCATCATCATCATCATTACAGCCTTTCACAAGTCCACTGCTGAACATAGGCCTCATTTACATTTATAGAAAATTATTTTAGTTAGTTTATTTGTTAACAATTATTTAAGTTGGCGATTTTCCTTCATGCTTAACTAGGCTTAGAACTAGCAGAAAAGTTTTAAATTCGAATTCTCAATTCAATTTCGAAATTCAACTCTATTAACCGCAGGTTTACCTGATTTGCACCAGCCGCTGATTCGGCTCCGGTGGAAGAAGTGGTCGGAATTGTCTTTTATATCGAAGTGAGACCATATTTCACTAGCCTTACGCGACATTTTGAAAATCTATATTCAAAAATGATTAAAAGTCTGAATCAACTTAAACTATACTATGCTATACTATATTTACACTTTACACATAATTGTCTGAATTACACCTACCTAATGCACAAAATACACACAAATGTTGCAAATTAATGCACAAACGCAACGTCAAAAATTAATAACTTAATGGATGTTATTAGGTATCTTAGCGAATGGCACGAGCACGAGCCACCAAGACCAAGTGTGTAATTGTTGCGTTCTAGAAAAAAGCAAATTCTAAACTTTCCATCCAAAATATAAAAAACATAAACATAAAGTTGCCTAAACCAAATATAATATGATCATACAAATGCAAGTCTTGTGTCTATTGTGCTAAAAATCATTTAATATTGACAACTCTCACAACTACACAAACTTAAAAATTAGGCAATTTTAACTATTTGAAATTCGACCTTTTTGCTTTAGGTAATTATATCCAGATGTGCATTGCGTACCGTGTGAAACTAAAATTACCAGAACAGAAATAATCTCTTTCTATACGAATTTATGATACCGTCGCAAGAACAAGAAACAATGAATATCAACGAAGGACATCGCATCGGTTTAGTTCGTGGGCCGTGTTGGCATATCGTTCCGGTGTTTGCGTTTTACGTTTTACAAATCTAAGCCTTGTGCCTGATGAGCTAAAGATCATTTGAAATTTGATAACTCTCAGAACTATATAAACTTAAAATTTAAGCAATTTTAACTATTTAAAATTCGACCTTATTGCTTTAGCTATATATTATATTTCGCAATGTGCACGGTTTTGTGATAACTACCAAAACATCGCAACGATATCCATATTCGCTTCATCTCTTTCTATACTTATTTAAACTATCGTTGCAAGAACAAGAAGCGATGAATATCAACGAAGGTCTTCGGTTAGTGGGCCGTTTTCAGTTTTGGGATATCGATCCACAGTTTGCGTTATGCGTTTCGGTTTCGTTTTCGTACATTAGTTAGGTATATGGTTTTGGTTGGATATTTGATAACGGTTTTGTACTTAGGTTTATCGATATGATATGATATGATATTTGATAACATAACGTTATTAGTTACGTTTTGATAATTCATATATCGGTCTCATGCCTACTTTACAGTGATGGCAATTGGCAACACCGATTCTCTGTCTACTATAATAGTCTCTAGTATATATACAGTAATCTATGTATATGTATAATAGACAGAGAAAAGAAACCTACTGTCTACGATTAATAATGTACATAACTATATAGTACATATATAATACAATACATATTAAAAATAAAAATAATGAGTACTTTAAAGAAACAATATTTAAAGCATATTTAAAGTTCATATTACTCCTGTTCATACAACTTCTTAGTTTGTAAATATTACATCGTGTAGAATACACAAAACAGTATATTTACAAAGATGGATTTTCAACGAATCTGTCGAATTTGTTTAGAATCTAGTAGTAGCAAAGAAACATATGATATTTACACAAGTTATTCTGTTAAAAGAAATACTTTGTACGCAGAAATGCTTTCGAATTGTACAAAACTAAAGGTTCGTGAAAAATATAGTAATTTAAACTTAGGTGAATAAGTGAAATCATTTCTTATACTCAATTCTATTTACTTCATTTGTCTTAATATCTTATTTCGCAGTCCTGTTTTTACTCATCATTCAATTTTTCTAGCCATATAAGGATGATGGATTGCCTAGATTAATCTGCAAAGAGTGTAGTAGGCAGCTTAAACGAGTATATTCATTTAACATACTATGCGAGGAGAGTGATAAAAAACTTAGATCTCACTTGGATTATAAACCTATTTTAGAAGACTGTAATGGAGATTACGTTGAATCAGAAATCAAGGAAGAAGATTTAAATTCGGCAATGCATCAAAATGTACATGTTGATGTCAAAAAAGAGTCTCAAATTACACATATTCCAGAAGATAATGTTATTTATTCTGATTTAAGGAAGTTAGATGATGAAATCAAACTTGGTAAGGTGTTATCTGTTTTTACTTAAACAAAATGAAAATGTGTGTACGAAGAATTTTACATTTCATAAAGTATCATCAAAAGTTGTAAAATATATTAAAACTATTGATATTAAGAAAACCATAGATCTGTGAGAGAATTCCATTAAAGTTATTGTGTCTAATGTACTACCAGATTTAAATTAAGGTATTATTTTCTATTTATTATTAACTATGCTTCATTAAAACAAGAAATACACCAAATTCAATACTAGTATTCAAAATAATAGATAGTTTTGGTGCGATTGTATCTTAATTTAAATGTGGTAGTACATTGGACCTGCCAATTTTAGACCTATTTCTGTACTCATCATCATCATCATCATTACAGCCCTTCACAAGTCCACTGCTGAACATAGGCCTCCCCCAAGTAACGCCACAAAGCACAGTCCTGAGCCACCTGCATCCATCGTCTTCCTGCGTGTCTTACCAGGTCGTCACTCCATCTAGTGGGGGGTAGCCCTACACTACGCCTACCGGTACGAGGCTGCCACTGGAGAACCTTTCTTCCATATTGGTTATCGGTTCTTAGAGCTACATGGCCGGCCCATTGCCACTTCAGCTTACTAATCCGTTGGGCTATGTCGGTCACTCTGGTTTTACTGCGGATATCCTCATTTCTGAGTCTATCACGCAGAGAAACTCCGAGCATAGCCCTCTCCATAGCTCGCTGAGCAATCTTGAGCGTCCTCATACGGCCAGCAGTGAAGGACCACGTCTCAAATCTGTAAGTCATCACTGGCAACACACACTGATACAACCAGTGTGTGTTGCCTTACTTTACTTTAGTTTTCAGAGATTGAGGTATACCTGACGAGAAGATGTGTCGTAATTTCCCGAACGCTGCCCAGCCGAGTTGAATCCGTCGATTGACCTCTCGGTCGAAGTTGGACTTACCTAGTCGGACTATTTGTCCCAGGTAAACATACTCGTCAACAACTTCGAGCATAGTGCTCCCAACAACTACCGGCATAGGTGTGACATGGACATTAAACATGATCTTTGTTTTGTCCATGTTCATCTTACGACCTATCCGTTGGGAGACACCATTGAGGTCATTGAGCATAGTGCTAAGGTCTTCCAGGGATTCTGCCATAAGGACTATATCGTTGGCAAATCGAAGGTGAGTGATGTACTCGCCATTGAGGTTAATACCGTATCCTTTGCAGTCCAGTAGCTTGAAAACGTCTTGCAATGCAGCGGTGAAGAGTTTCGGGGATATAACGTCACCCTGTCTTAAACCTCTCTGCAGTTGGATAGGTTTCGAACTCCGGTTCTGTACTCGGATAGCCATCGTAGCCCTACTGTACAAACACTTCAGCACTTCGATGTACCGACAGTCAACTTGGCACCGCTGAAGGGACTGTAGCACCTCCCAAATTTCGACGGAATCAAAGGCTTTCTCATAGTCCACATATGCCAGGCAAAGTGGCAGATTGTACTCTTCGGTCTTCTGTACAATTTGCCGCAGGGTATGTATGTGGTCTATGGTACTGAAGCCTTTTCGGAAACTGGCTTGTTCGGGAGGCTGGAAGTCGTCGAGTCTGCGTGCGAGACGATTCGTAATGACTCTCGAAAACAGCACGTAGACGCGGCTCAGAGGGGAAATGGGTCTGTAGTTCTTCAAGAGAGCGTTGTCGCCTTTCTTAAAGAACAAAACCACCGCACTTCTGCTCCACGCCTCCAGAGTAGTGCCACCATGGAGGACGGAATTGAAGAGCTTCTGAAGGACTTCAAGTACCAGTGTTCCACCCACTTTCAGAAGCCCCGCTGTAATTCCATCCTCGCCTGGGGCCCTGCCGTTTTTAAGGTGCTGGAGAGCCATTCTAATCTCGCTCAGACTGACGTCCGGGATATCATCGGAATAGTGTCGGATAAGACTTGCTCTTGGATCGTTACTCACATTTGTGTGTGGCTCCAACGATGATGTGTACAGCTGCCCATAGAACCTCTCAATCTCACTCAGAATCTCAGGTGTCCCGGAAACGATGTTGCCACACTCAGTCTTCAGCTTTGACAGTTGGCTCTTTCTGGCAGACAGATCTCTGGCAAAGACTTTGGAGCCATGGTTCCGCTCGATCGCTTCTTCAACATGAGCAGTATTAAAGTTGCGTAAGTCTCACCGCATGCATTTGGAGATCTGTCTGTTCAGTTGCCTGTATGCTGTCAAATCTGTTGATGATTGCAGCCTCATCTACCGTCTACCGTCTACCGTAGAATGTGATCGGAGAGTTATTGTATTCTTCTGTGGCAGGTCTTGCAGAACTTAGCTCCGACCGCATGGACAGTTTCCACGAGCTTGTCATTCATATCGTCCACTGCATTGCAATCCTCTAGGCACTGAAAGCGGTTACGTAACTCGAGCTGAAAGGTTTCGGGATACTGGATTAGAGCATGAGGAGGACGGAGCATTGACTTCATTAGACGAGACCTCTCCAACTTAACATTAAGGTTCAATGTGCCTCTCACCATTCGGTGATCGCTGCTGGTTTTCACCCTTGCGATCACTGAGACATCACTGAACAGTTGGCGTCTGGTCGTCATAATGAAGTCAATCTCATTTTTTGTCGAACCATCTGGGCTCGACCAGGTCCACTTCCTGTGGGGCCGCTTCTGGAAAAAAGAGTTCATCATAAAGAGTCCCTCTTTCTCCATAAAGTCAGCCAGCTGCTGGCCCCTACGGTTCCATTGCCCTACTCCAAATTTCCCTAACTTCAGCTCACCGCCTTCTCTTGGTTTTGGAGGAATGCATGGCTCTAGAAATATTCTCGCAAATTGTCTATCTCTTCTTCCAGCTCCAGTATCTTCTCGTCAGTTCTCAGGGTGCGTGCATTATTCGTTGCCAGGTCGAGTCGTTGTAGGTGGCAACCGAACCTCCACCGGAGATTTTTAGCACCCTCTGCCCCGCCGTTACTATGTTCGCCACCGTAGCCAGGAATAGCGGGGCCGCCGGCGACTGGGGGCCGTTTGTTTGTGTCGTTGCTCATGGGGGGATATTTGCCATAGTTGCCACGCTTGGCGAGCGGGTCGGCAACCGCAGTTTTCTGTACTGCCAACCTAAAATTAAAACCTAAATTTTTTTAATGTAAATAATTTACAACACAAAAATCAATTCGGTTTTACAAGGGGTCTCACAACAACTGATGATGGTGTTGAGCTGATTAGATATATCTTTAATGCGTAGAGACGTGAATAAGGACTCACAGGATGCTTTGGGTATGTTCTATGACCTATCCAAAGCCTTCGATTGTGTTCACCATGTAATATTATTTAGGAAACTTCAACACTACGGTGTAAGAAGTGATGCTCTTTAATTAATATTTTCATATTTAAGTAACATAATGCAAAAATTGTCATAAATAGTATGAGTTCTTCCAGGTCGATAGTACAAATGGACGTGCCTCAGGGTTTAATTCTGGGTCCCTTTTTGTTTTGAGCCGTGGTAGCTCAGATGGTTAACGCTCGCTGTAAATATAACAGAACGAAAGAAAGAAAGAAAAGAAAGAAAGAAAGATCCCCGCCGGCACCAATGAAATTGTTAATTGCAATTTTAAGTGCTGATTTACCACGTGCTCGGCGGTGAAGGAAAACATCGTGAGGAAACCTGCATGTCTGAGGAATAAGAAAAAAATATTTCAAAGACATGTGAAGTTCACCAACACGCATTGGGGCAGCGCGGCGGACACTTCCCTGCCCTAAAACCCTCTCAGAAATGAGGGGAGGCCTGTGCCCAGCAGTGGGACGTATATAGGCTGTAACTTTACTTTTTTTTGTTTCTTGTTTATATTAATGACTTACCTTACATAGTCATAAACTAAATGTATGAAATTCTTAACTACGAATGTCGAATATGTTAATACTAATGTAGTTTTAAATGGGGAAGAGCTGACTCTTGTCGATACCACTATTTTTCTTGAAATCACACTAGATGCAAAGCTTCGATGGATCCCTTATATATCCAAACTAGCAATTAGACTTAGTTTTGCAGCATATGCTGTAAGAAAGTTTAGTAAATTCACTAGTGTTGAAAAAGCTAGACTAATTTAAATTAGGTATTTCCATAGCATAATGTCTTATAGTATTTAGTTGTGTGTGTTCTGTGCTGGTTCTTCCCAGGACAGAGGTTTTTTTCCAAATCAGTGGTAAAAAAAAACAAGTGACTTTCAATAAGTATTATTTATAAATTATATTGAATACAAAAGTATGTTTCTATTTTAATATGACATAAATAGGTTATTACTAATCTGTACATTATGCAACTTTTAATTTGATTTAGTTATTTTATAGCTACACATTAATTGATTTCATTATTTCTATTCTATATATTATATTTCTATAATATTTAGTCATTATCTTTTCTGTTTATTAGTAATTTTATTTTGCTTATAAAATAGAAGTAAAAATTGAACTCACCTGGAGCTAATATCCACTGAAGTCCATGGACAGCTGTAACCAATTTCAAACTTGTCTGTAATTACACTTCCGATATAAGTGTAATTACTGAGATATAAATTTGTTTCTTTTCTTTTTTTTTAAATGTTACCCTCACACTAGAATTTTCTCCACATTTCACAAGAAAAACGAATATTTGTAGGCCATACATACTTGTTTCGTGTGTGATGAGAATCTGCCAACCTCTGTCCCGCAACTCATTGCCAAGCCATGGAGTATGGAGATGTGGTTTTGCTGTTAGTGTGCCATCACTATACAGCAATGCTAGGTACATACATACATTTTTTTCTTTCTAACAAGATAATTTCAACTGTGTTTCAGAGCCAGTTTGCAAAGACGAAGATGCAGAAGACAGTTGTTGGGATGGGGAAGACGATAATATGTTTCTTGGAGAAATCAAATCAAAAAAATTGCTGAAAGGTAATGTTTCTATTAATTTTGTTTGTAACAGAACCATAACATAAACAAACATAAACACTCACGCCTGTCACCCAGAGGGGTAGGCAGAGACTACAGACTTCCATTTGGCACGATCCTGACACACCTCTCGCCTCCTTCACATCCATACACCTACGCATACATGCTCGTCGGTTAAGGGTACTCCTAATTTGGCCCGTTTTTAATAAATCGCCAATTTGGTCGATAAATTTTCGCCTAGGACGTCCCTTTCCGACTCTGCCATTCACTTCTGCAACATAAATTTTCTTTGTCAGTCTTTCCTCATCCATTCTTTCCACATGACCAAACCACCGAAGCATTCCTTTCTTAATCTTGGTCACAACATCATCTTGCAAACCACACTCTTCTCTTATTACACAATTTCTTACCCTGTCATTCAGATTCAGCCCTAACATACTCCTTAACGACCGCATTTCTACTGCGTTCATTCTACTCTCGTACTTCTTCTGCCACACCCAACTTTCACTACCATACGTTAAAGTAGGGACCAACACAGCATTGTGAATTGCCATACGTGCCTTTTTCGACACATTTTGACTCTTCACAATAGAGTGTAGGGCCCCATTTACTCTTTTCCCCAATTTTATTTGTCATTTTTTTAATTGTGTCATTAAATGTTTTTTTGTGTACAGAAGTCTTACACAGTGAAAATAGACCTGAAAAGAAGAAAAGAAGGAAAAGAAAAAGTAAGTAGCAATCTATTACCTCTTACATAACAATTGAATTAGCTTTTTGGATATCAAATTCCATCGATACATATTGGGCTCCACCCATTCCAAAGATTGCCTCATAGAGAGGATATTTTTGTCATAGTTGCCACAAGTTATAGTCTGTTCGCTTAGATGCGGTTGCCTTTTTGACGTGCCGCATGTTGTCAAAGGCGCCGCCGTGACATCAAAGGGCGCCGCGTGCGGCGTACACCTGCAGGAAAATGTTGTATTTTAAAATAAAGCGCCATAGTGAAAGATTCTTTGCTACCTATTATTTGAGGTCCATAAAATATAATATTTTTTTATAATGTTTTTGTATTCTTAATAAAATAGAAGAATATTTTATTCTTAAATTAGAAAAACATTTATTTAACAAACATATTCACAAATAATAATATAAAAGCAAAATTATAAGTGCGTCTCCAGAATATAAATATAATACAATAGTATTTTATTATAATAACCATAGGAATAAAATAATATTCTATTTTATTAATAATAGAAAAACATTATAAAGTAAAATAGAATACTATTTTATTCTTAAAATAGGAAATAATTTATTTAATAAACATAGTCACAAATTAATAATGAAATAAAAGCAAAATTATAAATGTGTATCCGGGTGTGCCGACACTATCTTAGCAAACAAACTATACCGATGGGCGGACAACCACACTTTTTTATTATTTTGAGTTGTTATTAGGAAGTTGCTACTGCCTCCAATGAATCCCACGGGATGATATAATCATAATGGCAATCTTGAACTTTGGAACTTGGTAGAGTATTAATGCACTATTATGTGGTTTTCTTTGTGGGACAAAAAAATTCTATGGATTTTAAGTGTGATACAATTCGTAATATTTATGATTTTCTTTATGAGTCATTTTCCCAGCTTAAAAGTGGATCAGTTATGTTTTTGATATAATGAACATTGTCATCATATCATTATCAACAACTGCCTTTTAGATCCACCGCTGAAAATAGGTTGTGGAAGTTGGAGACATGACAGTTGCTGCTGTTAATATGTTGTAACCATTGATTTATATATTACACTAGATCAGTAATAACCGCGCCAAAGCGTTGCCACTGCACATATGGCCACAACCATATGCCTAGCTTACGTCAGTTCAGTGTTCAATGTGACGCTAACAGAGTTGAGCCGTGACAAAAAATAGGTAAATACGTAGTGAAAGAATGCTATTCGAGGTCACAAAAAGTAATAAATGAAGCGGAATCACTTCAACACATTATTTTTAGTTCTTGCTTTCATATAAACGTAAAAAACCTCAAATAATTAAATAAAATTATCGAATATTGCCATTTAGGTTCAATGTTGCCACTTTTCTACATTTGTGATTATCCTACATTAACGGGAGACTATATAATTAATGGAGTAAGTTAATTTGTTATTCTTCTTTCTGATTTTAAATATTTTTCAAATCATAATAAAAACTACGTTTCAACTTTTATACAAAATAAATAATTATTCTTATTTTAATTTATTCATGGATTATCTATTAAATATATTTTATTACCTATTTTATATTAATTTTATATTAATTATATTTTATTACTTATTTTGTATTGTTTGATTTATTAGTACAGTAAAAATACGTTTTATTTCATCATTATGTTTACTCCTATTCATCTGATGAGCTTTGTATCTTTTTTTTCTAAGGGACGCAATAAAGATTTTAAAATAAAATATACTTTTTTAATATAAAAACAATTAACTGCAGCTTAAAAAAACTCATTTTTATTGCGTATTTTAGGTAAAATTTCATATAGTAAGACACACCAACCCGCCATTGTATGTTTGTATGTCTATCTTTATCCAATCTTAGCGACGATATTGTTTTCGCAACTTGTGTAAGTGAGATAGATATATGTTTATTTAAAATTGTTATTAGTTTCAAAGCTACGTCGTGGCCTTTGGATAGTGGTTACACATTTTTCGACGCGCGGTAATGTGGTTTGCTCCTCTAGTGTTGTATAACTCAATGGTTGTAACAGCAACATATTAAAGTTCACTGCTGAAAATAGGCCTCCCCCATAGATTGCCTTGTAGGGCATAGTTACACTTATTAATATTTACATTTATTAGCCATAGTTGCCATGCTTGGCAAGCTTTTTAATTTTGGTCGTTATTAAGAAGACACTGCCCATGCTCCTGATTTGTTTACCTCGGTCGCCTCTTACCACTACACAGTCGGACAGGAAATGAAGTTAATGATCTTGGCACTTTGTCGAATGAGTAGGACTATGACAAGTTTTAGTTTTGTTTTAATTGTACGTGTAATTAATTAACCGCTTAATCCTCTAGCAGTCTCATGAGACTATAACCATAAAAACTTTTATTTAAAGACTACTTTTCTATGAAGAAGTTTGGCATTATAGAATCAATATGAAATTTTGAATCCTCTAGTTGAATAAAAATTCAGTTAGTTTATAGATATTCATTTATAATCTACGTTAAAAGTGTGTCATTGTTTGCGTTGATTTTTGGATTTTTCTAAGTCAAGAACAGTTTTTTATATTATAAAATTGTTATGAAAGTTTTTGTGTGAATATAATTTATCTTTTTACGTAAATACTTTCGAGTATTATATAGAAATAATGGTAATTTTCACGCTACCGACATCCGCTTGGTATGTAGTTACCAAAATGCAATAAAGTATTTTTGTAATGATTAATCCATTGAATAACTGACTTTTGTTTAAACTATAAAATAGAGAATTTTGTATAGATTCTATAATGCTGAACTTCTTTTTAGAAAAGTAGTCTATAAATATAAGTTTTTATGGCATGCGTCCGTCAAATCCCGAGCGCAATTTCGTATAGATTCTATAATGACAAACTTCTTTTTATAAAAGTAATCTATAAATATAAGTTATAATAGATTAAAGTGCTGTCGCATGCGACTGCTCGGAATTTGACGGACGCATACGACTGCACGTGAATTTTAAGAGGATTGAGGGGTTAATAATGGGAATTGCTAGGTGGTAGATCTGCTTTTCTGCCTAAGATTCCATCTTAACGGATACCAGCCTCTTTCTGCCCATTTCTGCTGCCATATTTGCTTGCGCTGTTGTTGTGTTCTGTATGAAATGTATAGAATATCAATATAATTACAGGTTGTGAGGCATTCCTTATCAGTCCTCAGAGGTGACAACACATCTGAAGCCTTGTTTGGACAGAAGTATTCGCTTACCATCAGGTGGACTATGAACTCATTTGTCACTTTTTTATAAAAATGAAAGGAAGAACAAAAAAGCTGTTGTTCCATTCCATACCTTAAAAAAATGTTTTTAATCTATTGCATAGCTTTTATCGCGGGCTTTGAGCGCGGCGACCGAATCAAGAAATTCCGTAAGGAAAAAACCCTAACACCCCAAAACCTAACATCAACTAACGTCGTTTCAATTCGGCAGACTTCGACACGGTGTTTGTGTGCGTGCGACTATACGTATGTGTAGACTAGTTGAATGTATTGTAAGATAATAAAAATATTTTATACAATAATATAGTTTATTGGAAGAAGCATATTCTTTGATTTATATGAGTCGTCGTCATTCTAGCAACTTTCGTGAATTTAGAGTATTTAATAAACACAGACTTTATAGAAAATTATCGTTTGTCGGAAGAATTCGTTAATTACCTTAAACCTATAGTTTCAATGATAAAAATTCCTGAGTAACCTGCATATATTGTAAGATAATAAAAATATTTTAAACAATATTAACTTCTCATTTATTCAATAAAAGAAAAAATATTGTTTTCTTATCGGTCACTATGCTCAAAAAGTGTAACTTAAATTGATATCAAAGAAAAAAACAAAGAAAAAAAAACTGAATAAATAACTATAATTGCATAAGTTAATAAAAATGCGATGCAATAGCTTTACCGCGGCTGTCCCCGAGTGCCACACGTATTTTTTTATATTTTTAAATAATAATACCATAGAGTAAATAAGTTAGTGAAAGGATGCAGGTGGCTCAGGACCATACTTTGTAGCAATTTATGGTGGAGGCCTATGTTCAGCCGTGGCCTTGTGATAGTGATAGAGTAAGTAAATATTTCAAATTCACTAACAAGATTACCAAATAATATTTTAATTGATTTTCTATCGTAGGCAATGAAAATATATTAGATGGTGAAAAGCAGGTACCGGAGAGTAAGCTGCCACATCAGTGTGAAGTTTGCGGCAAGTTTCTGAGCACTAAAAGCAATCTTAAAGCTCATAAATTATGCCACAGTGATATGAGGCCGTTTAAATGTGACAAATGCCCATCGTCATTTAGGTAAGCAAAGCCTCCATTTGGTCGTCACCATTACAGGCACATAGGCCTCCCCCATAAATTGCCTCATAGGGGGTAGTATTTGCTGTAGTTGCCTTCCATAGCAAGCAGGTTGACAACTGCAGCTTTTTATTATTTAAGTTCTTTTTTAAATAGAATTATGGTGGCAAACGAGCACACAGTCCACCTGATGGTTAGTGGATACTACCGCCCATAGACATCTATCCGCAATAAAAAAAACGAAATGCGTGTTGACCCCTGAGGACTAAGTTGGAATGCCTTGTTTCCAGTAAAACGACTCCCCGGTTCTCCACACTCACCATATGAAACACAGCAACATCGAGCTGCTATTTTTCACTGGTATTCTGTGAGTGCGTGGTCCTTCACAGATTGTACTACTCCCATAATAAAGCTGCAGCATGGCTCCACCACATCTGTTATCAGGAAGATTCCACTGCCCATCTCGTGTCATTTCCCACCCATGGGACGGTATAGGTAGTGGTAGAGATACAGTTATTTTACTCTTATGCATGATTAATTAACATTTATATTGGTAGCATTTTAAACATAAATCTAGAGGGTAGTTGACAATTCATGCCAATTGATACGAATGAAAACAAAACTATACAATTAAATCACAACATTGTTTCTTGTAGTCAAATTAGTACCTTAATTTCATCTGTTTTCAGTTAAGTTCGTCAAAAATATTCTAATTAATAACAGTTTTCAAACGCGCGTTTTGTACTTACAATAATAGAATGAAATGTTGAATGACTTAGACTAAGGTCTTAGTGAATAATAGTTAGAGTGCGGTGGGGCATGTGACGTAGCGGGGCGTATCCCTTGCAAATTGAGCCAACACTGCAATACAACAACTTGTGTTCGTCATAACACGCTACCCACTCTACTAAACGCTCTACTAAGGCCGTACCCTTATACAGCCTTGTATGGTAAGAAGGTTAAGATTCTCTCCTCGTCTGCCTGGTTGTTCTAATGATCATACCCGCGAGTGGTGATCGTGAGGTTCCGGGTGGGACCAAAGTCGGTTATTGGGATTTTTTGTCAAGAAATTGTCGGTATCATCTTGGAGTAAGGATGTTGGTGGTGTTTAACCCCCGTGCCTTGAGAAATACGTAAAGCGGTTCCTGTGCCTGATCTCTCCGGTTGTGTCGGAATACTGTCCCATTGGACTGTGCGAGTGAGGGAATAGAGAATGTACCTGTGTTTTGCGCACTATAATCCTGTCTTGCGCAGATGGCTGGTCTACGTTGAGACTAGCCACCGAGACCGGAATTCGGTCTGGAGGATATTATTAAGGTTGAGGTTGGAAGACGCATTTTCTGACACTGCTATACCACAGCGAACATTTCGTGTTCCAGTCTAGGATTAATGTATCTCATAATTTAAAATTAAAACGGGAATCATTAAAAATTTAATCTTTACTTATAGAGGCCACAGCACCCTAAACCAGCACAAGAAACTACACACGGGAGAGACTCCATACCACTGCGAGTACTGTCCTAAGCAGTTCAGACGCCGCACGGGCCTCATCAACCATATACGGATGCACACTGGTTAGTAACTGTGTTACTTTACTGAAGTTACTCAGAGCACCACTTTCAGTCTTCAAGCTCTTATGAAATTATCACCGGTTCCAAAAATGAGACCTCTATAGACAAGACCCAGAAAAAACTCTGTGATAATTTTTTTTGTTTCCGTTCCAACAAATATATAAAGTATAATATATTGACCTAATAAAACTGTAAACAAATGTATGTGATTCAGGTCACTGATCGTAAATTTCTGCTATTTTTTTTATAGAATAAGGGTGACAAGTGAGCATACAGCCCATTTGATTGTGAGTGGATGCTGTCACCCATAGACATCTACATCTAACCTCGATTAGGAATCAAAATACAAGTGCGTTACACCCCTGAGGTAAGATGGAATGCGTCATATCTAGTAAAAAAGGTCTCCGGATCTCTACACTCACTATATGAAACACAGCAGTATTAAGCTGGTATTTTACGCTGGTATTCTGTGAGAGTATGGTCCTTACCCGGTTAGGCCGACCCATTCATGCTGCAACTGTAATATAGCTGCTGTAATTACTATTAATCTCATATATACATGAAATGATGTGTTACGGTTTGAATGTTGAGAGAGCCAGTATAATCAAGATTAATTATTATTTATATTAATGTTATTGTTATTTATAATTATGTTTTTTTTATAATGATTAAAGAATCAGATTGTGAGGCATCTTAGTCCTTAGGGATGACAACATTTCTTCCTTTTTAAATTCAACATTGTCTATTATTATACTGCACTATTACTAGACTATACAGTGTAAACACCGTTATCCTTGAAACCAGTGGTTTGGTTTCACCATTGAGCTATTATGTACCACGTACTAGAGGCGACACTGCATTCAGCTACTCTGTTCCACTCAAATGCGGTGCATGCACCGCACTTTAATCAGTCACTCGCTAGGCGCTTGTAGATTTATCACGTGTTGTGTTGATTAAAAAAACCTTTATAAAAATATGCCGTCGTGTGTACTTAAATATTGCACAAATAATTCAAGAAATGTCAGTAAAAATCAAGAAATTACTTTTCATTGGTTAGTAAGAAGAGAAAGTATTATAGATTAATAATGAAACAAATTATTCCTAAGACGCCATCTCGTGTCGTGGAATATAGATTATGAAATTAATATGTTCAGATGCGACATTTCTGTGGGTACTTAAGTATAGGACGGATATATTATTATAAGTACACATTTTTTTGTAGAAACTATATAAGTTAATATAATTAGGCTAAATTTTTCATATTTAAATCTGCTTATTATTCTTTTATTTTTAGGTTTCCACATCAAAGTCAAAGTAGAATAAATTCGTCCATTTTTAACTCTCGCTTACCCAGCATTTATGAACGACTCTTATTCTAATTTAAATAAATATATTTCTAATTTAAATGTTACGTTAATAAGTTTTGTTAAACATACATTTAGTATTTTTTTATATTTGACATATAACATAACTTTTAAAATATTCAGATAAAAAATATCGTTAAAATGTAATTGTGATATAATATTATGTAAAAAGTTAACCCTAGAGTGGTCGCGCGGATGACATTAGTCATCCATGCTGACTAAATGGCCGGGAATTCTTGATTTTTATATGGCAACACATCGCCGGCGCCCAGTTTAGTATTGCTTATAGTACGCTGCGTGACGTCAGTAACTGCCGTGCACTTGCGTTTGTCGGTTGAGTCAGGATAAGTGCGAATTCGTAGGTGGAGGACACATGTCATCCGCGCGACCGCTTACGTAAGTATTTTGTGACGACCATTTTATACCCTTTTTAACGATTTTGTAATTGTTATGATATATTTATAGCATCTTTTATAGTAAATAATATTTATTTAATAAAATTAGTAATTTCTTATAGCTATTTTGCTAAAAAAAATGTTTTTAATTTTTATTTTAGAACTAAAAATGGCAAACCGAGATCAGCAAATCGAGTTATGGTTATTGGAGGAAGATGAGGACATTTTAGAGGGTACTCCATGTTCTGATGACGAAGAGTCGGATCACCTAGAAGTCCAGAGCGAAAATACGGACTCAGAAGAAGATGGTGACCATGATTTAGGTGAATTTGAGTTGAACCAAACATTTGCTAGTTCCGCAAGCCCCGCACACGTTTTCACGGATGAGGACGAGGTACCACTTTCAAATTTATTTTACCAAGGTGTTGACAATACTAGATGGCTGAAAGAACAAGTTCGTTCTCGACGTTTGATGCGCCAACACAACATAGTACGTGTACAATCAGGTCCTCGAGAAATAGCGAAAACGAAGGCTACTTCTCTAGATTGTTTGTCTCTCTTTCTTGATGATGAAATTGTAGCTATGATAACGGATTCCACAAATAAACGTATACTAATTGAGCAAAATAAATATTCAAGGGATAGAGATGCGAAAATAACTGATGAGTTAGAAATAAAAGGACTATTGGGCATTTTATATCTCTGTGGGAGTGTAAAATCTGGAAGGGAAAATATCTTGCAGTTGTTTGACGCTAAGAAAGGGACCGGAATGGAAGCTGTTTATCTCACAATGAATGTACAAAGGTTCAAGTTTTTGATGAGAAACCTTCGTTTCGATGATCCTACAACGAGAGCGCAAAGGATAATGTTTGACAAGTTGGCACCTATTCGTGATTTATTTCAGAAAATTGTCAAAAATTTTCAAAAACATTATACACCAAGTTCTGAACTGACTTTAGACGAACAATTGATAGCGTTCAGAGGCAAGTGCCGATTTCGGCAATACATTCCCAACAAGCCAGCGAAATATGGGATCAAAATATTTGCCCTGGTCGATTGTGAACGTCCATACACATACAATTTGGAAATATATGGAGGCAGTAACCCCGGTCCCTTCGAAGTAAGAAATAATCGGTTTGACGTAGTTCTGAGAGTCACTGAACCTATTCATGGTGAAAATAGAAACGTAACAATGGACAACTGGTTTACTTCTCTCGAAGCAGCTAAGAAGCTTTTTGAAAATAAAACCACAATCGTTGGTACAATTAGAAAAGATAAAAGAGAGGTACCGAAGGCATTCCGAACAACTACAAACAGAACTGAATTTTCGTCTTTGTTTGGTTTTCGTGAAAACACTACCTTAGTTTCATATGTGCCAAAAAAGAATAAGGTTGTATTACTTTTGTCAACTGTACATAATGATGGTTGTATTGACGAGAGTTCTGGTGATAAACGTAAACCAGATATTATTACATATTATAATCGAACAAAGAATGGGGTAGACTTAGTGGACAAAATGTGTTCCTTATATGATGTGGCTAGAAACTCACGGCGATGGCCGCTGACGGTTTTTTTTAATTTGATGAATATTAGTGCCATAAATGCTTTATGCGTATACAAAGCAAACAATGGACTAATAAAAGTATTGCGTCGAGAGTTTCTTTCTGATATTGCGTTGGGTATGATGAAACCTTTGGCTAGTAGAAGAATGAGTACTGATTGTATACCGAAGATCCTCAAGCTTAAAATAAGCGATTTTTTGGGTATTCCATTGGACGAACAACCAAAAAAAGTGGCGAGTTCTCCTCGTGGAGGCGCGCGTGGTCGCTGCTTTTTGTGTGGAAGAAAACGTAATAAAACCACCCGTATATCTTGCCAATTATGTGGGAAATTTACTTGTCCCGACCATTGCAAGTATATGTGCAATAGTTGTTATGAACATCATACCTAAGAATATTTTTAGTCCCTCATAATTATAGCTAATATCAAAAGTTGATCTCAGAAGCAAAGAAATTATAGTTACTCGTTCGTAAGTTCCTAATTTTAATTGAAACCCTTCTTTTTATTTTTTTTCAGTTTTATTATGTAGGTGATATTATGTCTGTTACTTTCAATAAAAATATGCACCCAAAATATTGGTATTATTATTATAAATTATCATTGGCAAATGGATGACACACGTCATCCGCGCGACCTCTTATGATATATTTATATGCGCGACCGCTCTAGGGTTAAAAGTAAAGTTACAGCCTAAATACGTCCCTCGTGTCTGAGAGTATTTTAGGCCAAGGAAATGTTCACCGCGCTGCCCCAATCCCCAATACGTGTCGGCGAACTTCACATGTCTTCGAAATATTTTTTTTCTCTTATTCCTCATACATGCAGGTTACCTCACGATGTTTTCTTTCACCGCCGAGCACGTGGTAAATCGGCACTTAAAATTGTAAATAACAATTTCATTGGTGCCGGCGGGGATCGAACCCGGGTTACTCGCGTTCTGTTATATTTACAGCGAGCGTTAACCATCTGAGCTACCACGGCTCTTATGTAATATTATATTAAATTAGCAAATATAATATTGAAAATAAATGACAAAATTTAAATATTATTCTCGATATAACTTACCTGTTTAACAATACAATCTACTATTGCCTACTGATCATTCTACCTATGTTTATTCTATGATAAAAATACCAACCGCGCGAACACAGAGTAGCGCACATTTTTTGTTTGAAATAGCTGTTCTAGTACGTAAGTACATATTACTTCAATGGGTTTCACTTATAGAACTTAAATTCAATGAAAAATAACAACATTTTTTTTAGTAAAAATCTCAATTTTTCCATAATTCCTCAATTTTTGCCTGTCCTAAGCCAGTATGAAAGTATGAAGGAAAAGTTACATCACAGGTTATGTGTACCTATTGTGTTTTTATTGGAATGTGTCGGTAGCTAGGGAGGGCGGTGATCTTTACAGTGATTATGTCACTCGGGCGCATAGGGTATCCACAAATTTACAGACGGCGTCGGCTAGAAACTTTTTAAATTTTATGAAAGAAAATAGCGTTTTTTTGTCTTTCAATTTCGGATAAATATTTTTATATTAAAGCCAACTACCTATGGTTTTAGTGACCACGGTGTTTACGCTTACACCTTGTATAATATATTCTCTACCAGTGCAGATATGTTGTCGAATTTTATTAATACTTTTTCTTAACTATATCATTCTTTAAATATGCAGTTGACCTCCGCTGTTAAAACTTAAAACAGACAACAGAGTAAAATAGTACTAAAATGTAAATGTCATCTTCTGGTTATGGGCCTCTCCCACTATGTAAGATTTGCCTGCATAGTTATTTCTCTCTCTAGGCACAAGGGTATTAACGATCGTAGAGATCACAGATCAGACGTCTCGCACTTTTCATTCTGTTTCTGTATTTGCCGTGGAGTTGGTAGTAGATTGAGAGTATGTAATATGTACATTCAAAATATAGGCAAAAATTATTCTATCATAATTAAAAACTTATCTATGTTTTTTTTATAAAATAAGTTGACAAAGAAGCACACAGTCCACCTGATGCTAACTGGATGCTGTGGCTCATAGATATCTACGTTTATCAAAATGCAGATGCATTATCCCTCCTGAAGATGGAATGCATCGTTTCCAGTAAAAAGTGTCTCCGGTTCTCTACACTCATCATATGAAACACGCATTAAGCTGCTATTTTAGAGTGGTTTTCTGTGACAGCGTTGTCTCATACTATCTCATTTGAGCCGACCCATTTGTATTACAACCATAATATAGCTGGAGCGTTGCTCTACCACATATAATATTATAATTATGTTCTATTGTACAACATATAATACTTACTGAAAGTCATCAATGCTTTTACCACTGCAAAATCATCTGTCCTGAGCAAAACCAACAAATATTTTTATTTACAATATATTAGAGATTGGCCGAATATTCGTCTTATATTCGGTATTCGGCATATTCGGCTAAACCACCGAATATTCGTTAAAGTGGTACCTAGGCTGCACTAAAAGTATCGGGAATTGAATATTTCCACTGTTCCTGTCATATTAAAATTTTTTTAATTGAAAACTCCTTGGTTTTAAAAATCGAATACCATTTATTTATTTAAAAAAAGATTCTCGGTCTTGTCACAAGGTTTTGCCAAACTTGTTTAGTCGTTGAGAAAATGGAATTGACGCGAGAAAATTCATGCTTCATGGTTATTGGTTTCGAGTTCGTACGCATATATCCAGGATTCGTCACCTGATACGATGTTGTGTACAGCATTTGATGATTCTGTGTGGAATCTTTCGAGAGTTCTGAGGCACCAAGTAACGCGAGCCGCTTTTTGCTCTTCACAGAGCGAATGCGGTATCCATCGGGAAAACAACTTTTTTACACCTAATTGTTCATGCAAGATTATTTGTATTTGACTCATGCCAATGTTTAAAGTTGCCTGAATTTTGCGGTATGTCACATGTCGATCTTCCTCAATCAACTTACGCACAGCATCTACGTTTTCTTGAGTGACTGCAGTTTTTGGACGACCTTGACGGGGATCATCACTGAGCTTGACACGTCCACGTTGAAATTCAGCAAAGCAGCGATACATTGTGGTTTTGGATGGGGCTTCATCAACAAATGCAGAAATCATCCGGTCAACACACTGTTTTTGTGTTAAACCATTTCGAAAGTCATAATAAATCATCGCTCTTGAATTTTCTCGAGTCAATACCATTTTCTCGACGACTAAACAAGTTTGACAAAACTTTGTGACAAGACCGAGAATCATTTTTTAAATGAATAAATGGTATTCGATTTTGAAAACCAAGGAGTTTTCAATTAAAAAGATTTTAATATGACAGGAAGAGTGGAAATATTCCATTCCCGATACTTTTAGTGCAGCCTAGTAGATTTATTTCCAATTATAGCAAATAGAAAGCTTGATAAAACTTTGTTTGGAATCAAACAAAGAAACATTACATTACAGTCATCAGTTTCTCTAAAATTGGTCCAAATAGTAGATCTCCTGCTACTCATTTTCATCACATACTTATCAATTGTCACTAAGAATACTTTTTTCTCACAAAAATAGTCAAAACATAAGCATGTGCTGGCAATTTGCTCGGTTACTAGATGATGCACTAACATGTCAGGTGTGGCGGGGGAGCGAGGGGAAGGCTCTGGCGCTAATCCCGCGCGCTTCCTGTACCTCGGTAGACCTCCCGAATAATGTTCGGCCGAATATTCGGTTTGGTAAAAATTTTACCGAACGTTTGGCCGAATATTCGTATTCGGTGAAATTCATATTCGGCCCATCCCTACAGTATATTGTAAATAAATATATAAGTCCCGCGAGGTTTTTTGGTGTTTTTTTTTTAGGACAGAGCCTTTTCCGAACCAGTGGTAAAAGCATAGATGACTTTCAATAAGTATTATTGTAATCTATCTCTATTGAATAAAAAAAAATCTATTATATGCTTTAGGTGAGAAACTTTTTAGCTGTGATATATGTTTCAAGAGCTTCGTCCAAAGTGCTCAACTCTCTATACATATGAAGAGGCATAAAGGCGAGAAGCCATTTTTATGTCAGGACTGTGGAAAAGGTAAGCATTTTTGCTAATTTTTAACTAAATAAATAATATAAAGAAATACCATTTGATTTTGAAGAAAGGCATTGTCAATGGCGAATATAAATAATTGTGCTGTTACGAGTTTAGGGCTCGTGACAATAAAAACTGCCGATTGAATTACCAAAATTAACGCTAGATGGTGCTAGTGGGAGAGTTCTAGGAAGATCTTGATGCTCCTATTTCTGCTGCTTGGCACATGGTAGGTGGCGCTAATAATCAGCCGCCACATACCTGGCGCTAATTATAGCGCGTAGTACTTTTATTTATTTTATTTACTTTTGTTCTCAGGTTTTCCAATCAAAGCTGACCTGAAAGTGCATCAAAGAATTCACAATGGCGAAAAGCCATATTCTTGCCACTTGTGTAATAAAACCTTTGCCACATCCGGAAATCTATCCATACACGTTAGAATACACAATAAGGAAGTTAGGTGAGTGTAAAACATTATTTCTTTTCAAACAAAAATAATTTAATTAAACAAATATTTTAACTGCCACGCTGATGAAGGCGAACACCCCATGTCAGGACAAGGCCGACACGGAGCTGAAGAGGACACAAGGGGTGAAATTAAAAAATTTGTGTAACAACCGACTTCAATATAAATAAAATGAGAACCTCATCAATGTAGTTGAAGTTGATTAAATACGCATTATTAAGGATAACTCAAAAGTACTGGGCAGATCTTGATCAACTTTGTATGGGACCACGTGAGAAGTACCAGCTTTCATATAAAAAAGAATAATCAAAATCGAATCACCTCCGATCCGAGAAAAGTTCTGAAGTAACACGCGTAAAAGAAATAAGTACAGTAGAATTGAGAACCTCTTCTTTTTTTGAAGTCGGTTAAAAAGTAAAATTTCTTTCTATGGTCGGGGTAAGGTTTCCATTTAGGTTGCTAGCGTTCTTGTACTCCATCCACCAAGCGTGACAGTTGAAGCAAATTCTCTCTGTAACTAAAAAAGTCCTTGTTCAGCACTTTGACAGGCAATTCGTTCGATCTCCTTTCTGCGCTCTATAGTGGTTGCTAAGAGAATCCACTACTCCATATCGTCCCACAGATGTAAGAGGCGACGGAGGAAAATTGAAACAGGTGATGGACATCATCATCTTGAAAACAATCGAAAAAAAACTACGGTTTCCAACTTGCCAAGCGTGGCAACTATGGCCAAATAAGAAGCAATGTATAGTTGAGGCCTGTTTTCAGCCCTGTACTTTAAACATGACGTATTGAATGAACGAATTGACGGCTCCGTAGCTTAGCTATGGGATGCAGTTCTAGAAACGGCGGGTTCGCGCACGGAACAAGTATTTTATGGTCTACAAATAATTGTTCCAGGTCTGGATGTTTATCTTTGTGAAATTTATGTATTTACCCGAATAATCCCAGTATGGAGATAATGTTTTAAAAAAATGAATAAATTGCCCTTTTTAGGTATAAATGTAAAGAGTGCCAACGAGGATTCGTTACCTGTAGCGCGTACAACGTACACTTGAAACGACATAAAGGTCAACGGGACTATCACTGCGAGTGCGGGAAGACATTCTACACGTCCTCCGCTCTCAAACAGCACAAAGTGGTCCACACCGGCGAGAAGAAGTACACGTGCAAGATATGCGAGAGAAAGTTCTCGCAGTCGAGCCACTTGGGGAGACATTTTAAACGGGACCACGCGAAGCCAAATCTGCCGGTGCCATCTTCAGACTATTACAAGTTGATCGTTGGAACGGAAAAGAAACCCGCCTTCGACACGTTCGACATTCAAAAAATACCGCGAAACGAGACTGTCAAATGTGAAGGGTCGTAGTGATTAGTTTGTTTGACACAGTACAATCATTAGAATTCAAAAAAAGGGTAAAAAGTTTTTGTATATGCTGAGCTATTCTGCTCAATAAACACGTTCACGCTAACATTGGCGGATGATCAAAACCGCCATAAAAAGAAAAAAGAATTTTATGGCCGGTTCGTAAGTTAAAAAGTTTCGGTTTCTTTTACGACCATTTTATAGTGCAGAATTACCATTTCCGTTATAAAAATAGAAATCAAAAAATTACCACTGTTCATATTTATTTCTTTTTTCGTATTATGTTACTGAATGAATAATTTGTATTGTATATAAATTGGATCGTAAAGGAGAGCGTAAAGGTTGTTCAATGAAATCAGACAAATATAAATGGACTGAGCGTTCCTTGATATCATTTTTCGAAATTGGATTTTAAAGACGACAGAAAAAAGTATTTAAAAAAATGTAGACAGGTAGATGAAAAGTTTCATTTAACTTTTTTTTAAAAATTAAAATTTTTAAATTTCAATCCTTTTTAAGGCTGAGAAAACCGCGGCAGATATGAAAAAAAAAACGCTTTATTTTTGAAATTTTATGGTGTTTTTTGACACAGTGAAAATTGTAGAAAATATGTCGAACTAACGGTAAAACGAACACTCAGCCCATTTTTATGTTTCTGGATTACTGGATTTTCAATCATGAAAGAGGTTATATACCTACAAATAACTTTTTAATTTAACAATGTTAACTACCTCAACATAAATCTCATAAATGTTGCTTGTGTTGAAATTAATGAGTTATGCTGGCATTACACGTTCGTCCAACCTTGCAACTCCATAATATTGTTACGAGCTTAGGGTTCGTGACAATAAAAACTGCCGATTGAATTACCAAAATTTACACTTTTATTACCGAACACCAATTAAAACTTAAATCACTACTCACATTATTTCGCTCCGAAAGCTTCGCTCGTATCGCCAATTCCATACTGTCCCGGTGGCGGGCTTCAAACGCGTTTGAAGCCCGCCACCGGGGCAGTATTACTTTATAGTATAAAGTTTATATACGCCTTTTTCACCGATACATCCAGAATATTCCAGCAAATACCGGCTCCCGATTGACAAGGTGCAGAAAGTTCGAGTGTGGACCTTTCCAGAAAGCTTAGTTCTTCTATTCGATACTAGATGGCGCTGTTGGTCGAAAGTTCAGTCATGACATTTTCTGGAAAGCTCTCCGCGCTCGGTTACGCGACACTAGATGGCGCTAGTGCCAGGTACCAGACATCAACTTAGGCGCGCAACAATATTATGCCAGAACCGGAGCAGATTCGTTCGAACCAAAAACCTTAGACCGTAGCTCAGCATAGATGACGCAAAAATTTAAAAAGAACTGGGCCTCTGTTGGCCCAGTTTTATTTGCCTTGTCCCGATAAATCGATGACTGATTTTTTTTAAATGTTTAAAATGATATACCTACAAAAATTTTGACTGACTGACCAGCTCCGTCCCCATATTCAGCTGACTGGCCATCATATCAAATTTATATGCAAGTTGTATAACAATTTTCAGCCTTAGTAAATTCATTTTATTACCTCGGCAGGTACGACCTTTGATTACACACCTGAGTCACCTGTTCTCAGTTTCGCTTGACTGACCGCAGTGTGTTTGTGTACACAACCAATGAACTATAAAAAACTAGCCTTATAGTAAATTCAAACAGTTTATTAGACGCTCAACACATTGAAATAAAACATTCTGCAGGGGCAGGGCGATTGTATCACTACTGTAGGAATCAAGCTAGCTTTGTTTCAACCAAGTAAAAATAAACGAGAAAATTCTAAATGTCAAAATTAAAAAAAACCCACATAATAGGTTCTGAAGTCGGGGCTTTATTTGTAATGTTCGATACACTATGTCTTAGGACTGAATTCGAAAGCTGTTATGTGTAATTTATTTTGTTATAGTTTTCAAAGTTAGTTTAACTTTTCATATAAAAAGTTTGATTGTGACTGTAAGTCGGTGTCTATCTTGTTGGACGATCTGTGTAGAGCCCACATTGTAAATGTTCCATTGGAAACTATTATAATTTATGTTTCATTTGTATTTATTTTATTTATTGAAAAGTACAATTAAAATACTTTTTGTATGAAATATATTATTTATTACAATAACCTTACAAAATAACTGCCGTTTTTAGTCACGGGCTAGTATGGTTATACTTTTGTCTGTGCTGTGATAAGAAATTATGCAATATAATATTATTATGTTTAAAAATTTCTTTAATTATGCTGATGCGTCAAATTGCGAAGTTTTAGGGAGGGATTTTGATGACAGCTGAACCTAGCGGACAATCGATTACGTCAGTAACTCAAGTTCTTAAGGTGCCTGAGCGAACAAAATGACTTCCGGTATAAATCAACACTTGTTTCGTCGTTCTACTAATAGTTCACATGTACAGATACTTAATACACAAAATTGCATCACTTTCAAATCACGTATCAAAATCCACTTCAAACCATTATTTAAGCGATACAAAAGGAGCGACATTCCGTCAACGGTGAAATTCCCGCCAAAAGCATATTACTAACTACCTTATTCATAAAAAGTACATTTCAAAATTGCCATCTAGAATTAATGAGTAGGGAGTCAATTCGGTTATTCGTTAAGTTCTAAAGGTTTCACATTTCGGTACGATTCCGCTTAAAGTACTAATTTTAAGATACCGGTTTCAAAATACCGATATTTTTTTTCGGATCTATGTCGATGGCGGAAACCTTCGTAGCGTTCAGCTTTATTTTTTTATTACTTCTATCTGATCGAGTGGCACTCAATGAAATCAAGCAAGTTTTATTATAGTACTTGATTAGCTCGTTAATTTTTAAAATAATGACGCCTTACGTCTCTTATTTAGGTCTTTCAGGTTTCGGTGGTTTAAATGTTGACAGCGCCCTAGGCCTATATTATAGATTATAACTACGTATTTTGCAAATAACCTATCTTATATTTTATAATATACTTCAGTGAACATGAAAGCGGTGTTAAATAAAAATATAACCCAGGAGCGTACCAACGTCGATAATCCTGCACTTCATTCAAACCTTACCGCTGTCCACCACCATCTCGAGATTGCCAAACCGGCCTTGCTCTTTCTCACCGAGATGCAGTTCTCTCTGACTGATAAATCTTATTTATCTTACTCCGAGCACAAACTTGAACACTTTTTACTGCTTCTGGCCGGAGTTTGTGTGTACGTCAGAGAGGATATCTGTTCTCGACACCTCAGTAGTATTGAAAGCAGAGACCTATACATCCTTTATAGATCCCACAGCGGTAATGCCGAGACAGACCGACTCATCGACCACGCCCATATGGTTACAGATGCGACAACTGATCCTATCCGCAGATGTCTTGCTTCTTGACGATTTCAATGTTTAGCAAGCTGAATAGCTCGGCTCGGTCGGTCGTACTACCGATCATGCAGGAAGATCTGTTTACGACTTTGCCTTGGCGTATGGTCTGAAACAACTGGTCACTTCGCCCATGCGGATTTCAGATGTGGAGGATCATGCACTTTCTCCTTGGACCTTCTGCTGTGTCCTTATCGAGATATCAGGTATATGGTCTAACACAACTATTTACCTCGCCTACGCGGATTCCAGATGTGGAGGATCATACACCTTCCCTGTTGGACCTTCTGCTGACTTCTCACCCGGACGGATATCAGATTTCCGTCGACGCCCCTTTAGGCTCCTCGGACCATTGTCTTGTCCGGAGTGTGGTGCCACTCACGCTGAAATCGCAGTTGCATTATATGGCACTATAGGTCAGCATACCCCATATGCTGACCTATGTAGTATATATAGGATGTGGTCTTTCTTTGCAACCCTTGGGTTTGCTTCTCGCTGGACGATCCCAACGTTGTTGCGGATTCTGTCACTGTTGTGGTACTTCGGGGTATGAAACTTTTTATTCCTTCCTCTGTTTTTTTTTATAGAAGAGGGGGCAAACGAGCATGCGGCTCACCTGATGTTAAGTGACTACCGCCGCCCATGATCAACCGCAACACCAGGGGAATTGCTGATGCGTTGCCGGCCCTTTAGAAAGGAGTAAGCTCTTTTCTTGAAGGTCCCCACGTCGTATCGGTCCGGAAAAATCGCCGGTGGTAAACTATTCCAGACGGACGAACGAACGCGAAAGAAAACTCCTTTTGAAACGTACAGTGGTGGACCGGCAAGCATTCAGATGGTGTGGATGGTATCGGGACATTTGCCGCGTAGTGCGTTCACATAATTTGGCGGCTGGGATTAATCCGAACAATTCCTCAGGGCACTCCCCATGGTATATGCGAAAGAAAATGCAAAGAGATGCAACATCTCTTAGCAGCGCCAGTGAATCGAGCCGATCGGAAAGCACTCGGTCGTCGACGATTCGAGGCGCTCTGCGCTGGATGCGGTCAAGTGAAAGGAGCCGGTACTGGGGAGCCCCAGCCCAGAGATGGGAACCACCCACCACCTCCCATGGCCCCACCGACTATCAGGTCATACGGGCCGAATCTCGGGAGATGCGCGCGATACTTGCACCTTGCTCTTTCTCGCGCGCACTTTCTTGACTCCCTACAAATATTTATTCTGCTCCTTGTCCTAGTTTAACGCCATTCTCCCCCTTCTGGGGCTAACGGCACAATAACGCCTACGTCGTCGGGCCTTGCTACCAGCTCTGCTGAGCACGCCAAGCTTTTTAGAGGCCAATTTGGCCTTCTCTTCCAAGTGACTACGAAACTGCACGTCACTCGATATGTCGACGCCGAGGATTCAGATACTGGCTGAGGCAATAAGGGGAGTGCCTTGAAACTGAAGAGATACGACAAAGGGGTTCTTTTTAGCGGTTAACGCGCAAACTTGTGTCTTCTGAGGGTTAAACTGGACTAAATTTAGTCGCCCCCAATCCGAGACTGTTCAGCAAAGACTCGACTTCAGACACAAGTTTGTTCCGGCACTCGGAGACGTTTCCCGAGAAATATTGGCACGGCCGGTGTAAAGAGTCACCAGTGCTGTCATCTCCATAGCAATGAATGTTACGGGTTTGCAACATATCATTGATATGCAGAAGAAACCGGGTTAGCGATAGCACGCAGCCTTGTGGAACACCAGCATTAATAGGCTTGTAAGCGGAGCTTGCACCGTCTACAACGACCTTGATGCTCCGATCTGCAAGAAAGTTGGTGATCGAATCGCACAATTTCTCGGGAAGCCCATAGGAAGGTAGCTTCGAAAGAAGCGCTTTGTGCCAAAACCGATCGAATGCCTTCGCAATGTCCAAGCTAACGGCCAATGCCTCCCCCTTGGACTCTACTGCCTCCTCCCATCTATGAGTTCGGTAGACCAGAAGATCACCAGCTGACCGACCACGGCGAAAACCGTATTGTCGATCACTAATCAGCTGGTGATTCTTAAGGTACCTTATGAGCTGGCAGTTTACAATGGACTCCATTGTTTTGGAGAACAAGGAGGTAATGGCGATAGGCCTGTAGTTGGAAGGGTCTGAGCGGTCGCCCTTTTTAGGGATCGGGTGGACAAAAGCCGTCTTTCATTATTTTGGGACTACGCCTAGGGAGTAGGAGTACCGGAAAAGTTGCGTTAAAACCGGTGCCAACTCTGGAGCACACGTCCTCAGCACAATTGGGAGGATTCCGTCAGGCCCACTAGACTTGTGGATGTCCAGGGAGAGGAGTGCTTTGCGAACCGAGCGCTGTGTAAACTGCACTTCCGGTATGGAGCACTCACACCGCGGGATGGTCGGCGGCGTACTCCCCCCGTCATCGAGAGTCGAGTTGGACGCAAAGAAAGAGCCTAGCTAAGCGCACTCAAAAAGAAGTACAATTCTGCCTCTAAAGAGTTATGGCTAGGGCAAAGTCGGAGCACATTGAGAGAATTTGTGAGAAACTAGTTCGCCCTCCTTCTCTCGAACTCGTGCGTTCTGGTCCCTCAACAAGGCTACCCAAGAAAATTTCTGTAAGCTATCTTTGCGCAGGTAGGATAGCTCGCTCGACCACGCCGCAAAGGAGAAAGCCGATCTTTTAGCTTCTCTTTTTTGCGTCCAACTCGATAGCGGAAATCTGCCGCCGACCATTCCGCAGTGTGACTCCATGCAGGATGTTCGGTTCACACAGTGCTCAGTGCGTAAATCACTACGCTCCCTGGACGTCTACAAATCGAGTGGGCTTGATGAAATCCTCCAATTGTGTTGAAGACTTGAGCTCCAGAGTTAGCAACGGTTCTTACGCGTCTTTACCGGTTCCTTTACTCTTTAAGCGTCATTCCAAGCTCATGGAAATCAGCCTTAGTACACCCAATCCCTAAAAAGATGACCGCTCGAACCCGTCCAACTACAGGCCTCATGAGGTACCATCGAGGTCGGATACGGTTTCCGTTAAGGTCGTTCAGCTGGTTATCTTATTGCCTAATTGACTCACCGATGACCTTCCCTCTTATGTGCTTCCCGAGAAATTATGCGATTGGGTCACCAGTTTTCTTATAGATCGGAGTATTAAGGTCTTACTAAACGGTGCATGCTCCGACTTTAAACCTGTGAATGCTGGTGTTGCACAATGCTGAATGCTTCAGAATAAACTAACTCGCAAGCTTACGGAAGGCGACGTTTGATTCCCAAAATCAAGGCAAACGTTTGTACAGACTTGGAGTTCGCGGCCAGTGCCAAGCGTGCGGACACATTATTATCTTGAGGTCGGAACACCTCGCTATCAGTTTCAAGGTCCTGTGTTCGAATTCCAGACTAAAATAACATTATTACAAACTCTAATTTACTCTTTCTAAATCAAGCTTGTACATTCCAAATTTTTTCATTGCTTTCTTTCAACTTTTTCAATCAACACCTTAAAATACACTTATCTAATTTAATAATTTATTACTTGAGGTCGGAACACCTCGCTATCAGTTTGCGGCCCGAATTCCAGGCTAAAATAACATTTTTACCCAAAAAAATATTCATTTTAGTTATCAGCACTTACCCTAAACGTGGCCAGCATTTGCCATAAAGCAACCCTCTTCATAAGCCTTTTCCAAGTCTTAGAAAGGATAGAATAATTGTTGTTGGAGAGAGATTCTCCGTGTAGTGAGCGAAAATAATGACACTGAGTGGCTTGAAGAAACCTACTGATCTTCAACAAAGCACTGTGCCAAACTGACTTGCAAGATGCTTAGCCAGTTGTGAGTGTTGAAGAAAGTCTTACTAATCCGTGGTCGAAGGACAATATACATTAAATATGTTTTGTGTTTTTCGCATGATTACACCATTCCTTTAATATTATTTTTATACCAGTCAAAAACAATCTGCAACCTTTCTGTCTAGACATTTTTATCATGGTCCTTAATTTTAGAATAAAACTAGATTATACTTTATTGGTACTTTATAGGTAAAATACACGTGATTTTGGTTGGGATCGATGGGATTTGAATGGACAGCCCCTTGGGAGACTCCATTGAGGTGATTGAGCATAGTGCTTAGGTCCTCCAGCGATTCTGCCATAAGGACTATATCGTCGGAAAATCGAAGGTGAGTGTGTGAGTATCCTGTTCAGTCCAGTAGCTTGAAAACGTCTTCCAATGCAGCGGTGAAGAGTTTTGGGAATATAACGTCACCCTGTCTTACACCTCTCTTCAGTTGGATAGGTTTCGAGCTCCGATTCTGTATTCGGATAGCCATCGTAGCCTTACTGTACAAACACTTTAGCACTTCGATATACCGACAGTCAACTTGGCACCGCTGAAAGGACTGTAGCACCGCCCAAATTTCGACGGAATCAAAGGCTTTTTCATAGTCCACATACGCCAGGCAAAGTGGCAGATTGTACTCTTCGGTCTTCTGTACAACCTGGCGCAGGGTAGGTATGTGGTCTATGGTACTAAAACCTTTTCAGAAACCGGCTTTTTCGGGAGGCTGAAAGTCGTCGAGTCTGCGTGTGAGACGATTCGTAACGACTCTCGAAAACAGCACGTAGACGCGGCTCAGAAGGGATATCGGTCTGTAGCTCTTCAAGAGAGCGTTTCGCCTTTCTTGAAAAACAAGACCACCGCACTTCTGCTCCACGCCTCCGGAGTAGTGCCACCATGGAGGACGGAATTGAAGAGCTGCTGAAGGACTTTAAGTACCGGTGTTTCACCCGCTTTCAGAAGCTCCGCTATAATTCCATGCTCGCCTGGGGCCTTGCCATTTTTAAGGTGCTGGAGAGCCATTTTCTGGCTCCGATTGATGTCCGGGGTATCATCGGAATAGTGTCGGATACGACTTACTCTTGGATCGTTACTCACCCTTGCGTGTGGCTCCAACGATGATGTGTACAGCTGCCCATAGAACCTCTCAATCTCACTCATACCCCTAAAATTCTCAGGTGTCCCGGAAACGATGCTGCCACACGCAGTCTTCAGCTTTGACAGTTTGCTCTTTCTGGCGGACAGATCTCTGACAAAGACTTTGGAGCCCTGGTTCCATTCAATCGCTTCTTCTAGCTGTATTGAAGTTGCGTTAGTCCTGCCGCATGCATTTAGAGATCTGTCTGTTCAGTTGCCTGTATACTGTCAAATCTGCTGGCGATTGCAGCTTCATCTCCCGTGTAGCAGCCAGAGTGTGATCGGAGAGTTTTTGTGTTCTTCTGCGGCGGGTCTTGCTGAACTTAGCTCCGACCGCATGGACAGTTTCCACGAGCTTGTCATTCATATCGTCCTCTGCATTGCAATCTTCTAGGCACTGAAAACGGTTTTGTAACTCGAGCTGAAAGGTTTCGGGTCTTTGGATTAGAGCACGAGAGCCACGGAGCGTTAACTTTAATAGACGAGACCTCTCCAACTTAACGTTTAGGTTCAGTGTGCCCCTAACCATTCGGTGATCGCTGCCAGTTTTCACCCTTGCGATCACCGGGACATCACTGAACAGTTGGCGTCTGGTCGTCATAATGAAGTCAATCTAATTTTTTATCGAACCGTCGGGGCTCGACTAGGTTCACTTTATGTGAGGCCGCTTCTGTTCTATGAGGTGTTATGGAATGTGTTAGTAATTTGCTAATAATAAGAATATTATTGTTCAATGTAAGGTATGTTAAAGGTATTGTCTACTGTCTGTTATATCTTCATACACACACACACACACACACACACACACACACACACACACACACACACACATATATATATATATATATATATATATATATATATATATATATATATATATATATATATATATATATTGCTACTAATACTTTATTGCTATTACGTACTGTGATGCCGGCATATCTTTGTAACGATTCGCGAATTTGTGCTATAAAATCGTATATTAATGGGAATTGTCATATGTATTTTTCTGTTTATATGCCTCAAAACAATCTTGAAAATTTACCTGAATTTACAAATATTTTATGTATAATCAAAAGTTTATTAGAAAATCATTTCGTAAATGTGGCTATTGCCTTAGGAGACTATAATGCGAATATTAACACGTTATTTAGCAACGAATTAATAAAATTTTGTTCAGAAAATGATTTGATTTGCGCAGACCTTAAATTTTTTAAAGATTTTGAAAATATTTTTACATACGTTAGTTATGCTCATGGCACAAAGAGCTGGCTTGATCATTGCATCGTAACTCGGGTCGCGTGGTCGGCGTTATCAAGAGTATATGTAATAAATGATGTATTTTGGTCGGACCACTGGCCTCTCGCATTCGAATTTAATTTTAACATAATTGCTGTTGAGAGAAGTGTGGTTAATCACGTTAAATCTAGGAACCTTATTTCTTGGGGTAAGAGAAGTGGGGATGAGATTAAAGCGTATGAATGGTGGTGTAGTTATCTCATATCAGAATTTAATTGGAACTATCTGCGCTTAATTTCTTCGTGCGATGTCTGTACTTGCGACTCACACAAAGATTTTCTCGTTAGAATTTATAAGAAATTTATCGAAAGTCTTCATACATCCGCTATTAAAAGCCACGTAAGTCAGGTAGGGTTTGGAGTGACATTGCGTAAACGTAAAGGCACGCCGGGCTGGAATGATGTAGTAAAATCAGCGTATGTGGATGCTAAAGTAAACTTATCGAGGTGGATCGGGGCGGGGGCCCCCAGCTCTGGTTCTCTCTATGATATGATGAAGCAAAGTAGGTCTATATTTAAAGGTCGCTTAAAGTGGTGCCAGAAAAATGAAAATAAAATTTTATTGGATCGGATAAGTAACGCATGTATAGACAAAAACTTTTCTAAATTTTGGCAACATACATCAAAACTATGCAACATAAGGGCTGGAGTTCCGGTCTGCGTGGATGGTGTTAGCGACAAAAAACAGATAGCCAATAATTTTAAACAGAACTTTTTGTTGAATGACTGCTATACTAGTAGTGGCCCTTCTGCGATAGATACACTTGATATGCCTGTTTTATCATATACTCATATTGATGAGAGTATGGTGTATAATGCCCTTAAAAAGATGCACCTTGGTAAAGCGTGTGGTCATGACCAGATTTCTGTAGAACATTTACGTTGCGGTGGACCCTGGGTTGTGGTGTTTCTGTCGGTTTTTATTAACGCGTGTTTAAAACACTCATTTTTGCCTCCTGACCTAATAAAATGCGTGGTTAGCCCTATTGTCAAAAGTAAAACCGTTAGCGATACGATCAGTTCCAATTATAGGCCTATCTCAATCGCTACAACCTGTGCGAAACTATTTGAGTCTATTATTCTGGATATTTTATCGAAATTTATTTTTATAAGTGACGCTCAGTTTGGTTTTAAAAAAGGTAGCTCTACTGAGTTGGCAATTTTTTCCTTAAAACAAATAGTAACGTATTACGTGTCACGAAGAACAAAAGTATACGCTTGTTTTTTGGACTTGAGTCGCGCCTTCGATAGGGTAAACTATAGCATCCTGTGGGATAAGTTAAAACTGGTGGGTGTTCCTTCCGACATAATTAGAATCCTTATTAATTGGTATAATACGCAGGTTAATGTAGTGAACTGGGATGGCTCGCTTTCGGACGAGTTTGTACTGACTAAGGGGGTTAGGCAGGGTGGGCTAACTTCTCCTCTGCTGTTTAACCTTTACGTTAATGCTCTAATTGAGGAGCTCAATGAAACGGGTATCGGCTGTCATGTAGGTGGGAAATGTGTAAACAACCTTAGTTACGCGGACGATATGGTTTTATTGAGCCCCTCAATCGGAGCCTTAAGGAAGTTAATTTCTATTTGTGAGAGATACGCAGCAAGCCACGAGTTAGTTTATAATGCAGACAAGTCTGTGGCAATGGTCTTTGGAGCGCATAGTAAAGATGTTTGTTTACCATTATACCTGAACGGCAAAAATTTGAAGTTTGTGACGAGCTTTCGATATTTAGGACATATCGTATCGAGTGACCTGAAGGATGATCAGGACATGGACAGAGAAAGGCGGTCCCTTGCTGTACGTGCAAATATGATTGGCAGGAAATTTAATAAATGCGAGCGAGATGCTAAAATATTACTATTTAAAACCTATTGCCAATCGCTTTACACACCGCATCTCTGGACTAAATTTAAAAAGGAAAACTATCGAATTTTTAAGGTTCAATATAACGATTCGTTCCGAATATTGTTTCGTTTTCCGAGGTACTGTAGTGCATCTACAATGTTCGCTGAGGCACGCGTACCGACGCTCGATGCTTTGATAAGACATCGTGTGGCCAGATTTAGAAGTAATCTTCTCAAATCTGGAAACACGATTATACTAATTTTAACACAAAATTGTAGTGAAATATTTAAATATTGGTCTAGTATGTTAAGATGTAAGTTTTAATTTGTTTGATGGCATATATTTAATTTATTTCAGTTTATTTCAAGTTTATGTTTGTTGATTATAAGTAATTATGTTTCTTTTTTACGGGCCTTTGTTGTCTGTCAATAAATGATTATTATTATTATTATTATTATTATTATATCTTCCCGTGGGTGTCGTAAGAGGCGACAGAGGGAGACAGGCAGGAGATGGGCAGCAGTATCTTCCAGATAACAACTGTGATATAATAAAAACTATGTCAAATATCCCCCCATGAATAACGACGCAAAAAAACGGCCACCAGTCCCCGGCGGCCCCGCTATTCCTGGCTACGGTGGCGACCATGGTAACGGCGGGGCAGGGGGTGCTAAGAATCTCCGGTGGAGGTTCGGTTGCCACCTACGACGACTCGACCTGGCAACATATAACGCACGCACCCTGAGGGCTGACGAGAAGATACTGGAGCTGGAAGAAGAGGTAGATAAGTTGCGCTGGTATATTATTGGATTATCCGAGGTCAGAAGAGAGGGGGAGGACACGGCAATCCTCGAGTCCGGCAACTTGTTCTACCACCGGGAGGGCGACCATCTGTCCCAAGGAGGTGTCGGATTTATCGTCCACAAGTCTCTCGTCAACAACGTTGTAAAGATTGGGAGTGTGTCGACGAGGGACGCGTACCTGATACTCAGAATCACCAAACGGTATTCGCTGAAGGTCATACAGGTTTACGCACCAACCTCGGCACATCCCGATGAGGAGATGGAGGAAATGTATGAGGATATTTCCAGAGCCATGCATTCCTCCGAAACCCACTACACGGTGTTGATGGGAGACTTCAACGCAAAACTAGGCACAAGAGAAAGCAGTGAGCTGAAGGTATGGAAATTTGGAGTAGGGCAACGGAACCGAAGGGGCCAGCAGCTGGCCGACTTTATGGAGAAAGAGGGACTCTTTATGATGAACTCTTTCTTCCAGAAGCGGCCCCACAGGAAGTGGACCTGGTCGAGCCCCGACGGTTCGACAAAAAATGAGATTGACTTCATTATGACGACCAGACGCCAACTGTTCAGTGATGTCTCAGTGATCGCAAGGGTGAAAACTGGCAGCGATCACCGAATGGTTAGAGGCACACTGAACCTAAACGTTAAGTTGGAGAGGTCTCGTCTAATGAAGTCAACGCTCCGTCCCCCTCGTGCTCTAATCCAGAATCCCGAAACCTTTCAGCTCGAGTTACAAAACCGCTTTCAGTGCCTTGAGGATTGCAATGCAGTGGACGATATGAATGACAAGCTCGTGGAAACTGTCCATGCGGTCGGAGCTAAGTTCTGCAAGACCCGCCGCAGAAGAACACAAACACTCTCCGATCACACTCTTAATCTCATGGCTGTTAGACAGGAGATGTGGCTGCAATCGTCAACAGATTTGACAGCATACAGGCAACTGAACAGACAGCTCTCCAAATGCATGCGGCGAGACTTACGCAACTTTAATACTGCTCGTATTAAAGAAGTGATCGAGCGGAACCAGGGCTCCAAAGCATTTGCCAGAGATCTGTCTGCCAGAAAGGGCCAACTGTCAAAGCTGAAGACTGAGTGTGGCAACATCGTTTCCGGGATACCTGAGATTCTGAGTGAGATTGAGAGGTTCTATGGGCAGCTGTACACATCATCGTTGGAGCCACACGCAAGTGTGAGTAACGATCCAAGAGCAAGTCTTATCCGACACTATTCCGATGATATCCCGGACGTCAGTCTGAGCGAGATTAGAATGGCTCTCCACCACCTTAAAAACGGCAAGGCCCCGGGCGGAAAGCGGGTGGAACACCGGTACTTGAAGTCCTTCAGAAGCTCTTCAATTCCGTCCTCCATGATGGCACTACTCCGGTGGCGTGGAGCATAAGCGCGGTGGTCTTGTTCTTTAAGAAAGGCGACAACGCTCTCTTGAAGAACTACAGAACGATTTCCCTTCTGAGCCGCGTCTACGTGCTGTTTTCGAGAGTCATTACGAATCGTCTCGCACGCAGACTCGACGACTTCCAGCCTCCCGAACAAGCCGGTTTCTGAAAAAGCTTCAGTACCATAGACCACATACATACCCTGCGGCAGATTGTACAGAAGACCGAAGAGTACAATCTGCCACTTTGCCTGGCGTATGTGGACTATGAGACAGCCTTTGATTCCGTCGAAATTTGGGCGGTACTACAGTCCCTTCAGCGGTGCCAAGTTGACTGTCGGTATATCGAAATGCTGAAGTGTTTGTACAGTAGGGCTACGATGGCTATCCGAGTACAGAACCGGAGTTCGAAACCTATCCAACTGCAGAGAGGTGTAAGACAGGGTGATGTTATATCCCCGAAACTCTTTACCGCTGCGTTGGAAGACTTTTTTAAGCTACTGGACTGGAAAGGATACGGTATTAACATCAATGGCGAGTACATCACTCAACTTCGATTTGCCGACGATATACTCCTTATGGCAGAATAGCTGGAGGACCTTAGTACTATGCTCAACGACCTAAATGGTATTTTCCAACGGATAGGTCTTAAGATGAACATGGACAAAACAAAGATCATGTTTAATGTCCATGTCACACCTACGCCGCTATTTGTTGGGAGCACTATGCTCGAAGTTGTTGACGAGTACGTTTACCTGGGACAAATAGTCCGACTAGGAAAGTCCAACTTCGACCGAGAGGTCAATCGACGGATTCAACTCGGCTGGGCAGCGTTCGGGAAATTACGACACATCTTCTCGTCAGGTATACCTCAATCTCTGAAAACTAAAGTGTATAACCAGTGCGTGTTGCCAGTGATGACTTACGGATCTGAGATGTGCTCCTTCACTGCTGGCCGTATGAGGACGCTCAAGGTCACTCAGCGAGCTATGGAGAGCGCTATGCTCGGAGTTTCACTGCGTGATAGACTCAGAAATGAGGATATCCGCAGTAAAACCAGAGTGACCGACATAGCCCAACGGATTAGTAAGCTGAAGTGGCAATGGGCCGGCCATATAGCTCGAAGAACCGATAACCGATGGGGAAGAAAGGTTCTCGAGTGGCAGCCTCGTACCGGTAGGCGTAGTATAGGGCGACCTCCCACTAGATGGAGTGACGACCTGGTAAGACATGCAGGAATTCGATGGATGCAGGTGGCTCAGGACCGTGCTTTGTGGCATTACTTGGGGGAGGCCTATGTTCAGCAGTGGACTCGTGAAGGGCTGTAGTGATAGTGATGTGATGATATAATATTATGATCTTGCATCAGTAGGCAGTAACTAGCACTGGGAGGTCTACTTACGCTGAATGATTTTTATGTAACTAGGTACCTAATTGTCTAGATCTATCGATAAATAATAATATCTTACCTATCGATATCCTTTGGAATAGTAAAGAATGAAATTTGTTATTTAAGCACCCTTATGCTATGCAGTACTTTTTGGATATTTGAGTGACCGTTCTTGAATAAAAATACCAAGTGCCTGAGTATATGTAGATAAAAGAAAAATACTTTTTTTGTCGACATAAGGTGCGCGTCAGCTCAATCGCGAGAGTGATAACCTCAATGAATTAGCCTCTTGTAGGCGGCCACCCAGCGTAGGTATATATAGTGAGATTTGGACTGGTACAAGTCACTAATTAATGAAGGAAGACACTCAGTTTAAAATAATATATTTTACAAAATATTCAATTTTTAAATAATCTTTACATAAGCATATGTATTACCAAATTATTTATTAATGTAAATTAACTAATCTCTTCCAAATATGAACTTCAAGAAAATAGTGGATTGAGGGAAATTCACATCTATCACTTCAAATAATTAACAAAATGGTCTACTAAAACAAAATTAACAAAATTTGTCTAACCAGAATTAAACAAAAAATAGTACACGGTGTAATATAAAAAAATATACCATCAAGCATTAAAATGCTCCAACAATGACGTTTCGAAACTAAAGCTTTCATAATAAACAAAATCTATATATTCTTCAGATATAACAAGGGATTTTTTATTTTCTAAATGTATAAAAATTCTTATATCCTTTTGTGGTGAAAATTCACTATTAATAATAATGGTATCCTTGTTAAGGGTATTCAATACCCACTTAAAAGGTATTAAAGCGATCTTAATTACATAATTTATTTTAATAATACATTACTAAATATTTCTTCTTTACTATTCCGATAAGAATTCAACTAATATATAAAAAAAACAAGAATTCTGCGAATATAACTCAATCTTGATAGTATTTGTATTATTACAAAACAGCAGACAATTTTCACAATCCTTGATAAGACAATATTACGATGGTAACATTTAAATTCTTTATATTGATAATTTTTTTATTTAAAAAATGTTTCCCTACACTAGGATTTTCTCCTGTATCGTGGGGGCAGTTTACAAACATAAATTGCACAAGGACAAACATCCAGACTCAGAACAATTATTTGTAGGCCATATAAATACATGTTTCGTGTGGAATTTCAACTAAATTATATCACTAAAGATAAGCTTTAATAGATATTTACAGATACTATATTTGCAGCGTGTGAGGTATTCTCATAGTTCTTTTTTAAAATGGCTTGGATATACACAATGGCCTAAGTAGCCACTTACCATTAAGTAGACTTTTTTAATTACAAATTAGTGTTCCATTGACTTATCAAATACGTGCTGTTTGTCACAAATACATTAAATGTATAACTCCTTCTCTTTTTTGTGGTTGACATTAAGCAACTAGACTTGCTTTTAAATAACCTAGAAGTATGAAACAATGCAATACCGCTCTTAGAATTAAGATCGCATTAAAACCTAACATAAATTAATCCTAGTACAAATTCACAAGTCAATCTTAGGCCTATACTGCAACCGAAGCGGTGGGTCGCGGAATCGCCAACGTGTGACGTATACAAATTTTAATGTATGGTCCTTTCCTAGTAATTCGTCATTGCATAGAATGTCAATCTGGAATGAAACAAAATATACATACTGTAAGTATATACAGTGGATTTCGGGTGTAACGACGATGAAGGGACCACTCTATTTTCGTCGTTATATCCGGAAGTTGTTACGGGCAAAGGTAAACAGATACAGACACGTACACATGTATAGTTTCTATTCATTTATTATTGAAAATATTTGCACACATAGTTATTCACTGGAACATTTCAAAATGCTACTCAGAATATCACTTTGTAACTGAACCAAACATTTAACTCCGAAACGTAGGTACCTACTTAGCTGATATCTACAAACAAAAGGTAATGGTCTCCACACTTGCTGACCATCTGTGTAGATGTAAACAAAAGATTTTTTTTATACAATAGACTGACCTTGAACGAATTAACCACTGGACCCGACATAAAACACAAATGTATGAAAACACGTTCAACCAAGTGGAGAATAACGCACACAACACAATGATTTTATTACGTTAATATAAACACAGATACGAAATTCGTAGATGTTTACTCCATATCTAGTGCTTAAACGTAGTCGATAAAATAAATCGATGAACGACTGAGAAAGAAAAGTCATATCGTAAATAAGCTGTAAGACAAAGGAAATAAAGGGATAATGAAGGTGAGGTAAGCTTCCGATATTTAAATTTTAATTAAAATGAAAAAAGCAGGACATTTTTTATGGACTTTTTATTCAATTAGTTATGATAAACTTCAAATTTTTTGTTAAGTTTATATTATTTAAATATAGGTTTACTGACTTTTATTATATATCATCTTTCTTAAAATGTGTTTCTTAGAATTTGTTTTGTTCGCTTGTTTTCTTATATAAGCAATACTAATATTTATATACTTTTCAGCAACGGCTTTCGTTAATTCTTCGACGTGATTCACGTCGTCGTTTTCAAATTTATGGAAATGAATGTCTGCGTACAACGGAAGTTGCAGCAATGTTTCTGTTACTTTCTGCAGGAGAAAGTCTGTTGTGTAATCTTTTTTTAGTCTTTTATTCTGAACACCCTTCGTAAGTTTGTGTTCGCAGTGCCGACAAATAGCTATGGTATCACTTGAGGGAAGTTTTTCCTTGTCTTTATGGGCAACGAGACTGCCTTCATTGGTGTCATGTTGTGTTTCTTCGCATTAGTATTAAAACAGACAGTATCGAAATGTACACTGCATATTATGGCGCTGTGTTTCGTCGGAATCCAGGTTTCATCTCTACGAACTGCTTCTACCCACTTTCTTTTCCAAGAAGGGTCACTAGGAAATCTGAAAATTCGTGTAAAATATGTGTTTAAATATTTTAAGTTATCTGCACTTAAAATATATAAACAGATATTTTACACGATTTTTTTGTAATTATAATTTTTGCATTTATAGTATTTTTATTTAATTATAAAAATTACTGTTATAAATTTAATGACATCAGATTGTAGGATACTGTTATATAAGTATTTTTAAGTGTTATTGTATTGTACAAATAACATCATCATTCATTCGGTCATATCGTCAAATATCGATATATTTTTCGACATGGTCAAGCACTGGTCGATGTCAAATTGACTTACTCCACAGTTTCAGTCCATCGTTCTGAATGGTATAATCCAGTCATTTTGTGATGGTCATCAGATGTCAATAATACATAGAAATATCGTCTATATTTAACATAGTTGGATAATACAAAATTTTATTTTACATTCGATTGAATATTGTGATAAATGACAATAAATGTAATAAAATAATGTACTTACAAGTGAAAAGAAATAGTGCTGCTTCCGCCGCTATAGTTTTTACACCATTTAACTGAACATTTAGTAATTTTTAGGAGATGTTTTGTTGACAAGTAAGTGCTTGAGACTGACGCAAAAACAAACGACCAAAAGTAGAATTTCCCGTTACTGACAAGACCGGTATAGGTAAGTCCGCTTATATGTCGGGTCCAGTGGTTAATTCGTTCAAGAGACTGACAAACGAGCATACAATCCACCTGATGCTGAGTGGTTGCTGTGGCCCATAGACATCTACATCTATCCTGGATTACGAATCAAAATGCAGATGCGTTGTCACCCGTGAGGACTTAAAAAAAAAGTAAAAAGTTAAAGGCTTAAGTAAAAAGGGTCTCCGGTTCTCTACACTCATCATACGAAACACAGCAGCATTAAGCTACTATTTAACGCTGTTATTCTGTGAGAGCGTGGTCCTTCCCCGGTCGAGCCGACCCATTCGTGCTACAACTATACTACTAATATAACTGCAGCATGGCTGTACCACATAAAAAAAATAAATAAGAAATGTTTGTGAAAGAAAGAAATCTTTGTGTCTTTGGCAGCCGACTCCAGTCGCAATATCGGCATGGGATTTCTACGAATTTGTTACAAACGATTAATTATAAACAGTCGCTACAGGCGAACTCGGCGTTGCATCCAGTCGCTATAGCCACATGAATTTTGTACTAAAGTATGCTTTAAATTCAAGGGACTTAGATTTAACGTCGCTATAGGTAAATGGTAGGTACGACCAAGGTCGTAATAAATGAAATCCACTGTATTTGATTGTTGTGGCGGTGTGAGAATATCGACTATCCCACATCGTCCTGTGATCGGCCTAACCAGGAGATGAGAGTCTTCCTAATAACATCTAAAACACAAAAAGCTACGGTTGCCAACCGTATATAGGGCGGATATTAGCCATAGTTATCATGTTTGGCAGGTGCCAAACATGATAACTATGGCTAATATCCGCCCTACAGGGCAATCAATGGCCGATATTCAGCAGTAAAGTTTAGATAAACTGTAACAGTGTTTTTCTTTGGCCAAACATTTCATTCATTTTCTTCAGCCTATTTTAAGTACATGACTGAACATATTCAAGATTTCTTCTCTTTTTCAATTCTTTTTTTCTAGTTGTCTAGTGTATTTCATGAAAATCACACAGAGTTTACACTAGTTTCCGTTTCCGTAAAAATGCTTACTTAGCTTTATGTTACGAAGTTACATAGGTAGTTATGTTCGAATGAATTAACATATAATAAATAATAAAATGGATATAGATAAGTGGCAAAAATACTATAGTTTAATGCTATTAATGGATATGAAGTCTAATAAAGTTTTTACAAAAGGAGTGTAAACTAAATTTAACAAGGACTTAAGATTTATAGGACGAGGGATGTTATTAGGAAGGAAATTGTATAGTGAAACGGAGAGGTTAGGATAGTTAAAAAATTTATGATCGATCGACACAAATTGAGCTAGCTATCTTTAATCTTAAGTTTTGCCAAAAATACAGGTGAACAAGTGTGTCCCAATCTAATTCTACATACGAAAGATGTACTATGTTTGGAGCCAATTCTGAATTTAAAAAACCATGGTTTGGAGTGGATGTTAGGTTGGAGTTCTGCAAAATATTTACTGAATCTCAGAAGTCTATCTTCTGAGATTTTTTCCAAAGAGAAATAAGATCATAAGTATATGTTATATGATGCATGAGGGTACCGGAAGTAGATGCTTGTTTTGCTAAGGAATCGATAATTTCGTTGTCACATATGCCACTATGACTAGGTAGCCAAGCAAGTTTCAAGTTAATACCTTAACAGAAACATCTATGCAGTGCATCTTTTATTTTAAAAATAATTGGGAATTTCGATTTACTTCGAAATGGGTTAGATGAAATGCTTTTTAATGAACTATATGAGTCAGTAAAAACAATAAAAAGCCAAGTGCCAGAAATTATTCTATTTTTTGAAATAGTTGCCCATTTGTCAGAATGTTTTTCAAAAGCAGACAAAATATTCTCCAATATGTCTATAAAACATAAAACACTGTAAAGTAAAGTAAAGTTACAGCCTATATGTCCTACTGCTGGGCACAGGCCTCCTATCATTTCTGAGAGGGTTTTAGGGCAAGGAATAGTCCGCCACGCTGCCCCAATGCGTGTTGGCGAACTTCACATGTCTTCGAAATATTTTTTTTTTCTTATTTCTCAGACATGCAGGTTTCCTCACGATGTTTTCCTTCACCGCCGAGCACGTGGTAAATCAGCACTTAAAATTGCATTTAACAATTTCATTGGTGCCGGCGGGGATCGAACCCGGTAAAACAAAACACTGAATTTAGTGGTATAGTAGTAGTGGAGAAGTAGGGAAATCCATTATTCCATATCATCACGTGGGTGTTGTAAGACGTGACAGAATGGACGAACGGAAAACTGAGGACGGTGGCAGATAATCCACATGAACCTATATTAAAGAGCTATATGCGGATAGTGTCCGGATATCAAATAATCTTAAAATTAAATTATTATAATTATTATAGTACTACTAACCCTCTTACTATTACAATTAATTACTAACCCTTATAGATCTATGTTATCCGAAAATAAAGTTAAAAAAATATTGGGATTTGTGTGGACCTAAGGCGTATGATGGATATATATATATATATATATATATATATATATATATATATATATATATATATATATATATATATATATATATACATATGTATAAGCCCCGCACTTTGATATTGCGACTGGCGACCATCTTAGTGACGTAGTCGAATTGTCAGTACCGTTCGCAAGGTCAGCCAGCGCTTACGTGTATAGAGTACCTCTAGCCACGTGTTTTTATAGCTTTTTATTTTCGTTATCCCGTTTTATTTTTGTTATCGTTATCATACTTATTCTGTTGACAATGAGTAAGAAAGTAATTAACAGCCGTGCTCGTGAAATGATTATTAAAGTGGACAATTATTTTGTAAAGGAGAAAGAAAATATTTATAATTAAATACCTATAAATATATAATATAATATAAATACCTATAACTATAACCCAAGGTTAATAACATTTTTCACCAGAGGTAGCAACACCTCACACGAAAATAAGATTAAAATTTTTGTTGTCTGTACTTTTTTTGTGGTGGATGACGTCACGTAGCTGTTATTGTGACAAGGTTCCATCGCAATATCAACGTACGTGGCTTATATTTCGAGGATATGTGAAATCCATTAATGTGCATTCCTTCTTTCTTCAAAATGTGTCCCGATGTGAGATTTATGCAGAGTAATATTTTATTTTTAAATGTTTAAGATACAGATAATAAAAATACTTACTTCTCTATACTTCTCCATTCCATTCAATACTTTCTTAGCTACAAATTTCTTGAGATGTGTTATTGTGGCTTGCGCAGAACACCTTATAAAACTGCGCTTTAAGGTACGTAACGATGTTGATATGCACTCCAAGCAGACATTAACCTGAAAATTATTGGTGGAGCTTAAAAGTAACTAAAAAATATACACTTCCAAACTAAATAAAAAAACTAACATAAACAGCTTATTTACACCGAAATGCTTGGCACAAACTTCCTCTCATTTATGAGTGAGTTTTATTAAATATGATAGAATAAAATTTATGTTACGTAATAAATATCAAAGAATTAATTATTATAATATAACGAGGCATTCCATCTTAGTCCTCAAGAGTGACAACGCGTCGGCATTTTTATTCTTAACTGAGGATGAGAATAAATATAGATGTCTATGGGCCAGACCATCCACATACCATCCGGTGGACTGTGTGGCCTGTGAATTCGTTTGGCGCCCTCATTCTATAAAAAATAATTACGAACCACCCCGATCCGGGCGGGGTGGTACGAAAAGTTTCTGACCTCAACGTGAAGATGGCAGCACTCATCAATAAAAGCTAGTGAATGTAGTTTGTGCATCTTTTGACAGTTATGCACCAAAATTGCCCATTGCGCGTCCAAAATGGTTGATTTTGGACGCGCAATGGGCCAAAGCAACCACTTACCAACAGGCAGACTGTGTGCTCATCTGTAACCCGTTATCTATAAAAAATGGACCTCAAGAGTGACAGTACATCATAATTTTAATACTTAATCGAGAATAGATACAGTTGCCTACAGCCCACAGCATCTATTATCAACAGGTAGGCTGTATACTTCTTTGTAAATCATTATCAGTAAAAAAATTATATTATAATAAATATTGTAGGAATTATGAACTTATTTCAATTTAAAGACGATTAAAAATATTTCATCATAGCAGTATTTTAAAGAGTAAAATGGACAGAAGTCTTTAACATACATTTCTTTAAACACCATCTTTGTGATTTTTACAGAAATGCATAAAAAATTGACCCAGTCAATCCACAGCCGCATTTTAGAATATTAAGCTGCCACAATACTATTTACAATACCAGCAAAACAACCAACCTCTCGGTGCTGTATTCTAATGTGTTATCTATTGCCATCCAGCAGCCAGCTGAACATAGACCTTTTGCCGTAGTTACAAGCTTGGTGAGCAGGTTGTCGCATGTCGCATTTTAGAATAATAAGTTAACACAGTACTACATACAATACCGTTACAAGCTTAGGGTTCATGGCAATAAAAATTGACACTTTAATTACCGAACACCAATTAAAACTAATACACACTAATAATCACACTTAACACTTAAGTTCACTTTATTTCGCTCCTAAGTCTTCATTTGTATCGCCAATTAATACTGCCCCGGTCGCGGCCCTAAACGGCTTTATATAGGCCTTTTCCATCGAAACATCTTGAATGTTCCAGCAAATACTGGTTCCGACCGACTAGATGTAGAAAATTCAAGTCTGGAGTTTTCTAGAAAGCTTAGTCCTTCTATTCGATACTAGATGGCGCTAGTGCCATGTATCAGACATCAACTGTGGCGCGCAACACTGCCCCTCCTAAGACATGCTCGTCCAGCATTATCGGGCCCATAATGACGCGCCAGTCGATCCACATGGACGATCTTAGGAGTACCTCTTGCACCTTTCTGAGACGGCTCCGCAACGTCAAGGGCTGTCCTCTCCCATGGTGCACCAACATTATACAATTTCAATGCACTTCTACTACGAGTCTGAGGTCCCTTCACAGCCGCGCAACTTGTACATTTGCGACACCAATCCTGGACATCGTCATAATACACAGTAAAACCGTTCTCGTATCTTCAGTAGAGTTAGTTTAACTCCCACATGGACTCCCGAACAACCATTATGGTACAGCTGTAGAACATTCAGCACTTTAGCTTTAGGGACAACCATTTGCAAACGACAGCTGTCTCCTCGACCATTTTCCCATTTACGGCACAAGACTCCATCCTGAATCAGCAAGCTGTCCCAGTGGGCCCAATAGCATTTCGTAGTCGAACTCATCGCTGATACGCCACTCCACTAGGGGTTGAGGGCACTGGCCTTCATCCAATCCAGAATCGGCTTGATGTCTGAGTCTTCCTGCTGTGCATGTCGTAGGCTGTCCTTCCATTTGTTTCTGAGGTGGTCTGTCCTGAGAATCTTACCCCCTTGCCTAGTACTATCCTCGGAATCGTTAGGATAAGGTCTTCTTGACAATGCATCTGTGTTACCATGCTATTTCCCGCTGCAGCGTTCGATAGTAAAGTCGTATTCCTGCTGCTGCTGGGCGGTGCTGTTAGCCGCACTACCCTCTCGAGATCGATCACTTTCCCTTTTTTCAGTTCGCTTATGGCAGCTGGATCGAAGATGCCCCCTTTCCCCACAGCCATAGCGCCTAGGGCTGTATCCTTTAATGCGGTCGCAAACTGTAGCTGCTGCAACCTTCCTGACGCGATGGGAACGATGATCCTGCCACACGGCTTCCACCTTCAGTATATGGGCCAAGGCATTCTTAATCGTCTCATGGTGCCCGAGCCTCACAGCAGTTTTGACTTCAAGGTCGCGGATGCCGTCGATGAATGTCTGCACCAGGTTCCCTTCAATGAGCGCAGGTACAGACCGGTATGCTTTTCGCACCAGCTTCTCCACCTCAAGAGCCCACTACTGAAGGTTTTCGTTATTGCGTTGCACGCGATCTTTAAGCTTCGCACGAAAGACGTGTTCCAGGTGAGCGTCGCCATATCTCGCCTCCAATGCTTCAAGGAGCTGCTCATAAGTCACTTTCTCACCGTGAGCTTCCAGAAGAATTAAGGCCTGGTCACGCAGGTCTAGTGTGAGAGCAGTCATGGCCTGACTTTTTTTCCAGCCGTTCGCCTTCATAATAGCTTCGAATTGGATTTTGTAAGCCGACCAGGAAGAAGTCCCGTCAAACGGCCGCACTTTGAACCCACATAGCGAAGGTGTTGTAGCTACTACGGGGGCTGTAATTCCATCCCCAAGTTTGAGGTCGTCCAGTGTTTTCTTCACATCAGCCATCACATTGTCAACCCGATCGTTTACTTGGTCGATTCGGGTTTTAGCTTCTTCGATTCGGGTTTCAGCTTCCGAAAGTCGGTTGTTATGTTGAGCAATCCTATCCTTCACCTCCCTTATCTGTTTCCCAAAGGTAGCGTGAAGGTCCTTCATGAGGAGCATCTGCTCCTCCAACCGACGGGCCTGTTCCTCCTGTCGGCGAGCTTGCTCCTGAAGCATCACCATCATAGCACCTAAGTCAAGTGCTGCAGACACTTAGGAGCTGCTGAAGGGCCAGCCTCCGTGGCCAGCGGCTGGCCCTCCGACGTCTACGGCGTTACATCACCAAAACGTCTCTGGTCCGTCTTCTGCTGGCGTTGACTTTGGGTACGGACACCCTCCGTGTCTTCCTTCCGTAAAATCGCCACGATTATATTATCCTACTTCTGACACCAACTGTTACGAGCTTTGTGTTCGTGACAATAAAATTGCCGATTGAATTACCAAAATTAACACTTTAATTACCGAACACCAATTAAAACTTATACAAACTAATAATTAATCACAATTAACACTTAAATTCACTTTATTTTGATCCTATGTCTTCACTTGTATCGACAATTCAATACAGCACCGGTGGCGGCCCTTAACGTTGTTATATAAGCCTTTTCCTTCGAAACATCTAGAATGTTCCAGCAAATACCGGTCCCGGCTGACTAGATGTAGAAAATTCAAGTGTGGTGTTTTCTAGAAAGCTTAGTTCTATTCGATACTAGATGGCGCTAGTGCCATGCACCAGACATCAACTCTCGCGCGCAACAATACCAACAAAACAACCACCCTCTCGGTTCTGAATTCTTATTTATTAATGCTACACAATACTCTGTTGTGTGTCAGTATTTATTGAAATAAAAAATGAGTGTTTGCTATTTGGTCTGCCCACACTATCAATTTTTTATTTAGTGACTAATTATTAATTCGCTTTACCAAAAAGCTATAGAATTTTCTTTCAATAGAAACTCAATCAGATGTTATTGCTATTTAAAAATATATTGCAATACACAAACCTGTTCATCCTTTCTATGACAGTCAGTGTTGTCTGGCTGATCAGGTTCGTCTCCTGCTCCAGGCTTGTCAGCAGCGAGGGCCGCATCTTTGGGACATGGTAGACCGCGTGCACGGTAAAAATCTCTCTCGCGCTTTATTTCATCTGAAAATAAATCACATTTGCTTGAATAAGTTGCCATTATGTCAAGAGTGACAAAATAGTCAACAGAGTCAAACAACCACCTGATGGTAAGTGGATGCTGTAGCCCATAGACATCTACATTTATCCTCAATTAAAAATCAAAATGCAGATACATTGTTTCAAGTAAAAAGGGCCAGTACACTCAGGAGCTTCAATGGGGTATATATATAAAAACATAAATAGCTGTCATAAGAATAAATATGTTTATACTTTAAAAACTAGGAACAAACATAAGCTTGTAATATCAGTTACTAGAATACACAAAATTAGTAATTCATTCAAGGGGCAATATACACTTTTACAACAAAATCCCAGAAAATGTACAAAATTTGTCATTAAAAAAGTTTAAATGTTTTATTAAAGAAAAGTTGTACAAAAAGGGTTATTATAATATACAGGGTGGCCCAAAAGTCGTGGATCAAACGCAACTAGGGGTTAGATGGGGTCATCAGCTGCAAAAAGTTGTTCTACGGGAGGTCCTTAAAGTCAACCCCTGCAGAGTTATAATTTATTTTGTGTTTTTATGAGAAAATTGACTTTTTTTAACTAATTCTTATTAGAATGCCAAAAAATAAACATCCTCTATCTTTTTTATAATTTTCACTAGATTGGTACTGATGAGTCCTTGCGTTAGACATGCTATTTATGGTTGTTTATTGGGTGTGTTGAAGATAATGTTAAGTTTTACGATTATTATTTTTCTCAAATCATAACTTTTTATTTACTTCGGACCCCACTGTGAAAAAAAAAATACTCTACCGAAAAGTGACCCTGTATTACAAGTTTTGGCGCATTTAATAGGGATTCTGAAAAGGTATTACACATGGCCATGAGTGGCTCTAATATCTTTCTAGGACGAAAAAACAAAGCAACGATTGTGAAATAATTGTTTTATTAAGCAAAACATTTTACAATAAATGCTCAAAATTCCTGCCTCTGACCATAATACATAATCTGCACCGTCTAATAAAATTCCTACGTAACCTACGGAATGCACTTCTGTTGTTAGTTACTTGTACTCTAGCAAACTCGAGCTTTTGTCGTAGTTCTTGTTCGCTATTGTTCTCTCCTTGGTAAACTATTTCTTTAAAATAGCCCCAAAGAAAAAAATCTAATGGATTTAAATCGGGCGACCGGGGTGGCCACGCAACATGTCCGCCTCGACCAATCCACCGGTTGGGGAAGCGCTCGTTCAAATGATCTCTGACTGCTCGAGCGCAGTGAGGCGGGGCGCCATCATGTTGCAGCCACATTTCTGCTATTCTTTCTTCTGGAACTTCAGCTTCGTTAAGAATATGGTTTAAATTATTTTGCAAAAAATTTAAATACTGAGCACCATTCAGCCTTGCTGGCATTTCATGCAGCACCAACTGCTGGCCAATTATACCAGCCCACATGTTAATACCAAACAGATTCTGGAATCGATCATTTCTTATGATATGGGGGTTTACTCTGGAGTAAAAATGTAGATTGTGGATATTGAATACTCCCATTCTTCTAAAAGTTGACTCATCCGTCCATAAAACCTTGTTAAAGAACTGCGGATCTTCTCTGTGATATCTTAGCATCTCTCTACAAAACCGCACTCTAGGTTCATAGTCACCGGGCAGCAAAGCTTGCACCCTTTGCACGTGGTAGGCGTGATATTTTTTCTGTTAATGACACGTTGCACCGTCGATCTTGGAATCCCGATATTACTGGATATTTGACGTTGACTTATACTAGGATCCAATCTTAATTCTCTCAGCACTTCATCTTCATTTTCAAATTGCATCACTGGTCTGCCTGCTCTCATAGCATGCTGACCGGGTAAGACTCCCTCCATGTACGAATTATGTACGCGCATAAAGACCCTGTAATCCGGAAAACGATCACGGTTAGGGTAGCGTTGACGATATTCCCTGGCAGCAGCCCGGGCATTACCGTCGCAAAAGCCATACAGGTAATGCATTTCTGCATACTCCCGTTGGGTGTATTCTCTCCTCGCAGCAGCCATCTGTCCACTTTTGTAGCCAATCCGTCCGATTCACACAGCACTGGTCACAGGTAGGCAATCTATCACAAGTCCGAAAAACAAAGCGTAGGTCAAAGGAAAGAAACTGGTCACAAGTCGTCGTAAAACCGAGAAAAAGAACACGTGCGTACCCACAGGCAGGAAGCGAGTTACTAAAGAACACTAAACATTCTAAAGAAACATGCTCACGCGCATCCCCCAGCCCCCGCCCCTGCCGGCCCAGCCTTTTGTTTCCTAGAAAAGATATCGCTACCTGAACTGACGGGCCAACCGGCCTTTTACTGACAAAGGATTAAATAGTTAGTGTAAAAGAGAGGCAGAGAGTCTTTGTCATTAATTGTATTAATTCTAGTTTATTTTTAAATAAGCCTAACCGAGTTTTATGGTTGGGTTAACTTTGGCCTTGCCATGAATAATCGTCCTAAAAAGATATCAAAGCCACGCATAACCATGTGTAATACCTTTTCAGAATCCCTATTAAATGCGCCAAAACTTGTAATACAGGGTCACTTTTCGGTAGAGTATTTTTTTTTCACAGTGGGGTCCGAAGTAAATAAAAAGTTATGATTTGAGAAAAATAATAATCGTAAAACTTAACATTATCTTCAACACACCCAATAAACAACCATAAATAGCATGTCTAACGCAAGGACTCATCAGTACCAATCTAGTGAAAATTATAAAAAAGATAGAGGATGTTTATTTTTTGGCATTCTAATAAGAATTAGTTAAAAAAAAGTCAATTTTCTCATAAAAACACAAAATAAATTATAACTCTGCAGGGGTTGATTTTAAGGACCTCCCGTAGAACAACTTTTTGCAGCTGATGACCCCATCTAACCCCTAGTTGCGTTTGATCCACGACTTTTGGGCCACCCTGTATAAGAATACATAAATGAAAATAACTCCTGGGAATGAGGTGATCGCCATACACTAATAAATATGGTTAAAAAAAGTCCCTCTGGGTTTCTTGTTGGTTCTTCCCAGGACAGAGTTTTTTTCCAAAGCAGTGGTAAATAAAAAGATGACTTCCAATAAGTATTATGCAAAAATCTATATTGAATAAAAAAATCATTCATTTCATTTTACTCACATACAAAACACAGCAGCATTGAGTTGCTATTTTACATATATTTTGTGAGATGTGATCCCTACCCCAGTCGAGCCGACCCATTCATGCTATCATAATATAGCTGTGGCGGGCCTCTACCATGTAAATATATCTATATCCTTCTTCTTCATCAGCCATTAAAGTTCACTGCTGGGCATTGGTATCTCTCATTGTAAGGAGAATTTGCCTTAATCATTCATTATCTTTGATGTTGCTTACTGTTGTTGCCGGTCTGGAGTATTTTTTTACACTTACATGTAAACAAGATTGTTTTACCTCTTTTTATTGAAAACCATATTATCTTGCAATATTCCATATGCACCTCTTACCACATGCTAATACACATGTGTGGTATCAGGGTAAAGGTATTCATTGCCCCTTGTTTATAATAAATTGACTTATTACAAATTTTTTGATAGTACACAGACCATATCATGCCAGATAAAATTTGGGTATAGTTGAAAAATAGTGGCTGTTGTGAGTGGCTAGCCCATTGTCTACATAATCAAAAACCAAATATCACATTAGTCACCTTTTACAATAGACAAGTAACACAGTTGGCTCATTACTTTTATTATAAGTCCCATATAAACATGGTAGCTATAAGTCCCAGACCAACTTGGGAGTATATTTTGACTAACCTTGGTCAGAGTTAATTTTTTTTGGAGTCTACCTACGGCCTAAGGGATTACAGGCATGATGTAATTCTTTTATGTGGATGTAGTAGTGTAAGAGTGTGCATGAGAGTGTGTAAGAGTATCCATTGCCCCATATCTCCCTATACATGTCATCAGTGGCGAAGCCTCCATAGAAGCCTAAGAGCCGGGCTTGCCTTATCAAAATTAATCAATCAATAATATCAACTAATAAAATAATTCGTAAACTGTTTCAAACTATTTCAAATTTCCCGCGCACTCCACTGTTCGACACATGTCAACCGATGACCTCGTATTGCCTTAGTGATACCGTAGCTGTCATAAAAAATAAGTTTTAATAGAGCGATTAGTTGTCTCCCTCACTCGCGTGGGCTTTTTACGGGGCTTTCGAGAAGACGATCACTCTCTTTCTAACCTATGGCAAAATATTCTCTAACGAAATATAACTACGATTGTATATATAGCAATTAGTATAGATTTAAAGCCAGACTTTAGGAATGAATTTGTCAATTTACTGCGAGTTCAAAATTTATGCTTTTTTAAAGATTTTTTTTAGTAAAAATGGAGGATAATAGTGTTCCTTGTGATGAATTGAAGTGTGTTAAAGTGCTAATCGGAGAGGAAAAGGTAAAATCTTTAAACTTTGTTGAGATAATACACAAGGTCAAGAGTGTATTTCAGACTTATCAATTATCGCAATTAAAAAACAGTTATTGGTACAATTAAAATGTTCACCAACATTTTATGTGGACGTAATTAAATGTTTTCTTAAGAAAGCGAGACAATTCCACTTATTTTAACTCTTATCCATTAGAATGTAAATAATTTGTTTTTTTAATTTTGTACATAGTTTGTTTGTACTTTGTTCATGTTTTACTTTTGTTCATGTATTGTATTGGATGTAAATATTTTTTTCTTTTGCTTAAACAAACCCAAACGGCTTTCTTCAAAGCCACCGAAGCTATACAATTGCTGATATGCAATACAATCCATCTAGCAGTGGTATGCCTTCTGTGTGCTTTGTTAAACACATCCTTGACAGTACTGAATACGAAACTGAAGAGTGGAGACAGATCAAGATTGGTGTATTTTTATAAAACTGCTAAAAACAACAATCTATATTTTTATCAATTTATATCTTAGGCTTGCTCTAGCTTGGGGCTCCAGCTTCGCCACTGCGTGACATAAGAGACAATAGAAGGAAAGTGAAACAGGAGATCTGAAGCAGCATCTTCCTTATAACAACTCAAAATTATACAAAAACTGTGGTTGCCAACCTGCTGCCAAACATGGCAACTATGGCAAAATCCACCCTATGAGTCAGTCTGTGGTTAGCAATGGGCTATGTTCTTGGACTTTTATAGGCTGTAATGAATTGTATAGCTAGTACCAAAGGTTTTTTAAGTAAACCTAATAACTTTTCATGTCTTGAATGTATAATAAAGTAAAACTGTATAATAACACTTACTGTCCTGTAAATTGGGCACTAATTTATAAACAATATCCTGCATTGTCCTATCAAAGCTTATGTACTGGAGGGGGTGAGACTGGTGGATCACAATGTTGCATGTTGGACATGTGTTGTTCTCTTCCAAGTGTTTCACCAGGCAGCTCTTGCAGACTGCAAAAACAACAATTTTCACTTTAAGCTTAGAACAGTACCCTGCCATAAATATCATAGTCATAAAGCAATAGAAAGAGACTTTTCAATGTCAAGTGATTTTAAGTAATAGTCTTGGTTACAATTACTCTATACTAATATATTTCAGTCAGTCAGTGTACTTTATACCAATATTTTTTCAGTTAAAACTACTTTTGACTACGAAACAGTTTGAACTGTGACATCTTATTATAATATATGTATATTAGCCAGCTAAATTGTTAGTTGTAATTTTAATTACAAAACCTGAAAATAAGAATGTTTAAAATTTATAAAACCCCAACACATCTTGCTCAAGTAAAATGCAACATATCAAATGAGTAAGAATATTAATATTGAAGAAAATTGTAATTTCGTTCATATGTTTTCTCAAATATTACATATTTTTGAGCACTGAATTCCAACCATTCCATCTCAGTCCTCAGGGGTGATAGAGCATCTGCATTTTGATTCCTAATTAAGGATACATAAAGAGGTCTACGAAACGCAACATCCACTTAATATCAGGTGTGTGCTTGTATATGACCCTTATTTTATGGAGAAAAGATCTTTTGAACCATAGTAATTTTAAACGGCTAATTTTGCGCAGTTAATCTAATCTAAATACTACGAGCAAAAACTACTATGTACTGATATTTACAATCAGGCAAAGCGGGAGGTCAGTAGGGATATAAGCAGTATGGCAGTTTCTAATGATTAAAGAGTTTAAAACATGAACGTGACTACAATATTTAGCCTTTTGAAAGTACAAATATATATTTTTTTAAATGCATATTAATTTTTATTCTAAATATAACAAGATAATGTTGGACTGATTGTTGGACAAATTAAAATAATAATCATACCTTAGAAGTACTGAACAACACTGAAATACTGACAAAAGTAATTTATTTTTGCAATAACCTTTTAATAGATATAATTGATATTGAATTAATAATTAAATTGTATATATAAAAATACTTACACGTATGGAGACACTCGGTGACCGTTGTCGCGTCGATAAAGTACCCACGGCAAATCTTACATGTAATGTGACTATTAAGTGTTTTTAACTTTATCCTCCTTTCCATTGTCATCCTGATTTAACTAATTTGTTTTCATTATGAGTTAAGAACTTAAAAATAAGACAAAACAAAAAATAGAACACAAAGTGCTAATAAATGCCAATATACAGTCAGCAAACTTCAGATATGACAGCCAGTGTGACCAGATTTTATTCGACGAATCTACTGCTTGTGGAGGTTAAAAGCTACTGAATTCTATCAAGAGAGAACGAGAAAATACTAAAAATCTACTATATTTTTTTGCTGTCGTGTTACAACGTAAAAAACTGGATGTTTTCTTGATTAAACGATAAAATAATAAAAATTACAAAGAAAACACCATTAACTAAAGAGACTATAGTTTTTTTTTTCAAATTAAATTCTAAATATTCTAATGTCTAGAACAGGTAAATGAAATTGTATACTTGGGGAGTGCTTTCAGCCGGGATGGAAGATGTGATTTAGATGTGGATAGGCGTGTCGCTGCCGGAAACAAAGTCAATGGTGCCCTGAATGCATTAGTCAAAAGGCAAGGCGTGGTGAAGAGTGCACGCCTTGCAATACATAACGCAGTGTTGGTACCGACTTTATTATATGGCAGCGAAACTTGGGTATGCCAGAAGAAGCATAAAAGCAAGTTGAATGCAGTGGAGATGCGATCTCTTCGTAAAATGTGTGGCGTTACCATAGCCGACCGAAAGCGAAACGAAGAGATTCGCAATATGGCAGGATTGAAAGATGACCTTATCACAAAAATTGATAGGGGCGTACTCCAATGGTTTGGGCACGTTGAACGAATGAGTGAAGACCGAATGGTGAAGAAAATATATAGAGCGAAAGTGAATATTAAAAGGTGTCGAGGTAGACCGAGACTAACTTCCGAAGACCATGTGAGCAAATTGCTCGAAGAGGGGAGGGTCAAGAGTACTCGGATACCTAGACGTGCATGTATGAAGAATATAATGAACTTGAAAGAAGCGAAAGAGGTATGTAAGGATCGTGACACTTGACGATCTGTTCTCTCTGGCTACCCCGTTAGGGATTGTGCGTGGAGATAAGTAAGTAAATTCTAAATAAAAATGTAATTAAAAAATAAATAATAAAATGAAACTTAAGGTTAAGATTCTTCATCTTTATGTTGGGTAACATTGTCATAAAGCTGTTTTGAATCCATTAACATAATCATACTTCTGTCGGGTACAAATCAGCTACATCCTCCTTCCAATTGTCGTAGCCCCTATTTCGGGACAAATTGCCATACTTTGGTTTGCTATGCGCATCACAGATTTGGCTGACTTCACTCCAAAATGTGTCCACCATAAAAGTTTCAGACGTCGAACTAGAAGTTGACAATAAATTAGACACCGAAACATCTAATTTTAATTCCCTATATTGATTGTCAACAATTTGTATGTTTTCCGTTGCAACTAAGTTAGTAAACCTTTGGAAAATTCTTATCAGAGTTCGAAATTCACCACACACGATATTACTTACTTTTTGGGGATCGATGATCGACAAATCCTGCAAAAAATTTCATCTTAAATTCGGTTATAAAAGTTCTCAATTAAGGAATTCCTACTAGTCTATCACAATATGCTCAGAAAACGACTAATAAAACTGTGTTATCTATAATTATAGGAGCAACTTAAAATGATCTAAGTTGAAAGACTATTTTTAAAATAATATTTTTATAAAAATAGTCTTTATCTATTGAAAAATGAAAATTTGCTATGTCCACAGTGACGTTCATTCAATAATAATGTTAATTAAAGCACTTTTGTGTGCTGCCAACTGTAAAATTAAAACTTATTGGACATAGATGCTTGCTTTTAAGCCTAATATTTTTGACAACGAATTAATACCAAAACATACCGATGTGTTTCTCGTTTCTACTAAATTCTACAAGATATTTTATCCTACTAGATTATCGTCTTATTTGCTTCAAATCTACTAAAACAGTAGAAATCTACTAAAAGTGGTCATGCTGATGACAGCCCACAAGCACAGATAATATATTTTTTTATTGGAGTATATGGCCTTGTAACTAGACCTTTAGGCTAAACCAGATAATTTAAGCCCACCACAGACTATTAAGATGCTTATCACAGAACACTATTATTCCCTGATCCTTTACACAAAGAGTGTAATCCTAACTTTTACTTAAGGGTACTTAATGACTAATTTTCTACTTTTTTATTTAATTTAATTCGGAGGAACTTCTAGTATAGTATTGATTGGCGATGGAGTGATTAGGGCGTACTCTCATTAGTTTGTGGATTAGGTCAGATTAGGGTTTAGGACGAGATCAAAACTAAAATACAACAATGTGCGTATAACGTGCACTTGTGGGTGATAGATAGTGCTGAACCACGCATTGCCTGCTTCAACTTGGTTATGTGAAGTGCGTTGGGGGTTGCCTATTGCTCGGTACGAACATTGATTTATAGTCTGCCAAGAAAGTCATGAAAAGAATATTTTTGGAACTAGTGCTTTTGCTTGTACTGGCAACAATACATTATTGTCAAACTGAGTAACTCAGCTGTCATATCGTAACCGAGCACCATAGATTACTGCGTATATACTAGAGATAGATGTGCGACTCAAGTTTTATTTTCGTTATTGATACGTGCTTAGAATAACAGATGGCGCTAAATAAAAAGTGCTTTAAGCTCGCCCTTTACTTGCACTTTACAATTTTTATTTTATATACAACCATCAATTACATTGCACAAGTGCTGCAATGTAATTAATAGTTGTTTATGTTTCTTGTGCTAATTGTTAGTTTCTGCTACAAAAATAAAAACCGGTTATTTTTAAAATGTTTATTGTTTAAAAATTCTTGGCTTAATTATTGATTAACAATAGATGTGTTAAATTTACCAATATTTGCACATTATCAATTGATTTCTTTATACAATGTCCCTACTGGTTAGTTGATATATTACAGAGAATAGAATAATAATTTTTATTCAATATAGATTATTACATAAAAGTTATTGAATGTCATGTTTTATTTACAACTGGTTCGACTCTTTTTAAAACATATTCCACTTTACAATAATTTTGTTTGTATTTTTTTAAATAAATTTTAATAGAACAAGCATGGTGGCAATCACCTCATTCCCAGAGGTTATTTTTATTGATGTATTCTTTGATATTATAAAACACTTCTTGTACATTTTTCCTTTAATAAAACATTTAAACTTGTTAAACGACAAATTTTGTAACATTTTCTGGGATTTTGTTGTAAAAGCTTCTACATTCTACATTTCTACATTTGATGATCTTACATTGCCCCATAAAAAAACTACTGGTTCAATGAAGTCTAGTAACTGGTATTAAAAGCTATGTTTGTTCCTAGTGTTTAAAGTATGAACATCTCTATTCTCATTATATATTATGAAAGCTATTTATGTTTTTATGTACCTACATACATTACATTTTCATAATTATAATGCGGGTTATTTCATTAAATTTTTCTCTAAGGGACTCTTTACAATTTAAGATATTAATTGTCCATACGACGGCTCTATTTACAAAACAAGTATGGCTTCAATGTTAGTTGCATGAGCCCAATAGTAATACCGAGAAAAACAGTGGTATTCACAAGACTAAACTCCTTCACATTTAAGTGCATATTAGTATTTGAATCCTTTCCGAAGTTTTGCTCCTCTTCCAAAATTTCATGAATTAGTATCAATTAATTCTTAATAGTGGTGCATCTTTACTTGAATGTAAAAGATACATTTTGGAGGAGCATTATTAATCTTTAAAATATGTACTTGATAACGTTATCATATTTTAGTAACATAACTATTTTTTTAAATGTGTGTAACAACTATACCTTTTAAAAATACAAATAATTTACAAAAGTGACTTCTTATGCCCACTTTACCATTGTTTACATGTGTAATCAATATACTATTTTTTAACAAAATGAACATTTTATATATTATAACATAACATACTAATACATAATACAACTTTAAAAAGAATATTTGAATTTATAAACAATCTAATAAATTGTGGAAAAGACTACATAAAGCAACAAAAATAATACTAAGAAAAAAATTGAAAAAAACTCTGATATCTTTGACTATGCACACCCACATATTCCTGAATATGCAGTTAGTACAGTATAATGTGAATGTAGTAGAAGATAATACAATTTTTAAAGACAAATTGCTTAGCACTTTCAATATGTAAGCCTTAAAAGATATAGATTCTTAAGGAAATTGTTCACTTTGTCCTCAAGATGGACATTAAAAATGTCCTTAAATAAATACTAATTGAACCAAGTATAAACCCAATTATATTTAGGCAAATGAAAGAACTAAGCTTGAGTATGGCAGATTTTTTGTGTTTCTTAATGCTTGATGAAACGCTAGTATTCTCTGCACTACATTACAATGCAATTGTCATAGGTTTTGAAGACTGAGGATGTTAAGAGTGAAAATATGACCATGAATATGTTTTGGTTTGATGATAAAGGAGATAAAGGCCATAATAAGCTATCAATTTGTTATAGATTTTGCAAAAATGCTACTCTGGCAGTAATTAAAAAAATATATAATAAAAGATTTATAACAAACATGATTAAATGGTGTTTATGATCAATTTACAATTAACACCAAGGTAAGCAATAATTAAGTTAATAAAACAAAGGCATAAATAATGCTTTTGAAATTTAAAATAAGAAACAATTCTCTTTATTTGATCCTACACTTATGGAAGACTTAAGATCACAGAGTACATTATATATACTTAAGATTTACAGGCATGACATAGTAGACTGCTAAATGGGAGCATAAATAATAATTACAGTTAGATATTAATGCGGGAGAAAATGAACTACTGAATGACGGACATGTAAGCTGATAGATACCTCAGTGTAACCTGACAAAATACCTACATTTAAGAACAAAGCACGAATTTTAACCAACGTGTATCAGATGGTCTAAGATTTTGTGCAAGTAAGTCTTTACAATTTAATAATTAATGTTAAATAAATATTTGTCTGTAACAACTTTGTTTTGATTTTCAAAACATTATTAATTACCCCAAGAGAGCAGATACTGCAGATATTACTGACTGACTGAAGTTAGTCACTTTTGTTTGATTTTATTTAATTCCTTTAATCAAAGATTTTATAAAAAGTGTCTAAAACATTATTCAGAACATATATGCTGTGAAACAAAGTTTTACCTATTACAATGAGATTTAAGGAAGTTAAAAAAGATATGGAAACAATTTTTGTCTTCGCCATTTTCATTTTTGCTTTTATTTGACATTTTTGTTTTTTAATTTTGCTTTTTAAAATCATGATTTTGTTAATTATTTTCTTTTATTTTCACATGTGTACGCCTTCTTGTAATCAATGTACCTGAAAAAAGTACGACAATTAGGTATGCATATAGAGATCAAATGAAACAATGACAGCATAGATCAAATTGTATTGGATTCTCCTTTTTTAATGAATGATTTTGAATTGCAACTTCTGCCTTATAATGATATAATATATATTATGCAATATGCTATTAGAATGCTTCTGGAGCTGGCGCAGTGCTGCAGTGTACACAGTGCAAAAATGTAGCATTTCCACTGCATGGCTTGCGGCCCAGTGATAACAAAAGGAGGATGGCCAAATCGTACCAGACACCGAAATTACAGCGTCCCAATATGAAATATTTATGTAAAATACCCTTATTGTTAAGGTATAACTCTCTAAGTAGCCACAAAAAAGTTATTCATTTATTTCTATTGTTGTAACTGTTCAAAATTATTTCAAATAATAGTTTCAGAACGCACCTAATGACGATTCATTTCATGTGTGAAAGGACTTGGTATTCAAAGACTATAATTATTCACGTTTTTATGAATAGTTGTTAATTTTAATTCAATTATGCTGATTTATTATGTACTGGATTAATATCAATTATTATTAATCAGTTCCACGTCATTAACCATCTCATGTACCATGTTTTTAAGCAAATATATTTTCTATTCTAAGAATATGTATTTTTATAGAATAGGTGTGACAAAGGAGCACACATTCCAATAGCAAAGTGCAATCGGCAAGTGCATGCTGAAGCTCATAGACACCTAAATTAATAATATAATATATAAAGAATCAAAATGCAGACACCGCTTGTCACCCCTACCCCATGAAATTCCTTGTTTCCAGTAAAAAGGGTCTGATTCTCTACGCTCACTGTAAGAAACAGAGCATCATTAAGCTGGTATTTTGCGCTGGTAATTTGTATATAAATGTAACTTAAAAAAACCGAGCAAAGCTCGGTCATCTGGGTTCTATAACCATTTACACGATAGAATCACATTATTTATTCTGTGATGGAATACACATAAATATCATATTGTTACGCGCCCAAATCGACGGCACTAGCGCTATCTAGTATCAGAGACGAGAGCGAGGGGAGCTTTCCAGAAAATGACATCACTAATCTTTCAACCGACAGCGCCTTCTAGTCTCGAACCGAAGAACTAAACTTCTTGAAGTTGAAACTCGAACTCTCGGTACCTTGCGCGTGTTTACTTGAATATTCTGGATATTTCGGTGCTAATTTATATTTATGGGAGCTGCAAGATGCGATCGGTGAAGTATTGAAGTTGGCGAGACAAGCGAAGCTTCGGAGCGGAATAAAGTGAATCAGTGTGATTAATTATTAGTGTTTTTAACTTTAATTAGTGTAAAGTGAATTAAAGTGTTAATTTAGGTAATTCTATCGGCAATTGTTATTGTCACGAACCTCAAGCTCGTAAAAATTGGTGTCAGAAGTGGGATAAAATCGTGCCGATTTTACCTAAGGAGGAAATGGAGGGTGTCCGTACCCGAAGTCAACGCCAGGAGGAGACAGACCAAAGAAGATTTGGTGGTGCAACGCCGCAGATGTCGGAGGGCCAGCCGCCGGCTGCAGGCCCGTCAGTAGCTCCTACATCTGCAGCACCTGATTTAGGTGCTCTGATGGTGATGCTGCAGGAACAGGCTTGCCGACAGGAGGAACAGGCTCGCCGACATGAGGAACAGGTTCGTCGGTTGGAAGAGCAGCTGCGGGGTGGACAAGAAGAACAGGTCCGTCGTTTGGAAGATCAGCTGCGGGGCGGACAAGAGGAACAGGCCCGTCGGTTCGAAGAGCAAATGCTCCTCATGTAGGATCTTCACGCTACCTTCAGGAAGGAGATAAAGGAGGTTAAGGATAGGGTTGCTCAGCATGACAACCGCCTGTCGGAAGCTGAAACCCAAATCGCGAAGGCTGAAACCCAAATCAAAGAAGCTAAAACCCAAATCGACCAAGTGAACAATCGGGTAGACAACGTGGTGGCTGATGTGAAGAAAACGCTGGACGATCTCAAACTGGGGGATGGAACTACACCTCCCGTAGTAGCTACAACACCTTCAGTACGTGGACGCCGTTCGACGGGACTTCTTCCTGGGCGGCCTACAAAATCAAGTTCGAGGCTGTTATGAAGGCAAACGGCTGGAATAAAAGTCAGGCCATGACTGCTCTCACACTAGGCCTGCGCGACCGGGTCTTAACTGTTCTAGAAGCTCTCGGTAAAGAAGTGACTTACAAGCAGCTCCTTGAGGCATTGGAGGCTAGATATGGCGACGCTCACCTGGAACACGTATTTCGAGCGCAGCTTAGAGATCGCGTGCAACGCAGCAACGAAAACCTGCTGCAATGGGCTTTAGAGGTGGAGAAGCTGGTGCGAAAAGCATACCAGTCTGTACCTGCGCTCATTGAAGGGAACCTGGTGCAGACATTCATCGACGGCATCCGTGACCTGGAAGTCAGAGCTGCTGTGAGGCTTGGGCACCACGAGACGCTTAAAGACGCCTTGGCCCATGCACTGGAGGTGAAAGCCGTGCGGCAGGATCATCGTTCCCATCGCATCAGGGAGGTTGCAGCAGCTACAGTACACGACCGCAACAAAGGATACAGCCCTTGGTGCTATGGCTGTGGGGAAAAGGGCCATCTTCGATCCAGCTGCCCTAAGCGAACCCTAGAAAGGGAAGGTGAACGATCTCAGGAGGGTAGTGCGGCCAACAGCACCGCCTAGCAGCAGCAGGGAAACGAGTAAAAGCCAGAACTGCGGGGCGGGTGCTGGCTGATGTTAAAGAGCCCCAAGGATCTCGATCTCACAAACCCATGATGGGAATAGTCTAATCATCAAGGCCGAGGTCAACGGAATGCCGTGTAAACTGACCATAGACACTGGAGCCTCTCGTACGGTTGTTAGTTCCCAACTTATAAGTCAGTTCCTTGGGGACTCCGCATACAACCGAGAACGCATAAATTTGGTAACAGCCACCGGTCAGCGTATACCCATCCTTGGAGAGAAGGAGATGGAGTTGAAGCTAGGCAACGTGATCTATCAGGCAACGTGTCATCGTGGCTGATATAATGGACGACTGCATCCTAGACCTAGACTTTATGAGGAATAATTGTTGTGAGATCGACGTTAAGCAAGGTGTTTTGAAATGTGGACAGGAGGAACTTTTTATGGAAGGTGCGTTACCAGGGAACGTGTACGGCATTAAGAAGATTGTTCTTCCGCCGAGATCGGAAACGATTGTTCCGGTTAGTCTTCCTCGAAACGCTGGGCAATATCACCGTTGTGTGATTATGGAAAGGGTAAACAATGACCTTCCATGGAAATTAGCTCGAACCTTGATCAGGACCACTAACATCTCAGGAGTACGTGTGCTGAACCTTTGTGACCGGGAACAGATTATAGAAAAAGGCACACTGGTTGGTACTTGTGAGGAAGTGGATTGGTTACGCCGGTGCCAATATATATCGAGTGGGACCCCCAGCAAGGATTCAGAAACGAGAGTGATCACACTTTTGGAAGACTGTCGCAGTGTTCTCTCCCCGAACGAATTGGTCAAGGCGAAGAAGATGTTACTCAAGTACGCCGATGTATTCTCATCAAACGATGCTGACATGGGAAAGACTGGCTTAGTTCAACACAAAATAAACACAGGAGAAGGATTACCTATCCGTCAGCGGCCAAGAAGATTGCCGGTAGCACGTGAAAAGGAAGTGGAAATCATGATTGAGGGAATGGTGAAGGATGGTGTTATTGAACCTTCATCTAGTCCATGGTATTCACCCGTGGTGCTGGTAATGAAGAAGGATGGAAGCATGCGGTTCTGTGTTGATTACCGCCGTCTGAACGACGTTACAGAGAAGGACAGCTATCCTTTGCCAAGAATTGATGACACGCTGGACATGCTTACAGGAGTAAAGTGGTTTAGCACGCTGGATCTAAAAAGTGGCTACTGGCAAGTTGAAATTGACCATAAGGACAAGGAGAAAACTGCGTTCTCGACGGGAAAGGGTCTGCGGCAATTTAAAGTAATGCCGTTTGGGTTGTGAAATGCTCCAGCAACGTTTGAAAGGCTGATGGAACTTGTACTTACCGGGCTAATTGGCAATGCCTGTCTGGTCTACTTGGATGACATCATCATCGTTGCCGGACGTTTGAGGAACACCTTCAAAAGCAGGAACGCGTGCTCGTGAAGATTCAGAGTGCCAACCTCAAGTCGAGACCGAAGAAATGTTCACTATTCAAACGGCGAGTTAACTTTTTTAAGGTATGTAGTATCGGAAGAAGGTATCCGCACGGGTCCAGAGAAAATCGCCGCTGTCAAGGATTGGCCGGTTCCAAAAGACAAGACACAGGTTAGAGCATTTTTGGGTTTGTGTTCCTACTACCGGCGATTTGTGAAGAACTTTGCAGATATAGCCAAACCTCTGCACTAGCTAACCGAGGAGAAGCGACATTTCTGCTGGGATTAAAGTTGCAATATCGCATTCCAGGAGCTCAAGGACCGTCTGGGCAAAACACTTATTTTGGGATACCCTGATGCAAGCAAAGAATTTATAGTTGACACAGACGCAAGTGATATAGGACTTGGCGGTGTGTTGTCTCAACGGAATGGTGACCAAGAGGTCGTGATAGCGTACTTCAGCAAGTCGTTGTCAAAACCGGAAAGGAACTATTGTTTCACAAGACGCGAATTGCTAGCTGTGGTAAAGTCGTTGCAGCATTTTAGCAAATATCTTCTGGGACGAAAATTTCGCTTAAGAACTGACCATGCTGCACTAAAATGGCTATTGCAGTTTAAAAATCCAGAAGGACAAGTTGCGAGGTGGATTGAACCACTGCAAGAATACGACTTGAGCTCGAACATCGCAGTGGGAAATCTCATGGCAACGCAGATGCATTGTCACGAAGACCTTGTCCTGAAGATTGCAAACATTGTACTAGGCCAAGGCTAGGTAAGGAAGTGGTATCCGTGAGGATGCTCAGGACAGACCACCTCAGCAACGAGTGGAAGGACAGCTTACAACATGCACAGCAGGAAGATCCGGACATCAAGCCGATTCTGGAATGGATAAAGGTCAGTGCTCCCAAGCCCAAGTGGAGCGACGTCTCAGCGATGAGTTCGACCACTAAAAGCTATTGGGCCCAATGGGACAACTTGCTGCTTCAGGATGGAGTTCTGTGCCATAAATGGGAAAATGTTCGGGGAGACAGCTGTCACTTGCAAATGGTTGTCGCTAAAGCTAAAGTACCGGATTTTCTACAGCTGTACCATAATGATTGTTCCGGAGGCCATCTGGGAGTTAAACGAACTCTACTGAAGATCCGAGAACGGTTTTATTGGGTCCACTGTCGAAACGATGTCAAGGACTGGTGTCGCAAATGTACAAGTTGTGTGGCTGTAAAGGAATCTCAGACTCGTAGTAGAGGTGCATTGAAGTTGTACAATGTTGGTGCACTATGGGAGAGAATAGCCATTGACGTGGCGGGGCCGTTTCCGAAGAGTGAAAGCGGTAACAAATATTTCATGGTTGTGATGGATTACTTCACTAAGTGGCCAGAAGTCTTCGCCATTCTAAATCAAAAAGCTTCAACAGTTGCAGATAAACTAGTTCATGAAGTCTTCTGTCGTTTTGGAGTACCTTTGGAGATTCACATCGATCAAGGAAGGAATTTTGAGTCTCAAATATTCCAGGAAACTTGCCGAGTTATGGGTACTCATAAAACAAGAACGACTTCTTATCACCCGCAATCTGATGGAATGGTAGAACGATTTAATCAGACATTGGAGAGGTACCTAGCAAAATTGAAGACAATCGGCAACGAGATTGGGACAAGCACATACAACCGTTTTTATTATCATATCGAAGCGCTGTTCACGAAAGTACAGCAGTAACACCAGCTTTCGCAAACTTTGGAAGAGAATTACGGCTACCTGAAGACCTGATCACCGGGATACCACCTGATGCTCCACGCAGTATAACCGATTATGCAAATGACTTGCGGAACAAAATGAATGACGTTTATGAGCACGTCAGACAATCGGGCCAGCAAATGTCTGAAAAGATGAAAACCCGGTACGACCGCAAAATGAACAACAAAGCGTTCGACGAAGGTTCACTAGTGTGGTTGCACAATCCAGTCCGCAGCAAAGGGAAATCTCCTAAGCTTCAAGCTAAATGGAACGGCCCGTACCGGATTGTGACCAGGATCAATGATGTAACCTACCGGATACAGAAGCAAGAGGGACTCCCACCTGGCGCGTTATTATGGGGTCGATAATGCTCGGGACGAGCATATCTTAGGAGGGGGCAGTGTTACGCGCCTAAGTCGACGGCACTAGCGCCATCTAGTGTCAGAGACGAGAGCGAGGGGAGCTTTCCAGAAAATGACATCACTAATCTTTCAACCGACAGCGCCTTCTAGTCTCGAACCGAAGAACTAAACTTCTTGAAGTTGAAACTCGAACTCTCGGTACCTTGCGCGTGTTTACTTGAATATTCTGGATATTTCGGTGCTAATTTATATTTATAGGCGCTGCAAGATGCGATCGGTGAAGTATTGAAGTTGGCGAGACAAGCGAAGCTTCGGAGCGGAATAAAGTGAATCAGTGTGATTAGTTATTAGTGTTTTTAACTTTAATTAGTGTAAAGTGAATTAAAGTGTTAATTTATGTAATTCTATCGGCAATTTTTTTTGTCACGAACCTCAAGCTCGTAACGATATTTATGTGATGGAATACATCACATTTGCCTTGACGTATGGTCTGACACAACTGGTTACTTCGCCTACGCGGATTCCAGATGTGGAGTATCATGCACCTTCCCTGTTGGACCTTCTGCTGACCTCGCACCCGGACGGATATCAGATTTCCGTCGACGCTCCTTTAGGCTCCTCGGACCATTGTCTTGTCCGGTGTGTGGTGCCACTCACGCTGAAATCGCAGTTGCATTCTGCAGGCTGCCACCGTGTTTGCACTATAGGTCAGCCGATTGGGATGGGATGCGATCTTTCTTTGCGTCCTACCCTTGGACCCCCTTACCCGGATTTGCTTCTCGCCGGGCGATCCCATTGTTGTTGCGGATTCTGTCACCTAAGTGGTACTTCAGGGTATGGAACTTTTTATCCCTTCCTCTGTGGTGCCCATTGGAGGCAAATCTAAGCCATGGTTTGGTGGCTCCTGTAAAATATCATCATGCTATAAGCAGGAGTGCAACTAAGCCCGGGCTGACGCTTCAACGTCCCGGGATGTAAACACCAGCGCTCTAAGAAAAAAGTATAATTCCGCCTCTAGGTCCTTCAAAATAGTCATTGCCAAGGCAAAGTTAGAGCACATAGGCAGAATTGGCAAGAAACTAGTTCGCCTTCCTTCTGGAACCCGTGCATTCTGGTCTCTCGCCAAGGCTGTCCAGGGGAATTTCTGCCAGCCATCTCTTCCATTTCTACACAGACGACTCACTGGCCCATACCGTAAAGGAGAAAGCCGATCTTCTAAGCTCTTTCTTTGCGTCCAACTCGACTCTCGATGACGGAGGAAGTGCAGTTTACACAGCGCTCGGTTCACAAAGCACTCCTCTCCCTGGACATCCACAAGTCAAGTGGGCCTGACGGAATCTCCCCAATTGTGCTGACGACGTGTGCTCCAGAGTTGGCACCGGTTTCAACGCGTATTTTTCGGTACTCCTACTCCCTAGGCGTAGTCCCAAAATCATGGAAGACGGCTTTCGTCCACCCGATCCCTAAAAAAGGCGACCGCCCACACCCGTCCAACTACCGTCCAATCGCCATCATCTCCTTGTTCCAAAACAATGGAGTCTATTGTTAACTGCCAGCTCATGAGGTACCTTGAGGATAACCAGCTGATTAGTTTGGCATTGATCGTTAGTTTGGACATTGCGAAAGCCTTCGATCGGGTTTGGCACAAAGCGCTTCTTTCGAAACTCCCTTCCTATGGGCTTCCCGAGAAATTGTGCGATTGCATCACCAGCTTTCTTGCATATCGGAGCATCCAGATCGTTGTAGACGGTGCATGCTCCGATTACAAGCCTATTAATGCTGGTGTTCCACAAGGCTGCGTGCTATCGCCAACGCTGTTTCTTCTGCATATCAATGATATGTTGCAAACCCGTAACATTCATTGCTATGCAGATGACAGCACTGTGCCAATATTTCTTGGGAAAACGTCTCCGAGTACCGGGACAAACTTGTGTCTGAAGTCGAGTCTTTGCTAAACACAGTCTCAGATTGGGGGCAACTAAATCTAGTCCAGTTTAACCCTCAAAAGACACAATTTAGTTGCGCGTTAACCGCTAAAAAGAACCCCTTTGTCGTATCTCCTCAGTTTCAAGGCACTCCTCCTGTTGCCTCAGCCAGTATCAGAATCCTCGGCGTCGACATATCGAGTGACGTGCAGTTTCGTGGTCACTTCAAAGTGAAAAAGCTTGGCGTGCTCAGCAGGGCGGGACAGTATTTGATGCCGACACACCACCTGCAACTTTACAAGGCGCAGGTTCGGTCGCATATGGAATACTGTTACCATCTTTGGGCTGGGGCTCCCCAGTACCAGCTCCTTCCACTTTACTGCATCCAGCGCAGAGCAGTTCGAATCGTCGACGACCGAGTGCTTTCCGATCGGCTCGATTCACTGGCGCTGCGGAGAGATGTTGCATCTCTTTGCATTTCGGATTAATCCCAGCCGCCAAATTTCGTGAACGCACTACGCGGCAAACGTTCCGATACCATCCACACCATCTGGATGCTTGGCGGTCAACCGCTGTACGTTTCAAAAAGTGTTTTCTTCCGAGTACGACCTCTCTGTGGAATAGTTTACCACCAGCGATTTTTCCGGACCGATACGACCTGGGGACCTTCAAGAAAAGAGCTTACTCCTTTCTAAAGGGCCGGCAACGCACCTGCAATTTCCCTGGTGTTGCGGTTGATCATGGGCGGCGGTAGTCACTTAACATCAGGTGAACCGCATGCTCGTTTGCCCCCTCTTCTATAAAAAAAAAAATTATATCTGTGAGATAGAAATCAGGTTTAATTAAACGATAGCCTTCATTGAAAATAATTATATATCATCGATTATTTTAATCGATTCTATGGCCAAGGCATTGACCGTAGTATATTATAATATTTTTGGACCGTAGAGATATCGTAGACAGAGAAACCTATAGACAAATTGATACCTTCTTTCGCATTCGCATACGAAAAAGATAGATTTATGCATACGTCGTGCATAGAAAGGAGACAGAGTGGAGTAATTGTTTGTGCCTTTCTCCGTGCCGGTTTTTTTATTTAGCAAACTACACTTTGCTAAACAACTTTGACAGTTCGTAGCGATTTATGGAGTTTACAAGTTGGTTTAAGTGAGAAAAAAGTGTTTTGAGCTTTAGATTGGTGAATCTTGTTCAATTAGTAAGCTGAAGTGGCAATGGGTCGGCCATATAGCTCGAAGAACCGACAACCGATGGGAAAAAAAGTTTTTCGAGTGGCAGCCTCGTACCGGTAGGCGATGTGTGGGGTGTCGTCCCACTAGAAGCAGTGACAACCTGGTAAGACATGCAGGAAGTCGATCAATGCAGGTGGCTCTGGACTATGCTTTGTGGCATTACTCGGGGAAGGCCTATGTTCAGCAGTGGACTTGTGAAGGGCTGTACAAAACACAACACACAATACAACGCTCTCCTGAAGAACTACCGACCGATTTCCCTTCTGAGCCGCGTCTACGTGCTGTTTTCGAGATTTATTACGAATCGTCTCGCACGCAGACTCGACGAATTCAATCCTCTCGAACAAGCTGGTTCAGAAGAACGAAGAGTACAATCTGCCACTTTTCCTGGCGTATGTGGACTATGAAAAAGCCTTTGATTCCGTAGAAATTTGGGTGGTGCTACAGTCCCTTCAGCGGTGCCAAGTTGACTGTCGGTATATCGAAGTGCTGAAGTGTTTGTACAGTACGGCTACGATGGCTATATGGCTCAATGACCTCAATGGTGTCTCCCAATGGATAGGTCGTAAGATGAACATGGACAAAACAAAGATCATGTTTTATGACCGTGTCACACCTATGCCGGTAGTAGTTGGGAGCACTGTGCTTAAATTTGTTGACGAGTAAGTTTACTTGGGACAAATAGTCCGACTAGGTAAGTCCAACTTCGGCGGTAGGCGTGAAATAAAGTGCACATTGCTCTAAGTAACAAAATTTTTTATTGTTAAGTTTTTTATTGATATTTTAAGTAATTTACGGTTTCCTAGTTTACAGTTTTTACTATTTTTGTGTATTTAAATACATACATTGTGGGTTTAACTTCCCTTAATGGTTAAACTGTGATAAAGTTACATCACCCTACCACCGGTAACTTTCAACTCTCACAACACACCAGAAGATAGGTTTTCAAGAAAATGTCCACTATTGCCGAGTTAGCAAATATCCAAAAGGCTGCGTTAACTTCTCTCAATCAACGAATGGCGGAATTTGAAGCACTTATAAAAAAATCTGCCACCACGGCTCCTGACATGAAATCTCTCTCAAGCGACTTTCAAGCGTTCAAGGATAATGTTTGGCAAATCATGTCACTATTACACCAGAAGATCAATGAGGTTAGTCAAACTGTTGACAATATTGAGATGCGGCATCGGAGAAAATATTTGCTGCTAAATGGAGTTCCGGAATCATCTGATGAAAACATCTTAAATAAAGTTGTAACTGTCCTGCAGGATAAGCTTCAACCACAGGAATTTTCTTCAAGCTCCATTACGGCTTGCCATCGTCTAGGTGCAGTATCGGAAGCTCGTGTAGGACCAGTTCTGATTCGGTTTAGTGATCAGTCCATTAAGTCAACCATTTGGGCCAAAAAGACTATGTTAAAAGGCACTTCATATGTGCTGTCCGAGTTTCTTACATGTCAGCGTCAAGGCTTATTCATTGCTGCACGTAAGCACTTTGGTATTAGACAAGTTTGGTCACTCGATGGTAATATACACGTCAAGTTGCCTTGTGGTAAGCGCCATCGGCTGACGGACACCAAGGACCTCGATGAGCTCATTACACAGTATGAACAGCCTGCTGCATCGGATCGACCATCTGATTCTACGATGAAGAAAGTGTCACCAAATGTTAACAGTGGTAGTGCACAAAGTCGACGGTGAGGTCCAAGCGCATAATTCGCAACAAATAACTCTCACCGACTTCACTTTATTTTCATGTTGGATTTAATTTGTAAGCTGTCATGTATATTTGTTTTTTGTCTTATTATTATTGATAACAACTGGGTATATTTGCTACGATAATGTAATAATGGTAGTATAATAACTTTTGTTTTGTTATGTTTACCTACATATTAAGTAATATTTTTTATTTTATTTTTTTATTAACTGGCTTTATGGCTCTGGGTTCTAGCCTTTCTAAGCCTAAGTAACATTTTGCTGAACTAAGACCATAGATAACATATTATAACTATAGTATATTAACAGACATTTTAACAGATGTCAGATGACATAGACAGATGGTTATGTTGTTGGCTTCGGTTGCATGGCCTTTTGCCATACTAATTACATTAGTATTACTATTGACAGAATATGTACACAAGTTATATTTGATTCAACTTTATTTTAGTTATATGTAATAATCTATCCTAATTACTCATTACTTTGTTTGCTATTATATTTTCTTTAGTTGTTTACTTTTAAATGCCTCGTTCGTTTATTGATTTTATTTTTCTATTTTGCTTTCTTTTACTTTCCTGGTGTTATTTTTAAGATTGTAAACAGTTAGCCGGAGGGTGATGTATGGAGATATACATCTATATTTGGTCATTTTTTGTTATATTCAGTTATATTTATTTGATATAATTTTATTATTTTAAATACTTATTTATATTTAGTATTATTTTATTATATAATATTATTTATTTTATTATTTTAAGTAATTTTGTTTAATGTCAGATGATGAATCTTTTTATTCCACTTGCAACAGCTCCTCTTCCCTTTCACTTGTTGATGCTTCGGATGAGCCCGCAACGCTACGTACGCTAATATACGACGAATCTCAAAAATTGTTAAACTGTTTTCACATTTGCCATTTAAATGCACAAAGTATTCCTCAACATCATACGGAGCTCCTGGATACTTTCTCTTCTAATGCAGTGGATGCTATACTCATATCCGAAAGCTGGCTCAAGCCTGAACTCTCTTCCACGTCTTATAGTCTTCCAGGTTATATTTTACTCCGTAATGACCGCAATGGTAAAAGAGGCGGAGGTGTTGCTATCTATCTGCGTAGTAATTTACCTTATAAAATATTAAACACATCTCCTGCTCTATATTCCGGTTCAATGGAATACATTTTTGTTGAAGTTAATGTCAAGAGTGTTAAAGTGTTTCTTGGAGTTGTCTACTGTCCACCTCAAGTGGACTATTTCTCCGATTTGGAAGTAAATTTATTGCCTTACAGTTCTGCCTACACACATTACATTATCATGGGAGACTTTAACACCGACCTATCTGGGGTTTCTCTTAAATCTTCGAAACTGAGGTCGACCATGTTGTGGCATAATTTCACTATTTTGCCTCTAAATGCAACACATCACAACTTCCACTCTGCTGACACCTGGATTGACCTTATTGCCGTCTCCTCCGTTGATCACGTTGTCAATTATAGACAATTCCCTGCTTCTGGATTTTCACGGCATGATCTGCTTTATCTGTCATATAAATTAAAGTCCCCCAAGCCTTTACCTGTGTCCATCTCTATTCGTAGTCTTGCTAGAATAGATATGGACAAGCTTAAATGTGATGCAGATGCTATTAACTGGTCATCTGTATATACTGCTTCCACAGTTGATGAAAAACTCGACTTCTTTAACAGCAACATAATAGGACTGTATAATAAACATGCTCCTAAGCGTGTTGTTCTGAAACGTCCTCGTGCGTCCTCCTGTTCCATGGATCACGGTTGGGGTAAGATTGGCTATGGCTAAACGCGATAGAACTTTCCGTGCTTTTAAGAAGAATCGCACTGAGGTAAAGTGGCAAGCATATAAAGCTGCAAGAAATCGATGCAATCAAATGGTGAGAGCTGCTAAACGCCGATATATCCACGAACAACTACTTAATTCATCTTCGGCTGATATATGGAAGTTTCTGAATACGCTTGGATATGGAAAATCGCAATTTGACTATAATAGCGTCACCTTTTCTCCTGACGATTTTAATCGTCATTTTCTGTCTTCTCAAATAGTTTCTGATGTTTCTAGAGCTAAGGCCATCTCTTTTATATCTTCCATGCCTCCTTATTCTCATGAAACTTTCACTTTTACTCCTGTAGACGAAGACGAGGTACGCAAAGCACTTTCCTCTATTAAATCGAAAGCCGTTGGATGTGATGACGTGAGTAGGGTAATGGTTTTGCACGTGCTGGATTCTGTTTTACCCGTGATAACTCATATAATTAACTTTTCGCTGATGAATGGTGCTTTTCCAACTCTCTGGCGTAAAGCCTTTATTATTCCCATCCCGAAAGCTACTGAATGCAGCTCTTTATCTAATTTCAGACCAATTTCTATTCTGCCTTTTCTTTCTAAGGTTCTGGAAGCTGTCGCTCATAAACAGATTTCTGCTTTTGTTTTCTCAATGAATATTCTTTCCCCTTATCAGTCTGGTTTCCGCCCGGGTCATTTTACCACTACTGCTCTTCTCAAGGTTACGGAAGATATTCGTGAGGGGATGGAAAAATCAAAACTGGCCGTTCTCATCTTAATTGATTTTTCTAATGCATTTAATTCTGTCGATCATGGTATCCTGTTAGCTCTTCTTTCTCATTTGAATATCTCGTCTTCAGCTCAGGAATGGTTCTCAACATATCTTCGGGGGCGCCAACAGGCTGTGCGCACTGATCATATACTATCTGACTGGCGTGATGTGTCAATTGGCGTCCCTCAAGGCGGTATTATCTCTCCTCTTCTGTTTCCATTTTTATAAATCTCATCACACTAAATCTCAAGAGCTCCTACCATTTGTATGCTGATGATCTGCAGTTATATGCGCAAGTGGAGCCTTCAAATATCCTTAGTGCTATTTCACTGTTAAATGATGATTTAAAATATATCTCAGAATGGTCTACTGTGTATGGCATAAACGTGAACCCGTCTAAATGTCAAACAATAATCTTAGGTAGCTCAAGATTATTATCTAAACTGGATATTGCCACCCTACCATTAATTATGTTTAATAATAATGTCATACCATTCTCTACTAGCGTAAAGAACCTTGGTCTGTACATCGATGGTTGCTTAACATGGAACAAACATATACAGGAGGTGAGTCGCAAAACTACTGGAACTTTGCGATCTCTATATCGATTTAAAAACTTTCTTCCTACCAATACCAAGATTTTACTTGTCCAATCACTTATTGTACCGATTATTGATTATGTCGATGTGTGTTGCTCAGACCTGTCTCAACTTCATCTTAATACATTGGATCGTCTGCTTAACAACTGCATCAGATACATTTATGGTCTTCGTAAATACGACCATGTATCTTCCTTTCGTACACAGTTAAACTGGTTGCCTATCCGTCAGCGCAGATATGTTAGAATACTCTGCACCCTTTTCTCAATTTTGAACGATCCATGTGCTCCCGAGTATCTGAAATCTAAATTTCAATACATGGGAGATTCTTATAATTTTTCTCTCCGTTCCTCGGCCAATCTTAAGTTACTCACTCCTTTACACCGTACTGGTTATTTATCTCACTCTTTCGCCCTCGTGGCCATCAGACTCTGGAACGACATCCCTCTTGACATTAAAAAAGCTCCCAACAAATTCGTCTTTAAAAATCAAGTCCGTAAGTATATGATTAAATCGTTGCAAGTTTGAATTGACTAAGCTCTCTTTTTCGTATATATTTCATATATGTTCTGACATATATAATATTTATACGAACCTATTGTGTGTATATATATATATATATATATATATATATATATATATATATATATATATGGATATATGTTTATATATTTATGTGTATACAGTGTATGTACGTATGTATGTATATATATTCTATTATATATTATATATGTATATATATATATATGTATGTATATAATATCTATGTATTGTGTATTACATATATTGTTATTTGTTTTATCCTCTCTATTTGATTATTGCTGCACCGCCTCCATAATGTCTATCTCTGTTTAGCCTAATGGTTGACTGGGAGAGAATGCCCTATGGCATTAAGTCCGCCATATGTACTTTTTTTGTGCATTAAAGTGTAAATAAATAAATAAAACTTCGTCCGAGAGGTCAATCGACGGATTCAACTCGGCTGGGCAGCGTTCGGGAAATTACAACGCATCTTCTCGTCAGGTATACCTCAAAACCTGAAAACTAAGTTGTACAACCAGTGCGTGTTGCCAGTGATGACATATGGAACTGAGACGTGGTCCTTCACTGCTGGCCGTATGAGGACGCTCAAAGTCGCTCAGCGAGCTATGAAGAGGGCTATGTTCGGAGTTTCTCTGCGTGATAAACTTAGAAATGAGGATATCCGCAGTAGAACCAGAGTGACCGACATAGCCCAACGGATTAGTAAGCTGAAGTGGCAATGGGCCGGCCATATAGCTCGAAGAACCGACAACCGTTGGGGAAAAAAGGTTCTCGAGTGGCAGCCTCGTACCGGTAGATGAAGTGTAGGGCGACCCCCCACTAGATGGAGTGACGACCTGGTAAGACATGCAGGAAGTCGATGGATGCAGGTGGCTCTGGACCATGCTTTGTGGCATTACTCGGGGGAGGCCTATGTTCAGCAGTGGACTTGTGACTTGTGAAGGGCTGTAATGATGATGATGTTGATGAATATGTTTTATTTCGTGTTGCCAATTCAGCTTTTTTAGAGCTAAATTCAGCTCTACTTACATAGAGTTAGCTCCAAAAAAACGTATTTAGCTCAATAGCTCTTTTACAGAATTTTACTCTACCGTGAAAAAATAATGTAAATTTTTCAGGTATTGGTTACGTGTATACCCGAATCTTTTATAAATAGAACGCAGCTATTACTACCTAGTCTGTGTCTGTTATGATCTTGTGTGAACGATATAAATGAACCAATAGTTTTAATAAAACCAGCAGTAAAAAAAGTATTGGATCAATGGACAGAATCAAAACTACATTATACGCCACGAAAACTTCTGAAAAATGTTACGACGCATATTTGTTGTTATATATACCCTAGTAAATTATTAAACAATCTTATAATCTTTGTTGAATCTATTAGTAGAAGAATTCTCAACCCCAACATAATATTTTCAAGTAAATAATTTAAACGCGCAACAACGTTTAAATCCGCAACAACGTATAAATAATTTATACGTTGTTGCGGATTCTGTTACTGATGTGGTACTTCAGGGTATGGAACTTTTTATTCCTTCCTCTGTGGTGCCCATTGGAGGCAAATCTCAGCCATGGTTTGGTCGCTCCTGTAAAATAGCATCATGCTATAAGCAGGAGTGCTACCAAGCCTGGGTTGATGCATCAGCGTCCCGGGATGTAAACACCAGCACTCTAAAAAAGAAGTATAATTCCGCCTCTAGGTCCTTCAAAAGAGTCATTGCCAAGGCAAAGTCAGAGCACATAGGCAGAATTGGCGAGAGACTAGTTCGCCTTCCTTCTGGAACCCGTGCATTCTGGTCTCTCGCCAAGGCTGTCCAGGGGAATTTCTGTCAGCCATCTCTTCCATCTCTGCACAGGGAGGACGACTCACTGGCCCATACTGCAAAGGAGAAAGCCGATCTTCTAGGCTCCTTCTTTGCGTCTAACTCGACTCTCGATGACGGGGGGAGTACGCCGCCGACCATCCCGCAGTGTGAGTGCTCCATGCCGGAAGTGCAGTTCACACAGCGCTCGGTTCGCAAAGCACTCCTCTCCCTGGACATCCACAAGTCGAGTGGGCCTGACGGAATCCCCCCAATTGTGCTGAGGACGTGTGCTCCAGAGTTGGCACCGGTTTTAACGCGTCTTTTCCGGTACTCCTACTCCCTAGGCGTAGTCCCAAAATCATGGAAGACGGCTTTCGTCCACCCGATCCCTAAAAAAGGCGACCGCTCAGACCCGTCCAACTACCGGCCAATCGCCATCACCTCCTTGTTCTCCAAAACAATGGAGTCCATTGTAAACTGCCAGCTCATGAGGTACCTTGAGGATCACCAGCTGATTAGTGACCGCCAATACGGTTTTCGCCGTGGTCGGTCAGCTGGTGATCTTCTGGTCTACCTCACTCACAGATGGGCGGAGGCAGTAGAGTTCAAGGGGGAGGCATTGGCCGTTAGTTTGGACATTGCGAAGGCCTTCGATCGGGTTTGGCACAAAGCGCTTCTTTCGAAGCTCCCTTCCTATGGGCTTCCCGAGAAATTGTGCGATTGGATCACCAGCTTTCTTGCAGATCGGAGCATCAAGGTCGTTGTAGACGGTGCAAGCTCCGATTGCACGCCTATTAATGCTGGTGTTCCACAGGGCTGCGTGCTATCGCCAACGCTGTTTCTTCTGCATATCAATGATATGTTGCATACCCGTAACATTCATTGCTATGCAGATGACAGCACTGGTGATGCTCTTTACACCGGCCGAGCCAATATTTCTCGGGAAAACGTCTCCGAGTGCCGGGACAAACTTGTGTCTGAAGTCGAGTCTTTGCTGAACAGAGTCTCGGATTGGGGACGACTAAATCTAGTCCAGTTTAACCCCCAGAAGACACAAGTTTGCGCGTTAACCGCTAAAAAGAACCCCTTTGTCGTATCCCCTCAGTTTCAAGGCACTCCCCTTGTTGCCTCAGCCAGTATCGGAATCCTCGGCGTCGACATATCGAGTGACGTGCAGTTTCGTGGTCACTTGGAAGGGAAGGCCAAATTGGCCTCTAAAAAGCTTGGCGTGCTCAGCAGAGCGGGACAGTATTTCATGCCGGCACACCGCCTGCAACTTTACAAGGCGCAGGTTCGGCCGCACATGGAATACTGTTCCCATCTCTGGGCTGGGGCTCCCCAGTACCAGCTCCTTCCACTTGACCGCATCCAGCGCAGAGCGGCTCGAATCGTCGACGACCGAGTGCTTTCCGATCGGCTCGATTCACTGGCGTTGCGAAGAGATGTTGCATCGCTTTGCGTATTTTATCGCATCTATCACGGGGAGTGCTCTGAGGAATTGTTCGGATTAATCCCAGCCGCCAAATTTCGTGAACGCACGACACGACAAACGTCCCGATACCATCCACACCATCTGGATGCTTGGCGGTCCACCACTGTACGTTTCACAAGGAGTTTTCTTCCACGTACAACCTCTCTGTGGAATAGTTTATCACCGGCGATTTTTCCGGACCGATACGACCTGGGGACCTTCAAGAAAAGAGCTTACTCCTTTCTAAAGGGCCGGCAACGCACCCGCAATTCTCCTGGTGTTGCGGTTGATCATGGGCGGCGGTAGTCACTTAACATCAGGTGAGCCGCATGCTCGTTTGCCCCCTCTTCTATAAAAAAAAAAAAAAAAAAAAGGTTTTTTGTTCCACATCCTTATTTAGGTTTAAAAAAAAAACAAGCTTAGAGAGATCACAAATACAAATAGATTTTCAACAGAAGACGAAAAGTAATTTAGAGATAAGTGCGTAGATTTTACGATAGGCATTATTAAGTAACTTAGATAATGACTACCAGACAACTATCGCATTTTATTAAAATTGAATCAATTATCGGTTTCAAATACCTTAAAACTGGTTAAAGATTATTAGATATTAACTTAAATGTTACGCTATGTCAACATAAGCAATTTAATATACTTTTTTATTAAATCTTTTTTACTAAAATAATTAGCTCTTTTTTCATATCCTTCTAGTTCTCTTTCCAAATATAGTAATGGCAACACTGGGTTTGTTTGTGTGCGTCGCGGTCGCGGGCAGTCGCGGTATTATATAGTCAGTAACATAGATAATACCTATATACCAGACAGTCAGTAATCTATGCGCGGTATTTTGCAGGTGGTGCTGGTGCCGTCCGTATTGAAAATTATAAAAATGTTCTGCCGATAGTTTCCCAGTCTACACGTGTCTTTTAAAGTAATTTATTTTTCTAATTGAAAACAAGCGATTCGTCGCCAAACTGGGTGCCAAAACAGTGGAGAGGTTTTTGAACTTAGCGGACGATAGCTTCGTCGAAGATGTCAACGACGACCTAAAATGTTTTTTATCAGAGAAAAAAGTTGACAGGTAAACAAAATGCTTTAAATTACTGTATTCTTGGTTAGTAAATTATATTTGTGTGTTGTGAAATCCTGCTGAATTGCGTAGAAAGTGTTCTAAAGTCTGCGTGATATTGTAATTTATTCTTGTATAGTTTCAAGGTTATAATGTCGACCGCTTACCGGACGTAGGATGTGATCAAATGGAGCGAAACACTCCGGTACCTTGGATACCTTGGATTGATGAACGTAAGAAAAAATAACGTCACCTATTGCTTTGGATCTGAGCCCATGGTCAGATCTTAAATTTTTTTATTAATAAAATTTTCGAATTTTTGGTGCGTATAGTTCTTCCGTTATGATTATATGTTCGACATTATAACATCTGCAGCTAATTAGGTACTTTAGGCATTTTTAGCTAACTAGAACTACTGTTTTTTTTTGTATGTATGCTATGCGTTACCTTCGTCGACTAGGAACCGATTTTGTTGGTTATTTTATTACTAAATAGGTTAACATTGTATATATAAATCTTCAGGGACGCTTCCACATACTTAGAGGGAAAAAATATGGGGGAAGTTGATATTGTGATATTCTATATTTCACCCCAAAGGGTTAAAAAGAAGCTAGGCTTTTCTAAAAACTATGTCTTAGCACTAACTTGAAATAATGAAATTTTATTCTATTATTTTGTTTTTTATTAGCAATAAGTGGGTGCTGTGGCCCATAGACATCTACATTTACCCTCAATTGAGAATCAAAATGCAGATGCATTGTCACCCCTGAGGACTGGGATGGAATGCCTCATTTCCAGTAAAAGGCTCTCCGGAATAAAAAGGTTCTCTGTGAAGTGGGCTTGTGTATTTTAATAATAGTTAATTTTTTTTAATTTTCCATTAACATAGAAATATTATGCCACTTTCATTTTAGTGTGTTGTTTTAATTCATTAATTTAAATATTTTTGTTATAACTCAAGATCTAATTTAGCCACATAAAATTTATATACATAAAAATTAGTATATTATATGTTTGCCTTTTTAATTAAAAAATAAATATAATGCATATAGCCAGTTTTTTTAATAGGCTTTTGTTAAACTATTATAATGCCTTTTTTATTTTTATTTGTTTTAGTTATTTATTACAATACCTATACAATGTAATGTAACTGCTCATACAGACTGTTCTACCATTTTGGGTAGGAAGTGTTGATGATTTTCTCTCAAAATGTACTCCAACTTTATATAGTATAAATATAAAATTTATTAATAACTTCACCACCTATTAGATCCATATTTTGTGATTTTCTCATTGGGCACTAAACCAACATACATTGTGAATATGGGTACCATTGATAAATAAAGAATTGTTCATAAATAATTTGTTTATAACTTGTTTACAGCTCCACTGATCTGGTACTAGCATGGCTATGCACTATCTTCTCGACAAAACAAACTGTATGAATATGACCTCAATTGGCCATGTCTTCAAAAGTTACAAAATCACTAACAGATACACTAACAATTATGCAAAGGTAGCTCAGATAGTTGGCACACGCTGTAAATTTCACAGTTATGCGAGTAGTCCGGGTTTAATCCCTGCCGGCACCAATGAAATTGTTAGTTGCAATTTTAAGTGCTGATTTAACATACCCTCCTAAAACCCTCTCAGAAATCATGGATGGCATGTGCCTGGCGGTGGGATGTATATAGGCCATATCTTTAACTTTTAGATCATGTAATAAATTTGATGTCAGGTAGATTTAAAAGAGCTATCAGAAGATCTTTTACATCATTACTAGTCAGTACTTCTTCTAATAGGCACAGTAATCAGCACAAATGGGATTTAACAAAACATTTGTGTTGTCACATGAATGATGAACCATGATAGCCCAAAACAGCATGTGGTAATAATATATACATTGTTTATTACTACATTCTACACAATATAATACAAATGCTTTATTTCCGATATCAAGGGCTTATAAATAAAGAACACTGACTCATTGCAATATACATATATCTTATCTTAAAAATATATAAAAGAAATATAAACATTACTTATTAGGGAACTTTCTTAGTAGGCACGTCCGTGTCGGCGATACAGTACCCTACACGACCAGAAACGGAGTGAGGAATGTCTCATTGTATTATATTATCTATTATATTAACACAAGGTTATTTTGCTGGTTCCATGAATCCTATAATCAATTCTATATAGTGGCTAATTTGTATTTTCTTGTATATTCCTTCTTGTACATATTACAGCCCTTTAAAGGTCCACTGCTGAACAAAGGCCTATCCCACAGACCTCTTAGGAGGATTTTTGCCACAGTCCTCAGGTGCGTTCAGAACCACAGTTTGTACAGGTTGTCCCAGAAATCGACGTCCGGCCGGAAACCGGTGATAGGCTGTCGCATGATAGTTATCAGAAAAATAAAATATTTAAAACATGTATTTTTAAAAATAATAGGCATTTTAAAAAAAATCGAGAAAATCTACAACCTGTGATAGTGGAGACGCCAGTAACTTAAGGTATCTTCGATAAAGATTTAGTGGACTGTAATTTTGGTGCATACGGCAAAGGGGAAAATAAATAGGTGGGATAGCACGCACTGACCTGATGAGGGCTGCCGCGCCTTCCTCCTGGAGTGTCTGCTATGCAGCGAGCTCGCCACGTGGTTCGGCGCACACGCACTCTCGGAACAGTCTCTTGAAGTCCCACACTCTCCACCTTTGCCCTTACGGGAGCGTCTCACACTTTTATGAGTTACAAAGACACAATGTCTGATGCGGTGAATATTAAACATAAACAGGAGAACTCAATGTTCGTCCTGCGCGGTTTGCAGTTAATGTACATAAGACGCGACGGGTGGCCGTGCGTTGCGGATGGCGTAATATCACTTAGTATAATGACGCGCGCCGAGATCCTCTTTTTCACCTCGGCGGCAGCGCGTGCGGTAGGAAAGGGAAGGAAGGAAGGAAACAAAAAATATGCACTAGTCATGTTGATAAAGTAGATATAACTTAGGACGAACTCAATGCGATATGTAATGTAATGTTGATAAAGTAGATTGTTAACTGGCGTTACCATTTCCTCCCGCCCTTAAAGGGTCACCTTTAAAAGACAACCGTAATATAAAAGTAAAAGGAAAACAAATAAATAAGCGGTATATAAAGTGAGAGGATGCGCTCAATGCGCATGTCTCATCTACTAACCTTACTTGGTAAGCGAGAAAATGTATACATAAATATAATATTGCGGTTTAATACTTTTTTAATATATATAAATATAAACTTAATTCCTAATTTAGATAAATAATTATAATCAAATAATCGTGATTTATTGTCTTGGGAGAGGGCAAATACGAGCAACAGGACGGAGATATGTTCCCTTAGTAGTTCTCACAGTCACTACTCGAACTACGCCATCCTTCGAAGGATGAACAGACTCGACAATCGCTAATGGCCAAGCAAGGGGCGGTTCATTATCATTTATCACAATTACAACCATGCCTGGTACGATAGCCATAGACGGGGTGTTCCACTTCCGACGAACTTGTAATCCGTGAAGGTATTCCGTCCTCCACCGGTCCCAAAACGACTGAACTAATTTATCCAGTAAAGAATGCCTGTGTAACAGACTGGTAGAGTCAGATTTGACTTTGGGTGCGGGTAATGACAATAAAGGTGCGGTATTCAAAAAATGACTCGGAGTAAGAGCTGAAGGCTCTGCAGGATCAGAACTCAATACTGTCAAGGGCCGCGAGTTTAGCAAGCACTCAATTTGCGCAAGAACAGTATTAAGCTCTTCGTATGAAAGTAACTGATGTCCGATAACTCGGAACAGATGCGTTTTTACGACTTTGATCATACTCTCCCAGGCGCCTCCAAAATGAGGAGAGTTGGGACAGATGAACTTCCATGTTATACGATTCTCAGCACACTCTTGCTCAAGCTTTGGGCGGTATTCAACGTTTAGAAATTTATAGAGATCGCGAAGATACGAAGCGGCACCTTTAAAATTCGTTCCATTATCCGAATATAAAAACTGAATCGGCCCTCGTCTAGAGAGGAAACGTTTAAGCGCAGCGAGGAAACTAGAACTACTAAGATCTGTAGCGATTTCTATATGTACAGCTCGAGTCGTGAGGCATGTGAAAACACATAAGTACGCCTTCTCGCTGCGTACACCACGACGACGTACAGGAGTGTATGCGATAGGACCGGCATAATCGCAGCCCGTGTGTGTAAATGCCTTAATAGCTTGTCTTACACGACTATGGGGAAGATCAGCCATCAAAGGGTAAGTTGGACGGGGTCTAAGCCGGAAACATATATTACACTTGTAGACTCTGCTTCTCACAGTGCGGTGTGCGGAAAGTATCCAAAATTTTCGACGGAGCAATGACAATAACAATTCAGGCCCAGCGTGTAAATTTTTAATATGATAATAGTCAATGATCATGTTCGCTACATGATCACTGCGCGGGAGTATAATTGGATGTTTTTGCGTGTAATCTAATGCGGAGTTCGAAAGACGACCACCAATGCGGATTAAACCATTCTCAATAAAAGGCCTTAAACGATTGAAAGCGGGCGAGCAAGGTTTGTTACCTTCAATATTTAAATATTCCACTGCAAAATGCTGTTTTTGCAGGGCGCGGAGGATTATAACCTCAGAGAAACTGAGATCATCAGCAGTCACTACAGTAGTGCTGCGGCGGGGCAATAATTTAGCAAACTTACACACGTACGCAATTATACGTAGAAGTTTACTCCAAGAAGAGATGCGGAGTGCGAGCTCATAAATCGCAGAATTACAGACGGATGTGCACACAGTGTGCGACAAAATCTTCTTCTCAGGCATATTTGCAATAACCTCATTGTCTAAAGTACGAAGAGGCCATTGAGATGGATCTAACGAAGTCCACTGAGGCCCATGGAGCCACAGGGGGTTTGAAACTAATTTATTTGGCGTAACGCCACGTGAAAGTATGTCAGCGGGATTCTCAGTACCTGCGACATGATAAAAGTTATCAGCGCGAATATTGTCGGTAATCTGAACAACGCGGTTTGCAACAAAGGTCTGCCACTTGTGTGGCGAACTCTTTATCCAGTACAGAGCTACTTTTGAATCTACAAAGGCATAGACTGATATTGCAAGGTCAAGAGAATAATTGTCGAGTACTCTGCGAAGCAATTTTGAGAGTAAAACCGCTCCACAAAGCTCAAGGCGTGCAATAGATAGTGGTTTCGTCGGTGCGACTTTAGTCTTTGCACAAATCAACTGGACGGTGTTACCATCGACGCTCTTTACATGTATGTAGACTACGGCACCGTATGCGCGCTCGCTGGCGTCGGAAAACCCCAGGAGTGACGCAGTGCAGTTTTTGGATACACCAACATGTCGCGGGATACGTAAATCATTAAGAGCTGGTAATTCAGCACAGAATTGCCTCCACATCTTAATAATTGGCGGTGGTGGTATGTCGTCCCAATCTAAATTAAGTTGCCAAAGCTGCTTTATTAACAATTTGGCGTACGCGACTGTGGGAGCAACGAAACCCATTATGTCCCACAGGCGAGCGACAGTAGATAAGATGGCGCGCTTAGTGCACGTCACATCAGCGGGAACAGATATCTTAAAATAAAAGGCGTCACTATCGGTAGACCAATGCAAGCCTAGTATTTTATGTGGCATTGATTTATCGAACTCTACTTCTCCTGTAATTTTATGAGAAGTAGGGAGGTCATCTAAAACAAATCGACGGTTGCTATGCCATTTTATCAGGTCCCATTGGGCACCCTTGAATAAGTCTATCAGCTGCCGAGAGGTCTCACTGGCCTCGGATTCACTGGGCATAGAGAACGCGATGTCGTCCATATATAGCGAAGTAAATGCGATACGACTCGCAAGCGGATACTTTGCGCCGTCGTCATCAATGAGCTGTCTTACCGTGCGCAATGCATGGTATGGACTCGAAGTTAAACAGAAGCACACGCGATTGAAGTGGTATAACACAAGTGGGTCTTGTGGACGGAAGCGGTATAGGAAGCATTGGTAACGACGATCAGAATCGCGAACAACTATTTGCAGAAATTGTTGGCGACAGTCGGCTGTCATAGCGATTGGATGTAAGCGGAAAGTTAAAATTATATTGAACAAGTCGCCTTGCAAATTTGGTCCTGAATGCAGAATATCATTTAATGATCGCCCAGTGCTAGTCTTACTGCTAGCATCCAGGACGATGCGCAGACGCGTTGACTTCTTATCTTCGCGTAAGACTCCATGATGCGGTATGACATATATTGGAGCGGGTTCATGAGAGTCATACGGCGGTGCGGGGGATATATAATTTTTAGCTAAGTATTCCTTTATGACGTCATCATATGCTAACCTTAATGTAGGCGAGGCTTGAAGTTTCCTCTCCAAGCACATGAATCGTCGTCGAGAGGTTTCATAAGAATCTCCGAGAGAGTAAACGTCATCTTTAAATGGCAGGCCAACAATATATCTACCAGTAAAAGGATCGCGGGATGTCGTAGATTTATAAAACTCTTCACATTCAATGTCTGAAGGACACTGAATGGGCGGTGCGGAGGGTGGCTGTTCAAGCTCCCAAAATCATTGCACTAATTTGTCAACGATAGGAGACTCTAGAACTGAGCAGCACGTTAAAGAATGATTTACCTGAAGTGTCGGCACTGAGCCCATAATAACGTAACCAAATACCGTATTCAAAGCCGAGGGCCCGGACAAGTCGTTAGACGAATAAATTACGTCTGGACATAGTAAGTGCGGGAAAAGGGATGCGCCTATCAAAACATCAATTTTATTAGGCATGCTATAACATTCATCAGCGAGTCTTATGCCATGGAAGTGTGATAAGACAGATGTGTCTACCACAGCAGTGGGCAAAAGGTCGGTGATTTGATCAACAACTAGCGTTGAAATATTGAAGTTAATATTCGAGTCGAATCGTGAGAAAATTTTAATATCAATCGATTTCGATTTTACAATTTTTTCAACTCCACCGAATCCCTTTACTACAGTACATTCGGTATCGTGTTGTTGAACGCCTAAACGATGACAGCACTCTTTAGTCATAAAATGGCTTTGAGCCGCGGAGTCTAATAATATACGAATAATTTGTTTCTCTCCCTTAGCATCGTAAGCAAATACTTAAGCGGTTGATAATAAAACAGTTCTCTGCGAACGACTTGCGCGCGCGGGAGGCGGTGAACGTTGAGAAACATTCTTGAACGAAGTACACAGCGCGACGTCTGAACGCGCACCTGCGGTGAGGGGTGGCGAGTGTGCGGGCGCGGGGGTTGTAGACTTCAGTGTAACTGGCTGAAGCGGTGGAGAACGCGCCAGCGCAGGGGAAGCATTATCGCTTCTGCGGTGGAAGTGCAACAATGTGTGATGTTTAAATTTACAAACTCGACAACTATAATTTGAAGAGCAACTAGACACTCGATGACTTAAACTGAGACAATTCACACATGCATTGTTACTCTTTACGCATTTAAATCGTTCCTGCGGCGTCATTTTATTAAAGTCTGCACACTTAAATAGGTGTTGATGCACAATATTATCGCACAGACACTTTGAGCAACTAGTCGTCGTGCTTACGTACGCCTGATACTTCGGCGACGAAGTATTATTACAGCGACGATTATTACCGTTACCTCGTCGATTGTTTGGTGCGCTATTAGAATTTGTACTAGAATCGGTGCGTTGCAAAACTTTGGAGCGGGTCTTAATAAAATTTATCATCAAAGGTAGGTACCATCGAGTTATGACTATATTCGAAAGAGCGAATGGTATCCGGCTCGAAGGACCATTAAAAATGGAGACGCCAGTAACTTAAGGTATCTTCGATAAAGATTTAGTGGACTGTAATTTTGGTGCATACGGCAAAGGGGAAATTAAATAGGTGGGATAGCACGCACTGACCTGTTTAAACTCAATACGTAAAGCATTAATATTAGAACTTCCATCAAGAAAACGCTCCATCGTGGAAGTGTTTATGTGGATGTCCGAGGACATATCATATATTTTTTGCACTATTTCAAATAAAGCATCTCGTTTAGCTAACAATAAAACCAACTCAGCATCAGGTGTGCTCTCATTATCCGAGGAATCGCTATTATTCGATGCTATTTGTTTTTTAGACGGCATTACAACTTAAGTTATGCGGCAAAAATAATATAATTATAAGCGGGTAGTCTGTAAGCGACCTCGCTACGCGGTTGAATTATTAAATATTAGTTTTGTTAACGATGAACTTTAATTGTTAACTTTTATAATAATTATGAAGTTATTTATAACGAATATAATGCTTAAATATATGTGCAAATAATAAATGTAATTTAACAGTATAATCTATAGATGTAGTTAAAAGTTGATGACGTGATGTGAACATACAACAAATAATTTATATAGATAATTATATGCTTATTCATTCTATGAATATAGTTTTAAAATTACTATGAATGTCACCTATTAGGACCTATTCTAGTGTTCTAATAAGGGCGGGGTTAATCCGAAGTCGGATTAAAATATAAATAATTAATTATATAAACGCTTATTACGATAACGATCTAATAAGGGCGGAAAGTCAAGGTCAATCCAGCGAGAAGTGACCATTAAAAATGGAGACGCCAGTAACTTAAGGTATCTTCGATAAAGATTTAGTGGACTGTAATTTTGGTGCATACGGCAAAGGGGAAAATAAATAGGTGGGATAGCACGCACTGGCCTGATGAGGGCTGCCGCGCCTTCCTCCTGGAGTGTCTGCTATGCAGCGAGCTCGCCACGTGGTTCGGCGCACACGCACTCTCGGAACAGTCTCTTGAAGTCCCACACTCTCCACCTTTGCCCTTACGGGAGCGTCTCACACTTTTATGAGTTACAAAGACACAATGTCTGATGCGGTGAATATTAAACATAAACAGGAGAACTCAATGTTCGTCCTGCGCGGTTTGCAGTTAATGTACATAAGACGCGACGGGTGGCCGTGCGTTGCGGATGGCGTAATATCACTTAGTATAATGACGCGCGCCGAGATCCTCTTTTTTACCTCGGCGGCAGCGCGTGCGGTAGGAAAGGGAAGGAAGGAAGGAAACAAAAAATATGCACTAGTCATGTTGATAAAGTAGATATAACTTAGGACGAACTCAATGCGATATGTAATGTAATGTTGATAAAGTAGATTGTTAACTGGCGTTACCATTTCGTCTTAACACCAGTTACTATTAATATATTTTTTTATTTTTTTTATTATGTAATCCTGAATAATGTTTCTGTAAGTTATTGTGTAAAATTTGAAGCCAACTGCTCCAGGTTGGAAGAAAATGTCACTTTTAGCCCCGCTAAGCATTCAAAGTCAATACTTCACCCAATTTTTACTGACTGTACCAAAAAACATGGTTCTGTTACGGTAGATAGAAACCATCCACCATCTCCTTTTTCACAATGGCTTATTACTTTTATTGTTTAGTAAATGTATAAAAAATTATAGTAGCTCAAAGGCAAAATGCAGCAACAGTTTCATATAGGTCCATCTCAGCGGGCATATGGAGTTCAAATGATACAGCGATTGTATACATGGTGTGTTCTCGTGTCGAGCCTTTATGTGACGAGAGGCACACGAGGTAACGAGGTGAGCGTGTACAGCCACCGTAAAAGTTGGCGCATTGGATAAGAATTTCCAAATGAGAACTTGCTTGCACTTGCTAGATTATTTCTTGGACAATTTTTATTTTGTAAAGAAACCTAGTTTTGACACTTTCTTCTTACTTACTTAAAATGATTCTAGTGTAATCAAGGCTTTCCTTAAGGCCTTAACTTTTAGGTTCTATTTGGCTTGAGATGGAGAGAGACTGAAAGAGTCATTTTATAAAGTGCGAGCGAGACAGATAGTGCCACCACTTTTATTCATGTGTTAGAGACAGAAAGAAATTTTACTAAATGTGGGCAAGACAGATAATGACAACACTTTTATTAAGAGGATACCTTGAAAATAAATCGTAGTTTTGGGGGCGTGGCTTATTCTTTTGTCGGTGAAGCTCACGGACGACTGAGGGAGTGTCAAAATGAAGGTGATGCAATGATTTCATAAAACGTAAATTATGAGATAGCTATACCGAGCACACGCTCGGAAAAAAAACTGCGTAAGCGCCAAACAACATTTTTATTTTTTTCCATAAAACTTTGTTATGGATTAAAAAATGGTTTATGAGAACTTAGATATGATTATTAACTATGCCTTAAAAATAATTCCATGAACTTATTCTAAATGTATTGCGGTGTCATGCAGAAATGTAACTAATTAGAGTCTACTGCAATTTTTTTCTATCGAGAAATTTACATGATATCGTGTTTTACTTTTATGCAATCCAAGGTCATATAGTTAAAAATAATATGCCGAAAATTTGGTTTGTAATCTATAAAATTTAAAGAAATATGTGAAATAGAAAAACCATCATTTTTTTGAGATATCAACTTAATGTGTGAGATGGATAGATACACCGTTCGACTAATGCGCGTGAGACAATTATCGATGTTGGACACCACGCAGGAATATGTCAACATGCATTTTATTTCTGGGGAATGCATAGGCAATGCTACTGCTGCAGCTAGAGTATCGTGGTAGGTACCCCAATGCTGCTGCTCATCCAGATCATCGAGATTTTACGAATGTGCATCGTTTACTTTCAGAGGGCTGATTGCCTAACCCAAGTACGTGGTGAAGGACGAATTTCTTTTCATTACGAGGACATCGTACTACAAGCAAGAAAAAGAAAATCCGAGTACTTCAGTACGTGTAATTAAAGCAAGTACAGGAGTACCCAAAATTACAGTCCCCCGAATCTTGCAAAAAAAGAAGTTCCACACGTATCACGTGCAGCGAGAACAAACTACTACCCCGGGATTATCACCTTTCATGAGTTGCGTTTTGTCAAAAGATGACACAAAGACACTGGGAAGTTCCTCGATTTTTCGAGAAATTTTTATGGTCTTATGATCGACCATAAAAATTTCTCGAAAAATCAAGGAACATCCCAGTGTCTTTGTGTCATCTTTTGACATTTAAAACAGATGGTTACATGAATCTACACAACTTACACGAGTGGCATGTAGAATATCTACATTTGACAAGACTAGATCACAGTATCATTTCAAAATAAACATGTGAACCCGATTTTTAAATGGAAAAATCATTAGACCTTTTGAACTGCCAGATGTCTTGAATGGCTAAGTTTATTTGGATTTTTTTACAAAATCGTTTACCAAATTTGTTGAAAGACGTGCCACTAAGCATTTACCTGGGTGGTTCTAGCAAGACAGCTGTCCGGCACACTACGCCTGTTCAGTCAAGAAATATCTCAATGAAAAATACCCGGGCAGATGGATAGTTCGGTGTGGTACAATCTCGTGGCCAGCCCGCCCGTTCACCTGACTTAAATCTACTAGATTTTTTTTACTGGGGAGCGGTGAAAGAAAAAGTTTACTTAAAGTCAATCGTAAATGTAGCTGAACTACGGCATAGAATAACGGAAGCAGTCTGATAGCGTCTTTTTTAAGATGTCGAGCTTGTGTTGCGTCTGAAGAAAGGCAGTTTGAACATGTGTTGAAATAAATTTTAGGATCCAATAATTGATGTTTACTTTAAAACTCTTTTTTTAATCAATCCTAAACTAAAAGCAAAAAAAAAAATCATTAATGGCCCGTGGGTGCCCTTGAGCTATATGAAAATAGGATTCCTGTCTCGCTTACACTTCTTCATCTCACTCAAATTTAAAATTTAAATTTACGCCCTTGAGGAAAGCCTTGGATACACTAGAATTATTAAAAATTTTTTGATAACTGAGCAAGAAGTAATTTTGCACGTGCCATACCATTTTGGATTCCGTATCAAATGAGCCAACTTTTAAAGTTACTTGCCAAACTAGCCTAGTACATTTTTTTTCAGTAGAGCGTTAAAATTGGACAAAGTATTAACATTGATTACTTAGTTGGGCTAAAAGTGAGATTTTCTTCTAAGCTGAAAGCCAAGTGTTCACATTACTCGTATGTCGGGTATCTAGATGGGGAACTCGTTATATCGTGACGCGCATTTAGAGTTCTTGCGTTTTTGTAACGCCAAGATATTGTACGCACAGGTTTGGCGTTTTGTAATAATGGAAAATAATATAAATCCTGAAGATTTGATTTCATATAAAATGTTTTGCTACTAGAGCAGCCGATTTTCTGTCGGGCCCGATGAGTGGGAACGCGGTGTAAAAGCTAAATATATAGAACACGTTTGGCGTTTCGTAATAATGGAAAAATAATATAAATCCTGAAGATTTGACTTCATATAAAATGTTTTGCTACTAGAGCAGCCGATTTTCTGTCGAGCCCGATGAGTGGGAACGCGGTGTAAAAGCTAAATACATAGAACACGTTTGGCGTTTCGTAATAATGGAAAAAATAATATAAATCCTGAAGATTTGATTTCATATAAAATGTTTTGCTATTAGAGCAGCCGATTTTCTGTCGAGCTCGATGAGTGGGAACGCGGTGTAAAAGCTAAATACATAGAACACGTTTGGCGTTTCGTAATAATGGAAAAAATAATATAAATCCTGAAGATTTGATTTCATATAAAATGTTTTGCTACTAGAGCAGCCGATTTTCTGTCGAGCCCGATGAGTGGGAACGCGGTGTAAAAGCTAAATACATAGAACACGTTTGGCGTTTCGTAATAATGGAAAAAATAATATAAATCCTGAAGATTTGATTTCATATAAAATGTTTTGCTACTAGAGCAGCCGATTTTCTGTCGAGCCCGATGAGTGGGAACGCGGTGTAAAAGCTAAATACATAGAACACGTTTGGCGTTTCGTAATAATGGAAAAAATAATATAAATCCTGAAGATTTGATTTCATATAAAATGTTTTGCTACTAGAGCAGCCGATTTTCTGTCGGGCCCGATAAGTGGGAACGCGGTGTAAAAGCTAATTACATAGAACACGTTTGGCGTTTCGTAATAATGGAAAAAATAATATAAATCCTGAAGATTTGATTTCATATAAAATGTTTTGCTACTAGAGCAGCCGATTTTCTGTCGGGCCCGATAAGTGGGAACGCGGTGTAAAAGCTAAATACATAGAATTAAAAAAAAATCTCATTCTGAAGTTGATGCTAAGACAGTGTATAAAATAATTTAAGCCCCTACAGCAGAATGTGAAATTATTTTATTCTTTAGTTCTTTGATATCGGCGCTATCTTCGTCATCTATCTCAAAATGTCTATCATCAAAATGGGTTGACAATTGATTACACACTTGTACCTTGTTGTTAAGGAGGAGGTACACTTGTACCTCCTCCCTTTTTTCGAACTGCTAGAAAGCTGAACTGAAACCTGACTTCTTGCAATTAAAATAAAATCTGTTTCAATGTGATTACAATACAATTATTAAAATAATTTCTTTTTGCAACATAGTGCATTCAATTTAGAATTTTCGCTTCTGGCTGTTTTATTTTTGGCTTTTTGGGTTTAACGTTACGTGGTATAGCCACGCTGCAACTATATATTATGGTTGTAGTACGAATGGGTCGGCTCGACCGGGGAAGGACCACGCTCTCGCAGAATACCAGCGTCAAATAGCAGCTCTTTGCTGCTGTGATTCGTATGGTGAGAATGGAGATCCGGAGACACTTTTTTACTGGAATCGTGTCATTCCATTTTAGTCCTCATGGGTGACAACGTATCTGCGTTTTGTTTCTTAATCGAGGATAAATGTAGATGTCTATGGGCCACAGCATCCACTTACCATCAGGTGGTCTATGTGCTCGTCACGCTTATTCTATATAAAAATAAAAATATATAACGTGTTTTGTCTGTCTTTACTTATTGAGCAATAGGAGGCTACATAATTCCTTTGTTTACAAAATATCACAGTATAAACTGTTGACCAGACAAAGCCAAACATGTTTAGTGTAGTAGAATACGTGAGGTTTTCTGTGTATTCCCGGCGTATATGTCTACATATTTCCATACTTTTTTTACAATCCCATCCCAAATACATAGGGTTTTTCACGAAATTAATTGGGTGGTAGCAACAATTAAATCGCCATCATAAAATAAACTCTTCTATTTCTCTCGAGCCGTGGTAGCTCAGGGGTTAAGCGCTCACTGTGAATTTCACAGTACGCGTGAAACCCGGATTCGATCCTCGCCGGCACTAATGAAATTGTCTAAATGTGAAAATGTTCCATTCTTATGTTAAATAAAAACCTCGAAATGAAGTACGTTACAAAGAAGTGCATGTAAAACCATTTTTATTACAATATCCGAAATTTAGGGCAATTTTTTAAGGAGACAATATCCGCCACGGATTCACACGGGTGACTTCTAGATCTCGATTCTGACAAACCATCTAGGGATCCATTCAAAGACAAGAAATGTCATCAAAATCAGTCGGATGGTTTCAGTCTATGACGGATATAGGTGGAACATTTTTGTGTTTTATATAGATAGATGTTTTTATTTGTATTTATATGTTTTTTTTTTATTTGTATGCCATTTGTAAGTTGTTGCAACAGTATTTTGTTTTATTAATGGTATTATTGGTCTAATCGTGCAGTGCTTCAACTGAAGAACAGCTCGTAAGATAAAACACGACTTTATAAAAATAGAGAAACGTCTGGTTTCTTTATATTGTTTTATATTTTATAAATTCCAATTAAAAAGTAACCCTCGATTTCGATCATCCTGGCACAATAAGATATCAATGATGGCCATAACAGAGGTACAAAAGTTTTAATATTGTCAGTGCTTCCACTGTGTTAAGTTTCGCTGTCTGTAATCTATAGCATTAACTAGTCTCTTATACATTGGTGTAAATTGCCGTCAGCGTGCTGGTGTTCCCACCGGTGAGCAACTACCGGCGCTTCCTGATCCACCGGTGCGTGGAGCGCCTGGCGCGGCCTGACCTCGCCACATTCTCCATCGGGTTCAGCGACGAGCGGCGCACCGTCGTGTGCTACCGGGAGCGTCTCTTAAGGTGAGCTTCGAAGTCTTAGGTTCGAATCCACCATTCGACTACTGACTTAAACCACCCCTTATAAAATCATATAAATTTTAAGTTACTAGACTCCATGGAATTAGTAATTTATTTATTAGTCCAGGAGGAATTGGCGCATGGGTACCGACAGCTATTTCACCTTATTTTTTATGCTGTTCTCTTCAATTTGATGATGTAAATGCATGTCACTCCTACTGATGATGTGATTCAGGCAGGCAACTCGGTGCCATACCTATTGTTTAAACCTATTATATTTTTCAATTGCAAGGACTTGTTATTTTCAAACAATATTTTTTATACATTCGTTGATGTAATACGAATAAAAAAGATCATGTGACTTTTTACGATGTAGTTAATATTTTCGGAGTAATGAGTTTTGAAAAATTCCAAATTCGCCTACTTTTCTGATTCATTAAAAATCTTAGAGAAATTACTAGCATAGATAGAGAGAGTCAAAAAATAGAAACAAAATTCTTATAGCTGAAGTCTTTATACATATGACGTTTAACATAGTACAAAATAGGATAGCTATATTATTTTCACCTTCTTTCTTTTACAAAGTGGTTGCCGTTTTATACCGACTTCAAAACGGAAAAGGTATTCAATTCGACTGTATGTTTTTTTTAGTGTGTTACCTCATAACTTTTCTTTGGGCGAACCGATTTTAATGATCTCAAAGCTGGTGCTTCTCGTGTGGTCCCATACAAATTTAATCAAGATCTGACCAGTCGTTTGAGTTATCTTTAATAATGCGTATTTCGTTGACTTCTAATACATTGTTGACGTTCTCATTTTAATCATATTGAAGTCGGTTATACAACATTTTAATTTTACCACTTCTTAATTCAGTATATAATAGACACCTTTATTGATGAGCCAGTAACGAAAAGAAAAACGTTGTCGATAAATTCGTTTAGTCTATGGCTTAGAAAATTAATATTTTTTATTTACAATATAAAAAAATTATTAATTTTTTTTAACTCATTAAAATATATAAAGAAATAGAATAAAAATATAAAAGATTTTTTTTGATACTTTTTGATGAAATACAAAAATATATATTTTTACTGAATAAAAATGCGAATTTGTGATTTTCAAACCTTTAAAAATTCATAACTTCGAAAATATTAACATTATCGTAAGAACTTATGGGCCCTCTTCATTCGTATTTCATCAAAGCATATAAAAATATTTTTTATATTTTATTCTTTTTCTTTATGTATTAATAATGGCTCAAAAGTATGCGATTTTGAATTTTTGATACCTTTAAATTTTTTGAAAACTTCGAAAATATTAACTTTACCGTAAAAAGTCATAAGTATATAAAAATAATGTCCCGTTCGAAATTAACTATTTCTTGCAATTGAAAATAAAAATTGATTTATACAATATGGTATCAAGTTCCCCATTGCAACATGTATTTATATAAAAAAATTGAGGTGGAATAGTTTTCAGTACTCACGCGCCGATTCCTCCTGAGCTACTCGTATATGGAGCAATACGCTTTTACATCAAAATCCCAGAAAATGTACAATATTTGTCAATAAACAACTTTAAATGTTTATTACAAAAACAAAATGTACAAAAAAGGTTATTATAATATCAAAGGGCTTACGTTTGTGTTGTGTTTATTTATGTATATAAATGAAAATAACCCCTGGGAATGCGATGATCGCCACCATGCTGGTTCTATTAAAATTCATTTAAAAATTGTACATACGAAATTATTGCACAGTAAAATATGTTTAAAAAGTCCTGCTAGGTTTCGTGCTGGTTCTTTCCAGGAGAGAGGTGATTCCAGTGGAAAATAAAAAAAAATCACTTTCAATAAGTATTCTGTTATAATCTATATTGAATAAAAATCATTCTATTATATTCTATTCTAAAGCTTATGTTAGTACTGTTTAATAACATTGTTAGTATTTTATCTATACAAGAGCCGTGGTAGCTCAGATGGTTAGCACTCGCTGTAAATTTCGCAATACACGAGCAAACCAGGTTCGATCCCCGTCGGCACCAATGAAATTGTTAATTGCAATTTTAAGTGCTGATTTACCACGTGCTCGGCGGTGAAGGAAAACATCGTGAGGAAACCTGCATGTCTGAGAAATAAGAAAAAAAAATATTTCGAAGACATGTGAAGTTCGCCAACACGCATTGGGGCAGCGCGCCGGACTATTCCTTGCCCTAAAACCCTCTCAGAAATGAGAGAAGGCCTGTGCCCAGCAGTGGGACGTGTATTTACGCTGTAACTTTACTTTTTTATCTATACAAATAAATGAAATTGAAGTGTCTGTTTGTATTTCCAAAATAACAACTTTATACTTAATGCATATGAAAATATATAGTACTTATAACAAGAAACAAATTTTAAAATTTTCTCTGTCTGTCTCTTTGTTCCGGCTAATCTCTGAAACAGCTGGACCGATTTTGACAGTACTTTCATGAGTACGTAGCCTATGTTACAGAGAGTAACTTAGGCTACTTTTATTTAAGAAAAATAATTAGACAGTACCCCCCCCAAAATATTAAAACCCTAAATTACACGCCAGGTACAGCTAGTTAAAAATACAAGAAACAATAACTCGCGTGTTTACCATTAATAAACCAATGACCTAGTTAACCTGTGCCAATGTGGATTAATATTACTTTTATAAAATTAGTGTTGATATAATTATTCCGACAGTTACTTACTGTTAATTATCTTTAGACATATAAATAAAATTGAAGTGTCTGTCTGTATTATTGAAATACAACTCGCGGCACGAAAGTCTAGCGGTGACCGTTATTATGATTGGCTGTGTGTATCGTTCGCGCGCGCTGATTGGCTCTCCAGGCGCATTCCGTCCCCCGTACTGATTCGTCATTCGTAGCTATCCCTTCCACGTTTCGTTCAGCGCTAGAGTTACGTGCCACTAGTTATAACTAAATTCTATGAAGCTCAAGGATGTTATTTGAATGCTTTTACGATATAAGCGACAAGAAATTCAAGACTTCAGAGGCGTGATTTTTACTGACAGCTGTCGCAGAGATCAAGTTCTTTCTTTCAAGATCTTTTATGAACTATAATCTTCGGAATGACTGAACCAATTGTGTTGAAACTTTACAAACAGATTGAAAAAAAAAAACGAAAAATGGATAAAATTAATAGATTATTTTAAATCTAAAAAAACGCCACTAACATTATTAATATGTAGGTGGTGTAAAAAGTTTTTGACCTGAAAAAGATGCAAGACATTTTTTCTTAAAATTTATTTTTATTTTTCTGCATAGTCTCCTTGTAACTCTACACACTTTTCTCAGTCATGCTCCCATCTTTCTAACCCTTCCAAATAGTTCTCGGCGTGTTTTTCTACAAAATATTTGTTCACGAAGGTGATTGCCTCCTCATTTGCCGAACGTATTATCTGTTCGCCGAGCGCAATTTTTAGATAAGGTAACATAAAGAAGTCGCTTGGGGCTAGGTTTGGTGAGTAATGCGGATGGTCAAGCGGTTCAAACCGTAATTCGTGGATTTTCTCCATGGCAACCGATGAGGCGGAGAAGGCGTTGTCATGGTGAAACATGATTTTATCAGCAGGCCGTTTTTCCGCATTTTCTGCCTTCAGTTTATCAAGTAACTAGTAGTATGGCCTGTAATGGTTTTTCCTTTTTGAAGATAATCGACTAAGATCCCTCCGTGACTATCTCAAAAAACTGTCGCCATCACTTTCCAAGCCGAAAAAACAGCTTTTGCTTTTTTAGGAGCCGGTTCCCCCTTTGCAGTCCATTGTTATGACTGTATTTTTGTTTTGGGCGTATTATGGTGTATCCAAGTTTCATGTACAGTAATTAATCGGCGCTAAAACTGGTATTTATTGCGCCTAAACTGCACCAACAGGGCATTGGAAATGTTCATAATAACATTCTCGCTGACTCGTTGCTCATGCCTAAATCTTGATGTAATATGTGATAAACACGTTCTGTATCTACATTAGGATATTTTCATAGCCTCTGCTATCTCTCTTACTTTAATTCGGCAGTCGTTTAGCATCATTTGGTGAACTTTAGCGATGTTATCTTCAATAGTTGTAGTTTTTGGACGTCTCGCACGTTCATCGTTTCCCAAGCTCTCACGGCCAAGTTCGAATTCAACTGCCCAAAATTTCACTGTGATAAATATAATAGAGTCCAACTCATCTTTGATTTGCGTAGGCGTATTGCCTTTCAAAAATAAACATTTAATGACAGCTTTATGCTCAATTCTTTCCATTTTCACAAAAACACTCACATCGACTGACTGAAACGACTGAAATAATAATTACGCGTCCAAATCCAAAATAGCTGAAATTTTGGTGCGTAACTGTTAAAAGATGGACAGCTACATTCACTAGCTTTTACTGATGAGTGCTACCATCTTCACGTTGAGGTTGGAAACTTGAGACCACCCTGGTAGATCCTACCAGGCGAAGCCCGGGGCGGGTCGTAATTTTTTTATAGAATGAGGGCGTCGAACGAGTTCACAGGCCACACAGTCCACCGGATGATAAGTGGATGGTGTGGCCCATAGACATTTACATATGATCATGAAAATGATGACATCTTCGATTAAGAATTAAAATACCGATGCGTTGTCATCCCTGAGGATTTAGATGAAATATCTTTCTACAGTAGTAAAATAGTAGCATTAAGCTGCTGTGTTTCGTATGGTGAGTGTAGAGAACCGGAGACTCGTTTTACTGCAATCGAGGCATTCCATGTAAGTCCTCAAAGGCGACAACGTATCTGCATTTTGATTCTTAATCGAGGTTAAAAGTAGATGTCTATGGGTCACTGCATCCACTTACCATCAGTTGGACAGTGTGCTCGTTTGTCAACTTTATCCTATAAAAAAACATCTATCCTGTCTTCTGTTACTAAACAAAGGCAAAAAATTAGGCTGTTCATTTTTAAATACCATGCAAATAACCAAGTTCAGCTCAATAAACGACATCTATCTCGATATTACAGAAAGAAACTTCAATTTTATTTCTATGTATCAGTTTGTGTTTTAAAAAAAAAAAGTGAAATGCAGTATATTTCGAAAGCTTTGAATATGCCCATTTGTAAGAGTTTTCTATCAGGGTTATCACAAAAATATTTTTTTCCTTTTTTTTCAATTTAAAATTAATGCTCTTATACGTGCAGAGGTTTATCTCTGGTGGAACACAAAATTCATTTGTAGATACTACGTTATCGTGTTGCCGCCGTGTTTAGCTCCTGTACGCGCCTATCGCGCACCGTTGCTCTCAAATAATTGCAATACCCTCAACGCAGTTAATTTTAATTACCAATATAACACATTTCGTGGGACGTTGCAATCTATCAAAATACTTTCTAGCGTGAACGCTCTGATAAACAACGTGACTTTATTATGTTTATTCTCGGGTATTTATATAGTTTTCTCATCTGGTTAGGCTGAAAATGATAAATATACATAAATATATATATATATCAATAAAGTAAGATAATTAAAGAAATACATAAGTAAATAAAACACAACCAGATGGAAGCCCTCGGCAGAGGAGACTAAACGGCTGAGGATTGGACTGAAAGGGAAAGAAACCAGCAGACGATGAGGGCGGTATCGACGAGTATCGCCTTTTGCATAAGAGCATTTCTCGTCACACGGAATGGTAATGTCGACCAAATATATCCTTGACTGTGCCGAGAATATCAGGCTTATTCCCAAGAATGTGATGATGGCCCGGTCCCAGTAGAGCTTGGCGCGGTCATTTTTGAGCACGGCTCCCGGCAAATTTGCCATACTCGAGACCGTATTTCAGAGCGAGCTCCTGGTGTAGGTCCTTATTGTTATTACCAGCTAGTAATGCTGTTGTTACGCAGAAGAAATAATTGTGAAAATATCGTTTTAAATTTGTAAGAGCTGTATTGATATAATTTTCAAATAAATTTGTAGGTACGATACGCTACTGTGAGTTAATTGTAGGTAATATGCCTGCCTATAACCTTAGCGCAAGTGCAAGCAATGTATTGACAAAGTTTTACCGCAATCTGATAAACATTATGGCGGTGCATGAAATATGAACAAACAAACATTAATCTTTATAGGTATATAAGATTATTATAGATTTATTTGTCGTGATTTTGTCATATTTCTATTACTCTACACCATTGACTTAAATATTATTAGCGTAAGGACCGGGCCGACCGAACAATTAAAACGGACCAGTGCGCTGGCCCTAAAATTACAGTTTAGGGCCAACGCGAATCGGTCGACAGTGGTGCGCGCGCAGGACATACTTGCCTGTCACAAATATGTCTAGTTGCGTGGTAAAAGAATGCAAAAATTACGATACAAAAATTTAAAAAAAAAACATGGGATATCGCATCATTAGTAAAGTACTTTATATTAATTTTGTTACAATTAAATTATTATATAAACGCATTTTTAAAGTTTTATTTTACAGTAGTTTAGTTACGTTACCAAGATTAGGCCAGGGTTGTCGCCATCATCAAAGACCCCAGGTACAGGTAAGTTCGACGAAGATCCTAGTAAAAAATGATTTGGAGTTAATGCCTCTTTACTTTGAGGGTCCACCGAAACATGGGTAAGCGGTCTACTATTAATTATATTTTTCAGACCCTCAAAAATATTGTACATTGAAAATAAAATTATACTATTTCAAAAAAAATATATCACGTTTGACGTTTCATGTTTCTTTTTTCCCATGTGCCGGGATTTTGGCGTCACGCGTCTAGTTTATCTATACGTTTCGTTTTTTGTCGGTTTTATTTTTACTTCTGTTTAATTTTTGTTTAAAGAAATTAGTGTAAGTTAAATTTTGAATATTGGTACCTAATATATTTTATACTCAATGAGGGTAAAACGAAAAGAGTATAAAAGAAACCATATCTGCTTAATTGAAGCTGATTCATAAAATATTTTGAAATTCTGTATTCAAACCTATTGCTTCTGGCGCATAGAGTTTTTATCGTGGCAGCCCCTCATTATAGTTGTATCAAGGATGCAACATAAATGCATCGATCGAGCATTGATTGACCAGGGCTAATTCTAATTTTATTAAAAAAACATGGTACTCATATACAATACAGAAATTCTCGATATTGTAGGGTTAATATTATAATGTAAAAGGACCCAATAAAAATACAAGTCGACCTTTAGGTAAAATTGTGGTATTTTCGCTTAGTATTATTACGATACTATGTACTATATAACTATGAAATAATGGTACAATTAGGATAATTATATTACGAAATCCGACCCTGGTTACATCGTGTTTTGATATGACGTTTGTATTATGACCGATGCGCTACTTTTTCTTGTATGAAAAAATTATGAGTAAAATATTTAGATAAGCCTATCCTTCCTTTCGAAATCATTGTTCTACACCTGATATATTAAACACTTTTCGGAAAGTATTCGAGACTTATCCTTGTCATACATTTATCAAGTTAAGCATTGGTGTATAATCTGATTATAGTCTATGTAATTGATATCGTAAGCAGTATAATTCAGGGACGAACAATTAGACCTTAGTGACTTACTGTATACATGAAGGGAACTGTTCATTATACCTACGTATCTTTTCTATGTTTTAATTTCTAGTGTTGGTATCTTTGGATCGTACAATAACAATTTATGGTGTACGGTTGTGGTTATTAGTGGTTAATGAGACCTAATGATGATGAAATATTTTTAACGAATTACAAATATTTCAAAATAGCCACTGGAGCTGTATGACCGATGTTCTAAGCAGGCTTATGGTTTGAAATAAGTGATTATTGTATAGTTTTGTCCTCTGGTTGGACTGTCTAAATGTATTAGTTAAAATGATAAACATACATAAACATATGTAGATATAGTAAAATAAATAAATAAAAACCCAACCAGATGGAAGCTCTCGGCAAGGGAAACCAAACGGTCGAGAGTTAAGGAGCAAGGAAAAGAGACCGCCGGACGATGCGAACGGTATCGAGAGGCACTGCTTTCTGCATTGGAGTATGGAAGCGCATCGCCTTCTGTATTTGAGAAGAAAAATAGTCATTACTATTATCATTACGTGTATGTAGGTTATAAGAAATTCTGCCAATAGAGTTTGATTCACAAAACACGTATATTATATGTTATTTGTAGAAGTAATGGTTTCACATCTAGTTCCAGGCACACTTCTCATTGACACCTCATATTGTACAAAATTATATTTTTGTTCAGTAGAATAGTCTAAATATTCATCCATCAATATCTTCTTTTATAAAACCAGAATTGGAATCGGCTCGACCGGGGAAGGACTACGCCCTCACAGTATACCAGCGTAAAATAGCAGCGTAATACTGCTGTGTTTCGTATGGTGAGTGTAGAGAACCGGAGGCCCGTTTTATCATCTTAATTCTCAGGGGTGACAACGCATTTGCATTTTGATTCTTAATTTAGGTTAAATGTAGATGTCTATGGGCCACAGCATCCACTTACCATCAGATGGACTGTGTGCTCGTTTGTCATCCTTATCTTATAAAAAAATTATTTATAAAATTGAATTGGCAAACGAATCGGTCCACCTGATACAAACTTGACTGGCCTGTTGGTCTAGTGGTTAGTGACCCTGACTGCTATGCCGGAGGTCGTGGGTTCGATTCCCACCCAGGACAAATGTTTGTGTGATGAGCACGATCATTTGTTCTGTGTCTGGGTGTACTTTATCTATAATATTTATGTATTTAGAAATATATAAGTATGTTTATCAGTTGTCCAGTACCCATAACACAAGCTCTGCTTAGCTTGGGACTAGATGGCGTTGTGTGATAGTTGTGAAATAAAAAAAAATGGCTACTTCAGTCCATGCAAAACTGCAACTAACTTCAGAGAATACTACAGATGCGTTGTTACCTGGAATATCGTATAGCGTGTAATTATACTGGGTCTCTATATCATAGACCAGAACACAATAGTGCTGGCACTCCTTTTAGGTAGTAGAAGAGTTCTAGCGTCTAGTATCCGAGCGAATAGAAACACATATAGTGCACAACTTTATAACAACGAAATTCTGTACCATTTTGCAGAAACAATGTTAGAGTAGACGACAATAGTTTGCAGTTAACTTTTTTAACGATTCCTATTAAATATTTAATATTAGATATTCTTAACAGAGTAGTAGGTAGTATAGATTTATATAGAGATTCTTCATAAAATTGTTTTATTTTGTAACGATCTAAAAGAATTCAAGGTTTCGAGTTTATCATAGTTTATAGTAATTTCTTTACTCGATCTTATTATGTTACTCTATAAGATCACGCACTACATACGGAATTCCGAAACGGAACGAATGGGTCAGCCACTCACATACGGAATCTCGTTTTGTCCGCAAAATTTCGAACGGAAAACGTGTGTGACGGGTCCTTGATTTTATATGGACTTGCTGCGTTTGGAATCCCGAATCGGAATTCCGAATATGTAGCGGGCATAACTCAACACGTTGTATTTTGTATATGTAGATGTACCTATTCATCGTAATAAATAGATTGTCCACTCGTCTGTTTATTTAATGAAAGCATAACTAATAATGTCCTACAGACCGAATTTCGGCCACGGCGGCCTGCCTCAACGGAGGCTAGCCATCGGCGCAGGACAGGATTATAGTGCCCAAGTGTGTGCGCAAGCACAGGTGCACTCTTTATTCTTTCACTCTCATAATCCGATGGGACGGTAAACCGACACGACCGGAGAGAGATCAGGCGTAGGACCAACGGCTTTACGTGCTTTCCGAGGCACGTGGGTGAGACACCGCCAACTTCCTGACTCCGGGCAGCTACTGAGAATTTCTTGACAGAAAAGTCAATAATTGATTTTTGACCCGACCCGGGATTCGAATGCAGGACCTCACGATCAGCAGTCGCACTACTACCACCACTAGATCAACGAGGCAGGAAAGCATAACTACAATGTTTATACTTGTATAAATAAAATTTTCAGTAAATAAACTGTGTTATATGCTTTATTAGTTACGTTGTACCAGTTCTGGCGCACTTGTAGAAAGGTTGTACCAGTTCTGGCGCACTGAGTCACAAGTACGACGTTCGTCGACTCACGATCCTAAAAAAAAAAAAAAAAAAAAATAGTTCTGGCATGCTCTGATCACGAATCTGCGGTCCATTTTTGCGTAGGATGCACGGTTCCGGAGATGTGCAGATCAATTAACTCTTATCTAATTGATATCCGCTTCGAGCCTCCACCGTCATTAGCGCTCCATTGTTCGTATCTACTTATCTATTGTTCATTCAATACCGTCATTATCTATTCTTCCTCAGCGTGGTGATATTGTTATGTACTCCTTTGTTCCTATCTACACTAATCTGACTCATTAATAAAACACGTTACCCAATTTTGTTAAAATTTTTATTTATAAAATACAAAATCTTATTACTTATTATCTATAAAATAGGAGCGAAACATCTCATCCACTAAAATATCGTTGTACAATGTGTTCCCTGTAAATATACTCGTAAAACTATGCATTGAACATCCCTGAAACTTATATAGCAAATACATTAAGCAATATTCGCCACAAACTGAAGTCCACTCATTCTGAATCCTATCAACATTCCAGTTCCATCTTTTACAATTTCTTTTAAAAAACTCTAGATGATATCGTACAGGTGCCCGTCCGAATGAATCAAAATATTGACCGACGTCATTCGTATCGATATATAAAGCTACCCAATGTGACCCTGGTTTATCATCTGTATCCAAATTGCATATTATATACGTTGGTACGTGGGTGTATATGGGTAGTTTATTGGCAGCATAAACATTATTTTCTAGAGTGGGGTGAATCTTTTTCAGATGTTGTTGTACATCTAGTGTATCCATAATATTACTGCTATTAGTAGATTATTACAGTACCAATCTACTCAATGACTAATATAGGAATGATCAATTATAGTGATATCTAAATATTAAATTACATTCTTTGTGTTATACAAATCGTATTTGAGTCACCAATACACTGAACAAGACACGACAGGAAGGACGTAGGAATGTAGAGATAAGCAACAGAATGTAAGGTAAGCTTGTTGACGCATAAAGATACTATCAATTCTACTGCAGAAATTCTTTAGATTAGAATTATTACTCACTGGTACTATATAAGACCAAGCAACTGCAGTCATGGAGTTAGTGTATGGTCGTTTGACCGCAGTGGATCTATCAATACTACGTTTGTGTTACTTCAACGCATCAAAGGCCATGGATGTAAGTGTTTATTCTATTGACAAACTTACTTTTCTTTCTGTTATTTTCTTACGTGTGTATGATTTAGTGTTAACAAATTATATTTAAATATTATGTGTGTGTATATGGTTAAGCCGTGGTAGCTCAGATGGTTAGCGCAAAATGTAAAATTCACAGTACGCGACCCGGGTTCGATCCCCGCCGGCACCAATTAAATTGTTAATTACAATTTTAAGTGTTAATTTACCACGTGCTCAGCGGTGAAGGAAAAAATCGTGAGGAATGCATGTCTGAGATAATTTCGAAGGCATGTGAAGTTTGCCAACACGCATTGAGGTATCGCAGCGAACATTTCCTAGCCCTAAAACCCTCTCAGAAATGAGAGGAGGCCTATGTTCAGCAGTGGACTTTAATAGGTTGTAACTTTAGCTTTTTTAACTTTTATGATTAAGTGTTACCAAATTGATATTAACATGATAACTGTGTTGTTGCAGAAATCATTGAGCTTCGATGAAAATACATATAAACAGTATTACTACTCGCCACTCTCCCCTCAAGAAGAGAGTGATGACATCGTCATTAATAATAACACATGCGATGGTGGAAAAAGAAAATCGCAATCGATTGATCATTTTTTTGAAGCTGAATCAAAAATAAAAAAGAGGAAGCTGTTATCATCAACCGTAGCACGAGCCGCTAGAGATGGTATATCATACATTTCTACTAATTCTGACGATGGAGACCAAGCGACGCATCTCATCAAAATTGAAATGTACGATATGAAGAAGCTATCCAAGATTCCAACTACTGATCATTGGAAACATGCTTCCACGAGGATTAAATATTACGTAAAGACTAATAAGGATAGCATCTACGACAACACAAACGCCCTCGTATACAATATTACAAAGACAATAGCAGAAAGTGAAAAAGTTAAAAAATACTTTTTTAACAATGACAGTCATTAGCTGATCATTAGTGAATGTGATTCTGTTTACTTAAATTACAGGAAGACAAGAGCAGGAAAAAGAGATGAGTGTGGCATACGTGTACAGAACACATCATTGAAGAACAAAACTACAACACTGAGTGGAGATGAAAACGAGAAGAATATGCAGTACTCAAGAGCTGAATATCCATTCTTCAGTTCAAAATCTAGCCGGTTGCTCAGTTTCGAAAACTGGCCTCTCGTTATGCGACAGAAACCTGAAGATCTTGCAGAAGCCGGTTTCTTTTATACTGGCCATGCAGACAGGACCAAGTGTTTCCATTGTGGTACTTACTTACTTACTTATCGTCACGCACAATCCCTAACGGGGTAGCCAGAGAGAACAGATCGCCAAGTGTCACGATCCTTACATACCTCTTTCGCTTCTTTCAGGTTCATTAACTTCTTCATACATGCACGTCTAGGTATCCGAGTACTCTTGACCCTCCCCTCTTCGAGCAATTTGCTCACATGGTCTTCGAAAGTTAGTCTCGGTCTACCTCGACACCTTTTAATATTTACTTTCGCTCTATATATTTTCTTCACCATTCGGTCTTCACTCATTCGTTCAACGTGTCCAAACCATTGGAGTACGCCCCTATCAATTTTTGTGATAAGGTCATCTTTCAATCCTGCCATATTGCGAATCTCTTCGTTTCGCTTTCGGTCGGCTATGGTAACGCCACACATTTTACGAAGAGATCGCATCTCCACTGCATTCAACTTGCTTTTATGCTTCTTCTGGCATACCCAGGTTTCGCTGCCATATAACAAAGTCGGTACCAACACTGCGTTATGTATTGCAAGGCGTGCACTCTTCACCACGCCTTGCCTTTTTATTAATGCATTCAGGGCACCATTGACTTTGTTTCCGGCAGCGACACGCCTATCCACATCTAAATCACATCTTCCATCCCGGCTGAAAGCACTCCCCAAGTATACAATTTCATTTACCTGTTCTAGACATTCCTGATTTACCCATATTTCACATTTCGTTCTCTCTTCGTCCTTTTCAAATACCAGAACCTTAGTTTTATTAGCATTCAAACGGAGACCTTTAATTTCACATTCCTCTTTCATACACGTGACTAATGCCTGCAGTTCTGCTTCTGATGGTGCAATAAGCACTGCATCAGCATACAGCAGACAATTAACTTTTATGTCACCCAATTTCACACCCAAACAGCTATCTTTCAGCTTCTGTAAACAGCTGTCGAGATACAGTATGAACAGCCAGGAAGACATGACACAACCCTGTTTTATGCCCGCTTGGACGCTAAACATGGGTGACAGGTCATGCCCTACCCGCACACAGGCTTTACAGTCATAGTAGAGTGACTGCACAGCCCTTAACAATCGACCATCCACACCATATCCCGGCAACAGTTCCCACATTTTCTTCCTTATAACCTTATCAAATGCTTTCTCCAGATCCACAAAAGCACAGAAAATCCTCTGGTTAACACTCAGAAGCTTCTCCGTGATCATGCGGAGAGAAAACATTTGATCCGTGCATCCTCTTCCAGGTCTAAATCCGCATTGTGCCTCCCATAAGAATCTTTCCGATTTCTCTTGCATCCTGCGTTTCAAAACCTTCGAATAAACTTTACTTGCTAAACTGGTCAAGCTGATCGCCCGATAGCTCCCGCAGTCAAAATGTGAACCTTTACCTTTATATAAAGGCACAATGACCGCGGATCGCCAATCATCCGGGACATCTCCCGTCCGCCAGCACAAATTGCACAGCAGATGAAAGCTGTCCCAGACGCGAGGCCCACCGTACTTGACCATTTCAGCAGTAACTCTGTCTAGTCCCGCAGCCTTACCACATTTCAAACTTCGAATCGCACGTTCAATCTCTTTCATGCTGATGACCTCAGTGTCATCGAGGTCCGTGTCTGGCGTGCCAGTCACGGCGTCACCCCCGGATCCTTCACTAAGATCATGACACGCATACAATTCTCTATAAAATTCACTCCATCGCTGCATGACGTCCGATTTTTCTGAGAGGACGTCATTGGTTCTCGAAAGCACTTTGTTCATTCTTAAAGCTGTCGCACCACTCCGGGACCTTCCAACCTCTTTCCAGAAGAGTTTGGAGTTTTCCCTAAAGTTGTGCGACAACCTCTCGTCCGCTTCTATTCTACACCTTTCACGTACTTCCTCAATCAATGTTTTCGCATGAACTTTCTGCAGCTTATATCTTTCTTTCATCTTCTCTCTCATATGCTCATCGTTACTAGAGGCTAAGTAGTCTAACCATGCTTTTTTCTTCTTTTTTACAGCTTCTTTCACTTCGTCATTCCACCATGCATCTCTTCTTTTACTACTACCTCTTTTTGTCGTACCACATACTTCTTCCGCTGCACTTACCATTCCATCCCTAAGGTTCTGCCATATTCTCTCCACACATTCTTTCCTGCCATCGATGGTGTCAAGCTTTTCGGCTACCCTCGTGTGATATTTGTCCCTAGTATCCGCTTCCTGAAGCTTCCAGCTTCGGATGCGACAGACCGACTGTGGTTCTGTTACTGCCGTCCGGTGGCGCCAACCCGCGAACAAACCCCTAAATCTAGTAATTACTAGATAATGATCCGTTCCCAGGTCAGCACCCCTGAACACTCGTGTATCCATCACCTGTTTTCGCAGTCGGTCATCCACCAGGAACAAATCAATCATACTTCTCTCATTCTTTCTTTCTCTAGTGTACATATGGATCTTCCTGTGATTAAACATAGTGTTTGTCACAAGAAGACCCTTTTCCTTGCATACAGCCAGTATAAGCTTGCCAGCATCATTAACCCTTTTATCTCCAAACTTTCCAAGCACCGACTCGTATCCTGGTCGAGCGATGCCTACCCATCCATTCAAATCACCACGTACAACAGTTCTTTCGTTTCCCTTAACCAAATCTAGAACTTCTCTTACATTCTCCCAAAACTCCTCCAGCTCAGCCCTGGACGACGAAGCTACCGGCGCATAAACAGCCAAAAGGAATAACTTCGTCAGTCCCATTTTGAAGCGAACCCAGAGAAGTCTTGAGTTCACAACCTTGTATTCAGTCATAAGATCGACCAACCGGGACGACAACAGCACTCCCACTCCTTGGCAGGCGTTCTCGCTTTCCGGGACTCCGGACCATATAGCTAACGTCCCGCCAGGGAGCTCTTCAATACCACTGCCTTTCCGTTTGGTCTCCGATATACACACGACATCTAATTCTCTTTCTTTCATTATTTCGATCAACTCATTCGTCTTATCTCTCATGCCTCCTCTAACATTCCACGTGCCAACTCTGCACTCCGTCCTCCACCTTCCGCCGTGTCGGGCTGTGCGTGACGGGTGGCGGTCCCCATCGCCGCTTTGCGCGCTGCATTCCACACCAACGGGGACGAGCTGGTGTGCGTCGCCTTGGGGGGACGCCCTAACCCTCGTTCGCATGGGTGCGCAGCTGTGTAGAATTGCAGCCCTGAAATGGGCTGGCAGGGGTCGCGACGAGCACGCTTCTACAATGACCCCCTTTCCATTGTGGTGGTGGCTTAAAAGATTGGGAAGATGATGATGATCCTTGGCAGCAGCATGTTCAGTGGTTTAGTCAGTGTGCTTATGTAAAATTTAAACTTGAACAGAGTTTTGTATTAGATTAAATAGAATATTTATAAAGAAATAAAAAATAATATATTGCATACAATTTGTTTTATTTAATTTTATAATGTTTCACATAGTTACATACACACAAAATGCATTACACATAACTCATAAAATCTAACACACAACACATATTATAACCTTAACTACTATAGTCTACAGTAACATTTCTGTTTTTATCTATCTCAATAATATTATCAAACTCAGCATAAACTATACAGTTAATTGTTTGTATTAGTGAGGATTCAAATCGTACTTCTAATCTTACACTACCATGCTTTATGAGATTCCAATGAGCTGATGAGTTGGCTGATAAATCAGGAGTTAAGTCAAATGCTAATAGACAGTAACCTCTGGCATACTGTTCACAAGAGATTCCATTTCCTTCATTAAGAAAGTGAATACCAGTTCCCGAGAATAGAGTATGATATGCTGATGTAAATATGCTATTATTAAAAGATGGTTGCAAAGCTTTTGAAGGTATTTGTTGACCATCAATATATAAGCTGAAAGAATTAATACCATAGTTTTCAAAGTTAAATGGATTTTTAGTAAGGGAACCATTAAATGCAGAATTGTTCACAAATCCAATTATACATCTTTTGGGTACCTGCCCTAAAAATATATTATCAAGAGTTTTTCCTTGAACACCCGATGGAATTGTTAAAACTTTTACTTCAGCTCGAGTAATAGGATATTTAGCAGTGGTAGAAGCTAAAACTTTTTGATGTGCGAGTAATACGCTTGGATTAATTCGTGCTCGTCGAACAATAAGAGTTGCGTCCGTAATGCAAACTTTAAACTTTACATCGTTTGACCCAGCAATTAAATTAAAGCTCTCTCTCGATCGAACCAATTTAACACTCATTTCAACACCATTAATTAAAAATTTATCTTGGTTGAAAATGTCACCGTGAAGATGACCAATCATTTCTATTTCCTTACTTTCACTAATCAATTCCTGTCTTTTAACAAATCCCATGTTTTTACCATCCGTAGAATCCATTTTTCCTGCTGTATCATCATACCAAAGACTACAAGTAAGATGAGATTGTTTAGCAGCAGGAGCATAGTTTAAAAGGGTTTCCATGTATGCTCGATATGCATAGGTATTATTAGGTGGTGATACAAGTTTTTGGTTTAAATAAACATCAAGTTGACTAAAAAGTGAATGCAGCCAATTATTTACAGGTGCTACTATTGTAGTAGATATCAAGTTAGTTGAATCTTGATTTAATACTTTTGCCTTTATGTGGAGTAATGTATGAGACAAATCTATGTAGTCATCGCCTGTCCCAGGAACTTGAAACTCGATAGGTCCATCATCACCAAGAGATGAAATTGGTTTATAATGAATCCACAATCCATTTTCAATGCTAGTTTGTGTAGACGGTAGTGCAAACAAATCCAATTCTGACTTAACGCACTCGCAAGAATGATTATGAAGGAAAGACATATTTAATTTGAAAATATATCTTTGTTATTTTTTGGTTTTAGACCAAGTTTTTTCGCAGCTTTCACTTTAGCAGTTAATGGTGGAATGAACGAGGTCAATCGTTTTCTTTTAGTTTTATACTCAGATCCTGTCATGTTAAATTGATCAATTTTCTCATCAGCCTTTCGTTTTAAAGTCGTACTAACTTGCTTTAGACGATCTTTTATTGAGGCTTCCATAGGACGCGCTTGAACCATATCCGATAAAAGTCCTACTCCAGCGCTTAATGCCTCCTTACCAATCACTCGAGCACCACTTGAAAGTAAAGGTAAAACTGATCTAAATAACCCCCCTAAGAAGCTCCCAATACCATGACCGCGTTGGTATGGTGCACCCTTATAAATTACTCCAACTCCTGACCCAGCTTGATGTGTATAATAATTTTCATATGGACATTTATGATGATCACGAAGAGAATTCATTATAATAATTTTCGGAAATGTAGTTTAATACACACGGTTCCAAACTGGAATGGTATTTTTTGTCCTGTGCTCGATCTTATAACTATTTCCAGCGTATCGAACTCTCTTCGCATAACAGGTAAGTAGTGAGGTTGAGAGAAAACGTGCATTTTATTTGCACCATAAATGTATTTTGTAGGATCTAATGAAATGACTCTTAGTAAAGGAGTCATAACATCACCCACAATCTGAGGATCGATAATGTCACAATATAGAAAGAGTTGAGATGGTAACCCCAAGTGTAAATTAGCAGGACACTTTCCAAAATTTCTCTCTAGGAGATTTTTATTTGGTTCATAACCTAGTTGTAAACTTAATTTGGGTGATAATGTTACGGATGTTATGTTTTTATCCAAAACAGAAATAGACACAAATTTTGTTATTTCATCATAGCGAAATTTCAAGTTCTCTCCGATACCATTTAACACTCTTAAAATATGCTCAACGTTATCATAGTTGGTAGCTGGAATATGTTTTTTGTAGTACACTGTGGATGGTTTATCTTCATTAGGCATTAACATAGATTTTGTAATGTATATAACATTTTCATGATCTTGAACAGTAAACATGGTACATGGATATTGAAACTCGACAACTCCAACCGACCATTCACCTTCTAATTTAATAGCTTTCGGTAATTTCGTTGAAAAATTTGTGGTCTTGTTATCAGGAAAGTATTCCATTGAACTATTGCTGAGCAAAGTTAAATAAAAACTTTCTTTATTCATATTTCTTTTAAACTAGAAGCTAAAATCCAACTGTTAAATTTATCTGGATAACCTTTCCACTTCACTAATACTTCTTTTCTGTTACCTGAGTAACGAGTGTCAATTATTTTATCTATTTTATATTGTGAGGTGGGGTTGTAAGTGATTTTCTGTAATTCTCTTTCATAAAAAGTACCAACTATTGGTTCATTTTGTAAATCTGTTATTGTATAAACAACCCATGGAGATCTATCAATTATTGAAGATATAATAAATATTTCATCACTCCAGTTTGATTCATATCCTTTTTGGAAAGCATGTTTATATTTAGTTATTCGAACATAATCACCCACATTGAAATTTGGTTTAGGATTTTCTAAAGAAAGTTTGTTTGACCGTCTATCATAAAGATTAGTCCAAACTGTCATAATATTGTTGGAATTTACATCACATGGGCACATCTTAATACTAGATTGAAAGCTGTGATTATAAGAGTATATTAAATCTTGTAAAACATCTATATATCTATAAGTATTATTATGAGTGAAATAACGCCACATTTTCATTTTTAGTGTTCTTTGAAATCGTTCAACAATACTGGCCTTAATGTCAGGATTGTTAGTGGTATAGTAATTAATCTTCTTGGATTTAAAGTATTTTTGTACATCTTTTGAAACAAATTCTGTACCTTTATCAGATTGTATGCGAGTAGGTGTTAAATTACTTTCAGTAAATATACTTTCAAAACATTCTTTAGTTGTTTCTGAGTTTTTCTTTTTCATTGGTCTTGCAAAAGCATATTTACTAAATACATCAATAACACAAAGTATATACTTGAAACCATCATTATATTGAGAATAAGTTCGCATATCACTTAAATCAGCTTGCCACAGTTCATTAATATTTGATAGAATGTACCTATTACGCGGGAATTTTTTTCGAATGGGTTTATGTAATGTGTATGTTTCTTGTGATTTTAACCATTCCTTTACTTGCTTTTTATTCATTTTACCCTTCATGGCTTTTGATAATTTATCAATACTACCAAAACCAGCGGGATTAGATGGATCATAATAAATCCTGTTAATTTCTTCTAGTACGGGGTCCATTTTTCCCACTCAAGCCTTTTACGTATTTTAGTTGTAGACTTTTTATCTCTACTGCTCGGTGTAGAAAACTCTTGAAATTCAATCTCAGAGGGTTTGTTCAGATCTTTTGCTTGAAGTTGGTTAATAAACTCACATCTCTTTGGATTTCCAATATAAGTAAGTGGTACTTTAATATCTTTTAATGCTTCAGCAAATCTATCCCACCCTACTGGATCACTTCTTTTTAAGGGTCTTAGTGAATCATTTATTTCTTAAGGGTCTTAGTGATTCATTTAAATCAACAATATTACTTCCAGGAATTTTTTCATTATCAATTATGACTGTACCTTCATTATCCCAATGTATTTTACCTTTACTTGTTTCAACTAAGTTTAATAATAACTGTCCTTTTTTATTATAAGTTTTTGGTATTAAACTGAGTATTTGAGCTGGTGTGTAAAGTGGATTTTCAACATTTTCTTTACTTTTGATGGATCGATTCTCCTCCAACAAAGATTCAGCATCAACTGAAGTTTTTAGATCTCTATCTTTATTTTTAAAACCAATTTTAGACTCGTTTGAATCTTCATTAGATGTATCAGAATAAATTGGTAATCTGAGTGGTTGACGATCCTCTTCGGTAAAATGAAGGTATCTTTGCAGTGTTTGTAAATATAACATCCATTTCTTTCGGTCTTCCGTCTTACTATTCATAATATTTTGCATTTCAATATCTAATCGAGATAAACTACTACTCGTATTAACCTTATTTTCTTGTTTTAATTTTTCAATCAATCCAGGTTCGATAGGTATCATTTTCTTTGCATTTTCCATGTTAACTGGCTAGTCCACTCACTAATCCACTCAATATTGCACCAGTCAGGGGGTTTTCATGCTGGTCTACCTTTCCGGTGATCCTGTTATGGAATACGGGTACGCGACCCCGGCTCCCCGAGCTACTGTTATTCTCATACCTTTCCTGCCGAGATAACAGTATCCTTACACCTACGCTCCTACCCCCAACCTTTTTTTTCCTTTTTCCAAAATGGTAGCTTCCTCTACCAACAATAGCATACCCAAAGAGGGTTGGTGTCAGGCAGGCGGCCGACTGTAAAACTTTTGCCAAATCCCATGCAGTAAACTTATGAATATTACGAGTTGTGGGATATATGACAGGGCTAGGGCGTACCCCGCAGGCGACGCGCAGGAGCAGCACCCGGCTCCTGTGGGAAGTGGGCAAGGGTTGTCGCACCTTACGGAGCGGGTGCGACGTAAGAGGCGAGCCCGTAGAGAGAAGAATGTCAGAGTGAGGTTTGCAAGCTGGAATATAGGTACGATGACTGGAAGAGGAAGAGAGTTAGCAGATGTTTTGAAACGACGAAGAGTGAATGTTGCCTGTTTGCAGGAAACAAAATGGAAGGGCAATAAAGCAAGAGAGATTGGGGAAGGATACAAGTTTTATTACTGTGGAAGTGACGGGAAGCGAAATGGAGTAGGAGTTGTGTTAGATAGTGGAATGAAAGAACGAGTGACAGATGTGAAAAGAGTAAATGACAGAATGATAGTTGTTAAATTAATGATTGAAAACAAAGTAGTGAATGTTGTAAGTGTGTATGCTCCGCAAACAGGCTGTGAAGAGAGTGTGAAAGAGAAGTTTTGGGAGGAATTTGATTGTATGATGATGGGAATACCTGAGAGTGAGGATGTTTATATGGGAGGAGATTTTAATGGACATGTAGGGAGAGTGAATGACGGGTATGAAAGAGTACACGGTGGATGGGGGTACGGAGTACGCAACCGTGAGGGGGAAGTTCTTCTGCAAGCAGCATGTGCTTTCGACCTGGCTGTAGTAAACACGTGGTTCCAAAAACGAGATCAGCATCTTGTTACTTATAAAAGTGGCCACCACGCGACACAGATCGACTATCTTCTGTTAAGACGGAACCAAATCAAGAGTGTAAAAAACTGCAAAGTGCTTCCAGGTGAAGACTTAATATCCCAGCACCGAATTCTGCTGGCTGACATCTGCTTAACTGTTCGCCTCAACAAACATAAGGATCGTCCCCCACCCAAAATAAAGTGGCATTTGTTGCATAAGGAGGAGTATGCAAGTGAATTTAGAGAGCTAGTTGTAAACAAGATGATAGAGATGGGTGATATGGAAGGAATGAGTGTGAATGAGTGCTGGAAGGAAATGGCTGATTGTATCCGAAGTGTGGCAAGGAAGGTGTTAGGAGAAACAAAAGGGAAGCGTATGATAGATAAGGATGGGTGGTGGTGGAGTGAAAGTATTAGAGAAGTTTTGAGAGAAAAGAAAAATGCCTTTAAAGAATGGCAGAGCGTAGAAGACCAGAATGAATCCATAAAAGAAAGTAAGAGAGAGGCGTATAAAGAATGTAAGAAGAGAGCGAAGAAGGAAGTTGCTATTTGTAGGGCAGAGGCGCAAGATAAATTATATCGGTCCCTTGAAAGCCCCGAAGGTCAAAAACGACTTTTTCAAATTGCAAGAGCGAGAGAAAGGAATGGAAGAGATGTTTCACATGTAAAATGTATAAAAGATGATTCTGGAAGGATTTTGACTGACGATGAAAGTATAAAGAAGCGATGGAAGGAGTATTTTGAGAAATTGATGAATGAGGAGAATGAATGGAATGGTATGCTTGAAAACCCACCAGTGAATATGGGCTTAGTGAGAGAAATTAGTGTGGAAGAAGTAAAAATGGCTGTTAGGAATATGAAGAATGGGAAGGCAGTCGGCCCAGATGGAATACCAGTAGAAGTGTGGAAGTTGCTGAGTGCGGATGGATGGAAGTGGTTGAGTTTATTTTTCGGTAAATTGTTGCAGGAAGAACAAATACCTGAGGAATGGTGCAGTAGTATACTGGTCCCCATTTTTAAAAACAAAGGAGACGTTCAAAACTGCAGCAGTTACCGGGGAATAAAACTCATGTCACATACTATGAAAGTCTGGGAAAGAATAATAGAGAGAAGAATGAGAGAAGAGTGTGAGATAACACAAAACCAGTTCGGATTCATGCCCGGTCGAGGTACGACAGATGCCATTTTCGCATTACGCCAATTGTGCGAAAAGTACAAGCGCGTGCATAAAAATCTGCACATGGTTTTTGTCGACCTTGAAAAGGCGTACGATCGGGTTCCCCGTGAGGTTTTGTGGTGGGCGTTAAAGATGAAAGGTATGCCTGGGAAGTATGTGAGGTTAGTCCGTGCTATGTACAGAGCATCCCGTACATGTGTACGATCTGCCGCGGGAACTACGGGCAGTATCGATGTGGCGGTAGGGCTGCACCAAGGGTCGGCATTGAGCCCTTACCTCTTCCTACTGATTATGGACGCTTTGACGTCGGACCTGCAGGATGAGGCACCCTGGTGCATGCTCTTTGCCGATGACATCGTGCTTGTCGGGGAAGAAGGCATCGAGGTACAGAGCAGACTGACGGGGTGGCAACAGAGGCTGGAAAGTGTTGGCTTGAAGATCAGCAGATCCAAAACCGAATATCTGTGCTGTGATTTCGGCGGTCTTTCCAGTCCTGTACCCATGTCGTTGGATGGCGCTATACTGCCTACCTGCTCAGATTTCAAGTACCTCGGTTCCCTCATTCAAGGCGACGGCGGAATAGATAGAGCTGTGCAGCATAGGATTAACGCAGGGTGGATGAAATGGCGACAGGTCACAGCCACAACGTGCGATCCCCGAATGCCAATAAGGCTGAAGGGGAAAATTTACAAATCGATCATCCGACCTGTCGTCATGTATGGAAGTGAATGCTGGGCCGTCAAGAAGAAGGATGAAAATAGACTGCATGCGAATGAAATGAGAATGTTACGATGGATGTGTGGTGTGACAAGGATGGATAAGATAAGGAATGAGTATATAAGAGGAAGCCTGAAAGTAGCGCCAGTGGTAGAAAAGGTGAGAGGAAGCAGATTGGCATGGTTTGGGCATGTGATGCGGAGGAATGAAAGTCATGTCACAATACGAGTGTTGAATATGAATGTGGAGGGACACACGGGCAGAGGAAGGCCGAATAAAAGATGGATCGATTGTGTGAAGAGTGATATGAGAATGAAAGGAGTAAGTATGGAAATGACGGCTGATAGAGAGGAATGGAACAAGAAGGTTTACTGCGCCGACCCCAGATAATGGGAAATGGTTTAGAGAATGATGATTGCACCTAATATTATTGGTAAGAAAGCCCCTCCTTTTTGTATAATTATATTTTTTCTTAGTTTATGTTTACACTTACGCACTATTTGACGGAGTATATTTTTGTGTTTATTCAATTTTTGTTTATCTTAAGAGGTACTTTTCCTTGTAAAACGTTATGAATACACTCACAAATACAGTTAATTTCTTCTTCATCACACGTTTTAAGTAATGCTCTTTGATATTTTGGTTTAAGCGTATGCAAAGCGTTTAGCAAATGTTTATGCGTTGTGAGTCGACGATGCATCATTTAGCAATGATTTGAAATGTTTGATTCTTGGTGTATTTAAACTCTTTTGTGGGAACGTAGACTGTGCAGAAACCATTAAATGGGAAGACATTTGTCTTGATACGACAAAAATCATTGGTATTCTGTTTTAAATCTACCATTAAATATCCATGCGCCTCTAGAGTTGCATCCCTGTAGGCATCTTCAATAAATTTTGGGTTATCTGGTGACACTTGTCGTGCTAAATATCTTATTTGAGTTTTATCTCGAGGGTTTTTAAAATATATTATATAACTTGAGTTTAAGGATATGTCTCTTTGCCCTTTACCCTGATGAAATAAATTTTGTGTTAAATAAAATACACTAAGATTCCTGTGATGACTACCTTTTGTAAATATATCCACAATTCTTCCATCGGACTCTCTCATTAGATCATCAATAATAACAAGATGTGGGTTTTCACCGTCAAACATATTAACATTTGGAATTCCTTGATGGTAGTTAACATTTGGTAAATTATATAAAGGTTGCATTTCATCAAAGCACCATGTGATCTGATTAAAATCACAATTACATATTTCTGTAACTGATTTTATGAAATTTGTTACAAAATTTGACTTCCCACATCCACTTGGCCCCGCCACAATAGCAGTAAACGGATGAATAAAGTGAAACATTACACACGTCTAAAGTACTAAGGGGTGAAATAAAAAATGAAAGTGTTGGTGTTAACAATTAATATATATTGCAAACATTATATAAAACACAATGATCTGTATACTATTTCTAACACAATTAGTACATCATAATTTTACAATCAACTCAACCTCAAATAAATGCACACACACACACGCAAATATAAATAACAATTAACTTAAATTATTTACAATAAAACAACGATTAAATATGTAATAAACTCTACGTCATATTATACTATTATCATTATTTTACAATCAATACAAATTTTATTTACATGCAGACATAAAATTAAAAACTATCAACACTTAACGCAGTTTATAATGACCCCAAGCTAATGTTTCAATATTATTATTTAAAATATGCCTCTTTGTGTCATTATATGATAAACCAATCTTATTTAATTTTTGTGTAAAAATTGTGTGTTTAATTGATTTAAATCTAAGCATACTATAATATTGCACTTTTTTTATTAAATAGAGAAGACTTATAATTATCCATGGTCATCTTTTTAGTGATACATTTATTTACCCCTTTTGCCTTGGCTATAGTCTTATTCTCTAAGTTAAAAGCGTACATTTTGGATCGTAAACCCACAAATTCTTTCATGATTTTACCATTATTTTCATCTTTAAAAAAACCTAATTTCTTTTTATTTAATTTTGGATATTCAAAAATATTATTTGCATCATAAGCTGAGGTATCAAAGTATGATGAAAGGTCAGGTTTTATATCAGAGTAAAAATCATCTGTAAATATATGATATATTAAACTATCCGTATCTGTATACAATAATTTGATTTTACTAAACTTTTTAACCATATAGTTATAATGAAAATCATACATTAATGTTTTTGAAATATCTAAAATGCAAAACCCTAAATAAATTGGTTTGTTATATATTAACTTTGTTTTTCGCAACTGAACCGCAACTAGGTTTTCCGAAAATACTGAAAGACTATGAAATTGTGGTTTAGCGATTAGATCTTGAACACCTAAAGCTTTGCCCTGGTTCTCCCAGTGTGTAACTAATTTTATGTTAACCCTTTTTTCAATATTCTCCATAGTCTTTCCGAAGACTGAATTATTCATTAATTTATAAAAATCTTTTTCGAAATCTGATTTTGCTAACGTTCTTAATTTTGTGTTTAGATCTATGTACATCTTCAACCAGCGAGACTGTTTAAATTTTAAAACTCTATGAATTTTAGTTAATTTAACCCCCATTTCTATGCACTGCTTTAAATTTCTGTAATGAATTACATATTTATCTTTATTATTTAAATTTGGGACTAGTTTATTTTCATTATTATTGTCTGCACAAATGTTTTCGGGGCATAAAGGAAAGTCCGAATGTAAATCATGAAGTTCATCTGGATATTCCAAATCAACTTCTAAAATAAAACCGAAGTTCGATGTCTCAGACACATTAAATTCTGTATTCGGATTTACCCATTCGAATCCACCAGTAGGAAGACATTGAGACATAGCCCAACCATATAAATTGTTGGCATCAAAATATGTGATATATGAATTTGGTTTCCCTGCATCATAATCCCCCATATATTTGTTATTAGCTCTAGCATAACGATTACTACATTGAGATACACCACCCGTGATACCTGATCTAATAAATGCAATTTTCTCATAATCTGTTAAAAGTTCTAATTCTATTTTTGTATATTTTAACATTGCATCCCAACTTAAACCGGGTGCTGTGTAATAATGGGCAGGGTCTAAATCATAAGTATTAATACATAACTTTCTAAAGTTTTCAAATACATCGGTTAAAAGTAAAACGTCTGTTTTTAAATACAGGTTTGAATAATCTAGCATATTACAACACCCAAAGTGTTCCCAAACATCTTTAGCATGATTGTAATAATCATTTGAAATATGGGAATCTGTGAGCGAGCTATAAAAAAATTTTTGTTCGGGGAGCGATGTTAGGCTTAAACTATCATAATTAGTCATAAGTTCATATGGATAAACGCCTTTCCGTTTTAAACGAAAGAAATCTTCATCATTAGGATAATTTCTACGTAATTCTTGAAATTGATCATTACTGAGATTTTTGGCCAATTCTTCTAATTTACATGATAAAAACTTAAATGAATCTATGAATCTTAATATAATTTCGTGGTTATTCATTTTTAATTTTTTGGAAAAGGATATATATTTTTCTTTATTTTGAGGGATAACTTCGACTTCACCATCACAAAAGTTTAACGCGTGAACAATAAAATGAGCATCATAGCGACTAAGGTTGTGTAAAAATATTGGTATATAACGAGGTTTTCTGAACTTCGAGCTACATGATCCGTGAGCAACACCTATAAAACTACCGGTGTACCAATCAAAATCATAAAAATGTTCTGCTAACTCTGTTTCACAAATATGACAAATGGTTACATTTGAAATTTGGTTTTTGTCTTCATTTGTTAGCGGAAGTGGAGGATATTTTTGAATTCTATTTATTTCTTTGAGATTGTTAGATAAACTTTCCATAAACACTTGTGCACAGTTGGGTCCGCAATACGTTACATATTTTGATAATTTATCATCATATGAACATTTTATATAATAACCAAAACTATGTACTTCATGTTTCTGAATATTGTGTGTGAAAGGTTTGGAAGGATCGTTAGAACATGATTCTATTGGTTTTAAAAATGCTTCAAAATCAGCATAAACTACGAATGGTATCTTCAACTTTTTTTCATAACTATCAAATTTAATTTTATCATTTGAAATAGGTTGACCAAACCAATTCTTTTTTTTTTAAGTTTCACTGTTTGGTAATTCTGTACAAATGTGGGCACAATCGTATTGTTCATGGTTATTTAAACTTTCCTTAGATGGAAAGTGAAGTAGACATGCTTCGCAAATGTACATGATGTGACCGTCTTTTGAAATTTGTTTACTAACTAACCGCGATAAATTTTTTATGTAACAATAATGATTTTTTGTATCCTTGGAAAAAAATAATAAATTGATATGTCTATCTTTACGACACTTTGTTAAAAATAATGGACCTACTATAGAATTACATCGTTTTTCTTTACTATATTCTAACCCAAAAACATTAATACTAATATCATTTAATTTCTCTACTTTTGCTATGTCAGAAATTTTAACTGGAAAGGAAATACCATCAAATTTCAAGTTTATTTGCATGTTTAACGTACGATGATACACGATCCGCGTCTTTGTTTACGGGATATAACGCCGAGAGTAACGCCCATTTAAAACAAAAATAATCCTTGCTTTTTACATTTATAACAGCCTTTTTTAATTTTATGTCACGAGGAAGATCTATGTATGAAGTACCGCGTAGGGGGTTAAATTTATTAACATTCATGTCTATAGATTTTATGTTTTTTAGACTCCATCCACTATCTTTTTTTTCAAATGCACTAATTTTAGTAGTAATTGTATCATTTAAAGATGAAAAAAAAATATTTAAGTCATCTCCTTGACAAATAATATAGTTAAGCGTTTGAAAATCGAACGTATCATGAATATCTTTAGTTTGTTGAACAAAATCAGCATGCAATATGAAGTTTACTTTAAAAATTATGTGTTGATGAATACACTCTTGTATTAAAAATAAAATATCATCTTTAATAGAATTTAAAAATAGTTCAGGAGTTTCAAAATTTACCAATGTCGAACTATCTACTCTACTCTTGATTTTATAAGTTAAAATCCTATTTCCAAAAGCAGATTCAGTAACACTAACGTTTGATAAAGAATTATGTGAATTTAAAAGATTATTTTTGTGAACATTACTTTTAAAATGATTAGCTAAATACCGTTTCTTAATAAATATATGACACGTTAGACATTCCACTTGATCATCGTTACTGATACTGTTCCCTGCAGAGGTAGGCGCTTCTGCTTCCGTTGTTGGTTTTTTGATGATCTTGGGTTCTTTGCTGCTCGTTCGCTTCGTTCCTCTTCCAAGTTGTAGTGGTTGACTACTAAAATGTTTAAATTTATTAAAAACTGTACAAGACATTGTGTAAATTATGATCGAAATGAATGTTTATTTTACTTACTTAAACTGTGTTTCAACCATCGCACAGTGATTATACAAATCATCATCATACGATGAATCGAACAGTTGATCCTTCTCCATTTCATCACAAACTTTAGACAACTCCTGATTTAATTCGCTGTTGAATAGTTCCGTATTCTCTTCCATGGTTGTGGAAAAGAAAGCACTGGTGCACACTTCACTGAAGTTTGCCATCCTTATAGTAAAGAAGAAATTAGGTAGCAGAGTAAGTAACAGTTCAGTGTTGGTAGACCAACTGATACCCAAATTTCAAATAATGTCCGATATTTAAGTCTAACAAAGGATTAGAAATAGAATATAATGAGTACACGGAAGTAATTTAAGTAAACAGAATCACATTCACTAATGATCAGCTAATGACTGTCATTGTTAAAAAAGTATTTTTTAACTTTTTCACTTTCTGCTATTGTCTTTGTAATATTGTATACGAGGGCGTCTGTGTTGTCGTAGATGCTATCCTTATTAGTCTTTACGTAATATTTAATCCTCGTGGAAGCATGTTTCCAATGATCAGTAGTTGGAATCTTGGATAGCTTCTTCATATCGTACATTTCAATTTTGATGAGATGCGTCGCTTGGTCTCCATCGTCAGAATTAGTAGAAATGTATGATACACCATCTCTAGCGGCTCGTGCTACGGTTGATGATAACAGCTTCCTCTTTTTTATTTTTGATTCAGCTTCAAAAAAATGATCAATCGATTGCGATTTTCTTTTTCCACCATCGCATGTGTTATTATTAATGACGATGTCATCACTCTCTTCTTGAGGGGAGAGTGGCGAGTAGTAATACTGTTTATATGTATTTTCATCGAAGCTCAATGATTTCTGCAACAACACAGTTATCATGTTAATATCAATTTGGTAACACTTAATCATAAAAGTTAAAAAAGCTAAAGTTACAACCTATTAAAGTCCACTGCTGAACATAGGCCTCCTCTCATTTCTGAGAGGGTTTTAGGGCTAGGAAATGTTCGCTGCGATACCTCAATGCGTGTTGGCAAACTTCACATGCCTTCGAAATTATCTCAGACATGCATTCCTCACGATGTTTTCCTTCACCGCTGAGCACGTGGTAAATTAACACTTAAAATTGTAATTAACAATTTAATTGGTGCCGGCGGGGATCGAACCCGGGTCGCGTACTGTGAATTTTACATTTTGCGCTAACCATCTGAGCTACCACGGCTTAACCATATACACACACATAATATTTAAATATAATTTGTTAACACTAAATCATACACACGTAAGAAAATAACAGAAAGAAAAGTAAGTTTGTCAATAGAATAAACACTTACATCCATGGCCTTTGATGCGTTGAAGTAACACAAACGTAGTATTGATAGATCCACTGCGGTCAAACGACCATACACTAACTCCATGACTGCAGTTGCTTGGTCTTATAGTACCAGTGAGTAATAATTCTAATCTAAAGAATTTCTGCAGTAGAATTGATAGTATCTTTATGCGTCAACAAGCTTACCTTACATTCTGTTGCTTATCTCTACATTCCTACGTCCTTCCTGTCGTGTCTTGTTCAGTGTATTGGTGACTCAAATACGATTTGTATAACACAAAGAATGTAATTTAATATTTAGATATCACTATAATTGATCATTCCTATATTAGTCATTGAGTAGATTGGTACTGTAATAATCTACTAATAGCAGTAATATTATGGATACACTAGATGTACAACAACATCTGAAAAAGATTCACCCCACTCTAGAAAATAATGTTTATGCTGCCAATAAACTACCCATGCACACCCACGTACCAACGTATATAATATGCAATTTGGATACAGATGATAAACCAGGGTCACATTGGGTAGCTTTATATATCGATGCGAATGATGTCGGTCAATATTTTGATTCATTCGGACGGGCACCTGTACGATATCATCTAGAGTTTTTTAAAAGAAATTGTAAAAGATGGAACTGGAATGTTGATAGGATTCAGAATGAGTGGACTTCAGTTTGTGGCGAATATTGCTTAATGTATTTGCTATATAAGTTTCAGGGATGTTCAATGCATAGTTTTACGAGTATATTTACAGGGAACACATTGTACAACGATATTTTAGTGGATGAGATGTTTCGCTCCTATTTTATAGATAATAAGTAATAAGATTTTGTATTTTATAAATAAAAATTTTAACAAAATTGGGTAACGTGTTTTATTAATGAGTCAGATTAGTGTAGATAGGAACAAAGGAGTATATAACAATATCACCACGCTGAGGAAGAATAGATAATGACGGTATTGAATGAACAATAGATAAGTAGATAAGAACAATGGAGCGCTAATGACGGTGGAGGCTCGAAGCGGATATCAATTAGATAAGAGTTAATTGATCTGCACATCTCCGGAACCGTGCATCCTACGCAAAAATGGACCGCAGATTCGTGATCAGAGCATGCCAGAACTTTTTCTTTTTTTTTTTTTTTTGTTAGGATCGTGAGTCGACGAACGTCGTACTTGTGACTCAGTGCGCCAGAACTGGTACAACCTTTCTACAAGTGCGCCGGAACTGGTACAACGTAACTACTTGCTTTGTTAATTATTTAAACTTTTGCAGTGATGAAGCTTGCGCACGCCCAGCCATGGGACTGACGGCGGCAAACCGCGAAGATGCGCCGCTCACCGATACAAGTAAGTTATGAACTTAACGTTGTTTCGGGTGCTTGTTACCCGATGAAATCTGTAAAATTAGCTTATCATTTGTTTTTCCGTTGCTAAGTTATTACATAAATAATAATTGTATTGGTGACAAGTAAGTGCTGAGCTTTTTAGCCGACTGCCCCAAAAGGAAGGTAATGTGTTTCAAAAGTATGTATGTCTATTTTTTTAGCACGCTCTGTAGCCTTAACGGATTTTAATGCATGAGGTGGTGTGTGAGTTATGAGGTGTCGTTAGATAGACTACAAATTTTTTCTCTTTTCAGTAAATATTTTTGTGCAGATAATTTTGACGCAAATATTTTAACGCAGTTGTTTTTTTTTAAAATTACTTTTCATCATCATGTTTATTGTATAAGCGGTTTCTTTGCTCTTTACTGTGGGAATTAGTTTCACATCTGACATCTGTCGCTACTCAAGCACAGCGGTGACACTCCCTGTACGTGAGAGCTTAAGCGCCGGTGACCTTGAGTCGAAGCGTGTAACTCTAGGGTTGATATCGAACCGAAATGGAATATCATAGACTTGTACCAAAGAAGATACATAGTAGGTATGTGTTATAAATTATGTAAACTTATGTATATGGGTAGTGAAGGATACGTTCAATTTTAAATCAACTTTTATTAAATGAGGATTATTAAAACTTCCGACAAACCCAAATATGCATGACAGTTAATGGTAATCTTAAATAATTAACCAACACTTAGTATTTCAGTACGCAATAATCAGTATTACCTACTATCATTTAAAAATAATTTACTCTTATATATTTTTGAATTTTTCGATAAATTTTTTAATTTTCATTATTATTTCTAACAATTGCAAAAATTCGTAGCATGTATATTTTTTTTAGAAAATCCAAAGGTATGCAGGTTTCCTGGGACATGGCGGCCAACAAATTGTTCCCTATATGTTGAGGAGATAAGTCATTTCTATTTCTAATCAAATATTCCATAAATACAACAATGAACAAATACAAAAACTCTTTATAGATATCTAAAATTTCTTGACTCTCTAGTGGTATTTTAATAGTGTATATTTCAGTTAATGTAATATAATAAAATTATTGGCGATATATTAGTTTTATTGTCATGGTATTTCCCAATAATTCTTGTTAAGATCATATCGACTTTCATTAAAATGAGTTCACATATTTTTAGGTATCATAAAACACTATTAAAAATTAAACTAACGAAACAAGGGCCCTTGTTTTGTGCAGTGGAATTTATTTTAATTGTAATCACTTAAAATCACTTTCAGTAATACTTATACATATACTATAATATCATTTATTTAATAACAACATTAATATTGATCAAAGCATATAAACCTAGCGTACACGGCTATAAAAACTAATAACGTTACTTGGTAACATAAACTTAATACCTACATGAATAGAATAGTAATATGTACATTAAGATATCAGTAATGTTCATATATTAATTGAAATATTATATCAATTGACGAATATATTCATATTAACTAATACTAACAAATATCGGTATTACTACAAGCCCTCGGCCAGGGCAGTCGGCGACTGCCCGTTCCACGCCCCGCGCGCCTCTCAAGGCCCCCGCACACATCAAGACACCCACACATAGCCGCAAGCGATTTTACGTGCACACATGCTTAAGTGTCGTTTCTTTTCGCGTAGTGTATATATTCTTTGACTCAAGGGAGATCGCACGAGCATCTCTATTCACGTTCAGTACGTGACAATTGAAGAGTGACTAGACTGAAACTGACGACTGTTGGAAAATCACTCTATCTCGTACTGTGGGTGCTGTAAATGGACAGCTTAGGAAAATGTAAAGATCTGTTGAATATCGTACAGCTTAAACTATAAAGAAAACAAGGTTTTTTTTCATATAAAATAGCAGATTTTAAAATACTCTGGCTGGTTTGAAATTCGATATCTTACATATATATATATATATATATATATATATATATATATATATATATATATATATATATATATTATTAGGCCGTGGTAGCTCAGATGGTTAACGCTCGCTGTAAATATAACAACGCGAGTAACCCGGGTTTGATCCCCGCCGGCATCAATGAAATTGTTAATCGCAATTTTAAGTGCTGACGTGAGGAAACCTGCATGTCTGAGGAATAAGAAAAAAATATTTCGAAGACACGTGAAGTTCGCCAACACGCATTGGGGCAGCGTGGCGGACACTTCCTTGCCCTAAAACCCTCTCAAGGGGAGGCCTGTGCCCAGCTGTGGGACATATATAGCCTGTAACTTTTTACTTGTATATTTATTATAAGAATAAAGAAGTTATGATTTTAAAAATATGTTCTTCATAATGATTTCTTGTACATTCACACGAATACTACATATTGTAACAAAACTAATTTTACGGCGGCATCGCGTATATTTTACATTTGTTTTTCCGTTGTTATTATGTTAAAACGTCCCTTTCTGGTTGAGTTTAGAGTTCACTTACGTAAGCGTTGAATTACGATGAGTGTATAGAACCGGATACCCTTTTTACTGGTATTCTATTTTGGTTCTAAGAGGTGACAAGGCATCTATATTTTAATTTTTGACCAAGGGTAGATGTAGGTGTCGATGGGCCATAGCATCCCCTTACCATCAAGTGCTTGCTTTTTTGTCACCCTTATTCTATAAATAAAAAATACGATTGTAAGTCGCGTAACTTCCGTATGTTACACATTACAAGGGGTAGATTGATTGACATTACTAGTTCAGTTCTATTGAAGGGAAAACTTTTAACAACCCTGATTGAGTACATTGCACGCGATATAAGGTTACCGTAAGATGACACTTGTGGCGTCCGCCGCATGTCGCAATTATCGGATTATCGAATTATTACGTCAATCTACTTGTGTCGCTGTTAGCATTAAGTTTGTCTTCGTGTAGAATCGTCTATACATACTGCACATTAATCAAATTGAAATGTTTGTTTGTAAAATTGAAATAACCGACTTCTTATTAAGGTTAAGGGTTATTTGCAAACCATTATTGAAATTTTGGTATGAGTGTCCGTTTGTTTGTCTGTCCTGGCTAATCTTTTTTTAGTTTTTATAGAAAAGGGTGACCAACGAGTACACAGCCCACCTGATGGTAAGTGGATGCTGTGGCTCATAGACATCTACATTTATCCTCGATCAAGAATCAAAACTAAGATGGAATGACTCGTTTGCAGTAAAAAAGGGTCTCCGGATCTTTACACTCACCATACGAAACACAGCTGCATTGAGATGCTATTTTACGCTGGTATTTTGTGAGAGTGTGGTCTTACCCCGGTCGAGCCAACCCATGCGTGCTAAAACCATAATATACCTGGCTCTACCACGTATGAAATCTTCAGTATGTCTAACCGATTGTAATGAAATTACTAACAGATAGAGAGCAATGCCAGGAGGGATATAAGTTAGGTTGCCACCCGTACTATAAATTTTTATCCCTAATTCAATTGTCGCGCTTATTTATATTTTATTATTGATTAGAAGTCTGGAACAAGTAAGTTTTACGGAAATAATTTTTTACGTCATGAATGTAAAACTGAAAGAAATAGAAAATGGATCATGTATTATGTAATTTAATTAAAAATTAACTTCTAATTTATTTTAATATGAATCTAAATTACTCAGACTCCTATAATTATTTTAATTCAATGGGAGGCCAAAGCAAAGAGCAATGACAAATATATATGGAAAATACATAAAGATTATAAAATAAACGTGTACTTTTTCCTGAATTTCTCAATATTACTATTTATTTTTGGATCTTTTTTGGAAAAAAAACACTATATTTGTTCAAAAAAAAAGATGGCAACCCTATATCTAGGCTATATTTTATACAAAACATTTGAATGAATTATCTTATGTAAATCTAAATAGCGCCACGTTAATAGATTCTGTTCAGGTGAAGACGGGGTGGGTCCTCTACTATATAATAAATGTAAATAAATAGGGAGCTCACGGTCACTCCATCTCATATCATGGCTGTCGTAATAGGCGACTAAAGTACGATAGGGAAATCCCTAGAAGATATTGCTGCTTCCTGTAAATGACGGTATAATCTGGTATAATCGTCCAGACTGGCGACGGTAAGCAGAGTTAAGTAACAAGACGTCTACCACTCTGCCTATAAATGCCAATTGAAAAACGTCAAGGAATTTTTTCTATTATTCATGAGAAAAGAAATACCTTTTAAGAATTATAATAATGTTTATAAACACTACTAAAATTTAATACAGTTAATCGCTCTAAACAACCTTAAAATGTGCTAAAAGTTTGCCTCGTTTTTCCTACATCCCTAAACTATGTCACTTAATCAGTTTCCGATATTATCGTGCGTTACGTTTGGCACAGAAAAGTTAGAACAATACGGATTTTTTTGTTATAGAATAAGGATGTCAAACGAGTGTACAGTCCATCTAGTGGTAAGTGGATGCTTCGACCCGTAAACATCCACATTTATTCTCGATTAAGAATCAAAATGCAGATGCGTTGTCAGCCCTGAGGACTAAGATGGAATGCCTCGTTTCCAGCAAAAAGGGTTTTCGGTTCTCTACACTCAACATACGGATACAAATATACACAGCAGCATTAATTTGCTATTTTACGCTGGTATTCTGTGAGAGCGTGATACTATCTCGGTCGAGCCGACCCATTCGTGCTACAACCATAATATAGCTACAGCACGGCTCTACCACGCAAAAAATTAGTTTGTGCTTGTGGCGTATTGTTTGTGACTAGAGATCCTTTTAAATGATAAAGTGGTATTCCATCTTAGTTATCAGAAGAATCAATGCGTTTGAATTTTGATTCTCAATCAAGAATGAGCCGTGGTAGCTCTGATGGTTAACGCTCGCTGTAAATATAATAAAACGCGAGTAACCCGGGTTCGATCCCCGCCGGCACCAATGAAATTGTTAATTGCAATTTTAAGTGCTGATTTACCAAGTGCTCGGCGGTGAAGGAAAACATCGTGAGGAAACCTGCACGTCTGAGGAATAAGAAAAAAAATATTTCGAAGACATGTGAAGTTCGCCAACACGCATTGGGGAAGTGTGGCGGATACTTCCTTGCCGTAAAAAACACTCAGAAATGTGGGGAGGCCTGTGCCCAGCAGTGGGACGTATAAAGGCTGTAACTTTACTTTTACTTTTAATCAAGAATAATTGTAAACTATATCTTGGGCCACAGCACCATTACCATTATCTAGACTGTATGCTTCGTTTGTTCCCTTCACTTCTATAAAAATTTACTCTTTTTTATGTAAGTATATTGACAAATAAGTAAATAAGTGCATTGATAAATATTTTGTTGCTTGCATAATGTATGCTACTCCATATTATACATGTAATTATTCAATGGGGTTAATGTTAACGAGGAGATTTGAATTTAAAATTTGCAATTACCGATAAATTTAAGTAATAAATGCAAGAGAAAGATTAGGGATGTGAGAATAACGGAAAAGAATCGATTAAATAAAAATCGATTTTTCTTTATTCTAAATTAATCCATTTTAATAAATGTGAATAATCGATTTTTTTTTGTATTATTTAAAGGTACATGCTTTTCATATTCCAATAATAATCCTAAAAGATTCATATTAACAATTTATCATATTATAAATCAAATAAAATTATATAAATATGAATAAAAAAAATAACCAAAACTAAAAATCAAAGGCAATGTTCCTTTAAAATTTCAAGGTAAGGAATTAGGAAACTAAATAGCATTATTGATACAAATTCAAGTACTATTAAACGTTTTATTTATTATAATAAAAATGAGAATTAAAAAACTAAACGACTACTCTATAGTCTCAAAACCTAAACTAAAATACAAATATTTCATTAATCTTCAAGTTTAAACAATAAAATAATAATTATTGTCACAAATTTTCAGTCCTATTTTACATTTGACTAGTGTTAAAATAAAATACTTAAAAGGATTATAACAAATTCTGAACAACTACGTTATGGTCTCAAAAATTAAAATATAAAACAATCTTTCGTTAATCTTCAAGTTTAAACAATAATAAAATTAAAAATAATTATTGCCACAAATGTCCAGAACTATTTTATTTTTGAATAATATTAAAATAAAATACTTAAAACGAGAATTAAAAAATTAAACGACTACGTTGTCTCAAAAACTAAAATATTAAACAAATCTATCGTTATTTTTTAAGTTTAAACAATCAAAACACGAAAACTGAAACGATAAGTCAAAAAGTTATACGAAGATTTTAATGTATTATCACAGTTTAAAAAAAATAATTTTGATAATCTCTCCTAAAATACGGTTTCGTGTTTTCCTGATCACATTTCCCGCTTTGGAAACGAAACTTCCGGATGGAGCAGAAGTGGCAATTACAGAGAGATGCTTTAAAGCCAATTCGGTTAGCTTAGTAAAAGTCCCTTCAGAGCTCTTCCAGACGTTGAGAGGATCTACCATAAGATCCGATAGCAGTGCCGCAACGTATAGGTCCAATTCGGTATTTTCGACCATTGACGAGTTAGATGCCATTGTTTTTCATGTATCTGCCATGTATCTTGTCCGTCGACCGGCGCTTTTGTTGAAACAGATGATTCAGAACTAGACGTTCCCGAATGGTCGTTAGTAATCCAATTTAAACAGTTCTTAGTATAATGTATTGTTTCTGAAAAGGATCAAAGGTCATCATCTAAATGAATTTTTTGAATCTAGGATCCAAAAAAGGTGCACTTTTTGGATGTTTTCGAATCTTATTTACTGTAGGATTTAGATTAGGTTAGAAACCTACTGCAAGATATTTTCATCCCTCGCATAGATACGAAAATCGATTTAAACACGTAATTTATATAATCGATTTACTAAAAATCGATTAATATTACTAAAAAAATCAATCATAAATTTTTTATTTAAACCGATTATAAGAAAATAATAATCGATTTAAATAAAAATCGATTATTTTTTAACACCCCTAAGAAAGATACGGAAATACAATAATGTTATGGAAACTTAATGCTTGAGCGTAGTTACACGAGAATGTTTCGACACAGTTTACGTAATTTTTTTTAATTTACTGAAGTTATTAACATCAACTGCTGATATAGTTGAGTGGTTTTACTTTAAATTTTTTAGGTACTCATTCTTGATTCTTACTAATATTGTACTCGAGACCGAATTTCGGTCATTCACTTTGGGACTAGTCAACTGAGCAGGGCAGTACTATGTTGCCCGAGGGTGTGTGCAAGCACAAGTGCACTCTTTATTCCCCTATCCTCCTAGTCCTATGTGGGACGGTATTCCAACACGACCGGAGAGAGATCAGGCCCAGGACCAACGGCTTTTCGTACTTTTCGAGGCACGGGGATAAAACACCACCAACTTTCAGTTTTCGAGCCATATAACTAATTTGACCCGATACGAGTTTGGGATCATAAACAGCGCTTGCATTTCTTACTACATCAATGGGAAGCAATCCAAGAAGATTAGTCTATTATGCGATTGACAAATCGATTTGCCCGCTTTCTTTAGAGCTTTAGACTTACGTTGGAGATTATGAATTTTTGTATACTACATTCTCGATGTAAAATCAAGATACGTAGGTCACTCAATAAGTTTTGAGATCCTCGAAATTTAAAAACGGAACCCACCCGTGTTATATGTTTCTAAAAAGCAAATTTATTTAAAAATAGAACTCCATAAGCCCATTGCTCAATATTAAAAAAAAATTCTATTAATTTTCCTGCAACGCTTCCCGCGCTTTTCATTTAAAACGATAGAACTTAACCATGACCATTTGCGCGCTATGATCTATTATGATTTTAAATTTGGTTTTACCGAGCAATTAAGTTTACAATGGTTACAATCAGCATTAGGGGACTCAGTTCCATCACGCGCAACTATTTTTAGGTGGTTTGCTGAATTCAAAAGGGGTAAGATTAACCTTTTAAAGATGACCAAAGAACCGGGGACCCGCAAACAGCATTAACGGTAGAAAATGCATGGAGTACTGAAATGTTGGTGCGAGAAGACCCACGAATCACATATACGTTCATCGAAAAAATTGGAGGCATTAGTTCGGGGAGCATTAATACCATCATCAACATCAACATCTTGGAGTGAGGAACCTTTGTTATCGATGGATCCCTCGTTTGCTCTATGAAAGCGAAAAACAGGCTCGTGTGGATTGGTGTCATGAAATGCGTCTAGGTTTTGAAAACGGGACGTCTAGGCGTGTTTCAGAAATGGTTACTGGTGACGAGACATGGATCTATCAATATGATCCGGAAAATAAGAGGTAATCATCGGTATGGGCTTACTCAGAAGAACAGTTAACGACAAATCTTTTTTTTTATAGGATAGGGTGACAAACTAGCACACAGTCCACTTGATGGAAAGTGGTTGCTGTGGCCCATAGACATCTACATCTATCCTCGATTGCGAATCAAAATGCAGATGCGTTGTCACCCGTGAGGACTAAGATAGAATGCCTCGTTTCCAGTAAGGGACTCCGGTTCTCTACACTCACCATACGAAACACAGCGGTATTAAACTACTATTTTACGCTGGTATTCTATGAAAGCGTGGTCTTTCCCCGGTCGAGCCAACCAATTCGTAAATCATAAATTATAAATTTTTATTTGCAAGAATCACGGTATAAAAAGATCTTACAATTTGTCTAGTGCAATCGTATTTCGCTAACAATGGTAAATAGCATGCAAATACAGAATCAACAATATTAATTAATTACAGTCTAAAAAATTTTTTACGTCATAATAACATTCGGTTTTTAACTAATTAAACAAATGTTTCTTAAATAATCTTTCACTTAATAATTTAAATTCATTAGGTAGTTTATTAAATATTGACGTCGTATTACAACTATTCTACTAATATAACTACAGCATGGCTCTACCACGTATAAAAACTGCAAAGACCTCGCAACGTCGGCAAAAAATGGTGGCTAGTACTAGGCTAGTTTTTTTTCGCGGAGCGGACATTTGTCGGACGTCAATGCTGGAAAATTGTAGGTCAGTCAACTCTGAATGGTATACTACAGTTGCATTATGATTTCTTATATTTACGCGAACACTACACATTGAAATAATACTAGTTTTTACGGAATTTATCGCGTATATTTAACTTTTTAGTACCCGACGTTTCGAGAGCTTTACAGCACCCATGGTCACGGAAAGGACTGAGATGTTTAACGTCCAGATGTCATAGTTAACCGCGGTTACCATAGATTAAAATTTAACTTTTGTTCCGATCTACACAGTATGTACTTATGGTATCATGAAGCCTTGCAGTTGTATGCTTGGGTTGGGATTTAATTTTATTTATTATAGGATCCCAAGCAGATGGTAGCACCCAGCCGTCTTCTCTATTGAAATTAGGGTGTTTTTTGATTTCAATAGCCTCGCGAATCATCCTTGGAAGGAATCGGTGTTCTTTAGCGAGGATTTGTGGTCTATCAAATCTGATGTAGTGACGGGGGCGATCCTGTACATGTTCACAGACTGCAGACTTCCCGGAGCGTCGATTCTTCACATCAGCTATATGTTCTTTGACGCGGGTTTTAATTGATCTTTTAGTTTGTCCTATGTAGGAGAGACCACATTCACAATCAAGCTTGTACACTCCTGCATCTTGCAGAGGGACGTTACACTTGACTGATGGTAAAAACTGACCAATCTTCTTCGGCGGCTTGAAGTATGTTTTGATGGAAGCGCGCTTCAAGATGTAGCCAATCTTGTCAGTGACTCCTCTAACATATGGCAGTACAGCAGGTACACGCTCGACTGTGGCCGGCTTCACTCGTTCTCTGTGACATAGGCGCGGGACCCGAAGCTTGTTGTCATGCAAAACTTGCTTGACGTGTTGGAGCTCGGCAGCCAGGTGTTTACTGTCACAGATCCCTCGTGCTCTCTGAAACAAAGATTTACCCACGGTAGCTAACTGTGAAGGATGGTGGTGAGAATCACCGTTTAAATATCTATCTGTATGGGTCTTTTTTCTATACACAGTATGGCTCAAGGTGTTATCAGGATTCCGAATTACTAACACATCTAGAAAAGCTAAGGAATTGTTTGCCTCTAACTCCATTGTGAACTGAATTTTAGAATTTATAGAGTTAAAATGGTCTAAAAATGCAGTTACTTTATCTAAAGGTAGAATTGTGAAAGTGTCGTCTACGTACCGCTTGTAGAATCTTGGATTTATGGGAGAAGTAAGCAGGGCTTTCTCCTCAAAGTCTTCCATGAATATGTCGGCGACAATGGGAGATACAGGTGAGCCCATCGCCACACCATCTACTTGCTTGTAGAACTCCTCCTTCCACAATAAGTAGCCAGATGTAAGGCAGTGTCTGAGTAATACTGCATATTCTACGGGCATGTTGTTTTCCTCCAGCCTCCTAGTTACAATTGAGATGCAGTCTTCAACAGGTAAGCATGTAAACAATGACTGCACATCAAAACTGACCATAGTTTCATTGTCTGCCAGACGCAGGTCTTTAATCTCGCTGACAAAATGGTAGGAATCCTTTATGTGTGCTCTTGTGTGTCCCCTGAGCGGTGGGAGTATTTTCGCTAAGTGTTGAGCCAATCTGTAAGTTGGTGAATCGATTTGGCTCACTATGGGACGTAATGGAGCATTGGGCTTGTGTATTTTTGGTAACCCATACAACTTTGGTGATTTGGCGCACGTAGGTATTATCCATTTTACGTCCAGATTTAATTTTTCGGAGTGTTTCTTTATGAGGTCACTAGTTGTTTTCAGTGTGCTATTTGTTGGGTCGTTTTTAACCTTTTTATAAGTACTTACATCCGACAAAAGTTAAAAAAAAAGAACTTTTGTCGGATGTAAGTACTTATAAAAAGGTTAAAAACGACCCAACAAATAGCACACTAAAAACAACTAGTGACCTCATAAAGAAACACTCCGAAAAATTAAATCTGGACGTAAAATGGATAATACCTACGTGCGCCAAATCACCAAAGTTGTATGGGTTACCAAAAATACACAAGCCCAATGCTCCATTACGTCCCATAGTGAGCCAAATCGATTCACCAACTTACAGATTGGCTCAACACTTAGCGAAAATACTCCCACCGCTCAGGGGACACACAAGAGCACACATAAAGGATTCCTACCATTTTGTCAGCGAGATTAAAGACCTGCGTCTGGCAGACAATGAAACTATGGTCAGTTTTGATGTGCAGTCATTGTTTACATGCTTACCTGTTGAAGACTGCATCTCAATTGTAACTAGGAGGCTGGAGGAAAACAACATGCCCGTAGAATATGCAGTATTACTCAGACACTGCCTTACATCTGGCTACTTATTGTGGAAGGAAGAGTTCTACAAGCAAGTAGATGGTGTGGCGATGGGCTCACCTGTATCTCCCATTGTCGCCGACATATTCATGGAAGACTTTGAGGAGAAAGCCCTGCTTACTTCTCCCATAAATCCAAGATTCTACAAGCGGTACGTAGACGACACTTTCACAATTCTACCTTTAGATAAAGTAACTGCATTTTTAGACCATCTTAACTCTATAAATTCTAAAATTCAGTTCACAATGGAGTTAGAGGCAAACAATTCCTTAGCTTTTCTAGATGTGTTAGTAATTCAGAATCCTGATAACACCTTGAGCCATACTGTGTATAGAAAAAAGACCCATACAGATAGATATTTAAACGGTGATTCTCACCACCATCCTTCACAGTTAGCTACCGTGGGTAAATCTTTGTTTCAGAGAGCACGAGGGATCTGTGACAGTAAACACCTGGCTGCCGAGCTCCAACACGTCAAGCAAGTTTTGCATGACAACAAGCTTCGGGTCCCGCGCCTATGTCACAGAGAACGAGTGAAGCCGGCCACAGTCGAGCGTGTACCTGCTGTACTGCCATATGTTAGAGGAGTCACTGACAAGATTGGCTACATCTTGAAGCGCGCTTCCATCAAAACATACTTCAAGCCGCCGAAGAAGATTGGTCAGTTTTTACCATCAGTCAAGTGTAACGTCCCTCTGCAAGATGCAGGAGTGTACAAGCTTGATTGTGAATGTGGTCTCTCCTACATAGGACAAACTAAAAGATCAATTAAAACCCGCGTCAAAGAACATATAGCTGATGTGAAGAATCGACGCTCCGGGAAGTCTGCAGTCTGTGAACATGTACAGGATCGCCCCCGTCACTACATCAGATTTGATAGACCACAAATCCTCGCTAAAGAACACCGATTCCTTCCAAGGATGATTCGCGAGGCTATTGAAATCAAAAAACACCCTAATTTCAATAGAGAAGACGGCTGGGTGCTACCATCTGCTTGGGATCCTATAATAAATAAAATTAAATCCCAACCCAAGCATACAACTGCAAGGCTTCATGATACCATAAGTACATACTGTGTAGATCGGAACAAAAGTTAAATTTTAATCTATGGTAACCGCGGTTAACTATGACATCTGGACGTTAAACATCTCAGTCCTTTCCGTGACCATGGGTGCTGTAAAGCTCTCGAAACGTCGGGTACTAAAAAGTTAAATATACGCGATAAATTCCGTAAAAACTAGTATTATTTCAATGTACAGTTGCATTACCCAAAGCTTTTCAAGCTGTGCGGGAGAGAAGACCAAAGACCGGGCTTCGGGGAATCATGCTGCATCACTATAACGCCTCTTCACATACCTCCCTTAGAACTAAAGCATTTATTGGGGAATCTGATGTTGAAACTCTAAGCCACCCTACAGCCGTGACTTAGCTCCTTGTGATTTTGTTTGTTCTCAAGAGTCAAAAAAAAACTAAAAGGCAAGATTTTTTCAAGCGCCGAAGAAGCCGTGGCTGCCTACAAAGAAGCAATTTCCGACCTGACAGATCAAGCCTGGCAAAAGTGTTTTCAGAGTTGATTTAGGCGAATGGAACTTTGTATAGAGCATGATGTAGAATATTTTGAAAAGATGTAAAATAAATGTTAATAGTATCTAGAATACTTTTTGTATATCTCAAAACTTATTGAGTGTCCCACGTATAGCTTCACTCTTAGGGCCTAAGATGGAAATACTCATTCATAGTCGTGTTCCCGATTTTATTATCGAAACAATATGCCGGTCGAGTTTATATTTTTAAGGAAGTAAAAATAACAAACGAGCACACAGTTCACGAGGTCGTAAGGATGCTGTGTGTGATACATGTAGCTGTATATTTGGGCATCTTCATCTTCACGAGTTGGACTTTGTGCTTATTTGTAACCCTTCTTTCTTTAAAAATAAAATCTACTGCAAGATTCTTCAAATGTTTCTTATTGGGTTTTAACGGCACTTACGCGATATGATTTAATGTAAAAGATTTTAAAATGTGAAGTGAAAGAATTTGAAGACACGGACAGAAGACACTTGTTTGTTGATGTGTCCGATTTAAATGAACTTGTTATGCTGTAAAATTTGCTACACTTTGGTAATGTTTTATTACCAGTAATAGATATTTTACTGGCAATAAAATAGCATTTGCGAAATAAGTGAAAAACAAGTCCTTGCACGATGTTTACCGACGTAACTGCACGCTAAGTAATCGAGGTCTAATTTGGACAGTTATTAATGTGGTGTACGCTAGTATTACCGAATAGTGACTGCTTGTGAGGATACATCAAGCGTGTGGGTATCGAAAATGATGTTTAGCGGAAAAGCTATGAATAAAATTATTTTTACGGTTTAATTTAATTACAATTAATTTTTAACTCTCGACGTTTCGGGTGATTTACAGCATCCATGGCCACGGGGCAGGTGGCTCGGAGCTCCTTTCCTTGTGGGAGGCCAATACTCAGCAGTAGACTTGTGAAAAGTTGATGTTGATGATGTTGGTCACGGGGTATGTCGTTTTCAAATGATAATATAATTCCCTAAGCGCATTTGTAAAGGATGTAAGAAGGTAATTTTGACAGTTTTAGTACTTACAGTGTATTACTGACACCAATTTGAGGATTCACACAGCATATAAATGTAAGTACCCGGTTGACCGAGCTTTGCTCGGTAATTTTCGCTCGGTTTTTTTTTTGATTCGTGTGTTTTGGAAATTATATTTAGATACAAATTACATACTGATGAAATACGAATAATATTTATTGATCGTAGCGACATAATAGAAAAAAACTGAACTGTTTATTTGATTAAAAAATCATGAGTGCAATTAGTTTAATTTAAATTTTCGTGTTTTTAAAAAATACTAAAAAAAGGGCTCGAAAAAAATAGATTTTCACAAAAAAGAAAGGAATTTAAAAAAAAATAAAAAAAAGTCGGTCGGCCGGTCTGGGCTCGAACCATGGTATTACGATTTTGTGACCGCCCAATATACCATTAAGCTATTTGTAATCATTAATAAGCCGTCAAAATTTACCTTCTTATTCTAACGATATTATAGCAGTTTTTCATTGCCTAAAAACACGGACAAAAAGACATTTTCTAAAAATAAATCCTAGCTAGATCGATTTATTGCCCCCGAAACTCCCTGCACACAAAATTTTATGAAAATCGTTGGAGCCGTTTCCGAGATCGCGATTATATAGATATATATATATATATATATATATATATATATATATATATATATATATATATATATATATATATATATATATATACAAGAATTGCTCGTTTAATAGTATAGGATTGAGTTGTACTATTACGGCGGTTTGTGTAGATAGAGAATTAACACATTTAGTTTGACAGTCTTCGACTGACATTTTAAAAAGTTTTAAACTGCATTATGTTACCATGTGTTGTAGTCAGGGGTTAAAAGGATATAAATATCGATAAAAGATCAATAAGTAATATATCGATACCAGACAGATATTGATTATCGATGATACTGAACAATTTTTATCGAAATATCGATATTCTGTGAATTAAGGAAAAACTTTTAAGTACATTTAAAATCAGCTTTAAGAACACCTGCCAATATTTTATATGTGTATTTAACCACCTTCAAAATAGTAATTTGCTCAGCCTCTTGCCATGAAGTCTATTTCTGGTCTGTGTGATCATAGCTCATGCCACAGTATAAATATAACAAGTACGACAGTAGGGAAACTAAGCCTAGTTGAGAATATAATTACCTACGCTCCATTGAAGCGATAGGGTTGTAACTTTAAATGTTTTTGATATATTTTTTTAAAATTTTTTTCTGTAGTGATCAATCGATGGAATTTAAATAATTAGCTTACAAATACAATTTAAATAGGTAATCTCATGGCGTCGGTTAAACAAATAATAAAAAAGTATGCGAAAAAGATAACAAAATATTATCTTTGTCATTTTCATCAGAGGTGGTGTAGGTGTAGTAATCTGTTTAATAAACAAAAAGTTCAAGCTAGTGGCCATATTTACAACTCAGGAAGAAGGTAAACAACAACTTTTGTAAAATATACTGTCCTATTGAATAAAACTAAATTTACGGATTTTATCGCGTTTATTTCACTACTTTTACTTATTTTTAATTCCCGACGTTTCGGGTGCTTTACAGCAACCATGGTCACGGGAGGGACTGAGATGTTTGACGTCCCAATGTCATAGTTAGTCCGGCTACCTTCTTGACATTGGGACGTCAAACATCTCAGTCCCTCCCGTGACCATGGTTGCTGTAAAGCACCCGAAACGTCGGGAATTAAAAATAAGTAAAAGTAATGAAATAAACGCGATAAAATCCGTAAATTTAGTTTTATTCAATGTGTAGTGTTCGCGTAAATTCAAGAAATCATTATATGCTGTCCTATTTTATTTACAATTTTATAGCACTGTCGATTTCAACACCTTCAAAAACCATTAAAAAGATATCCATGATGAAAAAATTGATACCTATTGCAGCCGCCATCTTGGATTTACATTTCGACAGTACTATAGGCTTCAACACCCTCGAAAAATCATGAAAACGACGCCCATGATGTAACAATTGATAATTATTGCAGCTGCCATCTTGGATTTACTTTTTGTTACCACTATTGCATACGTTCACGAATTCATTATGATCAATCACACGTATTTATAGTTCGATGAGGATTATTACAATAACAATAAATAATACTTACCTTTCAAAATTATATAGTATAAAGGTGACAAACGAGCACGCAGTCCACCTGATGGTAAGTGGATGCTGTGACCCATAGACATCTACATTTTTAACCTCGCTTAAGAATCAAAATGCAGATGCGTTGTCACTTTTGAAGACTAAGATGGATTCCCTTGATCCCAGTAAAACGGGTCTCCGGTTCTCTACACTCACCATACGAAACATAGCAGCAGAATCAAGCTGCTATTTTACGCTGGTACTCTGTCAGAGCGTGGTCCTTCCCCGGTCGAGCCGACCCATTCATGCTACAATCATAATAGCTGCAGTGTGGATCTACAACACCACATTACATAGGTACCACATTGCCGCAGAAAGTTTAAAATACGATAGTTCCGGTTTTGATAAAGCCGAGTACAAACAGCCGTATACTACGCAATACGTTCGTGGCATTTTTAGAAAGATCGCGGAGATAAACTTAACGTGATCACTCGTCTTGACTTTCAGTTTATACAAAAGTACTCTGTGGCCTTGACACGGCACTCGCTACTGAGAGCACCGCGAGGTTCGCTTAGGAGTCTCGTAGTTGTGCATGTTTGTGTGAGTGTGCCGTTTTGAACGTTTCTAGGTAGTTTCCTTACTGTTCCATATTTATATTGTGCTCCTGCCTTAGAAAAAAGGTGTTCGGCAGGCACAGACGAAGCAACCACAGGTAAGTCTAATGGCAATTTTGAAAAGGTTTGGGTTTGTGACCCCTTTGCATTTTCCGCAATTCCACCGCGTCGATAATAGTTTTAGCAATATCGATAACCTCGTATCGGCAATGTAGTATTGAAATTTTAGTTTCCATATAATCGATATTATCAGTCGGCAGATGTATGGTTGCAACCCTAGTCTTAGGTGAATTTTGATTAAATCACCTTTATTTACCACGTCATTTATTTTTTTTATACCAAAATACATTATCCATGCAATAAATGCGTATAAAAATTATAATCCCAACTAGTTCCGTGGATGTCGAAAGATTTGATTGCGGGAAATGCTCTGAATATCTTGTGACGTCCGATAGTGACGGCATAGCTATCTCGACGTCAGTAAGGTAACCCGAACGTCGATGGGAAGTAGGCCCGCTAAGAGTGATGATTATGGCCGATTCTCCTTCACATACTGCATTATTTCTAGGTCTATGTACAAAGAGAACTATGTATTTATTTATTTTTATAAAATTAAGTGACAAACGAACTGAGAGTTCGTCTGCTGTAGCCAATGAACATCGCAACTACCTTCAAGCGAACGAAGGCTATAGATGCGTTGTCACCACTGAGGCCCAAGATGTGAAGCCTCACAGCCTGTAATTATACTGGCTCTGTATATCCTGCAGATCGGACACAGAAGCGCACGCACTCCTGCTTGGTGGCAGCAGAGGGTAAGAGGATTGGACCTACCCAGAGAGTCCGTCTCAGGCAGAAAAAGAGAACTACCTAGTAATTTATAGGTTGCTAACAAACATTTAGCACCTTAGCACGTTTAACAACTTCCGGTTAAGAAAATTGAAAATTTTCAAAAATCGGGAAGTTATTGTTTGTACCCCGTTTTTTAGAAAATTGAGTTATCATCAAATCTTGATGTTTTGAGGTCACAGAAAGCCACCCTGACAATTTTTTGATGGTGCCTGTATGTCTGTATGTTTGTGTGTGTGTTGATGTATGTAAACCTCGTATTAGATTACGTTCATAAATTGAAACGAAAAATACTTGAAGCTTTTTCAAACTGATAAAACCATTGATTATTATCTATAATCTTAAGAACGTCACATTAATAGATCCAGGCTGAGCCGAGGCGAGTCGCTAGTCAATAAATATAAATTCTAATTACTTGTTTCGAAGTCGACTCGTAATCAGTGCCGTGTCGCCAATTTCCTCTCACTTGCTAATTATGGCACGCGTAGTACAGGTTCAACATCCTTGTCCTAGACTAACACGGATGATGTAGTAATTAATTTAATTACCGTAATAAATTGTCGAATCGATTCGTCCTTCACAATGTCGAATCAAAATATTATAGCTTCAAGATATTATAGCTGTGACATAATAATAAATGACGCAAGCGGTCGCACCGGGTCGGCAAGTGGAATGTCTGCTGTGATACCGGTCATGTGGGCCGTCGACAGTGAAAGTAGCACGCCGCTCGCCGTCCAGCTAAGAGGGCGAAGCTTCCATTATGAGGAAACAAGCCCGTATGACCCTAATACTAGAATTATGTTTAGTATTATCTGAGAGCTTTTAAGCTTTGTTTCAATTCACTTAACTTGTTTACATTGTCTTTGTTTTTAGGAGAGTGCATATTAGTAGAAACTTGTAAACGGTAGCTTTTAGTGATTGGTACTACTCGTTTCAGTACAATTATCGCTCTTTCTACTCAATTCAAATAGAATAGAACTATTAATGTATTCTCCCAAAGCACAGATAATGTAAAGCGGACATTATGGACTATTAGAAATGAAATTTATACCGCACTCTGCTCAGGGAAGAGCAAAAGAAGCGCGTTTAACTCAAATATATGAATTTTATTTTTCTTGTTCTTCAGCTTGTAAAAGCCACATCTAGACTTGATGCTGGAAATGTGATCCAGTGTGTCGTCTCTCCCGTTGTAGGGAAGATTTCTTTAATCGTTAAGCTTAGCAGGCGGATGGAGGAAGGCGGTACCAGACGTCTGACAACTTTGACGTGATAGAGCCGCCCTGCAGTTATATTATGGTTGTAGCACGAATGGGTCAGCTCGATCGGCGTAGGACCACGCGTAAAATCATTTTAGTCCTCCGGGATGATAACGCATCTGCATTTAGATTCTTAATTGAGGATAGATGTAGATGTTTATAAGCCACAGCAGCCACTTATCATCATGTTGACATTGCGTTCGTTTATCACATTTATTCTATAAAAAATCCATAATCGCCTCTAACGACACTCACGGGACGGAATGACCCTGGTGGTTTCTTTCACGCCGCCTCCACACGGCAATAAAAACGGCCTTACAATGACTACTACTTACCCTTACTTTGTTATGAACCACTGTCCATGAACACTGCAACACCAGGGGATTTGCAGATGCGTTGCCGACCTCTTAAAAAGGAGTAGGCTCTTTGCTTGAAGGTCCTTAAGTCGTATCAAAAAAAATCTCATCTCTGGTGGTAGTCGATTCCACAAGGAAGTTGTGCGAGGAAGAAAACTTCTTTTAAATCGCGCGGTGGTGGACCGCCAGGCATCCAGATGGTATGGATGGTATCGCGAATTTTGTCGCGATGTGCGATGGTGAAATTTGCGGCTGGAATTACTGCACGGCACTGGGGAGCCCCCGCCGAAGAGCTTTAGGGCTGAATTTTAAATTAGGTACATAATACTTCGGTTTACTGGAATAACTGTCTTGTGGCGATAAACGTGTAGCGGCGGTGTGACGATATCCACTAACTCGATATCGTCCCGTGGGTGTCGTAAGAGGCGGTAGAGGAATATTATAACAGGTGATTGGAGCAGTATATTCCTGATAACAATTCAAAATAATAAAAAAATTGCGGTTGCCAACCCGCCTGACAAGCGTGGCAACTGTGGCAGACTTCCCCCATGAGGCCAATCTATTGGGGAGGCCTATGTTCAGCAGAGAACTTTTACAGGCTGTAAAGGACGGTTTATCGGAAGTGACCTGTATCTCGCTCGGTCCACCCAAGAGGGTGAAGCTATATTGAGGATTAGGATTATTTGTTATTAGCTTGTTAGTGGCTCGCTCTTCATTCAAGCGTGCGAGGTTACCACGGTGAAGAAACAAGACTGGTTGATTTTTTTTTAATAATTAGGATAATAATTCTTTATTAATATTTCTATAGTTTAACTTACACACTTGTTACAAATACACTTGTCTTACAAAAAATCGATCCACCCACTTTTTGTTTGATATTTATCGATTGTTTCACAGATAAGTTTTTTCACATATTTTGTTTGAGGGTCGGATATGATGTTTGATATCTAGTTTGTCGTGAATCTTATTGGACTTGAAGGTATTGATTGCTGATATGATTGTTTTACGTCGGAACAAATTCGAACCTTTCTTTCAGTTCGAAACAGACTTTTGTATAGATTTCTTATTAATAACGTTAACGTTGAAATAATACTAGTTTTTACGGAATTTATCGCGTATATTTAACTTTTTAAATACCCGACGTTTCGAGAGCTTTACAGTACCCATGGTCACGGGTAGGACTGAGATGTTCAACGTCCAGATGTCATAGTTAACCGCGGTTACCATAGATTAAAATTTAACTTTTGTTCCTGTCTACACAGTATGAACTTATGGTATCATGAAGTCTTGCAGTTGTATGCTTGGGTTGGGATTTAATTTTATTTATTATAGGATCCCAAGCAGATGGTAGCACCCAGCCATCTTCTCTATTGAAATTAGGATGTTTTTTGATTTCAATAGCCTCGCGAATCATCCTTGAAAGGAATCGGTGTTCTTTAGCGAGGATTTGTGGTCTATCAAATCTGATGTAGTGACGGGGGCGATCCTGTGGTATTTAAAAAGTTAACCTAACACAAGCATTTTCCAGCTTACCAGGAGTGGTTAAAGGGAATATTAGTAATGTTAATTAATAGGATTACTAATATTTAAAAAAAAGAAATATACGCGAAAAATTCCGTAAAAACTAGTATTATTTCAATGTGTAGTATTCGGGTAAATATAAGAAATCATAACTCAATTAATTCATCAATCATATTTACTGATGCTGTATTTTTGATTACTTTGTCCAAAAATGATGGACACTACTGAGCCGGCCTCAGTTGTGGCTTTGCTGCAACAAGGCTTAAGTCAACGTGTCGTGGCCAGGAGGTTAAATCTGAGCCGTTCTGCAGTGCGGCGAGTTAACTGAAGGTTTCTGGAGACTGGACAGTATCTGTAAAAACTCAGAGGGATGACCGCTTTATATTGGTATCAGCTCTACGAAATCGACACTTACCTGGGGTTGATCTCCAGCGATGCCGATCGGGGTGTGGCTAACATTTAATACATAAAAATTGGAGCTTAGGTATTTAAAATTTATCAATTATTTTATGGATTATATCGCGTATGTTAACTTATTCGGTTTCCCCATGTTTTGAGCACTTTACAGCACCCGTGGTCGCGGGGGAGACTGAGGTATTCGACTTCCCAATGTCATAGTTAGCCACGGCTACCTCCAGATTAAAATTAATAATTTTTGTTCCGATCTACGCAGTATGAACTTGTAGTATTTTGAAGTGCTGCAGTTGTGTGCTTGGGTTGGGATTTAATTTTATTAATTATACGATCCCAAGCAGATGGTAGCACCCAGCCGTCTTTTCTATTGAAATTAAATTTCGTAAAGATCTGATGAGTTTCGGAGACAGACAACTGTACTCTTCAATAAATGCCAGCACATCAACCGCGATTGTTGTTATCGCATATCTATGCATTTTTACGCAATCTAACAACATAACGTCATGCCTGTCTCCTCTGAAGCTGTGCGCAGATGTGTTCAGCTGTATACTACAGTACACCCTCATTTCTGTCAAAGTTGTTATATTGAAGTCGTTTGGACAAAATTTATCATTTGAACACTTGTTTTCCGCTAAAATCTTAAGTAAATAGTACTTGCTATCGTGAGTAGTATTAATTCTTTTACACGTTTCTACAAAAGTACTCGCCTAAATCACTTTCCTAAGATAATGTAAACCTGCTATTACAACACGAAGTAATCAAATAATTACCTATTATCAATATCCTATTAGAGTTCAACCATGTTATTTTTATATATATATATATATATATATATATATATATATATATATATATATATATATATATATATATCATCATCATTATCATTACAGCCTTTCACAAGTCCACTGCTGAACATAGGCCTCCCCCAAGTAATGCCACAAAGCACGGTCCTGAGCCACCTGCATCCATCGACTTCCTGCATGTCTTACCAGGTCGTCACTCCATCTAGTGGGGGGTCGCCCTACACTACGCCTACCGGTACGAGGCTGTTTTACGTCGGAACAAATTCGAACCTTTCTTTCAGTTCGAAACAGACTTTTGTATAGATTTCTTATTAATAACGTTAACGTTGAAATAATACTAGTTTTTACGGAATTTATCGCGTATATTTAACTTTTTAAATACCCGACGTTTCGAGAGCTTTACAGTACCCATGGTCACGGGTAGGACTGAGATGTTCAACGTCCAGATGTCATAGTTAACCGCGGTTACCATAGATTAAAATTTAACTTTTGTTCCTGTCTACACAGTATGAACTTATGGTATCATGAAGTCTTGCAGTTGTATGCTTGGGTTGGGATTTAATTTTATTTATTATAGGATCCCAAGCAGATGGTAGCACCCAGCCATCTTCTCTATTGAAATTAGGATGTTTTTTGATTTCAATAGCCTCGCGAATCATCCTTGAAAGGAATCGGTGTTCTTTAGCGAGGATTTGTGGTCTATCAAATCTGATGTAGTGACGGGGGCGATCCTGTGGTATTTAAAAAGTTAACCTAACACAAGCATTTTCCAGCTTACCAGGAGTGGTTAAAGGGAATATTAGTAATGTTAATTAATAGGATTACTAATATTTAAAAAAAAGAAATATACGCGAAAAATTCCGTAAAAACTAGTATTATTTCAATGTGTAGTATTCGGGTAAATATAAGAAATCATAACTCAATTAATTCATCAATCATATTTACTGATGCTGTATTTTTGATTACTTTGTCCAAAAATGATGGACACTACTGAGCCGGCCTCAGTTGTGGCTTTGCTGCAACAAGGCTTAAGTCAACGTGTCGTGGCCAGGAGGTTAAATCTGAGCCGTTCTGCAGTGCGGCGAGTTAACTGAAGGTTTCTGGAGACTGGACAGTATCTGTAAAAACTCAGAGGGATGACCGCTTTATATTGGTATCAGCTCTACGAAATCGACACTTACCTGGGGTTGATCTCCAGCGATGCCGATCGGGGTGTGGCTAACATTTAATACATAAAAATTGGAGCTTAGGTATTTAAAATTAGGTATTTAAATTATTTTATGGATTATATCGCGTATGTTAACTTATTCGGTTTCCCCATGTTTTGAGCACTTTACAGCACCCGTGGTCGCGGGGGAGACTGAGGTATTCGACTTCCCAATGTCATAGTTAGCCACGGCTACCTCCAGATTAAAATTAATAATTTTTGTTCCGATCTACGCAGTATGAACTTGTAGTATTTTGAAGTGCTGCAGTTGTGTGCTTGGGTTGGGATTTAATTTTATTAATTATACGATCCCAAGCAGATGGTAGCACCCAGCCGTCTTTTCTATTGAAATTAAATTTCGTAAAGATCTGATGAGTTTCGGAGACAGACAACTGTACTCTTCAATAAATGCCAGCACATCAACCGCGATTGTTGTTATCGCATATCTATGCATTTTTACGCAATCTAACAACATAACGTCATGCCTGTCTCCTCTGAAGCTGTGCGCAGATGTGTTCAGCTGTATACTACAGTACACCCTCATTTCTGTCAAAGTTGTTATATTGAAGTCGTTTGGACAAAATTTATCATTTGAACACTTGTTTTCCGCTAAAATCTTAAGTAAATAGTACTTGCTATCGTGAGTAGTATTAATTCTTTTACACGTTTCTACAAAAGTACTCGCCTAAATCACTTTCCTAAGATAATGTAAACCTGCTATTACAACACGAAGTAATCAAATAATTACCTATTATCAATATCCTATTAGAGTTCAACCATGTTATTTTATATATATATATATATATATATATATATATATATATATATATATATATCATCATCATCATCATTACAGCCTTTCACAAGTCCACTGCTGAACATAGGCCTCCCCCAAGTAATGCCACAAAGCACGGTCCTGAGCCACCTGCATCCATCGACTTCCTGCATGTCTTACCAGGTCGTCACTCCATCTAGTGGGGGGTCGCCCTACACTACGCCTACCGGTACGAGGCTGCCACTCGAGAACCTTTCTTCCCCATCGGTTATCGGTTCTTCGAGCTATATGGCCGGCCCATTGCCACTTCAGCTTACTAATCCGTTGGGCTATGTCGGTCACTCTGGTTTTACTGCGGATATCCTCATTTCTGAGTCTATCACGCAGAGAAACTCCGAGCATAGCCCTCTCCATAGCTCGCTGAGCGACCTTAAGCGTCCTCATACGGCCAGCAGTGAAGGACCACGTCTCAGATCCATAAATCATCACTGGCAACACGCACTGGTTGTACAATCTAGTTTTTAGAGATTGAGGTATACCTGACGAAAAGATATGTCGTAATTTCCCGAATGCTGCCCAGCCGAGTTGAATCCGTCGATTGACCTCTCGGTCGAAGTTGGACTTACCTAGTCGGACTATTTGTCCCAGGTAAACGTACTCGTCAACAACTTCGAGCATAGTGCTCCCAACAACTACCGGCATAGGTGTGACATGGACATTGAACATGATCTTTGTTTTGTCCATGTTCATCTTAAGACCTATCCGTTGGGAGGCACTATTGAGGTCATTGAGCATAGTGCTTAAGTCCTCCAGCGATTCTGCCATAAGGACTATATCGTCGGCAAATCGAAGGTGAGTGATGTACTCGCCATTGATGTCAATACCGTATCCTTTCCAGTCCAGTAGCTCGAAAACGTCTTCCAATGCAGCGGTGAAGAGTTTCGGGGATATAACGTCACCCTGTCTTACACCTCTCTGCAGTTGGATAGGTTTCGAGCTCTGGTTCTGTACTCGGATAGCCATCGTAGCCCTACTGTACAAACACTTCAGCACTTCGATATACCGACAGTCAACTTGGCACCGCTGAAGGGACTGTAGCACCGCCCAAATTTCGACGGAATCAAAGGCTTTCTCATAGTCCACATACGCCAGGCAAAGTGGCAGATTGTACTCTTCAGTCTTCTGTACAATCTGCCGCAGGGTATGTATGTGGTCTATGGTACTGAAGCCTTTTCGGAAACCGGCTTGTTCGGGAGGCTGGAAGTCGTCAAGTCTGCGTGCGAGACGATTCGTAATGACTCTCGAAAACAGCACGTAGACGCGGCTCAGAAGGGAAATCGGTCTGTAGTTCTTTAAGAGAGCGTTGTCGCCTTTCTTAAAGAACAAGACCACCGCACTTCTGCTCCACGCCTCTGGAGTAGTGCCACCATGGAGGACGGAATTGAAGAGCTTCTGAAGGACTACAAGTACCGGTGTTCCACCCGCTTTCAGAAGCTCCGCTGTAATTCCATCCTCGCCTGGGGCCCTGCCGTTTTTAAGGTGCTGGAGAGCCATTCTAATCTCGCTTAGACTGACGTCCGGGATATCATCGGAATAGTGTCGGATAAGACTTGCTCTTGGATCGTTACTCACACTTGCGTGTGGCTCCAACGATGATGTGTACAGCTGCCCATAGAACCTCTCAATCTCACTCAAAATCTCAGGTGTCCCGGAAACGATGTTGCCACACTCAGTCTTCAGCTTTGACAGTTGGCTCTTTCTGGCAGACAGATCTCTGGCAAAGACTTTGGAGCCCTGGTTCCGCTCGATCGCTTCTTTAATACGAGAAGTATTAAAGTTGCGTAAGTCTCGCCGCATGCATTTGGAGATCTGTCTGTTCAGTTGCCTGTATGCTGTCAAATCTGTTGACGATTGCAGCCTCCTATATATATATATATATATATATATATATATATATATATATATATATATATATATATATATATATATATATATATATATATATATATATATAAATTACGTGTTACGTTCTTTGTCCGCGATGGACTCCCTAAACTACTTAACCGATTTTGATCAAATTTGCATATGATGTGCAGTTTGGTCCAACTTGAGAGATAAGATAGTTTTCTTGCCATGAGTGACCCACAATTTTTTTTGCGAATTTAAGGATTTTTAATAGAACATGACAAAGAGTCGTCGAAAAGGGCAGAACAACGTCTGCCTGGTAAGCTAGTATACTAATATAATTAATAATAAACTTTCGAAGATCTATAAGGCTGTCTCGACAACGTAGAAACTAAGATGTTATTGAACAAACTAATAATATCATTACTATTTTTAAATCTAGATGTCTTCAAGGGGCTTCGTTTAAATTTATCCTATTATAATGTGAAATACATTTACGTCATGATAAAATATAATTAATGAAATTATGTCTTAATGCTTCTAGATGTAACAATATCTTGCTTATATCTAATAATTGCGTCCTTCCTATTAAAACTCAGTTCATCGTCTTAGTTTTAATCTCATTTTGGCGGGATACAAAAAAGTTTTTTTTTGGCTGGTATTTTCGTCTAAACTATGCGGATTATGACAAAAAACGAAAGACCACACAAATAGTTTGCATAAAAAAACTATTGACAAGTAAAATATACAATACACAATCCAATTTCCCTTTACATATTTGAGAGCTAATTTGAAATATCGTGTTTCGTTGGAAAATGAATCTGCGTCGTGAACATTTTCTCTCGGTGATTTTTTACGATTTAAAATGTCGCCTAAAACCGAACGAATCTTTTAATAACCCTTATAGGGCATTGAATATTATAAAATATTTTTTATTCAATATTGATCACATGCATGTAATTCTTATTGAAAGTAATTTTTTACTTTACCGCTGGTTCGAAAAAAAAACCTCTGTCCTGGGAAGAACCAGCAAGAAACCCAGTGCGATGTTTTATTATTAAATTTTACGAAATGAAAGGTTGTACAAAAAGTTTACAAAATTTATTTTAGAAACAGCTTGGAAGCGACCACCTCATTCTCAGGGGTTATTTATATTCCCATTTATGAATGAAGGTAACCATGTACTACATGTGCTTAAACACTAAAAATTAATCACACTGATTCACTTTATTTCGCTCCGAAGCTTCGCTTGTCTCGCCAAATACAATACTTCCCCGATCGCACCTTGCAGCGCCTATAAATACACATTAACACCGAAATATCCAGAACATTCAAGTAAATACGCGCGCCAATCGACTAAGCATCGAAAGTTCGAGTGTCGGGCTTCTAGAAGCTTAGTTCTTTGTTTCGTTACTAGATGGCGCTGTCGGTTGAAAGATTATTGATGTCATTTTCTGGAAAGCTCCCCTCGCTCTCGTCCCCGACACTAGATGGCGCTAGTGCCGGGTACATGACGTCGACTTAGGCGCGTAACACTGAAGAAAGAAGTGGTCGTCCTTTAAAGACTGTTATGGACGGAAAAGTGCTAGCAGTGAGAGATCACGACTATAATACACTACAACGAATTACGTATGAAATATTCCGCATATATTTCACTTTGAATCGGAAATCGTTTTCGCGATTTACTCGAACACCTTCCAAGATGTGCTCTGATGGAGGTGGAGGTGGAGGTGGACGGTAAGCGACTCAGAAACAACCAGAGCTATGTATCACCGCACCCCAAAGTCTGTCGGAACGCACTCGTTCGCGGAAACAGCAAATACAGGAAGCTGCTAAAAGTAGATCACTGACTAGCCGACCAACTTGCGACGGCCTTACCAAGTAAGGTTTCTTTGCTCGATATCGAAGGCATGTGTGTATATAAACAATTTAACTAACACTAGTACAGTAATAAATGATGTAATAAGATAGTGATTTATTGAGATATAAAGTGTTTTAAATATTGCACAAGGCGAAGAAATGATGTACTAGCGATCCGTCAACCATTTAGAGATCCATTCGAACACACAAAAAAATTCATCAAAATCGGTCGAGCTGGTTTTTTGTTTCAGCACGACTGACGGAAAATTGATATTAATTTGTATAAAGAGATTAAAAACCAAAAACTCGCTTGAAGTGTTTATTTGGAAATCTTAATATTAAACTCGGTACATTTGTCCAAAACATTAATAGATTGCATTAAACATAATCTATGTGTTATTTTCAAAGTGCAAATCGGCCATGTGTTATAGGCGTCCACAGCTTCTTCAGGTGATGAAAATCTCTGTCCACGCAATTTATTCTTTATTTTAGGGAAATTATAGAAATCATTAGGGCTTAGGTCGGGGCTATACGACGGATGGTCTAATAATTCTATGTTTTCTTGCTATAAAAACTCTTTTGTTCTGTGTGCGGTGTGAGAACTCGCATTGTCGTGATGGAGGATGCGGCGGTTGCTGCTCTCTTTACGGAGTTCAGAAACGACCTGTGGCAAACAAATGCTAGCATACCATTCTCCATTAAGCGTTCTTTGTCCCTCAAGAGGAATAGTCGTAACATGGCCGGGACAAACGTGGCCACCATTTTTTTTTTGCAACACTTCATGAACGAACAATTTTTGTTGGCTTTAACTCATTTTCGAACACCCGAACTCGTGACTGGTTTTTTGTTTCGGGTTCGTACGCGTATATCCAGGATTCGTCACCTGATACGATGTTGTATACAGCATTTGAGGATCCTGCGTAGAATCTTTCGAGAGTTCTGACGCACCAAGTAACGCGAGCCACTTTTTGCTCTTCACAGAGCGAATGCGGTATTCATCGGGAAAACAACTTTTTTACACCTAATTGTTCATGCAAGATTGTTTGTATTTGACTCATGCCAATGCCTAAAGTTGCCTGAATTTCGCGGTATGTCATATGTCGATCTTCCTCAATCAGTTTACGCACAGCATCAACGTTTTCTTGGGTGACTGCAGTTTTTGGACGACCTTGACGGGGATCATCACTGAGCTTGACACGTCCACGTTGAAATTCAGCAAACCAGCGATAAATTGTGGTTTTGGATGGGGCTTCATCACCAAATGCAGAAATCATCCGGTAAACACACTGTTTTTGTGTTAAAACACTTCGAAAGTCATAATAAATCATCGCTCTTGAATGTTCTGAGTCAATTCCATTTTCTCAACGACTAAACAAGTTTGACAAAAGCTTATGACAAGACCGAGAATCTTTTTTTAAATAAATATATGGTATTCGATTTTTAAAACCAAGGAGTTTTCAATTAAAAATATTTTAATATGACAGGAACAATGGAAATATTCCAATCCCGATACTTTTAGTGCAGCCTAGGTAAAGTACAATATACTAACTAAAAATATAACTTTCCTAAAAATTAGTTATATTTTATATTAAGTAGATTTCAAATGGGTAAACCTAACTGCGGATATACAGAAAGAAGAAAAAAGTCAAAAATGTGTAAGAATATTTTTTAAAGAATAGCCAAATTTTAAACTTAACTTCAAATATATAAATAATGATATAATTTTATTGCAGTTTTTGAAAATACGGGTAAATAAGGTTTCTACTTTTATTTGAAATTATCCTAAATTGAATAATATATGGGCAACAACGTTTAATTTTGCCTACCGATCGATTCTTACGAATGTACGTACACCCAAGCAGTAAAACCACTACGTACCACGCATTTTAAATTTTAAAGATTTGAAGGACAGAACGTTTGAGATTTTTCAGATTAATCTTTTATTACCATTTGCCTATATTACTTATTCTGAACTTTATCTGTAAATTTGGCCGGCTATTGCAAAATAACCCTGTGTATACATACACTAAAAACTGAAAAACTTTTATTTACAACGCAACTTTTCAATGAAGATGACACTATGACCTGTGTGACATAAAAGTTCACTTAATTTCCAACTAACGACGTCTGTTAGGTGTAAGAATATTATCACCGTTAAATTTATCTGTAATATAATATGATATAATATACATAATATATTATTAATGTTGAGAATCACATTCGCTTGTGTAATAAATGAAGATTCAATGTTTTGTTTTTTTTTTCAATTATATTGCCTCGACGCCTTTACTGCAAATTAAATTTTTTGAAGTCTTGTGAAAAATATCGACAAGTATTCTAGAGTTGACAGTTTCCATATTTTAATTCAAGATTTATCTTGCCTCTAGATGATTTAATATGCCTTAAGTTTGTTTGCCTTGATATTACAACAGGCAGATGTCTCCCAAAGATATAAAAGTAAAGTAAAGTTACAGCTTATATACGTCCCACTGCTGGGCACATGCCTCCCCTCATTTCTGAGAGGGTTTTAGGGCAAGGAAGTGTCCGCCACGCTGCCCCTGCGTGTTGGCGAACTTCACATGTCATTGGCTGTAGCTTCTGTGGAAGATATCGACAACTGTCTGAGGGCTCGACAGCTTCCGTATTGTAATTCAAGATCTATCTTTCATCTGTATGTTTAATGTTTTGAGTTGTTTGCCTTGGTATTACAGCAAGCATACGTCTCACAAAGAAAAACCATCAAAATAGTCGAAGTCCGTCTGCCATTAAAAGATTAAAACACTACCATTAAACACTGACGATTCTATTTAACGTTAGATTACTCAGGTGTCATTTAAAAGTTCTTTCTCAAACGTTATTTTTTAAGTAAGCTTATATTTAGGGATGCCTCGATACGCCTTTTTGCCGATACGATATCGATACCGACGCTCTTATAAAAATATCGGCGAGACCGATACCGATATGCTTATTGAATTCAAAAATAAAGGTAAAATAAATAAAACACAAGTCAAATTTTTTAATTAATATGAAAAGAGCGAATAACAGGACAAACTAAATAAAACCGTTTAAAACTATAGAAAGGTTGAGACTATTAATAGTATTTAGAATTATTATTAACGTTGATGAGATTTTTGTATAAAAAACAAAGTACATATCCTTAAGTTTTGTGGAGAAAAGTGATTTCGCTAATCTGTTTGAATAAGACCGGTGGTGGAAAATAGTCTCTCAGATGCGACAGAACTCATTTGGAAACTAGAGTACTTCTGCGCCATTTTTTCAAGTTTGGGTATAAGACGATATTGCGCTAGAAAACGAACGGATCTTCGCCTTTCGATATATTAGAAGAGTCTAGGTAGAGAGATACCTTCTTCTTTGAGACAATTACAGCTCAAAGTAGACAGGGGAAACAAGGAAACAAGATATAGCACAGCATAGTTAGTTCGTGCCTAGTTTACAAGATAATAGATTTTAAAGTGCGAAATTTTAAAAGTATCGTTGAATCGGCCATAAAAATATCGCCAATGCCGATATATCGGCAAACTTCCAAAATCGCTGATATATCGGTATCGGATGCATCTCTACTTATAATAGAGTAGTTAGCACTAATGATGATGATGTTTCCTGTTTGAATCAGAAACTTTTTTGTTCAATGTAAAAAAGATGACAGGGAGGACTTATCCTGTTACCGCCCAATTGCTATGACTTCTATATTTTCAAAAATTATAGAAAAAGTAATTTATAAGAATTTGTATAATTACTTAGAAAAATTCAATATTTTTGCAAAAGAACAAAAAGGCTTTCGTAGAAACAAATCTATTAATGTAGCAATTTATGAATTTTTATACCAAGTATTTACAAATGGTGACAGAAAACTACCAGTGACAGCCCTATATATGGCCATTTCGAAGGCTTTCGATTTTGTCAGGCATGACTTGTTAATTATAAAATTAAATAAATACGGTGTAAGAGGCAAGACACTTGATCTTATAAAATCCTACTTGACAAACAGGATTCAAATTACTCAAGTATCACGGATTTGTCCAAAGACTAAAAATGAATATATTTATTGGTCCTATCCTCGATCCTCAAATTTTGGTTTTCCTTAAGGAGGCGTCCTTTATTGTTCTTAGTATATATTAATGATTTACCTAACAGCGTAAGCTTTCCTATGACTCTATTTGCAGATGATAGCTCTATGGTGTTTACGTGTACAGACATAAATAATTATGAAAATGAAATTAATAACAGTCTGAAGAGTATAATTAGCTGGCTTAAGTCAAATAATTTAATAATAAACTTTAAAAAGACCCAAATAATGAATTTTTATCAACGAAAATAGCCCCTTGATTTACTTAACATTAATTACGATGGTGAGACGGTTAGTGAAGCCAAAGCAGCAGAATTCTTAGGTCTTTATATTGACAACAACTTAAAGTGGGAGACTCGTACAGAATATATTTGCAAAAAGTTAAACCAATTTTCATACGCTTTACATGTATTATCCAAAGTAGTTAATGAAGATGCTTTACGGACGGTATAATATTACGGCTTCGTATCTTCTTCTACTGTGCGCTACAGTATAATTTTTTGGGGCAATGCTACAAGGCGCGAAGATATATTTAAAGCACAAAAAAAGTGTGTGCGTGCTATTGCAAGTATATCGAGTACAGAAAGCTGTAAACCACAATTTAAAAGATTTAAGTTAGTGACGTTTCCCGCAATGTATATTTATGAAGTACTGTATGCAATGTACATTTGTAAAAACTAATCCTGAAATATTTAATGATTACCCAATAATGAACAATCGACTTAAAAATAAAATTCATACAATTTCATCAAATACAGCTTTACTTAGAAAAAGCGTTATCGGTATATTATCTAAAATCTATAATAAGGTTCCATCTATGTTTCATGAAACGGAAAATATTCATAAATTTAAAAAAAGAATTTAGAACATTTCTAATTGAGAAATGCTACTCGATTGACGATGAATATTTAAGTGACGCATCAGTAGGCATATTATAACGCCATTGCATAAAATATAATTCATTTGATTTTTGATTAGACAATATATTATTGTAAATATCCATTCTAATTAACTATTACATCATTGTTGAATTTTCTCATACAATTATAATATAAATAATAAAATGAAATAATTGTGAAATGTAATATTTTTAATTGTAACTGTAATACGAGTATTTGTATACCTAAGGGTTGAATGCAGCGAACATATTTATATAACATATACATATAAGATCTATTCTGTCTCATTACCTGTATTCACAAATAAATAAATTTGAATTTAGATTAAAAAAAAATACTTATTGAAAGTCACTTTTTTCATTTACCACTGGTTGGAAAAAAAACCTCTGTCCTGGGAAGAACCAGCAAGCAACTCTGCGGGACCATTTTTTTTTATATAAAATAGTCCCGTAGTTTTAAACACTTACTAGACATTAACATGCCGTGGTAGCTCAGATGGTTACCGCTCGCTGTAAATTTCACAGTACGCGAGCAACCCGGGTTGGATCCGCGCCGGCACTAATTGTTAATTGCAATTTTAAGTGCTGTATACCACATGCTCGGCGGTAAAGGAAAACGTGAGGGAACCTGCATATCGAGAAATAAGAAAAAATTTTTGAAGACATGTGAAGTTGGCCAACACGCGATAGGGCAGCGTGGATATTTCCTTGACCTAAAACCCTCTCAGAAATGAGAGGAGCCCTGTGCCCAGCCCTGGGTCGTATATAGCCTGTTACTTATATTGCCGAAAAAAGCGTAGTCCTTTTAAATTATGATATCTCGGTATGCGTGTGTCGCGGACCAACAGGTTGGCATGAAGCTTATAAATTTAACGGACGTAATTTTTTTTGAGGAAAAGCGTATTAAGCACGTCCTTAAATTATTATGTTTATCATTTAAGCGGCCACCCGTATTAGTTACTTTAGTGATGGTCGCTTAATTGCCACGTGCCACGGATTAATCGATTTTAAGAAAAAAAAACTTGTTTGCGTATTAATTAGTATAACTCATTAAAGATACAAGTTCCCGTAATGAGTCTAATTTAAGTGGCTCTCACGATGCCACTGTACCTACTAATCGTGGAAATATTGTGTAAGTATAATCTAAGTGAGTGTAACAAAAATATGGTTAACGTACCTAATTACAGTATTGCGGGAATATCGGCCGTATAAGATTATGTATTTGTCGGCAACGCAACACCAAGTTCTCTGGAGTTGCAGTTGTCATGAAACAAAAACAAAATTTTTTTATTCAATATGGATTGTAAACAATACTTATTGAAAGTCACTTTTTCATTTGCCGCTGGTTCGCAAAAAACACCTCTGTCCTGGGAAGAACCAGTAAGAAACACAGCGGGACTATATTTTTTCAAATAATTGCTTACAATCATGTTACGTTGCAATTAACAACACAAAACAAATTAGAAATAGCTTGATAGCGATCACCCTTCCCAGGGGTTATTATCGTCCATAAATTCCTTTGTGGCCGTGGAAGGAAAAGGGGAGATCTCCCGCCGGGCAAGGTGTTCTGCCCGGGGAGCGGCCAACACTCCGAGTGATAGTTCGGAGAAGTTCTATATATACTGTCTATGATTCGGAATGTTAATAGCGCGATTTAGGCTTCGGTGTGTTTCGGTGTGCTAGTGGCGCGACGACAACGCCGCTACACCTTAATATTACAATAACCCTTTTTATACAAACTTAGTTTAATAAAGTTTTTGAACTTTGTGTATGACAAATTTTGTATATTTTCTGGGATTTTGTTGTAAAAGCGCATGTATCGCTCCAAGAATGAATTACTGACTCGGTGGAGTCGAGTAACTGGTAGATAGGCGGCGATAGCATAGTAAACTGTGAGAGCCTGACACTATTTCGTTCGGGCCGACCCATTCGTGCTGCGGTGTGGCTTTACAACGTAAAAATAAAAATATAATCATTAAACAAGAACAAACGCTTACGAATGCTGCAGATTATACAATAACAATTGTTCAAATGAGGTAATGGATCTAATGTTAAATTATAATATCAAAACACAAAAACGTGATTTCAGATCGTGTACCCGGCATGGGAGCGGCGCGGCGCTCACAACATTCATGTAATACGAGAATGACAATCCGTTTCTATAAACTGTGGACTATCCCGCTTATTATCGATTTATTTGAAAAAGGGTAGATAGGCGTTTGTTAAGCTAAGTCAGTCCGTCTCACCATCTTCAACTACATTACCACTTACCACCAGGTGGGATCATAAAATACTATCATACATACATAATAGAACGGGGGAGTGGGCGGAGCCCGTGTAGCCACTAAAATGTCACTAACACGTCAATTCACACGTATAAATGTCAACACGATATGTGTTTTGACGTTACAATCGTTTCCGAATTTCCCAAGCAAATTATTTAGAAAATGCCAAATTGCACGCTATTTACAAATAAATATGTATTAAAATCTGTCTGTCAATACAGCGAATCGAGGTAGTAGTGATAATTCGACGTTATTGCTTTTATGTGTGCTCCCGGCGACGCCTATCGTTGTACAAAATAAGGTTGACAGCCATTCTATTGTGTATTATAGTATTCTATGGGTGGGGTAGTATTCAAGCATAAGTTTCGTTAAAAAGAAACCTGAAACAAGAAGATAAGTTAGTGTTTTCAGTTTTAGTTCATAAAACATTTATACGTGGTAGAGCCACGCTGCAGCTCTATTATGGTTGTATCACTAATGGGTCGGTTCGACCGGGGTAGGACTATGTTCCCACAGAATACCAGCGTAAAATAGTAGCTTAATGCTGCTGTTTCGTAAGTTTAGTGTACAGAACCGGAGACTTTTTACTCGAAACGAGGCATTCCATTTTACTTCTCAGGAATAACAACTGCAGATGGCATTTTGAAACTTAATTGAGGGTAAATGTAGATGTCAATGGCTCACAGTATCCACTTATCAACAGGTGGACCGTATGCTCGTTCGTAGCCTTTATTCTATAAATAGGATACTAGCTTAATAGATAGTACCTACCTTTTTATTCTTCACTTGAAAACGCCTACAATGTATTCGGAATTTTTTTTTTGTCGCAAGCTTGAAACATATCTGGGTTTACACATGTTCTGTAATCCTTAGCAACCAAACTGCATAAACAGCTCGATTCATATGACATGTTTTTAGTTGTTGATATATTTGCGATGATACGGTTTTATTGATATTTTTAACCGACTTCAAAAAGGAGGAGGTACTCTATTCGACTGTATTTTCTTTGTGTCTTATCTCAGATCTTTCTTCCGAATCGATTTTGATGATTCCTTTTTGTTAGATAGCTGGTGCTTCTCATGTTAATTTAATTAAGATGTGACCAGTAGTTTTTGAGTTATTCTTAATAATGCGTATTTAATTGACTTCGAATAAATTGGTGATGTTCTCATGCTATTTATATTGAAGTCGTTTGTACAACATTTTTAATTTTAACACTTGTTATTGCGGTAGACACTTGATGAAGCACTTGAGTATTGACATTAGCCGTTAATTTTTTTTAGTGGTAGGATTTGGTGAAGAGAAATCATAAACTAAATATAAAACTTCTTAATCAGCCTATAGAAATCCATTGCTAGATATACCTTTGATGCTGTTTCCCGTCGCGGGTCTCTGGAGTATTTATTACGTCCGGCGTAAACAAGATGATTATACCGCCATCTGTTGGAAGCCATACGATCTCACAGCCGCCTCTTACGATACTTGTAGGACGAAATTGCATTTGATTCTCCTACACGGCCATCACACACTTGGATAGAAGATAAGTAAATGCTGTGCCCTATAGACACCTACATTTATCCATTATTAGGAATCAAAGTTCAGATGCGTTGGCACTTTTGAGGACTTAGATGAAACGCTTCGTTACCAATAAAATGATCTACGGTTCTCGCACCTTTGAGGAGATAAATTGAAACGCTTTGTTACCATTAAAATGTGTTTCCGGTTCTCGTCATATGAAACAATGGCATTACTTACCACGTTCGACTAAAATCTTAAGTGATATTGTGATTTAGATGACGACTAAGATGATTAGGCCGATGTCGATCACGGCGACAATCTTTGAATAATTTCGGAAGCTGTCAACTGCGTAGATATATTGGTCGCTGTTAATTTTCTCCCATATAATTTTGTTTTCTGAAAAGCCTCTTGACTGTCTCTCCACTGCGACTCAATTTGTTGTATATGAGTCCCGTCCTCAGCCACAAATGGATTGGGTTCGAGTGATTAACTTTTTTTAGGGGTGTATCTGTGTTAAAGAAAAACAAAATGACATTTGCGTTTCGTTTTATGCAATTTTAGTGAAATTTATTTTTATCATAATTATTTCACAAGGCATTTCTCAAATCCAAAAACAGTGTAAAAGGTTCGAGCTTAACCCTGACAAACCCTCTAAATTGAAAACAAAATTAAAAAATTAAGTATCGGACGTCTACTTCATAATACTAGAGCAAAGCGTTTCGCTAAGCAATTTTAGTGATTTTTTTTATCGTAATTAATTCAAAACGCATTTTCGACATCTAAAAACCATGTAATAGGTTCAATCTTAACCCTAACAAGCCTCCTAGACTAAAACATTATTAAAATCAAGTACCGGATGTCTATAGTCAACCCGAAGTAGCCCACCCATACACCCTACTGCTTGACAGCCGAAGCTCTCGACTTACTTATAACACAAAATCTAACTTAAAACATTAAATTTCACAAATTAGAGGGCGGGTGCATTGCCAGTTAGTGTTTTGACTGTGCGATTATCACTTGTCCAGTTTGCTGATTATAGGGAAATCTGCCTTTGCATAATGTAAACGTTATAAAAAACAAAGCCAAGTGCAAGTCTACCAGATTTGTTTCTAAAACTGGTTTCAATTTGTTTTTTTTTTTAACTCGCGAAAGAAAGAAAAACTCCTTTATTTTGGTCATCGCTTACAGACTGACAACATAACGAATCGATGTTCTTAGTAGTTTTTTTTTTAAATAAACAAGTAAAATCTTATTTATAAAATAAGCGTGACAAACAGGTACAGTGTCCAATTGAGAGTAAGTGGATTCTGTGATCCATAGACATCCCCATTAAGGATCGAAATGCAGACGCGTTGTCACCCCTGAGGATTTCATGGAATGTCTTCTTTATTTAAATAAATTATACTTAGTACATAATATAAATAATTTTCAAATTAACTTTATTCTATCTAATTTATTTTTTTAATTTAAAAGTTTAAATGTAACACTTAAAAGCTAAGGGTACATTAATTTCTACTCAGTGAGCTTTAAACCTCACATTTTCTTTTTCACGTGGGGGGAAGAGGAGCTGTTAAATATTTTAACTAAGTTTTTAATTTAGTCACAAACGTATCGCAAAATATGTGGTTTAGCTGGGATCTTTAAGCGGCTCAAGATTTCGCAATCGATATCAGCAGTCGCCCTGAAATTAAATACTATAGCAAGCTGCAAAGCTATTATACTCGTTTTTAACTTGTTGAAATACCTCTTTCCTAAGTGTAAAATTAATTCAAGGACGGACGCTGTTACACTCATAATAAGCTTCAACTGGCTATAAACTACTTTATAAATTTCTTCATCGAATGCAATCGCGATCGGTTGATAATCCGAATGCAATGTCTGTGTGGATGTCAAAATCGTGGTGACTTTATGTAACATTGTTTCGCAGGCGCTGCGGTGGGGGAGTGCAGGCCTGCGCAAGCGCAGCGTCGACAGCCTCAGGAAAAGATCAGGTCAGTGTTTATTTCCTTCTTCATTCGCGCTTCAATCGTAGACGCGAGCGGACGTATGCTATCTCCGCTGTGTGACTGTGTTTTATGTGTTTTTAGGAACGTAACTGTGGTTTTTAAGTACAAATTGTGCTGAAGGGAATAAATAAACCTTGGACTTGAGTGACGTGTATATCGAGTGAGTAATTATTGGGTAATCGACCGTTGTTTTGTTTTTGTTACATCAATATTCTTAGCAGTGCTTTGTTTACTTGTCCTAATGATTAATGAGGTTCACGGTTAGGGTCAATTTGTATTAAATTAACATTATTTTTTGATTACGGATACAACATGAACATTATTGTTTGATACGTGTGTGCATAGCAGTTTTTGTTGTTATCACCAGCTGTTTGATACGTGCATTTAACATAATAATTAATCATCATCATCAATCTGTGAAGTCCTTGCACTTCTTTCGTTTTAAATAGAATTTGCCTTAATCGTCTTATTTGGCAAGCGAATGAACGCAGTTAGGGTTACCAGATGACAGAAGTTTGCCTGACATGTCCGGAATTTTAGCCCTCTCTTAAGGAAACGATAAATTTGAAAATGTTAGGAATTTATAAATATAAAGAGAAAAATATAAGAAATACAAATTAAAATATTTCTTAAACAATTTAATCACAAAAAAAAATAAATCAAATCTGAACAATAACATTGTTTCATTCATCTAATCTGATTCGTACATTTTATTGCTGAATATTGCGCACTTTGATTATATACCTGATTGCGCATGTGTCAAGCACATGCGCGAGTTTTTTTTTTATAATAAATGTTTTGATGCCTCCTCGTCAATGTCAGCAAAGTTTATTAAAAAGTTAGGGATTTTGCCAGGAAAGCTGATTTTCGGTTCTGGTAGGCCTAATCCCAGTACTAGACTTCTCGCACCTTAAGACGACACATCGAAAACGCTATCGCCGTACTGATCCGAGTGAATACTTAATTTCTATAAAAACTTGAAGAATTCGTCATAAGGTCTAAAATAGCGTAGCGCCCGCGACGATTAAAAGCGCTTAGAAATTGTCAGAATCTTAAAATATATTTTGTAAAAATTATTGATTTAAGTAATCAAAATAATGAGCAAGTAAATTATGAATATTGATGTTATGAATATATTTGAGTGATTCCCAAGCATATAGATTAAGTAATTTCGTTATAATTTCAACTATTGTGATTTTTCAGAGGTGTTTTCGCAAATAATTATGATCGAGTCAAAATTATACAATCGTGTTTTTGAACAATCAAATTCAAGATAAAGACATGAATTTACCTACATCAAATTTCACTTTCGTTAGTGGTGTCATAGTCCTATACTATTCGATGAAAGGAGGTGCATTTTTTCACGGTGTCGCCTTAAACAGTGTTGCACGTCGCTGGTCTGGAAAATTTTACGTCTGACGTAGACGTGATGGTATACCGCGGTATGGTATATCACGGGACGAAAAGGGAAAAAAAGGGGTGATTGAATGCTCCTTTGCTATCACTACACGACAGAATGTTTAGTTCACTAACTTTAGTTATCATACAATTTTATTACTTACTATGCAAAGTGTGTTGCGAAATGACACAACGTACATAATTTTTTTTAATAATTACTTTGTTTTGACTTGTATTCGACTATAAACACTATTCAGCGTACATAATCAACGTTTGTTATGTAGATAACGGCAGTAATATGTGGGAATTCGTAGATTTTGTATCAAGTAATATTATATTGATATACATATAATGTATTGTTGTCTAGGCTACAATTCTGTGTATATAAAATTTTTGTAACAAGTATAAGTATTTTTGTAATGTACACAATTGCTTATTACATTAAGGTAGTAAACGAAATAAAAGTTTTTTGAATTCATATTTATTTTATAAAAGAATAATAAACGAGGTAATAGTCTAATTGATGATAAACATTACTTGCAGCCCGTGCACATCCGCTACCAACTTGACAAATCACTAGTTCATTTGTCACTTGAAATGCCATACCGGCTCTTATTATACAGGTTTTCTATACATTTCAAACTAGAACAAAGGTGTTGGTTGCTTCTTGACAGAAAAAGAACTGGAGCGATGCGGGTTTTAAGGCTGTTTTATCTGCTTTGGTTCTTTGTTTAGTCTTAATCTATCTCAGTCTCAATAAAATAAACAAGATTCTAAGGATTTTGTTGATAACTCTGAAGTAAAAAGACAATATTATAATGATATAAGTGGTCTAGGAAATTGTTTTGTGGCAATCCCCGAGGGAGGCTCTGAGGAATTGTTCGGACTAATTCCAGCCGCACAATGTCATCATCGCACATTGCGACGAAACTCGCAATACCATCCGTACCATCTGGATGCCTGGCGGTCCACCACTGTGCGATTTAAAAGAAGTTTTCTTCCTCGCACAACTTCCTTGTGGAATCGATTACCACCAGAGATTTTTAGGGACCTTCAAGAAGAGAGCCTACTCCTATTTAAATTTACGCATCTGCAATTTTCCTGGTGTTGCGGTTGTTCATGGGCGGCGGTAATCACTTACCATCAGGTGAGTCGTAGGCTCGTTTGCCCTCTCTCCTATAAAAATGATGATGGTAGTGGTGTTCTAGATCTAGTTGTAGAGTTCTGTATACGAGTTTTGTGGCATTTTTGGGTGGGCCTATCTGTGGACTTGTAAACTTCGTATATTGGATGAACGAGTTTACTTCTTTACCAAAATTTAATATACTAATACATATAATGATGATGATAAAGACAAATTTTCTATATCATCATCGTTATATTAGTATATAAGTATTGATGAGATTGAATTCGCAATCTATCAAAAGTCATAAGATATTTCTAGCATTTACCGTAGTTTCCTCTTACGACACCCACGAGATGAAATGTTCCAATGGATTGAATTGGAATGGATTATCTTATACCATTTCATTTCTTCGCGGCCGTGCAAGTCGATACGGAAGCGTCAAGATTCTTTCATCTGTCGCTATATTGGTTGCGTTTACTTCCCCTGTCTGTCACAATTTCAGCCCAAACATAATCTTATCTACTAATTATGTACAATGTAGAGCCATGCTGCGGTTATATTAGTGGTATAGTTGTAGCACAAATGGGTCGGATCAACCGGGGAAGCACCACGCACTCACAAAATACCAGCGTAAAATAGCAGCTTAATGCTGGCTGTGTTTCGTTCGTTGAGTGTATAGAACCGGAGACCCTTTTTACTAGACAAGAGGCATTCCATCTCAGTCCTCACGGGTGACAACGCATCTGCATTTTGATTCGTAATCGAGGATAGATGTAGATGTCTATGAGCCACAGCAATTATTTACCATCAGGTAGACTGTGTGCTCGTTTGTCACCCTATCCTATAACAAAAATCTGTCGCTATACTGGTTACGTTCACTTCGACTGATTGTCACAATTTCAGGCCAAACTTAATCTTGTCTACTAATGCAAGTGTGTTTCGTATTGTAAGTGATAATAAGCGCAATTGTTATTGGTATCGAGGCCTTCCATGTTTGTTCTCAGTGTTGTTCAGGCAACGTGCTTGGATTTTGATTCTTATTCGAGAATAGATGGAGCACATCATCTACTACTATTAGCATGTATCATGTGTTCTTTTTTCACTCTCTCTTGAATAAAAAATATCGGTTTGATCCAATCTGTATGCGCTTTTTCCACCTGTTCAGATCATTAGCAAGTTCCAAGTCAAAAACAAAATGTGCTTTAAATTAATAAAAGATATTTGCAACATAAGATTCTGTACGTTCTAAGTTCAAATCCGATAGCTGCAATTTTCCACTATTACTAAACAATTGTGTTATTTATGAGATAGCAAAGTTTTTACATCGGATTGTTTCCGGCTACTTGATACTTACATAACATTAAATTGATGGAATCCCAGTCAAAATTACGTTGTGTTGGAAGACCGCAGGCTACTGATTACTGGTTGTTTGTCTAGATCCGTTGTTGTCTTAGCAGTTAAATTACCGCGTTTAATCAGTCGGTTTACTATGTCCTGGGTTCGAATGTCTGATCTGAATTTGATTTGTTTGCCGCCGCGTCTATATCACTGTGTTTTCTCAGCCTTACGCACGTGTAAGTTGAGTAAGCAAAAATATCGACCCGTTTTGTTTGTCTTTGAAGCATGAATAAGTTATAATATTGGGACTAATAACTGTCTATCACTTTTTGTGTATTAAACTTGCCTATTATATATATATATATATATATATATATTTATATATATATATATATATATATATATATATATATATATATATATATATATATATATATATATATATATATATATATATATATATATATTGTTTCTGCCGCCTCACAACGGAAGGTATCCATAAGAATCGTGAGGATAAAAAGGCTTTCATGCAATGACAGAGCTATATTGACTTTACTTTTACTCAGGCTGAGATCTATAGACCGCATTTTGACTTTACTCAGACTTTCCTTACGTAAAACTTACCTGAGTATATGCTTAGCATAATCTTTGATTCTGAATTTATAGTTGTATCGGGCTAGGATTAAAAAGCTTATACAATACCGATAAAGTTATTATTTAAAAATCGAAAACATTCCAAATTTTATTTCATAAATAAGTTATTATTACATTTCTGGATAAAATTGCTGAATTTTTGGAAGGAGACGGATGAAAAGACTGCAAAAGTCATAAAAAAGAAAGAATATTTTAAGAAATCCGAAATAAGTTTGATATTACGTAAACAGAAAATGGATTAATGTTATTTAAAACTGGAAGATCGCCTAAAACTACCTATTTAATGTTATAAATAATTAGAGTAACTTAAAAACAAGAATTTAAATTTAATACGGTGGTTTTGTTTAAAATCTTGAGTTTTTCGTAATCGTAGTCGTCGATTTCGTTGACTTGGGCTTTGCTAAACGTGCACTCAGGAAGACTTAAGTTAGCTATAAATACCGACATTGTCTTTGGTCGAAAGTAAAGTCTGAGCAAAATCAAAGTACGATCTATAGATTTCAGCCTTAGAAAGGTAATGTAGTTAGGCTGCCTCTATACGTTCCACTACTGAGACATTATCCTACCGCGCTCTTTCAATGCATTTTGCTGGACTCCGTATGCCCCCGAAATACGAGTATTTTATTTCTCAAACATGCAGGTTTCCTCACGATGTTGTTATTCTCCGCCGAGCACTTGTTAAATCAGTACTTAAAATTGCAATCACCAATTTGTTTTGTGCCGGCGGTTATTGAACCCGGGTAGCTTGAGTACTGTGACATTAACGACGAAAGCTTAGCGCCTAAGTAAAAAGTTTCTGTAAATCCTAATTTGGAACAATAAACATGATTACTTTGTTTGTGTATTGAATTTTTTTTGTCATGTGGTATATTATCTTAGCTAACATAAGAGTAGAAGTGAAATGCTCTAAAGTTAAAATTTGGTCATTCATTTATTTGAACTTCCAACACAAAATTTGTTTACGTATGATGCAGAGATATCAATAGTTTAATCAAGAAGCTACCTAAAGCCCCGGATACACTAGGGGACATTTTGTCCCGCAACATGACGCACCTACGTGACGATGCAACGTTGCACAGTGACCCGCAACGTGGTCTGCAACATTAATTTACGTGATGCGGGACGTGTTGCATGTTCCCGCTCCGAGAGCGAACGCACATGTCCCGCGTCGATTTCGCGCCATTTTGTTAATGCAATGGCAAGTCTAATATGAAGCCCAACAGCGCAGCGTTCCGTAGTCCGTAGTATTGTATCCTGTTTCGCTATAGAAGATCTGATCATTTGTAGTGAAGTTTCAGAATCAAATATTGACATTTGAGTTAAATTCACAAAAGACCCATCAGACATTCGCAGATCACTTAAAGTATTAATTCTTATTTCTTTTTTCTTGTTGTAGTAAGAAATTCCGCATCCACTACCTTCTTTTTCGCTTACGTTTCAGTTCCGAAGTAAGTTCTAAGTACGCAGTACTAATTACCACAACCTCCTCGGACTACATTCCTATAAACATTGACTAGTGTGGCCTGCAAAATATTCCGCGGCATATGTCTCTCAGGACATTCCACGTAATTGAAAACATGCCGCTCCTTTTGTCCCCAAGTATATCCATTATCCAAGGCTTAATATAAACAAGGAATTCTATTTCTTACATGGACACACCATCCAATTGAACTAATAATATAAATTTTATCGCGTTTCAGTATTCAAGTTTCTGATGTTATAAGCTACGCTGATCAGTAGTGCAGCGAGGGTAGGCGGGGAACACTAATGTTACGAGTACGTCCGTGACTGTGAGGAGATAGGTATTTCCACCTCTGATGACTAATAAAAATGAAATGCCTCATTATCGGTAAAAAGGGTATCCGGTTTTCGCCACTCGCATACGAAACTCGGTTGCCAATCCACTTGCCAAGCGTGGCAACTATGGCAAATATCCCCCCATGTGGCAATTTACTATTATATATTGGTTCTTATTATATATTGGTTCATTTAAACAACAATGTCAGCCACACTGTCTGAGTGGTAGAGCCTTGCTACAGTTATATTGTGGTTGAAGCAGTGTCGGCTTGACCGGGAAGGACTACGCTCTTACAGGACACTAGCTTAAAATAGCAGCTTGATGCTGCTACCAGGAACCAAAAAGACCCTTTTTACGGCATTCTAGCTTAATCCTCAATGGTGACAGCACATCTGCGTTTTGATTATTAACCGAGAATTGATTTAGATGTCTGGGTCACAGTATCCAGTTACCATCAGGTGGACTATGTGTGGATCACCCTTATTCTATAAAAGAATATGATACTGATCACAAGTACAAGCTATTTTCTGGAATATATGTAAGAGTGTGAAACGGGTATGATGACACGTAGTTATCCAGGAAGTGCACTAAACATAATATTATGCAAATCGTAATAATATAATACGTCCAGTGAGTAAAGAGTAAACAAAACAAATAAAGAATGCATCAGTTGTAGCAGCACAGCGGCACAGTGGGGCTTTGAACAAGGACACCATGATTTTAGAATAATTGAGAGATACGTACGATACCAGATGTGGTAAAAATTATACTCTAGTAAGAATTTATCGTATTTAAATAAAAAATAAATAAAATTAAAAACCGGCGATGTAGGCTTCCAATAAGCACATCATGATTTTATGATAGTTAACAGATATGTCTGCCAAATGTGATAACATTTGAACCCTAATTAAGCTTAGTAAAAAATTATAAAGGTAGTAATGTTCTACAGACCGATTTTCGATCACAGCGGTCTGCCTCAACGGAGACTAGCCATCGACGCAAGACAGGATTATGTGCACTCTGTTCTCTCACTCTCTTAATACGAAGCTAAACCAACACGACCGGAGAGAGATCAGGCACAGGACTTTTACGTGCAGCTTTACGTGCATTCCGAGGTACGGGGGAGGGGGGGGGGGGGCACCGCCGTTGGAAAACTCAATAATTGATTTTTTTTGGTCCGATCCCGCTATTCGATTCCAGGACCTCTAGATCAGCAGTCGCACTGCTACAACCACTACACCAAGGCAGTAAACCAGTAATCTAAACTATTATAATCTACATTACAACATAGTCCATAATTTATTATTGTATTTTCCTTTACGCGTGCTGTATTTTATGTGTGACAACTGTGGGCAAATATCGCCCTTATTTGGTAATGTATAGGAGGACTTTTGATGAGCAGTGTATTTTGATAGGTTTGGTTTGAAAGGCAAGCGTGGCGATAATCGTAAATCTTCCTCACAATGGGATATGCCCACGGCCCACGCCCATTCGCGGTTTTATGTAGGCCGTTGATAAAGATAATGGTGGGTTTTATAACAAATAGCACGGCAATAAGCGTTCGGCGTAAATGTCACTGTATGCGAACAACAACCCCAGTTCGAACTTCGCCGGGGCCAAATGAAATGGTTAATGATTTACCACGTGCTCGATTTCCTTCACCGCTGAAGAATAACGTCTCGAGTCCTGCATGTCTGAGATATTAAAATATATATTTTGAAGACAGTGCCCCAAGAATTCGCGCAGTGCGGCGGTTTTCCTTGTCCTCAACTCCCAAAAACTCTCAAGAGATAGAGGAAGCCTTTATACCCAGCTGTGGGACGTAGTAGTAAGCTATAACACTACTTTTTACTTAGAATGTGAAAATTAACCATGGTTACCAAAAAATAGATTCAACATTTTTTTATAAACAAATCTAATTAAAAATAAACTATATTTGTTTATGAACGGTAGTCCACTCAAACAAAAGCAGATGGTTGCCCTAACCATCGAAAGTGTGCCGAGTGAGAGGTTGTTACGAATATTCGGTGTTCGACCTTGTCCCCGTTGTGGTGTTACGTGGCGCCGGCTATAATGGGTTTTGTGGGCACGCTCTGCGCTGCGACCGGTGTTGAGCTGTCGCAATGCAGGTACACGTGGTGAATTGTACTTGATACTGTGTGGTATAGTTGATGAAACATCAGTATTGTTTATTGTGTAAGCTCGCGAACCGTAGCTTAGAGACGGGATTAAGTTATAATAATGCAATAGTAATGTTCTCTAGACCCGAATTTCTATTACGGAGTTGGTCTTGCACACTCGACTAACAAGTCTAAGGCGTTGATAACCGTTCTGTAGGTATGGTTACGTGGTAGAGCCACGCCAGCTTAACGTAGCTGTGTCTCGTATGGTGATTGCGGAGAACCGGATACCCTGTTTACTTGAAACGAGGCATTCCGTCTTAGTTCTCACGGGTGGCAACGTGTTTGTATTTTGATTCGTAATCGAGGATAGACGTCTATGGGCCACATCAGCTACTTACCATCAGGTGGACTGTTTGCTCATTTGGCACCCTTATCCTATAAAAAAAATGATTTTTCAAGAGCACGACATAGGTACTAACCAAGATTGAAACATCTATAAACACGAAAACTGTACAATAATTTTCAATAAAGTACATTATAGTATATACCTGCATTTTCGTGTCTTTAACTATTTCTGGAGGTTGTGATGCTTATACCGCATAGTGGCGTTATAAGAATATCTATCCCATATCGTCCTGTGGCGTGGGTGTAGAAAAGGCCATAGAGAGAAAATAATAACTTTAACCCCCCCCCCCCCTATAATTTTTTTATTGTGTGCGAGCAGCTATGCAGGTCTAGGGAAAGATCCCAGAATCACTGCGACCTAGAAGATCTATTGTGATCGCTATCATGGCTATAGTTCACGGCTAAACCCTATGTCTTCAATGAATAGAAGGAGTTGCTTAGCCGTGAGCAATTTTACTTCTTCTGGGCGGAGTAGTAGATAGTAGATAGTTTCCCAGATGAGTGTTACGTTTGCGCATTAAGGGTCCGCAATCAAGGTCCGCATTCTCTTGTATATTTCCCCCCCCTATGAGGCATTCTAAAGTTGAGGCACTCAGCAATAGACTTTGAATAGGTGTAACGGTACGATAATGCATTTAATTTGAAACCTTAAATATGACATTAGCTATACCTACATTAACGATCTTGCAAAAATGTTGGACATGAAAACTATATTTCCAAATATTTCTTTAATCATACAAAATCAAACTAATGAAAACTCAAATATAGTAATACGTAATACTTTTCACAATGTAACAATCTGGTTACAAAGACACAATTTAGAAATAGACTATAAGACAACTAAATCATTTGCATTTAAAATCGTGTTGCAAAAGTAAATGGAATAATCGGAAAGGGACGTCCTAGGTGAAAGTTTAGATATTTTGAAAATGGGCCAAATTAGGAGTACCCTTAACCGACGCGACGAGCGTGTATGCGTAGAGTATACGAATGTGGAGGAGGCGAGAGAGGTATATCAGGATCGTGCCAAACGGAAGTCTGTGGTCTCTGTCTACCCCTCTGGGTGACAGGCGTGAGTGTTTCTGTAAATCGTTAAAATAATACTATAGAGTATAAGCATAGCTTGCTTATAAATATTCTAAGGATAATACACAAAGTTACAAACCATACTTCGTAAAACATAATGTGCCAACTTTAATAGGTCTTCACAGTTATCTATGTTCATATTCACAAACCATAATATTTTTTTCTAAAACAAAAGAAACACATAATATAACACTTTAAATAAAGAACAACGTTACTTACCTGCATTCAGAATCAAAATGTTAAATTGCAGTTTTAATAAATTTCCTCTGTTTATAAATAATTAAAAATAAATGAAAATGAAAACAAATTGCGTACATTTATTACGAAATTAAATTGATACAAAGCTGGTTTTACAATGTGGAAGAATATCTACAAAATTATAATTCTCTATGCAAAGTGCAATTATGTATTCTTTATTTTTTATTACATAATTTAAATTGTTTCCTTTGTAATTTAAATTACTTTTCGTAGTGTAATGTAATTAATTAACAACATATGATAATTTTAATTCAGTATGTATCTTATGTTAAGCACAGGCTTATAAAGTATAACAAATATTGTAATACCCGAAAAGTGGTGGTGGTTAAGTTGTAAGACACGTAATATTATAATAAATTAACATTATATAACAACAATAAATTAATATACATAATAGGTTATCTAATTTAATTTTAGAAAATAATTTATGTTAATGTTCCTAATTGCCCATTGTTGGAAACAAATTTAACTTGGCATTGAGTATTTCTGCATATTAACTACAAAACATCTACCATACTCCAACAAAACTATCCGTTGGAGTTACCATCATACAATCAATATGTAGAGTTCACAAAGTACAACCATACAAGTCAATTCAATATAATAAGTGCCTTTAAAAAGTTAGTCATTAGGATTTAAAATGTATCAGATGAAAGGAGTTCTTTCAAATCAATCATAGATATATAACTTGTTATTGCAAAATATCTATGTTGTGATTTTCAGTCATTATATAAACAAGTTGAACACTGCAAAATTGTAGGTTTACAAAGTTATGAACTATAAAAATGTCTCACGATAATATATCTTTTACACCTTGCTGAGTATTACTTTTTACACGTTGCTGTGATAGTAAATTCTCAAATAACAATGAAAAAACGTAACTAATGGGAATTAAATAATGGTAATGGCTTGGGTGATACCAATCGTAAAATTTCACTCAATAGTGTTATGTAGAAGTTTTAAAACCCAAGTGAAATAGCAGAAGAAAATTATATTTACATTAATAGTAAGAATTACTTACTAGTATAGTACCTATATTTGTGATGTAGGTGGATACAATGGAAACTGTCAATAAGAAGTTACAGTGATTAAATGCATTTGATTGTATTTTATAACCTTTTTGTACTTTAAATAAAGTTGCTATTCTTGATTCTTGATAACACTTAACTTATTATAAATATTTCGAATTTCTTGTCTGTGGGATGCGGTAGACACTTGGCAATTGGCAAAAAGTGGACTATGAGTCTGCTTGTTACTTTGTATTGGAAAAGAATAATATCGAAGTTTATAGCAGTGTTTTTTATCAGCCAACTGATTATATTATTCCGCGTTGATGGATTTACGCGAAGGTTTATTTTGTGCGATAAGATTAAGTTCTATTCGTTTTTATCAGTACTTGTTGTTTGTTATAACACTACCGTTATAGCTTACAGCGTTCCTAGAACGGCCGCTACTTTCGTTTCACATAACCAATTATTCATTTTGTTGGACAGGTCGGGATCCGCGAAACCACGGCGTCCAGATCGTGCGGTCTACGTGCCTAGAGCGTTGCGGGGAACCGACGCCAGCTCGTCCGACGAAGCGAAGGCTGACATCCAAAGGCGGACTAGTCACAGCGCCGACCCAAAGTGTCCAAAGTCCCCCGGGCCCAGGGACAAGTCGGTGCACGGAACGCCCAAACGTTCCATAAACAAGAATTTCTGCAACGTTTACACACCGCCACCGCTCAGGAACCAGAGATCTCACACAGCCCCAAGTATAGGCAACCGGGCGACGGCCAACGATACAAACGAATCTGTGCCTTCTGGCTGCCAAGTGCCAAATAGTGATAGTGCAATATCGTTTAGTGATAATAGTTATAACGACATAGAAGTAGGAGAGAGTTTTTATATAGGAGATTATTTTGCTAATGGACAGCTCGGGTTCTTTACTCCGACTTTTTACGAGTACGCGGACAACCGAGAACTTGAAGACGGCCATTTTGCAAATGAATCTAATTTAAATATGGCGGAACAGGAAACTCAACAGAGGATCATAGACGGTGATTATATTTACAGTAAAGATGAAGACGCCGAAAAGAATGAGTTGAAGAGAGCGTCGCTAGAGATAAACAGAAGTAGCAAGAGGATAATTAAACAGAGCTTCGATTCAGATGTTCTCGTCATATCGGATCCGGTGGAGGAGACGAAGGACAAGAACGAAAATGAGTTGAGCGAGGCAAAGGAGATAGAAACGAAGACTAAACCAAAACTAGAGGCAAAAGTGTCATTGAAACGCGAGGATAACGACTGGGACGCGGTGTTCGATGACAGTGGCGAATGCTTAGACCCGTCTCTCCTCGAGGAGTTGACCTCAACGGTTGGGAAGGTGCATATAAGCAAAGCGAAGAACAGTTATGAACAGTATCAGACAAAAGGACAGGCATTGTTCAACGGGCCGTATGATGAGACGTTCGCCCATGTGGTGGAGGTGTACGACTTCCCCAGCGAGTTCAAGACTAACGATCTGCTATCTCTCTTCAGTGAATATAAAGACACCGGGTTCGAGATCAAGTGGGTGGACGACACGCACGCGTTGATCGTGTTCAGCAGCGCTAAAATCGGTAAGTGTTTTTTGTTATTTATTAACCTCTTTTTAATATCAATTGATCATCATAGTCATTAATTAGATAGGAGATAGGAATAGACTACCAAAGATGAAATTTTCCACAATTGCGATTTTCTTTTGTAATGTGTATAATTTTAGTAGAAAACGACGAAGGGACGATCCTCTTCGGAGGAAGACTTAAGACGACACATCGAAAACGCTATCGCCGTACTGATCCGAGTGAATACATAATTTCTATAAAAACTTGAAGAAACGCCGTCATAAGGTCTAAAATTGCGTAGCGCCCGCGACGATTAAAAGCGCTTAGAAATTGTCAGAATCTTAAAATATTTTTTAAAAAATTATTGATTTAAGTTATCGAAATAATGAGCAAGTAAATTATGAATATTGATGTTATGAATATATTTGAGTGTGTTGTAATTTCAACTATAGTGATTTTTTAGAGGTGTTTTCGCAAATAATTATGATCGAGTCAAAATTATACAATCGTGTTTTTGAGCAATCAAATTCAAGATAAAGACACGAAGTTACCTATATCAAAATCCCACTTTCGTCAGTGGTGTCATAGTCCTATACTATTCGATGAAAGGAGGTACATTTTTTGTCGCCTTAAGGCGGTTATTCAATATCTAATACACATAAAATGCACTCTATGTTATAAGCGAACAAATTGCATTGATAATCAAATAGGTTTGAAAACTTACGACGACTCAAAGTTGCATCATTTTAAATTGTCGAGTCGTAACAGACCGGGGATACAGGAGTAGGGTTGCCACCCGTACTGTAAAATATATACTATATTTCAGTCAATTGAAAAATAATACAGTACGAAAAGTACTATATTTTTATCCCTAATTCAACTGTCGCATTTGTGTCGACAAATGATTAAGTCGAGAAAAGTTAGGAATTTTGGAACAAGTTTTTCAGAAGAATTTTTTTCCATAATGAATTAAATATGAATTGTTAATTAATTTTAATATGAATATAAATTGCTCAGACTCCTATAGTTATTTTAAAGAAGGTAATGTGGTTAGATCATTGTCGGTCAAAACAAAGATCAATAAAAAAATATTATATGAAAGAAAAGATTAAAAACAAATGTGTACTTTTTTTTTCTTCTGAATTTCTCAAAGTACTGTATTTTGCATGTTTTTAAGGATTAATACTACTTATATTTGTTCAAAAAAAACAACACTACATGGGATAGATATTAATGTCTTATCGTTCGTTTACTTTTTAGATTATTTTTTTTATTATTTTAAAAATATTATATATTTTTTTATTATTTATCTAATACATTTAAACGAGCAACTCTTGTATGTATATACATACTAGCTTGCCAGGCAGACGTTGTTCTGCCCTTTTCGACGACCCTTTGTCATGTCTTATTAAAAATCTTTAAATTCGCAAAAAAAACTTGTGGGTCACGCATGGGCAAAAAAAATCTCTCAAGTTGGACCAAACTGCGACTAAAACTACTAGTTTAGTAGTCCATCGCGGACAAACAACGTGACACGTAATTTATATATATATATATATATATATATATATATATATATATATATATATATTAAGATATAATCGGAATGTCGGAAACGACTCCAACGATTTTCATAAAATTTAGTGTTCAGGGGGTTTCGGGGAAATAAATCGATCTAGCTAGGATTAATTTATATAAAATGTAGTTTTATCCGTGTTTTAGGCAATGAAAAACTGCTACATCATTAGAATAAGAAGGTAAATTTTGGCAATGCGTTAATGATTATAAAAGCTCAGCTGGAATATCCGGCGGTCCAAAAGTCGTAGTACTCTGTTTCCAGTCCTGTCTTCGGTCCGACGTTTTTCCCTTTTTCTTTTTCAAGTTCCCTTCTTCTGTGAGAAAATCTATTATTTCGAGCCCTTTTTTATATTTTTCTAAACACACGAAAATTTAAATTGAACTCTGATTTTTTATTCAAATAACTCGTGCCAGTAAGCAAATTGTAGGGTGATAGATAGTGACGACCTGGTAAGATATGCAGAAAGTCGGTGGATACAGGTGGGTCAGGGCAGTGTTTTGTGGCAATTCTGAGGGGTGGGGGGGGGGGAGGCATGCGCGGTGGTGGACTCGTAAAGGGCTGTAATGAATGAATGGATGATCCTGCCTGATGATTATTGCCTACTCTACTGCTACCCACTGTAGTAGCGACGCAAAAAATTCACTGCGCCATTTTTTATAGAATAAAGGAGATAAACGATCACAACGTTCACCTGATGGTAGGTGGATGCTGTGGCCCATAGACATCAACATTTCACCTGGATTAAGTATCAAAATGCAGTTGCGTTTTCACCCGTGAGGACTAAGATGTCATGCCTCGTTTCCAGTGAAAGGGGGTCTCCGGTTCTGTACACTCACCATACGAAACCCAGCAGCATTAAGCTGCTATTTTACGCTGGTATTCTGTGAGAGCGTGGTCCTTCCCCGGTCGAGCCGACCCATTAGTGCCACAACCACAATATAGCTACAGCGTGGCTCTACCACGTTCGAACTATATCAACCCGCAGGTGTCGTAAGGGACATGAGGTGTACATAAAATAGGATGTGGCCAGTAGCATCTGAATAAAACTTTTACATGGTAGAGCCACGCTGCAGTTATATTATGATTATAGCACTAATGGGTCGACTCGAGCGGAGGTATCCACGTACTTACAGAATACCAACGTAAAAAAACAGCATAAAGCTGCTGTTTCATATGGCGAGTGTAAAGAACCGTAGACATTTGTCATCCTAATCCTATGAATTCTATAAACAAAGAAATAAAATGAGTAATGATTAGGAAAAAAGTAAAACTTAAAGTACCAAAATGTCGCAATGTTGCGACAAGTGTTGTTCGCAGGCTCTGACGTAAACACGTTTTTGTTGTTTCTAGTACATGTGACCTTGAATTTGCCTCTGATCATTGACCCTGATCGATAAACTGTGTTTGCGACATTTTATTGGTGGTTTTGCTGTTTTACTGAAAATAACTTTGCTACTGCTTTATCAGTCCTTTATTGGCAGGTGCTTCTCTTATCGTAGGACTGATTTTGTCTTATTATGTAGGTTGGACAGGCGGATTGGCAGATATCTCGCACTCTTGAACGTTGTTCTTCGTATTGGATTAATTAATTTTGAATTAGGCGTGTATTGATTTAGAATACTACAACATGGAAATAATAAGAGTTCACATTTAGCCACATTAAAACTTTTCATATGAGAATACCTTTTTCTAACCGATTTCAAAGAAATGAAGAGGTACTCAATTCGACTGTATGTTTTTTTATGTTGTGTGCTACCTCAGAACTTGTTTCTAGATGAATTGAATTAGATGATTTTTTTTATTTGAAAGCTGATGCTTCTCATGTGGTTCCATATAAATTTGATCAAGATCTGACCAGTAGTTTTATAGTTATCCTAAATAATGCGTGTTTAATTGACTTCGATTTCATTGATAATGTTCTCATTTTATTTATATTGTAGTCCGTTGTACAAAATTTTTAATTTTACCACTTGTAGTATCTATGCAGATTTAAAATTTTGTAATAAGTGAAATGTATAAAAGCTGTTGGTGTTCCGAATAAAATAAATTAAAATTAATAAAAGAAGCTTTGCTTAATGCATGACCAAGTTGCTAGTTTTCTGTTTCCTCGAAGATATCTTATTTGAGATATATTTATGTATACGTCAGAGCTGGGAACCAGTGGTCCGCAAGAGCTTAAATATGGTTCGCGAAAGATTTAAATATTTTGCTTACCTAATCGTCTGTCATTGAATCAAATAATACTGTTATTGTTAGTGCTTCTTTTCAAATTATTTATCATAATTATTTTCTTTCGCTTTGTGTTGTGGTCAAAAACAGGTTGGGAAACCCTGCTACGAAATTTTATCGACCAAATTGGCGATATATTGAAAATGAGCCTAATTAGGAATACCCCTAATCGGCAAGCGTGTATGAACGGTTTCAATTTTTTTAACCCCCTCTTATCTCGGTGTGTCCCACATAATTAAATATTTTGTTTCTAAATATAAAATACTGGATTTAGAATGTAATTATGTTTATATATAAGTATGCGTAGCTACGCATACACGCTCGTCGATGAATGTAAAGGAGGCGAGAGAGGTGTGTCAGGATCGTGCCAAATGAAAGTCCGTAGACTCTGCCTACCTCTCCGGGTGACAGGTGTGAGTGTTTATGTATGTGTATGTATTGTGTATATTTATAGTTTGCTTATTAAAGTTATTTTCTTGATCATAATAGGTATAATAATAATGATTTCTTATTATTATACCTATAGCCACAAGAGGATTCACATGTATTCTTGGGAAAGAGGTGATGATAGAAGCATGATAGATTTCATAATTGTGGATGAAAGATTGAGGGGCGCAGTGGTGGATACAAGGGTTTACCGGGGGTCAAACGTAGGAACGGATCATTTTTTGGTTTAATGCCGAATTAATGGTCTATTCAGGCGGTGGCGCCATCGGTCATCTGTGTCTACCACTGCGTTACAGCGTATTAGAACAGAAAGATTACAAGACGAAGGTGAGAAAAACAAGTTTAAATGTAGACTGAAAGAAAACGTAAGTGGTTTGGATGAATTATGTATGAATGAGTTAGACTTGGAGAATGTATGGCAAAATGTTAAGAAAGGTTTAGTAGATGCAGCTACCGAAGTATGTGGTGTTAGTAAAAGAAAGAATGAAAGGAAAAATAATACGTTATGGTGGGATGATCAGATACGTACGGAAGTTGAAGCAAATAAGAGAGCATGGCTAGATTTACTAGCAACTAAGGCTGGTAATTCTAGCGGTACGAATGATGATTTTGAAAGAAAAAAGGCAGTCTTTAGACATCTAAATAAAAGAGTAAAAGAAGTAGTTGAAAGGAAAAAGCAAGAAAGAACGGATAAGAATGATAGAAGAATATCGGAGAACTTCCAGGCAAATATTAAAATGTTCTGGAAACTCGTAAGAACTGCCAGGGGACGTTCAAAACAGCCTATAATGAATGCTATAACAGATGAGAATGGCTATATTCTGAATGATGAAGTTTTGAGTTTAAAGAGATGGAAGGAATATTTTGAAAGCATGTTTATGAGTGAGGAGACAACGTATAAACTGAATGAAATAGGAACTCCGAAAGAAGAGGAAGGAGGTAGCGAGATAAGTATAGATGAAATAATGAAAGCAATGAAAAGCATGAAAGCAGGTAAGGCTGCCGGATATGATAGAGTTTCACTCGAAATGCTAAGGGCTGGAGAGGAAGTGGTGGCAGGCCTGCTGCGCACCTTGTTTAATTTATGCTGGGAACTGAAGCGGGTACCGGGAGACTGGTACAAAGCCGTGATAGTCCCAGTATATAAGGGAAAAGGGTCACAGCAGGACTGTAAAAACTACCGCGGTATCAGCCTTCTTAGCATCGTGGGAAAACTGTATGCCAAGGTACTAATTGAAAGGGTCATGAAAGAAACCGATGGAAAAATTTGAGATGTGCAAGCGGGATTTAGAAAGGGAATGGGATGTACAGATCAAGTCTTCTCCATGCGCATGATCGCGGAGAAGTTTTTGGCCAAAAACCAAAAGGTTTTTTGTGCGTTCATGGACTTGGAGAAGGCCTATGACAGAGTGGATAGGAATGTGCTATGGCAAACACTGAACTCATTTGGGTTGAGCGCTGGCTTGATACAGGCATTGGAATCTCTTTATAGGGACTCTAGTGCTTGTGTTAGGATCAACGGGGTCTACTCGGACTGGTTTGGCATCCATAAAGGTTTCAGACAGGGCTGTGTGGCTTCCCCGTGGTTGTTCAGCCTATTTATGGACAGTTGTTTGCAAAATTTGAAAGTTGAAGAATGCGGATTAAGAATGGGTGAGTTAACCATCAAATGCCTTTTGTACGGCGATGATCAAGTTATTCTTGCGTCGTCGGCGGCTGAGTTGCAAATGATGGTTACATTAATGAACAGATCATTAAAAGAAAGGGGTATGAAAGTGAACGCAAGTAAGACGAAAATTATGGTTTTTGAAAGAGATGAAAGTAAAACGATATGTGAAATAAGAATAGAAGGGGAGTTGATCGAGCAAGTAGATGAGTTTGTATATTTGGGTTGCGTATTTAGCAGGGATGGGAGATATGATAAGGATATAGAACGACGAGTGAACGCAGGAAACAGTGTAAATGGGGTCCTGCACTCTAGTGTGAAGAGTCAAAATGTGTCAAAAAAGGCACGTATGGCAATTCACAATGCTGTTATGGTCCCTACTTTAACGTATGGTAGTGAAAATTGGGTGTGGCAGAAGAAGCACGAGAGTAGAATAAATGCAGTAGAAATGCGGTCGTTAAGGAGTATGTTAGGGCTGAATCTGAATGACAGGGTGAAAAATTGTGCGATAAGAGAAGAGTGTGGTTTGCAAGATGATGTTGTGACCAGGATTAAGAAAGGAATGCTTCGCTGGTTTGATCATGTAGAAAGAATGGATATATATATATATATATATATATATATATATATATATATATATATATATATATATATATATATATATATATATATAATCAGGATCTCGGAAACGGCTCCAACAATTTTCATAAAATTTAGTGTCCAGGGAGTTTCGGGGATAATAAATCCATCTAGCTAGGATTTATTTTTAGAAAATGTCTTTTTGTCCGTGTTTTTAGACCGACCGATATTTTTCAATTTTTTTTTATGTTCCTTTCTTTTTTGAGAAAATCTATTTTTTCGACCCCTTTTTATTATTTTTTAAAAACACGAAAATTTAAATTAAAATAATTGCACTCATGATTTTTTATTCAAATAACCAGTTCCGTTTTTTCTGTTATGTCGCTAAGATCAAAAAATATTATTTATATTTCATCAGTATGTAATTTGTATTTAAATATAATTTCCAAAACACACGAATTAAAAAAAATCGAGCGAAAAATACCGAGCAAAGCTCGGTCAACCAGGTACTTTTTACTTATTTTAACTTCAGACATTTCGAGTGCTTTGCAGGTTAGTTACCTTTAGTCACGGGGAGGACTATTCCGTTTATTTTAGTTACTTCGGCTTAACTGATTGACAATATTAATGTACATGACAATATTAATGTACATGACAATATTAATGTACATGACAATATTAATGTACATGACAATATTAATGTACATGACAATATTAATGTACATTACAATATTAATGTACATGACAATATTAATGTACATGACAATATTAATGTACATGACAATATTAATGTACATTACAATATTAATGTACATGACAATATTAATGTACATGACAATATTAATGTACATTACAATATTAATGTACATGACAATATTAATGTACATTACAATATTAATGTACATGACAATATTAATGTACATGACAATATTAATGTACATGACAATATTAATGTACATTACAATATTAATGTACATGACAATATTAATGTACATGACAATATTAATGTACATGACAATATTAATGTACATTACAATATTAATGTACATGACAATATTAATGTACATGACAATATTAATGTACATGACAATATTAATGTACATTACAATATTAATGTACATGACAATATTAATGTACATGACAATATTAATGTACATTACAATATTAATGTACATGACAATATTAATGTACATTACAATATTAATGTACATGACAATATTAATGTACATGACAATATTAATGTACATGACAATATTAATGTACATGACAATATTAATGTACATGACAATATTAATGTACATTACAATATTAATGTACATGACAATATTAATGTACATTACAATATTAATGTACATGACAATATTAATGTACATGACAATATTAATGTACATTACAATATTAATGTACATGACAATATTAATGTACATGACAATATTAATGTACATTACAATATTAATGTACATGACAATATTAATGTACATGACAATATTAATGTACATTACAATATTAATGTACATGACAATATTAATGTACATTACAATATTAATGTACATGACAATATTAATGTACATGACAATATTAATGTACATGACAATATTAATGTACATTACAATATTAATGTACATGACAATATTAATGTACATTACAATATTAATGTACATGACAATATTAATGTACATGACAATATTAATGTACATTACAATATTAATGTACATGACAATATTAATGTAACGGAAATCCAAATAAAACTCTACAGTACTGAATAACATGACGAAACTAGTTTTTTTACCCACGGCTTTGCTCGCGTATACTTCGCTTTACCAACACTAATTTCTAATTCATACTTTACCAGCAATACGCATTTCTCTGATATGTTGTGATTTATTTGTAGTTGTATTTGAATTATTGTATAAAGTATATTTGTAGTAGTAATGCGGATATGGAAATATTAGAAATGTGCGTGGCCTCTAATAGATAGTGTAAGCCAGATATAAAATATGAAGGTGCAAATGATTTCTGATACTGTGATCGACAATCTGCTACCAACCGTGTCTATTACGGGCTGCTGAAATGTTAATTAAACCGATATTGCAAATTTTTAAGTTACGTTTGTAAGGTGCAAGAGAATGACGCAATGGCAATAACGCAACGCGCAACGTTGCGTGTGAACTTGACGCAATTGTTGTTATAACTGCGATGAAAACTGTTAACGATCGTAGCTTTATAGCGTTGTTTGGCATAACACTGCGTGGAAAACTGCACATTATTATCATATTTATATAAAGTTTTAGGACCAAAAGTTTAGAGCACCACGTTTTTTAAATATAAGTAAGGGTGACGATTAAGCACCTGTATGGTACTGTACATGGCGTTGTATGCATCCGGATAAAGCCGGACACAGTCAGGCGTTTCGGTTGCGTGTCCGGCCAAATTAGACGTTGTCCGGCCTGTCCGGCTTTTGTTAGGCTTTTTAAATTTGACCATATTTTTACATTTTACATGCACTTTCATGCATACTATTGCATTTATTGAAATCGTTATTGTAATAAATATTGAATGATTAATAATAAAGAAGACTGATTTATTCAATTTCATTGTTATTCAAATGAAAGATAGAAAGCATTGTTTTACTTACAAAAATTGTCATATTATATACAATGAAGTAAAAAAATTAAGGGTGTCCGGCTAAGCTCGCTGGTTTGTAGGCTTGGTTTGGCTGTACATCTTGAAGACTAAGATGGAATAACTTTTTACCAGTAATAAATAATAATACTATTTATTTGCGTAAAACATGGTATAAATGTTGTTAACATTGTGAGAACGAGCGCTCATGTTTGGCTAATTTTACATAGGTAGTATGCAAATATTTTTACAGAATGTCAAATATTTCCTTAGCTATTTGAAATACAATTAGTCACATGATTAGATAAATAATATTATAATAATTAGTTAAATGTCAATTCTGAGCATCGTTAATTTCTACACCTAGTAGAAATTAAAACTTTTTTGGCGCAAAAATTAATTAGGTATAGCTATATAGTAACTAAACTATAAACAAATACTAAAAACAATATCTATTAAAAATAATACCAAAAACAATACCTATTTAAATGAAAAATTTTATAATAAATATTATCCAATGCATAATTTAATTTTTACTATCCAAGAATTGTTTTACCTTAAAGAAATTATTTTCATTGAGCCATTTGTACAATTTCTTTCTGAACAATGTAATGCTTAGGGTTTCAAGTTCGTCAAGGAGTTTTGTTATATATTCGGACATACATGGTAAGGCAACTTTTGCTATATTTTTGTGATTTAGGTATATCCTTAAGTACTAGTTTGTGTGGGTCCTTACGTGATAGAGTAGAATGTGCCTAACAACTCCTAAAATAACTGTTTGTGTCTCTGCACAAAAACAAATTTCAAAAATATATAGTGCTGGTAATGGCAATATTTCAAGTACGATACGATTTGTTAAATACGAAGCAATCCAGTGCAATGTAATACGCCTTATTCCTATTTTTTCCAATCATTTATTTATTAATAGATCGTGTGATACGAACTCAAATGTTTTAGTTAAGTTAAAACAGTCCTGTAGTCAAATAATTATCATTACTATTGCTCAACAATGTATTGATAAGATGATGAATAGCTAAGTTAGTCGATTTATGTTTTTGGAAGCCATATTGATTTTTATTTATAATGTTAAAGGAGACAATCATTTTTGGGCCCACTAGAAATATTAACGTCGTTTAATGGTATTTACACCAAAAAAAGACGCCAAATTATAATAGTAAATGGCCTATAGATTTTTCGAAAATGTAAACGGAAACAAGAAATATGAAAAAAAAAATTAGTTGTTTTGACATTCGTGTTCATATCATTGGCTAAGGTAATGTAATATTTAAAAAATTATTGTCTTGAGATGTGCCGTGATAACTCGGAAAAAATCGACTCGAGTTGAAATTCAGGTAACTCGATTTTGAACTCGAGTTACACAATTCATATTAGATGAACGAAGCTGTGTCAATATGTCACAAATTATTTTTATAATTGTTCTTCCATACAACACAATTATTATTACTACACTTAATAGGTAGTTATATATTATTTTTGGTATGCGTATCGACAATCTTCATAAAATAATATCTCACTATCACTCTAACTTTATGACGTAAGTCTTAATGTTATTAATAATTTGACATATAACATAAATTGATACAACATTATAAACATATTACCTAATATCAATTTATTTATTACATAATATATCAATAAATTGCTCGAATTAGTAAGTCGATTTCATCACTAAATTGTAGACAAACACTGCATTGGCCGTAAGATAAAGATGCGATTCGAGTAGAGTTTTGTGACTCGAGCCACTCGGGTTAATTTACGAGTATGTATGTATGTCATTCTAGTTGTACACTAGTTTTTGAGTAAATCAACTATTTACAGAAAAGTTTATCACTAGAGTTGAGAGTAGCGATTACTTTAGTTAAACCATTTTTAAATATGTACCTTTATAAATAAGTAATATGTGGCAACGTGAAATTGAAACTAGAAATCAATATCATAAATCAAACTAAGTTCAGGTTTGTTTACAACATGCCAGATGCAAGTTTGAATTTGGATGCAACTTGTGATGTCACCCGCAGCGATTTATTATATATACAAGTAAATTAGTGAAGTAATATCTATATAGCACCCTCTGAATCTATACGATGCGCCGAGTTAACTCGGTAACTCGGTAAAATTTTATTTTCTATCGATTATCGAGTTGGACGAATTCACTCGATTCACTCGAGTGAAATAAAACATAGTTGGAGTCGCATCATTATGGCAAGAACAAAATGAAATTTTTATTTACGAGCATTATTAAACTAATGTTTAAGAAAATATGGATATTATCAATTATCAGGAAGGTTAGCCAAATATTAATTGACACAAGTACGTATGTTTTTCTCTTTTTATTTTAGTGGTAAAATTCACAAATAGAATATAAGAGTTTATTAATTTACACCTATTCTAGGCTGTGAAAATCTATTATTAAGTTTGTATATTTTACCTAAAACAAATACATATAACAAACAGGTCTTAGAACCTTATTAGTTTGTTAGAAGTGACAAAGTATTAAGTTTATTTTATTAGTAAAATCTAAATTAAATAATAAATAGAATAAATGCACAAAAGAAGTTATTATAATGTTAAAAGCAAATTAGAATCTTTGGGTCGAGGGACTTAAAGAGGGTTTTGACAAGCAATTCATATAACTGCATTTGTGTACAAATAGGTACCTTATGTATTCAGCAAGTTGCTTAATACTAAATGGCTTTTTTGTTAAGCCAGACACGGATCCTGGATTTATACCAACCATACTAGATAGGCAATATAAATGTTACATATATTTATGTGTAAAAAATGTAGTAATTATTTGTACTAGAAGCAAATATAAAGTTTAATAATAATAGTTTGCAATAAAATTTAAATTAATAATCTATTATGCTTAGACAACTGTGCAGAAAGGAATATTATTTTGTCTTCTAGAATCAGATATACTTAAATAATATCTTTGTCTCCTATGTACATGAAACTGGTAAAAATAAAATGTGAGACAACTTTTACATGGTTGAATATCATTGATGTTAATCAATAATTACTGCTTACTATAATTTATAATAATTTCTTTATTTTAACATATGAAAAGGCAGATATAAGAAAATGCTCACAGAAATATGTAAATACAGTTTATTGACATTGAAGGCATAGTCTTATCTCATATCTCTTATTATTAAAATGTCCTTTTAATTCCTATATAATATAGAAAAAAATAATATATTGATAAGAATTATTATTTAGTTAAGACACCTTTACAATTTTCATTAACTTCTTTTCAGGTGTATCACTTAGAACAAATCTGTATGCCTTGCAGGCTGAAAGCTTGCAGAGACAAAAAGTGTATGGATATTGAAGACAACAGGCTTATATCATATCTCTTATAATTGAAAATGCCTTCTGATTGCTTACAATATCATAAATGTACATGTTACCATCAAGTTATTTTTAAAAAACCTTCAGAAATATATCTAACACTAAAATGTTTCTACCTATGTTCGTTATAGACAAAACATAAGAAACCATCCAACCAATTTCAATGAAAATGTTTGTGTGTGTTTGGATGGATCCCTAGATGGTTTATATTTACATTTGGACCCAGTAGATGGCACTGTTGTCGAGATCCATAAATCACCGGTGCACAGCTGAGGCGCATCGCTAGTAATAAATACATTTAAATTAAGCCTGTGTTTTTGTAATCCTTACACAAACAGTTTAAAACATCTTACTTCCTCACTATTTATCATTGCGTAATAACATAGATAAGGCATGTTAATTCCTAGTCATTTTATTATGATGTATACTACTTACTAATCAACCAAAACGTATTAAAACAAAGTCTTGACACCGCTCCTGTCTATATATGTCAGTCAATCATCAAAGTTCAAAAAATTTATTAAATTAAGTTTGTATAATAGGGGTTATTATAGTATAAAGGAATTTATGGCTGACAATAATCCGTCGGTAAGGTGATCGCTACTAAGCTATTTCTAATTTGTTCTGTGTTGTTAATTATGACATACATGATTGTAAGCTGGCTTTTTTTTAAAAGACCCACTGGGTATTTTGCTGGTTCTCTTCAAGTCAGAGGTTTTTTCCGAACCAGTGGTAAATTAAAAAAGTGACTTTCAATAAGTATTATTTATAATCTAAATTGAATAAAAGGTTTCTGTTTCTGTACCTACTACTGTTAATAGAATACTTAAATAAATTATGATTTACAATAATAAATAGAGTTACCTACATTATATTTTGTTTTTTGTAATACAACCAGTTTAAAACATTTCTTACTGTGTGTTGGTAATATCATAAATAGACATTATCCCTTAGCCATCTTGGTATTCAGAATTCTTCTTCTTTCTTTTGTGGCGGTTTGATTAAATTCGCCAATGACGTATAGAGTAGAAAATGAAGGCTTATGAGTTTAATTAAAATAAGAGTCTGTGATAATACAAGGATTCAGTTTTCCTCCGAGAGTATTCAGAATTACACTCACAATTAATCAATACATGTCAAAAATAGAATCCATACGACATTTGTGCACAGACAGGCACTATGTTTTGCCGGAACTAGTGAAAGGTTTTACATCGATTTTAAAATATTTATAAATGCTGAATATACCTACAGCTTAGTTTTATATGTACTTTTATTCATGTGTGCACTATTTTAACTTACAATACCGATGAATACTACTAGAAAATCGCTTTCAGTTTGTTTTTAGGTTATTGTTAGATTCACATTTTATTTGTTAATTTCTCAGGACTCCGTTTAGATGCAGTAAAACTAATAATTTTATTGTAATCTATGGATTATAAGGAATAAATCGACATGCATTTTATTGATAATCTTTAAAATTTGTAGTGGGCCCATTCTCCATAGAAAAATTGATTGTCTCCTTTATTGCCAAATTCTAGAAGCCTTTTATACATACACATTTCAAATACTTTTGAAAGTATAGGTGCCAAGGTATTTGGGAGATAATTGCTAACGACGTTCCTGTTGCCATTTGTTTATAGGCTTTACAATGGAGAACTTCAATGTTTCTGGAAAGCTTCCTGATGAGAATGACAAAATGACAAGATGAGTCAATGTGTCAATTTTTTAATCAATGCATGACTTTAATCTTTGTGTATTTATGCCATCATAACCCACAGTTCTCGTTGTTGATCATACGGATCGTAGCAGAATTATTCTGCTGACTCACGCGGGTATACTGTGTAAGTGTAGTCATTCCCCAGTCGAGCCGACCCATTCGTACTGCTGCCATAAATACTATGCAGCGTGGCTCTCTAGTCTTCATCCCGTAATTTTTTTTATATTCCAAGCTCTAGTACTATAGTCAACCTACAGGTAGGTATATCAATACTTGCGCAACGATAAAGTTCTGAAGCAGGAAGTTTAATGCATATTCAAGACTAAACGGTTCATTCACCCACGGCCGATATTGATGAATCGTCATCAGTAACATTTTGACTGCTTTGTGGATCTAGTGGTAGTAAACGCGATTACTTGATGATGAGGTCACGAGTTCGAATCCCGATTTGGACCAAAAGCAGTTATTCGGGTTTTCTGTCAACAAATTCTTATTAGCAGCCCAGAGTGATGTAGTTGGCGGTGATTTTACCCCGTGCCTTTGAAAGCATGTAAAATCGTTGGTCCTACGCCTGATCTTTCTCCGATCGTGTCGGATACCGTCCCATCGGACTATGAGAGTGAGGGAATAAATAGTGCACCTGTGCTTGGACACTATAATCCTGTCTTGCGTAGATGGCTAGTCTCCGTTGGCTAGGCTGGTCATCGCCGTGACCCAAATTCGGTCTGGGGGACATTAATGAGTCGGTTAAGACGATTATATGTTCAAATTTATAAACCAAATCCTGATTAAATAGAATATATCAATACGGTCCGTAAGTAAAATTTTAAAAATTAAGTAAACAATCCCACTGTCTTCCTAATCCATAATTTTTTTTCTTTTTTTATAGATTGCAATGGATGGAATAAATGGCAAACAAAATTTTTCACCATGAATTACACCATCCCCAAGGGAAGTTTATTGCGTTTTGTGCACAATACATTTTATATGGCTTACATCTAAGTGATATGTATGGAAAAATGTCAAATAATGCGATTTGATACATTGAAATGGTTATAGGCTTAAATAATTATATACAATGTTTTGTATCGACGTATTGAAACCTTATGCACAGTTAACAGTGCTGTATTATATTCTTGGTAGTATAAATCTTCTTATATTAAATATTATAATCACAGAACTCGAAGTGCCTTATTATTTAGATTTCTGTGATAATAATAGTAGTATGTATCTATATTAACTTACTAACGGTCTGCCCCGGCTTCGCACGGGTGATTTATGGATCCCGACAACAGCGCCATCTACGGAGTCCAATTGAGTTTTTAAAATTCTACAGATTAATTGTATTATTCATTATAGCTCGAACTATAATTAATGATTTTTTTTTTACTTTCATTATAACACCCCCGCAATCCCCTTCGTGAGTGGAATTTCGTAAAATTCGTTCTCAGTTAAGTACACTTAAGATGACAAAAATAATAATTTCGTCATATTTCGAACCTGTAGGAGCTATAGATTAAAAGTTTTAATTTATTTTTATGGTCCCGCACTGCTCTGGTGTAATTTCATAAAATCCGTTCTTAGTAATTATTAACATACCAGATAGAATATTCTGGCCAAGTTTTATACCTATAGGAGCTTGAGTTTGAAAATGAGATTTTTTAAATGAACGCCCTCGAAACCCCTCCTGTTGGGGGAATTTCGTACAATCCGTTCTCAGTTGACCTCTACTTGGCGAATGGTCCCACAGATACCGTGATGAGTTAGTATATAGGTGGTAAATATATATATATATATATATATATATATATATATATATATATATATATATATATATATATATATATATATATATATATATATATATGTTGTAGTGTTATGCTTATACATACTTACATATCATTTTACACTATTTTAAATTTATTTTTCCATTCTGTTTTTGATGTTCTGCATTCGTCTCAAAACTGGATATTTTGCATCACCTTTATTTCCATAGGAACCTGTAACATTTTTAATTCATAAGAACACAATAACAAATCATTTTCACTTCGTATTTTTCATACTATCAGCACTTTTTAAATCGGTGTCAATGGAGTCTACCTTTTTCGGTCTTTTATTTAGTTCTCCGTAACTCTGCAATTTCGGGTTTCGTGCGCGCTGTTGCGCTACTTTTTTTTCCTATATAAATAATATCTCATTTTTCACTTAAATCTTGCCGTTTCTGTATTACGAGCCTAAAACCAAAATTTGACATGTTTTGACATCGTTGTTTATCAGGTTGTCATGGCAATTTTTATTCAAATATCGTTACCGGCCTGATGTTTTTACTTCAAAATACTTCTTTCTTCTTGGCCATTTACAAGAATTTGCTTTTAATTTAAATAATTTCAAATTTAATGAGAATAATTTTCCGTTCTTATGCCAGATCCGTCAAAAAGGAAAAAAATAAGCCGAACAATCGGCGAATGGGGGAGTCTGACTTGAGCTTTGATACTTGAAGCATCTCCCAAAGGCCTTATCCGCACTGCCTCGGGATCCTGCAAGCATCTCCTAAAGACCTTATCCGCACTGCCTCGGGATCCTGCAAGCCTCTGCCCGCTCCTTAAGTCGTCGCCTAGCCACGCCTACGCCTCCGCCTACTAGTGCGCTGTGTTTGCCTACTTCAAGCGCCGCGTGTACCTACTTCAAACGCTGCGTGCCTACTCCAGACGTCGCGTGTACCTACTTCAAACGCTGCGTGCCTACTCCAGACGTTGCGTGGATCTACTCCAGACGCTGCGTGTCTATTCCGGACGCTGTGTGTGTCTACTCCGGAAGTTGTGTTTGCCTACTTCAAGCGCCGCGTGTACCTACTTCAAACGCTGCGTGCCTACTCCAGACGTTGAGTGTACTTACTCCGGGTGCTGCGTGTACTTACTCCGGGCGTTGCCTGTGCCTACTCCAAGCGCTGCGTGTACCATCTCCAGACGCTGCGTGTGCTTTCTCCAGATTCTGCGTGTACCTAGAGCAGAAGCTGTGCACCTATCATAGGCATAGCCTGTGTATACTTCGTTGCAGTATCTTTATCTTTGTTATTTTTTTTAATAATATTGTAAATCACTATCTTCATTACAGCCCATCATCACCTTCATACCTTTTTTTATAAAAGAAACTGTAAAACTTTTCAAATTTTTAAATAATTTATTTTATTTTGGTTGTTTTCGTTGTAGTTAAGTTAGGTTCTTTAGTTTTTTATTGTCGCTTCACGACAATGTGTATATATAAGTAAAACTATTTTAACGGATTTTTTCGCGTTTTATTTATTTTATTTTTAATATCCGACGTTTCGGGTGCTTTCCAGCACCCATGGTCACGGGGGACTGAGGTGACTGACGTCCCGATGTCAAAGTTAACCCAGAGTATCTTCAGCTTTTTTAATTATTGTCTTTGGTCCGATCTACGCAGAATGAACTAACTGTGGTTTGAAGTCTTGCAGTGGTATGCTTGATTTAGATGATCCAAGAATCAAAATGCAGATGCGTCGCCACCCCTGAGGACTAAGATGAAATATCTTGTATCCAGTAAGGAGTGTCTCCGGTTCACTACACTCACCGTACGAAATACAGCAGCATTAAGTTGCTATTTTACGGTGAGTTTCTGTGAGAGCGTGGTCCTTACCCGGTCGATCCGACCCATTCGTGCTACAACCATTACATAGCTGGAACGTGGCTCTACCAACGTAATATATGCAGAATTGAAATCAATTTTCGTCGATTTACAATCCTTTTTTTCGATGTTTGGAGCGATTTCGTCAATCATATCTATTTATCTAGATATCTATAATATAAAAATGTAGTGCTGTGTTAGTCTCGACAAAATTCGAAATTGGCTCGACCGATTTTGATGAACTTTTTTGTGTTAATTTGAGTGGGTCCCTGAATGGTTTAAAAACTCAAATTGACCCGGAAGGTAACTCTATTGTCAACATCCAAAATCACCCGTGCGAAGCCGGGGCCGATCGCTACTATTAAACAAACTTTTACGAATAAAGATAACCACAATAGAACCAAAGTACCGATGGTGTAAGCGAAGTATAGATAGAGTGACGACCGTGTAAGATGTGTAGTAGGTCGATGGATGCAGGTGGCTCGGGACCGTGGCTTGTGGCATTCCCTGGGGCTGGCCTGTACTCAGCAACTCAGCATTGGACTTGTGATGGTGTGTAATGAACTTCTGGAATGAACTTTAAGACACATCGAAAATGAACGTTTTCAATGGCTGTCGCCATACTGTTCCGAGTGAATATATAATTTCTATAAAAACTTAAAAAATGCCGTCACAGGGTCTAAAATTGCGTAGCACCCGCGAAGATTAAGACCGCTTATAAATTGTCAGAATCGTGAAATATTAAAAAAATATATTGACGTAAGTTATCAAAATAATGAGCAAGTAAATTACGAATATTGATGTTATGAATATATTTGAGTGATTCCCATTCCCAAGTATATAGATTAAGTAATTTCGTTGTAATTTTAATTACAACGAAATTAATAGCGATTTTTAGAGGTGTTTTCGTAAATAATTTTGATCGAGTCAAAATTATACAAACGTGTTTTTGAACAAGCAAATTCAAGATAAAGACCAGAATTTATCTATATCAAAATTTCAGTTTCGTTAGTGGTGTCATAGTTCTACGCTATTCGATGAAAGGAGGTGCATTTTTTCGCCAAAGAAGACTCGTAAACGAAGAACTACGCCGTCACCTCTGAGGGCTATGATGGTCTCTAATCCCTTAATTAACCTGTTACTTATAATGTTACCGTTACCGATACAGCTTGAAAGTCCACTCATGTACATCGGCCTCCCCTATAGATTGCTTCATATGGGGGATATTTGCCGCAGTTGTCGCTTGTCGTGCTGGTTTGCAACCGCATTTTTTTAAATTTTGGTCTCTATTAGGAAGACACTGCTATGCATCTCCTGATTTTGTTTCCTTCTGTCGCCTCTTACGACACCCACGGGCTGATATGGGGTAGTGGATGTTCTTACACTGCCACCACAAGGTAATTACATATCATGTTAACACGACAAACATATATTTAATTTGAAAATGTTACCGTAGGTAGTATAAAATATATAATGGCGGTAAATAAGTTAGCTAAATAAAACTTTGTAATTATGCTCAATATAATAATATATTGTACCTCCTTAATATTCTCCGTGGAACATTGATACATAATTCAGATAAAAGAATATCCGATCGGCGTTTAGTTCATAAGACGTATTCCTCTGATTTTTTCCTCGACAGTGACATTCGAACAAATATTATTTACGATACATTCTATAATACCACTACCATGTTTCTTCGTTTCTTTTAATGAAATAATTAATTTGAAAACTTAAATTTTAAAATTGTTAAAATTGTCCAGTTATACCGCCGTATTACACATACAGTAAACAAATGACCAACTTAAAAATAAAAGAAAAACAGAGGTAGTCACTGTTCTTCTTATATTGATCTTTAAAAAATCACCTAGTTTGTTCCCCTCTCTCGCCTCTTACGAAACCTACGGGACAATATGAGGTGGTTGATATCCTTACACCGCTACACGGTTACGTGCCATAAAAATCCTAAATGACAAGGATCACACTATTGCTTATAATTGGTTAAAGTTTTTTTTGACGTGACAACGTCTAATAAATCGATGAACGCCGGCAGCACTCATTGTAACGTTACGCTCATTGTAACGTTACGATCGGAACAAGCGCGCTGCACGAGCGAGCGAAAAGCACGATCGGCTTCAGCGTTCGGCTTGCGTCGCATCTATCTCTCTTCCACAAAGTATGCAATCATTTCATCAATGTTTTGTTATGACGTCACGTTAAACTATCGTCCGTAAACCGACTTTACAGACAACTAATTTTTTTTATAGAAAAACGTTACCTCCGCACTAGGATTTTCTTCTATATCATGGTAGCAGTTTACATTTTACAAAGACAGTCAACCAGACCCAAAACACTTATATATAGGCCATACAAACATTTGTTCCTTGTGGGATTCGAACCCAGGGCCTTAGCGCTGCAACTCATTGTTAAGTCATTGCGCCACAGAGCCATCAAAATTTATTTTCGAGTTTTGTTTTATCGTTGATTATATTATTTATTTATACAAAATCGACTTAGACGGACACGGTTGTTGGTACAACTCGTATTATTAAGTGTGTTAATGAGTTTCCTTATTTCCCTTTACAAATTTGATCTTTATCGTTTAGTCGTATAGATTAAATAATTATGATGGTAATAGTTACGAATACTGGTCTGGTTTTAGCGAATTTGAACTCGTTTTTACATTGTTGCAAAACTATTAACAATATTTCACAATGGATTATAAATTTGTTGATAAAATAGTCGATTGAAATTATTTTAATTTGAAAATTCAGTGGGTAATGAAGGCTTGAGAGAATCCACTAAGAGTGGCTTTGAATCCACTTTCCACATAATTCCGTTGGTTCAGTAAGACGCGACACGGAGAAACTTAAATGAAATATGAACCGTCAACATCTTCTTGTAACAAATCAAATTTAATAAAATCTGCGATGGCTAACGCGTGTACCAAGCATGACAACTATTCCAAATATACAATAAGACCACCGCACTTCTGCTCCACGCCTCCGAAGTAGTACCACCATGGAGGATTGAATTAAAGAGAATCTGAAGGAATTCAAGTACCGTTTTTTCATCGGCTTTCAGAAGCTCCGCTGTAATTCCATCCTCGTCCCGAGGCCTTGCCGTTTTTAAGGTGCTGAAGAGTAAGCTTAATCTCGCTCAGACTGACGACCGGGATATCATCGGAATAGTGTCGGATAAGACTTGTTCTTGGATTGCGTGTAACTCCAATGATAACGTGCACAGCTGCTTTTAGAATTTATCAATCTCACTAAAAACCTCAGGTGTTTAGCTTCGACAATTGGTTCTTTCTGATTGACATCTCTGTTAAAGACTGGGGCCCTGCAATCCAATAGTCCACTTTGGTATTTATGTCATTGGAAATATAATTATTTAGTAGCCACCTGCTCCGGCTTCATTTTTATCAAATTATCTAATAATAAAACTGCTAAGTTTTTTTGGATAAAGTATAGCCTTGATCACTCCAAGCATTATTATTCTGCTTCGTTACAGTGTATGAAAGTCCACGGTTACATAAGTCTTCCACATCGATTGCCTCATAGGGGGTATATTTGCCAGAGTTACTTACGCATTATTTTTTATTTTTAGCAGTGAGGAAGATGCTGCTGCCCATCTCCTTTCTGTGTCCCTCTGTCGCCTCTTACGACACCCGCGGGAATATATGGGCTAGTGGATATACTTACACCACCTTTTCACGGTGTCTATATGTGCGTCATGTTTCAATTCAATTGATTCAGCCATTTCAAAGATCAACCCGAACACACAGACGGACAGACAAACATTTTAAAAACAGACAGACAGACATAAAGTCTCTATTGAGCTAGTCGTTTCACTTTTTTATTTATGTATGTAAATTCAAATCGATTTTCATTTTTGTAAATGACTTCAAGTTATAAATAAAATTGTTAACTATATTTCAAGTCCATAATGGCACTGTTATTATGCGCGAGATTGAATACTTTACTACGTACGGCCTACGATGTAAAAACCGGCTCTCGATAAACTGACAGCCGATTTTGTAACATATTTATAACTGTTATGTATTCTCGTACTTTAAATTGTTAAGTAATCTGAATAATATGTTATTTTAATAGTGATTAAGATGAACCTTCGCACAATTATTGACATCCTCTATTCCTTATCCCATTTAAAAGAATGTTATTTATAGTACACTTTATACACAAAATAAAAAAAATTGCCAACCTTGTTCGTCGTAAACGTTGAAGCTGATCATGAGGTTTCAGGTTCAAATCCCGGATTAAACAAAATCTGAGCAGCCCGCAGTCAAGAATTTAGCGGTGTCACCCTCGTGCCTCGGAAAGCGCGTAAAGTTCACTTGGGCACTATAATCCTGTCCTGTGCAGACGAGATTTAGGTCATGGCGGTTTGTCTCAACGAGACTAGCGTCTCTGTTGAGACAATCCGCCATGACCTAAATTCGGTCTGGAGGACAATATGTACAAAGTAAATAACATTTAAAGACATTCATATTCTTAAGATTCTCCATAAAATTAAAATTGCTACGAACCTATCCTGGAACCAAAAGAAGCTCCGTTATGCAAGACGTTGCATCAAGACGATCGATTCGGATGAAGCAATTGTGTCGTGACCGTTGCTTTATAGTTGCATAAAGATCGAATCGAGATCAAGTACGAATCGGGTTGTCGCGGCGCGGCGATGGCGGCGATTTGCAAGTCACGTGCATGTGGCCCAAGTTGTGAGCGGTAGCGGTTTACATACAATCCTATTATTATAGTTTTAAGTGTTAGTAACAAAGAGGCTAATTTTAAAAAAAACTACGGGTGTGTTTTTCCAGCCTGAAGACATAACATTATTCTCACTTCATACCGGGATCCAAAATTGGGTGCATTCTTGTGTAGGAGTAAAAAGTAATTATCGCAGCCTAATGATTTAATTAACTAGTAATTAACCGGCTAGGTCGTTAGTAATACAGTCAAGTCCCAGCCGCCAAATTTCGTGAACGCACTACACGGCAAACGTCCCGATACCATCCACATCATCTGGATGCTTGGCGGTCCACCACTGTACGTTTCACAAGGAGTTTTCTTCCACGTACAACCTCTCTGTGGAATAGTTTACCACCGGCGATTTTTCCGGACCGATACGACCTGGGGACCTTCAAGAAAAGAGCTTACTCCTTTCTAAAGGGCCGGCAACGCACCCGCAATTCTCCTGGTGTTGCGGTTGATCATGGGCGGCGGTAGTCACTTAACATCAGGTGAGCCGCATGCTCGTTTGCCCCTTCTTCTATAAAAAAAAGTCAGCGTTACATTAATAGTATAGCCAGAGGTAAAGTTTAAGTTATATAGTTGCTAAATTTGTATAGCCGTTTAAATAAATTACTTAACGTTCGGCAGATGTTTCTGTGTATTTCCCAAAATTCAATCTGTTTGGTTCGTTTTTAAACTATTATGAATATATATCTTAATGTTCGTCCTGTACTGGCGTTGTAAGAGAATCCATTATCCTATGTCGTCACGTGTGTGGCGTAAGAGGCGAGAGAAGGAAATGAAACAAGATAACAGTGACAAATTCTTTTATTTCGACGACAACTTCGATTAAACAACTCAAAATAATAAAAGATTTCCATTGCCAACCGTAGTAAATACGACAAAATATATATTGCACAAACAACAGTGTACAACGCATTAGCTGTTGTCATTGTCAGTGTCTACACGTGTGATAAAAAGTCAGTGTTTCTTCTTTTAAAAGTATAGGTAACCTAAAATAAATATAAAATTAAAATGTAACATTAAATTTAAAATAAAAATCAAAAATTTTTATTTTTGATTTGAATGGCACTAGTGTATCTGGATGGGGGCATATATATATATATATATATATATATATATATATATATATATATATATATATATATATATATATATATATATATATATATTGAATTGAAAAAATATATTACATGAAGATATATGACTTATACTACATTATTCATTTCGCCCTTTGAGATGTGCGAGTATGTAGCGCATAGGTAAATCGTCACGCCTTCACTTTTTGTTAACGCTTGATTTAAATACCAACCTATTTTTCATACCGTGTGCTATATATGAAACAATTTTTAAGGGATAAACTCCAAAAAAAAAAGTTTGTGAACTAAAGGAGCCATTTTATTTTTGTAGTCTAACGTGTAGGGAAACAAATAGATTCAACTAACAATTATTTTATATGCACAAAATAAATTGTTTGACGTTTGTAGTAAATATAATGACAGGTTGGCAGATAACGTTTCATGACACACTTCAAGTCATAAATCAAACATGTCTTTTTTAATTTCTTAAGTCAAAAACATATATATGAAGGGTTGAACTACTGGCGTTATTTTAGTTAATGATATACACCTACAACAACAAAACATTCTCCTCTCACTTATACCACACTTTACTTTCGTTTTCATTAGCGCGTTCCACATTTCACAAACACGATATTTTCATTCGAAGCACAATCTATTGCTGCCTTGAACTTGAAACTACACCGCTTTCTTAATTACGTATTCTAATGCGATACATCTTGCGTGTGTAATGTTAGATCATTTAACTATTTTATTGTTTGTATAGCGAAAAGTATCATTAGCGTTTATTGGATTTGATTAACAACGTTAGCAACATGATGCTGTTTACAATTAGAATTATCTGTGTGTATCGTCATTGATTAGTTCGTATTAACCCATTATCATTTATTGTTATTACAACGAAGATTTGGTCCAAAGTTATAATTATTTATTACTAATAATAATGTGTTAAGATTCATGGGCTCAATTTCTACCTATTTTGAGAACAAAAACAGTTAATTTATACGCCGTTGTTTATAAAAAAAATACAATATTTTAACTTGGTACTTTTGATAAATTTCAATGATAACATTTCAGTGACCTTTTGATACAATTACGGGTGACAAACGAGCACATATCCCCCGCAATTTTTAGGGTTCCGTTGTCAACTAGGAACCCTTATAGTTTCGCCATGTCTGTCTGTCCGTCTGTCCGTCCTCGCTTAATCTCTGTGACCGTTAGCACTAGATAGCTGAAATTTGGTACCAATATGTGTATCAATCACGCCGCCAAAGTGGTAAAATAAAAATTGGAAAAAAATGTTTTATTAGGGTAGCCCCCCTATATGTAAAGTGGGAAGTGATTTTTTTTTTAATTTCAACCCTAACGTGTGATATATTATTGGAAAGGTATTTAAAAATGAATTACTAAGATTTACATTTTTTGATAATGTCAATAATTTCGGAAATAATCGCTCCAAAAGTAAAAAACAATGTGTTCCCCCCCTTTAACTTTGAACCATAAGTTTAGAAAATATGAAAAAAATCTGAAAAGTAGAACTTTATAAGGACTTTCTAGGAAAATCATTTTGAACTTGGATGGAAACAACAGTACCCACTACCGGGAGCAGTTGCAGGATCGCGGAGCGCTGCTGGAGCGCGAACATAATGGATACCCACCTTTAAACTCATAAGTGGGAACACTTATTGTGACGGACGGGAAACTACGGAACCCTACACTGAGCGTGGCCCGACGCGCTCTTGGCCGGTTTTATTATTTTTTGAGCTGTTATCAGGAAAGTGCTGCTGCCATCAGCTGCTCCAGTTTCCCTCTGTCTCTTACGACGCGCACGGAACGATGTGGTGTAGCGGATATACTTACACCACCACTATACGGTACCATTATTAGTACCCATATTGGAGACCCATTTCATTTTACTTACACGAATCACGTTCTTTAAAATGATGAATCTCATTTCTTCATTCAAACTGTAATGTGTTTTCGATTGCTGATGCGTGATGCGAATAAAATGTATTGGCGGTGTAAAAATATCCAATAAACTGTATCATTTCGTGAATATCTTAAGGGGCAACCAAGGGAAACCGAACAAGAATATGGGCCAGCAGCATTTTTCTCATAACAGCTGAATTAAAATAATAAACTGCGCTTGCTATCCCGCTTACCAAGCATGGCAGTTATGGCAGACATCTCCTGTGAGACAATCTGTGGGGAAAGCTTATAATGTTCAGCGGTGAACTTTCGATGCATGTAATAGATGTGTAACAAATGTATATCTTGTTTGCCATGCGTTCCTGTACGTTTCATCCGATTATGATGAAACTTTGCTAGATTGAGAGCCTGCCGGTGAAGCATTATGACATAAAAGTTTTAACGTGGTAGAGCCATGCTGCAGTTATATTAGTAGTATAGTGTCGGCTCGACCGAGGAGTGACTACGCTCTCGCAGAATACCAGCGTCAAGTAGTAGCTTAATGCTGCTGTGTTTCGTATGGTGAGTGTAGAGAACCGGAGACCCTTTTTACTGGAAACGAGGCATTCTATCTTAGTCCTCACGGGTGATAACGCATCTGCATTTTGATTCGTAATCGAGGATAGATATAGATGTCTATGGGTCACAGCAACCACTTACCATCAGGTGGACTGTGTGCTCGTTTGTCACCCTATCCTATAAAAAATCTGAAACGCTGGCTTGGCATAACTAACGAACAAACAAGTATGCAGGCCTTATCTATCAAAAAGTTTAAAATATTTATTAAGCATAAATTGTTTAGTAAGGGTTATTATACTAGTAAAGATGTCATCTATACTATATATAAAAATCAATTGGTGTGCGTTCGTCTCACAAAAACTCAAAAATGGCTGACCGATTTTGATGAATGTTCTTGTGTGTATGTGTATGCGTATTTGTATTTTTTTAACAACTCAATAGTAACCGGTAGGTGGTGCTGTTGTCGAGATCCAGAAATCCCTTGCAAAGCCGGGGCGGATCGCTAATATTAAATAAAAATTATTCTATTCTATTATATTCTGAACTTAAGGTTGAATTTTTTTTCCAAGAGGCATTGATATAATTCGAGTGTTTAAGAAATCTAAATTATTTATTTTATCATCCGATTGTCTGTCAAGTGTATTCAATTGCGAGTGCGAGTCTTTGTAACATCTCTTCCTGTATTGTTATATTTTGTTTCACTTGTCGCCATGAGGAAGTTCACAAATCTACGATCATTGTTCTTGCAGATAGTGAGAGTAGTTAGTTTATATTCATCTCATTGTTTTCATATCATATTTTAACAGGTTTATTGCTGTTTACAACTACGTCGTAATCTACAACTTACTTTTATATAACGTGGTATTATTACCTACATTCTAGATTAAGTTGTATTTTTAGAGCCGATTTTCAATCATCAGATAAAAGTTGTCATCAAATAAATTATAACTTTACTGACATATTCAAATTGAAATATTCGAACTATTTTTTATTCACCGTGCAGTGGCGGCGTAAGAGATTGAGAATCTTCTAGCCCGTATCATCCCGCGGGCGAAGTAGGAGTCGACAGAGTTAAATGAAAGAGGAGATGGGCAGGAGCATCTTAGACATCTATGTCTTAGACATCTCACACATCCGTGGCCTGTAGACATATCTACATCTATCCTCAATTAAGAATTAAAATGCAGATGCGTTGTCATCCCTGAGGACTAAGACGGGATGTCTCGTTTCTAGTATAACGGGTCTCTAGTTCTCTAAACTCACCACACGAAACACAGCAGCATTAAGCAGCTATTATACGCTGGTATTCTGTAAGAGCATGGTTTTTCCCGATCGAGCCGACCTATTCATACCACAACCATAATATAGCTGCAGCGTGGCTTTATCTCGTATAAAAATAAGAAGAAGGTATAAAAATATCCACTTTACTCGTGGATTTAGTTCGTCCCGTGAGTCTCATAAAAGTATATAAAAATATCCACTTTACTCGTGGATTTAGTTCGTCCCGTGAGTCTCATAAAAGTATATAAAAATATCCACTTTACTCGTGGATTTAGTTCGTCCCGTGAGTCTCATAAAAGTATATAAAAATATCCACTTTACTCGTGGATTTAGTTCGTCCCGTGAGTCTCATAAAAGTATATAAAAATATCCACTTTACTCGTGGATTTAGTTCGTCCCGTGAGTCTCATAAAAGTATATAAAAATATCCACTTTACTCGTGGATTTAGTTCGTCCCGTGAGTCTCATAAAAGTATATAAAAATATCCACTTTACTCGTGGATTTAGTTCGTCCCGTGAGTCTCATAAAAGTATATAAAAATATCCACTTTACTCGTGGATTTAGTTCGTCCCGTGAGTCTCATAAAAGTATATAAAAATATCCACTTTACTTGTGGATTTAGTTCGTCCCGTGAGTCTCATAAAAGTATATAAAAATATCCACTTTACTCGTGGATTTAGTTCGTCCCGTGAGTCTCATAAAAGTATATAAAAATATCCACTTTACTCGTGGATTTAGTTCGTCCCGTGAGTCTCATAAAAGTATATAAAAATATCCACTTTACTCGTGGATTTAGTTCGTCCCGTGAGTCTCATAAAAGTATATAAAAATATCCACTTTACTCGTGGATTTAGTTCGTCCCGTGAGTCTCATAAAAGTATATAAAAATATCCACTTTACTCGTGGATTTAGTTCGTCCCGTGAGTCTCATAAAAGTATATAAAAATATCCACTTTACTCGTGGATTTAGTTCGTCCCGTGAGTCTCATAAAAGTATATAAAAATATCCACTTTACTCGTGGATTTAGTTCGTCCCGTGAGTCTCATAAAAGTATATAAAAATATCCACTTTACTCGTGGATTTAGTTCGTCCCGTGAGTCTCATAAAAGTATATAAAAATATCCACTTTACTCGTGTATTTAGTTCGTCCCGTGAGTCTCATAAAAGTATATAAAAATATCCACTTTACTCGTGGATTTAGTTCGTCCCGTGAGTCTCATAAAAGTATATAAAAATATCCACTTTACTCGTGGATTTAGTTCGTCCCGTGAGTCTCATAAAAGTATATAAAAATATCCACTTTACTCGTGGATTTAGTTCGTCCCGTGAGTCTCATAAAAGTATATAAAAATATCCACTTTACTCGTGGATTTAGTTCGTCCCGTGAGTCTCATAAAAGTATATAAAAATATCCACTTTACTCGTGGATTTAGTTCGTCCCGTGAGTCTCATAAAAGGTGACAGAGGGAAATAAAATTAAGAAACGGGCGGCAGCGGCTTATAATAACTAAAAATAAAAAATTGCGGTCGCCAACCCACTTGCCAAGCGTGGCAACTAAGACAAATATCCCCCTTATGACGCAAGCTATGAGGAGGCCGGTGTTCAGCAGTTGACTTTAATAAGCTGTAACTGTAAGTGTAACTAAAAGTAATGTAAAAAAAAATTAAATTTATGTTTTACCACTAAGTGCAATAGATAAAAAGTTTCCATTTGTATGTGCAGCAAACATATAAGTTCAATTATAAAAATAGTTCAAGTACGTATTACCTATATACCGTAAGATTTGTGACCGCGATATGTTTCCTCTGTCTACTCCAATACAGAACGCTTCTTCTTCTAATTCTGATGTCTTATCTGACCGACATGACTGGCAAATTTCCTGAGCTTGACGGCTGTAAAGCGAAAAAAGTCTGCTTGTGACTTTCTTTCATCTTCTCGTAAGGTCTCCCGTAGTAGAGACTTGTGGAAGCAATGCAGGATACAGTCAATTTCACTTTCTATAAAAAAATCTGCCAAAACTGATTACGACTATTTATCAATTTGTCAATGTCGTTTTAAAGTTAGGTGTTCGGTGTTCAGCAATTGACTTTAATAAGCTGTAACTGTAAGTGTAAATAAAAGTAATGTAAAAAAAATTAAATTTATGTTTTACCACTAAGTGCAATAGATAAAAAGTATCCATTTGTATGTGCAGCAAACATATAAGTTCAATTATAAAAATTGTTCAAGTACGTATTACCTATATACCGTAAGATTTACTTTCGCGATATGTTTCCTCTGTCTACTCCAATACAGAAAGCTTCTTCTTCTAATTCTGATGTCTTATCTGACCGACATGACTGGCAAATTTCCTGATTTTGACGGCTGTATAGCGAAAGAAGTCTGCTTGTGACTTTCTTTCATCTTCTCGTAAGGTCTCCCGTAGTAGAGACGGAAGCAATGCAGGATACAGTCAATTTCACTTTCTACAAAAAAATCTGCCAAAACTGATTACGATTATATTTATCAATTTGTCAATGTCGTTTTAAAGTTATACTCAGTAAACTTAAGCGTGCTCCAATTCAATGTCTACAAATGTATGCGATATTTCGGTACTTTATGTATTATGTACTTATTAAAACCGAAACTGAGGTGATATAAGTAATTTTTAATATAAAAAACCTATTAGAAATTTGACATCTCTTAAAGAACCGATGATTGGGTCTGTTATCCTAATTTGCAATAAAAAAAAGTACGAAATAAGTACAAATACGATAACGACACCACACAGAAATTATGGTCACTTCATTTTAATTATAAAATGCAGTACAATTTTATTTCTTGTGCGTTTGAGATAAGATCCATAATGTGATGCAATAATTTCGTGATTGCGTTGGTATAATAGGAAAATGACCAATTTAGGAGCGATCAGTAAAACGAAAACTTGTTCGTGTCGACGCTACCCACTTTCCACCTAAAGGTTCGAGGAAGTCCATTCAACTGCAAGGCATTAGATAATGTGACGTAACTGCGATGAACGGCTAAGGTGGGCTTAGGAAACTGCGAGTTTACTAACGTACATTTATATCTATAAGCTGTCTAGGGCTGGCCGGAACTTTGATTCTAGTTCCATTATAGTTTCTATTGACTAGACTACACAACGGACACCTTTGAGAACGTTCGGCGCGTGGTTGAAATTACGTGGATATCTGATAAGTTTCGGGGCAATAACGTCAATTCGTATTTTATTAATACAATTTATTGTTATATGTATGTATTGTTACAATTTGGTAGCTTACAAGTCACTAATCACGTCACATTAATAGGCGCCGCATCGTAGATTTTTTTTAATTAAATCTGCTACTTTTAGTTTTCAAAGGCATGCAGCTTGATAACAACAGAACGATGCCTTCGACTACGGCTAGCGGTGGTTAATGTGGAATGTATTTACCTTAATGAGGGCTACCACAAATTTTTTAGCTACCAGGGCTGCCACCTTGGACTGAGATGAAATATTTGACAGATTTCATGGCAGAGAAGTTAAGTTGTTAGATAAGTGTAAATATTAAAGTTTCTTTCTGTAATATTAATATATACAAATTAATATTTGTTCGTATTTTATTTGCTGCCATACTGTTATTGTAGAATAATTAAACATAGAGTTAAAATAAAATAAATAGTTTAAAAAATTAAATACGTAATACAATATGAAGAAGAATAGGAAATAAAATTAAAATAAATTATAAACAAAGTAACATCTACTTCGGTTTAATAGACTATATTATGACCTGAAAGCCTAAGTTAAATACTCGTATTAAGTTTGGTAGCGGGCGGGACCCAATTACAAATTATAAACCGAAAGAAAATTAATGGGGCTTGCTACTAAACATAATGCGGGTATTTCACTTAGGCTTTCAGCTCATAATATCGTCTGTTAAACCGAAGTAGAGTTTATTATGAACAAAAACTGTTTAATAAAGATGATTGATCGCGTGCCAAACAAAACAGAAATTTGTTATTCCTAATTAAATTCCGGGGAATTCTCTAGGATTCCCGTAGCTACCGTCGGCAAAGTCTGTGGAAATGGCTCATATCTAGTTTGCGCGTTACACAATTAATATAAGACTCATTTTACTATGTACAATTTCGTTATAAAAGTTCGCTCCCATTCCGTTCCGCAGCAGTGTAAATTGGCCTTAGTACTGGACACAATTTTATACGTGGTAGAGCCATGCTGCAGTTATATTAGTAGTGAGGCTGTAGCACGAATGGGTCGACTCGGCCGGGGAAGGACCACGCTCTCACTGAATACCAGCGTTAAATAGTAGCTTAATGCTGCTGTGTTTCGTATGGTGAGTGTGGAGAACAGTAGACCTTTTTTTTTACTGGAAACAAGGCATTTCATCTTAGTCCTCACGGGTGACAGCGCATCGCCTTTTGATTCTTAATCGAGGATATTTTTTATAGGATAGGGTGACAAACGAGCACACAGTCCACCTGATGGTAAGTGGTTTCTGTGGCCCATAGTCATCTACATCAATCCTCAATTACGAAATAAAAGTGTAGATGTCTATGGGCCATAGGTGGACCTTATTCTTTAAAAAATATACAAGATACGCGCGAAAAACACGACCCTTTGTTGGTGGTCGGGTAAATATGCAATAAATTAAAGACGCATTGTTTAGTGTGTATAATTTTACTATAAGTGGCAATGATTGTGAGACTGTTTGACAAATGGCTTCACCTTAGTCGCAACTGTCGACATCTGTGTGATGAGCTAAATGCTATTAGTTCTCTCTCTCTAATTGCTCAATGTAGTGTATCAACTAGCACCAATCCTTTAATTTTACAAGTATGCTCATGCTAACAGCACTGCTGTGGTTAGTCAGTTAAATTAAGTCTTATGAAATATTTAAGTAAGTTGAGTTGAGCTATCATTTGTGCATGGCAAAAATAATGGTTTGGTTTTGCTTGGGTCATTATTGTCCACTGGACGTAAGCCTCCCCATAGGAAGTCTCAACGTGCGAATATTTCCTACAGTTGCCATGTTTTGCCATTGCCTGGGGTTGGCAACTGTAGTTTTTTTTAACTTGTTATCTGCGAGTGCTTGAATACAATCCCACCTGGTGGTAAGTGGTGATGAATCCCTAAATTGTAAATAAGTCATAAAATACATAATGTATACGTGGTAGACAGACCCCCGCTTCAGCTATATTATGGTTGTAGCACGAATTGGTCGGCTCGACCGAGGCAGGACCACGCTCTAACAGAATACCAACGTAAAATAGCAGCTTGATACTGCTGTGTTTCGTATGGTGAGTGTAGAGTTTTAGAGACCCTTTTTTACTGGAAACGAGGCATTCCGTTTTTCTTTTTTTCTTTCCATGATTCTTAATCGAGGATAAATGTAGATGTCTATAGGCCACGGCATCCACTTACCGTCAGGTGGACTGTGTGCTCGTTTGTCACCCTTATTATATAAAAAAATTCTTCCAATGCATTTTTATTGGAATATAGTTTTTTATGAAGCAAATGTAAAATCGAATTATCATAATTTGGTTTGGTTTTGGTTTGCTAGTAGGTTGGTTTGCTACTAGCTGTAGTACTAGTTATAACTAGTAGTAGTAATCGCTGTAGGAAGATTTTTTTGGTAATCGTTATGTTTAGCTGAAGAGATTAGTGATTCCAATTCGCATCTTTGACGCTGCTTCCTGTTGCCGTCGGGGTCAGAGTATTTTAGGTCGAAGGCCAAATAATGCTTCTGGCAATTTTTGAAACGACTCTTATGAGACCCACTGGACGATGTATGTAGAAATTCTTGATTGGTTTTGATTTGGTGTTTGACGTATGTTACGTTGTATTGCGCTGTGTAGTGGCGACGCAAGAGGATCCACTAAAGTAAACCATTGTGTTGTCGTTGTCTTCCGATAGGTGTCGTTAGAGGCGACAGGGGATATAAAACAGGAGCTACTACTACTACTACTAGGTCGGTTTGCCCAGGGAAGGACCACGCTCTCATAGACTACTAGCGTAAAGTAGCAATTAGATGCTGCTGTGTTTTGTATGGTGGGTGTAGAGAACCTGAGACCATTTTTATTGGAAACGTGGCATTCCGTATTAGTACTCAACGGCTGACAACACATCTGCATTGATTGGATTCTTAATCGAGGATAGACAATAGAAGATAGATATCAATGTGCCATAGCACCCAGTTACCATCAGATAGACTGTTTGTTCGTTTTTCACCGTGTATACAAAAAACGGGCGGCAGCATCCTGCTGAAAACAATCAAAATAATAAAAAAACTGCACAAAAACTATGGAAAATATCAGCTCTACGGCGTAGAGAGATGGTCTGTGTTCAGAAGAAGACTTTATAGGTTGTAATGATGATGATGAAGTTGTATTGTATAAATGTATCAACATCGATTGTGAATCGATAACTATAGTATAATAATATCTGACTTTAAGTTACAATACATAACCATGATAAAAAATATAACGGAGTAATTTCCACCGGCAAACGATTTTCATGAAAGTTACACATCGCTCTGTTGGTTGTGTTCCCCTTTGAAAAACACTTCGTCTCCATCGCTTGTTCATTAGCGTGAAGGTATTATGTACAACATAAGATCGTAGGTTAACAATTGCGGTTGCGTTCGCTGTGGCCGTAGCTTTGCCCCACTTTCTTGTTGCGTCACGGCGGCCGTTGAACCTTCACTTGCTCGAAGTAGGCTGCGTGGGTCACAGTGTTTTGCCTTTGCAATTCTACATTACGATTAACACGTGTTGTCTTCGCTCAGTAGCTATATTTATAAACATTTATTACCCTGTATGAAATGAGTCTTGCAAATGCTTATTAAGTATGTAGGTATCTTAATTGCATGCAGTGTAAGTGTAAATTTGGCGGAATTCATGAATTCATGGTAGCTTAGAAAATCAATGGCAGCTCTGAAGAAGAATAAGTGCTCACCCTTGAACTTCATAATTCTAGAGCAAACCGAGTTTGATCCTGGCCTGTATGGACTGACTGGCGCGTAGAATTAAAAATTACTTTCACACGGCCACCACAATAAAACAACTAATAGTATTTGCGTCTATTTTCAAATCGCATAATTTTTTTCAAGTTCGAGTTGCATTGAATAAAAAAATGGCCTAATATGTATATTTCCCAAAAATTTTCTTTTATATAATAATAATTTCCTCCAGACCTAATTTCGGCCACGGCGGTAGCCTCAACGGAAACTAGACATCTAGACAGGACAGAATGAGCGCATGAGTACACGCAAGCACATAATACGTACTCTATTCTTTCCCTCACATAGACCGATGGAACGGCAATCAGAAACCGAAACGTCTGGAAAAAACAAGCGGCGCGAAACCAACGGCTTCATGTGCTTTCCTAGGTAGTATAGATATCAGTTATGTATGTGTTATGGCTTTTTGATCAAGAAATTCTTAGTAGCATTTCAGTAGAAGCACGTAATGCTGTAGGTCCTGCGCCTGATCTCCCTCCGGTCGTATCGTATTTCCGTCACACCCATAGAATACTATAATACATACATAATAATAGAACGGGGGAGTGGGCGGAGCCCGTGTAGCCACTAAAATGTCACTAACATGTCAATTCACTCGTATAACTGTTAACACTAGATGTGCTTTGACGTTGCAATGGTTTCCAAATTTCCCATGCAAATTATTTAGAAAATGATAAATTCCACACTATTTACAAATAAATATATATTAAAATTTAAACGATTTTTTTAATGATGATCTTGAACATTAATCAAAAGTCTAAAATGTTCAAATTTACTTAGTCTGTCGTCACAGCGAATCGGGTCTGTAGTGGTGATAATACAACGTAATTGGTTATATGTGTGCTCCCGGCGACGCCGACCCTCGTACAAAATAAGGTTGACAGCCATTCTATTGTGTATTATAGTATTCTATGGTCACACCTATGAGGGTAAGTGAATAGATATTACACTTGTGCTTGCGCATACACTCGAACACTATAATCCAGTCCTCTGCAGATGGCTAGTCTCCATTGAATCTGGCCTCCGCGACAGAATTTCCGTCTAGATATAGGTATGCAGAATTGGAATGTGGCCAATTTGAGAAAAAAGTCCACACAGATTTCACGTATGATTTCAAACTCAGATCTCAAATAAACTACGTGGGTCAATGCCGACGCCGCACATGGTGTCGGCCCCGGCACGGTAATATTATCTATACAGTATTGTAACTCAGCCGTATCTTTCAAATAAATGCCTACATCCGTGCGGCACGTAAACATGTGATAGGGCTGCCTGCCTCCAGCATTTTTACATTTGCCTACTTTGTGTTTCCAATTAGTTTTATGATTGTCAATATACTTTTTATATAAACAAATAAAATAGGTACTTTGTGAATTGAATAGGAAGTGTTCAATAAAAATGCGCGTCGTTTTTTGATTGGTAGATTTAATTAAACTAAAAGCGGCCTTATTACGGATTATTTCCGAAATTATTGACATTATCAAAAATTATTTTAGTAAAGCCCTATTCATTTTTAAATACCTTTCCAACAATATATCACACGTTAGGCTTGAAATTAAAAAAAAATCACTTCCCACTTTACATATAGGGGGGGCTACCCTAATAAAACATTTTTTCCAATTTTTATTTTACCACTGGTAACGCCAGTTAACAATCTACTTTATCAACATTACATTACATATCGCATTGAGTTCGTCCTAAGTTATATCTACTTTATCAACATGACTAGTGCATATTTTTTGTTTCCTTCCTTCCTTCCCTTTCCTACCGCACGCGCTGCCGCCGAGGTGAAAAAGAGGATCTCGGCGCGCGTCATTATACTAAGTGATATTACGCCATCCGCAACGCACGGCCACCCGTCGCGTCTTATGTACATTAACCGCAAACCGCGCAGGACGAACATTGAGTTCTCCTGTTTATGTTTAATATTCACCGCATCAGACATTGTGTCTTTGTAACTCATAAAAGTGTGAGACGCCCCCGTAAGGGCAAAGGTGGAGAGTGTGGGACTTCACGAGACTGTTCCGAGAGTGCGTGTGCGCCGAACCACGTGGCGAGCTCGCTGCATAGCAGACACTCCAGGAGGAAGGCGCGGCAGCCCTCATCAGGTCAGTGCGTGCTATCCCACCTATTTATTCTCCCCTTTGCCGTATGCACCAAAATTACAGTCCACTAAATCTTTATCGAAGATACCTTAAGTTACTGGCGTCTCCATTTTTAATGGTCCTTCGAGCCAGATTGACCTTGACTTTCCGCCCTTATTAGATCGTTATCGTAATAAGCGTTTATATAATTAATTATTTATATTTTAATCCGACTTCGGATTAACCCCGCCCTTATTAGAACACTAGAATAGGTCCTAATAGGTGATATTCATAGTAATTTTAAAACTATATTCATAGAATGAATAAGCATATAATTATTTATATAAATTATTTGTTGTATGTTCACATCACGTCATCAACTTTTAACTACATCTACAGATTATACTGTTAAATTACATTTATTATTTGCACATATATTTAAGCATTATATTCGTTATAAATAACTTCATAATTATTATAAAAGTTAACAATTAAAGTTCATCGTTAACAAAACTAATATTTAATAATTCAACCGCGTAGCGAGGTCGCTTACTGACTACCCGCTTATAATTATATTATTTTTGCCGCATAACTTAAGTTGTAATGCCGCCTAAAAAACAAATAGCATCGAATAATAGCGATTCCTCGGATAATGAGGGCACACCTAATGCTGAGTTGGTTTTATTGTTAGCTAAACGAGATGCTTTATTTCAAATAGTGCAAAAAATATATGATATGTCCTCGGACATCCACATAAACACTTCCACGATGGAGCGTTTTCTTGATGGAAGTTCTAATATTAATGCTTTACGTATTGAGTTTAAACAGGTCTTAGATAATTATAATTCACATTTATTAAAAATAAACCCTATTGCTAAACCTGATTATAACAGCCTCATTGCGTTTGAGTCTCTTTGCGGTAGAATAAATAGGCTTTATTTACAATATTCGCAATCTAATTTACAAAGTACTAGTACAACATCTAAAGCCAGATTCACACTTCCGCCTATCGAACTTATGCCATTTTCGGGTGACATTCGCTCATGGCCTTTATTTTATGCTAGCTTTAAATCAACCGTCCATGACAACACATCGCTTACCGACGCTGAAAAGTTATACTATTTGCTAGGTAAACTAACGGGCAAAGCCCTATCTGTATGCTCAGGTATAACTCCTTGCGCTGAAAATTATAAAATTTTATTGCAAGCACTCGTTGACAAATATGAAGACCGGCGTATGCTAGCATCTACATATATTAATCAGATGTTCGAATTTAAGCCATTGCAATCGGCCACCGCAAATAATTTTGATTTATTCTCACCGCAGGTGCGCGTTCAGACGTCGCGCTGTGTACTTCGTTCAAGAATGTTTCTCAACGTTCACCGCCTCCCGCGCGCGCAAGTCGTTCGCAGAGAACTGTTTTATTATCAACCGCTCAAGTATTTGCTTACGATGCTAAGGGAGAGAAACAAATTATTCGTATATTATTAGACTCCGCGGCTCAAAGCCATTTTATGACTAAAGAGTGCTGTCATCGTTTAGGCGTTCAACAACACGATACCGAATGTACTGTAGTAAAGGGATTCGGTGGAGTTGAAAAAATTGTAAAATCGAAATCGATTGATATTAAAATTTTCTCACGATTCGACTCGAATATTAACTTCAATATTTCAACGCTAGTTGTTGATCAAATCACCGACCTTTTGCCCACCGCTGTGGTAGACACATCTGTCTTATCACACTTCCATGGCATAAGACTCGCTGATGAATGTTATAGCATGCCTAATAAAATTGATGTTTTGATAGGCGCATCCCTTTTCCCGCACTTACTATGTCCAGACGTAATTTATTCGTCTAACGACTTGTCCGGGCCCTCGGCTTTGAATACGGTATTTGGTTACGTTATTATGGGCTCAATGCCGACACTTCAGGTAAATCATTCTTTAACGTGCTGCTCAGTTCTAGAGTCTCCTATCGTTGACAAATTAGTGCAACGATTTTGGGAGCTTGAACAGCCACCCTCCGCACCGCCCATTCAGTGTCCTTCAGACATTGAATGTGAAGAGTTTTATAAATCTACGACATCCCGCGATCCTTTTACTGGTAGATATATTGTTGGCCTGCCATTTAAAGATGACGTTTACTCTCTCGGAGATTCTTATGAAACCTCTCGACGACGATTCATGTGCTTGGAGAGGAAACTTCAAGCCTCGCCTACATTAAGGTTAGCATATGATGACGTCATAAAGGAATACTTAGCTAAAAATTATATATCCCCCGCACCGCCGTATGACTCTCATGAATCCGCTCCAATATATGTCATACCGCATCATGGAGTCTTACGCGAAGATAAGAAGTCAACGCGTCTGCGCATCGTCCTGGATGCTAGCAGTAAGACTAACACTGAGCGATCATTAAATGATATTCTGCATTCAGGACCAAATTTGCAAGGCGACTTGTTCAATATAATTTTAACTTTCCGCTTACATCCAATCGCTATGACAGCCGACTGTCGCCAACAATTTCTGCAAATAGTTGTTCGCGATTCTGATCGTCGTTACCAATGCTTCCTATACCGCTTCCGTCCACAAGACCCACTTGTGTTATACCACTTCAATCGCGTGTGCTTCGGTTTAACTTCGAGTCCATACCATGCATTGCGCACGGTAAGACAGCTCATTGATGACGACGGCGCAAAGTATCCGCTTGCGAGTCGTATCGCATTTACTTCGCTATATATGGACGACATCGCGTTCTCTATGCCCAGTGAATCCGAGGCCAGTGAGACCTCTCGGCAGCTGATAGACTTATTCAAGGGTGCCCAATGGGATCTGATAAAATGGCATAGCAACCGTCGATCTGTTTTAGATGACCTCCCTACTTCCCATAAAATTACAGGAGAAGTAGAGTTCGATAAATCAATGCCACATAAAATACTAGGCTTGCATTGGTCTACCGATAGTGACGCCTTTTATTTTAAGATATCTGTTCCCGCTGATGTGACGTGCACTAAGCGCGCAATCTTATCTACTGTCGCTCGCCTGTGGGACATAATGGGTTTCGTTGCTCCCACAGTCGCGTACGCCAAATTGTTAATAAAGCAGCTTTGGCAACTTAATTTAGATTGGGACGACATACCACCACCGCCAATTATTAAGATGTGGAGGCAATTCTGTGCTGAATTACCAGCTCTTAATGATTTACGTATCCCGCGACATGTTGGTGTATCCAAAAACTGTACTGCGTCACTCCTGGGGTTTTCCGACGCCAGCGAGCACGCATATGGTGCCGTAGTCTACATACATGTAAAGAGCGTCAATGGTAACACCGTCCAGTTGATTTGTGCAAAGACTAAAGTCGCACCGACGAAACCACTATCTATTGCACGCCTTGAGCTTTGTGGAGCGGTTTTACTCTCAAAATTGCTTCGCAGAGTACTCGACAATTATTCTCTTGACCTTGCAATATCAGTCTATGCCTTTGTAGATTCAAAAGTAGCTCTGTACTGGATAAAGAGTTCGCCACACAAGTGGCAGACCTTTGTTGCAAACCGCGTTGTTCAGATTACCGACAATATTCGCGCTGATAACTTTTATCATGTCGCAGGTACTGAGAATCCCGCTGACATACTTTCACGTGGCTTTACGCCAAATAAATTAGTTTCAAACCCCCTGTGGCTCCATGGGCCTCAGTGGACTTCGTTAGATCCATCTCAATGGCCTCTTCGTACTTTAGACAATGAGGTTATTGCAAATATGCCTGAGAAGAAGATTTTGTCGCACACTGTGTGCACATCCGTCTGTAATTCTGCGATTTATGAGCTCGCACTCCGCATCTCTTCTTGGAGTAAACTTCTACGTATAATTGCGTACGTGTGTAAGTTTGCTAAATTATTGCCCCGCCGCAGCACTACTGTAGTGACTGCTGATGATCTCAGTTTCTCTGAGGTTATAATCCTCCGCGCCCTGCAAAAACAGCATTTTGCAGTGGAATATTTAAATATTGAAGGTAACAAACCTTGCTCGCCCGCTTTCAATCGTTTAAGGCCTTTTATTGAGAATGGTTTAATCCGCATTGGTGGTCGTCTTTCGATCTCCGCATTAGATTACACGCAAAAACATCCAATTATACTCCCGCGCAGTGATCATGTAGTGAACATGATCATTGACTATTATCATATTAAAAATTTACACGCTGGGCCTGAATTGTTATTGTCATTGCTCCGTCAAAAATTTTGGATACTTTCCGCACGCCGCACTGTGAGAAGCAGAGTCTACAAATGTAATATATGTTTCCGGCTTAGACCCCGTCCAACTTACCCTTTGATGGCTGATCTTCCCCATAGTCGTGTAAGACAAGCTATTAAGGCATTTACACACACGGGCTGCGATTATGCCGGTCCTATCGCATACACTCCTGTACGTCGTCGTGGTGTACGCAGCGAGAAGGCGTACTTATGTGTTTTCACATGCCTCACGACTCGAGCTGTACATATAGAAATCGCTACAGATCTTAGTAGTTCTAGTTTCCTCGCTGCGCTTAAACGTTTCCTCTCTAGACGAGGGCCGATTCAGTTTTTATATTCGGATAATGGAACGAATTTTAAAGGTGCCGCTTCGTATCTTCGCGATCTCTATAAATTTCTAAACGTTGAATACCGCCCAAAGCTTGAGCAAGAGTGTGCTGAGAATCGTATAACATGGAAGTTCATCTGTCCCAACTCTCCTCATTTTGGAGGCGCCTGGGAGAGTATGATCAAAGTCGTAAAAACGCATCTGTTCCGAGTTATCGGACATCAGTTACTTTCATACGAAGAGCTTAATACTGTTCTTGCGCAAATTGAGTGCTTGCAAAACTCGCGGCCCTTGACAGTATTGAGTTCTGATCCTGCAGAGCCTTCAGCTCTTACTCCGAGTCATTTTTTGAATACCGCACCTTTATTGTCATTACCCGCACTCAAAGTCAAATCTGACTCTACCAGTCTGTTACACAGGCATTCTTTACTGGATAAATTAGTTCAGTCGTTTTGGGACCGGTGGAGGACGGAATACCTTCACGGATTACAAGTTCGTCAGAACTGGAACACCCCGTCTACGGCTATCGTACCAGGCATGGTTGTAATTGTGATAAATGATAATGAACCGCCCCTTGCTTGGCCATTAGCGATTGTCGAGTCTGTTCATCCTTCGAAGGATGGCGTAGTTCGAGTAGTGACCGTGAGAACTACTAAGGGAACATATCTCCGTCCTGTTCCTCGTATTTGCCCTCTCCCAAGACAATAAATCACGATTATTTTGATTATAATTATTTATCTAAATTAGGAATTAAGTTTATATTTATATATATTAAAAAAGTATTAAACCGCAATATTATATTTATGTATACATTTTCTCGCTTACCAAGTAAGGTTAGTAGATGAGACATGCGCATTGAGCGCATCCTCTCACTTTATATACCGCTTATTTATTTGTTTTCCTTTTACTTTTTATATTACGGTTGTCTTTTAAAGGTGACCCTTTAAGGGCGGGAGGAAATGGTAACGCCAGTTAACAATCTACTTTATCAACATTACATTACATATCGCATTGAGTTCGTCCTAAGTTATATCTACTTTATCAACATGACTAGTGCATATTTTTTGTTTCCTTCCTTCCTTCCCTTTCCTACCGCACGCGCTGCCGCCGAGGTGAAAAAGAGGATCTCGGCGCGCGTCATTATACTAAGTGATATTACGCCATCCGCAACGCACGGCCACCCGTCGCGTCTTATGTACATTAACCGCAAACCGCGCAGGACGAACATTGAGTTCTCCTGTTTATGTTTAATATTCACCACATCAGACATTGTGTCTTTGTAACTCATAAAAGTGTGAGACGCCCCCGTAAGGGCAAAGGTGGAGAGTGTGGGACTTCACGAGACTGTTCCGAGAGTGCGTGTGCGCCGAACCGCGTGGCGAGCTCGCTATATAGCAGACACTCCAGGAGGAAGGCGCGGCAGCCCTCATCAGGTCAGTGCGTGCTATCCCTCCTATTTATTTTCCCCTTTGCCGTATGCACCAAAATTACAGTCCACTAAATCTTTATCGAAGATACCTTAAGTTACTGGCGTCTCCAACCACTTTGTCGGCGTGATTGATACACATATTGGTACCAAATTTCAGCTTTCTAGTGGTAACTGACACAGAGATTAAGCAAGGACGGACAGACGGACAGACAGACATGGCGAAACTATAAGGGTTCCTAGTTGACTGCGGAACCCTAAAAAAACCATGTTTATGTTTGAATAACAAATCGGTTAAATAAATTTGCGACCGAAAAATATTTGCGCCTCGGCTGAGACTTACGAAATGCTTTATTATTAGATTTTTAAATATAAAAAATCCGCTTTCTAATATAAAGCTAAAAATAATATAAATTAAAAATTGTTTTGGGAAACATGGACAACGTGGAGAAAAGGAATATCTATTAATTGGTTATATACCTGCAGCTACTTTACAATTTATATGTTTGTTTTTAAATGAAGTTCAGATTTATTATTTCTTTATTTCTATTCTATTATTTATTTCCTCCATTTTTTTATATATTTCATAAAATCATCACTGCGGCACAGTCTCGACTGTCTGCATGCCGAGCGCATGCCGAGATCGAGGCGCGTAGGCATAGCTCTCGCTTCGACCGTTTGTATGAAGTTGGAATACTGTATAGGATAATATTACCGTGGCCCCGGTTTATATTTGTTTATGCTAAACGATACTTCATCATTGTTTATGTAGGTTTGCCGTGTAGTACATGCATTAAAATTTAAAACTTGGTTAAATTCATTATATGTATTATCTTCCTTGTTACATTGTGGTTTGTGGCTTGAAATAAACCACAAAATGCTACACTTCGCCGAATTAAATAATAAACGAAATGTTCGTACGTTGTTTATGTAACTTGAAATCATTAAGATCACAGAAGTTGCTGTCTACATATGTGCAATAAGTCATACATATATATTTTTATCCACTACTACCCCCATCCCGTGGGTACAGTGAGAGGCGAATGAGGTAAACTGAAACAGGAGAATGGCAGCAGCATCTTCCTCGTCCATTTTAAACCAGTGATATCGGACCGTACCTCTACTAGGAACTAAAGAAACAAAAAATGCTTGCAGCTCACACGCGACAGAAGTGAAACCGTCAAATGAAATGAAATTTAAAATACAAATACTTTAAATAATTTATTTGATATTATAATTTAAACTACAAGTTCGGCATAAAATATAAGAAAATTTAATTTTATAATAAATAAATGTAACAATCCGTTTAACATATATATTCAAATTCAAATTCTTTATTTGCAACTAAATAGGTACAAAATGTTTTCTTATTGATGTTATACTGTCATTGTGTTAAGAAAACCTATTTAGCTGTTTTCAACAGCGTGCAAATATTCAAAAGTTTTTACAATAAAATCAATTACTAAATTTCATCTAGATATAAACAAACTAAAACAGTAATTTTACAATCTTTATAAATAAATAAATTCATATATATTAATTAATGAATTAATGCATCGATTTTTAATTAACGATAAAACTACTTAGTCACTACAATTCAAAAACTCATTTACTGTATAAAATGCTTTATCTACTAGCCATCGTCGAAGTGATATTTTAAACTTATTATAAGGTAATTGCTTAATATGTGAGGGTATTTTGTTATATATCGTGTTACACATTGCGTAGCTATTTTTTTTTGAAAGCGCTTACTTTTTGAAATTGTGTCAAGTACTAATTTATGTAGGTTCCGTAAATTTATTTTTGTTGCATCTTTAGTTTGTAAGAATAAGTGCTTGTTTTGCATTACAAATTTGCCTACCTCAAATATATAGAGGCAGGGAAAAGGAAGTATGTTTATCTTGCATGATGTGTCTGATGGGATGTTACTAATAGCTCTAATACAGCGTTTTTGTGCTAAAAATACTTTTTGAGAGTATGTGCCATTACCCCACATTAAAAGTCCGTATCTGATAACAGATTCTACATATGCGAAATACGCTGTGACCGCTGTATATTTGTTTGCTATTTTTGTCAATTTATGTAACGCGTACACAAATCTGTTAATTTTGTTACACACTTTATGTATATGTTCTTTCCAATTCAGGTTCGAGTCTATAATTAAACCTAAAAATGACGTACTAGTAGCGTTCTGCAGAAGTTGTCCACTATATTCAATATTAATGTCAGAGCTTAAGTTATTAAAATTAATGATATTTGTTTTACTTAAATGTATTAATGTGTAGATTATTTTTATTAAGTCATTTATTTACTGAATTAATTGTATTTATAATGTCCGTTTTATGTTGATCTAGTGGTTTTTTTTACTAGTCGTTATCGTCATCGATATGTCATCTGCAAATAAAGTAGTTTTATAATTTGAGATGTCAGGTAAATCATTTATGTATAAAATAAACAGCAATGGTCCGAGTACACTACCTTGGGGAACACCAACATTATTATTTTTGAATTCGGATCTATACACCTGAGCTATGTTTTTAGAATTTAACTGTGTTATTTCTATACACTGATACTGATATTTTTTAAATAACTTTCTATCCAACTTAGACCAGGTACCCTTATTCCATTAGCCTCCAGTTTGGTCAGTGATTGAGTAGTTGATATATATATATATATATACATACATAAACACTCACGCCTGTCACCCAGAGGGGTAGGCAGAGACTACGGACTTCCATTTGGCACGATCCTGACATACCTCTTTCGCCTCCTTTACATCCATATATCTACGCATACATACTCGTCGGTTAAGGGTACTTCTAACGTGGCCCCTTTTATATATATATATATATATATATATATATATATATATATATGACATATATATATATATATATATATATATATATATATATATATATATATATATATATATATGACATATATATATATATATATATATATATATATATATATATATATATATATATATGACACTGTTATTATATTACTCTTTTCAATAATAATAATAATAATATTCCACAACTATCACACAACGCCATTTAGTCCCAAGCTAAGCAGAGCTTGTCTTATGGGTACTAGACAACTGATAAACATACTTATATATTTCTAAATACATAAATATTATGGATAAATTACACCCAGATACAGAACAAATGATCGTGCTCATCACACAAACATTTGTCCTGGGTGGGAATCGAACCCACGACCTCCGGCATAGCAGTCAGGGTCACTTAACCACTAGACCAACAGGCCTGTCTATCAACTAACAAATATATCTTATATACTACTCACTAATTACAAAAAGATTTATTATCAATTTTACCTATTACAAAGGTGAGGTTTGGCCGTTCTTCACCGCTTGTTAATCCATAGGCACACGACACCTTCGTACCTTATTGAACAAAACGCGTAATAAACGCCGTTTCGGCGTTTATTACGCGTTTTGTTCAATAAGGTACGCAGCGTTTACTACTTTTTCCTCGCGAGTATTAAATCTTATGAATTTATGTGTCTGTCTCTTTTCAATTTGTTGTCTCGTTGTAATTTCAGCCGCAGAGGTGTTGTCAACTCAACGTCCGCTCGCACGCTGCCGGCCGCTACACGCCGCGACTCTGGAGTCCCGCAATAAAGCCAAGAAATGCGCCGAGTTTCTACAGCCATATAGGTATTAAAATAATGACTTATTAATAATATATTGACTCCGCCACTATTCTCCTTGCGCTGCTCACTACTACTCTGCTACTCGCGATGCCGCGATCTTGTCCTCTCTGCCCACACACTGCTCCAACAAAACACGGAGCGATGGGTTATGCCGGAGTTGACGAGTACTGTTGCTACACTACGTCTCTGCCTCCTTTACTCGCTAATTCCCATGACACTAGAAGAGTGTGTGGTAGAGGGGTATGATATTATGTACTAATACCATTAAATATTGACAAAAGTATTGGAATTTTACAAATATCATAGAGCTAGGAAATCTTCCTACACAAATGAGGAATGATTGGTAGAGAGTATTGGTCTGTTTTTAAAGGTGATCGGACTGACATGGATTGAAAGCAATGACAATTGTCATTCGTAATTCTATATCCTCTTAGTGCCAAATACTTCAAACTTACTACCGTATATGATACTAAACGTAATTAATTCTTATCGATTAAATTAAAAAAGAAAACTGTCAATCGTAAACGCAAAAAAATCATTGGAGTCAAGTATTTACTTTGATAAATAAAAGGATAAAACTTTTTTTTAAAACTTAATTATATCCGTCCCACCAAAAATATAAATGTGGAAAGGGGTCCAAGTTCAAAAAATGGTTCGTAGCTATATGTTTACACATGTAAGCAACATAGCATTCATTTTGGTTAAAGTCTTTGAATAATTAATTAATGCCTCTTTGTTCAAGTGGTCGTTAGGCATTTGCTGATCATATAGGTCGTGTCTTATTGGGTTTATCTGTCAAGAAACCCTCAGTAGCATCCCGAAGCCAGGAAGTTGGTATTGTTTCATCTCGGAATGCATGTAAAGCCGTCGGTCCCTTCGACCGATAACTGTTCCATCGGACTATGAGAGTAAGAGAATAAGACGGTGCACCTGTACTAGCGCACAACACGAGCACTACACTCTACTGACGGCTAGTCTCTTTTGAGATTGACCGCAGTGACCGAAATTCGGTATGGAGAATAGTAATATCAAATAAAAAGTGATAACTAAGTGGTAGCACTCCTTTATTGCCCAGCACCCCGGCCCCAGGGTAGGAACCATCCATTTACCTAGTTACGCTAAATAGCAGTGATTACAACTCGCGGCACGAAAGTCTAGCGGCGACCGTTATTGCGCATTGGTCGCATTGCGCATTATTGCGTATGATTGACTGTGCGTATCGTTCACATGCGCTGAATGGCTCTCCAGTCGCATTCCGTGCCCGTACTGATACGACATTCGCAGCTATAGCTACGTTTCGTTCAGTAGAGTTACGTGCCGCGATTTATACATTGCAATGTTCAAAACTAAATGGCATAGACAAAGAGTATAATTATTAATTAGAGTCTGTATGGCATTCCATCTTAGGTTTCAGAGGAGACGCATCTGTAATCTACTTTGTTTGAAGTCGGCTGCAGGTGTCTATAGACCGTAGTAGCTATTTACCTAGGTAGACCATACGTTCACTGCCTATCAAGCGTGGTAACTATGGTAAACAAACTTGTCTATTAAGTGATCAATGGAGAAGGCTTTCGTTCAGCAGTAGTTGGTTTTATAAGTTTATAGACTAAAATACCCAGACCAGCAACAGGTAAAAACGATAAAGTGCAAGCATTCTGGTACAGCGATCGTAAATTTACCTACCAAGCGTGACGATTAAAGAAACTCCACAACCTGTGTCAAAACTCGAATTTTACCGTCTGATGGTAAAGAAGGAGAAAATACGAAGCAAGAACCGCAGAGTGACGTTTAATGAACTTTATTAGATGTCACAAACTCTTATTTTTACCATATTTATTTTGTGTTTGTCTGTGGCATTATGGCTCCATAACGGATGAAGTTATTTAGATTTTTTTTGTTAGAAAGGTGACTTAATCAAGTGTTCTTAGCTATGATTAAAGTAAATCTTTTCAGCCGTTTATAATCAGTTCATTTTGTTTCGGGGTTTTAAAATTTTCAATTAAAGTTATATTAATTCGCTTTTAACCTTTATTATACGATTAAAAAAGCTGGCTACAGGTATCTATAGACAGATCTATAGCAGAAGTCACCCAGGTAGGTTTTAAGTTCTTTTGTCACTCTGGTTGTATAGGAGAAATGTGTGCAGTTCACACGTGGTAGGAGTGAAAACTTCAGGAAAGGAGATTAATAACCCTGCGTTTGCACCGAAAACATCCAATACGTAATGTTTTGAAACAAATCGCATGAAATAAATACCACAACATGTTTTGTTGATGGTGGCGTTCGCACTTACCAAAACTGTAAAGTATTTAACCGATATTCAAACTTATCTTTCAACATGACAATATTTCTACAAATTTGTTTTCAAATTTACACACTTATAAAAACTGTAAAGTTTTCAACCGATATTCAAACTTATCTTTCAACATGACAATATTTCTACAAATTTTGTTTTTGTAGTTATAAAGATTTAATATAGTTTAAATATGTAATGTACAATAAACTGTCAAACATATTTCACTACAAGATGTTCTATGATTATGCAAACGCTTTTTGATACATTGACAGAAAACAGTGTTTAAAAAATGTTTTTTTTTTTGTGAAAATCGCGTCAGTGCAAACTCACGGTAAAGGAAACACTGTATTTTGTATTGTTTCATTCTCTCATAGGCTACATCCGATAGATATTGTTACGAGCTTGAGGTTCGTGGCAATAAAAATTGCCGATAAAATTACCTAAATTAACACTTTAATTTACTTTACACAAAATAAAACTAAAAACACTAATAATTAAACACACTAATTCACTTAATTCCGCTCCGAAGCTTCGCTTGTGTCGCTGAGTTCAACTTTTTTTTTTTTTTTTTTATAGAAGAGGGGGCAAACGAGCATGCGGCTCACCTGATGTTAAGTGACTACCGCCGTCCATGATCAACTGCAACACCAGGAGAATTGCGGGTGCGTTGCCGGCCCTTTAGAAAGGAGTATTTTTTTTTTTTATAGAAGAGGGGGCAAACGAGCATGCGGCTCACCTGATGTTAAGTGACTACCGCCGCCCATGATCAACTGCAACACCAGGAGAATTGCGGGTGCGTTGCCGGCCCTTTAGAAAGGAGTAAGCTCTTTTCTTGAAGGTCCCCAGGTCGTATCGGTCCGGAAAATTCGCCGGTGGTAAACTATTCCACAGAGAGGTTGTACGTGGAAGAAAACTCCTTGTGAAACGTACAGTGGTGGACCGCCAAGCATCCAGATGGTGTGGATGGTATCGGGACGTTTGCCATGTAGTGCGTTCACGAAATTTGGCGGCTGGGATTAATACGAACAATTCCTCAGAGCACTCCCCGTGATAGATGCGATAAAATACGCAAAGAGATGCAACATCTCTTCGCAGCGCCAGTGAGTCGAGCCGATCGGAAAGCACTCGGTCGTCGACGATTCGAGCCGCTCTGCGCTGGATGCGGTCAAGTGGAAGGAGCTGGTACTACGGAGCCCCAGCCCAGAGATGGGAACAGTATTCCATGTGCGGCCGAACCTGCGCCTTGTAAAGTTGCAGGCGGTGTGCCGGCATGAAATACTGTCTCGCTCTGCTGAGCACGCCAAGCTTTTTAGAGGCCAATTTGGCCTTCCCTTCCAAGTGACCACGAAACTGCACGTCACTCGATATGTCGACGCCGAGGATTCCGATACTGGCTGAGGCAACAAGGGGAGTGCCTTGAAACTGAGGGGATACGACAAAGGGGTTCTTTTTAGCGGTTAACGCGCAAACTTGTGTCTTCTGGGGGTTAAACTGGACTAGATTTAGTCGTCCCCAATCCGAGACTCTGTTCAGCAAAGACTCGACTTCAGACACAAGTTTGTCCCGGCACTCGGAGACGTTTTCCCGAGAAATATTGGCTCGGCCGGTGTAAAGAGCATCACCAGTGCTGTCATCCGTATAGCAATGAATGTTACGGGTATGCAACATATCATTGATATGCAGAAGAAACAGCGTTGGCGATAGCACGCAGCCCTGTGGAACACCAGCATTAATAGGCTTGCAATCGGAGCTTGCACCGTCTACAACGACCTTGATGCTCCGATCTGCAAGAAAGCTGGTGATCCAATCGCACAATTTCTCGGGAAGCCCATAGGAAGGGAGCTTCGAAAGAAGCGCTTTGTGCCAAACCCGATCGAAGGCCTTCGCAATGTCCAAACTAACGGCCAATGCCTCCCCCTTGAACTCTACTGCCTCCGCCCATCTGTGAGTGAGGTAGACCAGAAGATCACCAGCTGACCGACCACGGCGAAAACCGTATTGGCGGTCACTAATCAGCTGGTGATCCTCAAAGTACCTCATGAGCTGGCAGTTTACAATGGACTCCATTGTTTTGGAGAACAAGGAGGTGATGGCGATTGGCCGGTAGTTGGACGGGTCTGAGCGGTCGCCTTTTTTAGGGATCGGGTGGACGAAAGCCGTCTTCCATGATTTTGGGACTACGCCTAGGGAGTAGGAGTACCGGAAAAGACGCGTTAAAACCGGTGCCAACTCTGGAGCACACGTCCTCAGCACAATTGGGGGGATTCCGTCAGGCCCACTCGACTTGTGGATGTCCAGGGAGAGGAGTGCTTTGCGAACCGAGCGCTGTGTGAACTGCACTTCCGGCATGGAGCTTTCACACCGCGGGATGGTCGGCGGCGTACTCCCCCCGTCATCGAGAGTCGAGTTAGGCGCAAAGAAAGAGCCTAGAAGATCGGCTTTCTCCTTTGCAGTATGGGCCAGTGAGTCGTCCTCCCTGTGCAGAGATGGAAGAGATGGCTGACAGAAATTCCCCTGGACAGCCTTGGCGAGAGACCAGAATGCACGGGTTCCAGAAGGAAGGCGAACTAGTTTCTCGCCAATTCTGCCTATGTGCTCTGACTTTGCCTTGGCAATGACTCTTTTGAAGGACCTAGAGGCGGAATTATACTTCTCTAACTCTGCCTCGATCGCATCTTGCGCCACCTATTTATTTAAATTAGCAAAATATCCGGAATGTTCAAGTAAACACGCGCAAGGTACCGAGAGTTCGAGTATAGATTTTCTAGAAACTTAGCTCTTCGAGTGGCGCTGTCGGTCGAAAGATTTGTGATGTCATAAACTGCAACGCTCCCCTCGCTCTCGTTCCTGACACTATATGGCGCTAGTGTGTCGTCGACTGGAGCGCGTAACAATATGGTTGTCTCTTTCTAATGTCGCTTTTTCGTTTCATCGAGTTTCAAATCACAATTATCCTCAAGAAGTTTTGGTTTTAAAATTATGATTAGATAATAATTATATATTTGTTGCAGACAGCGTCCAGAGACTTGCACGGCGCTGGCGCGGCGGCTGGTGACGGGTGCGCTGGGCGTGCGCCTCAGCACGGCGCGTCAAGAACGCGCCGAGGAGCGCCGCCTCATCACGCTCGCCAGAGGTCAGCTCCATTCATTCATTCATTCACTCGTTACAGCCCTTCACAACTTCACTGCTGAACATAGACCTCCTCCGAGGAATGCCACGAAGCACGTTCCTGACGCACCTGCTTCCATCGACTTTCTGCATGTCTGAGAGTGTTATCACACCAATCGATCGATCATTGATCGATGGTGGAATGGATTATTCAACGTCGATCAAGATGCTTGATTATTAGAAAACCCGCCCCGCTCCACTGGAAATATACAATTATTAATACACTGGAACTTTGAAAAATACTGATAATGAGCCGAGAACTTCCTTTAATTATCGATGTACGTCGATCGACAATTGAACAAAATTTTTATCGACCAGTATCCGTCAATCAGTTAAAGTTTCGGTTACGCCAAACATAAAACAACCATACTCAATACAGCGTGTAGCGGCGGTGTAAAAATATTCACTGCCCCATCTTGTGTCGTAAGACAACAGGCGTAACCTGATACCAATGATTAGCAGCAGCATCTTTCTAATAACAAATAAAACTAAGGACTGCGGTTGCAAACCCGTCGGCCAAGCTTGGCAGCTATAGCTAACTTACCTTCCTATGAAGCTATGTATAGGAAAGGCATATGTTCGATAGTGAACTGTTGAAAAGCTGTAATGCCCGGTTAACATTATTCCAGTCCAATCATCGGATCCAGCGCTGGATTGATTACTGGCAAAATGTAAACTGGCATTGGAATGCACTGAATCCAGTTATCATTCCAGTCCAGTAACTGGATTGGCGGTCTACTTTTGAATCCAGTGCGACCAATCCAGTTCAACTGGAATAATGTGGACTGCCAATACCGTGCCATTCCAGTGCTCACGCAGTGAACACGTATTGATTGTTTTTCAACGGCTCCTAAATAACTGGAATGATGTAGACGTTACAGATCCAGTCCAGCTCTGGACTGGATTCCCGCTAGATCACTGGACTGGAATAATGTAAACCGGGCATAGCGGTAAAATACCCAGACCAGCAGCAAGCAGAAACGTCAGTAGTGCGATATTATGTTTAGTACTGAGATCGTCAATCTGCCTGCCAAGCGTGACTGTAGAGCAAATCGTCTCTGCAACGCGAGAAGCGACGTCTAATAAACATTGTCGGAGGCAACACACTTATTCTTAAATTTTACACATACTTGTAATATAGAATAAAGGTGACTGACGACCTGTCCACCTGATGGTAATTGGACGCTGAGGTCCATAGACATCTACATCTATCCTCGATTAAGAATGAAAATGCAGATGCGTTGTCACCCCTGATGATTAAGGGATGACTTATTTTTAATACACTACTGTTCTTCTACTTTTTAATGCGCTTCTAATCCTTAATGAAAACAACCAATTCCAATTACAATGTATGCACGATGAGAACACAGTGGCATTTGTTAACAAATACCACCTTTTGTTAACCAAATGTTTCCATACTCTGAGAGAAATAATTTTTATAAGCTATTGTCAAAACGACACTTAATTATTGGAATTATACAGAATGACCAGTACCACTATTGTTTATTTTTACTACTTTTTATGTTGTATGATTGCCGCCGCGAGTCGTGAGCACACTTTTTATTGGTCGATATGACGTTGACCACTCTGACGCCTAACGTGATTGGTTCGTCAGCCGATTCTCGTCGTCTATTGGGTTCGCACGTATCATTCGACTACCGTACACTTGAGAGCAATTTTTGTGACACCTTTTTTATTAGTTTATTTTTGTTAATTGTAGTGTTACCTCGTTGTTAATTGTTGTTTGTGTATTTCTTGTTTTTAACTGTTTTTAATATTTTTTGTTAATTTTTTTGTTATAATTTGAGCATTCGGATTTTGGACTAAATATGCAGGGAAGAAAGAATTCGGTGTTAAATAGACAATCCCGACAAATGTTCTATTCAGTGTTTTGTTACATGAAAAATTAGGTATTGCGAAAAACATGATAGACGTTTATAAACAGACTGCTAAGGCGACTAATGTATACGTAGCTACTGTACGTCGTATAGTTAAAGGAGTTAACGACTCAGAATTTCGAAAAAAAAGTCAGCGAAAATATTCAATTATGAATAGAAATAACAACAGTACCTAATAATTTTGGCCAACAGTGTACCTACGCTGCCTCAACCCCCACCATAGTTCATCTGTGCTCACGTTTCGTGTCGGCAACTACACAATGTTTATTTTGCTTTACAATGTTTATATTGCTGTACTAGCAATGTAAATTTTTTGATGTTACAGAGAAGAAACGTCAAGCCGCGTTGCAAAAGGAGGCGGCGTGGGATGGCTCGCTCGCAAATCAGTCCGTGGCCGACACGTGAGGCGACCGTAAGCGAAATGCGACCTTATGCCTTCATGTAAAAATTCAAGTTGCCTTGAATGTTCTACGATGGAGTTTTAAGGTGGCGTTATTGGAAGGAAAGGGACGTACATAGATTGAGAGAACTCAAGACATGCTATGCTATGAAATTATTTCAGAAAATGACAGCCTTTGCAAATTCAAAATGCGTCGCAGATGTTAAAATATTAAAATATATTCCCACCGACTTAAATAATATTGTGAAGTCCACCGACTTAAGTAATTTTTGGTCAACATTAACTAATTATGGCTTCTTAATATAATGAGGCCTGTCTCACACCGCGCTTTAGACATGAAAATAAACCTACGCTGCGCGGTCCACTATAATTTACTAATTCAGTGAGGTTGTCGCTCGCGTGGTTAAGCTAATGCACGCCTAACGTTGCCAAAAAGTATTTTTCTCTTATAAGTATTTAGGCACTTTTGATATTTTTTTTTTGAGTTTTTATTCAAGTATGGCTACTCAAAAAGTCAAAAGATACTGCATTTCATAGGGGTGCTTAAATAACAATGCGAATGTCGACATTTCACTTTTTACTATTCCTAAGGATTATCGAAAGTTCAGATATTATTTTTTATTGTAATATATCCAGATAATAAAGTACCTATAATACGGCCAACTATGTAGCAGCGATACGAAAGGTCATTTACCTTAAAAATTGTGACTGACTGTGAAGACTGTGGAGTTGACAATCTATTATCTATCTCTTTCCACCTTGTGTATTTGTCGTAATGACTCGTTTTCCCTGCAAAAATATGTTAGGTTCAAGACGGGTTCGCCAACATTCCGGAGGCCATTTTAGTAATAATAGTCATTCCGTTTCGGAACGCGTTGGTGGTGATACAAGTTTTTTGTTAAAATTTTTGTTATTTTTATACGTGGTAGAGCCATGCTACAGTTATATTAGTAGTATAGTTGTAGCACGAATGGGTCGGCTCGACCGGGGAAGGACCACGCTCTCACAGAATACCATCGTGAAATAGTAGCTTAATGCTGCTGTATTTCGTATGGTGAGTGTAGAGAACCGGAGACCCTTTTTACTGGAAACGAGGCATTCCATCTTAGTCCTCACGGGTGACAACGCATCTGCATTTTGATTCGTAATCGAGGATAGATGTAGATGTCTATGGGCCACAGCAACCACTTACCATCAGGTGGACTGTGTGCTCGTTTGTCACCCTATCCTATAAAAAAAAATATTTATTTAATTATTGTTATTGTTGTTTTGTTGATAATTATTTTTTATTAAGAATGGTTAAATGATGGAGCCACAACCAAGTACGTTGAGAGATAAATCATCAGATTTTACTTTTCTGAAAAAGAAACGTTTTTTCCATTAAAATAACGTAATATACCATCAGTTCTGTATCCCCTGAGGGGTAAGTAGAGATATTGTTACATTAATACGCAGAGATACTATTTATTACACCCACATTTTGTCTGATATACTTAAGTCCCTATGTAACAGGGGGCAAGCCTGTTACCATACACCGGGCACACAGTTGTTAGGCAAGCGATATTCAGAAACATTATTATTATTCTCGTTATTTAATGTAAATCTACATTATACAATAATTCAAATTATAACAAATTTTATAAAAAGTATATTTTTTTCGTTTGCTTGACATTTTTTAAAACTATATTGTGTCTACTTAAATTTACGCACCCCTGCTATTCCTATTAACCTTGCATTGGTTTTATTTACATATGGTATCGCTTCTCGTTGGCCGTACTGTAGTTACTGGCTCCATAGTTACAGATTTATTATTTGATTAGCGACCCGACCACAGCTTCGTAGTTTTCGATTTTTTTTTGTGTATAACTTCAATGACCCTAAATATGTTCAGCGTAAGTAGACCTCACAGTACTATTTACTGCATACTAATGCAAGATCAGCATATTATATTGGTTATTAGTTAAACACTTGGTCGATAAAAGAAAGAGATTAATAATGGTAGCACTTCCCATTGACACTCTTTCATTAATAATTCCGTCTGGTGTCGCATGTTTGTAAATAGCAAGAAAAAATTGAAACAGAAAATGGTAAATAAGCAAATTATATGGTTTTCAGAGACGTTCACGTTGTTATAATCTTATTTTTTCTAGCTGTTGCATGTTAACCTTCTTCACATTAAATACTAATGTTCTTATTATCCGCAAATTACTAGTAAATTGCACACATTGCGTAACACCTCGTTGTATTTTACTATCAACTTACATCAAAAGGTTCAATTTGTTTTCTCACAACACCTTACCCTACAGTAGGAGAAGTGATATAGACAATCGCACGCAGGCATAAGCTGCATTTTGATTTCATACGCGCGCCGCATTGATATTTTTTCGACGAATCGGTAGGCTAATTTCACGAAGGTCGCTTCCGAGGCGTGCAAAGTATTATGAACATTTGTAACGTTATAACCAGGTTTAACCTCGCAGGTTTGCTATCAGGGAGTGATCCTTCTGTTCTTGAACTAATATTTATTCTGTGATATAAAACGTTCCATTAAAAATTCTATTCAGTCAGAAAGTACAGGATATCAAAAAATAATATTGTTTTCGATCATAATCATTATAAAATTATTTTTAAACAAATACATTGCATTTTATTACTTATGTAATGATTTTTTTAAAATTAGGTTTTTAAAATAAATACAAATGCTCTTCTTACGGAAGTCACTTGAAACAATAATTCCTACGTTAACTTCAATCATCAACAAAAATAAAGAACATCAAATCAAAAAAGAAATAACAAATTGTAAAATTGCAATGCGAATTCAAGTTTCACTCGTTCGAACCGATTTAGTTCTCAAAGCATTTTTTCTTACTGTACAAAATGAAACACAGATGCAAATATTTAATGTGCGAGAGTCATAGCACGATATCAACTGCCATTTTCGGTACTATTCTTTATTAGCACCCGTTATAACAGTTTCAGTGATCATAATCGTTTGAGATATTTTTCCATTTTATTTGCATTATTTAAAATATGGGGGAAGAGTATTAAACATTGTGAGCTTCCATGAAGCTTGATATTTTGAAAATAAAGTGTAATTGTTAAAGATGGTACAAAGGCACTCATAATCGTCTTCAAAGATCTTTCTAAAAGCATGCCCTATGAAGATATGGGAAGTAGGCACTTTAATTTTATTTGTTAAATATATTTTCTTTTCTTCTAATTTAGAAGTACATCAAAAGAATATACTCGTTAAAAGTCTCGACAATTTAGTTAAAAATTGAAACTTATGATGCTGTGATAGATACATAAGGATTAATGAAGGGCAGATTTTATAAGAGGTTCGAATATGTCAGTAGAACTCTTTAAAGTATTCCATCCACGCGTGATATTGTACATTTTCATAGTAGTAATGGGTCATTATATTACAATAAGTTCCACTGGGATCAGTGTCAAAGGTGCATGGCATATTGTCCTGTAATCGCCAATTCGTCTGCACACTGTGGCGATTACGGACAAACTACACGAGCAGAACTCATAGGCATCTGCTTACTTATTGATTTAGTTTGGGATATAATTGCCTAATGTTAATATTGTTGTACTTACAGATCGTCTACAGGATGCCTGGATTCGTGCCTATCTAAACAACGTACCTACTTCACGTCAAAACTAACTTTAAGCTGCTCTCAAATATAATGACATTCTTATTTATAGGCATAAATATTTTTCTAGAGATAATTATTCTAATTGGGAATTCGAAATGCGCAAGAGGTTCCCGTCCTTATGTCTATGTTTAAGATTCGATATAGTTTTTAATTTTATTTTGTAAGTATTGTCTATGTGATTTGTTGTGCTTCCTTTACAGTTTTAAATACTCTAACTCAAATAGTATTATTTTGTTCCGGCTCAATTCTTCGTTTTTAAATTTAAGTTTCAACAAAATGGTTGCCAAATACAATCTATTAATTAATAATTGGCGTTTAAAATGGCTGCATTTAGAAACAGGTAGTGCGAATTTTACAAAGTTCTATTGTAAAACGTTGTTTATTTCGCATTAAATGTTTGCAAATATGAAACCAATCCCCTACTATAGATTGATTGAATTTCTTCAGTTTTGAAATAACTAATAACTTATTCATAAACAAGTAAAACGATACTATCTTCTCAACTATAACTTTTGTTCATTTAAATATTATGTTTTATTGTAACACAAAAGTCACTCATCGACTACTAGTGATTACTATTATCTAAATTTGTTTTGTATAGAATAGTATTTCTGAAACCAAATATATATTATATATAATGCGACGATGTAAGTTTAAGTGTCTTATTAAGTTCGTTGTGAGTTCGTGCCTTTCGTGTCTAGTCTGATCGTACGTGCGAATGGGAACCTCTTGGTGTACTAGTTTTAATTAGATAATAATCTACACCCTGGCACTCTGCCGTGTCCGGAATGGGTTTGAGAGTTTTATTGTCAAGGTACTATCGTCATTCATAAATCCAACCGTGTTACGTAACGTTGATTGTTAAGATTATTAGGAAATGAAAAATATATTTAATTTATGAGGTCGTTGTTGTAATATTTATAAAAGGGTTAATCTCATCATTAATAGAGGCCATTCACGTAGCGGCGGCCGTACGAACCGTCGATCAAACCATCGTGACGATATATATATATATATATATGTATACGTTATTTGTCATTATGTCATGAATAATAAATAAATAAAAGCTGTATTATTACTAATACTTTTATTGGAATGTGGCAAAAAGAAAAATATACAACTTCCATTGAAACACAGCTCTCGAATTAGCAATTTTTATATTACCACATTTTTTTATTAACTCACTACATACTATTTGGCATTTTTAAGGAAAAGTTCTTTAGAAAATAATTAATTTGTCGATTTCACAGAAATAGTAATAATAGGACAATAGAAATGAATTGGCGCTTTATTACTTCCAAAACTGATGTCACCACATCTTAGCACATACGCATTAAGCGACCGATGCCTGCAGCCGTATTACAAACATACACAATGCACACATTACATTGCTTGGCGAGTTTGTCTATGGTAATTGTACAATACGAAAAGTAATAAATGAAAATTTACAAAGGTAAAACAATGTTAAAACAATGATAATTACTAAATGATCAACTTACCGATGAAATGTTTATGCCTTTATTAGTTGAATCGTCCTTGATAAGTTTTTACAACTGATTTTGCTACAGTTCACCACTATAATTAAATTCACGTACGACGTTCCCCGCGCAACTAAATCACTAAATGGTGAATGATGTTCGTAAACACAACATAGCGGTGACAAGGTCATGCGTCTATGCGACTTCTATTGTCTTATTATTACGATTTCTGTGGTCGATATCCGTACACCGAACTCTACTGACAATAAGCTCACAATTTCTTTCATACATTGATATAAAGTAGACGATAAATTCAGTTTCATTTTTTACCATATTTATTATTTGACACTCTGACACTTCCCTTATTTGACATTTTTTGACAGAATTGGCTTGGTATGACCGCCGCAACCATCAATACTAACGCTACTACGGCCGAATCTCAAAGTTTGATAGTGTTCATCGAACCTTCATCAAACTATGACATCACATGTACAGACCGTTTTAGAACTAATCAATTCACGATCGAAACTGTCGTATGCGACTAAATTTCGTTAGATGATCTGTGCGACCGTCGCTACGTGAATGTCATCAGTTTTTTAAGAAGGACATCACTGGATTGAAGTATGAAAGTTTTTTTTTGTATTTATGGTACAACCTAGTACAACTTCAATATATTTTTATTTACTGTGAGAAATACTTAATTAAATATTATGTTTTCATGTTTTTGTGTTAGAGATAAATATATATAAACAAATTGCATAATATTTTGTACCTATATACCTACATTTTGTTTCTATTGCACCTCTTCTTGTCCGTTACCCCTTCCATACTAAGTGGTGTGGTGGGAGTTCTTGAATGCATCGGAATTGGCTACTTTAGTGTGAAAGAAATATAACTTTTTTTTTGTATACATAATTAGAAAATCCCTGTATACTATACACTAATTTAAAGATTTCTTAACAAAAGCGGGATTAATTATTTATCATTACAGTAGTTGTAATAGCAAATGCACGAATGTGAACTTATGTGAACGCTTCCTTCGGCTGTATAATTAATCGACATTAGCAAACACAAAAAAGCGTATGGGAAAATTCAATAAAAGCGTAGCGGGAGTTTTGAATATTTTTTTAAATAAATACAAGTGAACTTTTTACATTGGTAATGTGCTGGTACAGTAATCACAATTGAAAGTAATGTTTTATTTCTTTTAATATCTTCCTTTATTGATTATTGTGGCATTAGTTAAAGGCCTTCTAGCCATCCCACCACATAACAATGTATTGTGCAATACTTGCTTTAAAATTGTTTATCATATTGGTAAAAACATTGGACTGCTTAGTTAATAATATTTAAGATTAAATGTACTCTGTACAGAAATAATACTTATAGACGTTTTAATACACAGAAAAATTTAGAGTGCTAATAATAGAATCTCAAATTCTTTTATCCTCTAAGAATCCGGATTTTGTTTTGTGAGTCCTTAACATTTGTACCTGTAGTAATGAACACACACTATAAGACTTCGTTTCACATTAAAGCTACAAATGTGTTGATTATGACCATTGTATTCTCTCATTTATTAATGTTATTGTCTATGGCAAAAATATAAATTCCAAATGACCTATATCAAAAATTATGCCAATTATTTAATGATCAAAGAAATCAAGTTTTGATTAAGCTTGAGAAATTGTTATACCAAATTTTATCCTATTTAATGAGCAGCAGGCTTACTCCCAAAATAATCTTGGAATTTGATTCGATTTTTTAAATCAAACGAACTTTGTTTCTATTTCTAACGTTAGTTTATAATAAATATAATATGGTTTCTAATAATTGACCGCCCTCGTAGCATTTTTAATCTTTATAATTTTCATCGTCAGAAACACATATTTCATAATGTTCGTATAACGATTCCTTCTGTGATAACACTGAAAGGTGGCAAGCGTTTCTCACGAAAAAAAAATGGCAAAAAAAATTGAATTGGTTACCCTTGATCTATACTATATATATATTGTCTTTATCCACAACTATTTCTTTAAATTTCTTACTTTTTAACTCGAATAAATGTTAAATAAAAAGTAACGCAATACTGAATACCTTACATGATAATCTCAAAATCATTTTACTTTTAACTTTTTCTTAATAAAGGAAGACAAATAATTTTTATATAAATAATTATTTTTTGATAACACCTCTATTTTTGGTTAACCACATTTTATAACTATACCAAGTTTCAAATTAAATAGTCTGGAAAACCACCTGTGACAGATACCAAGGTGTATGTGAATATTCACTTTTTCTAATATTTGCACGAAACTGAAAATAGATCATAAAATGTCAACTCTTTAACTATTTGTGTAACTTTTGCCAAAATCTGTAAAGTTTTTTTAACTAAACCATAAATTTTATTGTTCTGGTAATTATGAATGACGATATAAAAGGAATTTAAAGTGGAAAGAATCCCTTATTACGCTTATATACCAATTAATTTGTAACATATTCACACTAAGGACTATTGACATATTCTGAAAATGTATTGAGATGATATGACGAAATTTTGTTTGGTGCACTTTTGTTACCTACCACTGTTATTGTTAAATAAATAAAATAAAAAGGAATAAACCCCCCAAAATTAACGTAATATAAACGTATTTTTCCCAATACCAGTTTAAATTAGGTTCTATGAAAACAAGGAGGTATTAACACCAACTTTATAATATCATATAAATTGGAATTGCTTCACAATGTGATGTTTCAAAACTAGATAGGTAAACAGTTAGTGTCTAGCATACATTAATAATCTGTGCTGGATAGGTTTTAAATTTTAAGTACATGTTCAATATCTAAAAATATATAATTAGAATTATTTTGATATATAAAATAGTGAATTTATTTTTAAATATATAGAAAAGTTTCATTTTCATTCGAGTAGTCAAAACCCGTAAAAGTGTTTTCGAGAACAGGAATTTTTGATCCGTCTCTGGTTTTAAAACAGTGTCTTCCCAATTGTAATCGATTTACTGATTTCGTCCGATACATTTTCAGATACTACCTACGGTCACTGTTGAAATCGTTTTAGGTTCAGTAGCCTAGTAAGTGTTGATACAGCGGACCACGAACTAGTCCTATTTTAATGCGCACGCTTTTATAGCACTTAATAGCAAATAAATTACTGCTATAATTGCATGTGACAAGTTATGGAGTCATGGGTATATAGCAGCCGTGAGCATAGATATGTTACTGATACAAATATTGGGCTTTTACCTTTCCCATGTAATAAAAACTAAATCTGTTTACATACAGTAATGATGAAACAAGAATAATTAATTAAACAAAACACGTACTTAGGATAATTTATACAAACTCTTGTCCTATTACTTGTCTACGGCTAAAAGAAAAACTAAGTCGGTTTATTGTAACAAATTTTTGCTCTCGGCTTGTGTGGAAAGCATTTCTCATCTATACGAATTTTAAATGTTTAACAGTTCATCGATGCTTGATCTGTACAAAGACATGTTGAGAGAATATTATTTTTGTAACATCTTGGAGATTCTATTTGGAATAAAAATAAAATGTCCGACTGTTTATATTGTTTTATTTTAATCAACATAAAATACTCAATGAAAGGATCTACAGTACAAGAATATAGGACTGGTTAGTAGTGAACTCTTGATGGGTTGGGGTGCTAAGGTGATCACATCTAAACAGTTCGCAATTGATCATAAAAAGGAAGCATGTTTCAGTAAGGAATTGATTAATATTATAAACACATTACAATAGCGTAAATAGAAGCATAGCATACTATAATACAATACATAATAGAACGGAGGAGTGGGCGGAACCCGTGTAGCAACTAAAATGTCACTAACACGTCGATTCACACGTATAAATGTCAACACGATGTGTGTTTTGACGTTACAATCGTTTCCAAATTTCCCATGCAAATTATTTAGAACATTCCAAATTGCACGCTATTTACGAATAAATATGAATTAAAATCTGTCCGTCAACACAGCGAATCGGGTTTGTAGTAGTGGTAATACGACGTTATTGCTTGTATGTGTGCTCCCGGCGACGCCTATCTTCGTACAATATAAGGTTGACAGCCATTTTATTGTGCATTAGAGTATTCTATAAATAAAAGCTGAGGAAAGGTGGTTTTTCATTACAGCATATAAAAGTTTAACTGGTAAATAAAGGTGTCTCCCATAGATTACCTTATAGATGGGATTATGTCATACCACGCTTAGCAGGTCGGTTGGCAACCAGTTTTTTTTAAATTTTGAGTTGTTATTAAGAAAATGCTACTGCCCATCTCGTGTTACAATTTCCCTCTGTCGCCTCTCACTAGGACGGGACGGAACTATATTGGTTAGTAGATATTCTTACACCGCCCATACAACACGGTCAGAGGAGGGATTGTTACTGACAATTTCTTGACAGTAAAACCCAATAACTGTATTTTCGGTCCGACCCGGGATTCGAACCAGTGACCTCAAGATCAGCAGCCGCGCTTGAGATCACTAGATTAACGATAATAATATAATAATAATAATAATAATATTTCACAACTATCACACAACGCCATCTAGTCCCAAGCTAAGCAGAGCTTGTGTTATGGGTACTAGACAACTGATAAACATACTTATATATTTCTAAATACATAAATATTATAGATAAATTACACCCAGATACAGAACAAATGATCGTGCTCACCACACAAACATTTGTCCTGGGTGGGAATCGAACCCACGACCTGCGGCATAGCAGTCAGGGTCACTAACCACTAGACCAACAGGCCGGTCAAATCAGACGATGCAATCAATTTAAATATACATATAGGTATACTAAATAACACATAACTAATATCATCATCATCATCATCATTACAGCCCTTCACAAGTCCACTGCCTAACATAGGCCTCCCCCAAGTAATGCCACAAAGCACGGTCCTGAGCCACCTGCATCCATCGACTTCCTGCATGTCTTACCAGGTCGTCACTCCATCTAGTGGGGGGTCGCCCTACACTACGCCTACCGGTACGAGGCTGCCACTCGAGAACCTTTCTTCCCCATAACTAATATAATAATAAATAAATTGTAATAAGGTGGGTGGACCATGGAAGGCCACGCTTCTTCGAAGGCCATTTATTAAAATTTCGTAGTTATTGCCATTTGATGATAAATTCCTTCTACTTACACAAACACCCGTCGAATTGAAAATCACAGACGAGGCGGCGAATCGCTCGCGTTACTATTTTGGCAGTACGGTACTTCGCTTCATTGATTTCAGAAATATTTTTTTTTAATAGAATAGGGTGACAAGCGAGCACACAGTCCACCTGATGGTAAGTGGTTGCTGCGGCCCATAGACATCTACATCTATCTTCCATTACAAATCAAAATGCAGTTGCGTTGTCACCCGTGAGGAGTGAGATGGAATGCCTTATTTCCAGTAAAAAGGGTCTCCGGTTCTCTACACTCACCATACAAAATACAGCAGCATTAAGCTACTATTTCACGCTGATATTCTGTGAGAGCGTGGTCCTTCCCGGGTCGAGCCGACCCATTCGTGCTACAACTATACTACTAATATAACTGCAGCATGGCTCTACCACGTAAAAAATCGACGACGTTAAGTTAAGGTACTGGATAAATGAAACTAACAAATATTTAAGTAATACTTTGTTTTATTACGTAACATATAAACCACTTCTTTTTATTGTAAATAAACGAATTATAATTGTTTATTTGTTATAGTGGCCTTCCATAGTACACCCACCTTACAACTAATAAATTGCATAAATAAAGTCTGTATTATATTGGAAACAATAAATCCCTTTACCACTAACACTGAGTACCAGCGTAAAATAGCAGCTTAATGCTGCTGTATTTCGTATGGTGAGTGTAGAGAACCGGAGACCATTTTTACTGGAAACGAGGCATTCCATCTTAGTCTTCAGGGGTTGAAAACGCATCTGCATTTTGATCCATAATTGAAGATAAATGTAGATGTATATGGACTACAGCATCCACTTACCACCAAGTGGACGGTGTGCTCGTTTGTCACCCTTAGGTATTCTGTAAGAAAAACTGGCATGTTCGCCTGACGTTACTGTAATAAAATTATTCTTTTAAACTTTATAACCAAAACAATAAAATGCTACTTCAGCTGCCATCAGACTCAAAACCCTAAATCTTTCAAGTAAGAGTAAGGTCCCTCATATTATGAGGCTCATGTAGGTATAATTATAATTTATATTATATTATGATTTATATTATAATTTATATTTATAATTTATACGCGGTAGAACCATGCTGCAGTTATATTAGATGTATAGTTGTAGCACGAATGGGTCGGCTCGACCGGGGAAGGACCACGCTCTCACAGAATACCAGCGTGAAATAGTAGCTTAATGCTGCTGTATTTCGTACGGTGAGTGTAGAGAACCAGAGATCCTTTTTACTGGAAACGAGGCATTCAATCTAAATCCTCACGGGTGACAAAGCATCTGCATTTTGATTCGTGATCGAGGATAGATGTAGATGTCTATGGGCCACAGCAACCATTTACCATCAGGTGGACTGTGTGCTCGCTTGTCACCCTATTCTATTAAAAAAAAATATTTCTGAAATCAATGAAGCGAAGTACCGTACTGCCAAAGTAGTAATAGTGGACTGTGTGCTCGTTTGTCACCCTATCCCATTAAAAAATCGATAGAATATACACCAAATAATTGGTGTACGGTGTAAACTACAAGAACCTGACAGCACTGGTGATGCTCTTTACACCGGCCGAGCCAATATTTCTCGGGAAAACGCCTCCGAGTGCCGGGACAAACTTGTGTCTGAAGTCGAGCCTTTGCTGAACAGAGTCTCGGATTGGGGACGACTAAATCTAGTCCAGTTTAACCCCCAGAAAACACAAGTTTGCGCGTTAACCGCTAAAAAGAACCCCTTTGTCGTATCCCCTCAGTTTCAAGGCACTCCCCTTGTTGCCTCAGCCAGTATCGGAATCCTCGGCGTCGACATATCGAGTGACGTGCAGTTTCGTGGTCACTTGGAAGGGAAGGCCAAATTGGCCTCTAAAGAGCTTGGCGTGCTCAGCAGAGCGAGACAGTATTTCATGCCGGCACACCGCCTGCAACTTTACAAGGCGCAGGTTCGGCCGCACATGGAATACTGTTCCCATCTCTGGGCTGGGGCTCCCCAGTACCAGCTCCTTCCACTTGACCGCATCCAGCGCAGAGCGGCTCGAATCGTCGACGACCGAGTGCTTTCCGATCGGCTCGATTCACTGGCGCTGCGAAGAGATGTTGCATCTCTTTGCGTATTTTATCGCATCTATCACGGGGAGTGCTCTAAGGAATTGTTCGGATTAATCCCAGCCGCCAAATTTCGTGAACGCACTACACGGCAAACGTCCCGATACCATCCACACCATCTGGATGCTTGGCGGTCCACCACTGTACGTTTCACAAGGAGTTTTCTTCCACGTACAACCTCTCTGTAGAATAGTTTACCACCGGCGATTTTTCCGGACCGATACGACCTGGGGACCTTCAAGAAAAGAGCTTACGCCTTTCTAAAGGGCCGGCAACGCACCCACAATTCTCCTGGTGTTGCGGTTGATCATGGGCGGCGGTAGTCACTTAACATCAGGTGAGCCGCATGCTCGTTTGCCCCCTCTTCCACAAAAAAAAAAAGAAATTCGAGTTTTCATAGGTGGTTCTAAAACAAAAGAAGCAAAGGATCTGAAACTTTCTCGGAAGACCTCACGTCTAGATATGTATGTACACCGCTGGGTACTCAAAACAGGCTCTTTCTGAATGAATGTGTGCGTAATTTTCAAGCGGCCGTACCAATAGATGCCAGGAGAGTAATGGGATTCTCCGGGAGTTCTACAAGCTCTGAGTTGCAACATAATAAAATCGGGGCATAAATAACATGTAACAAAAACCCTGTGGTTCCCGTTAAGTGTTTTATCAGAATCAGTATCCAAGCATACAGAAAATTAAAAAAAAAACATATTTAAAAAAATTATTTTGATGAAAAAAAATTAATATGCAAATTGTATGTGGTTTTATTTCCTCGAATTCACACGAGTATCGGTACTGCGGGGTCTTTGACAATCCTCCTCCTCAGCCAATGCAGAGATAATAAAACCACATACAATTTGCAAATTAATTTTTTTTGCATTAAAATTATTTTTTTAAATGTGTTTTTAAAAAAATATTTCTATATGCTTGGATACTGATTCTGATAACGCAGTTAACGGAAAACACAGGGTTTTTGTTACATGTTGTATATGAATGCCATCAACAACTGAATGAGATATGTAAAGCCAACAATGTGACTACAATGGATCAAGGGACAGTGGATCTAGGGATTACGGCGTAGCAGATGAACTGGCCAGGGAAGGATCGGCTCTAGTCGCCGATAGTACCGGAAACGATCGTACCGATTTCCCTCGGGAACGTTCGATCACTCTTGTTTTTTTTTTTTGTTGATAAAAACGTTATCCTACTCTAGGATTTTCTCATGTATTGCGGCAGTTTCCATGCAGATAGAGCCATGCTGCAGTTATATTAGTAGTATAGTTGTAGCACGAACGGGTCGGTTCAACCGGTGAAGGACCACGCTCTCACAGATTACCAGCGTTTAATAGTAGCTTAATGCTGCTGTGTTTCGTATTGTGAGTGTAGAGAACCGGAGACCCTTTTTACAGGAACCGAGGCATTTCACCTTAGTCCTCAGGAGTGACAGCGCATCTGCATTTTGATTTGTAATCGAGGATAGATGTAGATGTCTACGGGCCGCAGCAACAACTTACCATCAGGTGGACTGTGTGCTAGTTTGTTATCCTGTCCTATAAAAAAAATTGCTGTGGCAACATACTCGTATCACTATTTAGACGTCCAAAACAAGAAATTAATAAAAATCGTTGTGAAAAAAAAGAATCATAATCATAAATGCGGTAACAGTTACGGACAGTCCCCCGTGTAGGTCATGTGAGTGTCACGTATTCCTGAAGTGTGGAGAGGTAGCTACAGACAGGGCTAAACCAGAGTTGCCGTTTCAGCGCATTTCTCGCTAGATCTAGTGCAATTCTAGGGTCTATGGCGATTTTTTTAAATATTTACAGGCTAAAAATATCTAGTCTACTATTTTAAAAAACTGGCCAAGAGCGTGTCGGGCCACGCTCAGTGTAGTGTTCCCACTTATGAGTTTGTACAAAAACTATTGTTTCCATCCAACTTCAAAATGATTTTCCTAGAAAGTCCTTATAAAGTTCTACTTTTCAGATTTTTTCATATTTTCTAAACGTATGGTTCAAAAGTTACTTTTGGAGCGATTATTTCCGAAATTATTGACATTATCAAAAAATCATTTAAGTAAACCCCTATTTATTTTTAAATACCTTTCCAACAATATATCACACGTTAGGGTTGAAATTAAAAAAAAATCACTTCCCACTTTACATATAGGGGGGCTACCCTAACAAAACATTATTTTTCCAATTTTTTTACCACTTTGTCGGCGTGACTGATACACATATTGGTACCAAATTTCAGCTTTCTAGTGCTAACGGTCACAGAGATTAAGCGAGGACGGACGGACGGCCAGACAGACATGGCGAAACTATAAGGGTTCCAAGTTGACTACGGAACCCTAAAAAGCGCTATAGACCCTATAATTGCACCAGATTTAGCGCCAAATGCGCTGAAACGGCAGCACTGGTCTAAACATCTTGGCACGCCAAGACCACTCCCCGAAGGTGTAGCAACATTCAAGGGCTGCTGAACTGCGCCGAGGTGATTTAATGGTTCGAATAATCACAATATACCTGCCCAAACACAAAATACGCGATTAGACGTGGCATTGCGGAAAAAAGCCCCATCATAAGCTAAAGTAAATTGCAGCAAAACAATTTTCTTAAACGACTTTTAACCATGCTTTTATTAGCGCGTGCTTCTATCTACCTATCTATGTAACGAAATTTTTAATGTAATTTTCAACAACTTGTATGCAGCCGATTGACTTTTTGAAAATTTGATTGATTGAAAATTTTCAACGACCGATCTCATATCATGGACCGACCACTACAATAATTTGATGACTATGAACCCTGTGTCCTCACTAGGATCATCACAGTTCATGATCAATGCGTATTGTTTAAGTTTTTTTTATAGAAGAGGGCAAGCGAGCATGTGGCTCACTTGATGGTAAAAGACTACCGCCGCCCATGAACAACCGCAACACCAGGGGGATTGTAGATGCGTTGCCGGCCTTTTAAAAAGGAGTAAGCTCTTTTATTGAAGGCTTCTAAGTCGTATCGGTCCGGAAATGTCGCTATAGGTAAAAAATTCCACAGAGAAGTTGTACGAGGAAGAAAACTCCCAGTAAAACGTACAGCAGTGAATCGCCAAGCATCCAAATGGTAAGGATGGTATCGGGAATTTTGACGCGATGTGCGTTCGCGAAATTTGGAGGCTGGAACTAGTACGGACAATTCCTCAGAGCACTCCCCATGGTAGATACTATAAAAAAACAAAGGGGTGCAACAACCCCTACACAGCGCCAGTGAATCGAGCCGATCAGAAACTCGGTCGTCGACGAATCGAATTCTCTGCGCTGGGTGCGGTCAGCTGGCACTGGGGTGCCCCGGCCCAGAGATGAGAACAGTATTCCATGTGAGACCGAACTCGCGCTTTGTAAAGTTGCAAGCGAGGTGCCGGCATGAAATACTGTCTCGCTCTGCTGAGCACGCCAAGCTTTTTAGAGGCCAATTTAGCCTTCCCCTACAAGTGACCACGTAACTGCACACTATTCGATATGTCGATGTCGGGGATTCCGATGCTAGCTGAGGCAGCAAGGGGAGTACTTTCAAACTGAGGAGATACGACGAAGGGGTTCTTTGGCCGTTAACACGCAACTTGTGTCTTCTGGGGATTGAACTGCACTAGATTTAGTCGCCCCAATCCGAGTCTTTCTTAAGCAGAGACTCGACTTCAGACAAAAGTTTGCCCCGGTACACGGCGACGATTTCCCAAGAAATATCGGTACGGCCGGTGTATAAGGCATCACCAGTGCTGTCGTCTGCATAGCAATGAATGTTACCTGTTTGCAACATTTATTCATTTATTCATTCAATATTGCGTTAAATGTGACTTAGAGACTAAACAAAACATGCAAGTTCTAACAATCACGTGCACCTCGAAAGGCATAGCAATGAACAGGAGAGGGGCAGACACTTAAAAATTCTTTTCCTCAATGTATTCATTAATTGAATAATAACTTTTTTTAATAAGTATCTCTTTTAAAGATCTTATGAATTTATTAATATTTATTTCGGCTTTTATGTATTCCGGCAATTTATTATAAATTTTTATTGACATCGAGTAAGGACCTGTATTGTGTAATTTTAATTTAGATTTTGGTTGCAAAAGGTTATTCTTATAGCGAGGTACGTTGTGTCGGGACGCGTCTATGATTTTGGTGTAAAAACTTGGGTGCCTTTTTACAAATTTACATGTTTCTAATATATATAGGCACGGTAATGTTAGAATTTTGAGACTTTGAAAGTGAGGTTTGCAACTTTCTCTTTGCTTGATATTTGCAAGTACGCGAATACATTTTTTTTTGTAAAATAAAAAGTTCGTGTGAGTCTACACTGCTGCCCCATAGTATGATGCCGTAGTTTAGCCACGCTTGAGCGTAGGAGTGATAGGCTGTCACTTCCGTTTTTAAATTTGTAGATATTTTTCTCCAAATGCATGCGGCGAGACTTACGCAACTTTAATACTTCTCGTATTAAAGAAGCGATCGAGCGGAACCAGGGCTCCAAAGTCTTTGCCAGAGATCTGTCTGCCAGAAAGAGCCAACTGTCAAAGCTGAAGACTGAGTGTGGCAACATCGTTTCCGGGACACCTGAGATTTTGAGTGAGATTGAGAGGTTCTATGGGCAGCTGTACACATCATCGTTGGAGCCACACGCAAGTGTGAGTAACGATCCAAGAGCAAGTCTTATCCGACACTATTCCGATGATATCCCGGACGTCAGTCTAAGCGAGATTAGAATGGCTCTCCAGCACCTTAAAAACGGCAGGGCCCCAGGCGAGGATGGAATTACAGCGGAGCTTCTGAAAGCGGGTGGAACACCGGTACTTGTAGTCCTTCAGAAGCTCTTCAATTCCGTCCTCCATGGTGGCACTACTCCAGAGGCGTGGAGCAGAAGTGCGGTGGTCTTGTTCTTTAAGAAAGGCGACAACGCTCTCTTAAAGAACTACAGACCGATTTCCCTTCTGAGCCGCGTCTACGTGCTGTTTTCGAGAGTCATTACGAATCGTCTCGCACGCAGACTTGACGACTTCCAGCCTCCCGAACAAGCCGGTTTCCGAAAAGGCTTCAGTACCATAGACCACATACATACCCTGCGGCAGATTGTACAGAAGACTGAAGAGTACAATCTGCCACTTTGCCTGGCGTATGTGGACTATGAGAAAGCCTTTGATTCCGTCGAAATTTGGGCGGTGCTACAGTCCCTTCAGCGGTGCCAAGTTGACTGTCGGTATATCGAAGTGCTGAAGTGTTTGTACAGTAGGGCTACGATGGCTATCCGAGTACAGAACCAGAGCTCGAAACCTATCCAACTGCAGAGAGGTGTAAGACAGGGTGACGTTATATCCCCGAAACTCTTCACCGCTGCATTGGAAGACGTTTTCAAGCTACTGGACTGGAAAGGATACGGTATTGACATCAATGGCGAGTACATCACTCACCTTCGATTTGCCGACGATATAGTCCTTATGGCAGAATCGCTGGAGGACTTAAGCACTATGCTCAATGACCTCAATAGTGCCTCCCAACGGATAGGTCTTAAGATGAACATGGACAAAACAAAGATCATGTTCAATGTCCATGTCACACCTATGCCGGTAGTTGTTGGGAGCACTATGCTCGAAGTTGTTGACGAGTACGTTTACCTGGGACAAATAGTCCGACTAGGTAAGTCCAACTTCGACCGAGAGGTCAATCGACGGATTCAACTCGGCTGGGCAGCGTTCGGGAAATTACGACATATCTTTTCGTCAGGTATACCTCAATCTCTAAAAACTAGATTGTACAACCAGTGCGTGTTGCCAGTGATGACTTATGGATCTGAGACGTGGTCCTTCACTGCTGGCCGTATGAGGACGCTTAAGGTCGCTCAGCGAGCTATGGAGAGGGCTATGCTCGGAGTTTCTCTGCGTGATAGACTCAGAAATGAGGATATCCGCAGTAAAACCAGAGTGACCGACATAGCCCAACGGATTAGTAAGCTGAAGTGGCAATGGGCCGGCCATATAGCTCGAAGAACCGATAACCGATGGGGAAGAAAGGTTCTCGAGTGGCAGCCTCGTACCGGTAGGCGTAGTGTAGGGCGACCCCCCCACTAGATGGAGTGACGACCTGGTAAGACATGCAGGAAGTCGATGGATGCAGGTGGCTCAGGACCGTGCTTTGTGGCATTACTTGGGGGAGGCCTATGTTCAGCAGTGGACTTGTGAAAGGCTGTAATGATGATGATGATGATGAGATATTTTTAATTCTCTTAAAGCATTATATATAAATTGTGATAATTTTAACTTATTTTTTGAATATGTGATTTAAAATTAACATTCGAATCTATATTTATACCCAGCAAAGAAAAATTTTGAACACATTCTAATTTTGTTTGATTATATGTATAATTTATCTCTAGTTCAGGTTTTTGTCGTGGTCTGAATTGTATTAGTTTAGTTTTTTTGAAATGGACTTCTAAATTATGATCGCTTAGCCATTGTTTTACTTTATTTATAATTATGTCGATTCTTTCATTAAGTTTGGTACCATTGATATAAGGGAACACAACGGAAAAATCGTCGGCAAACATCACACAAAACTCATCAATAATCTTGGTGAGGTCATTGATGTAAATAAGGAAGAGGACACATCCGAGTACGGAACCCTGAGGGATAGAGTCCCGCACCGGCTGGGCCCTCGACCTGACACATGTTATGGTTTTTGAATCTTGATTTACATTTTCTATTTCGACGTACTGTGAACGATTGCTGAGAAAGGAAGCAAACCACTTATGAGCTACTATACCACGGATACCAATGTCATAAAGTTTATTTAAGAGAATGTCGTATTTAATTTTTTCATATGCTTTTGTCGTGTCAAATAAAATTCCTATTGCGTATTTCTGATCGTTTAATATGTTCAAGACTTCATTAAAATATTTAAATCCAGCTAGGGTTGTCGAGCGGTATTTTCTAAAACCATTTTGAGCGTCGTCGAAAATATTGTACGTTTCACAAAATGAGTATAATCGTTTGAACATAGCTCTTTCAAAAATTTTTGAAATTACGGGTAAGAGTGCAATGGGTCGGTAGTTATTGGGGTCCGTTTTTTTGTCTTTTTTATATGTTTCTTCTGCATATCATTGATATGCAGAAGAAACAGCGTTGGTAATATCACGCAGCCTTGTGGAACACCAGCGTTAATAGGCTTGTAATCAGAGCATACACCGTCTACTACGACCTTGATGCTCCGATTGGCAAGAAAACTAGTGATCCAATCACACATTTTCTCGGGAAGCCCATAGAAATGGAGCTTCGAAAGAAGCGCTCTGTGCCAGACCCAATTAAACCCAAAAAAAGGCCTTCGCTATGTCCAAACTAACGGCCAATGTCTCCCCCTTGGAATCTACTGCCTCCGCCCATCTATGAGGTACAAGGTAGATCAGAAGATCACCAGCTGATCGACCACGACGGAAAACGTATTGGCGGTCACTGATCAGCTGGTGATGCTCAAGGTACCTCATGAGCTGGCGGTTTACAATAGACTCCATTATTTTGGAGAACAAGAAGGTGATGGCGATTGGACGTGTCTAAGCGGTCGCCTTTTTTAGGGATCGGCTGGACCAAAGCTGTATTACAAGAATTCGGGACTACACCTTGGGAGTAGGAGTACCGGAAAAGAAAGAAAGAATTACACTTCTTTTTAAGAGCGCTGGTATTTACATCTCGAAACGTTGATGTGTCAGCCCAGGCCCGGTAGTACTTCTGCTTAGAGCATGATGCTATTTTACAGGAGCGACCAAGCCATGGCTGGGATCTGCACCAGTGGGCACCACAGAGGACGGAATGAAATTTTCATACCCTAAAGTACCACATCAACGACAGACTCAGCAACAACGCTAGGGTCGTCCGGCGAGAAGCAATCCCGCCCCCAAGAGTAGGATGCAAAAAAAGACCGCATCCCATGCCAATGAGCCGACCTATAGTGCCAAACACGGTGGCAGCCAGCAAAATGCAACCGCAACGTTAACGTGACTGACATACTCCGGACAAGACAATGGTCCGACGAGCCCAAAGAAGCGAACTTGATATCTGTTCGGATGAGAGTTCAGCAGCAGGTCCCACAGGGAAGGTATATGATCTTCCACATCTGGAATCCGCGTAGGCGCAGTAACCAGTTGTGTCAGACCATATGCCAAATCAAAGTCATAAAAAGATCTCCCCGCATGATCGGTTAAACGTGAACCAAGCGATTCGGCGTGGTGGGAGTTAAAATCGCCAAGGATCACAATCTCTGCGGATAGGATCTGCTGTAGCACGGAATCTGTAGCCATTTGGACGTCTGTTTCGGTATTACCGCTATGGGACCTATGGAGGCACCCGTAGACGCAGGGATGGTCGTCGCTGTCTACGCCCAGCCATAGGATGGGCAGGTCCGTACCTTCAAGACTGCTGAGGCGTCCAAAACAGATGTCCTCTCTGACGTATACGCAAGCTCCAGCCCGGGACATAATGTTCTAATTTGTACCCCGGGTAGGAGAGATATGAAGTATCAGCTGGAGAGGACACCTGAGTCTCGGTTAAAAAGAGCAAGGCCGGCTTCGCCGTCTCCAGATGGTAGTGCACAGTGTTAAGGTTGGAATAAAGTCTCCTGATGTTGCAAAAATTCAGGGATAGCGTGGCAGGGGTCGCCATGGTGTTGTTGCTCCGCTTGCAATTTTTGTCGCAAACGAAATTGAACAATACGCGGGGCAGTCTGAGCACCCACGCTCAGGAAGAGTAGGATAACTTAGTCGTGAATTCTCAGCGAGGGATTCTCCGTCACCAGGGCTGCTGGTACCCTCCTGGGGTAGATCTTCACCTAATTCCGCTACCATGTTAAGGGGGGGTGGGGGCATTGGGACTCCGGCCACCCTGTACTCACCAAGCGAAATGCAGAGGTAACTCTTTACTTTACGCTGGTATTCTGTGAGGTCGTGCTATCACACCGGTTTGAGCCGGCCCATCCGTGCGACAGCAAAAGCTGGCTCTACCACTGTAAAAATGTTTTCTTAAACTCTAATATTATTTTTAGCAAGGTACTAGTATCAATCCACTTTTAAATGCAACAAATTTAATACTTGTATATACATTGCATTGAATACTTTTGTATCTAATACTTGTATGTAACACATATACTACATGTAACTCTTACTTCACAGTTAAGGCAATTTTCCTACGGAACGCCTTACCTGCTGATGTCAAGGAAGTAACAAATAAGCTTTTATTTAAAAGAGTGGTGCGACAACGTTATATAGATGTAAACAACAATTAATTGTATTTCCCGTTTTATATATATAATATCTATATATTATAATGTTTTGTTTAATATATATCTATTCCATTGATGGGTATGTTCAAAGTTCCTTAATGATTGTCAGCATTAATTTAGCCGTGGTAAATCACGAGTTAAGCGCTCACCTTTCACTGTAATAGTACGCGAGCAAACCGAGTTCGATCCTTGCTGGTACCACTGAAATTGTTGATTTCAATTTTAGGAGCTGATTTATCGCATGCTCGGCGTTGAAGTAAAACGCAAGAAAATTTGCATACATAAAAATTGATCATTCCACCATCATCATTTCAACCTAAGTCCATTTCCGAACATAGACCACTTTGCATATCGGTACGAGATGTCACTCAAGAACCTTCGAGAATATGTGAAGTCTCAAACATACATTGGGGCATTATGACGGATATATGGGCTTCCATATCCTATTAATTTCGGGAGTGAATAAACGCCTGTGCCCAAACTGTTATGTGAGGCTGATTAAAACGTAATCTATTGTCAACAAAACAATACGTGTTAGTGAATTCAATGTAAGCAATACGAAACAATAAAATATAAACATAAATAATAAATACTTGTCAATTCAAATTAGTCGTCATCATCGACAGACACCGGCCTCATGTAGTTAACTATGTTACGTGTTTTTCTGCTTCTGTGCTTAATTACGCAAGATAATTTGGCATTTACGACAAAACGAACGTTTCGCAGGTCTGCGGAAATATTGCCGAGTGTTAAACAAAACAGATTTAATCGTGAGTTTGGAAAAATATTAGTAAATTCCGCAATATTTGTAAATATTTTTAGTGTTGATAAACGTAGTGCTGTTTCGAATAAAACTATAGTTAAAAATGGTAACCAAAAAAACAATAGAACAATTGTAAATAATTCAAAAACTAGTGGTAATAAAACTGCAATTAAAAGTGGACAGAATACAGTTATCCGTTCAATTATACCGTTTACAGAAGGGCCTTTATTAGTAAACTTTAATGATACAAACACAGCATCAACGATTGTATCAAAAAACTGCAACCGTAAATCGGCCGAAGTTTTAACACATTCCTCAAGAAAGAGGAATGATAAATCTGTGCATAGAGTACACCCAAAAGAATTGGATTTAAAATTGAGTTCAAAAAAACCTAATTTTGACTGGCCGTATTTTTTTGATAATCCACAAAAATATGAACAATTCGAGGATGCTTCTGAAATTGAAAAAGCTAAGGATAAACGATACTCTGCAGACTTTATACCTCTTCATAAGAACATTCCTAGCAGTTCATCTAAAGTTTATCATCTACCTTTGCAGTATACACAAGACGCAGATAATCCTGTATTTGGTGATCAAGCATTTTTTTCATTTATACTTAATGATTATTTCGATAGAAATATTGAAGATGATCCAACACTATTCAAAGGTCTTCATTGGGGAAAGGAATTTGACAGCGAGTTTTCCACCAAAGGTAGAGATGCAAAACGTATAAGACGTTTAGAAAATAACAATCTGAATGATAAAAGCTTTGATACCTCTACATCGGTGAATTTGGAGACTTCCGGAGAGCAAAAACAAAATATTGGTGGTTATTCGAAAGTTAAACAGCATAAATATCCAGAAACATGTAAGGGATTTAAGGAATTTGTTGAAAAATTTGCACAGAAATTTGGATCAAGGAATAATGAAAACAACGCAAAATCGTTTGTGAGTAAAGGCGAAGACCAAAGTAACGGAAAATCTCAAACATACACAAACTCAAAAGATGAATTTCAAGAAACCGGTGAATTATTGGACGAATTACTAACAAACTATAACGATGGCAACGTTGATGAAAAAGATACATTTTCGACAACTATTAGTGATTTTGAACATTTTTTAAATGCGCACGAAAGTCCATCTACAAATAAAGATGCAGATGACAAGATTTTGTTAGGCAAATACGCAGCAAGCCGTTTAAGTCGATTTAGATATGTGGCCAAAAATGCAGCGTTGGTTAATAATGCGGATTACATAGATACTTCTGAATACGCTATATAAAATATCACAAATATTTATAACGATAAAGTAATTATTATTATGTTTTTACATTATTTCCCTGTATCCTTTTTAATAACTCGGCGGTAGTACCAATTTTCTAACTAAAAGTCTGTCTGGGTTGGTACCACCGCCATGTCGCCAAAAAAACAGTGCAAGCACTGCTGGACTGCTGTATTATGACAAAGAATAGTATATGTAATAAATAGGTATGTTACGGTCTGAAGGGTGTAAGGAGCCAGGATGGTTACAGGTGGTGAGGCATTCCATCTACTTCTATATATAAGTTGGCTGCAGGTGTCCATGGACTGCGGTAGTACTTACCATCAAGTGAACTGTAAGTTCGTATGCCACTTCATTTTTATAAAAGAAACGAGTTTACTTCAGTGAAGTAAAACTTCTTTAGCTCCAAGAAGTTATACTTCAAAAACCTATGCGTTCAACAAGATAACTGCACGTCCGTCTATCATCTCTTATAATTGAAACACTATAGTTTAAAAGTCTAGTTTCAATTATAAGAGATGATAAAATAGTCATGTTAATTCGGTTTATTGAAAGCCAGTACAATTATCAAAGCCCAATCAAATTATTTAGTACATCTATACGTATAAATATATATTATTATTATTATTTTTGGGTTATTAATAGAGTAATCACATCTGGTTGGGCTGGATAAATATATAAAGGGAAAATAAATATACTTAAATATATTAACATAAATAAATAAATAATACATAAAATTTTAAAAATAAATAATACATAAGTTTTATTAATTAATAATACATAAGTTTTTTGACAGGCCTGTTGGTCTAGTGGTTAGTGACCCTGACTGCTATGCCGGAGGTCGTGGGTTCGATTCCCACCCAGGACAAATGTTTGTGTGATGAGCACGATCATTTGTTCTGTGTCTGGGTGTAATTTATCTATAATATTTATATATTTAGAAATATATAAGTATGTTTATCCGTTCTCTAGTACCCATAACACAAGCTCTGCTTAGCTTGGGACTAGATGGCGTTGTGTGATAGTTGTGGAATATTATTATTTTTGGGGTATCTATATAATTTTCTCACCTGGTTGGGTTCTATAAATATATAATTATAAATTAAAATGAAAAGATAAATGTACATAAATATTAATAAAATAAAATAAATACAAAAACTATATAAATAAATAAGATCCAACCAGATGGGAGCCCTCGGCAGGGGAGACCAGACGGCCGAGGGTTAGGGGGAAAGGGAAAGAAACCGGCGGACGATGCGGGCGGTATCGAGGAGCACCGCCTTCTGCATTTGAGCCCGGAGCGGTCCGTCACGAAGTCCCAGTCGCCTCAGATGACCCGAGAGGCTGACTGGGATTAGCCCATTCGCAGAGACGACTACAGGAATAATTTCGGTCGACACACCACCCCACATGTCGGTCACCTCGTGAGCCAGGTCCAGATATTTTGTTTGTTTATCTGTTTCGGCTTTCACGAGGTTCTCGTCATACGGAATGGTAATGTCGACCAAAAATATCCTTTACTGTGCCCGGTCCATCAGCACAATATCAGGCTTATTCGCAAGAATAGTCCTGTCTGTGATGATGGCCCGGTCCCAGTAGAGCCTGGCGCGGTCATTTTCAAGCACGGCTTCCGGCAAGTACTTGTAATACGGCAATTTCCGGTCCACGAGACCATATTTCAGAGCGAGCTCCTGGTGTAGAATTCTGGCTACTAAGTTGTGCCTGTGCAAGTACTCAGAGTTAGAAAGCGCCGAACAACCGGAGATGACATGCCTAAGTGACTCCCCGGGATGGCGACAAGCTCGACAGACGTCGACAGTGCCATCCTTTAGGATGTATCTCCGATAGTTGTTGGTCTTAATAACCTGATCCTGTATTGCACAGACAAAACCCTCGGTTTACCCGAAGAGGTCACCGAAACGTAGCCAGTTGAGGGAGGCGGCTGTATCTACGTGAGGCTCATGTAGAGCCCTGTAGTCCCTCCCATGGAGCTCCTTCTCCTTCCATACGGTGAATATTTAATTCACCGTATAATATTTAATATTATTATTATTATTATAATATTATTATTATTATTTTACATTTCGTCTCATAATCATCATCATCATTACATCCCCTCACAAGTCCACTGCTGAACATGGGCCTCCCCTAAGGTATGCCACAAAGCACGGTCCTGAGCCACCTGCATCCATCGACTTCCTGCATGTCTTACCAGGTCGTCACTCCGTCTAGTGGGGGGTCGCCCTACACTTCGCTTACCGGTACGAGGCTGTACGGAGTTCTTCGAGCTATATGGCCGGCCCATTGCTACTTCAGCTTACTAATCCGTTGGGCTATGCCGATCACTCTGGTTCTACTGCGGATAACCTCATTTCTAAAATTATCATGCAGAGAAACTCCGAGCATAGCCCTTTCCATAGCTCGCTGAGCGACCTTGAGCGTCCTCATGCGGCCAGCAGTGAAGGATCACGTCTCAGTTCCATAAGTCATCACTGGCAACACGCACTAGTTGTACAAGGACATGAATAACCTTTTTTAAAATTTTTGTCTGTTGGAATGGCTGAACCTATTATAATGAAGCTAGACGTACTCGTAACTATGTAAGATCTAAACAACGCAAATTAATAGACTGTTCCCAGTAGTGTGACCATATGTGGCCTTATTTTAGCCTTTGTCATGATCGGTTGACGCAGGTTGACGTTTAATAAAACCTGGCAGTATTTGGCAATATTGGGGTATTTAAAATAGATTTCACTATGCAATGTTTGTATCACATTAACAAACACACATAAACAACTTTTAAAAGTTTATATGTAAAGTTGATAATCTTAAAACAAGTATTCATAAATACGAGTTTATGGTTAATATTTCAATCAGTCATAGAAGAGACATTTATTATATGTATCGCAAATTTTCCAAAAGGAAATGCTAACCAATGTCAATCGCTGCATGCGAAAAAATATTCTCAGAAATAAATTTAATTATGACAAAAACACGAAACAGATTAATTTATAAACAAACATGTAGCGTCTATCTTGCACGTTAAATAAAGCATGCAAGGTGACATGGAGATTGCATTGCAATCAAACCAACGAAAGATATATTAAATCGAATGTAAAATCAATGTAAAAAAACGAAATAATGAAGAATATTATGCTAACTGCAATGTTTTACAATGGTATAACTGGTATATAAAAGGAGTGCCTGAAAATCAGCGCTTCATGGGATCTTAGTTCCATGTGAGCAAAGGCTGAGTCACCTCCGTGTGCCTAAATTTAATTAAGGTTAAGTAGTTAGTATATATGTAAACATGTTTTTTAAAGGTGGCATTAAAATGATATTTATTTATTTTATTTATAAATAAAGTTGGCAGTATTTAAGCATTTTCACTACAGATTTTGGCATGTTTTGGCAGGTTTTAACCAAACTAAGGCAGGATCTGTATTTTAAAGATGGTCATACTGCTACCCAGAAGTCGGGCGGGTCGCTAATTTGCTCCCATACTAATATAATAAATAATATTTATATGTATGATATAATTTCGTATCCTAACATGCTATATGTTTAGATTTAATAAAATGCACATCAAAATTGAAGTTTTACTTCTCATTTTTATTATTATTTGTGTTCCATGATTTTTCTCTTTCTTATTTATTTTATTTATTTATTTACTATTTTTGTACATCACCATACAGAAACATCAAGTACAGTTAAAACTAAATTAGAATATGTACAAAATGCGGTCTTATCACTCTGAAAGTGATTTCTTCCAGACAACCTTTGCGTAGAGAAATGATGCAAACAAAAGTTAAAATAGAGGGGGGCATACAAAATAATAATAAAAAATATAAAAATACATACAAATAAAGATGATGAATGAAGAGAGAAGAGAAGTAAAAATTATCTAAAATATCATATAATAGATTAAATGAAAAGAGTACGAGAAAGGTAAAGTAATTTATCTAATAGTGTTCTAAATAATACGATATAACAAAGACTTTTGAAAGAGTGAAGATATTTAGCACGACGAATATGGAGAGGTAAAGAATTGCACAATCGCACAGCAGTTACAGTTAAGGATTTCTTGAAAAAGGAAGGAGAGTGCAAAGGTGTAGAGAGAGAAAGATTGACGGAGGATCGAAGGAACCGATTATGGGTAAGAGAAAGATACAAAAAACGGTCTTTTAAATAAAGAGGAGTGGAAGGATTAAACAGCACGCTATACAACGCGGAGAGAATGTGAGTATTCCTGCGAAGGCGGATCGGGAGCCATTTGAACTGTTTGCGAAATTCGGAGATATGATCATATTTGCGAAGCCCAAATATAAATCTAATGCATAAATTTTGAATGCGCTCAAGCTTATTAAACTGCTCCTCGGTAATGTCAAAATAGCAAATATCAGCATAGTCAAAGATAGGCAGAAGTAGAGACTGGGCGAGCGTAACTTTAGTTGCTGTGGGAAGAAAATTACGTATTCTACTTAAAGAGCTTAACGCAGCAAACATTTTTTACTGACCTCATTAGCCTGTGAGGTCCAAGACATACAGGAGTCAAGATACAAACCCAGGTTTTTAACGTTGTTACTGTAAGGGATTAGACTGCAGTTTAGTATAATAGGGGGTAGGGAAGACCAGTCGATTTTACCAATTAATCTAGAACTACCGATGACAATGACCTGAGTTTTCTTACGATTAATCGTTAAATCACATAACATTTACTCCAGTTCGAAATACAAGTCAGATCAGCGTTAATAGTGTAAACTCCAAAAACAGATCTTCAAGAGAGGACTGAGTATAGATTTGCAGGTCATCAGCATACAAGTGGTAGGAAGAGGACAAATTATGACTTATGGAGTTAATGAAAATTGCAAACAGGAGAGGAGACAACACTCCACCTTGTGGTACACCAGCAGCTGTAGTAGTCCAGGTAGAAAAAACCTCTTGCACCTGAATTCGCTGTCGGCAACCAAACAAGTAACTTCAAAACCATTCAACTGCAGTTGGAGATATGTTGAGAGAGCGCAAGATGCCTAACAAGATATCAAAATCTACAGTATTAAATGCGTTACTAAAATCAAGCAACGTGAGAATGGTAAGCATTTGTTTCTCCATACCATACCGAATATCATCAGTGATTTGTAAAATTGCAGTAGTCGTACTATGGCCAGGACGGAAACTGGATTGCAAGGGATTTAAAAGATTGTGTTTTAAAAGATAGGTGCTTAATTAATTGTGCACAAGACGTTCTAGCACTTTGGATAAGAAAGCCAAAATAGAGATAGGTCTATAATCAGTAAAACTAGAGGGATTTGATTTTTTCGGAAGAGGAACTACAAATGCGTCTTTCCAAGCTGAAGGAAAAAAAACAGGATTCAGTGGATTATTCAGGATAGAAGTGATTATGGGTTAAAGGAGATCAATGAGAGGGATGGCCATTTTCCGACTAATGCAGTCACTACCAATCGAATTCGAATGGATGGACATTATGGCTCTCTTAACATCACAATTGTCGAATTGGCTAAAACTAAAAGCAGAAGTATCCAGAGTGGGAGCTTTTGAAATAGAATCCAAGGCATTATGTTTAACTTTATCGTTAATGCAAGACGAAGATGAGAAATCCAAATTAAGTTGATTGAGATCAAAGTTATAGTGTGCGAGATTTTGTCGTAATTTCCCAACTCCTAAAGACTTAAGAAAATTCCAGACCCTAGCAGGGCCAGGATCTTATACTGATTTATAGATATGGCGTCGTTGTGCTTTTCTACACAGATTGTTGCAACGATTCCGTACTAATCTACTCGTATACTTCTCTCTATTCAAATCGCTAGGTTTAGCTTTGGTACAATTTTTAATGTGGATGATTTTTTTTATATCATCGGTCAGCCAAGGAGAGGGAGGATGCTTTACACGCACTGGACGAACAGGAGCATGAACGTCGTAAAGCTGAATTAACAGAGAGTTGAACAAAACTATCTGTTCATCAACAGTGGACGCATTAACGACTACACTCCAATCAATCTTTACAGCGTCATTTAAAAGCTGCTCCTAATCCAAGTCACTAAAGTTACGCTGAAGTAGTATCTTTGACTTAGCTTTAGGGGGACGGATTCTTTAAGACAAGTATAAAAGATCGTGATAGGAAAAAGAATCAGCAGCATGTTGCCCAAATTTATGAACATGGTCAGGTGAAGACACAAACATTAAGTCGATAAGAGAAGGGGCACAGTTCAGGAAAAAGTGTGTGGCAGAAGTAGGAAGAAGTTTTAAATTTGACTTTTTAACTGATGTAGCGTTATTTTTTAAAAGACAAGTATTAAAATCACCCATAATAATACTGTGACAATAGATAGGTGTAAGATTGTCAAGAATATTTTCTAACGTGGTGAAGTAGTCGACAGTGAGAGAGGGGCTGTAAAAGACTCCGAGAAGTTATTTTGTATGTCCGAGAAGAACTTCAATAAAGAGAAATTCAGTTTCGTTCCCAGTCCGCGAACCATTTGAAACTTGAATTACTGAAAAACGTATATGAGAGCGCAGACAAATAGCAACACCACCACCGCCCCGATTGGTGCGGTCGTTACGAATCAAATGAAAACCTGGAAGTGAGTAGGATGTTGTTGGAAGACATGGTTTTAACAACGACTCCGAAACAAGGATAGCGTGTATGTTTTTGCTATTAAAACTTGACAACATGTCGGGGTAATGAGCAGGAATAATTTGAGCATTTATGTGAATACCCGTTAAAGTTTTTGCTAAATTCAGAAAAAGCTGAATCTAACTTAATATTTAAGGGTGCAATGCTTTCAAAGCTGTCAATACTGCTTAATCAATCAGAGGCAGAATCAAAGGCGAAGGATTTGGAATTTCATTACATTCGAATGAAACTGCTTTTTCAGTTAGTGGACGTACCTAAAGTTGTAGATTTTGAGGAAACTGCGATCTTTTTCTATCGAGTCAAAATGTGTCAATCGTATTTGGCCACCATAATTCACTAAGAAAAATCTTTAACTTTCATAATGAATTTAAAAAAAAACCTGTAAATTTGTAGTTTTTAATAACAAAAAGTTGATATATCGTGATAATAAAGCGTGAAAAATCTGCTTTTGGCGCCCATCTCACCTTAAAGTACATAGTTCAATAGTTTTTTTTATATGATGGGGTGATAAACGAGTACACGGTCCACCTGATGGTAAGTGGTTGCTGTGGCCCATAGACATCTACATCTATCTTCGATTACGAATCAAAATGCAGATGCGTTGTCACCCGTGACCCGTGACTAGATGGAATGCCTTGTTTCCAGTAAAAGGGTCCCTGGTTCTTTACACTTACCATACGAAATACAGCAGCATTAAGCTACTATTTTACGCTGGTATTGAGCGTGGTCCTTCCAAGGTCGAGCCGACTCATTCGTTCTACAACTATACTACTAATATAACTGCGGCTATATTGGTAGTAGTATTCTGGCTAGGAGTACTCTTACATACTCGACAAAAAGCAGTGCTTATACACACAGATAGTGGGTTTCTTGTTTCGTCGAAATGTAGTTAACCATTTTGTACGTGGTGGAGCCATGCTGCAGGTATATTATAGTTGCAGCACGAATAGGTCGGCTTGACTGGGATAGGACCACGCTCTCACGGAATACCCGCGTTAAATAGCAGTTTAATGCTGCTGTGTTTCGTATGGTGAGTATAGAGAACTGGAGACCATTTTCACTAGAAACTCTTAATCGACGATAGATGTAGATGTTTATGGGCTACAGCAACCATTAACCAACAAGTGGACTATGTGTTTATTTGTCATCCTTATCCTAGAAAAAAATCAGCATTTAAAGTTGCAATTAGTTCGGACAGAGCTCGCTGGGAAACTATAAAAGACGTGAAAAAAAAACCTTGATCTCGCAGGGCTTTCAAATAATGTAAAGGTTTGTAAAACTCCCTGGTTTATTGTTTAAAAACAGATAATATAAAATAAGAAATCAACTATACACAACAATTAAACATACTACTAGAAAAACGTATTAACTTTGGTAATCGATGTAAAATTCGACAAAAATCTTTCTTAATTCAAAACTTGTAAGATTTCATAATTAAAGGTCATTAATTTATTTCTTCGCTGCACTTTTTTGTTGCGGAATTTGTGGAAACATAGGCAAAATACTCAAAATTTTATCCATTATTAAAGAAGTTTTCTTTCCTAATTTGTCTATATAGATACCTACGTCCCACGGTGATCTGATTGTTCGAACTGAACTTTTATGTCCATATTCTCTACTATCATCTGTTTCATCACCAGCATCCTCCTGTGCAGAAATTATTTTGACATTTTTTTCCGAAGTTTTTGTAGTAAATTCATCGTAGTAGTCATCTTCTTTGACTTTACTTGGGTTTTTTGTGGTTTCTACAAATATTTCTTCACGTTTTTTAGGGATCTTGTTTTGTGGTGTTACCACTTCGTCATTTATCACTTTAATTTTCTCAGATGTAGATTTAGCTTCAAAGTCAGACACTAATTTCGTATTACCATAATTTGTACCGATTTTAACTTTGCGTCTTGGTTCTAGTGGTTTCCCTCTTGTAATATACTCATCGTGATTCACATCAAATTCGTAATCATCAACACTGAAATCTTCATCTTCATTCTCACTAGATTCTGTGTACTTTTCGGGCCAACGAACCATTCTTGTTTGATAGTCTTCTTCGTAATCAATTTCAACGTACGTTGGTATAGGCTTTTTTATTAAAGATATTCTTGGTTTTTGTATGGAACGTTTTATATTTGTCCCATTTTGTGCCTCACTAACTTCGATGGACGAACGACTTTTCCTTTCATGGTGTTCGTGTCCATGAAGACAATGTTTAGTTATGGAAACGGCCTTAAAATCGTCGTTTTTTGAAACAATTGACCTTTCTGTAGTTTTTTGAAGCAATCGACCTCTAGATCCAAGAATACAGGGAAGAGCAAATGAGATAAAAATCATATTTTTCATTGCTACGTTCCACAAGTTGCTCTGTTTGTATCACGACTGGTGAGAGCGTATTGGTTCAGAGTATAATGTAAACAAGTTATGTTTTATTTAACTGTCCACGACGCGCTAAAACAATGTACGTTATAGTACAAATATGGACTGAGTAATAGAAATAATATTAGTAGTAACAATGCTTAATCACCATTGTGATGAGACAAAATGGCGCTAGGGTTCAGTTCTTATATGACAGATAATAAAAATGTATGAAAAATACCAACTAAAATTACTCAATACGTCTTCTAAAGTAGTCGTTTAAATTTTAATACAGTCCAAAATAAAAGGAAATTCATTTAATTTACATATACAGGCGTCTTTTATAGAATATAGTTGACAAACGAACACACAATTCACCTGATGGTAAGTGGATTCTGTGGCCCATTGACAATTTCATCTATCAATCAAAAATCAAAATCCTGATGTGTTGTCACCGCTGAGAACTAATATCGAATACCTCGTTGCCAGTAAAAAAAAAGTATGTACCGTTCTCTACATACAAAACACAGCAGTAATAAGCTGCTATTTTACGTTGATATTCTTTGTGAGCGTGGACCTTTACCAGTCGTGTCGACCTATTTATGCTAAAAATAAAATATAGCTGCATAATTACTGTACAAAGTAAAACGACTTCCTACTTGTCTAGTATACATCATATTATTATACGACTGCATAAAAAACGCTTTAGAACCTTAGCTATAAAACTCATTGTGAAAAATAATTTAACATTAACAATATAAAACCAGAAAGTTTAAGTATAATTTATCTCAAGCTAAGGCTATATAATATAAGGATATATAATATACGGTGTTAAGCGTACCGTGCCGATAGATGCGTGGCTGGGGGGAAGTCATTTTTTTTTTTTTATAGAAGAGGGGGCAAACGAGCATGTGGCTCACCTGATGTTAAGTGACTACCGCCGCCCATGATCAACCGCAACACCAGGAGAATTGCGGGTGCGTTGCCGGCCCTTTAGAAAGGAGTACGCTCTTTTCTTGAAGGTCCCCAGGTCGTATCGGTCCGGAAAAATCGCCGGTGGTAAACTATTCCACAGAGAGGTTGTACGTGGAAGAAAACTCCTTGTGAAACGTACAGTGGTGGACCGCCAAGCATCCAGATGGTGTGGATGGTATCGGGACGTTTGCCGTGTAGTGCGTTCACGAAATTTGGCGGCTGGGATTAATCCGAACAATTCCTCAGAGCACTCCCCGTGATAGATGCGATAAAATACGCAAAGAGATGCAACATCTCTTCGCAGCGCCAGTGAATCGAGCCGATCGGAAAGCACTCGGTCGTCGACGATTCGAGCCGCTCTGCGCTGGATGCGGTCAAGTGGAAGGAGCTGGTACTGGGGAGCCCCAGCCCAGAGATGGGAACAGTATTCCATGTGCGGCCGAACCTGCGCCTTGTAAAGTTGCAGGCGGTGTGCCGGCATGAAATACTGTCCCGCTCTGCTGAGCACGCCAAGCTTTTTAGAGGCCAATTTGGCCTTCCCTTCCAAGTGACCACGAAACTGCACGTCACTCGATATGTCGACGCCGAGGATTCCGATACTGGCTGAGGCAACAAGGGGAGTGCCTTGAAACTGAGGGGATACGACAAAGGGGTTCTTTTTAGCGGTTAACGCGCAAACTTGTGTCTTCTGGGGGTTAAACTGGACTAGATTTAGTCGTCCCCAATCCGAGACTCTGTTCAGCAAAGACTCGACTTCAGACACAAGTTTGTCCCGGCACTCGGAGACGTTTTCCCGAGAAATATTGGCTCGGCCGGTGTAAAGAGCATCACCAGTGCTGTCATCCGTATAGCAATGAATGTTACGGGTATGCAACATATCATTGATATGCAGAAGAAACAGCGTTGGCGATAGCACGCAGCCCTGTGGAACACCAGCATTAATAGGCTTGCAATCGGAGCTTGCACCGTCTACAACGACCTTGATGCTCCGATCTGCAAGAAAGCTGGTGATCCAATCGCACAATTTCTCGGGAAGCCCATAGGAAGGGAGCTTCGAAAGAAGCGCTTTGTGCCAAACCCGATCGAAGGCCTTCGCAATGTCCAAACTAACGGCCAATGCCTCCCCCTTGAACTCTACTGCCTCCGCCCATCTGTGAGTGAGGTAGACCAGAAGATCACCAGCTGACCGACCACGGCGAAAACCGTATTGGCGGTCACTAATCAGCTGGTGATCCTCAAGGTACCTCATGAGCTGGCAGTTTACAATGGACTCCATTGTTTTGGAGAACAAGGAGGTGATGGCGATTGGCCGGTAGTTGGACGGGTCTGAGCGGTCGCCCTTTTTAGGGATCGGGTGGACGAAAGCCGTCTTCCATGATTTTGGGACTACGCCTAGGGAGTAGGAGTACCGGAAAAGACGCGTTAAAACCGGTGCCAACTCTGGAGCACACGTCCTCAGCACAATTGGGGGGATTCCGTCAGGCCCACTCGACTTGTGGATGTCCAGGGAGAGGAGTGCTTTGCGAACCGAGCGCTGTGTGAACTGCACTTCCGGCATGGAGCACTCACACTGCGGGATGGTCGGCGGCGTACTCCCCCCGTCATCGAGAGTCGAGTTAGACGCAAAGAAAGAGCCTAGAAGATCGGCTTTCTCCTTTGCAGTATGGGCCAGTGAGTCGTCCTCCCTGTGCAGAGATGGAAGAGATGGCTGACAGAAATTCCCCTGGACAGCCTTGGCGAGAGACCAGAATGCACGGGTTCCAGAAGGAAGGCGAACTAGTTTCTCGCCAATTCTGCCTATGTGCTCTGACTTTGCCTTGGCAATGACTCTTTTGAAGGACCTAGAGGCGGAATTATACTTCTTTTTTAGAGCGCTGGTGTTTACATCCCGGGACGCTGATGCATCAACCCAGGCTTGGTAGCACTCCTGCTTATAGCATGATGCTATTTTACAGGAGCGACCAAACCATGGCTGAGATTTGCCTCCAATGGGCACCACAGAGGAAGGAATAAAAAGTTCCATACCCTGAAGTACCACATCAGTAACAGAATCCGCAACAACGTTGGGATCATCCGGCGAGAAGCAAACCCGCCCCCAAGGGTAGGATGCAAAGAAAGACCGCATCCCATCCCAATCGGCTGACCTATAGTGCCAAACACGGCGGCAGCCTGCAGAATGCAACCGCGATTTCAGCGTGAGTGGCACAACACTCCGGACCAGACAATGGTCCGAGGAGCCTAAAGGGGCGTCGACGGAAATCTGATATCCTTCCGGGTGAGAGGTCAGCAGAAGGTCCAACAGGGAAGGTGCATGATCCTCCACATCTGGAATCCGCGTAGGCGAAGTAACCAGTTGTGTCAGACCATATGCCAAGGCAAAATCATGAACAGATCTCCCCGCATGATCGGTTAAACGTGAACCAAGCCATTCGGCGTGATGGGCGTTAAAGTCGCGGAGGATCACGATCTCTGCGGAGGGGATCTGCTGTAGCAACGAATCTGCAGCCATTTGGACGTGGTCGAAGAGTCGGTCTGTTTCGGCATTACCGCTATGGGACCTATAGAGGCACCCGTAGACGCGCGGATGGTCGTCGCTGTCTACGCGTAGCCAAAGGATGGACAGGTCCGAACCTTCAAGTCTGTCGAGGCGTCGAGAACAGATGTCCTCTCTGACGTAAACGCAAACTCCAGCCCGAGGCACAAAGGAGTGTTCCAGTTTGTACCCCGGGTAGGAGAGATACGAGTCATCAGCCGGAGAGGACACCTGCGTCTCGGTCAGAAAGAGCAGAGCCGGCCTCGCCGTCTCGAGATGGTAGTGGACGGCGTTTAGGTTAGAGTGAAGTCCCCTGATATTGCAGAAATTCACGGACAGCGTGGCAGGGGTCGCCTTGGTTTTGTTGCTCCGTTTGCCCCGAGCAGTTGTAGTCTTGAGCGGAATTTTGCCCCCCCCCCCCAGAATACGCGGGGCAGCCTGAGCACCCACGCTCAGAAGTGGAGAAACATGGTCGTGGATGCTCAGCGAGGGATTCTTCAGGGGTGCTGGTACCCTCCTGGGGTAGTCTATCATTATTTAATTCCGCTACCATGTTGATGGGGGGGGGGGGGATTTGGGCCTCCGGCCACCTGCACTCACCAGACAAAACGCGGAAGCAGAGCTTCCACTTCACGCCGGTATTCTGTGAGGTCGGCCCATACGTGCAACAGCAAAGCTGCCGCGTGGCTCTACCACTGTTAGTCCGGTCGCAAACGGTGCCTACCCGAGACCAGGGCGATTCGGGTAGTATTTTAGTTCTTTCCTCGTCATGTGGGCTCTGCCGTGGGTGACCGAATGTTATCCCAGCTAATCGTGGAACCAGAATGGAATGGAAGATCGACATACTGAAAAACTCAATTCTCCTGTAATGGAACTCTCTATAGGTCTGGAAGAAGCTTTTTTAACCTCACCAACACCCTGCAACTCAACGCCCCAACCTGGGTCAAGCTGTGAATTGAAGGCACGTTAGCAGCCGAACCACAATTTGAAACGAAGCAGGGAAGAGACAAGAAAAAATTCGCTAGACCTTACAAGCTTAGTGGGGCAGCACAAAAGAAGTACAGGAGGCTGATAGTAACTGAAATAGGAGCCAAGAAATCTGTGAAGCTGGCAACGGGGAAGAAGAAGCTTCTTTGCAGAGGACAACGGACAACATTGACAAAGCCTTGGGCTGCTAATTGTCAAGTAGTTGTGATAGTGGGATTGTGGTCTTAGTCAATACTAAAGGCAGTAGACTCAAAGCTTGCATAGTTTTTCTATAAAAACATAAACCTCTTAGCTGTTCCAGAGTACTGCAACGACGACCTGGTTACAGCCTTCATAAATCTCAAGGGATGCACAAGGGCTAGAGTAACCAGCTGCTCAGGCTATCCTCCCGGAGAGTTGAAACGAGTGGCGGAATACGCCTGAAAACACAACGCCGAACTTGTGGTGGGTTGTAATGCTAATACTCACCACACAGCCTGGGGAAGCACCAACATCAACGAAATTGTTACTTTATGACTCTCATCTCCAATCACCTGGTGATCTTAAACTTAAGTTATACACCAACCATTGTAACGCGTGCTAGGCAAGAAGTGTTAGATATAACCTTTGCTACTAATAAAACTTGAGAGGTGTCAAGGGACACCTGGATGGTACGAAGTTCCTTTATACAAACACACACACATATATATATATATATATATATATATATATATATATATATATATATATATATACTCTCGACTTCGTAGAGAAATTATAATGCGTATGACTTGGTTAGCACAATAGTAAAGAGAGGTTGTAATGCGTACTTGCTAAAAATACATAAGCATTTATTATTGTCTGTATAATATCTCTACTTACCTAACTCCATCAGCAATATCTGGAACTTGTGCAGAAACACTGTCAGGATTCATTATTATTTGGGGTATCTGTATAGTTTTCTCATCTGGTTGGGTTCTATAAATATATAATTATAAATTAAAATGAAAAGATAAATATACATAAATATCAATAAAATAAATACAAAAAATACATAAATAAATAAGATCCAACCAGATGGAAGCCCTCGGCAGGGGAGACCATACGGCCGAGGGTTAGGAGGAAAGGGAAAGAAACCGGCGGACGATGCGGGCGGTATCGAAGAGCACCGTCTTCTGCATTTGAGCCCGGAGCGGTCCGTCACGGAGTCCCAGTCGCCTCAGAGGAGCCGAGAGGCTGACTGGGATTAGGCCATTCGCAGAGACGACTACAGGTACTGCTACTAATTTCGGCCGACAGGCCACCCCACATGTTGGTCACCTCCTGAGCCAGGTCCAGATATCTTGTTCGTTTATCTGTTTCGGCTTTCACGAGGTTCTCGTCATACGGAATGGTAATGTCGACCAAAAATATCCTTTACTGTGCCCGGTCCATCAGCAAAATATCAGGCATATTCGCAAGAATAGTCCTGTCTATTATGATGGCCCAGTCCCAGTAGAGCCTGGCGCGGTCAATTTCGAGCGCGGCTTCCGGCAAGTACTTGGAATACGGCAATTTCCTGTCTACGAGACCGTATTTCAGAGCGAGCTCCTGGTGTAGAATTCTGGCTACTAGGTTGTGCCTGTGCAAATACTCAGAGTTAGAAAGCGCCGAACAACCGGAGATGATATGCCTAAGCGACTCTCCGGGATGGCGACAAGCTCGACAGACGTCGACAGTGTTGTCGTCCCTTAGGATGTATCTCCGATAGTTGTTGATCTATTAAGATTGATTATGAAATCAATTCAGGATTCATTATTATTATTTTTTATTATTTATTATGTACAAAAAACCTGTATACACTCAACAAAAATAATCGTCGCGACACCATACTCTTCAATGCGAGATAGAAAGATGAAACGAAAATAACTGGCTTGCTTTCTATGAAAGAGAGAAAGAGAGAGAGAGAGACAGAGAAACACGTGAACGCCGCATGGTTTACAACTATAGCAAAAAGTATTTACAACTTTTGGTCTTATTTTTTTCCGTCTAGCCCCCTTTCGCAACGCGCGATAAGGAACTTCGTTCCAATATATCCAGGCGGATGACTGGAATGTTATTAGTAAAAACTTGATAGCTGTTCACAAATTTTGTGATTGGAGCATCACCAACTTATGATGTTTATGCTTTTAGGGATTAAAAAGCGATATATGATATGTCGATGGGTCAAAACTGGGTCTCGACGTAGGCTTTGGAATTCATGGGAAACTCCCCAAACTCATACTTAGTAAGAATTTGAGTAGATTAACTTCTACCTTCCAGGCAGGAATTTTCGCCATACATCAGTGTGCGGAAATAAATCTGCAAAAACGCTACGTCAACCATATAATCTATATAAACTATGATAGTCTAGTAGCACTGCTAGCGCTGAGATCAAACTTAGTGAATTCGAAGCTAGTTGGAGACTGCGTGAACCGTCTAAACACCCTGGGATGTAACAACAGAGTCGTTTTAAGATGTGTTCCGGGCAAAGACCTATTGCCACTGTAGTTATATTCTCTATAGTTCCGGGTCACTCGGGTGTTGTAGGTGAACTTACCGACAGGCTCGCACGGAAAGACTCATTGAATTTTGGACTCGAGCCATTTTGTGGAATCTCTAAAAGCCTAGAAACTCTTTATCACAATAAATCACTTAAGATCTGTTCTGATAAACCAAGGCCTAAAGCATTCTAAAACCTTAATCCGCGCTTTTGATCGTAAATTCGCTACAGAAGCCTTGGGATTAGGTAAAAATAAACTGCGCATTTTGGCTAGAGCCCTGACTGGACACTAGTGTCTTAAAAAGCACATGTAAAATAAACGCGCAAACGTAACACTCATCTGGAAAACTATATACCTACTTTGCCTAGAAGAAGTGAAATTGCTTATGGCTAAGCAATTACTTCTATTCATTAAAGACATAGGGCTTAGCAGCAATCACAATAAAGCTTTTAGCTCGCAGTGATCCTGGTCTTTCTAGACCTGCATATAATCTCGCACAAAAAAGAAAGCTATATGAACAATCAGTCATGATAGCATAATAATTTTTCATTTATTATATATTATTAAAACTCATGCTGAACATAGGCGTCTTCAATAGGTTGCTCCATAGGGTATATTTGCCATAGCTGCCACGCTTGATAGGAGGTTTGGCAATGACAGTTTCTTTTAACTTTGAGTTGTAATGAGGAAGATTTTACTACCCATTTCCCGTTTAATTTCCCTTTGTCGCTTTTTAGATATCCATAACATTAATTTTAATTACAACAACAACATTATAACAAATCTTAATTATGGCCATGATTTCTACCATAATACATAACTGTCTCGTTGTTTCAGTGTACGTAAACTCAGTTGCTTATCCTGAGGCCCCAGGTTCGAATCCCAGGTGGGTACAAAGTCCGTTATTAGGTTTTTCGGAGAAGAAATTCTGAGTAACCATGCCTCGGAAAACACATAAATTCTGCACCTGATCTCGCTCCGGTCGTGTCAGTTTGCCGTTCCATCATACTATAAGTTAAAATTACTCTTCGGAGGTGGAGGTGTCCATGGATTGCAGTGGCCACTTACCATTAGGTGGACTGTTAGTTCGTTTGTCCCTTCGGTTTTATCAAAAAAATATGGAGTACCGATCCCATTTTTGGATAGTGCGACTGAATATCGGCTGGCTTTTTTGAACTAAGAAGAATGAGATGTAATAAGATTTGGAGATGATATTTCATTTTTTGATGCTAAGCTAAATAACGTCTTTCGGCTAAAAGTTGCCTGTCTATCATGTTTTCCAGCTTACATTTCAAGAAATGTTTCGAAAAATCTCGGACGGTTTTACGCATCCGATCGGTCGTGGTTGGCCTCAAATGTCCGAATCCCTTAGTTAACTCATACACCATCAATGGGAGGAAATGAAGTGATGAGTTCTCTTACGTTGACAGAATGTACATAAAATGCCTTTAAACATAACAAAAGCATGCTTGTACGCATATTTATAAACAAAGCAATAAAATTTTGTCTTCAATATGCAGTAAAGGTAAAATTGTCGATACATGAATGATGTTCTCAGCTTACAATGTTTATTTGTTTACATGTTGTCGAATGGGTCAACAAATAGCTTTGACACGAACAAAACGAGTGTAATAAATTTTGTAACATCAATTTAGCGAACGTCTTTAGTCAGTCCGACACCAGACAACATGAAGATAGCATTTAAATTTATTAGTACGTTTTTGTATTTAATTTATATTTCACCAGTATTCATGAATTATATATACGACGACGTTGCGAACGTACGAGGGTTTCTACCGGCACACGACAACATCGGATCTATCTCGAGGAGTAAACTTAATGGTCACAAAAAATATTTAACAAGTAACGGAAATCCGAAGTATCAAAAAGCGGCGAACGAGCGATCAGTAGATTCATATTTCAGAGTCATTAAATCATCAGGATTTGCCAATTCATTAATACCCGCTGTAAATACACACGAAGGAATACGCAAAATACAAAAGAACACCATACCGCCAAATCGCAACATGGATATAGCAATTACAGAAACCAAAAGTCCAAGTTCAAAAAAGTTTGTAAAAGTTAGAATGAGTACAGTAATGCCAATAAGTGTAAAATCAACAATTAACACAAGTGAAATTAAAAAACTTAGCACCGACGGCACATACGAAGGTGATCACCGACAATCGAATGCAAAACTATATCATCACAAAATAAAAGATGCGGTTAATACTAAAGTTCATCAACATGAAGACGGTCAAAGAGTTGTAAGCAGACAGAACCACCGTCACAGAAGTTCTTTGTTGGCAAACAGATCGCAGAGCTTTCATCATAAACTGCAATCACCATCAAAATTCAACAAAACCATCCACAGATCATTAACTAACGACAAACATGTACCAAACGTTAGAAGGATTTTCAATGACAAAGGTAATAATCTACAAGATAAAATTCAGCAAAAGACTGGAAGGAAAAGAGATACAAGCGCCAACGAAGATACCGATATGTTTTTAGACAAGAATAAGTATTACACTATTTCTGATAATTTGATTTCCATGAATCGGGGACCAATCGATCAAGCAATTATTGCGAACATCGTTGACGATAACACAGAAGTGACCAATAGTCCCTACGCAGATTTCTACAGAATGAGTCCGGATATAACTGACCAACAGGATGGTTATATGTTTTTGGGTTCACAAAATGAACGTATAAATAATTTGTATAAGGAAAGAGAAGCTGCGATGAATTCCGAAAACGAAATGGAAAAAAGCCAAAATAATTACAAGAAATTTTCAAACAATATTAAAATGCACAAAAAAGTTAAAAACTTTTCTAATTTTAGGAATTTTTAAATGGATCTCTGGTTTTTTTTTAATAGCAAGCAGTTTCGTAAGTGAAAAGTCCCTTGCCTAATTACCTACCAAGCAATAATTATAAAACAAAATAATACTTTATGAAAAGTGATAAAGTCACGGACTTACTATACGTCGATTGATAAAGTACTCTGTCATAAACTTTATGGAATAGATGAGGTATTAATCGGGCAACAGTTAAATGCATTTAAAAAATATGCAAAACTAATTCTAAATATTTCAACGATCAAAATAGTTGTGCAAGTGCTATAAAACATTTAATTTAAATATTCCTAGTATTTTATTTACCTTTTATACACATTTACAATTGATATTATATGGTAGATTAGTGTTATATAAACAATTGTTAAGTTAAACATTAAAAATGTATAAAAATGTTTACAATTTTTTATTGTGAAGACGAGTTGATTAGATTTTAAAGTCAATCGGTTGAGCCGTTTCGAAAATTTTCAAAAAACATAAATTTTATAGATTTAATAGTGTTGCGGTGGAAAATAAACGGGAAGTTGTACGGGTAGCCTGCAGGGTCAACCGTTTTTCAAATTTTTTAATAAGAGTGTCAAACAGGCTCACAGTCCGTCTGATGATAATTAAATGCTGAGGCCTATAGACATCTACATCTATATTCAATTGAGAATCAAAATGCAGATATGTGGACACACTTGAGGGCTAAAATGGAATGTCTCTTTTCCAGTTAAAAGGGTCTCCGGTTCTCTACGCTCACCATAAGAAACACAGCAGCTTTAAGATGCTATTTCACGCAGGTATTCTGTAAGAGCATGGTCATTTCCCCCAACGAACCGACCCGGTCGTGCAACAACGATAATATAGCTGCAGTATTGCTCTAACACATGTAAAATCGTTCATTCCTTTCAGCCTATCAAAGGTTCAGTGCTGTTTATAGGCTTTCTCCAAAGATTGATTTTGTTTCATCCATCGCCTCATACGACACCTGTATGTATATAACAAGTTAAATTATGTATCTTTTTTAACCAACTTCGATTTTTATGATACTTTTTTATTTATAAGTTGGTGCTTCTCATGTGGTCAATTTTATCAAGATCTGACTAGTAGTTTTTGAGTTATCCTTAATAATGAGTATTTAATTGACTACGACTACGTTGATGATGTTCTCATTTTATTTATATTGAAATCGGTTGTAAAAAATTAAATTAAAATATATTGTCAGTCTTTCTACACTGTAGGTTTCGTATACAAAGTGAGCCTTCGAATATAATAAAATGTTCTCAGGAGTTGCCGCTGTAGGGTCGCCGCGGTATTATATCGCATCGGGAGTGTTTATACTGACGCGTGTATGATCTTGATGATTATCACGCGAAATTTCGTAAAAAATAGCATTCCTGCTACGTAAGATCCGCGTCAGCAACAACAGTATTTTGAAATTGGGAGCCGATATTGCGACTGCCCCTTGTAGGGGTGCGTGGGTGACAGTTGCTGTTGGCGAGTGTAAATGAATTGCACCCCAGTTATTTATTACTATATAGTATTTAAGTTTAAAATGTAGTATTAAGTTTATTTTAGATTTATTAGCAAGACATATTAAGACAGTTAAAATTTTGCGTTGCTACACTAACCTCTATGTATGTTAAAAACGAAGTAATTAGAAGTAAGTATAAGTAATAAATTATTTAATTATTTTTTTTATTTAATACCCATTTATAATTTTTATAACCTTAGTTTCAGCAGTGTCTCATAAAATAAATTTGAATAATTTTTCGAAAACTTTTTAATATGCACTTGCGTAAAATAGGTAAGATATTTAAAAAAAATATATGCATTTTACAAAAGTTGTATATTAAATTTATTGACCATATCTTAATTTTAAAATAATAAATATATTCTATTCTTAATAGTTCGAAGACTGTTAAAACCAACCATGCCCTTCACTTTACCGTTATTCTTAGGAAATCATAGAATATATTATGTAATATAGATATATATTGCTCATTTTATTTATTTTAGCGACTCTTGTGCATTTAATAAAGTCCTTCATTAATCGAAAACACCTACTCTAATAACGTGCAGGCACGTGTTTTTTGCAAGTCTATCAAAAGCAATGCACCGTACAAATAACACAGGGTTTTTCATTATCATTGACACAGAAGAGCATTACACAATCTCGAGAGCGCTCGCGAATCGGGTCATTCATGAATGTCAACCAAGCTGTATTATGTACACTATATAAGAGTTTGTCTTGCCGTTTATCGTCATTACTGACTAATAAGTCGATAACATGGCGCGGCGCATTGCGTTGTTGCTGATTGTGACTGTCGCCTCCTGTATGGAGATGCGAGAGACTGTAGAAAGAATGGTCATGGTCCGTACGACTGGATCTGACCTTCAACCGGCCGCTACAGGTTATATTTACAAAAAACAAGGTGATGGATTAGCTAGTGTAACTAAGATGGATGAAGGTGAGATACTAAAACAATTATCGAAGTTCTACGATCAACCGAAATCTTTTGCAGCGCCCATTAAAGCTCCTGGACCATTCCATAGTGATGAAGCTGATGATATTAAAGCAGCATCACATTCTAGCGAATCGTATGTGATTCCTGTTGAAGAAAAACAAAAGGAAGATGATCACTTATTAGATGAAATAGCTAATGAAGATTATAAAAAGAGTTATGGTACTTATAAGAAAGATTTTACCGATTATCTTCATGGCCTAGGTCACTTCGAGGATGGGATTTATCATGAACATGGTGGAGGTGAGCACTACGGTTCTGATGGCCATTATAAATATGGTGATAAAGAATACAAAGGTTATGGAACAAAAAATCACTATGGCAAAGGAGACGTTGGGGACTACCACACAGAGAAATATGAAAGTTTCTATGTATCAGGCAAGAGTGGTCACAAGAAAGATTACGACGAAGCCGACAATCATGGCAATAAGTACGTAGAAGGTCATGAAGAAAAAGGCGGAGACCATGGACATAAAGAAGCACACAGCAAAGGTGAAAAGGTTGAGGGATTTCACAAAGTCTTCGATAAAAATGAATTCAAGAAAGACCATGACTTTTATGATGGTGAAGGGCACAAAGGTGGCTTCCATAAGTTCGATGATGGATACGAATACAATGAATCAAACGACTCTAAACATAAGAAAGGAAGCTCTCATGACTCAGCAAAACACGAATCTGAATCTGGAAAAGAAGGACAACACGAGAAAGACTCAAGTGATGCCCACGACACCGCGCACTCAGATGAAGAAGGGGAATTATCTGACCACCATGAACACAAATATTTTGGCTCTAAAATCGGATCTTACAAGGGCAAAGGCTCCGGCTACGAAGTCAAGCACTGAGGGAGTGTTAAAGCTGATTGTTATAGTTTTGTTGAGTTTTGTAAATATGTACTTATATATATAAAAATAAGCCAAGTAACTGAATATAATTTTTCATTTGTTAGATTAAATTAAGTTTTTTTATTTATTTTTTATTTTATTTAAGAAAACAACGTTAAAACGGAACAAGGACTGAATTTCTTTTGGATGCTATCTTTGTGTATATTTCATATCAATATTTTAGTAGCTTTTAACTGCTTTTAAGTTGTCAGTACTGAAATTTTTATCTTTCTATGGAGATAAGGAAGAGAAATATTAAATTATTTTATATTAAAAAATTTAGATATTTAAGTTAAATGATTATTTTAAATAACATAAAAATGAAAATCGAGCCAGAAATTTGGTGACGATTGCAGCACTTATATTACATATATAAAAAATAAGTCACAGTTTCGATATCATCACAAGACTACGATGAAATGTAGCACAACCAGTTATACTGGCTATATAATATGCAAGTCAAAGCAGAGTACAGCAATAAATGCACTGCAGTTTAGCGGTAAGAGTAGGTAAGAGAGTGGTATACCCGGTAGACTTTTATATGGAAAAGGATTGCTCTACCTATTTAATAATTGTCTTTCAATTTTTTTTGTATCTCCCTTAAAGGCGACTTTTATGATGTTCACGAGACGAAATGAGCTGGTCAATCCCCTTAAGTCGATCTCAAGCTCTCCACTTCCTGTATGACGATTACTGCAAAGTTAAAGTAAAATTCAAAATATTTTTAATCAAAATTGGTCTTGAGAAAACACTTTTTGAAGTCAAAAAAGTTACGCTATAGCTTTTGTCTCCCCTATGAGGAGAAGCGGCACAAAACTTACAAGCTATTTTCACACAACAGTTATAATTTAACCCTAAACTAAAGAACACTAGTCCATAAAATCTATAAATAAAATCAAAAGAGTTATGCCATCGCTCCTTTTCTCTCTTGTGAGAAGAAGCGGCAAAAAACTTACAAGTACGCAATAGATATAGTTCATCCCTTAAAAATAATACACAAGTCAATGAAATCTAAAAGACTCATTATGTTTCAGTATTCTTATACTTTAACTACAACTATAAGTGTCTAATTTTCTACGGCAATTTTTTCTTTTTATAGAATAGTGCCAAAGTAGCCCACAGTCCACATGATGGTAAGTGGATGCTGTGGCCCATAGACATCTACATTTAACCTCGATTAAGAATCAAAATTAAGATGCGTTGTCACCCCTGAGAACTAAGATTAAATGCCTCGATTCCAGTATAACGGGTCTCCGGTTCTTTATACTCACCAATCGAAAAAGCTATTTTAACGTCCTATTTTACGCTGGTATTCTGTGAGAGTGTGGTTCTATCCCGGTCGAGCCAACCCCTTCGTGCTACAATCATAATATAGCTGCAGCGTGGCTCAACCACGTTCTCTCTTCTTTCTTCGAAGACGATTCTTCGAAGGAGATTCACAAAGTTATACTTCATCTCAAATATCTTTATTTTGTGTTCTTATTCTTAAAATTTGAAGGATTTAAGTAAACTTTAAAATTTACAAATGACCAGGCATTAAAGGGGCTAAAATTGATACAAAACCCACGCATTTTTTTAATTATTTTATTGGCAGTATTGACACTTTAAGTTGGCGGCGTTGTCGATCATCAGATGTCAACTAAGGGAAGTGCCAGGAGAATCTTATGGATAGATGGTGGTATAAGGAGACCATCTTAACTGGAAACGAGGGATTCCATCTCAGTCCTCACGGATGACAACGCCTCTGCATTTTGATTCGTAATCGAGGATAGATGTAGATGTCTATGGGCCGCAGCAACCACGTACCATCAGGTGGACTGTGTGCTCGTTTGTCACCCTATCCTATAAAAAATAATGTAAAATGCTCCTACCTGAGTATTTTATACTCAGACCGGAGGCGGGAAGCAGCGTAAAAGGTGTAAAACTTCTGGTACTACGAGCGTCAATCCTAGTAAACGTGGCAATGAAGGTAGATCCTCCTTGCAACGGGAGAAGCCCCATGTCCAGTAGAGGATTTTTACGGGCTAATGACGAACAGGTTAAAAAAAATATATAAAAATCTGAATTTGTGTAAAAGATATCAAAAAATAACCAAAAACTAAATTGTCTATGGGAAAATCCACCAAAGCAAAAGCGCGCTTTTATAATAATTATTGAGAAAAGAATTAATTTAAAACAATTGAAATGTGATTGAATCTTTTATTGAAATAAAGATAGTTATGAACTATAGCGACCAGTCTTGGCTTCGCCATGGATCCTACTCCTATTCGTGTGGCGTTATTTAGATTAAAATTCTATTTGAAAGACCATTTATTGTATTAATTCTTCGTTTTTTTTTAAATCTCTTTTCGGATAAAATATAGCCCAAATCACACCTTTCATTGCGATCTGCTCAGACATTTTAAATATTACTCCGGACGTACATACAGAAAAAAATGCTTATTCATTTAATTAATGACACGATAATAACCCTCCCCCCTCTAGTTAATGACATGATAATAACCTCAGCTCAATAAAAGTCAATTATTTTGATATTACCGACAGATGCTTCAATTTTATTTATAAGTATAGATTTAAAGTAAAAAAAACATTTAATACATAATGTTACTTTTTACGTTCCATTTAAATCACAATGTCATGAATATTAATCCGCTGGACATAAACCTTTCACTAGATTTTTTTAAAGAATAATTATTTACGGATTAGTAAGCAGAAGTGGCAATGGGCCAGTCATATAGTTCGAAGAATTGATAACCGATGGGGAAGAAAGGTTCTCTAGTGGCAGCCTCGCACCGGTAAGCGAATTGTAGGGCGGCCTCTTACTAGACGGGATCTCACCACTTGGTAATAGATGCAGGAAGTCGATAGATGCCGGTGGCTCAGAACCGTGCTTTGTAGCAGTTCTTGGGGGAGGCCTATGTTCAGTAGTGGGCATGTAGTTGAAAGACTGCAATGACTGACGATAATGATGAACTGATGATAATGATGAAGGGTTACAAACGAGCACACAGTCCACCTGATTATAAGTGTGTGTTGTGACCCAAAAACACTTAAATCTATCCTCTATAAAATGTTGTCACTACTGAGGGCTAAGAACGAATGTCTCTACGAGTAAAAAAAATCTACGGTTTTTCACTCACCATATGAGACACAGCAGCATTAATCTATTATATTGCACTGGCATTCTGTTAGAGCGTAGTGCTTTCCCAATCGAGTCGACCCATTGGTGCTGTACCATAATATAGCAGCAGTGTGGCTCTACTACATATACAGTATGTTGAAAAGAACACAAAGACCACGTCACTTCCAATTTATGGCGGTATACTCGCCCGTATAACATGACAGCTGCAAATATCAAGAACGGCGAAGCAGATCAGCGTCAACGATGCCTGACATTGATGATTGCCAATCCGTGCGAGGTGATCATGGCAAATCCTTCCAACTTCGGAAAGGCCCTTGTTCAGCTATACTGTTCGTGGAAGAAAAGGATAATGTGGTTCAATTTGTACAGTACCTAAGACAAAAGAAAAACCATATAAATGTAAACTCATGAACTTATTGTTTATTATAGGAGCTGACACATTTGGCTAGCTTAGGGTTTAATCACCCCTCGAACGGGTTTTCGCCTTGTCCTACCGAGGACGTTTAGTAGTCGTAGCTTGGGTACCAACGGTGAAGAGAAACTGACATGGCTAGTCACATGAAGTGACAGCCCGAGGTTTCCACTGCAAGTGGGCTTGGCGATCATACTCCGGATGTGTATTGGTGGACTGTGGCGAAAAGCTCCTCTACTGCTCTTCCCCCATAATAGGGACTAGCCCGACGGACTACTGGGCTACAGCAGCTTTTTATTATTTTGAGTTGTAACTAGGAAGAATCTGCTGCCCATCTCCTATTTCAGTTTTCCTCTGCCGCTTCTTACGATACCCAAGGAACGATATGGAGAAGAGGGTTCTCCTATTATTCTTCATGATTCTCGCTCTCTCATTTCTCTTACGATAGTATTGAAGGTCCAAAAGCTGGGCTTAGAAACTCTTTATCCTCATTGTTTTTTTAAATAAATAATTAAAAATGAAAAAAGAGCTAATAGTCCACCTGGTAGTAAGCGGGTGCTATGGCCTATAGACATCTACATCTATCATGAATTATTTAAGCTGAGTCTATGTACAGAGCTACAGCATGGCTCTACACGTAAAAAGGTCCAGCTACAAGAATTGCAAAGAAAGAAAATGGTTCTTGTGGTCTTACTCAGCTATTATTCATTGATACACGTCCACGAGATTTACAGGAGCGGGAGTGGATCCTTCTACTGTCCGTGATGTATCAAAACTATATCGATAATATTTGTCAATATTTCTACAAACATGAGTGAGAAGATTATGAGAAAATATAGGTGAACCCACTCCTTGTGCACGTATGATTATCTCTGTTCATTCTTGAAGCTGGCTGATTTTGGTCACTCTATGCCGCAGTTGCATCGCAGTACTTGCAGTAAAGTACATATACGAAAGTATATGTATAAGCGAAGTACCACTGACTGACTGATTCATCACTAAGAACGGATTTCACCAAAAACAAAATTCTTGATATTTTACATCTAGGTTCCGCAATAAAATATTATCGTGCGCCCAGCGAAGCGAGTAGCTATCAGCTAGTATAAGGCAGTGAATACACTCTGAGCGACTACCACACACGACGATGTAAATACAAGTACGTGTATTTATCATACTCTACTGCGGCCTTACCATGAGCCTAAGGCCTCTGAGAGCGTTTGGTGGCGTGCTTGCCATGCATTCTTAGCAGTAAACACTCAGAAAACTACAAAAGAAGAACGTGTGTTTGTCATGCTCTCTGAAAGCTCTACTCCAGGGAATGTTCACCATTGAGGTGTTAGCCTAAAGCTTAAGGTAGTTTAGGTAAAGCGTAAGGTTGCCTAACCACCACCACCTGGTAGAACCCCCTTTTTGACAACGTGTCCGTTTGGGTAGATGACTTTCTCTTACCTATTCCTGACACTAAACAGTAGTTACCTGCACTGCTGGGTTCAAGTCCGAGGGTTATATAGAACTAATATGATTAAAGCTTAGTCCACAGTGGTGACAACACATATATGTAGCCTTGTTCGCTTGAAGTTGTTAGCAGGGTAGCCATGCCCTATAATAGCCGCTTGCTATCAGGTGAATTGTCAGCTCGTTGGTTACTTTAGTTTAATTATATTAAAGTTGTATTATCGAGTGGTACACTGAATCTCTATTTAACGAAGCTCGCGCTTTGAGAGCTTTCATTCTCATAATTTGACAAATTTTTCCGACGAATCTAATAATCATTCGCGCTATCGACGAATTGTTCAATAAACAAAATATATTAAATCTACCATCATGTTTTGGATAATAACTACTAATAACTACTTATAATTTACTTAAATAAGTATATATTTTTTACTATATTTACAAGTAAGCAGTTCATCTTATGGTTAGTGGACACTGCAGCTCGTAACATACTTACGTGAACATCCAGCCTAGATAGTACATTGCTAATGTACTGAGATAGAAAATCTCGTTATCCGTAAAATTTTCTCCGGTTCTAGACATTATGCTAATTTTAACATCATACGTGACCCTTTGCCCGTCGGTCTGACTCATTTAAGGTACGGTCATAGTAGAGCAGGCCGGTTCTAGCTAGAAAATATCAAATTAAATTTAACTTTGTTCACAGCATCGGTAATATTTTTTACATACATACATATATAAACACTCACGTCTGTCACCCAGAGGGGTAGGCAGAGACTACAGACTCCCATTTGGCACGATCCTGACACACCTCTCTCGCCTCCTTCACGTCCATATACCTACGCATACATTCTCGTCGGTTAAGGGTACTCCTAATTTGACCCGTTTTCAATAAATCGTTAATTTTGTCGATAAATTTTCGCCTAGGACGCTCCTTTCCGACTCTGCCATTCACTTCATCAACATAAACTTTCTTTGTCACTCTTTCCTCATTCATTCTTTCCACATAACCAAACCACCGAAGCATTCCTTTCTTAATCCTGGTCACAACATCATCTTGCAAACCACACTCTTCTCTTATCACACGATTTCTCACCCTGTCATTCAGACTCAGCCCAGTATTTTTTTTGCCCTAATTATTCTAATTTTGGGCTCTTGCAATATTTATTCCCGATAAAAACTCAAATTAATAAAAACTGCAGCAGCCAACCCGCCTGCAAGCATTGCAACTCTGGTAATTACGCTCCCCACAAAATCTGGATGGAATTGATTATTATTTGTTAGTTTAGAAATATAAAAGAATTACGATTAAGCCAGCGTCAGACGAGTAGCACATTACAAGTTCAAGGCTAATAGCCTATTTAACTGCCAGTTATAGGGTCAAGATAAAAAGCATTTCACGCTGATTTGTCTGCGGTCGGGCCGCCCGCTAATATTGCACAATGATCAATTTTTTCACTATCAACTTCTTTGTCACCTACAACCTCGTTAATAAGCAATCTGTTACATGGCTATAAGAAAGGTAGAACACTCACGGACGGATGTGTCTAACCCAGATATAAATAATGGGTAACGGGGTTACCAAAGTATAACGGAATAGGTTGCAGTGGTGAACACATCTCAAGATGAAGACAATTACTGTCGTTTTATTTGCACTGGCTTCTGCTACAGCGGTCCATGTAGGCTTTGCGCCTCCAGCGGCCACAAGCTATATCTACCGAAGTGATAACGGTGGTCCAGGAAGTCTTGTACAATTAGGCGTTGATGGTTACCAGCAGCCTCAGATATTCGCACCTCCTTTACCTCTATCGCAACCACTGAAAGCAATTGAAGCTTACGATCTAGCTCCGGCTCATTTACCTTACATTGCTGCAAAGCCTATCGCGGTTGAAGACGCCGAGGATGACGAAGAATCTGACGAGGAATCTGCTGAATACGCGGACGGAGGTCTCAAAGGGCTTGACCACGGTTATGAGAACGGTGCAGGCAGTGATTACGGCGAAGAACATCACGCAGCTCACGGCGAAAAGGGCAGTAAAGGTTATAATTCTAAAGACCATCACGCTGAAGGAGAATCTGGACACTACGGCAAAGAACACAATGAAGGATTCTATAAAGAAGGTGAAGGCAAAAAGGTAGCCCATCACGACGAGGCCGATGGTCACGGTAAACATTACGAATCAGGAAAAAGCTACAAGGGAGGAGATCACGGACACAAGAAGCATTTCAGCAAAGGAGAAGATGTTACTGGTTACCACAAGGTGTTCCATAAGGACGAGTTCAAGAAAGACCACGACTTTTATGACGTAGCTGATAAGAGCGGACACTTCAATAAGCACGGTCACGAAAACAAACATCACGGATCTGAAAAGGGAAGTCACAAAAAGGGTGAACACAGTAACGCTGGCTACGATAAAAGCGACTACGGAAAGGCTGGTTTCCAAGCTAAAGACCATATAGATGACGGTCACAAAGGTTATTCTGCTGAGGAAGGTAATGATAGCCATTACGATCATCACGAAGATTATGGCAAGAAGGGAGGCAGTGGTCATGAAAAAGAGTTTGTGTACGCGGACGACGACGATGATGATGACGACGACAAATATTAAACGAATGGACTTTATTATTTGTAAATAACTGTTAACTATTTAATTGAATTGAATTTTTGTTATATTTGATATACGACCGGTAATTTTTTACAGCAAATGAAAAATTACAAAACAATAATTTCTGTTTTTGTTTAAGGCCCGTCGTTTTGACAAACGAGCACACAGTCCACCTGATGGTAAATGGATGCTGTGGCCCACAGACATCCACATTTGTCCTCAATTAAAAATCAAATTGCAAATTCGTTAACACCCCTGAGGACTTAGTTGGAATACCTTGATTCCAGTAAAAAGTTATTTCATGTACGCAATTTTATGAAACTAAAATCACGACTGACGCCACAAATAAGCGGTTTATTTAACAAAACTAAACTGAACTTCAGTAAAACTTAGCTAAGTACTTCTTATAAGTATATTATACATGATATACTTATAAGAAGTACTTAGTGTACTATTTTACTAACACAAATTCGTACAAAAAGACACAAATTCGTAGAAAGTTTATTATACATAAAACTTTTGCATCCTTGTCCTAAGATGAATTTGCATGCATACGGAAAGTTCTATCTGATAAAATTATACAAGGAAAACATTTATTAAGTACATTTATAATCATCATTATATCCCTTTACATATTTACCCACTGCTGAACAAGGCCTCCGCCAAGGAATGCCACGAAGCACGGTCATAAGCCACCAGCATCTATCGACTTCCTACATTTATTACCAGGTCGTCATTCCATCAAGTTGTGAGCCGTTCTACACTTGGCTGCAAATCTGGAACTTTTCTTTTCCATCGTTGTCGGTTCTTCGATCTATGTGGCCGGCCCATTGCTAAATCATTAGGTACTATAAATTACGTTACATGTGTTTCATTCAATCGTAATATTTAAAATTGAAACAATCTGTGCAATTATAACTAGGTAATTAATTAAAGAAATTCTCGCAATACGTGCTATAAATCTAAACGTGAAGATATTCGTTCAGTTAATTCCCCTGGTCAGTGCAGCTTATCAGAGGCTAGCTACAAAAATAAGCGTTTCCGAAATTAATTACGCGTAACCACGGAACTACGTATAACCGATTACGCACATACTACTACGTGTAGTAAATACGTTTCGAGCCACGGATAAGTCCTTTATTAACGCGTAAGGTAGTGGACAACTGATTGGAGTGTGTGTGGCTAGCTCTAGTGGAAGTGGAGTGGATTTCCTGTGGGGCATACAAGTAGACAAGGGATGTAAGGAGCTCAGGAATGCGGTTTTATTGTATTCGGGGATGGGGTGAAAATCCTATATATATTCTTCAGCAATGGAGAGTGTTAATGAGCTGTAAGATGATGATGAATGTGTGACAAGCCTAGGTTGTTTCACTGCGTATTCAATTGTATTTTTTCCTTTATAGGATAGGGTGACAAACGAGCGCTCAGTCCTTCTGATGGTACGTGGTTGCTGTGGCCCATAGACATCTACATCTATCCTCGATTACGAATCAAAATGCAGATGCGTTGTCACCCGTGAGGACTAAGATGTAATGCCTCGTTTCCAGTAAAATTGGTCTTCGATTCTCTACACTCACCAAACGAAACACAGCAGCATTAAGCTGCTGTTTTACGCTGGTATTCTGTGAGAGCGTGGTCTTTCTCCGGTCGAATCGACTCTTTCATGCTACAACTATACCAGGTACTTATATAACTGGAGCATGGCTCTATCAAGTATAAAATATCCATATTTAGCACTATATCCAGCACTAAAGAAATTTTAATGGCAATGGAGCAAATATACAACGGAGCAGTGCGGCGTGCTATTCCATAACTCTCTCAAATTTGCCGAACTATAGATATACATTTGGGCTGTGATTAGCTCTACAAGTGAACACGCAAACACAAAGGTACGTCAACATCAAAACCCATACAAACGTATTCCTCTGTTTTCCCATGAACAAAGACACGATGAATATTTCCGTTTCCCTTTATTAAAATAGAATTAAAAGCTAATAGACACGTGTGCCTACTTTATATAAAGAAGGCCGCGGTTGCGTTGTCACAGTTGAGGTCTAAGATAGATTGCCTCACAAACTGTTAATGTACTGGCCATCTTAGCACAAAAAGAACCAGTAGAGATTAAAAAAAACAAACACAATAATTGTATAAAACGGATCCAAAGGTATTAGAGCATTTAATTGTTGTTTCAAATTTCCGAGTGCTTTGCAGCACTTGTGGTCAAGGATGTTAGAATTAGGTGTTTAGGTAGTCGGACTCCGCGCCACGTTCAGCTTTAAAACTATATCTAAATCTGATCGTTCTATAAATAAGGTCATATTATGATATTTTGCAGTGCCATACTTACCTTAGGATTTAATTCAATAATTACCGAATACCAAGTAAAGCCAATGATAACACTCAGCATTAAAAATTAAACTGTTTTTTTTATTCGATTATCATATTTCGAATAAAATCCGTAAAATTTGTTTTATTCAATGTTTAATTGTAATTATGAATGTTTTAAACAACGCTTGAACGGCCTTCTTCGTCAACATTCAAGGCTGATATTAACAAAGCGATGCAAAAGCGTAACGAAGTAATTTCAAATTATACAAACAGCCGGCACAGATCACGTACACGCCGATTTATTAAATAAGAATTCTAATTCCAATAAAAACGAATGTAAGTTCTAGATACAGGTCCGCCATTAAAATTTTGTGTCTGAAGGGAAACGTGGTACACGTTGTTGAGCCACGCTGCAGTTATATTATGGTTGTAGCACGAATGGGTCGGCTCTACCGGGGAAGGTCGACGCTCTCACAGAATACCAGCGTAAAATAGTAGCGTTTCGTATGGTGAGTGTTGAAATCCGAAGACCCTCTTTTACTAGAAACGAGGCATTCCATCTTAATCCTCAGGGGTGACAACACATCTGCGTTTTGATTCTTAATGGAGAATTAACGTAGATGTCTGTAGGCCACAGCATCCACTTACCATCAGGTGGACTGTGTACTCGTTTGTCACCCTTATTCTAAAAAAATATGACCTATCAATCCTATACGGTAACAGGACAATTTTGGGTCCTGATACTGAATCTTTCCTCGGGAGGGAAAACCGAAAAAATAAATGTGTGCGGTTAGCAGTGAGCAGCGCTCGGTTCGCAATGCTCTTCTCTCCCGGAAGACGAAATGGTATCATGTTCGCGTAGGTTTTAAGGGGGTGAAGCAGACGCAGTCAGGGGATCGGCACGCAAACGGGTTCCCTCGCGTGTCCAGCTAGCTGCTAGCAATATTCCGTTTATCTACTCATGTATCGTAAACGATACGGTTTTTAAAAAAAACGTGTACATGGACATGTATATGTGTATGTAATGTATGCACAACAAATGTAAGCCCCTCAATTTCACCATCCCCCAAACGGTCCACTGCTGGACAGGTGTCTCTCCCATGGTAGAGAGGATTCACCATGATCGTCACGCTTGCTAAGCATGGCAGGTAATCACCACCTGGCAACCTTGTTTAACCGTCCACTATCATCTAGAGTCTAGAGACGACTAAGCGGGCCTTTCTCTTTCTAACCAAGACGCAAGGTGCCCTCTCCGACTGTACTTCGTATCTCTCCTACCCGGGGTACAAATTAGAACATTCCTTTATGCCTCGGGCTGGAGTTTACGTATACGTCAGAGAGGACATCTATTCTCGACGCTTAGGCAGTCCCCGACAGTGAAGGTTCAGACCTGTCCATCCTCTGGCTACGCGTAGACAGCGACGACCATCCGCTCGTCTACGGATACCTCTATAGGTCCCAAAGCAGTAATGCCGAAAAACACCGACACATCAACCACGTCCTAATGGCTACAGATTCTTTGCTATAACACATCTCATCCTCAAAGATCGTGATACTATCGAGTTATCAATCAATCAAATCAATCAAATCTTTTTATTTTCAGACAATATAGGTCCATAGGGGTTAGTAATTAATTCTAATAGTAAGGGGGTTAGTAGTACTATATTATAATAATAATTTAATTTAAATAATTCACAAATCCGGACATTGTCCGCACATAGCTCCCTAATATAGGTGCATGTGGATCATCTGCTACCATCCTCAGGATGCTGTTGTCACTTCCCCGTACGCGGCTTATTAATGACACCACTTTCTTGCGCATGAGTGCCTGAAAACCATCCGTTCTCGCCTGCGCAAATATTTCAGATGCACTACAAAAACGAGGAAGCTTCAACATCATCCTGAAGATATTATTATACTGGACGCGAAGGGTGTTTAACGATCCTTTGGTGTAGCTGATCCACAGACTGCTCGTGTACATGTTTTGACAAAATGCTTTAAAAAGCGTAATCTTGACTTCATCCGTACAACGAGCGAATCTACGTACCAACATGTTACCACGGACCGCCAAAGCCCTACGCTCCCGTTCTATGTCTAAATCGTCTCTAAGGTCGTCGGTAAGTACGTGGCCCAGGTACTTAAATTGGAAAACTCTGTTCAGCTCCACTCCACCGAGGCAAATTGGAGGTATAAATTCGGGACACTTACCGGCGGCCTTAAAGACCATAAATTCGGTTTATCTGGCATTGCAGGCCAGACCGTGCGACTTAGCAAAGCTCTCACATACGTTCAATATTTCTCTGATAGCACTCGTAGTGGGGCCCAGCAGCACCATGTCATCCGCGTAACTAATATTGGTAGTATATTTGTAGCACGAATGGGTCGGCTTCGCCGGGGAAGGACCACGCTCTCATAGAATACCACCGTGAAATAGCAGCTTAATACTGCTGTGTTTCGTATGGTGAGTGTAGAAAACCAGAGACCCTATTTACTGAAAACAAAGCATTCTATCTTAGTCCTTACGGGTAACAATGAATCTGCATTTTGATTTGTAATCGAGGATAGATGTGGATGTCTATAGGCCGCAGCAACCACTTACCATCAGGTGGACTGTGTGCTCGTTTGTCACCCTATCCTATAAAAAAGGTCCTTCAAAAGAGTCATTGTCAAGCCAAGGTCAGAACACATCGGCAGAATCAACAAGAAGCTATTTCGCCTTCCTTCTGGAACCCGTGCATTCTGGTCTCTTGCCAAAGCTGTCCAAGGGAACTTATGTCAGCTAGCTCTTTCATATGTGCACAGAGAGGACGACTCATTGGCTCATGCTGTAAAGGCAGAGCCAAACTGCTATGATCTATCTTTGCGTCTCGACTCTCAATGACGCGGGAACACACCGCCAACCATCCCGCGATGTGAGTGCTCCATGCCGGATTACACAGCACTCGGTTCGCAATGCACTCCTCTCCCTGAAGACGAAATGGTATCGTGTTCACGTAGGTTTTAAGGGGGTGAAGCAGACACAGGCGGGCGATCGGCGCGCAAAAGGGGTCCCTCGCGTGTCCGGCTATCTGCTAACAATACTCCGTTTATCTACTCATGTGGCAATAGCGACGAGTAGGGATAGGCAAGCGAAAAACTAAATCGATATATATCGTATCTAAATTTTTGAACAGTATCGATATATTCACGTGATGAAGTACGTAGAACGATAAGGCTCAAAATGGTATTACTGGACGGTTGGATGAAAAAAAACACGACAACGACACATGTACGTTTCGTAGCTTAATATTTTGTCGATTAATACATTTTAAAATATATCGAAATTAATACGAATTCGATACTCCAGGATAAATATTGAATATCGATATATCACGATTTATAAATATCGACGATATATACATATATATCGTTAATATTTTTTACCCAAGTGTAGAGAAAGATATATAAGATATACCCAAGCCTAGCGACAGATCGCACTTTCATAAGTCTAGGATTATTTCATAACCCACTAATAGTTGAATACATCTACGTATTATATATATATATATTCTTAAATCTAATAAATTATTAAATCTAATATATTCGTGGTCACTTGGAAGGGAAGGTCAAATTAGCCTCTAAAAACTTGGCGTGCTCAGTAGAGCGGGACAGTATTTCATGCCGGCACACCGCTTGTAACTATTAATAATATATTATTATATATTATATATATATATTTTATTATTGTAACTATTATTATTATTATTATATTATTATTTTTTTTTATAAGTTTTCTCATCTGGTTGGGATCAATAAATATATAATTATAAACGAAAATGAAAGGATAAATATACATAAATATCAATAAAATAAAATAAATACAAAAATACATAAATAAATAAAAGCCCAACCAGATGGAAGCCCTTGGCAGGGGAGACCAAACGGCCAAGGGTTAGGGAGAAAGGGAAAGAAACCGGCGGACGATGCGGGCAGTATCAAGGAGCACCGCCTTTTGCATTTGAGCCCGGAGCGGTCCGACACGGAGTCCCAGTCGCCTCAGATGACCAGAGAGGCTAACTGGGATTAGCCCATTCGCAGAGACGACTACAGGAATAACTTCGGCCGGCAGACCACCCTACATGTCGGTCACCTCGTGAGCCAGGTTCAGATATTTTGATTGCTTATCTGTTTCGGCTCTCACGAGGTTCTCGTCATACGGGATGGTAATATCGACCAAAAATATCCTTGACTGTGCCCGGTCCATCAGCACAATATCAGGCTTATTCGCAAGAATAGTCCTGTCTGTGATGATGGCCCGGTCCCAGTAGAGCCTGGCGCGGTCATTTTCGAGCACGGCTTCAGGCAAGTACTTGTAATACGGCAATTTCCGGTCCACGAGACCGTATTTAAGAGCGAGCTCCTGGTGTAGAATTCTGGCTACTAGGTTGTGCCTGTGCACGTACTCAGAGTTAGAAAGCGCCGAACAACCGGAGATGACATGCCTGAGTGACTCCCCGGGATGGCGACATGCTCGACAGACGTCGACGGTGCCATCCTTTAGGATGTATCTCCGAGATTAGAGGCCCTTTATCACTAGAAATGACGTCATTATAGAATGGATCATCCGATCTTGCCAAGAAGTATTGACGGAGACTGCACACTTCGCGATTATGCATGGTGAGCGCGCTCAGAAAGCCACGCCCACCATACTTTCGCGGCAAGTACAGCCTCATTACCGACGATCTCGGATGATGCATCCTATGGAACGTCATGGTAGTGCGGACTTTTCTATCCAGGGCGTTAAGCTCAGTCTGAGTCCACCTGAGTATGCCAAAGGTATACATGAGGACAGGCATGACCCAGCAGTTATATGCCCGTGACTTATTCACACCGGACAAAAGGCTGTTAAGCACTTTGGTCAAGCGTGCATAAAACACGTCGCAAACTGACTGTTTCATACCAGCCTCATCAATACCGATGTTCTGTGACATACCCAGGTATCGGTATGTTTCAGCCTTGGAAAGAGTCCTTAAGTTGACGGGCATAGACAAGTCTATGCCCTCAGAGTTAGCAACCCTTCCCCTCTCAACATATTATTATTATTATTATTCTTTCTGATCGGCCGGGTTCACTGGCGCTGCGAAGGGATATTGCATCGCTTTCCATTTTCTATCACATCTACCACGGGGAATGCTCTGAGGAATTGTTCGGATTAATTCTAGCCACCAAATTTCACGAACGCACATCGTGTCAAGACTCATACCATCCACACCATCTGGATGATTGGCAGTCCATCACTGTGCGTTTTACTCTTCCTCGTGCAACCTCTGTGGATTCGCGTACCACCAGTGGTTTTTTCGGACCGATATGACTTAGGGACCTTCAAGAAAAGAGCTTGTTCCTTTTTAAAATGTCGGCAACCCACCTGCAATAATTCTCCTGGTGCTGCGGTTGTTCATGGGCGGCGGTAGTCGCTTAGCATGAAGCGAGCCGCATGCTCGTTTGCCCATGTGCGTAAGCCTCTATGCTATAAAAAAATAATGTTTCAAAATAAATTTTCAATAAAAAGGGGAAACCGACTTCAGTAATTTTAGGTACTTACTTTTTGAAGTCGGTTTTTATTTTACTTAGATTATTGGTTGAATGACAGTCAGTGAGTCAGATACATCATTTTATTATGTGTATCACCATGTTATTATATTTTGTAATATAAGTTAAACAATTTCCGCATAATACTATGAAATTAAGTAGTTATTGAAATCGGTGCTAACACATAGTGTATTTAAAACCCCGACTTCCGATGCAATTTTATAGAAATTTTTTTTTAATTCTTTTGTAGCCGATTTCGAAAAAAGATTGAAGGTTCTTATTTAGGCTGTATGTTTTTGTACGTAATGTTACGCGACATCTTTGCAAAATTAATTTAACAATTTAAGCGATGCAAGCGGCGATCGAACCCGATGTACTCGCGTACAGTGAAATTGCATACGGTGACATTTCAGATAAATTATTAATATTTTCAGATAATTTAAAGAATGTGAAAGGAAGAAAGAAGCGTGTAGTGGCGGTATAAAAATATCCACTACACCGTTGCTGTCGTAAGAGGTGACAGTGGGAAACATATCAGGAGATGGGCAGCAGCATATATCCAATAACTGCGGTTGCCAACCCTTTTACCAAGCGTGGCAACTATGGCAAATATCCCCCCTATGACGCAATCTATGGGGGAGGCCTATGTTCAGCAGTGGTCTTTAATAGGCTATAACGATAAGTCAGGAAAGACTAATGTGTTACTTTTCTCGACATGCAGTATGTTTTCAAAATGAAAATAATTTTCCGTAAAGAATAATAATATACCGTGTCGCACAACCGTCACAAGTAATTAAGTTGATTAGTTGTATTGTATGTGTGGTGTGACAAGGATGGATAAGATAAGGAATGAGTATATAAGAGGAAGCCTGAAAGTAGCGCCAGTGGTAGAAAAGGTGAGAGGAAGCAGATTGGCATGGTTTGGGCATGTGATGCGGAGGAATGAAAGTCATGTCACAAAACGAGTGTTGAATATGAATGTGGAGGGACACACGGGCAGAGGAAGGCCGAATAAAAGATGGATCGATTGTGTGAAGAGTGATATGAGAATGAAAGGAGTAAGTATGGAAATGACGGCTGATAGAGAGGAATGGAACAAGAAGGTTTACTGCGCCGACCCCAGATAATGGGAAATGGTTTAGAGAATGATGATGAGTTGTATTGTATCTCTATTAGTAATCCATTCATGTGGAACTTAATTAATAATTTTGCTAATAATTTGCCGCTAGAAAATTAATCATAGAAACATTAGCCTTGATCAGATGCTTAAAATAAAATACTATATAAACGAAATTAATGGCATGATGTATGTCAGTGCCGCAACCTAGTTATATTACAAAACAGTCAGTAAAAAATACTCTAGTATGGATAAAAAGTTATACTTCACGTTGGCTCTGACATTGGCCTGCTATTGGGTCGAATCGGCGCCAAGTATAGAAGATATGGAATTCGACCGTTCAGACTCTGATCTCTCTAATGTATCGTATCGCTTTGAAGATGAAGATTTAGATGATTTGTCTAGACTTATTATAGACGATGCTTATCCAAAAACTAAAGCAAACAATAATGCTAAGACGAGAGTAAATAACTTCGGTTTTAAAAAGAAAAATGTAGATGATAAGGGAATCCAATCTAAACATAACATCCAAAATTTGAAGAAGTTTTCTAAGTCTGGAGAATTACATGATGAAGAATTATATGATAACGATGATGAGTATACACTTAGTAAAGGTACTGCCGCAAAAGCGATCAGGGTCACTGGAAACGAAGATAGAAAATACAGGAAAGGGACAAAAACTCGAGGTTTTCATCGTATTCAACATAAGGATGAATACAAAAAAGATAAAGAGATCTACGAAGATGACGAAACCAGCGGAATTATAAAGAAAACGGGAGCAAAAGGTCTTGGTATTAAGGTTGATGCTGGCAAGGGTTACAGTAAAGGTCATTTTCATCATGATCGCAATATAGGATTACATGGGAAACAAGGATACCTTGATAAAGGTGCCTCGGATAAACAATATAGAAGATATTCCGATTCCCAAGGTTTTGATGCCTATTTTAACAAATAATCACTTGTTTTGAATTTTCAGATATAGATATACACATATATAGGTACTTTGAATTTAACAAATAAATTATTTTAGTCCACTATTTAGTCATTTCACTACTTGGGCCACGTCTACTGAAGCTTTAGCCACCTTCTATCGAAAGTAGACGACGATAATTTAATAATAATAATTAACATAAACCACTTATAGACTAAAGACCAGCTTTTAAGATTTTAATTTAATGCCTGTATGTCCAATTATTCAGAGCGACTTATAGGCTATCGGCGCAGTAGCTGTGCTCTGGAGATAGTGCATACCATCGCGTCTACCAAGGCTTTAGCAACATTGCATTCTCGGAAGACTGTCTTTTTTGTTCTTTTATAAACTTAAATATTTGAGAAAAAAATTTCAGCCTTGTAGCCTAAGTCCAAAAAGTTAACTTTTCGTACACATAGATAGGTACTTTGAATTCAACAAATAAATTATTTTGGTCCACTATTCAGTCATTTCATTATAACTTGGGCTACGTCTACCGAAGCTTTAACCACCTTCTATCGAAAGTAGACGACGATAATTCAACAATAATTAACATAAACCACTTGTAGACGAAAGACCAGCTTTTAAGATTTTAGTTTAATGCCTGTATGTCCAATTATTCAGAGCGACTTATAGCCGATCGGCACGGTAGCTGTGCTCTGGAGATACTGCATTCCATCACGTCTACCAAGACTTTACCAACATCGCATTCTCGGTAGACTGTATTTTTTTGTTCTTTTATAAACCTATTTGAGAAAAAAAATTCAGCCAATGAATTTGTCCCAAGTCCAAAAAGTTAACTTTTCAACACATTACGTGGGTGGTAGACCTTAGATGGCAACGCTTCCGAGGCGGTAGATTTTCATTATCCTGTATATTTAGGTATCCTTGGTCACTGTAAGAAATTTCAGTCTTGTAGGTATAATACATTTACGTATTATTTATTTACAGGTTTCAAAAATTGTTATCAATGTTTGCAACAACATCGGCGCGGTAGACTGCCATTTGATAAAGAATCAGCTTTGTGGGAATAATCGCACACATAATGTCGCTGCCTCCCGGACTAAGATAGGCAGTAGCGTCTACCTAACAGCAACTAGAAAATAAAAAAACTGCGGTTGCTGGGCCCCTGCCAAGCTTGGCAACTATGACCAATATTCCAGAACAAAACAGTCTCAGGAAGGGCCTATGTTCAGCAGTGATCTTAAATAGGCTGTAATGACGATGGAAAGGGTGACAAAAGAGCACATAGGACAAATGATAGTCAGCGGACACCGTTGGCTATAGATAATTGCACTAAACCATGATTCATCCATCAATTACAGCCTATATATATTTTGATTTTTTATCAGAAAGATGCCGCAGCCCATCTTCCTTTTAATTTCCCTCTGTAACTTCTTACGACAGCCATCGGAAGTTATAAGTTATCTAACACTCCCACTATACTGAACCTTGATTAAGAAACAGCTACGCGTAGTCACTTCTAGGAAATAAAATAGAATGCCTCGTTACCAGTAAAACATCAATAAAAACCATCATACGAAAAACAGCAGCATTATGTTGCTATTTTACTTTCGTAGAACGTATTACTAGTGCGGGTGTAAACCTTCCGAAGGCGTACCGAGCCCGTTCCAGCTCCAACTGTGGCAACAACAGGCTGCTGGCACGTAAATTATTTCAATGAACATAATATTAAATATTTCCTCTTTCTGCCACGTTTTTTATTGCACTGGATTTTATTATACTCCAATGGCGCAAGAAAACGATTCTTTGAAATCTATCTCCTCCGTAACCCTTAAGCCAACTCAACGAAGACAAGGTTTGTAAACAATAAAAATCTAAATTTCATTTTTTTTTTCTTTTACTATGTAATCCATTCGCTAATGTAGATCTACGCAATGTCATTTTTTTATTATGTGCGAGCAGCTATGCAGGTCTAGGTAAAGAGACCAGTATCACTGCGACCTAGAAGATCTATTGTGATCGCTGCTATGGATATAGTTCACTGCTGAGCCCTATATCTTCAATGAATAGAAGGAGTTGCTTAGCGGTGAGCAATTTCACTTCTTCTGGGTGGAGTAGATAGTGTCCCAGATGAGTATTACGTTTGCGCATTATGGGTCCGCAATCGGTTAGGATGTGTAGAGGCGTTTCTTTCGTTATGGAACAGAACCGACACATCCTTGAGTTGCTTAGTCCCAGGATGGACATGTGCTTTTTAAGACAACAGTGTCCAGTTAGGGCTCTTGCCAAAATGCGCAATTTATTTTTACTTAATCCCAGGGCTTCTGAAGCGAATTTACGATCAAAAGCCCGGATTAAGGTTTTAGAGTGTTTTAAGCCTGGTGTATCAGACCAGATCTTAAGCGATTTATTGTGATAAAGAGTTTCAAGGGTCAATCGAGCTAGGCTTCTTGAGATTCCACAAAATGGCTCGGGTCCAAATTGTGTGCACTTTGAGCCCTCCCGTGCAATTTTGTCGGCAAATTCGTTGCCTACAATACCCTCGTGACCCGGAACCCATCTTAAAACGACTATGTTTTTACAACCCAGGGCGTTTAAACGGTTCACGCAGTCTCCAACTAGCTTTGAGTTCACTAAGTTTGATCTCAGCGCTAGCAGTGCTGCTTGACTATCAGAGTTTATGTAAATTTTATGGTTGACGTAGTGTTTTTGCAGATTGATTTCCGCACACTGAAGTATGGCGAAAATTTCTGCCTGGAAGATAGAGGTGTATCTACCCAAATTCATACTAAGTTTGAATTTGGGACGTTCCCCGTAAATTCCAAAGCCTACGTCGAGGCCCACTTTAGACCCATCGGTATACCATATGAGGCTACCGACCTCACAAATAACCTGGCCGTTCAGCCAGTCTTCTCTGGAAGGTAATTCCACTATATAATTTTTTATCAAAAGTGTATAGTGGACGTATGATATCTGAGATCATGCATAAGACCGGTGATTCCTTAATTGAGTCGAGCATGGATCTCAATCTGTAGGAGAGCAAGCTCAGACCGCCCTGGGCGTTAATCCTATACAAACTAGCCCTCGCCTCCTTGTCTAGATAGAGATCAAGGGGCGTTAGGCATAGAAGTGCATTAAGAGCCGCTCCTAATGCACTTCTATGGAGCTATGCGATCATCGCCGCGTAGCTCCAGTTGCCATTAGGCGGGCTGTCCTTGTAGACTATTTAGTCTGTCCGCAGTCGTCTTTTGGTTGGCCTTGTTACACCAGACAATAGAGGCGTAGGTGAGAATCGGCTTCACTATGCTGCTGTACAGCCATAGGACCATACTGGGACGCAAGCCCCAGTTGTTCCCGACCAAACGACTGCACATACCTAAAGCAATTTTTGCCTTATGGCATACGTTGCTAAGGTGACAGTTGCACGTTAGTTTTTGGTCGATTGTTACGCCCAAGTACTTAACTTCCGTGGAAAATGGTACTACTTTGCCATTAAGTTTTGGTTGGACTAATTTGTCCAACCGTCTCTTTTTGGTAAAGATTGGTATTATTATATATCGTATATATTGGATGGTATTATAACAGTTTTATCAGCATTAACTGATAAACTGTTATCCCTACACCAGTTATTTATGGTGTTTAGGGCTCTTTGTATTATTGACGATAAAGTACTTTGGCAAAAGCCCCTTGCAATGATCACAAGGTCATCAGCATAACCCAATGTGTCAATGCGTAGGTCTGCCATTTTGTACAATAGTTGGTCAACCGCAAGAGTCCAAAGAAGGGGTGACAAAACACCTCCTTGTGGGCAGCCTCTTGTGGTTGCAACCTCAATCGAAGTTTGAAACAGCATTATTTTTGCCTTTCTGTTTGAGAGCATCGACTTCACTCATCTGATGGTTGTGGGGTCAACATTTTTAGATGTTAGGCCCCCAATCAGCAGTGATCTGGGGTTACTGTCGAAGGCGCCCTCAATATCTAGAAAGGCACAAAGAGCTTGCGCAATGTCATACCATTTGATTGAATATTTTGTTGAAATAAAGATAGTTTAGATAAAGATACTTTAGACTTTTACTCCGCTCCGTTTAAGATGCTAGCAATTGTATCAGCATCGGCCCTAGTTATTATTTTATAGAATAAGGGTGACAAACGAGCATACAGTACACCTGATGGTAAGTGTAGTAAAATATAAGCAGCATGGCTCTTTCACCTATAATATTTATTGTATTATTCGTGGTAGATCCATATAATAGTTATTATTATTGCACTATTTCTTTAAAAAGATATGCATTTTAATTTGCAACGGAACCTATGGTCGTATAATACGAGTATATATACATTTTTATTATCAGCTAAGATTCTATCTAACTAGTACCTCAGTAAGAAGCCACACAATTGGCTAGTCGTAGTGTTACTACTTGATTTACTCATTTTTATTTTCAGCTTTCCATATTATCCTAAATGAAATTTGCTCGTGAGAATTTCAATTTCAGAGAAATAGCATCGACCTCATTTTTAATTATGACTATCCAAAATATTACAACTAAAACTATGTTTTTATGATGGTATTAAATTTCATATACAAAAAACAATTCAAAGATTTTCACTATCGTTAAGGGATAATAAGTATGTTGTGCATGTAGTTGTTTCGCTTTTTAATTTCGTATTACGTAAATAAATATAGTTAAAGAATCTCGACTCGCACCGACTACAACTCCGTGGTGTTCCACCTTATCGCATATTGCATATTGGCAGGACCACGGGAATACTTTCGCACACATCCGCGGGCCCACCAACATCGGCCACCCCATGGCGGCGCCTCTTCAGATGAGAACTACTTCTCCCCTTTCTCCTTCTCAAGTAAGGTGCACCAGAACACATGTCGCGCCTTCCTCCACAGCTTCCAACTACACTTGCGCAACGGACGCCCCCGTGTCTGATGCACGAAGACCATGGGGCCAGGAAAAACGAGCACTCAGAAGCACTCGCTTTCCTGACCCTAGCGGCGGATCTTGTCTATAGTTCTGCCGCCAACCAAGATTCAGCTGCGGAGGGTAAGGAGAGCGGTGCCTCGCTATACCGACACTCCTCTCACCCCTCAGCCCCATCGCCACCGCATCAACGGTGCGGCCCCGTTTGAGTCGCGGAGGATAGGGTGAGTGGCGCATCGCCATACCAACACTCCTCTTCCTCCGTGACTCCACCTCGGCTGCAGCGGTAGGGGGAGAGGACACCCTTCCTGCCGTAGCCCACCAGCACACATCCGAAGTGGGCTCACCAAGCCAACTCGGAGTGGCCAACTCGGGCCAGCCATGTAGGTACCTCTTTGTTTACCGTGGGTGACCAAGCAACAGCTACTAAACCCCTTCCCCACCACGACAGGACGGGAACCCGTTTGGAGGTTGGGGGGGGGGGATGTGGGTCAACCATCTGTTGAATTGGTTGGTTCAGAATACCAAGCGGTACAGTTTTAGTTTTTCACTACTTTTCCCCGGGAAGAGTCTTCATAACTTAGCAAATAATTGACTAAACACTGTAAATACTTCCTCGTAAGAAAAGGGGGCATCAAATTTATCTAAAAATTGTGTAAAAGAGGGATTAAAACTAAGAATACAGCATATGTGGAAGTTGTCAGAGAAGTTAAGTGCAAATTCTTCAATCCAAATGGAAGGACCAATGGGGAAGATACATTTCGGCTGACACAGAACAGCGATATCTTTTAATATTTTTCAGGGCTAGAGAAGGAGGCAGGGTAGGTAACAAGGTAGCACAAAAGCTATGCCAGCGAGATCTTTTTCCTGTAAGCATAGATTACTGTGTATATACTAGAGATAGATGTGCGACTCAAATTTTATTTTAATAACAGATGGCGCTAAATAAAAGTGCTTTAAGCTCGCCCTTTATTGGCACTTTACAATTTTTATTTTATATTTTATATACAACCATCAATTACATTGCACAAGTGCTGCAATGTAATTAATAGTTGTTTATGTTTCTTGTGCTAATTGTTAGTTTCTGCTACAAAAATAAATAAAAACCGGCCAAAAGCGTGTCGGGCCACGCTCAGTGTAGGGTTCCGTAGTTTCCCGTTCGTCACAATAAGTGTTCCCACTTATGAGTTATGTTCGCGCTCCAGCAGCGCTCCGCGCTCCTGCAACTGCTCCCGGTAGTGGGTACGTGCGCGAATATGGAGCGTGCAACATTGCACGCTCCGCGACAGGCGATGCCAAGGAGAGACCAACCGAACAATTCGATAATACCCGAGCCAATGTAATAAGTACATACAGCGCCATCTCTCGGGGAATTGGGTTACTAATTAATACATAGACGTGCCAGAAGTTTTCGGTGGTAATTTTGGATTGCGAGAACCAATTTTAATGATTCTTTTTTTGTTTAAAAAAAGATACGTTCAGGATAATAAAATATGCAAACGAAGTTTAAAAAATGCCTGCTTAAACGATTATACTACAAACTTAGTCCGGAAATTATTTTGTACAACTTTTTGTCTTTTTTGTACAAAAACTGTTTCCATCCAGGTTCAAAATAATTTTCCTAGAAAGTCCTTATAAAGTTCTACCTTTCAGATTTTTTTCATATTTTCTAAGCCTATGGTTCAAAAGAGGGGGGGGGGGACACATTGTTTTTTACTTTTGGAGCGATTATTTCCGAAATTATTGACATTATCAAAAAATGATTTTAGTAAACCCCTATTCATTTTAAATACCTTTCCAACAATATATCACACGTTAGGGTTGAAATTAAAAAAAAAATCACTTCCCACTTTACATATTGGGGGGCTACCCTAATAAAACATTTTTTAATTTTTATTTTACCACTTTGTCGGCGTGATTGATACACATATTGGTACCAAATTTCAGCTTTCTAGTGCTAACGGTCACAGAGATTAGGCGAGGACGGACAGACGGACAGACAGACATGGCGAAACTATAAGGGTTCCTAGTTGACTACGGAACCCTAAAAACGGTTATTTTTAAAATGTTTATTGTTTAAAAACTCTTGGCTTAATTATTGATTAACATTAGATGTGTTAAATTTATATTTGCACAATATCAATTGATTTCTTTATACAATATCCCAACTGGTTAGTTGATATATTACAGAGAATAGAATACATAGTATAATTTTTATTCAATGTAGATTATTACATAAAACTTATTGAATGTCATGTTTTATTTACAACTGGTTCGACTCTTTTTAAAACATATTTCACTTTACAATAATTTTGTTTGTATTTTTTAAATAAATTTTAATAGAACAAGCATGGTGGTGATCACCTCATTCCCAGAGTTTATTTTTATTGATGTATTCTTTGATATTATAAAACACTTTTTGTACATTTTTCCTTTAATAAAACATTTAAACTTGTTAAATGACAAATTTTGTACATTTTCTGGGATTTTGTTGTAAAAGCGTACATACATTGCCCCATAAAAGAACTACTAGTTCAATGGAGTCTAGTAACTGGTATTAAAAGCTATGTTTATTCCTAGTGTTTAAAGTATGAATACGTAGTACTATTATTTATTCTGTGGTATGAACATCTCTATTCTTATTATATATTATGAAAGCTATTTATGTTTTTATGTACCTACATACATTACATTTTCATAAATATAATGCGGGTTATTTCATTTAATTTTTCTCTAAGGGGCTCTATACGACGGCTCTATTTTACAAAACAAGTACCTATGGCTTTAATGTTACAACACGGTATCTGTACCTATAAAACATCTTTGGTTTTGAAGACTGACGATGTTAAGAGTGAAAATATGACCATGAATATGTTTTGGTTTGATGATAAAGGAGATAAAGTTCATAATAAGCTATCAATTTGTTATTGATTTTGCAAAAATGCTACTCTAGCAGTAATTAAAAAAATATATAATAAAATATTTATAACAAACATGATTAAATGGTGTTTATGATCAATTTACAATTAACACCAAGGTAAGCAATAATTAAGTTAATAAAACAAAGGCAGAAATAATGCTTTTGAAATTTAAAATAAGAAACAATTCTCTTTATTTGATCCTACACTTATGGAAAGGGAAATTTTATTTCAAAAGAATAATTAAGATTTACAGGCATGACATATATAGTAGTACCACAGTATAATAAAAACATACAGTAGGACGACGCCTTTGATCTCGTGGTAAATGCCGACAACGTCTAGACAGCGTATGGAGGTTAGGGTTGTCACAAATTAACAACTTTTACTAATTTCATTATTTATTTTAGATCTACATCGTGATCAACAATATGATTCCTAATATAAAGAATAAGTAATAATATGTTCTTACATTTTTCCTGCAAGTACTCAAAACGCTAATTGCACGCCTCACAACGTGAGGGAGTGCTCTACTCTCGTTAAGTGGCCATACCTCAGTTTCGCTACATAGAATCGTTCTTATACTCTTAGCTAGACATCAAATCCATATACAGAATGGGTCCCACATATATGCAATAAATGAAACCACAAGTAATACTAGTCCGTAGAAGTGTAGAAAAATTAAATATTAAATTAAAACCCGTAAAATAAAAAAGTGAAATTTTCAAACAAAATAAATATTAAAATAAATTCAGTAAAAGTGAACACTCTGTTTAGACAACTTACCTTGACCCCTTGGACGAGTGACAACGTTGCACGCGGGTGGCACGCCGACAAAAGACACCGCTGTCGATATGTCGCAATACCAATAGTTTGCACTGCGTGGCAACGTCGCTTTTTAATGTTCAAGGATTCATTCAAGTTCATTGAATCATTGACTTAGTGACCCAATTCTATAGAGTGTTCAAATTTGCTAAAAATTAAAACTCTACTTTTTGACCTAATTACTGGACCGATTACGTTCATTTTTGTATATCGTCAGCAAAGGCGATAACAAGTATATGGTTTCATTTATTGCATATATGTGGGACCCATTCTGTATATATATATATATATATATATATATATATATATATATATATATATATATATATATACATATATATATATATATATATGTATACAATGACTACAGACATTGAATTATTGGTTTATTTTATAACTGATTCACTTTAGATTACACAACAAAAAATGTAATTGAAAAAATATATCGACTGCCGTCCGTTTGTCTATGCGTCTGTGAGTCTTCTCGCTTAATAGAAATGTAAGTGATAAATTGAGATATATAGTATTAAATAAGATTCCATATATTCTAAGGAGGGTCCTTATTGATTTTTGCTATTGACTGAACACCTTTTAAAAGTTATTTATTTTTTTCATCAAAATTAAATAAAACGCTCATGAGGCGTGCATTTTGGTTTTTCCAATTTTTTTTGCGCCCAGAAGCAATTATAAAGGGCTACACCGTTACGCGAGGAGGTGGTGAATGATTTATGCAAACCACGACAGCCGGTCTGTCGTGGTTACGTGGAACTCACTGTGACTAAACCCTAACCTAACCACTACCCTAAGTGTACCCACTAAACACCACCTGTGGGACTGGCAATTGGCGGATTAAGCCTCTTTGCCGGATCGGAAGCGACCCTCTTTTGGGAAAAGAGGGCGCAGGCGGCTACGAGCCGCTGAGGGAGAGCCTACTTTGGCAAAATTTAAGAAGAATCGGCCTGAGCCGCCAGGAGGCAGTTCAGGTCGGTTGAAATTTTATTTGGCGGAGTATATCCGAGAGAGAGTTTCTCGGCCTGCGGACTCGATATCGAGGGGGGAGTGGGGCTGCATAAGTAGCTGCCTCACGAATAAAATGATTGGAATTCATATATTTACTACTACTCTAACTATATGGACACCTGTTTTGTTACTATATAATCGATAAGAAAAAAAAAACTATAAGGATATAATAACTAATTCATTTCAAAATCAGGAATTATAAATGGGCAACTGACAAATATTTTCGGTTTTTAGATTTACTGGATTTGAAATTTCTATTATTGTACTTAATTATATAAAAAATTCTCATCCTAATAAATAAATTTAACAAATAATTGATTGGGAAGCATGCACATGGTTTGGTGTGAACTCTATTAGTCTCAAATGCTCAAACAATTTGAACCCAATGTTTCCAGTAAAAGTAAAAATCGACATCAATTCTGTTTCTGTGTCTGATAAATTTAGAATTTGGCATAGAAACATTTTTCGGAATGCCCTGGTGTATTGTATACAAGAGGGTTCTCGACAATTTCCGCCAGCTTGCCTCACAAGCCCAAAAAAATTTTCTAAGCAATCATTGTTAATTCTTCGTGTAAGTAAGTAATCATATCCCCCAGACTTCATATCTTTATATAATTGCCGAACTGAGTTTATTGTTATGTTGAAAGCATTTATAAATTTTATGATATTGGTAACGTCACGGCCATTCTTTTTATTTTTAACTCTCATGCTATTAAACATACGCTGTGATTTATCTAGCAATTCCTCTTGGAGAGTAGTACCCCTATACGGTTTACTGTAGACTTTTGGTGAGTCGATGTTGCTTGAATTCAGTAAATCAAAGAGGTTGTTCATGATTTCAATAAAAAATATCGTGCCATCAGCAACTTGTAGAGTACCCGATGATTGATAATTTTTTAAAGCTGCTACTACAGAATTGCTAAAAACTTGAACGGCAAAACGAACTTTTTGTTTTTGGAAACTATTCGGCTGTAAATGTGAATCAGTTAAACGAGGAGCTGATCGCATATCTTTCATTTTATCTAGTTCATACATGTTTGTTATGTCCTCCCACCGAGTAGTTTTTCCATCAAACTCAAAATTATAGTTTATTAAATTATTTCTCACGCACTTCATTAAGTGGGGAACATCAAATATGTAGTAAATTTTGTGACCATCAATCTCAAAATATGAGTTTTCTTTAGAGATCCCTAATGTTTTTGAAAATGCCAAAAAATCTGATCCTAGATCTGACACGAAAGCTCGTATATTAAAGCCAAGCTCTAAAAGACGTTTCACAGTAGCAATTATCCATGTTTTTAATTGATCATCAATTTTACTGCTGGAAATAAAAGAAAAGCCAATAGGTTGTTTCCATTTTGATGTTATACCTCGAAGCATTAAGGTAAAAGCATACCCTGCGGCAACAGGTTGCTGTTGCCCATCTACTTCGTGGAGGCCTAATATTTTATCTTCCTTGCTGTTATAGGATAAGTTTAATTTCATCTCATCAATACAAAGCACACATTCTTTTTCGGATGATGACATATGCTTGATTGTAGCCGATAAAACATCCCACATTTGCTGGTTAAGTTTAGTTTGCATAGGTAGGTATCTTAGCTAATGTTGATTTAGACGGTAAACAAATAGTCTTCGATAAAAATCGATAAGCGAGAGGGCTCGTGTAATACATATTTAAGCAAAACAATTTGAATTCTCTGCTATATCTATTGTTTTTACAATGGGGTTTTAAATAAATTTGCGCTTTTTCAATCGCGCTTAACTTGGGGGATAAAAATTTATCACAACCGTTCAAAAACTGTTCCGCGGTAATATCTTCATATTTTTTAGCAGTGCATTTTAACTTTTTACTTATTTTAAACAATTGTTTTCTAAGTTTACTTTTTCGGGGAGTAAAGTCAGTCAATCGTGCTGGTGTCTGAGAACTATAATCTATACCTATATATTGCTCAGTGTTGGTGTGTTCTGAATTTTGTGATGAAGGACCTGCTAATTCATGGTCTCTTCGAGCTATTTTTGCTATTACAATATGGCGTTTATCGGAGAGTTCCAATTTTACATCACTTAAAATTTTGACTTTAGGATCAGTCTGTGTATGGATCGAGTCGTTGGTTGGTAAAAATAACGTTGGTATAGATGTTTTCTTCAGTGATTTCTTCCCGTACATACTCTTTTCGAAATGCAAACTGCAAATGTACTTATTCTTTAGGCTTTCGAAAGGTTTTCCTACTAAATCAAGTCTTCCAATAACTTCCAGCCATAATTTGCATCTAAAATTTTTAAATGCAATACTATTATTAAATTTTCATAATTATCACCCACAAGCCTCAAAATTGACATCCCTAACATTAAAAAAATGATGTCCACCATCTTGGATTTAAAATGCCCACAGAACACTCTCTGGTATATGGGTATTATCTATGCAGACACCATTACTCCTAGCGAAGACCCATGCCTGTAAGGTAGTGATTTGACAGAATGATTTCTTATATTTACGCGAACACTACAGATTGAAATAATTCTAGTTTTTACGGAATTTATCGCGTATATTTAACTTTTTAAATACCCGACGTTTTGAACGCTTTACAGCACTCATGGTCACGGGCGCGACTAGGTATTTAAAAAGTTGAATACTTATACGTGATAAATTCCGTAAAAACTAGTATTATTTCAGTGATTTGACAGCTTCAGTTGCTATTTGTTAATAAGAAGTGTAGTTTTTATTGATGACATTTATTTTATTCAACCTCTTTCCGTTGTGCAATCCCGGTCACACCAAGGAGGAAAATTGTATCTGTAAGGTTTTTTAAAGGAATAGTCCTACTGGCATACCTACCCATATTTTTAAATTTAGTTTAGTACAATAATTCACTCAATCTTGAAAATGTACATTTTCAAGATTTAATGAATTATTGATATCACTTAATCAAAAACAGAAGAGTAAAGGTGCTAGTCTTCTTCTGATGTGTAATGCTTTATTCTGGACTTGAAATCTGAATTAAATCCTGTGGAGTAAAGAAATGAGTTTCACTTTAAATTGAGTAATATCTTATATGGCAAAATGGAAACTATAATCTTGAATTCGTCGTTAGATGAAGAACGCTAGACGTCGTTTAAATAAAATAGAGCACTCTCGACATTGTTTTCGTTCTATTCATGAAATTTCATTACAATCGGTTTAGCCATTCCAAAGATTAGCCTCAACAGACAAGCCATTTTTTTTTCAAATTGTTGCTTAATTGTTAATTGCCTTAATAGCATGCAAATAATCTTTTAGTTAAATTAAAGACAATTACTTCAATAACCTTATTTTGGAAAACTTTGAATTGCGGTTTAACTTTGAACAAAGTTGTGAAAAGATTTATTTATTTAATGCATTGAAGTAATATGTACTTACGTACTAGAACAGCTACTTCAAACAAAAAATGTGCGCTACTCTGTGTTCGCGCGGTTGGTTTTTTTTATCATAGAATAAACATAGTGTGACGGCCCAATATTATTATTAATAATTAAATTCAATATAAAGGGGCGTCAAAAATAGTCTTCAAAGATATATATTAAGCAATTAAGTTAAATTAATAAACATAAAGTTAATATATTTCAGACATTAGCCCAATAATATAGTAAATTTAAGGCAAAATTATTGTTTTTTGTCATAAATAAATTTATTTAAAAACTTGAAAAAAAAATTTAAAATAAGATAAATAATAGAAATACAAGTCAAAAATATTATAAAATAAAGATAAATAACGTTTATAAGATAATTAGAAAATTTGTTAAAAATTGTTTAAGTCATGGGAGGTGTTCATGTATAAAAGAAAATTTCTAAGTTGTGGTAGGAGTTCACGTATAAAAGAAAATTTTCCTAAGTTATTGAAGGTGTTCATGTATAGATGTCTTGTATGGAGGAGCTGCCGGAGATACATTCCTGCAGTTGTACATACACGAGTATATGGGGTGGTCGGGAGCCCGACTGCCTGAAGTACTGTAGCACAATGACTAGTCCCATTTAGGGACTTATGATATTAAACTCAATGATACAAAAGTAATACTATAGAAGGTCTCCATGATGAATTTGCATTACAATAGTAGGGTCGTGGGTTCGAACCCTATATATTAATGACTTATGAAAGTATGGTCTATGATACAAAAGCAATACTATAGAAGGTCTCTATGATTATTATGCATTACAATAGTAGGGTCGTGGGTTGCAACTTGCGGTATTGCGTCTTGTGATGGATCTGCGGGTGTGCTGCGCCTGATTCGACGCATTCTTGTGGTTCTGGTCGATGGAGGTATATAATTAACATCTTAGTGCCGGTGGTAAGCGGGTTTGTTGTAGCAATACGGCTTTCCCGTGGACATCGCACACCCATACCGGTTGTGGGCGGCGTCGTAGCGCATACTGATGCGTCGTCTATCTTTAGGATGGGGATGATGAGTGTGTTTGGTAGCACTTTTAAGTGTAACAGGCATACTCAGCTTCATGTCTTAGTGCATTAGCGCTATGATACGTGGAGTTTTGTTCATTGGCGTCTTAGTAGCGTACTACTATGATACGTTGGTGATATTTTTTATATAACAACAATACCAACTTTGTTACCAAAGTCGATAGGGATCATGTGGGTGTGTTGTGAGGGGGCGCCATCCGTATGATAGTTGCATTGATGCCTACTGCTACTTGCGGTATTGCGTCTTGTGATAGATCTGCGGGTGTGCTGCGCCGCTCTCTTGTGGTTCTGGTCGATGGAAGTATGCGGGTGGTGATGTCTGCTGGGATGTATGGGGGACCTTGGAATGGTGTAAGCCCGACGATAGTTGTATTGATGCTTGTTGCGTTCTGCAGCATTGCGTCTCTGCGATGGTTGTTTGGTGGGACGCTATTCTCAATGGTGCTCTCTGCGTCTTGGTTTGACTCACACCTAAGTAGCTTTGCCCAAGTCGCGTCCCTTCATTACGGGGCTGCAGACTGTCTGCCCTCCACGACGTTTTATATAACAACATAATATTATATCTCTGTAACTTTCCCACCTTTGAATGATTGAAGGACTTGTTGGTGGGTGAGACAAACATGATCGAAAATGCATTTACTCAACGTCAGTGACACAAACCCTTTCTGATGGCGAATTATTACTCTTATCTTATAACTGCCTTTTGGCTATATCTGCCGTTGTATTGGTTGGTGGAGCATATGTGTCGACCTCATGCGGGTGGTAGCTGGCGGGAGGATCTGAGGAGACTCTCAAGGCTGCGGCCGAAAGCCGCACAACGTGGGACCCCATTCCCTTGAGGTGAGCGGTATACTCATGACACGCTCTGCGGCTAGTAGCCGTGCTGATCATGCAATTGGTGGTGATGCCATACACTTACATCACGTCTGCAGGAGCGGTGGTCTGGCAGGTGGTGGCGCTCACGGAGGGTTTACGGCCAGTGTGCCTATTTGCCTAAACCGTGTGACGTACATTCACTGTGGCTGGATTCGTTCGTATTCTGTATTGGCGCTCACCGTGCACGGCGTGTGTGGGGCCGTGTGCCTCCCCTACATTTTTTTTAAATAAATGTAGGAGAGCGAAGCCCTTGTATTGGGTATTTTGTATAAATATATTTTGAGCCTTTTCCGAGCGGGAAGGGATAAATGATAATAAGTTAATAATGTAAACCTGATACAACAATAGGGACGTTTTATGTACTTAACCTTACTCGAGCCCTGTCTTCGTAAACGGGGTTCACTTAGCTTATAAGGCACTACCAACAGCTTTCAATTGCTCTAGTGAATATTCATTCTTCCAAAGTCTTTTGGAGACTAAAGACCTAAAAGAACTAAGTTACTAAACAAACACAACGTAAATAAGCGTCCTAACTAAGACGATCACGCCAAAATATTATAAACGGCCTATTATTTTAGAAAGATCAAAACATAATTTATTAATCCTGGTCACATATATATAATTTTTAATATAAAGGGGAATATAATATATCTAATATGAATATTATTTTTATATAGAGGAGAGGGAGAGGGGGATCGTTACAATAGGTAGAATGATCTGTAGGCAATAGTAGATTCTATTGTTAAATAGGTAAATTATATTGAGAACAATATCTATATTGTGTCATTTATTTTGTATATTATATTTGCTAATTTAATATTACATAATATTATATCACAATTAGATTTTAGTGACATCTTTATCCGAATATTTTGAAAGGTATCTATTACAAATATAAAAAAAAAAACATACTAAATGTATGTTTAACAAAACTTACTAACATAACATTTAAATTACAAATATATTTATTTAAATTAGAATAAGAGTCGTTCATAAATGCTGGGCACGCGAGAGTTAAAAATGGATGAATTTATTCCACTTTGACTTTGATGTGGAAACCTAAAAATAAAATAAAAGAATAATAAGCAGAATTAAATATCAAAAATTTAGCCTAATTATAATAACTTATATATGTTTCTACAAAAAATGTGTATAATAATATATTCGTCCTATACTTAAGTGCCCACAGAAATGTCGCATCTAAACATATTAATTTCATAATCTATATTCCATGACACGAGATGGTGTCTTAGGAATAATTTGTTTCATTATTAATCTATAATACTTTTTTATTGATTAAGTATCTTATTAACCGATGAAAAGTAATTCCTTGGTTTTTACTGACATTTCTTGAATTATTTGTGCAATGTCTAAGTACACACGACGGCATATTTTTATCAAGAGATTTTTTTAAATCAACACAACACGTGACAAATCTACAAGCGCCTAGCGAGTAACTGATTAAAGTGCGGTGTATGCACCGCAGTTGAGTGGAACAGAGTAGCTGAATGCAGTGTCGCCTCTAGTACGTAGTACATAATAGCTCAACGATTTAATGGAATTTTTTGTTGTTTCAATATCGTAACTGCGTAAAACGGATCGCCAAAATGTTTTGTAACAAAAGAAAAGTAAAAAATAAACTATCAAATCCTATACCTTTAAACGAGCAATTCTTGTGAAACGGCTCCAAGGATTTTCATAAAATTTAGTGTCCAGGGAGTTTCCGGGGCAATAAATCGATCTAGCTAGGATTTATTTTTAGAAAATGTCTTTTTGTCCGTGTTTTCAGGCAATGAAAAACTGCTACAATATAAGAAGGTAAACTTTGACACCGTGTTAATGATCGTAATAGCTCAAGTGCATATCGAGCGGTCGCGAAATCGTAATGCCATGGTTCGCGTCCTGCCTTAGGCCTGAATGTTTTCCTTTTTTTTTTCAAGTTCCCTTCTTTTGTGAGAAAATCTATTATTTCGAGCCCTGTTTTGAGTATTTTTAAAAATACGAAAATATTAATTAAACTAATTGCACTCATGATTTTTTATTCAAATAACCAGTTCAGTTTTTTCTGTTATATAATTTTATCAAAAAATAGGATTCATGTTTCATCAGTATGTAATTTGTATCTAAATGTAATTTCAAAAATAACCGAGCAAAGCTCGGTCATCCAGGTACTAATATATAATTTTGAAAATTTCCCGCCTTCTCTATACTGAAGTTATTGGAAGTGTTTGTTGCTCTGATTTGAAAACGTAATTAAATATACTAAACTTATTGTAAACAAGTATGTATTATTATGATTGTAAAATATGTAGATTATATTTAATTTTTTTCAAATAGTTACCCGATTTTGATGTTAAATATTGTGTAAAACTGATAAAGTTTTGACGACGATCAAAATTGAACCAATTTGGGTAACTTTACCTTTATCATAAAAAATATTGTTTTGAATAACGTTGAATGGGTACATACATTATGTTGTTCAATTTTGATTAAAATTTTCACTTTTTTACAGCCAATATATGCCCCGAAAAACTCAAAAATGAACTCCGGCGTTAGAAGATTTATATTAAAGAGTAATTATAACTATGAAACGCCCGAAGAAGCCCTCAGTAAAATTCATTCAGGTGCAATGTCTAGATTCGCTGCTTCAAAGTTTTACAAAATACGCGCGGTTACCCTTTTTTACAAACTGAAAAGTAAACATATTAAACCAGTTGGTAAACCTGTTACTTTTAGTAAAGACGAAGAAAATAGCTTTAAGGTCCATTTGTTGCTGCTAAGCGATCTGGGAATACCTATAAGTATGATGGACTTTAGATTTGTAGTAAAAAACTTGTGGCTACTTAGACACCAATAATATAACTAAGCCACAATATAAAAACAACCTTCCTGGTTACGAATGGAGCGTGTTGTTCTTAGAAATAAACCCAGAATTAAAAGCAAAAATAGCTTAAAACTTAACTAAAAAAAAAGAGGGCTCAAGTCACTCGAGAAATGGTCGAGGAATTCTTTGAACATGTTAAAACGGAAATAGAAGGAGTACCACCAGAAAATATATATAACAATGATGAGACGGGATTTCATGACGACCCTGGAAAGAAAAAGTTACTTTTTTGTAGGGCCTTTCAACATCCTGAAGTTGAATAAAACTGCGTAAATCGGACCAAAAATATTAATTTTTGGTCCGATTTACGCAAATATTACCAAAAATTAATATCCAAAAATTGAAGGTAGCCGGACTAACTATGACATTGGGACGTCAAACATCTCAGTCCCCCCGTGACCACGGGTGCTGTAAAGCGCCCGAAACGTTGGGATAATAAAAATAAATTAAAGTTGAATTAAACGCGATAAAATCCGTAAATAATAGTTTTATTCAAAGCGTAGTGTTCGCGTAAATTTAAGAAATCATTATCCCGAAGTTATAAAAAATACCAGCAAATCGTGTTACACTGTGGTCTTTTGTGCAAATGCTGGTGGTTAAATTTTGTCTCCTTTTTATATTTAAAGGAAAGAAACTGTGGTCTGATTGGCTTTATCAAGCTACTTCAGGTTCAAAAATGTGTCTGAATCTGGATGGATAGAATCTTTAATCTTTGAGGAATGGTTGGAAAGACATTTTATTCCACACGTTGATAAGCAAAATGACAAAATGTATTCTTGTGTGATAATCTCAGCGCCCACATATCGCCAAAAGCATTACGTCTTTGCAATGAACATAACATGACGTTTATTTGCTTAGTACCGAATTCAACCCACTTGTTGCAACCATTAGATGTGGGTTATTTTTCTGGCTTAAAAACTGCGTAGAGGAAAGTTCTCATTGATTATTGACTGATTAGTAAAGGAAAACGGTACAAGCACTGTAAAAGCTATTGCGATTCCGTTGGTATAAGTTTCATAAACTACATAGAAGAAATAAGGCAAGGAGATTTTAATGTGAAGAAAGGAAGAAAATTTCAATTACCTGTCATGGCGGGGAAAAGTGTTTCGTCTGAGGAGGTCGAAAAATATTACCAAAAAATAGACAATACAACAAAAGTAAAGGACAAAAGGTTGATGAAAGCGACGCGCAATCCAAGAGAATAGGACGACCCCTGGGTTCTAAGAACAAAAAGAAGAAGAAGGTTACTAATGATATAGCAGAAGAAAAAATAAAGATCTTTACAGTGACCAGACTAAGAGTGGAGAAGTAAAAGATACAAGTAGAGTTAAAAATATTGATAATGAGTCTGAAAAAATTGAAATAGAAGTAATAGTAGTTGAAGCTCTAGTTCACCAACCTCCTAAACTCGCCAAGACATCTGATGGTGAAGTAAGCAACGTTTTCAAAAAACAAGTCGTGGCAGAAGATATGATCCATGAAATAGAAATTACAAATGAAGAAAGCCCTGACTTAGACATAAGTAGTAAAGTGATTTAAAGGATGAAGAAATAATAGAAGAATATATAGTAGATGGGACAAGTGGTAATTTAAAGGCCGTAACGACTGAGAAGTGTACAGGCAAGGGAGGTACGTTAAAGTACCGAAAATAAAAGACAGTATGTATTGTCCTTGGAGAAGAGCGTAGTTTGTTCCCAGAAAGGATACAATAAGTTAGACCCTTACAAGTCTCTGTGCTCCAAAAAAACTTTAGGAGGTTGGTTTTGGCCCTCTAAAGCTGACATAATATGTTGAATCGGTAAGGCCAAATAGTAAGTGTTTTACAAGAGAGTAAAGTGATTTAAAGGATGAAGAAATAATAGAAGAATATATAGTAGATGAGACAAGTGGTAATTTAAAGGCCGTAACGACTGAGAAGTGTACAGGAAAGGGAGGTACGTTAAAGTACCGAAAATAAAAGACAGTATGTATTGTCCTTGGAGAAGAGCGTAGTTTGTTCCCAGAAAGGATACAATAAGTTAGACCCCTACAAGTCTCTGTGCTCCAAAAAAACTTTAGGAGGTTGGTTTGGCCCTCTAAAGCTGACATAATATGTTGAATCGGTAAGGCCAAATAGTAAGTGTTTTACAAGAGCAACAGTTATCCAAATAAGGCGGGCAACTTTTTGTTGAAAACGACATTTTTTTCGTGCGACGGGCCGAATGATTTTGTTTAAAAAAATTATTCAAGAAAATATTACTTACAATTACGATTTTGATCTCATTCGATAGCCAAATAAACGTACAATTTATTATGTTAACATGACTTTGCTACTTTATCTTGATGTAATAAATAATTATAAAAAATTACAATCCTTTTTTTCTTCACCAAATTGGTCCACCTTGTTTCACATGGCAATACCAAGTTATCTGTAATATTTAAACGTCACCGTAGATGCCATTTTGATAGATTAGGCTTTTTAAATAAAAATACGTCATCTAATTTTACCCAAACGTTAAAATATTGAATTAATGTAGGTTTTAACATCCTAAAAAGTTTATATTCAAAGTTAGCCAAAACTCACGATAACTTTGAATTTGAGTTTTAGAGGAATTTCTATGTGGTTCTATTGTATTTCCCGTAAATTTATTGTGTTGGAAAAATAAGCCACTTCAAAAGAATACTAATTATTCAATAAAATAAACGTGTATAAATTTAAATTAGATTGTAATATCACAAATACTTTTTTGTTTAAAGTTATCCAAATCGACTCCATTACAGACAGACACTTCAATTTTATTGTATATTTATATTAAAAAATATTTTTTCTAATTTACGAAGTGTTGTGTATCTGTAGTTTTTGCAATTGTCATTTCCACTGCGGAGTTTTGGGCGGGGATTTCAGCGTCGATGGATTGTTGTTCCCGTTTTATACTTCAAGTAACGTTTTGAAGTGAATTTTGATACGTAAAATTGATGGAATTATTATGTGTCTGGGTATGTGAACTATTAGAGAAAACGACAAAAAAGTGCTACGATGTTGATATAAACCTCAAGTTATTTTGTACGTTTAGGTGCATTATGAACTTGAGTGAATGTTGTCATCGACTGTCCGCTGGGTTGAGATATCTTCAAAGACTCCCAAAAACTTCGCAATGTTACGCATCAGCATATTGTGAAGATAAATTCTATATAATAAAAAGATCCCGAATAAAATGAAGACATGGCTTAAAGGACAAGCATCTAAGCCAAAAATCTTAGAAAAAATTATTTTCACTTCTATGATTCTACTGTCACTGTCAGTCACAGTCAACCTGACACTTAATTAATTCTATTCTATAATCTATGATGTGAACCCAGTTGAATGAAATAAAGTGTTTGTGTAAATGATTGTGAAACAAAGAATTTTACAACGCGAAATAGATGAAGCTCTGTGGAGAATCGTCGTTTAACATTACTCATGAGTACGGAAGAGACTCTGTTGAATCTCGATTTCGACAAACCAAGCACAACAATTACGCCTCCTGATGACGGCGTGGTATCTCTATCTAGTAGTGCAGAGGACATTTGTTTAGTACCAGAGGTCGGGTTCGAAGGCAACGTGGATTCTCCGGGCCTAAACCGTGAGTCGCAGCCGCTCTTGAGCGGCCGCGGCGACTTTGATGTCTCTTTCAACCATTTTCCAGGTAATAATGCTAATAATTCTACACAATCATGTTTGCGTATAATGAACCTTTATTGATGATTATTTACTTCAGAAAATATTGTAAATTTTTAAAGCATTTACTGTCTATATATTACATTCAACCTCTTTTACGCAGTTCAAATGGAAAAGTTAACTAAGTAATATATAATGTTAACATAATGTTAAACCTACGACGTAAATTTTACCTTGAAGCAAGCCAAATTGACAGACTTTAATTACGTTTGTTTTATTCATAATTACATTTGTAGTTCTTTTTGATTTGCTTCAACTTCAGTCTTGTTCTAATTCATGAGGAAAATATTGAAACAACTGTAACAAGTGTGAATATAGGTGCAAAAGAAAATTTCCAACATCAATTTTCAGTGAAGCATAACAACTGCTAAAGCTGCTGAAGACTGCTGGTTTTAATTATTTTCGTAAATTATGGAATTTCCATTTCAATGCAGTGAGTCTTTTTATGTCATCCTTATTACTTGTTTTACCATTTGGTTAACATTATTTATAGTTTTTTGAGAAATAACTTAGATAAATTGAAGACCATATGTTTACATCAATATGTTAGACAGTAAGTTGCTTTGATTAAAACTTCTCTTACAGATTTTATCTTGTTTAATTTTAATTATTTATAATTCGCAACGTTTTGGTACTTACTAGTACCCAAATTCAATTTCCAATAACTTACTTTTTTTACTATAGGGTTAATATAATTTGTATGCTTAAAAAAGATTTAGGTTGTACATTATAAGTAATATCAAACCTAATGGTATATATAAATATGAAGATGTTAATATGATGAAATTGTATTAATTTCAATTGATAGTATTATGAAATATCCAGTGTATTTTTAGTTATTTTATTGATTGTTTTTACTAAAATTATGCTTTTTAACCACATTTTTTTTTGAAGGATGTTTGTGACAAGTTTGTAGTGTGTGTCTGTGTATATCTGTATCTGTCTGTGGCATCATAGCTCCAGAACTGATTTTGATTAAGTTTTTTTTATTGTAAGGGTGTTTTAATCAAGTGTTCTTCCTATTATATGAATCTGTAACTTATATTTGTAAGTAAATGTGTACTATGTTGATCCTTTAATGGAACTAGAAAAAGTTTCTAGTAAGATTGTTCCCTGCATCGTTTGAACTGAATTTTTAATCTGTATTGTAGTGTATGTAGTGTATGCTGATTATAAAATGCTAATAAGTATGTAATAAAATAAGGTTCATAGATTGGAATGAAGGTAGAATTATAAATATTGCGTGTTAAGACACAAGTTTAAATGTCCACTGTTTCGAGCGCACCATGTCAGTATCATGAGAGCCGCAGGCGAGAGTGGATGTGTAGTGAAATGTGAGTTTACGTGTGCGTGTGTGAATCAGTGATTCCTGGCTGTTACATGTATAGTTCTTTTATCACTGTAATAATTAATATATACATTTAAAATTAATCTTAATATGTCTTGAACTCACTTTAACTTTATCATATACTATGATATCAAATCTTAAAATTAATAGCTCTAAAAGAAATTAGTAACCATAGTAATTATAATCAATTTGCGATATCCACTCCATTTGGTTGTTTAGGGGTCCATCAATGTATGATTTGACCTGAAGTTTTCTTCCTCACACAACTTATTTGCTTGAACTGATATAACTTGGGGACATTCGAGAAAAGAGCCTACTAATTTTTAGCAAGCAACACACCTGCAATTCTTCTGGTGTTGCATTTACAACTGTAGTCACTGAACATATGATGAGCTGAGTGCTTGTTTTGTGCTACAAGTGGTAAAATGAAAATTTTGTACAATCAACTTCAATATAAATAAAATGAGAACATCCTCAATGTAGTTGAAGTCAATGAAATATGCATTATTAAGGATAACTCAAAAACTACTGGTCACTGGTCTGGATCCTATGAGAAGCATCAGCTTTCAAATGAAAAAAGAATTATCAAAATTGGTTCACTGAGAAAAAAGTTCTGAGGTAAAACACATAAAAAATGTGCAGCAGAATTGAGAACCTCCTTTTTTGAGGTTGGTTGAAAAAAGACAGTAAGTTTCTAACTTTTTTATTTTCTTTACTAAATATAATGCAAATTCGGTAAATTTTACAGCTTTCCTTGCTATCACTATCAGCTCTCGTATACAACTCATATCGACGCCTTGCCAAGCAGACATAGTTCTGCTGTGTGTGCATTTAAAAATATTAGGCTGTTAACTGTTATAGATGTACAGCAGGGTTGGTTTATTTTAGCTGAAATGTAATTAATAAAAAATTAATATTTTGCCATATTTAAAATAAGACCAAGGTACTTACTCTAAGATCTTTTTATAAAAATAAATATCTTAACTCTCGCTTCACTAATTCCAAACAATATTGCTTATGTTAGAAACTATTTTAATATTTTTGATATAATGAGCGATGTCCATAACTATAATCATCATCATCATCGCAACCTTTCACAAGTCAACTGAGGCCTCATAGGCCAACATAGGCCTCCCCCAAGTAATGCCACAAAGCACAATCCTGAGCCACCTGCATCCATCGACTTCCTGCACGTCTTATCAGGTTGTAATTATAATATACATAAAAAAATCTAAAATTGTTTTTCTAAAGTATAGGCTTCATAAAACTAGAGACTCATTTTTTAGTAGATGTGGGTATAATTATTTATAACAAGATTTCCGTTAACATTACAGATTTGCCTTTGCATAAATTCAAGGTATAGGAATTCTAATGAATAAAGGTTATTAAAATTTAGGTGATCAATTAAATATAAGATTGTTAAGATATTATGAGCTTTTTATAGATATCTTGCTTTACATATATTATATTACTTAATAGGGTTAAATTGTAACTGTTGGGGAAAAAGTATACCTGTGAGTTTTTTCCCCCCTCCTACTGACATAATCTCTCACAGTAGGGATTTGTTGAAGCAATGGCATATAATAGCAATGGCCCTAGAAGGAGGGTTATAATTTTCAGATGTTGGTATGCATATTCCCTTGTGACCTACCTGATTGGTTTGACAAATACGTAATTTCATAAGTTTACAGTAGATTTGCTTGCTGATGGCTACTGCAACTCTGGGACATCTGCAACCTGTAAACTTTAAACAAAGAAGACTATAGATGTCTTATCACTACTGAGACTGATGAAATGCCTTGCAGCTTGTATTTATACTGGCTTTCTTACCAGTCAAACCTCTTATGAATGCCTAAAGATAGAATGTGTCTCAGCTATGCATTCTCATATAATTAAATCACAAAAATACACATTTCTTATGGATTACAAATAGTGGGATGATCAAATGTTTCTGTGTTTGTAGGAATAATTAACAATTTTCGTTTTTATTTTCTAAAGGATGGTTTAATTATAAGAATTTGTTCATAATGTTTTAGTTCAAATGTAAAAGAAAAATATAATATCATTCATCAGTCATCACATAAGAAACAGCACATAATTGGATTTAAAGTTTTAAAGACTTGTGAGCTACTCAATGTTTGCACTGTGTTTCTGTGCATGTTACTAGTTGTAAATGGAAATGAGGTTAGAAACTAGAAACCCACTGTAAAAAAGTAACAAAAGTATATATAAAGTTGTGAAATGTTGCACTCTACGTAAATACACATATGTCATGAAACTGTTACTAACTGATAAAACGTAACAAGTTTTTATGCAAATCAAACATTTTACATTGTTCATTTACATCCAACAGATATTAGAGATAGTAGGACTATATGTTGTACTTTCAAAAAAGGAAGAGGTTATCAATTCAAGTGAACTAATCTTTTTTAGTATGGTAACACTTTTCCGATATAAACAAGAGTCACACACAAGCACACAGTCTACCTGTCGGTAAGTGTGCCCTATAGACTATATACAAGAATCAAAATGTCTCTGCAGACTATAATCGAATACTGTATTACCAGTATAAATGGTCTAGTACAATATTTCCAAGGTTAGTTAATCCAATTAGCTGATTTTTAACTGACTTCAAAAAGGAGGAAGTTTTCAATTTGGTGCAATATTTTTTATGTATGTATGCTTTAGCAATTCTACACTAGTAACAAAACTTAGGGATATAAAAAAAATCTAAATTTTTGGGTCATTTGAACAAGCTGTAACTCCAAGGAAAATGATCATACAGCAAAAAAAAAGTTTATTTGTAGTGATCAAAACAAAACCACCGAAAAAAAAAATTAAAATTTTTGCTCAGTTTAATAAGGGTAATAGGTAATAAAGTAAATAATAAAGGGCTTCGAATTTTTTTTTCATTATTTCACTAAAAAGCTCTTTCAGGTAATTTAATTGCCCTTTAATTTGTCATTAAAAATAGCCTGTATGATGATTTGCCGCGGCGTTATCGTCATTTAAAGCAAAAAAGTTATTTTTACTTTGATAATCTATTTCTATGGAAATAATGATTATATAGGAAATTGGAGGATTTTTTCGAATATCTATCTTTTTGATAAAAATAAATAAAATAATTTATTTTTCTTTATAAAACTTTAAGTAATGATATAGTTAATTGGGATCTAAGCTCCATTTAAGCAAGTAATGCCTGTGTTTGGAAACCCCGCTTTTCCTTATCTAAACATACATTTTTTAAATTAAAAACCAAAAATGACAAAAACTAATTACTCGACTTTAACAACCAAAATTTACAAAAGTGTATATGTGTGCGTGCGTGAGTTTGTGTGTGTGTGTGCGTGTGCGTGTGCGCGTGCGCGTGCGTGTGTGTGTGAGAAGAATTATTTTGTTATATTATATTGTACATAAAAGCGAATTATGAAATGCGGTACAGCAGAAATTCGGTTTCTTCATAGGTTTTCGACTGCACCCACTTTAGTATCAGGTTTTTACATTCCCTGTACGTTTTTCGTATATGTTCAATTCTCTATTTATTTTATTATATAGGAACGCAGAACATAAGCTAAATTGCTTACTAGCAAAAACTGTTTTGGTACCAGAAGGCTTAACCACAACATCTTTTCGCCGCTTTTTCAAGATGCATGGGTCAAAGGGTAGGGTTTTGTGTGCTTTGAGGGTTGTTATAATAACATATAATTGTCTAACTGAGAGTAGACCACTTATTCTATACAATTGTTCAGTGGAAAAACCTCTTTTTTTAAAAATACATGACCTTAATAAGGGTTCGGTGGGCTCTTTCCAAGTTAAGAAATTTGGTCTTTGCAGCTCCACCCCACACCGGAATGCAATATGTTATGATAGGTTGTGCAAGGGACGTATATATTTGGTTAAGAAGATATCTGGGAGAGTCCGACCGTTTAGTACTATCAGGTATTACGTGTCTTAGATAAAGATTATCGAAGAAAAAATTTTTTATTGTAAAAATTAATAAGAAACAGTTTGTGAAAACAAACGTTTTGAAGCTTCGGGGCACTAAGGCTCAATTTACACTGCTGCGGAACGGAATGAAAGCAGACAAAATTGTACATAATAAAATCAGTCTTATGTTAATGTCTTGGTAACGCGCAAACTAGATATGAGCCAAAAAAGTCGCGCGTCTTCCGGGGAAATTCTCGAATTACAAAAATTCGTTTCCATTATGTTCCGCAGCAGTGTATAGTAAGCCTAAGAAACAACAAATCGCAGCGCTTTGAATTTCGCACGGATTTTCTGGGACACTTTAAGGTTGAAAAATTACCGACGATATACAGACCTAATATCCTTAAATATGCGAATTTTTATCTTTTTTCAAACAATTGGTGCCAGACGTGGAATAAAATCATGCTGATTTTACCTAAGGACGACACGGAGGGTATCCGTACCCGTAGTCAACGCCAGCAAGAGACAAACCAGAGACGATTAGGTGGTGCAACGCTGCTGACATCGGAGGGCCAGCTGCCGGCCATGGAGCCCGGCTCGTCAGCAGCTTCTACATTTGCAGCATCTGACTTAGGTGCTCTGATGATGATGCTGCAGGAGCAGGCTCGCCGACAGGAGGAACAGGCTCGTCGGTTGGAAGAGCAGCTCAAACGGGAAAAGAAAGTGCTGATGCTCCTCAATAAGGACCTTCACGCTGCCTTTGATAAAGAGATAAGGGAGGTGAAACCCGAATCGACCAAGTGAACAATTGGGTTGGCAACATGATGGCTGACATAAAGAAAATGCTGGACGATCTCAAACTTAGGGATGGGATTACAGCTCCCGTAGTGGCTACAACACCTTCGCTAAGTGGATTTCAAGTGCCGCCGTTTGACGGACGTACTTCTTCCTGGTCAGCCTACAAAATCCAGTTCGAAGCTGTCATTAAGGCGGAAGGCTGAAATAAAAGTCAGACCATGACTGCTCTCACACTAGGCCTGTGTGACCAGGCGTTAACTGTTCTGAAAGCTCTCGGTGACTTTTTTTTGAGAAAGGAATATTAAAAATGCTATCAACATTTCTAATATTCCCCTTAACCACTCGTGGTAAGCTTAAATTGCTTGTGTTACGAGTGGTTCACGCCAGTAGTCGAATGGTGGATTCGAACCCACGACCTTTTTTGAGTTCGCGGTCCGCGCCCTGCCATTAGGCCACTGCAACTTAATGGCATACCGCTTACGAGCAGCTCCTTGAGGCATTGGAGGCAAGATATGGCGACGCTCACCTGGAACACGTCTTTTGGGTGCAGCTTAAAGATCGCTTGAAACGCATCAACAAAAACCTTCAGCAGTGGGCCCTTGAGGTGGAAAAACTGGTTCGAAAAGCATACCGGTCTGTACAACCTGCGCTCATTGATGAGAACCTGGTGTAGAGATTCATCGACGGCATCCGAGACCTTGAAGTCAGAGCTGCTGTAAAGCTCGGGCACCACGAGACGCTTAAGGACGCCTTGGCCCATGCATTAGAGGTGGAAGCTGTGCGGCAGGATCATATTTCCCATCGCGTCAGGGAGGTTGCAGCATCTACAGATCGTGACCGTAATAAACGATACAGCCCTAAGGCTATGTGCTATGGCTGTGGGGAAAGGAGACGTTTTCGATCCAGCTGCCCTAAGCAAACTGTAGAAAGAGAAGGTGATCGATCTCGAGAGGGTTGAGCGGCTAACAACACTGCCCAGCAGCAGCAGGGAAATGAGTAAAAGCCAGGACTGCGGGGCGGGTGCTGGCTGATGTTAAAAGAGCCCTATAATGGGAACAGCCTAATCATCAAGGGCGAGGTCAAAAAAATGCCGTGTAAACTGACCATAGACACTGGAGCACATGGTTGTCAGTTCCCAACTTATAAGTCAGTGTCTTGAGGACTCTGCATACAACAGAGAACGCGTTAATTTGGTGACAGCCACTAGTCAGCGCATACCCGTCCTTGGAGAGATGGAGATGGAGTTGAAGCTAGGTAACATGATGTACCTGCATAATGTCATCGTGGCTGATATAATGGACGACTGCATTCTAGGCCTAGACTTTATGAGGACGAATTGTTGTGAGGTCGACGTTAAGCAAGGTGTTTTGAAATATCGACAAGAGAAACTTTTCGTGGAAGGTGCGTTACCAGCGAACATGTACCGCCTTAAGATTGTTTTTTCGCCGAGATCGGAAACGATTGTGTCAGTTAGTCTACCTCGGGATCTTGGGCAAGCTCACCGTTGTGTACTCGTGGAAAGGGTAGACTATGACCTTTCATGAAAAGTAGCTCGAACCTTGGTCAGAACCACTGACATCTTAGAGGTACGTGTGCTGAACCTTTGTGACCAGGAACATATTATAGAAAAAGGCACACTGGTTGGTACTTGTGAGAAAGTGGATTGGATGCGTCGTTGCCAATATCTATCGAGTAGGGCTCGCAGCAAGGATATACAAACGAGATTGAGCACACTTTTAGAAGACTGTCGCAGTGTACTCTCCTCGAATGGACTATGGTCAAGACGAAGAAGTTGTTACCCAAGTAAGCCGATGTTTTCTCGTCGAACATAGCTGACATAGGGAAGATTGGCTTAGTTCAACACTAAATAAACACAGTGTCAGCGGCCAAGAAGACTGCCAGTAGCACATGAAAAGGAAGTAGAAACCATGATTGAGGGAATGGTGAACGATGGTGTTATTGAACCTTTATCTAGTCCATGGTGATCACCTGTGTTGCTAGTAAAGAAGAAGGACGGCAGCATGCAGTTTTGTGCTGACTACCGTCGTTTGAACGACTTTACGAAGAAGGACAGCTATCCCTTGCCAAGAATTAATGACACGCTGGACATGCTTAAAGGAGTGAAGTGGTTTAGCACGCTGGACCTGAAAAGGCTACTGGCAAGTTGAAATTGACCCTAAGGATAAGGAGAAAACTGCATTCTTGACGGGAAAGGGTCTGTGGTAATTTAAAGTTATGCCGTTTGGATTGTGTAATGTTTCGGCAACGTTTGAAAGGTTGTTGGAACTTGTACTTACCGGGTTAATTTGCGATGCCTGTCTGGTCTACTTGTATGACATCATCATCGTAGGCCGTACGTTTGAGAAACACCTTCAAAACCTGGAACACGTACTCATGAAGACCCAGAGTGCCAACCTCAAGTTGAGTCCGAAGAAATGTTCACTATTCAAACGGCGAGTTAGCTTTTTAGGGTATGTAGTGTCGGAAGAAGGTAATCTGCACGGATCCAGAAAAAATCGTCGGTTCCAAAAGACAAGACGCAGGTGAGAGCATTTTTGGGTTTGTGCTCCTATTATCGGCGATTTGTGAAGAACTTTGCAGATATAGCCAAACATCTGCACAAACTAACCAAGGAGAAGCAGCGACATTTCTTCTGGGATGAAAGTTGCGATGTCGCATTCTAGGTGCTCAGGAACCGTCTGTGCAAAACACCAATTTTGGGATAGCCTGATGCAGGCAAGGAATTTATAGTTGACACAGACGCAAGTGATATAGGACTCGCGGTGTGTTGTTTCAACGAAATTATGATCAAGAGGTTGTGATAGTGTACTTCAGTAAGTCGTTGTAAAAGCCGGAAAAGAACTATTGTGTCACAAGACGGGAATCGCTCGCTGTGGTAAAGTCGTTGCAGCATTTTACCCAATATCTTCTGCGGCGGAAATTTAACTTACGAACTGAACATGTTGAAATGAAATGGCTATTGCAGCTCAAAATCCGGAAGGACAAGTTGCGAGATGGATTGAACTACTTCAGGAATACGACTTTGTGATCGAACGTCGCAGCGGGAAAACTCATGGCAACGCAGATGCATATCAAGAAGACCTTGTCCTGAAGATTGCTAGCATTGTACTAGGCAAGAGGGCAAGGAAGTCCTATCTGTGAGGATGCTCAGGACAGACCAACTCAGCAACGAGTGGAAGGACAGCCTACAACATGCACAGCCGATTCTGGAATGGATGAAGGCTAGTGCTCCCAAGCCCGAGTGGAGCAACGTCTCAGCGATATGTTCAACTACGAAAAGCTATTGGGCCCAGTGGGACAGCTTGCTGATTCAGGATGGAGCTGTGTGCCGTAAATGGGAAAATAGTCGGGGAGACAGGTGTCATCAGCAAATGTTTGTCCCCAAAGCTAAAATATCGGATGTTCTACAGTTGTACCATAATAGTCGTTCAGGAGGCCATCTGGGAGTTAAGCAAACTCTACTGAAGATCCGAGAACGGTTTTACTGGGTCCACTGTCGTGACGATGTCGAGGATTGGTGTCGCAAATGTACAAGTGCGGCTGTGAAGGGGCCTCAGATTCGTAGTAGAGGTGCATTGAAATTGTGCAATGTTGGTGCACCATCGGTGGGGACAGCCCTTGACGTTGCAGGGCCACTTCCGGAAAGTGAAAGTGGTTACAAGTATATCATAGTTGTGATGGATTACTTCACTAAGTGGCCAGAAGTCTTCGCCATTCCAAATCAAGAAGCTTCAACAGTTACAGATAAACTAATTCGTGAAGTCTTCTGTCGTTTTGGAGTACTTTTGGAGATTCACAGCGATCAAGGAAGGAATTTTGAGTCTCAAATATTCCAGGAAACTTGCCGACTTATGAGTACTCATAAAACAAGAACTACTTCTTACCACCCGCAATCTGATGGAATGGTAGAACGATTTAATCAGACATTGGAGAGGTCCCTAGCAAAAGTTGTAAACAATCGGTAACGAGATTGAGACAAGCACATACAACCTTTTTTATTATCATATCGAAGCACTGATCACGAAAGTACATCAGTGACACCTGCTTTCGCTAACTTTGGAAGAGAATTACGGCTGCCTGAAGACCTAATCACCGGAATACCACCTGATGCCCCACGCAGTATAACCGATTATGCAAATGACTTGCGGAACAAAATGAATGACATTTATGAGCACGTCAGACAATTGGGCCAGCAAATGTCTGAAAAGATAAAAAACCGGTATGACTGCAAAATGAGACCGCAAAGGGTTTGACGAAGGTTCACTAGTGTGGTTGCACAATCCAGTCTGCAGCAAAGGGAAATCTCCTAAGCTTCAAGCTAAATGGGAAGGACCGTACCGGATTGTGACAAGGATCAATGACGTAACCTACCGGATACAGAAAGGTGCAGGAGGTACTCCTAAGATTGTCCATGTGGATCGACTGGCGCGTTATTATGGGGCCGATAATGCTTGGGACGAGCATGTCTTAAGAGGGGGCAGTACTGTAAGCCATAATTAATGCCACTAGCGCCATCTAGTATCGAGTAGCAGAACTGGGAGAGCTTTCTATAAATTTCCAGGCTAGAACTTTACCACTAGCACCATCTAGTATTGAATGGCAGAACTAGGAGAGAAATTTCTACACTTAGTCGGTTGGAACCGGTATGTACTCGAACATTCTAGATGTTTAAGTGGAAAAGGCATATATAAGGCCAGTAAAGACCACGACCGGGTCGGTATTAAATTGGCGATTCAAGCAAATACGTATACGCGGGATAACTGCGAACTAAAGTGTTAAGTGTGATTAGTTATTAGTGTGTTTTAAGTTGTAATTGGTATTCGGTAGTTAATGTGTCAATTTTGGTAATTCAATCGGCAGTTTTTATTGTCACGAACCCTAAGCTCGTAACAGTACAATATTTAACAAATGTCATCGATAGATGGTGGTGTTGTGCAAATGTAATAAATACATAAAGGCAGGTTGCGTTTTTCATTCCTGTATATGTCTTTATATTTGCTGCTGATTTTTATATTACTCGCTGCCCTTTACCTTTACCGCCTGCTGCGTATTGACAAACTAATTTGTTTATAAAATTTTGAATGAGAAGATTTGCTTAAAATGTTTTACTTTACCGCTGAGTAACCTAAATAAAATTTTAAAAGATATATTAACAATTAGGTTGGTTTCAGCTAGGATAGAACTTTCTTCTTTTTCTATGCTACTGTAGGAGTCATTTGTTCTGCGGGCACTGATTTAAAAGTTCTGGTATGTTTTATATAATGTATCAATCGTGTCGAAATTTTTCTCTTTTATTTTTTAGAATTGATTATATCAGTGCCATCTCTCTTTAAATTTAAAATTTAATATATAGCTACCTAATTAATTGAAATATTATTATATTATTGAAAAAAAAAAATGTTTATTTGATACATGAGTTCATAAAGAAACAAACAATTCTAAAAATTATTAAAATGTTCCTATTTACTTCTTTTCAGTCCCCTTAATGATTTGTGACAAAAATCATTAAGGGGACTGAAAAGAAGTAAAAAAGAACATTTTAATAATGTTTAGAATTGTGTGTTTCTTTATGAACTCATTACGTATCAAGTAAACATTTTATTTTTCAATGAAATCGTTAAGAAAATCATAAAGCGTTACATTTAGTATTTGTTTTATTAAAATCGGTTAAATGTATTTATATGATATTTTCAAAAAATAGGTTTCAATTAATTCAATGGCGCCATAAAATTCTTAGAAGTAGTATTAAAATTATTTGTGTGTAAAATTACGTTCTTTAATAATATATTTATACATAAAACAGACTAAACAAAAAATAATATATTTTCTGACAAAAGACTTAGTGGATGGCATTGCACTAATGAATTAATTTCTGAATTGCGGTGCTAAGATTCTCCGCCAGCGAATCGTGTTGAGACAATAGCCGCGGTCTAGGATCGTGAAGCATTGATCATGGATCATACTTACTGCCCTTCACAAGTCCACTGCTGAACATAGGCCTCCCCCAAGTAATGCCACAAAGCACGGTTCTGAGCCACCTGCATCCATCGACTTCCTGCATGTCTCACCAGGTCGTCACTCCATCTAGTGGGGGGTCGCCCTACATTACGCCTACCGGTACGAGGCTGCCACTCGATAACCTTTCTTCCCAATCGGTTATCGATTCTTCGAGCAGCTATATGGTCGACCCATTGCCACTTCATTTAACTAATCCATTGGGCTGTGTCGGTCACTCTGGTTCTACTGCGGATATGCTCATTTCTGAGTTTATCACGCAGGGAAACCCCGAGCATAGCCCTCGCCTTGTATCAATTCCTCGCGTGGGCTGAGGCTTGGCCAACATGTATTGCCGGGGTATGAACTATGGTGCCACTGACAGACACGCACACAGCGGTCAAACTTATAACACCCCCTTTTTCGTCGGGGGTTAAAAAGGTTATCAAAATTAATTTTTACTCTATACACAAAAAATCGACACACTGAAACTTCTTTTTTTAACTTAATATCTCAATTCTACGTCAACAAAGTCTTCAATATATATCGTAATAAAATTGCTAGACCATAATGATCATAGTTATATATTATTGAAAATCTTTCGCAACTTTGTTATAATGTGTTGTAATTTTATACATTCGTAATATAGGTAGGTCATATCAATACTTCAATAGTATTAACGTTGAGGTTTGGTGAATAAATTAAGTTGAACCCATTAACAAGTTTTCGTATCTTATGCCGCTGGCCTTGACATGAGGTTCAACTTCGCTACGCATGTACCTACTTTGGATTTATTTAACAATATAAGAATCCTTTTTAGTGTCAACTTCTTGGCCCTCTAATCAAACATTCCACTGCATTGTGATAGTATAGTAAGATCTTCGCGTGGGTATTGATTCAATAAGAACAGTGTCAGAAAACTCAAATAATAAATAAAAACCGGCCAAGAGCGTGTCGGGCCACGCTCAGTGTAGGGTTCCGTAGTTTCCCGTCCGTCACAATAAGTGTTCCCACTTATGAGTTTAAAGGTGGGTATCCATTATGTTCGCGCTCCAGCAGCGCTCCGCGCTCCTGCAACTGCTCCCGGTAATGGGTACGTGCGCGAACATGGAGCGTGAAACATTGCACGCTCCGCGGCAGGCGCTCCGACTTTTCATCCAAGTTCAAAATGATTTTCCTAGAAAGTCTTATAAAGTTCTACTTTTCAGATTTTTTCATATTTTCTAAACCTATGGTTCAAAAGTTAGAGGGGGGGGGGGGGACACATTGTTTTTTACTTTTGGAGCGATTATTTCCGAAATTATTGACATTATCAAAAAATGATCTTAGTAAACCCCTATTCATTTTTAAATACCTTTCCAACAATATATCACACGTTAGGGTTGAAATTAAAAAAAATCTCTTCCCACTTTACATATAGGGGAGCTACCCTAATAAAACATTTTTTTCCAATTTTTATTTTACCACTTTGTCGGCGTGATTGATACACATATTGGTACCAAATTTCAGCTTTCTAGTGCTAACGGTCACAGAGATTAAGCGAGGACGGACAGACGGACAGACAGACATGGCGAAACTATAAGGGTTCCTAGTTGACTACGGACCCCTAAAAAGGAATAGTGAAAAAGGAAAGTTCGTAGGTATAATGCGTCCCACTGCGAGGCGCAAGCCTATAATTTTTAAGAGGTTTTTCACGTGTAAGGCCGGTCACATACATAGGAAATATCGTTTCGGAATTTCGAACGGGTCGGCCTACACACATGCGGAATCCTGTTTTACCCATAAAATTTCGAACGGAAAACTACAGTACGCGTGTGTGGAGCCTTGATTTTATATGGACTTGCTTCGTTCGGAATTCCGAAACGGAATTCCGTATCTATGTGGCCGGCCTAAAGACTTGAACTTTGATTTTTTAGACGTGCAGGTTTGAACTCACGGTGTTTTCTTTCATCGCACAAAAATAAATGGTGTGACGAAAATCAAACTCGTTTTGCTCACACGTACTACGCTATTTTAAGGCGGGTGTTATCTCTTGAGCTACTGTAATGTAATGTAATGTTGAAAATTACTATTATGTATTATCAAGTACTATTATTTATTCTGTGGTATTATGTAAATTCGGTGTATTTAAAATAACTAGTTTATAATTGCGCTGTCATGATTGGTTAACTTTTACAAGCCAATACATTTATAAAAATGTGATGTATATATTATACGTAAACATGAATATCTTATATTAAGAAATAATGATCGACGTCATCGTTTTCTAGGAAATGAAATAAATAAAATAAGAAAGAACTAAAATAAAAAAAAACTAAGATAAGAAAGTCATTCATATATATGCGACAATGCAATAACATTTCGTATGTTGACATTTTTGACTAGGTCAAGCGTTTCTTTACATTCACCGAAACCTCGTTATGAAACGGTAGCTCAGATGAAGTATTTTTTTACTTCATCTGAGAACGGTAGTAGCAATATTTAAAAAAATACATTTTATAAACTAAGTTTAATTTTTTTACGTTGAAGAAATAAATATACTTCATTTCATTTCACTGTACAATTTTTTTTCAAACTAACGACTAAAAATAAAAACTGCGGTTGCCTATCCGATTGCGTAGTGTGGCGACTAGGGCAATATCCTCCCTACGAAGCAGTCGATGCGGGAGACCCATTCCACATCCACCACAATACTTCTTTATTTTATGCTGAGACTGATTTTGATAATGTCTGCCCTTCTTATCATTTCCGTTTTCCTTCGTAATTAGGTTTATTTCCAAATTTTTGTTTTTGATTCCATAGTCTTCTAACTGTTGGTTTACTACTTCAAGTGTGTTTGCTTCCGTTATGATTTTGTCTAAGGTGACACTGGGTTTCGGCTAGTACTACACAGTTTTTATACGTGGTAGAGCCATGCTGCAATTGTATTAGTAGTATAGTTGTAGCACGAATGGGTCGGCTCGACCGGGGAAGGACCACGCTCTCACAGAATACTAGCGTAAAATAGTAGCTTAATGCTGCTGTGTTTCTTATGGTGAGTGTAGAGAACCGGAGACCCTTTTACTGGAAACGAGGCATTCCATCTTAGTCCTCACGGGTGACAACGCGTCTGCATTTTGATTCGTAATCGAAGATAGATGTAGATGTCTATGGGCCACAGCAACCACTTACCATCAGGTGGACTGTGTGCTCGTTTGTCAGCCTATCGTATAAAAAAAACAGTTGGCCAGCAATTTAAATTGCGATAGAGGTACTAGATTTTACAACACATACTTGTTCGTTTCTGTACGTCCATTACGATAATATTTCGTTATTTTGTGAAGTAATATCATCGCTATCAGTATCATCATCGCTATCTCCTCTGCCAAGTCGGAAGACTGAAGAATATTATTTCCGTAATACCTATATACTGGTGAACTTTACTACCGTAAAGTTCACCAGTATATAGGTTCTAGAAAAAAATATGGTGCAACATGTGAACGGTGTAGAAGCCTATGGCATTGATATTATACAAAAATAAAAACAAACATTTTGAGTTATACGTTTGAATTTTTTTTATGAACAATTACTTTGCCCTTGAGCCGGTGACCCTGCGAACTGACAAGGTCAAAGATGCCTACTAAATTGCCGTTCGTAAAGTAGGGTGGATATGATTTGAATTTCGATAGATTTTAATTAATTAATTTATTTAATTCAATGTTTTTCTTTTTTTTTTTAAATATCAGTGCCATAGGCTTCTACTCTGTTTTTCCAGTTCATACTCTATTTTTCCAGTTGGTAAAAAATGTCATCCAGTATATCCTTTAAATAAATTTAACGAATTACTAACTGCACTAACAGCTCAGTAGCGCAGTGACTAAGCTTTTGGTTACGAAGCTATGGTGTCCCGTATAGGGATGGGCCGAATATGGATTTCACCAAATACGAATATTCGGCCGAAAGTTGGGTAAAACTTTTATCGAATCGAATATTCGGCCGAACATTATTCGGCAGGATCACCTCGGTACCAAACCAATTTCTATCAAAACTTATTACCGTAAAGCGCGCGGGATTAGCGCCGGGCCCTGCTACTCACTCCCCCGCCACACCTGACATGCCTTTGTATCATCATCTTGTACTGAACAAATTGCCGATGCACATGCCTACTGTTGGACTATTTTTGTGCGAAAAAAAATTCGTAGTGTTATTCTTAGTGAAAATTGATAGTTATATGATAAAAATGAGTGGCAGGAGATCTACTATTTGGATTTATTATACATAGAGAAACTGACGACCAAAGTGAAATTTACTAATGTAATGTAATGTTTATTTGTTTGATTCGAAAAACATTTTATCAAGCTTTCTATTTGCTATAATTGGAAATAAATCTACAGTGCCTTAAAAACATAAAGCTATACATGTAGTGTTGCCCAAATGCAAGAACAAGACGAGACTTAGCCAGTCTTGGTCCTGGTCTTGCGTCAATACACCTGGTCTTGTTCTTGGTCTTGGTCTTGCAGCAAGAGTCTCGCAAGTCTCGCAATTACCTATTAGTCTATTGTTATTTATTAAACGTTACTTTAGATCTTAGAACAACTTAACAGAGTAGGCACATTTTGAGCTTGAATTAACATAGCCATAAGAAAGACCAAGCAAATTAATAAATGTCTAAACATTTAATGAGAAATTCGAAAAATCAACTAATACCGGGTGGAGTTTGAACCCACGACCTAAGCGATCCGTGCCGATGCTCTAACCAACTGAGCTATCTACCAAGTCTCACGGCCACGGGAGTTAGTCTGTTTCCTAATAAACGTTTACATTTAATAAGCTTACATGTGCTAAAACTTAGTCAAAACATATAAAAAACAAATTAATGACATTAATTTGACTGTATTATAAAGAACATTATCTGTCTAGAAAGAGATTGATAGACCCTTATATGAAATGAAATAAAAGAGTTATACAATTTACCATTTATTTAAATAAAAAAATAAAATACAATACAAATTAAATTACATAACCGTACACAACAGCTTTGACATTACTGTTACTTTATATTAATTCTTTTGACCAAGAATTAATACAAAGTAACCATCTGGCTGACTCATCATTTAACCTATTTCTATGTTTTCTAATTACTAATGATGCTTTAGAAAATAATCTCTCAGCAGTTACTGAAGTTCCAGGTATTGAAAGAAAATCACGGGACATCTTCGATAAAGTAGGATATTCTGCCTCATGCATCCCCCACCACTCTAAAATGTCCTCCAACTTATCAATTACTAAACCTTGAAAACAAAATCCAGATCCAGATGACTTCGAGGGACATGTAATACATGTCAAAACTGTATACTATAGTTTCTCAAAGTATATTACGTCTTCATCATATTCACATACTTTTTTTTCATTTCTTGGTGATTCTAGAGATTTATTCACTGAGTGTAGACTTTTCCATTCTTTATAAAGTTCATTAAATTTGCGCAGGCTTTCTGTTTTAATTTGCTTCCCCCATAATGCCATGTCAAAAGTCTGAGTCTTATGCCTTGGGTCTAAAATTAAAGAGGTACAATAAATCCAGTTGCTCTTTTTATAATGTTTAAGTATTTTGTCTCGAGCTGCTTGAAAACCCAGAATGAGCCTTTCATCCACTTCGGATCGATTAGGTTTCTCATCTAATTGTTTTACCATGGATTCAATTTTATCGAGCAAGAGATTGAATGATACAATGACTAGCGGTAATGTAACATATTTTTCTCCACCAAGTTTCTTTGATAGAAGTTTAAAGTTTATTAGAAACTTATGTATTTTTTAATAATACATAAAGTAAGATAAGTCAAACAGAAAATATCAAATGTATATGTAGATACCAAATTGGTTTAGAAATTTCTAGTTAGTCCTGTGTAGTATGAGCATTGACTTATATATTACTAGCGTAAGGATAGGCCCATATAAATAATTTACTTATAACATTTTCATACAAGAAAAAGGAGCGCATCTGTCATAATTCAAACGTCATAACACGACGTAACCAGGGTCGAATTTCGTAATATAATTATTCAATTTTTCCATTATTTCATAGTGTGTAGCATCTTAATAAAACTAGGCGAAAATACCGTAATTTTATTTTAAGGTCCGACTTGTATTATTAACGGGTCCTTTTACTATTTGATATTAACGCTACAATATCGAGAATTTCTGTATTGTGGGTACTGCCTTTCATAGGTCGACGACATAATTTTGTTGTATGCATACGTGATTTTTTATCACATTTTATCGTAGTCGGTTATTATAACTCAGTTGCAAGCCGATACACATATTGATTTCCTTTTTGCGATGATATTTTACAGGTAACAAAGAAAACGTAAGTAAAACAAATTAATCTCAAAGAGCTTTAGTTGAAGTTGTAAACAAGTTAATTTTGTTATATGTGTTATAATAATTATTAGAATATTTTAAAAGCCGAAAATAAAAGACGAAAAAGTTTGCATATTTTTGTGTATAACATTACAATTATTCTCCTTTAAATAAAACAATTTTTTTTAAATCTTTGCCTTTCAGTTCCCTTCCCCGTGTTTTCCATGATAGTCTCGTGATGCATTCTGACATTTATATACTTCTTAATTATGGCTCGAACAAGGTGCAATCTATGATTCAATGTTGCCGGCTGATCAACAGAGTGCAAGTTTAAAACAGTGAAAGTGCTCTTTCCTATAAATTTTGCTAGAGTTTTTGTTGATAGAAACATATAGTCACTTTTTGCCATAAATTGGGGTCTATTATTGTGTCTTATATTTTTTCGGTTTCTGGGCATACATCAAACAGGTCCGGAGAAGGAAAGCAAAGTCCGCCCATATTTGTTAATTCAATCAGTTTATGAAAGAAAAATTTTTCATTACAAACCAGACTGTTTACACAAATTTGACACTTAATCTCTTTTGTTAAACTTCTGGCTACCCATCCGGCAATATACCCAATAATGAGTTCTATATTCTCTGTGAGGTGCCCAAAAACGTTTTCAAATGGGTTATGCAAAGTATGCGATAACTGTGCACAGTTATTTGAATAAACTACATCATTTTCCTCCTGATATGTATCTGTCGATGTGTCCATGGGCTTGTCTTCTTCTGCGTGACGATTCATTTCAGTGGTACAGTTAATAGCATTTACAGATGAGACAGTTAATATTGGAAAATTATCCAAAGGAATACTGTTTTCAGTAAATGACGATTTTAATGATAAGTGATTCATGCAACGCCTATACGCTCCTTTGAGTTGTATAGCGTTTGGGTTATCATTGTATCCACCGTGCTTTCTTATCAAGCTAAAAAAATAGCTCTAAATAATCCCGAGACAGGCGATACGTTGAAATGTACTTCAATTTAGAATTTGACTCAACTAAATTTAAATAGAGGAGTTTTAAACTTTCTAAGCACACAATCAATCCTAAGAATCCCATTTTGCTTCTAGATTCCAAAATACTTTTTTTTTCTAATAATCATCATAATTCGTGGTAGTCTGTTATGTCGTTTAATCTTTCTTTTCACATTAGCAAAAAATTTTAGACCTTTAATGTAACCAATAGCCTCCTCACTAAAATTAAATATTTATTCTTTATTTTTTGGAGAAATGGCTCCCTTGTATCCAGATTGATTGATTCTGCGAGAATTCAAAATATCGAATATATTATTGAATAAATTAATGAAATCGACTATCGCACTACTTTCTGAAAAATAACTACATTGTAATATTTCGTTGCAGAGTGTCAGTACTTTTGCAATACTTCGGCTTAGCAATTGAGTCGCTAATTTAACTTTCATTATTTGGTTTTTAAAATATATTTGTATGTAGGTTATTAGCAAAATTTAGCCGCTGGTTTGTTTGGAGTTTTAAGAGCCGAATCAAAAATTTCCATTGTATTCGCTGATCTTTCTCGTTGAAAATTATCTTTTTTTTTTCAAACGCGTTCCTTACTAACTCTATCATGTGACATGCGTCCATGAAAACTACAATATTTACTTTTGTAACAGGGTGAGGGAATGATGTTTTTAATTGACCTGTACTACTTATGTTGCAACCCAGAATGTTTGCAGCTTTAAATTCGCAGAACATCCATCTAATGTGAGAGCTACGACATTGACACCGACGGAATTACATTTTTCAAGAAAAATATTAACAGTATTTACTATAAGTTCACTAGTAAAACCATCCACTAAAAAATAACCGACTGGTATTTTCCAATTTTCAGAAAGACTAACGAGCATCATCAACAAAAGCTTTAGTGGCTTTCTTTTCTTTGTCAATTTTTTCATACCCCATGTCTACATGACCAACATTTCTTTCGCCTTTCCATAATTTGGCCTGTCGAATGTTCATCTCATCAAAAATTAGACAGCATTCAACATTTTCTGACATACTCTTGAGTTTAAGCATTTCAAACGAGCTCCATACCTATAACAAAGAGTACAACCAAACCTATGAAGTAAAACATATACGCGTCCGGTTTATAACACATAACTAACAAGTCTTTATTAATTTACCATTTAGTCAAGGTTCTTGGGTGAGGAAGACAACAGTCAAATTTTCGCCGTACATATTTATAGGCAGCTGGAGAGTAAAAATTTAATGTCATAACAAATTTACGAAAGGCGGGTGGATAAGACGGTCTATTTCTACTCTATTTATTTGTAGTCTGTAAAGCTATGTTATTTCGGCTTTTGTTCCAAGAGCAGACTCAATTTCCTCTGTGATATACTTCTTCTGTTTTAAATCTTTAATTATATATAGCAGTGATTTGTTTTTCTTTTTTAACCTAGCATTCTGTTTTTTAATTTTTTTTATTTTCTGAGCTGAAACCCTTTGACGCTTTTCTATCATATGAATTCTTTCTTTTAGGTGTACTTCCCTTGGCGTGTCAAATATTGAATTGAGATCGATTGAAGGCCGGAGTTCTTCGTTCTCACTAACCTGTAAATAATTTATATAGATAGGGTTCTGAATATGGAGAACAAGTAAACAAAATTTATTTTACTGTAGATAAGTAGGTATGCTTGAGACCAATACCTCAGTCTCCAATCACGGTATAGCCGATCCTTTCAGCCTTCGTATTCCGGCTTTTTAAATATCAACATCTTTGTCACAAAAATGAGCAGAGCATACTCTTACGTTTTTATGAGGCTTGAAATAAGGCTCTTTTCGTTGTTCCCTAATAATACGACTCCAAATCTCTCTACGTGTTGAATCATTTGGAAATTTGTAATTTATAAAGTATTTGAAACGCAATTTGTCTTCGCACATGTATAAACATTCTTTATAAGTCTTCGCCTATCAATTTTTACCAGAAGCTTGATAACGGCAGCAGCTTCTCTAAGTTTGCGTGTTGAAAAGAAAACAGAATTTCAAAATATTTTATGCATCAAATTTTCAGTTTCAATTAAGTAGTTATTGTTTCTTTTGTACTTCTTTCGTTTTACCCCTATAGAATATAGAAAAAATTAGGTACCAATGTTCAAAATTTAATATACTCTAACTTCATGCAAAATTAAAATTAATTATTCGCGTGATGCCAATATATCGGCGCATGGGAAAAAGAAACATGAAATGTCAAACGTGGTATAATTTTGGACAATAATATTTTGAAAATAATATAAGTTTATTTTCCATGTACAATATTTTTGAGGGTCTGAATCCAACCCTGGCGTAATTTTGGTAAAGTAATCAAGCTGACTAACTGTGTGTTGAAAATGCGTTTATATAATGATTTAATCATAACAAAATTAATGTAAGGGATAAGATATCCCATGTTCCTTTTTTTCCTTGTATCGTAATTTTTTCATCCATTTACAACGCAAATAGGCATATTTATGACAATATGACAATCAAATCTTTCCTGCGCGCGCACCACTGACGAACGATTCGCATTGGCCCTAATTTAGGGCCAACGCTGGTCCGTTTTAGTTGTTCGTTTGACCCGGTCCTTACGCTAGTAATATATAAGTCAATGAGTATGAGAGGTCAGTTCTAAGCATTTTTGTCTGACTTAAATTGAAAAGGTGAAAGATCTAACATTTCTTTTGGAATCTTATTATAAAAGCGTATATCGCTACCCAAGAACGCATTATATACTTTGTGTAACCGGAAACAGGTATTGTGATTTTATTTTTATTTCTACTATTAAAATTGTGCAAATCACTTTTATTTACATCAATTCGATGCAATCAATTTCTTTAAACGGTTCTCTAAGGGATACTCAGGTTCCTAAAAAGTACATAGATCTTATTTTACGCTTTTTATTTAATATGCAAACTTTTTATATTATTCGATTAGCATTGTACAAAATGTTTAGGGTAGACTGGGTACGGTTGAAACATTTTAGCGTTTATCGTCAATTGCATCGGGATTAGTTAAGCGAGCGATGAACGAAATATATTAAATAAAAGACCATATATCTGTTTACTACTAGGTAATGTTATTTGAGATCATGTATTATATTTTATATATAAAATCACATTTAAAAAAAAGTGTAATTTGTTTCAACCGTCTCCATGCCAGGGTCGGTTGAAACAGTGCCTGGGGTCAATCGAAACATGCAAATAATACAAAATATAATAAATGAACATGTTTTATTAATCGTCTTATAACATTTTACGACTCGTAATGGTACAGTTGAACATCATAAATATTTTTTATTAATATTCAAGTCAAGCATTATATATATTTTGGGATTCAAATTTATAACGGTCCATGATAGTAGCCAAATTGTCATATAAAGCATCTACGTTATTTCTTTTTAAGCTGGTCGTCCTAGTAAGACATGCAGTCTGTGCTGCACGCACTGACGGCTCCGGATTTCTTCTCGTAAACACGCGAAACCAGGCCGTGATAAGTTGTACTTGACGGTTAGTTCGTATGCTTATTTCGTAACATCATTTTTAGTTAGGCCAAAATGTATGTCTGCATATCTAATTAAATATTTGGATAGCTCACGCTCTTGTTCCTGCTTAAGCATTCGATTGTGAGTCTTAAAATCCATTTCTTGATTTTTATCGTCACCAGTCGCATCTCGTTTACACAGGGAACAGTTGTTCAGTCCATTCTTTTCTGCCGATTTACCTAACGAAGATTCGGCTTTTACATCTTCATAGGCTTGTTTATACTTTGATAAGTCGGCCTGACCTTTCGTAGTTCCTTTGCCGTACCCTTCGCATCTAAGAAACAAGAAAATTAAATAAATAAACTGTTTCAACTGTACCCACAAAAAACGTTTCAACTGTCCCCAACCCCATTCTTGGTAGAAAACGGTTCATAGTAAGAATGACAACAAATTTGAATAAAAACTAATCATACTGCCTTATTCTACTAACTTCAATTTAAACAATACAAAAGACTCAATATTCTAACTTTTATAAAACTATAATAATTGCAAAAATTTACGAACAAAAAAAACTTACTTTTCCGTCAAAAAACACAATGAGGCCTTCTATACATAAACACAGCGCGCGAAGAGCGCCGCAACACTTAAATTCGTGTTTCGACTTGGCAACCGCTCCTTTCTTTCCTTATGCCCCTGAACCTCATCACGCACGGTGTCGAGACATACGCTTTGTTTCAATCGTCCCCCGTTTCTACCGTACCCAGTCTACCTACACGTTTCAAGTGTGTTAAAGTGTCTATAATATTTATCAAATGGGTGACGACATATTCGAACACTTTGTGTTCAAAAACACACACGAAAATCAAGATTTGCAGTGAACTTATTGAACATGTTTATCTATTAGATAATAATAATAATAATAGTAAGTAATTATTATAAACCCATATAGTTAATATTATAATAGTTACTTACTAGAATAAATTATTACGGTATCTACCTATCCTTACCATTACCTAATTACAATATTCCTTGCGAGATCAGCATAATGTATTCGTGTCCATTCTGAGCACCCGGAAACTTTTTTTTTTTGGAACATGTACTCTGTGACGGCATTCACAGTGTCAAATGTAGTGCGTGCGGCGCGGCGGCGACGATTGAATGCGATATCAATAGAAGCCGCCGGCGCGTGTATCTTGACCTTATACTTCCGAATAGCTGCAAAATTTCTTTGACAGGTCAGTATTCGACCTTTGATGATGCCGACAACAAGACGCCGCGCACTATCAAAGTGCCGATGGTCAAAACTAGGGATGCACTGTTTTTTCTTTTAATGGATATTTTCATCCGCTATGTATGTTTATGGTATTGTTCGTAATGCGCATAAGTCCAATTTTCTAAATTTTTTTTATATATTTTTTGCGTCTCATAGAGTCCCTAAGCGTATACCCGAACTCCTATAATCCCTGAAACGACACTCATTCCTAACTGCAATCATCAGTAACTGTTCTTGCTCAAATCTTGCATAGGCAGTCTTGGTCTTGGTCTTGCTAAAATTAGGCGGTCTTGTTCTTGGTCTTGGTCTTGCAAAGATGCAAGAACAGGACCAAGACTGCAAGACCAGGACCGATTTTGGGCAACACTATATACATGTAGATTTAACCCATAAAATATACTTTTAACAGTAAAATTATAAAAGACATGGCATTACTCAATTCGTACATTTTTACACATTGTGTGCCACTTTACCAAATGTTCGGTGATTTAGCCGAATATTCGGTAAAGCTGCCGAATATGCCGAATACCTAATATGAAAGGAATATTCGGCCCATCTCTAGCTCATATCTCATCATCTCTATCCCATATAAGAATCCCACTCGTAACAAATGTTTTATGGTCTTACAAAGTATTGTTCTGGGTCTAGTTCTTTCTAAACATTACGTAACTAATTAACATAAATAAAATAAATAAATATGAAGTGCCCTAGCTCTTCATATTTACGCTCTCCGAAAATGTCACTCGATTTTGATCTGAAATTGTTCATTGCAATTTTAATGCTGATTTACCATGTGGCCGGCGGTGAATAATAACGTGAGGAAACCTGCAAGTTTGAGAAATAAAAACATTTCGAAGACTATAAGTTCGCCATCACTCGTCGGGACAGCGGTAGTCTAATTGTTCCATAAACTTGTTACAAAATAAAAAGAGGCCTATGCCTCTCTAAAACTATCTCCTTCCCCAACTACTTGATTCAGGTCAGCAATTTGTTGTGGTACATATTTTTATAGGCGTGTGTGTCCGTCTCACTCTGATTGATCCTAATTACATCATATTTTAAAGAGATGGTAAAGGTGAACAAGTGCCTGACTATGATACGCTGTGATCGTAGAATAAAAGTATCGGACTACAGGATGCTGTAGTCAAATATTATATATGTGTAAATAGCAATGACTCCTTATTTTTACCAACACTCTATGACGGTACCATAACACAGAATAAAAACTTACAAAGTAGTTTAAATATTAAAAAACATAAAGTTATTATGTATTGTGATGACATAGGTAAAAATTTGGGCATGATGTTAAATAACCATTTAAAAGGACAATTGATTAGTAATTATTGTATGCCTGGAGCATCCTTTAGTCATATAATGAATAAAGTTTTAACTAGTAAGTTTTCTCCTAATAGCACATTAATAATTCTTGTTGGGAGAAGAGGCAATGTAAACAAAAATCAATTATTAAAATATATCGATTACCTCAATACTTTAAATGTACATAAAATTATCTTGTTCACATTGCCTTACATACAGGGTTGGCCACAGGAGAATAAAATAAGATATGATTTAAATTTATTAATGAATAATTTATCATGTAACAATAATTTAAATTTGACATTTAATTGTAACAATTATACCAATAGAATTAATTTAATAGATATTAATAATTTAATTAAGAAATTTTTGACTACAGATAGGTATTACCTATCCAAATATAATTTAAGACAGATAGCAAATGTGCTATCTTATTATTTATATATTAACTCAGCCAAGGACTTGGCTACCCAGACATCTGCTCCTATTGAGCAGCATAATGATTTGACATGTAATTTGGAATCCGTTCCAAGTAATTTAAATTAGAAAATGAGACAATAGAGGTAATCTCTAGCAGTTATAATAATTTAAATAATTTAGAATGTAGCTTACAAATCCTTAATAGTTGCAATTGTATAACTCCACAAAATGATAATAAAAATTGTTTACACCTGGTGCATCAGAATATACAAGGCATGATAGGCAAAGAGCTAGAAATTGAATTGTTTTTAAATAGCAACAATATTCATATTTTATGTATTACTGAACATTGATTAAAAAAGCTCATAATTTAATGTTTAACTTTAGTAATCACCAGGTGCTCAGTTCTTTCAATAAAGAAACGATTTTAAAAGGCTCCTTAATTTTAGCTAGTAAATTATTATCATATAAAGAACGTAAAGATATTGTGAGCCTCTCTGTTGAGGGAACTGTAGAAATGGCATGTGTTGAGTTTGAGCACCTCATTGTTGTGAGCGTTTACAGACCCCCATGTTCTTTATATGATACTTTTGAAAAAATTATAGAGGAAGTTTTCGCTAAGCTTAATAAACAGAATAAATCTGTTGTAATATGTGGAGACTTTAATATCAATCTCCTAGAAGCTTCCTCCACTAATATTAAATTTAGATCATTGTTTAAATCTTATGGTCTTTTTAATTTATTTTTGGAGCCAACACGTATTGCTGAATCTAGTGCTACATGTATAGATAACATTTTTACAAATGTTAAGCCGTTCAATAAATGTATAATTCAAAAATTGAGCTCTGATCACTGTGGACAATTTGTTTCATTACCTTATGTTCACAAAAAGCAAGTAGATAAAAAAGTAGTGTTTGTTCCAGTAAATGCACATCGCTTGGAGAAGTTTAAAAGTAACATAGTAAAAAAACTTCCATTACTTTCATACCAAAATAATCCAAATTTTTTGTATGCAACATTATTTAAGCTCATTTGCAATGAATTTAATAATACTTTTACTTCTAAAACATTCTCCTTGAAAAATCGTAAAGCATTTAATGAATGGGCGACAGTAGGAGTCCATAAGAGTAGACAAAGGTTATATGAACTTTACAATGAAAGGTCATATAATCCTAGTGTCGAATTTAGGGAATATGTAAAAAAATATTCCAAAATATTTAAAAGAGTGTGCTCCTTAGCCAAGTCATTGTATTTAAGCAACAAAATAAAGACAGCTTCTAATAAAATTAAAATGACATGGAGTATAATTAATAGTGAAACTGGTAAGGTCAACTCTCGCAATTCAAACTACCAGTTAAGTTTTAACTATAAATTAACTAAATCAGATCAGGACGTTGCAATGGTTTTTGAGAAATATTTTACTGACATTCCGATCTTAACTACTAAGTTACTGAATTCATCTCCTACCGTCGCCGAATCATTACTTAAACAAAATGTAAATGTGTGTACAAAGAATTTTACATTTCATAAAGTTTCATCAAAATATATTGTAAAATATTTTAAGACTATTGATATTAAGAGAACCGCCGATCTGTGGGGGATTTCTGTTTAAGTTATTGCGTCTATAATAGATACAATCACATCTCAACTATCTATTATTTTTAATAGTAGTATCAAATCTGGTGTGTTTCCTGATTTAATGAAGCATAGTAAAGTAATACCTTTATTTAAATCTGGTAGTACATTGGACCCGCAAATTTTAGACCTATTTCTGTACTGCCCACACTTAGTAAAATTTTTGAAAAAATTATTCTTGATCAATTGTTAATTTTTTTAAATGTAAATAAATTACTTCATAACAATCAATTTGGTTTCACAAGGGGTCGCTCGACAACTGATGCTGGTGTTGAGCTGATTAAATATATATTTAATGCATGGGAGAATTCACAGGATGCTTTGGGTTTGTTCTGTGACCTATCCAAGGCCTTCGATTGTGTTCACCATGAAACATTAATCAGGAAACTTCAACACTACGGTGTAAGAAATGACGCTCTTAAATTAATTATTTTATATTTAAGTGACAGAACACTAAAAGTTGTTATTAATAGTATTAGTTCTTCCGGGTCGATTGTACAAATGGGCGTGCCTCAGGGCTCAATTCTCGGCCCCTTTCTGTTTCTTGTATATATTAATGACTTACCTTACATAGTAGGGGATAACCATGATATAGTATTATTTGCTGATGATACTTCATTAATTTTCAAATTAAAACGACAGTTATTAAATTACGACGAAGTAAATAATGCTATAGCTAAGTTAGTCAATTGGTTTAATGTTAATAATTTGAATGGAACTAAAACTAAATGTATGAAATTCGTAACTCCTAATGTTAAACATGTCAATACTAATGTAATTTTAAATGGGGAGGAACTGAGTCTTGTTGATACCACCATTTTTCTTGGAATCACACTGGACGCAAAGCTTCAATGGCTCCCCCATATATCAAAACTAGCTAGCAGACTTAGTTCTGTAGCATATGCTGTAAAAAAGATTAGAACTCTTACCAGTGTTGAAACAGCTAGAATAGTTTACTTTAGTTATTTCCATAGCATTATGTCGTACGGTATTTTGCTATGGGGACACGCGACTGACACTGAAATTATATTTATTTTACAGAAGAGGATTTTACATTAAAGCAATATATAATTTAAAACCAAAAGAGTCACTGAGACAAAAATTTAAGGAAATTAATATATTAACTCTGGCTTCTCAATACATTTATGAAAATGTAATGTACGTATACAAAAATAAAAGTAGCTTTGCGAAAATAAGTGATATTCATTCTGTAAATACTAGGAGCAGACACAAGCTGGTAGTACCAGTTACTCGACTCCACCGAGTCAGTAATTCATTCTTGGGGCGATGTATACGCTTTTACAACAAAATCCCAGAAAATATACAAAATTTGTCATACACAAAGTTCAAAAATGTTATTAAACTAAGTTTGTATAAAAAGGGTTATTATAATATTAAGGAATTTATAGATGATAATAACCTCTGGGAAGGGTGATTGCTACCAAACTATTTCTAATTTGTTTTGTGTTGTTGATTGTAAACATGATTGTAAGCTATTATTAAAAAAAATAGTCCCGCTGGGTTTCTTGCTGGTTCTTCCCAGAATAGAATAGAATAGAATATTGATTTATTTGCATAGAATGTAGGTAATTTACAAAAAGGGTGTTGACAGAGTACATAAAAGATCCGTACATTCTACCATTTTGGCATGCAAATATTAAATTAAAATTTATTTCTATACTACACTAGTAAATAATTATTAATAGATTTAATATGATAATTATGATTATAAATAGTTATTATATCATTATTATTAAAAGTATTGCATTATTATAACTATTACATTATATTGATTTTTGAATTAATATTGCAGGTAGCTTATTACATTTTAAATTATTAATACTAACAGATTATACAAAACAATTAATTTACTGAACGTTATTTTATATGGGTATCATCTAAAAAGTCCGTTACTGAGTAATAGCACCTTTCCAATAACAAAGAAGTAAGACTCTTTAAATATTCTTATCGGTTGATTTTTTACAAAATTAGGAATTTTATTATAAATGACTGGTGCCATCCCCATAACACTTTTTTTAATAAAGCTTTCCTGTGTACAATAAGTCTTTATATTGCGTTCTCGTAGGTACAGTTCGTACTCGAGTTTCATTTAAGGTAGGAAATAAATGATGATTAATTTTGACAAATAACGCTACCTCAAGAATATATAGACACGGAAAAGTTAATAATTTATGAGCTTTAAAAATGGGGACACAACTATCGGTAGTCTTTAAATTAAAGATTGCTCTTATACAGCGCTTTTGGGCTTTGAAAATGATTTCTCTATCGCCACAGTTGCCCCAAAATATAATACCATATCTTAAAATGGAAACCACCAGACCATGGTAAGCGACTAATACCGTTTTGATACTGACCTTTTTTGTCAGGTTATAGAGTGCATAAGCAGACACACTTAGTTTCTTACAGACATCATCTGCTTGGGCCTTCCATGTCTATTAAAATACCTAAAAATTTTGCGACATCTACTCTTTCTATTGTTTGACTATTATAATTTACATTTAGATCTTCAGTGCGAAGTTTCTGGTAAAAGTGCATTATTTTAGTTTTTTGAATATTTATAAGTAAATTATTATAATTCAGCCAGTTAATTATAGTTATATAAAATGCTCGGTAATACACAATACATCTATATCTATATGTTTGTTTAATAATTCCTGAATATGAACAGTTAATACATCAGATTTATTTAGAAAGCCAGCAATATTTTGGTGCATAATATACATATAATTACAATAGAAAAAAATTTGAATTTAAGTCTGTGGGGACAGTTTCCTTATTGACATTAATTTTAGTCTCTGGATATATTTCTAGACCTAAGTTAGGGTTACTTATCATTATTAGTAGGTTACGCATGATATTTATCAATCCATAGTTATTTAATCTCCCACTATATTTAGAAAACATACTGTAATCGTAGGATAGATTAAGATTAGAATCTAATAGCTTTGCGTAGTTAAACGTGTTGAGATCTAGGTACAACAAATTATTAAAAGTTTCTATCCTCCAGTTAAACATAGCGGAATAATTGTTACATTTGTATGTTGGAAGGCACAGGATAATATTAGTATGCTGAATATTTTGTAGAGTATTCCTCATTTCTTTGATGATATCAAAGTAATTATTTGTTTTTCGAAAGTCTTCTTCTCCTATAAAAATTACGCAGTAGTCGTTTTTCGTATAGTTTACTATTTTTCTATTCAAATTGCTAATTAGATGTAAAATTCCACAATTCGGGGAAATGTAGTGGCATATCTCGGTATTCAAAAACGTATCCTCAGCAATAGATAATACCTTGTTTGTTTTATTGGCACTTATAATACATATTTTTTTCCTGATAGGTTTTAATTTGATGCTTGTTGAGTCGCTTAATTGGACTATATTATCTTGTTGTGTGATCGTAGGGTCAGTCATAGGTTTTTGACTTATAAGCGTACTAGGGGTTATGTTAAGCCTGTTCTGTGTCTTTTTGGTGGATCTGTTGAGTGGAGTGGATATTTTCAAACTTTTTTTAGGAGTATTCACATCATTCGTTAATTTTTTGGTGGCTTTTTTTAGAACTTCATGTTTCGATGCTAAATCCTGAACGGCTTTTTTTAGCTCTTGATTTTCTATGGACAAATTATTTATTTCTTCATGAGCCGAATTTAGTTGCAACGTTAGGTGTTCTATGTGTTCTTTAAGTTTTTGAATTTTAATGTTATTTTCATCACCTGATAAGTTCGGTAAACTACATGTAGTGCCATCTAGTTTCGAATCATCCGAACTACTTTCACCACAAGTAAGATCTTCTGACATAGATCGAGTGCGTTTGTTTGCGTTCGAACCAGGACAGAGGTTTTTTTTGCGAACCAGTGGTAAATTAAAAAAGTGACTTTCAATAAGTATTTTTATAATCTAAATATAATAAAAAAGTTTTTATTTCTATTTCTATTAGTCAGAAACACATTGTATTAAATGTTAAAACATAATTTTCAGATGACCCCGAGTTCAGCGAGCTGGTGTGGCAAGCGGAAGTGGCCATCGACAATGGCATCTTCCCGGAGAGAATATACCAGGGCTCGAGCGGCTCGTATTTTGTCAAAAACCCCGGCAGTGTGAGTTTATTTTTTATTAAATATACACAAAGGTCTCGTAAAAACTCGATAGTGATTTTGATGAATTTTTTTTTACGTATCCTTGGACGGTTTAGATTCACAATTTAAACCGGTAGGTGGCGCTGTTGTCGAGATCCAGAAAAAAGACGCGAAGCCGGAGAGGATCGCTAGTGTATTTAATACTAGATCAATGGTAGATATTTTTATTCGTTTATCCGGCAGTAGTACAAATGTGCGATACATCTGGCATTGCGCTCGTTAATCCGCCTGTGTGTTTAAGTAATTCCTCCCTACAACAGGAGAGGTCCATTTTAAAGGAAGACAAAGAAAAAAGTGAATATAGTCAATGTATATATATATATATATATATATATATATATATATATATATATATATATATATATATATATACACAGTAATCTATGTAGTCTCTTCCCCCTTTAATGAATGTTACGAGGTTTATAGATTACCTATAATTGATTTGGTTAAAACCAATCTTGTCAGCCTCGAGTACAAGCGCAGATAGCCAGCCTCTTGGTTCATGTTGGACGTCGGAATGAACAGGAATTTCATGCTTCAATTCTCTCCCCTTTCCAACATCGGACAACCAGTCAGTCGGCGGATCTTCATTGCTGTGCTATCGATATTGCTATTCCCTGGCAGTGGCGAAGCTAGAGCCCCAAGCTAGCCCTAGCTAGGCAAGCCCAAGATATATATTGATTAAAATATAGAACACCAATCTTGATCTGTCTCCACGCTTCAGTTTCATATTCGGTGCTGTCAAGGACGTGTTTAACAAAGCACACAGAAGGCATACCACTGCTAGATGGATTGTATTGCATATCAGCAATTGCATAGCTTCGGTGGCTTTGAAGAAAGCCGTTTGGGTTTGTTTAAGCGAAAGAAAAAATATTTACATCCAATACAATACATGAACAAAAGTAAAACATAAATAAAGTACAAACAAACTATGTACAAAATAAAAAAAAAAACTATTTACATTCTAATGGATAAGAGATAAGATAAGTGGAATCGTCTCGCTTTCTTAGGGAAAGATTTAATTACGTCCACGTAAAATGTTGGTGAACGTTTTATTTGTACCAAAACTGTTTTTTAATTGCGATAATTGAAAAGTCTGAAATACACTCTTAACCTTGTGTATTATCTCAACAAAGTTTAAGGATTTACTCTCCGATTAGCACTTTAACACACTTCAATTCATCACAGGCGACAATATTATCCTCCATTTTCATTAAAAATCTTTAAAAAAGCATAAATTTTGATCTCGTGATATTAAATCGCTTAAGATAAGCACACAGAGTAAATAAATATTGAAACGTGAAATGAACTTGCAAACGTATTGCCCGCGCGCCTCCGCTTTTAACAAATTTATTCCCAAAAGCCTGGCTTTAAATCTCTATACAAATTGCTATATATACAATCGTAATTATATTTCATTATATAATATTTTGCCATAGGTTACAAAGAGAGCGATCGTCTTATCGAAAGCCCCGTAAAAAGCCAACGCGAACGAGGGAGACAACTAATCGCTCTATTAAAACTCATTTTTTATGATAGCCGCAGTATCGCTAAAGCGGGCTACATACGAGACGATATCGGTGGCGATCTAGGGTGGAAAGAAATCGGGTCTTTTATCGAGGCAGACCCTACACACGGGCCTGCCTAGCAGTACACGTTTGGACTTGGAGCGGAACGCACATGCGGTAGAGTTCTTCAAAATGCCTCCGACTCTCTTAAAACACCAATGTGTTGGTTTGGAATTAGCCCTATCGGTTAATTTATTCGAAAATAGAAAAAGAGGAGTTGCTGGGTGAAAAATGGCTCCAAAAGAGAAAAAAATATTAAGCCACATAAACGTACTAAATGGTCTGTAGTCCAAAGACATGATTAATTTTCTCCGGATGGATGAAGACAGTTTTTACAACCTTCTAGAATTTTTTTATACTCATGATTTCGCAACTTAAAAACATCAATTTCTTCTTTGAAATAATACTAGTTTTAACGGAATTTATCGCGTATATTTAACTTTTTTACCCGACGTTTCGAGAGCTTTACAGCACCCATGGTCACGGGAAGGACTGAGATGTTCAACGTCCAGCTGTCATAGTTAACCGCGGTTACCATAGATTAAAATTTTAACTTTTGTTCCGATCTACACAGTATGAGCTTATGGTATCATGGAGGATTTGTGGTCTATCAAATCTGATGTAGTGACGGGGGCGATCTTGTACATGTTCACAGACTGCTATATATAGCTGATGTGAAGAATCGACGCTCCGGGAAGTCTGCAGTCTGTGAACATGTACAAGATCGCCCCCGTCACTACATCAGATTTGATAGAACACAAATCCTCGCTAAAGAACACCGATTCCTTCCAAGGATGATTCGCGAGGCTATTGAAATCAAAAAACATCCTAATTTCAATAGAGAAGATGGCTGGGTGCTACCATCTGCTTGGGATCCTATAATAAATAAAATTAAATCCCAACCCAAGCATACAACTGCAAGACTCCATGATACCATAAGCTCATACTGTGTAGATCGGAACAAAAGTTAAAATTTTAATCTATGGTAACCGCGGTTAACTATGACAGCTGGACGTTGAACATCTCAGTCCTTCCCGTGACCATGGGTGCTGTAAAGCTCTCGAAACGTCGGGTATTAAAAAGTTAAATATACGCGATAAATTCCGTTAAAACTAGTATTATTTCAATGTGTAGTGTTCGCGTAAATATAAGAAATCATTATATCAATTTCTTCTACCTATGCTATTTAGTTATTTCTTCTCTTAGTTAATTTCTGCTTTGGTCAAAATCGGGCTATGTACTACACACAACAAACAAAGAAACAAAATACTTTTATATAATAATATATATACTTTTTTAATGTAATCTTTATTTATGGAATAAAACTATCAAAAAATAAAATAGCTTATATCTTTTTTTTAAACATAAAGAAACCTTTAATTTCGGACATACTCCCTTCTATATAGCTTGTTTGTTGATGTGGATATGGTGAAGGAGTAGGAGTTAGTTGTTGATGAGAGGATGAAGGCACGTAAGAGATCTGAGTGCGGTCTTGTGTTGATAGCGTGGGAATAGGAGTTAGTTGTTGAGGAGAGGCTTCATCCTCTCCTTACTTACTTCATACACCCTACTTTATGAACGGCAATAAAACAATTAGTTTGGTAGTCATTCTTGACTTCGCAAGGTCACAGGCTAGGGTGGATATGATTTGAATTTCGATAGATTTTAATTAATTTATTTATTCAATTTTTTTTGTTTTTTGTAAAATATAAGTGCCATAGGCTTCTACTCCGTTCACATGTTTAAAATGTAAAAATTTTGTTATGTAAAAAAGGTAATTCAGTATCACTGTTTCGTTAACGTCCTTCTGCGAGGGCTGCCGGCAGCGACTGCCAAAAGAAATCGGGCCGATGCGCCTACACACACGCAGTACGGAGGGGGCGGGGCCCCGATGTAGGAAGCATCGGCTGCATTTTTGCTCCTGCCAGCCGATTAAGGAGGCGATATCGGCCACGACTTAGGATGGCCCTACATACGACACGATTTACAGGCAATCTAGGAGGCAGCCCCACTACTCCACCCTAGATCGCCACCGATATCATGTCGTATGTAGCCCGCTTAAGGCAATACGAGGTCATCGGTCGACATGTGTCGAACAGTGGAGTGCGCAGGAAATTTGAAATAGCTTGAAGCATTTTACGAGTTATTTTATTAATTGATGTTATTGATTGATATTATTGATTGATTCAGTTTTAATAAGGCGAGCCCGGCTTTCCGGCTTTTATGGAAGCTTCGCCACTGTTCCCTTGCTATCGCATTTGAACCAAACGGTTCACTTCGTTCTACGTAATGCGTACAACAAAGGAGTGGAATAATTTGTCGGCGTTTTTTTTTTAATAGAATAGGTTGACAAACGAGCACACATTCCACCTGATGGTAAGTGGATGCTGTGGCCTGTAGACAACTACATTTATCCTCAATTAAGAATTAAAATGCAAAAGCGTTGTCACCCGTGAGGATTAAGATGATTAATGCCTCGTTTCCAGTAAAAAGGGTCACCGGTTCTCTACACTGACTTTACGAAACACAGCAGCATCGAGCTGCTATTTTATGTTGGTATTCAGTGAGAATGTGTTCATATCCCGGTCGAGCCGACCCATTCGTGCTTCAACTATAATATTGTTGCAGCATGTAGCTCTACCAAGTAAAAAGTGTATGTCTTTTCGTCTGTTCTGTATATTAAGATAGTGCAATTTACCATCTAGGTCTTCATAACCACTTACCACCAGGTGCGATTGTTGTCAAACACTGAATTATAACAAGGTAAAAATAACCAGTTTTTTTTTTCTTCAAATCTTTACGCAGAGAACGCTTAAGCGGAGAGAGCAGATAATTTCCAACTACTAATAATTGCTTGTTACTTGTTGAGCTCATTGTGTCTAAAAAGTTTTGTTATGTATTGGAAAATAATTTGATAATAATGTTAGTAATGGTTACATTTTATGAGGTAGAGCCTTGCTCCAGTTGTAATGTGGCTGCGGCACGAATGGGTTGGCCGAGAAAGGTCGCTTTAGCGTAAAGTAGTGACTAAGATTAGAGAAAAACCTTAGACAAATGTGTATGGTCCATTGCGTCCTAACCATCAGGTGGATTTTGTGCCCTTTTGTCACCCTTACTTGTGTAGAAAAACAGCTCTTCTCAATTGTTTCTCAAGAATGCAATATCGTTTCTACTTACGTAGATCTGGTATCCTGTAGACTTGAAACGAAAAGAGCTAAGAGAAATTCCTTCACCTCGGGGATAAGGAATCTCTGAGTGTGGGTTTCTTATTTGGTGTGAAGGAGACATTGATATTGGTCAAATCTTGTATATTTTATGCTTTATTGTTTTTCCTTTATAATAAGTGAAATTAGAGTTATGCTAACTCAGGAGCTAAATGTTTGCTGTATATCTCACAGTACACAAGTACATTATTTTAACATGTTAGAGCCACGCTGCCAATATTATGGTTGTAATAGGAATGAGTTGACTCGACCAGGGTAGGACCACACTCTCATAGAATACGTGTAAAATAGTAGTCTAAAGCTGATGTGTTTCGTATGGTAAGTGTAGAGAACCTTTTTTACTGGAAACACTGGTATTCCGCGTCTTACTCCTCAGTGGTAACAACGCTTATGCTTTTTGTATGTTAATAGAGGAAAAATGTAGATGTCTATAGGCCACAGCATCCACTTACCATCAGGTGCACTGTATGCTCGTTTGTCACCGTTATTCTATTAAAAAAAAAACAAGCAACATGTGTTTGATTTGCAGGTACCAATGGAACTGTTAATTGCAATTTTAAAGTCTGATTCAGCACGTGCGGTCCGGCGGTGAAGTAAAAAAGAATAGTCTTTGAAATAAATTAAGATATAATATTACGAAAACATGTAATACCGCCCTCCTTTTTGTTTGAAGTCGGTTGAAGAGAAGGCCTGCCTAGTTGTAGGACAACGTAAAGTACAGACAGTAACTTTACTACTTATTGGCTTACAAGAGGGACTTAATACCTTAATCTATAAGGCATTTTCTAATAGTCTTACAAACTGCATTATGAATCGATGTTTTTAATATTTTGTTTTGTTGAAATAATAACTAGTTTAGTTTTTGAGATAGACCCTGTAACAAAAATAACCCTATAAAAAATTGGTAACTTTGATGGCCCGCATTTCCTTAAGTTTGAAGAGTAAAATAATATTTGTTGTTTTTTTTTTTGTTTTTTATAGAAGAGGGGGCAAACGAACATGCGGCTCACCTGATGTTAAGTGACTACCGCCGCCCATGATCAACCGCAACACCAGGAGAATTGCGGGTGCGTTGCCGGCCCTTTAGAAAGGAGTAAGCTCTTTTCTTGAAGGTCCCCAGGTCGTATCGGTCCGGAAAAATCGTCGGTGGTAAACTATTCCACAGAGAGGTTGTTTAGTGAGCTCTAGACAATGGCAACTCATGCTATGGGCGGAATTATTTTTTCTGGTCCTTATTCATGTTTGGGACACATGTCCATTCATACTCCGACACTATGACACGGTCGCTGAAAAATAACAGTAATTTTAATTCAATATTCGGTTTTGAGTGACCATTATACACCAAATATTCAAATATTAGGTCTATAACTCAATTCATATATGGACAGACAGATAGAAAAATAGTAAAGTGGAAATTATAGAGCTCCGTTTTACACTTTGAGTACGGAATCCTAAAAATTTAGTTGTACCTTTTTATTATGATGGCAGCATCGGATGTAATATCACAGGTACATGCATGGAATTCAAATTCAGTACCCTCAGCATAGTCTTTGCATATTCGGTACTCTATACCAGGCAATAGAGTCCTTATACAGTACGTCATTTACGGTTGTATGACGTACTGTATAAGGACTGATGTTTATTTCCATGTTGTTTGAGTTGTATCAAAATTAATTCCAGAAAATAATAGGCGTGTTCAAGCCGAAGGATGAAGAGCCGTACGGTAGATTGAATCCGAAGTGGACGAAGTGGATGCACAAGTTGTGCTGCCCGTGTTGTTTCGGACGGTCGTGCCTCATTCCTAACCAAGGCTACTTATCGGAGGCCGGCGCCAGCCTGGTTGACTCCAAGATCGGCCTAAAAATCGTGCCGAAGACCAAGGTTAGTAGTTATGCCATTTTATTATGAATTAATGAATGATTTATTCATTTGACAACGCATGATGCAATGAAATGAAACTACAAGGTGGCCCATAAGTCGTTAGAAATGTAAATTTCGAATAAAATACAAAAGGCGCGCATGAGTGGCGCGCGCGGTGCGGGGGGAGTACCGACGGTTTCTGGGAATTCAGTCGCCATGGATCGTTTCACCGGTGCGGACCGTGCATTTTGTGTGCGCGAGTTTTATCGAAACAATGATTCGGCTACCATTGCGTAAATTTCGAGAATATCAGAATTTACGCAACTTTAAAGTGTTCAAACGATTAAGAACTGGGTTATTAAGTTCGAAGAGAGTGGTTCGACGTTGGATAAACAACGGTCAGGTCGACCAAGGACATCACGGACGGAAGAAAACATCGATGTAGTGAAACACTCAATTCGTGAAAATCCTACCCAGTCTACTCGTAAGCGTTCCAGTGCATTAAACTACCCAGAAAATCGTTACAGCGAATTTTAAAGAAAGATTTACATCTTCACCCGTACAAGATTCAGTTGGTACAGGAATTAAAAGATACTGACACTATCCACAGACTAAATTTCGCAAATGAAATGTTGAACCGCTTTACTTCGTTTAATAACATGTTATTCTCTGATGAGGCTCACTTTCACATCAACGGCCATGTCAATAAGCAAAATTGTCGCTACTGGAGTTGCGAAAATCCAAATCGCAAACATCAAAAGCCCTTACATAGCCCTAAAGTGACAGTTTGGGCGGCTATGTCAGCGCATGGCATTATAGGCCCTTACTTTTTTGAGGACGGCGGAGGCCGCGCGCTTACTGTTACTTCACAACGGCATGTCCAGGAATTTTTTACACCAGAGTTGCAGAATTTTCCAGGCTTCAATACGCGGACCTGGTTTCAACAAGATGGACAACTGCCCATACCTCTAACGTCGCTATGCCGGTCGTCCGTCAACTTTTCCCTAATAAAGTGATCTCTCGAAGAGGAGATATTCCTTGGCCACCACGTAGTCCAGATCTGACCCCAATGGACTTTTTCTTATGGGGTTATCTTAAGACTAAAGTGTACGAAACCAACCCGCGGACAATTGACGTCCTGAAAAAAAATATCCAAAGAGAAATGGCAAACATTACAGAGCTTACTTGCTGCTTAGTGATGGATAATTTTAAACGTCGCTTACAGGAGTGCCGCGATCGTAACGGATTACGTTTAGATGATGTAATTTTCAAAAAATAATTCCCATTTTATAAGGATTATGACAGAATAAAAACCTTTTTCATAATGTCATTAGTTTTTTTTTAAAATTATTTTTTTACATTTCAAGGGACTTATGGGCCACCCGGTATAAAGCAAACAAAAAACATATATACAGTTCACATGCGGTAGAAGTAAAATCTTGAAATGATTTCAAATCATACCAAGTCTAAAGAAGTTTTTAAAAATAACATGATAGTATCTAGTATAAATGTAGTAACATTGGGTTACAGCAACGAAAAGGCAAGACTCAGCATGATGTTGCCGCAGTGTTGACACGCCCACAATGCTGTTTTATATACTTTTATAACCACACTCGATATTCGCTTTTTCTCGTTTTCACGACTGACAGGGTCATCAATTAGACGGAGAAGCGGCGAACTAGTGGGTTCATAGTTGAGTTGCTTCGTCGCGGAACGGAATATACATGAGTTTACGTTATGAGAAGCTATGTTAACTGTGTTGCATTTGTTTTCAATTAGATTGAGCGTTATTATAAAAACCACTGTCTTTGTGTAGCATATCTATACAATATATTTTATGATGTGTAACCGATTTTAGGAATAACAACTTGTGTATATGGTAGAGCCCTGCTGCACCTATATTATGACTGCATCAAGAATGGGTCGGCTTGACCGGGGTGGTAACGCCAGTTAACAATCTACTTTATCAACATTACATTACATATCGCATTGAGTTCGTCCTAAGTTATATCTACTTTATCAACATGACTAGTGCATATTTTTTGTTTCCTTCCTTCCTTCCCTTTCCTACCGCACGCGCTGCCGCCGAGGTGAAAAAGAGGATCTCGGCGCGCGTCATTATACTAAGTGATATTACGCCATCCGCAACGCACGGCCACCCGTCGCGTCTTATGTACATTAACCGCAAACCGCGCAGGACGAACATTGAGTTCTCCTGTTTATGTTTAATATTCACCGCATCAGACATTGTGTCTTTGTAACTCATAAAAGTGTGAGACGCCCCCGTAAGGGCAAAGGTGGAGAGTGTGGGACTTCACGAGACTGTTCCGAGAGTGCGTGTGCGCCGAACCACGTGGCGAGCTCGCTATATAGCAGACACTCCAGGAGGAAGGCGCGGCAGCCCTCATCAGGTCAGTGCGTGCTATCCCACCTATTTATTTTCCCCTTTGCCGTATGCACCAAAATTACAGTCCACTAAATCTTTATCGAAGATACCTTAAGTTACTGGCGTCTCCATTTTTAATGGTCACTTCTCGCTGGATTGACCTTGACTTTCCGCCCTTATTAGATCGTTATCGTAATAAGCGTTTATATAATTAATTATTTATATTTTAATCCGACTTCGGATTAACCCCGCCCTTATTAGAACACTAGAATAGGTCCTAATAGGTGACATTCATAGTAATTTTAAAACTATATTCATAGAATGAATAAGCATATAATTATCTATATAAATTATTTGTTGTATGTTCACATCACGTCATCAACTTTTAACTACATCTATAGATTATACTGTTAAATTACATTTATTATTTGCACATATATTTAAGCATTATATTCGTTGTAAATAACTTCATAATTATTATAAAAGTTAACAATTAAAGTTCATCGTTAACGAAACTAATATTTAATAATTCAACCGCGTAGCGAGGTCGCTTACAGACTACCCGCTTATAATTATATTATTTTTGCCGCATAACTTAAGTTGTAATGCCGCCTAAAAAACAAATAGCATCGAATAATAGCGATTCCTCGGATAATGAGGGCACACCTGATGCTGAGTTGGTTTTATTGTTAGCTAAACGAGATGCTTTATTTCAAATAGTGCAAAAAATATATGATATGTCCTCGGACATCCACATAAACACTTCCACGATGGAGCGTTTTCTTGATGGAAGTTCTAATATTAATGCTTTACGTATTGAGTTTAAACAGGTCTTAGATAATTATAATTCACATTTATTAAAAATAAACCCTATTGCTAAACCTGATTATAACAGCCTCATTGCGTTTGAGTCTCTTTGCGGTAGAATAAATAGGCTTTATTTACAATATTCGCAATCTAATTCACAAAGTACTAGTACACCGTCTAAAGCCAGATTCACACTTCCGCCTATCGAACTTATGCCATTTTCGGGTGACATTCGCTCATGGCCTTTATTTTATGCTAGCTTTAAATCAACCGTCCATGACAACACATCGCTTACCGACGCTGAAAAGTTATACTATTTGCTAGGTAAACTAACGGGCAAAGCCCTATCTGTATGCTCAGGTATAACTCCTTGCGCTGAAAATTATAAAATTTTATTGCAAGCACTCGTTGACAAATATGAAGACCGGCGTATGCTAGCATCTACATATATTAATCAGATGTTCGAATTTAAGCCATTGCAATCGGCCACCGCAAATAATTTTGATTTATTTACTGATAACTTTATAAGTGCAGTGCGCGCTTTACAAAACTTAAAGTTGGATAATCTCGCGGACTTAATTGTTCTTCATATCGCGCTTAAGAAGCTGGACCCGGATACCATTCGCTCTTTCGAATATAGTCATAACTCGATGGTACCTACCTTTGATGATTTAGTAAATTTTATTAAGACCCGCTCCAAAGTTTTGCAACGCACCGATTCTAGTACAAATTCTAATAGCGCACCAAACAATCGACGAGGTAACGGTAATAATCGTCGCTGTAATAATACTTCGTCGCCGAAGTATCAGGCGTACGTAAGCACGACGACTAGTTGCTCAAAGTGTCTGTGCGATAATATTGTGCATCAACACCTATTTAAGTGTGCAGACTTTAATAAAATGACGCCGCAGGAACGATTTAAATGCGTAAAGAGTAACAATGCATGTGTGAATTGTCTCAGTTTAAGTCATCGAGTGTCTAGTTGCTCTTCAAATTATAGTTGTCGAGTTTGTAAATTTAAACATCACACATTGTTGCACTTCCACCGCAGAAGCGATAATGCTTCCCCTGCGCTGGCGCGTTCTCCACCGCTTCAGCCAGTTACACTGAAGTCTACAACCCCCGCGCCCGCACACTCGCCACCCCTCACCGCAGGTGCGCGTTCAGACGTCGCGCTGTGTACTTCGTTCAAGAATGTTTCTCAACGTTCACCGCCTCCCGCGCGCGCAAGTCGTTCGCAGAGAACTGTTTTATTATCAACCGCTCAAGTATTTGCTTACGATGCTAAGGGAGAGAAACAAATTATTCGTATATTATTAGACTCCGCGGCTCAAAGCCATTTTATGACTAAAGAGTGCTGTCATCGTTTAGGCGTTCAACAACACGATACCGAATGTACTGTAGTAAAGGGATTCGGTGGAGTTGAAAACATTGTAAAATTGAAATCGATTGATATTAAAATTTTCTCACGATTCGACTCGAATATTAACTTATTTATATATTTTTCAACGCTAGTTGTTGATCAAATCACCGACCTTTTGCCCATTGCTGTGGTAGACACATCTGTCTTATCACACTTCCATGGCATAAGACTCGCTGATGAATGTTATAGCATGCCTAATAAAATTGATGTTTTGATAGGCGCATCCCTTTTCCCGCATTTACTGTGTCCAGACGTAATTTATTCGTCTAACGACTTGTCCGGGCCCTCAGCTTTGAGTACGGTATTTGGTTACGTTATTATGGGCTCAGTGCCGACACTTCAGGTAAATCATTCTTTAACGTGCTGCTCAGTTCTAGAGTCTCCTATCGTTGGCAAATTAGTGCAACGATTTTGGGAGCTTGAACAGCCACCCTCCGCACCGCCCATTCAGTGTCCTTCAGACATTGAATGTGAAGAGTTTTATAAATCTACGACATCCCGCGATCCTTTTACTGGTAGATATATTGTTGGCCTGCCATTTAAAGATGACGTTTACTCTCTCGGAGATTCTTATGAAACCTCTCGACGACGATTCATGTGCTTGGAGAGGAAACTTCAAGCCTCGCCTACATTAAGGTTAGCATATGATGACGTCATAAAGGAATACTTAGCTAAAAATTATATATCCCCCGCACCGCCGTATGACTCTCATGAACCCGCTCCAATATATGTCATACCGCATCATGGAGTCTTACGCGAAGATAAGAAGTCAACGCGTCTGCGCATCGTCCTGGATGCTAGCAGTAAGACTAGCACTGGGCGATCATTAAATGATATTCTGCATTCAGGACCAAATTTGCAAGGCGACTTGTTCAATATAATTTTAACTTTCCGCTTACATCCAATCGCTATGACAGCCGACTGTCGCCAACAATTTCTGCAAATAGTTGTTCGCGATTCTGATCGTCGTTACCAATGCTTCCTATACCGCTTCCGTCCACAAGACCCACTTGTGTTATACCACTTCAATCGCGTGTGCTTCGGTTTAACTTCGAGTCCATACCATGCATTGCGCACGGTAAGACAGCTCATTGATGACGACGGCGCAAAGTATCCGCTTGCGAGTCGTATCGCATTTACTTCGCTATATATGGACGACATCGCGTTCTCTATGCCCAGTGAATCCGAGGCCAGTGAGACCTCTCGGCAGCTGATAGACTTATTCAAGGGTGCCCAATGGGACCTGATAAAATGGCATAGCAACCCTCGATCTGTTTTAGATGACCTCCCTACTTCCCATAAAATTACAGGAGAAGTAGAGTTCGATAAATCAATTACTTACTTACTTACTTACTTATCGTCACGCACAATCCCTAACGGGGTAGCCAGAGAGAACAGATCGCCAAGTGTCACGATCCTTATATACCTCTTTCGCTTCTTTCAGGTTCATTAACTTCTTCATACATGCACGTCTAGGTATCCGAGTACTCTTGACCCTCCCCTCTTCGAGCAATTTGCTCACATGGTCTTCGAAAGTTAGTCTCGGTCTACCTCGACACCTTTTAATATTTACTTTCGCTCTATATATTTTCTTCACCATTCGGTCTTCACTCATTCGTTCAACGTGTCCAAACCATTGGAGTACGCCCCTATCAATTTTTGTGATAAGGTCATCTTTCAATCCTGCCATATTGCGAATCTCTTCGTTTCGCTTTCGGTCGGCTATGGTAACGCCACACATTTTACGAAGAGATCGCATCTCCACTGCATTCAACTTGCTTTTATGCTTCTTCTGGCATACCCAGGTTTCGCTGCCATATAACAAAGTCGGTACCAACACTGCGTTATGTATTGCAAGGCGTGCACTCTTCACCACGCCTTGCCTTTTTATTAATGCATTCAGGGCACCATTGACTTTGTTTCCGGCAGCGACACGCCTATCCACATCTAAATCACATCTTCCATCCCGGCTGAAAGCACTCCCCAAGTATACAATTTCATTTACCTGTTCTAGACATTCCTGATTTACCCATATTTCACATTTCGTTCTCTCTTCGTCCTTTTCAAATACCAGAACCTTAGTTTTATTAGCATTCAAACGGAGACCTTTAATTTCACATTCCTCTTTCATACACGTGACTAATGCCTGCAGTTCTGCTTCTGATGGTGCAATAAGCACTGCATCATCAGCATACAGCAGACATAAATCAATGCCACATAAAATACTAGGCTTGCATTGGTCTACCGATAGTGACGCCTTTTATTTTAAGATATCTGTTCCCGCTGATGTGACGTGCACTAAGCGCGCCATCTTATCTACTGTCGCTCGCCTGTGGGACATAATGGGTTTCGTTGCTTCCACAGTCGCGTACGCCAAATTGTTAATAAAGCAGCTTTGGCAACTTAATTTAGATTGGGACGACATACCACCACCGCCAATTATTAAGATGTGGAGGCAATTCTGTGCTGAATTACCAGCTCTTAATGATTTACGTATCCCGCGACATGTTGGTGTATCCAAAAACTGTACTGCGTCACTCCTGGGGTTTTCCGACGCCAGCGAGCGCGCATACGGTGCCGTAGTCTACATACATGTAAAGAGCGTCGATGGTAACACCGTCCAGTTGATTTGTGCAAAGACTAAAGTCGCACCGACGAAACCACTATCTATTGCACGCCTTGAGCTTTGTGGAGCGGTTTTACTCTCAAAATTGCTTCGCAGAGTACTCGACAATTATTCTCTTGACCTTGCAATATCAGTCTATGCCTTTGTAGATTCAAAAGTAGCTCTGTACTGGATAAAGAGTTCGCCACACAAGTGGCAGACCTTTGTTGCAAACCGCGTTGTTCAGATTACCGACAATATTCGCGCTGATAACTTTTATCATGTCGCAGGTACTGAGAATCCCGCTGACATACTTTCACGTGGCGTTACGCCAAATAAATTAGTTTCAAACCCCCTGTAGCTCCATGGGCCTCAGTGGACTTCGTTAGATCCATCTCAATGGCCTCTTCGTACTTTAGACAATGAGGTTATTGCAAATATGCCTGAGAAGAAGATTTTGTCGCACACTGTGTGCACATCCGTCTGTAATTCTGCGATTTATGAGCTCGCACTCCGCATCTCTTCTTGGAGTAAACTTCTACGTATAATTGCGTACGTGTGTAAGTTTGCTAAATTATTGCCCCGCCGCAACACTACTGTAGTGACTGCTGATGATCTCAGTTTCTCTGAGGTTATAATCCTCCGCGCCCTGCAAAAACAGCATTTTGCAGTGGAATATTTAAATATTGAAGGTAACAAACCTTGCTCGCCCGCTTTCAATCGTTTAAGGCCTTTTATTGAGAATGGTTTAATCCGCATTGGTGGTCGTCTTTCGAACTCCGCATTAGATTACACGCAAAAACATCCAATTATACTCCAGCGCAGTGATCATGTAGTGAACATGATCATTGACTATTATCATATTAAAAATTTACACGCTGGGCCTGAATTGTTATTGTCATTGCTCCGTCAAAAATTTTGGATACTTTCCGCACGCCGCACTGTGAGAAGCAGAGTCTACAAATGTAATATATGTTTCCGGCTTAGACCCCGTCCAACTTACCCTTTGATGGCTGATCTTCCCCATAGTCGTGTAAGACAAGCTATTAAGGCATTTACACACACGGGCTGCGATTATGCCGGTCCTATCGCATACACTCCTGTACGTCGTCGTGGTGTACGCAGCGAGAAGGCGTACTTATGTGTTTTCACATGCCTCACGACTCGAGCTGTACATATAGAAATCGCTACAGATCTTAGTAGTTCTAGTTTCCTCGCTGCGCTTAAACGTTTCCTCTCTAGACGAGGGCCGATTCAGTTTTTATATTCGGATAATGGAACGAATTTTAAAGGTGCCGCTTCGTATCTTCGCGATCTCTATAAATTTCTAAACGTTGAATACCGCCCAAAGCTTGAGCAAGAGTGTGCTGAGAATCGTATAACATGGAAGTTCATCTGTCCCAACTCTCCTCATTTTGGAGGCGCCTGGGAGAGTATGATCAAAGTCGTAAAAACGCATCTGTTCCGAGTTATCGGACATCAGTTACTTTCATACGAAGAGCTTAATACTGTTCTTGCGCAAATTGAGTGCTTGCTAAACTCGCGGCCCTTGACAGTATTGAGTTCTGATCCTGCAGAGCCTTCAGCTCTTACTCCGAGTCATTTTTTGAATACCGCACCTTTATTGTCATTACCCGCACCCAAAGTCAAATCTGACTCTACCAGTCTGTTACACAGGCATTCTTTACTGGATAAATTAGTTCAGTCGTTTTGGGACCGGTGGAGGACGGAATACCTTCACGGATTACAAGTTCGTCAGAAGTGGAACACCCCGTCTACGGCTATCGTACCAGGCATGGTTGTAATTGTGATAAATGATAATGAACCGCCCCTTGCTTGGCCATTAGCGATTGTCGAGTCTGTTCATCCTTCGAAGGATGGCGTAGTTCGAGTAGTGACCGTGAGAACTACTAAGGGAACATATCTCCGTCCTGTTGCTCGTATTTGCCCTCTCCCAAGACAATAAATCACGATTATTTTGATTATAATTATTTATCTAAATTAGGAATTAAGTTTATATTTATATATATTAAAAAAGTATTAAACCTCAATATTATATTTATGTATACATTTTCTCGCTTACCAAGTAAGTAAGCGGTATATAAAGTGAGAGGATGCGCATTGAGCGCATCCTCTCACTTTATATACCGCTTATTTATTTGTTTTCTTTTTACTTTTTATATTACGGTTGTCTTTTAAAGGTGACCCTTTAAGGGCGGGAGGAAATGGTAACGCCAGTTAACAATCTACTTTATCAACATTACATTACATATCGCATTGAGTTCGTCCTAAGTTATATCTACTTTATCAACATGACTAGTGCATATTTTTTGTTTCCTTCCTTCCTTCCCTTTCCTACCGCACGCGCTGCCGCCGAGGTGAAAAAGAGGATCTCGGCGCGCGTCATTATACTAAGTGATATTACGCCATCCGCAACGCACGGCCACCCGTCGCGTCTTATGTACATTAACCGCAAACCGCGCAGGACGAACATTGAGTTCTCCTGTTTATGTTTAATATTCACCGCATCAGACATTGTGTCTTTGTAACTCATAAAAGTGTGAGACGCCCCCGTAAGGGCAAAGGTGGAGAGTGTGGGACTTCACGAGACTGTTCCGAGAGTGCGTGTGCGCCGAACCACGTGGCGAGCTCGCTATATAGCAGACACTCCAGGAGGAAGGCGCGGCAGCCCTCATCAGGTCAGTGCGTGCTCTCCCACCTATTTATTTTCCCCTTTGCCGTATGCACCAAAATTACAGTCCACTAAATCTTTATCGAAGATACCTTAAGTTACTGGCGTCTCCACGGGGAAAGACCACACTCACAAAATACAACTGTAAAATAACAACTAAATGCTGCTGTTTGCCATATGGTGAGTGTAGAGAACCAGAGACCCTTTTTACTGGTAACAGGCCATTCTGTCTTAGTCCTCAGGGGTGACGATGCATCTGCGTTTTGATCATTAATCCAGTTTAGATGTAGATGTCCATAGGTCCCAGCATCCCCTTACCATCAGGTGGACTGTGTGCTTGTATGTCAGCCTTATTGTTTATAAAAGCAGCAAATAAACCGGCGGAACAGTTTTCTGTAGAAAGTGGTACTGCGTAAAGCTTCAGGGAGCATCAATATAATCCTATTGTTGATACCCAGGTAGTTAAACTTGTGTCGGAGACGTTCAACTACCTGCGGATAGACCGGGAACGGTCACGGCTAAAACGCGCCATCACCGAGCAGTTTCCAAACCTTCGCTTCAATAGAATGGGACTTCCGCCTAAGGTAAAAATACTTATCTCTACTTAATATAAGATAGTCGCTTCCCGCCGTCTGTACGAATAGATCTTTTAAACTACGCAACGGATTTTGTTATTATCAACAAACAGAATGATTCAAGAAGAAATTTTATATGAATAATTATAATTTTAGAGAATTTTTTGGTACAGCCACACTGCAACTATATTATGCTTGCAGCACGAATGGATCGGCTTAACCGCGGTAGGGCCATGCTCTCGCAGAATATCAACTTCCAAATAGCAGTTTAATGCTGCCATTTTTCGTTTGGTGACTGGAGATAACCAGAGACTCTTTTTACTAGAAACGAGGCATTCCATATCAGTCCTCAGGGGTGACAACGCGTCTGCATTTTGATCCTTAATTGAAAATAAATGTAGACGTCTACGGGCCACAGCATCCACTTACCATCAGGTGGACTGTGTGCTCGTTTGTCACCATTAGTATAATATATATATATATATATATATATAATTCTTCTGTCTGTGTGACTGAACTCTTAAATGGCTGGACCGATTTCGATAAAATTTTGTATGTGATTTGAAGTTAATTCGAGTATGGTTTAGATTCACAATTGGGCCCGGTAGATGGCGCTGTTGTCGTGCGATGCCGGGGCGGATCGCTAGTTTACCTCTTCTAAACTGAGTAATAGCGTCACGATAAATGGAACATCTCTGATCGCATCACACATTTGGGAGCGGAAGCACAAAGCATGAGAGAGAAATCTATCATATCAAATATTGGTTGTAATAATGTGTTCTGATCAGAAGGCTGTATAGAACCAGTATTATTCAAATAATGAAAGACGCATTTCATATTAGTCCTCAGAGGTGACAACATATCTGTTCATCACTAACTTACGAGGCTGCCACTTGAGAATATTTCTTCCCCTTCAGTGGTCGGTCCTTCGAACTGGCCCACTCAATTACGTTCGGGGCTCGGCGACGTCGGGTTCTTTTAAAGAATTGATGAAATATTATTTACCAGAACATATTTTCTACAGACTTCAAGAAGCAGGATGTATTCAATACGTATGTTTTTTAATGTGTGTTACCTCAGTACTTTTCTCTAGGCCAACAGGTTTTGATGATTCTTTATCTTTTGTTTCTTCTGTATCGTGGTACAGTACAGTACAGTGTAGTACAGTTTACATACATAAATTTGACAAGTACAAACATTCAAACCCGGAAAAATTATTTGTAAGCCATACAGATAATATGTAAAAATATTTAACTACAACGAATATATGTACAAATTTCTGACCTTAGATGGTAGTTAATAATATTGCAAAAAAAAAATATTATACGCGTAAAACAGTTTGAAATATAAATTGACACTTCTCAAGCAGAGAAGCCAATGGAATGAGACAAAATTTAGGTCTTAGTTCTTCATTGAGAGAAAATTACATAATTATTATTGGATATGAAAGTAGTATATGCTTATAATAAATACTTGTATAGTAAATACTTGATATTAGTAAATACTTGTTCTGTGCGAGATTCGAATCCGTGGCCCTTAGCGCTACAAACATTGCTAAGCCGCTGCGCCACGGATCCGTCATTTTGTTATGTGTATGTGTTTTGTGCACTTGTATGTGTATATGATTATTATTACCAAGGTTTATGTGGAAGTGATCACTATTAAGCAATAAGGCCACCTGAATGTACATTAAATACTTACATTATGGTTCAATATACTTAATTGTTTTCATATGTACTTCAGTGTATGTAAAACATTCCAATATAATTGTATCTGTCCACAGGTGGGCTCATTCCAGTTATTCGTGGAAGGCTACAAGGATGCGGACTACTGGTTACGGAGGTTCGAACAGGACCCCCCACCTCCGCACGTTATGAGAAAGTGAGTTCCTTTATTTGTGTTTGATTAATATTTTCGGGAATTAAATGTAATTTTACGTGGTAGAGCCATGCTACAGTTATATTAGTAGTATACCTGTAGCACGAATGGGTCGGCTCGACCGGGGTAGGACCACGCTCTCACAGAATACCAGCGTCAAATAGTAGCTTAATGCTGCTGTGTTTCGTATGGTGAGTGTAGAGAACCGGAGACCCTTTTTACTGGAAACGAGGCATTCCACCTAAGTCCTCACGGATGACAACGCGTCTGCATTTTGATTCGTAACCGAGGATAGATGTAGATGTCTATGGGCCACAGCAACCACTTACCATCAGGTGGGCTGTGTGCTCGTTTGTCATCCTATTCTATAAAAAAATTAAAATATACAATGACGACAATAAATATAAAATATTAATAAATATGACTGATAAGAGATGCAGGGAGTTGATGATTGTAAGTGGCTCTGGAGCGTGCCTTACGGCATTCCATGTCTATGTTCATCAGTGGACTTGTGGATGGCTTTACTATTAATAATAATAATAATAAAATATACGTATTATAGAAATTGAATTAAAAGACAAACACTATTAACAATTAAATAATCCACAATATATTTCCCAAAAAGGTAACACAGCAAAAGTCAACTCTTTTACTTTTATATAAAAGACAAAACCCAATATTTTAACTTTTTTATGTTCTTTTATTTTTATCAAAAGTAGTAAATGTCGCAGCGCCTCTGTGGGTAGTCTGAATTAAACAATTAAACAACACGTGCACCGAACACCTGCTAATCTGCTGTATCTCTTCTGTACTGTGTGTTGTTCAATCCTTTGACTCCAAGGAAACTTTAATTTTCTTGAAGGAACTTGAAGGAAAACTTTAAGTTTCTTGATCATGATCGACCTGATAGAGTTCTTCGGTCAGCCGGCGAACTAATTCTAGAACCATGTTCATTTGGAACAAAATTTATGAAATATTCTTTTACGAACCAAGCCATAAGGTTATGGAATGAACTTCCACTCCAAATTCAACGTGCACAAACTTTGGAAAGTTTCAAAAGTGACGTCAAGAAGCATTACCTAACACTTTGTGGTTATTGATAACCAATTCTAGCAACAGATAGTTATTCTGTGTTTTTCTTTTTTGTTTTATATTTATTTATTTATTATCTATAAATATATACACATACATATATATCTATGTATATATATGTATGTGTATATATTTATATATATAAACCTATTTATTAATATGTATGTTTATTTTATTATTATTATTTTTTATGTAGTATTATGGTATTTTATACAAAATATAGTTTAGGTTATTTAGATATTAGAATGTAAGTGTAACATAAAACGCACCACCTCCTACTGTTCTTAATTCCAGTTTCTCCTTAGCCCAAAGGTTGTCTGGAAGAGATCGCTCTTTAGCGATAAGACCGCCTTATTGTACATACGTATATATTAAGTTTTCTCTGTAATGTATTTATTCGTTGTATATGTGTGGTGTACAATAAAGTATATACTACTACCTGCTAATTGCACCTGCAGTGGCACTCCTATAGCTACTTGTCTCGATTGTATAAAACGGACGGACCGACTGCCGTTAAGGCAGTCTTGGCGCTGGCGTGGCACGGTTCACATGTTGCATCCCGCTACTAGCTCATCCTAGACGATTCGGATAATTAATTCGTGGAAACGAATTAATTATTATTATCAGCTATTAAATTAGTATCACTATAATTTATAGTTGATTACCTGTGGTCCGTGTATTTTGTGCTTGTTAATTAATTCTATTTAACTACCTTTCTACATATATTAAAAGTCAAGACAGATCAATACATCTTCTCTTTGACACATTCCAACATTATAATAGATATTATAACCTAAGCCTAGCTGTGGGTGAGGACTTCGACTAAAATTGCCTTCGTTCAGATTCCAGTTGCAATTCGAGCGGCTGGTGGTGCTGGACTACATCATCCGCAACACGGACCGCGGCAACGACAACTGGCTCATAAAGTACGATACACCCAGCAAGGACGTACTCAACATGACAGAACCTACCGTCAGTATAATTTTGTTTTTTATTCTATAACTACTATCTGATTTCAATACGTGGGTATCTTAAAAGGGAAATGAATCAGGATATGGGCTGCCTCACCTGCCAATATACCATGCGGGCTGCTTATATCTACCAGTAGAACTTTGTTAGGCTGTAACAATCATGATGTTAAGAGGATACCTTGAAAATGAAACGAAGTTTTGGGGGCGTGGCTTATTCCTTTGTCGGTGAAGCTCACGGACGACTGCGGAAGTGTAAAAATGAAAGTGATGCAATGACTTCATAAAACGTAAATTATGAGATAGCTATACCGAGCACACGCTCTGAAAAAAAATTAAGTAAGCGCCAATGACATATACGTGTGCAGTACGGTCATCCAACCAGTAATAAACGAGTGTTTCAAGACAGCGGTCGTTTCATTGCATTCACAAACATATCATTGGCGACGAAGAAGGAGTACCCACAATAAAAAAAAAAAAAAAAATGGCTTATCTGGGAAATCTGCCTATTTTTGACCATAAGTCAAGTGAATGGTCAATTTTCAAAAGCAGACTAACTCAGTTTGCGAAGATAAATCGCGTCGAAGAAGTGAACAAAAGTGGAATTCTTCTCACCCATCTTACGGATGAAACGTATCGCTTGGTACGAAACTTAGCGTACCCGCAAGACTTAGAATCTCTAAGTTACTCGAATCTCGTTGAATTACTCGACGGTCATTTCAAGCCAAAAAAAATGCTCATTTGTGGATAAAGAAAAATTTTTTGGGGCAACCAGAAATCCAGGCGAATCATTGGGAGACTGGGCAGCGCGATTGAGAGGTCTCGCAAGCAATTGTGACTTCGGCACTGCCTTGGAAACGAATTTAAGAGATCGTTTCGTCCTCGGCCTGGGCCCTGGCCCGGAACAAGATAAGTTGTTCGAACAAGATCCGTCCACATTGACACTGTCAGTAGCTATGGAGCTAGCCGAGCAGGCGGCGTATGCCAGGCAGGCGAAGGTTATGTTGTGCACCAGCGAACATGCTCCAATTAAGGAGGAACCGGTATACCGAGCGAGATTTCAAGGTCAAGGAGACAGCGGCGCGGTTATACGGCGTCCTAATGCTGGCAGGACATCAGCAGGTCGCGACCAACCGAGAGATTTTTCTCGTTGTTCGGTCTGTGGCTTGAAGAACCACCAAAGTGATAAGTGCCGTTATAAAAGTTACAGATGTCAAAAGTGCGGTGAAAAAGGTCATTTAAAGAAAGTGTGCGATAGTGTCAATAGATCGCGGATGTACCATATCGAGTCGGTAAGCGAACCAGAGCAGGTCAAGGACACGTCTTGTGAGGAGTGCCACAATTTTAATTTGAGGTATGTGACTGATAAGCCCATTTCAATTGATGTAATAATAGGTAATCAGTGTATGACAATGGAGCTTGATTCAGGATCAAGTAAAAGTGTGATTTCTTATAATACATATAAGGAAAAATTCTTAAAATATTCATTACGTAGTAGTTCTGTAAAAATGTGCTTATATAACGGACACAAGATTGATCCATTAGGTTATATTACTGTAGAAACTAGTTACAATAACAGTACAAAATTGATTAAATATTTTGTTGTCAAAAATGGGGGACCGCCTATACTAGGTAGGGATTTCATGAGCGCCTTTAATTTTGTGATTACTACCAAATTAAATTACATAAGAAATGATTCCGAATTGCATGAGTTATTAAATAAATATTCGGCGTTGTGGCGTGACGAGTTGGGCGCATTTAATAACTTTAAAGTCAGTTTGCAGTTGAAGGCGAATGCTGTGCCTAAGTTTTTTAAGCCGCGTACTGTACCCTTTGCCCTCAGAGATAAAGTCGAACAAGAGCTAAACCGATTAGTGCACTTGGGTATCCTTGTTCCTATTAATTATTCTCAATACGCCACCCCCATTGTGCCAGTTTTAAAAGATAATGGCCAAGTTAAAATCGCAGGTGATTTTTCTATTACATTAAATAAGGATCTCTTAATAGAAAAATATTCCCTGCCTCGAATTGAAGAGGTTTTTGCCAAAATTGGAGGGGGTGAGCACTATAGTAAAATTGATTTAAAAAACGCTTACAACCAGTTCGTCCTGGATGACGCGTCTCAGGAGCTCACGGCAATTAATACGCATAAAGGACTTTTTAAATACACTAGGTTAGTGTACGGCCTTTCTAGTGGTCCAGCCATTTTTCAACGGAGCATGGAGACACTTTTATCAGGAATAGACGGGGTAAGCATATGGCTTGATGACATTTGTGTCACGGGCCCCGATAGAAATTCCCACATGCAGCGGCTAAGTAAAGTCCTAGATAGACTATGTAAGGCAGGCCTACGTTTACAAAAAGACAAATGTCAATTTTTCAGAGAAAGCGTCAGGTATTTGGGTTACGTGATTAGTAAAACGGGATTAAGGACTTGTCCGGATAAAGTACAAGCCATTCTTAGTGCACCGGAACCAAATAACGTCACCGAAGTTAAAAGATTTCTAGGAGTAGTCAACTACTATAGAAATTTTATTCCAAACGCCTCTTCTGTACTGAGTCCTCTACATGAGCTATTACGTAAAGATGCAAAATGGGAATGGGGAAAACGGCAGCGACAAAGCGTCGCAGCGATACGGCGCGAACTGGCGTCAGAACGCGTGTTGGCTCATTTCGAGCCAGCGGCGCAGCGAGTGCTGGCGGTGGACGCCGGCCCGACCGGTCTCGGCGCCGTACTCTCACAAAGGGCGGAGGACGGCATCGAACGCCCGCTAGCGTATGCATCTCGCTCACTTACGAGCAGTGAAAGAAACTATAGCCAGATACAGAAGGAAGCGACGGCCATTATCTTCGGGGTCCGACGCTTTCATCAATATTTGTACGGTCGCGAAGATCCTTTTATCCTGAAAACCGACCACAGACCATTGGTATCAATTTTTAATCCTAAAACAGGTATTCCTGTTACTACTGCGCTAAGACTGCAGCGATACTCAGTTATATTGTCCGCTTATAACTATGTCGTACAATATGTCTCGAGCGGAAATAATATTGTGGCCGATTACTTCTCACGCGCTCCTGTAAAATGCGTCAACGAGTCGTCGAACGATATAGATACAAACGATATAGACACTCATTATGCAGTTAGGTTTCTCGATGCGTCATCGCCGGCCACTTCGGCCCGCGACGTTGCGCAGACGACGGAGCGAGATAGGACGATTAAAACCGTGCTTAGGTACATGCAACACGGGTGGCCGCGTAAATTAAAATGTAAATCTATTTTACCTTATTTTCACTGCAAGTCCGATTTACAATATGAGAATGGTTGTCTTTTTAGGGGACATAGGATTGTTATACCACTCGGGTTGAGAGATAGAATGTTACGCGAGCTTCATGATTCTCATTTAGGAATAACCAAAACTAAATGTAACGCTAGAAGTAGAATGTGGTGGCCCGGTATTGACCGGGACATCGAACGCTGGATCGGATCATGTGCGACGTGCGCAAGCGTGCGGGCCGCCCCGCCGCGCGACCCCCCGCGCCCTGGCCTCCCTCCACCGCGCCATGGCAACGAGTGCACATTGATTACATGACTGTAGGGCAGAGGGTATATCTGGTAATCGTCGACTCCTACAGTAAATGGATAGAATGTCTATACATGCATAACGGAACCTCATCTAATGCTTTAATAACAAAATTAAAAGGCGTTTTCTCTAATTTTGGAATACCAAATGTTTTAGTGTCCGACAACGATGTAAAAATTAATTCACTCGAGTTTCAGACATTTTGTTCATCGAATGGCATAAAATACATGACGTCACCCATTTACCATCCGCCAAGTAACGGTCAAGCTGAGAATTCAGTAAGAACATGTAAAAAAATGTTAAAATGTATATTAATTGACAATTTACCTTTGCACAAAGTTCACGACATGTTATTAGGGTACCTATTTAACTATAGAAATACCGTGCATTGTACCACGGGTGAAACGCCGGCAAAGTTAATGTTCGGCAGAAATTTGCGGTCGCGTCTCGATTTGATTTTACCCTTAAAAAATCATAATTCTAATTCACTTACGGCAGCCGGGAAAAGATCTTTTGAAATCGGCGATATCGTTTGGACCCGATGGTACAGTGCACGAAAAGAATCTTGGCAGTTAGGTAGAATAAAGGAAAAAATAGGAAATAAAATGTATAGAATTCATATTAGGGACATGGAGGTTTGGTGTATTAGACATGTGGATCAAATTATTAGATATACGGGTTCAGACAGTAGTCGCGACGATATTGTCGCTGCTGAGGAGACTCGTTGCCCCTCCACGTCGCCGGCTACTGTAAATGCACACTCTCCCGCGCAACAGCCTATGTTTCCGGGTATAAGTAATACGGAGCAAAGTATGGAGCAGGCTACGAATATGCAGACGGGTGAGCTGCAATCGCCCTCGAATACTGGAGCGCCGAATCTTGGTTCATCTGACCACGGTGAGGCAGAAGAAGTAAGTGACTGTGAGACTAGGGAGTATGAAAAGGACAACATTGCCTCCGTAGAAAGGCCTATGGCAGAAACGGAGGCTGTGCCGTCCACAATTGGCGATTCCCATGTACCGCCAACATTGCCACTTTTAGCCACACGCCCGAAACGTACAAGACCAAGGGTGGATTATAAAAAGTATTTTTAAGTAGCGATTGTTAATTATAGTTATGCAGAGATCAAGTTTGCTAATTATTGTTAATAGTTATTATTAGTTGTTAAGTTTATGTAAAAAAAAAAAAATTACTGTATTTAATTTAGAAACCGTGTTACCAGGTTCCAAAATTAAGTGGGGAGGAATGACATATACGTGTGCAGTACGGTCATCCAACCAGTAATAAACGAGTGTTTCAAGACAGCGGTCGTTTCATTGCATTCACAAACATATCAGCCAAACAACATTTTTATTTTTATTTTAACAAAACTACGTTATGGATTAAAAAACTGGTTTATGAGAACTTAGATATGATTATTTACTATGCCTTAAAATAATTCCATAAAATTATTCATAAGAATATTGTGGTGTCATCGAGAAGTGTAAATAATTAGAGTCTACTTTGCAAATTTTCTATCGAGAAAATTACACGTTAACGTGTTTTCCTTTTATGCAATCCAAGGTCATATAGCCAAAAATCATATACCAAAATGTTGGTTTGTAATCTATAAAACTTAAAAAAATATGTTAAATAGAAATACCACCAAATTTTCGAGGTATAGGTACCTTAATGATAATGATGAGTTTTAGTTGTCTTGAAGAGGTCTGTAATTCGTGTTCATTTTTTTGTTATGTTATGCGATTGCGATATCTTTGCCTGTTGTAAACTGATTTTGATAATTTTCTTTTATTTAATAGGTTATACTACTGGGGTTATATTTGTGTAGAAAATTCTACTTACTAGGGTGGCAAAATAGGAATGAAGTTTTTAATCTAATCATTAGATTTGCAACGAATAGTATATTTGGCCACACGCTAAATACCGAATATTGTGCGGACTTCCTGGCCGAATAGCCGAATATTAGGCAAAAGTATTCGGCCAGGAAGGAAGTAGTGTTTAACCTTCAGAGCGTCTATTTTCTGAAGCTGGGATGGTCTACGAGAAAAAAAAAGGACTAAACTTCTACCTGAAAATGATGAAAAACTAGTGTTTCTGCACCATTATCTTCCACTTTATTTACGATTATTCGAGCGCATAGACATTTATTTGATAGTTCTTTTTATAATATGTTAGTTGATTATGACTACTATAATAATTAAAAGGAAAAAAATGTAAAATAAATAAATATTTTCATTTTACCAATTATCTGACTGCAATAACTCTTACTTAAGTATTCGGTATTCGGATGAAAACTACCTAAGGAAAGTAGCCGAATAGGCCGAAATTTTCATGTGGTAGACCCTGCAGCAGCTATATATTTGTAGTACGAATGAGGTCGGTCGACCGGGGAAGGACCACGCCATCACAGAATACCAGCGTGAAAAAGTATGTGTCTCGTATGGTGAGTGTAGAGAACCGGAGACCCTTTTTACTGGAAACGCGGCATTTCACCTTAGCCCTCACGGCTGACAACGTATCTGCATTTTGATTCATAATCGAGGATAGACGTAGATGTTTATGGGCTACTTACCATCAGGTTGACTGTCTGCTCTTTTGCCACCCTTATTCTATTTAAAAAAAAAACCGAATATTCGTTGCAGGTATACTAATTATTTAGACGACATTGAGATTGTAATTAGTAAGATTTCTTGGGCCTCTTGGGCCTAGAAACTAAAAAGAATTAAAAAAAGGACATTCAGAAGACTTCGTAATAGGAAATTATTTTATTCTTTTTGGTTCTCTGAAATTGTCTTTAACTTTTTTGCTGAAGTATTTTATTTATAAATTATCATTAACAGTTATTTACATGAGATCCCTTGTCTTAAATTTATTAAATAAAATTGTTTATTGTAATTTTACGCGTCGTTTTACCATATACTATAGTTAGCAGCGTTAAAAGTGCGCGATATCTGGCACTGAAATCGCAATCGCCACGCTTGACAAGCAGATGCTTGTCAAGCGTGGCGATTAGCTACGTACTTGTAGTTTCCAATTATTTTACGAAAGATTCTGCTTCCCATCTCCTGGTTGCCTTCTCTGGCCTTTTACGGCACCGACAAGACGATATGAGGTATGGGTTTAAACACTATTCCTCAGTCAGCCTGTAAACATCCACTGCTGGGCGTTGGGATTATTAGATTGTTAAGAAGATTTGCGATAACCATCACACTTGAGAAGAAATTGCAGCAACACGTTTCACCTCTTTACTTTAAGAAAAGCCAGTGCTGATGAAGCTAACTGCTGACAGACCTATTAGAAGAAAGATCGTAGTACAAAAGTAAAGTTACAGCCTATATACGCCCCACTGCTGGGCACAGGCCTCATTTCATTTCTAAGAGGGTAATGGCCAAATATTCAAACGCTACTCAATTTTAAGATGTCATTAAGACTCTTGGTGTTACAGTCACTTTGGCTTAAAGTGACAGAGACAGCACATTTGAGTATTTGTGCATAATAGTAGTTACAAAGTATAAACTTTTTTTAATCGAGCAATGGTTACTTGCAGGAGTGGTCGGCAAACGTGGATATACGAATCGCGGCCATAGACAACGGGCTGGCCTTCCCCTTCAAGCACCCGGACTCTTGGCGAGCTTACCCTTACCACTGGGCCTGGTTGCCGCAAGCCAAACACCCTTTCAGCCACGAGACCAAGTTAGATGCTCTTCACTTAATAATAATAAGCTGACTGTACAGGAATCTTTATCTCGCAGACTCGCCTTTCTACACCTTTAGCTGTTTACACTAATGTTGCACCTCACAGTCGGTTTAGATTGTAGTGTGAAGTGCCCATATAGTAAGTAGCATGGCACCACCAGCCCACTTGTTGTTTACTTGGAGCCCATCTTCGGATATATTTTTATTATGTATGAAAGGAAAGGGTCTACAACGTACCACCACATAACAAATTATAGTAAAATTCCCCATGTGAATCTATTAAGTGGCTGGGCCCCAACAGAGCATAAAGTGGAGATACAAAATAATAATAATGTTACGAGCTTAGGGTTCGTGACAATAAAAACTGCCGATTGAATTACCAAAATTGACACTTTAATTACTGAACACCAACTAAAACATACAATAAACATAAAACAACATACTTAACACTTTAGTTCACTTTATTTCACTCCTAAAGCTTCGCTCGTATCGCCAATTCAATTCTGCCCCGGTCGCAGCCCTCAATAGTTTTATATAGGCCTTTCCCACCGAAACATCCAGAATATTCGAGCAAATACCGGCCCCCGTCTGACCAGGTGCAGAAAGTTCGAGGGTGGAGCTTTCTAGAAAGTTTTGTTCTTCCATTCAATACTAGATGGCGCTAGTGGGAGAGTTCTTACGTGGTTTTCTTACGTGGTAGAGCCATGCTGCAGTTATATTAGTAGTATAGTTGTAGCACGAATGGGTCGGCTCGACCGGGGAAGGACCACGCTCTCACAGAATACCAGCGTGAAATAGTAGCTTAATGCTGCTGTATTTCGTATGGTGAGTGTAGAGAACCGGAGACCCTTTTAACTGGAAACGAGGCATTCCATCTTAGTCCTCACGGGTGACAACGCATCTGCATTTTGAGTCGTAATCGAGGATAGATGTAGATGTCTATGGGCCACAGCAACCACTTACCATCAGGTGGACTGTGTGCTCGTTTGTCACCCTATCCTATAAAAAAAAAGTTCTAGTAATATCTTGTCGCTCCTATTTCTGCTGCTTGATACCAGATGGCGCTAATAATCAGCCACCACACGCCAGGCGCTAATTATAGCGCGCAACAATAATAATTGTAAAATAATTTTTAAGTTCCAAATATAAGTTAATCTAACAAAGAATCGGAGACCCTTTTTATTCAGGCTTTCCGTAAAGGGTGGCCCGTTATTTTTTTTAAAAGAATTTTATTGGTAACGAGACGTTTCATCTTAGTCCTCGGGACGGCCCTTTTTATTCAGGGAGTCCGTAAAGGGTGGCCTGTTCTTTTTCTAAAAAGAATTATATTGGTAACGAGACGTTTCATCTTAGTCCTCGGGACGGCCCTTTTTATTCAGGGAGTCCGTAAAGGGTGGCCTGTTCTTTTTCTAAAAAGAATTATATTGGTAACGAGACGTTTCATCTTAGTCCTCGGGACGGCCCTTTTTATTCAGGGAGTCCGTAAAGGGTGGCCTGTTCTTTTTCTAAAAAGAATTATATTGGTAACGAGACGTTTCATCTTAGTCCTCGGGACGGCCCTTTTTATTCAGGGAGTCCGTAAAGGGTGGCCTGTTCTTTTTCTAAAAAGAATTATATTGGTAACGAGACGTTTCATCTTAGTCCTCGGGACGGCCCTTTTTATTCAGGGAGTCCGTAAAGGGTGGCCTGTTCTTTTTCTAAAAAGAATTATATTGGTAACGAGACGTTTCATCTTAGTCCTCGGGGCGGCCCTTTTTATTCAGGGAGTCCGTAAAGGGTGGCCTGTTCTTTTTCTAAAAAGAATTATATTGGTAACGAGACGTTTCATCTTAGTCCTCGGGGCGGCCCTTTTTATTCAGGGAGTCCGTAAAGGGTGGCCTGTTCTTTTTCTAAAAAGAATTATATTGGTAACGAGACGTTTCATCTTAGTCCTCGGGACGGCCCTTTTTATTCAGGGAGTCCGTAAAGGGTGGCCTGTTCTTTTTCTAAAAAGAATTATATTGGTAACGAGACGTTTCATCTTAGTCCTCGGGACGGCCCTTTTTATTCAGGGAGTCCGTAAAGGGTGGCCTGTTCTTTTTCTAAAAAGAATTATATTGGTAACGAGACGTTTCATCTTAGTCCTCGGGACGGCCCTTTTTATTCAGGGAGTCCGTAAAGGGTGGCCTGTTCTTTTTCTAAAAAGAATTATATTGGTAACGAGACGTTTCATCTTAGTCCTCGGGACGGCCCTTTTTATTCAGGGAGTCCGTAAAGGGTGGCCTGTTCTTTTTCTAAAAAGAATTATATTGGTAACGAGACGTTTCATCTTAGTCCTCGGGACGGCCCTTTTTATTCAGGGAGTCCGTAAAGGGTGGCCTGTTCTTTTTCTAAAAAGAATTATATTGGTAACGAGACGTTTCATCTTAGTCCTCGGGACGGCCCTTTTTATTCAGGGAGTCCGTAAAGGGTGGCCTGTTCTTTTTCTAAAAAGAATTATATTGGTAACGAGACGTTTCATCTTAGTCCTCGGGACGGCCCTTTTTATTCAGGGAGTCCGTAAAGGGTGGCCTGTTCTTTTTCTAAAAAGAATTATATTGGTAACGAGACGTTTCATCTTAGTCCTCGGGACGGCCCTTTTTATTCAGGGAGTCCGTAAAGGGTGGCCTGTTCTTTTTCTAAAAAGAATTATATTGGTAACGAGACGTTTCATCTTAGTCCTCGGGACGGCCCTTTTTATTCAGGGAGTCCGTAAAGGGTGGCCTGTTCTTTTTCTAAAAAGAATTATATTGGTAACGAGACGTTTCATCTTAGTCCTCGGGGCGGCCCTTTTTATTCAGGGAGTCCGTAAAGGGTGGCCTGTTCTTTTTCTAAAAAGAATTATATTGGTAACGAGACGTTTCATCTTAGTCCTCGGGGCGGCCCTTTTTATTCAGGGAGTCCGTAAAGGGTGGCCTGTTCTTTTTCTAAAAAGAATTATATTGGTAACGAGACGTTTCATCTTAGTCCTCGGGACGGCCCTTTTTATTCAGGGAGTCCGTAAAGGGTGGCCTGTTCTTTTTCTAAAAAGAATTATATTGGTAACGAGACGTTTCATCTTAGTCCTCGGGACGGCCCTTTTTATTCAGGGAGTCCGTAAAGGGTGGCCTGTTCTTTTTCTAAAAAGAATTATATTGGTAACGAGACGTTTCATCTTAGTCCTCGGGACGGCCCTTTTTATTCAGGGAGTCCGTAAAGGGTGGCCTGTTCTTTTTCTAAAAAGAATTATATTGGTAACGAGACGTTTCATCTTAGTCCTCGGGACGGCCCTTTTTATTCAGGGAGTCCGTAAAGGGTGGCCTGTTCTTTTTCTAAAAAGAATTATATTGGTAACGAGACGTTTCATCTTAGTCCTCGGGACGGCCCTTTTTATTCAGGGAGTCCGTAAAGGGTGGCCTGTTCTTTTTCTAAAAAGAATTATATTGGTAACGAGACGTTTCATCTTAGTCCTCGGGACGGCAACGTATCTGCATTTTGATTCTTAATCAAAGATAATTATTGAAGTGAAAACTTCTTTAGCTGCGTTGGACACTTTTTCTGTAATGGGTAAAAATTGTTAAACTCGGGTCAGGACACGTGACCCTGATCGAAAATGCGTAAGATACGGCGTAGGAGGGGAAGTATCCCCCTCTCTTTCTACTGCGCGGCGGCCTGCTGTTTCGTTTAGGCGGCGCAGGGCGCTTGCGCGAATGTAATATAAATTGTCATGTTTGTGTACGATAGCGCAATAAATAAATATTGTATTCTACCACATAAATGATAGTACTTTTATACTGATAATTAAAACAATTCGTGCAAAATCGTTCCCTAACCATTCCAAAATATCAAAAATGCACAACGTTAATATTCAAGTTTTCACTTCTGCCGGCACTCCCGGTGCAACCCGTCGTTTTTTATTGTAGGTGTGTCTATGACTCATAAACAACTACAGCATCTATTTACCATCTCGTGAACTATCTCGGTTGTAACTCTTCTATAAAATAAAATGAACTAGCTTGGGAGCAGAAATTAGTAAAAGGATGGTACAAACCTACATAGTATCCAAGTTAGAAAACAAGCCCTTATTACCTCATGTACTATAATTCTTTGCATGATTTCGATCTTGACTATTTATAGAATAAGTTATATATAAATAATAGTTATGTTCTTTTTCTTCATCTGCCCGTAAATGTCTACTGCTGGACATAACTCTGTGTTCGGTGCTTGACCTAGATAAGATGATCACAAAATCTTTTTAACATATTCTATAGTCACTTTTGGGTGACCTAACCCATGGAATGTAATAGGGTTATAGATTCTACTACGCAGCCACCACACGTCAAGAAAAAGTATATTAAATAAGGTAATATAAATTATATTAGACTTAAGGCCCTCTTGTAGTATGATGAGTATCTATTTTCTTTTTATAGGATAGGATGACAAACGAGCACACAGTCCACCTGATGGTAAGTGGTTGCTGTGGCCCATAGACATCTCCACCTATCCTCGATTACGAATCAAAATGCAGATGCGTTGTCATCTGCGAGGACTTAGGTGGAATGCCTCATTTCCAGTGAAAAGGGTCTCCGGTCCTCTACACACACCGTATTAAACACAGCAGTATTAAGCTACTATTTGACGCTGGTGTTCTGTGAGAGCGTGGTCCTTCTCCGGTTGAGCCGACCCATTCGTGCTATAACTACACTACTAATATAACTGCAGCATGGCTCTACCACGTAAAAAATGTATGAAAGTGTTATCTCGCTTCCCATAACTGTCGAGTATATTAGTGCTGAAGCATGGAGAATTTTAGAATAAAGCCGTGAACTGTTTGACTTTCCTTGTTATTTTAATAACATATAGAAGAAAACAAATTTGTTAAATGTAATCAAAAACAATTTCTATGAGTTAAGTATAAAATTGGAATCACTGCCAGGTACAAATTTAAATAGCAACTAAGTTATCTTCATGATTTTTTTTTTATTAAGACAGTTATTATGATTCGTGTTTCTGTTTTCATACAACCTTTTCGTTATCTTCGATTTTAGTATCTCCCGAGTCCAGATCTTTTTCAACCACTACCTTAATAAAACTATCGTGTTATGTTGTTCCAGGGAGTTGGTCCTTCCACTGCTGTCAGACATGAATTTTGTGCAAGAACTCTGTGACGAATTACATGTTCTGTTCAAGGTGACTTTTTTTTGCAATTATTTATAATATTGAAGTGACTGAAGTGTAATGTTAATGCATAATAATGCTATGTCTAATTTGATCCTTGTTATGCAGAAATGTTTCAACCCACAAAACATTAAGTTGTTAAGAAAGATAAAAGCATGAAACCCTAATTGATCGTGTAATATACATCATTTTAAAGAAAACTAAATGTAGATTTTTGGATTTAATTGTTATTTTTCGGAAGTCTTTCGTATTTGGAAATGAATGAAAAAATAATGAAATTTAAATATAATTCGACAGCAAGACAAAGGGTTCGACAAGGGTCTGTTCGAGCGCCAGATGTCGGTGATGCGAGGCCAGGTGCTGAACCTCACGCAGGCGCTCAAGGACAACAAGAGCCCCGTGCAGCTCGTGCAGATGCCTGCCGTCATCGTTGAGAGGTCACTCATCCATTCACGCACTCATTCAGTCATTCATGCAATCACTCGTGCATTTGTTCTTTTACTTATAAAATCGTTCATTAATTACTTTCTATTTTGATGAATGGTGGCCTTTTAACCGCCACTATCACCGTTACCGTTACAGCTTATCCAAAGTGTCCTACTGAACATAGGCCTCCCCTATAGATTGCTTCTAGACGGTATATGGGGATATAATTACCACGCGTGACAGACGGGTTGGTAACCGTAGTTTTTTATTTCTTTTAATAATTATTATTAAGACGCTCCTGCCCATCATGTGGCTTGTTTCCCTTTGTCGCCTTACGACACGAGATATAAAATACGAGATCATCCTGCAATAAAGCTTCTATCAGACATGGTATTGTTACGAGGTTAAGGTTCGTGACAAAAACTGCCGAATGAATTACCAAAATTGACACTTTAATTACCGAACACCAATTAAAACTTAAATCACACTAATAATTAATCACACTTAACACTTTATTTCGCTTCGAAAGCTTCGCTCTTATCGCCAATTCAATACGGCCCAAACGGCTTTTTATAGGCTTTTTCCACCGAAACATCTAGAATGTTCCAGCAAATACCGGCCCCGACCGACTAGATGTAGAAAATTCGATTGTGTAATTTTTTAGAAAGCTTAGTTCTTCTATTCGTTACTAGTTGGCGCTAGTGGGAGAGTTCGAGAAAGATCTTGAAGCTCCTATTTCTGCTCCTTGATACTAGATAGCGCTAATAATTAAACGCTATATACCGCGCATAAATTATGGCGCGCAACAGTATGTTACTGGCAATTATAATCGCCAACTTTTGGCAGGCGTTTTGGCAATTGCCGTACAAAATGTATCTTTCAAAACTTAGCGTCTGGTTAAATAAAAGTAAGAAATGGTTATACTTTTATGAATCAATAGGCAAAAGATCTTCCAGACTTTTCCTTAAATCGCGTCTTACAACACAACGATTCGCTGACTAAATATCGATCCGTAAATTTTCTTATTTATATATTAGACAACATCATTAATAAATTATGATTTATGATATATTATAGTTTACATTTGTTATTTTTAGTAGTCTACCAAAACTTGGTAGAATTTTCGAATTTCTTAAATTACATTTTCATTACCTAAAAAGGGTTATTCTGTTTATCCACCCTATCTTTAGGGTTCACGCATTTACGAGTATCCACCCTAGGTGGATACTCGTAAATGCGTGTTCGTTAATCCACCCGGTATGGGGTGGATGAAGAACACAATCGGACTTCACTTTTATTTGTTCTTCCAACTTTTTACCCCAACCAGTTCAACATATATATATATATATATATATATATATATATATATATATATATATATATATATATATATATACTTTAATTATTAAATAATTTTTAATAACCACGAGCTTTATCAAAAAAACTTATTATATGTTACCGTTACCGTGACAGCCTATTAAAGTCCAGCATTACGTATTGCATTTAAATCAAATTAAACTTCCTCGTTTTAAATAATATAATTGCGTAATTTATAAATTGTGGAACATGCCCAGGCAAGAAGTACCAACACTACAACACTAATTTCATTATTGAGTGGCCTTATTTTAATATCTTGGATAAACTCGTCACTTTCAATGTATATTTACAATCGTTTTCAAAATTTCTTTGCAACCACAGATGTGTTAGCGAAGAACTGGGCGGTTTTTCTACAAGCTGGTTGGGCGGCGGGCCTAGGGGTTCCCGAGTTCGATTCCCAGGTCGAGCCTTGACCCTACTGTGCGAGATGTTATACTAGGTGGACTGTATACGCGGTTTGCTTCTCATGCTTCAACATGGCGGACGTGGCCCGCGACAACCTTGGACAATACACTCGCTCTTCCAAATCTATTGCTTGCCAAGTTTAGGATGGAATTCTACTTGAGGCAATAAGGAGAAACAAAATGGGGCGGGTTAGTTAATGAAAAAAAGGCTCAAGTTGCAAATAATTGGAGACATACTTACCGGGGTGTGATTCTGATGCTGCGGACGACGCTTCTGTTGCGGTGGTGTGTTGAAAATAGGAGCTGGCGCGACGTGAGGTGGTTTCTTCTGGGGCGCCCCAGAGATGCGATCCAGGCTAGCGGTGCGAAGCAAGAGCGGTGCGCGACTTCTGGGGCGTGACTGCCCAATTTGGTGCGGTTTAGACTAGCGGCGCGAGGCAAGAGAGGTACTCGAGGGCCGCGCGCGCTTTCCCACGAATTCACCTCGGTGGGGCGCGCGTTTCATTGGTCGAAAGAATCGCGTCACATTTTAGACCCCCACCCCTCTTTCCCTTTCAGTGTGTACAGAAGGGACATGAGGTTAAAGGAAGGACAAACACTTGGCAAATATACCCTCGAACAAAATTAAAATACACAAATTATTTCCGCGTAACCACAAGCATTTCAAAAACGTTACGATTGGGAGTTTGTCTTTAACTTCATTTTAAATTATTTTATGCCAAGATTCCAATGATTGTGGTAATCCTGTGAGGTACTCTTTTTATTTCAGCGTTGACCTTTCAAAAAAGATGTATGTATATATATTTCTAGGTAATGTCTACTAAGTGTCTTGAGCCTGTTTTTATTATGTTTCTAAATGACTGTACACAGTCGAGGGAGAAAATAGGAAGAAAATTATATATACCAATTCCGATTATCACCCCGTTTAGGGTGGATAAATGAACATGCGTTTCCGAGTATCCAACCCAGGGTGGATTGTTTAGGGATGATAAACGGAATAACCCTTTAAAATGTACAAATTAGATCTTTTTCTGACTACAGTAAACTGCTACTGATATTCACATATTTCAATTAACTTTAGTATTTTACTTTTATTTGTCTACTACCCTGAAGACTTTTCTTATTAAGAATAAAATTGTATGTTACTGCCACATCGTAACTACTGCCTCACATAATAACTTGAACTTCACAATGTCAATGTTTGTGAAACATACATGTGATCTTTGGACTTAAACTCGAGATTGTCTCTGATCTGAACCTTAAAATATCGTCCACCTCTTCAAATCGTTTACCACTATCACGACATACGCACGCACGATTAAATATATTATGTAATGTTATATAATATATAATTATGATATAATATGGCATATAAAAAACTTTATAAAACATTATCGTGTTTTTACATTTTAAGACGACCTTAAATTAAATATTTTATTTTAGGTTGCCATATAGTTTGCTATACAATACAGTGCAGTCTGTAAAGATGCTTAACGTCACTTCGTGTATAATAAAACGAAATGTTTAAGAAAACAAACCGTTTTTGAATATAGGATTTGGGTATAAGTAAAAATTTTAGCAAAACTGATAACATTTATTTCTTTACTTTCCAGGTCCAAAAATGGCACGACGTCGTCGCGTTTCTTCGATTCGTTCCAACAACGCTTCCAACACAAGTCGCCGTTCTTCTCGTGGTGGTGAACCGTATCTGACTTGTGGTAAGATTTGATTTCGAAAGCGTTATTAATGAGTAGCTTCTCGGTTTTCATTTTGAATGTAAAATTTGGATATCGATTTGTTTCTGTACCGGAATAAAATTCCTTCAGTTCTTCATTAGCACATTAAAATCCACTGCTGGACACAGGCAATACAAAAATTTGAACCCGGGACCATTCGAACAGCAATCGCGCTTACTACCACTAGACCATCGAGACATTCACTGTCACTAGCATGAAGGTTGGAGAACAGGAGAACGATCACCGTAGAAAATAGTGTCCCAGAAATATGGACATCATAAGTGAGGCGCTGCTAAGTTCGGTCAATAAAAGTCATTTTCAGTCTATTTTTCCGATCAGATGCTAAACCACTTGTACAGCCACGCAGAATAAAATATTTCTCTATTTTTTAATGTTTCTTTTTATCAAAAATTACAAAATTGCGGAGCATGAAAATTTTCTCACCAATGCCGCGGAGAAAATTTGTACATTATTCAACTAACTTCACCTACTTGTACGCATTAACAGCTACAGCTTCGCAGTCACTACTCACCGACGTCAGCGCCGCTATGTATTCTACAATTTTCAAGGACAGGCGGGCTATGCTTTTGTTGGCGACGCGCCTATAAGAATGTTTCAGTTTATTAAATCAACCGATGACGCATAGTCATGAAAAGCAAATTATCGAGCCACGACGCTCTGATAAGAAAATGCTTAGTTAAATCTTAAAGAAATGTCGAATTAATGATAAGAAGGTCTTGGGTTCGACTCCCAGGCCGGAGTAGTTTATTCGTTTTCCTAAGTAATATCGCTTAATAAATTCGTAAGGAATTTATGATATAAATTATATTACCGGATTTGTTCCCCGGTTGAAATCGTCTTTCCAACGATGTAAATTCAAAAAGAATATTAAAGTGAAGTTAAAGATCGGATTGGTTCCCCGGTCGAGATAATCACTCTGTGCATAGACAGAATTAAAGGAAATTAATTGCATAAGTATTGTCTTGTATAAGTTTGATACGTTTGTACGAAAACAAATGCCTATTTGTTATAATTGATTAATGAAAACATTCACTTGTATTGTTATCTGATAAGAAGCATGATAACAAGTAAGAATCTTATCAGAAATAGTTTCCTACTGTTTGAAAATTATGTAGAAACACTTGTCTATTTAATATTGTTAAAATTAAGTGTATTTCAGACTTTCATTTTTTCTGATAGTCGAGAGTCGTGCAAAGTTAGTTGTTCAAATAGTGTGAGTTCACGGAAGCACGCTGACCACGCCCTTAGGAGGCCGAATATGTAAAAATTTAAAATGTTTGAAATTTCAGCAATTTATGTAAAAATGACTTGTAAACTATTTCAGGTTGATTGTACGTGCTAAAAAGGTGAATTCTGTGTTATTTTTATGTGAAAATTCATGTGCATAAGTGAAATAATGATAGTTTTGTATAAGAAATTTAAAAGTGTTTTAAATAGTGAAATGAATAGAGAAAATGTAAATTAAACTATTGTATTAGTTAACTTATGTATAAATTCAAGTAGGAAACATTGTTTTAACTTTCTGTGTTAAATATTTAAGAAGTTTGCATTTTGGATTTGTGAGTAAAATAGGTGGTTTTCGTTTAATAAATAAAAGGTTTTTTGTAATATGAAGATATAATGCATATCATAGTGTAGATATTGTTTTGTACTACCTATATTGACAAATTGTATTTGAATATGACTTGAGTAAATAAAGAAATTAAGTGAAACGTGAGAGAGTAATAGTACAAATTCATGTAATTAAGTTGCGCAGGCACGCGAAATGCGCGGCTCACTTTCGCGTTTAGCTCTGGGGGTAGCTTAGTAAACGGGTTTTATTGCAATTCGTTCGGGGAAGAAGAAAATAGTTCGGGGAAGAAGATAATTCGGGAAAATAGTTCGGAAAAACAAGAAAATCCTTCGGGAAAAGTGAAAACCAGCAGTCAAGAAGAAGAGTATAGGGAAAAGTGATTACTCTCTCACGGAACGGTTTGAAGATAATTGCTGTTTCATTCCCAAGATCCCTTAAGTTATACAGTCCACATCGAAGAATTAAGGCGTCGGGACCGGGACGACTTCGGAAGACCCGTAATCCCCGTCTGAACCTACTTGCTGAAAAGGAAAGAGGTTATCGCCCTAGTGTGTTACTCCGTTGCGGAGATCACATACGTTGTTCCCGAACCCAACGTAGGCGCGATAGGAGGCTGGATCGAGAGAAGCCTCGATTCCTCCCTTCTGTTTCTTAGTATTATTTTCCGAATTCCGTTAGGTCCTTTTCAGCTTTAGTACGTAGTGATCGCTCTCCTGTATTGTGTGTAGTGATTGCTCTAACCTTCATGGTAACTAGTCTAACTGGCTTATAAATAGCTAAACATCAAGTATGTCATTTTACCAATTTAAATCGATAATTTTAATTTGATACAGCCGACAATGAGCCGATGATTTTAAGGAATGTGATATGATGAAAACACTGTTACACTATTCATCTTTTCATATTAACTTAATATTTTTTTTGTTTATTGCAGGCATCAAACAACGGTGATAGCTCCTAGTGACACTGAAGTATATATAGTAAAATAATTGTATGTATATGTGTATGTATGTACCAATTAGATTAGCGCTTTATCAAATTACATAATCACTGTCAAAGTGAGGTATAGTGTAATGTAAAAATAGAGACATCACCACACTTAGCAATCTGATATAATAATCTAAAATTGTAAAGCATTTTTGTATAAATGTATTTGATTAATAGTGGCAATAAATTGACAATACTTCGAAAGATCTTATCCAAATTAGTTTTACTAATATTTCGTGCCATATTTTCAAAATTTTGTGATCAAAATACGATTAAAAATAAGATAAGTTTAAATTACAAACTCAGTTATTTAAGTAGTAAAATCTAAGTTTGTTTATTTATTTAAAATGTTTATAAATGATACAATTTAGAGAAAAAAAAAACTTAGAATAACTCGAATGGTCAATTTGTTGCTATTATTACTAGTAACTGAAGAAAATCGAAGATATTTGCCTCGCAATAACACGTGTATTGTTTGTAAATTGATGTTTCTGTTTATACACTACACTGTGCCATTTTACTAATGTAGTAGGTAAATCTGTTGTCATCTTTGGACCGAGCCAGTCGAATTTGCTTCTCTGAGATGTTCCCCTTATTCATGTAAACATTCGAAAATGTGTTATAGGATATTTCGTTAAGGTCTAATATTGCTTGCCTTGTGTTAAGTATCCTATAGATTACGGCTTGTGATAAATGTTTCGACCAATCTAAAACAGACGAAAATATCTTATTCTAATAGCCATACGTAATTTATATTATAATTTATTATTTCCCTATTTATTAGATTAGACAATTATACAATAAAAAATATTATCAATGCTGTTGACTAAGCTATAAGTTTCTAATTCTAAAGTTCAATTTTTAATGTATTTTTTAAATAATAAATAACCTATACCCGTCTGTATGTTTAATAGAAATAGCTCTCAAAGAACTAAATTAGAGGATTGTCATTTTCAGCGAGTAAACTTTTCTTTATGTTGAAAATCCGTAATTGAATTAGCGATACCACTCCCCCACTTTGTGACTAATCCCGGTCACCGGCCTATGTATTTTATTTATTAAACTTTATTCTATTTTTTCTATTTTAATTTCTATTTGCGAGATTTTTTTATTTATTCTATTTTAATTTCTATTTGTAAGATTTTTGACGGTAATACAAGCATGAGATGAAGTGTCTTTACACCATGGGTAATGGGTATTCAGCCAATATAACCGCGTGCCTTAATAGATCTGGCAAGTCAGTCGCGAGTCTTAGGTAACCAAAATAAATGGGGTCCAGATGTGTGCGACTAGATCTTGGGACTACCTTCAAACATATCGCATAAGTCGCAATACTATAGCGAACATATTATTGTAAAGGACAATATGTCGCTATTTACCATGCATTTACAATTTTTTTAAATAATAAGTAAAATAATTTACAAAGAACTATAATTTAAAAAAATATATAACTGAAAAATAAAAATTTTTTCTTATTTTGTAATTCGAAATCTTGACATGTTTTCTCTTTTTTTATTCGCTTAGTTAAGCTAAATCTGATGTTAGGAAACTTATCTATTTAGCGGGACTAGACAACTCTGCAATTGCGAACGGTAATAGAAAAATATAAAAATTAATAGGAATTATATAATATGTCAACGTTGGGCCGCGTGTCTAATGTGGCTTGATATAGCTGACCACACTGGCTGATTATGCTATAAATACTAAATGAATTTTGTCTATTTTTATAGAATAAGGTGACAAACGAACACACAGTCCACCTGATGGTAAGTGGTTGCTGTGGCTCATAGACATATATATATATATATATATATATATATATATATATATATATATATATATATATATATATATATATATATATATAGATATTATAGGAAACACAGCAACGTCAAGCTGCTATTTTACGCTGGTATTCTGGTATTCAAGGTGAGGGCGTTGTCCTCCCCCGCTCGAGCCGACTCATCCGTGCTACAACTATACTATTATTAATATAGCTGCAGTATGGCTCTACCACGTGTAAATGTTCAATGTCACAGTTTCATTACAAAAGCGCGTTTACTTTAACATCACAATCCGGTCGTTAGAGAGTCTAGTTTTAACCTGGCGTGTCATGATGCTATTCTTGCGACTAGTTTACTCCGAACATCTAGATAGACTGATCTCATAACCAATGGGTGAGGTAACTAGTGGAGGAGATACACCGCTTCAATTCTAGACACACGAGATTTATCTTCATATTTATATGGAAAATCTGAATACAACCTTACCCAGGCAATACATGTTGGCCAAGCCTATGCCAACGCGAGCGTAGGCGAATTAATACAAGGCGAGTGCTACAATCTGCACATTGGGCAAGTTCGAAAGAGACCACGAGTTTTTATGGAGCAATCCAGATGTTAGCCGTAATTAGTTGTCAATAACAATTGGAACGATATGGACGACGTATTTTGATTTAATGAGTGCATATAATTATTATGTCGGTGTACTCCACAGTGAAGTTAAAAAACTTAAAGATGTCCTCGTTAGTATAGTGACATTGTCGAAATTATTTTAAAGTTGCAACTTAATTAAAACTGACCTTTAACTCTAGAACAATATCTCATCGGCACGGACGCCGAGCTGCAACTGACATGGGCGACCATCATGTGGACACGACTTGCCGAGTGCGGGCGAGCGCCTTTGATTTATACAGAAAAATCGACACTGCTTCGAAGTGGACGAGTCGTAGCGAGCGATCCCGAGTGGCGGCAAGGCACGCCTATACACGTTAGCACTCGCCTGCACTCGGTCAGCTAGGCGAGCGTCAACGAGCAATTGCGAGGCTGGACAAATGGGCTGTCTATAGGTTGGTGCTCGCTTCCGCTCGGACAACATGTTTAGCCAGCTTTAACTGAATTCATGTTGCAGACTGGTTCAATTAGTCTTATAAAATGTACAGTCACAGTTTTGAATAAAAAGTTGAATTCTGAGACTAACTAACAGTGTCTGTCCAGATTCAGGTTTCATTTAATTTCGTTAATATTATAATATGTCATTAATATTATTCATAAATTTCATTAATTCCTTTTGTAGTCAATATAATAAAATTCCGATTTTATTAATAAGGCTAGTGGTTAGGATGATACAAAAATGGATAGTTTGACCTTGAGTTACATAGTCATTTCGAATTACCTCAAACAATTATTTGTCAATTTTACGTCAATAATTTAAAGTGGGCTACATTAAAATTCTAATAATTTGAGGCTGTAAGTTGTACATTCCTTAACACTACAAATAAGAAAACGAATTAAAAAATGTTAAAAAAAACGATATACAGATTCGATGCGTCCTTCGAGCGAGTCAGTGTCTATCATTTTTTCTTCATATTTTGTTGAATTGTATAACAATGACTTAATACTGTCTCTAGGAATAGGAATCTTTAATTTTTATCATTTTAAACAAATTTCTAATACAAATCATTTATTACACAATAATATAAATAATTATTAAACTAATAGGTTGGGGAAAATTTTTTTTCGTATTTTATTTTTAAAAAAATGACATTTTCTTTCAAGGTTTACAGTACATTTAATTATAATATATATGTGCCATTTTGTTCGATAATTTGTTGCCATCTTGTAGGTAGTGACAATCCCCTTGCTGTAGAAATCTGGAGATTTATGATCAAAAAAATGTAACAAGTAGTTCTGACAGTCCTCCCTTGATGTTAATCTAACAGTACCTGAGGAATTCTAAAGAGAACGAAACAGGTGAAAATCTGAGAGTGCAAGGTCAGGACTATATAATGGATGCATTAGCACTTCCCAACCAAGCTCTTTCAATTTTTCCGGGTTTCTCTATAGTCTGAACCTTGCCTACCTTTTGACCCTGATCTTTTTTACACGTTCTTGTCTTGTCGTAGGTGGTCCACTTTTCATCACTAGTGAGCAATCTTTTCAAAAATAGTTCGGTTTCATTACGTTTCAAAATAGAATCGCAAATGAGTACACGATTCATTAGGTTTCTTTCAGTGAGCTTGTGTGGTACCCAAATATCGAGCTTTTTTGTACAGCTATTCCTTTTTAATGGGGCAAAACTGTTTGTCTATTCTCAACTCCTCGGCTATGTCGTAACTACTTATATCTTGCTCCACCATTTTTAAAAATGTCGTAGACTTTATCCGTATGGGGGCGACCAGAGCGAGCTGCATATTTGACATCGTAATTCCCGGACTGAAAACGCTTGAACTCTCAATGACACTGCATTTATAAATCCATAAACGAAATAATTTTTTTTCGCGGATTGTGTCATATTATTTCCTTTTTTTGTAATAAAACTTCAGAATGTATCGAATTTCTTCGTTAGTTTCACTCATTTTGGCGGACAGAAAAACAATTGAAAAAAGGCGGGAAAGTGATTTTATTTTTCTTTTTCTTAATGTTCTTTATGTATTGATATTAAAATCAACCAGACACAAACAGTACAACCAAAGGGATTTTTCTTCAATTTTATACAAATAAAATACGAAGAAGCTTATTCCCCGACCTATTATTATTTACTGTGATAGTTTATAAGATATCGCGTTATTCATGACCGTTTTATAAACAAATATTTACTAATAAAATGATCTATTTCAATAACCTACTCCGTAGAAGTAAGATCAATAATAAATAATTTAATATGTATCTTTTGATATTATGACACATCGATCGAATTAAAATTAAAATAAACATAATTATGTATTTAAAATGGTAGAATTATACATGGCAACTTTAAAAATATCATTGATATGTGTGATCTTCGAACTTCGAACTGCATTTTGAATTTTAAATAACCTCGTGAGGATGATTCGGATCTTAAGGAGTGGTTTTAAAACGTTTCCCAGATGCAAATGTTGTACAAATTATGGAACTAATTAATTTATTAAACAATTATTTTTCTCTGTATTGCATTGTAAAATGCTTCTGGCCTGAATCGTCCTAAAGTAAAATACGTTTGTCTCTATGCCTTTTCGAAAGATTTCATATTATAAGAGCTACATGAGATTTTCACAAATTATATGCCGTATGTATTTAAATTAGGTTTGAACTAACTTAGCTTTAATTATAATATCTCACAATTTTTTAATTTACAAATCAATAGAAAAGGCATCAAAAGTCGCGGTTGCACCTTGTTTAAATATAAAATATTCTTAAAGAAATGTTTTTACAATTTTTCTGTTGACTGCCATTCTTTGAAAGCATCTCAGATTAGCAATTCATTGTAAAGTTATGGATAAGTTCAGGCATAGAAATGCCAGTTGTTTGTATGGACCATTAATCTTTCAACACCAAACTGTACAGTATCAGTATATTACCGACAGAGGAACAACGACAGTTAATTGATTTGTTTACGTCACTGTTAAATTCATAGATGCCTCAGTTGCCTGTTTCGTTTTAATGTTTGTGCTTTGCACAATTTTGTTACCGACCAGGATTATCCACGGAATTTTTTAACCTCCGTAGAGTTGCTGAAAGAAATGTTTTAAAAGGATATTTGATATTATCGTTACAAAAATGGATATTTAGAAAATAATTCTACTTAAACAGATAAAATATTGAAAATCTGCATTTGCATTTAAATTTAAAAAAAAATTAATTTGCATATTTCATTATTATCTAACATACTGTATAAAACACAGCTGATACAAAATAATACAATAACGAAAAACGTAATCCATGTGAAACGTTATAACAATATGCAAATAACCTATGTACTACACCTATTAAGAATATATGTAATATAATAAATGCAATGTTTTAAAATTCGTTGCCTCCGCAGCGCAGTGTCTGAGCATTTGTTCTCGACGTTGCGGCTCGTGGTTATAATTCCGCTTGGAACAATTGTCTGTATAGTTTACAAATAATTGTTCCGATTTTGAATTGTTTTTCCATAACATACCCATAAAAACATTACGTATTATGTAAAACGCCTCTAATAGTAGAAGCGTTTCTTCTGTATCGACAGAAGAAACTCTTAGTGTGGGATTTTTTTGTTGTCTAGAGTAATATTCATTATTGACTAACGCTACAATTCATCTGAAAATATAGTATCATATTAATATCAAAAGTGTTTGAAAATCAAGTGTTTCGGACACGAAAGATGACATCTTTCTTTTTCATCTTTTTTTCTTAATTATTTGACAAGGCATCTATGGATTTGATTAAGCCACCGGTCTTATTCTACTATCCAGTTGGAAACATTTACAGTACAAAATGTACAATACATTTTAATACTTTCTTAAATAGCATCAAATGACATATTTTGTATTAGCCATTTAATACTCTAGATTCATAGTTTTTTACCCATTGTCCTAGGTAAGCGACGAATAGCGACATACCACGTGACAACGTAGGGCAACTGTAGATATATATATATATATATATATATATATATATATATATATATATATATATATATATATATATATATATATTATATAAGCGAAATGCCACTGACTCACTCACTCATCACGAGATCGCCAAAGTTATACACACGATTGACTTGAAATCTGGCTGCAGGGGTGGAATAGGGTTGTTACATTATTACATCTTGTGTTCAATATTCCTTTACTGGGTCTGATTGCGGTATGTTGTAGTTCCGTCGCTCACCTAGCACACCTTAGATTTCAAAAATTGCTGTATCAATATTTATAATTAGATAAATTTACTTAAATATAAATAAGATGTCTCTTCTTAACTACTTCAAACTAACAGCAGATGATGAGTTATAATTTGTACTATATTATTACATTATACTAATTAAAGAACATTCTCGATATTTTATGAAGGAAACAACTAAGTAGTTTCTTGAATTTACAAAGTATTCAATTTAATTGAACGGCTAAAGTTTATACCGTCACACTAACTTTTTCATTGAAAGCGAATTTATGCTATTTGTTTTTACTATATACCCTGAGTTCAGAAAACTGACGCTTTAAACTTAAAAACATTATGGTTACATGAATCAAATATTCTTAATGAACATTCATCAATAACGAATATTTAAAAATTATCTAGTAATATAGAGATTTTTGTTATTTAAGAATAATTGTTTTTGCTGACCCTATGTAAATAAAAAGGCGTTGCCCAAACGATTTATTAAAGTTTAATTTCCTTAAAACTTGTCAATATTGAATTTAAATCTACTAATGGCCACTCATACCCACTACTATATCGAGACCTGTAAGTTAAAATGCACTTCGTCTTTATGTAGTGTTTATGGCTCAGGACTAGTTTTTGTCAATGTATCTGACAAATCATTTTGAAAAGGTTATCTAGGCCATGTATTGTCCTAAGGGCGTGTCTGTCACAAACTGTAAAAGCTTCTTCAATAAATTCAAGTGCCTCACGCGTTTCATAAAATGACATTGATAAAATTTATAATCTCAGTTAAATAGTACAATCACTCTATTAGTTTTTTCTGGGTAAATTTGTACAAGGTAATATTAGTTCGTCGATACATTTTATAGCTAGTTATTTAAAAAAAAGTTATTATGATCAAGTAGAAACAATGTATAAGCTTATTTAAAACTGACAGAAAACATTTTAAGACCTAATATTAAGACAACAAGAAGAAAGAAATGCAACGTTGCTCTTTAATTAGTACCGTCAGAAAAATAGTCGTCTGTTAGTTTTAAATAATTTTAAAAATATAATATGTTATTACATTATTATATAATCGATGACTGTAGGCGTGTGCGTGCTGTGATGTGAGGGCAGGAGTTTTGGGAAGAAGATGATCGTTTGGTGCGTTGATCCATTTTTTTTAAATAAATTTAATTTGACATAGTTTACAAATCTGAAATTAACAACGCTTTTAACACATTATTTATAATAAAAGTTACTTGACTTTGTGTAAGTTTTTAATTGTTATATTTAAGGGAAAAAATTAGCAGCGCACTAAATGATGAGTTTGTTCCCAATAAACGAGTCATATTAAAGAATTCCATGTTTGTAAATAAATTTAACAGTTTTTGTTTAATGATTAATCGTGTTTATAATGAATTATTTAATTTTGAAAATATAATAATCATCATTGCATTTCACTGTGGCTGAATTATTTTATCATAAACTTTCATTGATTTTTTCATACTGTGTAATTGTACCATATTCTGCCGAGAGTCCCGTACCCGTACTGTAATTTCTCCGTATTATCTAAAATTTTATTTTGCATGCCAAAAACAATTGGTAACAAGCTATGCACTTACTATTTGGGCAATGGAAAAAATCATAAATTAAGGTTGGTGTCATATATTATTTCCAATAATACCTTATAATCTATTCGATCTGGATACGTAACTGAAGACAACACTACTTTCCTACCTTCATAATCATCGTTTTAGGTTATCTATTGCAGCCTGCGTACTGTTTTTACATGAATTAGATTGGAATAAAAATGAGACCAAACAACTGATGGCAAGTGAATACTGTAGCGCCTACATAGGTACCTACATTTATCCTCTAAGAATCAAATCGTAGGTGCGTTCTCACACAGGCTTCGTAAAAGATAACAGAGGGAAGCAGTATCATGGGGGGGAGGGATACTGCAGATTGTGAGGCAATCTATGGCGGCTATCCGTAGAATACTATAATACATACATAATAGAACGGGTGAGTGGGCGGAGCCCGTGTAGCCACTAAGATGTCAATTCACACCTATAAATGTCAACACAATCGTTTCCAATTTTCGTGTCAAGCGTAGCTGCATGCAAATTATTTAAAATGGCAAATTGTGCAATAACTATGTGTAAAAAGAACAGCGGGAAATGGAATTTAAATAAAGGATACATATCCTACAACTAGTACGTCGAAACTATTGATATATCATGGTCTGTGCCGTCGGCTTGACCTGTGAGATTACATCTTTCAATTTATCCCTTGATACATACGTGTCATCGCTCCCCGTGCCGTCTAGCCGCGCTCTATACTCGCTCCCCGTACCCTTCCAGGGGTGCGCGGGCGGCAAGAGCGCGGTGTTCGTCAGTACGCTTTCAATTGACCCGCGATGCACGCGTGTCACTTTGCTGCGCAAATTAACGACGAGTGTTCGTTCGAGATCATAATACTTATTAACTTTGTGATCGACAGTGTTGTGTTTGTTTACGGATTGACTTTATATCATGGTAAGTTAATCACATATTCGTAAGTGCTTGTAATATTTTATATACTTATGTTCATTTTTATTCTAGTTTTTATCTGATTAATATTGTATATGTCCTACACACAGACTATAAAATGCTTTTATATGATTTTAATAATCGTATTATTGTTTGACTCACTCTCCTCGTTCGTGGATTAAGGTATGTCATATACCAAATTCCTAATCTGCGTGCCACACAGCCCAGATTTGCGATCTGATTATCCTAATCAAGCGAATCCTACGATTTGATCTAGTAAGCTTGTGGATATAACCTTACAACCCGTAACTATTTAAGGCTCAAATATGTGAAACGTACGGGCCGAAACTACGAACCGTACGGGTCAAAATTACGAGCCGTACGGGTCATTCTGGTGGGCCGTACGGGTCAATCTGGTGGGCCGTACGGGCCGATTTCACGAGCCGTACGGGTCAAACTCACAGGCCACTCAGATCAATTCTGTGAGCCATGTGGGCCAAACTTGCGAGTCGTAAGGGTCAAACTTTTAAGCCGTACGAATTGATATTATAAACAAACTATACTTATTAAAACTTATTGAATTATATGACCAATTTCTATCTTATCACGAAGGCTTAAGCTAACGGAATAATATTCTAAAGTGTCGTTGTTTACTTGTTTTAGGCGGCATCCTCTGCAGAGATGCGCACGCTCGAGTCTCTACTCGGCTGGGAAGCAAATGACCCCGAGGATAATATTGTCACACCCACAACAAGCCTGAGCCTGTGCCCAGTAGTGGGGACATTTCTTTAAGGATAAGGAAATTTCCACCGCGCTGCTCCAAGACGTGGTGGCGAACTTCGCATATCTGAAATATTTTTTTTATTTCGGACATGCAGGTTTCCTTAGAAGATTTCTACAACAATTGTATCTGGAGGAAGGAATGTCTTCAGAATACTACTTTACATTTACATCTTATAAAAAAAACAAAGAGAAAGATGCAATACAGTAACAATACATAAGCAGTCACGCCTGTCACCCAGAGGGGTAGGCAGAGACTACAGACATCCATTTGGATCTTGTAACATAACGCTAATCAATAAACAAATGACTAATTTTGAAGAAAGAATTCCATGTTTTTAAAATAAAATTCATTTGAAATTAGAATTCTTAGCTAAACTAAAATTATTTTGATTTTAAATGGCCAGTGCTGCTGAACGGCATTTTCATAGATTTATTACGGCGGCTGTACACTAGACGAGAGCACTCGCCATGCCTCTCGCATGAGAAGCGCTTCACGAGTATGACCTTGTACATTCTCGTTTATTCAGTTACGGTGAGGAACGGCGAGGAGATGGACACATGATTTCGGACGGATTGATTTTCGTCTTTGTGGTAACGATGCGTGGGCTCCTACAAAATAGATTCACTTTGATAAATTCAAGAAAATTGAGTGCTCTCCTGGTTCCACGTGATAAGTTTGTGGTAGTAGGATAACCAAATGTACTGCGCGCGAAAACGTCTTACGGTAGACTGAATGCAGCGCGAGTGTACAGTGGCGCACTTGTGACTCGCGAGAGAAGGCGAGGTCCTTTGACTTGCGCACCAAAAATCGACACGAGCGCGAGATCACGCTAGGCGAGGCGAGGGAAGGCCAGGCTCAGCGAAAGTATCCTGTACACTCTTGTCCTCGCCTTGCCTCGTGGGCTCTCGTCGAGAGTGTACAGCCGCCATTATAAAGGATAAAATCGCATAGAAACCCGAATGTCTGAAAAGAGAGGAGATATGTGCCCAGCTGTGGGATGCTGATGCTCGTAAGGATTTATAACAATCATATCCTTCAAAATGTTCAGCTGAGTAGTAGATGTCCTAAAGACCGAATTTCGGTCACGATGGCCAGTCTCAACGTAGAACTAGCCATCTGCGCAGCACAGGATTGTAGTGTCCGAGTGTGTACGCAAATAGGAGCACTCTCTATTTCTTAACTCTCATAGTCCGATGGAACGGTAATCCGACACCACCAGAAAGAGATCAGGCGCAGGACCAACGGCTTTACGTGCTTTCCGAGGTACAGGGGTGAAAAACTCCGGGCTGCTACTGAGAATTTCTTGAGAGAAAACCCCAATAAATGATTTTGACCAGACCCGGGACATCAAGACCAGATGTCGTAGTTACGACCACCAGATCGACGAGACAGTCAACTTGTTAAATACGGTGAAACTGAACGGTCTGAAATGCAAACAACAAATGCAAATATACGCATGAGCAGACACTATCAGATTTGTTTTTATACATCACTGTACTATATTTGTTTTATATCTCATAATACTAACCTATATTAATGGCTTAAGTATATTGGGGGAAAGTTTTAAATTGCAAACTTGTTTCTTTTTCTTATGACCTCCCAATGCAATCTCTACTTAAACACTACGAAGGGCGTTCAATGTATTCTCGGTATTAGGGTGATTTGCTAATAATATGGGACGCTACCTGAGTGAATAAATATAAAATTTCGTCTTGATAACTTCATTACTTCTTTGCCCATCGCTATTTGTACGACCTCCAAGTCGTCAAAAATAGATTCATCCGCAAAGGCTCGGTGGTACCAGCCGGTGGCGGCCCTAGCAATCATCAGGCGTCTGACGCGGCCGTGTGTCGCTCAACACTGCAGGTCTACCAACAACAGCGGTCACGCCTGAAAACATCGCAGCTGTGCTTGATTATAGGGTCCCAAGCAGGTGGTAGTACCCAGCCTCCTTCTCTATTAAAATTAGGATGTTTTTTAATTTCAATAGTCTCACGTATAATCCTTGGTAGGAATCGCTGTTCTTTCGCGAGGATTTGTGGTCTATCAAATCTGATGTAATGGTTGGAGCCGTCTAGGATATGATCACAAACTGCAGACTTCCCGGAACGTTGAAAATCAGCTATATGTTCTTTTACGCGGGTTCTAATAGATCTTTTTGATTGTCCTATATAAAAGAGACCACATTCACAATCAAGCTTGTACACTCCTGCATCTTGTAGAGGATTACGACTTTTGACGGATGGTAGGAACTGACTAATCTTCTTCGGCGGCTTGTAGAATGTTCAAATAGAAGCTCGCTTCAAGATGTAGCCAATCTTGTCTGCGACACCTCTGACATATGGTAGTACAGCAGGCACACGCTCGACTGTGGCCGGCTTCACTCGTTCACTGTGACGTAGGCGCGGGACCCGAAGCTTGTTGTCGTTTAGAACTTGCTTAACGTGCTGAAGCACGGCGGCCAGGTATTTGCTGTCACCGATCCCTCGTGCTCTCTGAAACAAAGATTTGCCCACGATAGCTAACTGTGAAGGATGGTGGTGAGATTCACCGTTTAAATATCGATTTGTATGGGTCTGGGTCTGGGATTTCTGATGACTAACACATCTAGGAAAGAAAAGGATTTATTTGCCTCTAACTCCATGGTAAATTGAATTTTAGAGTTTATGGAATTAAGATGTTTTAAAAATGCAGTTACTTTGTCTGATGATAAAATTGTGAAAGTATCGTCTACGTACCGCTTGTAGATCCTTGGTGTAACAAGTGCAGTAAGGAGGGCTTTCTCCTGAAAGTCTTCCATGAATATATCGGCGACAATGGGAGATACAGGTGAGCCCATCGCAACACCATGTACTTGCTTGTAAAACTCTTCCTTCCACAATAGATAGCCAGATGTAAGGCAATGTCTGAGTAATACTGCATATTCTGCTGGCATGTTATTTTCCTCTAGTTTCCTAGTTATAATTGAGATGCAGTCTTCAACAGGTAGGCATGTAAATAGAGACTGAACATCATAACTGAGCATGGTTTCATTGTCAGTAAGACGTAGGTCTTTTATCTCACTGACAAAATGGTATGAATCCTTAGTGTGTGCTCTTGTGTGTCCTCTGAGTGGTTTCTCATTCGTTTATGATTTGGCGGCAAATTGAAACTTGTCTGTGTCACGTCAGCATGCATTTAACGCGAGAAAATTTTCATACAATGATTTTTATGACTTTCTATGTCATTTAAGTCAACAAGAAAGTCATGATAGACCTTTATTGGCCTTTCACGATGAAGCCCCATTTCGTGCCACTGTTTATAAATGGCTTTATGAGTTTAAGCGTGGTCGCACTAATCTTAAAAATGATCTGCGTGAGCGACGGCCTTCTACGGCGACGAATAATAATCAGTGTTATGCGGCGTTATCATACGCCGCACAGAGACTGACAAAAGAGTGACTTATCAGCAGATTTGGACTAGCTTAGACATCGGTATGACTCAAGTACACAAAATCATCCATGAACATTTAGCGGTCAGAAAGCTTTGTGCCCGGTGGATATCTCATAATTTGACAGAGGCCCAAAAACTCCGTCATTTTGATTAGTGTCGTGAAATGGTTCAAAGATTTAACGGAGGTGACTCAAATGCTGTGTTCGACATACTTACGGGTAGCGAAAGCTGGATTTATTGTTATGATCCTGAACAGCAGACTGTGTCTTAGCAGTCTGCTGTTTGGGTGTTTCCTTCCGAGGAGTTGCCAACTAAAGTGAAGAGAGGTCGAATGGTGGGGAAAAAATATGGTGGCCTCGTTCTTCGGAAGGACAGGTCATTACGCAACAAATGTTTTAGGAGATCGAAAAACAGTTACTGCAGAGTGGTACACTAACAATAATTGTTTGCCACTTGTCTTGGAAAAAGTTCGGGAGAAAAGACCTCGCATTAGGATTCTCCTTCACCACAACGCCTCGTCGCACACCGCCAAGCAAACAATCGACTACTTGGCTTAGCCCCGACCTCGCACCTTGCAATTTTTATTTATTTCGGAAAATATAAGAAAAACTTCGAGGAAAACGATTTATGGACGCCGAGGAAGCAATGGCTGCGTTTCAAAATGCCGTCGAAGAGACCCCTAAAGACGAGTGGGCAAGGTGTTTTTTCAGTGGTTCAATCGGATGCAGCGATGTGTTGATGTACATGGATACTATTTTAAAAAGATATAATAAAACTAGTTTGTTCAGTTTTTGATTTTCTAAGAACTTTCAGTGTCACCCCATACAAGAAACCTCAGGCTTAATTAAGTGAAGGTAACCTCGGGCGCATTTCTGCCGGTGATTGTGTGGTGAAAACATTTTTTCCATTTTGAAATGCGAACTTTTTATTTTACGATTAGGAAAAATATGAGAATTACGATTAAATATCTAATAAAAGGCGACCTCGCACCGATAGGAGAGTAAGATGGCCCCATTAGCGACTTGCAAGTAGATGGATAGGTGCTATGGTGAAGGGAAAATAATAAGATAAATACGCTATTATAATTTCTCATATTCATATTGTATTTAACACAAATTATAGAAATCACATTTAAAATGGTGAACAATAAATAATTCTAACATATAATATTAGCTATGTGCAAAATATTTTATCTACTGAGTACATGCAGTCCTTTACATATAGAGGAAACACGGGTTATACAAAACACGTCAATCGATTTTTTGGAATGGAAAACAAATTCAAATTTCGTGTTAAAAATAGTATTAAAAATTAAAGATCCATTTATAAATTAACAACAATAACAACATAATTACAATTATTTTTGGAATACATATAGTCGAACTATGGTACGATTTAATTTTTATATTAAAATATTATTCTATTTTTTATACATAGATTGTTTGTTTTCAGGCCATTAAAAGTAGATGAGTTTTTTTTTACTGATGACCCATGATTCTTTTAATACGTATTTATTAACAATTGAGTGATTTAGCAATGTATAAGCCTATTTTAGACAAAACATCAATATATTGTCATCGAGCACAAAAATACCTAAATATCGACAGAAAGTCGAGGTTTTTAAAATAAAATATACCTACGGTACAAATAGACTAGATATTAAACTTTTATAACATTGCTTCCGCAATATATTTTATTAAGGACCATAGATAAGAGTGTATATTGAGGACCACATTAATAAAAATATCATATAAAACTCATTCTTTCAAAATCTTTTATTGTTTCAAATAATGCTAGCTTTAGAGATGGGCAGCCCTGAATGGATACGAATCTGCAGAAACTGATTATTTTTGCCTTTTTCGAGTTATTTTATATTATTGGTTAAAATCTTTTATTACAGATTTTTTAAAAATATAGAACTTAATATACTTCTCCATATTATTATCGTACTTTACATACTCAAAAAAAAACACTTAATCATAATCATATCATATTATCAATAAGACATTTTTTTTTTCAATAAAAAGAACAAATAGATTTTAATTTAACAAAATTAACTAGAACACATTCATTCAAGCATTAACATTTTGACAGGCCTGTTGGTCTAGTGGTTAGTGACCCCGACTGCTATGCCGGGGGTCGTGGGTTCGATTCCCACCCAGGACAAATGTTTGTGTGATGAGCACGATCATTTGTTCTGTGTCTGGGTGTAATTTATATATAACATTTATGTATTTAGAAATATATAAGTATGTTTATCAGTTGTCTAGTACCCATAACACAAGCTCTGCTTAGCTTGGTACTAGATGGCGTTGTGTGATGGTTGTGGAATATTATTAATTATATTATTATTATTATTATTCTTGTTGACTTAAATGACTTTCGATGTCATTTAATTTTCATAAAATTTAATGTACGGGGATTCCGTAAGTGTGAGGCCGACCAGTTCGTTACGTTTCGGAATTCCGTATGTGGCGAGCCTTAAGGCTCTACCTATAGAGCAACACAGGCCACCGGCGGACCGGAGGGGCGTAGCCTAGTGTTTTTCTCAGATACTGAATTACTGAACTACCAGTCATTTTTTGCGGTGGAAATTTACGCACACAAAAACAATCGTCACGCACACAAATAATAATTAAAACAATAAACTAACAAACTCACACACACACACACACACACACATTTCATCACAGATACATTATAAAAGTATCGCCCGGTGACAGTGACAACTTCGATACAGACTCGGATCAGTCGCTCGACCGATTTGCGTATACTATGAGAACAAGCGGCCTGTGTTGGCAACCAAATCCGAAACAGCACGACCGTTATTATTGTAATTTTTAAGTTTAAAAAGAAGTAAATAGCAATAATGTATTAAAAATTACTTATTTAAGAAATATTTTTCTCCATTTTCTTGTAAATTTCACGTGGAAGATTTCTTTTTGTGGTATTAGACTGAATAATTTTGAATTTTTGTAGGTTTGTTTCACAGCCTCGCAACTAGAATTTTTTTATAGGATAAGGGTGACAAACGAGCACACAGTCCACCTGATGGTAAGTGGATGCTGTGCCCCATAGACATCTACATTTCACCTGGATTAAGAATCTAAATGCAGATGCGTTGTCACCCTTGTGGACTAAGATAGAATACCTCGATTCCAGTAAAACGTGTCTACGGTTCTCTACACTCACCATACGAAACACAGCAGCATTAAGCTGCTATTTTACGCTATTATTCCGTGAGAGCGTGGTCCTTCCCCGGTCGAGCCAACCTATTCATGCTACAACCGTAATAGTTGCAGCGTAATTCAACCACGATTAAAATTTAGTCCAGCGAACAGGGCGGCTGCAAATAGTTTTATAATAGGCATGACCGCGTGGACTTATACTTTGACAGATAGCGTATGGCTAATCCCCTCCTATCCGCCGGTAGCCGTGTTGCTCTATGAGCTCTAACTAAGCTAATAAAGTGGTTACACTTCATAACAGCGTCAACAAATATGCGTACATTAATAACACAATGTTTCAGTCTTAATTAAGGGTTAGAAAAAAGAAATATTACAAAACAGTAGTATGTATACTCTTGTTAGTTATTACGAATTTATGCAAAACAAAACCCTTCTGGTTTTATTACATTATAATGTGGAAAATATCGGTTATGCAAATAACTTTTAGGGCGCTTCCATTTCGTGTCAAAAGTAACTCAAAGTTACCGCGTACATATCTTATGGTGGTTGCAATGCAGCATGGAAATCAAAGTGAATCAAGACATAACCTTACTAATCCCACTCCCTATAATTAATCAACCCGTGGGTGTTGTAAGACGCGGCAGAGGGTATGGATTTTTATTTTTGAAATTTTTTATAACCCGGTTTTTGTTACAATCATTGTGGCATTATAAATGGTAACTATATGCTGTTTAGTAATTAATTTCAAAATGTACAGTTGCCTCACAGTTAATACTCGACATTTCTCATACAATCCTTTAGTGAGAAATCTATATCGCCTAAAGGTCATGACTTTTAAAAGGGTAATGTTTGTGCCTTTTCTAGGCGGATTAGAAAGGTTTTACAGGCTCCTCCCCAGACGTTTATATTGTACCCTATTATAGACTGAACTACTGACTGAAGAGTAAATCAGCAGCGTATCTTAACTTTTTAAACACCCAAATAAGTTTTTTAGTACGTTCAGTTGTAAGATCTGTATGTGAGCACCAGTTAAGTTTGTTAAGGTTTGTAAGGAGGATCGATAACTTCGTCGCCTCACAATTTAAAACTTTATTTGCGGAAGGTATCCACAAATTACCTTAAAGACGAAGTAGGTGAACTTTAATCCAAATCCTTATGTCCTAAAATTTATTTGTACACCCTACATTTTCATTATTACTATTTATTCTTAATTATACGACAGTAGCTTAAAGGTAAACTTGAATTTAATCGCTTTATACGCGCCGAACCAACCGACCGACATTTTAGAATTCTTCAAATTAAATGTTAGTGCACGCCAAATGCGGCAAATCACCGAAAAATTCGGAAGGTAATCAAATCTCGCACGAATTCTGATGACGTAATAATTTTTCCAATTGCGTTACACGTGAGCAAAACGCGTATCACTAATACCTCCCGAAACCTGAATGTATCAACGCCAAAGCGCGCTTAAACTGCAACTGAAAGTATGTATCACTGGCAACACGTACTGGTTCCATGAACCCCCTGATGCATTGCAAACCAGTTCAAGGAACTGCTGAAAAATTATTGCCATGCCTGATGCCACTTTCACCTTTTTTCCGATAGGAAAAAAGGTGAAAGTGGCATCGCATATTTGCAAGCGCTGTGTTAGATGACTCCCCACTAGATAGAGAGTAACAACCTGGTGAAATACACAGGCAGTAATTGGATGCAGGCGGCTCAGGACTGCACTGTGTGACAATCTATCGGGAAGGGATATATTCCTGCTGCATATCTTTTTAACAAAGCATATGCACAAGTCGCAAAATATAAGATAAAATCGATTCCGAGCCCCGAGAATGTACTCATTAAACCAAATTTTTTTTACCGAACTTCCGACTTTTTTACCGACTTCTTGGCAGTATCACTGATGGGTCAAGGCAAGGCACTGTAAACGAAAATTTTGGAGTTCTTATGATATTATTGTGAATCAAACCATGAACTTAAATATTCTGTACCTGGTCCCTCAAATGAGTTGCGGTGCCTTGATACACCTGTTTGGTCCATCCGACTAGGCAATTTCGTCAAACAAAAATGTGCCTTTTGCTGCTATAATAACAACCCCAACAAACAAGTCAAAGGGAAGAAAACAACATATAACCTATAAAATAACATTAAAAACAACTTTGTTGAAGTTTTTTATAAGAAAAAGAAAGCAAAATAAAAATAAAATTATAAAACTAAAAATCACTAGTTAAGTGATAAGAATTCGAAAGGAAAATCTTAGAAACAATGTTCTGCAACACAGTTCTTCATATAGTTGCACCAACCGACTTCAACCACAAGTGGATGAAGGAATTTTGACAAAAATACGAAAGGACCTTTAAATGAAACTAGTTTTTACGGATTTTATCGCATGCATTAACTTATTTTATATTCCCGAAGTTTCGAGCACTTTACAGTTCCCGGCGATTGAGTTATTCGACGTCCCAATGCCATAGTTGACCTGGCTAGCTCCAGATTAAAATTATTAATTTTTATTCCTATTTACGCAGAAAGCACCCATCCAAAAATATTAGCGATAATAGGTAATAACCTATATTTCTATCTGTTTGGCAATAGCCAAACAGATGATGAAAGTAATCTTGTAAATCAATACAATTTTAAAGTAACAACCGACTAAGAACTCAAAATAATATAATCATCGAAATCGGGTGACGTGGTAAATAATTATTCATCTCCACTTGTCGTGCAAATGCCTTTGAAAATTGAAAAGTTTGATTATTTTCTCCTGGACCCTATCATCAGATCTTGACCAAATTAAACGAAACAACCTCTGGGGTATTCCCAAACTACAGTAACAGTATCTAACGACAGGTAAGTCTAAATACAGGTATCTAAAGACAAAACAATCATTAGAATCGGACAACGTAGTAAAGAATTATCGCTGAACTTAGATAAATTAATATTCCGACGAATTTAGATCCTACTACTTTTTTAAGTCGATTCCAAACAAATAATCAAATTTCACACGGTCAATACGATTACCATGAGAAATATGTTATCATGAGGTATTTACTTATAAGTGTTTGTTTTAGATTTTAAACTTTGTTATATGCATAGAATTACCTTTTTATGTACTGGTGTAAAACTGGTGTAAACAACTGTTGGTGAATTAATAAATGAATAAATAAAAATTATCGCATGAATAAAATTCTATCAACATTTTTTTGCCGCGGTCGATTCGTTCGTCGCTGGTCGGTGGTCGCAAATGTACGAGGTGGAAAGGTAAGAAATTTCATTGATTGCGACTTGTTAGATGCGTACTAGTCTACAAGTGCGTATTCATCTTCAAGCGTGTCAACCACAACGCCGATACGATAACATATCTGTATCCAAGCGCCTATTTTTCAATATCGCTCTCTACGAAATTCAATGAACTTAACACACACAGTGCACATTACTTATATTTTATCGTAAATTATCTGTAAGCACCGACATATATCGAAAGATAGTTACAATATTATCAGCTTATACAAATATATCTGCAGATAAAATATGGTATAGGATTTTAACTGCAGATAAATACAGGATGGTCGCTGAAAAAATGCGATTAAATTCGCCTCGGTCCTTTTTAAGCTTTATATGACGTTGCTAATGCGCATCAAACCTAAATTCTGAATCCCATTCTGACGTGCTGTCTAGAGCAAATCTAGATGCAATATACGCCAACTCATTGTAGGTTACACTCTGTATAAAGCTGGCTTTCCACTATGGGATAAATATTATATCCCGAAATAGAAATTACATCCCGCGATTGCCCTTCACGCTGTGAGATATATCTTTCAACCAGTGTGCGTTCGTCATTGGACGATCTGAAGACGTCGCAGAGTCTCGGAAGGGTGTGCGGGGTACAGGAGGTAAAATATAATATGAAAAAAAAATATTTATAGTTTGGGATGTAATAAATATTATATCTCAGTGGAAACGGTTCCATTTAAAAGTACTGTGAGCAATATTAATTTATATCTCGAGATGTAATATAAATTATATTATATCCCATAGTGGAAAGTGGGCTTAAACAATCCGCTCTAAAAAGACATCCAGTAAGTCGAAGGATGTGTATTGAATATATTATTTCGTATATTATCGTAAATGCGAAGTGTGTGATACTTTCAATAATAAAGTTTTTATACGCAGATAAAATATTATCGTATCTGCGCAAAATGTGACTCGCTTATGGTTTAATATATGGAGCGCAAACTCAAGGTTGTGAGTTTCAATTTGTCATTCGGTTACTGTCTGAACTACTCTTAACAAGCATCTTAAAGCCGATTTACACTTCGACAAGTACAGTAGCGAGTCATTGTAAAAGTAATTTGCGAACCTGGCGAGTTAAATAAAAAATCTCGTTCGAACGGTAATTAGTTAAGTAACAAATTAACTATTAAGTTTTTCGGCGAGGTAAGTTCGAAGTGTTGCCTTCCTGCGCGACTCCCGCCACGCCACCTGCAACTAAACTCACCGCTCGTGTGAGCTCACTCGCACAAGGGAGTTTAGTCCAGTGCATAATTTGACAGGGCGCAACGAGTTCGCGTTCGACTCTCAAAATATAAAATTATACTTTTTTTAAACTAAGCTCGCAACGAAGACATTTGAACGCTACTGCCCACTTAACCGTTTACTGTCAACTGCCCTGTAACTAAACTCGATACTGTACTTGTCGAAGTGTAAATCGGCCCTTAATCTTAGTAACCAGAAAAATAAATAGGTAATGTGTTTATTAAATGGTTGCATTGCTAGTATTTAAAAAAAGTACATCACAATATTAATATAGGTAACTAAAATTATTATGGTAATGGTAATTTTGCATCTACGTATTTTTTAAAGAAATTACTACAAAGTGAATGAACTGGAATCAAAAAGTTTCAAATCTAATTAAAATAACAATTTATTTTAATTTTTAAAGCGAACATATTTTTTTTAATTACTAAGGCATTTTTAATAAATTAATTAAGCGTGTTCTTCATCGACTCATATTCATAATTTATCTGTGCATATGCATGCCATGCTGATATTTTACAAAAGCGATGGCCGCGAGTTCCTTGCAGAACTCTTCTAAAACGATCAGGCTCTCCACCAGCTGGTTATGTTCACCTCTGAAAAACAAATGGCAAAATTATAACAGACGGGTCTTATTCATTATTACCTTTAAGACAAAACGTTTAATACTAAATGTACCTAAATTACTCTTACTGGCGACGGTAAATCATGTGGATTCCGGTTTTTCGATCAGTCGGTTACACCTTCCGGGTTAAGGATATTTTACTATAATCTTGTCCTACTCTTTTCTTTGATATCTATCAGATAGGTGTAGATTACAAACCAAACCCAGGTTATGGGTAGCAACTGAGTAAAAATTGACAAGCATTCACCTAACATCTAAGTTAAAACTTTTCCTTATAGGGCACACCTACGTCCAGCCAGTAGTAGGACAATGTAAAGTTGAATTTGAAACCAAGTAAGACTGTTCCAGTGTCATATCACCAATGAGTTACATCAATTTAGTAATGATGATAGAACTATTAGTAATTGTTATAATGTCATCCAGACCGAATTTCGGCCATGGCGGCCTGCCTCAACGAAGGCTAGCCATCCGCGCAGGACAGGATTATAGTGCCCAAGTGTATGCGCAAGCACAGGTGCACTCTCTATTCCCTCATTCTCGTAATCCGATGGGACGGTAAACTGACACGACCGGAGAGAGATCAGGCGCAGGACCAACGGCTTTACGTGCTTTCCGAGGCACGGGGGTGAGACAACGCCAATTTCCTGACTCCGGGCAGCTACTGAGAATTTCTTGACAGAAAACTCACCCGACCCGGGATTCGAAGGCAGGACCTCACGATCAGCAGTGGCACTACTATAACCACTAGACCAGCAGTAACAAAAAATGCGGTTAACTTTCCGCCCATCAGGCAAGCTATAGGGGAGGCCTATGTTCAGGAGTAGACTTTTTATAGGCATCTTTTATTCAATAAAGGTGGCAAACGTGCACACAGTCCACCTGGTCGTAAATGGATGCTGTGGACCATAAATATCTACATTTATCCTCGATTAAGAATCAAAATGCAGATACGTTGCCACCCCTGAGGACTAAGATGAAATGCCTCATTTCCAGTAAAAAGAGTCTCTGGATCTCTACACTCATCATAGGAAACACAGCGACATCAAGCTACTATTTTACATTGTTATGCCGTAAGAGCGTGGTCCTACCCCGGTCGAGACGACCCATTCGTGCCTCAACCATTATATAGCTACAGCATGGCTCTACCACGTAGGCTATAACGTTACCTCAATAACGGTAATAGAACTAAGTAAGTAACTTTTAAACTTTGAACTTACCTCCCAACCGTTAATTACCTTTTTAACTAATTAAGGCCTTGTAATGATAACGGTATTTATATATATATATAATAGTCAAGTGGATGTCTTAAGGGGCGACAGACAAAATCAAGAAAAAAAACTACGGTTGTTTTCCCTCCCGCCAAGCGTGGCAATTGTTCTAAATATTGGGAATTTATAAGTATAAAATTTTATAGGTGGTAGAGCCATGCTGCAGTTATATTAGTAGTATTGTTGGCGACGCGCCTATAAGAATGTTTCAGTTTATTAAATCAACCGATGACGCATAGTTATAAAAAGCAAATTATCGAGCCACGACGCTCTGATAAGAAAATGCTTAGTTAAATCTTAAAGAAATGTCGAATTAATGATAAGAAGGTCTTGGGTTCGACTCCCAGGCCAGACTAGTTTGTTCGTTTTCCTAAGTAATATCGCTTAATAAATTCATAAGGAATTTAAGATATAAATTATGTTACCGGATTTGTTCCCCGGTTGAAATCATCTTTCTAACGATGTAAATTCAAAGGAATATTAAAGTGAAGTTAGAGATCGGATTGGTTCCCCGGTCGAGATGATCACTCTGTGCATAAACAGAATTAACGGAAGTTAATTGCATAAGTATTGTCTTGTATAAGTATGATATGTTTGTACGAAAACAAATGCCTATTTGTTATGATTGATTAATGAAAACATTCACTTGTATTGTTATCTGATAAGAAGCATGATAACGAATAAGAGTCTTATCAGAAATAGTTTCCTACTGTTTGAAAATTATGTAGAAGCACTCGTTTATTTAATATTGTTAAAATTAAGTGTATTTCAGACTTTCATTTTTCTGATAGTCGAGAGCCGTGCAAAGTTAGTTGTTCAAATAGTGTGAGTTCACGGAAGCACGCTGGCCACGCCCTTAGGAGGCCGAATATGTAAAAATGTAAAATGTTTGTAATTTCAGCAATTTATGTAAAAATGACTTGTAAAACATTTCAGGTTGATTGTACGTGCTAAAAAGGTGAATTCTGTGTTATTTTATGTGAAAATTCCTGTGCATAAGTGAAATAATGATAGTTTTATATAAGAAATTTAAAAGTGTTTTAAATAGTGAAATAAATAGAGAAAATGTAAATTAAACTATTGTATTAGTTAACATATGTATAAATTCAAGTGGGAAACATTGTTTTAACTTTCTGTGTTAAATATTTAAGAAGTTTGGATTTTGGATTTGTGAGTAAAGTAGGCATATTTTGTTTTATAAATTAAAGGATTTTTGTAATACGGAAAAATAATGTATATCATGGTGTAGATATTGTTTTGTGCTATCTAAATAGATAACTTGTATTTATGTGTGATTTATGTGAATAAAGAAATTAAGTGAAACGTGAGAGAGTAATAGTACAAATTCATGTTGTTAAGTTGCGCAGGCACGCGAATGGCGCGGCTCACTTTCGCGTATAGCTCTGGGGGTAGCTTAGTGAACGGGTTTTATTGCAATTCGTTCGGGGAAGAAAATAGTTCGGGGTAATAGTTCGGAAAAACAAGAAAATCCTTCGGGAAAAGTGAAAACCAGCAGTCAAGAAGAAAAGTATAGGGAAAAGTGATTACTCTCTCACGGAACGGTTTGAAGATAATTGCTGTTTCATTCCCAAGATCCCTTAAGTTATACAGTCCACATCGAAGAATTAAGGCGTCGGGACCGGGACGACTTCGGAAGACCCGTAATCCCCGTCTGAACCTACTTGCTGAAAAGGAACGAGGTTATCGCCCTAGTGTGTTACTCCGTTGCGGAGATCACATACGTTGTTCCCGAACCCAACGTAGGCGTTGCAGGAGGCCGGATCGAGAGAAGCCTCGATTCCTCCCTTCTGTTTCTTAGTTTCCGTCCGTTGTGTCCTTTTCAATTGGTCCTTGCGAGCCGAATTCCTTTTCAATTGGTCCTTCGCAGCCGGATCAGGAGGACCTTCCGGATTCCTTTTCAATTGGACCTTCGGAGCCGGATTAAAGACCACCCGAACCCCGCCAGCTGGATCAAGGAACCAGCTGTGGACTGCTGGTTGTGGAAAAAAGAAGACCTTCGGAGCCGAGTGAAGATCAGCAACCGAAGGAAGCCGGAGGTTTGAGCTGAAGCAATAGGACCAAAGGCCAGAAGACCAGGACGTGAGCGCTGAAGGACGGGACCTGGAACTACCGGAAGAAAGAAAACCGGGATTGCGGCCGGGGGCGTGTGCTCGCATGGGGCACGTATCGCAGCCGGGCGCAGGTGTCTTGTGAAGGCACTCATCGTGGCCAAGCAGGGCTTGGCATTTTTCCTGTCGGACGACCGTGTCTGGCATTTTCCTGTCGGGCAAGCGTGCTCGGCATTTCCTGTCGGACGACCGTGTCCGGCATTTTCCTGTCGGATCATCAGGGTGCTGGACGAAGCATCCACCGCTGCTGCTGCCGGGCGAGGGTGCGCGTGGGCACCTGACTGCATCGCGGCCGGAGGAGGGCGCTTGGACGAGGCGTCACCAGCAACTGGGCGGCGAGCACAGCATACATCCCGACCACCTAACGGTGCCAAACGGTTGGGCTCTGGCACAACACCTTCGGGTGGAGCAGTTCTCTCGAGCGAGACTGCGCTTGCACTACCGCTCGACTGTTTCGTCATATTCCTTGGCGGGACAGTTCCTAAACCTTTCCTCCATTCCATTCCTGCACGACTCCATCCCTGGACGGCTCACCTCGGTAGGCCCCGTCCAGGATTGATAGGGCTGATAGGGCTGTTAGGGTGGTAGTAGGGTTGTAGGTTGGGAGATAAAGGGGGGGGGGAGGGGTAGTGGTGTTAGGTTGGGGTGTAGAAGGGTTGTAGGTAAGGGGTTGTAGGGACCGTAGGGACAGTTAGGGACCGTAGGCCAACAATCACCTTCCTGCAAGATGAAGAAGGCACAAGACCAGACAGGGAGAAGCGAAGGGAGCAGGACAAGGACAGAGCTCTCAAGAAAAGCTAAAGAAGCGGAACCATCTGGAGCGACCACAGCTACTGCGTCAAATGGAGCAACTCCTTCAAGTGGAGCCACCACCGACACGTCCACATGCACGTGGGACACAGGGACGTCCGTGGCAACGACAAGCAACAGGACGAACACCAGTGGTACGCAGGCCAGTACCGCACAACAATCCGTTATATCCAGGAGTGAAACGGTGGTCGAAAAAGTAGGTCAAAGGACCGAAGAAGCGGCATCGTCAAGGACAGTAATCGGGCACACTAGTGATAAAGGGTCACAAAGAGGTAGTAGGTCATCGCGATCGGCGAGGCTGAAAGCCGAATTAGAGGCGCGGATTAAATTCGAACGCTCAGAGCTCGAACGAGCACAGGCAGCTGCTGCCTTGGCCAAGTCTCAATTGGAGTTGGCACGACTCAACCGAGAAGAGGAGATCGACTCGAGTGAGGATGATGAAGAGCGGAATACTCAGGTGGAACCTTTCGTAAGGAGTTGGGTTCAGCAGACCATAATGAGCGCGCCGGTTAGTGTAGCACAACCCGATGTTACTGATAAGGAAGCGTGTAAAGGATCACGCCGCAAAGGGGCGGAGATCGAGCGCAACCAAGGAAATGCACAGAAAACACACGCGAGTGAGGTGTCAGAATTGACCGAAGCGATTGTGAGTGCAATAAAAATAGCTGGTAAAGATAAGTCTTCCCAGCTTCATTTCCTCCAGGAATTACCGGTGTTCGATGGAGACCCGGGTGAATGGATAATTTTCAAAACGGTGTTTGAAGACACGAGAAGCCAATTTTCAGGGGTGCAAAATGTCGCACGCCTTAGGAGGGCATTAAAGGGCACCGCTAAGGAAGCGGTTAAGTCGTTGTTGTTTACTTTGTGTGAACCGGAAGAAATAATGAACGCTCTCGAAAGAAGATTCGGTAGGGTTGAGATGCTCATTCTAGCCGAAATCGAGAATGTAAAGCGTATGCCAAGATTGGCAGAAGATTGCCGGAATATAGGATCTTTTGCAAGTCGTATTACGAACGTGGTTGCCACGATACAAGCGTTGAATCAACCACAGTATTTGTACTCACCGGAGTTAGTGAGCCGCATAGTGGAGAAGCTCGGAACTATGATTAAATTTAAATGGTTTGAATATCGAGCTCAGTATCCTTTGGAGCCAGAGTTACAGAAGATGGCCAAGTTTTTAAATTTATTGAGTGAACAATTTGGAGCGTCCTTAAACAATGAAAATGCGCCTGAAAAAAGGAAGCGTCCTGAATTCAGGAAGCAAACTGTACACACTGCAAAGGGAGGTGTACGCAGATGTGCCGTGAGCGAGCGCTATATGCGCCGAAGTAAGTCGAGCGAGCGTCTAGAACGCCGAAATAGTAAAGGGCACAACCGACAGGTGGTTATGACAACCCAGGATAAGCCTGTAAGTCGGGTAACACATAAGTGTGTTATATGCAACAAGGAACACTCTATAGTGAGTTGTTACAAGTTTAAGGACATGAATATTCACGAGAAATGGGAAGCGGTCAAAAAGGCGAAAGTATGTTTCCAATGTTTGTCACCTAACCATAGGAGGTTAGAGTGCAAAGCGAAAAAATGTGGTGTAGAGGGATGTAGAATGTCACATCATCGAATGCTACACCGATACCCCAAAGAAAAAACCTCGCCACAAGGGGACGAGGGGGGTAAGGATGCTCAGATTACAACTGTTAGTACAGTGAATGCACTGGCATGTGCATACTTAAAGATTATACCGGTCGAGTTGTATGGACCTAGTGGAAAGGTCAAGACAACAGCTCTTCTGGATGAGGGATCGACCATGACACTCATAGAGGAGTGTATGGCTCAGAAATTAGCGCCTCGCGGACGTAAAGAGGGATTACGTATCGAAGCCGTGGGAGGTAAGCGAATTAACGACGACAGTTCGTATCGCTTAAACATTAAGATAAAAGGCATTTACTCGAGCGACTCAGAAGAGATAAGTGTACAAACAATTAAGTCACTTAACCTTTCTCCGCAGTCGGTAAGCCGAGAATTATTGCAACGGTGTTCTCATTTGACACCGATTAAGGATGAGTTGATGTATGAGAGGTCCAAACCTACCATATTAATTGGTCAGGACAATTGGCATCTCATAGTTACTCGTGAATTAATTTCAGGAGGTAAGAACCTACCTGTAGCATCGCTCACCAAACTTGGATGGGTTTTACATGGTCACATATCGGGTGGTATTAAACCGATCAAGATCGTTAACCACATTTCCACCAAGAAGGAGGAAGATATGGATAAATTGATCAAGGATTATTTTAGTTTGGAATCTCTGGGAGTGTCGGCTAGAAAGCCCGTGAACGACCCAGAAGAACGAGCCTTAAGTATTTTGAACAAAACGGTACGTCGTATACCTAATAATAGGTACGAGACTGCTTTGTTATGGCGCACAGACAATGAGTGCATGGAGTCGAAAAGAGCGCAGGTTGAAAGTCGCCTGTTAAAATCGCCAAAGGGCGTAAATGCGTTAAGAAAGCAAGAACCGTTAAGTCTACCCGACTACGGACGATTTAGCAGCTTTAAGAAATTCCTTGGGGCAACTGCACGCACCTTGCAAGCGGTAGAAAAATTCAAGAGTTTAAGAAAGTCGGTTAAAGGACCCGACGACGCAGCCGAAAAGTCGGTTATGTGTTCCAACAAAGTTTTAGCAAAGTCGGTTAAAGGACCCGATGGCGCGTTGGACATAGCGCTCTTGAAAAAAGCGGAATTATTAATTTGGAAGTTCGTTCAAGACGAGTGTTTTTATTCGGAAATAAAGTGCTTGAAAGCAGGCAAAAGTGTTGAAAGAAGTTCACGCTTAAGTAAATTATCTATGGAAATAGGAGAAGATAACTTACTCCGTTTAAATGGACGTTTACCTTTCAAGTCTAATTTGACCGAGGAAAGTAGAAAACCTGTCATATTGGACGGTAAACACGAAATCGTTAAAATGATGATTAGAGAAGTTCATCATCATTTTGGACATGCCAATCACCAGACGGTGATGAATGAGGTGAACCAGAAATTTTATGTCTTGAACTTACGTAATGTAGTACGTAGTGTGTCACATCATTGCCAGTGGTGCAGGACATACAGATCCAAACCGCAGAACGTGCCACAAGGAAATATTCCTCTGGAGAGAATAGCTCATCATGAACCACCTTTTACATGCTCAGCTGTGGATTATTTCGGTCCTATGAGTGTAACTATAGGAAGGCGACACGAAAAACGTTGGGGTGTTTTATTCACGTGTCTGACTACCAGAGCAGTACATCTGGAATTAGCAGCCTCATTGACACCAGCGTCAATGATAATGGCGTTGAGGCGATTTATCGCCAGAAGAGGAAAACCGGCCGTTATATACAGCGATAACGGGACAAATTTCAAAGCTGCGAATAAGGAATTATTGAAAGCATGCGAAGAATGCCATGAGGGCATGAAAAATGAGTCATTTAAGAAATATATTAAATGGAAATTTATACCTCCGGGAGCACCGCACATGGGTGGCGCCTGGGAGAGGTTAGTAAGGTCGATTAAAATTGCGTTGACCGCTACGCTCCGAGAAAAGAGCCCACGAGAGGAGGTTCTACATACGTTACTTTTAGAAGCAGAGCACACAGTGAATTCCAGGCCTCTGGTAACATTCAGTATGGATAGTCCTGAAGAGGGTTTGACACCCAATCATTTTCTTCTGGGACGCTCATGTGGTGATCGACCACCTGGATTATTTCTAGAGCGGCATCTGACGGGTCAACTCAATTGGAAAGCTGCACAGAGGTTAGCCGACCATTTTTGGACAAGGTGGCTGAAGGAATACATGCCTACCTTAATACCGCGAACAGGTAATAACGGAAAGTTCATGGATCCTAAAGAAGGCGATATTGTTTTGATAATAGATCATTCGTTGCCACGAAATACGTGGCCGAAAGGCAAAATTAGTAGAACGTTACCGGGACCAGACGGTCACACCAGAGTGGTTGACGTCATTACTAGCACAGGTATCTTGAGGAGACCTACATCCAGAATAATAGTCCTGGTACCCGCGACGCCTCCCAAATGATGGTGCTAACGCACGGGGGGGAGATTGTTGGCGACGCGCCTATAAGAATGTTTCAGTTTATTAAATCAACCGATGACGCATAGTTATAAAAAGCAAATTATCGAGCCACGACGCTCTGATAAGAAAATGCTTAGTTAAATCTTAAAGAAATGTCGAATTAATGATAAGAAGGTCTTGGGTTCGACTCCCAGGCCAGACTAGTTTGTTCGTTTTCCTAAGTAATATCGCTTAATAAATTCATAAGGAATTTAAGATATAAATTATGTTACCGGATTTGTTCCCCGGTTGAAATCATCTTTCTAACGATGTAAATTCAAAGGAATATTAAAGTGAAGTTAGAGATCGGATTGGTTCCCCGGTCGAGATGATCACTCTGTGCATAAACAGAATTAACGGAAGTTAATTGCATAAGTATTGTCTTGTATAAGTATGATATGTTTGTACGAAAACAAATGCCTATTTGTTATGATTGATTAATGAAAACATTCACTTGTATTGTTATCTGATAAGAAGCATGATAACGAATAAGAGTCTTATCAGAAATAGTTTCCTACTGTTTGAAAATTATGTAGAAGCACTCGTTTATTTAATATTGTTAAAATTAAGTGTATTTCAGACTTTCATTTTTCTGATAGTCGAGAGCCGTGCAAAGTTAGTTGTTCAAATAGTGTGAGTTCACCACGGAAGCACGCTGGCCACGCCCTTAGGAGGCCGAATATGTAAAAATGTAAAATGTTTGTAATTTCAGCAATTTATGTAAAAATGACTTGTAAAACATTTCAGGTTGATTGTACGTGCTAAAAAGGTGAATTCTGTGTTATTTTATGTGAAAATTCCTGTGCATAAGTGAAATAATGATAGTTTTGTATAAGAAATTTAAAAGTGTTTTAAATAGTGAAATAAATAGAGAAAATGTAAATTAAACTATTGTATTAGTTAACATATGTATAAATTCAAGTGGGAAACATTGTTTTAACTTTCTGTGTTAAATATTTAAGAAGTTTGGATTTTGGATTTGTGAGTAAAGTAGGCATATTTTGTTTTATAAATTAAAGGATTTTTGTAATACGGAAAAATAATGTATATCATGGTGTAGATATTGTTTTGTGCTATCTAAATAGATAACTTGTATTTATGTGTGATTTATGTGAATAAAGAAATTAAGTGAAACGTGAGAGAGTAATAGTACAAATTCATGTTGTTAAGTTGCGCAGGCACGCGAATGGCGCGGCTCACTTTCGCGTATAGCTCTGGGGGTAGCTTAGTGAACGGGTTTTATTGCAATTCGTTCGGGGAAGAAAATAGTTCGGGGTAATAGTTCGGAAAAACAAGAAAATCCTTCGGGAAAAGTGAAAACCAGCAGTCAAGAAGAAAAGTATAGGGAAAAGTGATTACTCTCTCACGGAACGGTTTGAAGATAATTGCTGTTTCATTCCCAAGATCCCTTAAGTTATACAGTCCACATCGAAGAATTAAGGCGTCGGGACCGGGACGACTTCGGAAGACCCGTAATCCCCGTCTGAACCTACTTGCTGAAAAGGAACGAGGTTATCGCCCTAGTGTGTTACTCCGTTGCGGAGATCACATACGTTGTTCCCGAACCCAACGTAGGCGTTGCAGGAGGCCGGATCGAGAGAAGCCTCGATTCCTCCCTTCTGTTTCTTAATCGAAAGTCGAGTTCCGTTTGGTTCCTTTTCAAGTATAGTTGTAGCACGAATGGGTCGGCTCGACCGGGGAAGGACCACGCTCTCACAGAATACCAGCGTGAAATAGTAGCTTAATGCTGCTGTGTTTCGTTTGGCGAGTGTAGAGAACCGGAGACCGTTGTTACTGGAAACGAGGCATTCCATCTCAGTCCTCACGGGTGACAACGCAACTGCGTTTTAATTCGTAATCGAGGACAGATGTAGATGTCTATGGGCCGCAGCAACCACTTACCATCAGGTGGACAGTGTGCTCATTTGTAACCCTTATTCTATTTTAAAAAAAAGTTAAGTGGTGGACTTTGTCTGGCTGTAATTGTGACACTGTTGATGAAAACGTACCTTTCGTCATAACTGGGGTCCTCACTCATCAGCTGAAGCCTAGTGCTCTCAATCACACTTTTATAATTCTTTATCCTCGGTATTTCCATCGTCAGCCTCCTCGCGACGTCTTGAAGTATTTTAAAAAGTGTCGGTGTCTTTTTAGACGTTGGCAACATGGGATTTAAAAGATATTCGTGTAGATACGGATGTGGGATCAAAGCCAACTTGGAGATTATAGCCGTAAGGTGCAAATTTACTTGATAGGGCTGATGGGGCATATTCGAGAGCAACTTGAACAGCATTCTAAAGAAGGGACCTTCGTCGAACTCTTCTTCCGCGGCTGTGGTATTTATATCCCGAGTTCGTAAGACTAGTTTCTGCGAGAAATGATTGCTATCATCCATTGAGCAATGGTCTTTGATCCAGGTATCCTTATGACCCATTATCTGATGCGAAGGTTGAAACTCCTCGTCCAAGTGTATATCTGCTTCAGGTCTACTGTCGTAGCTATGCGTGGAGCTTGCAGTATTGTCGCCGCAGTTCTGTTCAGATGGCCAGCTAAAGTGTGATGTAACATCTAGCCAGAGCTAGAAATAAAAATACTGAGTGAAGACAAAAGTTAATTACTTTATCTAGTGTGATTGTGTTATGTGTGGTAGTGTATATTTGCAATCATGATTGTTGACCATGAAGTCCTGCGTTCGAATCCCGGTTTGCCAGTTATCAGTGGATGTTTGTGTAAAGAAGTTCGCAGTAGCAGTCGGTATCAAGAAGTTTTTTGTTTTAAAAGAATATGAGTGACAAACGATCACACATACCACCTGATTGTAAGTGGATGCTGTGATCCATAACATGCAACATGCTGACTCGCAGATTCGCCAAGTCCTCTAGACAGGTTAAAATAATGCTGTTCCCTACACTTCGCTTTCCGGTACAAGGCTGCTACTAAAGAACCTTTCTTCCCATTCGTTGTCGGTTCTGTCAAACTTTTTATACGTGTAGCATGTGGGTTGGGTACATGCAGCGGACGTATAGTGCACTGCGCGTGCAATATAACAATGCGTTTAGGATTTTGATGGGACTAGCTCGTCGCTGTAGTGCATCTGCTATGTTCGCGGAGGCACGTATCGATGACTTTTACGCTATAGTGCGAAAGAGATGCGCCTCGCTTCTCTTTCGTATTATTAGAGACTCTTCTAATAGCATCTTAACCGCCTTAGCCGATAGGTGGGACTCTCCGCTTTTAAGACACTGGATCCGCATTCACATGCATAAGAATTAAAATGTAAATTTAAGTAATTATAATAAAATGTATTTTTTTAATATAAGTAAGTTTTAGTAATTATTGATATTGTTGTTAAAATGTATGATTTTTTTCTTTTCTTAGATTTTTAAGCAATTTAACAAACAACGATTTTATAATAATGTTATGTTACTAACCAATTTATGGACTCTTGTCTGAAATAAAGATTATTATTATTATTATTATAACCATCTAAATCTATCCTCGATCAAGGATCAAAATGCAGATGCGTTGTCACCCGTGAGGACTAAGATGGAATGCCTCATTTCCAGTAAAAAAGGTCTCCGGTTCTCTACACTAACCATACGAAACACAGCATCATTTAACTGCTATTTTACGTTGGTATTCTATAAGTTGGCGGTGTTTCATCCCCTTGCCTCGGAAACCACGTAAAGCCTGTGATCTCTCCGGTGATGTCGGATAATGGTCTCATTGAATAATGAGAATGAGGGAATAGAGAGTGCAAATCCTGTTTACGTTGAGACTGGCCGTCGTGACCGAAATTCGATCTGGAGGACAACTATAGTCCAAATCCTAGTACAGATTTCGCTCTTTCACAATGGTCAAATATTACAATAACTATATCATACAGATACAATAAACTAAGCAGTTTTAATTTAATGTAAGTACCATTTTGATTGAAAATAAACGATTACTATACTTAGTTCATGTTTGCTTTTTGGTGGCAGCGTACGAAAATCATAACCCCAGTTCATCCTGGGTGTCGCAAGAGATGTTTATGAGAAATGGTGGTAAAACCATTTTACAGAAAACAAGCGTAAATTAGTAGATTAAGGTTGTTCCGTATGGTGAGTGTAGAGGACCGGAGACCCATTTTACCGGAAACGACACATTCCATCTTAGTCCTCAGGGGTGACAAAGCATCTAAATTTTGATTCTTAATCAAAGATAAATGACAGGTTGTCTGTGTGCTCGTTAGTCACTTACATTCTATAAAAATCTCATTTACGCCAGACGTGAAACTAGGGGTCGCAAACCGGGATCCCGAATCTCGAAAATACCGGGATACCGGACTGAAACGAAAGCTTTAATATTCCGGAATTGAGAGAACGGAAACCGGTATTTACAGACTTTTCGGTATTTCATTATAAATCTTTGTTAAATAATATTATGTCAAAACATTTAAATAGCCCACGCTTTTCGTGTGGTGGATGCTATGGCGACGCGGCTCGACTATGCAACGCAAATCACGCGACTACACTCTGGAGTGAGTGAGAGAGAGTACTTACTAACGAGTCCCGAGCCGACGACAAATCCGCCAGCTCGCCTATACAACTAATGACGGTGCCAATGTAATGATCGCATTTGGAAGAGAAGCAGCACTTTTCCACCAGCGATGCCTTGCTCATGGTATAAAGTTAGCGATATTAGACGTGCTCTATAAAAAAGAAAACAGTTCCCAAACTCAACTAAGAGAACTGAAAGATCACGATTCTGATGACTTTGCTTTGGAATGATATGGGGAAGATTACTATGACGAGGGAATGGCTGGGTGTTACCATCTTGTTGGGATCCTATAAATTATAATATTAAATCCCAAAACAAGCATACAATTGCTAGACTTCAAGATACGCCCATCCTGCGTACATCGGACCAAAAACTAATAATTGTTAACTGAAAGTAGCCGTGTTAAACTATGATACTGCGACGGGAATATAAAATAGGTTAAAATACGCAATAAAATTCGTAAAATTTAGTTTATTTAAACTTCTTCAATTCATTTAAAAGTAAATTTATAACATTCTTTGCTATCGAATTTAACCTATGAACCAGATTATCTTCTTCTCTAGAGATATCGCTTTTGGAACCGGTGGTAGATTTTAACGTTCATAGAAGTTTTAGATGATCGTAAACTGAATAATATATATGTGACTTTTTCTAACTACACCATAGAGCAAAGAAAGCTCTTACTCGATTTCCATGAAAAAAAGTGAAGAAAAAAAAGATAAATCGCCCAAGAGCATTTTATGTTTTATTAAAGCTGAGGATAATGAAGAAGTTTATAAGAACACGAAGAAGTTACTTAGCAGGAGTATTTTATGTTATTGTTAAGGTTGATTACTGGAGGTTTCTTATGTTTAAATAGTTTAAAATAACTTAGCAGCAGTGAGTTATTTATTAAACTTTAAATAAATGATTGATTTTTTTTTAATAAATGTGATTTTCTTATCATATCACACTTCTATTGATTGGCTGGTGACAATTCCCTTATGAAAATTACGGTTACATTACATATTTTTAAAAAATTTTCTCACTATGTAAAAAAAATGAAAATACCGAAATCTCGGTATTCATTAAAAACTAATACCGAAAACACCGGTTTTTGAAAAGAGGTCCGGTATTGCGACCCCTGCGTGAAACCTAAATTTGCACATTTGACAGTATCCATATCGGCGACGGGCAGCAAAGACAATGTTGCGAGAAACCCGGTACTGCGAATAATGCGTCTTTAAATATGAGATTAAGATAAATTCATCATACAGTGGGAAAAGCTCATATATGTAAGTCTATATAACAGGTTGATCTATTATAACAGGTTGATAAAGTCAAAATTAGATTAGGGTGGACTTTGTAGTGACGGTGTATGTATATCCACCAGCCCATTTTGTCCCGTGGGTGTCGTAAAATACGATAGAGGGAAACTGAAGCAGCAAGCAGCAGCATCTTCATAACTCGAAATTATTTAAAAAGAACTGTATTTGCCAACTCGCCTGTCAAACGTGGCAACTATGGAAAATCCGTTCTATGGGGTAAATTATCGCAGGCTTTTATAGCTTTCGAAAGTAGATGCTAGGAACATACGACGTTATTGATAAAATCGACCTCAAAATAAGTAATGCTTAAAGTTATCTCTTTTTATTGAATGATAATAAAAAGAGACAATAGGTGAGTCTAGACATATAAATAAAATTTAATTATCTGTATGTAATATATTCAATTGTGGAATTTTATAGGCTTTATAGCCTGGAAGGATGGAAGGTTTTTTCAAATCTTCCCTATACGGGAGAAGTTCATATTCAGCAGAATACTTTTATGGCTTGACAAAGAGGAACATCCAACGTATCGTTCAACAATCATTACAGCCCTTCACAAGACCATGGCTTAACGTAGGCCTCCCCCAGGGAAGCCACAATGCACGGTCCTGAGCCACCTGCATCCATTACCTTTCTGCATGTCTTACTTTTTACCATTGCGTTACTCCGTCTAATAGAGGGCTGCCCTACGCTTCGCTTTCCGGTACGAGGCTGCTACTAGAGAACCTTTCTTCCCATTCGTTGTCAGTTCTTCAGTCGCTATACGGCCAGACTAGGGTTGCCAGATGGTCGGGATTCATCAGGATTCTCCCGACATTATAAATGATCTAAAAACTCCCGACAAAACTCAAAATCTCCAGACATACAGCTTTACTTCACTTCACAGCTGCCTTTGATTTAATAAAAGCTGAGTTAGTAATTAGGCTGGACTTTGAATAAATTGTTTAAATTTTAAATCTGTTCTGATATTTATACTTAAAGGTTTCAAATTTGTGGACGCAATAAAGTTCAATAGCAAATACATGTGGCAAACTAAAAATTAAGTATACTTAAATTTATTGTGTCAACCAATGTTAAGACTTTTGTAGCATATTAATTTAAAAAATAACAACACAACAACAACCTCAAAATTTCGACATTTTCAAATTTTCTCCAGATATTTCGGTCTTTCGATCTGGCATTCTTAGTCCAGACCCAAATTCGAAAACTATTAATTCGTGTAATTTAATTTACGCTTCAGCCGAGAATCGAGCCCAGTTCCCAGAGCCAGGTTGCCTACTCAGGTCGGTATTTACCTGATAGTGACGTTGCGCGTCGTGTATATAGTGCTCGTAGTCCGAACCCACCGGATCCGAGAGTACGGCACGCGGCAGCAGTAGGAGAAAACTGAAAAAGGTTGGGGAAATGAAACCAGCGAGTCTCTCAAACACTTTAATAAAAGGCAATAGTATATACAAACAACATTCACTTTTAGTAAAACTTAAAAATAGTTCTAAAATAAGAAATGTAAATTTGAGCCATCGATAAATCCAAAATCATATTAAACAAATTCAATTTTCTAGTCTTTAAACCTGGGCGGATTTACGTTTTATGTTTTATGCCTTTATCCATTTGAGTAGTTTACAAATTAATTAATAAATTACTACAAAATAAAATATATATTTAAAAATCGGATTTTGCTACTTTTAGTAGGTAGTGTTAGAGTGAACGAGAATGCGGAAGCTTTATACAAGCGTCTCCCACACACACACAAGCGCGGGGTTTATCCACAGTACACCTACAGCACAGAGAAAAAACGCGATATTTAGTACTGCTATAGTGTTGACCATAGACCACTATAATACACAATAGAATGACTGTCAACCTTACTTTGTAGGAAGGTTGGCGTCGCCGGGAGCACACATACAAGCAATTACGTCGTATTATCAGTTATCACTACTACAAACACATTTTAGTCTTTTGATTAATGTCTTTGACACATGTTTTTTTTGTTTCTAATATACACAAAATATAAGTAGTTTCGGCTTACTGGTTATAGAATATGTCTCCTGTATTTAAATTCCATTTCCCGCTATTCTTTCGACACGTAATTATTGCACAATTTGCCTTTTTTTTTAAATAATTTGCATGCAGCGACGCTTGACACGAAAATTGGAAACGATTGATTGTGTTGACATTTATAGGTGTGAATTGACGTGTTAGTGACATGTTTGTGGCTAAAATGGCTCCGCCCACTCCCCCGTTCTATTATGTATGTATCATAGTAGCCTATGGTTTAGACATTACAGTTGTGAAACGCCTTTGATGCGGCGGTGGCGATGCGGCGAGTGGGTATTTAAGCGGCCAGCGTGTATACTAGGGGTTGTCACGAAAATGGAGATAAAATAATTTTGGATATTATAGTAGGGTAACCTGTCCAACAATGGGCCACCTAAATTTTAAAACTTAATAACTCCGCTGTTTCTTAAGATATTAGGTGTAAGTTTTTAGGCGAAGATAGCAAATTTAATTGGCTATAGATTAGCATTATTTTTTTTCTTAAAACATTTGTAGATATATCATGACTAAGGTTTTTTTAAAAAATGGGAAATGATCCATTGTGTACTTATGTGTGTACACAATGAGCCTAGCTATATTTAACAATGAGCCAGTATCCGATGTACTTATTATTTTGTACTATTTGCAATAAATTTGGTAATTTCATTAATAAAACAGTGCTTTTTATTTATAACCTTCGTTTTATTAGTTTATTTTTGTTATATTAAAAATAATACAGATCATTTTTTTATTTCGAGTGAGTTTTATTAAAGTAAGAGAAACTTAAACAAAAATTTAACATTTTAATAGTTAAAAAAATATTATCAAACACTAAAAACACAACAAAAAATAATAACAATCAGTCCCATAATAAGTAATACTATTATAGTAAAGCAAACTGTAACGAATAAACATCATAGCTAGTCAATGACATTACTATCGCAAATTTAACTTTGGTGACATGCGAAGTGGGAAAACAAAGTAGAGTTTCGAGTTTTTGTGCCATTTATTTTTGGTAGCGGTAGAATCATTTTAATATCTGTAATATTCACTTCAGCAAAATCCGGTTCTAATGGCATGTAGTATTTACATTTCATATCTTCTTTTACTTTAAGTCTCATAAAAGATGCCACGTAGGTCTCAGAATTCAAAACTTCTGTTATTACCGCAGCATAATATATTTTTATCTTTTTAGTATTGAATGATACCAATACGTAATCATTACATTTAGGCTTTCTTTCTAGTTCTCGAAAGTTTTCGTTTACCATAGGTAAATTGTCAGCGTCAAGATCTTCATCTTCATCCTCTCTACCACTTATATCAGACTCGCTTAAATCTATAACCTCAAAATTTTCCTCTTCACTTGTTTCAGGATCTGATGGAATTACAACCTTCTTTGCTTTCTTCTTTTTCCTTGGTTCTTCGAAATTTTTTTCTTGCAGTATAGGTCGTTAATTTGCAATTGCCGCAGACTTCTTGTCTCGTGTTTTTTTTCGTTCTTCAGCTATCTGATTCTTTTCTGGCGTATCCGTAGCAATCATGCTTTTTCCTAGTTTTCTCGGCTTACGAAGTCTAGCCCGTGGTCCACTTATTAAAGGCAGCATAAATTCTTTGGGTGATTTAAATGTCCGGTCGCCTGTATCTTTCAGAATTTCGTGCATAATTGAAAATGGACTTTGAGAATTTTGTGCTTCAAAAAGAGCCATAATGTGTTCAGGAGTTGTAGATTCCAATAAAGATGGACTTTCAGCACTCCGGATTCCAGTATTATCACCTCCAACATCTTCAGAAGGGTTTTCCTCAAACAGTATTGGACTATGAGCACAGGTAACATCTGATGACGGACTAACAAGATTCTTTCTGTCGTTTAATTGTTCAGAAGGTGCAGCCATTAATTTCGCAGATGACGATTCCGGTTGGTCTCTATCAGTAACAGCAGATGGCATGAAGTCAATTTCGCTAAAAACGTCTGCGTCGAACGGGAAAATACCACATTTTTTAAAAGCAGAGGTTATATTAACCGGCGTCATTGATTTTGCATATGCGTATCCTACGCACTCGGCTATATTGTATATAGTCATCTGTTTTCCGGGATTTCTCATTAACCATGAATCTACGGCACTATTATAATAAGCTTTGAAGGGACCAATCAAGCCCACGTCAAGAGGTTGCATTTTACTTGTTGTATGGGGGTGTAATGTAAGGATTGTCACTCCAGAACGTTTCGCCATGTCCAGAGCTTCGATACTTAAATGGGATTCATGATTGTCCATGATTAATAAAGCTGGATTTTCTGAACTTGCAGAGGTATGTTTTATAAAATGCTTCATTACTTCAATAAACAACTGCGTTCATCCACCCACTTGGATTAGCAAGTCCGAGGGATCCAATAGGGGCGCCAGTCATCATATAATCCTTTAAGTTCTTCCTTGGAAAAATTAACGCCGGAGGTAAGGCTTGCCCAGACGCACAGACAATAGCACATGTTGTCACTAATGTAACCTTCTCTCCACTAGTTATTTTACCAATATTCTGGCGCCCTTTAGGTGCTATAACTTTTAGCGGCTTCTGAACGGTTGTAGTAGCAGTTTCATCCAAATTGTAGATTCTACAGCCATTTCCAAAAGATGGGTGGCGTTCCATAACGTTCTTTAAGTTATCAAAAAACATCTTAACCGTCTCTTTGTTAAAAGCGGTGGCACGAGCAAGGCTGCAGGATTCTGGTTTTTTCGACGATAAATCCAGATTCCTTGATCTATATGACCGAAGCCATTCAAGGCCTGCCATTTGTTCACGATTCCAACTATCAGGAGTTTTAATATTATTAATAGTTACCATTTGATAAGCAAGGCTTCGAACGTCTTTAGTGGATAACCCATAAAATTTTAATGCACATTCTTTGATATATTCTGTCAGTGATTTTTCTTGTTCATGAGTAAATATATCATAATTTATCATAATTGGGTGTCAATCGCTGCTTGAGTAAATCCGCAGTACTAAATTTACATTTTTTTAATGTAACGTTGCAGTGTCGGATAGCATACATTATACTCTTTAGCTGCTTTTCTGATACTCCATCCTTGCCTATAATGTCTGATAGCCTGAAGCATGTTATCAGCAGTGTGGTTACCTTCCTTTCTTTTATTAACTTTAGTGCGCGCCATCTAAAACAAAAAGTAAAAATTACAATGCATCAGTAAATCTTTAACTAAAAGAAAACGTAAAACAAAAGAAAAAATGTTAGGTTATTTGTGTAGATATAATAAAAAACACAAACACTTGCAATGGGCCACATGGCAAACAATGAAACACGATTCGTACACAATGAAACATGGCTCATTGTGTACAACGGGGTTTCGTTTCATTGTGTACTATATGTCACATATTTCTAAAACCTTGAAATAAAAAAGTAAAATAAAAACAATCCAAGTATGTTTTGTACGTAACTGAAATCTGTAATACATGTACAATGTCAGGCAATATTAAGAAAAAAAAGCAAACTTTAACACATAATAATGAAAAATCGACAAATATTATTAAAAAAATCTTACTTTTTTTGCGTAAAATCCGTATGATGACCGCCACGCGTCTGCTTCGCACGCGCCGCAGTCGCGAACTGGGGCGGTAGGAGGGGACTTGGGGCCGCGTCTTTACATGTACTGTGCACTATCTGGCAACTTCGCATTTTTGAAATATAGCAATGTTTCATTGTGTACTACTGGCTCAATGTTGGACAGGTGACCCTACTCATTATCATGTATATACATTATGTGCATACTTATAAGTTAAAAACATTTATCGAACAAAATCATTTTTTTATTACTACAAGAAAAACACATTTACAAGTGTTGCATTGCCAAATATTATCATGACACTTTGTTTTTATAGATATTTTTAGTTTTCTATTGTTAAATTTAATTATAATATAATATATAATGTATTCGCATTCGGATAAACAACTTTATCAAAAAAAGGAACACATAAGTATGGCCGTCAATTGAATTCAATTTTACTTTGTAACTTATATAACTATAAGAGTAATTCAACGTTATCGATATTTGTTTTTCGAAAACGGCGCTAAAAATAATGGGTTTAATAAACTATAAAACATGATCGCGTCAACCGCATGTGTTGTCTATCAGACTCAGTGAAGTACGATAGCACAAAGTCAACCCGTCCCTTGCCCCGCAGAACACCCACCGTTGCTCTGCAAAAGTACATTCGTTTCTGTAATTCGCAACTGTAAGGTCTTTAAACTGTGGTACTGTCATCGTCATATTTTCTTTGTCTGTTACTGTACATAAACTCCGCGCTTATGTGAGTGAGTTGTGAGATGCCTGTATGAAACTTCAGTACTCTCCTCGATCAGTAGTGTCTGAATACGTTAGAGAACTAAGTATCGTATTAAGGTTGTTATTTTTTAAATATAAAAATATGTCGTATATTTGACTAAATGAAACTATGACGTATCGTTCTGACAGCTCGTAAAAAGTATCTCAGTTGATATGAATATTAAATACTCTATGAAAAAAAAAACTTATTAATCACACATTGCACTAAACTGCACAAAACAATTTAAAAATATTTATTTTATTAGACATATAACTACTTAAATATTAAATAGTTTATTTATCACAAATGTTGAATATGTCTGATTCGATGGAGATCGTAAGATTTATAGAAAATAAATTGAAAAGTATAAAAAACATACTACGTGTACTACTAGTGAAGACACATGAGTTTTTACGTTACGTTTGAGTGACGAACAAACACACAGTCCTTGTTATAGTAAGTGTATGCTGTGGTCCGTAGGCACATCTACTCTCGATTAAGAGCCAAATATTGTTAAGAGTCAAACATTGTCAACCCTAAGGACTAAGATAGAATTCCTCGTTTCCAGTAAAAAGGGTATCCGGTGCTCTACTGTTAACATATGAAACACTACTAAAAGCCAGTACTAAACTGCTACTTCCCCGGTTGAGCCAACCTATTCGTACTGCAACCATATTGAGAAGCGTTTAAGTTTAAAAAGTAAAACACCATACGTGCGTAGCGATCGTTATAGTTTATTTATTTTAATTTAATGTAGGAGTAATTTAGTATAGGAGGAGTCGTGGTAGCTCAGATGGTTAAAGCTCGCTGTAAATATACCAGTACGCGAGTAACCCGGGTTCGACCCCCGCCGGCCCCAATGAAATTGTTAATTGCAATTTTAAGTGCTGATTTACCACGTGCTCAGCGGTGAAGGAAAACATCGTGAGGAAACCGGCATGTCTGAGGAATAAGAAAAAAAAATATTTCGAAGACATGTGAAGTTCGCCAACACGCACGGGGGCAGCGCGGCGGACACTTCCTTGCCCTAAAACCCTCTCAGAAATGAGGGGAGGCCTGAGCCAAGCAGTGGGACGTATATAGGCTGTAACTTTACTTTTAATTTAGTATAAGGATACTTGGCTTGGAAAGCGGGTTAGCAACAATAGCTTTTTAATTTTTAGTCGTCATCAGGAAGACGCTGCTTCCCATCTCCTGATTTCCCTCTTTCGCTTCTAGAAATTAATGATAAATAACATCACGAAGAAAAAGTCACCGTGATCAGCATAAAAGTCACGATGACTAACTACATTCTAACGTAATGTTGTTCCTTCGCGTCGCCACCGTACTATTTTCTCCGTTACTCCTGTCACTGATTTAACCAAACGAAAGGAACTACGCGTATCTTGTTACCGTGTAACAAGGTACGTGTACCGTTTACTGGAACGGTACACGTACGGTGATTACGTAAAATTCGTATATTTCGAAAATATTAATTAGTATGATACTTATAACATTGCCACGTGGCTTAGGTAGATGAAATTGGGTAGGTAAATAAGTATAGACTACTGAAATAAATCCTAATACTAAATCAAAAATGTATATAAAATATAAAGTCACGTTATAAGTCGTTCTAATGTTCCAAGTAGTTATCCAACGTGACAAAGTCGCGATGACTTTTCACTGTGACTTTTTTGTAACCGGAACGCGCGGTTATTTAAAAATAACACTTTTCTCAAAGTCTACTCGCGTGTTACGACCACCCACGGGATGATATGGACCTTCATACACTGCCACTACACGGTAATTGATAATTTCTCAAAACATTTCATTTATCGACAACGTCTTGCAATCATCGTTTCTCTGAGTGCTCAATTGTCCTTCATACAAATAATTCGATATTTTATTTGTTATTAATTTTATTTTTACTTTTGGAGAAGAACATTCTAAAATTAATAAGCAAAATTATATATTTACCTTTATAAAAAAATATTTGGTCTGATCATAGGTCTGTGTTCTAAGTTGGTCCAATGCAGACATTTAAGTATGTAGTAGTAATAGACCGGACATCAGCAACAAAATTGTCGTCTGTAACTTTTGTCCTATAGGATATATCTCAGATTTTTGTCGTTTAGTCTTAGTGACATCATCGAAAGGTCAAGACGCTTTCGTTCCATAAATTTAAAAAATATTTTTAAAGAAAATATGCCCGGTTGTGCATTAAGGTTATAGTAAGTCACAATATGGAGCAAAAAAATGAACATGATTTCGGTTTATTATCCTAAGAATAATGTATATTTACCAAATAATCTTTAAATTTTATTAGTTCTGGCAGAGTGTTCTAGAAGAAAGAAAATTATTGTAATAAGTGCCCTCTGTTATCCAGTTACGTCACTATTTATTTACAAATGTGTTAGTAATTGACGACGTGCCTAAAAGTGATTTTTACCTTATATTTAGAAGCGTCACCTAATGCGAAATAGCTAAAATGTTTTTCAAATAAATATTCAGCCCAGTATTGCTATTTTTCGCTAGAGGGCTTAACACACGCGCGTGCTCTCAGTTTTTGTAAGCAAATGTTCCCAATGTCCGCTCTATAGTATATATATATATATATATATATATATATATATATATATATATATATATATATATATATATATATATATATATATATATATATATATATATATATATATATATAGTACCCGGTTGACCGAGCTTTGCTCGGTATTTTTCGCTCGATTTTTTTAATTCGTGTGTTTTGGAAATTATATTTAGATACAAATTACATACTGATGAATTATAAATAATATTTTTTGATCTTAGCGACATAACAGAAAAAACTGAACTGGTTATTTGAATAAAAAATCATGAGTGCAATTATTTTTATTTAAATTTTCGTGTTTTTAAAAAATACTAAAAAAAGGGCTCGAAAAAAATATATTTTCTCAAAAAAGAAAGAAACTTGAAAAAAAAATAAAAAAGTCGGTCGGTCGGTCTGGGCTCGAACCGGGGTTTTACGATTTTGTGACCGCCCATTATACCAATAAGCTATTTATAATCATTACCAAACTGTCAAAATTTACCTTCTTATTCTAACTATATTGTAGCAGTTTTTAATTGCCTAAAAACACGGACAAAAAGACATTTTCTAAAAATAAATCTTAGCTAGATCGATTTATTATCCCCGAAACTCCCTGGACACTAAATTTTATGAAAATCGTTGGAGCCGTTTCCGAGATCCCGATTATATATATATATATATATATATATATATATATATATATATATATATATATATATATATATATATATATATATATGTCACAGGAAAATAACAAGAACCGCAAGTTTATAAATTTCCTAGCAAATTTATAAACCTTCGTAGAATTCTAAACGACAGATAAATTGTATTATTTTTCGCCCACATTTTTTCAAATTGATAAACTTACCGACTCACCCACGCGTAAAATAATAAGTAAGCAATAACCAAACGCCATGTGCGCTCTGATTGGTTGAATAAGTCACGTGTTCCTTCTCCTTCGTATTCACCGCCATTGTTCGCCACGGAATGTAAACAAACCGGCTGCACGTGGGTTTTTGTAAAGTTTTTAATGTTTTAACCTGTGTTGGAACCGTGAAAATAGTTTTATTTTGCTAAGGTTACTAAGCAAGACCCATAATGAGCGATGATGCGGACCGCCAAAACGGTGAAGATAATGCGGCAAATGCTATACTGAGACAGAGCAGAGCTACGAAAGTTTTATAGTGGCCATGACCAAAATAGTAAGAAGTCGGAATGGACAGAGGAAAAAATTAAAAATATAACTAAAATGATAGAAGATTTTAATAAAGCTAAAGTTTTGGGACGTCGGCCCACAAATAAAGGATACTATCACGCCAAAAAGTATGATATTATGACTTAGTGACGAAAAAGTCTTGATAGTAAAAAGAAAGTCTCAGTAAGATCCAGAACAAATAGTTCCTAGCAGTCAATACAATCAACGAATTCTCGATACACATGTTGCTACAGGTCACGGACGGCGCGGCGTGACAAAATTATTCACGCCTTGAAAGACAAGTACATGGTTCCAGTATCTGCCATAAATATTTTTCTCCAATTGTGCAATACTTGTCCTTCCAAAAAAAGTTTCCCTAAAGCTGGGATAGTCGTAAAATCACTTATTTCAGATGACTTTAATAGAAGAGGACAGGTAGATCTTGTGGATTTTCAATCATCTCCAGATGGGGAGTACAAATTGATGCTACAGTACCAAGATCATTTGACAAAGTTTGTTTATTACGACCTCTAAAGAGTATAGAAGCAAAAGAAGTCGCAATAGAGATTTTGAAGATATTTTTAGAAGTTGGTTGTCCCAATATCCTTCAGAGTTCAGACGGGAGTTCACGTCATAAGTATTAAAAGAAATTGTTGGCTTATGGCCAGCTTGCAAAATTGTGAATGGAAGACCCAGATATCCCCAAAGTCAGGGAAGTGTAGAACGATCAAACCAAGACGTGAAGAATATGATTCGGGCTTGGATGGTAAATAATAATTGGAATAATTTGTAAATAGGCTGTTACTTCGCTCAATTTCAGAAAAGTTCTTCATACCATTCTACGATTAGAAGGACACCTTTTAAAGCCCTGTTTGGAGATGATCCAAGATGCGGTCTAACTTCTACGCATTTGTCTAAGAATATAATTTCTCAGTTTGAAATGGAAGAGGATTTGGAGACGTTCTTAGAAACTACAAATGACAATGAACGTAAGACCGTAAATGACGATGAAAATATAACTTCCGAACAAGAAAATCTTTGTAAAACTCTTGATGCTGCCACAGATTCAATTATTATGACAGAAAGCTTGACTGAGACTGAGCGAGTCAAAGTACTCGTAGTTGGCAGTGAAAGCATGGTTGCAAATACAAACCATATACAGTGAAACTTGGTTAAGTGGGACCTGGATAAGTGAGAAACCTCCATAACTGGAACTCATGCTGAGGTCCCAACACTTTGGCACTGAATTACTTCTGTTAGTGGGACGAGGTAAACCTCTATATCTGGCATTTGTTCTTTCGATTTATTATCATAGTTACCTCTATAACTGAGACAGCGAGTAAATTTTATATGCATAAACCTCTGTAACTGAGATAACATTGTTTGTTTACTCATTCTTATTCTACCCACAAATTCCACACGTAATTCCAAGTAAGTAAGTACAAATTTTGAGCTTCAATTACCTTCAGTTTTAGTTTCGCTTTACTATCATACAGATGTTTATTTGAAAAATGTCAAAACGAAAGCTACAATCGTTATCATTACGTGAAAAACTGAAGTTAATATCCGTTTATGAAAGTGGGAAGACACGCGAAGAAGTTTGTGCCGAATTTAATGTGCCAAAATCTACTCTTTGTAGAATAATTCAGAGTTAACATACAATTGAATCACAATGTTCTGAAGGACAAGGAAAACTAAAACGTGTACGTTTATCAGAATATCCTGAACTTGAACAGTGTTTGCTAACATGGGTTAAGCAATTTCGTAACAAAAACGTTCCGGTATGTGGACCGATGATTAAAGAAAAGGCACAAGATTTCGCGCGAAGGCTCGATATTCATAAGTTTTGTAGCAGCAATGGTTGGATAGAAGGGTTTAAGAAAAGAAACGGTATAGTTTTCAAAGCAATTTGTGGAGAAAGTAACGCTGTTGATGTTAACAAATGTAGCCAATGGATTGAAGACCTACCAGTTCTATTACACAATTATTCTGCTAATGATATTTTTAACGCAGACGAAGCGGGTTTATTATAAGTGTCTACCCAATAAAACTTTTACCTTAAAAGGTGAGTCTTGTCATGGCGGGAAACTTAGTAAAGAGCGCATTACAATACTTCTAGTTGCTAACATGTCAGGAACTAAAAGTTGCCTATCCTATTAATCGGAAAATCTAAGTCTCCACGATGTTTCAAAGGTGTTAAAACTTTGCCTGTAATTACCAAAATAATAAAAAGGCATGGATGACATGCACTATTTTTTCTGATTGGTTGTAGAATTTAAACCAAGAAATGAAAGCCCAGAAGCGAAAAATTTTAATGTTTGTGGACAATTGTACTGCTCACAATAATATGCCCGAGCTAAGCCACATTAAACTCGTGTATCTGCCTGCGAATACGACAAGTAAATTGCAGCTAATGGATCAAGGCATCATCAACAATTTCAAAATTTATTACAGAAAAGAAGTTGTTCGACATGTTATTAAATCTATAGAAGACAATCAGTGCCCACAAATCGATGTTCTTCAGGCGATGAGGTTTGCTAGGAAAGCTTGGTTTCCTGTGACCAAAACTACTATAGCAAACTGCTTTAAAAAATCTGGATTTAAATCTGAAGTAACTGTAGCTGAAAGCTTACAAGACGAGGACGAAAATTTAGAAACTGATCCTGAAGATTGGAACTTAGCCATCAGCAACGACAATAATCAACAGCCAACATTCCAAGATTTTATAAACGTCGATGACGGTTTAATAGTGAAACTATTATAACTACTAATAAATCGTAGAATGGTATGGAGAACTTAATGAAAGCGACATTGTTCATGCCTTCTCGTCTTCTTTATTGGAAAATGAAGAAGAAGACGATGAAATGAGCGCGGAAGTAAATTTAGTAAAAATTTCTAAACGCGAAGCAGTAAAAGCACTAGAAACTTTGCACAGTTATTTTGAAAAGTCATCTATTGGTGACCAAAGCATATTTGATAAAATTTATAATATCGAAAAACATCTGATAGCTGATACTTCCAAACGACAAACTAAAATGACAGATTTTTATAATTGATACATTCTGTTTCCATATTCGTACATATTACGTGTAAAAACGTGCTTGAATATTTTTGTTGATTACATTTGTATTATTAAAACTCATTTACATACATAACACGTTATTTTATTTAATGATCGCACCTGTATAACTGAAATAACCTGTATTCTCACCTCTATTAATGGAACCTAAATGAGACAGATATTTATTTATACCTGTATATCTGAGACACTGGGTAAGTGGAATACCTCTATAAGTGAAACGACATTGCAGGTCCCTTGATGTCTCACTTAACCAGGTTTCACTGTATTGCACGACTTTGAACGTGATTTCACACGAAATCGAAGTTGGCGAATCAGATATTGTTTTGTCACATATGTAACAAGGAATCACCAGGGTATTCACCCATACGTGTATTAAATGTAAATGTATCACACACGTAATCTGTGGAGAGTCAACTGAAAACAATGATGAAGGATATGGTTCGCAGTTGATATGTAATTTGTGCTGAAACGAAATAAAAATCCTGAGAGAAAGGAATAACTCGCACTTGAATTTACAAGAGCAGCAGAAAAAATGACAGCACATTCATCTAAGAAATTCATTACAATTTTAAGTGCTGATTTACCACGTGCTCCGCGGTGAAGTAAAACATCGTGAGGAAACCTGCATGTCTGAGAAATAAGAAAAAAAATATTTCGAAGACATTCCTTGCCCTAAAACCCTCTCAGAAATGAGAGGAGGCCTGTGCCCAGCATTGGAGGCTGTAACTTTACTTTTTTTACTTTATATATATATAATCGGAATCTCGGAAGCGGCTCCAACGATTTTCATAAAATTTAGTGTACGGGGAGTTTCGGGGGCAATAAATCGATCTAGCTAGGATTTATTAAGAAGGTAAATTTTGACACCGTTTTAATGATCGTAATAGCTCGAGTGGATATCGAGCGGTCGCGAAATCGTAATGCCTTGGTTCGCGTCCTGCCTTAGGGCCGATTTTTTCCCTTTTTTTTTCAAGTTCCCTTCTTTTGTGAGAAAATCTATTATTTCGAGCCCTTTTTTTAGTATTTTTTAACAATGCAATATCGGGGCCTGAGAGGTTAACCCCGATAAGCGTTTTTAAACGCTTTACACTTTAAAAAATAACGTAAGGCTTTCTCTTATCTTAAATAAATGTTTTCAGTGCAACTAAACAAAAAAGAATGTGAATCATTTTTGAAATTCGAATAATTTTTACGACCTTATTATTATGGTAACACTCCTATTATGGCAACATTAATTCCTTTTACTAGGTCCTCTAACAACTTATACCTAATTCTTCAAATCTCGGAAGTATCTCAGAAGTATACATACATTTACGACATGAAATATATATGTTCACATTGAAAATATTGTTACGCGCCTTAGTCGACGGCACTAGCGCCTAGTTGAAACTCGAACTCTCGGTACCTTGCGCGTGTTTACTTGAATATTCTGGATATTTCCGTGCTAATTTATATAAATAGGCGCTGCAAGATGCGATCGAGGAAGTTTGGAATTCGGCGATACAAGCGAAACTTCGGAGCGAAATAAAGTGAATTAAAGTGATTAATTATTAGTCTTTTAGGTTTTAATTTTTCTTAAGAAAATTAAAGTGTTATAGGTAATTTTATCGGCAATTTTTATTGTCACGAACCTCAAGCTCGTAACAATTGGTGTCAGGAGTGGGATAAAATCATGCCGATTTTACCTAAGGACGAGATGGAGGGTGTCCGTACCTGAAGTCAACGCCAGCAGGAGACGGACCAGAGGAGATTTGGTGGTGCAACGCCGCAGATGTCTGAGGGCCAGCCGCCGGCCACGGAAGCCGGCCCATCAGCAGCTTCTACGTCTGTGGCACCTGACTTAGGTGCTCTGATGATGATGCTGCAGCAGCTGCGGGGCGGACAGGAGGAACAGGCCCGCCGGCAGGAGGAACAGGCCCGCCGGCAGGAGAAACAGGCCCGCCGGCAGGAGGAACAGGCCCGCCGGCAGGAGGAACAGGCCCGTTGTTTAGAAGAGCAACTCCAACGCGATAAGGAAGAGCAGATGCTCCTTATGAAAGACCTTCACGCTACCTTCGAAAAAGAAATACGGGAGGTGAAGGATAAGGTTGCTCAACATGACAACCGCCTGTCGGAAGCTGAAACCCGAATCGACCAAGTAAACAATCGGGTTGACAACGTAATGGCTGACGTGAAGAAAACGCTGGACGACCTCAAACTTGGGGATGGAACAACAGCTCCCGTAGTAGCTACAACACCTTCGCTACGTGGATTCAAAGTGCCGCCGTTCGACGGGACCTCTTCCTGGTCGGCCTACAAAATCCAGTTCGAGGCCGTCATGGAGGCGAACGGCTGGAATAAAAGCCAAGCCATGACTGCACTCACCCTAGGCCTGCGCGACCAAGCCTTAACTATGTTGGAAGCTCTCGATAAGAAAGTGACATACGAGCAGCTTCTTGAGGCCTTGGAGGCGAGATATGGCGACGCTCACCTGGAACACGTCTTTCGCGCGGAGCTTAAAGATCGCGTGCAGCGCAGCAACGAAAACCTGCAGCAGTGGGCCCTTGAGGTGGAGAAGATGGTTCGAAAAGCATAGAAGTCTGTACCTGCGCTCATTGAAGGGAACCTGGTTCAGACATTCATCGACGGCATCCGCGACCTTGACGTCAGAGCTGCTGTGAGACTCAGGCACCACGACACGCTTAAGGACGCCTTGGCCCATGCACTGGAGGTGGAAACCGTGCGGCAGGATCATCGTTCCCATCGCATCAGGGAAGTTGCAGCAGCAACAGTACGCGACCGCAACAAAGGATACAGCCCTAGGTGCTATGGCTGTGGGTAAAAGGGCCATCTTCGATCCAGCTGCCCTAAGCGAACCCTAGAAAGGGAATGTGAACGACCTCAGGAGGGTAGTGCGGCCAACAGCACCGCCCAGCAGCAGCAGGGAAACGAGTAAAAGCCAGAACTGCGGGGCAGGTGCTGGCTGATGTTAAAAGAGCCCCAAGGATCTCGATCTCACAAACCCATGATGGGAACAGTCTAATCATCAAGGGCGAGGTCAACGGAACGCCGTGTAAACTAACCATAGACACTGGAGCCTCTCGTACGGTTGTTAGTTCCCAACTTATAAGTAGGTTCCTTGGGGACTCCGCATACAACCGAGAACGCATTAATTTGGTAACAGCCACCGGTCAGCGTATACCCGTCCGTGGAGAGAAGGAGATGGAGTTGAAACTAGGCAACGTGATCTACCTGCATAATGTCATCGTGGCTGATATAATGGATGACTGCATCCTTGGCCTAGACTTTATGAGGAATAATTGTTGTGAGATCGACGTTAAGCAAGGTGTTTTGAAATGTGGACAGGAGGAACTTTTTATGGAAGGTGCGTTACCAGGGAACGTGCACAGCATTAAGAAGATTGTTCTTCCGCCGAGATCAGAAACGATTGTGCCGGTTAGTCTTCCTCGAAACGCTGGGCAAGCTCACCGTTGTGTACTTGTGGAAAGGGTAAACAATGATCTTCCATGGAAAGTAGCTCGAACCTTGGTCAGGACCACTGATATCTCAGGAGTACGTGTGCTGAACCTTTGTGACCGAGAACAGACTATAGAAAAAGGCACGCTGGTTGGTACTTGTGAGGAAGTGGATTGGTTACGTCAAGGCAAAAAAGTTGTTACTCAAGTACGCCGATGTATTCTCATCAAACGATGCTGACATAGGAAAGATTGGCTTAGTTCAACACAAAATAAACACAGGAGAAGAATTGCCTATCCGTCAGCGACCAAGAAGACTGTAGCACGTGAAAAGGAAGTAGAAACCATGATTGAAGGAATGGTGAAGGATAGTGTTATTGAACCTTCCTCTAGTCCATGGTGTTCACCCGTAGTGGTGGTAAAGAAGAAGGATGGCAGCATGCGGTTTTGTGTTGACTACCGCCGTCTGAACGACGTTACGAAGAAGGACAGCTATCCCTTGCCAAGAATTGATGATACGATGGACATGCTTACTAGTAATGCTAAGTGGCTACTGGCAAGTTGAAATTGACCCTAAGGACAAGGAGAAAACCGCGTTCTTGACGGGAAAGGGTCTGTGGCAATTTAAAGTAATGCCGTTTGGGTTGTGCAATGCTCCAGCAACGTTTGAAAGGCTGATGGAACCGGGCTAATTGGCGATGCCTGTCTGGTCAACTTGGATGACATCATCATCGTGGGCCGTACGTTTGAGGAACACCTTCAAAACCTGGAACGCGTGCTCATGAAGATTCAGAGTGCCAACCTCAAGTTGAGTCCGAAGAAATGTTCACTATTCAAACGGCAAGTCAACTTTTTGGGGTATGTAGTATCGGAAGAAGGTATCCGCACGGATCCAGAGAAAATAGCAGCTGTCAAGGATTGGCCGCTTCCAAAAGACAAGACGCAGGTTAGAGCATTTTTGCGTTTGTGCTCCTATTACTGGCGATTTGTGAAGAACTTTGCAGATATAGCCAAACCTCTGCATAAGCTAACCCAGGAGAAGCGACATTTCTGCTGGGATGAAAGTTGCAATATCGCATTCCAGGAGCTCAAAGACCGTCTGTGCAAAACACCTATTTTGGGATACCCTGATGCAAGCAAAAAATTTATAGTTGACACAGACGCAAGTGATATAGGACTTGGCGGTGTGTTGTCTCAATGGAATGGTGACCAAGAGGTCGTGATAGCGTACTTCAGCAAGTCATTGTCAAAACCGGAATGGAACTATTGTGTCACAAGACGCGAATTGCTAGCGGTGGTAAAGTCATTGCAGCATTTTAGCAAATATCTTCTGGGGCGGAAATTTCACTTAGGAACTGACCATGCTGCACTAAAATGGCTATTGCAGTTTAAAAATCCAGGACAAGTTGCGAGGTGGATTGAACTACTGCAGGAATATGACTTTGAGATCGAACATCGCAGCGGGAAATCTCATGGCAACGCAGATGCATTATCACGAAGACCTTGTCCTGAAGATTGCAAACATTGGACTAGGCAGGAGAGTAAGGAAGTGGTATCCGTGAGGATGCTCAGGACAGACCACCTCAGCAACGAGTGGAAGGACAGCTTACAACATGCACATCAGGAAGATCCGGACATCAAGCCGATTCTGGAATGGATGAAGGCCAGTGCTCCCAAGCCCAAGTGGAGCGACGTCTCGGCGATGAGTTCGACCACTAAAAGCTATTGGGCCCAATGGGACAGCTTGCTGCTTCAGGATGGACTTCTGTGCCGTAAATGGGAAAATGTTCGGGGAAACAGCTTTAACTTGCAAATGGTTGTCCCTAAAGCTAAAGTACCGGATGTTCTACAGCTGTACCATAATGATTGTTCCGGTGGCCATCTGGGAGTTAAACGAACTCTACTAAAGATCCGAGAACGGTTTTACTGGGTCCACTGTCGAAACGTTGTCGAGGACTGGTGTCGCAAATGTACAAGTTGTGCGGCTGTAAAGGGACCTCAGACTCGTAGTAGAGGTGCATTGAAGTTGTACAATGTTGGTGCACCATGGGAGAGAATAGCCATTGACGTGGCGGGGCCGTTTCCGAAGAGTGAAAGCGGTAACAAGTATTTCATGGTTGTGATGGATTACTTCACTAAGTGGCCAGAAGTCTTCGCCATTCCAAATCAAGAAGCTTCAACAGTTGCTGATAAACTAGTTCATGAAGTCTTCTGTCGTTTTGGAGTACCTTTAGAGATTCACAGCGATCAAGGAAGGAATTTTGAATCTCAAATATTCCAGGAAACTTGCCGAGTTATGGGTACTCATAAAACAAGAACGACTTCTCATCACCCGCAATCTGATGGAATGGTAGAACGATTTAATCAGACATTGGAGAGGTACCTAGCAAAAGTTGTAGACAATCGGCAACGAGATTGGGACAAGCACATACAACCGTTTTTGTTGTCATATAGAAGCGCTGTTCTTTTTTTTTTTTTTTTTTTTTTTTATAGGATAGGGTGACAAACGAGCACACAGTCCACCTGATGGTAAGTGGTTACTGTGGCCCATAGACATCTACATCTATCCTCGATTACGAATCAAAATGCAGATGCGTTGTCACCCGTGAGGACTAAGATGGAATGCCTCGTTTCCAGTAAAAAGGGTCTCCGGTTCTCTACACTCACCATACGAAATACAGCAGCATTAAGCTACTATTTCACGCTGGTATTCTGTGAGAGCGTGGTCCTTCCCCGGTCGAGCCGACCCATTCGTGCTACAACTATACACTAATATAACTTTAGCATGGCTCTACCACGTATAGAAACGTTCACGTGTTCACGAACGTGTTCACGAAAGTACAGCAGTGACACCAGCTTTCGCAAACTTTGGAAGAGAATTACGGCTGCCTGCAGACCTGATCACCGGGATACCACCTGATGCTCCACGTAGTATAACCGATTATGCAAATGACTTGCGGAACAAAATGAATGACATTTATGAGCACGTCAGACAATCGGGCCAGCAAATGTCTGAAAAGATGAAAACCCGGTACGACCGCAAAATGAACAACAAAGGGTTCGACGAAGGTACACTAGTGTGGTTGCATAATCCCGTCCGCAGCAAAGGGAAATGTCCTAAGCTTCAAGCTAAATGGGATGGCCCGTACCGGATTGTGACCAGGATCAACGATGTAACCTACCGGATACAGAAAGGCGCAAGAGGGACTCCTAAGATCGTCCATGTGGATCGCCTGGCGCGTTAATATGAGGCCGATAAGGCTCGGGACGAGCATGTCTTAGGAGGGGGCAGTGTTACGCGCCTTAGTCGACGGCACTAGCGCCTAGTTGAAACTCGAACTCTCGGTACCTTGCGCGTGTTTACTTGAATATTCTGGATATTTCCGTGCTAATTTATATAAATAGGCGCTGCAAGATGCGATCGAGGAAGTTTGGAATTCGGCGATACAAGCGAAACTTCGGAGCGAAATAAAGTGAATTAAAGTGATTAATTATTAGTCTTTTAGGTTTTAATTTTTCTTAAGAAAATTAAAGTGTTATAGGTAATTTTATCGGCAATTTTTATTGTCACGAACCTCAAGCTCGTAACAATTGGTGTCAGGAGTGGGATAAAATCATGCCGATTTTACCTAAGGACGAGATGGAGGGTGTCCGTACCTGAAGTCAACGCCAGCAGGAGACGGACCAGAGGAGATTTGGTGGTGCAACGCCGCAGATGTCTGAGGGCCAGCCGCCGGCCACGGAAGCCGGCCCATCAGCAGCTTCTACGTCTGTGGCACCTGACTTAGGTGCTCTGATGATGATGCTGCAGCAGCTGCGGGGCGGACAGGAGGAACAGGCCCGCCGGCAGGAGGAACAGGCCCGCCGGCAGGAGAAACAGGCCCGCCGGCAGGAGGAACAGGCCCGCCGGCAGGAGGAACAGGCCCGTTGTTTAGAAGAGCAACTCCAACGCGATAAGGAAGAGCAGATGCTCCTTATGAAAGACCTTCACGCTACCTTCGAAAAAGAAATACGGGAGGTGAAGGATAAGGTTGCTCAACATGACAACCGCCTGTCGGAAGCTGAAACCCGAATCGACCAAGTAAACAATCGGGTTGACAACGTAATGGCTGACGTGAAGAAAACGCTGGACGACCTCAAACTTGGGGATGGAACAACAGCTCCCGTAGTAGCTACAACACCTTCGCTACGTGGATTCAAAGTGCCGCCGTTCGACGGGACCTCTTCCTGGTCGGCCTACAAAATCCAGTTCGAGGCCGTCATGGAGGCGAACGGCTGGAATAAAAGCCAAGCCATGACTGCACTCACCCTAGGCCTGCGCGACCAAGCCTTAACTATGTTGGAAGCTCTCGATAAGAAAGTGACATACGAGCAGCTTCTTGAGGCCTTGGAGGCGAGATATGGCGACGCTCACCTGGAACACGTCTTTCGCGCGGAGCTTAAAGATCGCGTGCAGCGCAGCAACGAAAACCTGCAGCAGTGGGCCCTTGAGGTGGAGAAGATGGTTCGAAAAGCATAGAAGTCTGTACCTGCGCTCATTGAAGGGAACCTGGTTCAGACATTCATCGACGGCATCCGCGACCTTGACGTCAGAGCTGCTGTGAGACTCAGGCACCACGACACGCTTAAGGACGCCTTGGCCCATGCACTGGAGGTGGAAACCGTGCGGCAGGATCATCGTTCCCATCGCATCAGGGAAGTTGCAGCAGCAACAGTACGCGACCGCAACAAAGGATACAGCCCTAGGTGCTATGGCTGTGGGTAAAAGGGCCATCTTCGATCCAGCTGCCCTAAGCGAACCCTAGAAAGGGAATGTGAACGACCTCAGGAGGGTAGTGCGGCCAACAGCACCGCCCAGCAGCAGCAGGGAAACGAGTAAAAGCCAGAACTGCGGGGCAGGTGCTGGCTGATGTTAAAAGAGCCCCAAGGATCTCGATCTCACAAACCCATGATGGGAACAGTCTAATCATCAAGGGCGAGGTCAACGGAACGCCGTGTAAACTAACCATAGACACTGGAGCCTCTCGTACGGTTGTTAGTTCCCAACTTATAAGTAGGTTCCTTGGGGACTCCGCATACAACCGAGAACGCATTAATTTGGTAACAGCCACCGGTCAGCGTATACCCGTCCGTGGAGAGAAGGAGATGGAGTTGAAACTAGGCAACGTGATCTACCTGCATAATGTCATCGTGGCTGATATAATGGATGACTGCATCCTTGGCCTAGACTTTATGAGGAATAATTGTTGTGAGATCGACGTTAAGCAAGGTGTTTTGAAATGTGGACAGGAGGAACTTTTTATGGAAGGTGCGTTACCAGGGAACGTGCACAGCATTAAGAAGATTGTTCTTCCGCCGAGATCAGAAACGATTGTGCCGGTTAGTCTTCCTCGAAACGCTGGGCAAGCTCACCGTTGTGTACTTGTGGAAAGGGTAAACAATGATCTTCCATGGAAAGTAGCTCGAACCTTGGTCAGGACCACTGATATCTCAGGAGTACGTGTGCTGAACCTTTGTGACCGAGAACAGACTATAGAAAAAGGCACGCTGGTTGGTACTTGTGAGGAAGTGGATTGGTTACGTCAAGGCAAAAAAGTTGTTACTCAAGTACGCCGATGTATTCTCATCAAACGATGCTGACATAGGAAAGATTGGCTTAGTTCAACACAAAATAAACACAGGAGAAGAATTGCCTATCCGTCAGCGACCAAGAAGACTGTAGCACGTGAAAAGGAAGTAGAAACCATGATTGAAGGAATGGTGAAGGATAGTGTTATTGAACCTTCCTCTAGTCCATGGTGTTCACCCGTAGTGGTGGTAAAGAAGAAGGATGGCAGCATGCGGTTTTGTGTTGACTACCGCCGTCTGAACGACGTTACGAAGAAGGACAGCTATCCCTTGCCAAGAATTGATGATACGATGGACATGCTTACTAGTAATGCTAAGTGGCTACTGGCAAGTTGAAATTGACCCTAAGGACAAGGAGAAAACCGCGTTCTTGACGGGAAAGGGTCTGTGGCAATTTAAAGTAATGCCGTTTGGGTTGTGCAATGCTCCAGCAACGTTTGAAAGGCTGATGGAACCGGGCTAATTGGCGATGCCTGTCTGGTCAACTTGGATGACATCATCATCGTGGGCCGTACGTTTGAGGAACACCTTCAAAACCTGGAACGCGTGCTCATGAAGATTCAGAGTGCCAACCTCAAGTTGAGTCCGAAGAAATGTTCACTATTCAAACGGCAAGTCAACTTTTTGGGGTATGTAGTATCGGAAGAAGGTATCCGCACGGATCCAGAGAAAATAGCAGCTGTCAAGGATTGGCCGCTTCCAAAAGACAAGACGCAGGTTAGAGCATTTTTGCGTTTGTGCTCCTATTACTGGCGATTTGTGAAGAACTTTGCAGATATAGCCAAACCTCTGCATAAGCTAACCCAGGAGAAGCGACATTTCTGCTGGGATGAAAGTTGCAATATCGCATTCCAGGAGCTCAAAGACCGTCTGTGCAAAACACCTATTTTGGGATACCCTGATGCAAGCAAAAAATTTATAGTTGACACAGACGCAAGTGATATAGGACTTGGCGGTGTGTTGTCTCAATGGAATGGTGACCAAGAGGTCGTGATAGCGTACTTCAGCAAGTCATTGTCAAAACCGGAATGGAACTATTGTGTCACAAGACGCGAATTGCTAGCGGTGGTAAAGTCATTGCAGCATTTTAGCAAATATCTTCTGGGGCGGAAATTTCACTTAGGAACTGACCATGCTGCACTAAAATGGCTATTGCAGTTTAAAAATCCAGGACAAGTTGCGAGGTGGATTGAACTACTGCAGGAATATGACTTTGAGATCGAACATCGCAGCGGGAAATCTCATGGCAACGCAGATGCATTATCACGAAGACCTTGTCCTGAAGATTGCAAACATTGGACTAGGCAGGAGAGTAAGGAAGTGGTATCCGTGAGGATGCTCAGGACAGACCACCTCAGCAACGAGTGGAAGGACAGCTTACAACATGCACATCAGGAAGATCCGGACATCAAGCCGATTCTGGAATGGATGAAGGCCAGTGCTCCCAAGCCCAAGTGGAGCGACGTCTCGGCGATGAGTTCGACCACTAAAAGCTATTGGGCCCAATGGGACAGCTTGCTGCTTCAGGATGGACTTCTGTGCCGTAAATGGGAAAATGTTCGGGGAAACAGCTTTAACTTGCAAATGGTTGTCCCTAAAGCTAAAGTACCGGATGTTCTACAGCTGTACCATAATGATTGTTCCGGTGGCCATCTGGGAGTTAAACGAACTCTACTAAAGATCCGAGAACGGTTTTACTGGGTCCACTGTCGAAACGTTGTCGAGGACTGGTGTCGCAAATGTACAAGTTGTGCGGCTGTAAAGGGACCTCAGACTCGTAGTAGAGGTGCATTGAAGTTGTACAATGTTGGTGCACCATGGGAGAGAATAGCCATTGACGTGGCGGGGCCGTTTCCGAAGAGTGAAAGCGGTAACAAGTATTTCATGGTTGTGATGGATTACTTCACTAAGTGGCCAGAAGTCTTCGCCATTCCAAATCAAGAAGCTTCAACAGTTGCTGATAAACTAGTTCATGAAGTCTTCTGTCGTTTTGGAGTACCTTTAGAGATTCACAGCGATCAAGGAAGGAATTTTGAATCTCAAATATTCCAGGAAACTTGCCGAGTTATGGGTACTCATAAAACAAGAACGACTTCTCATCACCCGCAATCTGATGGAATGGTAGAACGATTTAATCAGACATTGGAGAGGTACCTAGCAAAAGTTGTAGACAATCGGCAACGAGATTGGGACAAGCACATACAACCGTTTTTGTTGTCATATAGAAGCGCTGTTCTTTTTTTTTTTTTTTTTTTTTTTTATAGGATAGGGTGACAAACGAGCACACAGTCCACCTGATGGTAAGTGGTTACTGTGGCCCATAGACATCTACATCTATCCTCGATTACGAATCAAAATGCAGATGCGTTGTCACCCGTGAGGACTAAGATGGAATGCCTCGTTTCCAGTAAAAAGGGTCTCCGGTTCTCTACACTCACCATACGAAATACAGCAGCATTAAGCTACTATTTCACGCTGGTATTCTGTGAGAGCGTGGTCCTTCCCCGGTCGAGCCGACCCATTCGTGCTACAACTATACACTAATATAACTTTAGCATGGCTCTACCACGTATAGAAACGTTCACGTGTTCACGAACGTGTTCACGAAAGTACAGCAGTGACACCAGCTTTCGCAAACTTTGGAAGAGAATTACGGCTGCCTGCAGACCTGATCACCGGGATACCACCTGATGCTCCACGTAGTATAACCGATTATGCAAATGACTTGCGGAACAAAATGAATGACATTTATGAGCACGTCAGACAATCGGGCCAGCAAATGTCTGAAAAGATGAAAACCCGGTACGACCGCAAAATGAACAACAAAGGGTTCGACGAAGGTACACTAGTGTGGTTGCATAATCCCGTCCGCAGCAAAGGGAAATGTCCTAAGCTTCAAGCTAAATGGGATGGCCCGTACCGGATTGTGACCAGGATCAACGATGTAACCTACCGGATACAGAAAGGCGCAAGAGGGACTCCTAAGATCGTCCATGTGGATCGCCTGGCGCGTTAATATGAGGCCGATAAGGCTCGGGACGAGCATGTCTTAGGAGGGGGCAGTGTTACGCGCCTTAGTCGACGGCACTAGCGCCTAGTTGAAACTCGAACTCTCGGTACCTTGCGCGTGTTTACTTGAATATTCTGGATATTTCCGTGCTAATTTATATAAATAGGCGCTGCAAGATGCGATCGAGGAAGTTTGGAATTCGGCGATACAAGCGAAACTTCGGAGCGAAATAAAGTGAATTAAAGTGATTAATTATTAGTCTTTTAGGTTTTAATTTTTCTTAAGAAAATTAAAGTGTTATAGGTAATTTTATCGGCAATTTTTATTGTCACGAACCTCAAGCTCGTAACAATTGGTGTCAGGAGTGGGATAAAATCATGCCGATTTTACCTAAGGACGAGATGGAGGGTGTCCGTACCTGAAGTCAACGCCAGCAGGAGACGGACCAGAGGAGATTTGGTGGTGCAACGCCGCAGATGTCTGAGGGCCAGCCGCCGGCCACGGAAGCCGGCCCATCAGCAGCTTCTACGTCTGTGGCACCTGACTTAGGTGCTCTGATGATGATGCTGCAGCAGCTGCGGGGCGGACAGGAGGAACAGGCCCGCCGGCAGGAGGAACAGGCCCGCCGGCAGGAGAAACAGGCCCGCCGGCAGGAGGAACAGGCCCGCCGGCAGGAGGAACAGGCCCGTTGTTTAGAAGAGCAACTCCAACGCGATAAGGAAGAGCAGATGCTCCTTATGAAAGACCTTCACGCTACCTTCGAAAAAGAAATACGGGAGGTGAAGGATAAGGTTGCTCAACATGACAACCGCCTGTCGGAAGCTGAAACCCGAATCGACCAAGTAAACAATCGGGTTGACAACGTAATGGCTGACGTGAAGAAAACGCTGGACGACCTCAAACTTGGGGATGGAACAACAGCTCCCGTAGTAGCTACAACACCTTCGCTACGTGGATTCAAAGTGCCGCCGTTCGACGGGACCTCTTCCTGGTCGGCCTACAAAATCCAGTTCGAGGCCGTCATGGAGGCGAACGGCTGGAATAAAAGCCAAGCCATGACTGCACTCACCCTAGGCCTGCGCGACCAAGCCTTAACTATGTTGGAAGCTCTCGATAAGAAAGTGACATACGAGCAGCTTCTTGAGGCCTTGGAGGCGAGATATGGCGACGCTCACCTGGAACACGTCTTTCGCGCGGAGCTTAAAGATCGCGTGCAGCGCAGCAACGAAAACCTGCAGCAGTGGGCCCTTGAGGTGGAGAAGATGGTTCGAAAAGCATAGAAGTCTGTACCTGCGCTCATTGAAGGGAACCTGGTTCAGACATTCATCGACGGCATCCGCGACCTTGACGTCAGAGCTGCTGTGAGACTCAGGCACCACGACACGCTTAAGGACGCCTTGGCCCATGCACTGGAGGTGGAAACCGTGCGGCAGGATCATCGTTCCCATCGCATCAGGGAAGTTGCAGCAGCAACAGTACGCGACCGCAACAAAGGATACAGCCCTAGGTGCTATGGCTGTGGGTAAAAGGGCCATCTTCGATCCAGCTGCCCTAAGCGAACCCTAGAAAGGGAATGTGAACGACCTCAGGAGGGTAGTGCGGCCAACAGCACCGCCCAGCAGCAGCAGGGAAACGAGTAAAAGCCAGAACTGCGGGGCAGGTGCTGGCTGATGTTAAAAGAGCCCCAAGGATCTCGATCTCACAAACCCATGATGGGAACAGTCTAATCATCAAGGGCGAGGTCAACGGAACGCCGTGTAAACTAACCATAGACACTGGAGCCTCTCGTACGGTTGTTAGTTCCCAACTTATAAGTAGGTTCCTTGGGGACTCCGCATACAACCGAGAACGCATTAATTTGGTAACAGCCACCGGTCAGCGTATACCCGTCCGTGGAGAGAAGGAGATGGAGTTGAAACTAGGCAACGTGATCTACCTGCATAATGTCATCGTGGCTGATATAATGGATGACTGCATCCTTGGCCTAGACTTTATGAGGAATAATTGTTGTGAGATCGACGTTAAGCAAGGTGTTTTGAAATGTGGACAGGAGGAACTTTTTATGGAAGGTGCGTTACCAGGGAACGTGCACAGCATTAAGAAGATTGTTCTTCCGCCGAGATCAGAAACGATTGTGCCGGTTAGTCTTCCTCGAAACGCTGGGCAAGCTCACCGTTGTGTACTTGTGGAAAGGGTAAACAATGATCTTCCATGGAAAGTAGCTCGAACCTTGGTCAGGACCACTGATATCTCAGGAGTACGTGTGCTGAACCTTTGTGACCGAGAACAGACTATAGAAAAAGGCACGCTGGTTGGTACTTGTGAGGAAGTGGATTGGTTACGTCAAGGCAAAAAAGTTGTTACTCAAGTACGCCGATGTATTCTCATCAAACGATGCTGACATAGGAAAGATTGGCTTAGTTCAACACAAAATAAACACAGGAGAAGAATTGCCTATCCGTCAGCGACCAAGAAGACTGTAGCACGTGAAAAGGAAGTAGAAACCATGATTGAAGGAATGGTGAAGGATAGTGTTATTGAACCTTCCTCTAGTCCATGGTGTTCACCCGTAGTGGTGGTAAAGAAGAAGGATGGCAGCATGCGGTTTTGTGTTGACTACCGCCGTCTGAACGACGTTACGAAGAAGGACAGCTATCCCTTGCCAAGAATTGATGATACGATGGACATGCTTACTAGTAATGCTAAGTGGCTACTGGCAAGTTGAAATTGACCCTAAGGACAAGGAGAAAACCGCGTTCTTGACGGGAAAGGGTCTGTGGCAATTTAAAGTAATGCCGTTTGGGTTGTGCAATGCTCCAGCAACGTTTGAAAGGCTGATGGAACCGGGCTAATTGGCGATGCCTGTCTGGTCAACTTGGATGACATCATCATCGTGGGCCGTACGTTTGAGGAACACCTTCAAAACCTGGAACGCGTGCTCATGAAGATTCAGAGTGCCAACCTCAAGTTGAGTCCGAAGAAATGTTCACTATTCAAACGGCAAGTCAACTTTTTGGGGTATGTAGTATCGGAAGAAGGTATCCGCACGGATCCAGAGAAAATAGCAGCTGTCAAGGATTGGCCGCTTCCAAAAGACAAGACGCAGGTTAGAGCATTTTTGCGTTTGTGCTCCTATTACTGGCGATTTGTGAAGAACTTTGCAGATATAGCCAAACCTCTGCATAAGCTAACCCAGGAGAAGCGACATTTCTGCTGGGATGAAAGTTGCAATATCGCATTCCAGGAGCTCAAAGACCGTCTGTGCAAAACACCTATTTTGGGATACCCTGATGCAAGCAAAAAATTTATAGTTGACACAGACGCAAGTGATATAGGACTTGGCGGTGTGTTGTCTCAATGGAATGGTGACCAAGAGGTCGTGATAGCGTACTTCAGCAAGTCATTGTCAAAACCGGAATGGAACTATTGTGTCACAAGACGCGAATTGCTAGCGGTGGTAAAGTCATTGCAGCATTTTAGCAAATATCTTCTGGGGCGGAAATTTCACTTAGGAACTGACCATGCTGCACTAAAATGGCTATTGCAGTTTAAAAATCCAGGACAAGTTGCGAGGTGGATTGAACTACTGCAGGAATATGACTTTGAGATCGAACATCGCAGCGGGAAATCTCATGGCAACGCAGATGCATTATCACGAAGACCTTGTCCTGAAGATTGCAAACATTGGACTAGGCAGGAGAGTAAGGAAGTGGTATCCGTGAGGATGCTCAGGACAGACCACCTCAGCAACGAGTGGAAGGACAGCTTACAACATGCACATCAGGAAGATCCGGACATCAAGCCGATTCTGGAATGGATGAAGGCCAGTGCTCCCAAGCCCAAGTGGAGCGACGTCTCGGCGATGAGTTCGACCACTAAAAGCTATTGGGCCCAATGGGACAGCTTGCTGCTTCAGGATGGACTTCTGTGCCGTAAATGGGAAAATGTTCGGGGAAACAGCTTTAACTTGCAAATGGTTGTCCCTAAAGCTAAAGTACCGGATGTTCTACAGCTGTACCATAATGATTGTTCCGGTGGCCATCTGGGAGTTAAACGAACTCTACTAAAGATCCGAGAACGGTTTTACTGGGTCCACTGTCGAAACGTTGTCGAGGACTGGTGTCGCAAATGTACAAGTTGTGCGGCTGTAAAGGGACCTCAGACTCGTAGTAGAGGTGCATTGAAGTTGTACAATGTTGGTGCACCATGGGAGAGAATAGCCATTGACGTGGCGGGGCCGTTTCCGAAGAGTGAAAGCGGTAACAAGTATTTCATGGTTGTGATGGATTACTTCACTAAGTGGCCAGAAGTCTTCGCCATTCCAAATCAAGAAGCTTCAACAGTTGCTGATAAACTAGTTCATGAAGTCTTCTGTCGTTTTGGAGTACCTTTAGAGATTCACAGCGATCAAGGAAGGAATTTTGAATCTCAAATATTCCAGGAAACTTGCCGAGTTATGGGTACTCATAAAACAAGAACGACTTCTCATCACCCGCAATCTGATGGAATGGTAGAACGATTTAATCAGACATTGGAGAGGTACCTAGCAAAAGTTGTAGACAATCGGCAACGAGATTGGGACAAGCACATACAACCGTTTTTGTTGTCATATAGAAGCGCTGTTCTTTTTTTTTTTTTTTTTTTTTTTTATAGGATAGGGTGACAAACGAGCACACAGTCCACCTGATGGTAAGTGGTTACTGTGGCCCATAGACATCTACATCTATCCTCGATTACGAATCAAAATGCAGATGCGTTGTCACCCGTGAGGACTAAGATGGAATGCCTCGTTTCCAGTAAAAAGGGTCTCCGGTTCTCTACACTCACCATACGAAATACAGCAGCATTAAGCTACTATTTCACGCTGGTATTCTGTGAGAGCGTGGTCCTTCCCCGGTCGAGCCGACCCATTCGTGCTACAACTATACACTAATATAACTTTAGCATGGCTCTACCACGTATAGAAACGTTCACGTGTTCACGAACGTGTTCACGAAAGTACAGCAGTGACACCAGCTTTCGCAAACTTTGGAAGAGAATTACGGCTGCCTGCAGACCTGATCACCGGGATACCACCTGATGCTCCACGTAGTATAACCGATTATGCAAATGACTTGCGGAACAAAATGAATGACATTTATGAGCACGTCAGACAATCGGGCCAGCAAATGTCTGAAAAGATGAAAACCCGGTACGACCGCAAAATGAACAACAAAGGGTTCGACGAAGGTACACTAGTGTGGTTGCATAATCCCGTCCGCAGCAAAGGGAAATGTCCTAAGCTTCAAGCTAAATGGGATGGCCCGTACCGGATTGTGACCAGGATCAACGATGTAACCTACCGGATACAGAAAGGCGCAAGAGGGACTCCTAAGATCGTCCATGTGGATCACCTGGCGCGTTAATATGAGGCCGATAAGGCTCGGGACGAGCATGTCTTAGGAGGGGGCAGTGTTACGCGCCTTAGTCGACGGCACTAGCGCCTAGTTGAAACTCGAACTCTCGGTACCTTGCGCATGTTTACTTGAATATTCTGGATATTTCCGTGCTAATTTATATAAATAGGCGCTGCAAGATGCGATCGAGGAAGTATTGAATTCGGCGAGACAAGCGAAGCTTCGGAGCGAAAAAAAGTGAATTAAAGTGATTAATTATTAGTGTTTTAGGTTTTAATTTGTCTAAAGAAAATTAAAGTGTTAATTTAGGTAATTTTATCGGCAATTTTTATTGTCACGAACCTCAAGCTCGTAACAATATGATACAAAAATATCAATGACAAAACAAAATTACAATATTTTAATTCTCAATATATACAAAAAAAATTAAATTCCTAATTGTAAGCATTTCATGGCTCAATCTTACCGTATCTAGTTTATAATTTCGTTAATATTCGAAGTTGGCGAATCAGATATTGTTTTGTCACATATGTAATAAGGAATCACCAGGGTATTCACCCATACGTGTATTAAATGTAAACTTATCACACACGTAATCTGTGGAGAGTCAACTGAAAACAATGATGAAGGATATGGTTCGCAGTTGATATGTAATTTGTGCTGAAACGAAATAAAGAGAAATGAGAGAAAGGAATAACTCGCACTTGAATTTGCAAGAGCAACAGAAAAAATGACAGCACATTCATCTAAGAAATTCAAAAATATTGATATTGGTGCTACTGTGTTAGTCGAAGTTCCAAAAGTAGATAAAGGGCCTTTAGATAGCAAGAATGTGTTCGACAAAGTCATAGACAAAAGGAATGAATTATACAAAGTTGGCACTTCTTTTGGAGTCATCAATGATTGGTTGCCTCGAAACGCTGTCCTTCAAAACCCAGGAGAAATTTTGACTGATGATCTTCCAGAGGTTCGATTACAATTTACTATTATACCTTACAAACTGTTTAGCTACGTGGTACGTTCAGCTCATCCTGCAGTCTATTTTGCATTTTTTATTTTTGTTATTTGTACTGATCCCAAGATATTATAATACTCGGGTGGGATGGGTTGAGCGTGTCATCATCTTGAATTATTAATGCCATTTAGTTATGTAAGTTAATTAAGGAAGAGCGGTTCCTTCAAACACAGGCTTTTTGAGCTTAAATGGAGGCTCCGTTCAAAAATATATTTAAGGCTTCTTTTGTTAAAGAAATAAATAATTTTTAATTTAATTTTTTTAATACCTATAAACATGAATAAAATTTTTTATGTGCTACATTTTTATATTTACAGGCCCAGTTACCATTAATAAAAATATCTGCGATCAAAGATGTTTTATAGGTACAGATACCGTGTTGCTAACACATCGCACCGTTCACAGTGACGCCAGTCTTTGATTCATGTGTGCGTGAGTACCACGTGACGCGCATATCTTACGTACCATGCCTGCAATAGTGTGCGTGACTTCGGTAATAATAGTGCGAATCGATTGCCCAAAAATTTGGGAGATTTTATATTTCATTCATATTCACGTACCTGCGAGGCGTGTGCATTTGTAATAATGTAACAGTTAAAAATAAATAAAAAATCACAGAAGATATTTATGTATCTAACATATATTGCACTAATCTATTATTATTGAATATATATGGAGTACTACACTTTCGTATCTTAGAACCCAAAATATTGTCGCTTTTTACGAAGAAATTAATTATTTTTTAATCTTAAGTAAAATGACAAACAAAAGTAAGTTTGGTTAACTGTAACCGTAAAAGTTAACTTCGGCCAAGAGATAGCAAATGCTTTTTTTTAATTCATATATCGATCCAGTTTCATGACTAGATCAAGTAACCGGTTAAACAACTGGTTCACAACGGTTGCGTATCGGCTGGTTTGGATAAATATCCGTTGTCAACAGTTGCTTTACATCTATTAATGACATTAAAATAGGGAAAAACATTTCATACGGTAGGCAACACTCGAATATTATTGCGCAGTGTTATTACTTGCATTGACATTCAGCTTTCGTATTATTTTATCAAGAAATACACCAGAAAATTGTATATTTACTTATGAAAAGTGATGTTCTTATCCTTATCTTTTTTCCAAGAGTAATTTTTACATGATTTCACAGCACAAACAGTCATTTTGTAAAATTAAAAACACTGGTGCGTGATGTACGTTCGCAGTGAACGTCGCTGGCGTAATGGCGGAACGATTGAACGAATACGCCAATATTGGCGCCTTTTAAATGGAAGCGTTTTAGGCGCGCGTACACGGTATCTGTACCTATAAAACATCTTTGATCTGCGATATATCTTCAGCATTTGGTGGGCAACGAATGAAGTAATGCAAAGCTGCAAAAAATATTCCAAGGGACAATGTTTATCTAATAAGTGCATTTATAAAAAAGGTAATATTTTGTGTAATTCGAAGTGCCATAAATCTTTGACATGTTGCAATAAATAAATAATCGGGAATAATTCGAGTACTGACATAAACGAAAAACTTATAACTTTTAATTTCCTTTTTTTATTATGTTTAACTTGTTATATGTTTTTAAGCACATTCTTCATAAAGCTCTCACTTACCTAGCGTCTGTTTGGCGATTTGCCTGAGGCTCTCGAATATAATTTTTAATTAATTTTAAAATATTTGATTTTTTTTAAACGGCCGGTTTTTATGTTTTATGATGGTTTTTTCTTTTTAATAAACACTATTTCTGTTGTGTTATTTTGGTAGAGTTAAGTAGCATTATTATGTAATAAAGTAACCCTTTATTATAGGTACCAAACTAGTTTTAAAGTAAAATTGAGAAATTTATAGTTAGGCTAGTCTGATTGTTCCTAGGTCTATAGACAGAAGCCTTGCCACTGTCAACATCGACCCAATCAGAGAGCAGTGTGTTATTTGACGTGTTTTAAAGAAGCGTAAAATTAAAAGCTCTTCTGTGATTGGTCGGACAGTTTAGAATCTTACGAATGGAAATCCGTTAGTTTATAAATAAAATAAAATAATATACCACGGCTCATATATATATATATATATATATATATATATATATATATATATATATATATATATGAGCCGTGGTAGCTCAGATGGTTAGCGTTCGCTGTAAATTTCACAATACGTGAGGATAACCCCGATAAGCGTTTTTAAACGCTTTACACTTAAAAAAATAACGTAAGGCTTTCATCTTAAATAAATGTTTTCAGTGCAACTAAACAAAAAAGAATGTGAATCATTTTTGAAATTCGAATAATTTTTACGACCATGCATGAACATATTATTATGGTAACACTCCTATTATGGCAACATTAATTCCTTTTACTAGGTCCTCTAACAACTTATACCTAATTCTTCAAATCTCGGAAGTATCTCAGAAGTATACATATATTTACTACATGAAATATATATGTTCACATTGAAAATATGATACAAAAAGATCAATGACAAAACAAAATTACAATATTTCAATTCACAATATATACAAAAAAATTAAATTCCTAATTGTAAGCATTTCATGGCTCAATCTTACCGTATCTAGTTTATAAACAGAATATCTTATGACTCACATTAACTATAGTTGCAATTTTTATAATTATATTCTGTACAACATATTAACTTAAAATAAATAATTAAAATTCCATCGAACTTTAAACACTTTCAAAAATGTATTAATTTATCTATTTATCCATATGTATGTTTTTATTTTTATAAACCAATAAGAATTATCGTAATATAAAAATAGCCTCGTCATATTTATATACTCTTAATATATTATTTATTCGCTAGCATTTATTTCGTTTTCAGTGATATTTTGTGCATTTTCGTCCGCCATTATTTCTTCGATTCGCGCTTTTAGTTGCTCAAGCCGGCTAGAAGGTGTAAAAAAGATTTTTTAGTGTGATTTGTTATTTTATAGTGTTAGTAATTATAAAAAAATATGAAGTTAGTACACAGCAGGAAATGTCCTCCAGACCGAATTTACGTTACGGCGGCCAATCCTAAAAGAGACTAGCCATATGCGCAGGAATATATAAGGCTTACAATAAGTAAAATACAATTGAAAACCGGCACCAAATGATCAACAAGCGCGTTTACGATCATCAGATCAACGAATCAGTCAACATAGTGGTTAATTAATTTTATTATTATCACTAACTATTGCAAGAAAAGTTGCATGAATCTGAACTTGCAACTTTATTTTGCAGACTTTCAATATTTTGGTATACATAATTCAAACAATGAACAACAAAAAAAAGTATTTTAAGAATCCGTTATACATTCATTTTACTACTTTTCATTTCATGCATTTCATTATATGCTTTTTGTTTCAATTTACATTCATTTTACAATACTGTTTTTATCTTCTTGTTTTTTAACTTCTGTTTTACTCACAACGTAAATTTTGCGTACAGAAAATATTTTTTATGTCAAAATGGAGCTTTATTATTAGGTTTTTGGCCCTTTGACGAGTTCTACTATTTGAAAACTAAGCTCTATCTGATCATAAACGAACTTACTATTCAATTGTTAAGTGACTACAAGCTATGGACACAAGCAACCTACATCAAACAATGTCGGTTACAGATGCATTGTCACATCGTTTTTTTTAAGAATAATGGTGACAAACGAGCACGCAGTGCACCTGATGGTAGGTGGATACTGTGGCCCATAGACATCTACATTTATCCCAGATAAATAATCAAAACGCAGATGCGTTGTCATCCCTGAGGACTAAGATGGAATGCCTCGTTTCCAGTAAAAAAGGGTCTCCGGATCTCTACACTCACTATACGAAACAGCAGTATTAAGCTGCTATTTTACGCTGGTATTCTGTGAGAGCGTGGTCCTGTTACGGTCGGGCCAACCCATTCGTGTTACAACCATAATATAGCTGCAGTGTGGCTCTACCATGTAAAAATCTGAGGACTAAGCCGGGATGCCTCAGAGCTTGTAACTTTACTGGCTCTATTTACTCTTCAGACCGGAGCTCTTTAGGCACTGCTATAGAACTACAGATTATACGGTGGTGTGTACTCAGACGGACTAGGAAGAAAGGTATCCTACCACCTAGTACAGAAGTAATGGTTATAATATAGAGTGCAGTAAGTAGGGTTAACACTTGGCATAAGAACAGTAAGATGCTTCACCACTTCAGCTTCTTTCACTTCAATTGACATCAAATTTATATTCACTTCGAGCCGTGGTAGCTCAGATGGCTAACGCTCGCTGTAAATATAAAAGAACGCGAGTAACCCGAGTTCGATCCCCGCCGGCACCAATGAAATTGTTAATTGCAATTTCAAACGCTGATTTACCACGTGCTCGGCGCTGAAGGAAAACATCGTGAGGAAACCAGCATGTCTGAGGAATAAGAAAAAAAATATTTCGAAGACATGTGAAGTGCGCCAACACGCATTGGGGCAGCGCGGCGGACAATTCCTTGCCCTAAAACCCTCTCAGACATGAGGGGAGGCCTGCGCCCAGCAGTAGGACGTACCTATACACGTCCTGTAACTTTACTTTACTTTTTAAAATTTTTATATTCACTTTGTAACACATTGCATATTTTATGTAGTTTTTCTATAAGAGGTACTCGTACCACGGCTCATAAAACAAACGACGCAATGTACTGCAAAGCGGCTATAATTTTGTTATCAACAAAGGTAGCGAATAGGCCTGGAAGTAGTTTTCTTTCACAACTCAGAAGCACAGTGAGATGACTTTCTAAGAGTATACAATAATTACGCAGTAAGGCACCTTCGGGCCTAACCAAGAAAATATTATTACAGCATAACGGCATTTCAAATTATTCGAGGCGACAGAGGAGAATAAATTAGGAGATGGGTAGCAGCGGCTTTCTTATATCAACTAGAACATTAAAGAACTTCGATTGCAATCCCACCTCTTCAGCGTAGCAACTACTCGGATTTTTGCCAATCCCCTTTATGAGGCAAAAATGAGGGTTACCCCACTCGTATGTTCAGCAGTAGACTTGTTAGGTTGTAAGGAATTAATGAATATGAATGAATTACTATGAATGACAATGAACGAATTATAATCGACAGCATAATAACTACAAAATTTATAACTCTTTGATCTCACATTCTTAGTTGACTTCAAAAAAATAGGTTCGCAGTATGGCAGTTACGCTACGCGATAACTTTGACAATTGTGAATCTGTTTTCATTAGGTTAATGTATGAAGAAGAATTTCGACCTATTTACTTTTTGACTAAACAGTAGATCCATTTATTTTTTAGTTTCGAAATTAAAGCAGAGGCAGATCAGTTTAAGAGAAGTTAGGTAAAACGAGGGTGACACTGAAAGTTCCTAGAAAATCAAACACTGAACAAACTAGCAAGTTATTAGTTTTATTGTATCTTAAAAATAGCGTCCATTTACATCAATTCATCGCTGCATCCGACGGAACCACTGAGCTTTTCTCAGTCAGTCACTTTGCCTACTCGTCCTTAAGAGTCTCTTCGACGGCACTTTGAAACGCAGCCACTGCTTCCTCGGCGCTCATAAAACATTTTCATCGAAGTTTTTCTTTTATTTTCGGAAATAAATAAAAATCGCAAGGTCGACGAGGTCGGTGCCATAAGGCGGGTGACCCAGTAATTCCACGTCTGACATCGCCAAGTAGTCGATTGTTTGCTTGGCGGTGTGCGACGAGGAGTTGTCGTGATGAAGGAGGATCCTACTGCGAGGTCGTTTCTCCCGAACTTTTTCCAAGGCAAGTGGCAAACAACTGTTAGTGTACCGCTAGTGTATACACACAGTAACTGTTTTTCGATCCTCCAAAACAATTGTTGCGTAATGACCTGTCCTTCCGAAGAACGAGGTAACCATCTTTTTTCCCACGCTTCGACCTCTCTTCACTTTAGTTGGCAACTCCTCGGAAGTAAACACCCAGACATAACAATAAATCCAGCTTTCATCACCCGTAAGTATGTCGAACACAGCATGTGAGTCATCTCCGTTAGATCTTTGAACTGTTTCACGACACCAATCAACACGACGGAGTTTTTGGACCTCTGTCAAACTATGGGGTATCCACCGGGCACAAAGCTTCCTGACCGCTAAATCTTCATGGAGCCACCGGGCGCAAAGCTTTCTGACCGCTAAATGTTCATGGAAGATTTTGTGCACTTGACTCATACCGATGCCTGAGCTTGTCCAAATCTGCTGATAAGTCACTCTTTTGTCAGTCTCTATCATACACCGCACAACACTGATGCAGATCATCGGTGAGATTAGTACGACCATGTTTAAACTCATAAAACCTGTTGTAAACAGTGGCACGAGATGGGGCTTCATCGTGAAAGGCCAGTCGAAGTCTATTATAAATTTCTTGTTGACTTAATACACATAATTTTCTCTCGTTAAATTCATGCTGACGTGACAGACAATTTTCAATTTGCCGTCAAATCGTAAACAAATTAATAAAATAGGTACCTACATACTACACTATAATATTGGCTGCTTCATTTTCAAAATTTGACCTTATTTTATTATTATATCGTTTACAAGTGGCCAGTTCTAAAAACTTTCAGTGTCGCCCTCGTAAAAGATGCCGTCGTTACTTGAAAAAATCCTTTTATTAATCCTGTTGGTTGTTAAAAGCAGTATGTATGTCATTAAAAATTTCGAAAGTTATTTCATAAATATGATTTTCCTTCGTATTCATAATATAACATTTTATTTGGTGATGCTACTAAAGAACTAATAAATTATATATTAATTATGTCTTCCATACCAAATTTATATCACGGTGGCTAGTCTCAAAGTAAACTAGCCATCTGGTGCAGGACAGGATACTAATTTTATTAATAAAAACATATGTGCAGTTCCACGCTGTAGAAGAGAAACAGTCAGAAAATGCGTGAAATAGACGCTAGATGGCCTAAACACGACTAATTCAATATAATCAAAGTTATGAAATCGTGGATTGTCATTAATGGATTGAATATATTTTATTCAGTATGGTTAATTTTTTAACTGTTTATTTAAACAGTTAAAAGTTATATTACACATCTTTAAAGCACCGCACAAATAGGAAACACTGTATACTGTATTCTATCTAATTCTTACGCAGGCTATATCGTATAGATGTATATGTTTGTCTCTTTTTAGTGTCGTTTTTGCGTTTCATCGAGTTTCAAATCACAACGATTCGAACAACGGTATCGGCGGCCAGTAGAAGCGTGTCAATCATTCATTTCTCGTGATCGAATCATTCTAGTACATTTCGTCCGTACGTTCGTACATTCGGATCAATCATTCAAATGGATCATTTCGGGCTGCAGTACCCTACACTAAAAACAATTCATTCAGATCATTCAGGATTCGGTCAGTTTTCGACTCATTTACAATCCACACAAATTACGAGTTAAAAAGGTTCCGTCAATTATTTTGTGATTGGCTGTACCGGAACATTCAAAAACAGATGAATGAACCATCAAATACTTCTAAGTGTACCAGCTCATACGAACGAATCATTCATGATTGACACATGTCTAGCGGCCAGTCTTAACGATGACTAGCCATCAGTGTAGGACATACAGTGCAAAAGCATGTGCGCATGCACGGGTGTGCTCTCTTTTTCCTAACGAGTGGAACTGCAATTTGACAATATCAACGGCTAATGACTTTACGTGCTTTTGCATGTTTTGCGTGGCACGGAGACGATACAGCGGACTGTTTCCTAACTACAGACTGCTACTGAGAATTTCTAAAAAGGAAGACCCCAATAACCGATTTTCGTCCGACCCGGAATTATTCGCATTTGCGACTATGACACCAACGAGGCAGATAATACAAAAATCGAATGATGAAAACAAATTAAACAATGTATATACATTGCGATTAATATATATATATATATATATATAAATATATATATATATATATATATATATATATATATATATATATATATATATATATATATATATATATATATATATATATATATTTAATTATTTAACCTACTTTCTACCTCAATAGTGCATTTATCATTGCTCTCAGAAATCTCTATATATAAAAATCAATTGTTGTCTATTAGTTTCGCAAAAACTCTTCCCACCTAAGTGTATCGAAATATCGGTATGTTTTGTAGAATAAAGTCATCGTCTTTGTATTTTTTTGAGATTTTCGATTGAATACAAAATAATAAATTGCCATCAAACAAATTAATTGTTTATTAGCCACTCAAACGCCCGGGCGACTATAGTCGCCGAAAACTTTTTCCGGTTGAACGTTAGGGCGACTAGAGAGGCCTCGCTGACTTCTACACTTTAAACGACTTTTTATCCATGGGAAGCATCGATCACTAATAAAAAACTAGATACACAATCAGTGACAAAAAACGACCTCACCGAATGAGCACCCATTCGAACATTTGGGTGCGCTTTTAATCTAGTTACATTCATGCTCCGACGGTAAACATGCCTCAGTGCTCGTTTAAAAATCACACATTCAGGACGCTAAAAAAGGATGGAATTTCCTAGTTTTGGTACGTATTAATATTATCATTATTTAATTGTTATCACTGTATTATTGTAGTATTGTTATATTGTTTATTGTAAATACTTATATTTTGTCAAGAAATCTCCGTAAAACATTTTTTAAATTAAGTCTTAATAAAATAAGTCATAATTGTTCCAGATATGTGCATTGACTCTGTTCCATTTGTTGGAGACGTTATTATTTTTTTATTATTAAAGTATGATTGTTTTTTTTTTTTGTTTAATGAGACTTCTTTATGGTTTCTCTAAATATTATAGTAACATTTTATAGACTTAATTTTGAATATATGCATGTAGTAAAATTAAAGATGTGAGATTTTATTTTTAATTTTTCAGCTTTCCTCGAGATCCAGTTAGGTGTGCAGAATGGATATCAGTCATAGCATGTCAAAGGTCCGAAGAATTTTTCAAGCCGACCCAAGGAAGCGTTGTATGTTCGAAGCGTGTTTTAGAAAATGATGAATATGTGACTACGACTTACAAATTTCTATACATACTTTTTATATTCAGTAACTATTGAATTTAGATTTAAGTTGTTCGTCAAGCAATATTTTTAAAATTTTGACACAAAATGAAGAATAAGTAAATAATTATGACTGTTTTAAGTACTGTCGTTACTAAATGAATATGGTGTCCTATCCAAAAACGTATTTACATTATTTATAATACACCTGTATTATAATCATTATACATAATACACAATAGAATAGAATAGAATATGCTTTATACCAGTTTTAAAACAAGCCTGAAACATTTTAAAATTAAAATAACAGTAACAAAAAATATTGGGCAGTTCGACTCCAATGATTCCTTGTCCAAGCTACGAGCCTTGGTCGTAAACTTTGATTGCTTTTTATTAGCACTTTGTAATTCTGACTTTAAAACACGCGTGTAAGGTTGAATTTGTTTTGATATAGGTTGACTAGCCAGTATCAGTCATAAAAATGACTTTTGAAAAAAAATCATTATAAATAAAGAAAGTACTACATATGAAAAGTGCCTATATATTGAAGGTTTGTAGCGCTTTGTTAAACGACCGAAAGGTAATCGTCCGTTTTTCTCAAACGATTTGGCACGTACTATAGATGGATCTATATTAAAAAAAGCGTCTATCGGTTAGTAAAAGGTCTATGCCAGGTAACAAATACCATTGAAAAAAAAAAGAAACAAGCGTTGTGTCAAGTTTTGTGTAGTAGCCAGTAGTACTGTGAATTCTGCATTTAAAATGTTAAAGTATTTAATATACTTTTGTACTAGTATTATAGTCTTGATATATGCAGTTAATAATCTCGTTTACAGACTCGGCAATATCGCTTACAGTCGCTAGATAAATACGTTTTAAATAATTGTATACACGGCTAGAACGCTCAGCGTCACACGTGTTCATGGCAATAATGATAAATGTCCATGGCCTCGCAATGCCCGCCATCTTGTAAATTGTTTTGTCAGTCTTCTTTCTTAAAATTATGGCTGAAAGCAACGAAACGACTATAAATACGAAGAAAAGAAAACGCACAGTCAGAATGAGTGATGTATTAAAGAAACTTCGACTTTAGAATCACGAAATTGGTGATGACTGCAAACGTGATCGTTTTAAATGTTTTGAAATGACAAGTAAGGACCAGAGGACAAGAATAATAAGTCAATTTAATAGTTTCGCCACCAGGTATGACCAAGATAATTATTTAAGCAGGCTTATAACCGTATCTAATGTAAAACGTCGTCGTCCGCGATTAGGTGAAGAAAATGCGAAATTACACAATAAATCATATTCGTACAAGATTCGTATGATTGCCGATGATACTTACGAGATACCATTGTGTAGAAAAGCGTTTTTATCCTTACATGGTATCACGCGAAGAAGACTGCAGTTTATTCAGAAATCACTGACGGAGCATGGTGTTGTCCAAAAAGATAAACGGGGTACACATGTGAAAACACAGCTTCCTAAAGAAACTACTAATTTAATGTACAAGCAAATCGACACTCTTAAATCAGTTAATGGTAAAAAAGGCCACTACAATTTACATGAGAGTCAAAAAATATATCTGTCAGACGAGTTAAACTTGTCTAAGATTCACAAAATGTTTAACGAAAATCATCTAAATAACAAAGTATCATACGAAACATATCGTAATTTTTTCAATAAAAATTTTAACATATCATTCGGTTACCCAAGGATGGACCACATGTTCGATTTGCGATGAATTTCAAGCAGAGAAAAAACACTTTGAAATTAAAATTGCTTCTCTTTCTGATGGTCATGAAAAATCTCAGATTTTGTCTTAACTTAGAAAACTGGAAATTGAGAACCTAGCACACAAAAAGAGAGCTGAAGTATTTTATGATAAGAAGAGAAAAGCTCGTTTGAGGGCTAGGCAGATGCCACAACAATCGCGATAGCAATGGATTCAAAAAATCTTCCTGTGCCAAACATAACTACCAACGACGTTTATTATAAAAGGCAGCTTAGTTACTTTATGTTTAATGTTCATGTCCTTGCTGATTCCTCATCTTATTTCTATGCATACGATGAGAGTATTGGAAAAAAAGGATCGGACGATGTGGCTTCTCATCTCTTTCATTTTATATGCCACGAAATGGATAAGCAGGGCAAGACTCTTACAATTTTCTGTGACTCATGTGGCGGTCAAAATAAAAATTACACCATTTTTAGAATGCTACACTACATGGTTTACTGTTGCAATCGCTTAGAATCTGTCACAGTAATATATCCGATTAGAGGTCACTCCTATACGGAATGCGACCGAAACATGGCCTTTATAAATCAAAAGGCTAGGGCTGAACTCCCTGAACAATGGGCTGAACACGTACGTGGAGCTCGACAGAGACCAAAACCTTTCAATGTCATTGAATGTTCACAAGATGCATTTAAGGGCTGGACTGCATTTCTAAAACCGTTTTACAAAAAAACTTGTCCATTTCCCATAAGACCTGTACGTGAATTCAGAGTCGAAAAAGAACATCCACGGCTCATGTTTCACAGGAATTTTAGTAATAGTCAACGGGAATCAAGTGTGGTTAACACACCAGCTTCTTTTCGATCTACAAAGGCAGGTATTCATGAGGGGGAATTTAAATTACCTGATTTAGCTTATCAAGACAAGCTGACTATATCAACAGCGAAATATAACGACTTGCAGTTCCTGAAAGTTCTGTAGGCCTGAAGCAAAACGTTATTACAAAGAACTTCGTCATGCTGTAAATTAATATAAAAGAACCAGAAGATAACTAATCCGTCTTTGGACAACTATCATTATTGACTGTGAACGCAGAGTGGACAGTGATCATTATCCTGATGAGTCCTGATTTTTGAAGACTTACTTAAGATAATATGATTTTTATTTAGTTTATAATACCCATATAATGATTATTTGCCAAAGTAATAATATTATAAAACCTATCCTTTAACTAAAATTAAAATTATTTTCTTATCTTTAAATCTGAGTTTTTTTCACCGTTTATAAAATTAAAACCTAATTATTTCAAAACAAAGAAAAAAGGACATTCATCATTATTGCAGTGGACCCTTCAGGTGTCCGAATAACCTACTTACTTATAATTACAAAAACTTTGGACATTCATCATTATTGCAGTGGACCCTTCATATATGAAAATGATCCTCAAAATGCTTTCTTTTCGTATATCACAATACAAGTTTTATGAATACAAGTCTGTAATGAATGTTTTACATGTGATGAAGTCGACATTGCCTTTGTGTGTCGGTTTTTCGGTAAATTTTTGTATTATATATTATTTATTTTAATAAAATATTTCTTATAAATATAAAAATAATAAATACAAATTAAAAATAAACTCTTATAAATACAAATTTAAAAATAATAATAGTTTGCCACATTTTATAGCCGCCCGGTAAATCAGACTAGAACGACGTATGTCGTATTTTAGATATTTTTGCATAGAAATACTTAATATTTATATTAGATTATTGGTTTTACATATTACACATTGGTATTACATATGGTAGATCATGTTTTTTAATTATTGTACAATAAATATATAGAAGTAAAATGATTCTGCGATATTATCAAAGAAAATAAAAAATATTAGGGTTTTTCAGCTAGATTTCTAAAATTAATCATTTTTTTACCCGTTGCACTTCAATGGGGTAAATTAGTTAACGTATTGAATAAAACTAAATTTACGGATTTTATCGCGTTTATTTCACTACTTTTACTTAATTCCCCACGTTTCGGGTGCTTTACAGCAACCATGGTCACGGGGGGGGGGGGGGGGGACTGAGATGTTTGACGTCCCAATGTCATTGTTAGCCCGGCTACCTTCAGTTTTTGAATATTAATTTTTGGTCCGATTTACGCAAAACGAACTTACAGTATCAGTAAGTTGAAGTAATTATCGGGAATTAAAAATAAGTAAAAGTAGTGAAATAAACGCGATAAAATCCGTAAATTTAGTTTTATTCAATGTGTAGAGTTCGCGTAAATTTAAGAAATCATTAGTTAACGTAATTGAATTCTGCATTTCATTAGCTTTCTGTGTGAACTTTTTCCGTGGTAACCGTTTTAGTCGAACTGGTCGCAATCGGACCGCAAAAAAAGCCGCGACAAGCGCCGCAGTGCATAAGAGGCTATTGTCGCCGCGTCGTCCGGACGTTCAAGTGGTTTTATCAATTTTGTTTGAATTGAAGTTAACTTGATAGTTATGACTCACAAATTGACGGCAGACTAGTCCCACTGTTATTTTAACTAAGTAGTAATAAACACAGCTTTCATATCACATTAAATTTAGCATATACCGCGATATTACAGCTTTTTATTGAAGCTAAGGGAACAGATTGTATACATTAAGGAAAATGATATGATAGATATAGTAGATATTATTTACATCGGTTTACTCGTAGCACCATGTCATACAAGAGGATATAAGCCGACCCCTGAGGTTTGCATGCCAACGTAACATTCATGTGCAAATAAATTAAAAAAAGAATACCAACCTGTTGATGACTCTGTGTATGTTCTCAGTGTCGGGCTGCTCCTTGGTGTCCAGACCCTCGTGTTGCAGGATGTCGTTGATCTGTTCGGTCACGTGGTCTTCGTGTTGCAGCTGCTTCATCGCCTCGCTGAAAGAATATCAAATTTAATATATAGCGGTGTGCTGTTAGTCGTAACCAAGTTACGCATGTTTCTTTTTCATTCAAATAATCGCGGTATTACTGCGACATATAACGTTAAGAAGCTAAATTTGCTCATTAATTCTAGAATCTTCTTTCATGAAAAGGAAATATAATCTCTATTTTTAAGAGCTTACGGTTCGTTCTCAAGCGAATGGTGAGTAACATTGTTACGGCGCTGTGTGCGCACAAGAGAAACACATCGAAGCCTAAATCGCGCTATCAAAGTTCCGAAGCAAAAACAGTATATATAGAATAGCTCCACGGTATACGGTGCGTTGACCGCTCCCCGGGCAGAACACCTTGCCCGGCGGGAGATCTCTCCTTTTCCTGCCACGGCCACTCTGGTCACCAGAGTCTGGTGGCCCCAATGTGATCTGAACACGCAACCAACAATCTTCGGAAAGTTCAAGCTTCCGAAGTCTTGACATCCTGCACGCCATCTAGCTTTATAAAGCCTTTCTCTTTTATTTTTTGGAAGCAAATCAGGCGAAAATTATTTAAATGGTGCACAATTGTGGGTACATATTTCTTTCTGTGTAATAACAATTTTGCAGTTGAGTGAGTACGTGATGTATATTTTTTATATTCTGTGATCCTTCCCAATAAACAAACAACAATCAAATGACATGTGACTGACCAATCACATTTTAGGAAAGTTCATTGTTGTACTTCATCAAATCAAGCTACAAATCATCAACTGCGTAACATTTACAAAGGACTTTTTGGTTCTTCAAAAAATTTCTATCAAGTCACTAAAGCGCGAGACCTTGTGAGACGATGCGGTAATAAACTCAATAGTAGACTAATTTTCTCTCATCGATTACAATTTATATAAAACATGTAGCAAAAGTACTTCCAAAAACTATCATTTCTGCTATTACAGTCAGATTGATAATGCATCACGTCTACGCGAGAATGACCACGAAACTTAGCTATAGATTGATATTTCCATAGCCAGTGAGTAGAATGCATTACCAACTCAACATGAATATGAGGTACATATGACCACATAGCCTAGTGGCCAAAGTACATGACTACTATACCGCCAGACCTGGGTATATTTCCGATATATAAATTGCTATCAGAAGTAACCTTTATGCAAAAAAAATACTAATTGTATATTTTTAGAATTAACAGGTGTTTTATAGCCAATCATACTGCCCCTAATGTTGAAATGAAAAATGAGAAAGGAGATTGTTTTGTTTATGACTTTAATTAGACTACTCTTTATTATAAACTTAACTCTAATATATTGTGGTGGGGGTAACACGGCACCGCCAAGAGTGGGGATCACGGCAAATCTCGTGAAATGGAAAATTGTGGATTTTGCAAGTATCTATGATCGCTTAAAACCGTTCTGTATGGGGAAACATGTGTTTTGCCGTGGAGTGGTGTGCTACAGTGACTCAAACATTTGACATATATATTTTTATCTCATTCACTTTTAATATTGAGGACGCTCAGCTAGCTAGGAAAAGGGCTATACCTAGTAAGCCTATGTTCAGCAGTGAACTGTGATGGACTGTAATGATGTAATGACGATATGATGATGAGGATGATTATAACTTTTTAATATTTAATTACAAAGTACATAATAATAATAATAATAATAATAATAATAATAATAATATTCCACAACTATCTCACAACGCCATCTAGTCCCAAGCTAAGCAGAGCTTGTGTTATGGGTACTAGACAACTGATAAACACACTTATATATTTCTAAATACATAAATATTATAGATAAACATACATACAAACATAACTTACCGATTCCTCTCCCTTTCCCTCCACAGCGAAACATCATTAAGCCTGTCTCTTTCGTCTTCTTCTAAGGCAGGTTGTTGGGAGTAGTAGCCCCTCGAACACACACGCGACAGTACCAGCCTGTTTATACTGTGCTCTGTTCCTTTTTCAATGATTGTCTGAAAGAAGAGTAAAATGTTTAACAAAATTAGACTTGGTAACGGTTTGAACTGAGTAACGAAAGAATTTTAATACATAGTATCGTCGTATCGTCATCATGAATTAAAATCATCAATCATTACGTAAATTTCTGTTCTTAGACCGGCGATTGGATTTATATTTGTGTACATTATATAGGACGGTCTCACTGAGAAATATTCGTTAGTTTCTGGCATGTATAATATATCACTATTGCTGTGACAGCTTTGTTGTAGCTGAGACCAACAGTCTAGTGGTCGTAAGCACGTTCGCGCCAGTTATTGGTGTTTTTTTTTTTCGGAGCCAGAGTTAGGAATTTAGTGGTTTTTCACCGCCGTGTGAAGGTAATCACGCAAAGCTGTCGATCTTGCGCCAGATCTTTTAACGGTCGTGTCAGATTGTTGTCCCATCGGACTATGAGCGTGAGAGAACAGAGTGCATCTGAGCTCACGCTTTACTCTCTGATTTTGACTCTTGAGTTGAACAATGTTTCAGTTAAAGAATTTAAAAAACAAATGTCATTTGCCTTTTGTACGCGGATGATCAAGTCATATTTGCGTCATCGAAGGCCGAGTTGCAAATGATGGTTATATTAATGAACTGTTCATTAAAATAAAGGTGAATGAAAATAAACGCAAGTATGAGGAAAGTGATAGTTTTTGAAAGAGAAGAAAGTTAAACATGTGAAATAAGAATAGAAGGGGAGTTGGTTTAGCAAGTGGATGAGCTTGAATATTTAGGATATGTGTTTAGCAGGAATGGTAGACATGACAAGGATAGAGATATATATGGATGTAAAGGAGGTGAGAAAGATCTCAGTATAGTGTCAAATGGTTTCTGACTACTTCTCTGGGAACCTGGCGTGAGTGTTTATGTATGTTGATGTATATATGTAAATTATGTAAATATCTTCTTTTTTAAAGTAAAAAATTCTTACTTCAAAAAACCGTAGTGTCTCTAGCGTGAGATCATGGTCATCACTGAGGCAGTTGTTGATTAAAGCCAGTAGAAGCGGCCATTCTGACATTTCACCATCACCCACCAGCCAATTCGAAAATTCTGTGAAAAAATCCTTTTGATTGTATTAATCTTAATTTCACGGGGACTGCTATTGAAACATGGGGAGTCAATAATAAGTTAAAATTAAACCTGATAAAAGTCTTAAAATTAGTTCCTAATCATCATCACTATGTCCTTCACAAGTCTACCGGTGAACATAAGCCACAAAGAATGCCCAAAGACATTCTTTGTGGCTAATGCTTATGAATGACAAAGCCGGTCCTGTGCCACAGTCATCCATCGACCTCCTGCATGTCTTACCAGATCGTCACTCCATCTAATCTAAAATTGTTATCAGGAAGACGCTACTGACCATCTTCTCTTTTACTTCTTTCTGTCACCTCTTACGACTCCCACGGGATGGTGTGGGGAAATGGATTCTCTTATACTGCCACTAAGCGGCGCTAAGAATACATGTAACACGGGTATTTCAATATCATTGTGTTAAGAGTGAGGGTAGAAAATTAATAAGTGTTTAGACTCTCTCACTCGTTCAAGCAGTACAAAGTTATGGTAATTTACACAGAGTAATTAGGCTTAGAGTGATAGTATCATTCAAAATTCCGTTCAAAGTTGAAGCAACAACACAATGAATGTGTGCGTAAGCGCCCTGTAATTACGTTTGCCCGCACGCACACAAGCAAATGAGTAATGTATGCAAGTAAATGATGATTTCCCCAAAAATTGGCAAAGTATAATAGTAGACATAGTCGTAAAATTTATATTTAGGTTGCGTTTAGAATTATTTATTAATAATTTACAAAGAGAGAAATATAAAATTACTTATAATTGTTAACTAATATTTTATTGAAATTATTTATATACGTAATATCACATACTATATTAATATTCACAAATCTATTATATCATTATATTATTCTGTTAGAAAGGATATTTTTATATAAGTATATAGTATTATATATTTATATAAATATATGATATACTTTTTTGAATAGGCGTTTTGTATTAAAACAAAATAAGATTCGGAAGGAAAAAAACTATTCAAATAAAACACGAAACTAAAAATATTTGTTAAATGACTATATACCCAAGTACTTAAACTAAACGTCTGTTACTTAATAAGTAATAACCCTGCATCTGCAACTGTTTTTTAAATAACTGCCGCTTTGACGACGCTATCCGCGAAATATTATCTTTTTAGATTCATATAAGAATCGAACTTTTACATAACGTTCTACAATAAGCTGCGCCAGTTTTGTGTCGTGATGTTGCTAATTGATGTGCTCTTCTACAATAGGAAATAGAGAACAACTAACGAGTTTGGCAATAATTTCGAGAGATAGCTTTTTCTCTGAATTGTTTTCCTGTGCATTATGTTTAATATAATTTCGCAGATTATTCAGCAATACTACAAATGGAGTAAACTTCATTAGAAATTTTCAACAATACTAAAAAAGGAGTAAACTTCATTAGAAACGTAAATTAGTTAGTTTTCGTTAGTTTTCTTTGCGATTAAGTCTAATTTTTACAATTCATTGAGCAGCACAGACCACCTAGCCTACGAGACATGTAACGAAAGGCGACAAATTTCTGTACTTTATCTGTTCAAACAGAGCCTATACAGTTGAACACGAACGCCACCCTGTTTAGTAGTAAACAGACCTGTGCACTGCGTCCTTATCGCTACAATTTTTTAAAATTAACAGTAAAACCTGCCCACTTGCGCAGTAAAGTGGTGTGATAGTGATAGCAGGAAACGTAATTTCAAGAAGGATAAAGTCACGTTTCACCGATAAATGCATCATTTAATAATCTTAAAATACTAAAACCGTGAGGGTTCAACCTATTCTGGTCGTAGTTCTGAGGTTGTCCTTGTCAAGCACGCAGTATTATAGTTGCGTCTCTGTCTATCAATCAGAGGGGCTGCAGGCGGCACGTATAAGTAGAAATGGCCAAAAAGTATCAATGCAAGTTTATCGATGTAATTATAATTTGAAATCCAAATCACAGTTTTACAAACCCTAATTGATAAAAAAATAAAGGTAATTTTTGTTTACATTTTTATATTACGTTAATTTTACCTAATGTAGATATATTCACCTGACCATCACGGCCGAGGCCAAAACAAAGTCATGGTTTTCGAGAGTATGTATTATGTTTGTGTATTTCTTAGGCACATTCCGCTCTTAACGGATTTATGGTACGCGATTAGCGTTTTAAATGACATGTAAAATACATGTATATATTTTAAAGAACTTTATTTGTATTAAACGTAATGATTTACGTATCATTAATTTGCTTATAATTACGCTACGTTTTTATAGTCTCCCATATTTACACGTACGATTTATGGATGTGACACATCTCTAAGTTACATCTCACGCGCCGCCCACACACCTTTCTTTCTTCTAACCTTGACAGACTAATTTATTTAGAAAATCGTAACGGTTTCATGTCTCGTAGGCTGGGTGGTCTGTGTTGAGCAGCAACAGTCGGATCAGACGAAAATCTAAAAACGAATACGTTTAAATTGACAATAATATACACGTTATTATCAACTTCACTTCATTAAAACAAAATAAATATTTTTGTGCTATTTTGGCCAAACGTTAACTATTGTCTTTACCATAATTTAATACACCACTGTTGGCTAGTGGCAAAACATATCGTCTTTTTAGGAAATGGCGAAGGTATGTAAATCATTATTATAATTTTAAAAAAAATGTTCATAGGGTATTTATCCTAAAACACATACTATAAAAAGATAAAAATAACTGCACATTAACAAAACAAAATAAAACCAACACTTTTTTTTCTTGGAAAGTGGGAACCCTAATAGTACTTGACAATTAAAAATACCTACTCATGCGTGAATATTGTAGGTATTTTTATTTGTCAAATAAAAATACAACAATAATAGCCCCATATCGGCAGTATGTAATTATAATAATAAGAAAATATGGGGTAAAATATTTTACTATGCCTAGTAACATTTTCATTATATTGGCGTCTGTCAAATTTAAGATTTATTATTTTGTTTTGATGAATGTTTTTTATAAAAATATAAGATGCTAGGCAGTAATTATCAGTGAAATGAGATTTTTAGATTTTATTCATGATTATGTGATGAGTTGTTGAAAGGGTGTCCCTTTTAAAGCACAGTAAGTAGTTTTTTTGCAAAATGGCGCGAGCTCTTTACACGACTCCGTGGATTCGAGTACTGACACGCTGAAAGTCGTACTTAGCCCTAAAAGGCTAACTTGAAACGGCTTCACTTTGCGTGCGCCTGCTGCGGTTCTAGGCCTAATAATTCTATGGTAATTTATAGATATTGCTAGTATTGCGTTCAGTTCTTGGATATTCCATAAAACAACATTAATAGTAATAAACTATATATTGTTAGTGCCAGCACACAAAGTGATAAAAATTAGGGATGGGCCGAATATCGTTTCATATTCGGTATTCGGCAGCTTTACCGAATATTCATATTCGGCCGAATATTCGGCTAAATCAACAAACCGTGTCCGTTGTATTGAAATGTACGAATTGAGTAATGCCTTGTCTTTCGTAATTTTACTGTTGAAAGTACTTATGTTTTATTTATGGGTTAAATCTACTTGTATCGCGTTATGTTTTTGGGGCACTGTAGATTTCTTTCCAATTATAAGAAATAGAACGCTTGATAAAATGTTTTTGGAATCAAACACAGAAACATTACATTGCATTGGTACATTTCACTTTGGTAGGCAGTCTCTCTAAAATAGTTCAAATAGTAGATCTCTTGCCATTCATTTTATCATATATATATATATATATATATATATATATATATATATATATATATATATATATATATATATATATATATATATATATATATATATATATATATATATATATATATATATATATATATATATATATATATATCAATTTTCACTAAAAATAACACAACAAAAACCTTTTTCTCACAAAAATAGTCAAATCATAAGCATGTGCCGGCAGTTTGCTGTACAAAGTTTGCTAAGTACTAGATGATGGAATAACATGTCAGGTATGGCGGGGGAGCGAGGGGCAGGGTCCGCCGCTAATCACGCGCGCTTTACGGCAACAAGTTTCGACATAAAATGGTTGGGTACCGAGGTGATCCTACCGAATATTCGGGTCGGTAAAAGTTTTACCGAACTTTCGGCCGAATATTCGTATTCGGTGAAATCCATATTCGGTCCATCTCTCATAAAAATACAAGTTATGCGCAGCAACAGAACAGCTTACCTATTTTACATAATGCGCAGTTAGTGTGGTTAGCCATAGCGCTGTGTCCAAAGACTAATGGACACTTTTTGCGCTTTAGTAGCTTGGCTTTTCGCCACAAAGTATTGCGCAGGCAATTTGTTTTGATCATTCCACAAATCTTAATTTTTGTCGTTATTCAGTCTGTAGTTGTATTTCTTTTAATACAAACAAAGAAAGTTGATGATAATTTTACAGAAAGGCTGCCATTTATTTTTGTGATATTATAAAAAATTATGCCATTTCTTATGTTATAAATTACTTTCAAAATTATGTTAATAAAAGAATATAACTTGATAACAAATGTATGTTATAATACAAATGGAACATAAACATAGTACTTAGTTAGAAGTAAATACAAGATAACATTAAAATAGATGAAGTATGTAACTAATAGCAATAATGCTTGCCTATGACTTTTACCCAAGGTATTATTACCCCAACGGGCATAAACAGGTCAGTGATCAAGACTCTTAAGCTGCGTATCGACTTCGAACATAGTTCGCCCGCGGCAAACCTGTTTTTTGGCTCGCAAGTTAATTTTAGCGCACAATTTAACAACAGCGAGGCAGCCGCGCGCGGCGGCTGATTCGCCAACGAACGTTCATTTTGTGCGCGTTGTGCAACCATGGACGTTGTGCGTCGGTTAGTGCAACAGGCAAGCCCATTTCTGCACTGATTTCATTCCAAGCATGTTTTCTTAATTATTTGTTGTGATAATCACTACATTTACTGTTCCATAGAAGTTGTTTAGTACCATATAATCTAATTAAAGTACGACACTTGGACAATGATCCATGTTTTTCCCGCGCGCAGCGACTAAAATATTAAGTAAACGACTGTCCCAAGTGCGCGAGCACAACTAGCTGAGATTCCTTTGCCGCGCCGTCAAAAACCAACACGGATTGGTTCGTCGCGCGGCACGTTTCCACGTATCCAGTGTGCGCGGCTGCCGCGCGAGCCTATGTTCGATGGTTTGCTGCGCAAAGTCGATATACGCTTTAGAATTTACCGCCCGCGCGGTATTTGATTGTGCTACAGCGATTGTAAAAATACAGTTTTGTACTCACTTCTCCGTATATTCTATTATTTTCTACCTTCATTCATAACAATATATTATATTTACTAATAATGTGTTTCATGAATATTTATAATATAAAGTCGTTATTAAAAGTGTTAATTTATTTCAATATTTTATTTATTAACAATAATTGTCAGAAATAGTTGTAAATATAAAATATGTTGCTGACCGTTTATGAGCTCCTGAGAATCGACGACTCTGAGACATTTCGAAAGCAACGCGGCGGCCAAAGTGGCACTACGGGCGCTTCCCAACGCTAGCTCGCCCGCCGCTTCCAGGAACTGCGCTCGGAATGTTCTGGAGAGATGCGACGCGATCGCTGGGTGACATTCCTGAACACAGATACCTTAGTTTAAAGTTAAAGAAAAGGATCTTTTAATAATCTATACTATATATCATTAATTATTAATAATACAATAAAGCGGAAGAGATATTTTTAAACAGGTTTGTTTAAAAAACATTTCTTCCGGATCAGGAGCTAATCTCTGGTACCTACTACCAGTCCAATTTGTAGTGATAGAGCCACGCGGCAGCTTTTGCTGTCGCACGGATGGGCCGGCTCAAACCGGGGTGAGGGGTACCACGACCTCAAATTGTGATTGCAGGTGGCCGGAGGCCCAATTCCCTCCCCCCCCCCCCACCATGGTATCGGAATTAAGTGAAGAACTACCCCAGGAGCAGTCTCGAATACCACGCTGAGCATCCACGACTAAGGTATCCTACTCTTCCTGAACATGGGTTCTCAGGCTGGAAGCACAATTTCGCTCGCGACAAAAACTGCTCAGAGCAAGCGGAGCAACAACACCAAGGTGACCCTGCCCTGCCACGCTATCCGTGAATTTTTGCAACTTCAGAGGACTTTATTTCATCCTTAACGTTGTCCACTACCATCTGGAGACGGAGAAGCCGGCTTTGCTCTTTTTAACCGAGACTCAGGTGTCCTCTCCAGCTGATACTTCATATCTCTCCTATATTATTAGAGGTATTAATTAGATTACTCCTTTATGCCCCGGGCTGGAGTATGCGTATACGTCGAGAGTACATCTGTTTTCGACGCCTCGGCAGTCTTGAAGGTACGAACCTGTCCATCCTATGGCTGGGCGTAGACAGCGACGACCATCCTCGCATCTACAGGTGCCTTTATAGGCCGAAACAGGCCGATTCTTCGACCACGTCCAAATGGCTACAGATTCTGTACTATCAGATCCCATCCACAGAGATCGTGATTCTTGGCGATTTTAACCCCCACCACGCCGAATGGCTCGGTTCACGTTTAACCGATCATGCGGGGAGATCTGTTTATGACTTTGCATATGGTCTGACACAACTGGTTACTGCGCCTACGCGGATTCCAGATGTGGAAGATCATGCACCCTCCCCGTTGGACCTTCTGCTGACCTCTCATCTAGACGGATATCAGGTTTCCGTCGACGCCCCTTTAGGCTCGTCGGACCTTTGTCTTGTCCGGAGTGTGTTGCCAGTCACATTAACGTCGCGGTTTCATTCTGCGGGCTACCGCCGTGTTTGGCACTAAAGGTAGGCCGGTTGGGATGGGGTGCGGTCTTTTTTTGCATCCTACCCTTGAGGGCGGGTTTGCTTCTCGCCGGACAATGCTATCGTTGTTTCTGATGTGGTACTTCAGGGTATGGAACTTTTTATTCCGTCCCCTGTGGTGGCCATCGGAGGCAGATCCCAGCTATGGTTTGGTCGCTCGTGTAAAATAGCTTCACGTTATAAGCAGAAGTGCTACCGGGCTTGGGTTGACGCATCAACGTCTTGGGATGTAAACACCAGTGACCTTAAAAAGAAGTATAATCCCTTCAAAAGAGTTATTGCCAAGGCAAAGGTATGAGCACATCGGCAGAATTGGCGAGAAGCTAGTTCACCTTACTTCGGGAAACCGTGCATTCTGTTTTCTCGCCAAGGTTGTCCAAGGGAACTTCTGTCAGCCATCTCTTCCATCTCTGCACAGGGAGGAAGACTCACTGGTCCATGCCGCAAAGGAGAAAGCCGATCTGTTAGGCTCTCTCTTTGCGTCCAACTCGACTCTCGATGACGGTAGGAACACACCGCCAACTATCGGTGTGAGTGCTCCATGCAGGATGTGCGGTTTACACATCGCTCGGTACGCAAAGCTCTCTTTACCCTGGACGTCAGTAAATCGAGTGGACCTGATGGAGTCCCTCCCATTGTGCTGAAAACGTGCGCTTCGGAGTTGGCACCGGTTTTAACGCGTCTTTTCCGGTACACCTACTGCCAAGGCGTAGTCCCGAATTCATGGAAGACAGCTTTGGTCCACTCAATCCCTAAAAAAGAAGACTGCTCAGATCCGTCCAACTACAGGCCTATCGCCATCACCTCCTTGTTCTCCAAGACAATGAAATCCATTGTAAACTGCCAGGTCATGAGGTACCTTGAGGATCACCAGCTGATCAGTGACCGCCAATACGGTTTCCGTCGTGGTCGACGAGCTGGTGATCTTCTGGTCTACCTTACTCATAGATGGGCGGAGGCAGTAGAGTCCAAGGGGAAAACATTCGACTAAATCTAGTCCCAAGAAGACACAAGTTAACCGTTAAAAAGAACCCCTTTGTCTTATCTCCTCAGCTTGAAGGCACTCACCTTGCTGCCTCAGCTAGCATCAGAATCCTTGGCGTCGACATATCTAATAGTGTGCAGTTTCGTGGTCACTTGGAGTGGCAAGTCAAATTAGCCTCTAAAAAGCTTGGCGTGCTCAGCAGAGCGAGACAGTATTTCATGCCGGCACATCGCTTGCAACTTTACGAAGCGCAAGTTCGCCACACATGGAATACTGTTCTAATATCTATGCCGGGGCACTCCAGTGCCAGCTCCTACCACTTGACCGCATCCAGCGCAGAGCGATTTGAATCGTCGACGACCGAGTTCTTTCTGATCGGGTCGATTCACTGGCGCTGGTAGTCACTTAACATCAGATGAGCCGCATGCTCGTTTTGCTCCCTCTTCTATAAAGATAAAAAAAATTAAAAATTTGAAAAAATCTTTTTGTATATTATAGCCAGATTCATGAGGGATAGTATCACAATATCAGCTAGCCATAAATATTAATTTTTGCTAAACAAATCGGAAGAAAAAGCGCTTCCGAAACGATTTATCCGCGTGCGTAAAAATGTGATTTTTGGAGGTTATTATTGGGCATAGAATATTAATCATCAGAACCGAAATTTACTTCATCATCAAGACAATTTTGTGGAGATAAACTTTGCTCTTTAAAGCATGTTATTTGGATGCATAGTTTAAGAGATAATAAAAAATTAAAATAATTCAACTGTTGTGGTATTCAACACCTTTTGATGTTTGTGTTAAAATATAATTGTTCAAATGTTTAAAAAATATTTATAGTTAAAATGTTTACAATGTTAGGAGTCACGAGACTTTGTTGGCGTCCGTACATGTACTGGCTAAAAATACAAAGTTTAATGTTAAATGCCGACACGTACAAAATGTGTTCGGTGTAAACCGAACGTCTTCCCGTACGGCAAAGGAGATAAACTAGAAATACAAAAAATGTAAAATGATTTGAGAAAAGATACGTATAAAAATTATTCTGTATCGCGTTTAAGAATGAGGGTTCGCAATGTAGGCGAAGTTGCTCGGTCTTGATTGTTGAACGTGTTCGGGAGCGCAGGTGTGGACGCACGCTCGGCGCTGGCGGCGACGGGTTGCGTTCTCGGGTCGGACACTGCAGCGGCGCGCTGCGCTCTCGGGGCGGCCACCGCAGCTGCAGGAGCGGAGCTTAGACCTTCCGTAGTTATGTTATCGAGGCTCATAGTTGAAGTGATGGCCGTGTTTCTTCTTTGCCGTAGTCGTTTACAGGCAAGGCATATAGCTGCAGTCGTCTCGAGTAAGTTGGATGTTGGAAATGGCGTCGAAATACAAAGATTGATTAAGTTGCTGAATAGTATAAGCACCATGCGTAGGTACGATTATACTCAAGAAAAATAGCAATGCAGCACAAATTGATATCAGACTTGATTTAGCTGTTATCTTGTTTTTTCTGATTTCAAGTTCCTGGTTTCCTCGCAATGGCAGTATGGATAATTTGGTAAATTTCGTGTTTTGTTTTCAAGGAGACAACTCGAACGAAACCATCTTTTCCTGGGTGTAAATCTACGACTCGACCTGTCAACCATTTTCCAGCAGGTAAGTTATCGTCTTGAATTGTCACTAATTGACGGACTTGAATGTTAGATGTCGACTGCTTCCATTTGTTTCGAACGGTAAGTTGTGTGAGGTATTCCGATTTCCAGCGCTTCCATATATCAGCCATTAGTTTTTCTGTTAAGTTCCATCTTGTTCGCGCGTCATGTTCTGTTTCTAGAATGGTTACATCAGCTGTTCTAGTTAAGAAATGCGAAGGTGTCAAGAAGTCGAGGTCCTCCACATCCTCAGTCAAAGCACATAGCGGCCTAGTATGAAGACACGCTTCCAGCTGAGTAAGTATCGTTGAGAACTCTTCGAATGTTAACTTTTGTTCTCCGATAACACGTTTGATGTGATATTTAAGGCTCTTGACCGCAGCCTCCCAGAGTCCTCCCGCTGACGGCCAAGACGGAGCGTTGAAGTGGAATTCGATCTCCATTTTGGTAAGTTCAGTAAATAATTCTGGATCAGAAATATTTTCTATCAGCTTTATGTTTTGTCCCATACACGGCTGGCACCAACGAAGTTAGTGCCGCTGTCGCAATATATGTGACGCGGCGCGCCTCGACGAGCTGCCATGCGACGCAGTGCGCCCAAAAATGCTGACGACGTGAGCTCAGACACGAGTTCGAGGTGCACGCCCTTTGTAGCCATGCACACGAATACAGCCACATAGCCCTTGTTTGTTTTTATACCTCGACCCTTGCTTGCCTTGACGTCCACGTAACCCGTGTAGTCAACTCCAGTATGATAAAAAGGAGGGAGGGGTTTGTCCTGGCTTCAGGCATATCACCCATGATCTGTGGTTGTATGCTGGGAGCGTGACGACGGCAAATTACAGAGGTTCTTAATAACCTTTTAATTAAGATTTCCGCCAACAATCCAGTACTTTTGTCGAATGAACGCTGACGTCAATCGCGCGCCGCCGTCAAATGTAATCTTATGCGCGCTCTCAGTCAGTAATTGTGTAAAACGGCTTTTGTTCGGCAAAATTATTGGATGTTTCATGTTATATGTGATATTTGCGAATTCTAATCTGCCATCTACTCTTAAGATGCCATTTCTGTGTATGAATGTATTCAACTTTGATAATGTGCTCTTTTTCGGTACTTTTTTATTTTGCGTAATGCTATTCATATAGTCTTTGAATTCAGCTGATTGCACATGTTTTATTAATAAATTAGTCGCTGTTTGTAACTGATAATGTTAGGTAGGGCTGCCTCTGTTTAGTTTTATCTTTTTTGACTCGTATAATCCATGCCAATATTCTTACTAAGCGTGTAAATAAGCTTTATTTTTCTATTAGTTGCTGTAAAATGTTAATTTCTTCTCCTTCTTTTGATTTCTGAGCTACTAAAACTTGCTTTTCCTCTTCGTTTGTTGTACCCTATATATAGGTTTGTTTTCGATGTCTTGTTTATATGTAAGTAGCCAAGAGGGCCCTTGCCACCAAAGCGGGTGGTCCTTTAGTTGTGCTGTTGTTAAGCCCCTGCTGGCTTAGTCTGCTGGATTGTCCTCTGACTTCACAAAGCGCCAACAGGCAGGGGGCATAGTGGTGATCACTTGTTTTACCCTGTTCGCCACGAATGGCTTCCATCGTGCAGCGTCTCCGTGTAACCAGCCTAGTACAGCGGTTGAGGCACACCAACCAAAGATTTGTATATTGTATGTACTTAGTACTTAGGCAGTTGACAACCTTGTTCATCAGTTTTGATAATAAAACCGCGGCATTTAATTCGAGTCTTGGTATAGTGATGGGCTTTTTAATAGGTACTAGTCGGGTTTTAGCGGCAACTAACACCACCATTGAATGATGATCCTTGTTTGTTCTGCAGTATATGGCGCAGCCGAATGCTCTCTCCGACGAATCGCAGAAACCATGCAATTCGACTAGGCCTTTTACTTTTGTTCCCAACCATCTAGGTATTTGAAATTGATCCATCATTTTGATATCATGTTTCATGTTTATCCATTCTACTTGTATTTTTTCGGATAGTTCGTCATCCCACTGAAGATTTAGCTGCCACACCTTTTGGAAGAGAAGTTTTAATTTCAGTGTTATAGGAGCAATCAGGCCAATTGGATCGAACTGTTCGAAATTTCTGACAAAAGACTTCGCTTTGTACATTTCTTCTCTGAGTTACTGATTTTCAATTGGAATGTGAAAACATCTTGCTTAGAAATCCAGCTAAGTCCAAGTGTTTTCGATGAATGTGCATGTTTAAAATCAAAATTTTTGTGGTCCTGGTTTTTGTTGATGTTGAGTAGTTCCTCTTTGTTGAAGTTCCATTATCTTAAGTTGAATCCTCCCGACTGAAGCAGGCGAATCAGCTCTTGTTGTAATTCCATTGCAGACGTCATAAAATGGGCTCCATAAAGAAGATCGTCCATGTACATGGCTTCTTCTAGGGCCTGGAGTGCAGTGGTGGAGTAATCATTCCTTCGTTCACCGTTTGCTAATCGTTTAAGCGTCATCATTGCCAAAAATGGTGCAGCTTTAGTGCCATAGGTGACTGTGCATAGCTGAAAGTCTTGTAATGCAGAACTTGGACAATCTCTCCATATTATTTTTTGGAGAAGCTGGTCGTCTTGACGGATCCATATTTGGCGAAACATCTTTTCTATGTCTGCCGTAAATACTATCTCAAACTGTCGCCACTTAATCAACAGTTCCTGAAGGTCCTTTTGTAAGTTTGGACCAGCATATGACATCATTGAGACTCGAACCTGTTGAAGTCTTGCATGAGCCATTGAACACTACCCGCAGGGCCGAAGTTGTGGATTCCGGTCGTTCTACGCCGTGGTGTGGTAAATAACATTCTAGTCGACCCACTGAATCGGCGGGTTTCAAATGTCCAAGCGCTAGGTTTCGTGAATGAAGGCTTTGTAATTTTGGCCAAAACTGTTGTTTTTTCTGAACTTTCTTTCCATGCTAAGATTGTGCGATGGCCTTATTTTTGGAAGAACCTAATTGTTTTTCATATCCTGGTTTGAGTGGAAGTCTGATCTCGTATCTACCATCACTGAGTCGCTTTGTTGTTTCGTCATAGTATTGAATACATTGAAGGTCTTCTGCCGATAAGTTGGAATGTTCAGTAATGTCCTCTGTATCCCAAAATTTTTCTATTTGCTCTATGTTGTTCAAAATTACATTGCATTAGTATGTTTTTGTACTCCCCACACAAAATCCAGTCAAGCCGAGTCTGTTGGGCAATCGGCACAGATTGATCTTCTTCTCTGCATATTCCAGGTAATATAATGTTTGAATATATGTCAGCACCCAGACGAAGATCCACCAGTCTCCTTATGTTGAAGTCGGGGTCAGCTAGTTGTATATTGTTCAAAAATGACCACGAAGGTTTAGCAAACGTCGAATTTGGTAATTGTTTGATAAGATTTTGCATGATAAATACTGACGTGTCAAAGACGTAGTAGTCGTCCATTGATGAGCATGTTAAGTCAAGTACTCCTTTACAGCTACTAGGTTTAACACCGGCTCCAAAAATACTACCTTTGCAGTTTCGTCTAGGAAGAGCTAGTCGCTGGGCTGCATTCTCAGATAGTATCGAGACTTGTGAACCCCGATCAATAAGGGTGCGCATGATTTTATAAGTACCATCTGCGGCCCGCACTTTGAGCATCGCTATCGCTAATAAAATTTCCGTCATATCGTTATTTTGTTGAGTAACATTCGAGTTACTTGTGCTGACGCGATTATTTTCCACTTCTGACAAAATCGATGACTTGTTTTTGATATTCGCATTGTTTTGTGGCTTGTTTGAATATGGCCTGAAGGCGTCATGTAACAAGGTGTTATGATTATCGTTGCATTCACGACACCGCTTCTCGGAAATGCATGCTTTACCTTGGTGACTAAAAAGACAGTTTTTGCAGACATTTAATTTCGTTACTGTTTTGGGTCTTATTTGGGGAAACATGTTCAAAAATTCTTGACAAAAGAATAGTCCATGATCCTTACTGCAGAGTGGGCATGTATATGTTATGAAATTCTTGTTTTTAGCAGCTTGTAAGTTAGGTGACGCCTCACCCCTCGACGAGGTTTTGGATGGATACTGGGTTGTTAGTCGATTATTTGCGTATGATTGCTTGAAATAATTCGATTTTGGAGTTTTCAGATACTGATTTTGATTACTTGGAATGTGCGATTTTTGATGAGTGTTGTCTTGTTTTTTACGTCCAGACTCCATCGACGTAAATGTTTGTTCCAAAAACTCGAGAAAATCTTGTAATTTTGGCAGTTCCCGGGGACATTTCAAAGATTGAACATAATCATGATGAGTTTCAATATCGAGTTTTTGTCAACAGGTAAATAATAAATGGATCCCAGGTGGTTATGTCAATTCCTAGGTTTTTTATTGCATTTAAACATTCCAGCATAGTGTCGTGTGTTTTCTTGATATTGGTGACGGAAGCTTGTTGTGAAACTGGCAAACTCATTAGTAGATTCATATGAGAAGTAAATATAAGTTTCGGGTTATTGTATCGGTTGTTTAAAATGTCCCAACAGATAATATAATTATCCGAGCTTATCTGTAGGTGTTGTATCAGCCGCTCCGCTTTTCCCCTGACTCTTTAAAAATTGCATTTTTTGAGCACTGGAAAGGAAGCGATTGTTATGAATGCATTCCGTAAATAAATCTTTGAATGGAATCCTTTGATGATAATTCCCGTTGAAGATAGGAATATCAAGCTTCGGTGTAGATTTTTCTTGATGAGCTGTCGACCATATTTTCCTGTTGACTTCCTGTTGTTCTTTATGTCACTAAAGCTTCTCTCATGGAAGGAAAATTCTTGTTCGTATGTTACGTTAGTACCCTACAGCTCGCTGTCGAGCTCCCAATGGAGAGAGTCGATAGCGTTCCATCTAACACTCATGGTCTTCACTCAGCATCTTCTAATTCCCAGTTATCGGTTAACAAATCGAGGTCAATGTTATCTAAAGTTCGCTTAAAAGCTCTAAAGTTGCTACTTTGTTTACGCAACATCTCATCCAGCCTGCTGTTAGAACTGCGGTCCACTTGTCGAGGTGTTACTGACGACGTGGACGGCGGGGGGTTGAAAGTTGCTGGTTTAGTGATCGGAGTAGAGGGTTTTGATTTCTCTTCAGTTGGTAAGAAACTTTGTATGTAGTCTTTTGTTTTTGTATAAAAATCAAGAACTTGTCCGTATTGATTCTGCACAATATAGGAATGGTTTTCATCACACAACTCACGTACCTGGAGGTGAAGTTTATGAAATTCCTGCCAGTAAGTATCCAGTGTCCAGTCGTTTTTTGATATGAGCAGCAGTCCTGCGGTCGGCGCCGTCCTTCTTGAAGTTGCTGAGCAGCTGCTCCATACCAGAAACCATCTGCGGTGATTTGCTTGTAAGTCTTCCATGGTGTTGTAGTTAAAAGGTATTCGATAGGTGTTAAGTGAACTGATTTATTCCTGTTTGCGGTCCGTGTGACGATGAACTTCCAGCGATATATGCGCCTTCGCGGGGCATAATTAAATATATTAATTATTTATATAATTATTTAACTTATAAATAAAGGGTTATTTTTCAAAGAGTATCTAAATTTTATATTTAAGTTCAAATATATAAATAATGATATTACATCGTTATTGGGCGGGGGTAGTCTACTCCTAACTTTTTGATATTATAAATAGGACTAGATTAACACCTATTCTGCTCTCCTGTCCGGCGAGCAGTTTGGCGTATGGCTCTGGGGGAGAGCGCAGGTCGTGTTGATCCCCAGGGCAAGTCTGAGGAGACCTCCTTCACGTGGTTGCCGCCTGTTATTTGGTCTGGTTCAATAGGAAACAGACAGAACAGAAACACTCGGACGATCCTCTTTTTCTTTTCTTTTATCCCTCCCCCTTTCCCTATCCTAACCCAATCCAAGGTGTCAAGCGTACCGTGACGATGGATGCGTGGCTGGAGGGAGTCCAGTCGCAAACGGTGCCTATCCGAGACTAGGGCGATTTGGGTAGTATTTCAGCCAGGTTGGGGCGCACTGCAACGGTGCGCCCCAACCTGGGACGAGCCGTGAAGTGGAGGGCACGTTTGCAGCCGAACTACAATCGGAAACGAACCAGGGAGGGGAAAAGAAAAAGTTCGCTAGGCCTTACAAGCTTAGTGGGGCTGCGAGAAAAAGGTACCGAAGGCTGATAGCAGCTGAGATTGGAGCCGAAAAGGCCTTCTCTCTCTGCCAGAAGCCTTGGGACGAAATTCCTCTGCCCAAGCCTCCCCCAGTTTCGAAGGCGAAAAAACGCAGTCGGTCTGAGGAAGAGTCCCCCAAAGACCAGCCCAGGAAGACTGTGAAGCTGGCAACGGAGGAGAAGAAGCTCAGCTTCAGTGCCGTAGCTGGCTCCGCGCGTATAGGAATTCGCAATTCGAATCCTATGAGTGTGGAGCAGATGCGGCTGGTCCACCGGGCACTAACACAGGCCATCGCTAAGACGGCCTGTGGATCGCAACCGGGAATGGGCCCAAAATGTTCGGGTTTCACACACAAGCCAGGTTGGATTCTGGTAACGTGCCTGAATAAGGCAAGCCAGGACTGGATTGTGGGTGAAATTGGAAAACAACCCCTGGCCGGAGGCCGAGCTCTCAGTAATAGCCGAGGGCGAACTGCCTAAGCCTCAGCTGGGCATTACCTACTTACCTACCCCGCAGCGAAGCCGACTCTCCAGAGGAGGCGGCTGTGCTGTTGAGGGCACAAAATGAAGGGCTCCATACTGAGCTCTGGAGAATCCTCCACCGTAGGGACGAGGAGAATGGGTTCCTAGTAACCCTTTTCTCTGGACGACCCATCGGCGGAGGCTCTTCGGAAGGCAGGCGGCAGAGTCATCCTTGGCTTTAAGATGATAACTTTTAAAGTCAAGGGAGGCTCTGACGCGGCAATGGATCCCGAACCGCCCCAACCCTAGCCCCAATCCCCCCAGCGCTCCACCTCTCGGGGTGAGGCTGGAACGCCACCGGTGAGTGACGAAGACCCAAGGCGCAGATTTCGCCTCGGTCCGACGGCCTCCGCTGTCGTCCAGGCCGGGGAGGAGGGGAGGTGGGAGCGGTTCGAAGAAAGGTAAGGCGGGGTCAAGTTCTCAGGAAAAGGACGTCCTCGTCCTCAACAGGCGGAAAAGACCCCTGCCCCCCACGCCCATAAATGGCTAAACCCAAGGGTAAGACGAGGGTCCTCCAAGCAAATCTTCACCATGCAGCAGCTGCTCCTGCCGTGGTGGAGGTTGCTTTGCAGAGGACAACATTGACCTCGCCCTTATACAAGAGCCTTGGGTGGCCAACGGTCAAGTTCTGGGATTGGCGGCTGCCGGTAAGATTCTTGTTAATACCAAAGGCAGTAGACCCAGAGCTTGTATAATTTATAATAAAAATATTGAACTTTTAGCTGTTCAAGAGTACTGCAATGATGACCTGCTTACACCCTTCATAAATCTCAAGAGATGCACAGGGGCCAGAGTAATCATTTGCTCAGCCTATCTTCCCGGCGAGAACGCAGATCCTACCATCGAGTTAGAGCGAGTGGCGGAGTTCGCCCGAAAACACAACGCCAAACTTGTGGTGGGTTGTGATGCTAATGCTCACCACACAGCCTGGGGAAGCACCAACATCAACGAAAGAGGTAAGTTACTTTATGATTTTCTCATCTCCAACCGCCTGGTAAGCCTAAACTTAGGTTGTACACCAACCTTTGTAACGCGTGCTAGGCAAAAAGTGTTAGACGTAACCTTTGCTACCAATAACATGTCCAGGCGGATAAATGACTGGCATATTAGTAGCGAAAACTCGATGTCTGATCACAAGCACATTAAGTTTGTGATTGGAGCATCACCAACCATTGAAACTGTTACTTTTAGGGATCCGAAAGCGACCTCCTGGGATATCTACAGAGATAGCCTAAGGAGGAATTTGGAAACGTTTCCTAAAAGCATTAAAACAATTGAAAGTCTGGAGTTAGCGACGGAAAAAGTAACCGTAGGTATCCGTGAAGCCTTCGAGGACAGTTGTCCCGTCAAAACCAAGACCTCAACACGAAAAGTTTCTTGGTGGAATTCTAAGCTGAAAGACCTTAGGGAAAAGATCTGGAAACTATTTAATAGGGCTAAGAAAATCAAAGAGTGGGATATTTATAGTGCAGCCCTAACTGAATATAATAAAGAAATTAGGAAAGCCAAAAGAGCATCGTGGAGGAAGCTATGCGAGGAAGTTGAGTCCTTGCCTCGCAGTGCAAGACTACACAAGATGCTATCGAAAGCTAAACCTAATCAGATCGGGCTTCTTAAAAAGCCGGATGGTAACTTCACTAATAGTGAAACAGAAACATTGGAGTTACTAGCGTCAACCCATTTCCCAGGGTCGTACAAGACTTTAGCCTTGAACTCTTTCAGAGCCCTACGAAGGCCTTGCAATGAGGACTGGCGTAGGGCTGCAAAGATAATAAGGCCAAACCTGGTGCAGTGGGCTGTTGACCCCTTTGAACCATTTTAATCTAGCGGGGAGGATGGAATAATTCCCATCCATCTACAGAGGGGTACCGATATCCTTCTTCCTTATCTGGTGAAAATCTTCAGAGTAAGTTTTGCATGGGGATATATTCCAGAACGATGGACAATTGTCAAGGTTCTATTTATACCTCAGGCTGGTAGAAAAGGACTACGCTTTACCAAAGTCCTTTAGACCTATAAGCCTATCTTCCTTTCTTCTTAAAACATTGGAAAAGGTTATAGATAGATAAATGGGATGTAGCTCTAGCTACGAGGCCCATACATTACAACCAGCATGCTTACCGCAGAGGCAAATCTACGGAAACAGCCCTGATCAGTGTCATTGACAGGGTCGAAAAAGCACTGGAGGATAAAGAAATAGCTCTTTGTGCCTTTCTAGATATTGAGGGCGCCTTCTACAGTAGCCCCACATCACTGCTGATTGGGGGCCTAGCATCTAAAAATGTTGACCCCACATCACATCAGATGGGTGAAGTTGATGCTCTCAAGCAGAAAGGCAAAAATAGCGCTGTTTCAAACTTCGATTGAGGCTGCAACCACAAGAGGCTGCCCACAAGGAGGTGTTTTGTCACCCCTTCTTTGGATTCTTGCGGTTGACCAACTATTGTACAAAATGGCAGACCTACGCATTGACACATTGGGTCATGCTGATGACCTTGTGATCATTGCAAGGGGCTTTTGCCAAAGTACTTTATCGTCAATAATACAAAAAGCCCTAAATACCATAAATAACTGGTGTAGGGATAACAGTTTATCAGTTAATGCTGATAAAACTGTTATAATACCCTTTACCAAAAAGAGACGGTTGGACAAATTAGTCCAACCAAAACTTAATGGCAAAGTAGTACCATTTTCCACGGAAGTTAAGTACTTGGGCGTAACAATCGACCAAAACTAACGTGGAACTGTCACCTTAGCAACGTATGCCATAAGGCAAAAATTGCTTTAGGTATGTGCAGTAGTCAGTTTGGTCGGGAACAACTGGGGCTTGCGTCCCAGTATGGTCCTATGGCTGTACAGCAGCATAGTGAAGCCGATTCTCACCTACGCCTCTATTGTCTGGTGTAACAAGGCCAACCAAAAGACGACTGCGGACAGACTAAATAGTCTACAAAGACTGCCTGCCTAATGGCAACTGGAGGTATGCGGCGATGATCGCATAGCTCCATAGAAGTGCATTAGGAGCGGCTCTTAATGCACTTCTATGCCTAACGCCCCTTGATCTCTATCTAGAAAAGGAGGCGAGGGCCAGTTTGTATAGGATTAACGCCAAAGGCGGTCCGAGCTTGCTCTCCTACAGATTGAGATCCATACTCGACTCATTAAGGAATCACCGGTTTTATGCATGATCTGATATCATGCGTCCACTACACACTTTTGATAAAAAGTATATAGTGGAATTACTCTCCAGAGAAGACTGGCTGAACGGCCAGGTTATCTGTGAGGTCGGTAGCCTCATATGGTATACCGATGGGTCTAAAATGCGCCTCGACGTAGGCTTTGGAATTTACGGGGAACGCCCCAAATTATAAACTTAGTATGAATTTGGGTAGATACACCTCTATCTTCCAGGCAGAAATTTTCGCCATACTTCGGTGTGCGGAAATCAATCCGCAAAAACATTATGGTTGACGTAGCAACCATAAAATTTACATAAACTCTGATAGTCAAGCAGCACTGCTAGCGCTGAGATCAAACTTAGTGAATTCAAAGCTAGTTGGAAACTGCGTGAACCGTTTAAACGCCCTGGGTTGTAACAACAGGGTCGTTTTAAGATGGGTTCCGGGTCACGAGGGTATTGTAGGCAACGAATTTGCCGACAAACTTGCACTCAAACTCGAAAAGACAAGACTCAAAGTGCACACAATTTGGACCCGAGCCATTTTGTGGAATCTCAAGAAGCCTAGCCCGATTGACTCTTGAAACTCTTTATCACAATAAATGACTTAAGATCTGGTCTGACACACCAGGCTTAACACATTCTAAAACCTTAATCCGGGCTTTTGATCGTAAATTCGCTTCAGAAGCCCTGGGATTAAGTAAAAATAAATTGCGCATTCTGGCAAGAGGCCTAACTGGACACTGTTGTCTTAAAAAGCACGTGTCCATCTTGGGACTAAGCAACTCAAGTATGTGTCGGTTCTGTTCCATAACGGAAGAAACGCCTCTACACATCCTAACCGATTGCGGACCCTTAATGCGCAAACGTAACACTCATCTGGGACACTATCTACTCCGCCCAGAAGAAGTGAAATTGCTCACGGCTAAGCAACTCCTTCGATTCATTGAAGACATAGGGCTTAGCAGTGAACTATAGCCATAGCAGCGATCACAATAGACCTTTTAGGTCGCAGTGATACTGGTCTCTTTATCTAGACCTGCACAGCTGCTCGCATATATAAAAAAAATACATCGTTATTGCTGTTTTTGAAAATACGAATAAGCAAGGTTTTCCACGTTTATTTGAAGTTATCGCAAATTGAATGTGATTCATGGGCAATAACAGCGCGTACGCACACTCCTCTGTGTGCGATTTACAAAGTTTTCTCGACCGAGCGACCCTTACGAAAGTGCGTAGTAAAATAGTAGGCGTTAGATATTTATGAATGACAATAAATTAAAATAATGCATTATAAAGCATGCTGAATTTAAAAGACAAAAATGTCAGAATGTTTCTTTTTTATTCACCATTCGCATTTATTTCTTACTCTGAACCTTTTCTGCAAATATTACAAGATAACCCTGTATAACAAACACTTTATTATTTTTATTATTATTATTATTTTTACTTTACCAAGCATACGTCGTCGCTTAAAGCATAAACAAGTCACTCCATATTTTGTATAGAAATAAGGGTGACAAATGACCGCAACAGTCCACCTGGTGGTAAGTGGATGCAAAGACCCATAGACATCCACATATACCATCGATTAAAAATCAAAATGCACCTTTTAGGCCTTAATGCAGTGCGTTGTCAATCCAGAGGACTAGATGGAACGCCTCGTTTCCAGTATAAACGGTCGCCGGATCTCTACACAGGAAACACAGCAGCATCAAGCTGCTATTTTACGCTGGTACTCTGTGAGAGCGAGGCCCTTCCCTGTTCGAACCGACCCATTCGTGCTACAACCTTAATATACCTGCATCATGGCTCCACCGTGGAAAAAAATGTTTCCATGTACGAAAAGTAATGGCAAATATTTTCGTTAAATTTACCTTCATCAAAGTATCACAGTAGTCGAGCCAGGAGAAGAAACTAGTGAGCTCTCGATAGCCGTGAAATCTATTGTAGCCTTTGTCGCCAAAATCCTGTGCAACATACCTAGAAGAACAGAAAATGGGTTTTTCCATTTATTCACCCTGAGAAATCCACCCTGGGGTGGATACTCGGAAAAGCGTGTTTGTTTATCCACCGTAGAATAATTGCAATTCACTTTTTGGTTGTTATTCCGTCTTTTCACCCCAAATACAGTTGAGCAGAAAATACATATATATACTATAACACATTATTGCTTAATTTTTAATAACCACAAACTTAAACAAAAATCATATTAGGTACGTATTGCATTTAAGCAAAATTAAACTTTCTTGTTTTGAATAATAATAAGTAGTTTATAAATTCTGCAATATATATACATACATATATATATATATATATATATATATATATATATATATATATATATATATATATATATATATATATATATATATATATATATATATATTTAATTTAAATACCTACTTCAATTAAATATAAATGAAATTAATTGCAGTAAAACATCTTTCTTCATAGGATATCTCCAAAATCCACGCAAATTATGTCACATCGAATGATATGTATTGAACAAGCCTACAACCGAGGGGGAAAATCTGAAGAAAAATAATATACGAATTCCGATGATCCACCCCATCTGGGGTGGATAAGCGAACACGTAATTCCGAATATCCACCCTAGGGTGAATTTCTTATGGTGGATAAACGGAATAACCCCAAAAATTTAGGATAACTAATTATCGCCTAAACTAATGTTATTTTATAAAAAAAAATTTATAAAGAATATTAACAATGCTGTAAACATTACTAATATTCCCCTTAACCACTCATGGTAAACTCAAATTTCTTGTGGCACGAGTGGTTCACGCCAGCAGTCGAATGGCGGATTTGAACCCGCGACCTTTTTGAGTTCGCGGTCCGCGCCCCGCCATTAGGCTACTGTCGCTGTCGCTACATCTTAGTTTTATTTTAACAGTGACAAACTTTGGATGAATGAAGATTTGTCATTTCAAATAAAAATTAATTATAACTTTATTATGTTTTATAAAAAAGTACATTGTACAACATAAAGATATTTGTATGTTAAAGTCTAAAAGCACGACTGAGTAAAGCGACTAACAAAACTTGCAGGCCTATTCACCAACTTTATTGACACCAAAATGATAGCCACTTTGTACATTGGGTCGTATGTTTTACGAGCAGTGGCTGGTATAGTAAGGCCACAGCACAGCTTAAAGACCTTACAGTTGTGAAACGCTTTTAGTGTCCGGCGATGCCGCCGCCCGCGTAGATATTTACGCGGCAGCGTGTATGCTAGAGGTTATCACGAAAATGGTAATAAAATAATTTTGGATATTATAATACTCATTATCACTTCTTAACCTTGTGAACATACTATTAACTTAAAAATATTTATTGAAACACGATAATTTTTATTAGCACTAGAAAAAAACACATTTACATTCTTACAAGTGTTACACTGCTAAATATTTTCGTGACACTTTCTTTTTATAGATATTTTCAGTTTTCGATTGTCAAATTTAATTATGTAGTCAGTGGCGAAGCTAGGGCTCCAAACTAGGGCAAGCCCAAGATATGGTTTTGTTGTTTTTAGAAGTTTTATAAAAATACACCAGTTTTGATCTGTCTCCACTCTTCAGTTTCATATACAGTTCAGTCGAGGACGTGTTTAACAAAGCACACAGAAGGCATACTACCGCTAGATAGGTTGTATGACCGTAGAATCAATCAATTTTCGTTCGATAAAATGACTTCACCTATAGAATTAAGTAGATGGCGATATTAAAATTTTATATACTGAAGACTAAAGGAAATATTTTTTAAAAACCTCAATGCATGATGTATTCATTTAGTTTATTAAATTAAAATTTGGGCTTCACATTAAACAAAAAAGATTGTTACAATTATTTGCTATAAAATTAAACTTATACCTAGGTATCTCATATTTTAAGCTGCAGTTCAAAATGATATTTTTAACTCATATACGCCTAGAATAATTAAACTTTAATACTAAAGAGCCCTGTACCTATTAAAGTGTGAAGAAATGTTTATTGAATTAAAATTTTATTTTTAAAGATTTTACCTTTTCCTCGCTGATTAGCACTTTAACACACTTATATTCATCACAAAGAACACTCTTTTCCTCCATTTCACTAAAAATCTTTAAAAAAAGTATAAATTTTCAACTCACAATATTTTACATTATAATATATTCGCTCAAGCTAACACACAATGTAAACATTGAAATATGACGTGAACTTGCAAACATATCGTCGGCGTCGCCCGCGCGCCTCCGTGTCGACTAACTTCATACCTAACGTGACCATACGTCCCCCTTTAGGCAGGACGTTCCCGATTTAAAGGTTTGTGTCGGCCTGTCCCCAAAATACGTAAAAATGTCCCGCTTTGACAAACAAAAGCATGACAATCATGCAAACTCTGTCACCCGTGCCATCATTGTGACACCGCGCGTACAAGGTTCGCCAGCATGGCTTGTATAGTTACGTGATTATTATGAAAAGCTACACTTTTGAATTTAAAGTTACGAAGTGACAATTTTCAATTAATCTACAATAAATTATCAAATAACGTAAGTTATTTCCAATCAGTATTTATTTGATGTTCAGAATTCACTTTAGATCATTAAAAGATTCAAACAACTATGTGTTTTATTTGTAAACCTATATTAAAGGGCTTCAGATTGAATTTTGGTAACAAGGCCATTCTCAACGGAAAATAGCCATCTGCGCATTTGGATTATATTGCCCCATTGTAATACTACTGCTACTGAGAATTTTGTGACAGAAAAACCCAATAAATGATTCTTGACCCGACTCAGATTTCGAACTTGGGACCACATGATCAGCAATTGCGTTTACGACCATTAGACCAAGAAGGCAGTCAAAAGTGTTAATACTATAATAATTTTAAAGGCGTCTCGCTCTGAAGAAAAACTTGATGGTCACTAAAAAGCCGGGCTTTTTATCTTCATACTAATTGCTATTTATACAATCGTAGTTAGGTTTCATTATAGAACATTTTGCCAAAGGGAGCGCTCGCCTTCCCGAAAGCCCGGTAAAAGCCCACGTGTGCGAGGGAGACAACCAATGGCTCAATTCAACTCTCCCTTATATGTATGACAGCAGTATTCCTAATGCTACGAGGTCGTACAGAGCGTCCGGGAAATTTGAAATAGTTTGAAACAGTTTAAGAGTTATTTTATTACTTGATATTATTGATTGATTCTGCTTGATAAGGCAAGCCGGGCTTCTGGGCTTGTATGGAGGCTTCGCTACTGTATGTAGTGTATTCGCATTCGGATAAAAAATATCAAAAAAAAGAGGGAAACATAAGCATGGCCGTCATTAGAATTCAATTTTACTAAGTAACTCATTTATTCATAGTTTCAGTTTATTACTCATTTATTAATAGATATTAAATATTTTGAAAACGGCACTTAATATTAGTTAAATACTACATATAATACACGCTCGCACCAACCGCATGTGTTGTCTATCAGACTCAGTGAAGTGGGCTGGCACAAGGTCGGTCCGCTCCCTGCCCCGCAAGGCCTCCATCGTTGCTCTGCACAAGTACATTCGTTTCCCAAATGTAAGGTCTTTAAACTGTGACCACAGTCTAACTACTACTAACAGTCGGTCATTGAATGCGTTTAGACGCAGTTAGTCGGCTGTTAGTCTCCCAGGAGCTGTCTGCTAAGGTGGTGAAAAAGTAAAACCTGTGGGTGGTCCTCATTTAAAGATAAGGAATTCAAGTTTCATCAGTTTACACATACACAGGAATTGGTTTAAACGTAAAATAAAATAAAATCGGGTTTTTATTTCCTTATGACTTCCCGTTCTGACAACCCTAGCCATTTATTGTTTATATGTCAGCTTTTATGACAACATCAATCGCGATGACTGACTGTAAATTCTTCTTAGACTGTGATAAAGCTATATAGAATATGGTGTGTACTACAAAATAACTATCATTTTGATGTTCAACAAAGTTAATTTATTCTTTACAACATAATAGTTTAACCGAAAACAGAGAACTTGACAGACACCACAGGCGATCCATGGCTTTTACACCATACCCAATAAATAAATAAATTAGACGTAACACTCACGCCCATGTGATATTCAAATGGTCGACGTCGTTAGGGTCGACATCTGGAGGGACACTCTTATACTTTTCGGCCAGTTTTTCTATAATGGTCTCGCAAACAGGGCTACAGCTCGTCACAAGATTAGCAATATCGTCCTCCGGTAAGGATGATACAATCATTATACCTTCACAAGCCCTCAACACTACTTGATTATCCTGGAAAAAAATCCGAACGTGATGATGATAGATATGTAACTACAACACCAAACTGTATCCCCCAATTTTTATCATCAGTTTTTTGAATAGCCTCCTACTATGGAAGCAAATTTAAAGACATATTAACGTCAAAATATAGCAGTGATAGATATGTCTCACTACTGGGCTGAAAAAGGATCTTGGAGGAGGAAATAGGCCACCGCAGGACTTCTAAATTGCCGAACTTCACTTCTTCGAGTTTTATTTAGAACTTTTTTCATTTCTACATATCAATTAAAGAATATTAAGTTTAAAGAATTTTATTTCTTATAAAAAACAATGATGTTAAAAATGCATCACCACCTCTGAGGACTAAGATAGAATGCCTCAGGCTGTAGATATACCGGCCTTCTATACTCTTCAGGCCAGTACACAGCAGTGCTTGCAGTGCTGACTTACAGCAGAAATAGAAAAGAGGGTGATATCTCCCAGGGGGACTCCCAGGTTCCTAGTCCTACCACCTGGCAATGGTTATTCACATACTATGAAATTTAATCCGATTTTTGATTAAGTGAAAAATTTTGTGAAAGTGTGACCCTCTCTTATAGTAGGTAAAATTTGCTAAACTCGCAATGCTCGACAGTACCAGAATTCCCATTCCTTTGAGACTTGTTCCCATCGTTGCTCGGGGTATTTTGCATTTATATAACATTTAGAATTAGACTTTGTTTATTTCTGGAAATGTGTTGTGATGTAACTTAGCACAAAAATAATTTCCGTTAATGTAATATTTGTGTAGTGACTTAACTAAGATAATACCAAAAGATAATGTTTAGATAAGAGTTCTTTCACAAGCTCACTACAGAAACATCAAAAATGTGAAACATATGTTTAGAAATCGTACCGTTAAACGAAGTGTTGAGCGGCCTCCCACTAGATGGAGTGACAAACTAGCAAGAGATGCAGGAAGTCGAAGATCGGTCAGAATGGATGTCAGAGGATGCAGGTGGCTCATGATCGTGTTTTGTGACATTCTTTGGGGGAGGTCTATGTTCAGCAGTGGACTTGTGAAGCTCTGTAATGATGACGATGTTTAGAAACACAATAGGTAAATCTATTAGGAAGGAGTTTGGTTGCAGACCAGCATGCAAAGGTTGTACTTTTGGTTACAGGCATTGCTGTGTAGTGGCAGTGTAAGATAATCCACTAAACTACCCGATCACTTCCTGTGAGTGTTGTAAGAGAAATTGAAACAGAAGTTGGTAGCAGTATCATCTTAATGACAACTGCAACAATCCGCGTGGTTGACAACATAGAATACTATAATACATCATTAAATGTTAATACATATTTATTTGTAAATAGCGTGCAATTTGGCATTTTCTAAATAATTTGCATGCGAAATTTGGAAACGATTGTAACGTTAAAACACATCTCGTGTTGACGTTTATACGTGTGAATTGACGTGTTAGTGATATGTTAGTGGCTACACGGGCTCCGCCCACTCCCCCGTTCTATTATGTATGTATTATAGTATTCTATGATAATCTCCATAGTTCCCACCGCACAGTGGTTAAACTTTACCACAGTGCAACGGCGCTGCAGATAAGCAAGTTCGGATCCCGCAAAGAAGTGACAAAAACATACTCACAGCACTATTTAAGTAAGACAGCAACAAATCAATCAACAAGAATTTATCATTGTCTTCATATACAGTTTTTTGACTTTTACAAGATACATTGTCATCTGCAATTGAGCTACTTGACCTTGTGACAGCTCCATTATCTTCTTTTGAATTAGTCCGGACTAAAGAAATGTTTCTCATTGGATTTGGTGTCATTTCCACCTCAAATAAAGGGTTCTTCTTTGGTGTTTGGATTTTGCTTTTTAACGGTATTAACCGCTGTATATCCTCAGGTATACTTAACAGATTAGATTTTTCTTCTACAAATGGTGTAGTAAATATATTGGCAAGACCAGGCTCTTTCCTAACCAGACCACACAGAGTTAGGAGGAGTTCAACTTCCTCCTTTTCTGTAGGCGAAGCTGGGTTTTCATTGCACTGTATTAACATTCTCTGTAAAAATAACAAAATTTGGAACTAGCATCATTGTTAAGGAGTTAGCACTAAAATAAAAGATTTTTTGGATGCTTGCAATCAAATATACACCAGATATAAAATATTAATACAACTATTGACAACAGCATCAAAAATTCTATTCATTTAAAGAAATAGAATATAATGACAATTGAGCACACAGTCCAACCGATGGTAAGAGAATGCTATGACCCACAGACACAAAATGTGTAAAAATACTAAAAATCTACAAAGACGACCAATTTTGGATTCTGAATGTTACCTGTTCTGTGTTGTGTGTTCTGCTTAAAACTATAGACTCGAGATAAGTTCGGTCAATGCCGTTGCAAAAATATTTGTTATAATAAAAAATATGGTATGACTGTAAGTACCGATTAATAAAAAATATTGGTTACATTTGGTTGTTTTATTTATTAAAACAGGTTACAACTGTACTATATATTTTTATTTATACCACTATATTACCATTAGTAGATAAAATCGATTATTAACCAACATCAATTTCTGTGTAACAATTAAAATATATATGTGTACTTATTTTAACACTAAGGTTCATTAATAATGAAAATATATCAAAATAGATTATAAAAAATTAATTAGATAACATAAAAATTACACACCAAAAATTTTTCCATCCACTGAACTCCATCGTAAGAAAACTTGTGAAACACTGTACATTTATCCTAAAATAAAAATCTAAATGCAGATGCATTGTCACCCCTGAAGACTAAGATGGAGTACTTTGTTTCCTGTAAATAGGGTCTCCGGTTCTGTACACTCACTATACAAAAAAATATACATCTGTCACCAATTTTCTCCAATCCAAGCATATGAATTGTGAAAAATCCTTTATAGCACAGGTTATTTTATGGAATAACCGTGATAAGCGAGCACACAGCTCACCTGATTGTAAGTGGATGCTGTAGCGCATAGACATTTACATCCATCCTGAATTAAGAATAAAAAGCGGCCAAGAGCGTGTCGGACCACGCTCAGTGTAGGGTTCCGTAGTTTCCCGTCCGTCACAGTAAGTGTTCCCACTTATGAGTTTGTACAAAAACTGTTCTTTCCATCCAAGTTCAAAATAATTTTCCTAGAAAGTCCTTATAAAGTTTTTCTTTCCAGATTTTTTTCATATTTTCTAAACTTATGGTTCAAAAGTTAGAGGGGGGGGGGGGTGACATTGTTTTTTACTTTTGGAGCGATTATTTCCGAAATTACTGACATTATCAAAAAATGATTTCAGTAAACCCCTATTCATTTTTAAATACCTTTCCAACAATATATCACACGTTAGTGTTGAAATTTAAAAAAAAATCACTTCCCACTTTACATATAGGGGGGCTACACTAATAAAACATTTTTTTCCAATTTTTATTTTACCACTTTGTCGGCGTGATTGATACACATATTGGTACCAAATTTCAGTTTTCTAGTGCTAACGGTCACAGAGATTAAGATAGGACGGACAGACAGACATGGCGAAACTATAAGGGTTCCTAGTTGACTACGGAACCCTAAAAATGCAGATGCATTGTCACCCCTGAGGACGAAGATAGAATGCCTCATATCCAGTAATCTACAATCATCAAACGAAACACAGCACCATTCAGTTGAGCCGCTATTTTAAGTTGGTATTATGTGAGAGCATGGGCAATCTCTGTCAATCCGACTCATTCATGCTACAACCATAATACAGCTGAAGCATGGCTCTACCATATATAAAGGGTGAAACCGTTAAGGCTGATTTAGAATAAAAATATTGTGAATTTGACTATACATTATATATTGATAGCAGCAGGAGTCACGAAAATAAACTTTGATGCATGTATATAATATATACATGCATCAAAGTTTATTTTCGTGATTCCTCCATCAATGAATGATTAGGAACATATTTTCAAACAAACCTTGAGTTATGGAGTAGACAAATGGGAAAAAATTCTATTTTATTAAAACTTTGCTATTTTTTGCTAATACATATAAAACTTAATTAACATACATAGTTTATTCCGCAATTTAAGACTTCTGGTTATATGTTTGTAATTCCAAGTCCTCATATGGTATAATGTTATTAATATATATAAATTACGTGTCACGTTGTTTGTCCGCGATGGACTCCTAAACTATTAATATTGTTACGAGCTTGAGGTCCGTGACAATAAAAATTGCCGATAAAATTACCTAAATTAACACTTTAATTTACTTTACACAAATTAAAATTTAAAACACTAATAATTAAAAACACACTAATTCACTTTATTCCGCTCCGAAGCTTCGCTTGTCTCGCCAAATCCAATACTGCCCCGATCGCATTTTGCAGCGCCTATATATACAAATTAGCAATGAAGCATCCGGAATATTCAAGTAAATGCGCGCAAAGCGACGAGTGTTCGAGTGTAGATTTTCTAGAAACTTAGTTCTTCGGATGACGCTGTCGGTTGAAAGATTTGTGATGTCATTTTCTGCAAAGCTCCCCTCGCTCTCGTTCCTGACACTAGATGGCGCTAGTGTATGACGTTGACTTATTCACGCAACAATATATATATAAATTACGAGCCATGTTGTTAGTCCGCGATGGACTCCTAAACTAGTTAACTGATTTTAATCAAATTTGCACACCGTGTGCAGTTTGGTCCAACTTGAGAGATGGGATAGTTTTTTTGCCCAAGAGTGACCCACAATTTGTTTTTGCTAATTTAGGGATTTCGGGGACATGACAAAGGGTCGTCGAAAAGGGCACATCTGCCTGGCAAGCTAGTGTTATTATATTTTTAACCAATGAATTTAGATATTAATACTTATAGTTGAGGATTTAATAAAGAAATTAAACTGTTTGTGCCACCTAATAGAAAGGGCAGAAAAATATAGGCCATTCCACCTAATGAATTAAAAAAATAACTCAGAAAGAAAAGTACCTGCAAAGGCCTGTATACATGAGCGCTGTTGACGCATGGTTGTCGCGTTCGTCTTAAAAGTGCAGTTCCAGTGGTCAGTGCTAGGGACCTCGCCCCTGGAGGCCTATCAGCTGCCGCTAGAGCTGTTAAAGCATCCAACAAACAAACTGACCTTTGCACTATAGCTTCTAAACAAGGACCTACTGTACCACCTTGTTGCTCTTTTTCTTCATCTACTATGAGCTGAAAATTAATTTTCAATTAATTTGTTTGTACATAGCTTAGTAATTTGAATAATATATTGATTTGTATATTATGCAATTTTACAAAATGGGAGTAAACTTGTTTATATCAGTTAATAAATTAAAACAATGGAGTGCTTGCGAGTTTATAATTATAGAGTAGTTCACATTGATTGACTTTAAATAAAAAGTAAAAACAGACTTCAAAACTAAATAGAATAAAAGATTTTCCATAATAGTCTCTGAAGTCTGTGCTAATATGGATGAAATGAAAAATAAAAGCAAGTTTATACTAAATTATAAAAAAAAGCTTAATTTTTATGCCCCATTAAGGAATGGAATATCACAAGTTCCTGGTAACAAATAGAATTCATCCCCTATTTTCCACCTATAAGGATGGATTTTTTTCTTAAAATATGTATGCAACCACTTTTTAAATATAGGCTATTTAAAGGATCATTTAAATTGATTTTTCCCTTTCCAAGGGGGCAAACGAGCATGCGGTTTACCTGGTAGTAAGAGACTACCCCGCCCATGAACAACTGCAACACCAGGGGAATTGCAGGTGCATTGTCTTTTTTAGAAAGGAGTAAGCTCTTTTCTTGAAGGTCCCTAAGTCGCATCTGTCTGGAAAAATCACCGGTGGTAAACAATTCCATAAAGAAGTTGTATGAGGAAGAAAACTCCTAATAAAATGCACAGTGTTGGACCACCAAGCATCCAGATGATGAGGATGGTATCGTGAATTTCGACGCGATGTGCGTTTGTGAAATTTGGCGGCTGGAACTAATCCGAACTATTCCTCAGAACACTCCCCGTGGTAGATGCGATAGAAAACGCAAAGAGATGCGACATCGCTACGCAGCAATGAATCGAGCCAATCAGAAAGAACTCAGTCATCGACGATTCAAAGAGCTCTGCGCTGGATGCGGTCAGGTGGAAGGAGCTGGCACTGGGGTGACCCGGTCAAGAGATGAGAACAGTATTATATGTGAGGGCAAACCTGCGCTTTGTAAAAGTGCAAGCGATGTTCCGGCATTAAATACTGTCTCGCTCTGCTGAGCATGCCAAGCTTTTTAGAGGCCAATTGGGCCTTACCCTCCAAGTGACCATGAAACTGCATCTTCTTCTTCTTCTTCTTTCTTTTGTGGCGGTTTGATAAAATTCGCCAATGACGTATTGAGTAGAAAATGAAAGCTTATGAGTTTAATTAAAATAAGAGTCTGTGATAATACAAGGATTCAGTTTTCCTCCGAGAATTTTGACAAATCTATTTGTTGAGTTACCTAGAACAAATATGACAAACACAGGTGTTAGACTCTTACCCGTATGTTAAAAGTGACAAGGATTTAAAGTTTCATATTATTAGTATTAATAAAATCACATAAAATATACACAAAAGGAGTACTGGTATATGTTAAAAGAGAATTAAAATCTATAGGTCGAGGAATATAAGGAGGAAGGTAATCATAAAGGGAGGAGGATAATTTGGGACAGTTGAAAAAAATATGGCTTGTGGAACCTTCATCTAAGCCACATTCACAACACACAATGAGCTATCCCTTACTCTGATTTTTGCCAGATGTGCATGTGTACAAGCGTGTCCAATTCTTAATCTACAAATGATTGAAGTTGCATGTTTATTTGCTTTGTTAAATTTAAAGAACCAAGGCTTGGGAGGAATAACCTCTTGGATGGCAGCATAGTGCTTACCTTTAACATTTTTGGAAACTTCCCATAATTTATTCCAATTTTCATTCAGTTTCCTTTTAGCTAGCAAAATTAGGTCATGTGAGTAAATTAAATTTTGTAGAATTTTTAGCGAGTACATCAGCTGTTTCGTTACCATGGATACCACTGTGGCCTGGAATCCAGGCCACTGAAACATGGATTCCTTTAAGATGGCATCTGAATAGGGTATTTTTTATTTTAAGAATTAGTGGAAATTTATGTTTGTTATGGAATTGATTGGACAAAATAGCTAATAAACAACTTTTTGAATTTGTGAATATAACTGTTTTATTAAGATTATGTGACTCTACATATAACAAAGCTTCACTGATTGCAGTTGCTTCACCGGTAAAAGTGGAGGATAGTGAGGGGCATTTAAAGTTAAGAATGATTTTGAACTTAGGAATCCAAACAGCAGCTCCAGTATAGTCTTCATCAGACTGTTTTGAAGTGTCTGTGTACATGACAAGCCAATCTTTAAAGGTATTTTCTATAATTTCTTTTAATTTCAAATTTGCCATTGGAGAATCCTTTTCTATACCCAGATCTAGATGAATGTCGGGTTGGTAAACAATAGCCTCGTAAGGAACATCAAAGAGTGGATTTATTTTACATTGAAAGATTGGGTAAGGAAGCTGAAGAAAAATTACAAAACTTTTAAACAAGCAGGGAGAGTCCTTATGGGTTCAGTATCGGTCAGATGAGATATACTCTGAAAGAAGGTGCAATTTAGGAATTAGGGGATGATCTGAAAGCTGGCAGATCTTAAATAAGAATCTGTCTGAAAGGTATTGCCTTCTTAATCTTAAAGGAGGATCTACGCACTCGACCTGAAGAACATTTATTGGTGAGGATTTCATTGTAATAAATATTCCCTGTAATAAATAATGCGAAGGCATTTCGATTGAATTTTGTCCATTACTTTCAGGGATGATTTATTGCAAGGCTCCAACAGAAAACATCCATAGTCAAGGTGGCTTCGTATTAAAGCAATGTACAGTAATTTCTGAGAAAAAGGATGGGATCCCCACCAAACACCTGACAAAGACCGAAGAATATTTATGTTTTTTTCGCATTTTTGTGTTATATATTCAATGTATGGACCGAAGGCCAATTTCGAATCAAGGATAACTCCCAAAAATTTTACATTGCCTCTAACTGGAATAGGTTGCTTATCATATACAACAGATATATCGGGAACTCGCCTTTGGCGGGAAAAGATCACCACACTACTCTTGGCCACAGATAAAGAGAGGCCATGATTAGTTAACCATTCTTGTAAATAATCCATGGATGAGTTTAGACGGGAACATGCGACTGTGAAGTTGTTTAAGGAGATGTATAGAGCTAAATCGTCTGCATATTGAAGAACATTACAAAAAGAATTTACTGAAAGTTCTAAATCGTGAGTATATATAGAATAAAGGAGAGGACTAAGAACTGAGCCATGTGGATGTCCTTTCCATATAGTTTTTGGGGGAAGCAGGAGATTTTTAACATTTATAGATATTGATCTAGAAGAGAGAAAGTTAGATGTAATTGACTATCCTCACTGGAATGCTCAGATTAAGCATTTTCTGCCTGAGCACAGGAAGAAGCACATTATCATATGCAGAAGAAATATCCAAGAAAACTCCTATGAGAAATTCATGTTTTGAAAAAGCAATATGAATATCTGTGACCAAAGTACTTAGGCTATCCATGGTACTTAAACCTTTTCGGAAACCGAATTGGCTTTTAGGTAAGAGATTATTCCTTTCCAAAAACCACTCCAAGCGATTTTTTATTAAATGTTCCAAGATTTTTGCCAAAGTACAAGAAAGGGCAATAGGTCGGTAACTGGAAGGGTCATTGCTAGACTTACCTGGTTTGAGAATGGGCAAAATAATTTGGGTTTTCCATTCAGCAGGAGGATCACCAGTAATATAAATAAAATTTAAAATGGATAGTAAGACAGTTTTAGTGTTCTCACTACTATTAATTATAAATGAATAAGGAATCCCATCAATACCTGGTGAGGAGTCTTTAAGGCCATTGAGTACAGTAAACAATTCCTGAGAAGAAAAGGGGGAATCAAATTTATCATTTGTTTTTAAAAAAGCAGAATTAAAAACTAGGCATTCATCATAAGATGGGACTGTTTGTGGTGCAAGTTTATTAGAGAATTCATCTATCCACGGGGAAGGATCATTAGAAATTATATTTTCACTAGAAACTGCACGGCGATATTTTTTAACATTTCTCCAGACCAAAGATGGGGGAGTCCTAGGTGACAGTGACTCACAGAATTTAAACCAACTAGTTCGCTTTTTGTCTGACAGTAATTTTAAGGTTTCTGCAGCAATTTTTTTATAGGAGATATAATTCTCTGCAGTCATAGAACGGGAGTATATTAATTCAGCCTCTTTTCTTCTCCTACAAGCTGCTGAACAATCTTGGTCCCACCAAGGAGGGGAAGGATACTTATTTTTTAAAGGTTTTTTTAAGGGGATTGACTTATTAGCAGCAGAAATAATTGCATTTCTGAACTCTATATATACAGAAGCAATATTATCATTGTTAATTGGGGGAAGAGTTGAAACCTCTTGTTCCAAAACTGTAGAATATAATTGCCAATTAGCTTTGGATAGATTATACTTTAGTCTTGGGCAAAATGTAAAATTTATTCTAGGTGAAGTAGGAGGAGTGATGAATATAGGAAAATGGTCACTGCCATAGCTAAAAGGTAATATTTGCCACAAAAGAAGGGAAGCAATATCTGGGGAGCAGAGAGATAGGTCAACGGCACTTCTAACATTTTGTAATGGGGATACTCGACGGGTAGGAGACCCGTCATTTAGAATACAGAGATTAAAATTATCAATAAGATCTAAAAATAAGGGAGCCAGTGAATCACACAGATGGGAGCCCCAAACAGTATAATGCATATTAAAATCTCCCAAAATAACCATAGGAAGTGACAGAGAAGAAATAAGTGTTGCAAGTTCTGTTAAAACATTTGCATCAGGATTAGGAATGTAAACAGAGAGAATAGAGACATCAAGGGCCTTAATAGCAGCAGCATTTACTGCTGGACTATGAGAAGGGAGAGGAATTTGTGAAAATGTAACTGTTCTTGAAATTAAAATAGAGGTGCCAGCACGACCATCACTCCTATCATGCCGGAGGCATGCGTAGCCTGAAACCCTAAAATAAGACTCAGGCCTAAGCCATGTCTCCTGGATGGCAAGAATGAAGGGATGAAATTTATTAATGAGGTAAATGAGTAAATTTTTTTTATTTCTAATGCTCCGACAATTCCATTGAAGAATTGGCGGGACTGCGAATGTTACGGGCTAAGGAGGAAAGCTGAGTAAGTTTTTGGTGTAAGCTGAGAGGAAGTTCCGTGTCATTAAAATGGGAGATCGTGTTAATTAGAATTGATATCATAAGTTCGCAGAAATTATCATTACTAGAGGAGTTGTTGTCATTTCCCAGTAGAGCACACCCATTAGGAAGGGAAGAATTAGGATGCTCAACAATTGCCTGACGGGCTGCCATATCATATCCAGAATTTAATGATTGGCTGTAGGTACGTTGAGGGATAAAAATTGTTTTTTTGTATGATGCAGTTTGTGAGAGCTGAGCCGAAGGGGTTGAAAGACTGTCAGTTATGGTATAAGGGGTCTGTTGAGAACAATTACGAGGCTGGATTCTTGTTGTATCAGCAAAGGATCTTTTTGTCTGAGGGAATCTAGCTGAAGCTTCTAAATATGAGATATTTTCTTGTGACATAACAAGTTTAATAGATTTTTGCCTTAGATGTTCAGGACAAGTAGGGTCTTTTGCGGTGTGGGGACCTGAGCAGAATAGACAAGTAGGAGTTTGTCGAGAACAAGATAAACCTTCATGATTCTGTGCACACACAAAGCAGCGAGGGGATGATCGGCACTGGGAAGTAACATGGCCAAATCTACAACATTTATGACACTGAATTAGTGGCAAAACATATTTTTCCACTGGCATTGAAGTGAAACAGTAAATATGGGGAGGAAGTTTTTGTCCAGAAAAAGTTAGAACAACCGTCTGAGTTGGAACCCATGAAACGCTATTGCTGTCACTCACTGATCGTCTATTAAGTCGCCGTGCTTTAATTATAGAACCGTAGCCAGTGGGAATTTCTATAGCTGCTATTAATTCTTCTAGTGTCCACTCTATGGGAACTTTTCTAACTAGCCCCATACGAGTGATACTATATGAGGGGATGGTTGCTTCATATTTAGAAATTTGGAGAGCTGGGTGATCGATAAAGGTGTTTGCATCTGCAGCTGTTTTAAACTCCACTGATATTCCATTTCGTCCAACTTTTTTGACTCCATCACGGACTATATTTTTAATATTGTTATGATACAGAAAGTGACCGAATTTAATTGGTTTAAGAGTTACTCCAGACAGCTGATCATTTGAGATTTTACTTACGTGAACTAGAAAAGGAGCGGCATCATCTTGAGAGTACTTAACTTTTTTATTAATAAAATCAGGATGGGTATATGAGGATTGTATTGAAGGAAACTGTTGTTTTGGATCAGTAATAACTATTTTTTGTGGATGGGCAGACTCGTTACTTACTTGGGCATGTTTACGGTTAATTAGTTCTACATTATCAATGTTAATGGGTAAGGAAAAGGAATCATTGCGAACCCTTCCGGGATCGGGAGGTTCGTCCTCCATTATATTACTACAGCAAAAAATTACATAAAAACGGCACAACTACAAACACTTACTAATTTACAGATATTAAAACCTCCACCAAGACAGAAAAATTTACTATAGTAAATCAACAACACTTAATAAAATAATAAATTTTAAGCAAAAAAGGCACGACACTTGTATCTCTCACTTCCTCCGAAAAACTCATTCAATCACGATTTTACTTATTTCTTTTAATGTGACCTTCACATAAGGTACAAAACATAAACACTTCCATGAAACTGCATACTATTCAATATATTAACGCTGAGGATTCCGATGCTAGCTGAAGCAGCAAGGGGAGTGCCTTGAAATTGAGGAGAAATGACAAAGGGGTTCTTTTTAGCGGTAAACCCGCTGGAGATCTTCTGGGGATTGAACTGGACTATATTTAGTCACCCCCAATCCGAGACCTTATTCAGCAAAGACTCAACTTCAGACACAAGTTTGTCCTGGTACTCAGCGATGTTTCCCGGAGAAATATAGGCACGGCCAGTGTATAAGGCATCACCAGTGCTGTCGTCCGCATAGCAATGAATGTTACCAGTTCGCAACATATCATTAATATGCAGAAGAAACAGCATAGGTGATAGATTAGCAAGGAAACTGGTGAATTTTTATGGGACTGTCCACGGACAGTCCTATATAAATATGAAAAAATCCACCCCTAAGTGTAACTAAATAGGGGATATATAATTTAACTATTTAGATGACACTGAGATTGTGATATTCTTTAAAGCCACTCAAAGGGGTAAAAAATAATAACTTTTCATAAGAAGTATAAGGTCACTTCAACACACTGAAAAGAATAAAATAATCTCATATTATGAAGTCTAGGTTTAATTCTTCTATACTATGTCTTAACACTATATGTGGTAGAGCCATGCTGTAGTTATATTAGTAGTATAGTTGTAGCACGAATGGGTCAGCTCGACCAGGAAAAGACTACGCTCTCACAGTATACCAGCATAAAATAGTAGCTTAATGCTGCTGTGTTTCATATGGTGAGTTTAGAGTACCAGAGACCCTTTTTACTGGAAACGAGGCATTCCATCTTAGGCCTCATAGGTGACAATGCATCTGCATTTTGAATTGTAATAGAGGATAGATGTAGATGTCTATGAGCCCCAGCAACCACTTACCATCAGGTGGACTGTGTGCTAGTTTGTTACCCGATCCTATAAAAAAAAACACCAACTTCAATAAATAGAAATAGAAATAGAAACTTTTTTATTCAATGTAGATTATAAAAATACTTATTGAAAGTCACTTTTTTAATTTACCACTGGTTCGCAAAAAAAACCTCTGTCCTGGGAAGAACCAGCAAGAAACCCAGCGGGACTATTTTTTTTAATAATAGCTTACAATCATGTTTACAATCAACAACACAAGACAAATTAGAAATAGCTTGGTAGCGATCACCCTTCCCAGGGGTTATTATCATCTATAAATTCCTTAATATTATAATAACCCTTTTTATACAAACTTAGTTTAATAACATTTTTGAACTTTGTGTATGACAAATTTAGTATATTTTCTGGGATTTTGTTGTAAAAGCGTATACATCGCCCCAAGAATGAATTACTGACTCGGTGGAGTCGAGTAACTGGTACTACCAGCTTGTGTCTGCTCCTAGTATTTACAGAATGAATATCACTTATTTTCGCAAAACTACTTTTATTTTTGTGTACGTACATTACATTTTCATAAATGTATTGAGAGGTCAGAGTTAATATATTAATATGCTTAAATTTTTGTCTCAGTGACTCTTTTGGTTTCAAATTATATATTGCTCTAATGGCCCTCTTCTGTAAAATAAATATAATTTCAGTGTCAGTCGCGTGTCCCCATAGCAAAATACCATACGACATAATGCTATGGAAATAACTAAAGTAAAGTGAAATCATTTTTAATCTTTTCAGTTTTTTGGGCTTTTGTATTTTATTAAAAGCATATTTTTATAAGATTAATTAGACCTACATTCGTGTTTTCAGTTTTACAAGGTATGTTTATAATCCCACCAATATTGTGGTGTTTATTTCCTTTTTGGGGTATCTCAACTTCTTGGGTTATGCACAAAATTGCCTCTAAAACTAGTAGTCAAAATATGCTCCAACTGTTCTGTTTTTTTTTGTGTAATATCCTCTTGTATTTCTCAATTTATTTTATTATTTTTATGGATTAAACGATGGAGTAATTTTTCTTTTCAAAGAAGAAGTATTCCACTAATAGTGTTCAAATGACGAAAATAATATTTAGGAATACATACCTGTAGCATTTGATGTAAATGATGAGGTATTCTAGTATCTTCAATGTGCACCTTACTATTATCATCGTAGTTCTGATAAAAGTGGATAATCATCTTCCAATGGTATTGAAAATCTTCTAACCTGGTTGCTGGCGGCGCAAGCTAAAATAACGATTTTGTTAATATTTTAACAAATCTTGATATTCGTTATTTTAAAGGAGTAATAACTCAATCATTAAATTTTAAACTTACTACATCCGCAGCGGTTTGTAGAACATCAGAAAATCTGCTAAGCATTTTATATTTTGAAGATTCGTTCACTTAACATTACATATTATACATAACAAAGATGTTTGAAGTTACAGAGTAACAAATGAAAACACAATATTTATATAATATTATCATATTCCACGTATAGTAAATAAAACATCATTTTCAAAACACAATCTTAGACGAATTAAAAAATACTGAAAATTTTGTGAAACGTCAAAATCACAGGTCAAAATCAAAATCAAACTTCAGGCTTCAGGGTATGTTCCGAAATACAACGCAGTGTACTGTCCAATGCAAATGACGTCATGAATCGACGCTATACTGGTGATTCGTTCCAAAACATTGGACAGTATATGACGTCATACTTTTGCGCCATTTGGAAAAGTGTTGGCGATTATTTTGTTATTTTGTGCTCCAAAAATCATTATATCATCCTAATGGATATACCATCAATTGTTCTATAATTTTTTGTATTTGAATAAATAGAAACAAATTCTGGCATGCTTCATTCGGCAAACACACAATTAAAAATTGTTTTGTTATGGCCGGATATCCGACACATTATGGCGGCGGCACGCTAGTACAATTAAGTGTCAAATGATACGTCATTTACATTGGACAGTACACTGCGTTGTATTTCGGAACATATCCGCTTCAGTAAATTTATTTATCGAACAAAAATTATGTACAGGCAAAAGGATTGACACTCGTACAGCATAGGCGTATTTTTCGCAAAATGCTTTACTAAAATTATTAAAATAAAATGCTTTCTACATTTTGTGCCGACCCATCATTATTTATTAATAATTAAATTCAATATAGGGGGCATCAAAATTAATCTTAAAAAATATATGTTAAAAAATAAAATTACATTAATAAGCATAAAGTTAAAATAAATACATTTCAGACATTAATTATAGTAAATAAAAGGCAAATTTTCTCTTTCAAAACAAATAAATTTATTAAAAATCTTTTAAAAATATTTAAAACATGGTAAATAATAGTAGGTAATACAAGTCTAAAATATTATAAAAATTAATATAGATAGAGAAGATAATTGGCAAACTGGTAAAAAAATATCTATCTTATAAAGAGATCGTGTATAAAAGAAAATTTTCCTAAGATAAGGAGGGTGTTCATGTATAGATGGATTGTATGGAGGAGCTGTCGGAGACGCATACCCAAGGTCGTACATATATATGGGGTGGTCGGGTGCCCGACTGCTTGAAGTACTGTAGCACAATGACTAGTCCTATATTAGGGACTTATGATATTAAGCCCTATTATACCAAAGCATTATTAAAGAAGGTCTCCATGATGCATAAGCATTATGATACTAGAGTTATGGGTTGAAGTCCCATATATTAGACATATATTAATAAGGTCTATGATACAAAAGCATTATTATAGTAGGTCTCCTTGATGCATAAGTATTATATGAGGTGGTCGGGTACCGACTGCTCTTAGTACTGTAGCAAAATGACAAGTCCTATATAAGGGAGTTGAAAAGGATTATTATGGTGGCGTGTATACTGCTTCACGAGCAATTGGCCCGAGGTAAACTTGGACTCCCTAACCGATTTGTCCTAGACATATCATCTTAGTGATGGTGGTAAGCGGGTTTGTTGTAGCAATACGGCTTTCCCATGGACATCGCACACCCATACCGTTTGTGGGCGGCGTCGCAGTGCATAGCGATGCATCGTCTATCTTTCGGATTGGGATGAGTGTGTTTGGTAGCACTTTTAAGTGTAATAGGTATACTCAACTTCATGTCTTAGTGCATTAGCGCTATGATACGTGGAGTTTTGTTAACTAGCGTCTTAGTAGCATGCTACTACGATACGTTGGTGTTATTTTTTAGTTAACAACAATACAAATTTTGTTACCAAAGTCGATAGGGATCATGTGGGTGTGTTGTGAGGGAGCGCCATCCGTATGATAGTCGCATTGATGCTTACTGCTGCTTGCGGTATTGTGTCTTGTGATGGATCCGCGGGTGTGCTGCGCATGATTCGACGCACTCTTGTAGTTCTGGTCGATGGAGGTATGTGAGTGGTGATGTCTGCTGGGGTGTATGGGGGACCTTGGGATGGTGTAATCCCGACGATAGTCATATTGATGCTTGTTGCGTTCTGCAGCATTGCGTCTCTGTGATGGTTATTTGGTAGGACGCTAGTTTCAATAGCGCTTTCTGCGTCTTGGTTTGACTCACATCTAAGTAGCTTTGCCCAAGTCGGGTCCCTTCATTACGGGGCTGCAGACTGTCTGACCTCCATGATGTTTTAATTAACAATATATCTCTGTGACTTTCCCACCTTTGAATGATTGAAGGCATCTTGTTGGTGGGTGAGACAAACATGATCGAAAATGCATATGCTCAACGTCAGTTATTCAAACCCTTTCTGATGGCAAATTATTACTAACATCTTATAACTCCTTTTGGCTATATCCGCCGTTGTATTGTTGGTGGAGCATATGTGTCAACCTCATGCGGGTGGTAGCTGGAGGGAGGATCTGAGGAGACTCTCAAGGCTGCTATAAAACCTGTAGAAAGATCAAAACATATTTTATTTACCCTCGTTACATATATATATATATATATATATATATATATATATTTTATTTTAAAAGAGGAAAATACATAATTATAAATAATATAATATATAAAGCGAAGAGGGGAGGGGGGCGTTACAATATGTTAAGAATGTAGATGTAAAGAATGTGATTTTAAACCATAATGAATGAATGAATGAATGAATGAATATACTTTTATTGTACACCACAAACAAATATACAGTTAACAAAACACAAAAAAGATTATAATATTATGTAAGTACAATTTGGCGGCCTTATCGCTACATAGCGATCTCTTCCAGGCAACCAAAAATAATGTAGGAATAGGAATCCACCGGTGGACAAAACTCTTTATCTATCATAATCATTACAGCTATTGATCAGTTCAATGCTAAGCGTAGGCCTGTATACAGATATCCTATACCTCTAAACGAGCATTCTTGTATATATATATATATATATATATATATATATATATATATATATATATATATATATATATATATATATATATATTATATTTTGTGAGGATTATAATTTTTTTTAATTATTTACGAATAAATATCAAATGTCGCTTAAGTGAGTTTTGTGAGGTTTTCAAATTCTAATGTTATTGTTCTAAATTCAAATTAAATTTTCATAGGTTTCATGTGTTCTTTAATGAATCATTTTTATTTTGTGTGGAGAACGAAGGCAATGAATGAAACAACACACGTAGGTGAAAAAAAAGACTGAAAAACTTTCATTAAATAACTAGAATTCCCTCCTCGAACTCTTAAGCGGGCTATATACGAGAGGAGATCGGTGGCGATCTAGGATGGAAAGAAATCGGGGCTTTTATCGAGGCAGACCCTATACACGGTCCTGCCTAGCAGTACGCGTTTGGACTTGGAGCGGAACGCATATGCGGTAGAGTTCTTCAAAATGCCTCCGACTCTCTTAAAACACCAACGTGTTGGTTTTGAATTAGCCCTCTCGGTTAATTTATTCGAAAATAAAAAAAGAGGAGTTGCTGGGTAAAAAATGGCTCCAAAAGAGAAAAAATTAAGCCACATAAACGTACTAAATGGTCTGTAATCCAAAGACATGATTAATTTTCTCCGGATGGATGAAGACAGTTTTTACAACCTTCTAGATTTTTTTTATACTCATGATTTCGCAACTTATATAAAAACATCAATTTCTTCTACCTATGCTATTTAGTTATTTCTTCTCTTTGTTCATTTCTGCTTTGGTCAAAATCGGACTATGTACTACACACAACAAACAAAGAAATAAAATACTTTTATATAATAATATATATACTTTTTTTAATGTAATCTTTATTTATGGATTAAAACTATCAAAAAATAAAATAGCTTATATCTTTTTTTTAAACATAAAGAAACCTTTAATTTCGGACATACTCCCTTCTATATAGCTTGTTTGTTGATGTGGAGATGGTGAAGGAGTAGGAGTTAGTTGTTGATGAGAGGATGAAGGCACGTAAGAGATCTGAGTGCGGTCTTGTGTTGATAGCGTTGAAATAGGAGTTACTTGTTGAGGAGAGGCTTCATCCTCTCCTTACTTACTTCATACACCCTACTTTATGAACGGCAATAAAACAATTAGTTTAGTAGGCATTCTTGACTTCGCAAGATCACAGGCTGGGGTGGATATGATTTGAATTTCGATAGATTTTAATTAATTTATTTATTCAAATTTTTTTTATTTCTTGTAAAATATCATTGCCATAGGCTTCTACTCCGTTCACATGTTTAAAATGTAAAAATTTTGTTATGTAAAAAAGGTCATTCAGTATCACTGTTTCGTTAACGTCCTTCCGCGAGGGCTGCTGGCAGCGACTGCCAAAAGAAATCGGGCCGATGCGCCTACACACACGCAGTACGGAGGGGGCGGGGCCCCGATCTAGGAAGCATCGGCCGCATTTTTACTCCTGCCAGCCGATTAAGGAGGCGATATCGGCCACGACTTAGGATGGCCCTACATACGACACGATTTAGAGGCAATCTAGGAGGCATCCCCACTACTCCACCCTAAATCGCCACCGATATCATGTCCAATCATGTCGTATATAGCCCGCTTTATCACCGCTTCCATCCGGTTTTTCACCGATCGGATTAGAGTTACGGTGACATGATGTGGGATGTTGTCCCATTCTTCCTGAATGGCACTTTTCAGCTGGTCAAGTGAGTCTGGGGCAGGATCTCTCACTCCGATTTGCCTCTTTAGTTGATTCCAGAGATGTTCAATTGGATTCGTGTTCGGGCTCCTTGCTGGCCATTCCAATATGGAGATACCGACTTCGGTAAGGTAATCACGTACGACGCTCGCGGTGTGGGCTCTGGTGTTATCGTGCATAAATGTGAACCCGTTACCGATAAAGTGTGTAAATTTTGTCATTGACATTTTGTCACGTGAGGCTCTAGGCACTGTTCCACGTACCGATGACAGTTCAAAGCAGGTAGACGTGGCCCAGACACGAAAGCAAGCTCTGTCTTACCGTCGGCGCTGATTCCTCCCCAAACCGTCCACATACCACCACCATAACTGACCCTTTCTTCAATGCATCATTGTGCAAAGCGTTCCCCATCTCTTCTGTAGACCTTGTTCCTCCTCCGTCGTTATCATAGAGCATGATTTTACATTCATCAGAGAAGAGAACTTTGCTACATTGGAGGTATGACTAATTTAGGTGCTCGCTTGCAAATTCATGGTCGCTGGTCTGCAGTTGATTTCGGTCAATTTGCTGGCTTGTGTGGTACCAGTCCACGTTTCTTCAACCTTCTTCTAATTGTAGTCACTTACAGCCACCCTTCGTACAACTTGAAGCTGCTGCTGCAGCTGAAATGCATTAAGGCGCCGGTTTCGTAAAGAAGTTGATACAATAAATCAATCATCTCTTTCAGAAGTGACCTGATTCCTGCCAGATCCAGAACGGCGCGTGAACATACCAGTCTCTCGATAGTGATTGTAGACTCTATGAACAGATGATAGGCTTAGATGCAATGTTCGAGCCACAACACGCTGACTAAGTCCAGAATCCAGCAATGCCACCACTTGGACGGCTTTTGTGGGAGAAGTATCCATATGTTTTAGGAAATAAAGCTTTTTTCGGACGTCTTAAAGTCACAGTTAACAAATTAAAAACAAAAACGTTAAGATAAACGCAAATTTTTAGTTTTTAAACGTGAAATGGTCTCCAACTGTAGACGCACATTTGTCTCAAAATAGTGATTCATTTCATTTAGAGGATAAACAAATGAAATTCTTGATAGAATCAGGCGTTACTTTGCGGAAATCCATTATAATAAATAATTTATTACTTTGCAACCTTCCGCTAACCAATTACAATGATGTGTCTTACCTGGATTGAAGAGCACCTCCCGCCCTCCCTCAATTGCATGCACTAACTCCGTCACCACCAGTCCCAGCACCACTACTCCCAACACCACTACTCCCGGCACCACTACTTCCAACACCACTATTCCAGATAAGACACACCATCGACGACAATACGACACGTGTTTCGCCTCTACACGAGGCATCCTCAGGTAATATAGACTCTACGGCGACTAACCGCTAAGTCTGAATGAAATTCTAATTTCGAATTTTGAATTTTGAATTTTCGCTTACCATTGTAATGGCCAGATTGCCAGCTATACAATAACGTTTTTTCATGGAATGAAAACTCTTTTGTATTAAATTAGGTGTTTCAATTTTTTAACAAATTAAAACGAAGGTGTTTCGATTTTTTTGATAAGAAGTATATATATAATTGGAATCTCGAAAACGGCTCCAACGATTTTCATAAAATTTTGTGTCTAGAGAGTTTCGGGGGCAATAAATCGATCTAGCTAGGATTTATTTTTAGAAAATGTCTTTTTGTCCATGTTTTCAGGCAATTAAAAACTGCTACTATACAAGAAGGTAAATTTTGTCATTGCGTTAATGATCGTAATAGCTCAAGTGGATAGCGAGCGGTCGCGAAATCGTAATGCCTTGGCTCACGTCCCGTCTTCGTCTTCTTCGTTCGAGTATTTTTCCTTTTTTTTTTCAAGTTCTCTTAATTTGTGAGAAAATCTATTATTTCGTGCCATTTTTTAGTATTTTTTAAAAATATGAAAATTTTAATGAAACTAATTGCAAAATTTTTTTAATCAAAACCGAGCAAAGCTCGGTCATCCAGGTACTTATATTAAAATTATGAAGCCTGAGCTTGAGATTGAGCTGAGGTTAATAGATTGAAACCCTTGCGTGTCATGCCAGGTCGTCCCTCCATCTAGTGAAGATCTGCCCTTCAACCCGCTTGGTTCTTCGCTCACCTATCGATTATGGTTTAGTTGAGGAACATAACCGGACTATTGCCACTTCAGTTTACTGATCTGTTAGGCAAAAAAAAAACACATAACAGGCACTAAAATCTTATTTATTATATTATTGAATCTTATATAGACATTGAACCTTGATATACTAACGTCAACAATTAACCGCTGGGTTAAGCTTGAAACTAACTAAAAACTTTGTAGTATGTGTGATTCATCAGTATATTGTATCATCATCATTATCGTCATTACAGCCCTTCACAAGTCCACTGCTGAACATGGGCCTCCCCCAAGTTATGCCACAAAGCACGGTCCTGAGCCATCTGCATCTATCGACTTCCTGCATGTCATGTGCAGAGTGACCGACATAGCCCAATGGATTAGTAAGCTGAAGTGTCAATGGGCCGGCCATATAAGTCGAAGAACCGACAACCGTTGGGGAAAAAAGGTTCTCGAGTGGCAGCCTCGTACCGGTAGGCGAAGTGTAGGGTGACCCTCCACTAGATGGAGTGACGACCTGGTAAGACATGCAGTATATTGTATATTATTTTGCAAATAAAAATTATTAGACTAAGCTACGTGGTCTAACAAAATTGCTTGCCTAATAAGAAAAAAAACTGTCAGTATCACGTACTGCTTCAAGGTTGGGTCCTTGAAGCAGTACGTGATACTGAAAGTTTTTTTTTTCTTGTAAAAAATAGTGTTCTCGCAAAATTTACAGCAAAACAAATATTTTATAGTATTTAAAGAGGAAAAAGTGAAACATATTTTACATTTGTTTAAAGTGTAGGATTCGAGATTTTCGCAACTGTTTTTTAATTTTATTTTGGTGTTTTAATTAATAGCTCTATTAGGCGTTAAACATGTCTATGTTTAGGTTACATGCGTAAAGGGTCTTATTAAAGCCTCTGCTATGTACAAACTATAACAACATGTGGAAAAGTATTCAGATTACATTTATTTCCATATTGTTGACAATAATCTTACCCGGTCACTTTTTTTAGAAATGCTTTAATTTTCTCATTTGAAGGGCTTAAAAAGTTGTAAAGTCATGATTTTTTTACTACAGATATCTAGTATTTTTTTTCTTTCTATTAGAAGTATAAATGTAGCAAAGTCGTACTTAAAACCTCATAAAATAAAACTATTTTCAAGTAAATAAGAAATAAATGAAATTAAATAAAACATATCATATTTTCGTACTTTTTACCTATATGCCATTACCACTAAACCAGAAATGCGTGAAAATTCTCTCAGTTCCGCTGGGATTTCTCGGCGTTCAGACGTGTGCAGTTTTGCTAAACGTTACTTTACCTCTACCTACTTTACCTTTACCTCTACTATCTGTTTAAAAAAGTATCGTCGAAAATACAGAGAGCTGATACAGTCATGAGAGCTGCTCTACCTGCCAAAATAAAGCTACAAATAGCTATGCGCTATTTAGCAACTGGAGATAGTTTTCCAAGTATTGAAAGTTCTTTTCGAGCTCCAAAGAGCACCATATTCAAGTTTTTGCCAGAAGTGCTAGATGCAATATATTGTTACGAGCTTGAGGTTCGTGACAATAAAAATTGCCGATGGAATTACCTAAATTAACACTTTAATTTTCTTTACACCAATTAAAACTTAAAACACCAATAATTAATCACACTGATTCACTTTATCTCGCTCCGAAGCTTCACTTGTCTCGCCAAATCCAATACTTCCCCGATCGCGTATTGCAGCGCCTTTATATAGTGCTCTTCCACGAAAACATCCAGAATATTCGAGTAAATACGCGCGCCAACCGACCAAGCGCAGAAAGATCGAGTGTAGAGCTTCTAGAAAGTTTAATTCTTCTGTTCGATACTAGATAGCGCTGTTGGTTGAAAGACGAATCATGTATTTTCTGCAAAGCTCTTCTCGCTCTATTACCCGACACCAGATGGCGCTAGTGCCTTGTACATGATGTCGACTTAGGCGCGTAACACTGCCCCCTCCTAAGACAATGCTCGTCCCGAGCATTATCGGACCCATAATAACGCGCCAAGCGATCCGCATGGACGATCTTAGGAGTCCCTCTGGCGCCTTCCTGTAACGGCTCCGTAATGTCAAGGGCTGTCCTATCCCGTGGTGCACCAACATTGTACAATTTCGATGCTCCTCTACTACGTGTCTGAGGTCCCCTCGCAGCCTTGCAGAGCAGATTGGTGTCGTACATGTACAACTTGTACATGTACAACAATCCTCGACATCGTCACGATAATGGACCCAGTAAAACCATTCTCGGACCTTCAGTAGAGTTCGTTTAACTCCCAGATGGACTCTCGAACGACCATTATGGCACAGCTGTAGAACATTCGGCACTTTAGCTTTAGGGACAACCATTTGCAAACGACAGCTGTCTTCTCGACGATTGTCCCATTTACGGCACAGGACTCCATCCTGAATCAGCAAGCTGTCCCATTGGGTCCAATAGCTTTTCGTGGTTGAACTCATCGCTGAGACGTCCTTCCACTCAGGCTAGGTAGCACGGGCCTTCATCCATTCCAGAATCGGCTTGATGTCCGGATCTTCCTGCTGTGCACGTCGTAGGCTGTCCTTCCACTCGTTGATGAGGTGGTCTGTCCTGAGTATCCTCACGGATACCACTTCCTTACTCTCTTGCCTACTACAATGGTTGCAATCTTCAGGACAAGGTCTTCTTGACAATGCATCTGCGTTGCCGTGAGATTTCCCGCTGACTTCCTTTCTGATATCGTTCACTTTCCCTTTCTGCGGTTCGCTTAGGGCAGCTGGATCGAAGATGGCCCCTTTCCCCACAGCCATAGCACCTAGGGCTGTATCCTTTGTTGCGGTCGCAAACTGTAGCTGCTGCAACCTCCCTGACGCGATGGGAACGATGATCCTGCCGCACGGCTTCCACCTCCAGTGCATGGGCCAAGGCGTCCTTAAGCGTCTCGTGGTGCCCGAGCCTCACAGCAGCTCTGACTTCCAGGTCACGGATGCTGTCGATGAATGTCTGCACCAGGTTCCCTTCAATGAGCGCAGGTACAGACCGGTATGCTTTTCGCACCAGCTTCTCCACCTCTAGAGCCCACTGCTGCAGGTTTTCATTGATGTGCTGCACGCGATCTTTAAGCTGCGCACGAAAGACGTGTTCCAGGTGAGCGTCACCATATCTCGCCACCAATGCCTCAAGGAGCTGCTCGTAGGTCACTTTCTTACCGAGAGCTTCCAACACAGTTAAGGCTTGGTCGCGCAGGCCTAAGGTGAGTGCAGTCATGGCCTGGCTTTTATTCCAGCCGTTTGCCTGCATGACGGCCTCGAACTGTATTTTGTAGGCCGACAAGGAAGAAGTCCCGTTGAACGGTGGTACCTTGAACCCACGTAGCGAAGGTGTAGTAGCGTCCTTCTCCAAGTTTAAGTTCATCCAGCGTTTTCTTAACTTAGTTGATTTGGGTCTCAGCTTCCGACAGGCGGTTATCATGTTGAGCAACCTTATCCTTCACCTCCCTTATCTCTTTCCCGAAGGTAGCGTGAAGGTCCTTCATGAGAAGCATCTGCTCTTCCCTATCGCGCTGCTGCTGAGAGCTGATACAGTCATGAGAGCTGCTCTACCTGCCAAAATAAAGCTACAAATAGCTATGCGCTATTTAGCAACTGGAGATAGTTTTCCAAGTATTGAAAGTTCTTTTCGAGCTCTAAAGAGCACCATATTCAAGTTTTTGCCAGAAGTGCTAGATGCAATATATTGTTACGAGCTTGAGGTTCGTGACAATAAAAATTGCCGATAGAATACCCTAAATTAACACTTTAATTTTCTTTACACCAATTAAAACTTAAAACACCAATAATTAATCACACTGATTCACTTTATCTCGCTCCGAAGCTTCGCTTGTCTCGCCAAATCCAATACTTCCCCGATCGCGTATTGCAGCGCCTTTATATAGTGCTCTTCCACTAAAACATCCAGAATACTCGAGTAAATACGCGCGCCAACGATCGAGTGTAGAGCTTCTAGAAAGTTTAATTCTTCTGTTCGATACTAGATGGCGCTGTTGGTTGAAAGACGAATCATGTATTTTCTGGAAAGCTCTTCTCGCTCTGTTACCCGACACCAGATGGCACTAGTGCCTTGTACATGACGTCGACTTAGGCGCGTAACAATATGAAGGGTTGGAGGAGTACATAAAGGTCAGTAATAAGAAATCATAGTGAAATTTTTATTTAATATCAAGCTACCTACAGTTAAAGTAATCTTAATTATTGTTTACCAAAATAGCGATAATTCTCATTATTTTGAATCCCACCAATGCTTCGAATTGCTTCTCGTAATTGATCATCTACTACAAATTCTGGTGATGTTTCTTGGCTTGTTGCATCACGTTGGATCTGAACTTCTATGCCTTCTTCTTGTAATGCATCATTTACTACAATAAGTTGTGATGATTCTTGTCCTGTTGCGTCACGTTGAATATGAATCTGAGATGCAAGATTATTGAATAAATGTTCTGGTATTTCAAATGTATATTCATTCGATGTCGTAGAATTGTTTTCCAATTGCATTCGATTTATTCTTTTCCGTTTTACTACTTCTATTATTTCAGACTGAACATTTAGAGCATCTATTAGGGGCAATTGTCGGAGCTAGCTGGCGATATTTTTGGCGAAAAGGGAGAATTCATCTTCTATTTCTTTATGACACAGTACTTGGTCCTTGATACTATTAAGTGTTTCAATAGACTTCTCGATATGTTGAGGTACTAATGGTCGTTTAAGTGATCGGTTCTTCTTGATAGTATTTTGTGGCTTAACGAATATTTCACTGCTGGGAAGATGATGGCGTTTGAAGATCTGCCGGTGTTGGAAGTGGTCCTGGTATGTCCGATGAAGGTTCGGCGAGAATATCTGGTGAAGGGGCGATGGGAATGTCTGGCGAAGGGGCGATTGGAATGTCTGGTGAAGCGGCGATTGGAATGTCTGGTGACGGTGCGGCTGGAATGTCTGATGGAGGTGCGGCGGGAATGTCTGGTGAAGGTGCGGCTGGAACGTCTGGATCTGAAGAGCTGTTATCTGAATTCTCCTGTAACAAAACAATAATAGAAAATTAAAAATATGCCTTGTTTTTTTTTTCAGATCCCAAAGACAACTGAAAAATGGACAATGGAGTGTTTGATAACCGTTGGAATTTTCCTGGATGTTGTGGAGCCTTAGATGGCAAGCACGTCAATATACAACCAATCGACAGTGGAAGTGACTTTTTTAATTATAAAGGTTACTTTAGTACTGTACTTTTGGCTCTGGTAGACAACTACTGTTTTACATATATTGATGTGGGCAGCCAGGGTAGATTAAACGATGCTTCAATACTCAGTAATTCAATACTTTTTAAAGAGAAATTGGAAGATGCGACTCTGAATTTTCCTTCTTGGGGTGTCATTTTAGGAGACGAAGCTTTTCCACTGAAACAGTATTTGATGAAACCATATTCTCGAAGATTAACATTGACAGCCGAAGAAAAAACTTTTAACTACCGTCTTTCTCATGCCAGAAGAATAGTAGAAAATGCATTTGGCATTATGGTGTCGAAATTTAGAATATACCGGATTCCAATATATTTGTGTCCAGACAAAGTTGACAAAATTGTCAAAGCAACTTGTGTACTTCACAACTGGCTCATGAAGACAGCCATGCACTATTATGCACCAGTGGGAACAATGGACACAGATGACAGACCTGGTTCGTTGAGACAGGAACCTAGTTCAAATTATATTGCACATGTGAATAAATTATAAAAATTATTTTATTGGAGAAGGCTCCCTCCTACGGCAAAGTAGCAGAATATTTTAAGAATATCTAATGCGCTGAATAGCGGCATTCCAGGCATCTTTGTTTTTATAGTCTTTGAGTCGCACGTTCCACAACACTTGTTCTTCTTTATACAGTTCCACGAACCTTACAGCATCACGTTCCGTTCACTTTTTCCTTGACGCCGCCATTTTTAATTAAAATGATCCGAGCTGAGATCCGAGTGAAAGGGGAAAATAGAGCATCATCCGATTCCACTCGGATTACATGCCGGCGTCCGAGTACGCTCGGATTACATGTTTACACGATACGAGTAACGTCCGAGTATTAATCGGAGTGCACTTGGTCCGAGCCAACTCTTATTGTGTCAACCCGGCTTAATTATTTAACAACAGTCTACTCTACTCTCGGTGTTTTGTGAACAAGTGCTTGTGGAGTGTCAACGATTATGTCGTAAGTACTTTAGTTTTATTTAATATTACTTAGAATATTATAAGTCACAATAGACTAGATGATTTATGCTTTATAAATACATATACATATCACAGTTCTTAGTGTAAAATCGAGTCTTATTTTAAATTTAAAATATAGCTGTTTCGAAAGAAATGGCCGCTCTCAAGTTGTCGGCCCAAGTTTATTTTTGTTTACTTTGTTTTTCAGTAAAATTATACTTAAGCAAACAAGTGTTAGTTGGTAATAAACATAATAATGAACTTTACAAACAGAAATAAACTATATTCATTGAAGATTCGTTAAAAATGTTAGTGCGTTACTCAGGTTTTTTGTTGTGGCTAGTTTTATATCCACGGACGTAACGACAATAGTTCTGTTATGAGCTTAGGATTAGTGACAATAAAAACTGCCGATCGAATTACCAAAATTAACACTATAATTCAATTACACTAATTAAACCTAAAAGACACTAATAATTAATCACACTGATTCACTTTATGTCACTCCGAAGCTTCGCTTGTCTCGCCAAATTCAAAACTGCCCCGATCGCTTTTTATTTTGCGCCCGAAGCAAATATGGACAACCCTCCGGAAAGCGGGGGAGGGAGGTTTGGAATGCTCATAGCATGCCACGCAGCCGGCTGCGTGGTTATGTGGTGACTTTTACCCACTAAACCCAACCTTTTAGGAACTGGCTTAACGATCGGACTAGAGATCTCTAAGCCGTATACGAACGCGACCCTCCTTGGCAGAAAGGAGGGCGCAGCCCCGATCGCGGCATGCAGAGGGTTTAAATACACTTTTACGCCGAAATATCCGGAATATTCCCGTAGATACGCAGAAAGTGCGAGTGAGAGGCTTCTAGAAAGCTTAGTTCTTTAATTCGATACTAGATGGCGCTGTTGGTTAAAAGATAAGTCATGTAATTTTCTGGAAAACTCTCCTCGTTTTGTTACCCAACACTAGATGGCGCTATGCCAGACGTCAACTTAGGCGCACAACAGTTCTAAATAAGGGTCGGTACAAACAGCAAAATATGTTCGGCAGATGTTTTGCTTTTTTATTGTTTAGTCTTAGTCTTGGGTCGTGCTAGTTTTGAGTTTTATTTCTTAATAATTTATAATGATTCTTAATCATAATCGTAATTTCTAATGTTTCTTTAACACATTATTATTGTTTTTTTTCCTTGATAATATTAATGGCTTAAATTAATGTTTTAATTAATATTAATACATTAATTTAAGTTTTCATTTAGTTTTTATTTAGTCCTTTTTTGTAAATATTTAGTTTAAATCAATTAGTTTTAAATAAAATACTATTATTCGTAAAATATTTTTTTATTATTTAAATAAACTGTACATTAATTTTATTATTGATGTTTAATTTTAAAATCAACTTAAAAAATCTCATAACTACCTTTTTTTAAGTTGCGTAAATTACAAAGTCTATATGAGACCTTAAATAGGCGGCCATCTTGATTATATTTTGCCTTCGCGAGCGAGTCCAAAGCGCTCGAGGCATCGCGGTAAAATTACGAAGAGTTTTGTTTCGATTTATTTAATTACATAACGCTAATTAAACATTAACATACGAGTATATGCATCATAAAAAAGTAAAATACGTCTAGTTTGTTGTGACTTTATTTTATGGGTAAAAAATATAATATTTCTTCATTGAGGTGTAAATTAATAAAATTTATACGTTTATTTATCTCCAAATTCAATGTTCACAACTATTTTTAATATCATAAATAATATTTTTGGGTTTTAAAACATAGATAGGTTTAATTCGCATTCTTCTGTCAATTTTTAGTAGTTTTTGCCTCTACTCCATCTATTATAGTTAAGTAGCTATGTGGGTTTTATTATACAACATGCAAGCGCGGTAGCAGCCGAATTAGGACCGCGCGTATCCGGGCGCACATCGTGAAAGTTACTCTACTTAAATATATATTATTATTTTTATTTAATTGTTATACTATTTCTAGTTTTTAGTGTATTATTTTTATTTAATTGTTATAATAGTTCTAGTTTTTAGTGTATTGTGTTTATATTAGTATTAGAGTATTAGATTAATTGACTTGGACTTTTATATTTGGTGAATTTCAATTTATTAACAAAATAAATAAACGGTAAAAGACGTATAGAAAAAAGAAGAAATATCCTTGTGTGAGTAAAAAGAAATGTAACTCAAGAATTAAAGTGATGAGTGAGAAGTTTTAGGAAACAACAATGCTGCTTCGTTTGACAAAATTTTATCACGGTGGTGTGCTACTAGAATTAATGTATTCGCGCCTTGAAAGTTATATGCCATAGAAGCAATAGGAAATAAAAACATAAAAAATCCCAAAAAAGTTAATCCCTACACAATATAACACCACTCGAAAAAATTCCTTACTTTTAATGATGTAACGAACTAAATAAATAAGTATATGCCTTCTCAGTCATTTTTGTTTGATTTTTATATCAAGTGGCTTCTAAATTACTTCCCTATACGATTTCTCTTTTTAAAGAAACAGATACAAACGTTATTTTTACGTACAGATTATTTAAAAAGTCATATACATCCGATATAAAGGGGGGAGCTGGAATCATAGATCTGACTACATTTAATACAAAAAAATTTGAAAATAGAAAAAAAATTTGACTGATTTTTCGTACAAAATGTACAAGGTACAGTCGAAATTTGTATGAAGAGCCAGTTTTTATTTTCTTTCGGTTTTATATACTCCTTTTCAACCTACAACCCATATAAACATTACTAAAAACGACATTTATGAAATATAAAAAATTATGCTACCACGACCAAAGTAAAAGGAATATTTTTGAAAAAAAAGTAGGTTGTTTATTTAATGAAGTAGAGGGATCTTCACCTGTGATCTCGAACGTATTTATGTAAGGGGGAGAGCGCCACCTATAATGGCTGGGAAAGTAAAATAGCAAAGCTAGACCGAAGTCTTAATAGATTGACAGAGAATCCAATAGATGGCGGGATCGCGTAATCGCAATGTTTCGTTCTCGTATCACAGTGCTACCATTTTGGCAATGTTACACAAAAATAGGGAGATTTAGTTGTGAAGCGTACGTCAGTAATTCTGGGCCACTTTATTGACATGTTATTAGTATAGGATAATTAAAGCAAATGAAACAAATAGTTGACATTAATCTCAAGTGTTATTAAATGTTATTTTATTAAGAAAATCATAATATTACACTTATAGTTATTGGTAATTCCAATGTAATTATTATTATCCTTTAAATAAAACTATTTTAGTATGAATATTCCTAATTTTTTCGACGGGCTCGCTAATTTTTGTGGTTTCATGGTGTATTCTTATTTCAATATATCTTAAATTGACAGATTTAATATGGAGCATTCTTGGCGGGGGTTAGTCTACTCATAACTTTTTGATATTTTCAGTAGGACTAGATTAACACCTACTCTGCACTCCTGTCCGGGGAGCAGTTTAGCGAATGGCTCTGGGGGAGGGCGTAGGTCGTGTTGATCCCCAGGGCAAGTCTGAGGAGTTCTTCTTTCACGTGGTTGCCGCCTGTTATTTGGTCTGGTTCAATAGGAAACAAACAGAGCTGAAACACTCAGACAATCTTCTTATATTTTATCCCACCCCGTTTATCCCATCCGAACCCAATCCAAGGTGTCAAGCGTACCGTGCCGATGGATGCGTGGCTGGAGGGAGTCCAGTCGCAAACGGTGCCTACCCGAGACCAGGGCGATTCGGGAAAATTGAAACCCCGGCTGGAGGCAGAGCTCTCGATAATACCCGAGGGCGAATTGCCTAAGCCTCAGCTAGACATTACGTATTTGCCCCGCAGCGAAGCTAACTCTCCGGAGGAGGTGGCTGTGCTGTTAAGGGCACAAAACGAAGGGCTCCATATAGAGCTCTGGAGAATCCTCCATCGTAGGGACGAGGATAATGGGTTCCTAGTAACCTTTTCTCTGGACGACCCATCGGCGGGGGCTCTACGGAAGGCAGGCGGGAGAGTCGTCCTTGGCTTTAAAATGATAACTATTAAAGTCAGGGGAGGTTCTGACGTGGCAATGGAGCCTGAACCGCCCCAACTCCGATCCCCCCAGCCCTCCACCTCTCGGGGTGAGACTGGAATGCCATCAGTGAGAGTGAAAAACATCCAAGGTGCTGATCTCGCCTCGGTCTGACGGCCTCCACTGGTGTCATCCAGGAGTGTGGGGTGGGGAGGTAGGAGCGGTACAGCGAAATGTAAGGCGGGGGTCAAGAACGGCGGTAAGACGAGGGGTCTTCAGTACCGACGGCTGATAGCAGCTGAGATAGGAGCCGAAGAGGCCCTCTCTCTCTCTGCAAGAAGCCCTTGGATGAAATTCCTCTGCCCAAACCTCCCCCAGTTCCAAAGGCAATAAAAGGCAGTCGGTTTGAAGAAGAGTCCCCCAAAGACCAGCCCAGGAAATCTGTGAAGCTGGCAACAGGGGAGAAGAAGCTCAGCTTCAGTGCCGTAGCTGGCTCCACGCGTGTGGGAAGTCACAATTCGAATCCCATGAGTTCGGACCAGATGCGGCTGGTCCACCGGGCACTAAAACGGGCCATCGCTAAGACAGCCTGTGGGGGGCAGCCGGGAATGGGAACAAAATTATAGGGATTCACTCACAAGCCGGGTTGGATTCTGGTAACGTGCCTGAATAAGGCAAGCCATAACTGGATTGTGGGTGTGATCGGAAAATTGAAACCCCGGCCGGAGGCAGAGCTCTCGATAATATCCGAGGGCCAATTGTCTAAGCCTCAGCTGGGCATTACGTATTTGCCCTGCAGCGAAGCTGACTCTCCGGAGGAGGTGGCTGTGCTGTTGAGGGCACAAAACGAAGGGCTCCATACAGAGCTCTGGTGAATCCTCCATCGTAGCGACGTGGATAATGGGTTCCTAGTAACCTTTTCTCTGGACGGCCTATCGGCAGGGGCTTTACGGAAGGCAGGCGGGAGAGTCGTCCTTATCTCGCCTCGGTCTGACGGCCTCCACTGGTGTCATCCAGGAGTGTGGGGAGGGGAGGTAGGAGCGGTACAGCGAGACGTAAGGCGGGGGTCAAGAACGCCGGTCAAGGACGTCGTCGTCGTCAACAGACGGAAAAGACCCCTGCCCCCCCCCCCCACGCCCATAAATGGCTAACTCCAAGGGTAAGACGAGGGTCCTCCAGGCAAATCTTAACCATGCGGCAGCTGCTTCTGCAGTGGTGGAGGTTTGCTTAGCAGAGGACAATATTGACCTCGCCCTCGTATAAGAGCCTTGGGTGGACAATATTCAAGTTCTGGGATTGTCGGCTGCCGGTAAGAATAAGATTCTTGTCAATACTAAAGGAAATAGACCCAGAGCTTGTATAATTTACAATAAAAATATTGAACATTTAGCTGCTCCAGAGTACTGCAATAATGACCTAGTTACAGCCTTCATAAATCTGATGGGATGCAAAGAGGCTAGAGTAATCATTTGCTCAGCATATCTTCCCGAAGAGAACTCAGATCCTACGATCGCGTTAGAGCGAGTGGTGGAGTTCGCCCGAAAACACAACGACGAACTTGTGCTGGGTTGTGATGCTAATGCTCACCACACAGCCTGGGGAAGCACTAACATCAACGAAAGAGGTGAGCTACTCTACGATTTTCTCATATCCAACCGCCTGGTAAGCCTAAACTTAGGGTGTACACCAACCTTTGTTACGTGTGCTAGGCAAGAAGTGTTAGACATAACCTTCGCTACTAATAACATATCCAGGGGGATAAAGGACTGGCATGTTAGTAGTGAAAACTCGATGTCTGATCACAAACACATTAAGTTTGTAATTGAAGCATCACCAAACTATGAAACCGTTACTTTTAGGGATCCAAAACGACCTCCGCGACCTCCTGGGATATCTACAGAAATAGCCTAAGGAGGAATTTGGAAACGTTTCCTAAAAGCATCAAAACGTTTGAACGTCTGGAGTTAGCGACGGAGACAGTAACCGTAGGTATTCGTGAAGCCTTCGAGGACAGTTGTCCCGTCAAAACCAAGACCTTAACACGAAAAGTTCCTTGGTGGAATACTAAGCTAAAAGAACTTAGGGAAAAGACCAGGAAACTATTTAACAGGGTTTATTTAAGAAACCCAAGGAGGGGTTATTTATAGTGCAGCCCTAACTGAATATAATAAAGAAATTAGAAAAGCCAAGAGAGCATCGTGGAGGAAGCTATGCAAGGAAGTTGAGTCTTTGCCTCGCAGTGAAAGACTACACAAAATGCTATTGAAAGCGAAACCTAATCAGATCGGGCTTATTAAAAAGCCTGATGGTAACTTTACTAATAGTGAAACAGAAACAGTGGAGTTACTAGCGTCAACCCATTTCCCAGGGTCACACAAGACTTCAGCCTTAAATTCTTTCAGAGCCCTACGAAGGCATTGTAATGAGGACTGGCGTAGGGCTGCAAAGATAATAAGGCCAAACCTGGTGCAGTGGTGTATTGACTCCTCTAAACCATTTAAAACAAGCGGGGAGGATGGAATAATTCCCATCCAACTGCAGATGGATATTGACATCCTTCTTCCCTAACTGGTGAAAATCTTCATAGCAAGTTTTGCCTGAGGCTATATTCCAGAACGATAGACAACTGTCAAAGTTCTATTTATACCTAAGGCTTGTAGAAAAGACTACGCTTTACCAAAGTCCGTTAGACCTATAAGCCTATCTTCCTTTCTTCTTAAAACATTGGAAAAGGATATAGATAGATATAAGGGATGTAGCTCTAGCTACGAGGCCCATACATTACAACCAGCATGCTTACCGCAGAGGCAAATCTACGGAAACAGCCCTGATCAGTGTCATTGACAGGGTCGAAAAAGCACTGGAGGATAAAGAAATAGTTCTTTGTGCCTTTCTAGATATTGAGGGCGCCTTCGACAGTATCCCCACATCACTTCTGATTGGGAGCCTGACATCTAAAAATGTTGACCCCACAACCATCAGATGGGTGAAGTCGATGCTCTCAAACAGAAAGGCAAAAATAGCGCTGTTTCAAACTTCGATTGAGGTTGCAACCAAAAGAGGCTGCCCACAAGGAGGTGTTTTGTCACCCCTTCTTTGGACTCTTGCGGTTGATCAACTATTGTACAAAATAGCAGACCTACGCATTGACACACTGGGTTATGCTGATTATCTTGTGATCATTGCGAGGGGCTTTTGCCAAAGTACTTTATCGTCAATAATACAAAGAGCCCTAAACACCATAAATAACTGGTGTAGGGATAACAGTTTATCAGTTAATGCTGATAAAATTGTTATAATACCCTTTACCAAAAAGAGACGGTTGGACAAATTAGTCCAACCAAAACTTAATGGTAAAGATACCATTTTCCTCGGAAGTTAAGTACTTGGGCGTAACAATCGACCAAAAACTAACGTGGAACTCTCACTTTAGCAACGTATGCCATAAGGCAAAAATTGCTTTAGGTACGTGCAGTCGTTTGGTCGGGAACAACTGGGGCTTGCGTCCCTATGGCTGTACATCAGCATAGTGAGACCGATTCTCACCTTCGCCTCTATTGTCTGGTGTAACAACGCCAACCAAAAGACGACTGCGGACAGACTAAATAGTCTACAAAGGACTGCCTGCTTGATGGCAACTGGAGCTATGCGATCATCGCATAGCTCCAGTGAAACTGCCACTGTCTTAATCATGATCTCAGATATCATGCGTCCACTACACACTTGATAAAAAGTATATAGTGTAATTACCCTCCAGAGAGGACCGGCTGAATGGCCAGGTTATCTGTGAGGTCGGTAGCCTCATATGGTATACCGATGGGTCTAAAATGGGCCTCGACGTAGGCTTTGGAATTTACGGGAAACGCCCCAAATTCAAACTTATCATGAATTTGGGTAGATACACCTCTATCTTCCAGGCAGAAATCGCCATACTTCGGTATGCGGAAATCAATCTGCAAAAACACTACCTACGTCAACCATATAATTTACATAAACTCTGATGGTGAAGCAGCACTGCTAGCACTGAGGTCAAACTTAGTGAACTCGAAGCTAGTTGGAGACTGCGTTAACCGTTTAAACGCCCTGGGATGAAACAACAGGGTCGTTTTAAGATGGGTTCCGGGTCACGAGGGTATTGTAGACAACGAATGTGCTGATAAACTTGCACGGGAGGTCTCAAAGTGCACACAATTTGGACCTGAGCTATTTTGTGGAATCTCAAGAAGCCTAGCCCGATTGACCCTTGAAACTCTTTATCACAATAAATCACTTAAGATCTGGTCTGACAAACCAGGCTTAAAACAGTCTAAAATCTTAATCCGGGCTTTTGATCGTAAATTCGTATCAGAAGTCCTGGGATTAAGCAAAAATAAATTGCGCATTCTGGCAAGAGCCCTAACTGAACACTGTTGCCTTAAAAAGCACATATCCATCCTGGGACTAAGCAACTCAAGGATGTGTCGGTTCTGTTCCACAACGATAAAAACGTCTCTACACATCCTAACTGATTGCGGACCCTTAATGCGCAAACGTAACACTCATCTGGAGAACTACGTAATCCGCCCAGAAGAAGTGACATTGCTCACGGCGAAGCAATTCCTATTCATTGAAGACATAGTGCTTAGCCGTAAACTATAGCCATAGCAGTGATCACAATAGATCTCCTAGGTCGCAGTGATACTGGTCTCTTTCCCTAGGCCTGCATAGCTGCTCGCACTTAATTAAATAAAATGGAGCATTCTGTAATTGTCAACATAAGACGACTCATTAAAATAATCACTCAAAAAAATGGTTGTTTCTAAGCAGTTTTTAAGACAATTATTAATTAAATTAGGTAAAATATATTTCTCTTTAAAAAAAACCTAACCCACCTGTACACCTAGAATGGAATATTTTTTCACAAATATTAGACATATTAACTATGTCAGCGGAAGCATAAATAAGACAACTTTTATTTTTTTTACAAATAAAACTATCATATTTATCAATAATATATAATACCAGCTAGCAATCTTCGCACATACGAGTAGAGTGTTCATCTAAAATCAACCCTTTAATGTAAGACTTCATTTCATCTAAGAACAGGTTTATTTCTGGAAAGTTTCTGTTATTTAGTGGTTTCTTATAACCATAGCTTAAAACATCGAACAAATTATTGATTTTCTTTATAAAATCTGTTGTAGCATCTGAGTCCGCAAATTGCGGCAAGCTTAATTCCTGCAAACAGTAACAATATAGCTTGCTCCACAGAATTACTAAAAGTTTGCGCTGCTAATTTAACTTTACTTATCTGTCTTTTACAATTAATATATTATACGAAATCACGTCATTATTAGCATTTTTTAAGTATTTTTTGTCACCCAGAGTAATTCTCACAAACTTTAGCATATGAGCAGGGTCTGGGAAAATAAAAATTTTCGATCGTTCACTTGAAATTTATGATTTATCTTATCAAGATCCAACTAACATCCTAAAATTTTTGCCATAAAAAAATTGGCAGGACACCCATCGAACGTTAACGACAAAATATTTACCCCACAACACGAAACTAGTGTTTCAAATTTTAAATCAAAAATCTACCTCAGTTTTTTACTGAGGTAGAATTTTGATTCCTTGTACAATGGTCTTCCTATCGGAATTTCGAATATACCATTAATTGCCGTTAGCATGAAAACCAATGCCTCCCTAGCGATAGCTGTTTCATGCCCATCAAGATCCACTTAAGGCTTTACCCCTAGCGAACGACCTTGAGCGTTTGGCCTGCCGACGCTCTCGCTACAATATATCGCGTAGAAATCTGCAAGACGCCACCTACTGGTACGAACGTAGTATTCATTTATCAATGACAATGAACTATTTTATGGAAATAAACACGGCAGACAATGATATGTGTATTTTAATTTTCTTTATTCGGTATATTAGTTGCATTATATTAGAATTATGTATTCTCATATATTATCTAATTAATAAAAATGACTATTTTGATTATTTTTAACTATATACTATACCGCTAATATTGAATTAGCTTTTTATAGAGTAAATTATAATATTTGTCGAAATGTTAATTATGGATTCGAACTTTACATGCTAATGGTGCTTTTTTGTTATTTTCATTTACTTACATATTGAAAATATGCTTGAATAGTAGGTATTATTATGTTATTTAGCTACTGAATTTTAGGATATGTTTTACCTTGAGGTCAAATATAATTTTGAGGAGCAATAGTTATTACCTACTAATCTCTTATCTGCTATTCCTTATTCAGGAACAATATTAGTAAATTGAGTTTGAGGGAGATTTACTGTTTATAAAGCTACATTTATTATTTTAATATTTACCTACTGGGTAGGTAATTATTAAAATAATAAATATAGCATTAGTAACTAAATAGATTTTTTTTTAAATTTTTAAAATTAAGATTTTGTATTTTTAAAAATTACTAAAAAAAGGGTTTGAAATAATAGATATTCTCACAAAAGAAGGGAACTTGAAAAAAAAAGGGAAAAAAGCGGGACCAAGGCCAAGACGCGAACCACGGAACTCCGATATCACGCCCGACCGACATACCACCTGAGCTATAACGATCGATAATGATTTGTCGAAATTTACCTTCTTATATTGTAGCAGTTTTTTTATTGCCTGAAAACATGGACAAAAGGACATTTTCTAAAAATAAATCCAAGCGTTCGTCGCTAAAATCGTTGGAGCCGTATAATTTTCTCATCTGGTTCGGTTCTATAAATATTTAAATATATAAAAATTATAAATTAAAATGAAAAGATAAATATACATAAATATCAATAAAATAAAATAAATACAAAATAATATTATATTATTACTGTTATTATTATTATTAGTACCCGGTTGACCGAGCTTTGCTCGGTATTTTTCGCTCGGTTTTTTATCATTCGTGTGTTTTGGAAATTATATTTAGATACAAATTACATACTGATGAAATACGAATAATATTTTTTGATCTTAGCGACATAATAAAAAAAACTAAACTGGTTATTTGAATCATCATTCAAAAATCATGAGTGCAATTAGTTTAATTTAAATTTTCGTGTTTTTAAAAAATACTAAAAAAAGGGCTCGAAAAAATAGATTTTCTCAAAAAAGAAAGGATCTTGAAAACAAAATTAAAAAAAGTCGGTCGGTCGGTCTGGGCTCGAACCATGGTATTACGATTTTGTGACCGCCCAATATACCAATTAAGCTATTTGTAATCATTAATAAACTGTCAAAATTTACCTTCTTATTCTAACGATATTGTAGCAGTTTTTCATTGCCTAAAAACACGGACAAAAAGACATTTTCTAAAAATAAATCCTAGCTAGATCGATTTATTGCCCCCGAAACTCCCTGCACACAAAATTTTATGAAAATCGTTGGAGCCGTTTCCGAGCTTTTATATATATATATATATATATATATATATATATATATATATATATATATATATATATATATATATATATATATATATACAAGAATTGCTCGTTTAAAGGTATAGGATAAATTGTGGTTCGGTGAAGCTACAACCTAATGGACCATGATCTGAAATTTTTATGAAAAGAAGTGGCTGACGTCAATTATTATTATTCTTATTATTTTTTCATTACTGCCTTTTTCAACCTCACAAGATATTTGTAACTGCAAAAAAGAAAACTACGTATAAGTAAGTAAATCAGTAATATAGTGTTATGTGTGATTCAGACTAAATAAAGGTTCCTAAAAATAGACGTAGATAAAGAAATTGCATAAAAAATACTCAAACAAAAATGCAATAAACTTGTTAATTTTATAGGTACTTAGTAAAATATTAAAATAATAAGTTTTTTAGGATATTTATGTAAAACATAAAGGTTATAATATTATGTTCTAACTACATTCACGCTTGCACATATAAAACCGCTGAATTTCACTTGTTTAATTATCAAAATAATAATTGACAACCCTACCCTAAGTTTGCCTTGATTTTATCAACTTATTTATTTGTGTATTTTTTGTATTTATTTTATTTTATTGATATTTATGTATATTTATCTTTTCATTTTAATTTATAGTTATATATTTATAAAAACCAACCAGATGAGAAAACTATACAGATACCCCAACAATAATAATATAATAATAATAATATTCCACAACTATCACGCAACGCCATCTAGTCCCAAGCTAAGCAGAGCTTGTGTTATGGGTACTAGACAACTGATAAACATACTTATATATTTCTAAATACATAAATATTATAAATACATAAATTACACCCAGACACAGAACAAATGATCGTGCTCATCACACAAACATTTGTCCTGGGTGGGAATCGAACCCACGACCTGCGGCATAGCAGTCAGGGTCACTAACCACTAGACCAACAGGCCTGACGATAAATAAAATAAAGTCTCTAGCTCGAGAGGAGAGGAGCCGTGGTAGCTCAGATGGTTAGCGCTTGCTAAAATTTTCACAGTGTGCGAGCAAACCGGGTTCGATCCCCGCCGGCACCAATAATATTGTAATTGCAATTTTAAGTGTTGATTTACCACGTGCTCAGTGGTGTAGGAAAATATTGTGAGGAAACCTGCATGTCTGAGAAATAAGAAAAAAAAATATTTCGAAGACATGCAAAGTTCGCCAACACGCAGTGGGGCAGCGCGGTGGATAATTCCTTTCCTAGGACCCTTTCATAAAATAGAATAGAAATAAAAAAATAATAAATCCAAACTTCATTTAAAACCAAACATATAAATTGTAAAGTAGCTGCAGGTCTAGTCAGATCTATAACCAAGTAAAAGATATTCCTTTACTCCAACTTGTCCATGTTTCCCAAAACAATTTTTAATTAAGCTTTATATTATAATGCGGATTTTTTTATATTTAAAATTTTAATAATAAAGCATTTCGTACGTCTCAGCCGAGGCCCAAATATTTTTCGGCCGCAAATTTATAAGACCGATTTGTTATTCAAACATAAACATGGTTTTTAATTAAATCTACCAATCATAAAACGACACGTATTTTTATTGAACTCTTCCTATTCAATTCACAAAGCACCTATTATATATTTGTTTATATAAAAAAGTATATTTTAAGTACAATCATAAAACTAAATGGAAACACAAAGTAGGAAAATGCATTGAGTTATAAAACACATAAATCAATGGGCAAATGTAAAAATGCTGGAGGCAGGCAGCCCTATGTTTACGTACCGCACGGCTGTAAGATTTATTTCTAAGATACGGCCGAGTTACAATATACCGTGACGTAAACGCATCGGTTGGTAGGTACTCAAATAATATTATGTTTGCGGCGAAATACGGACGCAGCGACCAGCGACGCGGCCACCTCGTACAAACGCATACAGCGTAATGCCGCCCGCACTCTGCGCACGCCCCTTTATCATAGAAGTCACACAATTTTCGGAATTATTTCAATTAAAAGAGAAAAAACGAACTTAAAAATTTAAATAAAACGTGGAGAATATAGATTTTTTCATTATCTATCCATTAGTGTTATCCTCAAATGATTAGAGCGTTGCGTTTAGCAACAGATGCATGTAATCAAGAATTTTAGTCATTTTTTAAAAGTTGATTTTAAATGTATTTATAGCACATAAAAATAAATTAGAACGTGGAATGCGATGATAAAATATCGAACATTAATAATGTACTTTTAGATGTAGTTTATTTTTTTCTTTTTTAACTAATGAGATAATAGTCTCTGAAAAACGCACTTTTGCCAGGTTTTGGTCAGGGTAGCGCCTTAACGAAGCCGAAACATTTTTCTTCGTCTCATTGAATATGTTTCCGGATAGCCATTTCGTCTATAGCTAAAGCAAAACACAACTTTTTATTTGGGGCCCGCTCTGCTATTTCGGCGCTTTCCAGGAGGACAAGCAAGCAGGGCATCATATAGATGATATAGTTATGGAACTACGAAACACTTTTACTTCGGTAGGTCTCGAGTTTTTAAAATTTGAGAGCCATTAGTTCCCTTGCTTACATTCTGTATTTCGCTTTTCTGAATATGGTATAGGTGACGTGGAACATTATGAATACAATTAAAAATCTATTGTTTGCTATAAATAACAGTCGCTAATGGGTGTACTGTATTAAAACATTTTAATTTTCTGTTTCAGCCACTGGGTACGCCCAGAAGTCTTACCAAGAGATTGAAACAGTGGCAAAATCTATCGGAGAGGTGGTTGAGAATTGTCAGAAAACAAGGCGTCTAAAAATAAGTGTGGCAAATTTGGAACAAATTTTGGAAGAGTTGAAGGCCGAAGCTCTTGTTGACGAAGAGGATAGCAGTTTACTAACTCAATCAGTCCCATCAATAAAAATGTCCTTAAAATAATCCTAAATGCCTCAAAAACGCGCGGAAATTTTCACCGTCACTGCGTAAATTTGCTCCAGCTTATGAGCCCCCGAGCGTATAAATATATACGAGACACTTTAAAACATGTTTACCACATCCCAAAACACTATGTTCTTAGTATAAGTGTGTTGCTGGCGATCCTGGATTCACGGCAAAAATCTTAAGCATGCCTTAAGATTTTAGCAGAGCGGGCCCCAAATAAAAAGTTGTGTTTTGCTTTAGCTATAGACGAAATGGCTATCCGGAAACACATTCAATGAGACGGAGAATAATGTTTCGGCTTCGTTAATTATGGAGCGCATCTTGATGGGAATGAAACAGCTATCGCTAGGGAGGCATTGGTTTTCATGCTAACGACAATTAATGGTATATTCGAATAGGAAGACCATTTTACAAGGAATCAAAAATCTACCTCAGTAAAAAAACTGAGGTAGATTTTTGATTGAAAATTTGAAACACTAGTTTCGTGTTGTGGGGTAAATATTTTGCCGTTAACATTCGATGGGTGTCCTGCCAATTTTTTTAAGGCAAAAATTTTAGGATGTAAGTTGGATCTTAATAATTGATGATTTTCAAGTGAACGATCAAAAATTGTTATTTTCCAGACCCCGCTCATATGCTAAAGTTTGTGAGAATTACTCTGGGTGACCAAAAATACTTAAAAAATGCTAATAATGACGTGATTTCGTATAACATATTAATTATAAAAGGCAGATAAGTAAAGTTAAATTAGCAGCGCAAACTTTTAGTAATTCTGTGGAGCAAGCTATATTGTTACTGTTTGCAGGAATTAAGCTTGCCGCAATTTGCGAACTCAGATGCTACAACAGATTTTATAAAGAAAATCAATAATTTGTTCGATGTTTTAAGCTATGGTTATAAGAAACCACTAAATAACAGAAACTTTCCAGAAATAAACCTGTTCTTAGATGAAATGAAGTCTTACATTAAAGGGTTGACTTTAGATGGACACTCTACTCGTATGTGCGAAGATTGCTAGCTGGTATTATATATTATTGATAAATATGATAGTTTTATTTGTAAAAAAAATAAAAGTTGTCTTATTTATGCTTCCGCTGACATGGTTAATATGTCTAATATTTGTGAAAAAATATTCCATTCTAGGTGTGCAGGTGGGTTAGGTTTTTTTTAAAGAGAAATGCTATTTTACCTAATTTAATTAATAATTGTCTTAAAAACTGCTAGAAACAACCATTTTTTCGAGTGATTATTTTAATGAGTCGTCTTATGTTGACAATTACAGAATGCTCCATTTTTTTTATTAAGTGCGAGCCGCTATGAAGGTCTAGGGAAAGAGACCAGTATCAATGCGACCTAGGAGATCTAATGTGATCGCTGCTATAGCTATAGTTTACGGCTAAGCCCTATGTCTTCAATGAATAGGAGTTGCTTAGCCGTGAGCAATTTCACTTCTTCTGGGCGGATTACATAGTTTCCCAGATGAGTGTTACGTTTGCGCATTATGGGTCCGCAATCGGTTAGGATGTGTAGAGGCGTTTCTTCCGTTATGGAACAGAACCGACACATCCTTGAGTTGCTTAGTCCCAGGATGGACATGTGCTTTTTAAGGCAACAGTGTCCAGTTAGGGCTCTTGCCAGAATGCGTAATTTATTTTTACTTAAGGACTTCCCAGTACTTCTGATGCGAATTTACGACCAAAAGCCCGGATTAAGGTTTTAGACTGTTTTAAGCCTGGTGTGTCAGACCAGATCTTAAGTGATTTATTGTGATAAAGAGTTTCAAGGGTCAATCGGGCTAGGTTTCTTGAGATTCCACAAAATGGCTTAGGTCCAAATTGTGAGCACTTTGAGCCCTCCCGTGCAAGTTTGTCGGCACATTCGTTGCCTACAATACACTCGTGACCCGGAACCCATCTTAAAACGACCCTGTTGTTACATTCCAGGGCGTTTAAACGGTTCATGCAGTCTTCAACTAGCTTCGAGTTCACTAAGTTTGACCTCAGCGCTAGCAGTGCTGCTTGACCATCAAAGTTTATGTAAATTATATGGTTGACGTAGTGTTTTTGCAGATTGATTTCCGCACACCGAAGTATGGCGACAGTTGCGCGTGGGCGCTCGCTGTAGCTTGACGCGTTGATCTACCGTTCGATTACTTACTGTCCCTAGTTCTAGCAACGCGCTCCGCACGTCAGTGCGCTTTTGTAGACCATGTTAACAGTAAGGTCATTTAATTATGAGTAGTAACACTATGTTGAATTATGTGCAAAGTGAGATTGATGTGGAAAGTAGTGTATTTAACGAAAGCAATGAAAGGGAGATTACCGTGATCATGGAGGATATTTCACAGATGTGTAGTACGGAAGATATGAATGACATGTTCTTAGGGAGACCCTCAAAAAAGCGAAAGGCAAATAGATATAATGAATGTACAGAGGATAATGTACTTACGAGAATTACGGAAGATAAAATTGAAGTATGTTTGACATGCACAGATAAACTTCCGAAATAATTTGGATTGGCAAAAATGTTAAAAGCAGAAAGTATTAAAAACGTCACGAAAATTAAGTACATAAATGCATTTAAGGTATTGATTCATTTTAATAGCGAAGAAAGTGCTGAATCTCTTGTACAGTGCAAGAGATTTAACGAGAATGGTTTTAAATGCCAAAAAACTTTAGAAATTAGTCAATCATATAGGGTCATAAAAGATATTGATCTAGAATTGAGCGAAGAAAAGATATTACTGGGACTTAAAAGTGAAACTTTAATTTTAGCAGTAAAAAGACTAAAGCGAAAGAACACTTATGACGGTCATTGGGAGCATAGCGAGTCTGTAAGAATATGTTTTAAGGGATCGTCATTACCGTCGTATGTTTACATCTATGACACTAGGGTAAAAGTGAGTCCTTACACATACCCAGTGACGCAATGCTCCCGTTGCTGGCGATTTGGTCACTCGATTAGAATGTGCCCTTCTCTAAAAGTAATTTGTCCTAAATGTACAAAAAGTCATCCTAACTGTGAAACTTTCAAATGTAATAACTGTATGGGAAAACACATGGCAATGGCTAAAATTTGCCCTGTTTTCTTGAAAGAGAAACGAATTAGAGAACTCATGGCGGAATTTAACTGTTCCTACAAAAAGCCCTTATGCTGTATGTCCCGCCGTCACCTCGACCACCGATTACGAAAAATGACCCACCTCTACTTACACAACCTACATCTGAAAATGAATCATCACAACAAGATAAGCAGATTGCAAGGCCTAGTGATGTGTATACCTACGCTAGTGTTACGAAAACACCCCCGGGAGAAACGAGAAAAAGCTCTAAGTCAGAGAAACGACTGAATAGAAGAAGGGCCCTCAAAGAACAGGAACAAAATATACCTGAATTTTTTACCGAAGTTAGTGAAGAAGAAAGCAAAATGGACGACAAGCTAAGTGATGAGAATCGATCGAAAAATAAAGAACAATTGTCTTGGAAATTATTTTTTAAAAAATTAAAAGAGAAGATATTGGAAGAGGAAAGTAGCTCGTGGGAAGACAAGATAAAAGGCTGTGGAAATATAATATTGGAGGCGTTAATATCATTAGTGTTGCACTTTATTGCTGATCAGCCTTGTTGCAATTTCGTAAAACAATTATGGATCACAACAACTCACAAACCTACGTAAATGTGCTACAATGGAATGCGCAAAGCATTCAACCTAAATGTACAGAGTTAGAAGTTCTATTAACTCAAGAAAAAATACACATTGCTATTATAAGCGAAACTTGGTTAGACCCTACCCGGGTCATTCATCACTTTCACATTAGCGCCACTATAACGTCTTTAGAACGGATCGTGCTAACAGATTTGGAGGCGTAGCTATATTGACTCACAGGTCAATTAAGGCACAAAAACATAATGTTGAACTGCTAAATTCACAAATTGAGATCCTCTATATTAGAATTTTAAATTCTAAACATATAGAAAATGTGTACTCTTTATACTGCCCACCATCCGCTCGTACCACCTTGAGAGACTGGGACCAAATCTTCAATCTTGCCAGACGAAAGACAATAATTTCAGGAGATCTTAATGGCCACCACACCAACTGGTCAACTAGAACGGAAAGCGGGGGAGGGAGGCGGTGAATGCTCACAGCATACCACGCAGCCGGCTGCGTGGTTATGTGAAGACTTTCACCCACTAAACACCGCCTTTATGACGATCTGACGAGAGATCTTTAAGCCGTAGGTATACGAACGCGACCCTCCTCGGCAGAAAGGAGGGCGCAAAGCGATGAGATTGTACCTCGGGTATTTATAGACTAGCTGGCAGCATAGGTTTGAGGTTATAATTACGCTGATAACATTGAAGTAATATGTGCTTACGTACCAGAACAACTATCTCAAACAAAAAATGTGTGCCGCTCTGTATTCGCGCAGTTGGTTTATTTATCATAGAATAAACATAGGTAGAATGACCCGCAGGTAATAGCAAATTATATTGATAAATAGGTAAATTATATCGAGAACAATATTTAAACTTTGTCATTTTTATTTTGTAGATTATATTTGCTTATTTAATATAATATTACAAAATATTATATCACAATTACATTTTAATGATATTTTTATCTGAATATTTTAAAAGGTATCTATGTCAAATATAAAAAACATACTAAATGTATGTTTAACAAAACTTTTTAACATAACGTTTAAATTACAAATATATATATTTAAATTAGAATAAGAGTCGTTTATAAATGCTGGGCACGCGAGAGTTAAAAATGGACGAATTTATGCCAAGCACTTTGACTTTGATGTGGAAACCTAAAAATAAAATAAAAGAATAATAAGCAGATTTATACATGAAAAATTTAGCCTAATTGTAATAACTTATATATGTTTCTACAAAAAAAAATGTGTATAATAATATATTCGTCCTATACTTAACCCACAGAAATGTCACATCTGAACATATTAATTTCATAATCTATATTTCATGACACGAGATGGCGTCCTAGGAATAATTTGTTTTATTATTAATCTATAATACTTTTTATTGATTAAGTATCCTATTAACCGATGAAAAAAAACTTCTTGGTTTTTACTGACATTTCTTGAATTATTTGTGCAATATCCAAGTACACACGACGGCATATTTCTATCAAGAGATTTTTTTTAAATCACAGGTGACAACTCTACAGCGCCTAGCGACTGATTAACGTGCGGTGTATGCACCGCAGTTGAGTGGAACATAGTAGCTGATAGTAGCTGAATGCAGTGTCGCCTCTAGTACGTAGTACGTAATACATAGCTCAATGGCTGACAATGATATCATTATAATTTAAAGAAAAGATGACCGTAAACATCAGTTTGATAAATACTATCATTTTAATCGTGATTCAGAAAATTATTTTAATATATATATATATATATTCATGAATTAAATTTACTTACGCGCGTGAAATGTAATACCTTCAATTTTTCGTTCACTGTGGCTTATACAGTCCATAAAATTGCATGACACCATAATAAGATATAAAATCAAATAATTTTCTAGCTTAAAACGTACAATAATCGATTTTCATTTGCAAATAAATTTTAAAACAAATAATAATCATGAAACACTCCGTGATAGTTGCAGTGTCTGCCATATGCCATGCCATATATGCATACTTGGTCTGTGATTTAATGCCAAACGGCGGTCGTACGGGAATAAGGACAATAATGTAGTAGCTATATCTCATTCTTACAAGTGCTGATGTCAACACATAAGGAACATATAAGACTCATTATAAAAAAAAGGTTCCGCAGGAAAGCACTATGGTTCATAAAATATAGCTTGATCTCTGCAACAGCTGTCAAAGTAAAATCACGCCTATGAAGTCCTGAATTTCTTATACAGAGTACAGACAGTACCTGTCAATGTCATACTTTATGGGCATGCACTAATTAGGTCGGTATGCCCATAAAGTATGACATTGACAGGTACTATCTGTACTACTAAGAAATTCAGGACTTCATAGGCTTGATTTTACTGACATCTGTGATCAAGCTATCTTTTATGAACACTAAATAAGGGTGGCGCCACTATAGCTACAGTCTAAATTTTAAAAAACTTTTTATAATTTTTTTTACTGCACAGACTTTCACCATAATTCTTTTTACAATAATTATTTTATGACTGGCCTGTTGGTCTAGTGGTTAGTGACCCTGACTGCTATGCCGGAGGTCGTGGGTTCGATTCCCACCCAGGACAAATGTTTGTGTGATGAGCACGATCATTTGTTCTGTGTCTGGGTGTAATTTATCTATAATATTTATGTATTTAGAAATATATAAGAATGTTTATCAGTTGTCTAGTACCCATAACACAAGCTCTGCTTAGCTTGGGACTAGATGGCGTTGTGTGTGGTAATTGTGGGATATTATTATTATGGATCACCAGTACAGTGGTTCGGCGTGAGTTGTATATGTTAATACCTTACCACCAAACCTAATCGTAGTATTCAAGTACTCGTACGTTTATATTTTAAATAACAGAATACTAATATAAGATAGTATAAAAATATTATGTGACTCTAAATGAAGTAATATTATTCGATGTAAAAATAACTTTTACTGGCAATAATTTTACAAGAGTGAAATTAACTTCGCGTACAAGATAAGTTAGCTGAGGTGAGTAGCGCGTGCGACTTGTTACATGCTAGCTGCAGGTGGAATGAACGGCGGTCCGGCTCACGACGCTGACGAAGGCGCGTGGCGTTGCTGATCGAGGTCGTGCTATTTTTTTTTGCTCCAATAGCGTGATGGTCGAGCGTGGCTCAATCTTCATAAGCGTAGCGGATTTATGTCCGGGTTGGGTCCAACAGAAGCGAGTTACGCCACAATTTTATTGCTTTCAAAATATTTATTTTCAAAATCACTCTCAACGATTTATCCCTGTAGCTACTCGAGCGCTGTTGTGGAGAGTTTTTGAACTGCTATTTACTGCTCACGGATGAACACATTTTCATCTATTCTCCTATGGGAGATTTTCCTCCTTACCTCTATACTCCATGGTTGCCAACTTGACGGGTTTCACGCACTATAACCTCTTTGGTTTCACGCTAGAATTGACGGGTCAGCGAGGTTGGTTACAGGAAAAAATTGTGTTTAACGGCAAACGGATTTTTCAACGGGACGGTTATGGGTATCATAAAACGGATGTGTGTATATACTTTGGTAAATTGAATTCTGAAAAATAATCCATGTGTGTCAAGAATAGATATCAAGTCAATTCATTTTTAATGTTTAGGGGGAATGAAAACTCGAAAATCTCTACTTGACGGGTTTTGACGGGATTATAGTGTTCTCTACAATGGGAGCGAGATTTTAATGTTGGCAGCACTGCTCAGAAAGGCTAGAACCCAGAGCCATAAAGGCAGTTAATAAAAAAGTCAAGTAAATAAAAATCTGACTCTCAAACCTAACCAAAAAATAATTGTTTACTAATAGTTATAAGGTGAATATATTCGCCATATATTATTATTATGCTGAAGAAGTGTTATACATAATTATCAGAAATAAAACCTTTGGAGGATTATCGGGATCGTTTTGATATTTGTGTCGTTTGTATGAGTGAATGTTAATATTTATTGTTAATTACTTCCTCTACCGGGAGACTCATATCCAGGTTGATAATTAATTTGAATTTGATTGCGACGCTTTCTTGTTTTCCTTGTTTCACATACATGTTATAATTATTTTATTATCCTATTCGGTATAAATAAACTTACATTCTAAAATGTCAGATGACGAAGTGATTCGTTTTGAAATAACTGATTACGACTTAGACAATGAATTCAACCCTAACAGAAACCGTAAAGCTAAGAAAGAACATCAAATATATGGTAAGAAAATATTTGGATAGAATATATCAAGAATATAAGAGCAATTATTGTTATAATATATCATCATAAATTATAATATATTTCTTAGAATATTTATCCAAAACTAGATATGAAAATGAAACTTATCAAAGTCATTACTATTTTTCATTGCCAATTGTTGGCTGTGCCCAGTAATGGTTGTTTACAAGTAATCACACATATTGATATTGCATAATGTACCTAGTCCGGCCATAAGTTCTGTTACAAATGAAAATGCATTTTTTTTAATGAAGTGATGTAATGTTACTAAAACTTATATGTACATATTTATTAAAGTCTCATCGAAAAAAAAAAAACAATATTCTATTCAAAATGGCCACCTTTGGCTTTTATACCGGTCTTTAATCTGTCTGGCCACAAATCTATAGATTTATGCTCTGTTTCCATGGGAAATTTCGCCACTGCTTGCTCTTGAGATTTTTTAAGAGACTCAATGACGCCGTGTCCTTTAGAGCAAGCTATGTCCTCTAAAACTGACCATAATTTGTAGTCTAAAGGGTTGAGGTCTGGGCTAGATGAGGGCCAGTCTTCAGCTCTTATAAAGTCTGGGACGTTGGTTTCAAGCCAGTTTTGGGTAGTTTGTGCCTTGTGACCAGTTGCAGAGTCCTGCTGGAAAGTCCACGGTACATTTCTAAAAAGTGTGTTGCTGAGAGGTTTCACAACACAATCCAAGACTCTCTTGATACACTTTGGCTGAAGTTTTCGCTCCTTTTTCACAAAAATTTAGCATTATATATATATATATATATATATATATATATATATATATATATATATATATATATATATATATATATATATATATATATATATATACAACGTGGGGCCTACAATGGCGACTTTAATTTAACACACATATACGTTTTCACACTTTCATTTCATGATGAAATTATATTGCCATTAAACGACATTATTTAGGGATATATTTAAAATTTTAGAAAATAGCATGTTAGAGCAACCTGTACTTAAAGAACTGTCGCGCAGTGGTCATTTGCCGGGTTCACGGATCATAACATTGCATCATCGAAATTAAAACGAATAAGCAATACTATTGAAGGAAAGAAGATTTGTCGGCGAGCGGCCGGCGCAGGAGACACCTGCTCCTCTCCCGCACCCCGCCACACTGATATCGAAATATTTTTATAGTACTAGCTGAACCCGTGTCCTTGACACACTTGTTCATAGCAGTGCGCATAATTAGGTTGACTAATATTTTGGTGAATAATTCCGCGAAAAGACGCTTACCTATTGTTTTATTTATTAATTTTTGTGTAATTAGGTTATGGTACTGCGATAAAAACGCTTTGTTTTGGTTTTTTTCCAATTTAGTTGGTACATTTACATCTCTTGCGATACGGACGCTTTTATTTGTGTTATTAGTGCTTGTGTAAACCTGTGATCGTGATGGAAAATACACATCCGAACTACACAGCAGCTGAATATGCGGACATGATCCTAATTTACGGAGAATGTCATCAAAATGCCGCCCTTGCGATTAGAACATATCGCGAGAGATATGGCGATACAAGACAATGCCCTACTCATTCTCGCACTATTGTAGGAGCTCTTCAGCGCATCCGCGAAAACCGACCAGTGGATCCTAGGTATCAACGCCCTGATCGACCGCCTACACGACAATACCCAATCCATTTAACTGAAAATGTGATACAACACTTCGAAGAACAACCCAAAACTAGCCTTCGCCAGAGTGCTAGGCATTTTCAAGTCCATCACAGAACCGTCCATAGGATATTAAAGCGCGAAAAGTGGCACCCATTCAAGTTTAGAAAAGTACATACTCTGCTATCGCGTGATAAAATAATAAGAGTTAATTATTGTCAGTGGTTACTGAGAAAAATTGAAGAGGACAGTGACTTTCTTTCTCAAATTTGTTGGACTGATGAAAGCACGTTCACCAGAAACGGCATGTGGAACCAGCACAATCTGCACCACTGGGCACCTAAAAACCAAAATCCGCGCGTTTGGCGGGAGTCAGCCCATCAGTACAGATTTTCGGTAAATGTTTGGGCAGCTATTCATGGTGACAACATCATCGGACCCGTATTCATTGATGGGGCTTTGAACGGCGAAAGGTTTGTTAATCTATTAAACAATACGGTGTCAGAATACACAAACAACCTAAACGTCCATCGATACCAACGAATGTGGTATCAATTAGATGGCGCGCCTGCACACTCTGTAACAACAGCCAGGCAGTGGCTAAATGACACGTTTGGTGCACAATGGATTGGTAGATTTGGACCTCGTAGGTGGCCAGCAAGATCGCCAGACCTCACGCCACTCGATTTTTTTTTCTGGGGGTGCATCAAAAACGATGTATACGCGGAGAACGTGGATTCGGTGGAACAATTACGCCATCGAATAATAAATGCGTTTGAAAAATTGAAGGAAATGGCTATAAGTGACAATTTATTATCAAATGTGCGAGAAAACATGAAACGCCGTTTAGTTCTTTGTATCTGCCAACAAGGTGGCCTTATTGAAAACAAGAAAATTTAAAATAAAGACAAATTAAAGCAGTGATTAGTGATAACAGTTAACAAATAGTAACACGAGAGTGTGATATGATACGTGTTTGACTAAGCATCTCCGCTGTAGGTACCACTTAGGACGCGCGCCGCTACGCCGGTAAGTTTCTTTGATAAACAAAACACTTTGCGCGGTTGCCAGCCCGCTAAACGCTGCGTTGCCGCTCCGAGTTAACGTAAACCAACTAGGTAAGTATTTTCATGAATGAATTTTTGCAAGGATGATTCCAATTTTAGTTACTTTTTTAATATTTAGTTTATTTGAAAAAAATAATTTTTCAATTTACGAGTAATTTTAACTTTTTAAAATGAATATGATTAATGGTCACTAGCCCTACCCGTGTATTAAATTAAAGTCGCCATTGTAGCCATACGTTGTATATATATATATATATATATATATATATATATATATATATATATATATAATCATTCAAAAACATTACGTAGTAAAGATAAATAACATTACTTACAGTTTTTTGAAAGAAAATCCGACTATAATCACAATCACAAAACTTCAACGATTACGCAACTAACCGCACCAACAGCGTAAAAGTGAATGGCTGTTATATTTGATTTTGTTTATATAACCGAGTGAATATAATTCTTCAGAATACTCTTTAGTTCGTTCAGAATCGAATGAAATAGTGTTCAATTGAAAATATACTGTATTTTTATATCAATTAATGACGAAAATAGCAGCACGTAATGCGGACATGAATTCATGTCCGCGGTTACTCAACGGTCACAAAATGTGGACATGAATTCATGTCCACGGTACATCAGGGGTAGAGGATATTTCTGTGATCCACTCTCTTTAATTGTAAAGATTGATTTTGGGGCATAACCTGTATATCGATGATAAGCACCGAGCTTCAGGTCTTGTTTTATAATATGCGACAGAGTCCTAGCGGGAATCTTCATTTCTTGCGATAAGATTTTTTGGATCCTAATAGGATTTCGATGAATTTTGGCTTTAACAGCATTAACAGCCTTTGTAGTTCAGACAGAACGCGGCCGCCCCGATTTTTATAGTCTTCGATAGAGGAAGTGTATCTGTTGATAGTACGATATATGAACATACTGCTGATACCAAGCTTTTGAAGTGTCTGGAATATGACCGATGGTTCCATACCCACTTTGTGCAAGGCGATCACTGCAATCCTATTTTCTTTAACACCCCATTCCATCTTGTAATTTGATATGAACATGAAAAAATTTGTGAAATGGCGTGAAATCGATAGAACTTTTAAAAATAATGAACACATTCCAAATTCAAAATAATTTAAAAGTTGAAAAAAAGAAATGTTTTTATGTAACAGTATTTATGGCCAGACTAGTTAGATTTGTGTGACTTAAAATCAAAAATTATAGTAAATCAGTATAGTAATTCAGTGTTTTTAATGTGAAAAAAATATAGCGGTGTCTCTCTTTCTCTCTCTTTTGATAGAAAGTTGTGTTGTTATGCAAATAAAACATATACCTTTTTAAACAATGATTTAATTTCTCAATCATAACCTTCTATGTACAAGAAACTGGCAAAATTTATGTCACACAATTTTGAAATTGAATTGAATTGATAATATTTACAAAAGTAACACTTATTATATGTTTTATATATTACTTGCATAGAAAATTAAAAAGATAGCCTGGGTGACCTTCTGTAAAGCTAGGGTTGCCAGGTCTTAAAACTGGAAAGCTAGACAGACCAGCGAGCTTAGCCGGGTATTTTGGTAAAAGGCCGTATACCCTTAATTTTTTAGTCTTAGCATGATAATTTTTCAAAAAAAAGTAAAACCATGGGTTTTATTATTTACCATAAAATCTTCTTAAATTCTAATGAAGTAACAATAAAATTGAATAAATCAGTGTTCTTTATTATTAATCATTGAATATTAATTTCAATCGTATGTATATATATATATATATATATATATATATATATATGTATATATGTATACACAAAAAGATGTCAAAAACAATCTAATTTAAACCATCGACTTTGGCCGGATACGCAACCAAAACGCCTGATGGTGTCTGGCTTTATCCGGATGCCTGGCAATGCTATGTACAAGCCTGAACGGTTGGCGCATAAAAAAGACAAATGGCCAGGCACCAGACGGGATAGGGTTCTTGTTTTGGAGTTTCACAGGACTACTGAGTATAATAATAATAATGCTATCCAGACTGCATTTCAGTCCCAGTGGACAATCTCTACAGAGCCTCACCACCTACATTGGACTTATAGTGCATGATTGTATGAGCAAGCATAGTTGCACACTTTTAATTAACAAAAATATGAGCAGCAGTTGCACTTAAAACCATTACACCATTGAGGCAGTCCATTACTAAATATAATATGTTATTGAATCGGCATTTTAAATTGCAACAAATAATAAAAACTATAAACTTTTTACATTATAATTTAAACTTTTTTAAAATTGATTTACTTTGTCATAAATCAGTTTTTAAATTTTTAATTAATATACATAAGACTGTATGATTTTAATAATTTTATTGTTGATAGTTTTATAATATTTATTGTTCTATAGAAAGACAAACATTTGGTTATTTTGGCTGTACTTAGGTTAATGGCTGGCACTAGTTTAGATATAGTTCTTGCAATTCACAAGTGTGGTCAACTTTTGGATGTGGTTCAACATTAATATGAACAGTGTAACAGTGTGCATGATGTACAATTCATTGTTTCATGTACAATTCCATGTTTATTTTTTCCAGGAAAACATTTATTTTCAGGGTATTAACAGTCTATTGTTAATTAATTATCCATTATCTGTTAGTCTTTGATTTAGATTTAAAAATCTGTTACAGGTGTTTGGGCTAAAGATAGTGATGAGGAAGACAATGAAGATAATATCAGGCAGAGATCAAGGAAACCTAAAGACTTTTCTGCCCCTATTGGATTTGTTGCGGGTGGAGTACAGCAGGCAGGCAAAAAGAAAGAAGCTAATAAAGGTAAAGTATGCTCCAACAATCATGATTGTGAACTAAGTTGGATGTCTTGTTTCCAGTAAAAAGGGTATCCAGAATTTTACACTTAACATGTAAAATATGTTATGCTGCTATTTTATGCTAGTATTCTCTTGGAGCACTCACTTAAATTGTCTGCCTTGCTAATTAACAATTGAGACTCTGGTAAAAACTGTTGGTAGGGAGTACTAGTATGTATACGAAGAAGTTACCCAAATAAGCAAATTTTCCTTAGATTGTACCTCAACATTGGCACAGATTCTTCATCAAATTAATAGTGCCATATTTTAAAAAGAAGATTTGTGAACTGTGTTATTCTAACTAGATTTAGAGGTGGGCATAACATTATCTTTTTTATGCTGACAGAATCTCGTTAGAATAACATAGTTCACAGTTCTTTTTAAAAAATGGCTTTTATTTAAGCATAACATTATAAATTTTATTTATAAATGTTAACCTTATACATATAATTTTATAATGACAAGCCAATTAACAGTCTATGTATGTCCAGAATCCAGATAAGTGGAAACTATATACTGTACTGACATATACAACAAACTTCGAAACAAGCGGGTTTTGTGTCCTTCTGTACTTAAATAGTGTAACACATTTGGTACAAGAAACTACATATACAACACCATCACTTATCCAGCCTTTTAGTTAAAGCTATATCTGCTACCATAAAAAGTTACTTTGTTTTTCCTACCTTCCTTTTTCTTGTCATCTATTTGAATGATATTGTCTTACAGAGTTACAACCTACAGAAGCATCTACATCTCGGCCAAAAATTGTGAACAGTTCAGACGAAGAAGATGGAGTTGATGAGCCTTTGCCCTCGGACACCGCTGGTATACGAAGGCAGGGGCAGGGAATGAGGCCACCTAATCTCGGTGGCAATGTTGGTGCATGGGAAAAACACACTAAAGGCATTGGGGCTAAGCTATTATTACAGGTATTGATATGATAGGTTTTCATTTAATTTTATAGATAAATGAATATATGTGAATATAAGGAGAATAAGAATGTAACATGACTGTGTGATGGATTCTGAACACAAAGTTTTGTGTCATTATTCTCTTTTAACCGACTTAAATAAAAGGAGGAGGTACTCAATTTGAGTTTATTTTTTAATGTGTCATACTTCAGATATTTTTTCTGAGTGAACCGATTTTGATGATTCTTTTTTTATTTTAAAGCTGGTGCCTCTCATGTAGTCTTATATAAATTTGATCAAGATCTGACCAGTAATTTTGATGATGTTATCATTTTATTTATATTAAAGTTTATTGTATAATTTTTTTAATTTTACCATTCTTTATTGAAATGAAAACTTTTTATTGATTGAAATGAAATCTTTTTTATTGCTTGAAATGAAAACTTTTTTATTTATTGAAATGAAAACTTTTTTATTTTATAATATGTAAACTCTTTTAGTCGTTGTGATTTGAAACACGATGAAACGAAAAAACGACACTAAAAAGAGAAAAACATATACACATAATAAGATTTAGCTTGCGTGAGAATGAGATAGAATACAGTGTTTTAAGTGACAGTAGCCTAATGGCAGGGTATGCACCGCGAACTCGAAAGGTTATTGATTCCACATTTGACTACTGTCATACACAACTCCTTTTTCAATAAAATAACCTTAATAATAATTCCTCCAGACCAAATTTCGGTCAGACTAAGCCATTGGCGCAGGACAGGATTATAGTGCCCAAGTTTATGCACAAGCACATGTGCACTCTCTATTACCTCATTCTCATAATCCAATGGGACAGTAAACCGATACGACCGGAGGAGAGAGATCAGCTGCAGGACCAACAGCCTTACGTGCTTTCCGAGACACGGGGGTGAAACACCGCCAATTTCCTGACTCCGGGCAGCTACTGAGAATTTCTTTATAGAAAAACTTTATACCTAACTAATATTTTTTGGCCCAACCCGGAACCCCATTATCAGCAGTCGCGCTACCATAACCACTATACCGGCAACGAGGCAGTCAACAATAACTTTACCTATAGAATGAGTCATGGGTGACTTCAATACTGATCTGTTGAAAAACTGCCCCGTTCCAAAAAGCTTCTTTCAATTATTGAGTTGGTTAATCTTTCTATTCTCCCTTTAAAGGCCATCATAATATCTGGACCGATGACTCATTGATTGATCTAATCCTTGTTGCGTCTCTTGAACATGTGATGATGGATGGACAGTTACCCGCTTTGGGTTTCTCACGCCACAACTTAATTTATTAAGTCGTGGCGTGAGAAACAGTGGCAATTTCCCATATAATAAATTTTTCCCTTGATTCAGGTCAGTATCCTAACCTTTGGAAGAGGGCTTTTGTAAAGCCTCTCCCAAAAGTTCCTACTTTCATTCTTGCCAATCATTTTCGCCCAATATCCATTCTACCCTTTCTTTCCAAAATTTTAGCATCCTGTGTTTACAAGCAAATTTCTACTTTTATATCGAAATATAACCTACTAAGTATATATCAGTATGGGTTTTGTCCTGGTCATAGTACCACTACTGCATTAATTAATGTTATTGATAATATTAAACAAGGCATGGAAGAAAAAAAATTATGGTACTGGTACTAGTTGATTTCTCAAATGCTTTCAACACTGTTGATCATGAAATCCTTCTTTCCATACTGTTTCATCTGAATTTAGGTCCTACTGAATTGGATTGGTATGCATCTCATCGCGGTCGACAGCAGTCAGCCGGTGTGGGGCAAATGACCTCAGCTTGGGCTGATGTGGATGCTGGTGTGCCGCAAGGCGCTATTCTTTCTCCTATAATGTTTTCAATTTTTGTAAACTTTATTACCTTCATTATGGACTGCTCGTACCATTTGTACGCCGATGACCTTCAGCTTTATGTGCAAACTGATATTGGGGATATCCATAATGGGATCAAAAATCTTAACGGCAACTTATCAGCTGTCAAAGATTGGTCTACTCTACTACTACTGGAGTACTATAATTCCGTTCAGTAACTCTGTTAGAAATCTTGGCCTTTACATTGACAGCACGCTGAATTGGAGAACTCAGGTTTCAGATGTGAGTCGTAAAGTCACTGCCACATTATGCTCTCTGTATCGTTTAAAACATTTTCTTCCCACAAAATCTAAGATCATGCTTGTCCAATCGCTTATATTACCTATAATTGATATCTATGTGTTACCCAGATCTGTCCCAAGATCTTCTGAACAAGCTGGAATGCCTCCTCAATAACTGTATAAGATTTATCTTAGGGCTTCGTAAGTATGACCATGTTTCACAATACAGATCTGAGCTAATTTCATTATCTTTCCTCATCGCATGATAGGGTCCTACGCTTTCCTTCTAACAACAAAATCTGTATTCCTGTTCACTTCACCAAGTTCTATGGGAACTCCTTCACAGTTCAGGCTACACGCCTTTGGAACTGCTTGGTCAATGACACCAGAAAAGCTCCCAATAAGTACGCTTTTAACAAGTTGGTCCGTGAACATCTATTAAAGATAACGCATTTTACATGACTCATCAATTTAATATGTATTGCTAAACAGACGTATATATTCATAGTCATTTGTATGTACTAATTATGTATGTATTTAAATATGTATATTTGTATGTATATGCATGCATTTATATATTAGTTTATATGTAAGGATAGATCATATATGTATAGTTTATTTATTAGTAGTTTGTATATATTATGTAGTTAATTATCATTTGTTTTGTGTTCTTTTATTCTATATTGCCACACCTACGTCAAATTCTCACCACTCCATTGATTGACTGGTAGAGAATGCCTCAAGGCATTAGGTCCGCCCTTTGTATTCTTTTGTTTAAGGATGCAATAAAAAATAAAATAATATTAATAATAATAATGAAGTAGATGGCGCTATGATAAAGCAATTTTACTCGAAAGAAAATATTCTGTCGATTGATAAACACTAGAATTCAATTTTTACATGTGTAAAAATAAGGATTGTTACATTTATATGTTATGAAATTAAACTTTTATCATATATTTTATACCGCACTTGTAGTTGAAAGTATCATATTAAATAAATCATTTGATGTGAATTATTTTTATTTTATATTTCATTTCATTTGAAGGTTTCACTTCAACCCCGTGTGAATTGCACACATGTTGTTTTTGTGCACATAAAATTATGCATAAAGTACGTGTGAGTGCTATGTAGTGGTGGAATTAGAGAAATCACAACTCCATTTTATCCCATGGGTATAGTGACAGAGGCAAATGAAACAGGGGGTGGGCAGCAGCATCTTTCTGATCAGCTCAAATTGTTCAAAATAATAATAAACTGCAGTTGCCAACCTGCCCATCAAATTTGTCAACTATGGCATATTTCCCCCTATGAGGTAATCTATGGGGGAGGCCTATGAGCATAAGATAGCAGCTTAATGCTGCTGTGTTTCGTATGGTGAGTGTTGAGAACCGGAGACCCTTTTTACTGGAACCGAGGCATTCCATCTTAGTTCTCACTGGTGACAACGCATTCCCTTTTTGATTCGTAATCGAGGATAGATGTAAATGTCTATGGACCACAGCAACCACTTACCATCAAGTGGCCTGTGTGCACGTTTGTCACCCTCTTCTATAAAAAATAGGAAAATTGGTAGGCTGTAATGAATGAATAATTAATGAATGCATAAACTTTCCCCAGACACTTTGCTGCATGTTAACAACTCTAATATAGTTTCTGACTCTATCTATACTTACACACAATTTATTGCATTACAGATGGGATACCAACCTGGTAAAGGTCTCGGTAAAGATCTTCAAGGAATATCTGCACCGGTGGAGGCTACTGTGAGAAAAGGCAGAGGTGCAATAGGTGCTTATGGACCAGAAAAGGCAGCTGTAAGAATTTTTGACTTGTTTTACGAAAATCTGTATGATTTCGATTGTTTTGTGCTACATTAGAAAATAATGTGAGAAAAATTGGAGTATCTTTTTAGATTAGCTGGAAATTAAATCTTTAACACATCAAAATTATAAAACAATTTAATTTTTTTTAAATTTTTATATTTCGTAAGATAGTGTGCGGGTTATATGCACCCTACTTAAGTAGCACTTGTTAAACTTTCTTTTAACGTGAGCTTTTAGTGCATTGAGTGTAACATTGTCAACCTTGTTACCTGTGAAAACGAATAAAATGATTGATTGATCGATTGAATGCCATCAAGAGAAAAAACCACTTTTACATTAACTTTTTTACCTGCTTTTAATTTTATTTTAGTTGATTTTATATTACTATGGTCAATCTTTAATCGCCAACCATGAACAACTGCAACACCAGGGGAATTGCAGATGCGTTGCCGGCCTTTTAGAAAGGAGTAGGCTCTTTTCTTGAAGGTCTCTATGTTGTATTAGTCCGGACAAATCTCTGGTGGTACTCGATTCCACAAGGAAGTTGTGGGGGGAAAAAAACTTCTTTTAAATTGCACAGTGGTGGACCGCCAGTCATCATCTACATGGAATGGATGGTATCGCGAGTTTTGTCGCGATGTGGGATGGTGAAATTGTGCGGCTGGAATTAATCCGTACAAATGCGAACTATCTTTTTACCGACTCAAAAGTAGGATATTATTATGGATATTACTATGATCTATCTTTTTACTTTTAATAACTATACTATTTCTGTGTACGAACTTACAACTAAACCTTTCAGATTAAATGCTGATGCGTGAAAATACTTAATTTACAGCTGAAGGCTAAGAAAGAAGAGGAGCGGCGCCTGAAAGAGAAAGAAGAACAAGAGAAAGGGACTTCGGAGAAGACCTACAACTGGAAGAAGTCTCATAAAGGGCGTTACTTCTACCGCGATGCGGAGGACGTCATACAAGAGGGTAAACCCACGATGCATACTATTGGCAGGTACTTCTAGAATATTCCGTTTGATGCCAACCAAGTCTATAATTGGAACATATATAATTGAGTTTTAGAAATGTTGTGTTTTTAGTGATTTAACGTGACTGATCGAAATAAAGTGTCTTTATGGTCCTTGTGTGTGTCTATGGAGCCATAAAAACATACCAAGTTTCTAGCAGCTGATCGTTCTAATTTAAAACTTAGGAGATCTATGGTGGTGGAGATCTTGGGAGCACTTAGTAAATATAAAATTCAACCATTATCTAAATAATTATTTAATTACCCATTTTTTTTATTTTAGGAAGAACACTTTTTCTATTATATTTTTATTTGTTAATTTTTGTACCTGTCAAACATACACTCGAATTGAAGAGGTCCTCAATTCGAGTGTATGTTTTTGTTTTTGTATGTATGTTATGTGATATCTTCGTAGTTGTGAACCAATGTTAATATTTTTTTTTATTAAAAAGTTTATTAAATAGGTTATACTGCAAAGGCCCATATAAATTTGGAGGAAAAATTTCCACCCCTAAGGGTAGCAATCAAAAAACTTCATTTGTAGCTATTTGAGTTGGATTTTACTTTTTGTTAAAAGTTATAATTATATTAACTCCACAGTTGCATAACAAAGCCTTTGATTATCCATAGTAGGGCTTTCTATCATCCTATTTTATTACATGTGCATAGTAAGAATCAATTATATTGGTAATACTATTGTGGTGTTCGCATTTATATAAACAAACACTTTTACTAGGGTTCATCTGTTACTAGGGTTTTTACCTTGTCTGCCTATTGTTCCACCTGGGTTAATACCACTCTCTTACTTATTTCTTTTGTCAGGCAAACGTTTGAAGGCTACAAAGAGCCAGTATAACACGTGCATAAAATGAGATGATGATGACAAAAACAAGAGACCAATTTTACTGATATTAAAGCGTATCATCTTAGTTCCATGGAGTGACATTGCATTTTGGTTCTTAATCTAGGCCATCCATAAATTAAGTCACACAAATTTTGTGTTTTTTTTACTGCCCCCCTCGCCCGTCCTTGTCAGAGTTATTTTTAAATTTTATATTTCAGAAGTAATAAAATAAAACATTAGTTTTTTTTTATTTAAATTAAATCAAAATAATGTGAAATACTTTAGATTATGGACAAAACAAGAGACCAATTAAAAACGATTAACTATTAATAATGTTAGGAAAAGATATAAAACTTAATCATCTTTTGTTCACGGACTTTGGACCCACGCCATTTTTAACATGTGACGTTACATAGCTTTTAACCCCCATCCCATCCCTTGTCACACAATCTTATATTTTGTTGGCCCCCTCACCCCCTTAACATGTGATGTAATTTATGGTTGAAGCCTTTCCCTTGCCACCGGGCCTCAGCATCTGCTTTTTATCAGGTGGACCATGTGCCCATTTGTCACCTTTATTTGATTAAAATATTTACAACAAACTATGATGTGTTAACTATTAGGTATAACCACGCATCTATAGAGATCATGAGAACCGTGGTAGCTCAGATGGTTAACGCTCGCTGTAAATATAACAGAACGCGAGTAACCCGGGTTCGATCCCCGCCGGCACCAATGAAATTGTTTGTTGCAATTTTAAGTGCTGATTTACCACGTGCTCAGCGGTGAAGGAAAACATCGCGAGGAAACCTGCATGTCTGAGGAATAGCGCGTCGGACACTTCCTTGCCCTAAAACCCTCTCAGAAATGAGTGGAGGCCTGTGCCCAGGAGTGGGACGTATATAGGCTGTAACTTTACTTTTTACTTTACAAATCTATACACTTTGCTTGTTGTTTGTTACAAATTTTACAGGTTGCTGTGTCTACTTACCATTCCTTGTACTGTTTGCTAGTTGACCATTCTAATATTCTAAAATTAACAACAATGTAAACATATTGTATGACTATCAATTAACATAACATAATAGTGTACAATATTTATAACAATAATTTAAAAAAAACTAGCATGAAAACCTAAAATTATACCTAGAATCTGTGTTTCATCACTGAATGGCTATAGCCTTTGAGCAAGCAAATAATCAACCATGGACATAGGTAATGAACCAAAAAAAAACTAATTTAAAAAGCGCTTTCTTCCTTTTACAGTAGTGAACTGGCTCGGGTACCAGTTATCGATATGACTGGTAAACAGAAGCGCGTGTTAAGTGGGTACCACGCGCTGAGGGCGGCAGCACCAAGATACGAGCACGAGCCAAGGAGGCAGTTACAGCATTTCTCTGCGCCACAGCTGACACACAACTTGCAGATGGTCGTCGATTGTTGTGAACAGGTTAGTATGAATTTGGAGTTTTACTGGAAAGTTATAGTTTCCATACATGTTTATTCAAGATCTTGTTCCTAAATGCGGCAAGAGGTCTTGGGTGATAATTATATTGATTTCATGGAATTCCAATTTAAATATTCCTTTTAAACATATTTGTATATACTATCAAAAAAGTTAATATAATGATACTTTAAGGTGACATAGTACGCCAGCAACACCCCAAGTTACCCAGAACATCCAGAGTTATAACTCTGTCAGCGCTACCAAAGTTTTGGACTGCGAGTTTAAGTGCTGATATATCAAGTCCCATGTTAATTTTTCTGTAACAGTATTAGTTGTAATTAGGACTAAGAAAGGAGTATATGCTTCAGTGGTTAGGATAGTTAGAAAGAATTAATGAAGAAAGATATACCATGTAGTGGTGATGTAAGAATATTGTTACGAGCTTGAGGTTCGTGACAATAAAAATTGCCGATAAAATTACCTAAATTAACACTTTAATTTTCTTTACACAATTAAAACTTAAAACACTAATAATCAATCACACTGATTCACTTTATTTCGCTCCGAAGCTTCGCTTGTCTCGCCGAATTCAATACTTCCCCGATCGCGTATTGCAGCGCCTTTATATAGGGCTCTTCCACGAAAACATCCAGAATATTCGAGTAAATACGCGCGCCAACCGACCAAGCTCAGAAAGATCGAGTGTAGAGCTTCTAGAAAGTTTAGTTCTTCAATTTGATACTAGATGGCGCTAGTGCCGTCGACTTCGGCGCGTAACAATATCAATTACCCCATATATCTTCCCGTGGGTGTCGTAAGAGGCGACAGATTGAAACAAATCAGGAGATGGGCAGCAATGGCATCCTAGTAACAACTAAAAAAATAAAATAAAAAAACAGCAGGTTGGCAACCGCAAGCGTGCCATGTCTCAACTATGGAAAATGGGTGCGTATGGCGGAAAAAAGCGCTAGCAAGCGCTTACAAGCGCTGAAATAGTTTTCGGCCAGGACACGATTGCTACTTCAGTAGCGCTGACACAATCCGCCATTTTGCTTATTTAATTTGTTTGTTTTGAAGTATAGTTTATAAGTTTTTTTTTGTGCAATATTAGTTTTAAGTAATATAATGACATGGGTAGACATATACATGTTATTAAAAATTCATGATTGGTAAGTTTTTAATATGAATACTTTACAAACATATATTTAAATTAGGTTAGGTTCCCCGGTTAAAACTAACTTCGTGTCCTAGATGAAAACAGCTACTTACGATTTGACAGCGCTTACCGCTTACGATCGCCATTTTGCTTACAAGCGCTTGCTAGCGCTTTTTTCTGCCAAACGCACCCACTGTTCCCCCTTAGAGGCAATCTATGTTCATCAGTAGAACTTAATAGGCTGTAACAGTAATGAGGAAGGAGTGAAAAAGCAAACTTATGCTGCAGAAATTAGTGGCAGAGTACAAGGCACGCCCTAGATGGAAGTTTATACATCATATTGTCTATATAGTGAAGATCAACCAGATTAAGAGTACCCTAAAACTTGTATGTGTAGATACATGAATGTGAAAGAAGCAAGAATGGTGTGTCACGATCGTACCAAACGGAAATTCGTAGTCTCTGCTTACCCCTATGGTTGACAGTTTGTGTTATATATGGTTTTTGTTTCAGGATATCATTCAAAATGCTCGCGAGCTTCAAGCAGCAGAGGATGAGATAGTTGTTCTGGAAAGGGACTTAGAAGAATGTGACAAAAATCTCGTAGAACAAGATGAAGTGCTCAATAAAGTAGAAGCTATATTGCAAAGGGTCGAGGAGTTGAATAAGCCTGATGTGTCATTAGAGACATCATATGAAGTGCTTGCAGATTTAAAGGTAGTGTTTTTTTTATAAAATTTAAGTAGACAGGCTAAAAGTACATCTGATGATAATTGGCATTTGCGGTGCATAGATAGCTGAAAATAACCTTATTCAATGAAGGCTTCCGCAGGATGGAATGACTCATGGCCTCGACCAGCACTGCACTACTACCAGAGTGCATCTGGAATTAGTATCGTCAATGATAATGGTGGGCGGGTTAAGGCGATTTATCGCCAGAAAAGGAAAACCTTCCGTCATTTACAGCGATAACGGAACGAATTTCAAAGCTGCAAATAAGGAACTTACACAGGCGTGCATGGAATGCTATGAGAGCATGAAAAATGAATGTTTTAAGAAATATATTAATTGGAAGTTCATACCACCTGGTGCATCCCATATGGGAGGGGTCTGGGAAAGATTAATATGATCTGTTAAGACAGCTTTAGTCGCAACTCTTAAGAAAAAGAATCCTAAAGAGGAATTTTTGCACATTGCTTTTAGAAGCAGAACACACAGTCTATTCGCGACCATTAGTTTCGGTTAATATGGATAGTCCCGAAGAGGGCTTGACGTCTAATCATTTTCTTTTAGGACGTTATTGTGGAGATAGTCCACCTGGTTTATTTACGGATAAACATTTAATTGGTTAATAATGATATACGAAACACTGTTTACATTTTAATTGACGCCAAAACCGCGCTCAATGTCTTTACATGCGTATATTTTTTTCTTTCTGTATAAACCAACTGCAGGACTAATATAATGTTGGTTGCAAATAATTTCCGATGCATGTGCTAGCGTGTGAAATAAACACAGTGCGCAGTCTATATTTTTTATTGCTTTTTCTGTTAAGAATAAGGGTAACAAAAAAGGACACGTTCCACCTGATGGTAAGTGGTTGCTGTGGTCCATAGACACCTACATCTATTTTCACTTAAGAATCAAAACGCAGATGCGTTGTCACACGTGAAAACTTAAATGGAATGCGTCATTTCAAATAACAAGGTTTCCGTTTTTCTACACTGAACATACTATTATATGGAACCGAGGATAGAGCTTTTTAAAAAACTATTTATCACAAGACACAATATAGTAGAATTAAATTAACAATAAATAATTAGTAAACTTATGATATTATAGTAATAACTGGGACTTAGAAAAATTTTGTAAAGATATAGTAATGACTTAGTAATGATGATTGAGAATAGATTAATTGTAGACTGACTGTAGGACTGCCCGGCGTTGGTCGGGAAATCGGTTATATAGGGCTTATGTCGCTAACGAGGCAGCGTTAAAGAGATACGTTAACCGATCTCCTAACATCGATGGGGTATAACAATATGAAACACGTCTTTTTAGCATATCTCATAATTACCTCTTAAGACACCGCGGTATGAAATAGGATGATGGAATCCCCTAAGACCCCCCCCCCCTCCTATAGTTACGTGCGTACGATACTTTAGTTATTTTTCTTAAATATCTTTCCAGGAAACCTTCCCTCTAGAATACGAAATGTTCGGCCTCGGCACCATAGGAGGTAACATAGTCAGCCCCTTACTCAGTGCTCTACTAGCAAAGTGGGATCCGCTACAGTTTCCAGAAGAACCCATTCCAACATTCCTGAAGTGGAAGAAACTGCTTACAGAGGAAGCTTACAATAGTTTACTGTGGCAACACTTCATACCCCATGTTACTTCGGCTGCAGAGTGAGTACTTAGTTTTTATTATTACTATATTTATGCCTATTATTATACTTTTTTAATTTATTAATTTGAAAGTATTTGGCTTTAAACGTTGCACTTTTTTGTGGATTCAAACATAATTCTATCATTTCCACTCATTTAATTTGTCTAGAGAAATGGCATTTATTGAGTCAATTCTGCTTATTTAAAAATAAAAACTGGTTATAACTTTGACTCTGGTATAACATACAGGGTTATTATGCACTATATGCCTAAATTTGCATAGAAGATTCAAAATAAGTAATATAGGCAAATGGTGAAGAAAAATTAATTAAATAAAAATCTTAACCATTCTGTCCTTTTTATCTTTTAAATTCAGAATGCGCGGTAATTCATTATTTTAACTGATTGTCATTCATAAATATCTAATGCCTACTATTTTACTACGCACGCATACATTCGTAAGGGTTGCTCGGTCGGCAAAAAAGTTGTGAATCAAATCGCACACAGAGGAGTGTGCGTACGCATAGTGTTGCTCATAAATCATATTCAATTTGGGATAAATTCAAATAAAATTAGAAGTATCTTAAAAAATTGTAATAACGGTATAACATTATTTAAATATTTGAACATAAATATAAAATTTGGATACCCTTTGAAAAATAACCCTGTATAATGACAGTAAAAACTGTAGCGCATCAACACCGTGGGGTTTGTATTCCGCTGGGAATAGAAACCACTGGTTTTACACCACGTGTTCGTATTCTGATGGAATAAGCCTTTGCATGGCTCATAAATTATTGTTGTAGAGTTGGATATTTGCCCATATGTAGTTTATGTATATAAAATGCCACTAAAATCTTAAATAAAAGAAGTTGTTGTAAGCTAAGAATAAGCTTTCATGACGTGTGTTATAAAAACTAAATACACAAAATATGGGTCAGCAATTCGCGAACATACTATATTTTTTTTACAATAAGTGTAATATATAGAAAAAGATGAAATATCCATTTTTTGGTTTGTTCCTCTTTGTCGCTTCTTACGGTACTCAGGGGTTGATATGTGCTGAAAGATGGAATCTCTTCGCAGCCAGTAATTACTTTGACTTTCTATACCATTTATTCCGGAGCACAGCAGTGTAAGCACTGCTATTTGGCCGTAGAAATAGATAGGGTAGCTTCCTGGACGGACTCCAGAAAAGGAAACTTACCCCATAGAAATATGTTTTGTGGAGGCTATATCAACACACGAAAATATCTCCGGGGACTAAGATAGAATGTCTCACAGCCTGTTATTATACTGGCTCCAGTGTCTGATTTAGAGTTCCGACAGCCCAAGGCTAACTATGAATATGCCCCTCCCTCCCCTCTACAGGTTTGTTCTGTCTATACCTAAGCAGCACACGAATATATTTACTAGATTTTTATATTTTACTAGCTTCCCACCCCGCATATTAAATTCCCATATTAAATGAAATTTTCCTGCTAGTAAGTGTCGATGAACAACATCGCCTATGAACAACTGCAACACCAGGGAAATTGCTGGTGAGTTGCCGTCCTTTTAAAAAAGAATAAGCTCGGTTTTTGAAGGTCTCTAAATCTTTTCCGTCCGGAAAAATCGCTGTTGGTAGATGATTTCACAAAGAAGTCTTGCGAGGAAGAAAACATCTAGTAAATCGTAGTCATGGTGTACCTCCATGCATCCAGATGAAATGGATGGTACCGTGAGATTTTTGCCGATGTGTGTTGGTGGAATTTGGCGGCTGAAAATTCATCCGAACAATTTGTCTAAGCACTCCCTGTAGAAAATGCAATGGGATGCAACATCCCTTCTCAGCGCCAGTGAATCAAGCCGATCAAAAAGAACTCTGTCGTCGACGATTCGAGCCACTTTTAGGTGGATGCGGTCAAGTGGAAGGAGCTGGCACTGGGATTCTCCGGTCCAGATATGAGAACAGTACTCCATTTGAGGACGAAGTTATGTCTTGTAAAGTAGTAAATGGTGTGCCAGCATGAAATACTCCACTCTGCTGAGCGTGTCAAGCTATTTAATGGCCAATTTAATCCTCCCTCCCAAGTGACCGCGGAATGAACGTCGTTTAATATCTCGATGCCAAGAATTCCGATGCTATCTGGGGCAGCATGGGGAGTGCCCTAAAATTGAGGAGATACGACAAAGGGTTTCGTTTCAGCGGTAGACGCGCAAACCTATGTCTTCTGAAGTTTGAACTTGACTAGAATCCGAAAATTTGTTTATTAAAAACTCTACTCCAGACACTAGTGTGTTCTGATACTCGATGACGTGTTCAAGAGAAATATTAGCACGACTGGTGTAAAAGGCATCACCAGTTTTACAACCAGTAACAGCAACATATATACAGAACTCTAGTGCCCTCTATGAGTCAGGTAAATTAGTAGATTATAACTAGAACCAGCTGAAGCCAATGTAGTCACCAATCAGTTGATGGTTCTCAAGATACCTTATAAATTTGCAGTTTATAATGAATTCAATTATTTTGGACGGCAAGGAGGCGATGGTGATAAGCCTGTAGTTGGACGAGTCTGAGCAGTTGCCTTTTTAGGGATTGTGTGCACTAAAGCTGTCTTCCATAAGTTCAAGGTTACGCCTAGTAAAGGTACCGATATAGACGCGTCAGAACCGGTGCTTACTCGTCTCGTAACGTCTGTCACACCTATGTTGGTAGTTGTTGGGAGTACTAAGTTCAAAATTCTTGTTAAGTATGTTTACCTGGGACAAATAGTCTGATCTAGACAAGTCCAACTTTGACTGAGAGGTCATCGACGCATGTAACTTGGCTGGGTAGCGTTCGGAATATTACGACACATCTTTTCGTCAAATATACCTTAAAACCTGAAAACAAGATGGTACAACCAGTGCATATTGCAAGTGATGACTTATAGATCTGAGACATAGTCATTCATTGCTGGCCGTATGAGGAAGCTCAAGGTCGCTCGGCGAGCTATGGAGCGGGCTATGCTGGGGGTTTGTCTACGTCATAACGTCATAAAATTAGAAATGAGGATATCCGCATCAAAATCAGATTAATATGCTGAAGTGGGAATGGGTTGTTCGGAATTTGTTGCCCAAATGCAAGAACAAGACGAAACTTAGCCAGTCTTGGTCTTGGTCTTGCGTCAATATACCTGGTCTTGGTCTTGGTATTGCGCTTCCATTCTTAGTCTTGCAGCAAGAGTCTCGCAAGTCTCACAATTACCTATTAGCCTAATGCGTAATTAATATTAAACGTTATTTTAAATCTTAGAACAACTTAACAGAGTAGGTACATTTTGAGCTTGAATTAACATAGCCGTAGTAAAAACCAACCTAATTAATAAATGTCTTAACATTTAATGGGAAATTCGAAAAATCAACTGACACTGGGTCGGGTTTGAACCCACGACCTAAGCGATCCATACCGATGCTCTAATCAACAGCTATCTCCCGTGTCCCACGGCCGCGGGAGTCAGTCTGTTTCTTAATAAACGTTTACATTTAATAAGATAATTTAAATGTGTTTTTAAACCAATACCAATCATATAATGTGTGGAATTCCATCTCGTTGGACACTCGAGTATGGGATTCAGATTTAAATGTGCTAAAACATGGTTAAAACATATAAAAAACAAATTAATGACACTTACTTGACTGTATTTTAAAAAACATTATCTATATAGAAAGAGATTGATTGACTCTCACCTTATACGAAATGGAATAAAAGAGTTATACAATTTACCATTCATTTAAATAAAAAATAAAATACAATACAAATTAAATTACATAACAGTACACAATAGCTTAGACATTACTGGCACATATACATACATCTGGCTGACTTATCACTTAACCTATTTCTATGTTTTCTAATTACTAATGATGCTTTAGAAAATAATCTCTCAGCAGTTACTGAAGTTCCAGGTATTGAAAGAAAATCATGGGACATCTTCGATAAAGTAGGATATTCTGCCTCATGCATCCCCCACCACTCTAAAATGTCCTCCAACTTATCAATTACTAAACCTTGAAAACAAAATCCAGATCCAGATGACTTCGAGGGACATGTAATACATGTCAAAACTGTATACTATAGTTTCTCAAAGTATATTACGTCTTCATCATATTCACATACTTTCTTTTCATTTCTTGGTGATTCTAGAGATTTATTCACTGAGTGTAGACTTTTACATTCTTTATAAAATTCATTAAATTTGCGCAGGCTTTCTGTTTTAATTTGATTCCCCCATAATGTCATGTCAAAAGTCTGAGCCTTATGCCTTGGGTCTAAAATTAAAGAGGTACAATAAATCCAGTTGCTCTTCTTATAATGTTTAAGCATTTTGTCTCGAGGTGCTTGGAAACCCAGAATGAGCCTTTCATCCACTTCGGATCGATTAGGTTTCCCATGTTGTTTATGGTATTGTACGTAATGCTCGTAAGTCCAATTTTCATTTTTTTAATATTTTTTTTCTCATATAGTCCCTAAGCGTATACACGAACTCTTATACTCCCTGAAACGACACTCAGTCCTAACTGCAAGACGCAAGAGTCTCGCTGGCTTAGCCTTGTTCTTGCTTAAATCTTGCACGGTCAGTGTTGGTTTTTAATGGTAAAATTAGGCGGTCTTGGTCTTACAAAAATGTAAGAACGAGACCAAGACTGCAAGACGAAGACCGATTTTGGGCAATACTATTCGGGATACAGCAGTGCACGAGGCACTTGTACGCACTCGTACGTACTTGTATTTATATATTTATACAGTATTGTGGGTAGGGCGTGGATTTCTCGTATCTACCTAAACGGACTCCTCAGGCTTTGGCCACGCTTCGTGGCGCACGCTAGTAGCTCAACGACTGCGGGGAGTGGAGGCGACTTGCGGAGGCGGGAGGCGCGAAGACGCTGCGCCTTGCCACTGTAGTATGCCACGTTGAGGCGGCTGCAAGACTTGTGGTTTTTCCTGCTACTTTTGCGGGCTGAAAAATTAAAATAGTAGTTAAAGTTTTAAACTAAAACAGGCATCAGTTTGGTGAATATCGTATACTGTATGATGAAATACGTACAAAAGTTTTGAGAAATATAATATTATGCATATAATTTTCATGCTTATTAGACCATATTGCAGACTGTGACATTATTTCGCTAATAAACGTTTCCGTATTTATGTTTTGCATCGCGGAAATATCAACACGATTTGATTAAAACGGTAGACGCGCGAGCACGTACTATGTCCCCCGCTGGTTGCGGCCGCCTGACGCGCATGTTCGTTTGGTATTGTTAGTTTTTTAGCACACATTACACATATTGTTTTGTTGTTTGTGTTTATATCACATATTGTTAGATATTTTCGCACACATTCTACCAATTTTTCATCGTCCATTTCTATATTGAGCTGCTCACATCTCAAAGATTTGTCGTCGGCTGCCCTGCGGGCGTTCGGCGTACACGTTCATGTTACAACGTGTCGGGGCCGGGCCGAGCCGGAGCCGGGAAACAATACCCACCGACATTTCGACGCCGTGCCCCGTTCGCGTCCGGGTGGCGCACGGCCGGGCCACGGTCAAGCATGAATCACTTCATACAAAAAGTACGCTTAAATGTTTGACCGTGCCCCGGACGGGGCTCGGCCGGGGCTCATCCCGGTCGAGACACGGTGTAACGTGAATCATCCTTTAATGCATACGCACCGTGACAGTAACTCGAAACTAACGTGTTTGTGTTGTGAAAGATGGATTTTTCATTTGAAGAATTGGCAATAATTGCTATTGCTTTAGATGTTGAAGAAGCTACAACCGTCAAGAGTATAAGGAAAGTTTCTGTACATCCTACGTGGCAGAAAAGAGAACAAGAAGGTAAACGGGACGTGGTAGGCCGGGTCCCGGGCGGGACGGGGTAAACATCGTCGCCGACGATATTTTTCCCGTCACGTTCATGCCACGTCCCCGTCCCGTCCGTGCATTCGTAACGTATGTATTATCACGTACATTTCTATGATACGATATTTCCAAAATTTCACGTCCCGCTCCGTCAGGAATAAAACACGTTACGTATGCAGCGACCTTAAAGTAGTCACACCACGTAATATGTTATGCGTTGTGACAGGACGTGGAACCCGCGGTCGCCGGAGCCGATGGTGCGTGTGTTCGAGGCGTGGCGTGCGGCCGCGACCGACTGGCTGCTGCGAGCGGGCGCCGCGCGCGCCGTGCTGCCCGCGCTGCTGGCCGCCGTGCGGGCCTGGGACCCCACGCTCGACACGCAGCCGCTGCACGCTTGGGTGCTGCCCTGGCACGAACTGGCCGGTTAGTACTGCGGTGTACAGAGTACTGCAACATATGCATGTATATATCTATCGCGCGCTGCTGGCCGCCGTGCGCGCTTGGGACCCCACGCTCCACACGCAGGCGCTGCATGCTTGGGTGCTGCCCTGGCATGAGCTGGCCGGTTAGTACTTCGGTGTACAGAGTACTGCAACATATGCATGTATATATCTATAGCGCGCTGCTGGCCGCCGTGCGCGCCTGGGGCCTCACGCTCGACTCGCAGCCGCTGCACGCCTGGGTGCTGCCCTGGCATGAGCTGGGCAGTTAGTACTGCGGTGTACAGAGTACTGCAACATATGCATGTATATATCTATAGCGCGCTGTTGGCCACCGTGCGCGCCCGGTACCTCACGCTCGACTCGCAGTCGCTGCATGCCTGGGTGCTGCCCTGGCATGAGCTGGGCGGTTAGTACTGCGGTGTACAGAGTACTGCAACATATGCATGTATATATCTATAGCGCGCTGTTGGCCACCGTGCGCGCCCGGTACCTCACGCTCGACTCGCAGTCGCTGCATGCCTGGGTGCTGCCCTGGCATGAGCTGGGCGGTTAGTACTGCGGTGTACAGAGTACTGCAACATATGCATGTATATATCTTTAGCGCGCTGCTGGCCGCCGTGCGCGCCTGGGACCTCACGCTCGACTCGCAGTCGCTGCACGCTTGGGTGCTGCCCTGGCATGAGCTGGGCGGTTAGTACTGCGGTGTACAGAGTACTGCAACATATGCATGTATATATCTATAGCGCGCTGCTGGCCGCCGTGCGCGCCTGGGACCCCACGCGCGACGCGCAGCTGCTGCTCTGGCTCGAAGTAGCCGGTTAGGGCTACTGGAAAAAATTAAATCTTCCCTCACTTTAAAAAGAAAAACAAAGAAAGTTAGAATCTGTGAGAATGCTGTTCTTACCCTGCCTAACCGACCTATTCGTGCTACAACCATAATAGCTACAGCGTGGCTCTACTACTTTGCTTAGCACTTGTTGGGCTATGTAACATTCTATGGGGGAGTGGGGGTGACCGCTGTGTTTAGCAGTGGGCTATCCACGGGTCGTAAGTTGTTGTTGTTGAGTGACGTGTGGCGGTGGTTGTGGCGCAGGTGACGCGTTGGCGGCGAGCGCGTACCCGCTGATCCGCGCGCGGCTGGCGGGCGCGCTGGGCGCTTGGCACCCGGCCGACGGCTCCGCGCGCCCCCTGCTGGCCGCCTGGCGCAGCGCGTGGGGCGACCAGCTGCGCCCGCTGCTGCTACACCACGTGCTGCCCAAGCTCGAGCACTGCCTGCAGCACGCGCCGCTCGAGCTCGTTGGCCGCGAGAACAGTACGCACGCACACGCACATACAAATGTATACGTACACTCACACGGATACCTACACATACACACGCAAGCATACGTACTCATGTATGCATACGAATACACATATACATACGTACGAATATAAAGACGCGGACCGATATCTACACACGCACACTTATGATTCTTAATTGAGGATAAATGCTGATGTCAATCGGCCATAGCATCCACTCACTATGAGGTGGACTATGTACGCGTTTGTGACCCGTATTCTATTTAAAAACGCGTTCCTGCGTACATACACACACAAGCATGCCTACACATATGTGAGTATGCTTGTGTGTGTATGTATGCATGTATGTATATGTTTTTTTTTCCAATTTGTAATGAAATAATAATTTCTTTCAAACAGAAATTTTAATTTTGTGAGCCAAATTTGAGATAGTTAGAATTTTAGTGTTTACATACATAAACATACATACATACATACATAAACACTCACGCCTGTCACCCAGAGGGGTAGGCAGAGACTACAGACTTCCATTTGGCACGATCCTGACACACCTCTCTCGCCTCCTTCACATCCATACACCTACGCATACATGCTCGTCGGTTAAGGGTACTCCTAATTTGGCCCGTTTCCAATAAATCGCCAATTTGATCGATAAATTTTCGCCTAGGACGTCCCTTTCCGACTCTGCCATTCACTTCTGCAACATAAATTTTCTTTGTCACTCTTTCCTCGTTCATTCTTTCCACATGACCAAACCACCGAAGCATTCCTTTCTTAATCCTGGTCACAACATCATCTTTTTTAGTGTTTAATGTTTTAAATTAGCTATATATATAAATTAGCTATAGCTAGCATGTGTGTTCGTCTGTTAAAACATTACTAGCAAAAAATCTCTAATAATTACTTCACAGACAAAGTTATAGCTAAAGCTGTCCAAGTTTTAAAAACCAACTGAAAATAAAACTAAAAAAAATCCATATCTTGAAAACTAAAAAAATCGCGGATCATTGCGGACAATAATCCGCGGATCAGTAAACTATTTGCGACTTGAGTCAGAAAACAACAAAAGGCAACGTATAGTTACCTAGTTGGTTTAAAAAGTTCTCGGTCTAATCGACATTTGAGAGTGGCGTATAAATAAATATATACTCATTCGATACCTTGGTTCTTTATTAAATCTTATGTTAAGTGCCATTGTGATCGGTTGCGTAATTATTTTTCTACGATTTTTGTTCGTAGCGAATTTGCTTTTTCGCGGGAAATGGAGACCAGTGATATAAAGCCGTGATTAAATATTTCGTCAAAAAAAAATGATGCCAAGCTAAATCAAGGAAGACATGGATAACACATTAGGTGAATCTGCGCCTCCGTATTCTACTGTAAAAAAGGTGGGCAGCTTTGTTGACACAATGCAGAGAAAGCATCGAATATGACCCGAAGAGAGGGAGGCCGTCGATGTCCATCACGTCAGAAATTATCGCCTAAATCCACAAATGGCTTTAGAAGATCGAAGATTGAAAGTGCGTGAAATAAATGACACTATGGGGATCTCAACTGAGCGGATGTCAGGTGTCAACATGGTGGGTGTCGCGTTTATTAACCGCCGAACAAAAACTTAACCTGTTTGAATTCTCAAGGGAAAATCCGACGTTTCGATCAAATAAAGCGACTTTTTAAGAAGATTTATAACCACTGATGAAACTTGGATTCACCTCTGTATTTCTGGGATAAATCAACAGTCGAAACAGTGGAAACAGCTATTCTCCACTACGCCATCAAAGGAAGCCAAGTCGCAAATGTCGGCGGGAAAAGTGGTGGGTAGTGTTTTGGGATTAGAAGGGATATATTTTTATGGACTACCATCCCTAAAGACAGACTATAACAGGCCCATACTACGTTAACCTGTTAGATAAATTAGCCGACAAAAGTTCGTGTAAAGCGGCCGCGATGGACCAAAAGAAAATCCTTTTTCATCAGGATAATGAAACACGGTGCACAAGTCAGTTGCAACAATATCTAAGCTCCATGAACTCCGTTTCGGATTATTAAACCATCCCCCATATTCGCCTGATTTAGCACCATCAAACTATTTTCTGTACCCTAAATTGAAAAAAAAAACATCTGGCTGGAAGAAAGTTCTCCACAAACGAGGAGGTGATAGCTGAGGCGGAGCGGTTTTTTGAGGAGTTGGAGGATTCGGCCTATAAGAGTGACATGGAATGAATCAAATAAAATAAAAAAAATACGAACTTGCTCATGGCACCGTTTAAATATTAGTAATTTTCTTGCTATTCTTCCGTACAACTGTTTTTCTAGCAAACGTGTTCGAATGGTGCGTGCCGAAATTTTTGAGGGACCATTATCACAAAAAATATCTATTTTAATTAAGATATAATTATATTAAACACAGAAGCGTTGAGCTGCTGTTTTACGCTGGTATTCTGTGAGTGGAAGGACCACCTTCCCCGGTCGAGCCGACCCATTCGTGCTACAACTATACCATTAATATAGCTGCACCATGGCTCTACCACTAGAAAAAAATGGATTCGAGATAAAAAAATATCTCCTCTTTTATTCGCAATCTTTATTAATACGATCGATCCCAAATATCTTCTCTCTACCATTTATATGCAGATGATCTCCAAATGTATTTACAAACATCCATTGAAGATCTTCCGTAAGCAGTTGACTGTATCAACAAGGATCTGACAAGGATGATGACTTGTATTCATTCTAGACTGGAGTCAATTTTACGGGTTAACGGTGAACCCTTTAAAATCCCGAGCCATAATTATTGGGAACTCAAGAATTATTTCCAAAATAAAAAATGAAAAAAAAAAGACGACCTATTGTATTTAATGGTGCCATACCCCTACCATACCCCTTATAATGACATTGTTAAAGATTTAGGTAACCTTTTAGATTCCAGTTTTTCTTGTACTCCTCAAATTAATGCAGTGAGACGTAAAATGTTTGCAGGATATGCTACACTACGTAGGCTTAACTACATTTTACCCATTTCCACCAAAATAACGCTTGCACAATATTTACTACTCTCTATCCCAGGCTATACTGACATTTGCTACCAGAGCAACTTAGCAAACTTGAGCGACTCCAAAATCTATACGGTTCATATTTCAGCTTCGTAAATATGACCATGTCTCGGAATACCGCACTAAACTTAAGTGGCTCCCAATCCGTCTTCGTCGGAATACTTATGTACTTTCTGCACTTTACTGTGTCTTATTAAATAAATCAAGTCATCCCTATCTAAAAGTTTTTAAAAACTTTTTAAATTTCTTAGCTCCTGTCATGATTTTTCTTTAAGGTCCAAACAAAATCTTTCTCTCCAGTGTCCTGTGCACTCCTCGACATTTCATTATGTCTTTTGCTGTTCTTGAAGTAAGACTCTGGAACTCCTTACCCAGTCAATTAAAAGTGCTTAATTTTACAGGTTAAGGAACACTATGTGTATCCTTAACCACTCTTTCTTCTCTTAGTTATGGTCATTGATCTACATAAAGAATGTTACCTTTTTAGTACATAAGTTGGTATTTTTTCTTATTTTAGTGCACCCTACCCATTAATGTTTTCCTCATTTTTATTAAATTCTTCGTCTGGGTCGTTTGAAAGATATTGTTATATAGCAATAAGGCCGCCATTTGGTTTTCCCTCATTATTTGTTTATTTTTTATTATATTTATCTTTTCTTGGTGTAAAATAAAGAGTATTGTATTGTATTAATGAAGAGTATTGTCCAATCAAATCATCATCATCATCATCATCATCATCATTACAGCCCTTCGCAAGTCCACTGCTGAACATAGGCCTCACCCAAGTAATGCCACAAAGCACGGTCCTGAGCCACCTACATCCATCGACTTCCTGCATGTCTTACCAGGTCGTCACTCTATCTAGTGGGGGGTCACCCTACACTACGCCTACCGGTACGAGGCTGCCACTCGAGAACCTTTTTTCCCCATCGGTTATCGGTTCTTCGAGCTATATGGCCGGCCCATTGCCACTTCAGCTTACTAAACTAAGTCTTACCCGACACTATTCCGATGATATCCCGGACGTCAGTCTGAGCGAGATTAGAATGACTCTCCAGCACCTTAAAAACGGCAGGGCCCCAGGCGAGGATGGAATTACAGCGGAGCTTCTGAAAGCGGGTGGAACACCGGCACTTGAAATCCTTCAGAAGCTCTACAATTCCGTCCTCCATGGTGGCACTACTCCGGAGGCGTGGAGCAGAAGTGCGGTGGTCTTGTTCTTAAAGAAAGGCGACAACGCTCTCTTGAAGAACTACAGACCGATTTCCCTTCTGAGCCGCGTCTATATGCTGTTTTCGAGAGTCATTACGAATCGTCTCGCACGCAGACTCTACGACTTCCAGCCTCCCGAACAAGCCGGTTTCCGAAAAGGCTTCAGTACCATAGACCACATACATACCCTGCGGCAGATTGTACAGAAGACCGAAGAGTACAATCTGCCACTTTGCCTGGCGTATGTGAACTATGAGAAAGCCTTTGATTCCGTCGAAATTTGGGCGGTGCTACAGTCCCTTCAGCGGTGCCAAGTTGACTGTCGGTATATCAAAGTGTTGAAGTGTTTGTACAGTAGGGCTACTATGGCTATCCGAGTACAGAACCAGAGTTCGAAACCTATCCAACTGCAGAGAGGTGTAAGACAGGGTGACGTTATATCCCCGAAACTTCACCGCTGCGTTGGAAGAAGTTTTCAATCTACTGGACTGGAAAGGATACGGTATTAACATCAATGGCGAGTACATCACTCACCTTCGATTTGCCGACGATATAGTCCTTATGGCAGAATCGCTGGAGGACCTTAGCACTATGCTCAATGAACTCAATGGTGTCTCCCAACGGTTAGATCTTAAGATGAACATGGACAAAACAAAGATCATGTTTAATGTCCATGTCACACCTATGCCGGTAGTTGTTGGCAGCACTATGCTCGAAGTTGTTGACGAGTACGTTTACCTGGGACAAATAGTCCGACTAGGTAAGTCCAACTTCGACCGAGAGGTCAATCAACGGATTCGACTCGGCTGGGCAGCGTTCGGGAAATTACGACACATCTTTTCGTCAGGTATACCTCAATCTCTGAAAACTAAAGTGTACAACCAGTGCGTGTTGCCAGTGATGACTTACGGATCAGAGACGTGGTCCTTCACTACTGGCCGTATGAGGACGCTCAAGGTCGCTCAGCGAGCTATGGAGAGGGCTATGCTCGGAGTTTCTCTGCGTGATAGACTCAGAAATGAGGATATCCGCAGTAAAACCAGAGTGACCGACATAGCCCAACGGATTAGTCCAGTCAAAAGGGGGCTTTAATTCTTCTATACACTGTCTTAGCACTGACCATAGAACGTGAAATTATTTTATTCGTTTAATGGCCTAGTACTCAAAAGCTACTCAATTTATGTCTGAGTAGATCGTGAGTGCAGGTGGCCGGAGGCCCAAATCCCCCCCCCCCCCCATCAACATGGCAGCGGAATTAAATAATGATAGACTACCCCAGGAGGGTACCAGCACCCTTGGAGAATCCCTCGCTGAGCATCCACGACCATGTTTCTCCACTTCTGAGCGTGGGTGCTCAGGCTGCTCCGCGTATTCTGGGGGGGGGGGGGGGGCAAAATTCCGCTCAAGACTACAACTGCTCGGGGCAAACGGAGCAACAAGACCAAGGCGACCCCTGCCACGCTGTCCGTGAATTTCTGCAATATCAGGGGACTTCACTCTAACCTAAACGCCGTCCACTACCATCTCGAGACGGCGAGGCCGGCTCTGCTCTTTCTGACCGAGACGCAGGTGTCCTCTCCGGCTGATGTCTCGTATCTCTCCTATCCGGGGTACAAACTGGAACACTCCTTTGTGCCTCGGGCTGGAGTTTGCGTTTACGTCAGAGAGGACATCTGTTCTCGACGCCTCGGCAGACTTGAAGGTTCGGACCTGTCCATCCTTTGGCTACGCATAGATAGCGACGACCATCCGCGCGTCTACGGGTGCCTCTATAGGTCCCATAGCGGTAATGCCGAAACAGACCGACTCTTCGACCACGTCCAAATTGCTGCAGATTCGTTGCTACAGCAGATCCCCTCCGCAGAGATCGTGATCCTCGGCGACTTTAACGCCCATCACGCCGAATGGCTTGGTTCACGTTTAACCGATCATGCGGGGAGATCTGTCCATGATTTTGCCTTGGCATATGGTCTGACACAACTGGTTACTTCGCCTACGCGGATTCCAGATGTGGAGGATCATGCACCTTCCCTGTTGAACCTTCTGCTGACCTCTCACCCGGACGGATATCAGATTTCCGTCGACGCCGCTTTAGGCTCCTCGGACCATTGTCTGGTCCGGAGTGTTGTGCCACTCACGCTGAAATCGCGGTTGCATTCTGCAGGCTGCCGCCGTGTTTGGCACTATAGGTCAGCCGATTGGGATGGGATGCGGTCTTTCTTTGCATCCTACCCTTGGGGGCGGGTTTGCTTCTCGCCGGATGATCCCAACGTTGTTGAGGATTCTGTTACTGATGTGGTACTTCAGGGTATGGAAGTTTTTATTCCTTCCTCTGTGGTGCCCATTGTAGGCAAATCTCAGCCATGGTTTGGTCGCTCCTGTAAAATAGCATCATGCTATAAGCAGGAGTGCTACCAAGCCTGGGTTGATGCATCAGCGTCCCGGGATGTAAACACCAGCGCTCTAAAAAAGAAGTATTATTCCGCCTCTAGGTCCTTCAAAAGAGTCATTGGCAAGGCAAAGTCAGAGCACATAGGCAGAATTGGCGAGAAACTAGTTCGCCTTCCTTCTGGAACCCGTGCATTCTGGTCTCTCGCCAAGGCTGTCCAGGGGAATTTCTGTCAGCCGTCTCTTCCATCTCTGCACAGGGAGGACGACTCACCGGCCCATACTGCAAAGGAGAAAGCCGATCTTCTAGGCTCTTTCTTTGCGTCCAACTCGACTCTCGATGACGGGGGGAGTACGCCGCCGACCATCCCGCGGTGTGAGTGTTCCATGCCGGAAGTGCAGTTCACACAGCGCTCGGTTCGCAAAGCACTCCTCTCCCTGGACATCCACAAGTCGAGTGGGCCTGACGGAATCCCCCCAATTGTGCTGAGGACGTGTGCTCCAGAGTTGGCACCGGTTTTAAAGCGTCTTTTCCGGTACTCCTACTCCCTAGGCGTAGTCCCAAAATCATGGAAAACGGCTTTCGTCCACCCGATCCCTAAAAAAGGCGACCGCTCGGACCCGTCCAACTACCGGCCAATCGCCATCACCTCCTTGTTCTCCAAAACAATGGAGTCCATTGTAAACTGCCAGCTCATGAGGTACCTTGAGGATCACCAGCTGATTAGTGACCGCCAATACGGTTTTCGCCGTGGTCGGTCAGCTGGTGATCTTCTGGTCTACCTCACTCACAGATGGGCGGAGGCAGTAGAGTTCAAGGGGGAGGCATTGGCCGTTAGTCTGGACATTGCGAAGGCCTTCGATCGGGTTTGGCATAAAGCGCTTCTTTCGAAGCTCCCTTCCTATGGGCTTCCCGAGAAATTGTGCGATTGGATCACCAGCTTTCTTGCAGATCGGAGCATCAAGGTCGTTGTAGACGGTGCAAGCTCCGATTGCACGCCTATTAATGCTGGTGTTCCACAGGGCTGCGTGCTATCGCCAACGCTGTTTCTTCTGCATATCAATGATATGTTGCATACCCGTAACATTCATTGCTATGCAGATGACAGCACTGGTGATGCTCTTTACACCGGCCGAGCCAATATTTCTCGGGAAAACGTCTCCGAGTGCCGGGACAAACTTGTGTCTGAAGTCGAGTCTTTGCTGAACAGAGTCTCGGATTGGGGACGACTAAATCTAGTTCAGTTTAACCCCCAGAAGACACAAGTTTGCGCGTTAACCGCTAAAAAGAACCCCTTTGTCGTATCCCCTCAGTTTCAAGGCACTCCCCTTGTTGCCTCAGCCAGTATCGGAATCCTCGGCGTCGACATATTGTGTGACGTGCAGTTTCGTGGTCACTTGGAAGGGAAGGCCAAATTGGCCTCTAAAAAGCTTGGCGTGCTCAGCAGAGCGGGACAGTATTTCATGCCGGCACACCGCCTGCAACTTTACAAGGCGCAGGTTCGGCCGCACATGGAATACTGTTCCCATCTCTGGGCTGGGGCTCCCCAGTACCAGCTCCTTCCACTTGACCGCATCCAGCGCAGAGCGGCTCGAATCGTCGACGACCGAGTGCTTTCCGATCGGCTCGATTCACTGGCGCTGCGAAGAGATGTTGCATATTTTTGCGTATTTTATCGCATCTATCACGGGGAGTGCTCTGAGGAATTGTTCGGATTAATCCCAGCCGCCAAATTTCGTGAACGCACTACACGGCAAACGTCCCGATACCATCCACACCATCTGGATGCTTGGCGGTCCACCACTGTACGTTTCACAAGGAGTTTTCTTCCACGTAAAACCTCTCTGTGGAATAGTTTACCACCGGCGATTTTTCCGGACCGATACGACCTGGGGACCTTCAAGAAAAGAGCTTACTCCTTTCTAAAGGGCCGGCAACGCACCCGCAATTCTCCTGGTGTTGCGGTTGATCATGGGCGGCGGTAGTCACTTAACATCAGGTGAGCCGCATGCTCGTTTGCCCCTTTTCCATAAAAAAAAAACTTAACAGTTTTCCTGTCCGCGAAATAGACACAAAAGGTAAACAGTCGAAGTGTTCATATACGATTCATGGGACCAAAGTTTTATATAGTTAGATGCTCCCTTACCATAGTTGACCACTCCGAAATGTGTTTATTCTGAAATGAGTGAGCGCACTCAGTCGCAATCAGTTGCTCATTTGTGCGCGGTGACAGCCAGGTGTTGCAAATTGGATTTTACCAAACAAAAATTTTCAGAACGCCATCGTGTGCCTTTCGAAAGTGCAGTAATAATTCTAAAAACAAATAAAGGCCGAGGTGTAACATTTTACTCATAAGTATCTATATTTTATTAAATATTGAATTTATTTTATTCCGACCTCAAAATATACCGCGAAATAATTACGGGAAAACGGAAACTGTGCGACAGAGAAAGTAGTATACACAATTTCCGTAAGATAATAAGAGATGACACTATTGTCTCAGTACTCTTCTAATAACCAATTCAGTTAGATATTCGGATGTATCAAGGCAGCGGTTTACAAAGGGATCATCTATAAATAGACATAAACAGACGGAAATGCCGTGGTAGACAGATAAAGTAGTTTTTTTTTAAACGTTACCCCTACACTAGGATTTTCTCCTGTATCGCGGGAGCAGTTTACAAACATAAATTGCACAAGGACAAACATCCAGACCCGGAACAATTATTTGTAGGCTATACAAAATACTTGTTCCGTGCGGGATTCGAACCCGCAACTCCCAGCGCAGCCACTCATTGCTAAGCACCTACGCCACGGAGTCGTCGACGGAGTATACATAATTTCCGTAAGATAATGAGAGATGACACTATTGTCTAAGTACTCTTAAACGCGCACATTCAAAAATAATGCAACAGTTATTCAAGGTGAAGGTGCATCTAACTATTTAAATCTGCATGGGACAGGGAAAGAGTTAAAGTAGTAGATGGCATGAGACTTAACGGCAACTTAAAATTGAGCAGCGTTTGAGTAATTAGCTAATTTTAGGCATTAGTGCTTCGAAGTCGGCTTTTACTTTCTTGCAAAAGTTTTTTTAAGTGTAAGTGTCGTGTACATGGACGTATGTTTGCGTGCGCAGCGGCGTGGCTGTGGTGCGTGCAGTGGGTGGAGCTGCTGGGCGCCAGCACCGTGGCGGCACTGGCGGCGCGCGCGCTGCTGCCGCGCTGGCTGGCTGCGCTGGCCGCCTGGCTCAACACCGCGCCGCCGCACGCCACCGTGCTCGCCTCCTACACGCACTTCAAGGTTAGCCGCACGTACACATGCACACACAACTGGGTGGCCGCGCTGGCCGCCTGCCTCAAACCGTGCCGCCGCACGCCACCGTGCTCGCCTCCTACACGCACTTCAAGGTTAGCCGCACGTACACATGCACACACAACTGGGTGGCCGCGCTGGCCGCCTGCCTCAAACCGTGCCGCCGCACGCCACCGTGCTCGCCTCCTACACGCACTTCAAGGTGAGCCGCACGCACACACGCACCCAGAACTGGGTGGCCGTGCTGGCTGCCTGGCTCGAACCGTGCCGCCGCACGCCACCGTGCTCGACTCCTACACGCACTTCAAGGTGAGCCGCACGCACACATGCACACACAACTGGGTGGCCGCGCTGGCCGCCTGGCTCAAACCGTGCCGCCGCACGCCACCGTGCTCGCCTCCTACACGCACTTCAAGGTGACCCGCACACACACACACACGCACACAATTGCTTATTATATTTTTTGTTATTTTAGTTATAGTCTTAGTCTCCATTCCTGATTAGGAATCATAAGCATTCGACAGAACTACTAAAGTCCACTCTTACCTAAGGAATTTCGTCATTGGCTTTTTTTTGAAATTCGTCATTACACCTTCAGGGATCTTAAAAGAAATACCTAGAATTATTAAAACACAATTTTGGCGACAGTAGCGTAATGGTAGAGTTGAATCGTAGGTTTGAATCCGCTATTGACTACATTGGTGAACTATTCTTAACAAAAGCATTTTTAAGTTAAATTAAGAGTTGTTAATGGGAGGATTAGCAAGTGTCACCAGTATTTAAAAAAATCTCATTCTCACAGTGACCATTTAAATGACCCAATTTTACTTTTTGTAACACAAAATATTTTTATTTCCCAGAAAATGTTCCCAGAAGAAGTGCTGAAAGAGCCGGCCGTACGAGATGCATTCCGCAAGGCCTTGGACATGATGAACCGAAGCACGGATATCGACTCCATCGAGCCCCCACCACCGCCTAGTTTCTCCCTCCCTGAACCTAAGGAAACTTCTAAGATTACCGAAATTCTCGCCACAACGAACCCTCTCAAGAGCTTCTCCGAACTTCTAGAAACTAGATGCATTGAGAGGGGGATAACTTTTGTCCCTATTCCGGGCAAATCAAGGGAGGGCCGGCCTTTGTACAAGATTGGGGAATTGCAGTGTTACGTTATTAGGAATGTTATTATGTACTCGGACGACGGTGGAAGATCCTTTGGACCCATAGGCATGGATCGGCTGTTGAATATGGTTGAGGACTGAATTAAACATAATTTATTTATTCGCGTGTGTTTCTTTTAGATTTACTTTCCCCTTTCATTAAATACGTTAACGTAACGTGGTAGAGTCACGCTGCAGCTATATTATGGTGGCAGCATGAATGGGTCGGCTCGACCGGGGAAGGACCACACTCTCACAGAATACTAGCGTAAAATAGCAGCTTAGTACTTTATCACTATAACGCCTTTAAGAGGATATCCGGGTGGACTTTATTCTATACAAAACGTACCCGTACACGGCTCTGTTTTCTCACTGGATAATGACACTGAAGCTAACATTTTTGCGATATAAACTTTATCCACTACTGTCATGTCCTATGTTTTGTTTATTTTGATAAATTGATTATTTCAAAACTAGAAATCTTTAAATTACTGCAAACTGCTCAGTGAAACCGCCGGTAATAGATACATAAAAATAAAAAAAAAATAACTAAAATCAGCTGAATTTCGGAGGAGGTTACAACCAACAATATAGTTTTAGGTGCAAATGTGTGCATTGAGTAGTAAAATTTAACGGGAGAAAGAAAGTCGTGTTTGTGAGAATTCTTTCTTTGTTGGTCTGAGAGGTGAACTGCAGTTGTCTCTCTGTTATCTATTAACGCGGTCGTTCAAGCACAGTGCGTCAGAAATGGATCGCTAAAACAATAAAATATTAATTAATAGAATCAGGCGTTACTTGTCGGAAATCCATTATATTACAGTTGATCTTTCTCGGTCTCTTGCTAAACGCTGCGGTATGCATAAAGGTGCAAGAGATATTCCTAAGATCATCCATGTGGATCGACTGGCGCGTTATTATGGGGCCGACAATGCTCGGGACGAGCATATCTTAGGAGGGGGCAGTGTTGCACGCAGAGTTGATGGCACTAGCGCCATCTATTTTCGAACAGAGGAACTAAGCTTTCTAGATAACTCCACACTCGAATTCTCTACATCTATTTGATCGGGACCGGTATTTGCTGGAACATTGTAGATGTTTCGGTGGAAAAGGCTTATATAAGGCCTTTAACGGCTGCGACCGGGGCAGTATTGAATTAGCGATACAAGCGAAGCTTCGTAGCGTAATAATGTGAACTAAAGTGATCAGTGTGACTAATTAGTGTGTATTAGTTTTAATTGGCGTTCGGTAATTGAAGTGTTAATTTTGGTAATTCAGTCGACAGTTTTTGTTGTCACGAACCCTAAGCTCGTAACAGTATGAAAAACGTGTAGAATTTTCTCTTGTTCAGTCGCAGTATGCGTCAGCCGCCGCTGAAGGACAAGCGCGGTGAAGTGGGGAGCGGGTACTCCGCACTGCGCGACGTCCTTCTCATTGCGAAGCTGTGGTGTGCGTCACGGGTTGACAATAGTTTCGTTTGAAGATAATTTAATTAATCCGCAATTATCCCTTTTTATATAAAAATAAAGACAAACTTCTTTCTTTAAACAAAGTACAAATTTCAAAACTATTGTTCATATTGACACGTCTGCTTTAGCTGCGGCAAAATCAACTGACCACTTCTCCGCACAGATGCTAAACGCTGCGTCGGAACGCTGCGTTTGAGCCGCATAACGCAGCATGGTGCGTTACGATCAAGATACCAAAGCTTACGAATCAAAAGGCAAATGTGACCGCTGAGAACTAAGATGGAATGTAATGATTTCCTAAATTTACGCGAACACTACACATTGAATAAAACTATTATTTACGGATTTTATCGCGTTTAATTACTAGGTACTTTACTTATTTTTCTTTATTATCCCGACGTTTCGGGTGCTTTACAGCACCCATGGTCACGGGGGGGGGGGGGATTGAGATGTTTGACGTCCCAATGTCATAGTCCTGCTACCTTCAGTTTCTGAATATTAATTTTTGGTCTGATTTACGCAAAACGAGCTTATAGTGTCATGAAGTGTTGCAGTGGTATGCTTGGGTTTGGGTTTAATTTTGTTAATTATAGGATCCCAAGCAGATGGCAGCACCCATCCATCTTCTCTGTTGAAATTTTATTTTTTTTTATTTCAATAGCCTCGAGATTCATCCTTGGTAGGAATCGGTGTTCTTTTGCGAGGATTTGTGGTTTATCAAATCTGATGTAATGGTGGGGACGATCTTGAACATGTTCGCAGACTGCAGACTTCCCGGAGCGTCGGTGCTTCACGTCAGCTATATGTTCCTTCACGCGGGTTTTCTTAGATCTTTTGGTTTGACCTATGTGCTATGTGTAATGCCTCATTTCCGGTAAAAAGGACCTCCGGTTTTCTACACTCACCGTACGAAACAGAGCATCAGCGGCAATTTTACGCTGGTGTCCTGTGAGAGAGTGGTCCTACGCCGATCTAGCCGACCCATTCCTGCTATAACACATTATATAGCTGTAGCGTGGCTCTACCAAGTGTAAGAAGATTTTTTAATCTATGTGTGATGAAGTCCACGTCTAGTGATAGCTGAAATTAATCACTGTCCAAAACATTTAAAACTAGAAATAAGAATCGTAAACCAAATTATTATTTATTTCGTAAAACTAATTTAGCAATTATCTAAAGCTAATTTGTATAAACTGTTGCAATCGTTTTATATAAAAATATATTTCTTGCATCAATTATAATTTTACACAAAACTTGACTTATTTACTAGTGTAGAAAATATTTATTTGATAAAGTAACACTAAAAACCTTATAGAATAATAAATTCGGATTATAATGGCACACATACTAAATAATGTAGAAAATATATTTTTTTAATAATTATAATTCAAAATACGAACCATTTTTGCCACGTTTCCAGTCCCGAGCTACCTATATTTAAGGTTTCAAATCTCTAATTCAACGGGAAGTTTGTTTAAAATCGGTTGTTAAATGTGTACCGAACAAATAGACAGACGAGAAAGTGAGCTTACGAGTATATTGCATTTTTATCGGATTCTGCGCTTTGGTCGAAATTTCAAATCTCTTGCTCATCGAGAAGTTAGTTACAATCACAAACTAACTAGGAACACTTACGCGAGTTACAATCGATTATTATAAATTCGGTAATCACAAATAAAGAACAATATATCACAAAATAAATGTTAAAGTTCCCATGTGATTGCTGGCAGGTGTAAAATTTCTCTTCCTATTGTGATTAAAATAAATAATAAAATAAAATATTTTTTATTCAATATAGATTACAAGTAATTCTTATTGAAAGTCAATATTTTACGTTACCACTGGTTCGAAAAAAAAAACCTCTGACCTTGGAAAAACCAGCAAGAATTAAAATTAAAAAGGAACACAACACGGCCCATGAGGCCACAACATTACACTTTGTGATTAATTTATTATAAGTTATAAGTATGTACACTGGATGATTTTTTTACCGTCTGGAAAAAATAGAGTGTAACAGGTGAACGGAATAAATATAAATATAAATAAGACGAAATTTATTGAATATAAAACCCTCAAAAACATTTCAAATGACATTAAACTCACATATAACAACCCGATTGATGAAGTCGTTTCCACGACATTTCTAGGAATAATATTTGATAAATTTTGTAGTTGGAAACCTCTTATAGAAAGCCTTTGTACTAAAATAGATCGTTTCGTTTTTGCATTGCGTAGACTAAGAAATATTATATCAGAAAGAGCTGCACTGATGGCATATCATGGATATTTCTCATCCATACTACAATATGGTGTTCTACTCTGGGGGGGTATTCAGTGGATTCGGATAAAGCATTCAAAGCACAAAAACGCTGCATAAGAGCTCTTTGTGGTGTTGATCCTTTAGTGAGTTGCAAACCTTTGTTCAAAACTAAAAAGATCCTGCCTTTGCCTTCATTATACATATTTGAAATATGCATGTTTGTTCATAATTCATAAGCATCCACATTTATTTGCAACGTAAGTGTGATGTGAGTGAAAGTAAGGGTAGATACAAGAATAGGTTATATGCGCCAGCAAATCGTCTAAAAGTTACAAAAAGAAATGCTTCTGCAATGTCGATTAGAATTTATAATAAATTACCTGATAATTTAAAGCGTAAAAGTTTATTGTCATTTAAGAAATCTATTTTGGCATTGTTGCTCCGTAAATGTTATTATTCTGTAGAAGAGTTCTTAAACGACAACGACCTACATACAAGTATTAATGAATGATAATTTTAGAATAGGATTAATTACGTAATTACAAGATTCTGATATTTAAAAAAAATGTTTTTGATATTATTTTATATAAAATTTGACTTATGTATCTAATTAATTGGATATGTATCATTATATAATTATTGACGTAAGATTAATAATTAATATATGACATTGACCTATAATAATTATCTTACTTGATATACCTAATAATACTTACTTATATTTTTTCTGACACTGTGGCATAATAAATTAATTATCAAATCAAGTAAATAATATAAAATAATTTTATATTTTGTTAAATTAATATATGTTGTTAAATTCGATAAGTATTGTTGTTTATGTTACTTGACCATTAATATTTGCACACCACTAAGGTAGAATATGTAGAACGAATTATACTCAAACACCATTGTACAACCATATTCTTGCAAATAAAGATTTAAAAAAACCTATGACACTGATATTTTACCTTTTTTATTTTACATTAACATATTATGATATTGATCTATCAATAAATACTACTAAATGGGTACGTATTATTTCATCCTATTTTTTCCAGACGGTAAAAAAAAATCACTCAGTATTTAGATAAAAATGTCCGCGGCTATGAGGCACCTCAAACTACTGTCACTGATATTTCTTCATAAATTCTTTCGTACTTTTGACGCTACCATTAATGTTATAATAACATTATGTATCCACCGAATTAATGATATTATTGTGTACATAGGTGTGTAAACAATTTGTTACTAACAAAACGCGATTTCTAGTCACGTCAAGTAAGCAAGCATAGTAAGGAAATCAAAAATATCAGTTTACAGTCTCAATTTTTATTAATAATTTACTCAGTTACGATCCTGGCTGGTACCATAGCAAAAACAGAATAGTAGGTAATCTTCTAAGAAATGTACCGAACGACGCTAATATGTTTGCGTGCCTGGCATGTGACGGTAACGGACTCGTACGCACGAGCTGCAGCACGCATACAACGCTAAGTCGGGAAGATCGGGCCGAGTCGGAGACGCCCACCGCCACGCTCCGAAATCACCTTTGTTTGAGACTTTGTTGACTTTTAATAAAATTTTGCTAGCAGTCTATTTTCATTTTATTTTCTATTTTCGTAAAAAAATAATGTATGAAGAAACTAAAGAAATGATGAGATGAATGGGGCATTGGGGAAGCTCTATGTTCAGCAGTGGACTTTTATAGGCTGTGATGGATGATGGATGGATGGTGTAGATGTTCAAAGTTAATGTCAAATATCCAACCTTTTTGTCTTTTATTTTTTCAGATATTCGAATGCATTAGGTTTTTTAGGCTTTTCCAAAACTTTGCTTATTATAACGTTTTTAGACGAACGGCACTCGGTCTAAGGTTTGAACGGTGACTCGTCGATTTTTCAATAATTTTGAAACGAGACCAGACGTATTTTTACTTTGATTTAAAAAAGATACTGCTACTCTGCTTTTGTTTCGTTGCCGGCCACAGGTATCTTTTGATGCAGTTGTAATTATGATAAAATAAATAAAAGTAATGCACTTAAATATGGGCTTCATTTTGTATATACTAATTTTAATGGTAATGGTAATGGTCGTAAAGTATTCTTCAATGGTTGGCACTTTGGCGACATTGCCAACAGGTTGCGACACCGCTGGTCACGTCATAGAAAGGATGTTGTTCATCTGAATATGCCCATATTATTTACAAAGTTAGATAGATTTAGATTCTTTGAATCTATTGTTTATAACAAAATTTGAAAGTTTTCATAGCGGTCACATGCCATCAGGAGGGATAATCAAATATATGTACTGTCTACATAATATGTCCATTACATAAATACATGGATTTACAAACATTATGGTGTTTTATTTATTTATTTTTTATCGCATCCCTTAAAACAAAAGAATACAAAGGGCGGACTTAATGCCTTGAGGCATTCTCTACGAATCAACCCACGGAGTGGGTTTTTTTTGACTAGGTTATCTATCTGAATAGAATCTCTGCTAATCTCAATAGTTTACTTTAAAACTTATCTTTAATAAATCTCAGTAATATTAAGCTAAGTCTATTACGGATATTATAAAATCCTTGGAACACATAATAAAACTATTATTTACGGATTTTATCGCGTTTAATTCAACTTTAATTTATTTTTATTATCCCGACGTTTCGGCCATACGTGACCACAGGTGCTGTAAAGCACCCGAAACGTCGGGATAAAAAAATAAATATAAAGTTGAATTAAACGGGATAAAATCCGTAAATAATTAATAGTTTTATTCAATGTGTAGTGTTCGCGTAAATTTAAGAAATCGTTATCTTTGGAACACTAAAAACACATACAGACAGTATACTAAGAAGTACAAGAGTGCAATCTTTTAAACGTTCGAAGCTTCGAATTTCAATGCTTTCTGATAACTGTAAGCCCTGTAAAATTGTATAGCATTCGCAAGGCCCAACGTAAAATTGCATATAGACAAGGAATAATTAATAGGACGTATCATAAGGCAATAGCGAGTCCAGATAAAGCCAGTCGCAGATAGCGTCGCTGACTGTGTAGTCGATATTTTATCTAAAGGCCGCCGATAATCGTCGATTGAAGCCATTACTAGCGCCTGAAAAATAAAAAAATTGTATTTTGTGTTTACTCTTCTTAACTTACGCTGTACAACATTCTCAAATCAGTACCTTAGACTCAGAACAATAACAAAAGCAAACTATTGGGTTTGTAGAGCTTTTATACAAGCATTGGATATAAGTCCGAGTTATAAATGTACTTATTAACACTATGAGCCCTAAAAGAGGAATTACTAATATAAAAGCGCTTTAATTGAGTTATAAACATAGTATATATAGCACTCAAGATAATACTAAGTAGTACCACAGTTATGGATTTATAGACCGTGGTAGTACCATGTGTATGTAGTATATGTAGCCTACAACTTGACAATTTGACAATAGATCTATGAGAATCTTAAAAACCACTATTACCGTATTGGAGAATTATAGCTGGACAGAGGCATCAAAAACGGTATATTTGTAAAATGTAACATGTACATGTAAAATGTACACGTAGCTACTGCAAATATAGTCTCATTAGGCATGCCAAAGATATTTTATAAGGCTATAAGAGTTTTTAATCTATCCTGTATTACCTTTATTATACTAAAGTCTTATTTTTTTATATAAATAATTATTAATTATTTTGTCTTGCATGTATAAAACTAATTCAAATTACAAACGGACCCTAGAAAGTTTATATAGTAAAAAGGTTCTTAAAGTACTTTTGTACCTCAAAATTAGTAAAAATGTTTCATATTTCGGTGATTGTAGAACTTAAGATCTAAAATAATTATCAATAGCGCCGCACTACTTCTAGAATCGTTATAATGGACATAGTAGATGTCTAAGGCTTTTGTAAAAAGTCGCCATTACAGGGCACTATTTGATGAATTATGTATATCAATAAAACAATCAGTTTTCTTATGTTAGAGTCTACTAATACTTTTCACAATAAAAAAACACTTGCATTTCATGTCCTAATAATTTCACCACAAGTTCCAATACTCTATCTAAAAGAAACTGCAAAATTAACCTTAAAATTTTAATATTATGTAGATAAATTACAGCAAATTTCATAGGTTTAGCGAACGCATGAAAGTTTCAGCTTTATCAATGCATATTTTGACAGAACTCATGCTTGCACTTAATATTCTACGTAAACAAGTGAAATTAAATTATTACCTATGCACTTTACACTAATCAACTTCTTTAAACCTTTTACCGTTACCTTTTTATTTATTTAAGAACACCAACGATTGTTGCAACAATGCGGAAATAGTAAGCACACGTCAACTTAGATACTAATTGCATAAATAATTAAAGGTATACACCACATGCTTCAAGTTACTAAAAAGTTATCTAGTAGTTAAAAATACATTAGAGACAAGAGCTTAAAAAAACTTAAAGTTACAGCCTATATACGTCCCACTACCGGGCACAGGCCTCCGCTCATTTCTCATAGGTTTCTAGGGCAAGGAATTGTCCGCCGCGCTACCCCAATCCGTGTTGGCCAACTTCACGTCTTCGAAATATTTTTTTTTATTTCTCAGACATGCAGGTTCCCCATGATGTTTTCCTTCACCACCGAGTACGTGGTAAATCAGCGCCTAAAATTGCATTTAATAATTTCATTGGTGCCGGAGGGGTTCGAACCCGAGTTAAATTTACTGCGAGCGCTAACCATTTAAGCTACCACGGCTCAAACTTACACACAAACTACCACGGTAAAAACTTATACGGAATAGAACAAAGTAATTTTATGTGTATAAGACAGTGACTTATGCCTAGTTACTTAAATAATTTATAGTTTAATGTGGCCTTAATCTTAGTTAGAGACTTAACATGAACATCTGTGGATCCACCGTACCTATTACATAGTTGCCGATTTGTGAAACGGACAAGAGAGTGGTTCAATGGGCTTAGGAGGTATTCGTGACGGAACTTTAGATTGAATTTCATTAGGAGTGCAGGACAACGCAACTGATATCTTATTATCAGTGTCCCCAGGCCCCTGATCTACTATGGGTATTTAAGCATAAAGTGGTAAAATACAATTAAATACTCAATACGTTTATTTATCATCTATAAGTTACAATTTTGTTGGTGTTTTGGAATACAGTAGTGTACTATAGGCCCTGTTAGACTCTGACAAGTACAATAAGTCAGAAATGACATTGTCCTTTAAATTGAGAATCATTTTGATAAGAAACTAATTATTTAAAACTGATAATACTACACAAATAATTGGACGAGTAAATCTTTTCAGTATGTACATGTATGTATGAAGTTTATATTTATTACAAAGTATATTATATTTTTAGGATTTGCCAATGTTATATTTTATCAATGGTGTACTGAAATCGAGATTATTTTTGGAGAGGGGACAAACGAGTGGTTCACCTGATGTTAAGTGACTAGCGCCACCCGTGAACAACTGCAACACCAGGAGAATTGCAGGTGCGTTGCCGGCCTTTTAGAAAGGAGTTAGCTCTTTTCTTGAAGATCCCTGGGTCGTATCGATGGTATCGGATGGTATGGTGTGGATGTTATCGGGAGTTTTGCCACGTAGTGCGTTTATGAAATTTGGCGGCTGGGATTAATTTTTTTTTTTTTTTACAACTATCACACAACGCCATCTAGTCCCAAGCTAAGCAGAGCTTGTGTTATGGGTACTAGACAACTGATAAACATACTTATATATTTCTAAATACATAAATATTATGGATAAATTACACCCAGACACAGAACAAATGATCGTGCTCATCACACAAACATTTGTCCTGGGTGGGAATCGAACCCACGACCTCCGGCATAGCAGTCAGGGTCACTAACCACTAGACCAACAGGCCTGTATAATCCGAACAATTTCTTGAAAGAAAGAAAATGCAAAGAGATGCAACATCTCTTCGTAGCACGCCGGTATTCTGTGGTCGTGGTGTGTCGTGATACCACCCCGGCTCGAGCCGGACCATACGCGCAAAAGCTGCCGCGTGGCTCTACCACTGATAACATTTGACAGGTGTTATACAACCAAGGACTTGATTTAGCCGCCTCCAACTCGTGACTTTGTTTAAAAACGACTCAACTTCAAACACAAATTTATTCCGTTACATGACGACGTATTACGGAGAAATATTAGCAGGGCCAGCGTTGGCGTATGTCGTCTGCATAACAATAAATGTGTTCGCGACGGCCTAACCACGTTAAGAAACAAAGTGATAAAGAATATTGTTCTTTGTATTAATAATGAAATTACCGACAAAACTGAGTGAAAACGTGTATTAATATAGTTGTGTAGCATATTTATAACTCTTAGTGTATTTGTATAGAATGTCGTTTTGATAACAAGTGATATAAACAACTTTTATTATATACCAAAAAATCGACCAATCACAGCGCGTCTTATCGTGGAAATCTTTAGAAGTTTTTAATTAACTGCGTAATAGTTCATACTAAAAATAAGGAAAATAATTTTATGTTCTAAAAGAGTTATAAATATGACATTCAATTAGCATATGGCTTATAGATTAAAGATGTGTAGTGTAATTTTTGTATAATTAAATGCATTTCGTAGTTATAGAAAAATCAAAGAATTAATGTACCCAAATATTATGAAAATTTTGGACATTTCGTTTAATAACTTTTTACAATGTTAATATTTTGAGTAACTTTTATGATATATCTACTAATAAAGTACCAGACTACCGATTTAATGATGTATAGCATGTTAGTGTAGCAATTAGTTTTGTATAGAAAATATTGCAATTTATGCCATTTGTATAGTGAAAAGTTTATGCAATAAAGAGGCAAACGGAAAATGGCAAGCGGCTCACTGCAAAGTATTGCCAAAGTCTACCTTAGGGGCTCGGGACCCAGTACCCGTAGTAGTGTGAAGAACTACCAGTGACAAGTGAAGTGAAGTGAGTGGTATCCGGTGGTAGCTGAAGTGACTAGTAGCAGTATATAGTGAATAGTGAAAGTGTTAGCTAGCCGAAAAAGGTCGTAACTGACATTCGCAGTTACACATAGTGAAAGTGTTAGCTAGCCGAAAAAGGTCGTAACTGATATTCGCAGTTACATATAGTGAAAGTGTTAGCTAGCCTAAAAAGGTCGTAACTGATATTCGCAGTTACATATAGTGAAAGTGTTAGCTAGCCTAAAAAGGTCGTAACTGATATTCGCAGTTACATGTAGTGAAAGTGGTAACTGATATCCGCAGTTACACAAGTGATAAAATCAGCTAGTTTAGTTGATAATAGCTGCTAGTCAGTAGTGTTAGAAAACTAGCTACTACCAATAGATCTTTGATACCACCGTACAATTTAAAGAAATCTTTTGAAATATACAGTGACCAATCAATAGTGAACAACCGTAGTTTAACAACCGTGATCAATAGTTATAAAATTTCGCGACTAATCAATCAGTCGAACCGCTGGCCACTACCTTGCTATTTGTATTTTTTAATCGTGCATTTTGATTTGAACCACAGTCCACAATATTTCAGTGGCACCCACAAAGACGGCAGTGAATGTACCCACCGGAACCTATAGGTGTAGGACGTGAGCGACTCGCGAAGTATCTTCGACAACATTTACTCCGGAGAGTTTCGCCCGTCCGGCACATTCGTTGGTCCTTCGAGCCGGATATATCCGTTTGTATTTCGGAACCGGGTAAATAGTAACCACCGTATTAAAACCGCAGAATTTTTCAGATTCAAGATGCCGATCACCCGTTTGCAAGGAAGGGAAGCCAAGGCGTGGACCGTCGGTCTGGAAGGAGGTTCGTCGGCCAGTAACGCCGCCGTCCACCACCAGATGCCACCACGCTCACCGTCAACGGTAGAGGGCGCTGAGGCGCCATGCTGCCCCCCCGAGGGGGGATACCCCTGCCCGCGCCGTCCACTACGGCCCGCACAACGAAGCAGAGGGAACATCTAGAAGTCAACGATGACTTTAGCCGTGCAACATCGCCAACAGCCCGGGAAGACACCCACACCGAAGAGCCACCGAGGGGCCACCCCGATTGCAGTACGAAGTCAAAAAAGACTGTTCGGCCCAATAGAAGAATTTTGAAGGCTCGTGAAGAAGTATTGAAGATCAAACTAGAACTTGCGCAGATCTCCTTACAGATGGCTGAAGGAGAAGACGAATCAGACGACTATGATGAAGATGGTCACTCCAAAAGTGAGTACGTTCGATCTTGGCTCGACAATTCTGTAGCCAAACAAAAGTCAAATCAGGGCGCAACCACCGGAGGGAAGGCCCCATTTAATAAAACCGTCGCAAAGCCAACCCCGGATGTAGTCGACCTCAGTGAGCCCCAAAAGGAGCTCACGAACCAGGATTCCTATCCAGAAGATGTACAAAGGGATCCCATGCCACAGAAGCTCAACCAGGAACCCACCGTTAATGAAGACAGGAGGCTCCTACCGATTGTATCAGAGCTCACCAACCAGGATTCCTATCCAGAAGATGTACAAAAGGATCCCAAGCCAAATAAAGCTAGCCAGGAACCCGTCATAAGTGAAGACAGGGGGCTCCGTCCATTTATATCGGAGCTCACGTCCGCTATAGCCGCGCTCGCTGAAAAATCAAAGTTAGAGAGTGCGCCACTATCGTTGCATACTTTCGCAGCGTCGAAAGCTATAATAACACTGCCAAGCTTTTGCGGAGCACATACCGAGTGGCTTTCATTCCGTGCCATTTACGAAACAACCCGAGGCTACTTCAATGACATTGAAAACACTGCTAGACTAAGACGAAGTCTAAACAGTCAGTTCAGAACTCATCGGGCATGCTAAGCCAGATGAGATTATGCGAGAACTGGAGTTACAATTTGGGCGTCCAGATTCAATCGCGCAAGCAGAAACCGAGAAGTTACGAGGATTAGCACGCTGTACAGAAGCGCCCAGAGACATTTGCACATTCGCGAGCAAAGTGAGGGGAAGCGTCGTCACTCCGAACCCTAAAGCGAGATCATTACCTCGTCAACGCAGAGCTGCTACGACACCTCACCGACAAACTGCCAAACTCTATAAGTGCCCAGTGGTATAGAATCTACACCGAAAAATATGACTCTAGACCAGACCTCGGCTGCTTCAGCAATTTTATTACCGAGCAAGCTCGTTTCTGCAGTGCATTTGCGCCCCCAGAAATTATAAACGAAGCACAAAGCAATCGTTCGGTACATAGAGCACACGCGGCTATTACTAAGCCGTCTCCGAAATGCAGAGTGTGCAAAAAGGAGGGTCACTACGGATCCGAATGTAAAAAATTTAAAGAAGCAGATATCAACAAAAGATGGGAACTCGCAAAGCAAAATAATTTATGTTTCCGCTGTTTGCGTTATAGAAATCAGACACACAAATGCAAAACCAATAAGTGTGGAATAGAAGGATGCACCGCGACACACAATCGACTTCTCCATAATGTTACGAGCTTGATGTTCGTGACAATAAAAATTGCCGATAGAATTACCTAAATTAACACTTTAATTTACTTTACACAAATTAAAGTTAAAAACACTAATAATTAAACACACTAATTCACTTAATTCCGCTCCGAAGCTTCGCTTGTGTCGTCGAGTTCAACTCTGCCTCGATCGCATCTTGCAGCGCCTATTTATTTAAATTAGCAAAGAAGCGTCCCGAATATTCAAGTAAATGCGCGCAAAGGGACGAGCGTGCGAGTATAGATTTTCTAGAAACTTAGTTATTCGGATGGCGCTGTCGGTTGAGAGATTTGTGATGTCATTTTCTGCAACGCTCTACTCGCTCTCGTTCCTGACACTAGATGGCGCTAGTATATCGTCGACTTGAGCGCGTAACACTGCCCCCTCCTAAGACATGCTCGTCCCGAGCATTATCGGCCCCATAATAACGCGCCAAGCGATCCACATGGACGATCTTAGGAGTCCCTCTTGCGCCTTTCTGTAACGGCTCCGCAATGTCAAGGGATGTCCTATCCCGTGGTGCACCAACATTGTACAATTTCGATGCTCCTATACTCCGTGTCTGAGGTCCCCTCACAGCCGCACAACTTGTACATGTACGACACCAATCCTCCACATCGTCACGATAATGGACCCAGTAAAACTGTTCTCGGACCTTCAGTAGAGTTCGTTTAACTCCCAGATGGACTCTTGAACGACCATTATGGCACAGCTGTAGAACATTCGGCACTTTAGCTTTAGGGACAACCATTTGCAAACGACAGCTGTCTCTTCGACCATTGTCCCATTTACGGCACAGGACTCCATCCTGAAGCAGCAAGCTGTCCCATTGGGACCAATAGCTTTTCGTGGTTGAACTCATCGCTGTGACGTCCCTCCACTTAGGCTTGGTAGCATGGGCCTTTATCCATCCCAGAATCGGCTTGATGTCCGGATCTTCCTGCTGTGCATGTCGTAGGCGGTCCTTCCACCCGTTGCTGAGGTGGTCTGTCCTGAGCATCCTCACGGATACCACTTTCTTACTCTCTGGCCTACTACAATGGTTGCAATCTTCAGGACAAGGTCTTCTTGACAATGCATCTGCGTTGCCGTGAGATTTCCCGCTGCAGTGTCTGATAGGAAAGTCGTATTCCTGCTGCTGCTGGGCGATGCTGTTAGCCGCACTTCCTTCCTGATACCGTTCACCTTTCCTTCCTAGGGTGTGCTTAGGGCAGCTGGACCGAAGATGGCCCCTTTCCCCACAGCCATAGCACCTAGGGCTGTATCTTTTATTGTGGTCGCGAACCGTAACTGCTGTAACCTCCCTAGCGAGAGGTGAACGATGATCCTGTCGCCGTGCAGGATCATGAGGGTAGTGCAGCTAACGGCAGTGCCGTTAGCTGCACTACCCTCTCGAGATCGATCAACTCTCCTTTCCACGGTTCGCTTAGGGCAGCTGGATCGAAGGTGGCCCTTTTCCCCACAGCCATAGCACCTTGGGCTGTATCCTTTGTTGCGGTCGCGAACTGTAGCTGCTGCAACCTCCCTGACGCGATGGGAACGATGATCCTGCCGCACAGCTTCCACCTCCAGTGCATGGGCCAAGGCGTCCTTAAGCGTCTCGTGGTGCCCGAGCCTCACAGCAGCTCTGACTTCCAGGTCGCGGATGCCGTCGATGAATGTCTGCACCAGGTTCCCTTCAATGAGCGCAGGTACAGACCGGTATGCTTTTCGCACCAGTTTCTCCACCTCTAGAGCCCACTGCTGCAGGTTTTCGTTGACGCGCTGCACGCGATCTTTAAGCTGCGCACGAAAGACGTGTTCCAGGTGAGCGTCGCCATATCTCGCCTCCAATGCCTCAAGGAGTTGCTCATAAGTCACTTCCTCACCGAGAGCTTCCAGAACTGTTAAGGCCTGGTCGCGCAGGCCTAGTGTGAGAGCAGTCATGGCCTGACTTTTATTCCAGCCATTCGCCTTCATAACAGCCTCGAACTGGATTTTGTAGGCTGACCAGGAAGAGGTACCGTCGAACGGTGGCACCTTGAACCCGCGTAGCGAAGGTGTTGTAGCTACTACGGGAGCTGTAGCTCCATCTCCAAGTTTGAGTTCGTCGAGTGATTTCTTCATGTCAGCCATTACGTTGTCAACCCGATGGTTTACTTGGTCGATTCGGGTTTCAGCTTTCTCGATTCGGTTTTCAGCTTTCGCGATTTGGGTTTCAGCTTCCGACAGGCGGTTGTCATGCAGAGCAACCCTATCCTTCACCTCCTTTATCTCCTTCCCGAAGGTAGCGTGAAGGTCCTTCATGAGGAGCATCTGCTCCTCCAACCGACGGGCCTGGTCTTCCTGTCGGCGGGCCTGTTCCTGCTGTCCGCCCCGCAGCTGCTCTTCCAATCGGCGTGCCTGTTCCGCCTGCTGGCGAGCCTGTTCCGCCTGCTGGCGAGCCTGTTCCTCCTGTCGGCGAGCCTGTTCCTCCTGCTGCTCTTTCAACCAACGAGCCCGTTCCTCCTGTCGGCGAGCCTGTTCCTCCTGTCGGCGAGCCTGCTCCTGCAGCATCACCATCAGGGCACCTAAGTCAGGTGCTGCAGATGTAGGGGCTAGTGACGGGCCTGCAGCTGGTGGCTGGCCCTCCGACGTCTGCGGCGTTGCACCACCAAATCTCCTTTGGTCCGTCTCCTGCTGGCGTTGACTTCGGGTACGGACATCCTCCGTTTCCTCCTTAGGTAAAATCGGCATGATTTTATCCCACTTCTGACACCAATTGTTACGAGCTTGAGGTTCGTGACAATAAAAATTGCCAATAGAATTACCTAAATTAACACTTTAATTTACTTTACACAAATTAAAGTTAAAAACACTAATAATTAAACACACTAATTCACTTAATTCCGCTCCGAAGCTTCGCTGGTGTCGCCGAGTTCAACTCTGCCTCGATCGCATCTTTCAGCGCCTATTTATTTAAATTAGCAAAGAAGCGTCCCGAATATTCAAGTAAATGCGCGCAAAGGGACGAGCGTGCGAGTATAGATTTTCTAGAAACTTAGTTCTTCGGATGGCGCTGTCGGTTGAGAGATTTGTGATGTCATTTTCTGCAACGCTCTACTCGCTCTCGTTCCTGACACTAGATGGCGCTAGTATATCGTCGACTTGAGCGCGTAACAATAACAATACAAAGGAGAAGACTGAGGTCAAACAAAAAGGACCTCAAGAAACTGTAGCTAACTCATTCGCTGTGTCAAAGCATCAAGCCTATTTAAAAATAATTCCAGTGCGAGTAATTGGACCGGCGGGAGCTGTAAACACACACGCCCTGCTGGATGATGGGTCAACAGTTTCACTAATGGATGAAGAGATCGCCAAACAAATTGGAGCTACAGGGCGGTTGGACCCGTTTAAGATCACCGCTATCGGGAACACTACCCTCGATTCACCGAAATCCCGAAGAATCAAAGTATCGCTGAAGAGTCTCCACAGCAAAAGGGTGCCATTCAGAGCACGCACGGTCGCAAGCCTAAACTTGGGGCCACAGACTGTGCGTGCAATAGACATAACCAAGTGCAACCACTTGAAAGACCTAAAGGAGCAGCTAATATATGACTCCGGCAACCCAAGGATCCTAATAGGACAGGACAATTGGAGACTTCTGATAGCCACTCAAATCCGAAGAGGTCCGCCGCACCAGCCAATCGCCTCGCTCACAGAATTAGGATGGGTGCTACACGGGGCACACACTAAAGCCCCGTATCAGCGCGTCCACGCGGCCACTGAGCTGCACAAGAGCGAGGGAACTATAGATGACCAACTCCGCGAATATTTCGCGCTGGAATCTCTCATCATCAATCCGAGAAGACCGGACTCCGATCCAGAGAAGAAGCTGAAGATATACTAAATAGCAGCACCCGTCAGTTACAAGACGGGCACATAGAAACAGCGCTTCTCTGGAAGAAAAAGGATATAGATAGCAAAAGATACTGGCGACGCTCTCAAATACTCGCTGACATGTTCTGGCAGCGTTGGGTCCGAGAGTATTTACCGGAACTTCAAAATCGGCGGGAGGCCCATGGGCGAGGTCCCAATCTCCAGGTGGGCGATCCAGTCCTCATAGCTGACGGCCAGTTACCTCGTAACACCTTGCCACGAGGGAGGGTGGAAGCTGTTTACCCCGGTGCGGACGGACAGATCCGCACTGTGGAGGTACGCACAGCAAACGGCCTAATCAAGAGGCCAACCAGGAAACTCGTGCCGCTGCCGAAGCAGAAGCAACGTCGCTCACCGAAATGGATGCAGCGCCACTGTGAGAAAATCGTCGCGACGCTGCACGGCGGGAGAGATGTTCGCGACGGCCTAACAATGTTAAGAAACAAAGTGATAAAGAATATTGTTTTTTGTATTAATAATGAAATTACCGACAAAACTGGGTGAAAACGTGTATTAATATAGTTGTGTAGCATATTTATAACTCTTAGTGTATTTGTATAGAATGTCGTTTTGATAACAAGTGATATAAACAACTTTTATTATATACTAAAAAATCGACCAATCACAGCGCGTCTTATCGTGGAAATCTTTAGAAGTTTTTAATTAACTGCGTAATAGTTCATACTAAAAATAAGGAAAATAATTTTATGTTCTAAAAGAGTTATAAATATGACATTCAATTAGCATATGGCTTATGGATTAAAGAAGTGTAGTGATATTTTTGTATAATTAAATGCATTTCGTAGTTATAGAAAAATCAAAGAATTAATGTACCCAAATATTATGAAAATTTTGGCCATTTCGTTTAATAACTTTTTACAATGTTAATATTTTGAGTAACCTTTATGATATACTAATGTTACGCGCTCCAGTCGACGACACAACTAGCGCCATCTAGTGTCAGGAACGAGAGCGAGGGGAGCGTTGCAGTTTATGACATCACAAATCTTTCAAACGACAGCGCCACCCGAAGAACTAGAAAATCTATACTCGAACTCTCGGTACCTTGCGCGTGTTTACTTGAACATTCCGGATATTTTGCTAATTTAAATAAATAGGTGGCGCAAGATGCGATCGAGGCAGAGTGAGAGTTGAACTCGGCGACACAAGCGAAGCTTCGGAGCGGAATTAAGTGAATTAGTGTGTTTAATTATTAGTGTTTTTAACTTTAATTTGTGTAAAGTAAATTAAAGTGTTAATTTAGGTAATTATATCGGCAATTTTTATTATCACGAACCTCAAGCTCGTAACACTAATAAAGTACCAGACTACCGATTTAGTGATGTATAGCATGTTAGTTTAGCAATTAGTTTTGTATAGAAAATATTGCAATTTATGCCATTTGTATAGTGAAAAGTTTATGCAATAAAGAGGCAAACGGAAAATGGCAAGCGGCTCACTGCAAAGTATTGCCAAAGTCTACCTTAGGGGCTCGGGACCCAGTACCCGTAGTAGTGTGAAGAACTACCAGTGACAAGTGAAGTGAAGTGAGTGGTATCCGGTGGTAGCTGAAGTGACTAGTAGCAGTATATAGTGAATAGTGAAAGTGTTAGCTAGCCGAAAAAGATCGTAACTGACATTCGCAGTTACACATAGTGAAAGTGTTAGCTAGCCGAAAAAGGTCGTAACTGATATTCGCAGTTACATATAGTGAAAGTGTTAGCTAGCCTAAAAAGGTCGTAACTGATATTCGCAGTTACATATAGTGAAAGTGTTAGCTAGCCTAAAAAGGTCGTAACTGATATTCGCAGTTACATGTAGTGAAAGTGGTAACTGATATCCGCAGTTACACAAGTGATAAAATCAGCTAGTTTAGTTGATAATAGCTGCTAGTCAGTAGTGTTAGAAAACCAGCTACTACCAATAGATATTTGATACCACCGTACAATTTAAAGAAATCTTTTGAAATATACAGTGACCAATCAATAGTGAACAACCGTAGTTTAACAACCGTGATCAATAGTTATAAAATCTCGCGACTAATCAATCAGTCGAACCGCTGGCCACTACCTTGCTATTTGTATTTGTTAATCGTGCATTTTGATTTGAACCACAGTCCACAATATTTCAGCGGCACCCACAAAGACGGCAGTGAAAGTACCCACCGGAACCTATAGGTGTAGGACGTGAGCGACTCGCGAAGTGTCTTCGACAACATTTACTCCGGAGAGTTTCGCCCGTCCGGCACAAAATGTTACAACATAGTATGCAACGTATCATAAGTAAGAGGAAAGCTTTGAAATAAGCCAAACCCGATGAAGTACTTCGCTATGTCCAAACTATCCGCCAGGGCCTACCTCTTGGTTTCGACTGCCTCCACCCAACGATGAGTCAGTTAGACAAGATGATTGCTAGCTGAGTGACCTCGACGGAAATCGTAGTGGCGGTCACACATCAGCTGATACTCTTCAAGGTACAGCATGAGCCGGCGGTTAATAATGGATGCCAATATTTTGGAGAATAAGTTGATGGCCTGTAGTTGGTCGGGTCTGAGTGATCACCTATTTTAGGGTTCGGGTGCTCTATAAGCATGGGACGACGTCTAAAGAGTAAGAGAATCGCAAAAGATGCGTAAGAACCCGTGCCAACTCAGAAGCACATGTCTTCAGCCCAATTGGGGAGATTCTATCAGGCCCACTCGACGTGTTGACGTAGAAACGTTTTGCGTACCGAACGCTGTGTAAACAGCACATCCGGTATTGAGCACTCACACCACGGGATGGCCGGAGGTATATTTCCTCCGTCGTCGTCGAGAGTCGAGTTGGATGAAGAGAACCTAAAAGATCGACTTTCTCCTTTGCGTCGTGGGCCAGTGAGTCATATTCCCTGCGCAAAGATGGTAATGAAAGCTTACAGAAATTTCCCTGGGCAGCCTTGGTGACGGATTAGAACGCACGAGTTCCCGAAGGAAGGCGAACTAGTTTCCCGCCAATTCTCCCAATGTGCTCCCACGTTGCCCTAGCCAACTCTCTCCTAACTAAAGCTAACTCTCTACTCTTTTGAAGGACATGGAGGCAGAGTTGTACTTTTTTTTTTGAGTGCGCCAGTGTTTGCATCCCAGGACACTAATGCGTCAGCTCAGGCCTTGTAACGCTCCTGCTTTTGACGCTACGCGATTTCGCAGGAGAGTCGAAATCAAGGCTGGGATCTGCCTCCGATAGAAACTACAGATGATGGGCTGAAAAGTTCCATACCAGCATCACATCGGCGACAAACTCAGCAACAATTTTTTTGGGATCATCCAGCGTGAAGCAAATACGTTTTTGCGAAAAAAGCCCGCATCCAATGCCAATCTGCTTGCCAATAGTACCATAAACGGCGGCAGCCTTCCGATTATGGAAGGATTTCCGATTACGATTTACGGAAGGTGTAAGATCCTTCATATCCGGAATTCTTGTGGGGGAAGTCACCAGTTGTATCAGAGCATATGCCAAGGCAAAGTTGTAAACAGATCTTCCTGCATGATCGGTAGTACGAAAACCGAGTCATAGGGCATGGTGGGCGCTGAAACTTGTGCGTTTACCATATGAAATTATGTTTTATTTTCACCAACGAAATAATCGGTTATCGATTGTCTTAAATGGAAAAGGTGTAACGTTTCACGATTATGTAACATCAAGTAATTCAATATACTACATTTTCATAAGTTTTTTAGGTGGTAAAGCCATGCTGCAGTTATATCAGTAGTATAGTTCTAGCACGAATGGGTCGGCTCGACCGGAGAAGGACCACGCTCTCACAGAATACCAGCGTCAAATAGTAGCTTAATGCTGATGTGTTTCGTATGGTGAGTGTAGAGAACCGGAGCCCTTTTACCGGAAACGAGCATTCCACCTAGGTCCTCACTGATGACAACGCATCTGCATTTTGATTCGTGATCGAGGATAGATGTAGATGTCTATGGGCCACAGCAACCACTTACCATCACGTGGACTGTGTGCTCGTTTGTCATCCTGTCCTATAAAAAAAAATCATTAAAAAAATTACGCTTAGGCGGTGACGGGCAGTTTTGGATACGCGGGGCCCCTTTTTGCACGGGGACCGTAGCAATTGCTACTCTTGCTACATGGTTAATCCAGCTCTGCTTACTATCTTGATAAAGAAAAATAAGTCAAATAGAACCCTACGGTTGTCCAAGCTCTGGATCCTTAGGAACTCTATTAGGTCCCTGTATTGGCTCAATCTTATATGCCATAAGTGTGTGAACACCAAGTGTTTTACTAATCACTTTGGAATACGTTCAATATGAAGCATGTGAGTGATAAAACATAGACGATAGACCACACTTCCATACTCAGTGATTGACCTACCAAGCTATAGTATGGCGTAATTTTTGAGGAAGGGCACTTGAATACTCTAGCGTTCCTTACGTACTTATAATAAAACATAGTTCGCTCGGTCGGTCGGTAGATGTAGTCAATATGCGGGACAAATGTCAATTTACTGTCCATAAGAAGCCCCAGATCCCTAACAACTCTTTTCTTCTAATCGAATCCTATTAATGCTGTAGACGAATCACCACAAGAAAATTGAATAGAATTCAATTTTCTTGTCAATTTAATGTGAATACATTTATTGATATTGAGCTCCATTCCATTCGTCCGACACCACTTCACTAGCGCGTCAAGATCTTTTTGTAAATGCAAAACATCCTTCTATGTTTCAATGACTTTCCACAATTTGACCTACCTTTTGTGAAGCCATGTTGGTTGTTGTTTAAATATTTGTCGAATTAGGCTTGAAGAATAGGGCAGACTATAGACTCGAATACTTTTGCTAACGAGGAAAATATGGATATAGGCCTGTAGTTGGTAATGAGCTGAGCATCACCGGCCTTGTAAATTGGTATCACCTTAGATACCTTTCAAGCATTGGGGAAAACTCCAAAACTCAATGAGTTGTTAAAGATAATAAATAAGGGCTCCACCAGGCATGATGCGCATCGTGAAATGAATAATGGTGAAATATTATCACTCCCAGGGCCCTACGTTACATCAATATTGACTATTTTTTTTATAAATTTGCTTGCGGGAAGAACCGATACCGACTACGGAGCACGCGTACTCAGCACAATTGGGGTGATTCCGTCAGGCCCATATGATTTGTGGATGTCCAGGGAGAGTGCGGGTTTTCCCTGTCACTGTCATCGACAATTAAGTTGGACGCAAATGAGGCAGCTTTCGCTTTTGCAGCGTGAGCAAGCAAGTAATCTTTCGTGTACAGAGGAGGAAGTGATGACTTACATAAATTCCCTTGGACAGCCTTGGCGAGAGGCCAGAATGCACGGTCTCTCGAAGTAAGGAGAATTAATTTCTTGTCAATACGGCCAATATGTTTTGATTTTGCCTTGGCAATAACTTTCTTGTAAGACATGGAGGCGGAATTATACTTCATTTAAAGGGTGCTTTTGTTTACATCCCGGACCGTCGAGGTGTCAACCCAAGCTTGATGCAGTTTTACAAGAGTAACCAAACCGAGCCTGAGATCGGAGGCAAGATTGGTACCATAGATGACGTAATAAGTAGTTCCATTCCTTGTAACACCACATCAGCAACAGAAAAGACCGCCGGCTTATAGAGCCATACACGGCGGCTACCTGCAACCTGAACGCAACCACAATGCGTTTCCATTAAAGTGGCGGACAGAGACCATATACTTATCCGTCCGGATGAGAGATCAACAGAAGGTCTGGAATCCGCTTGGGCGAAGTAACCAGCTGTGTCAGACCATATGTCATGGCAAAGTCATAAACAGATCTCCCCGCATGGTCGGTAAAACAAGGACCGAGCCATTTGGTGTGGCTACAATCTTCAAGGATCACAATCTCTGCAGATGGGAACTATTGTTGCACGAAATCTGTAGCCAATTGGCGTACGATCGATGAATCGGTCTTGGCAGCCAAAAGATGGACAGGTACCTTGACTGCCAAAGCGTCGAAAACAGATATCCTCTCTGACATATACGCTAACTTAAGCCCGAGTTACGAAGGAGTATTCCAACTTCTACCACGGGTAGGAGATACTCGAAGTATTAGCCAAAGAATACACCTCTATCTTGATTAGAAAGAGCAAAGCCGGCTTCGCCGTCACCAAATGGTATTGTAGTGTGTTAAAGTTCGAATCAGGTCCCTTGATGTTGCAAAAATTCACGGCTAGCGTGGCAGGGATCGCCTTAGTGAAGTTGAACGGGTCCCCTCCTCCCCAAGAATAGGGTAGCTTGGCCATGGATGTTCAGTGAGGTAGTCATTATTACCAGGGGTGCCGATACCATGTTATGTAGAGGACGAGGTTGGACTACCGGCCACCTGCACTTACCGTAAAACGCGGAAGTAAAACTCAGCTACTTCACGCTAGTATTATATGAGGTCGAGGTACTTCCCCAGTTCGTGCGGTCCAGCCGTGCAATAGAAGCTGCAGCATGGCTCTGTCACTGTTAGTTATTAGGCGACGAGTACGAAACGATAAATATTAGTTATAATAGTAAGGGCATATTGCATGCGCTTGAAAGATATTTAAAGCGTACATACAGATATGTAAACTAAATATAAATGAAATGTTAGTATTTACCTTTCCTCTTGCTTCATTGTTTTACTTGCAATACCATTTTATAATAGAAAATATAAACAAATATAAAAGATAAATAGGAACGGAAAAATGAGTGATAATGAAAGTGTGGCGAAGATTTAAAAAGAAAAGATTGAAAATGTGGAAAAATAGATTTATATATTTAAAACAATTCAAAGGCAATGATACAAAAATAGACGATATAACTTTAACAATGTGACTTTAATTGTTTCAACATGAATCACAATACAATACCCGTGATCGTAATGATGTCATTATATGAATATTTGTTTATGTTTATTAACATACACTATTTCTTATAGAAATATAATTTCTAAGGGCAGTTCTATTTACAAAACAGTTTACAACTCAACAAAGTAAAGACAATAGTTTTACTACATCTTGTAGAAGACTTTATTGTGTATGTTAATACAACATTTACATTTCTTATAAGTTACGTATCATACTTTATCACAGTTGTACTATTTAAAGCATAATGCTTAACGAATGGAGCACCAATTTTCAATTAGTATTTAAAAAAGAAATAAAATATTTTAGCAAAGAATAAATAACTGATGTACGAGTTAACTGTCCATTATCTGTGTTATATATAAACTGAGAATTTATTTTATCAACTTAAATTCGAAAGCAATGCAACATAAGTATTTCATTATTGCATACTATTAGAATTCCTTTTTCAAAATTGAATACTTGAGTTTTTAATCTTAAGTTCCTCTTTCGATAGATAAATCTAATTATCTATTAATATCTTTTATAAAGTATTGCTTACTTTTAAAATATTTTATTATCTACATTTTACGTTTCATTTTACGATGTATGCATTTTATTTCTGAGCTTTTGACCTTTACAAATACATCGATACGAGATGCTGAATATGAAGTAATTAATGCAGACTTATAATTTAACATACCTATTGGTATATACATCATTATTTGTTTCCACATCGATCGATATAGCAATAAATATTTTAGTGCCTTATGTCTGATTGTTTCACCAATACAAATTATGTAAGACGAAGTTGAAACATTTGCAAAAATCTACATATTATTTCTATTAAAATATTTAACAAACAAGAAATAACCCGGAACTCTGCACACTGTAGAGTAGATAGGTGTATCATATCTAGGACAGGATTATAATGCAAGTGTGTGCAGAAGCACATGTAGAAAAACTCTATAATTTTTTTTTGATCCTAACCAAATTTCCAACCTCCACATGATCAGCAGTCAAGCTTACAACTACTAGATTAATGAGGCAGTCAGAAAAATAAATATACAGAATAGTCAACAGCCTTAACAATTAACAGTTAGCTATTACAGTTAGTTGAGCAAGATTCATATCTTTCTTAAACCTGTCTCAATTATTTCTTCCCATCAATCTAGATCTCCACAGTTAGACATGGATCTCCTCTAGATAGACTTAGATAGGTTTGGTTAGTAGTTCTTACAACCCTAATTCTTCTGCTCGTAGCTTATTTGGGTATTTTAAATTTAGTGTAAATACACACAGATTGTTATTCCAACATCTACTGAAGGTCACAACTTTCTATATTATACAATTAAAAAACCCATAAGATGTCAACGCAAGTCAAATATTTTTTTTAGTTTGAAGGCACTCCATCATCATAATCATCATTACCGCTCTTCACGAGTCCACTGCGGAACATTGGACTCCCCCAAGGAATGCAACAAAGCATGGGCCTGAGCCACCTGCATCCATTGACTTCCTGCATGTCTTATTAAACGAAAGCTTCTTGATTACATAATGTGTATTGGCAAAACAGAATAATCCCAGTGAAATTTTCCTAAGCTACTACCTGAATTCGCGCCAAAAATTATGCCTTCTTCTTTAGAGATTGTTGATATTTGTAAGCCCTACCGATTTGATACAGGCTCGTAGCGGCAACGAACACATTCACCGCGAACAGGCTGTAATTTTTCGGTATGATAACGAGCGAATAACGCGACCAGATCAATCCTGTTGCTGCTAGGGACACAGACTGGGGTATTGATAATTTATCAGCAGGTCGATTTAAGTCACCCAAACCAGCTAACACCAAGCCCTGGAAGGATGAACATGAAGTTATCAGTACACCATGTTTTAATAAATGTAATGTTTAATGGCGTTTTGAAACATTCACATATTAAATTTGGATTTTGATGATGAACAAAATTAGTTGTCAAAATATGTATATTTTGAATCCAGCACTTATCAAATAAATGCACACCACACATTAGTCAATATTTATTTGCCTCTTCCAATAAATAAAATAATTATATGAAAAAAAATTGAATATTTGACACCAAATTTCATCATCAACAAGTCTTCAACACTTGTCTAAATATTTTAATTTTTTTTTTGCATTGCATAAACAAATTAATGCACAAGTAAAATTGTCTATAGTGGAAAATAATAACTTAAAAAATAACTATATTTCAGTTATACCAAATTTAGTATATTTTAAAATCAATCATTTCATTATCAATCATCTGTTACAGTAAAAAAAAAGATATAAAAAATTACATTTACTTGTGGCATTTCATAAGCAAAAAAAATATGACAATGACGGCTGTATTCACACTCAATACCCATTTATTAAAAATGACGTGCAAAATTTAGGTATTAATGATTACTGATATACAAAAAAATATAAGATGCTCATTAAATATATAATGAGGTAATATAGTCAACATATGTGTACACAGTCAACAAAATCAGTGTCAACATAAGAGAATGCATTGCCATATTTTATACCATGAGTTACATGAGACATGGAAAATGACCAGAAAATCTTGTGAAAAATTTCTTATTAAACCAGATGTTAATATGAAGCAACGGAGAGCAGAATTAAATGTGACATCTAGTTTTACAGTCTTTGATCTACCTCTCACATATGGCTATTAGCCAAATTCTACAGTGGGAAAAGTCAAGTCAACAGTGTTTGACTGTCACAGACTGGTAAGAGGAAAAGAACAACCAGACGCTCAGTGGGTCCCTACACCTTAGTTGTTGACAAAAATAGAGCAAAGTAGTTTAAAAATTTGCTAGCATCAGCCTCTAGATATTATGTGAATGTCTTAAAGCAAGATTGAATAGGCTTTTCCTTTTTAATATCTTCAGCTAATCATACAGTAAAAAAGTAGTTAAACACCATATTATAATAAATAAAAAAATAATTATTATTATTGCAGACAGTTTCCTACACAAGTCACTTCACAAGTCTAGCAATATAATAGTCAATATGGATGTCATTAAAAAGTGCTACTTATGATACAAAATTATGTTTTAAATAATTACTACTAGATATGCAACGAATATTTGACTATTATTCGATATTCGGCCTATTCGGCAACTTTTTCCTTTTCAGCCAAATACTGAATATCTGGATACTATTTGGCTGAATATGAAATACTTGAGTAAAATGTTTTGTTGTAGTCAGATAATTGGTAAAATAAGAATATAGATTTATTTTATAACGATGTACTTTGTTATAATCATTAAATATAAAAAATAACAGAAAACTATCAGATAAATATCTGATATTGAATTTAAATCTCAGATTAATTTAAAAAACAGATTAATAAAATTTGATAGATTTTTTAAATATTTGTAATTAAAAAGTAGAAGATTATGGTGCAGAAAGACTAATTTTTCAAAATTTAAGGCAGTAGTTTACTAATTCTAATAGACAATCCCAGCTTTCGAGAATATAAAAAACAGTACTTCCTTCCCATCCAAATACTTTTACTTAATGTTGGGTTATTTGTCGGACAGGAAGCCATCAGAATATTTAGTGTTCAGCCTGTGACCGAATATACTATTTGTCCCAAGTGTGATAATTAAAAACTTTATAAACCTACATCAAGTGATTAGGTCTATCCACTATGCCTGTTTCTAATGTATATCTACTAGATTATTGGTTTTTTATTTAATCTGCATACCACTTCAAGAAAAGCTTATACCTCTGAACTTATGTAGCCAAAATGATATATAGGGTCATATTTTAAACAATATAAATGATAAAGAAAATCAAATTGGTTATTTTAGCTCAAAGGGACAAATGTGTATATTGTACATGTACAATTTACTAATGTTTGTTATGTTTTTACCTTATTAAAGAGTTTGCCTTAAACCTCACAGTACAACTCAGGCTAAGCTTTCCACTGACGTCCGTCGAGTTAGGGGTTGATCATTTTTTTACAGAAAGGTCACATTATTATAAGTAAACACGCAAAGTTTCAACATGCGGAGACGCGTACTTTTTGAAAAAAAAATTATTGAAAATCAATTATTTGTGCAATATTTATGTAAATCTCTACCGCAGATTATATCGAATCATCGCCATTGAATGTTCCGTTTTACATACGGTTAAGTTGTCATATGTTCGGTAACATTTTATTTTATATAAATTTACGTAAATAATTATATTTTGTACTCATTTCAATAGTTTTCATGTGGTTGGGTTTGAAAGTAAGTCGCCTAAATTTGAGGATTCTGTCACAATAGGGGGTTTAAGGGGGTTTATCTAAAGCACCCCCATTAAGATTTTTGCTGCCAGAACTGTGTCGAAGTATTTTTAACTTTTATTTAAAAATATTGGTAAATCACTAATTAAATGTGAAATGGAACGTACATTTAACTAAATTCTAAGGTTTTGACATTGCAACTGTCAGTCCTTACATCATTTTGTTCTTCAGAGATTACGTCCTAATGTTTTTATCTGCCATCACCTGTTTTTCGATGACTTTGCTACCCCAATGGATTTCTTTTTAATAAATGGTGGTAGCTATAAATTATGTTTATAATTTAAAGTAATTATGTTGTTTTAATTTTGGTGTTTTATCAAGTGTAAGAGCGAGCAAAGCGAGCTCGGGACTTACAGCACCCCGACTCGAACAGATTAGGTTAGAAAGAGATGGCAGGGTCAAGTAAGAGAGCGAAGCAAGTGAATAGACCCTACCAACCCCTTCATGGATATTTTTTTATAAACCACTCAGAAGTGGAAGAAGAAGAAGTGGCATGGGGCTTCCCTTCCCCAACTCTCTCCCCCCATAAATCAGATTTATACCGTCAAAAACATTACGAAAACATAACCTCAGAAGGAGATTTTTAAAAATGATACAGAAATCCCTCTGAATCGGTCCCCCTATTTTTCTATTTTATTTTTTATTTTTATTAAAATACCCCTATTTTTTCCTTATGAAGGGGTTTCCCCCTTCATTAGGGCAGGCACACTTCCTCCGAAGGGGTCTCCCTGGTTTTTAGACTTAGTAGTAATCCACAAAATGAGGAAAATTTCCTCATAATTAAAAATGAAAAAACTTGAAAATGAGGGCTCTGCACTGTTTCCTTTTAAGGAGGGATAGTACAACCCCCTCCCCACTCTCCTCCCACCCTAAATTCGACGGACGTCAATGGAAAGTCGTACCTCTTATCCTTTATTCCTAACAGTGTACAGTTAGGCATGGGCTTCTCCCTTTGTAAATAGTATTTGTCAGAAATGCCCCAAGCTTGGCAGGCAGATTGACAATCACAGTACCACATGCAATCACTACTTAGATGCTGCTGCCTGTTAATTTAGGGTATTCTATTTATTTATTTTTACTTTAATTAAAACGGTTTTATCAATTACATTAGATAACATAGATTCAAGATGGTTTATGGTATAATGTTAAACTGCAAGAACTATGATAGAAAATTAAAGTAAATCTTTATACACATCTACTTAGAATCACTTTATGGAGAATAAGTTTCTAATGATTGATTAGCAAAATCATAAAAGAGAAATATCGTAATTAACAGTAATTTTATAATATAGTTAGAAATAATTTGTATAAAATAAATACAAACGTCGCAGATAACATATCATTGCCATTGCAAGGTCTTTTGACAAATATAGAATGACCTTGAATATATTTCTCGTGATAATACTTACCCATTTAAACGCTGGAGCCCAAAAAAAGATGGTTTTAGGACCTAAACAAAATAAGTACTAAATTATTACGAGATATGCACACTACATTTTTATTAATTACCGTTTAATATCTATTTACTATCTTACCAGCTTCATGTTCCCATAACGGACGAAGCTTTGTAGGGACAAATCTGTCTGTGGCTGTAATCAACGTTTTATAAATCTTGGACATTGTGATTTCTTATGCTTTTGAAATTTAATATACGTACACCAAGGAGGGTGTGGGAATTGCTACAAAGCTAATTTGCAAATAAGTTAAATATTAATTTTACATATTTTGGATATGTCTACTTTGTCTTGATGTCCTGTCACTGCTGTCATTAAATGTCATTGACGTCAATTAGTTTGACAGCTAATGAATGGATGATGGATGTGAGCGTGGTAGAGGCTTAGAGCATACATTACATGGAGGGAGCACTGTGTGAACAGAAAGCGTGATCGGCGTAGAGAGAGAGACTGAGTTTAGGTAGAGTCTGTCTCTCTCACACAGTCACTGTCATTGGCTGTTTCATTGGGCATGCGCTAAGCAAGGTGACGAGACGAATCAGAAGCATGTGCGAGAGAGACAGACTCTACCTAAACTCAGTCTCTCTCTCTCTCTACGCCGATCACGCTTTCTGCTCTAACAGTGCTCCCTCCATGTAATGTATGCTCTAAGGGTAGAGGTGGGTAATATCACTATTAACCTATATCAAATCGTACCTATGCATTGGCAACGAATATCTGATATTGTATCTATATATTTTAATATCTATATACTTGTTGATGTTTTCGTTAAATTAAATCGTGTCGTGTTTATGCCATCTAGCGTATTTTGTGCGTACACCACCTTGAGAGTTAATCAATTTTGTACGATAAAATCATTTTACGTATAAAAGGAAGTAGATGGCGCTATTACAAAGTATTATTTTAGTCGTTTACTCCAAAGAATACATTTTTAATTTATTACACTTAACTTCTCAAAATAGTCCCATATTATACGTGTAAGCGGACGGTACAATGTTATACATAATAGGTTTAATAGGTTCTACACAATTTCAAATACTAAACTTGAATTAATTTGTTTAAAAATGTAAAGTATCTACCTAATATCTACGCATCTATATAATATTTTATGTTACACTACTTTTTATACACAAAAACAGTTCAAACTTAAAAAAACTATCGTAAAAAAAAATTATCAAATTAAAATTAAAATTTCGAAACCGAATTACAAACGAAAGTGAGCAGAGAAATTACGTAAAATATGTTATCTGCATTCAAATTACACGACGCATTTCACGATGCATGTGAACGAAACTGAAAATAAAATTTAAAAATAGAACACAAAAGCTTTTTTTGTAGAAACCCAAAGCACAATAGCAAACAGGTACCTTAATGTTTCAATGTCGGTTTCAACTTAAATTTTCAGGTCATGTTACAAATCATCATCATCATCATCATTACAGCCTTTCACAAGTCCACTGCTGAACATAGGCCTCCCCCAAGTAATGCCACAAAGCACGGTCCTGAGCCACCTGCATCCATCGACTTCCTGCATGTCTTACCAGGTCGTCACTCCATCTAGTGGGGGGTCGCCCTACACTACGCCTACCGGTACGAGGCTGCCACTCGAGAACCTTTCTTCCCCATCGGTTATCGGTTCTTCGAGCTATATGGCCGGCCCATTGCCACTTCAGCTTACTAATCCGTTGGGCTATGTCGGTCACTCTGGTTTTACTGCGGATATCCTCATTTCTGAGTCTATCACGCAGAGAAACTCCGAGCATAGCCCTCTCCATAGCTCGCTGAGCGACCTTAAGCGTCCTCATACGGCCAGCAGTGAAGGACCACGTCTCAGATCCATAAGTCATCACTGGCAACACGCACTGGTTGTACAATCTAGTTTTTAGAGATTGAGGTATACCTGACGAAAAGATATGTCGTAATTTCCCGAACGCTGCCCAGCCGAGTTGAATCCGTCGATTGACCTCTCGGTCGAAGTTGGACTTACCTAGTCGGACTATTTGTCCCAGGTAAACGTACTCGTCAACAACTTCGAGCATAGTGCTCCCAACAACTACCGGCATAGGTGTGACATGGACATTGAACATGATCTTTGTTTTGTCCATGTTCATCTTAAGACCTATCCGTTGGGAGGCACTATTGAGGTCATTGAGCATAGTGCTTAAGTCCTCCAGCGATTCTGCCATAAGGACTATATCGTCGGCAAATCGAAGGTGAGTGATGTACTCGCCATTGATGTCAATACCGTATCCTTTCCAGTCCAGTAGCTTGAAAACGTCTTCCAATGCAGCGGTGAAGAGTTTCGGGGATATAACGTCACCCTGTCTTACACCTCTCTGCAGTTGGATAGGTTTCGAGCTCTGGTTCTGTACTCGGATAGCCATCGTAGCCCTACTGTACAAACACTTCAGCACTTCGATATACCGACAGTCAACTTGGCACCGCTGAAGGGACTGTAGCACCGCCCAAATTTCGACGGAATCAAAGGCTTTCTCATAGTCCACATACGCCAGGCAAAGTGGCAGATTGTACTCTTCAGTCTTCTGTACAATCTGCCGCAGGGTATGTATGTGGTCTATGGTACTGAAGCCTTTTCGGAAACCGGCTTGTTCGGGAGGCTGGAAGTCGTCAAGTCTGCGTGCGAGACGATTCGTAATGACTCTCGAAAACAGCACGTAGACGCGGCTCAGAAGGGAAATCGGTCTGTAGTTCTTTAAGAGAGCGTTGTCGCCTTTCTTAAAGAACAAGACCACCGCACTTCTGCTCCACGCCTCTGGAGTAGTGCCACCATGGAGGACGGAATTGAAGAGCTTCTGAAGGACTACAAGTACCGGTGTTCCACCCGCTTTCAGAAGCTCCGCTGTAATTCCATCCTCGCCTGGGGCCCTGCCGTTTCTAAGGTGCTGGAGAGCCATTCTAATCTCGCTTAGACTGACGTCCGGGATATCATCGGAATAGTGTCGGATAAGACTTGCTCTTGGATCGTTACTCACACTTGCGTGTGGCTCCAACGATGATGTGTACAGCTGCCCATAGAACCTCTCAATCTCACTCAAAATCTCAGGTGTCCCGGAAACGATGTTGCCACACTCAGTCTTCAGCTTTGACAGTTGGCTCCTTCTGGCAGACAGATCTCTGGCAAAGACTTTGGAGCCCTGGTTCCGCTCGATCGCTTCTTTAATACGAGAAGTATTAAAGTTGCGTAAGTCTCGCCGCATGCACTTGGAGATCTGTCTGTTCAGTTGCCTGTATGCTGTCAAATCTGTTGACGATTGCAGCCTCATCTCCCGTCTAACAGCCATGAGATTAAGAGTGTGATCGGAGAGTTTTTGTGTTCTTCTGCGGCGGGTCTTGCAGAACTTAGCTCCGACCGCATGGACAGTTTCCACGAGCTTGTCGTTCATATCGTCCACTGCATTGCAATCTTCTAGGCACTGGAAGCGGTTACGTAACTCGAGCTGAAAGGTTTCGGGATTCTGGATTAGAGCACGAGGGGGACGGAGCGTTGACTTCATTAGACGAGACCTCTCCAACTTAACGTTTAGGTTCAGTGTGCCTCTAACCATTCGGTGATCGCTGCCAGTTTTCACCCTTGCGATCACTGAGACATCACTGAACAGTTGGCGTCTGGTCGTCATAATGAAGTCAATCTCATTTTTTGCGAACCGTCGGGGCTCGACCAGGTCCACTTCCTGTGGGGCCGCTTCTGGAAGAAAGAGTTCATCATAAAGAGTCCCTCTTACTCCATAAAGTCGGCCAGCTGCTGGCCCCTTCGGTTCCGTTGCCCTACTCCAAATTTCCCTACCTTCAGCTCACCGCTTTCTCTTGTGCCTAGTTTTGCGTTGAAGTCTCCCATCAACACCGTGTAGTGGGTTTTGGAGGAATGTATGGCTCTGGAAATATCCTCATACATTTCCTCCACCTCCTCATCGGGGTGTGCCGAGGTTGGTGCGTAAACCTGAATGACCTTCAGCGAATACCGTTTGGTGATTCTGAGTATCAGGTACGCGACCCTCGTCGACACACTCCCAATCTTTACAACGTTGTTGACGAGAGACTTGTGGACGATAAATCCGACACCTCCTTGGGACAGATGGTCGCCCTCCCGGTGATAGAACAAGTTGCCGGACTCGAGGATTGCCGTGTCCTCCCCCTCTCTTCGGACCTCGGATAATCCAATAATATGCCAGCGCAACTTGTCTACCTCTTCTTCCAGCTCCAGTATCTTCTCGTCAGTCCTCAGGGTGCGTGCGTTATATGTTGCCAGGTCGAGTCGTCGTAGGTGGCAACCGAACCTCCACCGGAGATTCTTAGCACCCCCTGCCCCGCCGTTACCATGGTCGCCACCGTAGCCAGGAATAGCGGGGCCGCCGGGGACTGGGGGCCGTCTTTTTGTGTATTTGTTCATTGGGGGGTATTGTGTTACAAATATTTAAAATTAATTGGATTAAAAATAACATTCTATTAAATACACAATAAGATCTAAAGTCGTTTATTTCGAAAACATTGCAACACAACAAAATATATATTACAATAATTAAATACCACTTAGACTGGATATTAAAAATGATATGTTCTGTAATAAATCGTATGTTGCTACTAATAAGGATTAATATTAATGATATTAGGCGTAAGCGTATCACCTCTTAGTTGTGAAGTAGTCGTAATATCAATTTAACCTATATATTCTATCGCGCTCACGGTTTGTTCGGTATTCGAATCCATGCATATATTTAGATATTTTACGTTTTTGTTTCGAGTAGATATTGGATATACTGCGATTCAGACACCGCTAGCTGTATTGACGCGGCAGCGATATAGTAATATCTAATTTATAGTTGGATTGTGGTCCGATATATAGATGTTGAATATTGTACTGATATAGATATTGTATCTTATACGATTTGTATCGCCCACTCCTAGAGCGTGGAGGTCATGAAGGTTAGAGAACAGGAGAACGGTGGCTGCGTTTGGCAGAAAAAAGCGATAGGAAGCGCTTGTAAGCAAAATGGCGAAACGAAACAGTTTTCGGCCAGGACACGTTTGCTAACTTCAGTAGCGCTGACACATTCAGCCATTTTGCTTATTTACTTTGTTTGTTTTGAAGTATAATTAATTATACTCAATTAAAAAAATTAATTATACTCAAAACAAATTATAAAGTATTATAAGTTGTTTTGAGCACAATTAGTTTTAAGTAATATAATTACATGAATAAACATATTGTTGCGCGCCTAAGTTGACGTCTGGCACTAGCACCATCTAGTGTCGGGTATATTATAAAATTACTGTAAATTACGATATTTCTCCTTTATGATTTTGCTAATCAATCATTTGAAACTTTTTCTCCATAAAGTGATTCTAAGTAGATGTGTATAAATATTTACTTTAATTTTCTATCATAGTTCTTGCAGTTTAACATTATACCATAAACCATCTTGAATCTATGTCATCTAATTTAATTGATAAAACCGTTTTAATTAAAGTAAAAATAAATAAATAGAATACCCTAAATTAACAGGCAGCAGCATCTAAGTAGTGATGGCATGTGGTACTGTGATTGTCAATCTGCCTGCCAAGCTTGGGGCATTTCTGACAAATAATTTTTACAAAGGGAGAAGCCCATGCCTAACTGTACACTGTTAGGAATAATAAAGAATAAAGGATAAGAGGTACGACTTTCCATTAAAGTCCGTCGAATTTAGGGTGGGAGGAGAGTGGGGGAGGGGGTTGTACTATCCCTCCTTAAAAGGAAACAGTGCGGAGCCCCCATTTTCAAGTTTTTTCATTTTTAATTATGAGGAAATTTTCCTCATTTTGTGGATTACAACTAAGTCTAAAATCCAGGGAGACCCCTTCGGAGGAAGTGTGCCTGCCCTAATGAAGGGGGAAACCCCTTCATAAGGAAAAAATAGGGGTATTTTAATAAAAATAAAAAATAAATATAGAAAAATAGGGCGGACCGATTCAGAGGGATTTCTGTATCATTTTTAAAAATCTCCTTCTGAGTTTATGTTTTCGTAATGTTTTTGACAGTATAAATCTGATTTATGGGGGAGAGAGTTGGGGAAGGGAAGCCCCATGCCACTTCTTCTTCTTCCACTTCTGAGTGTTTTATAAAAAAATATCCACGAAGGGGTTGGTGGGGTCTATTCACTTGCTTCGCTCTCTTACTAGACCCTGCCATCTCCTTCTAACCTAATCTGTTCGAGTCGGGGTGCTGTAAGTCCCGAGCTCGCTTCGCTCGCTCTTACACTCGATAAAACACCAAAATTAAAACAACAAAATTACTTTAAATTATAAACATAATTTATAGCTACCACCATTTATTAAAAAAAATCCATTGGGGTAGGAAGTCATCGAAAAACAGGTGATGGCAGATAAAAACGTTAGGACGTAATCTCTGAAGAACAAAATGATGTAAGGTCTATTTGTCACTGTCAATAAAAGCGTCGGCCTAGCGATTCATTTTACGCATTTTGAAATGACTGACAGTTGCAATGTCAAAACCTAAGAATTTAGTTAAATGTACGTTCCATTTCACGTTTAATTAGTGATTTACCAATATTTTTAAATAAAAGTTAAAAATACTTCGACACATTTCCGGCAGCAAAAATCTTAATAGGGGTGCTTTAGATAAACCCCCTTAAACCCCCTATTGTGACAGAATCCTCAAATTTAGGCGACTTACTTTCAAACCCAACCACATGAAAACTATTTAAATGAGTACAAAATATAATTATTTACGTAAATTTATATAAAATAAAATGTTACCGAACATATGACAACTTAACCGTACGTAAAACGGAACATTTAATGGCGATGATTCGATATAATCTGCGGTAGGGATTTACATAAATATTGCACAAATAATTGATTTTCAATTATTTTTTTCTCAAAAAGTACGCGTCTCCGCATGTTGAAACTTTGCATGTTTACTTATAATAATGTTACCTTTCTGTAAAAAAATGATCAACCCCTAACTCGACGGACGTCAGTGGAAAGCTTAGCCTGAGTTGTATTGTGAGGTTTTTTATTAAAGGCAAACTCTTTAATAAGGTAAAAACGTAACAAACATTAGTAAATTGTACATGTACAATATACACATTTGTCCCTTTCAACTAAAATAACGAATTTGATTTTCTCTATCATTTATATTGTTTAAAATATGACCCTATATATCATTTTGGCTATATAAGTTCAGAGCTATAAGCTTGAGTTTTTCTTGAAGTGGTATGCAGATTAAATAAAAAAAAACACTAATCTAGTAGATTTACATTAGAAACAGGCATAGTGGATAGACCTAATCACTTGATGTAGGTTTATAAAGTTTTTAATTATCACACTTGGGATGAATAGTATATTCGGTCACAGGCTGAACACCAAATGTTCTGATGGCTTCCTGTCCGACAAATAACCCAACATTAAGTAAAAGTATTTGGATGGGAAGGAAGTACTATTTTTTATATTCTCGAAAGCTGGGATTGTCTATTAGAATTAGTAAACTACTGCCTTAAATTTTGAGAAATTAGTCTTTCTGCACCATAATCTTCCACTTTTTAATTACAAATATTTAAAAAATCTATCAAATTTTATTAATCTGTTTTTTAAATTAATCTGAGATTTAAATTCAATATCAGATATTTATCTGATAGTTTTCTGTTATTTTTTATATTTAATAAATATAACAAAGTACATCATTATAAAATAAATCAATATTCTTATTTTACCAATTATCTGACTACAACAAAACATCTTACTCAAGTATTTCATATTCAGCCAAATAGTATCCAGATATTCAGTATTTGGCTGAAAAGGAAAAAGTTGCCGAATAGGCCGAATATCGAATAATAGCCGAATATTAGTTGCATATCTAGTAGTAATTATTTAAAAGATAATTTTGTATCATAAGTAGCACTTTTTAATGACATCCATATTGACTATTATATTGCTAGACTTGTGAAGTGACTTGTGTAGGAAACTGCTGCTGGTCGATTCGGGTTTCAGCTTCCGACAAGTGGTTGTCATGTTGAGCAACCTTATCCTTCACCTCCCTTATCTCTTTCCCGAAGGTAGCGTGAATGTCCTTCATGAGGAGCATCTGCTCTTCCCTATCGCGTTTGAGCTGCTCTTCCAACCGACGGGCCTGTTCCTCCTATCGGCGGGTCTGTTCCCCCTGCTGCTCTTTCAATTAACGGGCCTGTTCCTCCTGTCCGCCCCGCAGCTGCTCTTCCAGTCGGCGTGCCTGCTCCGCCTGCTGGCGACCGCATTTCTACTGCATTTATTCTACTCTCGTGCTTCTTCTGCCACACCCAACTTTCACTACCATACGTTAAATTAGGGACTAATACAGCACTGTGCATTGCCATACGTGCCTTTTTTGACACATTCTGACTTTTCACAATAGAGTGTAGAGCCCCATTTACTTTATTTCCTGCATTCACTCGTTGTTCAATATCCTTATCATATCTCCCATACCTGCTGAATACACATCCCAAATATACAAACTCGTCCACTTGCTCAATTAACTCTCCTTCTATTCTTATTTCACATACCGTTTTGCTTTCTTTTCTTTCAAAAACCATCACTTTCTATTTCAAAAACCATCACTTTCGTCTTATTTGCGTTTACTTTCATTCCCCTTTCTTTTAATGACCTGTTCATTAATGTAACCATCATTTTCAACTCGGCCGCCGACGACGCAAGTATGACTTGATCATCGGCGTACAAAAGGCATTTGATGGTTAACTCACCCATTCTTAACCCGCATTCTTTAACTTTCAAATTTTCCAAACAGCTGTCCATAAATAGGATGAACAGTCACGGGGAAGCTACACAGCCCAGTCTGACACCTTTATGGATGCCAAACCAGTCCGAGTAGACCCTGTTGGTTCTAACACAAGCACTCGAGTCCCTATACAGAGACTTTAATGCCTGTATCAAACCAGCGCTCAACCTAAATGCGTTCTGCGTTTGCCATAACACATCACTGTCCACTCTGTCATAAGCCTTTTACAAGTCCATGAAAGCACAAAAAAAACTTTTTGGTTTTTCGCCAAAAACTTCTCCGCGATCACGCGCATGGAAAAGACTTGATCTGTACACCCCATTCCCTTTCTAAATCCCGCTTGCACATCCCAAATTTTTTCATCAGTTTCTTTCATAACTCTTTCAATTAGTGCCTTAGCATACAGTTTTCCCACAAAGCTAAGAAGGCTGATACCACGGTAGTTTTTACAGTCCTGCTGTGACCCTTTTCCCTTATATATTGGGACCATCACGGCTTTGCATCAGTCTCCCGGTACCCGCTTTTGTTCCCAACATAAATTAAACAAGGTGTAGAGCAGGCCTGCCACCACGTCCTCTCCAGCCCTTAGCATTTCGAGTGAAACTCTATCATATCCGGCTGCCTTACCTACTTTCATGCTTTTCATTGCTTTCATTATTTCATCTATACTTATCTCCCTATCTCTTTTATCTTCTTTCGGAATTTCTATTTCATTTAGTTCACACTTCTCCTCACTCATAAATACGCTTTCAAAATATTCCTTCCATCTCTTTAGACTCAACACTTCATCATTCAGGATACAGCCATTCTCGTCTGTATCGCATTCAATCTAGGCTGTTTTGAAAGTCCCCTGGTATTTCTTACGAGTTTCTAGAACATTTTAATATTTGCCTGGAAGTTATTCGATATTCTTCTATCATTCTTATCCGTTCTTTCTTGCTTTTTCCTTTCAACTAATTCTTTTACTCTCTTATTTAAACGTTTAAACTCTGCCTTTTTTCTTTCATTCTCATCATTCTTACCTCCGGAATTACCAGCTTTGGTCGCTAGTAAATCTAGCCATGCTCTCTTCTTTGCTTCAACGTCCATACGTACCATCATCCCACCATAACGTATTGTCTTTCCTTTCATTCGTTCTCTTACTAACACCACATACTACGATAGCTGCATCCACTAAACCATTCTTAACATTATGCCACACATTCTCCAAGTCTACCTCATTCACACACAACTCATCCAAATTACTTATATTTTCTCTCAGTCTGTATTTGTACTTGTCTTTCACATCTTCATCTTGTAACCTCTCAATTCTTATACGCTGTAACCCAGTGTTAGACACAGATGTCCTATGCCGCCAACGTCTGAATAAACCCCTAATTCGGCATAAGACCAGGTAGTGGTCCGTCCCTATGTTGGACCCCCGGACCCTTGTATCCACCACTGCGCTCCTCATTCTTTCATCCACAGTTATGAAATCTCATCATGCTTCTATCATCACCTCTTTCCCAAGTATACATGTGAATCTTTTTATGACGAAAGAAAGTGTTCGTCACAAAAGATTGCTTTCCACACATACGGTGAGGAGGCTTTCACCATTCTCATTAATACTTTCATCACCAAACGTTCCCAGTATAATTTCATATCAAATCCTCCTCACCCCAACCCTTCCATTAAAATCTCCTAACATAACAATATTTTCATTTTCCTTACATTTAATTAACACCATCCTTACCATCTCCCAAAACTGCTCTCGGGTACAAGTGGGCTTAAACATGTCTGGGGCGTAGACCCCTAGAACAAACAACTTCTTTACGCCCACTTTTATTCGTATACATAGTATTCTTTCTGAAAGGATGATACCGACTCCCTGGCATGCTCGCTCGGTCTCGTTTACACCGGACCAGTAAGCGATATATATGCCATGTGTAGTGACATCCTTCCGCTTCGTCTCATTTACACATAACACATCTATTCCTCTATCATACATCATATCGCATACTTCATCCATCTTATCATTCATTGCTCCTCTCCTCCACATACATTCAGCGTACCTAGACGGGCCTCCGAAATCCTCTTTTCGCCCCTCCGGGAGACAGAACGTGACGGGTGGCGAACCTCGTCGCCGGTTTTCCTCCCGGAGATTCTTCGCACCCCTGCCCCATTAAAGAGGCGCCGGGAACTCGGGGCCAATTCTTTTCCTTTTTGCCTCATGGTGCGAAAACTAGGGTGTGGCATATTTTACGCCGCTACCACACGGCGAGTAGCCGAGTCTGTTCTTTCGGCTTTATCGCTCTTTTAGCACCACCAGGGGGAAACGTGTAGGGTGGGCCTAGGATTAGGTGGTCGAAGCCTACGGACGCGAGCTACTTATCCCCCCTGAATCAGTGTGATTAATTATTATTGTTTTAAAGTTTTAATTAGTGGTCGGTGATTAAAGTGTTAATTTTGGTAATTCAATCTGCAGTTTTATTGTCACGAACCCTAAGTTCGTAACAATATTATATATGTTATTGTAAATTTGTGATTGGTAAGTTTTTAATATGAATACTTTACAAATATATATTTAAATTATGTTAGGTTCCCCGGTTAAAGCTAACTTCGTGTCCTAGAGGAAAATAGCTACTTATGATTTGACAGCGCTTACCGCTTACGATCGCCATTTTGCTTACAAGCGCTTCCTAGCGCTTTTTTCTGCCAAACGCAGCCGATCACTACGTACTAAAGCATAGCCCGCCTGTCCTTGAAAATTGTAGAATTTATAGCGGTGCTGACGTCGGTGAGTAGTGACTGCGAAGTTAACATTAACATCTTGATGCTCTGTAATTTTTAATTTTTGAAAAAAAGAAACATAAAAAAATATAGAAATATTTTCTTGTGCGTGGATGTGCAAGTGGTTTGGCATCTGATTGAAAAATAGACTGAAAATGACTTTTATTGAACGAACTTAGCGATCACAGCGCCTCACTTATGATGTCCATATTTCTTGGACACTATTTTTACGGCGATCAATCTCCTGTTCTCTAACCTCCATGGTATAAACCTTAATAATTGAAAGTCTGTGATACATATCTAGTTTAGATATAAATATGTACTATGAAGTGTAGAAGTAAGGAGTACCAACTCCCATAGTAGAATAGTTGAAAAAGTGGCCATCTGTAAGCAGTAAATAACAGTTCAAAAAATCTCCACAACCGAGCTGGAGTAGCTTCTGGGATGAAATGAACTTAGCAGTTGTCGACGGCTTAAGTGTGCTGCTAAACTGCTCAGTAGCTCTAAAATCTAAAATAATTTTAGTTAGTAAATATAACCTCGATAAAGTCGTCTATCCTACTAATATTTTTTGGTGCGTTCTTTAAAATTTATCCCGTAGTTATAGTGGCGCCAACCTTATTTAACGGTTTCTGTGGACCCCTTTTAATAAATAGTCTGCACTCCTTAGTTCCACACTCCATAATATATATATATATAATTGCCGACATAAGTCGTGAGCACACTTTTTATTGGTTGATACGACGTTGACCACGCTGACGCTCAACGTGATTGGTCAGTTCATCAGTCGATTCTCTCGCCGTTCATCAGTCGAACTCTACCTGCAACAGGAAGCACGGGCAACTAACTTTGTCAATGCTTTTTGTAGCTGCCGGTCCCAAGCCCGGAAAAGAGGAGGAAACGTTTCCCCCGGAGAGAGTGGGTGTATCCGGTGGACTAACATACCCACCTGCGCTAAGACCTGTGCAGTTGAGCGCCGTATGCGGGGATGAAAAAGTCCTGGAGGGTTGATCCGATCGTCATTGGGGTATATAGTGTCGAGAGGCAACACGCCCTCTTTCGTCCGGATTTCAAGCTAAACGGTGGCCTTATCTGCTAGCCACAGATAAGGAAATGGCCAAGCGTCTCGTCAGAGGGTCGCAGGCGAGGGATGTGGGGGCTGCCTAGTCTCCCTGAAAAGGGCTAGGTGGTGGTAAAGGCCATGCTGACGGGCAAGTGAAAGTCAACTCGGGCCTTTTCAGCCCTACCTGCCAGCTGGATCGAGCTCCCGATGTCGCGCTGTGAGCCAACTCTGTGTCCCTATATACCCCCGGTAATCCTAACGCCTGAAATTCCTTAAATAAAGTAGGGCGTTCCCAAAAGTTCGGGCTTCATGGAGGGTGGGAAGCCGGGGGGATGTATTATTACACATGTCGAAAACTATGGACAACACAAGGCCCATTAGTAGAGAGGGAGAAGTGTCAAAGGTGTTTACCTTAGACACTGATAAACCAGAAGGAACCGCCGTTAAACCGGCTGTTCCACTGACTGTACCACCCAGCGTAGGTGGCCCCACCAAGGGAGCAATTTTCGCGCTGGATGTCTCTTAATCCAGTTCCAAATCCAAGGAGCTGGACGAGAAAAATGAGCAAGGGGCCGTGAGTAGCAAAACTCCTGCGGAGCCCCAAAGGACCGAAGACCTTTTCTCCGCTGCCTGGCAAGTGGTGAGACGTAAAGGGAAGCGCAAGGCACCCAAAATGGTGACTTGCCGACCCGACGCACCATCAGGTGGGTCTATCCCAGCAGGCAGTAGCGCAAAGGTCAAAAAGAAGAATAAGAAGCAGCGAGAAAAAGGCGCAGAGAAAGAGCCACGCTCGCTGCTTCCAATAGCAAGACTCAGAGAGGTGGGCAAGCTACTGCTACTGCGGTGCTTGGGGCTGGAACCAGTAGTCGTGCTAGAAACTGGGAAGGATGAAAATCCAGCCCGAGCAATAGGCACGGCCACCGGAACCAGCCCTAAGAAATCCGCCTGGAACCAGAGAGCAGCCAAGCGTTCTGGAAAGAAGGAAAGAGCAGCCAAAAGATTGCTGGAGGAGTCCACCTCGCTGAGAGGAGAGCAAAAAAAGTGCGACTTGAATATCAAACAAAGGCTGCAAGAACAAGCTACGCTTCTGCTGCTAAAGCAGATTTGGGTGTGGCCTTAACGTGTGCGCTTTCAGGTCACATCACAAAGGAGGTAGCTGATGACATCCCCGTGGCCATACAGAGGAAGATGATCAGCGAGGCCTGGAGTAACCAGGGCCCTGATGCGTCAGGCCCGGTTTTTAGAGGCAAACCCGTTTACACGGAGGGTGCCCTAAAGCTGTGGTGCGATGACCAGAAGGCTCTGGACTGGTTGAAGGGGAATATTAATACCCTCGAACTCAAATGCAACACCTCGCTGACTATTAAGAAACAGTCAGAGATACCACAAAGAATCAAATATGGTATCCTTATCCCTGATGCTCAAGGTGCCTGGAAGGACTCACGCGACATTGGTCGTGTGCTTGCGTATCAGAACTGCTGGGTAAACATCAAGGACTGGCTACTACTCAAAGCGGACAAACAGACGGACGGGTGGTTCCTCGTTGTTTCGGTGCCGGAGGATCATATCCCGACCCTGATGAAAGCCGGGCGCCGTCTCGCATTTGTATGTGGGGCGGTATCCGTTAAATTCCAGGGTCGTGGAGGAAAATTCGATGATTCCCCACCCAGCAAAGAGGCAGAAAAGAACCCGGAAGTCATGGATACCGTGGCCATGGTTGCCGATACTACGAAATCACTGGATGTCAAGTCCAGTGAAAAAACGGCCTGCGCAACCGAGCCGAATCCCCCAGTGGAAACTGAGCTCAGCGGCCACTCACTGAGCGAAGAAGAGGATTGCATTTTGCCGTCCAATTCCGACTCGGTGGCTGACGATGAGACCCGTGATCTGCTGGCAGGCTTATTTTTAGGCGGGGACGGGGATGACGCGATCGATGATGGCGTGCCCTTCGTCCAAAACTAGCCTAGTGCAGGCCAACCTCCACCACAGTGAGACAGCGTCGGCTCAATTACGCAAGTGGTTGGGGGAACAAAGGAAGGCCATAGCCCTAATCCAAGAGCCATGGGTTGAGGCCGGTAAAATTAAAGGCCTAAACAACCTAAGAGGTAAGTTATTCTACAACTCTGAGCACGACAAGCCTAGAGCATGTATTTATACTACTAAAGATATCTGTGCAAAACCACTAACAGATTTCTGTTCCAGAGACATGTATGCCGTAGCATTACAAAAATCACAGGAGGAAAGGTTAGTCGTCGCCTCGTCTACATGCCTGAGGAAGACACCCCTCCCCCTTACGACCTCGTCAGGCTAGTGAATTTCTGTGAGAGGGTCGGACTAGAGTTTGTGATCGGGACGGACTCCAACGCGCATCATCCCCTTTGGGGAATGGAAAAACCTAATGAACGAGGTAAGGTTTTTACTTAAATATTTATTTAGCACTAACATAACCGTATTAAACACTGGTTCTGAACCAACCTTCATAAATAAACGCTGTCCCACAATAATCGACCTTACACTTGCATCAGAAGAAGCAGCTAAGCTAATAACGGGAAGGCATGTGTTGAAAGAGGCCTCATGCTCAGACCACAGATGGATCTGCTACGTATTACAGGTCGATATCCCCGCTATACTCCATGGAGAAATCCCCGCAAGACGGATAAAACAAAATACCTCAAAAGGCTGACGTCTTCGCTCGCGGGTGTTGGGGGAACTAATACCATAGCAGATCAATCGCTCATCGAAAAAACATGCTGAGAAAAAACAACAGTGGTGGGGTAAAGAACTATACAGGAAATGTAAGAAGGTAAGAAAATCCCTAAATAGGGCAATGAATACCTCAAATGATGAAGACTGGCTTCTATATAAGAAAGCTAAGTCTGAATACAAAAAATGTATCAGATATCGACGCTCAACAGGGTGGCGCAAATTCTGTGGTAGCATAGAAACCTGTGAACAAGCAAATCGGATAAAGAAAATCCTAGCTAAACAGAACACGCCGGGATCTATCTCTTTAAAGAAACCCGACGGAAGCTACTCAACATCGCCGGATGAAACCCAACGCATCCTAATTGATACTCACTTCCCAGGTTGCTGTGTAGTTGAAAGGGTGAACCGGCATGAAGATGCACTGACACCAACAAAAGAAGACTGGGAATTAGCACAAAGAGTGGTGACGATGGACAAAGTCCATTGGGCCATTCATAGTTTCCAACCCTATAAGGCAGCAGGACCTGACGGTTTATTCCCGGCACTTCTTCAGAGGGGGGGTTAAGCCCTAACAGTCAGACTTGTTGCCATAATGAGAGTATGTCTGGCTCTTAAATATGTTCCTAGGGGATGGAGGGAAGTGAAAGTCACGTTCATACCCAAACCAGATAAGAACGACTTACAGACCCTAAATCCCACAGACCTATTAGCCTCACCTCCTTTCTCCTAAAGGCGATGGAGAGGATGTGTGAAAGGGAGTTGAGAGGGTCGGCGCTAATCAACTTACCACTACACGAAAGACAACACGCCTATAGCTTAGGTAAATCAACAGAATCGGCACTTCACCAGGTAATAACAAAGATTGAAGAGGCCATCCAAAACAAATCAATAGGTCTAGGCTCCTTCATAGACATAGAAGGTGCTTTAGACAGAACAAATTTCTCCAACATAAAAGGTGCCCTAAGTAGATATAATGTTGAACCGGCACTGATTGACTGGATAGTAAACATGCTCAGTACATGAACAATAAAGATTGCTGGTGAATCTCGGACAATTCAGATCATGAAAGGATGCCCACAGGGCTGGGTTCTTTCACCTCTCCTGTGGAATATGGTAAATTAAACGCTAACCATTTCTACACAGCCGGTTATGCAGATGATCTGACAATATTGGTCTCTGGTAAGACAGCAAGCATTGTGTGCGACCTGACCCAAGCGACTCTTCGTATTGTGGAGAGATGGTGCAGGGAATATGACCTAACCGTTAATCCAATTAAAACGGTTATAGTAATGTTCACACAAAAACGAATGCTGAATAACTATCATCTTCCAAGTCCTTTCAGCACAAAACTCCAACTTTCTTCCGAGGTAAAATACCTAGGTCTTACCTTGGACAGTAAACTTAACTGGAACAAACACATAGAAAACAAAATCAGCAAAGCTAATTTAACTTTCTGGCAGTGCAGAAACATGATTGCAAATGATGGGGTTTAATGCCAAAAATTATATTGTGGCTATACAAAACTGTAATTCAGCCCATGATCACATACGGCGCTCTGGTATGGTGGACCAAAACCAATGAAGCCAACACTATACAAAAGCTTCAGCGTTACCAGAGATTAGCTTGTATGGCTGCCACGGGCTGCATAAGGACTACACCAACAGCAGCTTTGGAGGCTATGCCGGAGCTAACACCGCTTCATCTACATATACAAAAAGAAGCAACTTTAGCTGCCATTAGACTCAAGACCCTAAATCTTTTAAGTAAGAGTAGAGTCCCTCATACAGATATAATCGATAAAATTTACTCAAAAATTCCTATCTTACAAGCCAAGTATGATAGGATCCCAAAACAATTTTTATTCGATAAGAAGTACAGGATACAATTGAAGGAAACTGACCATCTGGAAGGATTGGGTCCAATAGAGCTCAAAGTTTTCACGGATGGCTCTAAGAAAAATGAAGGTGTGGGGTCTGGGGCTTTCTCTGAAGACCTTAATATCCACATATGCACACCGCTGGGTACCCACAACACAGTCTTCCAGGCTGAATGCATGGGTGACATCAAAGCGGCCATAGCAATAGATGCTAGGAAGGTGAAAAACTTCTCTATCAGAATACTAACCGACAGTATGGCGGTACTACAAGCTCTGAGTTGCAATGTGACGAACTCGGGACTGATATACGAGTGCCACCAACGATTGAATGAGGTATGTAAGCACAACAATGTGACTCTGCAATGGATCAAGGGACACAGTGGATCTAGAGGCAACGATGCAGCAGATGAACTGGCCAGAAGGATCAGATCGGCCCTAGCAACTATAGGGCCGGAACCAATAATACCAATCCCCTTTGGCTACGTTCGTTCACTGGTACGTAGATACTTTAATAATTTACAAGCTCAGCTTTGGAAAAATTTAGTAGACAAGCTAGGGAGGCCCTACCTGAAATAACCAGACCTCTAACCAAGTTTCTAATGAGACTGAACAAGCCACAGATCAGGATAGTAACAAGTGCTATCATAGGACATGGCTCTTTTAACAAACATTTGTTCAACATAGGTGTTACTGACAGCCCCCTGTGCAGGGCATGCATGGGAGAGGAAGAAACGGCGGCTCACGTGTTGCTGACATGTCCAGAAGTCGCTTCATACAGGGCTAAACATCTCGGCACGCCGGGATCGCTCCCCGAAGTTACTTGCAACATCAAGGGACTGCTGAGCTTCTTCGGGGAGATATCATGGCTCGAATAAGCATATTATTCCTGCCCACACGCAAAATACGCGCTTAGACGTAGAGTTGCGGAAAACAGCCCGTCGTAAACTAAACTAAACTATCAGTCGATTCTCGTCGTCTATTGGTTTCGAACGTATCATTCGGCTTCCGTACACTTCAGAGCAATAATTTTAGAACCAGAATCAGAATAGTTTATTTGTCAAACATAGGTAGGTTTTAAGGTCTTGCGATGGTTACAATTATTAGTACGCTATGTTTTGTCTTAAAGACATACAAATATAAGTGTGTGTTCGTATGAGAATCATGCCATAAAAATAAAATAGAATAAAAATTAATGACATTGTAACACCAATTAAGATTCTATATTGATAAAATTTAATAGATGACTATAAATAGATGATGAAGTAAGTAAGTAAGTAAATTTACTTTAAATAACTTCATATTTTTTATTGTATCAGGTAGTTTCTTATTAAAAAGTAAATTCCAGAAATTATAGATTCTTGGGGCAATACCAAAAAAGCTTTTTTTCACATTTTATGTAACATAACCTATTAACGTATTGGGTGCGCATTGGATTCTTTCTAATTGTAGATAATTTTTGAAAAAGAAACGGATACTTTTTACAAAAATTGCTGATTCCAGAATATACAGTGATGGCAGTGTTAGGATTTTTAAAGATTTAAAATTAGGAAAAAAACTATCAGTTATTTTCAGACCACACATTGATCTTACACATCGTTTTTGCATCCTAAATACAAGCTCCATATCAGAAGACTGTCCCCAGAAAATAATACCATATCGCAAAACGGAAGCAACTAGTCCATGGTATGCTGTCAAAAGAGCCTGAATGTTAACCTTTTTTGAAACATTTTAAAATATTTAGTTACTGGTCGCAACCTTGACCTACCTCACATAAGCGTGCTTAAAACGATCAACTCGTGCCCGTCGTAGCTGTTGTGTGTACGCAAAAAGGCGATACTTCCCGATTGTTTGCGATTTTTGCCGAGCTAGTTATCTACGACTTTAGACAGTGCTACGAGCTTCCAAAGTACGACACAAATAGTCCCGCCCACTTTGCTACGATACTTCTACGAACCACCGCTACACTCTCACTGACTCGCCGTAGCGAGCTATCAATAGGTTGTTGTTTTTTTTGTATTTATGTACCATATAAAATATATTAATATGCCGAAAATCTGCTTGGGTTGCAAGCTTGATATAAAAAGCGATAATTTCTGCAAATGTGCTTACTGCAAACAAACATGTCATGAGCTTTGTGCTAATTTACCACCCAGGAAATCTTCTAGTGAGCCCTCTCCAGTTTGGGTTTGTCCAAGCTGCATCAGCAAGAGACCCAAGGGCGACAATACGGAAACACCAGTAAGGCATAATCTTAAGAGCACTCAATCATCACCTAATTGGATATCACAGCGATCACGAGGCAACAGGGTCGGTACTTCTCCAGTCACAAGTGAACAAGAAGCCCCTTCTCTCTACCCCACTGTCGATGAAATTAGGGACATCATACAGTCAGAACTAAAAAATATTTTAACGAAGGAGTTGACCGTCTTGATTGAGAAAACGATTGCGTCTGAACTTCGAGAAACTGTTTCTGATATTGCATGTTTAAAAAGTGATTTTCTTTCGCTTAAAACTTCTATGGATTTTATAAACTCACAATATGAGGAAATCAAGGTTGATTTGAATAAAAAGTCTGAATTATGTCATCGGTTACAGAAGGAATGTACAGACTTGACCATCGCTAATAGGGAATTATTTGATCGTGTGGCACAAATAGAACAGCACTCTCGTGCCTCGAACTTAGAATTGCAATGTGTGCCTGAACATAAATCAGAAAATCTGATCCTACTGACTAAGCAGCTTGCAAAAGTGGTCTCCTTCGACCTTAGAGAAGAAGATATTCATATGTGCACTAGAATTGCTAAGGCTAATCCTGCCACCACCAGACCTAGATCAATTATTGTCAAGTTACGCAGCCCTCTGATTCGTGATGGATTTTTAGCTTCCGTCATAAAATTCAACAAGAACCACCAATCGGACAAACTTAATTCTAGCCACTTGGGTATCGGAGGTGACAAGAAACCTGTATTCGTGACTGAGCATCTCTCTCCAAGTAACAAAGATCTGCATCGGGCTACCAGACTTAAGGCTAAAGAAAAGAACTACAAGTTCGTTTGGGTAAGAGGTGGCCGCATTTTTGTGAGAAAGTCGGAGTCAGCTCCTGTTGTTGTTATTAAGAATTTATCTTCGTTACAATACTTAACCGATTAGATTTCTTCTCATTTATTCATATCTTGTTTTTTATGTGTACCTGCACAAAATCTGCTGCCTTAAATTGTTATTACCAAAACTGTAGAGGCCTAAATACAAAAATTAATGAATTTTATAGTAACATGTGTATGAATGAGTACGATATTGTTGTAATAACGGAAACTTGGCTACAAAATAACGTTAACGATTTAGAGTTATTTAACGATAATTATGCTGTATATAGACGAGACAGAGACTTGACTAAATCATTTTCAAAGAAGACTGGAGGTGGTGTAATGATTGCCGTCAATAGAAATTTTGACTCACATAGGATTAATAGAAATGAAGGCACTGGACTAATAGAAGATCTTTGGATTGTAGTTAATCTCAGAAATGGTAAAAACCTTATAAAACTTTGCATATGCGCAGTCTATATACCACCTTCCATTAATTCAAGGAACTATGAACGGTTTGTGGATAATATTAATAATAATCTTTCCTATTTTGATCACTCATTGGTAATTGGTGATTTTAACCTTCCTAATTTGGAGTGGCTGAAAAATAATGACCTATTCACTATTTTAAACGACTCTCAATGCCTATACTTTTATATGATCTCCGAGTTTATGGCACTAAATAATCTTAAGCAGTTCAATTACACTAAAAACAAAAATTTGAAAATGCTTGATTTAATATTCTCATCAGAAAGTAACGTACGTGTTGATCAAGCCGACGAAGCATTAACCGCTATTGATCCTTTTCATCCACCTCTTGTATTTGAAATTATTTTCCACTCCATCAATCATTTACAACCATCCCTACAACCTAGACCTAATTTCCACAAAGCTAACTATGAGTCTATCAAAAATGAATTGGATAGTGTTGATTGGCTCAATATATTTGCATTATGTAGGAATGTTGATGAAATGGTTACTCGTTTTTATGATGTATTGCGTGCTACTATAAGTAAACATGTTCCACTCACCACACCTAAAAGCATTAAATATCCAATTTGGTTTTCTAAAGGTCTTATAAGGAGTATTAAAGAAAAAAATAAAATTAGACAACGCGTTAAGAAATATAATAATCCGATGGATAAATTTGCCCTAGACTTGCTAAAACAAAGAACAAAAAATGTAATGAAACAGTGCTATAATAGTTATTACAAACGCCTTGAACATAGTATAACCTCAAATCCTAAGTATTTTTGGACATTTATAAAGAATAAGCGTAAAAATAGTAGCAATATACCATCCCGTATGCAATTAGACCATGAAACTGGAGCGGATGAAACAAGCATAAGTGAACTCTTTGCGAAAAATTTTTCATCTATTTATAGTAAAAGTCAAAATCCACAAGTTTGTTACCATAAACACGATGGTGTCCATTCATTTTCATCCTCGCTTAGCTCTATTATGCTGTCGGATATTTTAATTTTCACTAGGCTAAAGAGACTTGACTTAAATAAAGGTCCTGGCCCAGATGGATTACCGCCGTTGTTTATATATCAATGTGCTAAGCAACTATCATTACCACTTACTTGTATCTTCAACGAATCTCTTAAAACTGGAATATTTCCTACCTACTGGAAAATGGCTAAAATTGTTCCCATTTACAAAGATGGTACTAAGAATAACATTAGAAATTACAGACCAATATCCATTTTATCTATTTTTCCTAAAGTTTTAGAAGTTTTAATCTAACCTTATGTTTACAATTTACTAAAATTTCAAATTACTGATCGTCAACATGGTTTCCTTAGAAATAGGTCCACCGCTACTAATTTAATTGCCTTCACCAATTATGTTATCCAGTATGTCGATCAGGGTTCTCAAGTCGATGCTATCTACACTGATTTTAGCAAGGCATTTGATAAAGTTGACCATGAGATACTTTTGATGAAATTAAGTAGTAGTGGTATTGGTGGCCCTATTTTGGATTGGTTTAGATCTTACTTAACTCGTCGCGAGTATTATGTAGTTGTTAATGGAAGCCAGTCTGAACCGTTTAAGGTAACCTCGGGTGTTCCTCAAGGGTCACATTTAGGGCCCCTTTTGTTTTTAATTTTGATCAACTCAGTGACAGAATGTTTTTTGAACACGGAAGTTTACCTGTTTGCTGACGATTTGAAATTCGTTAGACCTGTTAGATCACCAACAGACTCCCAGCTTTGAATAAGCTGGGAGTCTGTTGATGAATGCCGATTTGGATAGATTGATCGAGTGGTGTACTCAAAACAATATGATTCTGAATGCTAAAAAGTGTTATCATATGTCATTCACACGCAAACATACTCCTATCCAAACTACATACAAAATTGGCAATACAGTACTCAATCAAGTAGAGTGTATACGAGACCTGGGCGTTTTGTTGGATAGTAAACTGTCTTTTGTACCACATATAAACAGTATAATAACGAAGGCATCCAAAATGTGCGCATTTTTAGGTAGAAACACCAAACAGTTCAGACATACTCAAACATTGCTACTACTCTTTCACAGCTTAGTTCGGAGCAACCTTAAATATTGTTCTCAAGTTTGGTCTCCTTTCTATGAGGTTCATAATAGTGGAATTGAACGAGTACAGCGGAGGTTCCTTAGTATGCTAGCATTGAAATTTAACCGACACTGCACTTTAACTTCATATGATGAACGGCTAAAGCATTTCCGTATATCTTCTTTATATAACAGGCGCAAACTTTTGGATTTGAGCTTCCTCCACAAACTATGTAATAATGGCATTGACTGTCCTCAATTACTTGAAATGGTTAACATTAATGCTCCAAGCAGATTACCACGATTTAATGTCTACAAGCTGTTTATGGTCCCACTTCACAGGACTAACCTCGGTCTTAATTCAGCATTATGCAGAATGTTTAGACTGTATATGAATATGAATGATATATCTAGGCCATCTGATTTAGATATTTTCAATGACAATTTAAATAATTTCAGAAGAAAAATGTTACTTTATTTAGAATCTAAGTTTTCGATGATAAATGTAAAACCCTTTTAATTTCTCACAAATACGCAATTTTGCTACTGTACTATTAAATTTTACGATAATTAACTTTTCGTAACATTACTCTGTGTTAGCTGTGGTTACCCATAACTGGGTGAGCACATTGCATGTTTCTCACAAAGCTTGGTTCTTGTTTTAGTATTTGTGTATCATCTGTCGGTGACCCTTATAAATAAAGAAATAAAGTTGAAAAAGTGCATATGCAGATTTGCTGAGGCGTTTGCGTAGATCCTCAACATGAGGCTTCCAAGCGAGTTGGTTATCAATAATTATACCCAAGAATTTAGCCATAACTGCTTCCTCAACATTAAAGCCTTGGTAGGAAATGTTAATATTTGGGTTTTGACGGCGTTGGTGGAAGTGCATAATTTTTGTTTTGTTAATTTTGTAACTACATTATTTTTTGGTATTGATATCACTTTCATAATTAACTTGGTTTGTACACTTTATTATAGCGGTACTGTCATCCGCAAAGAGAACCATTTTATGTGACGTTATTTTTAGACCATTTATATATATATATATACATATATATATATATATATATATATATATATATATATATATATATATATATATATATATATATATATATATATATATATATATATATATATATATATATATATATTAAAAAGAACAGCGGCCCCAGTACACTACCTTGTGGAACCCCGTATTTAATATGTCTTGGTTTCGATAAATATTTAGTTTCTAATTTATTCTTTGGACATATTCTAGAAATTTCTGTGCATTGGGTTCTATTGCTTAGGTACGATTCTAAGAGCTGGAGAATATTCCCTCTTATACCATAACCATGTAATTTATTTAACAAGATCTTATGGTCCACATAATCAAAAGCCTTGGTCATGTTAGTATAAATGGCACAAACTAGATTTTTCTTATCTACAGATGACATAATATTGGCTAGTAAGTCATACAGTGCCACATTAATATTAGTATTTTTTCGAAACCCCTTTTGCTCTTTACTAAATAATTCATACTTTTCGAAACAGGTGTATAAAGAGTTGTAGATTACTTTCTCGGTAACTTTTGAGAATATAGGAATTTTTGCGATAGGTCTGTAATTTTTAAATCTGTTCTGTCATCTTTTTTATGTAGAGGTTTAATAATAACTTTTTTCAGTTTTTTTGGAAATATGCCGTCAGTAATACTTAAGTTAATTATATGTGCAAGTGTTTGGGCTATTATTTCCTTGGCGTATTTAATCACTTTTGTAGACACGCCATCATATCCAACAATATTCGTATTTTTTAAACCACAAATTATTTCTTTTATGTCATTATTTCATACAGGTTGCATAAATAAAGAATTCAATGTTAGATTTTTAAAATTAATGCTATTTAATATGATGTCAGCTTTTACATTATTTTCAATTTCATCAATAAAATAATTATTAAATGCATTTGCAATGGCCATGGGATGTGTAAAAAACAACATCTCGTCGTCATAAGACCATCGCGGTCTTTTTCGACATAGCTAAAGCTTTCGATAGAGTCTGGCATACAGGCCTTATCTACAAACTATACAAGATAGGTCTCCCCGATCGCCTAGTACGTCTCGTGGCCTCTTACCTAGAGTATCGTACCTTTCGTTTTAGACACGAAGGCACGCTATCCTCACAGCGAACTATCAAGGCTGGTGTCCCTCAGGGCTCAGTACTTGCTCCTCTGCTGTACATCCTGTTCACCAACGACATTCCCATCCCGTCGAAAGGTGATCAGCTCTCCCTCTTCGCAGACGACACTGCTATCTACTGCAAAGGCGTCTCACTGCCCCTCATACGGAACAAGATCCAAAAGTCAGTCGATGACCTAGGAGCTTGGTTCAAAAAATGGCGCATCGATGTGAACCCGGAGAAGAGCTCCGCCGTTCACTTCGACTATAAACGACGCCGTCTTAGAAACACCCCTCCAATACGTATGCTAGGGACCCCTGTCCCCTGGCATACGACCGCCAAATATTTAGGTGTCACTCTAGACACAGGGCTCACTTTTAGGCCCCACGTCAAACGAGTCACCCGTCACGCACGGTTTTATCTGAGTAGGCTCAACAGTATGTTGGGCAGACACAGTAAAATGTCCCTTCGAAACAAGCGTACCCTTTATAAGGTCTGTATACGACCAGTCATGTCCTACGCGGGCCCCTTCTTTGCCCACGCAAACCCCAAAATTATTAATGAACTCCAAATAGTTCAAAACCTTTTCTGTCGTCGAGCTGCGAACGCACCTTGGTACGTCCGTAATGCCGACCTTCATCGGGACCTAGAGCTCCCAACAATTCAACAATTTCTCAAAAAACTCTCTGAGAACTTCTTCAAAGCCTCAGAGTCGCATCCAAACCATTTAATTCGTGAGGCAGCTACTTATGCAGCCCCACCCCCCTCTCGCTATCGAGTCCGCAGGCCGAGAAACTCTCTCTCGGACCCGCCTAATAAACTGACAAACGACCTGAACTGCCTCCTGGCGGCTCAGGCCAATTCTAATTAAATTAATTATTATTATATTAACTACGTGTGTGTAAGTGTTGACGAGTACGTTTACCTGGGACAAATAGTCCGACTAGGTAAGTCCAACTTCGACCGAGAGGTCAATCGACGGATTCAACTCGGCTGGGCAGCGTTCGGGAAATTACGACATATCTTTTCGTCAGGTATACCTCAATCTCTAAAAACTAGATTGTACAACCAGTGCGTGTTGCCAGCGATGACTTACGGATCTGAGACGTGGTCCTTCACTGCTGGCCGTATGAGGACGCTTAAGGTCGCTCAGCGAGCTATGGAGAGGGCTATGCTCGGAGTTTCTCTGCGTGATAGACTCAGAAATGAGGATATCCGCAGTAAAACCAGAGTGACCGACATAGCCCAACGGATTAGTAAGCTGAAGTGGCAACGGGCCGGCCATATAGCTCGAAGAACCGATACCCGATGGGGAAGAAAGGTTCTCGAGTGGCAGCCTCGTACCGGTAGGCGTAGTGTAGGGCGACCCCCCACTAGATGGAGTGACGACCTGGTAAGACATGCAGGAAGTCGATGGATGCAGGTGGCTCAGGACCGTGCTTTGTGGCATTACTTGGGGGAGGCCTATGTTCAGCAGTGGACTTGTGAAGGGCTGTAATGATGATGATGATGATATTAACTAATATTATTTTGCCTTCGTAGGCACTCCCTCAGCGGCTCCTAGCCGCCTGCGCCCTCTTTTCTCAAAAGAGGGTCGCTCATGATTAGGCACAATACAGCTTAATCAGCCAGTTGCCTGTCCCCAAAGGCGGTTTTTAGAGGGTATCACTTAGGGTCCCCGGTAGGACAGTGAGTCCCTCATAACCACGATAGACCGGCAGTGGTATGCGTAATGCATTTTCCGCCTCCCTACGTATAGGGTAGCCCTTTAATTGCTTCGAGCGAAAAAAAAAAGAAAAGTGCGCGCGCGTAGTCGATGAGCGGCGGCGGCGTGGAACACAGCTCCGGAACAGCAAGAAGAAGCGAGCTGCGGCGTTGAAGAAACGGCTCACCATTGGTCGACGGATACGTGACGATAGCGGCGTGTGAAGTCGATGTGGCGCTGAATGATATTTGCGGCTGCTTCTTGTTTCTTTATAAGAACGTCAAATTATCTATATGCAGTCCGCAGTATCTCAGTAGCCAGGGATAGTTAGGAAATAAATGTTTTTTATCTTCGCCTTCCGCGTTATGGTAGCAGCAGAGTATATATTATTTATTCCCGTTTAGGGTTGATTAATCTGGCTGCTACATCACTCTCCCCCTAGCGAAAGCGTACCGGAGGCTTGACGACTCGCCCGTATTTAGTAGTTTTTAAAATAGGTTTCAACTGGGTTGATGTAGATGATGGAGTTTCAAGCTTCCTCGCTGGTGGTTTTGATGATGATGATGAATCCTCTGTAGTATCCTCGTTAATAATATAGGCAGGCTTTAGTCGGTCGATCGAAATAATCGTAGATTTCCTTCCGGGTATTTGTAGTTTAAAAGTCTTGCTATTTCTCTCTAATACTTTATACGGTCCATCGTAGGTAGGTTGAAATTGTTTTTTCATTGCGTCGTTTCTTACAAAAACTTGCTTGCATGTTTTCAAATCTTGGTGAATGAATACTGATTTATTATTTCTGTGTGATTGCATTTCGGTGCATTTCGACGATAAGGCTTTATTGATTGATTCTCGAAGTTGAGTTACGAAATCGTAATCCATTTCTTGTTTGTTTGACGCTGCTGGACTGAAGAAGTCACACGGCAGTCTTATGCTGCAGCCGTAGGTTAGCTGAGCGGCACTAAGACTAGTGTCTGCACGCGGTGTTGCTCGTAGTCCGAGTAGCACTGTAGGTAGCTCATCAATCAACTTTGTATGTTGAGATAAACGAGTTTTGAGTGCGGTTTTTAATGTACGATGCCATCGTTCGATTATTCCGTTTGACTGAGGATGGTATGCTGTTGTACGTGTCTTCTGTATTCCCATAGTTTGAAGAAGTTTGAGGAATAGGTTGCTTTCGAAATTTCTTCCTTGATCCGTTGTGATGGTTTTAGGTGATCCGAAACGAGTAATCCAATTTTCATAAATTATCTTCGCGACGGATTCAGCTGAAGTATCATCGGTAGGTATTGCTTCTGGCCATCTTGTTGTTCTGTCGATCATTGTTATGAGGTAACGATGTCCTTGCGGTGAAGTAGGTAATGGTCCAACGATGTCAACGTGCAGGTGTTCGAATCTCTCCGTGGGTGGAAATGTAGCTAGGCTACTTGATGTATGCCTTTGTACTTTGCATTTCTGGCATTGAATGCATTGCTTCGCCCAGTTGCCAACATCCACTTGCATTGAAGGCCTAAAGAATTTTTCAGTGATGAGTTTTCTTGTTGTTCTAACACCTGGATGACTGATGTTGTGCAGTGCATTGAAGACTTCGCGACGACATTCTTCTGGTAGGTATGGTCGCATGGTTGTCGTTGAGGCTTCACAGTATATAGGTAGATGCGTCATTGGCATTGTAACTTGCTTGATGGACAAGTTACCTTGCTTCGATAGATGTTTTATGTTGTCACTATCTCTGTCTTGTGCTGCGGCGATCTTATGATAGTCGATTGATGTAGGGCACGTTACACTGTCGATTGGTACGCGACTGAGTGCGTCGGCGACTATGTTGTTCTTTCCACTGATGTTACGTATGTCGGTCGTGAATTCACTTATGAAAATAAGTTGTCTTGCTCTTCGTGGTGTTTCCGATAGTGATGGTTTCTTTGAAAGTACATATGTTAATGGCTTGTGGTCGGTAAAAACGATCAGGTTTCGACCCTCGAACGTTTTTCTGAAGTGCTTGATAGCCATGTAAATAGCGAGTAGCTCTCGGTCGAATGTACTGTAGTTACGTTGAGTATCGGAGAACTTCTTCGAAAAATAGCCAAGTGGTTGCCATTTCCCATTGCTGTATTGTTGGAGAACGGCTCCTGCTGAGAGATCGGATGCGTCGCTGAAGATAGCAAGGGTTGCTTCATGTGATGGGTGAGCGAGTAAAGCTGCATTTTGGATCGCAACTTTACAAGCTTCAAATGCCTTCGTGGCTTCATCGTTCCATTCAATTGACGTTTTATCTTTTTTTTCGTGTTGTGAAGGTAGGCGTGAAGTGGTGCTTGGATTTCAGTGGCTTTAGGTATGTGTTCTCTGTAAAAAATTATCATCCCAAGAAAACGCCTTAGCTCTTCGATAGTTTTAGGTTTTGCATAATCGATGATTGCTCTGACTTTTTCGGCAGGCGGTTTGATTCCTTCCTTGCTGACGGTAAAACCAAGAAATTGAATTTCTTGCTGTCCAAATACGCATTTCGAAGGGTTTATTGTGATTCCGTTGTCTTCTAATCGCTGTAGCACGGTGCCTAGATGGGTTTCGTGCGTTTCTTTATCAGGGCTTGCAACAAGGAGATCATCAATAAATGCGAAAACGAAATCCAGTCCATGAAGTACTTCGTGAATGAATCTTTGGAAAGTTTGACCTCCGTTCTTTAATCCTGGGATCATTCTTGGGAATTCGAATAATCCCATTGGGGTAATTATTGCTGTCTTCTCTATGTCTTCATCGCGTACTCTTATTGGTTGGTAAGCTCGGTTGAGATCGATGGTGGAGAATATAGTCTTGTCTGATAGTTGATGAGTGAAATCCCTGACTCGCGGTATTGGGTAGCGGTCAGGAGTGGTAATAGAATTCAGTCTTCTGTAATCTCCACAAACTCGTAATTCTCCGTTCTTCTTCGGTACAATGTGAAGTGGTGATGACCAAGGGCTTTTGCTTGGACGGCATATTCCTTGCTCAATCATGTTTTCGAATTCCCTTCGAACTTGCTCGTACAGGTGTGGTGCGATTGGGCGTGCACGGCAATGAAGTGGTGGTCCATTGGTGTCGATGAAATGCTCAACGTCGTTCTTCGGTGTTAATTTCATTGAAGTTATTCTTGTGATACCAGGGTATTCTTCGAGGATCTTGTGATACGGTTGTTGAATATCTATGCTTCTTATTGTAGGCAGATTGGTTGCTTGGACAAAAGACTGAGATGCAAGATTGGTTTTCCCGTCGATAATTCTTCTATTTTTGATGTCGACGATCAACTGGTGATGTTGAAGAAAATCAGCACCGATGATTGGTTTGCTGACTTTAGCGACGATAAATCTCCATTTGAATGGTCGGCGTAGATTTAAATCAAGTTCCATTGTTTTTTCTCCATATGTAGGAATCACCGTATTGTTTGCTGCATAGAGTTGAAAATCCAGTGGCTTCAACTTCTGTCCCTGCTTCGGCGATAACACTGAGATATTTGCTCCGGTGTCGATAAGGAAAGTAAGCTTGCTTTTTTTATCGGTGACGAAAAGACGGTAGGACTTTGCTGTAACGCTGGATCCCATCGCATTGAGCGTATTAGTTAGTTCGAGCGCCTTCGTATTTTCACTTTTGAATGTACATGGTTCTGTGCATTTTCTTGCCTCGAACCCGAAACGTCGATGATAGTAGCAGTAAGGGGATCTTGATGTTGAGCTTATTCGACTTCTACTTGCAGAGCGGTTGCGACGAAAAAGTGGTCTTCGTTGTTGCTGATTGCGCTGGTTGTACTTTTGCTGGTAACTGGTGTGATGCTGGGAAGCTTTGAGTGCAGCGACTTCGTGTGATAACTTCCAAATTTCTTCGACTATTGATGTATATGCGTTCGCCTCTTGCTCCATAATAACGGCTTGATTACACTGATGTTATAAATACTGAAGTCTTCCTTCTCGGTGTTCGCCACGGGTTTCCTTCGCGGTGTTCGTACGGGTCACCACTGTAATAGTGGTACGTCGCAGGGTGTTCCTTCTTGGTGCTCGTACGGGGTCACCACTGTAATATCAGAAGGTTGCGTGTTCAAATCACGTCGGGGTCACCACTGTAATAGTGGAGATGAACGGTCCACTATTAACAGACTCCTAGTGGTTTTTAAGGTGGAGAAATGAAACTACTGTTTAAAAGCCGAGTGGAGTATGAATATGGACTGGAATGTGGAATGGAATATATTTGCATCAACCTTGCCTATATTTATATGGCCGGCTCACAATTGGTTTACCAATGGTAACAATTATTTATTTTTCCTAGCCAATTATAATACTTATATTATGACCAATGAAAATTAGCCAAAATATACAACTATTATGTACGTTTCGTTTCCCGGCGTGAGACTTGTGTGTTGTTCACGAAGCTACGTCGCTGGACCGGGCTATAAAAGACATGCAGATCGGTGCGCGCGCGTAGTCGGTGAGCGGCGGCAGCGTGGAATACAGCTCCGGAACAGCAAGAAGAAGCGAGCTGCGGCGTTGAAGAAACGGCTCACCATTGGTCGACGGATACGTGACGATAGCGGCGTGTGAAGTCGATGTGGCGCTGAATGATATTTGCGGCTGCTTCTTGTTTCTTTATAAGAACGTCAAATTATCTATATGCAGTCCGCAGTATCTCAGTAGCCAGGGATAGTTAGGAAATAAATGTTTTTTATCTTCGCCTTCCGCGTTATGGTAGCAGCAGAGTATATATTATTTATTCCCGTTTAGGGTTGATTAGTCTGGCTGCTACAAGCTTATTAAAGTACATTGCTGAACATATAGACCTCCCCATAGATTGCTCCATATGCCAAGCTTGGCAAGCGGGTTGACAACCACAGTTTTTTGAAGTGAAACTTTTTACGGGAGGGCTTTGATTGAAACGCTGATCCGCAACCTTTTTGTATCAGGAAAAGTGGTGGGTGTAAACACTACGTACGTTTCGGGCATGCGGTCGATATAAATGCACATCAATATAGTAGTACAATTACAAGATCACAACGGTCTTTTGTTCAAAGATTAATATTATATTAATTTTATTTAAGACAGTTACCAAGGTACACGTATTTTAACGTAAGATTGAGCAGAGCGCACTTCAGTAATACTATCTACCATCTACTATGTTGTATAGGTAAAGTCATTTTATCGAACAAACATTGATTGATTTACAAGTTGGTACGTAGAGTTGATGCTAGATGACATAAACCTAAAAAAACTCTTCTTAATTTTTAAAAACGTAAACTCGACACTAGGATTTTCTCCTGTATAATGTATGCAGTTTAAATACATAAATTGTACAAGGACAAACATCCAGACCCGAAACAATTATTTGTAAGTCATACAAATACCTGTATCTTGCGGGATTTGAAGACGCAGCATTTAGCATTGTAATTCAAAGCTGCTGTGCCACGGAGTCGTCAAATTTTATTGTTTAGTTTATTTAAAATAATAATTTGTAAATTTATATGTAAAACATTTTTTGTTGACATAACATTAAACTGTGGTTTATAAAAATGAAATTATATAAATAATAGACAATTACCTAATTAACAAACTAAACTGATAATATTTCTTATTAAGATCGAAGAAGATGATGCACGGTGACACATATGTATAAATAATTTTATGTAAATAAATTAATGATATACTTAATCTACGTTATTCAAAAGTCGTTGATGAATGATTTAAATGTTTCCCCGTGGTGGATTTGGCGTTTGGCCTTCAACCACCAAACTGCTGGTTCAAATGTATTAAATAATGTTATGCGGTGCGGCTATTAATTTAAATAGAATAGTGGACTGTATATGAGCGCGGTGCGAGCGGTGAATGGAATTTAATTTATTCGTGATACTGCAAATCCCCTAAATTCGGGATATAGGAAGGACGTGAAGGAATGCATGTGCACCCACCTGGACTTCCGCTGATCTGCCTCGTGTCTCGATGGCTGCCGGCTGTCTTCACACTTATCAACTTCACAGATAATCACGAAATATAGCGTTATTGCAAATGTCTATACTTTTTACTATATGCTTGTATAATTCAATATCCAAATTACACAAGGGCGGGAGCGATGATGCGAGATATAAGCGGTGCGGTTGATTGCGTGTCTTCTCAACTTGTGTGAGCCCGTTAACACACGAATGCACATGCTGGGCATAAAGCGGTAGATAGAAAACCGGAAATGGGCTTTGCAGTAATCTTATTGGATAATAATTAACGAATCACTTATAAGCGTTAGGCGATAGTGCAAAGTGGCGCGAACACCCCCCCCCCGGCCTTGAGGTATCCTCAACTAGCAAGTAAAGTATAAAAATATAGATATATATAGATAAATACTTATATAGTAGCGAAATGAAGCGACGTTATGACCTAAGAATTAAACTAAATATATAAACGATAATGTAAAATTAACTATATTAATCACCGTGTTGGTAAAGGACACAGTTTGATAAGAGGGCGTTTTAAAGTGGAATTCTTAAGTTTAACTTGCGCAACGTACCACACCATCCTTACCGGGAAACAATTCGGTGACAACGCCTAGAGGCCACTGAAGCGGTGGAGTATTATCCACGTCTATTAGAACAATCGTCTCTACAGAAATGGCAGTAGAGTTCTTATTCCACTTCACTCTACTCTGTAATGTATGTAAGTATTCGAATCTGAAGCGTTTCAAAAAGGACTGAACTAAAGAATCTATTAAAGAAAAGCGTGATAACAGATTGCTGCAGCTGGTAAGCATTCAAGTGGTTTTAAATTTAGAAAATGTGCGGGTGTAAGTGCGGTAGGTTCCGATGGATCACTGCTTAATACATAAAGCGGGTGAGAATTTAAGATACACTCGATCTGACAAAGAGTAGTAAGCATTTCTTCATACGTGAGGATTTGCTTACCTACAACGCGAAACAAATGGGTTTTTACAACCTTAATATTGGACTCCCACAAACCCCCGAAATGTGGAGCGCTTGGAGGGTTGAGTTTCCAAACAATGCGATTATCAGTGAGCACCTGACTGAATGCATTATAATATTCTTCTGATTTTAAAAATCCATGTAATTCATGTAAATATGAACGCGAGGCGACAAAATTAGTACCGTTATCGCTGTATATAAATCGACACGGACCTCTACGAGAGATAAATCTCTTAAAAGCGTCTAAAAAACCCGCCGAACTTAAATCAGACGCTAATTCTAAATGCACTGCCTAAGTAACGAGGCATATAAATAAACATAAATAAGCCTTCTGGCTTCGTATACCACGTTTACGCGTCAATGTGATATAAAGTGGGCCCGAAAAATCCACATCTGTGTGTGTAAACGCATTACACTGCTCTAGGCGGCAAGCAGGTAAGGCAGACATCATGGGGTAAATAGGTTTGGGTTTATGTCGAAAACAAATGTTACACCTATGAATGCGGTATCTCACTACACGGCGAGCTGATAGTATCCAATATTTCTCCCGTAATGCAGCAAGTAAATACTGAGGGCCAGCGTGGAAATGTTTATAGTGATAATAATCAATTATAAGATCAACAATGTGCCCCTTTTTGGGTAGCAATATTGGATGCTATTGGGAATCCGATAAAGACGAATAATCTAACCGACCACCTACTCGAAGTACATCGTCCGTGATAAATGGCTATAACCTTCGTAATGTTGATGAACATAGTTGTCCTTTTTTAATATTTTTTATATCTTCGGCGAAAGCGATGCCTTGCACAATTTTAATAACTGTGATTTCAGAAATCTCTATGTCGGATGCGGTTATAATTTTATTTATGCGCGGTAATTTGTTTAAAAACCTTAAAACGTAAACAACGGATCGTAAATACTTATTTCAATTAGAAAATTTTAAGCTTAACGAGATAAATGGGTATTCTTCCATGTCACTGACTCCAAGCGACACAGTCTTTTCTTCTGGTAAACTGATATGAGTTGATGCGAACCTTTGTACAGGCCATTCTTTACACGGCAAGGAAACCCACGAAGGCCCATGTAACCAAAGGTCACAATTTAAAATTTGTGAGAGTAACAGTCCACGCGAAATATCATCTGCAGGATTTTCCGAGCCGGCGATGTGGTAAAAGTTATCCGGTAATAAATAGGACTGTATTTGCGAAATACGGTTAGCAACAAAGGTGTTGAACTTATGCGGTGAAGAACACGCCCAACAGAGCGCGATTTCCGAATCTGAAAACGCATAAATGTTGTCGGTCGGATGCCTCAATGACAACGAATCGTAAACGGTGCGTACTAACTTAGCGAGCAAAACCAAGGCACACAACTCAAGCCTGGCTAAAGTTATAACCTTTAATGGGGACACCCGAGATTTAGAACATAGGAGCGTTATAATTGGAGGATTATTTCCGTTAACAACATGCGAATAGAGGACACACCCGTAAGCTTTTTCACTAGCGTCGGCGAAGGCTAGTAGCGACACATGGGATTTTTCATTTACGCCGATATGACGTGGAATCTGTAAATGTGAGATTAAAGGTAACTCTGATATATATCGCTGCCATGTATTGACAATATTAGTGGGTGGAGTCTCATCCCAGTTAAGTTTAAGAACCCACAAGGCTTTAATTAATAATTTGGCGTAATGTATTACTGGACCGACAAGTCCTAAAACATCGTACAAGCGAGCGGTTGCGGAGAGGATAGCGCGTTTGGTACAAGTGACCGGTGGCGGCGAAACAAGAAAGGAAAACTTATCGGTAGTGGGATACCAACGAAGGCCTAAAATTTTTAAAATGTCATTATCATCAAATGATACCGAGTCTTGTTGACGATGTGCCGCTGGTATATGTTGTAAAAGCTCCTTGCAGTTACTTGTCCACTTAACCAAATCGAATCCACCTCGCGAAACATTTGGATAAGTTGAGTGGCGGTGTTGACTGCGTTGTTGACGCAAGGCGCGGAGGAAACGAGGTCATCCATATAAATATCCCTTTCCACTACAGAAGCAGCAAGGGGATAGGACTCCCTTTCGTCAGCGGCTAACTGGCGTAAAGTGCGAAGTGCGAGGAAAGGGGAAGAGCGTAATCCGAATGTGACGCGATTAAATTCATATGTTCGTATAGTTTCTTCTGTAGAAAACCGATATAAAATGCGTTAAAAAGCGCGATGGAATTTTTGGACTTCTATACACAAGTGCATTTGCCTAACATCTGCAAAGAAAGCGATGCGATAAACTCTAACGTTTAATAAAATATGAAAAATGTCTGTTTATAAATTTTGCCCGGTGTGCAAAATATCATTCAAAGAAATATCGTTATCGACTTAGCACTAGCGTCTAAAACGATGCGCAACTTCGTTGTACTTTTATCATTCCGTACGACAGGGTGATGCGGCAAATAAAAAGAAGGCTGTATACAATCATTATCAGAAACAGCGGATAAAATATCCTTATTAATGTATTCCCGTATAACAACATTGTATTGATCGCGAAGATCGGGATATTTGTTAAAGCGTTTTTCCAAAAGTAAGAGGCGTTTTTTTTGCATTCATTAAAGAGTCACCCAATATGTCGGGCCTTTTCTTAAATGGCAGGGCGACCACATACCGTCCGTCGTTTTGGGGGTAAGTAGTAGAAGTATAAATGTCTTCACATTCATGCTCATCACGGCTCAAATATATTTTTTGCGGAAGTTCTTCAATTTTCCAAAATTAATCCATTATATCATTAAGACAATTTTGATTTAAATTTGTATCGTAAGAACAGGAAACAAATGAACGCGGGGAATGTTGTGATATAGCGACTTCAGCATCACCCATAATAATATATCCGAGTGATGTTTCTATGGCACTAGGCCATTGCGAATGAATTAAGTTTTCAGGCGACAAAAGTTTTATGTAGGTATTAACCCCCAATAAAATATCTATAGACCCAGGTTGATAAAACTAATCATCTGCTAAGCGTATTTTATCTAAATAGCGAATTTTTGAAACATCTACTATCGAGTCTGGCAACTGACCCGTGATGATCGGAACAACTAATGGTTCAATATGATAAAATTTGTTATCATTAAAACGAGACGTGAACTGCAGTGAAGTGACTCCTAAAATCTTTTGAGACACACCACCGATCCCGTGTACTTCGGTAAAACGATTTTTATTCGAAACGGAAAGAAATAAGCGTTTACAACAATCCTTCGTAATATAGTCGCTTTGGGATCCGGGGTCAACTAAACACCGAATAAAATGTTCATTGTCGTATTTATCTACGACCTTTATTTTTGCAGTCCCCAATAAAGTAGTATAGCGTGGGAGAGTACTATAATCGCGAGAAATATTACATGAAGAGGTAAGTGTTTTTTCATCTTCCACCGTATTCGAATTGTGAGCGACAGAAGAATTAACCTTATTATCGTTAACTGCGCGGTAGTTAATCGAATGCGAGCTGCATGCATTAGCGTTAGGCGTCTGCACAACCTCTGAGTGTAACGTATTGCTGCTACGAAAAGCAGTGAGCCCGTTAACACACGAATGCACATGCTGGGCATAAAGCGGATAGATAGGAAACCGGAAATGGGCTTTGCAGTAATCTTATTGGATAATAATTAACGAATCCCTTATAAGCGTTAAGCGATAGTGCAAAGTGGCGCGAACACCCCGTAATAACAAAAGTTTCACTTCTGTCGTGTATCTTCACGATACACACTGTTCATAGTCTTTGTTACGAAAGCGTTGCTGCCCATCTTGATTTGTTTCCTTATGTCGCCTTTTACGACACCCACGGTATGATAATGGGGTAGTGGATAAAATTACGTTCATTCTATCCCTATTTATTTCTATTATTTTGTTACACATTTTTTTTCAAATTAAGACGTAGGATCAGAGTTTGATTTCAAAATCTGTAAGTAATTAAAGTGTATTCCTAAGAAGTAAACATAATTTATCTATATTTACAGAAAATTATTCTAGTTAGTTTATTTATTAACAATTATATAAGTTGGCGGTTTTCCTTCATGCTTAACTTGGCTTAGGACTAGCAGAAAAGTTTTAAATTCGAATTCTCGGTTCAATTTCAAAATTCAACTCTATTAATCCAATTATTTTATATGTAAAAGATATAAGATCATTGTATTAACCGCAGGTTTATCTGATCTGCACTAGCCGCTGATTCGGCTCCGGTGGAAGCAGTGGTCGGAATTGTCATTTTTCTCGAAGTTAGACCATATTTCGCTTCACGCGACATTTTAAAAGTCTATATTCAATAATGATTAAAATTCTAAATCAACTTAAACTATACTACGCTATATTATATTTAAACTTTACACATAATTGTCTGAATTACAACTACCTAATGCACACAAATATTGCAAATAAATGCACAAACGCAACGTCAAAAAATTAATAACGTAAGTAATGGATGTTATTATCTTAGCGACGGCACGAGCACGAGCCACCAAAACCAAGTGCGTAATTGTTGCGTTTTAGAAAAAAGCAACTTCTAAACTTTCCATCAAACATATAAAAAACATAAACATAAAGTTGTCTAAACCAAATATAATATGATCAAACAAATGCAAGTCTCGCATCTATTGTCCTAAAGATCATTTAAATTCGACAACTCTCACAACTACACAAACTTAAAAATTAGGCAATATTAACCATTTGAAATTCGACCTTTTTGCTTTAGGTAATTATATCGAGATGTGCATTGTGTGCCGTGTGAAACTAAAACTACCAAAACAGAAATCCTCTCTTTCTATAACGTATTTACGATACCGTCGCAAGAACAAGAAACAATTAAAACATCGCATCGGCTTAGTTCGTGGGCCGTGTTGGCATATCATTCCGGTTCTTGCGTTTTACGTTTACAAATCTAAGCCTTGTCCCTAATGAGCTAAAGATCATTTGAAAAATGATAACTCTCACAACTACACAAACTTAAAATTTAGGCAATTTTAACTATTTACAGTTCGACTTTATTGCTTTAGGTATATAATATATTTCGAATGTGCACCGTTTTGTGATAACTTCCAAAACATCGCAACGATATCCATATTCGCTTCATCTCTTTCTATACTTATTTAAACTGTCGTTGCAAGAACGAGAAGCGACGAATATCAACGAGGGTTATCGGTTAGTGGCCGTTTTCCGTTTTGGGAGATCGTTCCATAGTTTGCGTTATGCGTTTCGGTTTCGTTTTCGTACGTTGGTTAGGTATATGGTTTTGGTTCGATATGTGATAACGGTTATGTACTTAGGTTTATCGATAGGATATGATATTTGATGACATAACGTTATTATAATATATATTATAATATATATTATAGTTACGTTTTGATATATCGGTCCATGCCTAATACTGATACATGCTGTAATCTATGGTACCTAATAATCATTTCAATGTGTCAATTTATTAGATTTTTCTTTGTTTATGCATTTTCATTATGTTTCATAATTTCTGTTTCTGTATCATAGAGGAAAGTAATATATCGTACATTCTGTATTTAATATAACTTATTCCTTTACATTCTTTAGTTTCTTTTCTTCATTTATGTGTTTAATAATTGTATGAACATGGGTACCAGTACAATGGGGAGCGATCTACATTCTGATAAGCAAGACAAACTTTTGAAGCTGCAAGCTCGAAAGAAAGAATTAGAACAAATGCTATCATCTAAAAATGAAGAACTATATAAGTTATGCGTCCAAGAAGTTCAACTAACAGGTGTTATGCCGCCCGAAGCTCCCTTAAGTCCAGAAGTGCCACAAAGAGAACGATTGGGCAGTGTTCGAAGTACAGAGAGATCTACTGATGATACTGACGTTCAAGATGGGTCAGAAACCTCATCACGCCGTATTAGAATCATTCCTTCAGACCGTATTACCGATTCCGATTCAAGCACGCGTAAGAATGTTTGCCATAGATTATCCACTCCATCTATATCAGGTGTGTCAGGGAAAAGTACACATTCGAGACCCGTGCGTCGTCCTGAAACTAGTTGTTCAAACTTCTTTCCTTCACCCCCACAAGAGCGGAATCCTGAAACTTTTTCTATACATACTTCTCACACTTATCCTGCCTTAGCTGGTCGTCACGATTCTGTGCCTGGTGAGAACATTCAGAATGAATTACAGCAGGGTCCTGTTTATAGGCACCATACTATGTCAACGGAGTATTCAAACAGAATATATTATAATAATCCTGTGGAGGCACATAATGTGTCCAGGTTAAAAGAGACTCACTTTAGTTCTAGTCATCCTGATATTACTACACACTACACTCATGGTGCAATTACTCCTCAGCCTGTTCCACAACAAAATGGCATACGTAACACACCTCTTATTTATCAATATGCGTCACACTTAAAAGCTCAGAGTCACCATTTAGGGGCTCTAGCTCATCAGCATCAGATGCAAATGCAATCTAAAAGGCGTAATGATGGTGTTCGTCGGAATACGTTACAAAGGACCCAGACTTATCACCTCACGTCACATAGTGACTATAATCAGCATTTAGAGAATATGACGGATTCATATAGGCCACCTCTACCCGTTTACCAACATAGATCCCAAATGGATGTTCAAGAACAGATTTCAGATAGAATGCATATTCCCTTTGAAAGATTGGTTGCAGTACCTAATTCACTACCATTGCGTGAAAGGAATATTAGGAACCCAATTCACATGCAATTACAAGTGTCTACGGATGATTATGGATTTGATGATAGAAAACATTATCCTGATGCTTTGAGTCCTGTTAGTCAAATGTCGGGGTATTCACAAGGAAATTTTGATTCTGTAAGTATAAACAAATTTTCTCCACTCTCGCAAGCCGAGACAAAAGTAAGAGAGAAGCACTGGTATGAGACGTCATTGGATTCACCTACAAAGCCTGAAGTGCCTCAATTAAAGAAAACATCAAGCTTAAAGCGCACTCCCAGCCTTGGTAACTCTCAGCCATATGAAGTAATGATTTCATCAGGTAGGCATTCAGCAATGCAAAGTCCTCACTTAATACCTCATAGTTCACCAGTGCTGTCTCCGAGTGCAGTCTCTTTAGAGTCGCCCAAAAATTTGACAGTTATCGAGCAAGGTAAATGCATACCATATAGGGAAGAAACCAAGCCATTTGAAATGTCCGACTTTTATAAATACTCTACAAAGTTTAGGCAAGCAAATGCCCAAAAAGTGCCTCCTATGCCTGCACCTAACGCTAATGTGATATATAACAAATTGCCAGTAGAGTTTTCCGAATTTAGCCAAGAGCATTGGCATGGACAAACTAATTAATTTAGTATAGTGAGTTCATTCTTAATCACTTTAATTTATAAACTTGTGTAATTTAAATAATACTACTATTTTATTAGTTTTCTAATATAATACATTACATACTACTTTGTGACAATCGTAGGTACTTATTTTAATCTTGAAACCAGATCTCTAGTTTCTAATTTTTTTTATTTTTTTTCCTGTTAAATTAAATAGGCTTAACAGAATTTGAAATATTAAATTTTTCAATCAAATTACAAAAATGTATTTATATATACGTATATCAGTATACATATATTGGACCTGTGATAGTGTTGTGCAAACATAAATTTCATCGAAATGAATTACAAGCTGACAATAAGGACTAAGATATTAGATATAGTAATATTGGTAGTTATAAAATATTAGATAAGTGTGTTGAACACACTGTTCCCATAAATTTGCCTTAATTATAACTAAGATTTCCTATTGACAGTACAATGCTTCACACCCACCGCAGTATAACATCGATCTTTGCCAAATTGTCTGTTAATTTAAATAAAAGCTTTTAATAATTAAAAATAGGACATATTGTGATTATAATATACTATGTTTCGTCATTAGGAATTGAACTAACTCTCAATGATATTTAAAAAGCTCTTTAGGTTTTAGTTACAATATTGTGCTTATTCACAACTGTGTGTTTTAAAATCAAAATATGAATTTTTTAAACTACTTTCCTTATCATTATTATTGCAGCCCATTTGTAGTTCTACTGCTGTACATCCCTTTCCCACAGAGACTGCTACAAAGTGTTGTATCATGCATCCTTCAACTCCTTTGTACCAGTAAGCTTTATGTATGGTTTGGCCTATATAGCGCTTGTTTTCTTTTAAAAAAATGTCATCACCACACAAGGATTTTGACCTGTATCATGATGCAGTTTTAATACATAAATTTTACAAGGACACAGATTCAGACTTAACTGAACATTTTTTTCCATTTGGGGTTTGAACCTGCAGCTCACAGTGTCTCAATTAAATACTTAACCACTGTGCTACCAAGCCCCCAACTAAATATAGTGACTACTTGGTAAGAGAAGCAAGAAGTTGATGGTTGCAGGTTGCTCAAGACCATGCTTTGTGGCATTTCTTTGTTCAGCTGTAATGAAAATGATGAGATTGTGATATTCCTCAGCCAAGGAAACGAGTAAGAAACTTAATTTTGATAAAAAGTAAAAGCCGACTTCAAACAACTATAAATAATAAAATAACTTCATGTTCTTAATCGGGACTTTAATTCGTCTAAACACTATGTTGTCTGACCTGTCTTTAACTTTTTTTAAGATAATGTTGTGTTACTGTAATATTTTTTGGCCCATTGCCACATTGTTTAATCATTTGACCATAATAAGTACTTGCTTTTTTAGTAAAATTTTATCATTATCTAATAGTTGAATTAAATAAATAAATTGGACATTTCTGGCAGAGATCTATGTTACTCTAGTTACTATTAGATAGCATTTATTTGCTGTGATTAATAATCTGATTGCCACACCATCCCTGTGCACATTGAAATAAGAAAGTTTAGAAATGTGTTTTTACTTATTAATATGAAGAGTTAAAACATTTTTGACTGATTACCATTTATAAATTAGGTTTACAGCTATAGTAAAGAAAAATGTTGAAGATTTTTTAATCTTTGCAATTGTATGCCAAGTAGTATTTTTGACTTAAATCCTTGCCAAGCAATAATAAGCCTAATACAGTCGCCTTTAACATTATCGTCCAATAAGATTTTATTATTAAGATTAGATAATTTTAAGTTTGTGAAATTTACTAGGTTATATATTGATGGAGTTTGATCCCTAGAGTAATTAATTAGCAATTGTATTGCAAAATGAAAAAATATTAACTATTTTTATACAATGTTTTTAAGCAATTATGTGCATATGGCACATATTTATGTCATTCTAATAAAGTTTGATAGTTATTATGTGTTTTTTAATTTTAATACATCTAATTCTCCCTTGGTGGATTTGACTACCTATGTCGGAAGGTTTTGGTAAAATACAAGAAGGATAAGTGAGTAGTAAGGTGAAAATGAAATAAATTTTCACTTCTGACGTTTTGATACACAATTTACATTAATTTCTTAATGTAAATTGATTTCTGATGGAAACTGCCGTAATATTTTCCTTCTCAGCTGAGCACATAATCACCAGCTTGTACTATTGCAACTAGCAGTTTCAGTGGCTTCGGCGGGACTAGTACTAGGCGCAAATAGTACTTTACTTGAATGTAAGGCAATACAGCCAATGTCTTGCTCCTAATCAACACGACCTTTAAGGTGAGTGTTTTCGTGAAATCTGCTTGAAGGAATTAAGAACATCGTGTAGGCTCCACCTACCTAGGATAAAATAATATAATATGGATCTTACTTCATAAAACACATGAGACACTCCATGTCTTTCCCAGGAAACACGTGGGAACCTTCCATAAATATCTTTCGCTAAGTTTGCCAGTCAATTACCCGCCACCGGAGGCGGACACGCAACCACTGTGTTTTGATGTGTTTTGAAATAAAATATCAGCACCACTACCGCAGTGCGCGAAGGTGAAAACTAGTAGCGATCGAAATGGTGATAGTCAGACTGACTGTGTTCAGTTGAAAGGGTTATGTCACTAACGTCTAATAAAATCAACGATTAGAGCATGCGGGGGACAAACCCCTCCATGCTCTATCCAAACCCAGCGTGGTGTGGTATTAGTCTGTGTACAGAAGGTCATTAGCTTGTTGATCTCTAATCGAAGGCGCGAAACCTGTGCATACCTACAGCTTTTCGTGGTCCTTCGGAGCCGGATCTGAAGAAGCGAAGAACTGACGGCTTGACCTGGAACTACATAGCTGCCGGGTGTAAGAAAACCGTGATTGTTCCAAAGTGCACCATAGAGTCGGACCAGCGTCGCCGCAAAGGGGGCGACATGAAAGCAGTTGGTGGTGGGCATCAAGGCAGAACACAGGGTGCGTCTTTGTATCCCATCTGAGTCGTCGCAAGGGGAGTGACTGGAAAATAGTAGGTGGCGGCCATCCAAGAAAGAAGCAAGAAGACTGCGACCGGACGACAGCGCCCGTGCAAGGCGCTGACTGCGCTGTGACCGTACGAGGCAAGGCGTCATCTGCGACCGGATGAGCGGGACGTGGCACCAGTATACCAAGCTGATCAACATGATTTTTGTACGTAGTCGGGTGAGCACAATGCTTATAGAAGCATCGTGCTCACCCGACTACGGACATTTAAGTAATTTTAAGAGATTTCTTAGAGTACCGGTGAAATGGTTTAAGTCTATAATTATAAACAAGTTAGGAAAGTCAGTTGAAAGTGTCGACAAACCATCGGAAAAGTCAGTTAATGGTTCCGACGTTAGCAAAGTCGGTTAAAGGTGAACCCGACGATGCATTGGTAATAGATATATTGGCTAATCAAGGGTAATGCGATAGTAAAAATGATAACTAAATTAAATCAAAAAGGCATTAGGCGCACGGTTCTATAGTTAAGCTTCCAGGGTAGGTAACTAACACGCCCGATTTGCAATTCGTTCGGGATCAGCAACAGTTTCGGAAACTAATAAGTCAAAAAGTAATAGTGCATCAATATCGCATTTCCAAAGGTGAAATTTTGATGGCGATTTGCTATTTTATTCAAGATCCTTCAGTGTTAACCCTATTATTAGAGTAAGAAGATACAGTCCACATAGGCACATACGGTAGGTAGTCGCCCACCATTTCTGGGCGACTGGGTTGTATACGGAATCGAACGTCTTCATCTTATGTCTTCAGCTTGGTGTGGTATTGGCCTGTGAATAGAACGTCAATAGTTTGTTGATCTGTGGCCGGAGGCGCAAGACCCGTGCGCACCTATAATTGTGGGTAACGAGTTCATGACTAAGATTTACCTTCAGATGGGATAGTTGTCAAGCATTCGTTAACAATAGTTGTTCCCCGTCTAGATATTTTGTCCATCTGCAATTTATGTATCTAAAATGTCTATGGTACAGGTGAAAATTCCTAACGTTTTTTAAATACAGAAAACAAGATAATAAGGATTGAAGTCCTCTCTCCTTCACTTTTACTATGAGCAGTTATTTATATTTTTATCCCTATTTTTGCCGTTCTGCAGTACTGGCCATTTCAAATCAAAATAATTTTTTTGCCTAATAATTCTAATTTCAAATTGATTTTTGATTAGCGTTATGTTTATATTGCATTTGAATCTTTACCGTCATCATGGATGCGTTAAAAATTCGAGTAGTAATGGAATATGAGTACCATCATGGCAGAAAACCCAGCACAAGCGGCACGCAACATTAACGACGTTTACGGAGCAAATACTACAAACGAACACACCAACTGTAATTGGTTTGCCCGCTTCCGTTTTGGAAATTTCGATAACACACAATGACGATGTCGACAATGATGAATAAAAGGCGATTGTGGAAGCTGATGATACTCAATCTACGGCTGAATTAGCAGGAGCTTTCGACGTTAGTATAAAAACAATATTGGCCCATTTGCATCAAATTGGCAAGGTAAAAAAGCTTGACAAATGGGTGTCTCACGAACTCAATGATCACCAACGCGAAGTATGCGTCAAGAAGTGCCTTGCACTGCTCTACAGACACAGAAATGAAGGAATTATAGATTCTGTTTGACAATCGCAAACGCTCGGTAGATTGGTCGGACATTGGTTCAGCACCTAAACAACACCCTAAACGAAAACACCCCCAGAAAAGTGATGGTCACTGTTTGGTGGTCTGGCACCGGTGTGATTCATCACAGCTTCTTACCAAACGGGATGAACATTAGTGCAGATGTATACTGTGAAGAACTGAACAGAATCATGGACTACCTTTGATAAATTGCTCGTCCCCGCTGCACGACAAAGCGCGGCCTCATACTGCACAGCAGACGCTCTCCAAGTTACAAGAGACAAGCTCTCCGTCATCCGCCGTACTCACCAGACCTTGTGCCTACAGACTTCTTTTCTTTCCAGAATTTGGATAACTTTTTGGTGGGAAAAAATTAAAACCCAAGAGGCAGTACAAAATGATTTTGAAGAATTTGTTGCCTCCCGTCCAGCTTCAAGAAGGGCATCAATAAACTCGTTTGCATGGGTGATTACTTTGATTAATAGAATTAAAAAAATATAAAAAAATAATAACGTTAACATATTTCATAAAATTTCATATGTAAAGACCTAATATAATTATTTAATGACGATATTTTATATGAAACATAAAAAGTTATAAAGTAATTAAAAAGTAATTAAGTATGAAATTAAGGTAATACAATAAAATCAAGAAATTAAATCCATTTTCACTTAAGCTGAAAATTCGAAAGGCACATTGAAGTCGTCTAATTTGAACGATTAAAAATGTTCAAATATGACTTTTACTTTCATAATTATAATTTTGATATCTTAAAAGTTACAATGGCTTTTTTTTATAGGCGTTAAAATAAAAAAGGTCGTTTTGGCAGATTTCAGTTGTGTTAAAATTCTCTCAAATTAATATTACAAAATGGAAAGGCACAAATGAGCAGTTTTTTTTAATGTTATTCTACGAAAGAGGTTAGGAACTCGTCTACGGTGGCCGGGGTGTTCAACCTGAGACTACAATAGTATGCTGGGACATGTGCTAACGACGCTAACAAGAAGAACCGACAATTGTGCCTGGGGTAACAAGGGAAGCGCATGCTAAGAAATATTGATTTTCATTATTTGCTTGCTCATTTTGTAATACATACTGAATACTAGCTAACTAGCTCCGTGGCTTTGCTCGCGTTGAGGTCGGCAAAAGGACATCATTCCGAAACCCCTTAAAAAATGACTCAGTATAGAGCACATACAATATGTAGGTGCACATTTGCCTCGAGTTATGGATTTATTCTTCTCGTTTATGTATTTGGCTAAGATTATCTATAAGTGACTTTCAATAAATATTATTTATAATCCATATTGAATAAAAAAGTATCTACTAAAATTGATATCCTTTGTTTGGAAACGCCAGCTTCATTTTTGTGATTTGAATAAACACTTGTAATTGTTTCATAATATTTATTTTAAATTATCTAAACCGGTCGGTTTTTCATTTCGTGAGGATGATGCCGTGAGGTGAACCGGTCGGTTTATGTGATTAATAATTTAAAATATATATTGTGAAACAATTACATGTGTTTATCCAAATTACAAAAATGATATCCTTTGTCTCAAAACATCGTTCGGTACTACACATTTAGAAAAACCCAAGTTTACTCTTGTTTTTTAGACTTTACTTAAGCTTTTGATCTTGTGTCATATAAAAAATTGTATAGTCCAAGCGGTAACCGTCGAAAAAGGTTAGACATCCGGAATAAGTAAAAAAGTATAATGTTTTATTTGCTGGGTGTTAGTTAAATAGTAAACTAGCGGTCCGGTGGTTTGTAACATGCTCAATTTTTATCTATTTTTTTTTACAAAGTTGATATATGAAACGTTAGTTTATTTTTTTGATTTGATAGTGTTTAGTTAGTATAAAATGAAAATTCGAGTCTGGCGCTCTTATTCTTGACACGACTATATTTGCCAAATATTTATTCTAACGATAATTTTTTTATATAAAATGTGATAAGTGATAACAAATGAAACGTTATTTTTATTTTTCTTTTAAATAAAATTGGTCTATAGTCCGTTCGCGTTAAGAAAATAGTGAGTATGCCGGCCTGGTCACGCCCCCAGCTAATTAAATGCAAGAAATTAGAAAGTCGAGTTCACAGTGACCAGTTGAAGTCAGGCCTTCGAATAAAACGGTTGTGTATTTTGCGTGTTACTCGTTCAACATTAAATTCTGAAAATGAATACCTACCTTACCTATTCGAAAGAATAAAAGTGGATCAATAATCCATAGCGGAGAGAGATGCGTAATTTACAATGTTTATAAGTATTGATTCAAACTACTTTTACGGATTTTATCGCGTTTATTTATGTTATTTTTAATACCCGACGTTTCGGGTGCTTTCCAGCACCCATGGTCACAGGGGACTGAGGTGACTGACGTCCCGATGTCAAAGTTAACCACGGAGTACCTTCAGCTATTTAATAATTGTCTTTGGTCCGATTTACGCAGAATGAACTAACTGTGTTTTGAAGTCTGGCAGTGGTATGCTTGGGTTTAGTTTTAATTTTATTAATTATAGGGTCCCAAGCATGTGGTAGTACCCAGCCTCCTTCCCTATTGAAATTAGGATGTTTTTTTAATTTCAATAGCCTCACGTATCATCCTTGGTAGGAATCGATGTTCTTTCGCGAGGATTTGTGGTCTATCAAATCTGATGTAATGGTTGGGGCCGTCTAGGATATGATCGCAAACTGCAGACTTCCCGGAACGTTGATGCTTCACGTTTTTTTTTACGCGGGTTCTAATTGATCTCTTTGTTTGCCCTCTCATATATAGGGCAAACAAAGTTCCGGGAAGTCTGTCAACGTAACAAGTAATTTTAAGAAAACTTAATTAAATGTTTGAAAAAAAAAAGAGAATTTTTACTCCACTGTGAATACACCTTTACCCTGTAGTTGCACTGGTGACTCATTATTTTCTTAACGCGAACGGACTATAGTACGTTAATATTTGACCAAAATTTCTGATGTGTGTGTGTGTGTGTGTGTGTGTGTGTGTGTGTGTGTGTGTGTGTGTGTGTGTGTGTGTGTGTGTGTGAGTGTGTGTGTGTGTGTGTGTGTGTGTGTGTGTGTGTGTGTGTGTGTGTGTGTGTGTGTGTGTGTGCGTGTGTTGTGTGTACAAATAAGCAATTTATATTTTTATTTAATTTTATATAATTTAAATTCTTTACAAATAGTAACGGATCTTCCAAAAGAGTTTATAGAAATCTTTGAATATACGTACAAAGCAACTAGTTTGGTGGATTGGGTCATGATAGGCCAATTGCAAGCTGAAAACTCAGTATGGGATCTCTATTTATAACATTAGTTACACCAATGACATGGTTCTTCTAAGCCCCTAGATAAACGCTCTTAGAAAACTCGCTATTTGTGAGCGATATAAAGATGCGCGTGAATTTAAGTATACCGCTAGAAAAAGCGAATTCCTTGTGCTTAAAGTCGGAAGGAGAACATATTTCTCAATTCCGAAGTTGTAATTAATGGGAACTATGCTAAAAAAGGTTACACAATATAAGTATCTAGGGCATTGGGTCAACGAATCACTGAGCGACACTTAGATTTGGCAAGAGAACGAAGGGTGCTTGATACAACATGTTGCCCCGCAGGTTCGCTCGGTATGAATTAAAACGAAGTTATAATTTCACTTTTCTATAATCAATAATTTTATATCAACAATCCGTTGGTCAATTACACGCATAAGGCATATAGTCCCCTAAGAGTACAGTATACCAATTTCGGGGTACTGTAATGATTGCCTTGTTTGTAACGTATCGGGTTTGTTCGCAGTAGCATCCCTGATGACGCGAATACGAGTTAGCAGGAAACTTAAACTGTAAATTGCTTAGACAGTATATATGTAAAACACTCGTTGGAGACAGTTCTACCTTTGAATGCTATATACTACTTGCTTATAATTTATGTATTAAAATTTAAAATAGTAGGTATTTCATATTATCGAGTCCCGTACGATGAAGGCGATCTCGTAGAACTGGTTTTTCGGTCGGTTAGCCGGCCGCCGCGCCGTGTATTGCGTAACAGGTTAATGTCGCTCCATTGCCAGTCATGTATACTGTATAGGGTCCCGTTGATTGCCTCGTTGGTCTAGTGGTTGTAGTAATGCGGCTGCTGATCATGAGGTCCTGGGTTCGAATCCCGGGTCGGACCAAAAAAATAATTACTGAGTTTTTCCGTCAAGAAATTCTCAGTAGTTGCCCGGAGTCAGGAAGTTGGCGGTGTCTCACCTCCGTGCCTCGGAAAGCACGTAAAGCCGTTGGTCCTGCGCCAGATCTCTCTCCGGTCGTGTTGGTTTACCGTCCCATCGGATTATGAGAGTGAGGGAATAGATAGTGCACCTGTGCTTGTGCATACTCTTGGGCACTATAATTCTGTCTTGTGCCGATGGCTAGTCTCCGTTTGGGCAGGCCGCCGTGGCCAAAATTCGGTCTTGAGGACATTATTATAGGGTCCCGTTGCTATCTGGCGTTCTCACATCTCACAAAAGCGTATGACGCTCATAGCTCCGCTGCTCTATTGTTAATCATCAAAATCAGTTAAAATAATGCATTACCTCGCATTTTGAATTTTAAAAGATAAAAAGGAAATTCTCTCTGCAAATTTGGCCACTTATTGCAACATAACCTTGAATAAAGGGGTTTTACTAGATATTTTATATTTAATATTTTATGTATATTATATATTTTACGATGAAATAAGTATTTGGTTTAGGTTAAGTGTCAAAACTCGAGTGGCAGCCTTATACCGGTGTGCGAAGTGTAGGGGGCTCCCACTACGTAAAGTGCCAAACTGGTAAGAGATGCAGGAAGTCAATGGATGAAGCTAGCTTAGGACCGTGCTTTGTTGCACCCTTTAGAGGAGGCCTATGTTCAGCAGTGGACTTGTGATAAGCTTTAATGATGATGATGACCTCATTGTAGGTACCTCAATAAGTAAGTCAATGATCAAAATTACTTTAATAAATAGTACATGAAAAGGACACAATTACCTAATTAATATGTGCCAACTTATTTGAGCATTAAAAATAATATCATCATTATATATTTTCATTTTCTGTCTGTTTTTTTTTAAATTAACCGATAATTGTTTTTTATGTAGTATGTAAGGATATTTTATTATTTTTTTCTACTAAGTTAAAGGAAAAATATATTTTTTTTTATTAAAGAAGTCTTTTTATTCGAACTGCAAAATCTGTAAATGAGCTTTGAAAAACTTGACCTTTTTAAAAAACCTTTGCGTGTAGGTACTTGGTGTAGCATCGCACCTGACATCCTCAAACAAAATAGATATGAAATTATTAGTTATATTCTAACTGCCTTGCGTGCTAAGCCACTGCGGGGTAGATATATATATATATATATATATATATATATATATATATATATATATATATATATATATATATATATACATAAAGTTGTAGCCTAACTTTACTTTATTTAAGGGGGAGTAGTTACGTTGTACCAGTTCTGGCGCACTTGTAGAAAGGTTGTACCAGTTCTGGCGCACTGAGTCACAAGTACGACGTTCGTCGACTCACGATCCTAAAAAAAAAAAAAAAAAAAAAGGTTTTGGCATGCTCTGCTCACGAATCTCCATTTTTGCGTAGGATGCACGGTTCCGGAGATGTGCAGATCAATTAACTCTTATCTAATTGATATCCGCTTCGAGCCTCCACCGTCATTAGCGCTCCATTGTTCTTATCTACTTATCTATTGTTCATTCAATACCGTCATTATCTATTCTTCCTCAGCGTGGTGATATTGTTATATACTCCTTTGTTCCTATCTACACTAATCTGACTCATTAATAAAACACATTACCCAATTTTGTTAAAATTTTTATTTATAAAATACAAAATCTTATTACTTATTATCTATAAAATAGGAGCGAAACATCTCATCCACTAAAATATCGTTGTACAATGTGTTCCCTGTAAATATACTCGTAAAACTATGCATTGAACATCCCTGAAACTTATATAGCAAATACATTAAGCAATATTCGCCACAAACTGAAGTCCACTCATTCTGAATCCTATCAACATTCCAGTTCCATCTTTTACAATTTCTTTTAAAAAACTCTAGATGATATCGTACAGGTGCCCGTCCGAATGAATCAAAATATTGACCGACGTCATTCGTATCGATATATAAAGCTACCCAATGTGACCCTGGTTTATCATCTGTATCCAAATTGCATATTATATACGTTGGTACGTGGGTGTACATGGGTAGTTTATTGGCAGCATAAACATTATTTTCTAGAGTGGGGTGAATCTTTTTCAGATGTTGTTGTACATCTAGTGTATCCATAATATTACTGCTATTAGTAGATTATTACAGTACCAATCTACTCAATGACTAATATAGGAATGATCAATTATAGTGATATCTAAATATTAAATTACATTCTTTGTGTTATACAAATCGTATTTGAGTCACCAATACACTGAACAAGACACGACAGGAAGGACGTAGGAATGTAGAGATAAGCAACAGAATGTAAGGTAAGCTTGTTGACGCATAAAGATACTATCAATTCTACTGCAGAAATTCTTTAGATTAGAATTATTACTCACTGGTACTATATAAGACCAAGCAACTGCAGTCATGGAGTTAGTGTATGGTCGTTTGACCGCAGTGGATCTATCAATACTACGTTTGTGTTACTTCAACGCATCAAAGGCCATGGATGCAAGTGTTTATTCTATTAACAAACTTACTTTTCTTTCTGTTATTTTCTTACGTGTGTATGATTTAGTGTTAACAAATTATATTTAAATATTATGTGTGTGTATATGGTTAAGCCGTGGTAGCTCAGATGGTTAGCGCAAAATGTAAAATTCACAGTACGCGACCCGGGTTCGATCCCCGCCGGCACCAATTAAATTGTTAATTACAATTTTAAGTGTTAATTTACCACGTGCTCAGCGGTGAAGGAAAACATCGTGAGGAATGCATGTCTGAGATAATTTCGAAGGCATGTGAAGTTTGCCAACACGCATTGAGGTATCGCAGCGAACATTTCCTAGCCCTAAAACCCTCTCAGAAATGAGAGGAGGCCTATGTTCAGCAGTGGACTTTAATAGGTTGTAACTTTAGTTTTTTTAACTTTTATGATTAAGTGTTACCAAATTGATATTAACATGATAACTGTGTTGTTGCAGAAATCATTGAGCTTCGATGAAAATACATATAAACAGTATTACTACTCGCCACTCTCCCCTCAAGAAGAGAGTGATGACATCGTCATTAATAATAACACATGCGATGGTGGAAAAAGAAAATCGCAATCGATTGATCATTTTTTTGAAGCTGAATCAAAAATAAAAAAGAGGAAGCTGTTATCATCAACCGTAGCACGAGCCGCTAGAGATGGTGTATCATACATTTCTACTAATTCTGACGATGGAGACCAAGCGACGCATCTCATCAAAATTGAAATGTACGATATGAAGAAGCTATCCAAGATTCCAACTACTGATCATTGGAAACATGCTTCCACGAGGATTAAATATTACGTAAAGACTAATAAGGATAGCATCTACGACAACACAAACGCCCTCGTATACAATATTACAAAGACAATAGCAGAAAGTGAAAAAGTTAAAAAATACTTTTTTAACAATGACAGTCATTAGCTGATCATTAGTGAATGTGATTCTGTTTACTTAAATTACAGGAAGACAAGAGCAGAAGAAAGAGATGAGTGTGGCATACGTGTACAGAACACATCATTGAAGAACAAAACTACAACACTGAGTGGAGATGAAAACGAGAAGAATATCCATTCTTCAGTTCAAAATCTAGCCGGTTGCTCAGTTTCGAAAACTGGCCTCTCGTTATGCGACAGAAACCTGAAGATCTTGCAGAAGCCGGTTTCTTTTATACTGGCCATGCAGACAGGACCAAGTGTTTCCATTGTGGTGGTGGCTTAAAAGATTGGGAAGATGATGATGATCCTTGGCAGCAGCATGTTCAGTGGTTTAGTCAGTGTGCTTATGTAAAATTTAAACTCGAACAGAGTTTTGTATTAGATTAAATAGAATATTTATAAAGAAATAAAAAATAATATATTGCATACAATTTGTTTTATTTAATTTTATAATGTTTCACATAGTTACATACACACAAAATGCATTACACATAACTCATAAAATCTAACACACAACACATATTATAACCTTAACTACTATAGTCTACAGTAACATTTCTGTTTTTATCTATCTCAATAATATTATCAAACTCAGCATAAACTATACAGTTAATTGTTTGTATTAGTGAGGATTCAAATCGTACTTCTAATCTTACACTACCATGCTTTATGAGATTCCAATGAGCTGATGAGTTGGCTGATAAATCAGGAGTTAAGTCAAATGCTAATAGACAGTAACCTCTGGCATACTGTTCACAAGAGATTCCATTTCCTTCATTAAGAAAGTGAATACCAGTTCCCGAGAATAGAGTATGATATGCTGATGTAAATATGCTATTATTAAAAGATGGTTGCAAAGCTTTTGAAGGTATTTGTTGACCATCAATATATAAGCTGAAAGAATTAATACCATAGTTTTCAAAGTTAAATGGATTTTTAGTAAGGGAACCATTAAATGCAGAATTGTTCACAAATCCAATTATACATCTTTTGGGTACCTGCCCTAAAAATATATTATCAAGAGTTTTTCCTTGAACACCCGATGGAATTGTTAAAACTTTTACTTCAGCTCGAGTAATAGGATATTTAGCAGTGGTAGAAGCTAAAACTTTTTGATGTGCGAGTAATACGCTTGGATTAATTCGTGCTCGTCGAACAATAAGAGTTGCGTCCGTAATGCAAACTTTAAACTTTACATCGTTTGACCCAGCAATTAAATTAAAGCTCTCTCTCGATCGAACCAATTTAACACTCATTTCAACACCATTAATTAAAAATTTATCTTGGTTGAAAATGTCACCGTGAAGATGACCAATCATTTCTATTTCCTTACTTTCACTAATCAATTCCTGTCTTTTAACAAATCCCATGTTTTTACCATCCGTAGAATCCATTTTTCCTGCTGTATCATCATACCAAAGACTACAAGTAAGATGAGATTGTTTAGCAGCAGGAGCATAGTTTAAAAGGGTTTCCATGTATGCTCGATATGCATAAGTATTATTAGGTGGTGATACAAGTTTTTGGTTTAAATAAACATCAAGTTGACTAAAAAGTGAATGCAGCCAATTATTTACAGGTGCTACTATTGTAGTAGATATCAAGTTAGTTGAATCTTGATTTAATACTTTTGCCTTTATGTGGAGTAATGTATGAGACAAATCTATGTAGTCATCGCCTGTCCCAGGAACTTGAAACTCGATAGGTCCATCATCACCAAGAGATGAAATTGGTTTATAATGAATCCACAATCCATTTTCAATGCTAGTTTGTGTAGACGGTAGTGCAAACAAATCCAATTCTGACTTAACGCACTCGCAAGAATGATTATGAAGGAAAGACATATTTAATTTGAAAATATATCTTTGTTATTTTTTGGTTTTAGACCAAGTTTTTTCGCAGCTTTCACTTTAGCAGTTAATGGTGGAATGAACGAGGTCAATCGTTTTCTTTTAGTTTTATACCCAGATCCTGTCATGTTAAATTGATCAATTTTCTCATCAGCCTTTCGTTTTAAATTCGTACTAACTTGCTTTAGACGATCTTTTATTGAGGCTTCCATAGGACGCGCTTGAACCATATCCGATAAAAGTCCTACTCCAGCGCTTAATGCCTCCTTACCAATCACTCGAGCACCACTTGAAAGTAAAGGTAAAACTGATCTAAATAACCCCCCTAAGAAGCTCCCAATACCATGACCGCGTTGGTATGGTGCACCCTTATAAATTACTCCAACTCCTGACCCAGCTTGATGTGTATAATAATTTTCATATGGACATTTATGATGATCACGAAGAGAATTCATTATAATAATTTTCGGAAATGTAGTTTAATACACACGGTTCCAAACTGGAATGGTATTTTTTGTCCTGTGCTCGATCTTATAACTATTTCCAGCGTATCGAACTCTCTTCGCATAACAGGTAAGTAGTGAGGTTGAGAGAAAACGTGCATTTTATTTGCACCATAAATGTATTTTGTAGGATCTAATGAAATGACTCTTAGTAAAGGAGTCATAACATCACCCACAATCTGAGGATCGATAATGTCACAATATAGAAAGAGTTGAGATGGTAACCCTAAGTGTAAATTAGCAGGACACTTTCCAAAATTTCTCTCTAGGAGATTTTTATTTGGTTCATAACCTAGTTGTAAACTTAATTTGGGTGATAATGTTACGGATGTTATATTTTTATCCAAAACAGAAATAGACACAAATTTTGTTATTTCATCATAGCGAAATTTCAAGTTCTCTCCGATACCATTTAACACTCTTAAAATATGCTCAACGTTATCATAGTTGGTAGCTGGAATATGTTTTTTGTAGTACACTGTGGATGGTTTATCTTCATTAGGCATTAACATAGATTTTGTAATGTATATAACATTTTCATGATCTTGAACAGTAAACATGGTACATGGATATTGAAACTCGACAACTCCAACCGACCATTCACCTTCTAATTTAATAGCTTTCGGTAATTTCGTTGAAAAATTTGTGGTCTTGTTATCAGGAAAGTATTCCATTGAACTATTGCTGAGCAAAGTTAAATAAAAACTTTCTTCATTCATATTTCTTTTAAACTAGAAGCTAAAATCCAACTGTTAAATTTATCTGGATAACCTTTCCACTTCACTAATACTTCTTTTCTGTTACCTGAGTAACGAGTGTCAATTATTTTATCTATTTTATATTGTGAGGTGGGGTTGTAAGTGATTTTCTGTAATTCTCTTTCATAAAAAGTACCAACTATTGGTTCATTTTGTAAATCTGTTATTGTATAAACAACCCATGGAGATCTATCAATTATTGAAGATATAATAAAGATTTCATCACTCCAATTTGATTCATATCCTTTTTGGAAAGCATGTTTATATTTAGTTATTCGAACATAATCACCCACATTGAAATTTGGTTTAGGATTTTCTAAAGAAAGTTTGTTTGACCGTCTATCATAAAGATTAGTCCAAACTGTCATAATATTGTTGGAATTTACATCACATGGGCACATCTTAATACTAGAGTGAAAGCTGTGATTGTAAGAGTATATTAAATCTTGTAAAACATCTATATATCTATAAGTATTATTATGAGTGAAATAACGCCACATTTTCATTTTTAGTGTTCTTTGAAATCGTTCAACAATACTGGCCTTAATGTCAGGATTGTTAGTGGTATAGTAATTAATCTTTTTGGATTTAAAGTATTTTTGTACATCTTTTGAAACAAATTCTGTACCTTTATCAGATTGTATGTGAGTAGGTGTTAAATTACTTTCAGTAAATATACTTTCAAAACATTCTTTAGTTGTTTCTGAGTTTTTCTTTTTCATTGGTCTTGCAAAAGCATATTTACTAAATACATCAATAACACAAAGTATATACTTGAAACCATCATTATATTGAGAATAAGTTCGCATATCACTTAAATCAGCTTGCCACAGTTCATTAATATTTGATAGAATGTACCTATTACGCGGGAATTTTTTTCGAATGGGTTTATGTAATGTGTATGTTTCTTGTGATTTTAACCATTCCTTTACTTGCTTTTTATTCATTTTACCCTTCATGGCTTTTGATAATTTATCAATACTACCAAAACCAGCGGGATTAGATGGATCATAATAAATCCTGTTAATTTCTTCTAGTACGGGGTCCATTTTTCCCACTCAAGCCTTTTACGTATTTTAGTTGTAGACTTTTTATCTCTACTGCTCGGTGTAGAAAACTCTTGAAATTCAATCTCAGAGGGTTTGTTCAGATCTTTTGCTTGAAGTTGGTTAATAAACTCATATCTCTTTGGATTTCCAATATAAGTAAGTGGTACTTTAATATCTTTTAATGTTTCAGCAAATCTATCCCACCCTACTGGATCACTTCTTTTTAAGGGTCTTAGTGAATCATTTATTAAATCAACAATATTACTTCCAGGAATTTTTTCATTATCAATTATGACTGTACCTTCATTATCCCAATGTATTTTACCTTTACTTGTTTCAACTAAGTTTAATAATAACTGTCCTTTTTTATTATAAGTTTTTGGTATTAAACTGAGTATTTGAGCTGGTGTGTAAAGTGGATTTTCAACATTTTCTTTACTTTTGATGGATCGATTCTCCTCCAACAAAGATTCAGCATCAACTGAAGTTTTTAGATCTCTATCTTTATTTTTAAAACCAATTTTAGACTCGTTTGAATCTTCATTAGATGTATCAGAATAAATTGGTAATCTGAGTGGTTGACGATCCTCTTCGGTAAAATGAAGGTATCTTTGCAGTGTTTGTAAATATAACATCCATTTCTTTCGGTCTTCCGTCTTACTATTCATAATATTTTGCATTTCAATATCTAATCGAGATAAACTACTACTCGTATTAATCTTATTTTCTTGTTTTAATTTTTCAATCAATCCAGGTTCGATAAGTATCATTTTCTTTGCATTTTCCATGTTAACTGGCTAGTCCACTCACTAATCCACTCAATATTGCACCTAATATTATTGGTAAGAAAGCCCCTCCTTTTTGTATAATTATATTTTTTCTTAGTTTATGTTTACACTTACGCACTATTTGACGGAGTATATTTTTGTGTTTATTCAATTTTTGTTTATCTTGATCTTTAAGAGGTACTTTTCCTTGTAAAACGTTATGAATACACTCACAAATACAGTTAATTTCTTCTTCATCACACGTTTTAAGTAATGCTCTTTGATATTTTGGTTTAAGCGTATGCAAAGCGTTTAGCAAATGTTTATGCGTTGTGAGTCGACGATGCATCATTTAGCAATGATTTGAAATGTTTGATTCTTGGTGTATTTAAACTCTTTTGTGGGAACGTAGACTGTGCAGAAACCATTAAATGGGAAGACATTTGTCTTGATACGACAAAAATCATTGGTATTCTGTTTTAAATCTACCATTAAATATCCATGCGCCTCTAGAGTTGCATCCCTGTAGGCATCTTCAATAAATTTTGGGTTATCTGGTGACACTTGTCGTGCTAAATATCTTATTTGAGTTTTATCTCGAGGGTTTTTAAAATATATTATATAACTTGAGTTTAAGGATATGTCTCTTTGCCCTTTACCCTGATGAAATAAATTTTGTGTTAAATAAAATACACTAAGATTCCTGTGATGACTACCTTTTGTAAATATATCCACAATTCTTCCATCGGACTCTCTCATTAGATCATCAATAATAACAAGATGTGGGTTTTCACCGTCAAACATATTAACATTTGGAATTCCTTGATGGTAGTTAACATTTGGTAAATTATATAAAGGTTGCATTTCATCAAAGCACCATGTGATCTGATTAAAATCACAATTACATATTTCTGTAACTGATTTTATGAAATTTGTTACAAAATTTGACTTCCCACATCCACTTGGCCCCGCCACAATAGCAGTAAACGGATGGATAAAGTGAAACATTACACACGTCTAAAGTACTAAGGGGTGAAATAAAAAATGAAAGTGTTGGTGTTAACAATTAATATATATTGCAAACATTATATAAAACAGAATGATCTGTATACTATTTCTAACACAATTAGTACATCATAATTTTACAATCAACTCAACCTCAAATAAATGCACACACACACACACGCAAATATAAACAACAATTAACTTAAATTATTTACAATAAAACAACGATTAAATATGTAATAAACTCTACGTCATATTATACTATTATCATTATTTTACTTTCAATACAAATTTTATTTACATGCAGACATAAAATTAAAAACTATCAACACTTAACGCAGTTTAATAATATTGAAACATTAGCTTGGGGTCATTAACCCCAAGCTAATGTTTCAATATTATTATCTAAAATATGCCTCTTTGTGTCATTATATGATAAACCAATCTTATTTAATTTTTGTGTAAAAATTGTGTGTTTAATTGATTTAAATCTAAGCATACTATAATATTGCACTTTTTTATTAAATAGAGAAGACTTATAATTATCCATGGTCATCTTTTTAGTGATACATTTATTTACCCCTTTTGCCTTGGCTATAGTCTTATTCTCTAAGTTAAAAGCGTACATTTTGGATCGTAAACCCACAAATTCTTTCATGATTTTACCATTATTTTCATCTTTAAAAAATCCTAATTTCTTTTTATTTAATTTTGGATATTCAAAAATATTATTTGCATCATAAGCTGAGGTATCAAAGTATGATGAAAGGTCAGGTTTTATATCAGAGTAAAAATCATCTGTAAATATATGATATATTAAACTATCCGTATCTGTATACAATAATTTGATTTTACTAAACTTTTTAACCATATAGTTATAATGAAAATCATACATTAATGTTTTTGAAATATCTAAAATGCAAAACCCTAAATAAATTGGTTTGTTATATATTAACTTTGTTTTTCGCAACTGAACCGCAACTAGGTTTTCCGAAAATACTGAAAGACTATGAAATTGTGGTTTAGCGATTAGATCTTGAACACCTAAAGCTTTGCCCTGGTTCTCCCAGTGTGTAACTAATTTTATGTTAACCCTTTTTTCAATATTCTCCATAGTCTTTCCGAAGACTGAATTATTCATTAATTTATAAAAATCTTTTTCGAAATCTGATTTTGCTAACGTTCTTAATTTTGTGTTTAGATCTATGTACATCTTCAACCAGCGAGACTGTTTAAATTTTAAAACTCTATGAATTTTAGTTAATTTAACCCCCATTTCTATGCACTGCTTTAAATTTCTGTAATGAATTACATATTTATCTTTATTATTTAAATTTGGGACTAGTTTATTTTCATTATTATTGTCTGCACAAATGTTTTCGGGGCATAAAGGAAAGTCCGAATGTAAATCATGAAGTTCATCTGGATATTCCAAATCAACTTCTAAAATAAAACCGAAGTTCGATGTCTCAGACACATTAAATTCTGTATTCGGATTTACCCATTCGAATCCACCAGTAGGAAGACATTGAGACATAGCCCAACCATATAAATTGTTGGCATCAAAATATGTGATATATGAATTTGGTTTCCCTGCATCATAATCCCCCATATATTTGTTATTAGCTCTAGCATAACGATTACTACATTGAGATACACCACCCCTGATACCTGATGTAATAAAAGCAATTTTCTCATAATCTGTTAAAAGTTCTAATTCTATTTTTGTATATAACATTGCATCCCAACTTAAACCGGGTGCTGTGTAATAATGGGCAGGGTCTAAATCATAAGTATTAATACATAACTTTCTAAAGTTTTCAAATACATCGGTTAAAAGTAAAACGTCTGTTTTTAAATACAGGTTTGAATAATCTAGCATATTACAACACCCAAAGTGTTCCCAAACATCTTTAGCATGATTGTAATCATCATTTGAAATATGGGAATCTGTGAGCGAGCTATAAAAAAATTTTTGTTCGGGGAGCGATGTTAGGCTTAAACTATCATAATTAGTCATAAGTTCATATGGATAAACGCCTTTCCGTTTTAAACGAAAGAAATCTTCATCATTAGGATAATTTCTACGTAATTCTTGAAATTGATCATTACTGAGATTTTTGGCCAATTCTTCTAATTTACATGATAAAAACTTAAATGAATCTATGAATCTTAATATAATTTCGTGGTTATTCATTTTTAATTTTTTGGAAAAGGATATATATTTTTCTTTATTTTGAGGGATAACTTCGACTTCACCATCACAAAAGTTTAACGCGTGAACAATAAAATGAGCATCATAGCGACTAAGGTTGTGTAAAAATATTGGTATATAACGAGGTTTTCTGAACTTCGAGCTACATGATCCGTGAGCAACACCTATAAAAGTACCGGTGTACCAATCAAAATCATAAAAATGTTCTGCTAACTCTGTTTCACAAATATGACAAATGGTTGCATTTGAAATTTGGTTTTTGTCTTCATTTGTTAGCGGAAGTGGAGGATATTTTTGAATTCTATTTATTTCTTTGAGATTGTTAGATAAACTTTCCATAAACACTTGTGCACAGTTGGGTCCGCAATACGTTACATATTTTGATAATTTATCATCATATGAACATTTTATATAATAACCAAAACTATGTACTTCATGTTTCTGAATATTGTGTGTGAAAGGTTTGGAAGAATCGTTAGAACATGATTCTATTGGTTTCAAAAATGCTTCAAAATCAGCATAAACTACGAATGGTATCTTCAACTTTTTTTCATAACTATCAAATTTAATTTTATCATTTGAAATAGGTTGACCAAACCAATTCTTTTTTTTAAAAGTTTCACTGTTTGGTAATTCTGTACAAATGTGGGCACAATCGTATTGTTCATGGTTATTTAAACTTTCCTTAGATGGAAAGTGAAGTAGACATGCTTCGCAAATGTACATGATGTGACCGTCTTTTGAAATTTGTTTACTAACTAACCGCGATAAATTTTTTATGTAACAATAATGATTTTTTGTATCCTTGGAAAAAAATAATAAATTGATATGTCTATCTTTACGACACTTTGTTAAAAATAATGGACCTACTATAGAATTACATCGTTTTTCTTTATCATATTCTAACCCAAAAACATTAATACTAATATCATTTAATTTCTCTACTTTTGCAATGTCAGAAATTTTAACTGGAAAGGAAATACCATCAAATTTAAGTTTATTTGCATGTTTAACGTACGATGATACACGATCCGCGTCTTTGTTTACGGGATATAACGCCGAGAGTAACGCCCATTTAAAACAAAAATAATCCTTGCTTTTTACATTTATAACAGCCTTTTTTAATTTTATGTCACGAGGAAGATCTATGTATGAAGTACCGCGTAGGGGGTTAAATTTATTAACATTCATGTCTATAGATTTTATGTTTTTTAGACTCCATCCACTATCTTTTTTTTCAAATGCACTAATTTTAGTAGTAATTGTATCATTTAAAGATGAAAAAAAAATATTTAAGTCATCTCCTTGACAAATAATATAGTTAAGCGTTTGAAAATCGAACGTATCATGAATATCTTTAGTTTGTTGAACAAAATCAGCATGCAATATGAAGTTTACTTTAAAAATTATGTGTTGATGAATACACTCTTGTATTAAAAATAAAATATCATCTTTAATAGAATTTAAAAATAGTTCAGGAGTTTCAAAATTTACCAATGTCGAACTATCTACTCTACTCTTGATTTTATAAGTTAAAATCCTATTTCCAAAAGCAGATTCAATAACACTAACGTTTGATAAAGAATTATGTGAATTTAAAAGATTATTTTTGTGAACATTACTTTTAAAATGATTAGCTAAATACCGTTTCTTGATAAATATATGACACGTTAGACATTCCACTTGATCATCGTTACTGATACTGTTCCCTGCAGAGGTAGGCGCTTCTGCTTCCGTTGTTGGTTTTTTGATGATCTTGGGTTCTTTGCTGCTCGTTCGCTTCGTTCCTCTTCCAAGTTGTAGTGGTTGACTACTAAAATGTTTAAATTTATTAAAAACTGTACAAGACATTGTGTAAATTATGATCGAAATGAATGTTTATTTTACTTACTTAAACTGTGTTTCAACCATCGCACAGTGATTATACAAATCATCATCATACGATGAATCGAACAGTTGATCCTTCTCCATTTCATCACAAACTTTAGACAACTCCTGATTTAATTCGCTGTTGAATAGTTCCGTATTCTCTTCCATGGTTGTGGAAAAGAAAGCACTGGTGCACACTTCACTGAAGTTTGCCATCCTTATAGTAAAGAAGAAATTAGGTAGCAGAGTAAGTAACAGTTCAGTGTTGGTAGACCAACTGATACCCAAATTTCAAATAATGTCCGATATTTAAGTCTAACAAAGGATTAGAAATAGAATATAATGAGTACACGGAAGTAATTTAATTAAACAGAATCACATTCACTAATGATCAGCTAATGACTGTCATTGTTAAAAAAGTATTTTTTAACTTTTTCACTTTCTGCTATTGTCTTTGTAATATTGTATACGAGGGCGTTTGTGTTGTCGTAGATGCTATCCTTATTAGTCTTTACGTAATATTTAATCCTCGTGGAAGCATGTTTCCAATGATCAGTAGTTGGAATCTTGGATAGCTTCTTCATATCGTACATTTCAATTTTGATGAGATGCGTCGCTTGGTCTCCATCGTCAGAATTAGTAGAAATGTATGATACACCATCTCTAGCGGCTCGTGCTACGGTTGATGATAACAGCTTCCTCTTTTTTAGCTTCAAAAAAATGATCAATCGATTGCGATTTTCTTTTTCCACCATCGCATGTGTTATTATTAATGACGATGTCATCACTCTCTTCTTGAGGGGAGAGTGGCGAGTAGTAATACTGTTTATATGTATTTTCATCGAAGCTCAATGATTTCTGCAACAACACAGTTATCATGTTAATATCAATTTGGTAACACTTAATCATAAAAGTTAAAAAAACTAAAGTTACAACCTATTAAAGTCCACTGCTGAACATAGGCCTCCTCTCATTTCTGAGAGGGTTTTAGGGCTAGGAAATGTTCGCTGCGATACCTCAATGCGTGTTGGCAAACTTCACATGCCTTCGAAATTATCTCAGACATGCATTCCTCACGATGTTTTCCTTCACCGCTGAGCACGTGGTAAATTAACACTTAAAATTGTAATTAACAATTTAATTGGTGCCGGCGGGGATCGAACCCGGGTCGCGTACTGTGAATTTTACATTTTGCGCTAACCATCTGAGCTACCACGGCTTAACCATATACACACACATAATATTTAAATATAATTTGTTAACACTAAATCATACACACGTAAGAAAATAACAGAAAGAAAAGTAAGTTTGTCAATAGAATAAACACTTACATCAATGGCCTTTGATGCGTTGAAGTAACACAAACGTAGTATTGATAGATCCACTGCGGTCAAACGACCATACACTAACTCCATGACTGCAGTTGCTTGGTCTTATATAGTACCAGTGAGTAATAATTCTAATCTAAAGAATTTCTGCAGTAGAATTGATAGTATCTTTATGCGTCAACAAGCTTACCTTACATTCTGTTGCTTATCTCTACATTCCTACGTCCTTCCTGTCGTGTCTTGTTCAGTGTATTGGTGACTCAAATACGATTTGTATAACACAAAGAATGTAATTTAATATTTAGATATCACTATAATTGATCATTCCTATATTAGTCATTGAGTAGATTGGTACTGTAATAATCTACTAATAGCAGTAATATTATGGATACACTAGATGTACAACAACATCTGAAAAAGATTCACCCCACTCTAGAAAATAATGTTTATGCTGCCAATAAACTACCCATGTACACCCACGTACCAACGTATATAATATGCAATTTGGATACAGATGATAAACCAGGGTCACATTGGGTAGCTTTATATATCGATACGAATGACGTCGGTCAATATTTTGATTCATTCGGACGGGCACCTGTACGATATCATCTAGAGTTTTTTAAAAGAAATTGTAAAAGATGGAACTGGAATGTTGATAGGATTCAGAATGAGTGGACTTCAGTTTGTGGCGAATATTGCTTAATGTCAGGGAACACATTGTACAACGATATTTTAGTGGATGAGATGTTTCGCTCCTATTTTATAGATAATAAGTAATAAGATTTTGTATTTTATAAATAAAAATTTTAACAAAATTGGGTAATGTGTTTTATTAATGAGTCAGATTAGTGTAGATAGGAACAAAGGAGTATATAACAATATCACCACGCTGAGGAAGAATAGATAATGACGGTATTGAATGAACAATAGATAAGTAGATAAGAACAATGGAGCGCTAATGACGGTGGAGGCTCGAAGCGGATATCAATTAGATAAGAGTTAATTGATCTGCACATCTCCGGAACCGTGCATCCTACGCAAAAATGGAGATTCGTGAGCAGAGCATGCCAAAACCTTTTTTTTTTTTTTTTTTTTTAGGATCGTGAGTCGACGAACGTCGTACTTGTGACTCAGTGCGCCAGAACTGGTACAACCTTTCTACAAGTGCGCCAGAACTGGTACAACGTAACTACTAGGGGGTATCCAGGTGTGTAATAAATGAGATTAAAACAAGTTCATAATAAGGAATCTGTTTTCTTATACTAATTACACAAGACAATATGATAGGACTAGGTTGAATTAGAAATAAAACGGATCACACATAGTTGTTATAACCTGACAATAGGAATATTAAAAAGAAATTCTTTTAAGCAATCGATGGTTTGTACGATTTTCGCAATTTCTCCAGGCGTTCGTAAAGTGATCTTTTGCCAGGGTTGAATCCTCCGTTGAGATAGTCGTCGTCACCACCTGAAAAAGTGAAATAATTGGGTCTGTCAAGAGTGAGTTAATGGGATGATCATGCGGAGGCGCTTTAGAAATGTAATAATAGTTATCGAAGTGTCTGTCTGTATTACTGCAGTAATTGCCTGTTATTTGGGTCAAGAGGTTATTTTATTTGCACCCTACTAAAACATAAAATAACATTTAAAAAATATTAGGTACCTTTATGCCTGTCTTAGAGGTGTAAAGGTAACGAAATAAAGCGTTTCTGTATGTGTTCGTTACTATAACATATAGTACTCGTTACTTTCGTATCGTTGCGGTACTCGTTATTTCTGATACCTCATAACATGCTATGTGTTAGAGCATCGAATCAAGTCGTATTGCATACGCGTACAGTATGACGTCGCTACATTTATAATTTGTAGAAAACATTCTTATATCTAAATTGTAAAAAAATACTTTCTTACCTTGTTTGTGTTCCAATCTAAAAATTTGTCTACACACAAATCTTTAATAAACAGTAAAATAAAACTTGGACGACGAATTTCCAAATTATATTTTACTTACTTAACAAACAACGCTTTTTTAAATTCACCGAATAAGCAAATGTGTCAATCATCAACGATCCTTGCGTGAATTGAAACAGTGTAGGTACCATACTATGAAAAATGCGAGTAACGAAAATGCATTCGTGTGTAACGTTTCGTTACTTGGTACAAGATGGCGCAAACGTTACTCAGTACTGAATACATACGGTTTGCTATATCTTTAGTCTGTCTGTGTGTCTGCCTGGGCTAGTCTTCGGAATGGATGATTTTATTGTGATCAAACTTTACGAACAGATAGAGAGCAATGCTAGAAGAAATCTAGGTTATATTTTGTCCGAAAAACTTAACGGTTTTACAAAAAACGAAAAATTGATAAAATGAATGATCTTTGATTATCTAAAATCTCAATAACGCGACATTAGTTGATTCCCTTCGGGTTAAGCCGAAGCGGGTCGCTAGTTCATAACAATTCCTTCTTATTAGAAAACTCTCTCGTGTTTGTTTCATTTCTTTGCCAGACGTAATACTCAAAATTATCGATATAATAATAAAAAAAAAATTACTACCAGAACCACCTAGTTGCCCGTTAATGCATCCTTCATCCCACATATTAAGACAACGTTTCCCAGGATTAAATCCTCCGTTCAGATAATCGTCATCACCACCTGCAATATGAATATAATATAATAAACATTATCGTTAGTCCATGGGGACATAAACTTTTTCATATGGAGGATGTGGCTAATAAACATGCAGTTTATGCTAATGATGCCGCAGCTCACGAACATCTGCAACATCAAAGCAATCGTGGTGAATTGCCAGTCTTTGAAGAGGAACCGTTTTTCAAGTTTTAAGTCATATTCGGTCTATAAAACCGCTAGCGATGGCAATTTCCATCATTTCACAAAATTGTTGAACAAAGTCAGAACACTTCTTGAAAATTGCCTAGCAGTATGGCTAAGCTTGGAGATTATGTGGATAGTATTGTAAATTTTGTAAACTATATATATAAAAAATATTCCGCGTGATGTCGTGACGTGCATGGCCGACGGCTCGACCCGTTCTTTGATTGATGTTTATACGTGGTGGAGCCATGCTGCAGCTATAGTGTTTGTAACACGAATGGGCGGCTCGACCAAGGAGGGACCGCGCTCTCACAGAATACCAGCGTAAATGTTGCTGTGTTTCGCATGGCGAGTGTAGAGAACCCGAGAAATGAGGCATTCCATCTTAATAATCAGGGATGACAGCGTATCCGCATTTTGATTCTTATTCGAGGATAGGTGTAGATATCTATGGGTCAGAGAATCCGCTTACCATCACGTGAGCGATGTACTCGCTTGTCACCCTTATTCTATAAAAAAATTTGCAGTCTAGACAAATGAGATAGGCCCAGAAATGAGAACAGTATTCCTTGTGCTCCTTCTAAGAATTCATTACTGCATGGAAGTCCGTCTTAATAGATATAGATGTATTACGAGTGGTATTGATAACTATATTTTTTGATATTTACCGGAACCTCCTAGTTGCCCGTTGATACATCCCTCATCCCACATATTTATGCATCGTTTGCCTGGGTTAAACCCTCCGTTCAAGTAGTCATCGTCTCCACCTGGATAGATGTGATATTGTTTTAGAATAGATTTTAGCTTACTTTGTTGTGCGGTGGTATCGTAATATAATCCATTAAGTACTCCATTTCGTCTAGTGGGTTCGGCAGGTCTTATAGCCTCTAATAGATGGTAAAACAACCATCTCGTGTATGATGTATGTGAGATGTAAGATACCCACAACGACTATGGCGAAAGAAATGGTAAAAAAGTGCGAGAACTCTGGCATTGCGATCACCAATTCGCGTGAACATCAGAGGTTGCTTGTGTACTATGAAATTTGAGGCGAGTGCTCCGAATTAACGAGGTAAAATTTTAAACCTAAAACTTTTGCCTATATATTAAAGTGTTACAAAAATAATAATCGCTACGTAACTAATCTAAATAATCTTTAAGAATAATTACCAGATCCCGGCAGTTGACCGTTGATGCAGCCTTCATCCCACATGTTAACGCATCTTGATGATCCTAAAATATTGTTGAAAATATTTAGAGCTTTTAACAAATTCTCTGGTACTATTTCAGTTACTTACATTATAGTGATTCACTATATTACTTACTTAAAACGTGTGGTCTACCTAACCACGCTTTGCAATTTACGAGAGAAAGTACAGCGAAAAATACAATAAATGACTTCATTTTTTCGTAGTAGCTAGCTGTAATGTATTAGGAATAGACGCAAATTTTTGTTTGAAAATTTTCTTCCCACAACCATCCTTTTATAATAAAACTGGAAGGTCATATTTATACATATTAAACTATGGCCGAATAATTTGCTAGGTACTCAAGATATGCCGCTTATTAATTTGAATGGGATAATATTGCTGATAAATATAATCCATAGGACAATAAAGGTTAGATAAATATGAGTGGACGTGAATTTATTTTATATGAATGACATATCTTTGCTACCTATTTTGGATAAAATGTTAAGTTTGCGACTGTAATCAAAAAAAAGTCGCAAGACACTCAATTATGCGAGATTTTTCTAGTTCTATAATAAGACCATCATCATTATCATCATCATCATTCCTTCACAGGTCCACTGCTAAACGAAGGCTTTCTGTAAAGAATATACTAAGATATGTCAAATATAATAAGAAGTTATAAAAAGAATTAAGATTTTACAGCGGGAAATGTTGCCCTTACAAAAAAAAACTTACACAGTATATTAATATCAGTTGTTTGAATTTAAACAACCCAGACAACCTTGTACGTTTTCGTAAATTAAATAAACACCTAAATATTATAAACATAAACATTTATATAAACAAAATAATAACTATTTTACTTTAACAAAAAACAATTAACAAAAATTTTACTTTTCTGGTCTTAAAAAAAACTTGTTTGACTCTCTTATTAATACTTCAAAGTCTATGAGTACGTAATCGGCAATTTCGTTTTCTATCGTTTTTTTAGACAAAATTGAAAAGGTTTTTATCGGCTCAAACTTAGAAAAACTCCTTTTACCCCTTAGCAACTGTTATAGACATTATGATTACTATTCGCATTGATATTTATAAATTTCGAGATGTATATTACAGTATACACATATAGTATTTGCACGTTACGATCATTAATGACAAAACACAGACAGCAATAACACCGTCGTAAATAGGCAAAAAGGAATTTAGGCTAAATAGATCTCATAGCCCATCTATATCCGACACACACACACACACACACACACACACACACACACACACACACACGCGCGCGCGCGCACATGCACACGCACGCACGCAGGCAGGCACGTACGCACGCACGCACTTACGTACGCACGCGGGCACGTACGCACGCACGCACATACACACACTCGCACGCCCACACGCACGCACACACACGCAAGCCCACACGCACGCACGCACGCAGGCACGTACGCACGCACGCACTTACGTACGCATGCAAGCACACGCGCACGCACATACACACACTCGCACGCATTCACGCATGAACAGACGCATGCACGCGTATCGAGTAGTACCCGTAAATTACGTTTTGTATCTATTAATGGCAAAAAGAAAAAAAAATGCCTGTATAAACCCATGGCTGGGTACAGGCCTCCTCTTATTTTAGAAAGGGTTTTTAGCAAGTACGAGTACAGATAGCGCGCGAGTTGAATGCAGAGCTCAGGAATGCGATAGTGCTGTGACCTAATTAAAATTAATGATGACAATATGTCGATAAATTTCAACATTGTTTTAAGTTTAACGTTTTAAGTTTAGAAAAAACAAGGTAATAATTATCACACATTTTTTATTATTTTACACATCAAAATCAATAAAAAAAATATAATTTATGCAACATCAGATTCTGAAATGGCAGACTTGGTTGAATCGGTGTTACTATCCTCACCATCGCTGACCTCAATTACGAATCGATCTATGGTATGTTCCATTAATCCATCTCTTTGTCAATAATTTTCTTCTAAAATTATGACGTGATCGTCGTGTAGTGTATGTGCACATGTAGGTATATACACGATAGCATAAGAGAGATTCGTTAGTAATAAACCTACATTCAAGACCGCTAGACGTTTAATTTATTCCTCGAACCTCCCAACATTACAGTCGAAGCCATGCCAATCTTCCTCTGTGATCTGAGAGAGAGCCATATTATCGCCTTTTACCATGCTTGGCGATGAATAAAAACTCGTTTTTTTGTAACAGAACTTGACGTACACGGATCAGACATGATTAAAAATAAAAATAACACGCGGCTGCAACTTTATATTAACACGATAACACAGTAAGCGTATGATAGTTGTCAAGGACAGCACAGCACTACACTGCAGGCGCGCGAGACGCGGCGTGCGGACGGCGGGGGGAGATGCTCCCGCTCTTCACCTCAGGCCCCGACGGCATTCAACTCGCGCGCTATCTGTAAGTGTTCGCCTCGCTGAAATGAATGCCTTGCGATGGACTTTACATCTTCGAAAAACAAAATTAATTCTCAGATAATATGTAGGTAGGTTCCCTCAAGCTGCTTTCCTCCATCGATGAGTGCGTAGTAAATCAACACTTAATATTGCAATTAAAAATTTCATCCGGGATCGAAGTCTAGCTGCTTGCGTACTGTGAAGTTTATGGCAAATCCTTAGGACCGGCTTTGTCCATAAGATAGTTAATGAAAAACCTTTTCTGTAGGAATGTTTGCCATGGAACCCTAACGTAACTAATAATCGACTACAATTGATTTGATTTCATTCAGAGCTTATTATCTAATACATCTATAGTTGACAATATCAGCAAAAAATAAATAAGGTTATTCTGAATGGATTTTTATTAATTGATTAGCTGTTTTGTTTTTATATGAGATTGATCAGATGCTTTACCATAAAATGACCGATTTAATTAGTATTATAACGTTCACTGGTCACGCATGATAAATGAAACGTTACAAATAATCCGAATGCACAGTTTATTCACTTAAATAGTAACAGTATAGGCAATATTTGACACGTAAGTACATAGACGGCGTCTCACAAACGCAGCGCGAGCGCGGGATCAAACAATAATACACATATGTATAGCTCAGAGCTAGTCGGCTGGCATACTGCTTGTATCGGCAGTCAAAGGTTCGGACGAGTGGCGCGATCCCGTGGCGCAGGTGGGGCACCGTACGAGAGGGGATAGAGAAACATCGGGTGACATAGGTAAGTATCGGCGCGCTACATACTCCCCCTTTTGACCAAGAGGGAACATCACGAATGGTCAAACTATTAGTTAGCGCCTAGCTGCGATCCTTACGCGGACGACCCCTACGACGCTTAGGAGCAACCGGCTCCGGACATTCTTCACCACCCCTGTCATGGTATTTACGCAGATCCGACACATGATACTTACCAACGCCTTCACCAGTCTTCTGCGAAGTTAGAAGGTAGGTAGTTGGACTGACCTGTTTGGAGATCACATACGGACCATCCTGCTTCGGGATGAATTTAGAAGTAACACCCTTAGCAGCATTACTCAGGACATGTGTCTTCATGAGTACGAGATCACCTTCTTGTAACGGATCCGAACCACGGCGATCGGAATCGGCTTGGAGCTTACGAAGATCCTGTTGATGTTCAATGTTCTCCTTAGCTTCCGAGAGAGAGTCAGCAAGCTTCAAGAGGTAAGGCGTAATCTGAGGGACAAAGTTTTCAGACTCGGTGACCGCTCGTAGATCAGCCTGAACCGACAAAGGAGACCGGAGCTCACGTCCAAATGTCAAGAAAGCCGGAGTGGTACCCGTAGAAACGGTGACTGAGCTATTAAGAGCAAATCGGACGAAAGGCAATATCTCAGACCATTGCTTATGGTTACCCTCCACGAGAATGGCGAGGTGAGATTTGAGGTCCCGATTCTTCCGTTCCACAGGATTCGCTTCTGGGTGATACAAAGGCAACAGGTTCTGTTTTACGCCTAGGACAAACAGAGCCTTCTGCATAACATCAGCCACAAACTGGACACCGTTATCGGAGATCATCCGCCTAGGAAGTCCATACCTCATAAAGATTTCACCAACAAGAGTTTTCGCACAGTTTTCGGCTGTGGCCTCGGTTAGAGCAAATAGTTCGACCCACTTACTAGCAGTGTCCTCCACTATCAAAATCCACCTTTCACCCTGAGGTCCTTTGGGTAACGGTCCAAAGAGATCGACGGCGATGACCTCGAATCGTTGAGCCGGTACCGGAGTCTGGAGTAAGCCGGGCGGTTTCAAGTTGGAAGACTTATACCGCTGACACTCAGTGCAGGTCTTCAGGTAATCGGTGATATAGCGTCTCATACCAGGGAAATAGAACTGCTGGGATATACGATGCAAAGTCCGTTGAATACCTCCATGAGCGGCGGTTGGCGAGTCATGACACTCAAACATAACTTTGCCCCGCAAACTCTCAGGTACTACCAGCTGAGGCTCCTCAGTATCGGTGTTGTCCACGTACCGGTACAATACACCTTGGTTTATCAGGTACCCCCTCTCCGACCACCGATGAACTGACAGCTCATCAGAACTTTCCAAATCCTTAAGGATTTTGGCTACTTCTGGATCAGCCAGCTGGGCTTCACGGGTTGATGTAGCATCCCAACGTGGAACATCCACAGACACGGGGCAGACACCACATTCCGTCAAAGTGCTATCGATGACTGGACGGCTGAGTGCGTCAGCTAGCACGTTAACCTTCCCAGGGGTGTATTCCATTTGGAGACCAAATGATTGTAGCTTTAAAGCCCAACGAACAAGCCTACCACTAGGCGATTTGACAGAAAAAAGCCACTTCAGGGGTTGATGATCACTTCTGACCACTACCTGGTGACCATCAATATAGCCACGGAATCTTTCCACGGCCCACACAACTGCTAGCGCCTCCCGCTCCGTAGTGGTATAATTTTTCTCGGCTGATGTGAGGAGACGGCTCGCGTACTCGATTGGGTGTTCATCCTGTGGAGACTCCCCCTGGAGTAAAGCTGCACCTAGGGCAAAATCGCTGGCATCCGTCCTAAGGATAAATGGCTTCGAGTAGTCTGGCTGAACAAGAATGGGTGGTGAAGCCAGAAGGGACTTAAGATGTACGAAGGCTTTGGCCTGATCATCTCCCCATTGCCAGATCTGTGACTTTTTGGTAAGGTGCGTAAGCGGTTCAGCTACCTTCGCAAACTCTGGTATGAACTTCCTAAACCAAGAGCAAGTTTGCAGGAAGGTACGAAGTTGCTGGAGATTAGTCGGTTCTCTCATCTCTAGGACAGCACGCACCTTATCTTCGTCTGGAGATATACCGTCGTTGGATATTACGTGACCTAGGTATTTGAGCCGGTCCCTAGCGAACACGCATTTTTCACGGTTGGCTCTTAACTTGAACATCCGAAGACGCTCAAATACCGCACGTAAATCAGACAAATGGGACTCAAAGTCCTCTGAAATTACTAATAGGTCATCAAGATAACCTAGAATATGCCTACCACCAAGTGAAGGTCCTGACCGGAAGCGATCTATGAGACGCTGGAACGTTGCCGGAGACCCCTTCAGGCCGAACGGCATACGCGTGAAGCGGTAGGTCCCAAAAGGTGTAACGAAGGCCGTTTTATCCCTATCCGCCGTACTGACCTGCCAGTACCCACTACGGAGGTCTAGCGAGCTCATCACACAGCCCTTCTTGGTCGACTGTAACAGCTCGTCGATACGCGGCATGGGGTATGCATCTGTCTTGGTAACCGCATTTAGCTTGCGATAGTCTACACAAAACCTATAGGTACCATTAGACTTCGGTACCAGGACGCATGGTGCGGCCCAGGCGGATTCGCACTCCTCAATCACACCATCAGCCAGCATCTTGTCTAACTCGGCGCGCATGATTTCCTTCTTCGCAGGCGTGACCCGATACGGGGGCACGGCAATCGGCGGGTGGTCACCGGTATCTATATGGTGTTCGGCGAATGGTGTCGGTTCTCCGACAACATCAAAAACGTCAGAATACTCACCTAATAGATTCGCCAGTCTAGACCTCTCCGACTCCGATAGCACGGTGGCCTCGTCCTCTCGCAACACGTTCAATGCGGCGGCGCACTCAACAGGTTCGCGACGAGTCTCCCATGACAAGGCGTGAAATGTCCGGGGCTGATCAACTGTACGCCAATTCCATTTATCAAAATCAATAATCATTCTAGCCTTTGTTATAAAGTCAATACCTAACAAAGTATCGTTATTGACGGCATTCGGTAAAATAATGAACTCGATAGGTACACTTAAGGAAGCAAGTTGAACATTGACCTCCGTAAGTAGCACCTCACTATTCCTAATAGTACCGTCCGCAAGCTTTACCGACATCATTTCGGTACGAAAATTTAAACCGATACGTTTCATTAACGCATAAAGTGAACAACTCGCAACACTACGACGCGCGGCGGTATCTAACAACGCGGTACCCGAGTATCCCCCTATACTCACTCGTACGATAGGCCGACCTTGCTCCTTACAATCGGATTTCGAATTCGAGATGCAATTATTAACAAAGATGGACGAAAATACATTTTCAACTTTAATGTCATCATTAGAAGGTATACTTTGTAAACATTTAGGGCAATTTACTCTAATATGACCTTTCTCGCCACAATTATAACAAACAATACCTGAGTTAGAAGAATGAGATCTTTTACTTAACTTATCACAGGAGTCACGGACGTGTCCTCGCGTTTTGCAGTAAACACAGAATAGCCTTCTCTCACCATCACTATTTTTGCTCACACAATGATCACTACGCGGCACAGGCACACGGTCGCGTGATGACTGCGAAGCGGAGTCGGGGGCGCGCAGTTGCGGCGCCGTCGAACTCGAACCCGAAGTACTATGTTGAAGTCCCTCGCCATGCCTGCGGCTAGGTCTCGCGGGCACACTCAGCGGCGACGCCAGCGGTTGTGGCGGCGCGAGCGGTGGCAGCGCAGCGTTCTCCGTCAGCGACTCTTCTATAGATCGAGATCTTTCAATGAGAGATTCGATGTCATTCACAGTATCTCTCGACAATCGTTTTCTGATTCTCTTATGTAGAAGCCCATAAATCATATCTAATCTCGCTTCCTCTGGTAATTCATAGGGTAGTTTCGCTAACAAAGCCCTTATCCTTACGACGAAAATATCGGCACGCTCCGATCCTTGTTCGGCGGCAAAAACGTCTCGGTACAACTTATATGCAGGTCGTGGAACTCCGTACATCGAGCGCAAGCGTTTCACAGCATCCGACCACGAGTGTATTTCGTTTCGGATTCCACGCCACCACACTGCAGCATCTCCTTGAAGTAACATAGGGATACCGCGAAGTGCCATCTCATCACTAACTGATGCACAATCCTTATACATTTCCACCGCGTCAATGAATGCTTCCACTGCTTCCGGGTGTTGAGATGAACCGTCGAACCGTGTAGTGCATTTTACGAATGTTCCTGGGATAGATGACGACCGCGGTGACGTGACAGTGGCCGCGCCGGCAGCGCTTGAATCGACCTTCGGCGGCGCCCCTAAGTGCGATGTCAGAAGAGACTGGACGAGCTTCTGGTTTGCCTCGGCTTGTGCCGCAGAGAAGGCGGCCAGAAGCGACGAAAGCTGGTTCTCGGACATAAGCACAGGTGCTGCCGGTGTCGGGTTTACAGGTGTCGGATTCACCGGTTCCTCATCCGAACTGGAGTCATTATTACGCGGTTTTCGCGGTGGCATTATGACTGTGTCCTTGTAGTTCACGTCTCAATATCAAGGAAAAACGCGTGGGTACACTAGGCATACACTCGCGTACGTACTTGTGCACTAGAAACTTCGAGAGCCACGGTAGGTTCGTTCGTGGCCCCACGTTGGGCGCCAATATAACGTTCACTGGTCACGCATGATAAATGAAACGTTACAAATAATCCGAATGCACAGTTTATTCACTTAAATAGTAACAGTATAGGCAATATTTGACACGTAAGTACATAGACGGCGTCTCACAAACGCAGCGCGAGCGCGGGATCAAACAATAATACACATATGTATAGCTCAGAGCTAGTCGGCTGGCATACTGCTTGTATCGGCAGTCAAAGGTTCGGACGAGTGGCGCGATCCCGTGGCGCAGGTGGGGCACCGTACGAGAGGGGATAGAGAAACATCGGGTGACATAGGTAAGTATCGGCGCGCTACAGTATTCATTTTATTTTGATCTGATCTCCTTTCTCCTCATCAGCCTGTAAAGTGTCGTTTGAACTTTTAGGGATGGATTTAGGGATTTAGCAAATCGAGACACCTGGCAACACTAGCAGAGCATGACAGGTGTATATCGGATTTTTAAGCATCAGTACAAATAAAAGTAGATAAAATTTCGATCGGTATAGTATCCTGTATGTCAGGTAATGATATTTTGTATTTTTAACTTTTTTGGCTTTTACGAGGTTTTTTTTTATAGGATAGGGTGACAAACGAGCACACAGTCCACCCGATGTTAAGTGGTTGCTGTGGCTCATAGTCATCTACATCTATCCTCAATTACGAATCAAAGTGCAGATGCGTTGTCTACCGTGAGGATATAGATGAAATGCCTTGTTTCCAGTAAAAAGGGTCTCCGGTTCACGATCACGATCGAAGCACGATCCTGAGCCACCTGCATTCATCGACTTACCGCATATCTTACCAGGTCGTCACTCCATCCGGTGGGGGGTCGCACTAAACTACGCTTACCGGTACGTACCGGTTGTCGGTTCTTCGAGCTATATGGCCAGCCCATTGCCACTTCAGCATACTAATTCGTTGGGCTATGTTGGTCACTCTGGTTATACTGCGGATATACTCATTTCTAAGTTTATCACGCAGAGAAACCCCGGGAATTGCCCTCTCCATAGCTCGATGAGCGACCTTGAGTGTCCTCATACGGCCTGCTGTGAAGGACCTCGACTACGACCACTCAGATCCATAAGTTATCCTTTGCCACTGTGCGCGCACTGGTTGTACAATCTAATTGTCGGATTTTGAGGTATAACTGACGAGAATAAAAATACTGAGATATACTTGCAAGCCGAGTTGAAAGTCGAGAAGTTTCGTCGATTAACTTCTCGGTCGAAGTTACATATCTAGTCGAACCATTTGTCCCAGGTAAAAGTACTGGTCAACGACTGCGAGATTAGTGCTACCAACAACTACCGGCTTAGGTGTGACATGGACATTAAACATGATCTTTATTTTGTCCATGTTCATCTTAAGACCTATCCGGTGGGAGACACTATTGACGTCATTTAGCATAGTGCTTAGGTATTCCAGTGACTCTGCCATAAAGACTCTACGGCCTACCCCCACCGGCACTAAGGACGCGCTGGCAATCGCACTACACACTATCAATTTCCAGTCTGAGCAGGTGATTTGGCGGCACTGTCGTCGCGCCACAAGCGAAACACATCCAAGGCTAAATTGCGCTATCAAAGTTCCGAATTAAAGCTGTGTATATTGAATAGCGCCAAATAATAAATAGGCCTCACGTCATGTAGTGATTAAATACCCTATGCTCACATCTGTAGCTTATCCAATTACAGTTAAATAGAGTATGTGCTTCTTTATCACCGTTACTTGTTAAAACCAAAGATGAAGAAATCATTGATATATTCTGTTGAATAGATTAGGTATACTAATGTATTATTATGTTGATGTATATATTACCCATGTCCTACAGACGGCCACTCAGAGACAAGACATATGCGCGGGACAGGATTGGATTATAGTGCCCGAGTGTCCGCGAAAGCTCACGTGCTCTTTCCTTCACTCTCATGGTACGATGGTACGATTATCCGACACGACCGGAGAGAGATCAGTCTCAGAACAAATGGCTTTACGTTCTTTCCGAAACACGGGGGTGAAATACTGCCAACTTTCTGACTTCGGACTACTACTGAGGATATCTTCCCAGAAAAACTCAATAACTGATCTTGGCCTGAAGTGGAATTGGAACCCAAGATCTCATTGATCGGCAACCACGCTTACACCCACTAGACCAACGAGACATTATAAAAGGTATATATTTATTTGTGCTCATCACGCGAGCACATCATGTCAATTCAAGGCCACTTAGTTGTTAGTTTAAATATTAAATGATCTCTCGGCAACAATGTTTACGTTTGTATCTTCAATATTACTAAGAAACATGTTTTTAATTTCAAAGTAAAGTTTTTATAATTATAATAGATAATAGCTGTGTTTTGTAAACCGTGGCTTTGCTCGCGTGGGTTTCATATTTTGGATCATCGTAATTGCTTCGTGCCACTTGTGGTAGAACCACTTGTGGAGTCGTATCTGTGTCTATGTTTGTCTGTAACAGAAAATTTCTCGGACAGTATTTATATAGATAGATAGATAGATATTTGGTGTAGTTATAATACGCTACAGGAATACAGATGTTAGTTTTTCAGAATTGAATTAATATGCAGAATTGCGTTATGCGTAAGTTGAATTTATCTTTCGAGAGTGAATTACACGAGTAAGCAGCGAAGAATACTATATGTATTATAGTATTCTATGAGTAGCCTATACCTATCACTTTTTTATATCAGCTATGTCTGACGTTGAATCCTTATGAATCCAGAATTAAGTTACTTACTTTTTTGGGGTAGGAAAAAGTTCGCCGTGCAACACTTTAACACCTACACGGTGTATCCCATTAACTTTTCTGAAGGGTCTACAGCACGTGAACTGCATACATGTTTTTTTTTAATTTCTCAGACATGCAGGTTTCCTCGCCATTTTCCCTTCACCACCAAAAATGTGTTAAGTCGAGCCTTCAAAATACAGTTAAATTTTGCTTGGTGTCGGCAAAGATTGAGTTAACCCGAATTCAATTTTTGCATAACGTACAGTAGGAATTAACGTTTGGATCGATTATCGGATTTGAGAAGTGACCTTATTAAAATAGTTCTACTCATATTTAAAATAATAAAAAAAAAAATAAAATTTGCTTTCTTTAATGGCGGCTTCTCACTGCGTGTGTTATCACGCACCGCGCCGCCCGCGCAAGCACGCACCACGCGCGAGCCAGCGCCACCCGTTTTAAATGGCGCGGCGTGGCGCGTGCTTGCCTAACTCCAAGCCACTGACTCAGTCTAGAGATGAGTCCGATATCATGTCACAGATAAAAATCATCGATATTTTAAAATCATGAAATGACAACGACAAAATCATCAATGCTTTTTTTGACGTGCGACGTTGCGAGACTTCGCGATCGGCGATAGGTACTGGCTGAAGTCACAGTTATAAGTTTCGATAAAATGACCGGCGCGGGGGTGCACACTGCACAGCACACTGCACGGAACGGCAACAAACAATGCTTTTACTTGCGTTGTTTACGTTCGCCCACGAAATGCACGCAAATTACGAATGCTATTTTATCTAGTATTTAGTATCGCGTGAATCATTGTTTTGGTTAGATGAAGACGATCAACCACGCGTACTAAATACGTTGTGTAATGTGTTCTCGCTATAATTGGTTTTTTGATACGTTATAGTGAATTTAGTTTAGTGAAGTTACAATACAATACAATACAATACAATACTCTTTATTGCACACAAAATAATACAAAGAGCAACAAACTTAAATTGATAAATTTATGTACAATTAGGTGGCCTTATCGCTAAACAGCGGTCTCTTCCAGGCAAACCTTGGTGAAGGAGATCTTTTAAATACAAAAATATAGAAGTGTGCATAAATAGTAGATAAAAAAATCATGCGTAACACATAACATATATATACATACATAATCATACACATATATTCTTATTTATACACATACATATTTATACATATACATATTTATAAATATTTTTGTAACACATTATAGATACATATTATATACATACCATATATAAACAAACCTTATCAAGTATAGTATATATGATAATGAAATATATTAAGTAGAATACATATTTAAATAATAATTTTAACCAGTTTTTTGAAAGACTCAATGCTTTGGGCTTTTTTAATTGTTAAAGGAAGCGAGTTTCATAATTTAATTGCTTTGATACAAAAGGATGAATTAAAAAATTTTGAATTGTGAGCAGGCATTCGCAAAATAAGTTTATCGGATAATCTGGAATGATCTTTATCTGCACCCGCAAACTCAAATTTTTCCTTTAAATACTTCGGTGTTTTAGGATCAAATAGTACACAGTACAGTTGAGATAGACTATTCCGACGAAGTCTGATAGGAAGCCACTTGAGCTTAGTTACCTATATCATTGATTTTAAAACCAAGTTCACACATTTAGCGTTTAGGTACTTACTTAGTACTTTGTAAAAAAAAACTTTGTTACGTTACGATACGTAACGTTCTACAGTGGGTGGACTTATTTATTATATTTTTCTATCTTATAGGCAAGAAAGGTTTAGTGCTATGTTCTCAGTTTGTATCTAAATATTCGAAAATGGCTTCAACTGTAAGAAAAACATCGAACGTATGGGTATATTTTGACATTGAATCTGTTGGTGAAAAAATAGCAGTATGTAAATTGTGCAGGGTAAAATTATCCTATAAAACTTCCTCAACAAATAAAAAAAAACATATTTTAAGAAAACACCCCTTTTTTTACATGGGGAAATGCCTACGCATACCCGCCTCGCGGGGGCAAGGACGGGTTATGTCGGACTCGCACCGACTAAAACCCCATGTTGTTCCACCTTTGTCGCATATTGGTAGGGCTACGGTAACGCTTTCGCACACATCCGCGGCCCTACTAGCGCCTGCCGCCCCATGGCAGCACCTCCTCGGGAGAGGAAAATTCCTCCCCGTTCTCCTTCCCAGGTAAGGCGCACCAGAACACATGGCGCGCCTTCCTCCACGGCCTCCAATCACGTCTGTGCAACAGACGCCCCCGCGTCCGATGCACAAAGGCCATGGGGCCAGGAAAAACGAGCACTTAGAAGTACTAGCCTTCCCGACCCCAGCGGCGGATCTGGTCTATGGCTCCGCCGCCAACCAAGATTCGGCTGCGGAGGGTAGGGAGAGCGGCGCCTCGCAATACCGACAATCCTCTCCCCCGCAGCCCCACCACCACCGCATCAACGGTGCGGCCCCGTTTGAGTCGCGAAGGATAGGGCGAGTGGCGCATCGCCATACCAACACTCCTCTTCCTCCGCGACTCCACCTCGGCTGCAGCGGTAGAGGGTGCGCAAGTCCCCACTCGCTGCAGTCCACCAGAACACATTCGAAGTGGGCTCCCCAAGCCCACTCGGAGTGGCCACCTCAGGCCGGCCCTTCACCTCGGGCCAGCCACGTGGGTTCCTCTTTGTTCACCGTGGACCGACCAAGCCACGGCTAAGCCTAAGCTAAGCTAAGCCCCCCCCCCCCCGCCACGACAAGGCGGGAACCCGTTCGGGGGGGGGGAGGAAAACACCCTACGGTTGAAATTCAAGATGTACGGAGGAATATGATGCACCAACACATTTCAGAACAACCTTTGGAACAGGAAGCTGGCCCTTCTAATCCAGCAGGATCCCAAAACCTTTCGTCTGTTGTTGCTTCTTCTGCTTGTGACTCAGCCGAGGGCCATCCATTGCCACAACCACGCGTTATTCAGCAGGCTTTAGTTCGTCAATCTACAATTGCTCAATTCACTCAGAGAAAAAAAATTACACCATCTGAACAGGAAAGGCTAAATAAACTGCTAATGAAATTGTTACATTAGAGTTTCAATCTTTCAGCATTGTGGAAGACAAGGGCTTTGTCGAATTTGTTCATGGTTTAAATCCCATTTACCAACTACATAGTCGTAAGTACCTTTCAAACACTTTACTGCCATCAATGTACGAGCAAGTTTTGAACGAAACTAAAATAAAAATTACTGAAGAAGCAACAAGGGTATGCCTTACTACCGACTGCTGGGCATCAAAGGCAAATGAGTCATATATGGCCATAACAGCTCATTATATCGACCAAAACTACATTTTGAAGTCACTTCTCCTGCAGTGTGAAGTACTCCATGGACATCATACCGCCATAAACTTAGCAGGTCAATTAAGGACATGTGCATTGACTTGGAACATTACATGCAAAATAACCATTGTTGTGTCTGACAACGCGAGTAATATAGTTTCCGCTATCACGAGTGAGCTGAATTGGTGCCATTTTTATATTTAATTGTCAAGAGTGGATTAAACGTTGAAAATTTGCAACAGACGATCACCAAAGTGAAGACCATTGTAGCTTTTTTACAAACGTAGCGCTTTGGCCACAGAAAAGTTTGTAAAATATCAAGTACAACAATCAGAGGCGAAAACAGCAAAAAAACTTACTCAATCTGTGGAAACTCGATGGAACTCTGAATTTCATATGCTGCAGCGGTTTGCTGAACTTAGAGAGGCTGTAACTGCAACACTTCCACTCAGCAACTTCAAAGGTACATATCTTGAAGAAAATGATTGGGTAATTATTCAAGATTTGCAGTGCGTGCTTAAACCCTTCGATGAAGTGTCTACGCGTATGAGTGGAGAAAAATATTTCACGGGTGGAGAAGTGATTCCAATTACGCAGGGCCTTTTGGCAACACTAGATACATTGGAATTAAGAGATGGCCTGTATGATGTTGTCAAAGTGGTTTTGAAAAGGCTAAAAAAGGAAATTTTTGAAATCTTTCGTAATCTGGAATTTAGTAGAACGCTTGCGTTATCGACCTTTTTAGATACCCGATTTAAAATTTTCATGTTCCCACACCGTCAGGCTGAAGAAACAAAAAAAATGTTATAGAATTGGTGGCTGAGACAATTGCCAAGGCAAAACGACATCCTTCTAATGGGATCAGAACACGACACTCCACTTCAATGGTGGAAAAATCATGAGCATGTTTACCCAAATTTGACAAAATTAGTTCTGAATAAATGCTGTGTGATAGAAACATCAGTGCCTTGTGAAAGGGTATTTTCACGAGCTGGTACCATGGTAACTGAAAGACGCACTCGTCTAGGAATTGCAAAAGTTAAACAACTAATGTTTTTAAACGTCAATTGTAGCCAATAATTCGGTACAATGGGCAAGAAAATGTAAATATTTCTACAGAAAAAAACCAACAAAAATACAAAAAACAAAAAAAAAATTAAATAACAAATATTATTCATAATTGATCATTGTAAATATATCAATCTTTTAAATGCGCTAAAGAAAAGCAGAATGATAGTTTTTTTTTTATTAGGTAAGTACCTACTAAGCACTATTACTTTGCCAGTCCTAAGCCTGGAAAAAGCATGAAGGTAAGATTGGAATATTACTTGTTTGTTGGGGAGGTGCGTATTTACGCGACCATAAATAACTAATGATAATTTCACTAAGCCGTTCCGCGATCATTTCAGTATCTAGTCACAATTGAAGTGACGAGATCTAATACTCAGATAAAAATCATTGATGATATTGTCATTGTTCCCGTCACCGATATTTTTTCGTCATTGTCATGCAGTCATTGATACAGAAAAATCATCACTCAGCCCATCTCTGACTCAGTCTGTTTAGCGCAGCGCACCTGATGTCGTGTGAGTCAAATTGCCACTTTCAGCCATGGAGCAATGCCACTAAATAAGAAGGCATCGCTGTTGCTTCGGCGCGTGAGTCACACGCAGTGAGAAGCCGCCATAATATTTATGGTATTTTTTCTCAAGTGTTATATAATTAATAATGGTATACTCATTATTAATTAATTATAATCATGTGAGCAAAACCGGGTCTGTCACAAAAAAGGCTTTATGTGTCTGAAAATATTAAAGCTACCTCAGTAATTGAAAAACTGTTTTATAATTTCACAAACGTGAAAAAAGGTATAGTAGCAGCTTACCTACGTCTCGCGACTGTGCACAGGGCTCCCCAAAACTTAAATCGTTTTGTGGGCAGGAGAGAGTCCACAACATTGCGCCAATACGCGTTGGCGGCTTTCATATGTCCTCGATTTTCTGTCATCTTCACAGACTCAGGTTCCCCCCCCCCCCCAATGTTATACTTCATCGCCAAACACGTGGTGCATCAGTCTATAAATTTTCCTATAGTAATTTCATTGGTCCTCTCGGGAACTGTATACGTGTTTCTCCCTTGCCATGAAATCTTACGGAAAGCTACACGACTCACATATTTGTTTAAATGAAATTAATAAAAACTGAAAAGACGCTTTTGAATGATTGTGGATCGCATTATATGTACTTAATAATCAGTTATCCAACGATGACACGAACTGTTCCATGCAATATAGATAAAAATCTCGCAGTGCTCTTAATAACCTCTCAACTGCGGATTCAATTACCTGAATCCAAAGAGATTTATATATATATATATATATATATATATACTAACTGCATACTTAAATGTCTGCCTGAATCGGATAACTTGATACCAAGAGTAGTCAGTGTAATTATTGCTATGCCTATAGACACTGAATATATTCAAATAAAGAGCTTCTCACTTAATCACAGTTTTGTGTATAGTTAGTCGTTTGTGAAAGTAGTTTGTTCAGAATCTTTTACTGAATCGATTCCTATCATTTTTAATATAGGTAAGTTTTTATCCCAAAAATAATTAAAACTACGTAAATTACAGTCACACTAAATCTGTACAGTCAAAACAAACTGAAATGGACCGTAGCTAGCTTAAGGCAATAAGACTTAAGAGTACAGTCTTATTTGTATTATTACTAATTCTGTCATTCAAAAGCACATTAAAGCCTCTGTCTTCTCTTCATTCTTCCGGAATTAGTATAACTAATTTGATAAATAATCAGTGCATAAAAATGTTTAACTAAAAATTCAGTGTATGTATTATGATTATAACATAATATACGGACGTTACATATTGTATATATATATATATATATATATATATATATATATATATATATATATATATATATATATATATATATATATATATATATATATGTATATATATATACAATATGTAACGTAATTAACGCACACCGTCAGACACCCCAATTAGTATAGTCTTTCCTGGAATAGTGGTGTCGGGAGTAGTAGTGCTGGGATTAGAGGTGACGGGATTAGTGCAGGCAATTGAGGGAGGGCGGTAGGTGCACTTCAATCCAGGTAAGACACATCATTGTATTTAATTGAGCGGATGGTTGCAAATTAAATATTAATATCTTTATTATAATGGATTTCAGCAATGTAGCGCCTGATTTTATCAAACATGGCAATTGCGGTAAATCATTCCTTTAATGGTCATCGGTCTAGATATTTTAAGTCTGACAATTTGTGATGCTCCACGAATTAGAATTTAGAAGCATTCTTTAATTTAGTTTAATTTAATAAAAATGCTATTGCATAGTTCTCATCTCTAGGTAAGGACTAGGCTGACCGAAACAAATAAGATTAAATTGCTATGCGGTGAAGAATTAAAGAATTAAAAACCGATATGCGTTGGGAACATCTGTCAGACTCTCGAATCTTATACACAAAAACATTTTCTTGAACATTAGCTGACAATGCGATGGTAAACAACCTAAAATTTGGGCAATATTGTAAATAAATCAACCTGTAAATTGGTTCACTTTGCAAAATATTATTAAGAGCTACACACCTGTAGAAGTCTTGGTACTAGCGTCCAAGACAACGCTTAATTTGCTTGACGTCTTATCCTCATGGATAACACAGTTACGGGGAGTAAAATACGAAGGCGCATTTTGTGAGTGAGGACAAGGGAAAGAAAACCCTTATCAATATAATTTTGATATCCTCATATGCAAGCTTCAAATGTGGTTAGCGTTTAAATTTATTTTTTAAATATTAAACATATTTTTGCAGCGATATAGGCATTTACGAATAAAGAACGATCCTTAATCAAAGAAAGAGCGTCGGGATAACCGCCAGTGGACGAATCTCGAGTGGTAGACGTTATGAATAACTCCTCAGACTCTTAGTCTTCCTGGCTACTACTACAGATTTAGACTGAATCTCTTCACCAAAATCTTTTCAGAAGGTTTCATAAAGGTCTTGAGGGGTTTTGCACTACCCAGTTACTCTACAGCAATGGCTGTGCAGGGACAGAACCTATAACGATACAGCATAAGACAGATTGTATAGCGTTTGGCCTAGATTAAGAAGGGATTCCAACCAAATGATAAAAATAAATACAAAAAAGCTCCACCCATCAATACGTTAAGGGGATATAGTAAGTCAGCTCAAATTCTAATTTCGCCCCACTTGCCCGCGCGTCGTATGCTATGTACCGACATGTTTGTAATCACTAATACTGTAAGTAGAAAGGTCGTTAGACACTTATTTCATTAGGTTTATCATATTTATGCCTGTTTCTTAACGCCAAACCAGTCGCTTCTTATTTTTATTACGGTTATTTCCCATTTTAATTTTACGTCGTCCTGTTGCGTAATGTATATTCTGATCGTAAGCGACACAACCTCCGCCTTCAAAGGCCGAAGCGAAGTGACCGTGCGGCAGGAATCACGTGTCAAGAGGCCGATAGTTTAGGTTATTTCTTTTTACAGTGAAAATAATGGTATTTTAAAAAAAGTAAATAACATAAGCACTGCTTTATAGTTAGTTCAGTTAGTATGCAAAGTTTCATGATCTTATTTACAGTATTTTATGAATAACAGCGGTTTATTGTTTACTTTGGAGGTAACTTTGGATATTTTTTTCTATCGAGAAAATTTTACGAAATCGTGTTTTCGTCTAACATAATCCTTAACATTAATCCTCAACTTTACCATATATTTATTTCAAAATTAATGCTGCAATATTTTCGGCATAACGAAGGATCTTGCTAAGCCATTTGAGATTATATTTCCCCTTAATTCGCCCAGGCTCCATGAGTCATTCTTAAGTTAGAGTTTATGTAAATGCATAAACACGGAAGTATCAACGTTAGCGGTTGGCAAATTGTCCGTAAATATAAGCCGTGGTAGCTCAGATGGTTAACGCTCGCTGTAAATATAACAGAACGCGAGTAACCCGGGTTCGATCCCAGCCGGCACCAATGAAATTGTTAATTGCAATTTTAAGTGTTGATTTATCACGTGCTCGGCGGTGAAGGAAAACATCGTGAGGAAACCTGTATGTCTGAGGAATAAGAAAAAAATATATTTCGAAGACGTGAAGTTCGCCAACACGCATTAGGGCAGCGCGGCGGACACTTCCTTGCCCTAAAACTCTCTCAGAAATGAGGGGAGGCCTGTGCCCAGCTGTGGGACGTATATAGGCTGTAACTTTACTTTACTTTTTACTTTTATATTAAATAATATGACATTCATCTCAAAGTAAATACTGCTATCGTGACGAAAGCTTTATGAGGTCTGAGACTCACTGACTGTACAAATCCACCTTTCCTCTGGATAAAAAAATCTGAATTTTGTGTCAAATTTTGAATTAACTTGTCAGGAAATACATCTGTTATGAAGTTAGAATCATGTAAACAACGAGCAGTTTGTAATCTCTCGACGCACACACAAACCTTGATCGCCCTTGCATCACTTGCATGAACCCAACGTAACTTGAATTTAATTTTGATGACACGCAGTTTAGTCCAGCGCCCGCGCATGTCGGACGTAAATCGTTCCGGCTTAGAAATGCAAGCATTTGTGGCTCTTGGTGTAGCTAAATTTGTACTGGTCTTAGAAAAACGTAGCAAAGTGTGATTTCGTTACATGTTTGACACTTAGATGCCACAAGTTTTAAGAGGCCGCATAATGCTGTTTTGGTGATATTGATCAATCTGGATCTCGGTATCTGTAAGACCTAACAGTTTGCTATTTGGACACATTAAACCTGGACTTATAATCTTCAAATCTGTTGAAGCAAAAACACGATTCGATAAAAAATTCTCGATAAAAAAAATATGAAAAACCCTCGTTTTGCACTTATTTTTAGTTAGATCTCTGAAACCTTATGGAATTGAATGATGATTTTTAGCTAATAGATAGATAATAATGTTATCTCAAATCGTGACGATTTATTTTTTTATTTTTCTACGTGGTCTTCTCGTAATTAGCAATTATGTGATTTGGCGCTTGCGTTATTTAATTCTAAACGAGCACACTCTCTTTCTGTCTCTTGTTTTGTACGTGGTAGCAATAGCGCTATCCTTTTCAATTTGTTCAATCATTCTGCTGCGGCATCATGCGACATTACGGAGAGACGACTATTTATTTCCGACATTTTTATTTTGTACTGTGGTAGGTGTTACTGTAAAAAGGAGTTTAAAACGTTTTGTGTAAATATATTACCTATATTTAAAGTGTAAATAAAGATGGGCAAAAAGAAAACTCTCGGAAAAAGAAAACAATTGAAACGTCTAAGAGAACAACTCCGTATTTTGAACGAAGGAAAAAAAAGTAAGAACCTATCTAACTACCGATATAAATAACGGTATCATTTTTAATTTTTTTTCTTAAAAAAACGTTACCCCCACTCTAGGATTTTCTCCTGTATCGTGGAGGCAGTTTACAAACATAAATTGCACGAGGACAAGCACCCTGACCCGGAACAATTATTTGTAGGCCATACAAATACTTGTTCCCTGCGGGATTCGAACCCGCGGCCCCCAGCGCAACAACTCATTGCTAAGCCACTGCGCTACGGAGGCCGTCAAATTATTCTTTTGTTTACGTAGCTTCTTAGGTATTTCGAATATGTATAGAGCCGAACACGAAGGATCGGTTTGCGAATCATTTTTCGAGTTTCAACCTTATTGCAACGAGATAAAGCTCATGTCTAGTGTCACGTCACGTTGCTGCTGGCTGTTGATAAAGTTTAAATTCGTTTGATGTGTTGCAAAAACGTTTTGTAATTTTATTGTTACATAAGTTTGTTTATGTTTATATAAGATCAATCGGGGTGTTATGATAGGTACCACTCGTAGTTTCTGATACCCACGATACAGGGAATAGGTATCACTGTGGGGTTAGGGATAGGTTTTGAATGTTGTGGGTTATGTTATGTTACTTTGACTGCCTCATTGGTCTAGTGGTTGTAGTAGTGCGACTGCTGATCATGAGGTCCTGGGTTCGAATCCCGGGTCGGGCCAAAATTTTTTTTGTAAATAAGTTGAAATTTATAAAAGATCAACCGGTGTATTATGAGAGGTACTACCCGTAGTTTCTGATACCGTCAAGAAATTTTCAGTAGCTGCCCGGAGTCAGGAAGTTGGCGGTGGCCCACCTCCTTGTCTCGGAATGCACGTAAAGCCGTTGGTCCTGCACCTGATCTCTCTCCGGTTGTGTCGGTTTACCGTCTCATCGGATTATGAGGGTGAGGGAATAGAGAGTGCACCTATGCTTGCGCATACATTTGCGCACTATAATGCTATCCTGCGTCGATGGCTAGTCTCCGTTGAGGCAGGCCGCCGTGACCGAAATTTGGTGTTGGAGAATAGTATGTTACTTTATTTTATTATGACTATACATTTGCAGAAAACCAAACATTTCATTCATTGAGCTTGAGAATGTGACGAATAAAACGGCGCCCACGGTATTAGAGAATGGACTGCACGAAGACGGATCGGCACGTGGCGCGAGCGACTCGAGCGGCGCGCCGGCGGTGCCCACGTCGTTGTCGGCGGCGGCGGCTGGCCATTTGGAACAGGGAAAAGGGGACTCGTCGCTATCTATTGACAGTACGGACAAGTAAGTATTTACATAAATAAATACATATAAAATAAATAAGTAAGTAAATTTTGAATCCCTCTTAGTATTTCTTTCTCTAACTGCCTCGTTGGTCTAGCTACTGCTGAGCGAGAAGTCCTGGGTCGGGCAAAATGGTATTGGGTTTTTCCATTAGTAATTTCTCAGTACCAGTCCGGAGTCTGGATTTGTGCTCGATTAGTGGCAATAGGCTCGCACTTTATTACATGAGACTTATAACATAAATGGCGAAATGTGGGTGCACTATGCACCTCAACCTACCCTTTCGGGGAATAATGGCGTAATGCTATGTATGTATATATGTATGTAAATTTTTAATGAAACATGGTTCAATATTTTCAACCATGTTTCATTATTGGAATGAAAATTTTACAATGCTATAAGTACTCGTATCCTACCTAAATGCGAAGACTTGGTTTATGAGAATCAAAGGTAGACCTAATACAAATGAATGCATCGATAATATTGTACTCGTATTTTTACTGACTTCAAAAATGAGTAGGATATTCTCGATCCGACGTTTTTAGGGTTCTGTACCAAAATGGTAAAAAAGAAACCCCTATGGTGTGACTTTGTCTGTCTGTCACAGCCGTATATTTCAGAAACTACTAATGTTATCGACTTGAAATTTGGAGCAGTTATATACAAAATGCTTGGCTACTGTTATTGCTTTACTAGCTGTTACTAGGTATAGTATATAGCGTATATATGTGTAGTGTGAGTGACATTAGACGAACTGTACCTTTTCACTAATATATCCATAAATATCGGTTGTGCTTTGAATATGTTTTATTAAATGTTTTATATGAAATACATATTTTAAAATAAATTTAATAATATTATGATAATAATATCACACATATATTTTAATTATATATTTTAATTTTTAATTATAATAAAGAAAACAAGATTTTTGATGTAGATTTGTATTTGTATAGATGATGTAAATTTAATTGTGTAATGTCTCTGTCCTAGTCTGTCCTGATACTATAATCTGACATCTGTCCCCGCACCATGCTACAGCGCTAGCAATGTAGGTAAAGTGACATATTATATGAAAGGTATATGGACATGGGAACGTATCGGAGCTATTCAAAGATATACTATTGTTTCAAAACATTCATGCATTATTATTATTGTCTGCTTTATAGTTTATGTAATAATATGTATTACTGTTGTAGGTTTCCAGACGAAGAGCACACGTCAGAAAGAAATCATGCAGAAATCAATGAAGAATCAGACGAAAGAAGAATCATAGACCTTAAATATTTTCTAAAAGAATTAAAAACAATTTCGAACCACTCAACAGCCTTCGGTTGCGGTATAAATAATTTGGAGTTGATAGGGGAGAAAAGGTTAGGTTTGATTTCAAAATTAAAATTCAAATGCAATATGTGTAATGTTGAATTTACTACACATACGTCCAAACCTAGTCCAAGCGACAATTTGAATGTAAATACTGCCGTAGTAACGAGTGCTGCTATATATAGCAGTATATGTACAGGTGTAGGATATACACAATTGCAAGAAATATTTACATCAATAAATGTTCCGTTTATGACAGAAGTTTTTTATAAGAAAATTGATAATCGAGTTAGTGAAGAATGGGAAAAGTTAGCCACAATTGAAATGGAAGCTGCGGCTGCTCGTGAGAAGCAAAGTGCATTGGACGAAGGCAGAGTCAATTCAGATGGAATCCCCGTCATAGACGTGATCGTTGATGGTTGCTGGGCTAAGAGGACCTACAAGAAAAACTATTCCTCGTTATCAGGCGCTGCTGCAATCATAGGTAAAAAGTTTGGGGAAGTGCTATATCTCGCCGTAAAAAATAAATATTGTTGCATATGTGTACGCGCCAAGAATAAACAAACTACACCATCAGAGCACATGTGTTTTAAAAATTACACTGGTTCATCTACAAACATGGAATCGGAAATATTAGTGGAAGGATTCAAACAATCTTTGCACATGTATGGTCTTATATACGGCAAAATGGTTGCTGATGGAGACGCTTCCACTTATTCTAAAATTTTAGCAGCCCGGCCATATCCTAACTACACTGTTGAAAAGATAGAGTGTAGAAACCATTTATTACGAAACCTGTGTAATAAATTACAAGCGCTTACCAAAGATACCAAATATAAACTGCAGCATAGAAGGTATCTGAATACACAAAGAATCCTGGCTATCAGAAAAGTTATTTGTTCTTCAATAAAACACCTGAAGAAAACAAGTGATACCCGCTCAAAACAAATAAACGATCTTTATGTAGCAATTTCCAATTCATATAATCATGCTTTCGGTTGTCATACCAATTGTCAGAATTTTTATTGCGAAAGCAAAAAAACAAGTGAAGATGTCACTGTCAAACTGAAAGATACGGCGTTAGAAAATCAAATAAAGTTTATAGTGTGCTATTGCAGCTAATGCACGAAGTCTTATTGAAGACGTGGACAGCAATCGTTGTGAACAATTTAACGCCATAATTGCAAAGTGTATCGGTGGTAAACGCATAAACTTTTGTCTTCGGCGTTCATATCAGACCAGATGCGCTACGGCAGTCGTATCATTTAATACAAAAAGACCTTTGTATAAGCTCCAAAGATCTATTCTTGGTGTGAGCCCAATGTCAAAATCAAAATACCTGGAATTGCGAAAACTAAAAAGAAACGTTCCAAGCCTAAAATGCAACCCAGAAAGCTTGTTTATCAACAGAAAGAGAAAAGGGCTGAAGATGAAAATTACGGTCAAAATTGTATGAAGCCTGATTTGCATACAGAAGATTTAGAAAGAATAAAAAACATTTTTAACAAATTTGGAGAAATCTGACGAAGAAAGAATTAATATTGAAAGGGAAACAGTCCTCCAGAGTGATTGTAGTAAATGGATGGAAATACGAAGGAATTTGTTAACGGCTTCCAATTTCGGCAAAATTATAAACAAGAGGAGCACGACGTCAGGTAGTATAGTTAAAAGTTTACTGTATCAAAAAGATCTCTCTGGTGTTACCTCCATCAAACATGGTAAAATTAATGAAAAAATTGCTTTGAATCAACTAGAGCAGCAAGAAAACATTAAAATTATGCCCTGTGGGCTATTCATCGATAAAAACCATCCATTTTTAGGAGCAACTCCTGACGGTGTGATAGATGACAATAGGATTGTAGAAATAAAATGTCCAGTATCAGGCTACAGAACTAGCTTGGAAGATGCTGTGAAAAACAGGAAAATTACTTTCTGGAAGTATGATAATGGCCAAATGTTGATCAATAAGAAACATCACTGGTATTTCCAAGTGCAAGGACAGTTAAATATTACAGGAAGGAGAGAGTGTCTTTTTGCCGTGTGGGTTAGTTCAAATCAACAGATAAAAACAGAAATAATACAATGCGACCAAAGACTGTGGAATGATCATATGGTTCCCAAACTAAAAACATTTTACTTGGAATCTTTACTGCCGGAATTGTTGGATCCGCGAAAAACACGTAATATGCCCTTGAGAAAAATAAGTCCTCCGACCACAATCAAAGAAAAACCCAAGAAAAGAAAACATAATTCAATAAATTCTCATTTTGCCAAGGTCCCAAAAACGCAGGAAAGAACCGACAATTACGACATGACAGATATACAACAATGTAAGCAATCCATTGTACATTTCAATAATATGTAAAATAAATTGGTAAATCCAGTTGGGCATGCCTTAAGCGCATTAAAAAATTTACGTATAACATGATTATATATGATTAACATATATATGATTATACGGAATTTTTTAAAGTAGTTTAAATACATTTCGACAGCACTATCGGCTTCAACACCCTCGAAAACCAATGAAAATGACACCCATCATGAAAAAATTTATACCTAATTCAGCCGCCATCTTGGATTTACATTTCGACAGCACTATCGGCTTCAACACCCTCGAAACCCATGAAAATGACACCCATGATGAAAAAATTTATACCTATTGCAGCCGCCACCTTGGATTTACATTTCGACAGCACTATCGGCTTCAACCCCCTCGAAACCCATGAAAATGACACCCATGATGAAAAAATTTATACCTATTGCAGCCGCCACCTTGGATTTACATTTCGACAGCACTATCGGCTTCAGCACCCTCGAAAACCATGAAAATGACACCCATGATGAACAAATCAATACCCATTGCAGCCGCCGTCTTGGATTTAAATTTCGACAGCACTATCGGCTTCAACACCCTCGAAAACCATGAAAATGTCACCCATGACAAAAAATATTGATACTACTTACTTTTAGTCTGTACTACTATTATTTATTCTGTGCTTTTAAAATATTGTAATAAAAAAAATCTCTTATTATTACCATAGTAATGACGCGCTCTCGTGTAGTGTTTTACATATCTACCTAGTTATTTATGATGAGAGTTTATTTTTCTTTAGGAAGCATTACTTTTTGTTATAACGGTAATATGATATTTGTAGTGGGTACTTACGTATGAATATTGCGTGTCGCGTAATTTGTTGAAGCCTCTTTTTTGTCTTTTTTTTTTTACGGATTTTTTTTTTATTATTGTAATTGTATTGTATATTCTGAATATAAGTACATATTAAACTGTTTAATAAATGCATATTTACATATAACATTTTATTTCATGCTAATCTTTTAGGTTTATAAATTGAGTAGGTATCTACGCGAGGACTGAATGATGGATCAGTCTAGATAGTCTCGAGTCCACGAAAAAAAAAACACGAGCCTCTAAATTTTGAAACTCGAGTATCGGAATGGACCCTAGTACCTATTTACGTACTATATTGGTGGTATGTCAGCTTGTAGGCCTATGAAAGAAGCTTCTAAATGTTACTCTTTACACATCGATCCGTCGTACCGTAGAAATACTTCCGTGAATTTGAAATTTATTTGAATAACATATTTTTACTTATACATTTTTATTGCCACACGAATCAAGTTCAAATTCACGAAACGGGGTGTTATTATTCAAAGCTAAACGGTATGTTTACGGTCCGTCTCCGGCACAGATCGCTGTTCATCAGCTGGGCGGCCGGGATCGGCGCCGTTCAAAGTCGAACTCGACTCACGCACTAGATCAGTAAAGTGCTTATCTGAACAAATTTCTAAAGACGCAAACTTCGACACGAAATAAATAGCCTATTCACAGATATCATGAATTCTTACAATCATGCATTCGGAAACGTAGGTACTTGCATAGACCTACTACCTACATAACTACATACCCAACGGCTGTCACATTACATACATACACGGCGAAAACTACAAAACGCAAACTTACTACCTGCTAAACCAATGGGCGTATCCTTCCAGTATTTGGAATTTCCAGTATAAGCTGATCTTGCATTGTATAGGCTTTCAGTACAATGAAGAGTCAGCTTATACTAGAATATTAGTTTGAGTAGCCCTTAGTATGTACAATGAAATTAAATTTGCGATATATAATTTTATGTTCATATAATGACAAGTTAATAGTAAATTATGATTGATAATTTTATTACTTACTACGCGTCCGATTATAGTTTATTTTCCTCTAACAAAATCGCTTTGACCTCGTGTTCCCGCGTGACCGCGAGCAGTGTGCGAACGAATGGCGCGGGGAAGTGGGGGCGAAATTAGAATTTGAGCTGAGGTAGTATAGGCTCTTAAAAGTATATCACGTACTTAAACAGTTAATTCGATGTTAAAGCGTGGATAGCGATGTAAAAGATCGTGTACCGCACTTATCTTATCTATGACTGCATGTATTAGTACAATAGCGCGGCTGTGGCGATGACGTAGTTAACCGCTACCACTACAAAATGGCTGTTGGGTAGGGATAGGTGGTTTTATCCTGTTCGGAAGTGTGTATACGATCCAAGTACAATTACGGTAGTAACAGAAGTGTGTTGATGTACTTTAGTTTGTTTCTTTTACAAGCTTAAGTAGGCTCATAAAAGAGTGCGATATTGTGCCCATCCAACTTTTTTAATTCAATATAAGTACAACAAAATGATTTGTATTTTCGATTTTGAAATTGTGAAGTTTTTGTGCAGAAGCATTAAATTTAGTTTAGTTTAGTTTAAGTTGCAATATTATTTTATCCTATACCTTTAAACGAGCAATTCATATATATATACATACATATATATATATATATATATATATATATATATATATATATATATATATATATATATATATATGAATTGCTCGTTATATATGAATGTTTGGAAGGTCGATGAAAAACTTAGAGCGGAGCTAGTATTAGTAGTACTTAGAACCACTTGAACCCAACTTGTCTAAGACGAAGTGCGACTATTTTATTTTTATCAAGCTTTAATGATTTTTGATGACAAAACCCAAAATTTTGGAGTTAGTTGTAAATTGTGGCTAGTTTGAAAGACAAATCATTTACTTTTTATTTTATTTTATTAAAGTAATGTGTAAACATTCTAATGTAACACGATTCAGGCTTCTGTGTATGGGAAGTTTTTTACAGATACTTGAAGTCAATGATTTATTTAAAGACTGAGGAAAACTGTTATTTGACGGCATTAAAAAATACGGATGGTGTTGTTTTCGTTCAAACATTTTTAAAAACATACCTGGTTATTGTTCTTTCTTTTAGGGCATCAACTACGCGGATAGCTCACAAATTATTGAAATTGGGGCTTATAAACCAAATTGAGGGAGAAAATTAAAAATGTCAAGCAAGGCGATAAAATTTGTATTGGACCAGTAAATATAAGTTTCTTCCTTTTATCCAATAACCGTTACAGTATTTTAAAGTCCACTGCTGAGTATATGCCTCCCCGTTGATTGCCTCATAGTTAGCATTAGTTTCCACGATCTGACCCGATTACTTACGATATTGGAATTAGTAGTAATAAAGTGCATATTATTATTAATTTATGTTTTTATTTGCTAAGTTAATAGGTACTTAAAATTAGACAAAATTCGTATTTTATATCAAAAGTTTTTTTTTCGTTTGAAAATAGCATTTATAAAATTTAATATATTGGTCACAATTAAAACCAACAGAATTAAAATTAATTTGCTGTAAAGTTAGTATTGCCATTTGCCAACAGATGTCACTGTTCACTGTGTATTTACTATAATATTATAACTCTTTATATACTGAGTCATAAATGCTAAACTACACTGAGTGACTAGCTAAAAAGTAGAAATCTAAAATTTGGACCTCTTATGACGTAGAAATCCGCTATGAAATCATTTTGGAAAATTAGATCTCTAAGAGTGAAATAAGGATGTTACAGTTTATTATTTTACTACAAAAATATTTTACAGGGCGATTAACTGAGAGTACTGTGTTTAAAAATAACTAAATACGTATTTTGCGAATTCAAAATAACCCGTTACGGTAGAAGAGGCAGGGGCAGAAGGTATGCAATTTTGTATGGAAATAAAATATTTTGGTATTTCTTAAAACAACCTCTTATCATGGGAGGGGTAGATAATGTTCCACTTGAAGGGAGAAAAAGTATGTAATGCTTTAAAGTATTTAAATAATAAAATTTGCTTCTTACGGTTTTAAAACAAGGGTTCTAATTTTGTATCAAAAAATTAATTTATTATTAATCGAATTTTGTATTAAATCTACAGCTCAAACCGCTGGATGTAGATGCGTGAAATTGGAATAATAACTGCCTTTTATTAAGTAGGCATCAACTAAGAAAGAAGTCTTGAAAAATTATAATCCTTAGATAGTAAAATAAGGTTAAATAAGAATGTTTTTTTACGCGATGACTTCATATCTAGTGTCATATCTAGAGTGTAGGGGAAAATTATTAAAGGATTATTGTAACTTTAAAATTAGTACGAATACGTTAGGATTAAAATAATGCAATTAGTTTTTTTTTAATTTTCCTTATAATATCACCTGAAAGTGTAAAACCAGAATACATGGTTTGCGCGGAAAATGGTTTTTAATTGCATGGTGATGAGGAAATCCGTAAAACTAAATTATGATAATTATGAATAATACTTATTCTTTACAAAAAATCTGTCCTTATTGATCACTATATACAAAATATAAAAAAAATCTATTTATGATTGTGTCCGAGTTAGTAATCCGAAAAAAATATAGTGAGATTAAATACAGGTAATAAGGCTTTACGTGCTTTCTGAGGCATAGGGATGAAACACTGCTGGGCTAGAGAAATTCGGGAGCAAATTAGGGATTACGTTATTGCAGTCATTCTGTTGTTTATTTACAAAATAAAATACAAGCGTACAGTTTATTTGTTTGTCTGATTGACCGACTAACTGAATGTTTTTATTCAGATGAGTGTCTTTCTAAGTCTTCGCGACAGTTTAATTTACAAATAAATCATCATCACTTAAAATAGCAAAAGTACTGATTCCACGCGAACGAAGTCGCGGGCACAGCTAGTAAAAAAATTACATTTTTATCTCTAACGTTTCGTAATTCTGTCAATCAATACAGATAAACACTGATAAACGGTAATGTTTTTTATGGTTTCGTTGTGTCTAGTGAAGAAAATGCTTTAATTCTAGAGTAACATAAGTGTGAAACCAGTAAAATTTTGTAATTTTGTTAAAAAAATTAAATATGATAGGTATATTAAACATGAAGAGTTTTGCAAGAACATTTATTACGTTTTGGCTTTTTTTGAGCACAATGTTATTTGAAAGTGAAGCGTTCAAGGTCCTGTTAGTTTTTCCTTTTCCTTCTCGAAGTCACAGCATTCTGGGAGAAGGATACGTCAGACATCTGCTGAACGCTGGACATGAGGTATGCATATGCTTATAATTGATGTATGGTTAAAGAACTATGTATTTTATATGTGCCACGCCCATGCTGCAGCTATATTATGGTTGTAGCACGAATGGGTCGGCTCGACCGGGGTAGGACGACGCTCTCACAGAATACTAGCGTAAAATGGCAGCTTAATACTGCTGTGTTTCGTATGGTTAGTGTAGAGCTCCGGAGGCCGCCTTTTTACTGGAAACGAGGCGTTCCGTCTTAGTCGTCAGGGATTTTGATTCTCAATCGAGGATAAATGTAGATGTTTACGGGCCACAGCGTCCACTTATCATTTTCTTTATAAAAGGAAACGTAAATGTTGAATATTTCCGTGTACTGAAGATATTTAGATCATATAATGTCTAAAAATTTGAAAAAAAAAAACGAAAAATTTGTATCCATTTACCACGTAGACTCCCAGATATTGATAATTTTTTTTTTATAGTATGGGGTGACAAACGAGCACACAGTCCACCTGATGGTAAGTGGTTGCTGTGGCCCATAGACATCTACATCTATCCTTGATCAAGAATCAAAATTCAGATGCGTTGTCACCCGTGAGGACTAAGATGGAATGCCTCGTTTCCCGTAAAAAGGGTCTCCGGTTCTCTACACTCACCATACGAAACACAGCAGCATTAAGGTACTATTTTACGCTGGTATTCTGTGAGAGCGTGGTCCTTCCCCGGTCGAGCCGACCCATTCGTGCTACAACTATACTACTAATATAACTGCAGCATGGCTCTACCACATCAAGAAAATTTGATTTTATTCGATTGATAATAAAAACAAGCGGTCATAACGAGAATTTCGAGAATGACATGAACTAACTGTATTTAAAAAAATGAATTCGTAATCGTAGACCATGCGCATTATTAATTTTGCATTTGATCAAGTAACACTAACAGTTATGTTGTATGTACGAAAATAAAAAGTATAAAAAAAACCACACGCACATCTTCCCTATATCTTCTCCACCTGATGGTGTAAATCGATCTCCAAATATACTGATAAACAACCGTTGAAGATCTTCTCAAAACAGTTGAATGTATCAATAAGTCAATTAAAAGTGCTCATTCCTTAAATGTGTTCGAGAAACAGGTTAAACAGGTTAACATTATTTGTCTCTCTAACCCCTCTCTTTTCTTCCTCTTATTTATGATCATTGATCTATTTGAAGAATATTGTCTTTTTAGTGAATAAGTTGATATCTTTTCTTATTTTAGTGCACCCTATCCTCTATTTTTTGTCGTATTTTTTTAATTCTTCTTTTGGGCTGTCTAAAAGAGATTGCTATGCAACAATAAGACCGCCTTTTGTTTTTACGTTTAAGTTTAAGAGTTTGTGGTTAAGAGTGAAAGTGGAATTAAAAATTAAGGAGACGGTCCATTTCAGGCCCAGTCTATGTACAACTGTACCGTAGAAAAGCAAAAAATTCAGGGATTTAATTAAAAATAAAATAAGACAATAAATCGCACTAAGTGACTTGCTAAAAATAAAAATGAAATCTCAATTATTGATTAGGTATTTTAAAAGATGGCGCATTTCCAGTCAAAAAATTATATGTCAAATATCATGTCTGACAAGTGACTTGAGTCATGAAATAATGTAGGTAGTGTGATATTTTTTATTTATCGGAGCTTGTTTGTGTAGTTGTGAACTCGTGAATGCATTTATTGTGTTTCTTTTGGATTTCTTTACAATTTAAATAAGACAACAGACTTTGGAATATTATGTTAATTTTGTTACCGGTATGTAAAATGGTGGCGCTTCAAATTGGCATAGACATTTTGTATGGTATAGCTAGTCCAGCGTACTTGTATATATAGAAGTCAGTGATAATAGTAAATCATCTCAGAATTCAAATAATTGTCAATAAATTGATCAATAACCTAATGAGAGTTGACAGCTAACGTCAAAACAACGTCACTTCGTCAATTCGTCATTAGTGTTGCTTTTTTGGTAAGAATAAAATATTAATACCACTGAAATAAATTCATGGATTTAAATGACCTAAAGTTGTATAATATATTATTTTAATTTATTTTCCTACTTGTACAAAACCAGGCCTACGCTTCGTACAATTTCGGACCGTTGTAGTGTTATGCTTATACATACTTACATATCATTTTACACTATTTTAAACTTATTTTTCCATTCTGTTTTTGATGTTCTGCATTCGCCTCAAAACTTGATATTTTACATCACCTTTATTTCCATAGGATCCTGTAATATTTTAATTCATAAGAACACAATAACAAATCATTTTCACTTCGTATTTTTCATGCTATCAGCACTTTTTAAATCGGTGTCAATGGAGTCTACCTTTTTCGGTCTTTTATTTAGTTCTCCGTAACTCTGCAATTTCGGGTTTCGTGCGCGCTGTTGCGCTACTTTTTTTTCCTATATAAATAATATCTCATTTTTCACTTAAATCTTGCCGTTTCTGTATTACGAGCCTAAAACCAAAATTTGACATGTTTTGACATCGTTGTTTATCAGGTTGTCATGGCAATTTTTATTCAAATATCGTTACCGGCCTGATGTTTTTACTTCAAAATACTCCTTTCTTCTTGGCCATTTACAAGAATTTGCTTTTAATTTAAATAATTTCAAATTTAATGAGAATAATATTACGTTCTTATGTGAGATCCGTCAAAAAGCAGAAAGAAGCCGAACTCAATCGGCGAATGGGGAGTCTGACTTGAGCTTTGATACTTGAAGCATCTCCTAAAGGCCTTTTCTGCACTGCCTCGGGATCCTGCAAGCCTCTGCCCGCTCCTTAAGTCGTCGCCTAGCCACGCCTACGCCTCCGCCTACTAGTGCGCTGTGTTTACTTACTTCGACGCTGCGTACCGGCTCAAGACGCTGTGTGGGCCTACTCCAAGCGCTGCGTGTACCTTCTCCAGACGCTGCGTGTGTTTTCTCCAGATTCTACGTGTTCCTAGAGCAGGAGCTGTGCACCTATCATAGGCATAGCCTGTGCATACTTCGTTGCAGTATCTTTTGTTATTTTTTTTTTTTAATAATGTAAATCACCATCTTCATTACAACCCATCATCACCTTCATACCTTTTTTTATAAAAGATACTGTAAAACTTCAAATTTTTAAATAATTTATTTTATTTTGGTTGTTTTCGTTCTAGTTAAGTTAGGTTCTTAGTTTTTTATTGTCGCTTCACGACACACGACGATCGTTGTTTATCAGGCCGGTAACGATATTTGAATAAAAATTGCCATGACAACCTGATAAACAACGATGTCAAAACATGTCAAATTTTGGTTTTAGGCTCGTAATACAGAAACGGCAAGATTTAAGTGAAAAATGAGATATTATTTATATAGGAAAAAAAAGTAGCGCAACAGCGCGCACGAAACCCGAAATTGCAGAGTTACGGAGAACTAAATAAAAGACCGAAAAAGGTAGACTCCATTGACACCGATTTAAAAAGTGCTGATAGCATGAAAAATACGAAGTGAAAATGATTTGTTATTGTGTTCTTATGAATTAAAATATTACAGGATCCTATGGAAATAAAGGTGATGTAAAATATCAAGTTTTGAGGCGAATGCAGAACATCAAAAACAGAATGGAAAAAAAAGTTTAAAATAGTGTAAAATGATATGTAAGTATGTATAAGCATAACACTACACCGTCTCCTTTCTAAAATTTGTTTGAGTTCAGTGGGATAGTTCGTGGCAACATATGGTGCTAAATTATAATTAAGGATACTTAAAATATTTCTTGAATTTAACCGCCAAAAACACTATTCAGTTTTTCATTCTATCATATACTATCTAATTTTTTAGCCACGCTGCTGCTATAATATCATGGCTATAGCACCTCCGCTCGATTGGGAAGGGGCTGCGCTGTAATAAAGTACCAGCGTAAAATAGCAGCTTAATATTGCCGCGTTTCATAGTGTGAGTTTAACCGTAAATCCTTTAACATTCTATCTTAACCTTCAGGGGTGACATCGTATATATGTTTTGATTGTTAATGGAGGATAGAAGTAGGTTTCTATGGGCCATATCATCCGCTTATCATCAGGTTGAATGTATTGTTCGTTTGTCAATCTTATTTTATTATAAATATAACTTGACATATACACCAGGAAATTATCTTCTATAATTAACACCTCTTTTATTTTTGACGGCTCGATAGCGCAATTACTTTTAGTAGCCTATGGACTGGCAATTTGTATTATATTATTTATCCATTGTGCAGGTTACCTACATATCACCATATCCTATGGATAATTTGAATTCGAATCTGCGACAGATAAGTGTGGCGGACAATTTGAATGCTTTTAATGGTAAGTATTAATTTAAATTTTGAGACCTAGTGTACGTCCGGAATATCAACAATTATAAATTTCATGTCACCCTAATGTTGAACATACTGAGGAGAGCTAGACATCCACCGTGCAGTGGCGGTGTAAGTATATCTACTACCCTGGTGGGTGTCATATGAGGCGAGAGTATGAAATTGAAGCAAAAATATAATAACAAAAAAAAAACTGCGGTTGCAAACCCGCCTACCGAGTGTGGCAATTATAGCAAAATAAACAATGTTAGACAGTGGACTTTTAAAGGCTGTAATGGATTATTTTTAATTTAGAAAAGAAAAGAATAATATAATTTATTGCTCGCAAAGAAGAATGCGCACAAAATACATTTGATGATAAGTAAGTACTGTGACTCAGAGATAGCTACGTATACTCACAATTAAGATTTTAATGCAGACGTCTTAAAAACTGGGATGAAACTTGTCGTTATCAGTAAAAGTGTATCCGATTCCCATCACCCATCATAATCCAATACAGATGCAAAAGAGACAAGTCTTTTCGAGTTAGAGCCGCGGAAAACCGACGACATATAGTATAAAGTATCCATCCTCATCATAATCTATCATAGGTCAGCTAACATATGCCTCCGCACAGACTGCCTCATACGAGCGACATTTGTTATAGTTGCCACGCTTTGTAGGTGCATTGGTATGTAAGAGTATAAAGGATATTTTGCAAAGAGTATCCAAATTTTATATTTAAATTTAAAGTACAACAATACAGTATAAACTCCATGTAACATCGACTCGATTTAAAGACAGACCCCTTAAAGCGACAAAATGACTCGACTTTGGTTGGAGTAGCTTGTCTTCCATACAATGATACACTCTATAACATTACATAAACTCTCAATTACGTTTACATTTAATTAATAAAAAGTACTTTTTAAGTTGCAAAAATTTGTAAAATTTGCACAGCTGTGTACGTTCTTTTGTTATTTTGTCGCTTTATGATCCTAGCTCCTAATAAACTCGACTGTCGGCATCAAACATAAACTCTCTAAGAAATCCGTTGTTTTGTTTACAAATTGGGATTACTTGCACGTGTAGACTGTTGTTAGTAGAAGTCATGAATTATCTATACGTTATCATATTCTTCTCACAGACTTTCAAACTTTAAACACGGCAAGTAAAAGAAAATCACTGTGTATTGAAGAAAAAGTGTTTCTAATACAGATTTTTCTTCGTTCCATTTAACGACACTTGACGACACGACGACTCTCTATAACATCAAAACATGCACAGTCCGCTGAGTGGCGCTATATAGAGTTTACACAGTATATAAATAATGATTTATCTTTATTGCAGTTTTTGAAAATACGAGTAAGTAAGGCATTTACTTTTATTTGAAATTATTCAAAATTGTGGTTTATGGGCAACAACTACGCGTACATGCGGTCCTCCGTGTAAAAGTCAATTCACAACCTTTTTGCCGACCGAGCAGCCCTTACAAATGTATGCGTGCGTAGTAAAATAGCAGGCGTTAGATGTTCATGAATAAAAATAAGTAAAAAAATTTTACTATATATTATTAATTTAAAAGATAAAAAGGGCAGAATGTTTGAGATATTTTTAATTAATTCGTCTTCATTTTTCGCCTATATTACTTATTTTTCTCTGCAAATTTAGGCGTATATTGCTAAATAATCTGTAATACAAGAATTGCTCGTTTAAAGTATTGCTATAAATCTGCGTAATTTTTTATTACAGCCGAGCGCCTAAGTGTACAAACTCTAATCAATAAGGTGATAAGCGTGGAAGAAGAATTACACTTTCATAATATTGTAATGAATGTTACAAGATCGACATTGGAAAATCCTGCGGTACTAAAACTACTCAACGATTTGTCGGAACAGTTTGATGTTGTTGTATCTGAATGGATGTTCAATGAAGTTTTCAGTGGGTATGTGATGTAGTATGTTACCTCCTTGTAATTGGGTATAATTTATTTATTTAATACTTAATATACACACGTGATATATAAGCGGGCTTAATAACTGAGACATTCTCTACCAGTCTACCTTGGGGTAATGCAGACATAGAATGAAGTAGGTCGAGCTGAACCATTCGTGCTTAAACATAATTTACACCTTACATACCTGTACATCTTTAAATTGGGATATATTTAAAAAAAAGTATAAACAACATTTACTTTTGTAAAAATTTAAGTGACAACATACATACAGTCTACCTGATGGTAAATAGCTAATGCAGCCATGGATACAATGCAAACAACTTCAATTAAAAAGGCTACAATTGCGTTGTCACCTCTGAAGACTAAGATGTAATGGCTTACAGCTTTGTAAATGCTACTAAAATGTAAGTTCAAAAGTATATACTATAAAACTTTTGATCCTATTCTGTCAAAAACTCTAGAGGTTGTGATTATGTAAATCATTAAGATAAAAATGATGTAAGATAAGATGATTAGATAAAGATTCATAATACTTCGTAAGCTTTATAAGGTGGACGGAGAGAAAAAAATATTAGGGTTCCACGTATGATGGTGGTACTCTAAATATAAATAAACAAATGCAACATTCATTTTTGCAGTTTCGCAGCAGTATTCAATTGTCCGTACATTTGGTCTTTCCCCTTCGAACCCAACTTCGTGGCGTTAAGTTTGATCGACGAAGCAACTAATCCAGCATACACGGCAAACATACAGTTAAATGATGTACCGCCGTTTACGTTTATTCAACGAGCATCTTCTCTATCGTTTCAAGTTATGACAACAATAAAGAATAGGCTGTAAGTAAATATATAAATTATTTATTTAAGCTTTATCATCACCTTTAAAAGTGTTATATAGTGCGGACTAAATGTTATATGGCATGTTACCCCGGTACATCCTGATTAATATATATATATATATATATATATATATATATATATATATATATATATATATATATATGTATATATATATATATATATAATATATTAAGCCTCAATTTACATTCGTCTAACTGATTAGCTCAGGCCTTTAATGAGATATGGTCTTTTATGGAGATATAATTATGGATATGTTAGTCTACAGCGCTGTCCGATTGCCCGTTGCAGGACGTCACATGCCCTCACAACATTTTATTACACTGAAGTGCAACCTGCACTTAAGTGAAATAAAATATTCGACTAAAGCTAACGATGTTTTTCCTCAACGCTGAATGGCTACATTTAGCCTTTGATCGAGAAAAAAGCTATCCCTCTCATCACCAGCAGCAAGCAAAAAAAATTCGGACTCGTTATTAAATCCAACGACTAACATGAGTAAAATAAGCATGTACTTATAAATTTATATTATTGTAAGAAATTAATGTAGAAAATTTTGAAACATTCGATGAATGAAGGTGACCCAATACTGTGCTTTGCGGCATTCTTTAGGGGAGGCCTATATTCATCAGTAGACTTGTTAAGGGCTGTAACGTTGATGAATGTTGGACATCAAATTTCATCGAATTTTATGATACGAGTATATTAATAAATTTACAGGACACCGGCCGGAAAGAAGAAAATAATATAAGAAAAAGAAAGAGGAGGCGGAATATAAATTAAACGTTAAAATGAATTGTCCTTGTGTTACAGTTTTTATTATAACAATGAGGAAAGTTGTTACCAAAACAATTTTGAGCCAATTGTAGCGAAACGGGGCAGAACTCTACCCTCTTACTATGAACTCAGACATAATGCTTCATTTATATTGGGATATTCACACGTGTCTCTTGGTCAAGCGATTAGGCTACCACAGAACTATAAACCAATTGCGGGATTTAACATAGATGGAGAAGTTGAACCTTTATCCGAGGTAGATAATTAAAATTATGGACATTTTGTCAATATGGAATTGACGTTATGAGTGTTCAAATTTATTAACTTGTTTTTGTTTCTTTAAGGATTTAAAAGTTGTAATGGATAACGCTAAGAATGGAGTTATATTCTTTAGCCTGGGGTCTAATATGAAAAGTAAAGATTTGTCGGATGAAGTTAAGCAAATTCTATTAAAAGTGCTTAGTGAATTAAATCAGGTCGTTGTATGGAAATTCGAAGAAGAATTACCGAATAAACCCAAAAATGTGCATATTTTTAAATGGGCTCCACAACAGAGCATTCTTGGTACGTATTAAATATTATTAATCAAACAATCAAAAATATTGAAATTAAAATATGAATACTAATAACTAATAGCGTAACTAACATAGTGCGATGGATCAGTAAAATAAAGTGGCAATGGGCCAACTATATATTTCAAAGAACTCGAGTGGCAGCCTGTCGAGTGTGCCGGACCAGTTGTAGTGACGACCTGGTAAGACATGCAGCAAGTCGATGGATGCAGGTGGCTCAAGACCATGCTTTGTAGCATTCCTTGTGTCCTATGTTCAGCAGGTTATGATAGAAAGGCCGTGAAAAGATGATAAATGATGATAATTCATTTACTATGTACAATATAAGCTTTTTATAAAACTAATGTGAAGGGCTGTATTGGTAATGAGGATAAATAATACATACATAATGAACATTATAACTTACTAAACTTAATAAAAAATCAAGAATTCTTAGTTTTGATGAAACTGTTGATTTTTTAGTACTTTTAAACATTTCAGCTCATCCAAATTGTGTTCTATTTATAACACACGGTGGATTGCTTTCTATAACTGAAGCTGTTCACTTTGGAGTTCCGTTTATAGGAATTCCCTTTTATTTTGATCAACATTTCAATGTTGGTAATGCTGTAAGCAGAGGTATAGCTAAGAAAGTTACTTTCACCGAAAATGTAGCTGAAAACATAAAGGAGGCAATCCAAGATATACTTAACAATCCAAAGTAAGTATAAGGATACTTTGATTTAAATAGGACTAAGATACTTGCTTTAAAACGAGTGTTTATCGATTCGTTTAGAATAGAGAAATAAAAAAATAATAAATCAAATTTCTTAATGAAAGAAATCGGCAAACGATGGCGTAACATATCTGATGGCGTAAGATACGCTCAGCAGGCGGGTGACAATCACAGTAGCTAACGCTTTGCATATTAGGAACTTTGTCATCATCGCTCTGTATTATTGGATGTATTATTTATATGTCATTATGTATTATTGGGTATTTGTTTCTTCATGATTCTGTATTATCGGATGTATTTATATGTCATAGAATTTTATATGTCAGTTTCCAACCATCAGTTGGAAGTCTCAAATATTCCTGGTATTCTAATTTTAGTTACTTGTTACGAATATTGAATTACGAGATAGTACGTCACATATTTATAGATTGTAACATATTCCCTTATGCCACAAAATGTTATTACATTGAGAGTCACTAAATGTTTTATCCATTAATGTTTAAATTTTTTAAGTAATATATAAATTCATCTGTGATTGACTCAAGGTGATCGCTTATACCTCAATCTATAGCTCTCAACAAAATAGCGCAATAAATGCTGCTTGTTTGAGAAACAAAATAAATGTTTCGATGACATGTGAGTCCTGTCAACACGCACTGTATAAGGGTGGCCTGCTACGTGGTCTCCTCATCATAATCACCATTGTTGTCCCGTAAAAGTCCACTACTGCATAAAGGCATCTTCCATTGTAGATGCCTTTTACGCCACGCCACGGACCGAAATGGTGTTATTGATTCTCTCTCACAATGTCTACACAGATCTAGAAAAGCCTTCTCTCCCAGAAATGAGAAGAGGATGGATTATTATTATTATGATTCATGCAAGCGCTGAAGGCTTAAAAATTTAACCACCTCTTACAGATATCATCAAAGAATGAAAGAGATATCATTTACCTACCATAATCGTCCAATATCACCGGGAAAGGAACTGGTATTCTGGGTTGAACACACGGTGTATTCTGGTGGTGCGCCATTATATCGATCTCCCGCAATTCATATGCCTTGGTTCCAAAAAATGTACTTAGATCTATTTGCGCTGTTAGTTGCTATTATATGCTCTATAATATATCTAATAAGATTGATATGTGTTTCAAAGCATAAGATTCAAATCAAGAAGAAGACTTCCTAGAATAAATAATTTAGACTAGGTTACAACAACTAGACTTTAATAAAATAACTATTGGTATGAATTAAATGCATTGGGAAAAATACTATCGTTTTAATAAAGTTAACGATTAACAACTTATTAATAGTTTTACAGATGTAATACAACTTGAATATCAGTTATTAAAAAGAAAAAAAATCCCTTGGATTGCATCTGGAGTTGTACAAAATCCATTAGATTAGGAAAAGAGAAGAATTGTATAAACGTTTTAAAAAGACAATTGGTTTAGCAGAATTAACATGGTATTATAGGAAATACGGAAATAATTGTAACAACCTCATAAAGTTTTTTGAAAAACAATGTTCCCAATAAGAACGCAGTTTTTTATAAGATGGGGTGACATACGAGCACTCAGTCCTCCACCTGATGGTAAGTGGTTGCTGTGGCCCATAGGCATCTATGTCTATCCTCGATTACGAATCAAAATACAGGTTCGTTGTCACCCGTGAGGATTATTATGGAATACCTCGTTTCCAGTAAAAAGGATCATCGGTTTTCTACACTCACCACACGAAACACATCAGCATTAAGCTAATATTTTACGCTGGTATTATGTGAAAGCGTAGTCTTTCCCCGGTCGAGCTGACCCATTCTTGCTACAACCATAATATAACTGCAGCGTGGCTCTACCATGTATAAAGTTCCAGCATTTAAAATGTTAAATACACATGGAAACTTATTAAAGATATTTGTAAATATAATCAAAACAAAAAAGTCATTACATATGAATGCCGACAAATTCATTTAATCTAGTTATTAAATACTTTAATACAATTGGAAGAACTAGCAGATTCTTTCCTGCATAAAATGCAGCACTGCAGCACACTGCAGCACAACTACATTGGATCTTTATTATGATACCCGGTTATAATGATACTAGGCTCACCTCAATGCATGGTACTCTTCTTAAGAGATGCTGGAGACATCTGTTCCTAATGGAATAGACATAAAAAAATTAAAAATGGAACAAAATTTTCTGAGACCTACAGAAGATATTTGATGTTGTCTCTATGCCAGTTCATCTAATACGACTGCAAAATCGTAAGGTGTCAGAGGTATATACACCACGAATGATTGCGTGACTACTTAACAAATTGAGATTAAGCTGTATGTGTTAACAATGTGGTAATAGTATCACATATTATATGGTAAAAGTGCCTATATATGGTACGGTGTGCCACAGAGAAGTATTCTAGGCCCAACCTTATTTTTGATATAAATAAATGAGTTGTTAAAATCTATGTATGAGGTGAAGTGGACCTTTTACTTTTCCGAAACACACCGTTATTCTATTCCAAAACTCTGATGGGAATTCCATATAGACAGTAATCATAATCATAAACACTCACGTTTGTTATAGGGGTAGGCAGAGAATACAGGCTTATATTTACCACGATCCTGACATACCTCTCTCGCCTCCTCCACATTCATATACCTATGTATACATGCTCGTCGATTAAGTGTATTCTTAATTTGGTCCATTTTTAATATATTATCGCCAATTTGATTGATAAACTTTCGCCTAGGACGTCCCATTCCGACTCTTACGTTCACTTCTGCAACATAAATTTGTTTTGTCACTCTTTCCTCATTCTTTCTACATGACCAAAAAACCAAAGCATTCCTTTCCTAATTCTCTTCACAACGTCATCTTGCAAACCACACTCTTCTTTTATCACAAAATTTCTCACCCTGTCACTCACATTCCGTCCCTTCTGCTGCATTTATTCGACTGTCTTACTTCTTCTGCCACACCCAACTTTCACTAACATACGTCAGAGTAAGGGCTTACACAGAATTTTGAATTGCCAAACGTGTATTTTTGACACATTTTGACTTTCTACAATAGAGCGTAGGCCCCATTTACTTTATTTCCTGCGTTCACTCGTCATTCTATATCCTTATCATATCTCCCACCCCTGCTAAATACACATCCCAAATGTACAAACTCATCTACTTGCTCGACCAACTCCCCTTCTATTCTTATTTCACATATCGTTTTACTCTTTCAAAAACCATAAATTTCGTCTTACTTGCATCCACTTTCATTAACCCTTCCTTTAATGACCTGTTTTCATTAAAGTAACCATCTTTTGCAACTCGGCCGCCGACGATGCAAATATGACTTGATCATCGGCTTACATAAGGCATTTGACGGTTAACTTACACATTCTTAACCCGCGTTCTTCATCTGAACAACTGTCCATAAATAGGTTAAACAGCCACGGCAAAGCCACACAGTCTTTTCTGACACCTTTATGGATGCCAAATCAGTCCGTAGGTCTCGTTGATCCTAACACAAGCGTTAGAATCCCTATAAAGAGACTTTAATGCCTGTCAACCCAGTGCGCAACCTAAATGAGTTCAGTGTTGGCCATAACACATCCCTGTCCACTCGGTCCTAAACCTTTTACAAGTCGATAAACGCACAAAAAACTTTTTGGTTTTTGACCAAAAACTTCTCTACTCTTCAAATTCTTTTTTGTTTGAGTAATGACTCAGCGACAATAGGGAAGAAATTGAGTGACATTGTAGTCAAGATCGGAATGTTGGTAAAATATTGTTCAATAGCCGTTGCAATATCGTCATCTGATTTCGTTATATTAATGTTAATACTTAATTAAAAGTTTGAGTTGTGTAGTTTCATCTTGCCAGTTTCACTATTGATTATACTCCAAGTCATTTTCATTTTGTTCAAGGCATTCTTATTATTGTTTCTAAAATTTTAAATTTAAGAAGCAATTGGACTTGGATGTTGAACACACTATTTTAAATATTTTATAATATTTTTTACATAATTTCTAAATGAAACACTATGATTATAATATGATCTTTCATTGTAAAGATCGTATAATTTTTGTCTACTCCTATGGATTCCTACTGTCGACCACACTCGTAAATATATTATCAAATTCAAGACTTATAATAATAATAATAGTAATAATAAAAACCCAACCAGATGAGAAAACTATATAGATACCCCACATAATGATAATAATAATTTCTTTATTTGCTTCAAACACAGTATTATAAGTTAGTACAAGTTTGATAGAGCGCATATGTTTCGCCATAATGAAATTAGCATGCAAATTAATAATATCTATATTGAATTTAAGAATGTTACATTGAAATTACATTACATTATTACTAAATATGTCAACGAAATAAAAATTGAATAAAATTAAATTTTGTAACTGTATCAATTTATGTAAAGTTTTTGGTACAGAGAAACGAATATATGCTGTAAAAATTATTCTGACTTAGCCATTTGCACAACCTGTGTTTAGACATATCAATATTGAGCATTTTAATATGTTTCGGAATCTTATTATATGTTCTGACAGTTCTACAGAGGCAACTTTTTGCATACTAATCCGACCTTGGAGTGTCATTGTATATCATTCTGTGAGGATCGCTCAATCTATAATTATTCACTTAATTAAATAATTCTATATTTTTGTGTACAAAGACCGCAACTTCATAAACGTAAAGTGAAGGTAGTGGCAATAATCCTAGACTTTTATACCGTGGTTTACAGGACACGTCGGGTAAAACTCCACATATGGCCCTGATGCATTTTTTTGGGTGATAAATGCTCCGTTTTGTCCGTACTGTTGCCGCATAGTAGGACCCCGCAGCGCAATATCGGTTCTATTGTAGGCGCGATAAGATCTTTATAGGATAGCGGTCTTTTTGTCGGTTACCATATATATAAGTTTAAATAATGAGGAATATAAATAGTTAGTATTGTTTTTACGTGGTTACTGTTGCCCATAGAGATCTGCATCTATCCTCAATTACGAATTAAAATGCAGATGCGTTGTTACCTTCTGTCTGTTGATGTCTCGCTTCCAGTAAAAAGAGTCTCCGGTTCTCTGCACTCACATATCAGAATTTAATTTGTAATGTACTAAAAAATAAATATTCATAATGATATCGTAAAAGTATCATCTACTATTAGTTGATACTCATTAATTTGAGTATGCAACAGAAACAGTACAATATGTGCAATGCAATCAACAAGCACAAAGTTATTTTATTTAGCACACGGCTCTTACGTTATAGAAGTTAGGTCTCAATGAAACGTTTTCAGAGTTAATTTAACATTTTACACACTAAGTTAGTCATTAGAATATTAGATGACCGCCTCTTAACATACAGGGTCTCCTAGTTCGGGTGTTATCCATGTTATCTGTGTTCAATAAAGGTGTTATTACTATTTTGGAGGTATTTATGTAAATTTTGAAGTATTCATTTAAATGAGTATTATCATCTAACATAAAATATATTATTATTATATAAAAACGGACTTAAGGAGCCGTAGTAGCTCAGATGGTTAACGTTCGCTGTAAACACAGAACGCGAGCTATTCGGGTTCGATCTCCGCCGTCATTAATAAAATTGTTAACTGCAATTTGAACCACCGATTTACCACCTGCTCAGTGTGAAAGAATACTTCGTGGGGAAACCAGCATCTCTGAAAAATAAGAAAAAAATATTTCGAGGACATATCGAGGTCGCCAACATGCTTTGAGGCATCGAGGCGGACCCTTCCTTGCCCTAAAACCCTGTCAGAAATGAGGGAAGGCCTGTGCCCAGCAGTGGGACCTATATAGGCTGTAAATTTAACTAAATTTAAAACGGACTTAAAGCCAGAGGGCTTTTTTGCCAAGCTAGCTCTAGGTTAAGGTGAAGATTAATAGGCTGCAAAAGGTTTAAAAATCAAATCAACAGTTATAAAAACAGTTTACACAACAGAGTACTAGATATGGAGGCTGAATTCATTATACATTAATGCTCAATATAGATATAAGATTCATATAAGTGAGCAATTCTTGTATTTATAACTTTAAGTTTTTTATTATTGCTCAATTTAAAATCAGAATTAAAAATCCACTGCCGGGCATGCGGCCTTCCCTTTGTGGGAAGGACATAACTTTAGCAGGCGCCTTGAGGATCGTAGAACCAAATGTCTCGCACTTTCGGCGCTGCACCCCGTCGCTATTCTTAGTAAACGAGATGGTATAAAGCCATCTGAAGTCTTTAGATTTTATTGGCTTTTCTCATCGCTTTACGATATTCAAGAAACGAAATAAGTTGATGGATTCTCTAACGTTGCCACCACTTTGCATTTTATATAAATATAAGGTAAGTTGTTTGTTTTTACTCAAGAAACTATAGTACGTTATTAACTCATATTTTTTTATAGAATTAGGCTGACAAACGAGCACACAGTCCACCTGATGTTAATAATGGTGTGACTTATAGACATCTACATTTATCCTCGATTAAGAATCAAAATGTAGATGCGTTGTCACCCCTCAGGACTAAGATGGAATACCTCGTTTTCATTAAAAAGGGTCTCCGGTTCTCTACACGCACTATACGAAACACTGTACACAGCCCCAAATCGTCCCGTGTGTGTAAGAGGCGATAGAGGAGAACTGAAACAGAAGTTAGCAGCATCAGCCTGTCATGCGAGACAACAACGGCAAAATCCTCCCTAAGAGGCAACCTATGAGGGTAGCCTATATCTAGCACTCAGGTCAGGAAGTTCAGTTGCTGTTGGAGGGCTATTTTCACCTATGGACGCATAGTGTTAAATGCATTTGCAACTTTACTTGGCTCCGAGGTGATGGTATTGTTTTTTTTTATTAATATGCTATTGTTCTAGCAGTGGACTTTGAAGGGCTGCGAATGATCGCATTATCAGAGATCTTACACCTTAGCGCTGCTCTGGTTATGTTTGGGTATTTTACGTCCGGCTTTAACTAGATGATTATCATTTTTTATTGGAACTTATATAATCTTTCTTGAATTTAATGTAGCCTTCTTTGACGACACCCGTAGGATGAAAAAGAGCGGCGGATTCACTTACGCTGCTACCACACTGCGAATCACCTAGTATATATTATAATATTCGAACGCAGAACCTACAATTAGTAGGCCAAAATTAATTATTGGGGTTTTCTGACAAGAAATTCATTATAAGCAGCCCATAGTCAGGAAGTTGGCGGTGTTACACTCCTGCGCCTTGGAAAGCATGTAATGCCGTTGTTCTTGCGCCTGATCTATCTCTTCTCCCAAACAACATAATAAAGGCCATGTGCAACGTCCATGTCACCTATGCCTATGCGATAGTTGCGTGTAGCACTACTCTCGCAGTTGTTGACAAGTATGTATAACTGGGACAAAATCCAACTTCTACGCAAGGTCAATCGACGGATTCAAGTCGGCTGCGCCGCATTCGGGAGACTACGATACATCTTCTCGTCACGTATTACTCAAAACTGAAAAACAAGATTGTATAATGAATGACTTATGGATCCGAAACGTGGTTCTTCACTGCTGGCCGTGTGAGGAAGCTCAAAGTCGTTCAGCGAGCTATGGATAAGGTTATTCATGGGGTTTCTCTGCACGATTGACTCAAAAATGAGGATATTGGCAGTAGAACTAGAGTAACTGACATAGGCCAACGGATTAGTAAGCTGAATCGACAACAGGCCAGCCATATAGCTCGAAGGACTGACAACCGATGGGGGAAAGAAAGAAAGGTTCTTGAATGGCGCTTACGAGTACAAAGTGTAGCGCGTCCCCCCTAGATGAAGTGAAGACCTGGTAAGGCATGTAGAAAGTCGATGAATGCAAGTGGCTCAGAACCGTGCTTTGTGGCATTCCTTGAGTTTATGTTCAGCAGTGTACTTGTGAAGGTCTGTAATAATGATGATGATCAATATTGATAGTTGCGTTGAGGACCAAAGAATTGTTTTGTGATCATGTGTCTGAGATTGTCATTAATTTTTTCGATAGGTTCTCTTGTCTTTACTTACTATCAAATAAGATACACAATAGTATTACTGTCGTGAATCATAAGCATATAGGTGATATTTACAAAATTTTATATACCCAGGTAGGTTTCGAAAATTTTAAATATGACTAGACTAAGTAGAGAGATTTGAGGCAGGCTGCGCTAAACTCACTTGAGGCACGTCAGTCCATTTTCTTCGTCTTTGTCGTCAGTTACCATCGTTATTCTCTATTAGCGAAAAAACTTTGAATTGTTTTGAGAGGACACGTCCATGTGATTCCAGCCGCCAAATTTCATAAACACACATTGCGTGAAAACTCACGATACCAACAACACCATCTGAATGCTTGGCGGTCCACCACTATGCGTTTTACTAGGAGTTTCCTTCCTCTACAACCTCATTGCGGAATCGGTTACCACCGGCGATTTTACGGACCGATACTACCGGGTTACCTTTAAGAGAAGAGCTTACTTCTTTCTTCCGGCAACGCACCTGCCATTTCCCCGGTGTTGCAGTTATTAAAAGGCGGCGGTAGTCACTTACTATCAGGAGAGCCACTTGCTCGTTTGTCCTCTCTTCTTTAAAAAAAGTGTTCTGTGAGAAGCGATAGCAGCTTAAGTTAGCTAAAAGTAGTAATGTATGTTAAAAACGGCCAAACATTCGAAAAAAAGCTAGTCACATCAATATATTTACTCTTTTCCATGAAAACTGTGCCATGACCACTGCGGAAATCCCACTGGAAATTAGATATTTTATCTTTAGTTTCTGAGTAGATCAGCACTTGATTAAACACTACTTAAAATAAATCTTTCTATATATGAAAATATTTCTTAAAGTAGAACAGTTCTCTGATGCATATTTCCTAATAGTGAAAGTATCTTTTTATAGCTGATCGCGGAAGTATCACTCTCTAACAAATTATTAGTTATAAATCGCAACATGGTACTCTCTACATCGAGAGAGCCTCTCTGTATGTACTGCAGTGAATTTCTAATGGCTTGTAACATGAGCTACTGCGTTTCATGTGGCGAGTGACAAGACCCGGAGAACCCAAAGCGGAGTAAAAAACGCAAGGCATTTTGTCTTAATCCTCAGGTGACAAGGAATCTGCAAGTGGAATAAATTGTGGTTAGATGAAAAGAATATAGATGGATATGGACCACAACATCCAATTATCATTAGCGGGACTGCTTGCTCGCTTCTCGACATTTATAAAATCATAAAAAAATATTTACAAATTTAAAAAAAATTAAGAGTAATCGAAAAACACTGAACAAGTTTCGGTTTCGTGTTGACACTAAAATTAATTAAACGAGAATTATCAGTCCGGATCAGTCCTTACCTACTGGAAGATCCATTATGGATGGATTCATGGATCGTACTACTCTGAACCGGCTGACGAAACTTGCGATCCCTGCCGCCCTGCTCCATCACGCTCCAGCCGATCTACACTGAATCAGTCAATTGAACTATCGCTATGGAGTGGCATTAGCAATCTATATATTCTTTTAAAATATTTAGACGGTTCTGGATGAGCACGGTGTATAAAAACCGGTTGGAATAGCGGACTTGGCTTTAGAAAGAATTGGTTGATAATGGAGCTGAAGGTAATTTTGCACGAATGGATGCAAATCAATTTGACTTTAAGCTATCGTGGTCGAAATTATCGTAATGTCATAGTTGCCATAATTTGTAGATCTTTCCTTCACAGTTGTGAAGATCTACAACTAGGATGATGCTCATTTCACGACTAATGTGCCGCCAAGCATCGTGTCTCACACTCCTATTCGTGGAATTGGTATCAATTGGGATCCATAAACATTTATACCCCTTATAAAGGGATATAAAAACAGCCACTTTGCAAATTTGTCATAGTGCGCAATTCATACACAAGCATCCACACCGTCAGACATCTGTCACTCTTGCTACCTGCGTGAAATAATTACCTACAATCGCGAGACCAGGGGTATGAATGTCCTCAGTACCTTGCTTTTACGTTAATACTAACACCATCTCACAGTCGTAAAGAGCACTATTTTTCTACTGTTACTACATATTTTTTTTTTTTATAGAAGAGGGGGCAAACGAGCATGCGGCTCACCTGATGTTAAGTGACTACCGCCGCCCATGATCAACCGCAACACCAGGAGAATTGCGGGTGCGTTGCCGGCCCTTTAAGGAGCCCTTAAAGGAGTAAGCTCTTTTCTTGAAGGTCCCCAGGTCGTATCGGTCCGGAAAAATCGCCGGTGGTAAACTATTCCACAGAGAGGTTGTACGTGGAAGAAAACTCCTTGTGAAACGTACAGTGGTGGACCGCCAAGCATCCAGATGGTGTGGATGGTATCGGGACGTTTGCCGTGTAGTGCGTTCACGAAATTTGGCGGCTGGGATTAATCCGAACAATTCCTCAGAGCACTCCCCGTGATAGATGCGATAAAATACGCAAAGAGATGCAACATCTCTTCGCAGCGCCAGTGAATCGAGCCGATCGGAAAGCACTCGGTCGTCGACAATTCGAGCCGCTCTGCGCTGGATGCGGTCAAGTGGAAGGAGCTGGTACTGGGGAGCCCCAGCCCAGAGATGGGAACAGTATTCCATGTGCGGCCGAACCTGCACCTTGTAAAGTTGCAGGCGGTGTGCCGGCATGAAATACTGTCCCGCTCTGCTGAGCACGCCAAGCTTTTTAGAGGCCAATTTGGCCTTCCCTTCCAAGTGACCACGAAACTGCACGTCACTCGATATGTCGACGCCGAGGATTCCGATACTGGCTGAGGCAACAAGGGGAGTGCCTTGAAACTGAGGGGATACGACAAAGGGGTTCTTTTTAGCGGTTAACGCGCAAACTTGTGTCTTCTGGGGGTTAAACTGGACTAGATTTAGTCGTCCCCAATCCGAGACTCTGTTCAGCAAAGACTCGACTTCAGACACAAGTTTGTCCCGGCACTCGGAGACGTTTTCCCGAGAAATATTGGCCCGGCCGGTGTAGAGAGCATCACCAGTGCTGTCATCCGCATAGCAATGAATGTTACGGGTATGCAACATATCATTGATTGTCATTTTTCTCAAAAGATGGCATTAACTAATAAATGACTGCTAACATTTGTTATTAAAACCGAAACATAAATCACAGTATCAAAGTTTTGAAATGTTGCGGTATATAAACAAAATAAATTTTACTAAAGGCACAGAGTGATTCATGACATAGTAATATAATGAAAAACATATAGAAAGTTTTTTATAAAGCGAATTAATAAATAAATTTAATTTCTAACTATGAAGAATTCCTACTACTTATTAAATATACGAAATAATACAGAATCAAGTTAACAGCGCCCTCTAGTAAATTTTTCGGTAATTAGGTATTCCCAACGCCATCTATTAGAGCGAAGAAGAAACTTCCTTCGTTCTGTCACCAAATAATTTGTTATGCTGCGGCTACACTAACGAGCAACGTTAATGCCCATAAACGCAACAATTATTGCCTTAAATTAAAGGCGATAAAATGAGTGGCTACACTTGAACGGTCAACGTCGTTTCCCGTTGAAAGGCATTAAATTTGCCGTTGAACGGCGTTAAATTTGCTGTTGAACGGCGTAAAATGTTTCGACCGGGGAAGGACCACGCTCTCACAGAATACCAGCGTAAAATAGTAGCTTAATGCTGCTGTGTTTCATATGGTGAGTGTAGAGAACCGGAGACTCTATTTACTGCAAACGAGGCATTCCATCCTAGTCCTCACGGGTGACAACGCATCTGCATTTTGATTCGTAATCGAGGATAGATGTAGATGTCTGTGGGCTACAGCATCCACATACCATCAGGTGGACTGTGTGCTTGTTTGTCACCCTATCCTATAAAATAAAAAAATAAACAAAGAAAAAATGAATACGAAGAAAAAGAAGATGGTGGATGCTACAAATGCACGGGAAACGTACACTGTAAATCTATTTATGTTTTATTTTGTTTTCCCGCACCCAAAATGCACTAGAGAAAGACGTCCAATGGTTTAAGCTAAATAATAAGACAAACGTAAATATATTTTAATGAAGTAATAACTAATAAGCCAATCATAAATATTGGTCAAGTGCGAATTAGATACACGTACCTACTCAGGGTTTCGTACCACTGTACACTATGAATTTTGACCTGCAAAAATTGTTGTTTTTTTCTCCTGCTTATTTTTCTTAGTTTCATACCGTAAATTAAAGTACTTTTGAAGTAATTTTATTTAATTCAATCTCGAAAAGCTTTTTCAATACTCCACTCTATCGCAGCCATACGTGCAACCCCGTGGCACCCACCGTGCACAATGAGACACACGTAGTGTGGCTCCTTCAACGCGATAATTAACGCGTTAATCCTTTTATGTACCGCCACTCGAGTTATCGGCAAACGGGAAACGGCATTGTTAATGCCGTTGAAAATTATCGCGTTAATTCATGGCCACACCTACATACAACGTCCATCAACGCGATAATTAACGGCATTTCTCCTTAGTGTGGCCGGGCCATTAGAGTGGCTTATCTATTCCATTCAATTCAATAAACTTGATACTATCAAATAAGTATATTATCTATGCGCGAGACGGTCCGGGCCTATTGATTAAGGTTTTTAACGCTGTTTACGTAAATAGTTTTTTTATAAATACTTGTTGAAATAGTACTATATATATATATATATATATATATATATATATATATATATATATATATATATATATATATATATATATATATTATATCACTATTTGTGTTGGGTACCGAAGGATTTTAGGGAATTATGAAAGGTGAAACAGAATTACGTAATAATTTAACTACAAAGGTAATACTTAAGTACTTTATTAAAAAAATTTCTTGAAATTTTCTTTTCTGCCCAAGTATCTGCTCACATAGGCACCTATACTTGTCTTTTGTAATTAAAAAAAGTTATAATAACACAAAATACTGAAATTAAAACTTTCTTTACTAACAAGATTTTTAACTAAGTATAAAACGATCACATTTCCATTAGGAATCGTATTACCTATTTCTTCCGAACCAAACATCGCGATTCCCAACGGATGACCTTGCAAGTTGCATGCGTTGGACATCACAAAACTCACATAGGTGCGAAAATATGGTTAGTCGATCATATTCAGAATAGGTACTTCACCTAAGTAACTTAACTACCGTTTCGCAATGTATTTTTTTACTCTTTATTGAGCCCTTAGTAACCAAGGACAGTCCGCCGTGACGTAGGAAGGGAAAAGATGCAAAGTAATTATTGACACTAATAATAAATATGTGGGCGATTAAACGGCGACAAGCAGTCAAAATAAAGGGATGCACGTAGTACTATTATTCCTCCTCTTTGTATGAGTCCTCTTTGAGCGTTGTCGAAAAACTGACAACAAATGAATCGCTCGAGGTTAGGAGCGCACGCTCCAACTCGTGCCTTTGGAGTGCACTCGTGGTGAATCATCCGGTGTGAACCCAGCTAATGAACCGATCAGTGGAGCAGCATGGCATACGAAAGGAGGCGGTGGCAAGTGCCACGATTTATCAATTGTGAATTAAAAAAAAAACGAAATTTTACATGTGAAGCAAAACCGTAAAGGTGCGAAAGAGGAAAAGCGAGATGAAGTCGAATGCTGCCGAAGTGCTAGTGACAACCTTCCAGCACCCAGTTATTCCATAAAATAAAACCATCGTCATTCCTGACATAGACCTCCCCCAAGGAATGATACAAATAACGGACCCGAGCGACCTGCATCCATCAACTTTCTGCATGCTTTACCAGGTCGTTACTCCATCTAGTGGGGGATGCCCTACACTTCGCCTGTCCGTACGAGGCCGCCACTCGAGAAAATTTCTTCTCCACTGGTTGTCGATTCTTCGACCTATATGGCCGCTCCATTTCCACTTCAGCTTATTAATCCGTGAGCAATATCGGTTACTCTGGTTCTATTGTTGATATCCTCGTTTTCAAGTCTATCACGTAGAGAAATCTCTCCATAGCTCGCTGAGTGATCTTGAGCTCCATACGGCCAGCAGTGAAAGAGCACGTCCCAGATCCATAGGTCGTCACTAGCAACACTCACTGATTGTACAATCTTATTTTGCGGTTTGTGTGTCGTATGTGTCGTAATCTCCCGAAAGCTACTCAGGCGAGTTGAATCAGTCGATTGACCTCTCGATCGAAGTTGGACTTACCAACTGTCGTAGAACCTGTCACACTATTTGTCCCGGGTAAACATACTCGTTAACAACTTTGATCTTAGTGTTTCTAACAAATACCTATAGGTGTTCATCTTAAGACCTATCCGTTGGGGGACACTATTGCGGTCATTGATTATAGTGCTTAGGTCCTCTAGCGACTCTGCAATAAGGACTATATCGTCGGCAAATTGAAGGTTGATGTGCTCGCTATTTACGTTAATACCGTGTCCTTTCCAGTCCAATAGCTTGAAAACGTCTTCCAATGCAGCGCTGAAGAGTTTGAAAAATATTACGTCACCCTGTCTTACATATCCCTGCAGTTGGATAGGCTTTTACTCTGTTTCTGTACTCGGAAAGCTATCGTTGTCCTACTGTACAAATACTTCACCACTTTGATATACCGAGGGTCAACTTGGCAGCCCTGAAGGGACTGCAGCATCGCCCAAATTTCGACGGAATAAAATGTTTTATCATAGTGCACATACGCAAGATAAAGTGGTTTTCTGCACAATTTGACGGAGGGAATGTATGTGGTCTATGGTGCTAAAGCCTTTTAGGAAACCAGCTTGTTCGGGAGACTGGAAGTCGTCGAGTCTGCATGCGCGATAATTTCATAATGACTCTCGAAGAAAGCACGTAAACGTGGCTCATAACACAAGAGAAATCGGTCTGTAGTTCGTCAAGAGGTCGTTGTCGCCTTTCTTGAAGAACGAGGCCACAGCACTTCTACTCCACGCCTCCGGAGTAGTGCCACCATTGAGGACGGAGTTAAAGAGATTCTGAAGGACTTCAAGTACTAGTTTTTCACCCGCTTTCAGATGCTACGCTGTAATTATATCTTCACCTAGGGCTTTGGCGTTTTAAGGTGATAAAAAGCCATTCTAATCTCGCTCAGACTAACCTCCGGGATATCATCGGTATTGTGACGGATAAGACTTGCTCTCGCGTCGTTATTCACACTTGCATGTGGCTCCAACGATGAGAAGCTGTTAACAGAACCTCTTAATTTCACTCAAAATCTTAGACAAAACAATTACTTATTTTCATTATGCGTTATTTTCAGTATGCATTTCAGAATGTAATTGAACTACGACACAATAGATCGTAGCAAAACTTTGAAAGTTTCAAGTATTGTGTAAAGTACGAATAGTAAATCCGAAGTACGATCCTGTTCTCGGAGAGTATTTGGTAAGAATATTAATAAGTATAGCTTGTTATTTATATGTATATATATATATATATATATATATATATATATATATATATATATATATATATATATATATATATATATATATATATATTATATCACTATTTGTGTTGGGTACCGAAGGATTTTAGGGAATTATGAAAGGTGAAACAGAATTACGTAATAATTTAACTACAAAGGTAATACTTAAGTACTTTATTAAAAAAAATTCTTGAAATTTTCTTTTCTGCCCAAGTATCTGCTCACATAGGCACCTATACTTGTCTTTTGTAATTAAAAAAAGTTATAATAACACAAAATACTGAAATTAAAACTTTCTTTACTAACAAGATTTTTAACTAAGTATAAAACGATCACATTTCCATTAGGAATCGTATTACCTATTTCTTCCGAACCAAACATCGCGATTCCCAACGGATGACCTTGCAAGTTGCATGCGTTGGACATCACAAAACTCACATAGGTGCGAAAATATGGTTAGTCGATCATATTCAGAATAGGTACTTCACCTAAGTAACTTAACTACCATTTCGCAATGTATTTTTTTACTCTTTATTGAGCCCTTAGTAACCAAGGACAGTCCGCCGTGACGTAGGAAGGGAAAAGATGCAAAGTCATTATTGACACTAATAATAAATATGTGGGCGATTAAACGGCGACAAGCAGTCAAAATAAAGGGATGCACGTAGTACTATTATTCCTCCTCTTTGTCTGAGTCCTCTTTGAGCGTTGTCGAAAAACTGACAACAAATGAATCGCTCGAGGTTAGGAGCGCACGCTCCAACTCGTGCCTTTGGAGTGCACTCGTGGTGAATCATCCGGTGTGAACCCAGCTAATGAACCGATCAGTGGAGCAGCATGGCATACGAAAGGAGGCGGTGGCAAGTGCCACGATTTATCAATTGTGAATTAAAAAAAAAACGAAATGTTACATGTGAAGCAAAACCGTAAAGGTGCGAAAGAGGAAAAGCGAGATGAAGTCGAATGCTGCCGAAGTGCTAGTGACAACCTTCCAGCACCCAGTTATTCCATAAAATAAAACCATCGTCATTCCTGACATAGACCTCCCCCAAGGAATGATACAAATAACGGACCCGAGCGACCTGCATCCATCAACTTTCTGCATGCTTTACCAGGTCGTTACTCCATCTAGTGGGGGATGCCCTACACTTCGCCTGTCCGTACGAGGCCGCCACTCGAGAAAATTTCTTCTCCACTGGTTGTCGATTCTTCGACCTATATGGCCGCTCCATTTCCACTTCAGCTTATTAATCCGTGAGCAATATCGGTTACTCTGGTTCTATTGTTGATATCCTCGTTTTCAAGTCTATCACGTAGAGAAATCTCTCCATAGCTCGCTGAGTGATCTTGAGCTCCATACGGCCAGCAGTGAAAGAGCACGTCCCAGATCCATAGGTCGTCACTAGCAACACTCACTGATTGTACAATCTTATTTTGAGGTTTGTGTGTCGTATGTGTCGTAATCTCCCGAAAGCTACTCAGGCGAGTTGAATCAGTCGATTGACCTCTCGATCGAAGTTGGACTTACCAACTGTCGTAGAACCTGTCACACTATTTGTCCCGGGTAAACATACTCGTTAACAACTTTGATCTTAGTGTTTCTAACAAATACCTATAGGTGTTCATCTTAAGACCTATCCGTTGGGGGACACTATTGCGGTCATTGATTATAGTGCTTAGGTCCTCTAGCGACTCTGCAATAAGGACTATATCGTCGGCAAATTGAAGGTTGATGTGCTCGCTATTTACGTTAATACCGTGTCCTTTCCAGTCCAATAGCTTGAAAACGTCTTCCAATGCAGCGCTGAAGAGTTTGAAAAATATTACGTCACCCTGTCTTACATATCCCTGCAGTTGGATTTTACTCTGTTTCTGTACTCGGAAAGCTATCGTTGTCCTACTGTACAAATACTTCACCACTTTGATATACCGAGGGTCAACTTGGCAGCCCTGAAGGGACTGCAGCATCGCCCAAATTTCGACGGAATAAAATGTTTTATCATAGTGCACATACGCAAGATAAAGTGGTTTTCTGCACAATTTGACGGAGGGAATGTATGTGGTCTATGGTGCTAAAGCCTTTTAGGAAACCAGCTTGTTCGGGAGACTGGAAGTCGTCGAGTCTGCATGCGCGATAATTTCATAATGACTCTCGAAGAAAGCACGTAAACGTGGCTCATAACACAAGAGAAATCGGTCTGTAGTTCGTCAAGAGGTCGTTGTCGCCTTTCTTGAAGAACGAGACCACAGCACTTCTACTCCACGCCTCCGGAGTAGTGCCACCATTGAGGACGGAGTTAAAGAGATTCTGAAGGACTTCAAGTACTAGTTTTTCACCCGCTTTCAGATGCTACGCTGTAATTATATCTTCACCTAGGGCTTTGGCGTTTTAAGGTGATAAAAAGCCATTCTAATCTCGCTCAGACTAACCTCCGGGATATCATCGGTATTGTGACGGATAAGACTTGCTCTCGCGTCGTTATTCACACTTGCATGTGGCTCCAACGATGAGAAGCTGTTAACAGAACCTCTTAATTTCACTCAAAATCTTAGACAAAACAATTACTTATTTTCATTATGCGTTATTTTCAGTATGCATTTCAGAATGTAATTGAACTACGACACAATAGATCGTAGCAAAACTTTGAAAGTTTCAAGTATTGTGTAAAGTACGAATAGTAAATCCGAAGTACGATCCTGTTCTCGGAGAGTATTTGGTAAGAATATTAATAAGTATAGCTTGTTATTTCTTTTAATTTTATTCAGTTAAACTTTCTACTCTTGTTAAACTTTTTTGCAATACCTGTAAAGGTTGCTAAGTGGTGAGTACTATGTATAATTAAAGATCCAATTGTACACTGAATAGGCATATTAATAAGTATAGCTTGTTATTTCTTTTAATTTTATTAAGTTAAACTTTCTACTCTTGTTAAACTTTTTTGCAATACCTGTAAAGGTTGCTAAGTGGTGAGTACTATGTATAATTAAAGATCCAATTGTACACTGAATAGGCAAACAAATACTTGAACAAGTAAAGTAAGTAAAGTTACAGCCTATATACGTCCCAATGCTGGGCATTCATCACATATTCCTCATTTATGAGAGGGTTTTAGGGCAAGGGAGTGTCCGCCGCGCTGCCCCAATGCGTGTTGGCGAACTTCACATGTCTTCGAAATAATATTTTTTCTTATTCCTCAGACATGCAGGTTTCCTCACGATATTTTCCTTCACCGCCGAGCACGTGGTAAATCAGCACTTAAAATTGCAATTTACAATTTCATTGGTGCCGGCGGGGATCGAACCCGGGTTACTCACGTTCTGTTATATTTACAGCGAGCGTTAACCATCTGAGCTGCCACGGCTACTACTTGAATTCAATACTTATTATTATTTATTGTTGTATGTACCCAGTTTTAAGTTAATAAAGTTTTGATTTGTAAATATTCTGTAAATTTAAAAGATAAACTTCCTGTGGGTTTCTTGCATCATTTCTTCCCAGAGATGTATGTACCTTACGAAGCAGTGGTTGTTTATCTTGACTTTAAATAAGTTTTTTTAAGGAATATTAACAATGCTATAAACATTACTAATATTTCCCTTAACCACTCGTGGTAAGCTTAAATTGCTTGTGTTACGAGTGATTCACGCAAGTAGTCGAATGTCGGATTCGAACCCACGACCTTTTTGAGTTCGCGGTCCGCGCCCTGCCATTAGGCTACTGTCGCTTTAAGTTGTACGATATAAATTAGGTTCGACGAATAAAATATTTAAACTTTAAACTAATATTTAAAATAGGAAGGAGGGGGGAGGGGCAAAATTTCGGTCGGTCCCGTGCCTCAAAAATCCACGCTACGGCACTGGAATCGATAGTTAAATCTCGAGCCGATGTGAGTGCGGTTGTAAATTTTTGTCTACTCTGTAAATAAAGATTTGCTATATATAATTATTCAGCTCTTTTGATAAGGATTTTATAAATTTTATCAGTTAGTTACACTATAGGTTTCAAACATATACATACAAGTATGTTTTAATAATTTACACGCAAAGACAGATTTACAAAAATGTATTCTTATTTGTGGATTTTACTTATATTATCTGTTAGTGAAGGATACAAAATTTTAGTTGTTTTTCCTGTACCCGCTGGAAGTCACAGAAATCTTGGTGACGGATATGTCCGACATCTGTTGAAAGCTGGCCACGAGGTATTTATTTTTGTTTTAGATAGCTTTTGGTTGTTTTCTAAATTTGCAATATCATCGTCATTATCATTACAGCCTATCAAAACTTCACTACCATATTTAGCCTTTGTCATAGTTACTCTTGGCACTGCCTGGGTTTGGTAACCACATTTTTTTGATAATTTGAGTTCTTATTAGGAAGTTACTGCTGCGCTTTCCTGTTTCTTGTATCCCTGACTCTGACTCTACGAAACCTAAGGGATGACATGACGTAGTGAATTCTCTTACGACACAACTTATTGTAATATAACACAGAACATTTATTTTATTTCTATTTTTAATTCATCGATATACTAATACGTTATTTTTATGAACTACGAGTATATTAATTTTTCAGTTAATTTTCAAAAAAAAAATTAGGCCCTTTTTCTGTCTATAGTCACTGTCGATAGAAGTCATTGCTCTTACTCATTTCTGTCGCTGCATTAGGTACACCTAATGTTGCTTTTACCTTTGAATGGTGAGGAAGTTAGTATGATTATAATCTGAGAGACGTTTCATCTTAGTTTTCGGAGTTGACTCAGAATCTTTGTAGCATTCTGATGGGTATTGTGTAAAGCTGTTTGCATGTGACCCAGTAGCTACTTACCATCGAGTTAACTGCTAGCTTGTTTCATCTTATTTTATTAAAACATTTTCAACGTCACTATATAAATAATATATTGTGCAGGTCACATATATCACACCGTTTGTTATGGAAAACTTTAACCCGAACCTCCGGCAGATACGCGTTGCTGATAATTTTAAAGCTATTAACGGTATGTGTTTCTTTAACTTTTAACCGAGTCATAAATATAAATACCTATTTATTTTTTATTTCCTATTGACGGAGACCTACTAGAAAAATTTATGGCTTCCGTTGGATTTTTTTGAATGGAAAATGAGCACACAGTCTACCTAATGGAAAGTAAATGCTGTGGTCCATAGACACCATTATATATGCTCAATTAAGAATCAAAATGCAGATGCGGCATAACCACTGAAGACAAAGATGGAATGCCTCGATCCAGTAATAAGGGTTTCTGATTATCTACACTCACCATACAAAACATAGCAGCATTGGGCTGCTAGTTCACATTGGCCCGAGCAACTCGTGCTACAACTATAATATAGCTGCAGCATTGCTCTACCGCTTATAACGGTTGTACAGCATCTTGTTTACGCTAGAAGTTGAATACTCAGGTCAGTGTCAGGGAGTAGAGTTAAGGTTCGCTAGTTCGCCTACTAAGTGTGGCAATAAAGGCAAATCCTGCCTACAAAAAGCGACGTCCATATCAAGCAATAGGCAATAACGAGTTGATAGCGAAGAAGATGAAATATTTATGCGCTGCGGGAATCGGACCCATAATTCACAACGCCTCGGCTAAAATGCCAAACCATTGTTACAGTACATCAAATCCATTACAAATAAAGCAAGAGCCTAATAAGGATCAGCATAAATACTTAATTTTCAGTCCTTTCAAACCATAGTGACTATGTGAAGACATGTTATAAATTTGATACACATAAAAACTGTGCGTGACTAAGATCCGTGTGGACGGAATTTCATAAAAGATCCATTTGTAACCAATATGATAATTAGTTTAAACTTTAAACATTATATTTGTTTAGTTACATAACTCCGCTCTCTTTATTATAGTTTCAAAGCCTACACTACATTATGACATGTTTATAATTAATTATTGGCTATTTCCACATTGTGCCCTGTTTTGTTCATCAAGGGCATGCGTCACAGTGCAAAGCGCACGTGAGGTATGTCCTTGACAGTTGCAAAACACAATGCGCGCTAATCATAGCGCGCATTGTATTTTGCAGAAATCCACTCTACACGGAAAGACGAGTATCAACTCGTCTTTCCGTGTAGAGTGGATTTCTGTGCCAAAAAACAACAAGACGGCGGACGAAGAATAAGAAATGACATTGAAGTTTATTGAAGATTACAGAAGCTTTTCACAAATTTCGGATCCAGAGGAAGGATGGTTTGCAAGTTTTGCTTACTGTATATATAATTTGGACATCGATGGAGTTAAAACGTGTAAATGACTCATCGAATCAACCGCTACTCTTTTCTTGAAGGCTTTCTGATGTTCTTTGGAAAAAACTGAGCCAAGTTTTATCAACGTTTTATCTTTTTTTACTCCAAAAACTTTTGCTTGACTCTTTCTTTTTCTGGAATTTCTTATGACCAAGTAAGGCACACATATTCCACCAAGTAAAATGTTCTCATCGCACATGTTTCAACGAGCTGACAGAAACTCAAATGACTACGTTGGCGTCCTGTTTGTTGACGCATTCAATTATTGAATGCGCCAAACGAAAGTTGAATAGAAAGATGATGACGAAAGTTGAAGGTGAAAGGGCATAGTGTGGACATACCTATTAACCCTTCTGATATAAGGTATAGGAAGAATCAGATTGTGGGGAATTAAGTCCTTTATTGATCTTGTTTATTACAGCCCAATTAGTAAATATAAAAGCGTTAATGTCACACCAAGTGGAAATGGACCAAGATAGCCTCTTTCAGTTTTCGATAAATATAACAAAAACTACTTTAGAAAATGAAGCGGTACAGAAATTACTTAATGATGCTTCGCAGGAGTTTGATGTCGTTGTAGCGGAGTGGATGTTTAATGACATCTATTGCGGGTATAATTTTTAACTTTAATGTCAATTTTTCAATGTATCTTTTGAATCCATTATATTTTTCAATGTTTAAGACATGCTTTCTCATAAAAATTACCTTGGTTTCTCTTCTTATATATCTTTGCTGTTTTTAAAGAAGGGTATGGGAAAACATAACATTTTTTTTACAAAATTAGATGACGTTAAAACTAAAAAAAGAAACAAATTTAGTAAGCTCTGATCACATAAATACTTTCATTGTCTTCTTGCTTTTTACAGAATATTTGAAGTAAATTATTGTTTTTTACATTTTATTTCAGGTTTTCTAATTAACAAATTAATAAATAGCTATTTAAGCCTCTATCATAAATGAGTATATATATTTATTTATTTTTTCAGATTTTCAGCAGTTTTTAACTGTCCATATATATGGTCTTTTTCATACGAACCTAATTTCGTCAGTCTTGGCTTGCTCGGTGAAGCTACTAACCCTGCGTACACAGCAAACATACAGTTAAACGATGTACCACCCTTCAACTTTTGGCAACGTACTTATGCCCTGTGGTTTCAAGTACTAAGTAACTTGAAGCAAATCCTGTAAGTATAATAGTAGATTACAGGTAGGTAGGTAGGTGTAGGTTACATTAATATTCAGATCGATCTTTATAAAGGAGTGTACTAGCAAGATTTACTCATGGCTGAATAATGGTAAAAAATGGATCATTATCGAATACCAAGTAGGGATATTCTTACAATTAGAAAAGGTTAACCGCCATGGAAAGTGTCTCCATGCGTGATGAAGACGAAATTAGCTGGAGGAACTGGCAATAAATGGGTATGTTCAACATTTGAGGACAGGGCGATTCCTCGCTCGTTGAGACGGTGAGACATACAGGAAGTCAATGGATGCCGGTGGGACCTAGATATTGTGGCATTCTTTGGGGGAGGCCTATGTTCTGCAGACCTAAGTTGTGAATGATGATGATGAATATTTTAGGATACTCGTAGGAACATCCTTTATTTTGTTTGAGAATTTGATCTTTACAACGTACTACTACTACCATAACGGGATAGATCCTCTACCCCGTTATGGATATTACACAAATTTTCAATTATCAAAAACATATGAACCCTCAAGATGATCTTGTAAACTCTTTAGTAAACGTAATAAGTTAAATTTTTTATGTTATAGTTTCTATGAAAATATAGAAAAGGAATTTTATGAGAAAACTTTTACTCCAATCGTTCAGAGACGGGGCAGAAATCTACCACCATACGATGAGCTTAGGTACAACGCATCGATGGTACTGGGCAACTCACACGTATCTCTTGGACAGGCAATAAGTCTACCACAAAACTATATCCCGATAGCAGGATATCACATAGACGATGACACAAAACCTTTACCTGAGGTAATAAAATAATCATAATAATTTTATTTAAAGATGTTATATTTAATGAGTTAATGACCCGCGCAAAAAATAAAACTGTTGTATTTTGTCTAGTTTAAAGAGCATCTTTTATCTACGTACTCGTGCGAGGTATCAGGAGAATCTCCAGATGATGCCTTTTCAAACTACGAAAGACAAATAATTTAATTTTTAACGCAGATCTTATCCAATTTATTTAAATATCTGTAATATGAGGGCTGCACTAAAGTATCGGGAATGGAATATTTTCACTTGATGGATGATTTCTGCATTTGGTGATGAAGCCCCATCCAAAACCACAATTTATCGCTGGTTTGCTGAATTTTAACGTGGACGTGTCAAGCTCAGTGATGATCCCCGTCAAGGTCGTCCAAAAACTGCAGTCATCCAAGAAAACGTTGATGCTGTGCGTAAGCTGATTGAGGAAGATCGACATGTGACATACCGCGAAATTCAGGCAACTTTAGACATTGGCATGAGTCAAATACAAATAATCTTGCATGAACAATTAGGTCTAAAAAAGTTGTTTACCCGATGGATAGCGCATTCACTCTGTGAAGAGCAAAAAGCAGCTCGCGTTCCTTGGTGCGTCAGAACTCTCGAAAGATTCCACGCAGGATCCTCAAATGATGTTTACGTGGTAGAGCCATGCTGCAGTTATATTAATAGTATAGTTGTAGCACGAATGGGTCGGCTCGACCGGGGAAGGACCACGCTCTCACAGAATACCAGCGTGAAATAGTAGCTTAATGCTGCTGTATTTCGTATGGTGAGTGTAGAGAACCGGAGACCCTTTTTACTGGAAATGAGGCATTCCATCTCAGTCCTCACGGGTGACAACGCATCTGCATTTTGATTTGTAATGGAAGATAGATGTAGATGTCTATGGGCCGCAGCAACCACTTACCATCAGGTGGACTGTGTGCTCGTTTGTCAGCCTATTCTATAAAAAAAAAAAAAAAAAAAAAAAAATGTATACAACATCGTATCAGGTGACGAATCCTGGATATACGCGTACGAACCCGAAACATAAAACCAGTCACGAGTTTGGGTGTTCGAAAACGAGTTAAAGCCAACAAAAATTGTTCGTTCACGGAGTGTTTCAAAAAAAAATGGTGGCCACGTTTGTCTCCAAAACCGGTCATGTTACGACTATTCCTCTTGAGGGACAAAGAACGTTTAATGCAGAATGGTATGCTAGCATTTGTTTGCCACAGGTCGTTTCTGAACTCCATAAAGAGAACTGCAACCGCCGCATCATCCTCCATTACGACAATGCGAGTTCTCACACCGCACACGTAACAAAAGAGTTTTTAGAGCAAGAAAACATAGAATTATTAGACCATCCGCCGTACAGCCCCGACCTAAGCCCTAATGATTTCTATACTTTCCCTTAAATAAAGAATAAATTGCGTGGACAGAGATTTTCATCACCTGAAAAAGCTGTGGACGACTACAAAACGGCCATTTTGGAGACCCCAAATTCCGAATGGAATGGTTGCTTCAATGATTGGTTCCATCGTATGGAAAAATGTGTCAAATTTCGCGGAGAATACTTCGAAAAGCAATAAATACATTTTTAAATTGTAATGTTGTGTCACTTCCTTGATTCCCGAAATTTTCAGTGCCGCCCTCGTATAACGGATTTTCGCAAAGTAACGCATGATTCTTTTAAATATGTTAATCACTTTGGTTATTTTATATTTTTTAGGATTTGCAAAGAATAATGGAAAACGCAGAACATGGCGTCATATACTTTTGTTTGGGTTCTAATTTAAAAAGTAAAGATCTTCCAGAGAATATAAAGAATAATTTATTGACACTATTTGGTGAACTAAATCAAACTGTTTTATGGAAGATCGAGCAGCCATTACCAAATAAGCCTAAGAACGTACATTTTCTGGAATGGGCACCACAACAGAGCATTCTTGGTAATGAAGTATTAGTTTTATATATCAGTTATATATTTTTAAATAAGAAACTTAATTCTTAATCTACAGTTGCCATCGTGGTCACAGTAAGTCAATTTTCTAAGTAATGTCTGAGAGGGTTTTAGGACAAAGGAATATCCGCGCGTGCTGCCACATTGTGTGTTAGCAGACCTCACATGTTCTCAAAATATATTTTTTTAATTCTCAGATATAAGCTTTCCGCGCGATGTTTTCCTACACTGCCGAGCATGTGGTAATCAAACCAGATCATCAGATCAGATCAGATCAGCACTTATACACATACATACATACATAAACACTCACACCTGTCACCCAGAGGGGTAGGCAGAGACTACAGACTGCCATTTACCACGATCCTGACATACCTTTCTCGCCTCTTCCACATCCATATACCTCCGCACACATGCTCGTCAGTTAAGGGTACTCTTAATTTGGCCCATTTTTAGTATATCGCCAATTTGGTCGACAAACTTTCGCCTAGGACGTCCCTTTCCGACTCTTCCATTCACTTCTGCAACATATATTTGCTTTGTCAGTCTTTCCGCATTCATTCTTTCTACATGACCAAACCACCGAAGTATTCCTTTCTTAATCCTGGTCACCGCATCATCTTGCAAACCACACTCTACTTTTATCACACAGTTTCTCACCCTGTCACTCAGATTCAGCCCTAACATACTCCTTAGCGACCGCATTTCTACTGCATTTATTTTAGTCTCGTGCTTCTTCTGCCACACCCAACTTTCACTACCATACGTTAAAGTAGGGACTAATACAGCACTGTGAATTGCCATACGTGCCTTTTTTAACACATTCTGACTTTTCACAATAGAGTGTAGAGCCCCATTTACTTTACTTTTCCTGCATTCACTCGTCGTTCAATATCCTTATCATATCTCCCGTCCCTGCTGAATACACATCCCAAATATACGAACTCATCCACTTGCTCAATTAACTCTCCTTCTATTCTTATTTCACATACCGTTTTGCTTTCTTCTCTTTCAAAAACCATTACTTTCGTCTTACTTGCGTTCACTTTCATTCCTCTTTCTTTTAATGACCTGTTCATTAATGTAACCATCATTTGCAACTCGGCCGCCGACGACGTAAGTATGACTTGATCATCGGCGTACAAAAGGCATTTGATGGTTAACTCACCCATTCTTAACCCGCATTCTTAAGCTTTCAAATTTTCCAAACAGCTGTCCATAAATAGGTTGAACAGCCACGGGGAAGCTACACAGCCCTGTCTGACACCTTTATGGATGCCAAACCAGTCCGAGTAGACCCCGTTGATTCTAACACAAGCACTTGAGTCCCTATACAGAGACTTTAATGCCTGTATCAAACCAGCGCTCAACCTAAATGCGTTCAGCGTTTGCCATAACACATCCCTATCCACTCTGTCATAAGCCTTTTCCAAGTACATGAACGCACAAAAACTTTTTGGTTTTTCGCCAAAAACTTCTCCGCGATCTTGCGCATGGAAAAGACTTGATCTGTACACCCCATTCTCTTTCTGAATCCCGCTTGCACATCCCCAATTTTTTCATCAGTTTCTTTCATAACTCTTTCAATTAGTACCTTAGCATACAGTTTTCCCACAATGCTAAGAAGGCTGATACCACGGTAGTTTTTACGGTCCTGCTATGACCCTTTTCTCTTATATATTGGGACTATCACGGCTTTGCACCAGTCTCCCGGTACCCGCTTTAGTTCCCAACATAAATTAAACAAGGTTTACAGCATTTTTTACGTGGTAGAGCCATGCTGCAACTATATTATTTGTATAGTTGTAGCAAGAATGGGTCGTCTCGACCGGGGAAGGACCACGCTCTCACAGAATACCAGCGTCAAATAGCAGCCTAACGCTGCTGTGTTTCGTATGGTGCGTGTAGACAACCGGAGGCTCTTTTAACTGAAAAAGAGGCATTCTGTCTTGGTCCTCAAGGCTGACAACGTATCTTCATTTTGATTCGCAAACGAGGATAGATGCAGATGTATATGGACCACAGCAACCACTTACCATCAGGTGGACTGTGTGCTCGCTTGTCACCATTTTCCTATAAAAAAAACAGCAGGCCTGCCACCACGTCCTCTCCAGCCCTTAGCATTTCGAGTGAAACTCTATCATATCCGGCTGCGTTACCTACTGTCATGCTTTTCATTGCTTTCATTATCATCTATACTTATCTCCCTAACTCTTTCATCTTCTTTACTACTATACTATTTCATTTAGTTCACACTTCTCCTCACTCATAAATACGCTTTAGATTCAACACTTTATCATTCAAGATACAGCCATTCTCGTCTCGTATCACATTCAATCTAGGCTGTTTTGAAAGCACTTATATAATTGCAATTATCGATTTTATTAGTGCCAGCGAGGATCAAACCCTGGCTACTACTCTTTGCACTTTACTCCTAAACTATCAAGGTTTTTATGTATATAAAATTGAAAATGGTAAATTGCTTAATGTTTTTATTTTTTATTTTAGGTCATCCAAACTGTATCCTTTTTATCACTCACGGCGGGTTGCTTTCGACGACTGAAGCTGTACACTTTGGTGTTCCTTTTATTGGAATCCCTGTATTTTTTGATCAAAATTTCAATGTCGAACAATCTGTCCAAAGAGGCATCGCCAAAAAAGTTATCTTGACTAATAATATAGATCGAGACTTGAGAGTCGCCATAAACGAAATTCTTAATGATCCCAAGTAAGTATTAGGTAGATCCTTCAAGAAATACACAATTTATAATTTTTTAAAGCTCACTATTTTCATCATACCATGATAATAAAAATATTTTACGCTTTGCAGATACTATGAAAGAATAAAACAGACGTCGTTCATATACCACCATCGCCCAGTACCACCTGGAAAGGAACTTGTACACTGGGTGGAGCATGTGGTGCGATCTGGTGGTGCACTATTGCATCGTTCTCCAGCTCGACTCATGCCTTGGTACCAGAAGATGTTTTTAGACCTCATTGCCTTAATATTAGTTTTTGTTTTTGTTATTTTACAAACCATAAAATTTATGTCAGCGTGTATTTTAAGACCAAAGGTCCCATATAAAAAGAAGATGACGTAGCAATTTAATGTCCGTATTAAGTGTTTTTTTTAAAATAGGACCTATTAGATGAATTCCTTGTATGTATACTACATACAAGGAATTCATCTATAATCGTAATATTCGATAAATGCTAAGACCACAGTCTTTTATACACTACTAGCTTTTGCCCGCGCACTTCGTCCGAGTAGAAGAAAATCGAATAGGATATTTAATTGGTTTTTACGTTAATAATTTTATTATAACCATATAAATTATTATGTTAAAATGTTTGAATACTCATAAAAGATAACAATCTTTAAATATTTTTTCAATTTCTTTTATTTAATTGGATTACCAACGATTGCTACATCATTTCAAATCTTAATTTCTAAAGCTGAGTATCTAGGATATAATGCACAATCACTTATAGGTAATCATCGCTTACACAATTAAACATTATATAATACGGCTATAAACTAAAATCTCTAAAAAATTTTTTTGAAGTTTTTTCTTTATCATCATTGTGATTTGAAAGTCTATGAAACGAAAAAGCGACGGTAAAAAGAGACAGACACATAAATTCATAAGATTTAGTGTGGAAGAAAATGAGATAGGAAGCATTGTAGGTCAATGCTCGCTAGAAACAAGTCGTGAACGCCACCGAAACGGCGACGCTTACTCGTTTTGTTCAACAAGGTACGAAGGTGTCGTGTGCCTATGGAATAAACAAGCAGTGAAGAACGGCCAAACCTCAACTTCGTAAAAGGTAAAATTGTAATAAATCTTTTTGTAATTAGTAAGTACTATATATGAGCTATGGAGAGGGCAATGCTCGGAGTTTTCCTGCGTGATAGACTCAGAAAAATGAGGATATCCGCATTAAAACCAGAGTGACCGACATAGCCCAACGGATTAGTAAGCTGAAGTGGCAATGGGCCGGCCATATAGCTCGAAGAATAGATTCTTTAATTATTTATTTACTTTGGCAACAGAAATTAATTTAAGTGTTACATAAGTACAGAATTTGATTGCCGACTAATGCTACCGAGAAAAAATAGGTTATAAAAAGTTAAATACCACATTACTCAATACTTGCCTTCGTTTACCCACGTGTCATCCTGGTAATATATAAACTTGCCTTCACTTCTATATAGTTTAATTTGGTGCAAGTATTTTTGACGCCATAGTACTATCTCCTTGCGATCTGTTAGCGCACTTCGACGTTTGCGACTTGCGTATTTAAAATTTAAATGCCTTAATACTTTTCTTAATGTTGATTTGTCTAGATCACCAGCTATCTCTCGTGAATCCGAAATAAGCTTTTACTTTACAGTTAAAATTTAGACAGGCAACGCAGGTTAAAGTATAGTTTTAAAACAATGGGGGCTGTCAGCAACGAGGGGTGAAAGAATTAGCATCGAAACAACATGACAGTTAATACTTCCATACATTTCTTTATAGATTACGTATCGTTATGCGCGCTAGGCGTATCTCATGGTACGGGGTAGGGTGAAGGAAGCGGTCATTCAGAGATAATAAACCTGTTTCAACGCGGTTTGCGATAGGTCTCACGCCGTGCGTATATAAGAAAGCGGATGGAGCAGAACTTATTCCTCATTCTGCTTTGGGGTGCGCTTACGTGTAGATAGTTTGAGATTGAAAATTTTTGGTTATAGTATTTGTTTTAATTTTTATTAAGTTTGTTTTGTTAGTTGTATTATTACGTTTTGTATTAAAGTTTTTGTTATCGTTTTGTATATTATCACTACTATGAAATCGAGTCCATCGACATGAAAATCTCATAAAGACTTTACGTCACCACGAAAGAACCGGAAAGTGTCGCATATTTCGGGAACCGAAAAAATAATGATTGTAAACATCTATAAATATGTAAAAGAAACGTGGTCTAGTGACGTATATTCCAATAGTAGTACAGTCTTCTTTTTCGTATTCGTTTTGGATATATTCCAATATATCCAAAACGAATATGAAAAAGAAGACTGCCGATATTTTAGTTTATAATCAATGTGACAGACTCTTCTACGTCTTCATCATCATAAAATGATTCTGAAATAGATACAGATGAATAGCCTGTCAAGTGTCTCTGACAATCTATTATGAGAAATTTTATGCATGCTTCAAGGTTGGCTGCTTAAGAATGCTTAGCATTAAAAGTTCGTCTTTTTACCTGACTGCCAAGAAGTGGTTATGTTTTATACAACTACGTACCTACCTACTTATTAAAGTACTTACCTACTATTAACGTAATAATGAAAATTGTAATAACTCATGATTTATAAATAATAAACTTAAATTAATATTAATTTGCTTTTTAATTAATTTAGGTACAGGATAATCTTCTTTCTTTATTATATAATAATAGACATAGGGCCTTCGGCACCCTTATCTTTCACTCTGATGATGTATGTAATGATAAAAGGATAAAAAAATGAACCTAAACAAAAAAGATTGCCTACCCCGATGATATCGTCAAAGGTCAATGTACTTTTTTCCGCCTGCCCTAGAAATGTACTATAGTTGAAGTCCACTCTTTTTTGGCTTTTGAAACTCTTTTATGTCTATATTCTTTGGTAATTTTATAGACACTTAACAGACCCACGCCAGTCGTCTCAGAACATTCTGTTAGAATCGTGAGTTCTGGTCTGTTCCGTAAGTTATTTAGCGCTGTAAATTCGTCTTTGGGAAGGTTTGGTTTCGGCACTGAACTACGACGTAACAAGGACGAAATATCTTGACGTATGGCCTCCAAATCTTCCTTAACGATATTATTTAACTTTTTACTTGCCTGATTTAAGATCTTAGTGCTTCCTCGAATGTCCTTGCCATGCACTAAGATCTTAAATCAGGCAAGTAAAAAGTTGTTACGGACGGTGATTCAGCATAAACGGTTCGATTTACATTTCATAAACAACACCATAGACAATTTGTTCAGTGGACTAAAGACAATTTTAACGACATTTGATTTTAATAATTGCATCGAAACTTTAAACAAACGAGAAACATCGAAATACAATGAATGCAAAAATAAACAAATAGAAAAATACCAAAAATTAACGATCAAATCAAATGCCAAACATCCAAGTCAACGCCAGAACAATAAACAACCGTTGACCATAGACACAAACTATAAACAACGCACTGTCTATAATTTGTCAAAACATACACTGGACGAACCGACAATGAAAGTATTAGCGAAGGGAATGAACTTCGCATTAACTCCGCGAAAAATCCCGTATGAAGAAATTATCTGCAGTGTTGAGGATTGTCTGTTCCCGTTAGCTCTGACAGCGCGCGACATGTTATACTCAAGTTCCCTCAGGACCTTAATGGCGGGAAAATTTGTAAGTTAGGAAATTTATTGCTATATTGCAAATTCTGCTATATTTTCACTTTGAAACAATACTTATGGATAAAACTTACAGGAATTCTTGTTGAATGTATAAACTATCGAATAAAATTATTTTTGGTTGCTAGAAATTGTAATAGAATACATAAATTACCCTGTATAGCATAGTAATAGTATAAACTTCAATTTTAGTGACAAAATTACTACTAATTTGAATTCTACACTTTTGTTTTTGGAGAAATTTATATGAAAATGTTTGGAAATATGTATATTTTTATGTTTTATGTGTTTCTATTCGTTACTCATACCAAAATATTAAAATATTAAAAAATTAAAAAAAAAATAATAATATTTTATCAGTATGACATTTCGAACAATATTTCAAAAATATCTTCGTGTGAATTTGAAATAAATACAACGTCAAGTTATTTGAAATATGTAAGAAAACTATTTTTACTTGCATTTTACACTAAAAATAAATGAGAATTTGATAAATAACACATTTATGACCCAACCTCCAAAATGGGCCTTCCGGATTTTTAAGTACTTTTGGCAATTTACTTTTCACTTTTTATACCACAAATTATATATCTACGTGTTTACTATATTACAAGAAATGTAAAAAGTATAATACTTTCGTTTTTAGTCCAGACACAAATACAAAATTCTATAAAAAAGACGGAGCACCTTCATCAAAGCTACACGTGTAACGCCGAAAGTTCAGTGATTTCTTTTTTTTTTCTAAGAAACATTGCCAGGTTATGGTTTAAAATAAAAGAGCATATCTTTGTCTTTGATACTATTATCTATTGCATAGTGTCTTTGGTTTTGTTTAAAACGAAAGAATAGATTAAAAAAAATATTTCATAGGGCAGTACTTCTGATCTAATTCGCCCCGTACCAGAGCCGACGTAATGTAGGTATTGCATGATCTAATTAGATCCATAGCCGAGTGAAAGGGTATATCGGTAAGGAAGATTTGGAGGCCATACGTCATTATATTGCCAAGTCAATCTATATATTTAAAACATAAAAGACTATTAAAATTGATATGGTCACTATAAAATGTTGTTAGTTTAGCCAATTACGTAATAACTTAAAACAGAAGGACCCTTAAGTAGGAACTGAATAAATTAACCGACTTGGTATTACAAGGAAACAGGGATCTCACAACTTTTACGGTAGAAGAACTGAGTTGTGAGACTTGGTTTTTTTACAAGTTATGTTTTTAATGGTATCTCATTTCTTTTTGTATATAAGATAGTCCTAATTTTTTACCTTTCCGGTACCGTCTACTTCTTGAGTACCAACAACGTACCTATGTACACCTGTAATACATATACAAGTACACAGATTCATTCACTGCAAATGTAACTTTGTAATTCTACATATTTATATGGGATTACAAACTTATTTATGCAGTTAGTGTATCTAAAAAACTGGACAGAAATTAACAAATGTTTTAGTTTTTCCTTGATTTATACACTAAACACTAATTATATTCTAAATTTGAAGCTTATATGTCCGCTAGAAGTGCCTTAGAGTTTTGATGATCGGTCAGTCAGTGAGTGACAAAATTAAGAAATTTTGACAGGTTACAATTCTTAAAATACTGGTTCAAATTGAATGAAATTTTAAATATACCATGTTTATACAACGCTTACTCGGTTACTGAAAATTCAGGCTTATAGTTTTATTGACCATGAAGTTATAAGGGGTCGAAAATGGCCTGAATTGCTTCGAGAAAAGATGGTACGGCCATGCCGCTTTTTTGCTCGACTTGGCGGGGGCACTGCCGTGCCCCCAGAATGAGAAATTGGGAGTTTAGGCCTTTAAAATTAATGCTGGTTTTAAGATGAAAGAAATGTTTTCGAGTGGCAACTTCGTACTAGCAAACGAATTGTTGGTCGACTCTGTACTAGATGGATGTAGGTGCTACAGGACCGTACTTTGTGGCAAACTATGTTTAGCAGTTGACTAGTGATAATCTGTAATAATGATAACGATGATGATGATTAATGTTCAAAAATCATCTCTTATAAGGAAACCGCTGAAGGTTATTTCATTTCTACCATCTTGGAATAGTAACCCATACTAACCATGCTAGACAGGGGTGCCCACACCGCAGAAACATGACACATTATTTTGGTTTAAAGTCTTTGCTTACGGTAACCAAATTAAAAATCTTCAAATCTTCAACAATCCACGTATGGCTTGGATTTACCGTGAGTACCACGCTTGGCTGGTGGATTGACGATATTTCGCGCTTGTTTCTCGCCTCAGTAATTGGTGCACCGTCTATCAAAGGCATTAAGATATACTTCTGGGACTTTTTTAGTTTTCTCTTACGAGATCAATGAAATGTACGGGTCTAATTGATTCTATTATGCCTCTCCAAGTGATACTAGATTAAGCTTAAAAATAACTTTTAGTAAGACTTTAGATAAAATTTTATTGTTATTTAAATTTTTATCAACAAGTTTTCTACTCGTTCTTCTGTTTGCTACTACATAGTGCAGACAGCGACCGGATTATAATAAATTTAATCAAAGCCAGAACAATAAAAATAGTAATAGCAAGGTCTAGATACATCTTTTTGTATAATGGTACATTAGCTGTAGGAGATCGAATCGGAAGAGAGACTCCAGTGCGAATTACGAGTTTCACCCAGTTATTTAATTCCACTCTGGGCGGCAAGCGTCTGACGTTATAAATGAACGACAATTCCTTCGCCTTCTTTCGGTACCTGAAAACAATGTTTTCTTATATAAACTAAAATAAAAATCAAAATAATTATCTTTATAGAAAATACAAAACGAAGTCTTAGTGAGAGTCAAAAAGCGGAGGTACGTGTTTCGTATGGTAAGTGTAGAGAAAAGTGTAGTGTTTTACTGGACACGAGGCATTTCATCTTAGCCCTCAGGGGTGACAACGCATCTGCATTTTGATTTCTAATCGAAGACAAATGTAGATGTCTATAGATATTTATTCTATAAAAGAATAACCCGTTCATAAATTATTAGTAATGAAAGTCAACATTAAATTCAAGGTGTTAAATACCCTGAACGACGATTGGGAAAAAAGTAAGACAAAAATGTTAGATATCTGATACCGCGATGGTAAAACCGCTTTATGGACTATTGTAATAATATACAGATTATTAATTTCAGTGTCATTCGTTAAGTGATATTCAAAATTTACCCAGGATTGCTTAGAATTGTTGAAATAGCATCATATACATCGTTTGATATCGAGTGAGACAAATCCACGTAAATTCCAAAACCTTTCCTAACAGCACTCTCAACATAATCGAATTGATCACCAAATGCTGGGATTCCAATTATTGGAACTCCGAAGTGTACTGCTTCAGTCATTGAAAATAAGCCTCCGTGTGTAATGAAGAGGATGCAGTTTGGATGAGCTGAAAAAACATAATAATTTATGTGATAAATATTATTATTAGTATTGTAGATTACTGTTACAGCCTGTTAAAAGTCTGCTGAAGATAGGCCGTCCCTATAGATTGCGTTATAGTTGTCACACTTGGCAAGCGGGTTGTCATCCACAATCTTTTATTTTTAGTTGATATACTTTTTTAGTTGATATACTTTTTTTAGTTGATATACTTACTTTACTTTCTTCTGTCGCCTTTTAAGAAACCTATGGGGCAGTGGATATTCTTACACTGCCACTACATGGTCTTTATACATATAAATAAAATTGAAGTCTGTCTATAGCTCCCTCTAATACTGCTGGCAGGGAGAGGTTCTCACCGATCCGCCATACCAGGACTGTCCGCACCCTGGACACATGTCAAGTATAGGGACGGGAGCAGATGGTCCTGGTAAGCAACATTCCAGCGTATGGGATGCGGAGTCCTGAGCCCAACGCAGTGGTGTGCCAGTGCGCTCCTGATTGCGTCTCAGGGTAGAGAGTTAAAGGCGTTGGCGATATCAAGAGTTATCGCCAACGCCTTACCATCCTGGGATACTGCTTGTTCCGACAGAGAGCGGACGCGCAGGCATCTACTGTAGAACGCTCCCGTCGGAATCCAAGATGGCTATTAGCCAAATCGGGACGCGCAGGCATCTACTGTACACATGTACAGAATGTGCTTTTAGGTAATAAAAAACGAGCAATAAACAGAGATGTGGGAGCGAATGATATTTATTTAGTTGAGCCCGATTCGTCCGTTATTCGTCTACTTATGTGATTGCCGCACACACAATGAAAATTAAAAATACTAAATCGTATTAGTTAAAAGCCATTTCTGCAAACTAGTCCAACAAAATTTTACTAAGCGAGGAACTTAAAAATTGTGGCGAACCCTATGTCACTTACATAAAATACTTTGCTGTGGAGCCCATTTCAGAGTGTGGACATTACTTGGTAAATCAGAAAATTTTGCTTCAGTATTCCAAATAACTATTTGTTTTAATTTTCGAAACACATCAATCAGCTTTAATGTCACTGGTACATATTGACTTTTTAAAACTGTTCCCATGCTGAAGTATATAACTCCTTTCCTTGCGTTGTCCAATATGTTCTTCAACTCCTAAAATATATTAGATTATACTTATAGTTATCAGTTTTTTTAATGAATAGGCTTTTAACAATAGGCTTTTAATAATAGGCTCCAAGGGCAGTTCTCAGGAAGAGACCAGAATGCACGTGTTCCCAAAGGAAGATGAACAAGTTTCTCGCCAATTCTGCCGATGTGCTCTGACTTTGCCTTGACAATGACACTTTGGAAGGACCTTGAAGCAGAACTATACTTCTTTTTAAGAACGCTGGTATTTACTTCCCGAGACGTCGATGCGCGAGCCCAGGCCTGGTAACACTTAGATTTTGACGTTCATAGACATTTTAATCAAGACTAAATTGAATGAGTGACTTTGCTTTTGAAAGAACTGAAAAGAATAAAATAGTTGGCACATTACGAGTATAACTTCTGAATTCTGAATTCTAAAAATTAATGTTTTATATATGTCATTCAGGATGAAATCGAAAATTAATGTAGATAACATTGAACGGAGAAGTGTAAAGGGGATTATGCATAATTTTTACCCCAGGAAGATTGAAGATTAAAGGACTGACTATTGATGGAAAATACATTTAAAATACTGAATCCATATTTCACAGCCTGGTGATAGAAGCATTACCATTGCCAGGATCTCACTTTGCGTTTATTTACCCTCTTGCTCAGCGTAGTGAGTGCAGTCGAACCGTTGTATTCGATAACTACTTCTAATCCCGCAAGGAACAAGTGTTTTTATTGCTTACAAATGACATAATATATACTATAATAATATGTCACTTTTTTAAAGCAAACGGCTATTATCTCCTCTACAATACTAAGAAGCGTTCTTGGAGAAAACATACTTATAAGAAATTATGATATTAATTAGCAGTTACCCTTAAATCGTATTTAAAAGCATAAGCATCAAACTACATTTAAGTTATACAAAAATAAATACATAATAATGGGGCAGTTGATATTCTTTTTCTTAGGGATATTATAATTGTTATGGGTAAATCCGTTTATCCAACCTAAAGAATCCACCCTAGGGTGGATACTCGGAAACGCGTGTTGAAATCGGAATTCATATATTATATTATTTTCTACCGGCATTCTCCCACGGCTGTGTATAGACATTTATAGAAACATGCTAAAAACTGGCTCAAGATACTTAGTAGACTTTACCTATAAAAATATATACATGACTCTTATTTGAAAGGTCACCGTTGAAATAAAAGTAGTCCTCACAGGATTATTCATTCAATACAATTTTTCGAATAAAATAATTTAAAATAAGGTTAAAGACAAACTTTCAATCGAAACGTTTTTGAAATGCTTGCCAAAATGCCCAATTTTTCGCTAACACATCTGTGAGCAAAGAAATTTGAAATACGATTGTAGATGTAAAAGGTTTATTATTTATTAAAAGTGGCGAATTTATACAGGATATCATAGTCAACTCAATAACGAAATTAGCAATAACATTATTTACGAACGCAATAATATTACTTAAAACGAGGAAGTTTAATTTGATTCATCCTATTAAAATCCACATATTGACGTGGACTTTAATAGGATGTAACGATAATAATACAGTTTGACTTAGCAGAAACTTACAAAATTATAAGATAAAGATATTTAATAAAGTCTCAGTGCTCAGAGAGAGATGGTAATATCAAGAGGAGCCGGCTTTCCGAGTTTCACGACGTTAAAAGTGTTTACAACGACAATATTTAATTTAACAAAATATTTATAACGCCTATTAAACTGCTTTGTTTTATATGTGTTTACCGGATAAAATATTCATATTTAAAAGCGAGAAATGCCACGGAGGAAAATAAAGCAAGGAACGTCTTACTATTTCTCAATATGTAAACATGACCGATACAAACAAACCCCTCTTCTAATTACCAGAAAATCAAGCGACTCAGATTTTTGCAAGGGGCCAAGATTCTACCCGTTGATAATGTCAACAATACAAAAGCTGGGACAAGGAATTATTTAGTAATAGGTTAAAAAAAGTTGATAAGAAAATGAAGATATAGACAACTGTACTGCCCATACAGACTTAAGACCGCTTGATAACGTTAAAGTTATATTTTTGCTTGCTGATACCACTAGTAAGTTCCAACCTTTACATCAAGGTATCATACATAAAAATTTCGGGAATCAAGGAAGTGACACAACATTACTATTTAAAAATGTATTTATTGCTTTTCGAAGTATTCTCCGCGAAATTTGACACATTTTTCCATACGATGGAACCAATCATTGAAGCAACCATTCCGTTCGGAATTTGGAGTCTCCAAAATGGCCGTTTTGTAGGCGTCCACAGCTTCTTCAAGTGATGAAAATCTCTGTCCACGCAATTTATCCTTTATTTAAGGGAAGCTATAGAAATCATTAGGGCTTAGGTCGGGGCTGTACGGCGGATGGTCTAATAATTCTATGTTTTCTTGCTCTAAAAACTCTTTTGTTCTGTGTGCGGTGTGAGAACTCGCATTGTCATGATGGAGGATGATGCGGCGGTTTCAGTTCTCTTTACGGAGTTCAGAAATGACCTGTGACAAACAAATGCTAGCATACTCTGCATTAACCGTTCTTTATCCCACAAGAGGAATAGTCGTAACATGGCCGGTTTTGGAGACAAACGTGGCCACCATTTGTTTTTGCAACACTCCGTGAACGAACAATTTTTGTTGGCTTTAACTCATTTTCAAAGACCCAAACTCGTGACTGGTTTTTTGTTTCGGGTTCGTACGCATATATCCAGGATTCGTCACCTGATACGATGTTGTATACAGCATTTGAGGATCCTGCGTGGAATCTTTTGAGAGTTCTGACGCACCAAGTAACGCGAGCCGCTTTTTGCACTTCACAGAGCGAATGCGATAACCATCGGGAAAACAACTTTTTTACACCTAATTGTTCATGGAAGATTATTTGTATTTGACTCATGCCAATGTCTAAAGTTGCTAGAATTTCGCGGTATGTCACATGTCGATCTTCCTCAATCAGCTTACGCACAGCATCAACGTTTTCTTGGGTGACTGCAGTTTTTGGACGACCTTGACGGGGATCATCACTGAGCTTGACACGTCCACGTTGAAATTCAGCAAACCAGCGATAAATTGTGGTTTTGGATGGGGCTTCATCACCAAATGCAGAAATCATCCGGTCAACACACTGTTTTTGTGTTAAACCACTTCGAAAGTCATAATAAATCATCGCTCTTAAATTTTCCCGAGTCAATTCCATTTTCTCAACGACTAAACAAGTTTGTCAAAACCTTGTGACAAGACCGAGAATCTTTTTTTAAATAAATAAATGGTATTCGATTTTTAAAACCAAGGAGTTTTCAATTAATAGATTTTAATATGAAAGGAACAGTGGAAATATTCCTTTCCCGATTTTTAGTGCAGCCTAGGTACATTCAAACGCTTTTATCGCAAAAAAGTCGTAAAGCATACGCTTACGTGTCTAAAAGAAAAAATTGACCTGAGATTAACGTACTTTTAGCAATAACATTTTCAAGAAGAGCAAGATACACAAAGAGTGACGTTACTGTTAAAATTGTTTCAAGAAACCTGAGTTTTGTATCAATTCAGCTAAAATAGACTACCTACATGTCAAGAGGAAAATGAGGTTGAATTAGAAAATAAGGTTGAATATTGACCTAGCGATGATGAATGGGCCAAGCGTGTGTCTCACGAAACTGTTGGTGATGTGTTAACGCCAACCTTTGAAGACTTCGTACAGATTGACGATGACAAGACTGCCGCAGGATAATACACAAATGACGATACCGTTCAAAAATGTGAATGCACATGTAGTGACGTAAATGACAGTGAAGATGAAGTCGACTAATCACTGATTTTGGATAGTGAAGCTGAGAAAATTTCAAGAAACAGGAATGCATGAGAGACGCTCCACAAGTTTATTGAAAATTTGGCTGTTATTGATATAACCACATTTGATAAAATTTATGAATTGGAAAACATACATAAAAAGAAAAACAGAACGCAGAAGAACAGATCATTTCAAGTTGGTAAATGATGGTAGTTTTTTTATTTGTATACGCCCAAATCCAAATATTTTCTAATATCTACTCTTACGATAAAGGCATGTTTATCATTACATGTTTGCTGTATTTTTTATAGATCTCTATAAGTCAGACAGACCTCTCCTATACGTTCATTCAGGTCCGACTGTATTTATAACAACGGTTGCTTAAAAATTTGTGCTCGAGGAATAGTAACTTAAGGCTATTTGTGTACATGGTCTGTAATTTTGTTATAGCGCGTATACAGCGTTTATGCATCTCAAAGTTCATGTCCTCATTTGTGAAGTCATTCCAGAAAATAATACCAAACCGAAGTATAGACTGAATTGCCGTAATATTACGTCGTTAATACTACATGTCTTGGAATACTGTTACGTTTATAAAAGGAAGGCTTATCTGTTTTTTTTTTTAAATCTAGTTCTGACTCTTCCAATTCAAATTCCTGCAATTACGTGAACGATATATCGAGTTTCGTCTACTTCATTATTTATATTTTGTTTGTAAAGTAAATAAATGTACGAGAAGTTTTGATTTCTTTGACTAAAAGAATGGCTTTTAATATATACGAATATTCGTATTATGTAGGTTCTTTATTGTATTATAATATTTAGGTAGGTTATTATTTTAAAGGTATGTAAATACATGTCATCATCAGGTACTAATGTCCTTGGTTGATATGTAGCATTCCGTAATCATCTACATAATAAAAAGGAGGGGACCTATTATACTGCCTCGAAAAGCACCGTGAGCAATTTTACGCCTTATTGTTGAAAATTATTCCTCAATTACTGTCTTTAAGTTTAAGCTTGTAATACGTTGACGAAGTTCACTTAAACACGACTGTATAAGATTTAATATATTGCCTCTTATAATGGTTTCTTAAATTTCCCGAAGTTTCGGGTGGTGTAAAGCACCCGAAACGCCGGGAAATTAAAAAAAAGTAAAATCGGTTAAATAAACGCGATAGAATCCGTAAATTTAGTTTTATTCAATATTGCCTCTTATTTCATAAATCATAATTTAAGAGTAAAAATGTATAAATAAGAAAATAGAGAATAATGTGCTAAAATAATTTATTAGATGTATTCGCCATCACTAAAACTGTCTTCAACTATTCTCAGTCTCAGTCTCTTTTTTGTGACTGAAAGCGTAAAGGCACTTAAAATTTTTACCAAGTTTGTGAATTTACCTTCGTTAAGGGCTTCATTTTTCGACCAATGTGGAGTCCAGCGATAGGTTTAAATTTTTCTGGTAGTGTTATATCTTCGTCTAATAATAAAAGCGAATTAACCAATACAAGAGAGTTATAGTAACGAGTGTCTTCATAAGAGCACAAAACTTTTCCTCTTGAAGTCATTGGTGGTTCGAACGTGGTTTTGAATATTTCTTGTTCCAAGTTATATAAATACCTGTTCATTTAATAAGTTCTTGTCATTAAATAAGTTGCGTTTCTCTTTCCTTTTAATTTTTCTTTTGTCTCTATACCTATCTTCTCCCAATTACTTACAGAACCCCTTGGAATTTCTTCTACATTGTGAAGGGTTAAATATACAATACTGTAAACAAATACCCAGAGCCAGAACAATTATTTCAGACCACTCGTTCGGCGCTGCTGAGCCGTTAGTATTTATGTGTTTAAACCATAACAAGCTTTTTATTACAAATAATAGGTGTCAAAGCATAAAGTTTCCATTTTAATTGAGTGGCAACATTAAATTCAAATTAAACCTGATGGTCCAAGATTCCTGACTAAATCTTTTTTTACACATTCTATTGTTTGACTTTCAACTGTTTTTACAATCAGTATTTGAGTTATACATTGAGACCGTAAAAAATTTGAGTAATTTCTGAATACGAGTTTCTACGTGGTTTTAATGCAACAGAAACAGCTCACAATATCATTGTCTGTGTGTCTCCCGAATTAAGTGATATGCGTAAAGGAGCACGTCGTGACCCATGACTTATTTTGACGAGAAGGTAGAGAAATTAGGGGATTTTAAACAGAATTGTGATGTCTGGGGAATACTTTATTTATTTATTTACTAATCTATAAATGTGAAAAGTTACGTTAACCGCAAGCAAAAACACAAAAGCTGCACCTAGCTTAAGTGCGGGAACAACGAACTAAATCAAAGCTCACTTATAGGAAATTAATAGAAACTGTTTGGTAGCCACTTGATAGTATATTTACTTTTTGAGATACTATTAGCTTTATGAGATCCGGTGTATCAATAACAGCCTATATCTATTGCGAATAACCTCTAAATATAATGACAAAACTCTAACAGAAACAACTTCGAATCGAGAATAGATCTTCACCATTATTGTTTAATGATAACCACACATTTTTCTACAAACCGTTTTAACATTACAAGACCCACAGTTAGAAACCACATTTCATCCTCCGTACTCGTAAGACTTATTCCCAACCAATTACTGTTTTCGTAATTTGGGCAGTTTCTAGTAGGGAAAATATATTGTTCTAAGAAAGCTACACCAAAAGCCTTAATTAGTATCCAGATAATCAAAATTCACAGCACAGATATAGAAAAAAAGGTGTGTGAATTTTCAATATAAAACGGTAATTACATAATTAATTGAATACCTATTATTAATTGAATACATATTATTTAATTGAATACGTAATATTACGTACGACCATTGTGGATATTTATGGAACAAATGCATTTACACGTAACATTAACTTTAAACGATCAAGTGTCATAATCATTATCATTATTACAGCTCTTTACAATTCCATTGCTAATATAGGCCTCCCTTAAGGATTGCAACTAAGCATGGTTATGTGCCACTTGCATTCAATGACTTCCTATATGTCTTACTAGACCGTCACTCAATCTAGTGGGGACCGGTACGGGTTCAGGTACGAGGTTGAATCTTTTTTCACTCGAAAATCTTTCTTTCCCATCGGTTGTTGTTTCTCCGTGCTATATGGCCGGCTTATTGTTTTATTTCAGCTCGTTAATCTGTTGGGCTATGTCGGTTACTCTGGTTCTACTGTGGATACCCTCATTTTTAGGTATATCTGGTATAAGAACCCCGTGCATAGCCCTTTCCATAGCTCGCTGAACGACCTTGAGCTTTCTCATACAGCCAGTAGCGAAAGGCCACGTTTCAGATTCATAAGTCATCACTAGCAACAAGTTTTGAGGTATCCCTGAAAATAAGATGTATTTTAATCTCTCGTCTTGAATCCGCCGATTGACCTCTCGGTCGAAGTTGGACTTACCCAGTTGGACTATTTGTCCCGGCTAAACACACTCAACATCAACTTCGAGCATAGTGCTCGCAACAACTATCGTAATAGGTGTGATATGGACGTTACACGTGATCTTTGTTTTGTCTATGTTATTTAGACTTATCCATTGGGAGATAGTCAATATCAATAGTTTCAAGTGTCTTAATTGTCTGTCTAAATTAATAAAATACAATCAATTTCATAAAATCTTGTTGCACTTCATTATATTTTTAAGTCATTTATTAAAATCTTATGTGTCATGTCATGCCATATTAGCACATGATCTTCTCCAAATGTATGAAGGATTTGCTGCAATCATTAAACTTATAGTGTGGGTTCGCGATCGGAGTGCAACATCTCGTCCAAACTAACGGCCAACGCTCGACCCCTTGGATTCTACTGCCTCCACACATCTATAAGTTAGGTAACCCAGAAGATTACCAGTTGAGTGACCTCGACGTAAACCGTACTGGCGGTCAATCACTAATCAGCTGGTGATCCCCAAGGTAACTCATGAGCTGGCGGTTTATAATGGATACCATTATTTTGGACTCAAAATTTGGAGAACAAAGAGGTGATAGCAATAGGATTAGAGTTAGACGGATCTGAGCGGTCACCATTTTTAGGGATGCAGACACATTTACAGGGAAAACAGATGACCTCTCTGACGTACACCTAAACTCCAGCACGGGACATAAAGGAGTATTCTAATTTGTGCCCCGGACAAGAGACATACGAAGTATCAGCCGGAGAGGACACCTGTGTCTCGGGTAGAAAGACTCCGCCGTTACCAGATTTAGTGGACGGCGTTCAGGTTTGAATGAAGTCCTCTGATGTTACGGAAATTCACGGATAGTCTGTCAGCGGGCTCCTTTGTCTTATTGCTCCGTTTGCAGGTTTAGTATTGAGCGGAATTTTGCCCCCAGAATATGCGGTGCCTGAGCACCCACGCTCAGGAAGAGTAGCTTGGGCGTGGATGCGTCACCAGGAGTTATGATACCCTCCTGGAGTAGTGTTCCATTACTAGTTGTAGAACTACGCTGCAGCTATATTATAGTTGTGGCTCGAATGGGTCGGCTCGACCGGGGCAGGACCTCGCTCTCACAGAATACCAGCCTAAATTAGCAGCGTAATGTTGCTGTGTTTTGTATGGTGAGTGTAGAGAACCGGAGACCCTTTTTTCTGGAATCGAAGCACTTCATTTTGGTATTCAGAGGTGACAGCGCATTTGCATTTTTATTCTAAATTAAGGATAAATGCTGATGTCAGTGGGCCATAAAATCCACTTACCATCAGGTGGACGGTTTGCCCGTTTATCACCCGATGCTACAAACTCCACTACCATGTAAATGGAGGGGAAGAATAAGGCCTTCTGCCACCTGAACTCACAAGACGAATTCAGCAAAGCTTCTACTTCACGCTGGTTTTCTGTGAGGTCGTGTTACAGCCACGGTTCGAGCTGGCCCATGCGTGCAACAGCAAAATTTGTCGCCCTACCACTGTTATACCTTTCTCCTACATCGCTTGTTGGTTATATATTCTTACAGTCTACTCATCCGATGGCTGGCCACTTATGTTATGAATTTTCTGACGAGAAACATCTTACATATTACGTAATATAAAAGCTGATGCAAATGGCGGAACATTTTGTGATATAGAAAAGGAATTTCTTGTCAACGCTGGGTTTGTAGCTTCTTCAATCCTTTGTAAAACTGTCCAGTGGGTTATCATTGCAGAGTACCAAATGAGCGGACAATCGTAGAGTACCGCAAATCTGTAACATTATAATAACTGTTACCGTTACAGCCTATCAAAAGTGCATTGATGAATACAGGCCTGTATTGAGGAATTTTGTCATGAAAAAATGTATCTGTTCCTAATAAAAAAATGTAACTAATAAATGTGTTCTGGTGTAATGATTTTGATTTTTGAGAGACAATAAAATTACTGGAAAATATGTTACTTATAAAGTATGTCTTCAGAGGTGACATCGCACTGGCTTTCTTTGTTTCTATTTTATTTTATTTTTTGTTACGAAAACCTACAGCTTACAAATCTTAAGAGAATAACGTGTTTAATTACAAGAAGCCAATAAACAGGTCCTCAATAATAGGAATACAATAACATAATACATCGTTGTTTAAGGCCGAATACGAAGAGAACTGGCGAAAATTAATGTATTTCTCTTGACTAGAACTTTGACCTGGAGTAATTCTAAGCTTTAAAACATTTTTGTAGGTTTGTTCGGGTCCTTCACAATGTCACCGTCATTTTAAAATTTTAAAATAAATGAATATACCAACAAATAAAAGAATGTTAAGAAATGATATATAAAATTATTGTTCTTCCAAAACTCTGTGAATTTTAATTTAGGAAAAATTCTTTTACGTAAAAATGTTTGTATTGTGATTCCGAAGGTAACTGCTATCTTTATTTTCGATACAAAATATTATTTATTAACATAATTCGTTTTAATTAAAAACACCTAATAATAATATCGTAATGCTTGTCTAAACTGAAATGACGCGCCCCACTACTTAATTAGTTGATTTCGATGTGTGAGTGTAAATATTAATAACGACGCTTCATCTGTGTTTGAGCGTCGACTGCTCCGCGAACTATGATCTGTATGCCTACGTGACGGTCGACTAGTCGCGTGATAAATCCGACAACGCTCTCCTTAGGAAGCAGCGTTGGGGCATTGTATGAAACAAAACGTCCGCTCTCTGCCACCTTCAGGCAATTATGACAAGTTGGACAAAAAATCCGAAACCGACGCGTGCTCCTGACGCTTGAGTCTCACCGACAACCGAATGACCAATTACAATGGCATTTGTATATGTATTGCGTCCATATTTTAAATTTGCTTGTGTGCGTTAATGCGATAGTGGGGCGCGTCATTTCAGCTTAGACGATCTATATATTGCCAGATAAAAGTTTGCCGTAATAAATTACCAGGCGCTTCGACGTGTGACGTAAGGTAACAACAGTCGATGTGTCTGTAGCGAAAATCGTTAATTTATTGTTTTATACGCGTTTAAGTGTCTATAAATGTAAATATGGGTAGGAAAAGAAATAAATGTTACCTAAGTGGTAAAACAAAGAGAGTTTATCTCATGAACGCTGCTCGAATGTTGTATTTTGAGGTTAATACTTATATTTTTGTAAGGTAATTTTTTGTTTGAGGCTGCCTAATAGGTTGCATTTTTACTCATTTACATTAGCCAAACTGATCATTTATACTTTTCTAGTTTCAAGTGAGAATCACTAAAAATGTAAAATATCAAGACCCAGTCGGAAAAGAATGTACAGAGTAGTGCAAGCACAGAGACCGCAAATAATGTCAGTCAATGTATTGTCCGAAAGCATGGGGTAAAAGTACATAATTAAGAAAAACTGAAATACTTCGGATGTGAAGTGATTGACCAGTCGGAGTAGTCTTGTGAGAATTTACATACAAAGTACCTACCCCCACTATGGGGCAATCACCGACTTTTTAGTTTTTTTTCTTTATTATTTATGCAATTTGCATTACGGCATCTTGTAAGACTCACAAGAACAAACATTTTCAGTTATATGAGATTCTTTACGTACGATGCACCAATTAAGAAAAAAAATCGTTATCAATTCAATAACTTTTCGAACAATATTTTATAACGAATAAAGTACAGAATTTATAATCTATAGGAACTAATATTATAAATAAGAAAAAGGGCAATGCCCAGTCTTCATAGACACTTCGGCCATGAGTGCCCACATATAAAAGCATATAGATATGATAATATGCAATTAAAACAATGAAATGGTAAAGGAATTGCTTTAAAAAAAGTCGGGGTTTTGAAAATATTTGAAGTTTTTATTTTCACAAATGCAGTTTTTTTAACAACTATTTTTATCGATTTTATCGCGTTTTATTTCTTTGATTTTTAATTCCAGACATTTCGGGTGCTTTCCAGCACCCATGGTTACGGCAGACTGAGGTGACCGACGTCCCAATGTCAGCGTTAACCCGGAGTACCTTCAGATTTTTAATTTTTATTTATTGTCCGATCTACAGAATGAACTTACTGTGTCTAGAAGTCTTGCAGTGGTATGCTTGAGTTTTTAATTTCATTAATTACAGGGTCCTAAGCAGGTGGTAGTACCAAGCATCCTTCCTAAAAAAGAATTTATATATTAGATATTATATAGAATTAATATAATAAAATACACTTTACGACTAATAGTGATGACTTGCAATTCTAGCCCTAAGTAAAGATCAGCTAGGGCTTAACTTTATTCCTTCCATAATGCTGCTCCTCTGGTTATTACAGAGTTCTATCCGGTAGCAACCATTAAATCTTATATGCTCACCATAATAGTAGCGAGCTTGCTTTAATTGGTATGTGACACAAGCAATTAATATTAAGTCGCTGTAAGTTAAAACAGGAAATTCCCTAACATTTTAAAGTCTACATTTATATTTCTAAAGTCTGCCTGCCCTAGCTCTATTTAGATTGTTTTCCCTAGCATACTCAGAAAAATCATTATTTGTCTCCATATTTTGATGAACTATTTCAAGTATTTGAGCCGCATCATCCCTGTCCCTTATTTTTGTGTGCAATTTATTAACTATAGCAGAAGCCACAGCAGTCTATCATCAAATGTGTAGAAGCCCTGTTAAAGTAATTTTGATGAAATATTTTAAATTCAGTTTTAAAAATGCCATTCACCACCTCTAGTACCCATATCGACACATAGTCACGGCTCTGGATTTATTAGCATATCTTGTCATTAACTGAGATTCACCATCTGCTGGAGACATTTCTGCGACCCTTAGACATCCACATCTATCCTCAATTACAAATCAAAATGCAGATGCGTTGTCACCCGTGAGGACTAAGATCATTTTCTCGTTTCCAGTAAAAAGGGTCTCCGGTTCTCTACACTCACCATACAAAACACAGCAGCATTAAGCTACTATTTCACGCTGGTATTCTGTGAGAGGGTGCTCCTTCCCCGGTCGAGCCGACCCATTCATGCTACAACTATACTTCTAATATAACTGCAGCATGGCTCTACCAAGTATAACACACATACATAGTACTTGTCACTATGTATGTTTGTTATCGCAATATGTAGTTAATCACAAAAAAACATACTTGCAATGCTGATGGAACTGTTACAACCTGGTAAAAAACATTGTGCTTTTATATAATTAGTTAGCAGTACACTGTGTGATGTATGATCTAAGCTTTGTTGTTCTGGGTGCAATACATTACTCACTTCAGATTGCAACGAGGACGGACTAGATGATTCAGATGGTTCCCGTTCTGCAGTTGAACATGATGCTGTTCTATCAGTTCATTGCCAGCAATTATGATATACACGGCATGACAACTGAAATAATGTAAAATACAAAAAATGAAGTCAAAGTGAAAAAATAAAATAGATTTATTTCAAACTCAAATATAAATAAAATATTTATCAAGTTAAATGTTACTGCACAAGGACGGATTTAATGCCCTATATTATTTAATAATTAAGGACTGACAGACTACCAGCAGTCCAAAAACAATGAAAAATCAACTGTCTCCTTTCTTGGTAGTTGATAAAACTGGTTAATCTCATAAATAAGCTAGTATGTTTGTCAGATATAGCTAGGGCAGATGTGAAAAAATAAAACAAGTTCTTGAGTTGATATACAATCAGTGTAAAAACATGTATAATTATCAGATATATGGATCACATTTAATAAATTGAAATGTTAAACATGTTAAACACTTACCTCACGTAGCGCAAATAATTCCTCACGTGGAAAATCGAAGACAAACAATGTGTGTGATCTTATTCTCATAAGTGTCAGTGCCACAGCTGATGTATATATGTTCAAGACGAACTATTGGTGCATTTTGCGAGTGCCACACTACACGTTCACTGTACTCGAAACTTATACCTAATAAAGAAGCTACAATTATTATATTGATATTATTCAAGTAAACTCAGTTATAAAGCATTTCTTAGAGGAAGACATACCACATCGTGATATGTACCAACTATTTACCTGCTGTGTTCGAACCAATTGTTGAGAGATCAACAATTGCATTTTACTTTTACAACAGAACAATAACACGCAACACGTAATTTAATTCTTGTGACATAACAGTGACAGCGGCCTACCTGTCGGATACGATGTTGCCACTTAACGGTCATAAAATCTATGGAATGATATCGATTTTTATTCGATTAATAATATCATAAAAAGAATAATCTTTGACGCGTTTTAAGTTCTGCACGCTTTTTAAAATATAATTTCCTTTATTTATTGAAACTCTATTTCAAATGTATTTTTAAGAACAGTTAGCTTGTGCTGTATTGTTTTGTTATGCTTTAGAGAATTCGTGGTAAATCAGCTGGAAATTAACTTCTTGAATTATCATAACATGATTCCATTTTAAATGTTATGTTAAAAACAGATAAGAATAACAGTTAACTTGTGCAGTAGCGTTTTGTTATACTCTAAAGAATTCTTGGTAAATCAGCTAGTAATTCGCTTGTTTAATTATCATAACTATAAATGTGAAGGTTGTCAATGAATTCAACCGAGCCTATAACAACGGTTGTTTTAGTTTTTAATGGTTGACTGCCGCTTTTGATGACTTGAAATTAATAAAAACCTATTTTGCGCAATAAGTTTTTTCTCTTTGGTAATGAATAAACCACAGAAACCCCTTTAATGTATAATAGTCCTTTTTTTGATACAAGTAGCACATTTTAAGGAACCGCAAAAACAACTTTGTTATTTATACAAACACTATGAAAAACAAAATAATTTGTTGCTGGCGATAATGATAGTGGTATTTTGACTCGATTTAAAATATATGCTTGTTACTACTGAACTCTTCATGGGCCTGCGAGTCCGACTCGCACTGAACCACTTTTTTTCAACATTTAGTTTTATTCTAATAAATAGTTTTTTCGTTTAAGCGGAGCTCTTTTACTTTAGGTTTATTACCTCTTTATCTACAATAATCAATGAGTAAGTAAAGTGTGTAAATACGATTCTTAAATTGTAAAAATAATAATTGGATTTGAACATCTTAGGTAGGTATTTAGTTTTATTTATTTAGAAAATATTAATCTCACAATTATTTATTGTAATAATATAATTTATCACACAGCTAACGCCCTCATTAGCAATGTAATGGTGAAAGAATTTTCAAAATCGGTCTAGTAATTTTTGAGATTAGCCAAAAAACGTATTCATTGAAAGTAGCGCCCTCTATAATAAAATTAACCCTATATTAGATATCTAAAATTATACATAACAATCTAGTGGTGAAAGAATTCTTAAAGTTGGTCAAGTACTTTACGAGTTAAGCGAATAAAATATTCTTTGATAGTAGCTCCCTCAATAATAAAATGCATCCTACGTTTTAAGCACCATAGCAAAAAACGATTCAACATAGCTTAATCCGCACACACAGTAAAAACATAACCATCCTTTTTCGTCTGTAGTCGGTAAACATTTGGTTATAACGGTTGCGTATCGACTGCTTTGGATAAATATCCATTGTCAACGGTTATTTTAAACCTATATCATAACATCGTAATAGTTATCGAAAGATCATATATGCATGGTAATAATGACACCATAAGTAATCGATCGAAAAGGGGAATCGATTTTTTAATGATTTTTGTGATTGGCAACATTTTTTATTTTATTCACAGACTAATGAATTACGTATTTACCTAATTTTATTTTTATCTTTTCGGTACTTTTAATTTGTGCAAAAATATTCCCATTGTTTTAGGATAAATGAATACCGCGATTAATAACCATAAATAAAGATATATTTTTTTAACAAATGCACATTGTTGGGCGTTACATGGCCTAATATGGGCATCCCCCTTTATTTAAGAAGTAAGCAATGCTCTCTGTGTTGTTCATTACTCTGCATCTGAGCTAGTTCAGTCAAATATAATCAAAGCCCGTACGGCTTTGATTATAGGTATTATACATGTCTATATAAACAACGCGTAGGTACTGGCGGCGCGTGGTTTGCTGCGAAACTAGCAAGGTCATTGGCGTCGTATTTGGCCTTAAAGGACATAACACAATTTATACGAGCATCAAAAATGGAGTCTTATTAAAACGTACAACATGAATAAATCCAATAAGTGAATCAGACAATGATAGCCAAAATGAATTGAAAAGCCCTACTATATATGTTTTATAACTTAAAAGATTTGAACGAATGAAAGAATATACTTTTATTTTATACCATAAAACCTAAAAATACAGGAATCATAACAGACGACAGAGTAAGTTAATGATATGGTACAATTTGTCAGCCCAACCAAAAGTGTAAAGAAATAAAGCTACAATATGGGTGCATGTCTAAGTTTTTTTTATAGTATTGGGTGACAAACGAGCACACAGTCCACTTGATGGTAAGTGGATGCTGTGGCCCATAGACATTCACATTTATCCTCAATTAAGAATCAAAATGCAAATGCGTTTTGACCCCTGAGGACGACGATGAAATGCCTCTTTTCCAGTAAAAAGGGTCTCCGGTTCTCTGCACTCACCATACGAAACACAGCAGCATTACGCTGTTATTTTGCGCTGGTATTCTGTGAGAGCGTGGTCCTACCCAGGTCGAGCCAACCCATTCGTGCTACAACCATAATATAACTGCAATGTGACTCTACCACGTAAAACAGTCCAGGTCTATCAGCAATAGACCGCAGACATCAGCCTTGGCATATAAATGCTATGAGAAAAACTCACCCGCTGAATGCGTCACCGTACGCCCACTCGGCTATGACTAAGTCAAACCTTTGCGAAGTATTCTGAAGTAGCATATATACATTCTTATGTTGCAGTATAGAAATTAATGAATTTTTTACAACGTGCGCGAAGTATTTTTGTCCGTGTGTTTCCATGATCCTTTCTTCTCTTTTCCTCCTTTTTACTGTTGAAAAAAAATTAAGTAAATACTTATTATAACCTTAGTAATAATTACTATTATATATATACATATATAATTACTCACTAATAATTTAAAATCAATTAAAGTTTGTATAGGACATAATATGAGAGAGCTCAAGGTCAGTAAGCGGAAGGGGCGATGGGCCGCAATAGAGCTCGCAAATCCGACGACCAATAGGAAGAAAGCTTCGCAAGTAGCAGCCTCGTATCGCCAGCTACAGAATGGGGCAGCACCCCATTAGATGGAGTGATGGAGGTGGCTCAGTATCGGGCTTTGTGGCACTCCTTGGAGAAGGCCTATGTTGAGCAGTAGTTAAGTGTGTTGAATGAAGGAATGTCATGATGACGATGATTGCTATCTAAAAATATAATTTAGCGAGATAACTTGTTTAAATAAATAAGTCCACAACACTGACAGTTATAATCTTTAATTCAACACTAACAAGCAGAAGATACACAAGCCAAGATAAAAGAGTTTATAATAGAATATGGATACAGTAGTAGGCGAAATAGAAACGAGAATACAGTTCATAAATGCACAATTAAATAATAGACGTAATGAATAAAAGTGTAAGTGCGAGAACAAAGGGATTAGCAATGCGAGCAACGTGTGTTCCGCGTCGTATCGGTAGATCGACTGGCGATAGCTTGCTACATATTTATTTATCTATGACTGGCGATGGCGAGTGTGAGCGGCGTGGGGCGCGGAAGCAAGCAAAGCAATCTTCTTGCCAGCTGGGCTGACGGAATTCCAGGCAGTGTGCGTTTAACGTCCGGCTGTTGCTACGTGCTTTCTGTTGAGAGTATATAGTCGCGTTTATAAGTACTGTGTAATGTAAGAAAGTAGCCCAAAATAAGATTTTTGTTAAATATTTTTGCTAATTAAAGTAACTATATACCTATTTATATAACCAACTAATATATAAGCGACAGTAGCCTAATGGCAGGGCGCGGACCGCGAACTCAAAAAAAAGGTCGTGGGTTCGAATCCGCCATTTGACTACTGGCGTGAACAACTCGTAATACAAGCAATTTAAGCTTACTACAAGTGGTTAAGGTGAATATTAGTAAACTTTATAGCATTGTTAATATTCTTTAAAAAAAAAACTAGCGATCCGCCTCGGTTTAGCACGGATGATTTCTGGATATCAAAAACAACGCCACCTTTCGGGTCCAATTGTTAATCTAAGCCATCCAAGGGCCCACACAAACACCCACAAAAAATCATTAAAATTAGTCGAGCTGTTTTCGAGTTTGGCGAGACAAACGGACAGCAATTCATTTTTATACTGAATAACCATTTTTTCCGTCTTGAAAAACATAGGGTGTAAAGGATGAACGAAGTAGAAGCCAGTAACGTTTGCGGCTGCTTGGGAGTAACTGTCTTAACAATTAAACCTAGGTTTATACCTATACTATGTTGAGACGTTCTGGGTTTTGCTTAGCAGGCGGTAGGTGACTTCCTGATGTTACTGTGTTGACTATTCTTAAGTCACGCACTGTTATTTGCTTAGCTTGCGATGCTATATTGTAGGTGACTCTCTGCTTACTTGCAAGGTCTCGGTAGGCATAACTAGCCTATGGCACTGATATTTTACGAAAAATAAAAACAAAAATTTAAAATAAAATAATAAATCGATTAAATTTTATCGAAATTCAAATCATATCCACCTTACTTTACGAACGGCAATAAAACAACAAATTTAGTAGGCAACTCTGTCTCTGACCGTCAAGCCGCTCCGCACTATCAAGTCTTTAGTTACTTGTGATTAGCTGTGGCGTGACGTCGCGTCGCCGTTGCACTATAGGAAATATATGCTACTAATGTGGTTTTTTGCCCAGGAAAATTTAATTTCGCCTTTGCAGCGGCTAGAATTATTCGCAGTGTAGATATTTCTTTTTTTACCGTATAAAGCTGTTTATTATATTTCTTATAGCACAAATAATAAAATCATCAATTTCTAATGCTCGTTTCTTTTCTTTTTTTTACGTGGTGTCGAAAGTTTAATAGCTTCTGTACTCGTACCTGCACCAGCTTCCGACGATGCTGACGCTACTTTTTTAACCTCTTGTTTTGTGTTTCGTAGTGTGCGTTCTGATATACCAGTCGCCATTGCCGTGCGTTTTATAACTTGATCGACAGGTATTATATAAGAACAGTTTTTCTTTTCATTTTTAAAATAAGTCATAACTTTTAACACCGTATTTCCTACACCACTTCTTAAAGTTTTGCCTTTACCCATAGTTCAAAGAAAGCAAAAAAACTAAGAAATGTCAAAAGCAAAGAATTTTTATGAATAATAACATTAAATTAAACGAGCAATTCTTAGCTATATATATATATATATATATATATATATATATATATATATATATATATATATATATATATATATATATATATATATATATATATATATAATCGGGATCTTGGAAACGGCTCCAACGATTTTCATAAAATTTAGTGTCCAGGGAGTTTCGGGGATAATAAATCGATCTAGCTAGGATTTATTTTTAGAAAATGTCTTTTTGTCCGTGTTTTTAGGCAATGGAAAACTGCGACAATACCGTTAGAATAAGAAGGTAAATTTTGACGGATTGTTAGTGGTTATAAATAGCTTAATTGGTATAATGGTCGGTCACGGAATCTTAAAACCCGGGTTCGAGCCCAGACCGACCGACCGGCTCTTTTAAATGTTTTTTTCATGTTCCTTTCTTTTTTGTAAAAATCAATTTTTTCGAGCCCATTTTTTAGCATTTTTTAAAAACACGAAAATTTAAATTAAAATAATTGCACTCATGATTTTTTATTCAAATAATCAGTTCCGTTTTTTCTGTTATGTCGCTAAGATCAAAAAATATTATTTATATTTCATCAGTATGTAACTTGTATCTAAATGTAATTTCCAAAACACACGAATAAAAAAAAATCGAGCGAGAAATACCGAGCAAAGCTCGGTCAACCAGGTACTAATAACATTAACAACCACGCGCGCATTCGATGATGTTGACAATGATACTGAGAAACTGAGAAGGCGATTTAGCGGCGCGGTAGGCGGTTGGGGGAGGGGACGCGCATTCCACGGACCGGCAGAAGCAAACTTAGCGCGAATAGGTAGTATAAGTATACTAAAGGAAAGCCCCATACAAAGTCGTCTCATAACTCTTTTTAACGAAAGTCGTTAATACGTGATGAAAACTATAATAAGTTAAGGACCAATAAATTGTACAAAACGGTAAGAAACTCTTTTTTCAACAACAGATTTACCTCTTACCGATGCTTGCCGATGTCCGACTTTTATAAAAAAGTTTTTATTAATGATCGATGTGATTGCATTAAGATATTCACACATTACTCCGTTTGGACACAAAACATTGCTCTTAGTTGCTCCTTTTTTGATACGGATCCAAAATACATCGCGAGCTAATAATCGATTTTTTTTTTTCAAAAACATTTATTTTTTAAAAAAAAATAGTGTGGGTGACAGTGTATTTATAAATTTCTTGAAATGAGATATAATAATAATAATTTTCCACAACTATCACACAACGCCATCTAGTCCCAAGCTAAGCAGAGCTTGTGTTATGGGTACTAGACAACTGATAAACATACTTGGGTTGTTCTTCTTTTTAACCTACAATAATGCGTCTCCACTAGTCGACCAAAACAAAAGCTTAGAGAAATCCTTCACCATTTAATTTTTTTATTTCAACATGCATTGTACTTATGACATAAGCGGTTGAACATATTTTATAAAGTGTGCAATTATATTTTTGTGGTTACATTTAGGCCCGCCGCTGATTGCAATTTTTTGTCGACGTGACTTTTTGTCACTTAGTCAAGTGTCAATGAAGTCAATGAAAACTATATTTAGTGCGCTCATTATGGTGACGTGATAATACGGTGACAAATAGTTGCAGCGGCAGGCAACACTCGCCCTGTGTATTACTTACGTTACAGAGTTGTAACTCCGCGTGACAGAGTTGTATTTCATACATATTCGAGTTTTTTCCCATCGCCCCGACTTGCGCATTTTCCAGAATATTACAAAAAAATTATATGACAACATAATATAGAAAACTATTTTTTTTATCCTAAAAGATATAATTTTCCAATGTCTAGTATTTATTTTTAATTGAAATTTATAACAAATAGCATAAAAAATCTCAAAAACTTGTCTCTTACTACAAATGTTTTAGTACGTCAATTCTGTCACGTGGGTTATAAATTCGAAACGAGTGTCCGCGCTGCTCGTCTTCGGTGTTGTTGATCGGAAATTAAGGCCTCCCGATCCCCCGCTACGATTTCCCCTATAGCATCCACGGGACCGCGGGCTAGTCGCCCGTTAGCTGTGGAGGGAGGTGCGTGTGTTTATTCGGCTACTCTTTCGTCACGTAAGTAATCGTAATAAAATACGGAAATTATAATTATTTTACATTATCCACTCTTACGTAATGAGAAATACTTTCATGCGAACATGTTTATCATAAATTTTATGTTAATATTAAGATATTATCGAGTGTGCAACGAAATTTTACCCCTCTGTCACATGACAACTCTGTCACATAACTTTTGTGACGGAGTGGTAAAATATGTGACGGAGTGGTAATAAAAAATATTTTCGGTTATTTTTTTTATTTTGAATGTATTTTATTTGGATTTTGAGTGTGTGTCAGCGTTAAATAGGGATAGGAAATTATATTCTATCTTTTTATTTTTAGCATGAAGACAAAAACGCCATTATCAGCAGCAGAAAGACAGCGACGTTGTCGGGAGAAACGAAAAAGTGACCCCGAAAAGGTAGCAAAAGTAAAACGCGAGGATTTAGAAAGGTACCATGCTCGAAAAAAGTTGGTGGCAGATATGAACGCGAGAGAACATCGAATTATGAAGCGAAAATGGCAACAGGCAAATAAAAAAAGAAGAGAGAAGAAACAGATGCTTGAAAATGTACTGTTGGACACGCCGGCTCTGTCGCCGATACTGGAAAACCCACAAATAAGATCCCATTCTGCGACACCCACTCTATCGGAAGCGTCTAGTGCAAGGGGAAGAAAGAAAGTGAAAAGAGATAGATCAAAGATGTACAGAAATAATATTAAATTACAAGAAAAAAAAAGAACAGCTGGAGAAAAGAATCCGTAAATATAAAAAAGATCACAACGAAAATCAAAAAGAGACAGCAAAGTGGAACATAATAGCAACGATGAAAATAAATATAAAGACCGTTCTAATGCCATCAAAGAACGCTATAAAACTGTCAAAAGTCGTAAAGAAAAACGCCTCATACATTCTATTCTTCAAACTCCCATTACAAAAAAATCCAGAATGCAAACGCAGTTGGTAAGAGATGCTTTGGGCGTAGATCGCGCTCTAAAATACAAGTCCGTTCTACCAAAACAGACCAATCTCGTACGAAAAATGCATCAGTTCTTTTTGCGGGATGATGTAACGAGAGCTACAGCTGGAAAGAAGGAGACCGTAACGCACAAAAAACAAAAAGTTCAGAAGAGATTTTTATTGGACTCAATGCGAAACTTGTACAGAGCTTTTTTAAAAGAAAACAGTGGCATTAAGTGTCACTACAGCTACTTTGCCAAACGTAGACCATTTTTTGTGAAAGCACCTGCTGTAGATGGAAGGGATACTTGCTTATGTAAGTTGCATGCAAATATAAGCTATGTTGTGAATAGTCTACATTACAATAAAGTTATTATGCAAAAAGACACTAATGCGATCTTGGAGACACTAGTTTGTACAGTTGATTCGGAATCTTGTATGAAAGGTGTTTGTTCGAAGTGTAAGACCCGGGGCATAGTTTATGAAAAAAATAACCGAGAAAGAATTGTGCCACTACGTCAGTGGGTAAGGAAAAGCGAAGTTGTAGAAAAGGGTGGAAAAAAGACAAAGATTTCAAAAAATGTCTCTGTTACCGAAAATCACACTATTCAAGAAGTTATTCAAAAATTCGAAAATGAACTCATGAATTTCAGAACTCATGTCTACAACATCCGACATCAATACAAAGCATACCGACAGTGTATCTATGGTCTTACTGGAACTGAAGTAGCTTGACATATAGATTTTAGTGAGAACTATGCGTGTAAATACCATTCTGAAGTTCAGTCTCACCATTTTGGTTCTCGTAATCAAGTTACCCTCCATACAGCCGTGATGTACAATTATTCTACTGAAATACAATCGATAGAAGTAACTTCATACTGTACAGTGTCTTCTAATCAGAACCATGGACCTTCTGCGATCTGGGCTCACCTGCACCCAATTCTTTCTGAAGTAAAAAATAAACATCCTGTTGTAACAACGGTTCACTTTTTTCTTATGGACCTGCAACCCAGTATAAGCAGAAGATTAATTTCTACCAAATGGCAAATAGGTTTTTCGAAAATTACGAGTTTCGTAAAATATCTTGGAACTTTTTTGAGTCAGGGCATGGGAAAGGAGCTGCCGATGGAGTTGGTGGAACCTTAAAACACCAAGCTGATGCTATAGTAGCTAGAGGGGCAGATATTGCAGACGCATATGAATTTTTTTCTACACTTCAAGATGTCAGCAAAATTAAGTTGTTTATGGTGACAGACGAAGACATTGAAAACGTTGCAAAAACTATTCCCAGTAAAATTACACCCCTGAAAGGAACTATGCAAGTTCATCAGATGTTTACAGAAACTCGTGGAATATTAAACTATAGGATACGGAGTTGTTTTTGTGAACGGTTCTGTTCCTGTCACGGTCCTAAAACTTATCAGCCTACACTACCCGACACTGAAGATATAGCGAATCAGAAGTCTTCTTACGAAGAAGATGAACCTAATCTTGAAACAGAAGATTTTTCTCTTACTGATATTACGAATAAAATTGGGATGCCTAGTAAAAGATTTTACGATATCGTGTATTATAGCCCGAGTGAATCATCCGATGAAGATCAGCCGCTAGTCACATATATAACTAAGGATTCTATCAATCCACACGTGGTATCCGGTACTTCATACCAAACACTGCAGCCTCAGGACATTCATCCAAATAAAATAGAAGACGGAGTTTACGTTTTAGTTAAAGTACGAAGCGAGAGGAATGTTCTCTACACTTACGCCGGAGTTGTTAAAAGTACCGTCGACGAAGAAGGTGATGTTCTGGTAATGTTCCTTAAAACCATCGATGATAGTGGAAGACTATTTAGATTGGTGGAGAATGACTGATCGGATGTTCCATTTGATGATTTGATTGAAATCTTACCTACTCCTAGGGTTGTTAGAAAAGGAAGAAGACAATTTTTGGAGTTCGAAAAGCCACTGCCAGTATTCGAGAAATAAGGCTGATTAAGAGACCTAATAGACTGAGTTATTATTAATGATGATTATTTTATTTTAAGTTTTTAAATTTTTATTTGGTTGTGACAAGTTGCACAAGTGCTTTTTAAGATTTTTATTTAGTTGAGACAAATTATTAGTTTTTTAATTTCCTAAAATTTTAATCTTCCATTCCAAAGATTCTGAAATGTGATTTCATTAGTTACGAATAGATATTTTTTTGCCAAATATGAATACTGTTAAAGTCTTATCAGTCAATAAATATTTCGAAGTTTTAATTATTTGTTTTATTCCAAAACATAGTCTGATATTTCATAAAATTACAACTCTGTCACACACACCACCACTCTGTCACGTTTTTGTCTCCCGGAAGTAAAATTGTTTTGACTTATTATATACTTTCTCTTGCATAGTACAACTTTAAAAAGATTAAATTGATCATAACGAATGATTTTTTCGGCTATGACGTTGATATTTCTTTGCAAGTAATAGTGAATCTTAATTTATATCAAAAATATCCATAATTTTATCTAAAAATGTGACAGAGTGGTTAATGTTCATTAATTTACATATAACCCAATCAATATGCGCAACATATTTTATATATTATTCTAAAGAGCCATTTGTTTATTTTTGACACAAAAAAGTGCAGGTCATTTGTATCAAATTATTCAATGATATTAAATAAAAGATTTTGTGACAGAGGTGTACAAATTCACGTCAAACCAACATTTCGGGGCCACTAAATGTTTAAAAAATTTATAAACTTCGCGGCCACTACTATTTTTCGATAGACTATTAATTCAGCCATCGTAAAATGTATAAGTGTCAACGAGAAAACGATATAATTTTTTAACAAATTCGTGGCAAATTTTTTTCACTATGTTGGTTAAAAAGAAGAACAACCCACTTATATATTTCTAAATACATAATTATTATAGATAAATTACACCCAGACACAGAACAAATGATCGTGCTCATCACACAAACATTTGTCCTGGGTGGGAATCGAACCCACGACCTCCGGCATAGCAGTCAGGGTCACTAACCACTAAACCAACAGGCCTGTCAATATGTTAAACAGTTCTTAAGACCTAATTTACCTGTGGTCAAGTTTTGACCACACAACTTGATAGAACTGTATTTTATCTATTAGGGTCAATTAAAAAACAGGTTGGGAAATTATGAGTTTCTTTTCGTTTTGTACAAATTATTGGTCCTCTAAAATAACGGCAACCCTGAAACATTTACAGTTGTCGGTCATACATTCAGTGGGAACAGTGCAGCAATAAGTTTTCAAAAGTTTATAGAAGTTTATACTAGTTTGAAAAATGAGTGAATGTGTTTGTAGCAAACGAGAGTTGCAGTTTGGGCAAAATATTGAAGATAACTTAGAAAGAAATTTTAATTTGCACGCAAAGGATATAGCTACTGCGGTCTCCTACATTCAAAGAAACTTTATATCTCAATGTAACAAACGCTGGAGGAAACGAAAAAACATGGACTTAGTACAAGAGCATGGACGGTGTGCTCAATGTGTATGCTCAGGAGTTACGGTCTATGGTTGAGACGGAGGAGGCTAATATCATTAATATTATACGAACTGCATCAAAAAATAATAAGAAAAAATATCTTAAATTGGAGAACTGTTGGAGAACCCCGAGAATGTCGCACCGTTTCCTAAGGAAGATACGTAACGGAAATTTATTGTTTTAGACCTTAACAAAGAGCAGTATGAAAAACTTCGAGCTTGTTTGGCGGGCAAAAACTGCTCCATGTTTCCTTCTTATCCAACCTTAGCCGATAAAAAAAAGATCTGTTATCCAACTGATTTGAGCATTACCATTAATGATATAAGTGCAAAAGTAAATCCTCAGGTCTTGTTGGATCATACTGTGGTACGTATATTATTAATTGATTCAGTTAACAAAAACGTTATAAAAAACTTGAAAATATTTTGTAAAATGGGTTGTGATGACTCATTAGGCCAGAATAGTTTTCATTGAAGCGATTTTATATCGTTCAAACGTTCTCAATATCCTTTCATAATCTGACCTCTTCACCCCAACCCTTCCATTAAAGTCTCCTAACATAATAATATTTTCATTTTCCTTACGTTTCATCAACACTATCCTTACCATGTTCCAAAACTGCTCTCGGATAGAAGTGGGCTTAGACACGTCTGGGGCGTACACCCCTACTACCCTAGCACAAACACCTTATTTAAGCCCACTTTCATTCGTATCCATAGCAGCCTCGGGCTTACATATTCATACTCTGTCACACATTGACCCATTCTTTCTGTAAGGATGAAACCGACGCCCTGGCATGCCCGCTCTGTCTCATCTACACCAGACCAATACGCGATATAAATGCCATGTGCAATGGCATCCCTTCTCTTTCGTTTTGTCTCATTTACACATAACATATCTATTCCTCTGCTATTCATTATTTCGCATACTTTATCCATCTTATCATTAATTGCTCCACATACATTCAGCGTAGCCAGACGGGCTTCCGCAATCCATTTTTCGCCCCTCCGGGAGACAGAACGTGATGGGTGGTGAACCTCGTCACCAGTTTTACTCCCGGAGATTCTTTGCACCCCTGCCCCATTAAAAGGGAGCCGAGAACTCGGGGCCATTTCTTTTATTTCATGCCTCATGGTGCAAACTAGGGGGGTTTACGCCGCTACCATACGGAGAGGAGCCGAGCTTTTCGGTTTTGTCGCTCGTTTAGAACCACTCGGGGGACACGTGTAGGGTGGGCTTAAGGTTAGGTGATCAAAGCCTACGGACGCGAGCGACTCTCTCATTCTGACTCTCTCTAAATCTGACTCTATCATTGAATAATCAAAATCAACTGCTTCTTTTAAATCTTCATTCGCCAAATTAAAGTCCTCCGTGTAAGTATCACTCCCCAGTTTGAGTTCATCTAAGGAACGCCATGGCTTGAGTAGAAGTAAGTAAAAGAAGTAAAGAGGAGAAATATTTCTCTGGCACTTGTTCTCCGTCACTCGCAGCACTCGACTTCAGAGGAGACTGGGTGTGTTATACCAATATCGTAATTTTGAGCGAAACTGCACAAGCTAGTAGTCTCCAACTCTTTAAGCCGTTAAGGATAGTGATCATCAATCCAAGACTCGTAATAAATATCGGTGAACTCTGGTTCTAGCATGATCATACCCGATTTAGAATTAACGCGCCGGTCGTGAAAGACTTTGACGTCCAGCCATCGAATTTTTGTGGTCGGATCTGTACCGTACAAAGGAATACCATGTAGAGTGTTACTGGCTTCCAAAGAGCCGCCCTCTCTACGCGATAAAACTCTAAGGTCAATGTTAAACAGGCGGCTTCTTAAAGGTTCGTTTAGAGTTTATGTCTTGAAACATATCAGCAACGTGAGTTTACCCGATTTTGGAGATATATTTAGAGAAGTAATAATTTAAAATAGCTGCTTTTCGCTTACATATTGAATGTCTGTACTGCCATTCCATGCTTGCAAAATCGCAGGATTAGAATCATTAACCATAACCCATTCTTTTTTGCGTACATTATAGTAAAGTTTACTGTTAGGCGAAGATGTTTTTCTTGCAGCTATAGATTCTATTATACCTCTAATAATAAGTACTGTGACCGAGCGGGTAAATCCAAAACGACAAACCTTAACGAAACTTCTTCTTGTTTTCTATTGGCGTATAAAAAGTAAAGTTACAGCCGAAATACGTCCCACTGCTGGGCACAGGGCTCCCCTCATTTCTGAAGGGGTTTCAGGGCAAGGAAATGTTCACCGCGCTGCCCCAATTCGTGTTGGCGAACTTCACATGTCTTCGAAATAATTTTTTTTCTTATTCCTCAGACATGCAGGTTTCCTCACGATGTTTACTTCACCGCCGAGCACGTGGTAAATCAGCATTTAAAATTGTAATTAACAATTTCTTTGGTGCCGGCGTGGATCGAACTCGGGTTACTCGCGTTCTGTTATATTTACAGCGAGCGTTAACCATCTTAGCTACCACGGCTACCGCGGCTATTAGCGTATGCAGTACTTATATGACGTAACTCGTTGATAGAGTGTTGGTAAAATATTCTTGTCAAGTATATATAGTAAGCACAAGTTACGTACTTTGAAATAATGATGCAATCTCATCAAGCAAGGACTCGTGAAGTATGGAGGCGTCTTTTACCCATAACATTAAATGAAAGTGTTGCGCGACTTGTCTCAGGTCGTTAAGGAGTATGTTAGGGCTGAATCTGAATGACAGGGTAAGAAATTGTGTAATAAGAGAAGAGTGTGGTTTGCAAGATGATGTGGTGACCAGGATTAAGAAAGGAATGCTTCGGTGGTTTGGTCATGTGGAAAGAAAGAATGAGGAAAGAGTGACAAAGAAAATTTATGGTGCAGAATTGAGTGGCAGAGTCGGAAAGGGACGTCCTAGGCGAAAATTTAATGACCAAATTGGCGATTTATTGTAAACGGGCCAAATTAGGAGTACCCTTAACCGACGAGCATGTATGCGTAGGTGTATGGATGTGAAGGAGGCAAGAGAGGTGTGTCAGGATCGTGCCAAATGGAAGTCTGTAGTCTCTGCCTACCCCTCTGGGTGACAGGCGTGAGTGTTTATTTATATGTATGTAATTAATAAAAATAAAATTAATATATTCACTAGATGTTAACTTTTGCTGCCGAACATAAAACTGTCCATATTTGAATGTGACTGCCGCGATAGTCTAGGTGTCGTAAGTGCGACCACCGCGTTCAAATCCTGAATAGGGAAAACAAAAGCGAGGGTAACTCGGAAGTGTAGAAATACATCATGGAGTCAGGAAATTACGTTCTCTTGCGTAACAAATAATGTGGTTTATTTATTGTGAATGTCCCTCAAGTAGAAATATCACTAATTCTTACCTGACATATATGTGTTTCGACGGGTGACGTCAATCAGATGTAGATTTGGATGGCTAATATTTCTTGGCATTACGGTGATATATGTCACCTAAAAAAAGCTTTCTTTTATTTTTAATGCCTTTTGTAACATGATAATAAACTAATTCAACATTATCGTTACTGTTACAGCCTATTAAAAGTCAACTGCCAAACTGAATCTACTGCCGCTTGGCCTACCAAGTTGGCGGTATCTGCGGTTTTCAATTTTTAGTTGTTATTAAGAAGACTTTGCTGCCCACTTCCTGTTTTTTTTATATGAGGTGGGTAAACGAGCATGCGGCTTACTTGATAGTAAGTGACTACCGCCGCCCATAAACAACTGCAATTCCAAAACAAACCAGGGAAATTACAGATGGGTTGCCGGCCTTTTAAAAAAAGAGTAGGCTCTTTTCTTGAAGTTCTTTAAGTCGTATGGATAAGGAAAAATCACTGGTAGAAACCGTTTCTACAAGGAAGTTTTGTGAGGAAGAAAACTTCATTTAAATCACAGTAGTAGACCGCCAATCATATAGATAGTATGGATGATATCTCGAGTTTGTTTGTTTGTTTGGTTAGTTTGTTTACCTATGTCGCCTGTTAGGACACCCACTGGATGATACGGGGTAGTAGATATCTGACATTGCCCCTACACCGTCACTTCAACATTACATAAGCCCTAAACAAGTAATACTTCAAGTATTACTTATTTATGGCTTGTTCCGTTAAATATATTTATTTATTTATAACAGGAAAAATTACAGCTTTTAATTAATACTATATGGTATATAATGTAAGCCTATTAGAAGTTTTCACAGATGAGTCTTGTTTAGTCCGATAACGCGGCAATCACACACGATCGAAGAGAGATCGGGCACTGTAAAAACGGCCTCACATGCTTTTCGAGATACAGGGGTAAAACACCTCGTCGCCTCTGATTTCGGGCTGCTGTTTAGTAAAAGAATCCCAGCATAAAATGGGAGCATACTGCTGGTGCGTTTCGTATAGTCAATTCAATTTAGTCACAGGGGTTACAGTACATGTGCATTTGGATTCTTAATCGAGGATAAATATAGATGTCTATGGGCGACAGCATCTTCACTATCGGGTGGACTGTGTTTATTAGTCATCCTTTTTAAAGAAAAAATAAGTGTATAATTATTTAATTTCCTACTTTTATACTAAGTTCTTTATTGATATAATAGATTCTCACGCTACAAGTTGACTGGCAGAGAGTCCTGCATTAAATCCGCTCATTGTCGCCTTCGTTATTTAAACGTGTAACAATATAAAGTAAGTAAATAAAACTACATATAAGTACATCTTGTATAACTCTACTGCTGGACATGTGACATGAATGTAGACTAGAACGTTATTAATGCAGCTATGAAATATTTTTGGCTAAACGTTTAAAATTTAAAGCAAATCCACTTATTATTAGTTTTAACTATAAACGTTCCGCTGCTAGGCACCATTTTGTGAGGGTTATCTTGCGATTAGTCTGCCACGTTGCTTTATTGCATGTTGGTGGAATTCATTTTTTTTAATAGAAATGGTGACAAACGAGTACACAGTCCACCTGATGGTGAGTGGCCCATAGACATCTTACATCCTCGATTACGAACCAAAATGCAGATGAGTTGTCACCCCTGAGGACTAAAATGGAAGTATCGTTTCCAGTGAAAAAGATCTCCGGTCCTCTACACTCAGCATACGATACACAGCAGCGTTAAGCTGCTATTTTGTGCTGGTAATCTATGAGATTGTGGGCCTTCCCCGGTTAAGCCAAACCATTCGTGCTACAACTATTATATAGCTGTAGCATTGCTCTATCACTTCTTCGAAATATTTTATTGCTCAGATATGTAGCTTTCCTCACGATGTCCTTCTTTAACGCCCAATACTTTAATTAATAATTTAATTGGTACTAGCGGGGATCAATTCCAAATCGCAAAATTACGAAGAGCGCTACGTTGTTAAGCCCCCACGGTTAATGCTATTTCTCCTAAGTTTATTCAAGATATAATCTATATACGTCTCACTATTAGGCACAGGCTTTCTCTTATTTCTGAGAAGGTTAAGAGGAAATGCGAGTGGTATTTTCCTCTTACAAACACTATCGGCTGTTTTCTTTCTGGTTTATGACCTTCTAGCAATGCTGTCTTACAGTAAAATATTTATTTTACTGTAAGACAGCATTGCAAATATAAACCTCTTCTATGTCCCTTTTTTTCCTTCTTGATGATACATTATCTTTATAAGCGCTAGAACCCCATTGACTTATATATTACTAGCGTAAGGACCGGGCCGACCGAGCAACCAAAACGGACCAGTGCGCTGGCCCTAAAATTACAGTTTAGGGCCAAAGCGACTCGGTCGACAGTGGTGCGAGCGCAAGACTGATTTGCCTGTCATAAATATGTCTAGTTGCGTGGTAAAAGGGTGCAAAAATTATGATACAAAGATAAAATAGGAACATGGGATATCGTATATTCGGTAAAATAAACTTATATTCATTTTGTTAAAATTAAATTATTTTATAAACGCATTTTTAAAGTTTTATTTTACAGTTAGTTTAGTTACGTTACCAAGAAGGGCCAGGGTTGGATTCAGACCCTCAAAAATATTCTACATGGAAAATAAAATTAGGTACCTATACTATTTTTCGAAAATTATATCACCTTTGACGTTTCATGTTTCTTTTTTCCCATTTACCGGGATTTTGGCGTCATGCGTCTAGTTTATCTATACATTTCGTTTTTTTCCCGGTTTTATTTTTATTTGTGTTTAATTTTCTTCTAAAGAACTTTAAGTAACATTTTGAATATTGGTACCTAATATATTTTATATTCCATGAGGGTAAAATGAAAAGAGTACAAAAGAAACCATTTCTGCTTAATTTAATCTGAAAATCTGATTCATAAAATATTTTGAAATTCTGTTTTCAAACCAATTGCTTAGAGTTTAGAGTATTATCGTGGTAGCCCCTCATTATAATTGTATCAAGAATGCAACATAAATGCATTGATCGAGCACCGATTGACCAGAAAGGGAGCTAATTCTAATTTTATTTAAAAAATGCGGTACTCATGTACAATACAGAAATTCTCGATATCGCAGGTTTAATATGAAAAGTAAAAGGACTCAATAATAATACAAGTCGACCTTTAGGTAAAACTATGGGATTTTCGCTTGGTATTATTACGATAATACATACTATAAACTATGAAATAATGCTACAATTAGGTTAATAATTATACTACGAAGTCCGACCCTGGTTACGTCGTGTTATGATATGACGTTTGTATTGTTGCGTGAATAAGTCAACGTCATACACTAGCGCCATCTAGTGTCAGTAACGAGAGCGAGGGGAGCTTTGCAGAAAATGACATCACAAATCTATTATCCGACAGCGCGACAAGTTTCTAGAAAATTTACACTCGCACACTCGTCCCTTTGCGCGCATTTACTTGAATATTCCGGATGCTTCTTTGCTAATTTAAATAAATAGGCGCTGCAAGATGCGATCGACGTAGTGTTGATTGGGCGAGACAAGCGAAGCTTCGGAGCGGAATAAAGTGAATTAGTGTGTTTAATTATTAGTGTTTTTAACTTTAATTTGTGTAAAGTAAATTAAAGTGTTAATTTAGGTAATTTTATCGGCAATTTTTATTGTCACGAACCTCAAGCTCGTAACAATTGGTGTCAGAAGTGGGATAAAATCATGTCGATTTTACCTAAGGAGGAAACGGAGGGTGTCCGTACCCGAAGTCAACGCCAGCAGGAGACGGACCAACGAAGTTTTGGTGGTGCAACGCCGCAGACGTCGGAGGGCCAGCCACCGGCTGCAGGCCCGTCGGTAGCTCCTACATCTGCAGCACCTGACTTAGGTGCTATGATGTTGATGATGCAGGAGTAGGCTCGCCGACAAGAGGAACAGGCTTGCCGACAGGAGGAACAGGTCCGTCGGTTGGAAGAGCAGCTGCGGGGCGGACAGGATGAACAGGCTCGCCGACAGGAGGAGCAGGCCCGTCAGTTGAAAGAGCAGCTGCAGAGTGGACAAGAGGAACAGGCCCGCCGACAGGAGGAACAGATGCTCCTCATGAAGGACCTTCACGCTACCTTTGCGAAAGAGATAAGGGAGGTGAAGGATAGGGTTGCTCAACATGACAACCGCCTGTTGGAATCTGAAACCCGAATCGAAGAACATGAAACCCGAATAAACCATGTGAACGATCGGGTTGACAACGTGATGGCTGACGTGAAGAAAACGAAGAATGGAGGTGAGATATGGCGACGCTCACCTGGAACATGTCTTTCGTGCGCAGCTTAAAGATCGCGTGCAGCGCATCAACGAAAACCTGCAGCAGTGGGCTCTAGAGGTGGAGAAGCTGGTGCGGAAAGCATACCGGTCTGTACCTGCGCTCATTGAAGGGAACCTGGTGCAGACATTCATCGACGGCATCCGCGACCTGGAAGTCAGAGCTACTGTGAGGCTCGGGCACCACCAGACGCTTAAGGACGCCTTGGCCCATGCACTGGAGGTGGAAGCCGTGCGGCAGGATCATCGTTCCCATCGCGTCAGGGAGGTTGCAGCAGCTACAGTTCGCGACCGCAACAAAGGATACAGCCCAAGGTGCTATGGCTGTGGGGAAAAAGGCCATCTTCGATCCAGCTGCCCTAAGCGAACCGTGGAAAGGAGAGTTGATCGATCTCGAGAGGGTAGTGCCGCTAACGGCACTGCCTGGCGGCGACAGGATCATCGTTCACCTCACGCTAGGGAGGTTGCAGCAGTTACGGTTCGCGACCACAATAAAGGATACAGCCCTAGGTGCTATGGCTGTGGGGAAAGGGGCCATCTTCGGTCCAGCTGCCCTAAGCACACTCTAGGAAGGGAAGGTGAACGGTCTGAGAAAGGAAGTGCGGCTAACAGCACCGCCCAGCAACAGCAGGAATACGACTTTGAGATCGAACATCGCAGCGGAAAATCTCACGGCAACGCAGATGCATTGTCAAGAAGACCTTGTCCTGAAGATTGCAACCATTGTACTAGGCAAGAGAGTAAGGAAGAGGTATCCGTGAGGATGCTCAGGACGGACTACCTCAGCAACGAATGGAAGGACAGCTTACAACATGCACAGCAGGAAGATCCGGACATCAAGCCGATTCTGGAATGGATAAAGGCCAGTGCTCCCAAGCCTAGGTGGAGCGACGTCTCAGCAATGAGTTTGACCACTAAAAGCTATTGGGCCCAGTGGGACAGCTTGCTGCTTCAGGATGGAGTTCTGTGCCGTAAATGGGAAAATGTTAGGGGAGACAGCTGTCATTTGCAAATGGTTGTCCCTAAAGCTAAAGTACCGGATGTTCTACAGCTGTACCATCATGATTATTCCGGAGGCCATCTGGGAGTTAAACGAACTCTACTGAAGATCCGAGAACGGTTTTATTGGGTCTACTGTCGAAACGATGTCGAGGACTGGTGTCGCAAAGTACAAGTTGTGCGGCTGTAAAGGGACCTCAGACTCGTAGTAGAGGTGCATTGAAGTTGTACAATGTTAGTGCACCATGGGAGAGAATAGCCATTGACGTGGCGGGGCCGTTTCCGGAGAGTGAAAGCGGTAACAAGTATTTCATGGTTGTGATGGATTACTTCACAAAGTGGCCAGAAGTTTTCGCCCTTCCGAATCAAGAAGCTTCAACAGTTGCAGATAAACTAGTTCATGAAGTCTTCTGTCGTTTTGGAGTACCTTTAGAGATTCACAGCGATCAAAGAAGGAATTTTGAGTCTCAAATATTCCAGGAAACTTGCCGAGTTATGGGTACTCATAAAACAAGAACGACTTCTTATCACCCGCAATCTGATGGAATGGTGGAACGATTTAATCAGACATTGGAGAGGTACCTAGCAAAAGTTGTAGACAATCGGCAACGAGATTGGGACAAGCACATACAACCGTTTTTGTTGTCATATCGAAGTTCTGTTCACGAAAATACAGCAGTGACACCAGCTTTCGCAAACTTTGGAAGAGAATTACGGCTGCCTGCAGACCTGATCACCGGGATACCACCTGATGCCCCACGCAGTATAACCGATTATGCAAATGACTTGCGGAACAAAATGAATGACATTTATGAGCACGTCAGACAATCGGGCCAGCAAAGGTCTGAGAAAATGAAAACCCGGTACGACCGCAAAATGAACAATAAAGGGTTCAACGAAGGTTCATTAGTGTAGTTGCACAATCCAGTCCGCAGCAAAGGGAAATCTCCTAAGCTTCAAGCTAAGTGGGACCTCCCGTACCGGATTGTAACCAGGATCAACGATGTGACCTACCGGTTACAGAAAGGCGCAAGAGGGACTCCTAAGATCGTCCATGTGGATCGCTTGGCGCGTTATTATGGGACCGATAATGCTCGGAACGAGCATGTCTTAGGAGGGGTTAGTGTTGCGTGAATAAGTCAACGTCATACACTAGCGCCATCTAGTGTCAGGAACGAGGGCGAGGGGAGCTTTGCAGAAAATGACATCACAAATCTTTTATCCGACAGCGCCATCCGAAGAACTAAGTTTCTAGAAAATTTACACTCGCACACTCGTCCCTTTGCGCGCATTTACTTGAATATTCCAGATGCTTCTTTGCTAATTTAAATAAATAGGCGCTGCAAGATGCGATCGACGTAGTGTTGATTGGGCGAGATAAGCGAAGCTTCGGAGCGGAATAAAGTGAATTAGTGTGTTTAATTATTAGTGTTTTTTAACTTTAATTTGTGTAAAGTAAATTAAAGTGTTAATTTAGGTAATTTTATCGGCAATTTTTACTGTCACGAACCTCAAGCTCGTAACAGTATTATGACAGATGCGCTACTTTTCCTTGTATAAAAAAGTTTTGAGTAAAATACTTAGATGGGCCTATCCTTTCCTTTTGAAATCATTGTAGAACCCTTACAAAATGCTCAAAATTGCCTATTTACACAGCTGTCAACAGAGGTCTAGTGTTCAAAGGGGAACGGAAGATTTAGTACCGCATACTTTTTTTCCTTGTTATGTTATAGAATTAATACCAGATATTAAGGCAACTAAGCCATTAATTTTCATGTAAGTTTTATATTTTTAGAACTTGGGATTAGTTAATAATATCAATAAAAAGGTCAATCAATAAATAAACGTAATATAAGCATAAACTAAACGCAATGAGGGCTATCGCGTATGAATTCGCCGCTAGAGGCGCTACCGGTAGTGTAGAGTGAGGTATCCGATATGTCAAATGTCACTGTTAGTAGTAGGTGGGCTACGCGTGTTTATTTTTTTAGAATGATAGTGTGAATATATATCAATACCTAAGATTAATTATGGCCAATATGAGTTACGGGTCAATTAATGTCAGTGCTTTAAAAGCGGAGCTAAAAAAAAGAGGTGCAAAATTAAGTGGGTTGAAAGAACAGTTAATTCAGGGTGTCACAAAACGAAACAAATGTTACTCATAAGGTGGGTTCTACTAACAACAAGGAGCCCTTTTTCTCTACAACTTATTCACACAACAGATAAACCATATACCTATTTGGAAAAGGTTTTCTGTAAGGTGGAGGCAACCAATTATTGTATCTCAAGAACCATTCTCCAGCTTGGGTTGCTCAAATTCAATCAGGAATCCTACCCATTATCTTGTTTGTGTTTCTTTCATGCTTGAAAATGTTGGACACAACTTATGTCTATCGAACTTAGTGTTTGATTTGTATTTCATCAATACTAATTTTATATCTATGGCCATCTCATGAAATAAATTATTTAAAGATGTCATCCATGGATGAAGTTTGTGAAGTTTGCTGGGACAAATCTCGAAATTTGAGCTGCTTACATATACCAGAAGGACCACAAGAAAGATCCCAGCATATTGTGTTGCCCAATATAAGAATTTCCGCTTTCATTGAATATATACACTAGAAGTATCCCGAGATTGGTTTGAGATGGAGATGGTTTAGAGAGAATAAAACCAATATTGCTTCATGCTAAAATTAAGTCCCGCCATTTTTCCACTAAAACTTTGTATTTATAGTTGCAGAAATAAACATGGTTGGGCGGGATGCAATTAGAAGTTACTGCTGTAACTGCATTGTAGGTTTAAGAGCAGTGGGATGCTACTCACATGTTATGAGTATTATTTGGTACCTAAGCCATGCTCGCCATGAGGGTATTACCCGTCCTGCCCCCTTGTTAGATGAAGTTTTATTAAGAATTTATTAATTATAAGTACAATAAAATAAATGAGCTTAAAAAACAAAGTATTTTTTATTTACCTACGCTCAAAAACCCATCAGAACTTCATCATTATCAAATTGTTGCAGTCCGCTGCTGAATATAGGAATAGAAATAGAATAGAAATAGAAACTTTTTTATTCAATGTAGATTATAAAAATACTTATTGAAAGTCATTTTTTTAATTAGGTATCTTCTAATTCACAACGCTGAGTAGATACCGATCATTATCTCAATCTACCTACTTAATGGTTATTTTATCACAAAAACAATGTTTATTTGCCTATAATATGGAACATAGGTACACTAGGAGAGGTTTTGGAAGTCTACGGATTGTTGGACAATGTCGCTCCTGTTTTGTTGCTTGAATAATGATTTGAAGTAGATTTTGATTCGTAAAAGTGATGCTATTTTATGAATTGTCTGCGCGTGTGAACTATTAGAGAAAAAGCATCAGCATAATGTGATGAAAAAAATATACAAAAACGAAAAATACGAAAGAAATGATAAGCTCAGAAGGTCTAGAACCCAAAGCCGTAAAGCCAGTTAAATAAAAAAAAAATTGTAAAAACTAGTTCATAATATTATATATTAGTCTATGGTCTATGTAGATAATATTAAAAATTAAAACCGGTTATAACTTTTATCTCCCAAGTTCTAAAAATCTAAGAATTTAAAAAGGGTTTGTCTATCCTACTATCTACCAATTAAAACCCAAATATCCCAAAACACGCAATTTTATTAGCGGTACGAAACTCCCATACAAGCCTGACATTCCCTTTAATAACTATTACTGAGAAAAAAGAAAATAGGGATACAGTGTATATCCTTCTTATTTATTTTATAAATCCGTCCATGTCTTAAATTGGTGCAGTATTCCAATATTGCACCAATTTAAAAGACATGGACATTACAAGAAAGAAATGGAAGAGAGCCAAACCTCAAATTATGCCTTTTTACGTAGGTTATTCAGTTAGATTTGCAGTTACCCCTATCGCACTCGCGCTTCAGAGCAACACCGATAGTTTTCTCAAATACCTAATTTTCAAAGGTCTCTCGGCCCGCATTTCCTCTAATACGGCGCGTTGTTTCAGTGAATGTTGGCGGACTCTACGTCTCTTCGAAATATTTTTATTCCTCCGAGATACAGGTTCCCTAACGATGTTTTCTTTACTAATAAGCACATGACATATTATCTCTTAAAAGTGTAAATAGTTAAGAATTTAAATGTATAGATCCAACTTGAGTTGATGGCGTATTTAAAAATTATAATGAGTACTTAGCCCTAGGGTTACCACGGTTTCTTACATTACTATGCAAGCGAAATTAATTTCTACTATAACGATAACACTAGGAAAAATTGGTTGATAGATTATCTGACGCTATAACTTGGCAAGGGACAAAGGGATCTCGAGTTCTTATCAAAAACCGATAAAATAGTAGCTACTCCCGCGACTACTGTTCAGTATTCCAATCCAAATAACGAATTTACCTCATGTCCTGCTTCCAGCAATGTATCCACATAAGCACATCCCAACAGAACATGGCTTTTAACCGCTAACCGTGACACCACTAAAATCTTATAAAAATCATTTAAAGGCAAAATAAGTAACAAATTAAATAAATATAGATTGATTAATGAACTCATGTTTCAAAAATATATCTTTTAAATGTTTTAAAAATATATTAAATGTTTCCAAAAATATATTAGTTTTAGATAAGGCTTTTCGAGGTTTACTTATTTTCTGTTTATGAAAGTTAAAAAAGATTAAGAAATTAACAAATTGAAATTATTTGTTATTTTTGATGTAAGATTGAATAACTGACAGTTAGTGACAGAAAAAAGTTTTCTGTGTTTATTCTTAGGCGCCCCTTAGACGATCAATTATATTGCGCAATATTACGAATTGTGCAATATTTATTGACCGTATAGAGTTAATCTTGAAGATTGTGTAATGATTGAACGAAAGTTTGAGCGAGTTTAATTTTTATTGCACCATATTTTTCCATTGCATCGTGTAAGGTCAGTATTGCGCAATGTTTTTAGTCTGTGTTTCGTCTTGACGAGGAGTAAACGCCCGCGCGCGCGCAAATATTGCGGAAAAAGAGAATTCAAAAATTAAGTTCTCAGTTAAAATAAATACTCCAACAGTTACGATAACTTCATCTCCGACATAAACCAAACCGACATAAAAAAGATACGCGTCAACTCCAGAAAATTACAGCAGCACGCCATCGCCTCGGTATTTTATAAACTATTCTCAACGCCAACGCCACCTGAGCAGCTGTCACATAAACAGCAGAACGTAAAACAGTAAAATGATGCTGATGACTCAATGGTGAACGAAGGTTCACTATCTCTATAAATGATTGAAACAATCAATAATAAGTTTCTGCGTCACTTAAAGCGATATAATTCTTCTGTAGACTCTATTATTGATAGCTTACACAGTTATACACTCGAAAAACGCCGTGATATAAGAGATCAAATGTTGTACAAATTACTACATAATATCATCGATTCTCCCCTACTTTTAAGCAAAGTGAATCTTGCGTGTCACCGGTTAGGTGCACGAAATAAGCCTCTTTTTGCATTGCGTAAAGTAAAAACTAAGTATGCTTCAAATAATTTTGTATCTCGTACATGTAAAAATTTCAGTTTTTATTATTTTGAGTTGTTATCAATAAGATGCTGGTGTCTATTTTCAGTTTTACATATTTAGAATAGAGTAAAATTAATGTTTATAGTTACACTCAGTCTGTAAGAGTCCACCGCGGGATATGGACTTCTCCGTGAGGAGGAGTTGCCACAAGAGTCAAGTTTAGCAATTCGATTGACGAGAGCCAAAAAGAGAGTGGTAGACATTGGGTTGTACAAGTACATACATTGAGGTCATCTTAGTACTCAGAGGTGACATCACGTCTGTAGCTTTCTTTCTTTTATGTTCGTTGCGGGTGTTCGTGAGCTGCAGGTGGACTATAAGTCCGTTTACGGCTTCAATTTAATAAAATTTATTACGTGGTAGTTAGTGATAGATATCTTTACGTGGTTACTCGCGAATGGTTCGGTTCCGCCGGAGAAGGACCACGTTCTGACAGAATACCAGCGTAAAATAGCAGCTTAATACTGATGTGTTCCGTACCTTAAGTGTAGAGAATCGGATCCCTTTTTACTGGAAACAAAGCATTCTGTCTTAGTCGTCATAGGTGATAACGCATCAGCATTTCAGCAATTCGTAATCGAAGATAAATGTAGATGTTTATGGGCCCCAGTAACCACTTACAAAAACCACACATCATTAGGTTGCTATTTTACGCTTGGATTCTTACATTGGTGAAGCTGACTAAAATTTTAATAATTTCAATTAAACTAAACTTTTAATAAATTCAACTTTTAATAATTTCAAATTAATATTCTTCTCTGCAACACACTAGCATCGTTGTATGATTGACCACTAATTTGTTTTTTTTATAGAATAGGGTGACAAACGAGCACACCCAATGGTAAGTGGTTGCTGTGGCCCATAAACATCTACATCTATCTTCCATTACAAATCAAAATGCAGATGCGTTGTCACCCGTGAGGACTGAGGTGGAATGCCTCGTTTCCAGTAAAAAGGGTCTCCGGTTCTCTACACTCACCATGCGAAAAACAGCAGCGTTAAGCTACTATTTCACGCTGATATTTTGTGAAAGTGTCGTCCTTACCCGGTCGCGCCGACCCATTCGTGCTACAACTATACTACTAATATAACTGCAGCATGGTTCTACCACAAATGTATACTCTTCAACAAAACCGCATCCAATGCTGCTGCCGTTAATTGACGGAACTGCAAACCCAACACTATTTTTTATTTATTATTATTACGGGATTATACATAAGTATTTTTGAAAAGTATCCGAACGACCTTGTAGTGGCGGTATAAGCATCCATTACTCCTTATCCAACCTTGTTTTATAACGGTAATTTTTGGAGAAAAAAAAAGAATTAACGAACGTATTTTTGCATGCATTTTGATCTGTAATCGAGGATAGATGTAGATGTCTACGGGCCGCAGCAACCACTTAACTTAGGTGGACTGTGTGCTCGTTTGTCACCCTATCCTATAAAAAAAATACTCTTCATTACGCATGGAGGCCTTCTTTCATTAACTGAATCTGTACACTTCGGTGTTCCTGTAATCGGGATACCTGTATTTGGAGATCAGTACAGAAATGTTGCGAGAGCTGTTGATAAAGGTTTTGCAAAGAAACTTAATCTATCTCATTGGTTGGCAAAAGAAATTAATGAGACCATTAAGGAAATTCTAAGCAACTCAAGGTTATTTGAAGAATTCGTAAAAAATAAATCTCTCGTGTTTTTACACAGGGCTGACAAACGACTACAGAATCCTATCGATGATACGATACTGTGGTTCATAGAGATCAATATCAATCCTCGGTTAACACTAAGGTGACCAAAAAATAGAGCAAGTGAATGTAACTCGTTCGTACTCACCCGTACTTGCTGATGGCAGAGTAACTGAAATTCATTACGTACTTGCTGATGGCAGTGCATCTGAAACCCATTAATCCATTTTGTTCTGTGGGTGACGACTGTGCAACGAGGTCGCTATGGCAAGAGCTAGAAAAATCTTATGGCTTACGGTCGATGACGGTATAACCGTTTACTCCAGGCGTAAAATACACAGATAGACGACCGGGGAACAGCTTAAAATGTGGGAAAGTCTGGTGCTGCGATCGTCAATCCACTTGCCAAGTATGACGATAAGGTAAATCCTTACAACGAAAGAAGCTTATGCCCAGTAGTGGACTTGTACTTGATGATGAAGAAGAAGCCGTACTACGCCGGTCAGGTGGGTTATTAATGCATCTACCAGTCATTAGTCAGCATGATTTAGGTTCAACATTTTTGGACGATTTTGTCCACCATCACATCGGTATTTTGAGCTACATCCGTCAGTTAAAAGAGGCAAGCGTACTGATGAGGCTGATGTTGAAAAATTTAACTTTTAATCAAAAGTAAATGTCGTCTTCAAATAACCGCACTACACAACTTCAGAGATCAGTCATTAGATATAGTATATAGAAAAATAAATGCGCTAACTTCAGAAGCTGTAATGTGGAAATCATATTATTATTTTTAATTCTTTGAATTCTGCTTTAAGCTTTATTAAAAATTCCAATTACACAATTTTTTTTTATTTTTTAACAGTTATCGCAAAAAAGTGAAAGAGCTGTCTGGAATTTGTAGCGATCGTCTCATGCTACCAAGCGTTGAACTGGTGCACACGGTAAATCACGCAGCTTATTCTAGAAATGCTTTCAAATTTCTGTTTCCTTTAATTGATGTACACTAAAGCAAGATTTTCTTGTAATCTATTAATGTATTCTGATTTCAGTAAAATTTATAAGGTTATCTTTGTTTTATTATTCAGGACTTTACATACACGATAATAGCAATAAAAATTTTTTAGTTGATGCTGTGGCGACTGACGCCGGTGTTCTTCAAGGGTCTGTTCTCTCCGCAACTCTCTTCCTGCTGCATATTAACGATCTGCTTATGCTTGGTATCTACGGGTATGCAGATGATAGCACAGTTGTGCTGGTGCTAGTGGGCAATGGGCCAGCCATATAGCACGAAGAACCGATAACTGATGGGGAAAAAAGGTTCTCGAGTGACAGCCTCGTACCGGTAGGCGAAGTGTAGGGCCACCCCCCACTAAATGGAGTGATAACAAGGTAAGACATGCAGGAAGTCGATGGATGCAGGTGCCTCAGGACCGTGCTTTGTGGCATTCCTTTGGGGAGGCCTATGTTCATCAATGGACAAACACACTACCATGTAGTGGCGGTGTTAAAATATTTACTACTTCATGACATCTCGTGGGTGTCGTAAGAGTCGACAGATAATCCGCTGCCAAAGTGTATATATATATATATATATATATATATATATATATATATATATATATAATCGGAATCTCAGAAACGGCTCCAACGATTTTCATAAAAGTTTGTGTGCAGGGAGTTTCGGGGGCAATAAATCAATCTAGCTAGGATTTATTTTTAGAAAATGTCTTTTTGACCGTGTTTTTAGGTAATGAAAAACTGCTACAATATCGTTAGAATAAGAAGGTAAATTTAGACAGTTTATAATTGATTACAAATAGCTTAATTGGTATATTGGGCGGTCACAAAATCGTAAAACCATGGTTCGAGCCTAGACCGACCGACCGACTTTTGTTAATTTTTTTTCAAGTTCCTTTCTTTTTCGAGAAAATCTATTTTTTTGTATTTTTTAAAAACACGAAAATTTAAATTACACTAATTGCACTCATGATTTTTTATTCAAATAACCAGTTCAGTTTTTTCTATTATGTCGCTAAGATCAAAAAATATTATTAGTATTTCATCAGTATGTAACTTGTATCTAAATATGATTTCCAAAACACACGAATTAAAAAAACCGAGCGAAAAATACCGAGCAAAGCTCGGTCAACCGGGTACTTTTAATAAAATTGAGATAGTTTGATGTCTGGTTGAGTTAAAAGAGCTTTAAAAATTTGATCGTTATTGGCTGTTGAAACGTGAACTTGGGAATAAAAATATAAAAGTAAAGGCCACAATAAGCCACTAGACCGATTTGATGATATGTGGCATTCAGATTGCTGGAAACAATAAAAAAGCTAGACTACCTTTTATCCTCAAAATTTGCTATAGAGAACGCGGCATGACCGAATTCCTTGCGGACGAAAGCTAGAATTCACATAATTCTTAAAATTAGTATTTCTTTATTATTGGTTGCCTTTATAATGAGGTAACCTGTTTGCCTACGTTGTTTAATATCCACAACTTGTAATACTTTGAAACGAATACTAAAGTAACTAAAAATGATTATTAGTATATTAATATGGCGGTACTTGCTTCGTTTTATAAATAAAATAGTATTTACATGAAAACAAAATTTATTAAAAAGTGTTTTCTTTTGAATTTATTAAAAAGGTATTTTTTTTTAATTTAATATAACAAAGTAATCATTAAACGGTCTAGTAGACATTTGCTAACTTTTATGTTTACTGAAAACTTTCAAAGCACCTTTTTGATATTTTCTATAGATTAATTTTAATTTTTTTTATTTACCTTGGAAAAATATGTAGGTATTTGTTTAGCAATTGCCGTTTGGTATTTTTAGCAACTCAAAATTCCAACAAGAAATTATATCGAATATTGATATATTTTTCAAATCTATATTTTAAATATGATTTATTATAGGATATTAATCTCAGGAAGCAGCTTTTGCAGCCTATGAGTGATTACCACGTTTCGAGCTTATATTTTCTTCTTCGGTGCTGTCATCCGTAGCCTCGCTTTCTCGGGTCATCACATTCTCCCTTTCATAGGATCACACTTACCGATGCTAATATTATGCATACAATTTCTTTACGTGGAATGGCGTTATTCTTTAAATATTTTTGTGTTGAATGGATGAGATGTTAGTGGGAAAAAAAATTAGTTAAGCCTTCCGTGGCTTCTACCTATGTTTTTAATGTTCAGATATCCAAGAAAACTTCGAAAATGGTTTATGTAAATAAAAATATATATCTTATCTAAAAAGTAACAATAGTAGTAAATAGCACAGTATTGCTAAGTCAACATCAGTTGATAGCAAAATCGGAAAAATAAGTATGATAATACATATTATGAAATATATTATTTAACTTTAAACACAAAATGGGTCTACCCAACCATTTTTGGGTGATTGTGTGTGAAGTAAACAAACAGTATATAGTAATGAACCAGAAGATTGAATCTAAAAACTATTGGAAATTTTCAATGATACCTATATAAAGGGAACAAAATTACAATTTAATAAATAAATGTTATAACAATTTATTCGTAGGTCATTAAAATACTGTTACGAGCTTGAGGTTCGTGACAATAAAAATTGCCGATAAAATTACCTAAATTAACACTTTAATTTACTTTACACAAATTAAAGTTAAAACACTAATAATTAAACACACTAATTCACTTAATTCCGCTCCGAAGCTTCGCTTGTGTCGCCGAGTTCAACTCTGCCTCGATCGCATCTTGCAGCGCCTATTTATATAATTAGCAAAGAAGCGTCCCGAACATTCACGTAAATGCGTTCGTTTAGTACGAAACTTAGTTCTTCGGGTGGCGCTGTCGGTCGAAAGATTTGTGATGTCATTTACTGCAAAGCTCCCCTCGCTCTCGTTCCTGACACTAGATGGCGCTAGTTGACTTATTCATGCAACAATACTGTATTTGATTGAATCTATTTAGCTTGTCACTATACCAAGTACAATTTTAAAAGCGATAATATTTCCGGGGTTTATCGGTATCAGTAAAAAAAATTTGTTACATCCCTAGTACATTTATTTTTACACATAAAGATTTCCTTATTTTTGATTCTAATATTCTAAAATATTAATAGTTTCGATTTACTGGTGAAGGACATACCATTTTTATTCAAATTCCACAAAACGGCGTTGTTATAATAAACTGCACCCAGTAAGACTAGCTCGTACGCCAAGCCATGCTCACTTTCGATCGCGCAATACCAACCTTACGCCCGCCAAGTAGTGATCGAATTAGATCAGAATTATGTAAACATGTCTACCTATGAAAAAACTATTTTTTCGTTTTAAACAAAACCAAAGACACTATGCAATAGATATTAGTATCAAAGACAAAGATATGCTCTTTTATTTTAAACCATAACCTGGCAATGTTTTTTAGAAAAAAAAAAAAAGAAATCACTCTGAACTTCCGGCGTTCCACGTGTCACTTTGATGAAGTTGCTCTGTCTTTTTTATAGAATTTTATATTTGTGTCTGGACTAAAAACGAAAGTATTATACTTTTTACATTTCTTGTAATATAGTCAACACGTAGATATATAATTTGTGGTATAAAAAGTGAAAAGTAAATTGCCAAAAGTACTTCAAATTCCGAAAGGCCTGTTTTGGCGGGCGGGTTATAAATGTGTTATTTTTCAAATTCTCATTTATTTTTAGTGTAAAATGTAAGTAAAAATAGTTTTCCTACATATTTTGAAATAACATGACGTTGTATTTATTTCAAATTCACACGAACATATTTTAGAAATATTGTTCGAAATGTCACAGATAAAATATTATTTTATTTTTTTTTTTTTAATTTTTTAATATTTTAATATTTTGGTATGAGTAACGAATGGAAACACATAAAACATAAAATATACATATTTCCAAACAATTTCATATAAATTTCTCCAAAAACAAAGGTGTAGAATTCAAATTAGTAGTAATTTTGTCACTAAAATTGAAGTTTATACTACTATTATGCTATACAGTGTAATTTATATACTTTATTACAATTTCTAGCAACCAAAAATAATTTTATTCGATAGTTTATACATTCAACAAGACTTCCTGTAAGTTTTATCCATAAATATTGTCTCAAAGTGAAAATATAGCAAAATTTGCAATATTGCAAAAAATTTCCTAACCTAGAAATTTTCCCGCCAAAAAGGTCCCGAGTGAACGGGAGTGTAACATGTCGCGCGCTGTCAGAGCGTAGAAGCTAGACACAAAAATTGGGCAACGATTGTGACATCAACGTCCGGTTTCGATGATGTTGATACTGCTAGCCTATGCGGCTCTTACAGCTTCGTAGGGCTCAGAGGACTTTTAATAAAGTGAATGTGAATTTATACATTCCGTATCGTTACTTGGTTAACGATGACTTCTATGACTGTTTACAGTGCACGTGGAAGAGCTATCTAACGGCCGTCCGAACAGAAGGTGGCGAGCCCCGCACAAATTATAAAGTTATATGGAGCCCCGGCTCTGATGGATAACTCGTGTCGTTCGATGTTCTGGGCGGTGAGAACCGCCCAGGGATGCGGGTGTACGGTGTGTACACGGTATGGAGCGGTACGCGGCGGGCCCGTCTGCAGACTCGCTGTGTCCCAACCGTTGTCCTATCAGTGTTTGGGTCACTAAGTGAATGTGTAGTGTCTATGTGTGACGGGCCGGCGACATTTGTGTCGTCGGAAACTAACGGAACTGGGAGTTGGTTTAAAATGTTGCGAGGCCTTCAAAGGCTTTGATGTTTTGATTTGGAGCGTAGGTTGCTGCGCTTACCACTAGCGGGTTTGGATGTGTCTTAGCGTTCTCAAAGTAGCGCCGACACATTTCCTTGAAGTATTCAGAGATCGTCAGAAGTTGACAATGTCCCGGTGAAGTTTAATACATGAAGCATATTAGATAATGTTAAAACAAGCAACAAAAATATAGTTGCAAATAGGCTGTTCAAAACAAAAAAAATTGTAGGTATAAAGCACTTTATTTTCTAAATCAGATAAGCAATAAGTCGTGTGTTTGAAGATTATCTGTAATTAATTTAATGCCTAATTATTCGACAAAGGTAAGAATTATTATTTCATATTAGTGGAAAAGTAACACGTGAATGGTTGACAAAAATGCAAGTAATGCTTTGATATTATATTTACTGTTGACGGTATTTGTGTAAAATTCCATTATTCTTAATATGGGAGTGTTATCTTTTTAGGGTTCTCTAGTCATAAAAAGAACCCCTATTATTTTATTTGGTTCATATATCTCGAAGTGCCACATCATTATAAATTCAGTAGATTTTTTCGATATTATATGTCTCTATTTTAAGACAAGAAAATATTACGAATATAAGTATTTTTGTATGTACTTTTATCATAAATTTCACTATAATTAGATATTTTTCTTTGTTTCTAATACTGCTTTTCGTCTTCAAATTTGAAATACATATCATAGCAATGCTTTCACTGTGTTTAAAAAAGTATAAACGTTTGGTTCGTTTTTGGTTTGATTAACTCCATTTTGAATTAATTCATTAAAGAAATATGAGTTATTGATTACTTCCATTGTGAATTAGTTTATCTAAAAGCGATATTATTTATTGATTACTTTTATTTTTAATTTATTCATCTAAAAGAATAACTGGCGTCAATGTGAGTACAACCCGCGCAACACGTACCAAGTAATCAGCGGCAATAAATTTCGATGAAGCATGGGTGACCCTAGGGTCGACTCCAAGTCGTGGATATTTACGAGTAATCTATCTTAAAAACTATATAGGAAGTTTAACCTAGATATATCTACACTTCGATTCATAACCTTAAAACTGTATCAATCAAACTTCATATTAAAGTATAAAAAAATTCTTCCGAGCAAAACCCTACTAATCACGCGTGTGTCAAATTATTTTTTGTATGAATAACATGTCATAGATTGGACGCGTGGTCCCAACTCACAAGTCGCGTCGCGAAAATAAGATAAACTTATTTACGATAAAAGTTGTGTAAAGATAATATTTTCTTTACATCATTTATCCTCATTTGATAATGACATTGCAGCTCATTACTAGATCAGTGATCTTCTCAGCCGTAATATAGTTGGGGCGTGGCTCTAACAAGTAAAATGTATCCATATTATATAATTACTTGCAACATGCGCTGGTTGTATACTCTTGTTTTAAATTTTGAGGTATTCGTGACGAGAAAATGTGTCGCCATCTGTTAAACGCGAGCAGCGTTGGAGTTATCGTAAATAAAATATTAGAAAAAAATATTAATGAAAAAAAAAATCGGTATGTTTCTTGAAAAAAGTAAAATATTAACAGAATTTCAATTTGAGTTTAGATTAAATAAAAGTACAACGACGGCCTTGACAGCATTTTCAACTAATATAAACAACTCGTTAAATAATAAAGATATCGTAGTAGCACTTTTTATAGATTTTGAAAAGACGTTCGATAATTTGGAACATAAGTGCTTGTTGTAGGCCATGGATGAATGTGGAATAAGAGGCCCAGTGAAAACTTGGATCTAAAAATATTTACAAAATAGAAATATTGTTGTTCGTGTAAACGGAGTGGATAGTAAGATAGGAAAAATAAAGTTTGGTGTACTGGCTGGCTCTGTGTTTGGCCCGATCGGATATATAATGCACGTCTACAGCATGGTAAATTACCAAGAATGGTAGAATATTCATGTATGCTGACGATACCTGCCTCGTGTATAGTGGAAAAAATAATATCCAGATACCATTAAAAGTGCAGCAGGATTTGTATAATTCAATAAAATGGTCCCACGACAATGGTATTATCATAAACTTTAGTAAAACCAAATTTATGGTAATACAAACGTTCTAGAAAAACAGTAGACATAGCTCTTATGGGTAATACTTATGATTGCCTGCATACTGATCAGTTGAGCTCTCTCTGCTGCTGCGAAAAGCTAGAATGTGTGAGTGTAGAATGTGTGCTAGAACGAACTATAAATATGTCGTGCTAGTTATAGATAATCGTTTCTCATGGGACTTGCATGTTGAATTAGTGTCTAACAGGCTTATTATATCGTGACTGTTTTAGGAAAACTGAGGAATCATGTAGGTATATGCTAATACAGCATGCCCTGGCAGACGCAATGATCGGATACGGCTTAGGTGCATATGGACTTACATCTTCGAGTTATCTTAAAAAATAAAGTCTATACAGATAAGATTCTTAAAGATATTAGTTGATACTAAAACGAAAAATACTCTAGATAAAAATTATGAAATGTTATTTAAAATTTGCAAAATTATTCCTGTATACATGAAAGTAAAATCCATCATCATATTAGAATGCCGTTTTTCAGGTGCTGGACAGACTTTCTCATCTCGCTCAGACTGACAACCGGTATATCATCGGAATAGTGTCGGATATGACTTGCTCTTGGATCGTTACTCACACTTGCGTGTGGCTCCAACGATGATGTGTACAGCTGCCCATAGAACCTCTCAATCTCACTCAAAATCTCAGGTGTCCCGAAAACGATGCTGCCACACTCAGTCTTCAGCTTTGACAGTTGGCTCTTTCTGGCAGACTGATCTCTGGTAAAGGGTTTGGAGGCTTGGTACCGCTCTATTACTTCTTCAGTACGAGCTGTATTGAAGTTGCGTAAGTCCCGTCGCATACGAGTAAATATGAACATCTGTTTCTTCAGTTGCCTATATGATCAAATCCGCTGAAGACTGCAGCTTCATTTTCCGCGCCATGAGCAGCCATGAGATTAACAATGTGATCGGAGAGTTTTTGTGTTCTTCTGCGCGGTTCTTGTAGAACTTAGCTCTCACCGCATGGACAGTTTCCACTTACTTGTCATTCATATCGCACTTTAAGTTGCAGTTTTCTTGCTTTAGTCTACGTTATGTAGTATTTCTTATTAAATGTTCATGGGATATTTTCCAGGTTTTGGAATGATTATTATTTCTTTATTTAAAAAGGAGTAGGCTTTTCTCTTGAGTTCTCTTGAGTAGGTTTCCTAAGTCCACAAGGATTCCACAAGGTAGGTGTGCGAGGAAAAAGTTTTTTTAAATCGCACACTGGTGGACTGCCAGTTATCCAGATGGTATGGATGGTATCGCAAGATTTGTCGCGATGTGCGATGGTGAAATTGTGCGGTTGAAATTGGTCTGAACAATAAATCAGAATCCTCCCCGTGGTAAATGCGATAAAATAAGCAAAGAGATGCAATATCTCTTCGCAGTGCCAGTGAGTGAAGCCAATGAGAAAGAGCTCGGTGGCCAACGATTCGAACGGCTGTGCTGAGTGCGATCAAATGGAAGGATTTGGCAGCCCCCAAATCGGAAGTGGGAGTAGTATTACATGTGCGGCCGAACCTACGCCTTGTAAAGCTGCAGACGGTCTGCTGGCAAGAAATATAGCTTGACGTGCTCTGTTGAGCACGTATTTGAAACTGAGGAGATACAACAAAGGCGTTCTTTATGGGGGTACGCAAACTTGTGTCTTTGGGGGTTGATCTGGACTAGATTTAGTCGCCCCCAGTCCAAGACTCTCTGCAACGAAGTCTTGACTTTAGACACAAGATTGTTTCGGTACTCGGATACGTCTGGTGTATTAAGTATCAACAGTGCTATCGTCCGTATAGCAATGAATATTACCGGTTTGCAACATATCATGGATATGCAGAAGAAACAGCGTTGATGATAGCACGCAGTCTTGTGGAACGCCAGCATTAATAGGCTTGTAATCGGAGCATGGACCGTCAACAACTCAAGAAAGCTGGTGATCCAACTGCACAATTTCTCAGGAAGATCATGGGAAGGAAGTTTCGTAAGAAGCTTTTGTACCAAACCCGATCGAAGGGTACTATGTCCAAACTAACGGCCAACGCCTCCCCCTTGGACTCTTCTGCCTCTCCCCATCCATAAGTTAGGTAACCCAGAAGATCACCAGCTGAGCGTCCCGACGGAAGCCATACTGGCGGTCACTAATCAGCTCGTGATCCTCAAGGTATCTCATGAGCTGGCAGTTTACAATGTTTTCTATTATTATCGAGAACAAGGAGGTGATAGTGATAGGCCAGTAGTTAGACGGGTCTGAGCGGTTGCCTTTTTTAGAGAAAGGGTGCACTAAATCTGTCTTTAATGATTTCGGGACTATGACTAGGGAGTAGGAGTACCGTAAAAAATGCGTTAAAACCGGTGCCAACTCCATAACACGTCGTCAGCACAATAGGAGGGTCACGGTCAGGCCCACTCGACTTGTTGATGTTCAGAGAGAGGAGTGCTCTGCGCACCAAGTATTGAGTAAACAGCACATTTTGCATTGAGCATTCACACCGCGGTATGGTCGGCAGTGTCTTGCCCCCGTCACCAAGAGTCGAGTTGGACACAAAGAGAGAGCCCAGCAGATCGGTTAGATCGGCATGGGCCAGTGAGTCGTCCTCCTTGTGCAGAGATGGCTGATAGAAGTTCCGTTGAACAGCCTTTGCGGGAAACCAGATTACTAATGTTTCCGATGGAAGTCGAACTACTTTCTCGCCAATTCACCCGATGTACTCTGACTTTGGCTTGCCTATGACACTTTTGAAGCACTTGGAGGCGAAATTATACTTATTTTTAAGAGCGCTGGTATTTGCATCCCAAGACGTCGATGCATCAGCCCAGGCCTGGTAGCACTCCTGCTTATGGCGTAATGCAATTTTGCAGGATCGACCAAACCACGGCTGGGTTTTGCCTCCGACAGGTACAACAGGTGATGGAATAAAAAGTTCCATTCCCTGTAGCACCACATCAGCAACAGAATCAGCAACAACGCTGGGATCATTCGGCGAAAGACAAAACCGCATATAAGTTTAGGACGCATCCGTCCCAATCGGCAGATCTATAATGCTAAACACGGTGGCAACCTGCGGAACGCAACCGCGATGAGAGCGTGAGGGGCACCGTACTCCGGATCAGACAATAGTCCGAGGACCCAAGAGGGGCATCGACGGAGACCTGATATCCGTCGGTATGAGAGGTCAGCAGAAGGCCCAACACGGAAGTTACATGACCCTTATTACCTGGGCTCTGAGAAGGCGACGTAACGAGTTATGTGTTTGGAAGTGGTCGATGAGTCGGTCTGTGTCGGCATTACCGCTATGGAACATATAGAAGCATTCGTAGACGCGGGGATGGTCATCGCTATCTATGCGCAGCCATAAGATGGACAAGACGACAAGTGAATTCACTATTTTTGAAGTGTTCGAAAGAAATATGCATGAAAAAATTTCATCTAAAGTGTCTTTCCTTAACAAAGAATGAAACTGAAGTTTTTTATGACATGTAATTCCTGTTAAAAGAAATTTTTTGCTTTACCACTAGTTTGGAAAAAAATTTTGTCCTGGGAAGAACAAGCAAGAAACTCTGCGAACTTTTTTTTAGTAAATTATACAATATGAAAGATTGTAACAGCTTGGAAGCGACCACCTCATTCACACGGGTTATTATAAACCATTTATTAATTTATATCATAATAACCTTTTTATAAAGTTTTTTATAAAATAATATTTTAACTTGGTGATAGGGAGATCTTGTCTATTTTCTGGGACATTGTTGTAATTAGCGTATACATTGCCCCAAGGATGAATTACTGACTCTGTGGAGTCAAGAAACTGATATCCCTAGTTTGTGTTTGTTCCTCGTGTTTACGGAGTATATATAACTTTTATTAATAAAACTACTTTGGTTTTTGTGAACATACATTAAATTTTCGTCAATATACAATTTCATTGTCGTCCCTCTATCTAGTGTAGGTGTAAGGGAGGAACTGGCATAAAAATGAGATTCACCTTAAAAATATGTCTAGTAATTTTAACTTTTGCGGCAACATTTCGTGAAGCATACAAAATTTTAGTGGTGTTACCCTTTCCAAATAAGAGCAACACCATTATGAAAGATGCTTATGTCAAATTTTTGCTTAACGCTAGTCATGAGGCACCTATTCTAGATAACGCAAAATTAATGTTTCTTTCATCATCATCATCATCATCATCATTGCAGCCCATCACATGTCCTCCCATAGAACTCCCCCATAGATTACCTCATAGGGGGATACTTGTCACAGTTGCCACGCTTGTACCAACAACCGTAGTTTTTTTTATTTTTGGTTGTTATTAGAATGATGCTGCTGCCCATCTCCTGATTTGTTTCCTTCGGTCGCCCTTACGATAGCCGCGGTGTGATATCTGGTAGTGGATATTCATACACACACTACACGGTCAGCTTTTTTATTGAAGTCGATTTGCTTTTTGGTCAATACTGGACAAATACTTATAGACCACTCTCCGTATAGTCTAGACTTTGGATTGTTCTTGGAAATCAAAACACGACTACGAGTACGTTTTCACTTTGATGGATAACTCGAATAATAGTCGCACTTGAATGATAGTTAAACCGAAATTGTGTCAGATTCTTTTTAAAAAAACGAGCGTTAGCTCGTTTATTGTGATGAATATTTTTGGCGTCGTTGTCTCTGAGTATTGACCGTGATGAAGAGTATTTATAAACACTATGAAATGGAACCCGCGCAGGACAATAGTTTTTAATACTATGTATAACAATGGTGTCAACTGTGCTAATATTCTACATGATGGTAAGTGGTTTCTGCAATCTGCAAACTATTATACCTGCAACCAATGCCAAACGCAAAGTACCACATATGCATTGTATCAACTGAGGACTTACTTGAAATACCTCACACCTGTACATACCTAGTTGGACTCTTAGGAGTTTATCTAGGTATGTACAGTTCTCTTAGGATCATTATTATTATCATAACGCCCCGTCACAAGTTCACTATTGAATATAGGCCTCACACTAGAGTTTTACACCTTGTGAATTAAGATTAAACTTGGAACTAAGAGATTTTAAGTATGCCCCATACTGTACGAAATCTTAATGTTTGTAAATATTGGTTATTAAATAATTAAGTAATAAATAAATTAAATGGTACATCCATGCTAACCCAAGTAATAACTCTAATCCATTGCTTCATGAAATTGATGTCAGTGAAACTAAAAATAATTTTAATTGTATTTATGAAAATTAGTAGTTTTAATCTGGAAGAAGCCGTGGTTAACTATAACATTGGGACATCGAACATTTCAGTCCCCCCGTGACCATGTCGGGATAATGCAAGCTGGTAGTACCAGTTACTCGACTCCACCGAGTCAGTAATTCATTCTTGGGGCGATGTATACGCTTTTACAACAAAATCCCAGAAAATATACAAAATTTGTCATACACAAAGTTCAAAAATGTTATTAAACTAAGTTTGTATAAAAAGGGTTATTATAATATTAAGGAATTTATAGATGATAATAACCCCTGGGAAGGGTGATCGAAAATAGTCCCGCTGGGTTTCTTGCTGGTTCTTCCCAGGACAGAGGTTTTTTTTTGCGAACCAGTGGTAAATTAAAAAAATGACATTCAATAAGTATTTTTATAATCTACATTGAATAAAAAAGTTTCTATTTCTATTTCTATTTCTATTAAATTAGACAGTATACGCGATACAATCCGTTAAAACTACTTTTTTTTAAATAATGTGTAGTGTTCGATAAGAAATCGTTATTTATCGTCAAATCAAAATATAAATCTTTGTACATGATACAGCAAAAAATTATCATTTATTGTATAGTAATCAAATATATATAATCAACGACATCAAATCATTCGTAATCAAATATATATTATAAAAGACATTATAAAGTTGTTTTTGAACTCCATTCTTGGAATAAGTACTTTTACTTTTTTGCCAAATCCAGTAAAACCTTACGTCACAATACTTCACATTTTTCTAATTCAGCAATTTGGTATTTAATCCATATATCTGTTTTCGCTGTCGTTTGTTGACAGTCTTTAATTCATCTATCTTCTCTTTCTGTAACTGATTTTGTTCATGCGGTATTTAAGTTTACGTATGATAACTTTGGCATTCCGTTTCTTGTTTTCTTTTGGAGTTGGAGGAAACTCCATTTTAATCACACGAACTGACAATCTGGTACATGGATCTGAAATTGTACTCACATCAATAGGCGGACGCAATGGTGCTGGCGAGTCTCGATAAGCCTTATTTTTAATTGGTGGTAATTGTTGGGGCCGTCTAGGATATGATCACAAACTGCAGACTTCCCGGAACGTTGATACTTCACATCAGCTATATTTTCTTTTACGCGGGTTTTAATTGATCTTTTTGTTTGTCCTTTTTTGTAGGGTCTGTTTTGACCTTTCGGTATGTAGTTTCATCCGACAGAAGCTTTAAAAAAACACATCATCGGACATCTAAACGTCAGTCAGTCAATCCCTCGTGACCATGAGTACTGGAAAGCACCCGAAACGTCGGGAATTAAAAACATTAAAACAAAATTAAACGCGATAAAATTCGTAAAAGTAGTTTTAATCGATGTGTAGTGTTTGCATAAATACAAATAAACATTAAATACAGGTTAAAAAATGCATTAAAGGCAGAACAAACATCCTGACCCTCCGTGTAAATTATATTATTAAACGTAAAATTGCGAGGATAATTGGATAAACCTTTTATGATTTGACAAATTTCCAGAAATATACGTATTGGTATTGCGAATAAAATCCTCAAAGCACGTTTTTGTTTTCTATGAAGTCTGCCTCTGAGAAATTTAAATTCATCATATTAACGTTGGTTGGGTCAACGAGGGTTGTTAAATTTTTTCAATTTTTTATGTGCCCTAAATTTTTCACGAATTATTTTTATAAGAGCTCAGCTGTAACAACACGGGTATCGATTACTAATTTGGGAAGTTAGTGGTACACATAGAAACAAACAGTCATGGAGTTTTTCATAATAAATCTCAACGGCTTAGTCAACTTTATCTGTATTTAAAAATAAGTTATCCCAATCCACTCTATTTAAAAAAGTATTTATATTAACATAATTACATTTACGGAAATTATATTTAAAGTGAAAATGTTCTTTAAATACTTTGACAAACACGTCTTGTATATCAATGATAAAAAGTGGGTATAAGCTGTCAACTTTAGACAGAGGGACAGAGTGCTTGATTTCTATGTATAAGAGTAGTTAGTTAGTACCAGTTCTGGCTCACTGAGTCAGAAGTGGTACAAGTACGACGTTCGTCGACTCACGATCCTAAAAAAAAAGATGTGCAGATCAATTAACTCTTGTGGCGTCATTAATCTGAGAAATAAAAATAAACAATTAAAATTAAAATAAAATACGAAAATAAATAAGTAATATAAAACTTACCTTGAAGTCGTGTCGTATCGTCGCAGAAATCGTGATCAAGTCGTTGAGTAGTAAAGACGCCCCGATAATGTATCGAACAAAGAATTGAAGACATGGAAGCGGCGCACCCGCCACGCAGTTAGTAAGAATATATTACTGTGACGGTAAGACGTATGACGCTTGCGCCCGGCTATTGTTTTTATTTGCTACTTGCTTTGAACTGTTTCTTCCTTCTTGTGCTAATAACTTCTGTGCTACGCTTTGTGCTAAATTATAAACAGTATAGCATATGTGAACTCTTGTATTCGTGAACTATTATATTATTCGTGAACTATTGTATTCGTGAATTATTGTAGCTGTGAACTATAACATAGGTGAACTATTTAATTGTGTGAACTGTTCTGCTTACAATAAATTTTATAGAAAGTGATTGGTGCGTAATTTATTAAGAATCTCCCCACATCACTTCACTGTTGACCCCGCTTGGACTTTTTACTGCGAGAACCCAAACGTAAGCAGAATCCAAAGTAATATTTTAATAACAATATTCAAAATAAGATGGCAGAGAAACAAACTAAACCCTCCCAATCGTTATCACGAGAAACACGTAACGAAGAAGGGTCATTTACACCATCCGATATATGTCGTGTCGGTGTCCGACTGCCACCGTTTTGGGCTGAAGAGCCTGCTGTGTGGTTCGCACAAGTAGAAGGGAATTTTGCACTATCCGGTATTAAAGAAGACGAAACAAAATATTATTATGTAATTGCACAATTAGACCATAGATATGCGGCAGAAGTCAAAGACATTATAGTTTCACCACTTCAAAAAGATAAATACGAGAAACTTAAGACAGAACTTATCAGAAGACTCTCAGCATCTCAAGAAAAAGAAGTGAAGCAGTTGTTAATGCATGAGGAACTTGGAGATAGGCGTCCATCCCAATTTTTACGACATTTGCAACATTTAGCGGGCCCTAACGTTCCAGATGACTTTATCAGGACAATATGGACTAGTCGCCTCCCAAACAATTTGCAAACCGTAATTGCATCACAGCCTGACTCAACTTTGGAAGCACTGGCTGCCTTAGCCGATAAGGTCCACGAACTTGTTCCGGCATCTCCACACGTAGCTTCGATGGATGCAGCACCAGGATCTTTACTTGACACAATGTCAAAACAGATCGCGGAACTTACTCGTCAAGTGCAAGCATTATCCTTTCGAAATCGAAGAAAATCACGGTCACAAAAGAGAGACAACAAACGAGACCGCAACCATAGTCACAGTCACAGTCATACTCGTAATCGGTCTCAGTCAAATTATAGAAGATTTCCATTTTGTTACTATCATTATAAATTCGGCAATAAGGCTAATAAGTGCGTTAAGCCTTGTGATTACCAACAGGGAAACGATCAGGGCAGTCGTTAGTGGCGACAAATGATTGCCTCAGTTCATCCAGTCGCCTGTTTGTCACGGATCGCAGAACGAAGATGCAATTCTTGGTCGACACCGGAAGCGACCTTTGTGTCTTCCCGCGTACGGCACTTAAACAACGACGACCTCGAACATCTTACGAACTTTTTGCGGCAAATGGAACTCCCATACCCACCTACGGCTATGCTCATCTCGAACTAAATCTGGGACTTCGACGAGATTTTTCATGGCGCTTTGTAGTAGCCGATGTAAACAAAGCAATCATCGGAATTGATTTCTTATCATTCTACCATATCATTGTCGACTGTCGTAACCGTCGGTTAATAGATAACAGTACTTCGTTGCAAACACCTGCTGAGCCTGCTACAGCTAATGTGATAGCTTCAGTTAAAACCATGAGAGGTCATTCAAAGTATGTTGAATTACTACGTGACTTTCCGGAGATAACCCGACCGTCAGGTGTACCGCAAGCTCCTAAGCATAGTACCGTCCACTTCATTCGTACTAAGCCAGGACCACCTGTGTCTTGCAACCCAAGAAGATTATCACCAGAAAAACTGAAAATAGTGAAGCGAGAATTCGAGGCAATGATAAAAAGTGGAATAGCACGTCCATCTGAGAGCCCGTGGTCTTCTACGCTCCATCTTGTACCAAAGAAAGATAACGGATGGCGGCCCTGTGGCGATTACAGAATGTTGAACGCACAGTTTGACATGTAATTTGGAATCCGTTCCAAGTAATTTAAATTAGAAAATGAGACAATAGAGGTAATCTCTAGCAGTTATAATAATTTAAATAATTTAGAATGTAGCTTACAAATCCTTAATAGTTGCAATTGTATAACTCCACAAAATGATATTAAAAATTGTTTACACCTGGTGCATCAGAATATACAAGGCATGATAGGCAAAGAGCTAGAAATTGAATTGTTTTTAAATAGCAACAATATTCATATTTTATGTATTACTGAACATTGGTTAAAAGCTCATAATTGAAGACGTGAGTGGATGAAGGTGATAACTCGCATTCTACCAGTTTTGAGTAAATCAAGATTGAAGTTTCACAATTGTTTTTTGAGATAAGTTGTTAGAAAATTGGTTTTTGATTTAAACTATAATGCAAAGTTGGGTAAACAAACTTAAAAAATTAGGGTACGTGAGCAATTAAACACTTTTAATACTTTATGGTATATAATTTCGAAAAAAACTGAACATAACTCTTTCTTTCACTAACATTTTAAAAACATTTTGGCATTTTAGCTATTTCAAATTAGGTGTTAAGTAACATTATGTACTTAAAGTATTATAAAAGGGTAAACATTACTTAAATATTACTAAAAACTTTATAAATAGAAACATAGGCTAATAAAACAGAGATCAGTCTTGACAATAAAATAAAACAGATCAAAATAATACTATTTTTCAATTAAAATCGACTCATAGAAGTACCGATATTCTACTTAAGGTGGTCTCAGAAATTTTCTTTATTTTTCCACTGATACGGCACCATATTTTCCGTTCGTACGCGGAATCTCCACAGAATAGCGCATTTGTGATTTTCTTTTTAAAATGTCCAACTTTTTGAAGGGTGTCATTTCAGCGTATGTTTCTTTATATAGGTAGGAACCATATTCATCTACGCGTATCCATTTAATACCATTCCTAAAACTTACTTTATCATTGTTTACATCTTTTTTTCTGTTAAACAAATTAAGTTTTTCCTGTAACTCACCAATTTTTCTGAAATGCGCGCTCATATCAATGATTGTATTATTTCGGGAAGCTTTACAAATAATATTCATGTACTGTTCAAGAACAAAAATTGTATCGTGTTTCCTAATGACTTTTTCTATCGTTTCTATCAGTTGATCGAGTAAATAGATGAGTTTGTATGTTTGATATGCGTATTTAGCAGGGATGAGAGATATGATAAGGATATAGAATGATGAGTGAACGCAGGAAATAAAATAAATAGGGCCCTACACTCTATTGTGAAAAGTCAGAATATGTCAAAAAAGCCACGTATGGCAATTCACAATGCTTTGTTTTTCCCTACTTTAACGTATGGTAGTGAAAGTTGGGTGTGGCACAAGAGTAGAATAAACGCAGTAGAAATGCGGTCATTAAGGAGTATGTTAGAGCTGAACCTGAATGACAGGGTGAGAAATTGTGTGATAATAGAAAAGTGTAGTTTGCAAGATGATATTGTGACCAGGATTAAGAAAGGAATGTTTCGGTGGTTTGGTCATGTGGAAAGAATGAATGACGAAAGAGTGACAAAGAAAATTTATGTTGCAGCAGTGAATGGTAGAGTCGGAAAGAGACGTTCTAGGCGAAAGTTTATCGACCAACTTGGCGATATATTGAAAACGGGCCAAATTAGGAGTATCCTTAATTATCCGATGAGCATACATGCGTAGGTATATGGATGTGGAGGAGGCGAGAGAGTTGTGTCAGGATCGTGCCAAATGGTATTCTGTAGTCTCTGCCTACCTCTCCGGGTGACAGGCGTGAGCGTTTATGTTTATGTTTTTTTCTATCCCTCCGAAATTACAATTAGAAAGAATGGCCAACCTCAGGGAATTTGTGTTCCATTACTTTAAAATATCCTTTTAATATAAGGTATTGATGCAATGCAATCATGTTAAAGTTTTTGTTCTGTTCGCCACATGAATCCGACCAGATCAATAAATGATCTTTGTTTTTGACAACTTGGATCTACCTCCAAAAATCATAGAAGTGCGTTTCCAGGTTCAACACTTCCGCGATCCGCTATTATATGGTGACCGACAGCAGCATCCAGTAATAATTTTACCCTTGCTTTGCCTCCTGCCATTACTTTTCCACTTTGCCAACGTTAATTCACTATTATAAACAATATTTCTGTACACAACACACCCTACAATACGCACTCTGTTAGAAAGCCCGCGAGAATGTGATAATTTTAATGACAGAACGAAAATTAAAACAATTGACCGACGTGAACGGATGAAGGTGCTATGTATGTTACATAACACCTTCATTCTTCATTCGACTCTCGTTCGCTGAGTGGAAGAAAGTGTTATGTTCGTACATGTTACCTTCTTCCACGACAAAAAAACAAAACTTTTACTTTATTTATCAAGAACGTAGTGATATGGGCTCATACCTCTTTCATCCAGTACCATTTTCAAACTAAACTGTACATAACACCTTTATCAACTTTCTATTTGAGAAATACGTCTTAAATCGATAGTTTTAGGGTCTAAAATCATTTTATAACGACATATCACCTTCATCTATGCAAAAAAACACCAAAACCTGAAAATGCGACATATCACATTCATCCACTTATGTCTTCAATTTAATGTTTAACTTTAGTAATCACCAGGTGCTCAGTTCTTTCAATAGAGAAACGATTTTAAGAGGTGGCTCCTTAATTTTAGCTAATAAATTATTATCATATAAAGAACGTAAAGATATTGTGAGCCTCTCTGTTGAGCGAACTGTAGAAATGGCATGTGTTGAGTTTGAGCACCTCATTGTTGTGAGCGTTTACAGACCCCCATGTTCATTATATGATACTTTTGAAAAAATTATGGAGGAAGTTTTCGCTAAACTTAATAAACAGAATAAATCTGTTGTAATATGTGGAGACTTTAATATCAATCTCCTAGAAGCTTCCTCCACTAATATTAAATTTAGATCATTGTTTAAATCTTATGGTCTTTTTAATTTATTTTTGGAGCCAACATGTATTGCTGAATCTAATGCAACATGTATAGATAACATTTTTACAAATGCTAAGCCGTTCAATAAATGTATTATTCAAAAATTGAGCTCTGATCACTGTGGACAATTTGTTTCATTACCTTATGTTCACAAAAAGCAAGTAGATAAAAAAGTAGTGTTTGTTCCAGTAAATGCACATCGCTTGGAGAAGTTTAGGAATAACATAGTAAAAAAACTTCCATTACTTTCATACCAAAATAATCCAATTTTTTGTATGCAAAATTATTTAAGCTCATTTGCAATGATAATACTTTTACTTCTAAAACATTCTCCTTGAATAATCGTAAAGCATTTAATGAATGGGCGACGGTAGGAGTCCATAAGAGTAGACAAAGGTTATATGAACTTTACAATGAAAGGTCCTATAATCCTAGCGTCGAATTTAGGGAATATGTAAAAAATATTCCAAAATATTTAAAAAAGTGTGCTCCTTAGCCAAGTCATTGTATTTAAGCAACAAAATAAAGACTGCTTCTAATAAAATTAAAATGACATGGAGTATAATTAATAGTGAAACTGGTAAGGTCAACTCTCGCAATTCAAACTACCAGTTAAGTTTTAACAATTACTTACTTACTTACTTACTTATCGTCACGCACAATCCCTAACGGGGTAGCCAGAGAGAACAGATCGCCAAGTGTCACGATCCTTACATACCTCTTTCGCTTCTTTCAGTTTTAACAATAAATTAACTAAATCAGATCAGGACGTTGCAATGGTTTTTGAGAAATATTTTACTGATATTCCGATCTTAACCACTAAGTCACTGAATTTTTCTCCTACCGTCGCCCAATCATTACTTAAACAAAATGTAAATGTGTGTACAAAGAATTTTAAATTTCATAAAGTTTCATCAAAAGATATTGTAAAATATTTTAAGACTATTGATATTAAGAGAACCGCCGATCTGTGGGGGATTTCTGTTAAAGTTATTGCGTCTATAATAGATACAATCGCACCTCAACTATCTATTATTTTTAATAGTAGTATCAAATCTGGTGTGTTTCCTGATTTAATGAAGCATAGTAAAGTAATACCTTTATTTAAATCAGGTAGTACATTGGACCCCGCTAATTTTAGACCTATTTCTGTACTGCCAACACTTAGTAAAATTTTTGAAAAATTATTCTTGATCAATTGTTAATTTTTTTTAATGTAAATAAATTACTTCATAAAAATCAATTTGGTTTCACAAGGGGTCGCTCGACAACTGATGCTGGTGTTGAGCTGATTAAATATATATTTAATGCATGGGAGAATTCACAGGATGCTTTGGGTTTGTTCTGTGACCTATCCAAGGCCTTTGATTGTGTTCACCATGAAACATTAATCAGGAAACTTCAACATTACGGTGTAAGAAATGATGCTCTTAAATTAATTATTTCATATTTAAGTGACAGAACACAAAAAGTTGTTATTAATAGTATGAGTTCTTCCGGGTCGATTGTACAAATGGGCGTGCCTCAGGGCTCAATTCTTGGCCCCTTTCTGTTTCTTGTATATATTAATGACTTACCTTACATAGTAGGGGATAACCATGATATAGTATTATTTGCTGATGATACTTCATTAATTTTCAAATTAAAACGACAGTTATTAATATTTATTATTACGACGAAGTAAATAATGCTATAGCTAAGTTAGTCAATTGGTTTAATGTTAATAATTTGCATTTGAATGGAACTAAAACTAAATGTATGAAATTCGTAACTCCTAATGTTAAACATGTCAATACTAATGTAATTTTTAATGGGGAGGAACTGAGTCTTGTTGATACCACCATTTTTCTTGGAATCACACTGGACGCAAAGCTTCAATGGCTCCCCCATATATCAAAACTAGCTAGCAGACTTAGTTCTGCAGCATATGCTGTAAAAAAGATTAGAACTCTTACCAGTGTTGAAACAGCTAGAATAGTTTACTTCAGTTATTTCCATAGCATTATGTCGTATGGTATTTTGCTATGGGGACACGCGACTGACACTGAAATTATATTTATTTTACAGAAGAGGGCCATTAGAGCAATATATAATTTAAAACCAAAAGAGTCACTGAGACAAAAATTTAAAGAAATTAATATATTAACTCTGGCCTCTCAATACATTTATGAAAATGTAATGTACGTACACAAAAATAAAAGTAGTTTTGCGAAAATAAGTGATATTCATTCTGTAAATACTAGGAACAGACACAAGCTGGTAGTACCAGTTACTCGACTCCACCGGGTCAGTAATTCATTCTTGGGGCGATGTATACGCTTTTACAACAAAATCCCAGAAAATATACAAAATTTGTCATACACAAAGTTCAAAAATGTTATTAAACTAAGTTTGTATAAAAAGGGTTATTATAATATTAAGGAATTTATAGATGATAATAACCCCTGGGAAGGGTGATCGCTACCAAGCTATTTCTAATTTATCTTGTGTTGTTGATTGTAAACATGATTGTAAGTTATTATTAAAAAAAAAAGTCCCGCTGGGTTTCTTGCTGGTTCTTCCCAGGACAGAGGTTTTTTTGCGAACCAGTGGTAAATTAAAAAAGTGACGTTAAATAAGTATTTTTATAATCTACATTGAATAAAAAAGTTTCTATTTCTATTTCTATTTCTATACAGACAATTCCAGACAAATATCCCATCAGGTACTTACAAGACTTTACCCATTACATATCGGGTTGTACAATTTTTTCTACGCTAGATTTAGTGAAAGCGTACAACCAGATACCAGTCAACCCAGATGATATTCCGAAGACAGCCATCACCACACCATTTGGTATGTTCGAATTTCCATATATGAATTAGGCTTAAAAAATGCGAGCCAAACCTTTCAAAGGTTTGTAGACGAAATAACACGAGGACTTGATTTTTGCTTCGCGTACCTGGATGATTTTCTAATATTTTCCCAGGACGAAGATAGCCATCTTGACCACCTTCGCCAAATCTTTGAAAAACTTCAGGAATTCGGTATGGTTATCAACACGAGCAAATGTGAATTCGGAAAGAAAGAGATCACCTTTCTAGGGTATCACGTCTCAGCCAATGGTGTTAAGCCTTTGGACAGTAAGGTTCAAGCCATCAAAGACTTCCCCACTCCGAAAAACGTACGAGAACTTCGGCTTTTCTAGGGATGTTAAACTTTTATCGCCGATTTATCAAAGGAGCTGCCGAAATTCAGGCACCATTAAACTCTTTGTTGACGGGGTCCGTAAAAGGATCACGATCCGTGGATATATCTGGAGAAGCCCTACATGCTTTTGAGCAGTGCAAAACTAGCCTTTGTCAAGCAGCATTCTTGGCACATCCAGATCTGAACGCAAGATTAGGTTCGGTAACTGACGCCTCAGATAAGGCAATCGGTGCCGCCTTGCAGCAAGTAAAGAATGGATCATGGCAGCCACTAGCATTCTTCTCTAAGAAACTGAAACCAGCGCAACAGAAATACTCGCCATACGACAGGGAGCTTCTTGCTATATACGAGTCAGTGAAATACTTCAGACACATGCTTGAAGCAAGACATTTTACTGTTTTCACTGACCACAAACCAATCTGTTATGCATTTCACATCAGAAAGGATAAGTGCTCACCCCGCCAGTATCGTCATCTCGATTTCATATCTCAATTCACCACCGACATCCAACACATCTCTGGAAAAGATAACATAGTAGCTGATACGCTTTCAAGAGTTGAAGAATTAGCTCAGCCTGTTAGTCTGGTTACCTTAGCCAAAATGCAGGACGTGGATACGGAATTGAAAGAAATTCTGAAAGGTGGGACATCACTTCGATTAGTTAAGGTACCAATACCTGGCACGAAGGCAGACGTATACTGTGATGATGGAACTGGAAATCAAAGGCCTTACGTACCTCAAAACTTAAGGAAGCAAGTCTTTGAGAGTTTACATTCGCTGAGCCATCCTGGGGTAAAAGCCACAACAAAGATGATAACAGAACGCTACGTTTGGCCAGGAGTAAAGAGAGACTGTCGTGAATGGTCAAGAACGTGTCACCCCTACCAGCGTGCAAAGATAACACGTCATGTATCCGCACCTTTAGGTACATACAAATACCTGCCAGATTCCAATACGTCCATATAGACATCATTGGACCTTTACCTGTATCAGATGGATATCGCTATTGTCTTACAGCAGTTGATAGATTTACCAGATGGCCTGAGCCAATACCCTTATCAGATATCACTGCTGAAACTGTTGCAAAAGCAGTTCTTAATGGCTGGATCTCGCGTTTTGGGTGTCCTGCTGAAATCATCACAGACCGAGGAAGACAATTCGAATGTTCCTTATTTAAACATCAATCCAATCTAATCGGATTTCAGCATAAGCGAACTACATCTTACCACCCAGCTTGCAACGGTATGGTAGAAAGGATGCACAGACAGCTTAAAACCGCTATTGTATGCCACAATAATCAACAATGGACAGAATCATTGCCATTAGTACTATTAGGTATGAGAAATACATTAAAAGAAGACCTTCAAGCATCACCCGCTGAGTTACTTTATGGTGAATCACTTAGGTTACCAGGAGAATTTCTCCATTCTAACAACAGCGAAAGAAGCACAGACATAACGGATTTCTTATCACGCTTAAGGCTGATAGTGAACATTATTCGCCCATCACCTGGAACACGTCACGGTAGTAAAAAAGTATTTATCTTTAAAGACTTACCAAACGCGACTCACGTTTATGTCAGGGATGACTCTGTGAAAGGTTCACTGCAACCAGCGTACACCGGTCCCTTCAAAGTGCTAGAAAGAGGAGATAATATTTACAAATTACTCGTGAAAGGCAAAGAACAAACTGTCTCAATAGATAGAATAAAACCTGCCTATACACCCTCTGACGCTTCTGCATGTCGAACACCACCTGCAAACAAAAAAGAAGAGTATGAGAGAAATTGTACGCGCTCAGGACGCAGAGTTAAATTACCTGATTATTATCGCCCATCATAGATGGTCTCTGGGGGGGAGTGATGTGGCGTCATTAATCTGAGAAATAAAAATAAACAATTAAAATTAAAATAAAATGCGAAAATAAATAAGTAATATAAAACTTACCTTGAAGTCGTGTCGTATCGTCGCAGAAATCGTGATCAAGTCGTTGAGTAGTAAAGACGCCCCGATAATGCATCGAACAAAGGATTGAAGACATGGAAGCGGCGCACCCGCCACGCAGTTAGTAAGAATATATTACTGTGACGGTAAGACGTATGACGCTTGCGCCCGGATATTGTTTTTATTTGCTACTTGCTTTGAACTGTTTCTTCCTTCTTGTGCTAATAACTTCTGTGCTACGCTTTGTGCTAAATTATAAACAGTATAGCATATGTGAACTCTTGTATTCGTGAACTATTATAGTATTCGTGAACTATTGTATTCGTGAATTATTGTAGCTGTGAACTATAACATAGGTGAACTATTTAATTGTGTGAACTGTTCTGCTTACAATAAATTTTATAGAAAGTGATTGGTGAGTAATTTATTAAGAATCTCCCCACATCACTTCACACTTATCTAATTGATATCCGGTGGGGGCCTCCACCGTCATTAGTGCTCCATTGTTCTTATCTATTTATCTATTGTTCATTGAATACCGTCATTATCTATTCTTCCTCAGCGTGGTGCTATTGTATTATATCTACACTAATCTGACTCATCAATAAAACACATTACCTAATTTTGTTAAAATTTTTATTTACAAAATACAAAATCTTATTACTTATTATCTATAAAATAGGAGCGAAACATCTCATCCACTAAAATATCGTTGTACAATGTGTTCCCTGTATATATACTCGTAAAACTATGCATTGAACATCCCTAAAACTTATATAGCAAATACATTAAGCAATATTCGCCACAAACTGAAGTCCACTCATTCTGAATCCTATCAACATTCCAGTTGTATCTTTTACAATTTCTTTTTAAAAACTCTAGATGATATCGTACAGGTGCTCGTCCGAATGAATCAAAATATTGACCGACGTCATTTGTATCGATATATAAAACTAACCAATGTGACCCTGGTTTATCATCTGTATCCAAATTGCATATTATATACGTTGGTACGTGGGTGTACATGGGCAGTTTATTGGCAGCATAAACATTATTTTCTAGAGTGGGGTGAATCTTTTTCAGATGTTGTTGTACATCTAGTGTATCCATGATATTACTGGTATTAGTAGATTATTACAGTACCAATCTACTCAATGACTAACATAGGAATGATCAATTGTATTGATTTATAAATATTAAATTGCAGTCTTTGTGTTATACAAAACGTATTTGAGTCATTAATACACTGAACAAGACACGACACGAAGGACGAAGGAATGCTGAGATAAGCAACAGAATGTGAGATAAGCTTTTTGACGCATAAAGTTACTATCAATTCTACTGCAGAAATTCTTTAGATTAGAATTATTACTCACTGGTACTATATAAGACCAAGCAACTGCAGTCATGGAGTTAGTGTATGGTCGTTTGACCGCAGTGGATCTATCAATAATACATTTGTGTTACTTCAACGCATCAAAGGCCATGGATATAAGTTTTTATTTTATTGACAAACTTACTTTTCTTTCTGTTATTTTTTTACGTGTGTATGATTTAGTGTTAACAAATTATATTTAAATAATCTGTAAATTTCACAGTACGCGACCCGGGTTCGATCCCCGCCGGCACCCAATTAAATTGTTAATTGCAATTCTAAGTTTTTTTTTTTTATAGAAGAGGGGGCAAACGAGCATGTGGCTCACCTGATGTTAAGTGACTACCGCCGCCCATGATCAACTGCAACATCAGGGGAATTGCAGATGTGTTGCCGGCCCTTTAGAAAGGAGTAAGCTCTTTTCTTGAAGGTCCCCAGGTCATATCGGTCCGGAAAAATCGCCGGTGGTAAATTATTCCACAGAGAGGTTGTACGCGGTAGAAAACTCCTTTTGAAACGTACAGTGGTGGACCGCCAAGCATCCAGATGGTGTGGATGGTATCGGGACGTTTGCCGTGTCGTGCGTTCACGAAATTTGGCGGCTGGGATTAATCCGAACAATTCCTCAGAGCACTCCCCGTGATAGATGCGATAAAATACGCAAAGAGATGCAACATCTCTTCGCAACGCCAGTGAATCGAGCCGATCGGAAAGCACTCGGTCGTCGACGATTCGAGCCGCTCTGCGCTGGATGCGGTCAAGTGGAAGGAGCTGGTACTGGGGAGCCCCAGCCCAGAGATGGGAACAGTATTCCATGTGCGGTCGAACCTGCGCCTTGTAAAGTTGCAGGCGGTGTGCCGGCATGAAATACTGCCCCGCTCTGCTGAGCACGCCAAGCTTTTTAGAGGCCAATTTGGCCTTCCCTTCCAAGTGACCACGAAACTGCACGTCACTCGATATGTCGACGCCGAGGATTCCGATACTGGCTGAGGCAACAAGGGGAGTGCCTTGAAACTGAGGGGATACGACAAAGGGGTTCTTTTTAGCGGTTAACGCGCAAACTTGTGTCTTCTGGGGGTTAAACTGGACTAGATTTAGTCGTCCCCAATCCGAGACTCTGTTCAGCAAAGACTCGACTTCAGACACAAGTTTGTCCCGGCACTCGGAGACGTTTTCCCGAGAAATATTGGCTCGGCCGGTGTAAAGAGAATCATCAGTGCTGTCATCTGCATAGCAATGAATGTTACGGGTCTGCAACATATCATTGATATGCAGAAGAAACAGCGTTGGCGATAGCACGCAGCCCTGTGGAACACCAGCATTAATAGGCTTGCAATCGGAGCTTGCACCGTCTACAACGACCTTGATGCTCCGATCTGCAAGAAAACTGGTGATCCAATCGCACAATTTCTCGGGAAGCCCATAGGAAGGGAGCTTCGAAAGAAGCGCTTTGTGCCAAACCCGATCGAAGGCCTTCGCAATGTCCAAACTAACGGCCAATGCCTCCCCCTTGGACTCTACTGCCTCCGCCCATCTGTGAGTTAGGTAGACCAGAAGATCACCAGCTGACCTACCACGGCGAAAACCATATTGGCGGTCACTAATCAGCTGGTGATCCTCAAGGTACCTCGTGAGCTGGCAGTTTACAATGGACTCCATTGTTTTGGAGAACAAGGAGGTGATGGCGATAGGCCGGTAGTTGGACGGGTCTGAGCGGTCGCCTTTTTTAGGGATCGGGTGGACGAAAGCCGTCTTCCATGATTTTGGGACTACGCCTAGGGAGTAGGAGTACCGGAAAAGACGCGTTAAAACCGGTGCCAACTCTGGAGCACACGTCCTCAGCACAATTGGGGGGATTCCGTCAGGCCCACTCGACTTGTGGATGTCCAGGGAGAGGAGTGCTTTGCGAACCGAGCGCTGAGTGAACTGCACTTCCGGCATGGATCACTCACACCGCGGGATGGTCGGCGGCGTACTCCCCCCGTCATCGAGAGTCGAGTTAGACGCAAAGAAAGAGCCTAGAAGATCGGCTTTCTCCTTTGCGGTGTGGGCCAGTGAGTCGTTCTCCCTGTGCAGAGATGGAAGAGATGGCTGACAGAAATTCCTCTGGACAGCCTTGGCGAGAGACCAGAATGCACGGGTTCCAGAAGGAAGACGAACTAGTTTCTCGCCAATTCTGCCTATGTGCTCTGACTTTGCCTTGGCAATGACTCTTTTGAAGGACCTAGAGGCGGAATTATACTTCTTTTTTAGAGCGCTGGTGTTTACATCCCTGGACGCTGATGCGTCAGCCCAGGCTTGGTAGCACTCCTGCTTATAGCATGATGCTATTTTACAGGAGCGACCAAACCATCCACCAAACAACCTCCAATGGGCACCACAGAGGAAGGAATAAAAAGTTCCATACCCTGAAGTACCACATCAGCGACAGAATCCGCAACAACGTTGGGATCGTCCGGCGAGAAGCAAACCCGCCCCCAAGGGTAGGATGCAAAGAAAGACCGCATCCCATCCCAATCGGCTGACCTACAGTGCCAAACACGGCGGCATCCTGCAGATAGCAACCGCGATTTCAGCGTGAGTGGCACCACACTCCGGACAAGACAATGGTCCGAAGAGCCTAAAGGGGCGTCGACGGAAATCTGATATCCATCCGGGTGAGAGGTCAGCAGAAGGTCCAACAGGGAAGGTGCATGATCCTCCACATCTGGAATCCGCGTAGGCGAAGTAACCAGTTGTGTCGGACCATATGCCAAGGCAAAATCATGAACAGATCTCCCTGCATGATCGGTTAAACGTGAACCGAGCCATTCGGCGTGATGGGCGTTAAAGTCGCCGAGGATCACGATCTCTGCGGAGGGGATCTGCTGTAGCAACGAATCTGCAGCCATTTGGACGTGGTCGAAGAGTCGGTCTGTTTCGGCATTACCGCTATGGGACCTATAGAGGCACCCGTAGACGCGCGGATGGTCGTCGCTGTCTACGCGTAGCCAAAGGATGGACAGGTCCGAACCTTCAAGTCTGCCGAGGCGTCGAGAACAGATGTCCTCTCTGACGTAAATGCAAACTCCAGCCCGAGGCACAAAGGAGTTTTCCAGTTTGTACCCCGGGTAGGAGAGATACGAGACATCAGCCGGAGAGGACACCTGCGTCTCGGTCAGAAAGAGCAGAGCCGGCCTCGCCATCTCGAGATGGTAGTGGACGGCGTTTAGGTTGGAGTGAAGTCCCCTGATATTGCAGAAATTCACGGACAGCGTGGCAGGGGTCGGCTTGGTCTTGTTGCTCCGTTTGCCCCGAGCAGTTTTAGTCTTGAGCGGAATTCCCCCCCCCCCCCCCCCGAATACGCGGGGCAGCCTGAGGGTGCTCAGAAGTGGAGAAACATGGTCGTGGATGCTCAGCGAGGGATTCTCCAGGGGTGCTGGTACCCTCCTGGGGTAGTCTATCATTGAATTCCACTACCATGTTGATGGGGGGGGGGGGGGGGATTTGGGCCTCCATTGGGATGATTAAGTGTTAACCAATTGATATTAACGTGATAACTGTGTTGTTGCAGAAATCATTAAACTTCGATGAAAATACCTATAAACAGTATTACTACTCGCCACTCTCCCCTCAAGAAGAGAGTGATGACATTGTCATTAATAATAACACATGCGATGGTGGAAAAAGAAAATCGCAATCGATTGATCATTTTTGTGAAGCTGAATCAAAAATAAAAAAGAGGAAGCTGTTATCATCAACCGTAGCACGAGTCGCTAGAGATGGTGTATCATACATTTCTACTAATTCTGACGACGGAGACCAAGTGACGCATCTCATCAAAATTGAAATTTACGATATGAAGAAGCTATCCAAGATTCCAACTACTGATAATTGGAAACATGCTTCCACGAGGATTAAATATTACGTAAAGACTAATAAGGATAGTATCTACGACAACACAAACGCCCTCGTATACAATATTACGAAGACAATAGCAGAATAAATATTTTTACATAACCTTAGTCACTATGATGCTCATTTTATTGTTCACGCGTTAAACTTTAGTGATGGTGAAGTCGAAGTTATCCCTCAAAATAAAGAAAAATACATATACTTTTCCAAAAAATTAAAAATGAATAACCACGAAATTATATTCAGATTCATAGATTCATTTAAGTTTTTATCATGGAAATTAGAAGAATTGGCCAAAAATCTCACTAATGATCAATTTCAAGAATTACGTAGAAATTATCCTAATTATGAAGATTTCTTTCGTTTAAAACGGAAAGGCGTTTATGCATATAAACTTATGACTAATTATGATAGTTTAAGCCTAACATCGCTCCCCGAACAAAAATTTTTTTTATAGCTCGCTCACAGATTCCCATATTTCAAATGATGAATACAATCATGCTAAAGATGTTTGGGAACACTTTGGGTAAAAAATAAAAATATAAATTTCTTTGCAACTTTCTGCTAAACATATAAAATGATGTGTCTTACCTGGATTGAAGCGCACCTCCCGCCCTCCCTCAATTGCATACACTAACTCCGTCACCACTAGACCAAGCACCACTACTCTCAACACCACTATTCCAGGCAAGACACACCATCGACGATAATACGACACGTGTTTCGCCTCTACACGAGGCATCCTCAGGTAATATAGACTCTACGGCGGCTGACCGCTAAGTGAGCTTTGGCTCACTTAGCGGTCAGTTGATTTCCGCAAAGTAACGCCTGATTCTATCAACACTTTGGGTGTTGTAATATGCTAGATTATTCAAACCTGTATTTAAAAACAGACGTTTTACTTTTATCCGATGTATTTGAAAACTTTAGAAAGTTATGTATTAATACTTATGATTTAGACCCTGCCCATTATTACACAACACCCGGTTTAAGTTGGGATGCAGTGTTAAAATATACAAAAATAGAACTAGAACTTTTAACAGATTATGAAAAAATTGCATTTATTAGATCAGGTATCAGGGGTGGTGTATCTCAATGTAGTAATCGTTATGCTAGAGCTAATAACAAATACATGGGGGATTATGATGCAGGAACACCAAATTCATATATCACATATTTTGATGCCAACAATTTATGGTTGGGCTATGTCTCAATGTCTTCCTGCTGGTGGATTCGAATGGGTAAATCCGAATACAGAATTTAATGTGTCTGAGACATCAGACTTCGGTTTTATTTAAGAAGTTGATTTGGAATATCCAGATGATCTTCATGATTTACATTCGGAATTTCCTTTATGTCCCGAAAACATTTGTGCAGGCAATATATTAAATATTTGTTTAAAAATTTAGTTCCAAAAATAGAAAAATACCTGATCGACCTAAACTTAGCATTAACGGTGGGGTATTACAACAAGTTAACCAAGAAAAATACCTAGGCTTAACACTGGACAAAAACATTACATGGAAAGCTCACTTGCAATATATTCACAACAAACTTAACTTAACTTTAACAGTGGTAGAGCCATGCGGCAGCTTTGCTGTTGCACGTATGGGCCGGCTCAAACCGGGGTGGTACCACGACCTCACAGAATACCGGCGTGAAGTGGAAGTTCTGCTTCCGCGTTTCGTCGGTGAGTGCAGGTGGCCGGAGGCCCAAATCCCCCCCCCCCCCCCATCAACATGGTAGCGGAATTAAATAAAGATAGACTACCCCAGGAGGGTACCAGCACCCCTGGAGAATCCCTCGCTGAGCATCCACGACCATGTTTCTCCACTTCTGAGCGTGGGTGCTCAGGCTGCCCCGCGTATTCTGGGGGGGGCGAAATTCCGCTCAAGACTACAACTGCTCGGGGCAAACGGAGCAACAAGACCAAGGCGACCCCTGCCACGCTGTCCGTGAATTTCTGCAATATCAGGGGACTTCACTCTAACCTAAACGCCGTCCACTACCATCTCGAGACGGCGAGGCCGGCTCTGCTCTTTCTGACCGAGACGCAGGTGTCCTCTCCGGCTGATGTTTCGTATCTCTCCTACCCGGGGTACAAACTGGAACACTCCTTTGTGCCTCGGGCTGGAGTTTGCGTTTACGTCAGAGAGGACATCTGTTCTCGACGCCTCGGCAGACTTGAAGGTTCGGACCTGTCCATCCTTTGGCTACGCGTAGACAGCGACGACCATCCGCGCGTCTACGGGTGCCTCTATAGGTCCCACAGCGGTAATGCCGAAACAGACCGACTCTTCGACCACGTCCAAATGGCTGCAGATTCGTTGCTACAGCAGATCCCCTCTGCAGAGATCGTGATCCTCGGCGACTTTAACGCCCATCACGCCGAATGGCTCGGTTCACGTTTAACCGATCATGCGGGGAGATCTGTTCATGATTTTGCCTTGGCATATGGTCTGACACAACTGGTTACTTCGCCTACGCGGATTCCAGATGTGGAGGATCATGCACCTTCCCTGTTGGACCTTCTGCTGACCTCTCACCCGGACGGATATCAGATTTCCGTCGACGCCCCTTTAGGCTCCTCGGACCATTGTCTGGTCCGGAGTGTTGTGCCACTCACGCTGAAATCGCGGTTGCATTCTGCAGGCTGCCGCCGTGTTTGGCACTATAGGTCAGCCGATTGGGATGGGATGCGGTCTTTCTTTGCATCCTACCCTTGGGGGCGGGTTTGCTTCTCGCCGGATGATCCCAACGTTGTTGCGGATTCTGTTACTGATGTGGTACTTCAGGGTATGGAACTTTTTATTCCTTCCTCTGTGGTGCCCATTGGAGGCAAATCTCAGCCATGGTTTGGTCGCTCCTGTAAAATAGCATCATGCTATAAGCAGGAGTGCTACCAAGCCTGGGTTGATGCATCAGCGTCCCGGGATGTAAACACCAGCGCTCTAAAAAAGAAGTATAATTCCGCCTCTAGGTCCTTCAAAAGAGTCATTGCCAAGGCAAAGTCAGAGCACATAGGCAGAATTGGCGAGAGACTCGTTCGCCTTCCTTCTGGAACCCGTGCATTCTGGTCTCTCGCCAAGGCTGTCCAGGGGAATTTCTGTCAGCCATCTCTTCCATCTCTGCACAGGGAGGACGACTCACTGGCCCATACTGCAAAGGAGAAAGCCGATCTTCTAGGCTCCTTCTTTGCGTCTAACTCGACTCTCGATGACGGGGGGAGTACGCCGCCGACCATCCCGCGGTGTGAGTGCTCCATGCCGGAAGTGCAGTTCACACAGCGCTCGGTTCGCAAAGCACTCCTCTCCCTGGACATCCACAAGTCGAGTGGGCCTGACGGAATCCCCCCAATTGTGCTGAGGACGTGTGCTCCAGAGTTGGCACCGGTTTTAACGCGTCTTTTCCGGTACTCCTACTCCCTAGGCGTAGTCCCAAAATCATGGAAGACTGCTTTCGTCCACCCGATCCCTAAAAAAGGCGACCGCTCAGACCCGTCCAACTACCGGCCAATCGCCATCACCTCCTTGTTCTCCAAAACAATGGAGTCCATTGTAAACTGCCAGCTCATGAGGTACCTTGAGGATCACCAGCTGATTAGTGACCGCCAATACGGTTTTCGCCGTGGTCGGTCAGCTGGTGATCTTCTGGTCTACCTCACTCACAGATGGGCGGAGGCAGTAGAGTTCAAGGGGGAGGCATTGGCCGTTAGTTTGGACATTGCGAAGGCCTTCGATCGGGTTTGGCACAAAGCGCTTCTTTCGAAGCTCCCTTCCTATGGGCTTCCCGAGAAATTGTGCGATTGGATCACCAGCTTTCTTGCAGATCGGAGCATCAAGGTCGTTGTAGACGGTGCAAGCTCCGATTGCAAGCCTATTAATGCTGGTGTTCCACAGGGCTGCGTGCTATCGCCAACGCTGTTTCTTCTGCATATCAATGATATGTTGCATACCCGTAACATTCATTGCTATGCAGATGACAGCACTGGTGATGCTCTTTACACCGGCCGAGCCAATATTTCTCGGGAAAACGTCTCCGAGTGCCGGGACAAACTTGTGTCTGAAGTCGAGTCTTTGCTGAACAGAGTCTCGGATTGGGGACGACTAAATCTAGTCCAGTTTAACCCCCAGAAGACACAAGTTTGCGCGTTAACCGCTAAAAAGAACCCCTTTGTCGTATCCCCTCAGTTTCAAGGCACTCCCCTTGTTGCCTCAGCCAGTATCGGAATCCTCGGCGTCGACATATCGAGTGACGTGCAGTTTCGTGGTCACTTGGAAGGGAAGGCCAAATTGGCCTCTAAAAAGCTTGGCGTGCTCAGCAGAGCGGGGCAGTATTTCATGCCGGCACACCGCCTGCAACTTTACAAGGCGCAGGTTCGACCGCACATGGAATACTGTTCCCATCTCTGGGCTGGGGCTCCCCAGTACCAGCTCCTTCCACTTGACCGCATCCAGCGCAGAGCGGCTCGAATCGTCGACGACCGAGTGCTTTCCGATCGGCTCGATTCACTGGCGTTGCGAAGAGATGTTGCATCTCTTTGCGTATTTTATCGCATCTATCACGGGGAGTGCTCTGAGGAATTGTTCGGATTAATCCCAGCCGCCAAATTTCGTGAACGCACGACACGGCAAACGTCCCGATACCATCCACACCATCTGGATGCTTGGCGGTCCACCACTGTACGTTTCACAAGGAGCTTTCTTCCACGTACAACCTCTCTGTGGAATAGTTTATCACCGGCGATTTTTCCGGACCGATACGACCTGGGGACCTTCAAGAAAAGAGCTTACTCCTTTCTAAAGGGCCGGCAACGCACCCGCAATTCTCCTGGTGTTGCGGTTGATCATGGGCGGCGGTAGTCACTTAACATCAGGTGAGCCGCATGCTCGTTTGCCCCCTCTTCTATATAAAAAAAAAAAAAAAAAAAAAAACTCTCCTCACTTGTGGACGCACTGCATAAAATAGTTCGATGTATACCGAAACATGCTCGACTTTTAATATACAATACGTTGGTGAAGCCTCACTTACTGTATCAAATCGAAATATGGGGCACTGCAGCGAAAAGTAATTTAAAACCAATACAAATATTACAAAATAAAATAATTAAAATCTTACACAACTATGACTTCTTAACACCATCGAAAACGATTTACAAAAACACAAAAATTTTAAATATTAAACAACTTTTTACGTATAATACATGTCTACTTATCTACAAGATAACTCACAAGCTTATTCACTCACACATAACATTCACAACAAAAAGTCAAATAAACAAATATATAACCCGCCGAGCCAGCAATTTTGTGTTACCTGCCGTAAGAACAAACTATGGAAAAAATAACATAACATTTGGGGGAGCACAGTTATACAATCAACTTCCAAAACATGTGAAAGAAGCGACTTCAATCAATATTTTTAAAAGAAGATTATTTGAATATATTTATAATGATGAAACTATGCATTAAAATTATACTTGGGCCACCGCCTTATAGCTGATAAGAACACAATGAACTCGCTTCTTGGTTAACGATCGACCGGTATAATTTTTATTTATTTTTTACTACCCACACGCACTAGAATTATAATATAGATGTTATTGTTCTCATGTAAGTGACTTATTGTCTTAATGAGAAATAAAGTTCTTTAAACCGAAACCGATATTATTGAAAATAAACTAGTCCCAAATTTAAATAATAAAGACAAATATGTAATTCATTACAGAAATTTAAAGCAGTGCATAGAAATGGGGGTTAAATTAACTAAAATTCATAGAGTTTTAAAATTTAAACAGTCTCCCTGGTTGAAGATGTACATAGATCTAAACACAAAATTAAGAACGTTAGCAAAATCAGATTTCGAAAAAGATTTTTATAAATTAATGAATAATTCAGTCTTCGGTAAGACTATGGAGAATATTGAAAAAAGGGTTAACATAAAATTAGTTACACACTGGGAGAACCTGGGCAAAGCTTTAGGTGCTCAAGATCTAATCGCTAAACCACAATTTCATAGTCTTTCAGTATTTTTGGAAAACCTAGTTGCGGTTCAGTTGCGAAAAACGAAGTTAATATATAATAAACTAATTTATTTAGGGTTTTGCATTTTAGATATTTCAAAAACATTAATGTATGATTTTCATTATAACTATATGGTTAAAAAGTTTAGTAAAATCAAATTAAATAAAACTATTATTTACGGATTTTATCGCGTTTAATTACTTTAATTTATTTGTGACCACGGGTGCTGTAAAGCACCCGAAACGTCGGGATAATAATAAAAATAAATTAAAGTAATTAAATGCGATAAAATCCGTAAATAATAGTTTTATTCAATCAAATTACTGTATACAGATACGGATAGTTTAATATATCATATACTTACAAATGATTTTTACTCTGATATAAAACCTGACCTTTCATCATACTTTGATACCTCAGCTTATGATACAAATAATATTTTTAAATATCCAAAATTAAATAAAAAGAAATTAGGTTTTTTTAAAGATGAAAATAATGGTAAAATCATGAAAGAATTTGTGGGTTTACGATCCAAAATGTACGCTTTTAACTTAGAGAATAAGACTATAGCCAAGGCAAAAGGGGTAAATAAATGTATCACTAAAAAGATGACCATGGATAGTTATAAGTCTTCTCTATTTAATAAAAAAGAGCAATATTATAGTATGCTTAGATTTAAATCAATTAAACACACAATTTTTACACAAAAATTAAATAAGATTGGTTTATCATATAATGACACAAAGAGGCATATTTTAGATAATAATATTAAAACATTAGCTTGGGGTCATTATAAACTGCGTTAAGTGTTGATAGTTTTTAATTTTATGTCTGCATGTAAATAAAATTTGTATTGATTGTAAAATAATGATAATAGTATAATATGACGTAGAGTTTATTACATATTTAATCGTTGTTTTATTGTAAATAATTTAAGTTAATTGTTGTTTATGTTTGCGTGTGTGTGTGTATTTATTTGGGGTTGAGTTGATTGTAAAATTATGATGTACTAACTGTGTTAGAAATAGTATACAGATCATTCTGTTTTATATAATTTTTGCAATATATATTAATTGTTTACACCAACACTTTCATTTTTTATTTCACCCCTTAGAACTTTAGACGTGTGTAATGTTTCACTTTATCCATCCGTTTACTGCTATTGTGGCAGGACCAAGTGGATGTGGGAAGTCAAATTTTGTAACAAATTTCATAAAATCCGTTACAGAAATATGTAATTGTTATTTTAATCAGATCACATGGTGCTTTGATGAAATGCAACCTTTATATAATTTACCAAATGTTAACTACCATCAAGGAGTTCCAAATGTTAATAATATGTTTGATGGTGAAAACCCACATCTTGTTATTATTGATGATCTAATGAGAGAGTCCGATGGAAGAATTGTGGATATATTTACAAAAGGTAGTCATCACAGGAATCTTAGTGTATTTTATTTAACACAAAATTTATTTCATCAGGGAAAAGGGCAAAGAGACATATCCTTAAACTCAAGTTATATAATATATTTTAAAAACCTGTGATGTTTATGAAAGCCGGAGAGAACACAAAGAACGTAACGCAATCTATATCGTTTATTCCATAATGAATTCGCTGTATTATCTTAATTTACCCGCCACCTATATAATAAGTCTTAACCTACTACCCTACATTACACTCCTCTACACTTATTTATTATTATGCTAATCTTAAATATAACTTAATTACTTAACATTATTGTATCAGCGCTTAATCAATAATAAGGTTTTTGAGTCTACATTGCCTTATAGGGCGACTCCGAGGCTTTGTGGGCGGTACAACGTTTGGCAAGGTATCCTGATACGCCTGTGAACCCGGGTTCTCACTGGTCGTCTCCCTTGCCGACTCCTTTAAGCAGATTTCAGCCTCTGAGGTTTTTACCACCCCCCGGTCATCCCGATCCGCCGACGGACCCGGCTGAGCCTTTCCCACCTCTGGTGTCACCGTCGGCTCGTTGGTTGAATTTGTGCTGCAACCTGACTGAGGATCATTGTAAGGACATGTCATAGATGCCCTTAAAGATCTCCTTTTTAATTGGTCTATATGTCTATGAATTATTTCGCCACCTTTTCCCTTAATTGTATAGCTATTAGGACCCCTAACGTCTACTACTTGACCACTGCCCCACTTTTCCCCTTTCAAGTATTGTCTATACCAAACATCTTCCGAAGGATTCAGTTTCCTGTCTCCTCCTTTGGCTAAGTCTTTCTGGTGTCGTTGCACCTTATAAATCCTGTTTTCCCTGTCTGGTTTTAAAATATCTAACTTAGTGCGCAGTCGTCTGCCTAACAATAACATAGCGGGACTCTCGCCGGTGGTTGAATGCTCCGTATTCCTATAATATAGCAAAAAAGTTTGTAGTGCCCTGTCTACGTTTTGTTTTTCCTGCACCGCTTTCTTTATAACCCGCTTCAAGGTTTTTACCGCGTTTTCAGCTAAACCGTTCGAAGCAGGGTGATACGGAGCCGTGAAAATATGATCGATACCTTGACTGCATATGAAGTTATTGAATTCTATACTTGAGAACGGGGGGCCGTTGTCCGTCACGATTTGTTTGGGTAGTCCCCAACGACTGAAAAGTTCCCTTAACTTATCTATTACCCCCGTGGCTGCCGTACTCGCTACTTGATAGATTTCTAGCCATTTTGACATCGCATCGACCCCTACCAAGTACGTTTTTCCAAAAACGGGCCCCATAAAATCTAAATGTATCCTTGACCAAGGACGATTGGGCCATTGCCACATACGAGGCGTCTGTTTTGGCGGAGCATCCGCTTGCGCCGCGCATATCTCGCACTCCCGGCATATCCGCTCCACCGCCTCGTCCACACCGGCCCACCAAACATAGCTTCGAGCTATAGCCTTGGATTTGACAATGCCCATATGAGGTTCGTGAATCATACATAAAACTTTTTCCTTACAGGCCTCCGGAACAACTAGTCTATGCCCCCACATCACACAGCCTATTTCCTCATATAATTCATTCTTTCGATTAAAAAACGGTTGTAAACCCTTAATATTACATTCCCCTGGCCAACCATCCCGAATATAGCTAATAACCTTCGAGAGAATTGGATCCCGAGCGGTTTCATTTTTAACTTTATTATAATCTAACAACAATGATTGCTGAACGAAATGCAGATACGTTTGCTCGGGCGCCGCATGAGTCATCTTACTAGACGAAAGCGGCAGACGCGACAGGCCGTCCGCTCCATTCACATCGGTACGTATGTACTCAATATCAAACGAATAAGCGGACAAAATAATTGCCCACCGTTGCATCCGACTCGCTACCATAGTTGGTATACCTGTGTTCGGTCCAAAAATGGACACTAGCGGCTTGTGATCGGTGCGCAGAGTAAAATGCCGACCGTACAAATATTGATGGAATTTATTTACGGCAAATATAATCGCTAATGCCTCGCGGTGTATCTGCGAGTAGTTTTTCTCGGCGTCGTTAAGCGTGCGTGACGCATAAGCCACGGGGCGCTCGCGACTGCCGTCGTCGCTCGGCTGCGACAACACGGCCCCTATCCCTCTGAGCTCGCGTCGCACGTTACTATAACCGGCCGCTGGGGGTCGTAGTGAGCTAATACTTCCGCGCTGATTAATACATTTTTGACTTCAACAAACGCGCGCTCACATTCCTTCGACCAAAACCAATTTTGACCGTTTTTCAGTAATTGGTATAATGGTACGAGCCTACTACTCATGTTTTTAATAAATTTTGCGTAGAAATTTACTAAACCCAAAAAAGACCGTACCTCGGTCGTTACTAGGCCTAGGTAGCTTAGCAATTGCTTCTATCTTTTTCGGGTCTGTTTTTACTCCGTCTTTACTAAGTACATACCCTAAAAACTGCACTTCGTTTACAAAAAATATACATTTATGATTTTTTAATTTCAATCCGTTCTTATGTAACCTGCTAAAGACAGCTTCTACGGCTTGAAGGTGGTCGAACTTATTTTTCCCGCCGATTATGACGTCGTCTAAAAATACTTCGACATTGGGGATGTCCTTTAACAAATTATACATAATACGCTGAAATATTCCAGCACTCGATGCTAGCCCGTACACTAACCTATTATACTGAAATAAGCCGCGGTGCGTATTAACTACGGTTAACTTTTTAGTATCGTCTAGCTCTATCTGATTATAGGCTTGAGACAGATCAATTTTTGAAAAATATTTCGACCCACTCAACCTAACAATTAAATCCTCAACTCTAGGTAAGGGATATCGATCAACTAACAAAACAGGGTTTATCGTCGCCTTATAGTCAGCACAAATTCTCAACGAACCGTCAGCTTTGTTTACCGGTACCAGCGGCGAGGCCCAGTCGGAGCAGTCGACGGGCTCGATGACGCCGTCGCGCAGCATCGCGTCCAGCTCGGCGTCGACGCGCTCGCGCAGCGCATACGGTATTGGCCGCGCGCGGTGAAACACCGGCGCTGCCCCCTCGCGGATTCTTAACGTCGCCTTGCCGCCCGTGTACCGTCCCAGCCCTCCATTAAACAATTCTTTATATCTGGAAAACAAATTTTTCAATTGATCATCTAAATTACTTCGGTTACTCTGCAAGTTATGGCAGTTGGTAAATAATGGTAATTTTATTTTTAATTCAGATAACCACTGCCTGCCCAACAAGGACGTGGTTCCTCCTTTGACAACAAACAATTCTAATCTTTTTTTCTCTCCACCGTAACAAACTTCCGGTGTGATTAATCCTAAAGGTCTAAGTGACGAACCGTCATAGAACTTCAAACTAACACTTGTGTTATCTAACTTAATGGTACTAAAATATAGCTTATAAGTTTGTTCGCTAATGCATGACACTGCCGTTCCCGTATCAACCTCCATATTGATGACTTTATTATTTACAGTCACTGGCAAACTCACCGCCTTATAGTCACCTAAACATAGGTGATGAAACTCCTCTAATTGACCCCCGTCTTCATCATGCCGTGCCACGTTTGCCTGATGACAAGCGGTATGCCTGGTTGTGCGAATACATGCCGCGCCCTGTCCCGGACACACGCGTCGTAGGTGACCCGTGCGCTTGCACCTGCTGCACACGTATTCCCGGAACCGACAATCCTCATAACCGTGGCCTGTCCCTCCGCATCCGCTGCAATTTTGACTGCTAATTGCATCGGGCCTCCTTACAGCTGTAGACGATCCCAGCCGATTGTGTTGTGGCTGGCGGTCTCCGCGCATTCCGCGCCCGCCTCCCCCCAACGTTCTCCGCGATCCATTTTTCCCGATCACCAGCGAGTGCACCCCCGCCATATCTCTTCCTGATGTTGCTGACTCGGTTGCATCTACCGCCGCAGCGTCCCGCTCCGCGGCCTCTAACGAGCTGGCAATCTTTATCGCATTGGTGAAACTTAATGTGTCATCCTCCGCAAACAGCCTCTGCCGAATAACATCGCTCCTTAATCCGCAGACAAATTGATCCCGTAGACTTTCAGTAAGACCGTCGCCCAGTTTGCAGTGACGTGTTAATTTTTTTAACTCTGCTACGTACTCTGCTATATTCTCATCCGCTGCTTGCCTCCTTTGTCTAAAACGATACCTTTCCGCTAACGCGGATGGTGCCGGCTGTAAGTGGTTGCGCAATAGACTAATGGCGGCGTCGTATTTTAATTCCGACGGATTCACGGGGCTAGCCAGGTTCACTAGCAACTCGTAGGCCTCATCGCCCATGACCGCTATTAGCGTGGGCAACTTGAGATCACTATTTATTTTATTTGCCGTAAAATACATCTCAAGTCTATCGACATACGACGACCACACCCCGGTTTTTACATCGAACTCGTTTACTTTTCCAATCGACATTGTCCTCGAATTAACTTGTAAACTTTTACTCACAACGATTAAAAACACAATAAAACTACGTTTTTATCCTCGTCGCCAATGTGATGTTTATGAAAGCCGGAGAGAACACAAAGAACGTAACGCAATCTATATCGTTTATTCCATAATGAATTCACTGTATTATCTTAATTTACCCGCCACCTATATAATAAGTCTTAACCTACTACCCTACATTACAAAACCCTTGAGATAAAACTCAAATAAGATATTTAGCGCGACAAGTGTCACCAGATAACCCAAAATTCATTGAAGATGCCTACAGGGATGCAACTCTAGAGGCGCATGGATATTTAATGGTAGATTAAAAAAAACAGAATACCAATGATTGTTGTCGTATCAAGACAAATGTCTTCCCATTTAATGGTTTCTGTACAGTCTACGTCCCCAGAAAAGAGTTTAAATACACCAAGAATCAAACAATTCAAATCATTGCTAAATGATGCATCGTCGACTCACAACGCATAAACATTTGCTAAACGCTTTGCATACGCTTAAACCAAAATATCAAAGAGCATTACTTAAAACGTGTGATGAAGAAGAAATCAACTGTATTTGTGAGTGTATTCATAACGTTTTACAAGGAAAAGTACCTCTTAAAGATAAAGATAAACAAAAATTGAATAAACACAAAAATATACTCCGTCAACAAGTGCGTAAGTGTAAACATAAACTAAGAAAAAATATAATTATGCAAAAAGGAGGGGCTTTCTTACCAATAATATTAGGTGCAATATTGAGTGGATTAGTGAGTGGACTAGCCAGTTAACATGGAAAATGCAAAGAAAATGATACTTATCGAACCTGGATTGATTGAAAAATTAAAACAAGAAAATAAGGTTAATAGTAGTTTATCTCGATTAGATATTGAAATGCAAAATATTATGAATAGTAGACGAAAGACCGAAAGAAATGGATGTTGTATTTACAAACATTTTGACGACTCCGTGGCGTAGTGGTTTAGCAATGAGTGGCTGCGCTGGGAGTTGCGGGTTCGAATCCCGCACGGAACAAGTATTTGTATAGCCTAAAAATAATTGTTCCTGGTCTGGATGTTTGTCCTTGTGCAATTTATGTTTGTAAACTGCCCCCGCGATACAGGAGAAAATCCTAGTGTAGGGGTAACGTTTTCTATAAGTAAATAAAAAAAACACTGCAAAGATACCTTCATCTTACCGAAGAGGATCGTCAACCACTCAGATTACCAATTTATTCTGATACATCTAATGAAGATTCAAATGAGTCTAAAATTGGTTTTAAAAATAAAGATAGAGATCTAAAAACTTCAGTTGATGCTGAATCTTTGTTGGAGGAGAATCGATCCATTAAAAGTAAAGAAAATGATGATAATCCACTATACACACAAGCTCAAATACTCAGTTTAATACCAAAAAACTTACAATAAAAAAAGGACAGTTATTACTAAACTTAGTTGAAACAAGTAAAAGTAAAATACATTGGGATAATGAGGGTACGAATTCCTGAAAGTAATATTGTTGATTTAATAAATGATTCACTAAGACCCTTAAAAAGAAGTGATCCAGTAGGGTGGGATAGATTTGCTGAAGCATTAAAAGATATTAAAGTACCACTTACTTATATTGGAAATCCAAAGAGATGTGAGTTTATTAACCAACTTCAAGCAAAAGATCTGAACAAACCCTCTGAGATTGAATTTCAAGAGTTTTCTACACCGAGCAGTAGAGATAAAAAGTCTACAACAAAAATACGTAAAAGGCTTGAGTGGGAAAAATGGACCCCGTACTAGAAGAAATTAACAGGATTTATTATGATCCATCTAATCCCGCTGGTTTTGGTAGTATTGATAAATTATCAAAAGCCATGAATGGTAAAATGAATAAAAAGCAAGAAAAGGAATGGTTACAATCACAAGAAATATACACATTACATAAACCCATTCGAAAAAAAATCCCACGTAATAGGTACATTCTATCAAATATTAATGAACTGTGGCAAGCTCATTTAAGTGATATGCGAACTTATTCTCAATATAATGATGGTTTCAAGTATATACTTTGCGTTATTGATGTAGTTAGTAAATATGCTTTTGCAAGACCAATGAAAGAGAAAAACTCAGAAACAACTAAAGAATGTTTTGAAAGTATATTTACTGAAAGTAATTTAACACCTACTCACATGCAATCTGATAAAGGTGCAGAATTTGTTTCAAAACATGTACAAAAATACTTTAAATCCAAAAAGATTAATTACTATACCACTAACCATCCTGACATTAAGGCAAGTATTGTTTAACGATTTCAAAGAACACTAAAAATGAAAATGTGGCGTTATTTCACTCATAATAATACTTATAGATATATAGATGTTTTACAAGATTTAATATACTCTTATAATCACAGCTTTCACTCTAGTATTAAGATGTGATGTAAATTCCAACAACATTATGACAGTTTGGACTAATCTTTATGATAGACGGTCAAACAAACTTTCTTTAGAAAATCCTAAACCAAATTTCAATGTGGGTGATTATGTTCGAATAACTAAATATAAACATGTTTTCCAAAAAGGATATGAATCAAATTGGAGTGATGAAATATTTATTATATCTTCAATAATTGATAGATCTCCATCGGTTGCTTATACAATAACAGATTTACAAAATGAACCAATAGTTGGTACTTTTTATGAAAGAGAATTACAAAAAATCACTTACAACCCCACCTCACAATATAAAATAGATAAAATAATTGACACTCGTTACTCAGGTAACAGAAAAGAAGTATTAGTGAAGTGGAAAGGTTATCCAGATAAATTTAACAGTTGGATTTTAGCTTCTAGTTTAAAAGAAATATGAATAAAGAAAGTTTTTATTTAACTTTGCTCAGCAATAGTTCAATGGAATACTTTCCTGATAACAAGACCACAAATTTTTCAAGGAAATTACCGAAAGCTATTAAATTAGAACATGAATGGTCGGTTGGAGTTGTCGAGTTTCAATATCCATGTACCATGTTTACTGTTCAAGATCATGAAAATGTTATATACTACTCACCGGCACGGAAACTTGGCCAAGCGGTTATCTCGCGATAGCAAAAGCTTTAAGTGTTTCTGATGAATGTTTGTTATGCAAGTATGTCAAAAAATGTTTACCCTCAAGTTCAAGAGGGTAATTCATTATGTTTAAGTGCACCATGACGAATTCTTTAATTTTTAGTTGAATCGGGTCATTTGAGCGACTAAGTTCACATTTTAAATATGTGTGTTGTGAAAAGTTTACTGTAAGGTTATTCAATTATTGTGATCTTGTGTCTTAATTAAATAACTAAAGGTGCTTTAAAGCCAATAAAAATGCCATTAACACCAGCACAAGTTGCACAAGCAGTAGCATTAATTGACCAAGGGCTGACACAGCGTGAAGTTGCTATTGTGCTTAACGTACCACGGTCCTCAATGCAGTATTCACTGAAACGATACCAGGAGACAGGCCGCTACACCCGCAGGCCAGGCAGTGGGGGCGTAAGGTGCACATCGGCCCGGGACGATCGTTTTTTTGTTATGGAGATTTTGAGAAACCGCTACCTGACCGCTGTTGAGATACGCCAGCGGCTCCAAATCGCAAGAGGCGTTAATGTTAGTGAGCGTACGGTGAGAAGACGAATGGAGAAAGTGAATTTAAAAGCTCGTAGACCAGCACGAGGTCCAGAACTTCTCAGACAGCACCGAGTAGCCCGACATTAGTTCGCAAGAGAACATGTCAATTGGACCCACGAGCAATGGGCTAGAGTGTTGTTCACAGATGAGTGTCGAATAGCTTTACGTGCTCCAGACGGTCGAGAACGAGTGTGGAGAAAAAGAGGAGAGAGGTTTCTACCCATTACCACCACCCAAACTGTGAGTTTCCATGGAGGCTCAATAATGGTATGGGGAGGTGTAAGTTCCGACGCACGTACAGAGTTGGTCATCGTCGATAATCGGCTTACAGCTACTCGATACATCGAGGAAGTTCTTCAGGAGCACGTAATGCCTTATTCGGGATTCATTGGACACGACCAATTCCTCCTCATGCACGATAATGCACGCCCGCACGTCGCACATTGTGTAGAGGAATATCTGGAAGAGGTTGGAATACAAAAATTACAGTGGCCAGCTCGTAGCCCGGACTTAAATCGAATTGAGCATGTATGGGGTATGCTCAAAAGAAAGATAAAGTCCAGCTCCAAACCGCCACAAACTCTAAATGAGCTCCGAAATGCAGCGCTGGCCGCTTGGGACAGCATACCGCAAGTTGATGTCAGAAACATCATTCAAAGCATGCCAGATCGAATGCAAGCGGTTATCAGGGCTAGAGGAGGAAACACCCGATATTAAAACTGATAGACAATAAAGAAACAGACTTAATTTTTAACTTTGTAGTGTTTTTAAAGTGACAATGGAAAGATGTTAATTTTAGTGAAAACATGTTATCTTGAAAAGAAAAATTTCGGTGAAGTAAACATTAAATTTCTATGTTCTAAAACCATTAGAGACACTTATTGAATGCATCTACCCTTAATTTACTGTTAAAAAAACGTTTCAGTGCAAATAATCAGCAAATTCACGAGTGGCCAAGTTTCCGTGCCGGTGAGCAAAGTCTATGTTAATGCCTAATGAAGATAAACCATCCGTAGTGTACTACAAAAAACATATTCCAGCTATCAACTATGATAACGTTGAGCATATTTTAAGAGTGTTAAATGGTATCGGAGAGAACCTGAAATTTCGCTATGATGAAATAACAAAATTTGTGTCTATTTCTCTTTTGGATAAAAATATAACATCCGTAACATTATCACCCAAATTAAGTTTACAACTAGGTTATGAACCAAATAAAAATCTCCTAGAGAGAAATTTTGGAAAGTGTCCTGCTAATTTACACTTAGGGTTACCATCTCAACTATTTCTATATTGCGACATTATCGATGCTCAGATTGTGGGTGATGTTATGACTCCTTTACTAAGAGTCATTTCATTAGATCGTACAAAATACATTTATGGTGCAAATAAAATGCACGTTTTCTCTCAACCTCACTACTTACCTGTTATGCGAAGAGAGTTCGATACGTTGGAAATAGTTATAAGATCGAGCACAGGACAAAAAATACCATTCCAGTTTGGAACCGTGTGTATTAAACTACATTTCCGAAAATTATAATAATGAATTCTCTTCGTGATCATCATAAATGTCCATATGAAAATTATTATACATATCAAGCTGGGTCAGGAGTTGGAGTAATTTATAAGGGTTCACCATACCAACGCGGTCATGGTATTGGGAGCTTCTTAGGGGGGTTATTTAGATCAGTTTTACCTTTACTTTCAAGTGGTGCTCGAGTGATTGGTAAGGAGGCATTAGGCGCTGGAGTAGGACTTTTATCGGATATGGTTCAAGCGCGTCCTATGGAAGCCTCAATAAAAGATCGTCTAAAGCAAGTTAGTACGAATTTAAAATGAAAGTCTGATGAGAAAATTGATCAATTTAACATGACAGGATCTGGGTATAAAACTAAAAGAAAACGATTGACCTCGTTCATTCCACCATTAACTGCTAAAGTGAAAGCTGCGAAAAAACTTAGTCTAAAACCAAAAAAATATCAAAGATATATTTTCAAATTAAATATGTCTTTCCTTCATAATCATTCTTGCGAGAGCGTTAAGTCGGAATTGGATTTGTTTGCACTACCGTCTACACAAACTAGCATTGAAAATGGATTGTGGATTCATTATAAACCAATTTCATCTCTTGGACCTATCGAGTTTCAAGTTCCTGGGACAGGCGATGACTACATAGATTTGTCTCATACATTACTCTACATAAAGGCAAAAGTATTAAATCAAGATTCAACTAACTTGATATCTACTACAAAAGTAGCACCTGTAAATAATTGGCTGCATTCACTTTTTAGGCAACTTGATGTTTATTTAAACCAAAAACTTGTATCACCACCTAATAATACCTATGCATATCGACCATACATGGAAACCCTTTTGAACTATGCTCCTGCTGCTAAACAATCTCATCTTACTTGTAGTCTTTGGTATGATGATACAGCAGGAAAAGTGGATTCTACGGATGGTAAAAACATAGTATTTGTTAAAAGACAGGAATTGATTAGTGAAAGTATGGAAATAGAAATGATTGGTCATCTTCACGGTGACATTTTTAACCAAGATAAATTTTTAATTAATGGTGTTGAAATTAAAGTTTGCATTACGGACGCAACTCTTATTGTTGGACGAGCACGAATTAATCCAAGTGTAATACTCGCACATCAAAAAGTTTTAGCTTCTACCACTGCTAAATGTCCTATTACTCGAGCTGATGTAAAAGTTTTAACAATTCCATTGGGCGTGAAAGGCTATAATGATGATGATGATGATTGGGCGTTCAAGGAAAAACTCTTGATAATATATTTTTAGGGCAGGTACCCAACAGATGTATAATTGGATTTGTGAACAATTCTGCATTTAATGGTTCCCTTACTAAAAATCCATTTAACTTTGAAAACTATGGTATTAAGTCTTTCAGCCTATATATTGATGGTCAACAAATACCTTCAAAAGCTTTGCAACCATCTTTTAATAATAGTATATTTACTTCAGCATATCATACTCTATTCTCGGGAACTGGTATTCACTTTCTTAATGAAGGAAATGGAATCTCTTGTGAACAGTATGCCAAAGGTTATTTACCTTTTATTTTTTTTTAGTTAACCGTATATTAGCATTTGACTTAACTCCTGATTTATCAGCCAACTCATCAGCTCATTGGAATCTCATAAAGCATGGTAGTGTAAGATTAGAAGTACGCTTTGAATCCTCACTAATACAAACAATTAACAAGTATAGTTACAAGTATAGTACAACAAAATGTATAGTTTATGCTGAGTTTGATAATATTATTGAGATAGATAAAAACAGAAATGTTACTGTAAACTATAGTAATTAAGGTTATAATATGTGTTGTGTGTTAGATTTTATGAGTTATGTGTAATGCATTTTGTGTGTATGTAACTATGTGAAATGTTATAAAATTAAATAAAACAAATTGTATGCAATATATTATTTTTATTTCTTTATAAATATTCTATTTAATCTAATACAAAACTCTGTTCGAGTTTAAATTTTACATAAGCACACTGACTAAACCACTGAACATGCTGCTGCCAAGGATCATCATCATCTTCCCAATCTTTTAAACCACCACCACAATGGAAACACTTGGTCCTGTCTGCATGGCCAGTATAAAAGAAACCGGCTTCAACAAGATCTTCAGGTTTCTGTCGCATAACGAGAGGCCAGTTTTCGAAACTGAGCAACCGGCTAGATTTTGAACTGAAGAATGGATATTCAGCTCTTGAGTACTGCATATTCTTCTCGTTTTCTTCTCCACTCAGTGTTGTAGTTTTGTTATTCAATGATGTCTTCTGTACACGTATGCCACACTCATCTCTTCTTTCGACTCTTGTCTTCCTGTAATTTAAGTAAACACAATCACATTCACTAATGATCAGCTAATGACTGTCATTGTTAAAAAAGTATTTTTTTACTTTTTCACTTTCTGCTATTGTCTTTGTAATATTGTATACGAGGGCGTTTGTGTTGTCGTAGATGCTATCCTTATTAGTCTTTACGTAATATTTAATCCTCGTGGAAGCATGTTTCCAATGATCAGTAGTTGGAATCTTGGATAGCTTCTTCATATCGTACATTTCAATTTTGATGAGATGCGTCGCTTGGTTTCCGTCGTCAGAATTAGTAGAAATGTATGATACATCATCTCTAGTGGCTCGTGCTACGGTTGATGATAACAGCTTCCTCTTTTTTATTTTTGATTCAGCTTCAAAAAAATGATCAATCGATTGCGATTTTCCTTTTCCACCATCGCATGTGTTATTATTAATGACGATGTTATCACTCTCTTCTTGAGGGGAGAGTGGCGAGTAGTAATACTGTTTATAGGTATTTTCATCGAAGTTCAATGATTTCTGCAACAACACAGTTATCACGTTAATATCAATTTGTTAACACTTAATCATAAAAGTTAAAAAAGTTAAAGTTACAGCCTATTAAAGTCCACTGCTGAACATAGGCCTTCTCTCATTTCTGAGAGGGTTTGAGGGCTAGGAAATGTTAGTTCAATATTTAAATATAATTTGTTAACACTAAATCATACACACGTAAGAAAATAACAGAAAGAAAAGTAAGTTTGTCAATAGAATAAAAACTTACATCCATGGCCTTTGATGCGTTGAAGTAACACAAATGTAGTATTGATAGATCCACTGCGGTCAAACGACCATACACTAACTCCATGACTGCAGTTGCTTGGTCTTATATAGTACCAGTAAGGAATAATTCTAAGAATAATAATCTAAAGAATTTCTGCATTGGAATTGATAGTAACTTTATGCGTCAAAAAGCTTATCTCACATTCTGTTGCTTATCTCAGCATTCCTTCGTCCTTCGTGTCGTGTCTTGTTCAGTGTGTTGATGACTCAAATACATTTTGTATAACACAAAGACTGCAATTTAATGTTTAGAAATCACTATAATTGATCATTCCTATGTTAGTCATTGAGTAGATTGGTACTGTAATAATCTACTAATAGCAGTAATATCATGGATACACTAGATGTACAACAACATCTGAAAAAGATTCACCCCACTCTAGAAAATAATGTTTATGCTGCCAATAAAATGCCCATATACACCTACGTACCAACGTATATAATATGCAATTTGGATACAGATGATAAACCAGGGTCACATTGGGTAGCTTTATATATCGATACGAATGACGTCAGTCAATATTTTGATTCATTCGGACGAGCACCTGTACGATATCATCTAGAGTTTTTAAAAAGAAATTATAAAAAATACAACTGGAATGTTGATAGGATTCAGAATGAGTGGACTTCAGTTTGTGGCGAATATTGCTTAATGTATATGCTATATAAGTTTTAGAGATGTTCAATGTGTGACGGCTCAATATTATTATTAATAATTAAATTCAATATAAAGGGGCGTCAAAAATAGTTTTAAAAGATATATATTAAGCAATTAAGTTAAATCAATAAACATAAAGTTAATATATTTCAGACATTATCCCAATAACATAACAAATTAAAGGCAAAATTATTGTTTCTTGTAATAAGTAAAGGAGACAATCAATTTTTCTATGGAGAATGGGCCCACTACAAATTTTAAAGATTATCAATGAAATGCAAGTCGATTTATTCCTTATAATCCATAGATTACGATAAAATTATTAGTTTTACTGCATCTAAACGGAGTCCTAAGAAATTAACAAATAAAATATGAATCTAACAATAACCTAAAAACAAACTGAAAGCGATTTTCTAGTAGTATTCATCGGTATTATAAGTTAAAATAGTGCACACTTGAATAATAGTACATATAAAACTAAGCTGTAGGTATATTCAGCATTTATAAATATTTTAAAATCGATGTAAAACCTTTCACTAGTTCGGGCAAAACATAGTGCCTGTCTATGCACAAATGTCGTATCGATTCTAACTTTGACATGTATTGATTGGTTGTGAGTGTAATTCTAAATACCAAGATGGCTAAGGGATAATGTATTGAATAATAGTACATATAAAACTAAGCTGTAGGCATATTCAGCATTTATAAATATTTTATAATCGATGTAAAACCTTTCACTAGTTCGGGCAAAACATAGTGCCTGTCTATGCACAAATGTCGTATGGATTCTAACTTTGACATGTATTGATTGGTTGTGAGTGTAATTCTAAATACCAAGATGGCTAAGGGATAATGTCTATTTATATTTATGATATTACCAACACACAGTAAGATACGTTTTAAACTGATTGTATTACAAAAAAGAAAATATAATGTAGGTAATTCTATTTATTATTGTAAATCATAATTTATTTAAGTATTCTATTAACAGTAGTAGGTACAGAAACAGAAACCTTTTATTCAATTTAGATTATAAATAATACTTATTGAAAGTCACTTTTTTAATTTACCACTGGTTCGGAAAAAAACCTCTGACTTGAAGAGAACCAGCAAAATACCCAGTGGGTCTTTTAAAAAAAAAGCCAGCTTACAATCATGTATGTCATAATTAACAACACAGAACAAATTAGAAATAGCTTGGTAGCGATCACCTTACCCACGGGTTATTGTCAGCCATAAATTCCTTTATACTATAATAACCCCTTTTATACAAACTTAATTTAATACATTTTTTGAACTTTGATGATTGACTGACATATATAGACAGCAGCGGGGTCAAGACATTATTTTAAAATGTTTTGGTTGATTAGTAAGTAGTATACATCATAATACAATGACTAGGAATTAACATGCCTTATCTATGTTATTACACAATGATAAATAGTGAGGAAGTAAGATGTTTTAAACTGTTTGTGTAAGGATTACAAAAACACAGGCTTAACTTAAATGTATTTATTACTAGCGATGCGCCTCAGCTGTGCACTGGTGATTAATGGATCTCGACAACAGTGCCATCTACCGAGTCCAAATGTAAATATAAACCATCTAGGGATCCATCCAAACACACACAAACATTTTCATTTAAATTGGTTGGAAGGTTTCATTATGTTTTGTCTATAACGGACATAGGTAGAAACATTTTAGTGTTAGATATATTTCTGAAGGTTTTTTGAAAATAACTTGATGGTAACATGTACATTTACAATATTGTAAGCAATCAGAAGGAATTTTCAATTATAAGATATATGATATAAGACTGTTGTCTTCAATATCCATACACTTTTTTTTTCTGCAAGCCTGCACGGCATACAGATTTATTCTAAGCGATCCACCTGAAAAGAAGTTAATGACAATTGTAAAGGTGTCTTAACTAAATAATAATTCTTATCAATATATTATTTTTTTCTATATTATATAGGAATTAAAAGGACATTTTTAATAATAAGAGATATGAGATAAGACTATGCCTTCAATGTCAATAAACAGTATTTACATATTTCTGTGAGCATTTTCTTATATCTGCCTTTTCATATGTTAAATAATAAAGAAATTATTATAAATTATACAGCATTAATCAGCTCCAGCTGATCAAATACAGAAGCAGTAATTATTGATTAACATCAATGATATTCAACCATGTAAAAGTTGTCTCACAATTTATTTTTACCGGTTTCATGTACTTACATAGTAGACAAAGATATTATTGTTATATTAAGTATATCTGATTCTAGATGACAAAATAATATTCCTTTCTGCACAGTGAACAACGCAGCTGTCTAAGCATAATAGAAACAACCATTACACTTTTTTTATGCAAACTATTATTATTAAACTTTATATTTGCTTCTAGTACAAATAATTACTACATTTTTTACACATAAATATATGTAACATTTATATTGCCTATCTACTGTGGCTGGTATAAATCCAGGATCTGTGTCTGGCTTAACAAAAAAGCCATTTAGTATTAAGCAACTTGCTGAATACATAAGGTACCTATTTGTACACAAATGCAGTTATATGAATTGCTCTTCAAAACCCTCTTTAAGTCCCTCGGCCCAAAGATTCTAATTTTCTTTTAACATTATAATAACTTCTTTTGTGCATTTATTCTATTTATTATTTAATTTAGATTTTACTAATAAAATAAACTTAATACTTGGTCACTTATAACAAACTAATAAGGTTCTAAGACCTGTTTATTATTTGTATTTGTTTGAGGTAAAATATACAAACTTAATAATAGATTTTCACAACCTAGCTATTCTATTATATTGTAAATTAATAAACTCTTATATTCTATTTGCGAATTTTACCACAAAAACAAAAAAGAGAAAAACATACGTACTTGTGTCAATTAATATTTGGCTAACCTTTCTGATAATTGATAATATCCATATTTTCTTAAACATTAGTTTAATAATGCTTGTAAATAAAAAACTCCATTTTGTTCTTACCATAATGATGCGACTCCAACTATGTTTTATGTCACCCGAGTGAATCGAGTGAATTTGTCCAACTCGATAATCGATAGAAAATAAATTTTACCGAGTTACCGAGTTAACTCGGCGCAATGTATAGATTCAGAGGGTGCTATATAGATATTAATTTACTTGTATATATTATAAGTCGCTGCGGGTGACATCACAAGTTGCATCCAAATTCAAACTTGCATCTGGCATGTTGTAAACAAACCTGAACTTAGTTTTATTTATGATATTGATTTATAGTTTTAATTTCATGTTGCCACATATTACTTATTTATAAAGGTACATATTTAAAAATGGTTTAACTAAAGTAATCGCTGATCTCAACTCTAGTGATAAACTTTTCTGTAAATAGTTGATTTACTCAAAAACTAGTGTACAACTAGAATGACATACATACGTACTCGTACATACTCGTAAATTAACCCGAGTGGCTCGAGTCACAAAACTCTACTCGAATCGCATCTTTATCTTACGGCCAATGCAGTGTTTGTCTACAATTTAGTGATGAAATCGACTTACTAATTCGAGCAATTTATTGATATATTATGTAATAAATAAATTGATATTAGGTAATATGTATATAATGTTGTATCAATTTATGTTATATATGATATAAATTGATTATATATACTTTGGATAGTCAAACTATTAATAACATTAAAACTTACGTCATAACGTTAGAGTGATATTATTTTATGAACATGTCGATACGCATACCAAAAATAATTAAACCTATTAAGTGTAGTAATAATAATTGTGTTGTATGGAAGAACAATTATAAAAATAATTTGTGAAATATTGACACAGCTTCGTTCATCTAATTTGAATTGTTTAACTCGAGCTCAAAATCGAGCTCGATGAATTTCAACTCGAGTCGATTTTTTCCGAGTTATCACGGGACATCTCTAAGACAATAATTTTATAAATATTACATTACCTTAGCCAATGATCAGAACACGAATGTCAAAACAACTAATTTTTTTTCAGATTTCTTGTTTCCGTTTACATTTTCGAAAAATCTATAGACCATTTACTATTATAATTTGGTGTCTTTTTTTTGGTGTAAATACCATTAAACGTCGTTAATATTTCTAGTGGGCCCAAAAATGATTGTCCCCTTTATTATAAAAACTTGTAAAAATATTTAAAATAAGATAAATAATAGAAATACAAGTCAAAAAATATTATAAAATTAAGTTAAATAACATTTATAAGATAATTAGAAAATTTGTTAAAAATTGTTAAAGTCATGGGAGGTGTTCGTGTATAAAAGAAAATTTTTCTAAGTTGTGGAAGGAGTTCACGTATAGATGAATTTTTCTAAGTTGTTGAAGGAGTTCATGTATTAAGGAAAATTTTCCTAAGTTATGGAAGGTGTTCACGTATAGATGTCTTGTATGGATGAGGTGCCGGAGATACATACCTGCAGTTGTACATATATATGGGGTGGTCGGGAGCCCGACTGCCTGAAGTGTACTGTAGCACAATGATAGTCCTATATTAGGGACTTATGATATTAAACTCAATGATACAAAAGCAATACTATAGAAGGTCTCCATGATGAATTTGCATTACAATAGTAGGGTCGTGGGTTCGAACCCTATATATGAATGACTTATGAAAGTAAGGTCTATGATTCAAAAGCAATACTATAGAAGGTCTCTATGATTAATATGCATTACAATAGTAGGGTCGTGGGTTCGAATCCTATATAGGAATGAGTTATGAAAGTAAGGTCTATGATTCAAAAGCAATACTATAGAAGGTCTCTATGATTAATATGCATTACAATAGTAGGGTCGTGGGTTCGAACCCTATATATGAATGACTTATGAAAGTAAGGTCTATGATTCAAAAGCAATACTATAGAAGGTCTCTATGATTAATATGCATTACAATAGTAGGGTCGTGGGTTCGAATCCTATATAGGAATGACTTATGAAAGTAAGGTCTATGATTCAAAAGCAATACTATAGAAGGTCTCTATGATTAATATGCATTACAATAGTAGGGTCGTGGGTTCGAATCCTATATAGGAATGACTTATGAAAGTAAGGTCTATGATACAAAAGCAATATTATAGGAGGTCTCCTTGATGCATAAGCATTGTATGGGGTGGTCGGGAGCCTGACTGCCTGAAGTACTGTAGCATAATGACTAGTCCTATATTAGGACTTATGATATTAAACTCAATGATACAAAAGCAATACTATAGAAGGTCTCCATGATGAATTTGCATTACAATAGTAGGGTCGTGGGTTCGAACCCTATATATGAATGACTTATGAAAGCAAGGTCTATGATTCAAAAGCAATACTATAGAAGGTCTCTGTGATTAATATGCATTACAATAGTAGGGTCGTGGGTTCGAATCCTATATAGGAATGACTTATGAAAGTAAGGTCTATGATTCAAAAGCAATACTATAGAAGGTCTCTATGATTAATATGCATTACAATAGTAGGGTCGTGGGTTCGAATCCTATATAGGAATGACTTATGAAAGTAAGGTCTATGATTCAAAAGCAATACTATAGAAGGTCTCTATGATTAATATGCATTACAATAGTAGGGTCGTGGGTTCGAATCCTATATATGAATGACTTATGAAAGTAAGGTCTATGATACAAAAGCAATATTATAGGAGGTCTCCTTGATGCATAAGCATTGTATGGGGTGGTCGGGTGACTGACTGCTCCTAGTGCTGTAGCAAAATGACTAGTCCTTATTAGGGACTTGAAAAGGAATATTATGGTGGCGTGTGTGCTGCTTCACGAGCAATTGGTCCGAGGCAAACTTGGACTCGCTAACCGATGTGTCCTAGACATATCATCTTAGTGTCGGTGGTAAGCGGGTTTGCTGTAGCAATACGGCTTTCCTGTGGACATCGCACACCCATACCGTTTGTGGGCGGCGTAGTAGCGCATAGCGAAGCGTCGTCTATCTTTCGGATGGGGATGATGAGTGTGTTTGGTAGCACTTTTAAGTGTAACAGGCATACTCAGCTTCATGTCTTAGTGCATTAGCGCTATGATACGTGGAGTTTTGTTCATTGACGTCTTAGTAGCGTGCTACTATGATACGTTGGTGATATTTTTATATAACAACAATACTAACTTTGTTGCCAAAGTCGATAGGAGTCATGTGGGTGTGTTGTGAGGGTGCGCCGCCCGTATGATAGTTGCATTGATGCTTACTGCTACTTGCGGTATTGCGTCTTGTGATGGATCTGCGGGTGTGCTGCGCCTGATTCGACGCATTCCTGTTGTTCTGGTCGATGGAGGTGTACAATTAACATCTTAGTGTCGGTGGTAAGCGGGTTTGTTGTAGCAATACGGCTTTCCCGTGGACATCGCACACCCATACCGTTTGTTGGCGGCGTCGTAGCGCATAGCGATGCGTCGTCTATCTTTCGGATGGGGATGATGAGTGTGTTTGGTAGCACTTTTAAGTGTAACAGGCATACTCAGCTTCATGTCTTAGTGCATAAGCGCTATGATACGTGGAGTTTTGTTCATTGACGTCTTAGTAGCGTGCTACTATGATACGTTAGTGATATTTTTTATATAACAACAATACTAACTTTGTTGCCAAAGTCGATAGGAGTCAAGTGGGTGTGTTGTGAGGGTGCGCCGCCCGTATGATAGTTGCATTGATGCTTACTGCTACTTGCGGTGTTGCGTCTTGTGATGGATCTGCGGGTGTGCTGCGCCTGATTCGACGCATTCCTGATGTTCTGGTCGATGGAGGTATACAATTAACATCTTAGTGCTGGTGGTAAGCGGGTTTGTTGTAGCAATACGGCTTTCCCGTGGACATCGCACACCCATACCGTTTGTGGGCGACGTCGTTGCGCGTAGCGATGTGTCGTCTATATTTCGGATTGGGATGATGAGTGTGTTTGGTAGCACTTTTAAGTGTAACAGGCATACTCAACTTCATGTCTTAGTGCATTAGCGCTATGATACGTGGAGTTTTGTTCATTGACGTCTTAGTAGCGTGCTATTATGATACGTTAGTGATATTTTTTATATAACAACAATACTAACTTTGTTGCCAAAGTCGATAGGAGTCAAGTGGGTGTGTTGTGAGGGGGCACCATCCGTATGATAGTTGCATTGATGCTTACTGCTACTTGCGGTATTGCGTCTTGTGATGGATCTGCGGGTGTGCTGCGCCTGATTCGACGCATTCCTGTTGTTCTGGTCGATGGAGGTGTACAATTAACATCTTAGTGTCGGTGGTAAGCGGGTTTGTTGTAGCAATACGGCTTTCCCGTGGACATCGCACACCCATACCGTTTGTTGGCGGCGTCGTAGCGCATAGCGATGCGTCGTCTATCTTTCGGATGGGGATGATGAGTGTGTTTGGTAGCACTTTTAAGTGTAACAGGCATACTCAGCTTCATGTCTTAGTGCATTAGCGCTATGATACGTGGAGTTTTGTTCATTGACGTCTTAGTAGCGTGCTACTATGATACGTTAGTGATATTTTTTATATAACAACAATACTAACTTTGTTGCCAAAGTCGATAGGAGTCAAGTGGGTGTGTTGTGAGGGTGCGCCGCCCGTATGATAGTTGCATTGATGCTTACTGCTACTTGCGGTATTGCGTCTTGTGATGGATCTGCGGGTGTGCTGCGCCTGATTCGACGCATTCCTGATGTTCTGGTCGATGGAGGTATACAATTAACATCTTAGTGCTGGTGGTAAGCGGGTTTGTTGTAGCAATACGGCTTTCCCGTGGACATCGCACACCCATACCGTTTGTGGGCGACGTCGTTGCGCGTAGCGATGTGTCGTCTATATTTCGGATTGGGATGATGAGTGTGTTTGGTAGCACTTTTAAGTGTAACAGGCATACTCAACTTCATGTCTTAGTGCATTAGCGCTATGATACGTGGAGTTTTGTTCATTGACGTCTTAGTAGCGTGCTACTATGATACGTTAGTGATATTTTTTATATAACAACAATACTAACTTTGTTGCCAAAGTCGATAGGAGTCAAGTGGGTGTGTTGTGAGGGGGCACCATTCGTATGATAGTTGCATTGATGCTTACTGCTACTTGCGGTATTGCGTCTTGTGATGGATCTGCGGGTGTGCTGCGCCTGATTCGACGCATTCCTGTTGTTCTGGTCGATGGAGGTGTACAATTAACATCTTAGTGTCGGTGGTAAGCGGGTTTGTTGTAGCAATACGGCTTTCCCGTGGACATCGCACACCCATACCGTTTGTTGGCGGCGACGTAGCGCATAGCGATGCGTCGTCTATCTTTCGGATGGGGATGTTGAGTGTGTTTGGTAGCACTTTTAAGTGTAACAGACATACTCAGCTTCATGTCTTAGTGCATTAGCGCTATGATACGTGGAGTTTTGTTCATTGGCGTCTTAGTAGCGTGCTACTATGATACGTTGGTGATATTTTTAATATAACAACAATACCAACTTTGTTACCAAAGTCGATAGGGATCATGTTGGGTGTGTTGTGAGGGGGCACCATCCTCATGATAGTTGCATTGATGCTTACTGCTACTGGCGGTATTGCGTCTTGTGATGGATCTACGGGTGTGCTGCGCCTGATTCGACGCTCTTTGTGGTTCTGGTCGATGGAGGTATACGGGTGGTGATGTCTGCTGGGATGTATGGGGGACCTTGGAATGGTGTGAGCCCGACGATAGTCGTATTGATGCTTGTTGCGTTCTGCAGCATTGCGTCTTTGCGATGGTTGTTTGGTGGGACGCTATTCTCAATGGCGCTCTCTGCGTCTTGGTTTGACTCACACCTAAGTAGCTTTGCCCAAGTCGGGTCCCTTCATTGCGGGGCTGCAGACTGTCTGCCCTCCACGATGTTTTATATAACAACATAATATTATATCTCTGTAACTTTCCCACCTTTGAATGATTGAAGGCAACTTGTTGGTGGGTGAGACAAACATGATCGAAAATGCATTTACTCAACGTCAGTGACACAAACCCTTTCTGATGGCGAATTATTACTCTTATCTTATAACTGCCTTTTGGCTATATCTGCCATTGTATTGGTTGAGCATATGTGTCGACCTCATGCGGGTGGTAGCTGGCGGGAGGATCTGAGGAGACTCTCAAGGCTGCGGCCGAAAGCCGCACAACGTGGGACCCCATTCCCTTGAGGTGAGCAGTAGTCTCATGACACGCTCTGCGGCTAGTAGTCGTGCTGATCATGCAATTGGTGGTGATGCCATACACTTACATCACGTCTGCAGGAGCGGCGGTCTGGCAGGTGGTGGCGCTCACGGAGGGTTTACGGCCAGTGTGCCTATTTGCCTAAACCGTGTGACGTACATTCACTGTGGCTGGATTCGTTCGTATTCTGTATGGCGTTTACACGCATTGACATGCGCGACTTCGGTCGATGTTTGTGCTTACGCACTAACAAGGGGCCAAGCCTCTTTTACTGGTTCGCCAGTTATTTTGCTGTGGACTACGGTCCAGTTCCCAAATTAGCGTTCCCTTCGGGGGGAGTGCATCAAAATGGTTGGCACTCACCGTGCACGGCGTGTGACGGGCCGTGTACCTCCCCTACATTTTATTAAATAAATGTAGGAGAGCGAAGCCTTGTATCGGGTATTTTTGTATAAATATATTGTGAGCCTTTTCCAAGCGGGAAGGGATAAATAATAATAAATTAATAATGTCAACCTGATACAAGTGGAATATGAACGTTTTATGTTCTAAACCTTTCTCGAGCCCTGTCTTCGTGAACGGGGTTCACTTAGCTTATAAGGTACTACCAACAGCTTTCAATTGCTCTAGTGAATATTCATTCTTCCAAACGACACCTAAAAGAACTAAGTTACTAAACAAACACAACGTAAATAAGGGTCCTAACTAAGACGATCACGCCAAAAATATTAAAAACGGCCTATTATTAAACCTTTTGAAAGATCATTTAGAAAGATCTAAACATATCTTATTAACCCTGGTCACATATATATAATGTTATTGAAAAGGGGATATTTTTAATATTATAAAATTTTTATTATTTTATATAGAGGGGGGGATCGTTACAATTTGGTGCCGTGACCAGGATTTATTTTAAAGAAGGTCGTCTATTTAAGAATTATTAAGTAGGCATTATGCCTACAATTTGTTGTCCGTGAAATGGAGAGGTGTCTTGGAGGATGGTGTTTGCTGGGGGTGGTTGAGAGTCTGGGGGTGGGGCTTTAATATTCATATCTTTTGTTTGTTATAGATGGTGTGTGCATAGTTAACTAAGACAAAGTAAACTAAAAAGTGAAATAAGTGAAAAGTACTCAGTAACATTTGTATAAGTGAAAGACATAACAGTGCTAAAAACTGGAAAAATATAAAAATATAAAAATGGCTAAAACAAAGAAAAGTTCAAATTTAGTGAAGGCTAAGCCTAAAAATGAATTAAAAATACTTCAAAAATTAATTAAGAATGTAGTGAAAACCTTTGAGGTTAAAATAAAAGATCTTGAAGAGAAGTTTATCAATCAAACGAAAGATCACCAAATTAAAGTAAACCAAGAAGAGGTGTACGGGGCGAGCACCTCATTTGTTACTGACCCTAAACAGAATATTGTATATAATATACATAATGTGACAATAAACAAGCCGAAATTTGAAAATGGGAATACTCATCCAGTAACATTTTTAGAAGATCTCACCAATTATTTAAAGAAAGTATCATCTAATGGACTTGAAATATCAATAGCTCAAGAGTGCTTAGTAGGTGAAGCCAAATATTGGGCTCGAATTAATAGTGTGCGTTGGACAACTTTTGATGATTTTAAAGCAGACTTTCTAAGAGTATTTTGGGGTGAAGAGGAACAAAATAAAGTAAGAAGATTCCTTGTACAAAATAAATGGAGTAGATATACGCACCCCAACATGGTTGGTTATTTTCTTTATGTCATTGAAAAAGCACAAACATTATCATATCCGATACCAGAAAAACAATTAGTTGCTGATGTTATTAGACATTATCCTAAAACAGTGCAGCAGTTATGGAGAATAGCTAAAATTGAGACAATAATTGAGACAACAGATTTCTTGAGAAATTTAGATGACATTGATAAACAGGAAGAAGATCGTGAACCTTACAATACTGAGAAAAAACGAAAATTTAATAATAAAGCTGAGCGAAAACAAAAAGAAATACAGCAATCATATAAATCATGGCGGAAACCTGAAGAAGGAAGAAAGGAGGTTAACGAAATGAATGAAATACAAGTCACTAACGAACAAGTAAATGTTTCGGCTCCCGAGCCAAATTTAGAGCAATAGAGGTCGAACTAGTTCCCGGTTCGATCCCTTATAATGTACAAGGGAACAAAGCATTAAATATATTATTAAAGCTGGGTTGGAGACCTGGTCAAACTCTTGGCAAAAATAATAGGGGTTTGCGAAAACCTATTTCTTTAAAAGCAACTTTTAATAGAGAAGGACTTGGTTATAACAATAATGTAAATAGTATAATTAAGACTTTAAAAACCAAATCAGATTTGCTCATAACGGAGTTATTCGTGCAAACTGTTTTCGAGGAAGACGAAGATAAATATCAAAAGGAATTTATAGGGAATATGAGGTCTGAACTTAAAGTTTCAATATTTGATAAAGAAATTGACGCGCTTCTCGATACTGGGAGCGATATTACATGCATTTCAGAGAGTTTATTTTTACAAATTAAAAATGGTAATCACAAAATATCAGTAATGCCAGTTAAAGCAATGCAAATAAAAGGTGCTGTTGGGCAGCGTAGCACAAAAATACAACAAATGATCATATTGCCTATAAAAATAGATGAAGTAGTCTTTGAAACACAAACTTTAATTGTTAATAATTTAATAAGACCATTAATATTGGGCTTTGTCTGGCTCAAGAAAAATAAAATATTGATAGATTTTAGAAATACGGCAATTGGTATAGAATTTAAGTTGAAAAACAAAGACTACTTCATACCGTTTAAATATAACTGTAATTCAGTATTATATAACAATTGCGTTGAACAAAGTACTGATGATCCTTTAACAAATATAAAGATAGGATCAAAATTGGAGGCCTCTGAAAAAGCTAAGCTAAGTAAGGTTTTGGAAAAGCATAAGAATATATTTTCGAGCAAGTTGGGTAGAGCGAATTGCTACGAACATAAAATTGAAATGATCGATGATGAACCTATAGTTACTAGATCTTATCCAATTCCATATGCATATAGATCGAAAATGGAAGAGAAATTAAGTGAGATGGAACAAGCTGGTATCATCACAAGGGCATCGACACCTTACAGTAGCCCATTAACATTCACACAAAAGGGATGGCACAATTAGAGTCTTATTAGATGCTAGAAGCATAAATAAGAAGATGATTGCAGAAACAGAGAAGCCACCTATACAATTAGATGTTTTAAATTCATTTCATGGAGCGAATTATATTACTACCATTGATTTAAATAATGCATATTTTCAAATTCCAATAAATAAAGATGGTAGAAAATATACTGGATTCACATTCAATGGAAGGTCATATGTATATAATGTTCTACCACAAGGATTAAAAACATCGGTAGGAAGTTTTAGTAGAGCCATGAGCTTAATATTGGGACCAGAAGTCCAAGAATTTTGTGTGAATTACTTAGATGATTTAGCTATTATAACATCAGGAACATTAGATAAACATTTGGAGCACATTGACATTGTTTTAAGTAAATTAAACAAAGCTGGCTTAACTTGCAATTTGCAAAAATGTGAATTTATTTGTAAAGAAATTAAGATGCTGGGTTTTATAATTTCAACAAAAGGCATAAAGACAGATCCCGATAAAATTCGCGCAATTCAAGATTTTCCAGCACCCAAAAAGATTAAGCAATTGAGAGCATTTTTGGGGCTTTGCAATTTTTATAGAAGGTTCATACCGAATTATAGTGTATGTATAATACCTCTTTGTGAATTATTAAAAAAGGGACGTAAGTTCCAATGGAGCGAAAAGGAACAGAAGGCATTTGATTTTATAAAGCAACAATTTATTAATACAATAGAATTGCATCACCCTGATTTTAGTAAACCTTATTATTTGCAAACAGACTGTTCCGGTGTGGGTATGGCCGGAGTACTTTATCAGATAGATAATAATAATGAAATGAGAATATTAGGCTATCACAGTAAAGCCTTAAAAGGTTCTGAATTGAATTGGTCTGTCACTGAACAAGAGTTTTATGCTGTAATAAGTTGTTTAAAGAAGTTTGAGACGTATTTAAGAGGCAGCAAAGTAATAATTTTAACTGATCATAAAGCATTATTGTTTATTAATAATATGAAATTATTCAATGGCAGAGTTACTAGATGGATATTGTATATAGAACAATTTAATTACGAAGTACAGCATATATCCGGTAGAAGCAATATTGTTGCAGATGTACTATCACGCTACCCTCCTGATGGTGATTTAATACAAGAGGATAAAAATAAAAGTTTAGAAATAGCTTATACAGAAAGTGAACCGAATGACGAGTTGATAGAAAAGTTAAAATCCATATCAGTATACCAAACACAAGATACAGAGTCGTTGGCTATTATTGAAAAATTAAAGACGCTAAATATTTCAACATTAGAACAAAATGATAAACTGAAACGTTATAGTTTGAGAAATAATATATTATATTACAAAACAAATTTAAAGGAAGTAATTTATTTACCTGTACCCTTGAGACGAGATGTTATAAACCAAGTACATATAGAAATGGGACATCAAGGGCCCTATAAAGTAATTAAATATGTGAGAGATAGATTCTTTTGGAAAGGATTAACAAAAGACATTAAAAAGCAATTAAGGGTGTATCATTTATGCCAGTTATCAAAGAAAAGTAATATAACATATGTGGGTCCATGCAAATCTATAATAACAGAAAATATCGGAGACATGGTTATGGCTGACTTATATGGACCATTGGCATCGGGTACCTTTGGGTACACTTTCATATTTGTTATACAAGATTCATTTAGTAAATTTATCAAATTATACCCTTTAAAACAATCAACAGCAAAGTGTGTTGTAACGAAAGTAAAGCATTTTGTTGAGATTATAAAGCCCAAAGCAATAATGACAGATAATGGAAAGCAGTTTATATGTAATCATTGGAAACGATCAATGAAAGAATTGAATATTAAACCGATATATACCACAGTAAGAAATCCTAGGCCAAATACAACAGAGCGTGTAAATAGAGAGTTGAGCAGATTATTCAGGACGCTTTGTCATGCTAACCACAAAGATTGGGCAATAATATTGCCTAAAATAGAAGAATTGTATAATAATTCATATCACAATAGTACGGGATTTACACCATGTGAAATTCTTTATGGTGAGTCTAATGAAATGTCTTTCGACAAGATAATATTTAATAGTAAGATCAAAAACAATGTCGAACAGATTAGACAGCAAGTGCGTAAGAATTTAAAAGAGGCAAGCCGCATTAGAAACACAAAATTTGATAAGAGCAATAGATTAGTGACATATCATGTTGGCGATTTAGTAAAAGTTTCAAGATCTAGTAGATCAGATGCAGATAACAAAGTTATGAGTAAATTTAATTTGGCGTATGAAGGGCCATATATAATAGCAGCCGTACCATTTGACAATGTATATACTTTAGCAAACCCAGAAACAAATGAAATTAGGGGAAATTTTAATGCTATTCATTTATTAAAATATTTTAAATAATAGGGTTGGCTTATATATATACTAGATTAAATACTGAAATATAATTTGGTCCCGTGGGTGGCCTATTGAAAAAAAAAAAAGATGAAAATTATTAAAGTTATGAGCAAGACATAAATTAATTAAAAATAAGAAAAATGCTGTAATGATTTTATTAATAACTATCTGTAAATATTGATTGTAAGATAATTTTGTAAAATATGTTTTTATTGAATAAATTTGGGGAGTTGGGTCAGGGTGAATGGCTCAATCACATCTATCCTGTGGGTGTGTAGCCATCTGATTTCAACTCATAATCAAAATACTGTGCATACAAAGATAACATTGCTGAATTTATATTTTAAAGATTTAAAATGTAAGTCAAAAACTAAAGAGAACCACTATATCAACGACATAATATACAATAAAATTAGCAAGATAACAATTTATGGTTTATTGCAATTGGATAGATGTGGTTGAAGGGGTGTGTGGCGGCGGCCATTCCCTGGGGTAGGTGGGGTGTAAATATATACTGAATTGTAACAGATTGAAAGAGGAAAGAACAGATACACATAAGTTCAAAATTTTTGAGTGTAGTGCATATGCTCTCAATATAGTAAAATTTTATATCAACGACTCCACTGAGTGGGTCATTAACATAAAATTTGGGGGTGGATTGTGACGGCTCAATATTATTATTAATAATTAAATTCAATATAAAGGGGCGTCAAAAATAGTTTTAAAAGATATATATTAAGCAATTAAGTTAAATCAATAAACATAAAGTTAATATATTTCAGACATTATCCCAATAACATAACAAATTAAAGGCAAAATTATTGTTTCTTGTAATAAGTAAATTTATTATAAAAACTTGTAAAAATATTTAAAATAAGATAAATAATAGAAATACAAGTCAAAAAATATTATAAAATTAAGTTAAATAACATTTATAAGATAATTAGAAAATTTGTTAAAAATTGTTAAAGTCATGGGAGGTGTTCGTGTATAAAAGAAAATTTTTCTAAGTTGTGGAAGGAGTTCACGTATAGATGAATTTTTCTAAGTTGTTGAAGGAGTTCATGTATTAAGGAAAATTTTCCTAAGTTATGGAAGGTGTTCACGTATAGATGTCTTGTATGGATGAGGTGCCGGAGATACATACCTGCAGTTGTACATATATATGGGGTGGTCGGGAGCCCGACTGCCTGAAGTACTGTAGCACAATGATAGTCCTATATTAGGGACTTATGATATTAAACTCAATGATACAAAAGCAATACTATAGAAGGTCTCAATGATGAATTTGCATTACAATAGTAGGGTCGTGGGTTCGAACCCTATATATGAATGACTTATGAAAGTAAGGTCTATGATTCAAAAGCAATACTATAGAAGGTCTCTATGATTAATATGCATTACAATAGTAGGGTCGTGGGTTCGAATCCTATATAGGAATGAGTTATGAAAGTAAGGTCTATGATTCAAAAGCAATACTATAGAAGGTCTCTATGATTAATATGCATTACAATAGTAGGGTCGTGGGTTCGAACCCTATATATGAATGACTTATGAAAGTAAGGTCTATGATTCAAAAGCAATACTATAGAAGGTCTCTATGATTAATATGCATTACAATAGTAGGGTCGTGGGTTCGAATCCTATATAGGAATGACTTATGAAAGTAAGGTCTATGATTCAAAAGCAATACTATAGAAGGTCTCTATGATTAATATGCATTACAATAGTAGGGTCGTGGGTTCGAATCCTATATAGGAATGATTTATGAAAGTAAGGTCTATGATTCAAAAGCAATACTATATAAGGTCTCTATGATTAATATGCATTACAATAGTAGGGTCGTGGGTTCGAATCCTATATAGGAATGACTTATGAAAGTAAGGTCTATGATTCAAAAGCAATACTATAGAAGGTCTCTATGATTAATATGCATTACAATAGTAGGGTCGTGGGTTCGAATCCTATATAGGAATGACTTATGAAAGTAAGGTCTATGATACAAAAGCAATATTATAGGAGGTCTCCTTGATGCATAAGCATTGTATAGGGTGGTCGGGAGCCTGACTGCCTGAAGTACTGTAGCATAATGACTAGTCCTATATTAGGGACTTATGATATTAAACTCAATGATACAAAAGCAATACTATAGAAGGTCTCCATGATGAATTTGCATTACAATAGTAGGGTCGTGGGTTCGAACCCTATATATGAATGACTTATGAAAGCAAGGTCTATGATTCAAAAGCAATACTATAGAAGGTCTCTGTGATTAATATGCATTACAATAGTAGGGTCGTGGGTTCGAATCCTATATAGGAATGACTTATGAAAGTAAGGTCTATGATTCAAAAGCAATACTATAGAAGGTCTCTATGATTAATATGCATTACAATAGTAGGGTCGTGGGTTCGAATCCTATATAGGAATGACTTATGAAAGTAAGGTCTATGATTCAAAAGCAATACTATAGAAGGTCTCTATGATTAATATGCATTACAATAGTAGGGTCGTGGGTTCGAATCCTATATATGAATGACTTATGAAAGTAAGGTCTATGATACAAAAGCAATATTATAGGAGGTCTCCTTGATGCATAAGCATTGTATGGGGTGGTCGGGTGACTGACTGCTCCTAGTGCTGTAGCAAAATGACTAGTCCTTATTAGGGACTTGAAAAGGAATATTATGGTGGCGTGTGTGCTGCTTCACGAGCAATTGGTCCGAGGTAAACTTGGACTCGCTAACCGATGTGTCCTAGACATATCATCTTAGTGTCGGTGGTAAGCGGGTTTGCTGTAGCAATACGGCTTTCCTGTGGACATCGCACACCCATACCGTTTGTGGGCGGCGTAGTAGCGCATAGCGAAGCGTCGTCTATCTTTCGGATGGGGATGATGAGTGTGTTTGGTAGCACTTTTAAGTGTAACAGGCATACTCAGCTTCATGTCTTAGTGCATTAGCGCTATGATACGTGGAGTTTTGTTCATTGACGTCTTAGTAGCGTGCTACTATGATACGTTGGTGATATTTTTATATAACAACAATACTAACTTTGTTGCCAAAGTCGATAGGAGTCATGTGGGTGTGTTGTGAGGGTGCGCCGCCCGTATGATAGTTGCATTGATGCTTACTGCTACTTGCGGTATTGCGTCTTGTGATGGATCTGCGGGTGTGCTGCGCCTGATTCGACGCATTCCTGTTGTTCTGGTCGATGGAGGTGTACAATTAACATCTTAGTGTCGGTGGTAAGCGGGTTTGTTGTAGCAATACGGCTTTCCCGTGGACATCGCACACCCATACCGTTTGTTGGCGGCGTCGTAGCGCATAACGATGCGTCGTCTATCTTTCGGATGGGGATGATGAGTGTGTTTGGTAGCACTTTTAAGTGTAACAGGCATACTCAGCTTCATGTCTTAGTGCATTAGCGCTATGATACGTGGAGTTTTGTTCATTGACGTCTTAGTAGCGTGCTACTATGATACGTTAGTGATATTTTTTATATAACAACAATACTAACTTTGTTGCCAAAGTCGATAGGAGTCAAGTGGGTGTGTTGTGAGGGTGCGCCGCCCGTATGATAGTTGCATTGATGCTTACTGCTATTTGCGGTATTGCGTCTAGTGATGGATCTGCGGGTGTGCTGCGCCTGATTCGACGCATTCCTGATGTTCTGGTCGATGGAGGTATACAATTAACATCTTAGTGCTGGTGGTAAGCGGGTTTGTTGTAGCAATACGGCTTTCCCGTGGACATCGCACACCCATACCGTTTGTGGGCGACGTCGTTGCGCGTAGCGATGTGTCGTCTATATTTCGGATTGGGATGATGAGTGTGTTTGGTAGCACTTTTAAGTGTAACAGGCATACTCAACTTCATGTCTTAGTGCATTAGCGCTATGATACGTGGAGTTTTGTTCATTGACGTCTTAGTAGCGTGCTACTATGATACGTTAGTGATATTTTTTATATAACAACAATACTAACTTTGTTGCCAAAGTCGATAGGAGTCAAGTGGGTGTGTTGTGAGGGGGCACCATCCGTATGATAGGTGCATTGATGCTTACTGCTACTTGCGGTATTGCGTCTTGTGATGGATCTGCGGGTGTGCTGCGCCTGATTCGACGCATTCCTGTTGTTCTGGTCGATGGAGGTGTACAATTAACATCTTAGTGTCGGTGGTAAGCGGGTTTGTTGTAGCAATACGGCTTTCCCGTGGACATCGCACACCCATACCGTTTGTTGGCGGCGTCGTAGCGCATAGCGATGCGTCGTCTATCTTTCGGATGGGGATGATGAGTGTGTTTGGTAGCACTTTTAAGTGTAACAGGCATACTCAGCTTCATGTCTTAGTGCATTAGCGCTATGATACGTGGAGTTTTGTTCATTGACGTCTTAGTAGCGTGCTACTATGATACGTTAGTGATATTTTTTATATAACAACAATACTAACTTTGTTGCCAAAGTCGATAGGAGTCAAGTGGGTGTGTTGTGAGGGTGCGCCGCCCGTATGATAGTTGCATTGATGCTTACTGCTACTTGCGGTATTGCGTCTTGTGATGGATCTGCGGGTGTGCTGCGCCTGATTCGACGCATTCCTGATGTTCTGGTCGATGGAGGTATACAATTAACATCTTAGTGCTGGTGGTAAGCGGGTTTGTTGTAGCAATACGGCTTTCCCGTGGACATCGCACACCCATACCGTTTGTGGGCGACGTCGTTGCGCGTAGCGATGTGTCGTCTATATTTCGGATTGGGATGATGAGTGTGTTTGGTAGCACTTTTAAGTGTAACAGGCATACTCAACTTCATGTCTTAGTGCATTAGCGCTATGATACGTGGAGTTTTGTTCATTGACGTCTTAGTAGCGTGCTACTATGATACGTTAGTGATATTTTTTATATAACAACAATACTAACTTTGTTGCCAAAGTCGATAGGAGTCAAGTGGGTGTGTTGTGAGGGGGCACCATCCGTATGATAGGTGCATTGATGCTTACTGCTACTTGCGGTATTGCGTCTTGTGATGGATCTGCGGGTGTGCTGCGCCTGATTCGACGCATTCCTGTTGTTCTGGTCGATGGAGGTGTACAATTAACATCTTAGTGTCGGTGGTAAGCGGGTTTGTTGTAGCAATACGGCTTTCCCGTGGACATCGCACACCCATACCGTTTGTTGGCGGCGTCGTAGCGCATAGCGATGCGTCGTCTATCTTTCGGATGGGGATGATGAGTGTGTTTGGTAGCACTTTTAAGTGTAACAGGCATACTCAGCTTCATGTCTTAGTGCATTAGCGCTATGATACGTGGAGTTTTGTTCATTGACGTCTTAGTAGCGTGCTACTATGATACGTTAGTGATATTTTTTATATAACAACAATACTAACTTTGTTGCCAAAGTCGATAGGAGTCAAGTGGGTGTGTTGTGAGGGTGCGCCGCCCGTATGATAGTTGCATTGATGCTTACTGCTACTTGCGGTATTGCGTCTTGTGATGGATCTGCGGGTGTGCTGCGCCTGATTCGACGCATTCCTGATGTTCTGGTCGATGGAGGTATACAATTAACATCTTAGTGCTGGTGGTAAGCGGGTTTGTTGTAGCAATACGGCTTTCCCGTGGACATCGCACACCCATACCGTTTGTGGGCGACGTCGTTGCGCGTAGCGATGTGTCGTCTATATTTCGGATTGGGATGATGAGTGTGTTTGGTAGCACTTTTAAGTGTAACAGGCATACTCAACTTCATGTCTTAGTGCATTAGCGCTATGATACGTGGAGTTTTGTTCATTGACGTCTTAGTAGCGTGCTACTATGATACGTTAGTGATATTTTTTATATAACAACAATACTAACTTTGTTGCCAAAGTCGATAGGAGTCAAGTGGGTGTGTTGTGAGGGGGCACCATCCGTATGATAGTTGCATTGATGCTTACTGCTACTTGCGGTATTGCGTCTTGTGATGGATCTGCGGGTGTGCTGCGCCTGATTCGACGCATTCCTGTTGTTCTGGTCGATGGAGGTGTACAATTAACATCTTAGTGTCGGTGGTAAGCGGGTTTGTTGTAGCAATACGGCTTTCCCGTGGACATCGCACACCCATACCGTTTGTTGGCGGCGTCGTAGCGCATAGCGATGCGTCGTCTATCTTTCGGATGGGGATGTTGAGTGTGTTTGGTAGCACTTTTAAGTGTAACAGACATACTCAGCTTCATGTCTTAGTGCATTAGCGCTATGATACGTGGAGTTTTGTTCATTGGCGTCTTAGTAGCGTGCTACTATGATACGTTGGTGATATTTTTAATATAACAACAATACCAACTTTGTTACCAAAGTCGATAGGGATCATGTTGGGTGTGTTGTGAGGGGGCACCATCCTCATGATAGTTGCATTGATGCTTACTGCTACTGGCGGTATTGCGTCTTGTGATGGATCTACGGGTGTGCTGCGCCTGATTCGACGCTCTTTGTGGTTCTGGTCGATGGAGGTATACGGGTGGTGATGTCTGCTGGGATGTATGGGGGACCTTGGAATGGTGTAAGCCCGACGATAGTCGTATTGATGCTTGTTGCGTTCTGCAGCATTGCGTCTTTGCGATGGTTGTTTGGTGGGACGCTATTCTCAATGGCGCTCTCTGCGTCTTGGTTTGACTCACACCTAAGTAGCTTTGCCCAAGTCGGGTCCCTTCATTGCGGGGCTGCAGACTGTCTGCCCTCCACGATGTTTTATATAACAACATAATATTATATCTCTGTAACTTTCCCACCTTTGAATGATTGAAGGCAACTTGTTGGTGGGTGAGACAAACATGATCGAAAATGCATTTACTCAACGTCAGTGACACAAACCCTTTCTGATGGCGAATTATTACTCTTATCTTATAACTGCCTTTTGGCTATATCTGCCATTGTATTGGTTGAGCATATGTGTCGACCTCATGCGGGTGGTAGCTGGCGGGAGGATCTGAGGAGACTCTCAAGGCTGCGGCCGAAAGCCGCACAACGTGGGACCCCATTCCCTTGAGGTGAGCAGTAGTCTCATGACACGCTCTGCGGCTAGTAGTCGTGCTGATCATGCAATTGGTGGTGATGCCATACACTTACATCACGTCTGCAGGAGCGGCGGTCTGGCAGGTGGTGGCGCTCACGGAGGGTTTACGGCCAGTGTGCCTATTTGCCTAAACCGTGTGACGTACATTCACTGTGGCTGGATTCGTTCGTATTCTGTATGGCGTTTACACGCATTGACATGCGCGACTTCGGTCGATGTTTGTGCTTACGCACTAACAAGGGGCCAAGCCTCTTTTACTGGTTCGCCAGTTATTTTGCTGTGGACTACGGTCCAGTTCCCAAATTAGCGTTCCCTTCGGGGGGAGTGCATCAAAATGGTTGGCACTCACCGTGCACGGCGTGTGACGGGCCGTGTACCTCCCCTACATTTTATTAAATAAATGTAGGAGAGCGAAGCCTTGTATCGGGTATTTTTGTATAAATATATTGTGAGCCTTTTCCAAGCGGGAAGGGATAAATAATAATAAATTAATAATGTCAACCTGATACAAGTGGAATATGAACGTTTTATGTTCTAAACCTTTCTCGAGCCCTGTCTTCGTGAACGGGGTTCACTTAGCTTATAAGGTACTACCAACAGCTTTCAATTGCTCTAGTGAATATTCATTCTTCCAAACGACACCTAAAAGAACTAAGTTACTAAACAAACACAACGTAAATAAGGGTCCTAACTAAGACGATCACGCCAAAAATATTAAAAACGGCCTATTATTAAACCTTTTGAAAGATCATTTAGAAAGATCTAAACATATCTTATTAATCCTGGTCACATATATATAATGTTATTGAAAAGGGGATATTTTTAATATTATAAAATTTTTATTATTTTATATAGAGGGGGGGGATCGTTACAAATGCATAGTTTTACGAGTATATTTACAGGGAACACATTGTACAACGATATTTTAGTGGATGAGATGTTTCGCTCTGTAGCCTACTTATTGTATATTATACGTACATATACACAGTACACACTTATATATTATTTATTTAATATTATTTAATATATTATATATTTATATTATTTTGTTTTATATATTTACATAATTATATCTAATTATTTACAACTATTAAATAACCTGAATTCCAACGTTACATATTAGAATACAAATATAATATTTAATAATAAATCATTATTTACATTTAACCTAGAGTGCATTGGAAACACGCTAAACAACTATACCGTTGGAATGCAGTTCCCTGCGCCTGGGCAGTCACCGCCGCCCACCGCGCTTATCAGTCCGCTTACCGACAGCATACGCGGAGCCCATGTCGCCTGGCTAACCGAGTGCTCTGTTGCTAGCTCGCGAATAATATCTCTAAATAATTTGGTGTATATTCTCATTGTCTACTCCTTCAATTTTGTATAGTTAGTGACTCTTATGTTGTGTTATGTGGAACTATATATTATATACTTGTGTACCTGTGTCTAATGATTAAATATTAACTTTATTGTGTACGCTTGGACTTCGTTAATTATCCCCAGACTGTGACCTACACATATGACACACATACCTACCGTCTCACTATAACTGGTGACCCGATATGGACACAAAGATTAAAATGAGTGATAGCAGTGATTCCGCGAAAATGGTTGGATCACGCCACGATGCCAACGTCACTATGCGACGGGCACGCCCAGCGCGCGTTTCCATGGAACGTGAAAATAAATATGTGCCTAAATTAAAAATTAAAGTTCCACCATTCTCACCTGAGGATCCAGAACTTTGGTTCGCGCTTATTGAAGGTCAGTTTGCTAGTCATGATGTCACTGACGATTCCATTAAGTTCACGGAAGTGACCAATCATTTGGATATGCAATACGCAAAAGCCGTGAAGGATATTATTGTCAATCCTCCAGCTCATAATTGCTATGACAAGATCAAGTCAGAGCTGATCAAACGACTTTCAGCTTCTCACGAAAGGAAGGTGAAGCAGTTGCTGACCCATGAAGAACTTGGAGACAGGAAGCCTTCACAATTTTTGAGGCACCTTCAGGATTTGGCTGGTCCTTCAGTTCCTGAGGACTTCATTAGGTCGATTTGGAGCAATCGTCTGCCGCATAATATTCAGACTGTGCTGGCATCGCAGCCGAGTCATTCGCTAGAGCAACTTGCAGATCTAGCTGATCGTATACAGGAGCTGACGTCACCTTGCAACATCGCTGCCACATCTTCCCGTGATATGCATGTATCTCATCCGTCCGATGAGATTGCAGAGTTGAAGAAGATGGTGCAGCAGCTTACACTGAAACTGGAAGAGCATACACGTGCATCGTGCTGTTCTACAAGCCGTGGTCGTTCCAGAGCGCATGATCGTCGGCGTTCTTCTTCGAGACAGAGAAGCAGATCCAATTCCAGCTATCGTAAATACCCGATGTGCTGGTACCACGCGAAGTATGGAGCGAAGGCCCATAGATGCTTGAAACCCTGCGATTTTGACAAGTCGGGAAACTCCACGGGCAGTCGCTAATGGCGGCAAACGATTGCCCTTCGTCTACGAGTCGCCTTTTTGTAACCGACCGCAGCTCGAACATCCAGTTCTTGGTGGATACTGGCAGTGACCTGTGCGTCTACCCTCATTCTGCACTTCGGGAGCGTCGAGCCAAGACAAGTTATCAGTTAAGTGCTGCCAATGGATCGATTATTGACACTTTTGGTTTTATAGAGCTTAATTTAAATTTAGGCTTAAGACGTAGTTTTGCTTGGCGTTTCACTGTTGCTAATGTTACCAAACCTATTATAGGTGTTGATTTTCTTAGCTTTTATAATTTAATTGTAGATTGCCGCAATCAACGCCTTATTGATAATACCACTACATTGTCATCAATTGCTTCTTTTGCTAAAGCTGATATTGCTTCTATCAAGGTTTCGACAGGCGACACGCGTTATCACCGTATTTTAAATAAATTTCCTGAAATAACACCCCCTTCAGGCACTCTGGTTGTTCCAAAGCACAATACGGTACACTACATTAGGACTACACCAGGACCTCCTATCTCATGTACACCTCGTAGACTGGCACCTGATAAACTTAAGATTGCCAAACAGGAATTTGAGCTGATGATTAATAATGGCACCGCGCGGCCTTCTAGAAGCCCTTGGGCTTCACCTCTGCATCTTGCGCCTAAGAAGAATAACGGCTGGCGCCCCTGTGGTGATTATCGTATGCTTAATGCACGAACTATTCCAGACCGTTATCCTATTAGGCACATACATGATTTTTCCCACAGCATAGCTGGTTGTACTGTCTTCTCCACCATCGATTTGACGAAGGCGTACAATCAAATTCCAGTTTTTGAGGAAGATATACAGAAGACCGCTATTACTACACCCTTTGGGTTGTTTGAATTCCCCTTTATGAATTTCGGTCTGAGAAATGGAAGCCAAACCTTTCAGAGATTTGTTGACGAGTTGACGCGAGGCCTTGAGTTTTGTTATACCTACTTGGATGATTTTTTGGTCTTCTCCAAGGACGAGGCAGAACACGAAGCTCACCTTCACGAACTTTTTACGCGCATGAAAGAATATGGCGTTCTTGTCAACACGTCAAAATGCGTCTTCGGCACAAGCGAAGTAACATTTTTAGGTTACCGAATTTCGGGATCTGGCACCAAACCTCTGGAATCCAAAGTCGAAGCCATAAAGGACTTTCCCGTGCCTAAGACTGTAAGGCAACTTAGGCGATTTCTAGGAATGCTCAACTTTTACAGACGTTTCCTACCTCAGTCAGCTTTAATCCAAGCCCCTTTAAATGCACTTCTTGCCGGTTCTGTTAAGGCATCTCACCCAGTCGATCTGACTGGTGATGCACTCGTAGCCTTTAACAGGTGCAAACAGAGCCTTGCTGATGCTGCATTACTCGCACACCCGGATTGTCAGGCCGAACTTGCGCTGGTAACAGATGCATCCGACCTGGCAATGGGTGCAGTTTTACAACAATTAAAAGGTGGGGTTTGGCAACCTTTAGCATTCTTCTCGCGGAAGTTGAGTCCCTCTCAACAAAAGTATTCACCCTACGACCGCGAGCTTTTAGCCATATACGAAAGTATTAAATACTTTCGTCATATGCTAGAGGCTAGACATTTCGTGGTGTTTACTGATCACAAGCCGCTCAGTTATGCTTTCAACGAAAGAAAAGCTAACTGTTCGCCTCGACAGTATCGTCACCTCGACTATATCTCACAGTTCACGACCGACATTAGACATATATCGGGAAAAGACAATGTCGTCGCTGACCCACTGTCACGTGTTGAGGAACTGCAGATACCTATCGACTTAGATGTACTCGCTTCATCTCAAGCAGCTGATCGAGAACTGACTCAACTTCTCAAAGGTGAATCTTCACTCCAATTAGAAAAGTTGAGAATTCCTAACTCTCAACTTGAGCTTTATTGTGACGTTAGCACCACCACACCTAGGCCTTTTGTTACCAAACCTTTGAGGAGACAACTCTTTGACAGTCTTCATAGTCTAAGCCATCCAGGCGCCAATGCCAGCGCTAAATTAGTAGCTGAGCGATTTGTCTGGCCTGGAGTTCGTAAAGACTGTCGGGAGTGGTCTCGACAATGCTTAGCTTGTCAGCGCGCTAAGGTTCATCGGCACATATCTTCACCGTTAGGCACTTTCGAACTACCTCGCGCCCGATTCACTTTCGTGCATGTGGACATTATTGGACCCCTTCCTATTTCCCAGGGTTACCGCTACTGCTTGATTGCGGTGGATCGTTTCACACGATGGCCAGAAGTCATACCAATGGCAGACATAACAGCCGAAACGGTTGGAAAGGCATTAATATCGTGGATATCCAGATTTGGATGCCCAACTGATATTGTCACTGATCGTGGTCGACAGTTTGAATCGTCACTTTTCCAATACCTTGGAAAGATGATTGGATTCAAACATCGTAGAACAACCGCGTATCATCCAGCCTGCAACGGCCTAGTAGAACGATTCCACCGTCAGTTAAAAGCAGCCATAATGTGCCATGCTGATAACAATTGGGTAGACACGTTACCTTTGGTATTATTGGGCATTAGGAGTGCATATAAGGACGATCTTCAAACATCATCCGCCGAATTGGTTTACGGAGAGCCTTTACGTTTACCTGGCGAATTCTTCCAGGCCGTAGCTCCCGACTCAACCGATATATCGGACTTTACCACCCGACTGCACCAATTAACGTCAAAGCTGCAACCTTCACCTGCTGCGCGCCACAATAAAGTAAAAATTTTTATGCACAAGGACTTATTTTCATCAAGTCATGTATTTTTAAGGGACGATGCATTACGTGGCTCTTTGCAGCCCCCTTACACTGGTCCGTACCAAGTATTAGAACGTAATGCCAAAACATTCAGAATCTTAATAAAGGGTAAAAGCGTCACAGTATCTATAGACCGCCTCAAGCCGGCCTATATGCTGATAGACCCATCTTTCTAACCCTATCCGTACTCCCACTCTCGCATCCAACCCCGATTCCGGTTCCTTCCTTGATCCTGTTCCAAAAGAGCCCAATGCTCCAGCTCAGGATGACGTCAGAAGGACGCGTTCAGGCCGCACAGTTCGATTTCCAGATTTTTATCGCCCGTAGTGACGGTCTCAGGGGGGGAGTGATGTAGCCTACTTATTGTATATTATACGTACATATACACAGTACACACTTATATATTATTTATTTAATATTATTTAATATATTATATATTTATATTATTTTGTTTTATATATTTACATAATTATATCTAATTATTTACAACTATTAAATAACCTGAATTCCAACGTTACATATTAGAATACAAATATAATATTTAATAATAAATCATTATTTACATTTAACCTAGAGTGCATTGGAAACACGCTAAACAACTATACCGTTGGAATGCAGTTCCCTGCGCCTGGGCAGTCACCGCCGCGCACCGCGCTTATCAGTCCGCTTACCGACAGCATACGCGGAGCCCATGTCGCCTGGCTAACCGAGTGCTCTGTTGCTAGCTCGCGAATAATATCTCTAAATAATTTGGTGTATATTCTCACTGTCTACTCCTTCAATTTTGCATAGTTAGTGACTCTTATGTTATGTTATGTGGAACTATATATTATATACTTGTGTACCTGTGTCTAATGATTAAATATTAACTTTATTGTGTACGCTTGGACTTCGTTAATTATCCCCAGACTGTGACCTACACATATGACACACATACCTACCGTCTCACTATAGCTCCTATTTTATAGATAATAAGTAATAAGATTTTGTATTTTGTAAATAAAAATTTTAACAAAATTAGGTAATGTGTTTTCTTGATGAGTCACATTAGTGTAGACAGGAACAAAGGAGTATAATACAATGGCACCACGCTGAGGAAGAATAGATAATGACGGTATTCAAAGAACAATAGATAAATAGATAAGAACAATGGAGCACTAATGACGGTGGAGGCTCCCACCGGATACCAATTAGATAAGAGTTAATCGATCTGCACATCTCCGGAACCGTGCATCCTACGCAAAAATGGACCGCAGATTCGTGATCAGAGCATGCCAAAACCTTTTTTTTTTCGTACTTGTACCACTTCTGACTCAGTGAGCCAGCACTGGTACTAACTAACTACTTATAAGTTTGAGAAACTTAGATCTAGGATATTGTTACAACTATTGGGAAGTACATTATATTGATTCATTCCCAAAAAACATATGTCCTCTGCCAAAACGCTAGCAGCCGTTTGAATATCAGCTCACACAAGGTAGATTAAAATCGCCAACTTTAAGATAGTGGTCAGCGGTGCTAGCTGAAAAAAACGTTCAAAGTTGTTACGGAATTCATGAATAAATCCGGTAATATTGTTGCGCGGCTAAGTTGACATCTGGCACTAGCACCATCTAGTGTCGGGTAACTTACTAACGGGGAAAGGGAAAGCTTTCCAGAAAATGACATCACTAATCTTTCAACCGACAGCGCCATCTGTTGTCGAAACGAAGAACTAAGCTTCTGGAAGCTGACTCTCGAACTTTCGGCGCTTTGTCGATTGGTGCGCGTATTTACTTGAATGTTCTGGATGATTCGGTACTAATGTGTATTTATAGGCACTGCAAGGTGCGATCGGAGAAGTATTGAAGTTGGCGAGATCGGAGCGGAATAAAGTGAATCAGTGTGATTAATTATTAGTGTTTTTAACTTTAATTAGTGTAAAGTCAAATGGCTGCCTCTTCCACTTCGTAGATCTTTTAGAATCCTTTCTATGCTATTCTCTATTTTACACGATCCGTTTGTCCCTGCATATCTGAAATGCAAATTTCAGTATCAGGGCGATTCTCACAACCGATGTCTCCGTTCCGCGGAAAATCTAACTCTTCATGTTCCTTTCTGTCGCACGGGCTTCTCTTACAATTCTTTCACTTCAAATGCAGTAAGACTCTGGAACATGTTACCCAGAAATATAAAAGAAGCAAAAACTAAACCTATCTTTAAACGTTTACTCTGGGAATATTACTTATTCTATCGGCAATTTTTACTGTCACGAACCTCAAGCTCGTAACAATATGTTATGATTTGGTGGTATATAAACTAAAATAATGTTCAAGGTACCTTCCATTCGAATCGAGAATACGTGCCGATAGACTCACACATAATGATTCAAATTAGAGGCGGGCGATGCAAACCGTATACTGATACGAAATTTCAAATCCTTTACAAACCCAATCATTATGACGCGTGGCGCATAGCTCACTCTGAGTACAGTTCATTACGCCGCCACTTGACTTTTTTCCATTGTTGCCAAGTCACGGTTACGGTGAAAAATATCGAATCTACTATCAGAAACTTCGCTATCAAAAATATCACTCCGCAGCCAACTTTCTGATAACAATATTATGTTATAATCATACGATAAAATATTATTGCACAAATCTAAACATTTCAAACGAAGGCCACGTACGTTTTGATAAAAAATATTTAACTTAGTAATATTCATAGTAAACTTATACAGTTTTTTCCTTTGATTATATACTTGTATAATCAAAGGTTTTTTTATTAGCTTTCCATATACTCAGTTCTCCGACGTCAAATAATAATTAACTGTGGCAGTTAATTGGTGTTTAATATGTTTTAAAAATCCAGAATTTAATTCGAAGTAATAAATTTTAAGCGAATATAATAAATATTTAAAGGTTAAGTAAGACGAAACGTAAGCATTTATTTTCAGACGGTGGATTATTGGAGTATGTCCCAAGTTTGAAACTGGTTCAAAATAGAAAGGATTTAATAAAAAATTAAATTTAGTGAGACATAAGTATTACAAAATACTATTATACGAAATATATTATATAACAACAATAAAAAATATAACATAACAATACTTCTATAAATAAATGGAATGAGACAATTATAAAAAAATATAACAATGATATAAATATTACTTACCCTAGGATGTAGTAAATAGCATAATAAGTAATGCCAGGCTTTGATAAATTGTACAATACATAAAAACACTGTGAACGAGAAAGTACAATAAGAAATAAACTAAAAACTAGTCAAACAACTCCTTGAAGATCTACAGAGGTTTTTATACATAAGGACGGACTAATATCCTTCTTCCTAACATCTTGCCATCACGTATCCACACAAATTTGTATTGAGCGGTTTTCGTCTTCCCTGTGTACTTTTATACTTAGTTGGGTCATAAGTTCTGTTAAAGTTCATCTAGCCAGTATAATTTAATAAAATTATACTGGCTAGATGAATTTCACCAATTTTAAAAATATCACGTTTACGCTTGCCGAACATAAAAAAGACATTAATTTTCATTCATTTTCAAATATGGAGTGGTCGAAGAAAGAAGATAGAGTGGCGGTTATCGCGTTGCACTGCAGTGGTTACGCGCCAAAAGAGATTTTCAATATTCTACAAAAATTGAAAATAACTCTACGATTTGTTTATCACACTATCAAACGATCCACAGAAGATTTAAGCTTCGAAGATCGTAAGAGGACCGGCCGACCTAGTACAGTTAGGTTACCCGCGATCATTAAAGCAGTGGAGGCGCGAATCCAACGAAATCCTGTTCGCAAACAAAAAATCTTAGCTCTTCAGATGGGCCTAAACAGAGCCACATTCTAAAAAGTGTTCGACGAGCTTATCGAAAGAAGACAGGACATTTTTGAACGAGCGTTTGAAAAAAATTAGGCTGGATAGATCCCGCGTTTTGTTACGGCGGTACGCGGGAAAAAATACCGCGAAATTTTTAACATCGAAGAAAGTTATAATAAACAAAATAATAAGGTGTATGCTCACAGCAGTGAAGAAGCCAGCACGCGTATATATAGCATATTCCGAAGATTCAACGAGCGCATTATCTTTCGTCACTCATGGTTTGGCTTGAAGTTTCATATTCAGGCTTAATTGAAGAGTGTTTCTGTGAAAATGGTGTAGAAACCAGTGACGAGGTGTACCAAAATACCGTCCTAACAAACATAGTGGAACCTTTTTCTCAAAAAATTTTCAAAAACAGATATTGGATACTAAAACAGGACTCTGCATCAGCTCATAGGGCACGAAGCACGCAAAACCGGTTGAACGCCGATGGAATTGGCTTTATCGGACATAAAGAGTGGCCCTCTTCTAGTCCAGATTTAAGCCCACTAGATTATAAGATATGGCAACATTTGGAGGAGAAAGTCTGCTTTAAACCTCACCAGAATTTTGAATCTCCCCTAGCATCTTTGGCTAAAGCAGCGACAGAAATAGATATGAGTGTGGTGCGTGCTACGATTGATGATTGGCCGCGTTGATTCATTTAAAATAAGGGAGGGAATTTTAAATAATGTAAATAAAACTGTACTCCAAATTAAATTACCCTTCATTTCATATATAATTTCTATATAATTATCAAAAAATGTATCATTTTATAAAAAAAATTTTGACAGAACTTATAACCTGACTAAGTATAATGACTTGTTGGCCGGTGTAAAATATTCATTTAAGTAAATCTTTTTCGTATCACCAAGAAAACCCACGTCGCACAACATCCGTCCTTTCTTAGCACGAACAGCAAACAGAATAGAGTCACGTAATAATTGAGAGCTCAACTTTACAACAATAGATTTTAGACGTCCAGTAACCACATTAAATGAGCGAGTCCTATTAATATGGATAATATCGGTTGACAACAGCTGAGTTCCCAAGAAATTGGTTATATTGCTCATATGAAGGGCTAGGTCTTTATTTGACTTCTTAGGGATGCCAGATATCTCAAGATTATTTCGTCTGGCCTGTTGTTCCATATAATATACTGAATTTTATGTTCGAGATTTTGTATTTGAGTGAATAATTTATTATTTTGAGAACTACACACTTCTAGTGCACGTAACCGGCTATCAAATAGGTCCCGTCTCTGAGAGGAACAGCTAAAAGACTTCTCCATTCCCGTTAAACGTATATTTGTATCTGATACTGATTTATTCATTATGTCGTTATTGTCTGTCAATTTTTGTAAACTACTACTATTCTGGAATAAATTTAAGGTAATATTTGACAGCTGACTGGTTAATGTCAAGTTGACAGCTTCTGAAATACTGTTGAGAATTTTATCATTCCATAATTTCATCTGTTGTTCGAACCTACGCTCACAACTCGAGAACGCATCTTTTCCCATTTTCCACTCAGATTGCTTACGTTTGCGTAAATTTACCAAAGATTTATTCTTTATTGACTTCGATTTTTCAGGATTCGAAGACCATTTGTAGGGCGGTGAGCGCAGAAATGCCATTATATATGAAGCGCACACAAACGATCAATATCCCACAGAGAAGTTGTACGAGAAAGGAAACTCCTAGTAAAACGCGACCGATATCGGCAGGGTATTTAAAATGCAAAAAAGTGCATTAAAACTTTGTGCGGAGCCTTTCAGAGTTACTCTTGTATACCGGTTTTTTAGAAACTGGGCATTTTACCACTACCCTGCTTATTCATTCAAGAGGTATATTTATTTGTATGGAAATATAAATAAAGTCAGTCGACATCAAAGTAGTGCAAATAATGTACGTACATTATTTATTCTGCGACACCATGCGCACCAAGCTAATGAGGCCCAATTGAGCATGGTCAAAATACCGACAATAAATGGATCGCTCAAGGCTAGGAGCGCGCGCTCCAATTCGCGTATTTGGAGCGCACTCGTGGTGGATCGTCCGGTGTGAACCCGGCTAATGAACCGATAGTTAAATCTTGAGCCGACAAGAGTGCGATTGTAAATTTTGGTCTACTTGGTAAGCAAAAGATATGTTATCAGTAATTACTCAGCTCTTTAGATAAGGAGTTTATAAATTGTATCAGTTAGTTAACAGGCTTTAAACATATACATACAAGTATGTTGAAATAATTCACACGCAAAAACAGATTTACAAAAATGTATTCTTATTTGTGGATTTTACTTACATTATCTGTTAGTGAAGGATACAAAATTTTAGCTGTTTTTCCTATACCCGGTGGAAGTCACAGAAATCTTGGTGACGGATATGTCCGACATCTGTTGAAAGCTGGCCACGAGGTATTTATTTTTGTTTTAGATAGCTTTTGGTATGTTTTCTAAATTTAGAATAATATCCATTTGATTGCCATAGTTACTTTTGACACTGTCCGGGTTTGTTAACCACATTTTTTTGATAATTTGAGTTCTTATTAGGAAGATACTGTTGCATTTTTCCGTTTCTTGTCCCTCTGACTTCAACTCTTAAGAAACCCAAGGGATGACATGAGGCAGCGAATTTTCTTACGACACAACTACGCGTAATATTTGTTGTAATATACCACAGATAAATTTATTGATTAAAACTACTTTAACGGTTTTTTATCGCGTTTAATTAAAATGATTTTTAAATCCCGACGTTTCGTGTGCTTTCCCACAGCCATGGTCACGGGGAACTCAGGTGACCGACGTCCCGATATCAATGTTAACCCGAAGTACCTTCAGCTTTTTAAATATGGTACTCCGAGTTAAATGTTAACCCGAGACATCGGGAAGTCGGTCACCTCATTCCCCCGTGACCATGGGTACTGGAAAGCACCCGAAACGACGGGAATTAAAAAACATTTAAAATTAAACGCGACAAAAGTAGTTTTAACTCATGTATTTCATCATTTATTTTAAAATTATTTTACTAAAATTACTTTAGGTTTATTTTTAATTCTTCAATATACTAATACGTTATTTTTATAAACTAAATTGATTTTCAGTAATTTTTTTTTTAAATTAGTGCTTTTTTCTGCTTATAGTCACTTTTGATAGTAGAAATCGTTCCTACTAATTTCTGTCGCTAATCAGGCATTACACCTTCTGTTGCCTTTTCGTTTGAATGGTGAGAAAGTCAGTATGATTATAATCTGAGGGACATTTCATCTTAGTTTTCAGAATTGACTTAGAATCTCCGCAGTATTCTAATGGGTATTATGTAAAGCTGTTTGTATGTGACTTGCTGATTTTTGAGAGCTTTTTTATCGCATTTTATTAAAACTATTTTAACGTCAATATATAAATAATCTATTGTGCAGGTCACATATATCACACCATTTGTTATGGAAAACTCTAACCCGAACCTCCGGCAGATACACGTCGCTGATAATTTTAAAGCTCTTAACGGTATGTGTTTCTTTAACTTTTAACCGAGTCACTAATATAAATATTTATTTCTTATTTCCTATTGGTTGTGATCTGCTAGAAAATCTTATAGCTTCCTTTAGATTTTTTGAGTGAAAAATGAGCATACAGTCTGTTCTTGTATGTTCTGTTTCTGTCAGTTCTAAGCGATCCAACTAATATGAATTAAAGAATATTGTTAATACGTTTTAATTAATTATAATTCAGACTTTTATATTTATTGCTATCTAAAGAGCTTCTGATGACTTTGTTTATGTATATATTGATTTACATTTCAAGCAGTATATAGCCAAAAACACAAGTCCATTTATGATTTTGTTAGGAATCATAAAGACATTTTCAATAATAAGAGATATAGGATAAGACTACGTCTTCAATATCAATAAACTATATTTCCATTTCTGTCAGGATTTTGTTATCTTTGCCTGTATGTTAAATAAAAAAGACGTGTGGCACTCGGGGACTGCCGCGGTAAAGCTATTGCATAGCATTTTGTATCAACTTATGCAATTATAATTATTTATTTATTTTATTTATGCAGTATTTCTTTTTCTTTGATATTAATTCAAGTTACTTAGGTTAATCCAATCAAATTCAACCAGATTTAACCGAACCCGCGTTATAACGAACTCACTATTTGTGAAAAATACTGTATCACCGGACCGCGTCGCGAAAAACTCAGGTTCGCGCAGTACATACGTCAGGGTGGCCGTACGGCAATTATATTAACAAGACGCGCAACTACTCAGTTCCACGCTCCACGGCAAGATTTGTCACTTAATATTTATTGTCCAATTAATTGTCTTTAAGTTCAAATGGCACGCTCTATTAACATAAGTCTAAGACAAAACAAGGAGACTTTCAATATATGAACAACCCGGCTTCGCGCAAAAACTCTCGCGACCCCTATAATGCGACCGGAGAACGTCATCGGCGCAGGCGCCGCGTGCCTAGCTAGGAGCGCGCCCTAGCGGCGGGCCGGGTGCAGCCCGGCCCCGCCTTCTGCTCTCTAGCTCGGCTCGATGCCAACAGGGGTGACTAAAGATGGGCGAAACTGTTATATTTTTCTAATTCGTTATGTTGTTGTTATATATTTTTCTAACTGTTGTTTTAAACTGTTATAATATATTATAACAGTTTTAAATATTACATTGTACACGCGGTTAGTTCAGTTCAGTCGTCGGCTGTGTTCGCGTTTTGTTGTATGTTGTTATAAAGATTATAAATATTACGATGAAAGATTATTACGATTATATATATTAGATGATTATAAGTATTATATGAAGACAAAAAATATTTTTAAGTTTAATCAGCATCAATTAAGTGTTTCGTGTTTTAAAGAGAATCATTTAAAATACTTATGTTAAGTTCAATGAACTTCCCTTCCTACTTTTTATAGGCTTAAGGATGTCTGAATGTATGCTAAGCTGTGTAATTATTGTATCTGTTATAATTATTTACTCATATTTTCAAAAAAATTACTTTTTTAAATAAATAATTAATTTTATAAGAAATAAATAACTCATTCAGGCGTAGTTAGAAGCTCATTGATGTTACGTCATTTTGATTGAATTTTTACATTATTTACACTGTGGTCAAAGTTTTAGTTATCTTTAATTATTTACATTTTTTTCAGTTACTATTCAAAAATATAATTTGGTTTACTTTTGACGATGTACTTAAGTCTTTTGCGTCTATCCGATATTAAATCCGAACGACAAAACTCTTCATACACTCTTACGTGTCTATGCTTAAGGTGAAGCTTTAAATTTGTAATTGTACTTTAAAAAAAATTGTTTTGCAATAATTGCACACTGGTTTTTTTTTTCGTCCACACTTTGGACTATAAAATAGTTCCAAATGGCTGCGCTACGTTGGCGTGACATTATTATACACTTTTACATACAACACGTTAAATCCTATCTATATTACACTAAATATTTAGAATTACTTTAGAAATAAAACTTAACGAAAAATAAACAAAAACAACAATAGCTTTTTCACGTAATATGGGGATCTGCTATCAAAACATTACGTATATAATTTAACAGATAACAGTGTCATTGTCATCTCAGCTAGACAGCTAACTGAACACTAAACTGATATATTATATATTACAACAGCCAAATTAAATAACAGGCACAACAGGCAACTAATGAAGGAAATAATATATTTTTGTTTACCGTTATAATTTAGTGTTAGTAAAATAAGCTCTTATTAAGTTAGCTTAAAGTTTAAATTAGTGTAAGCTATACGCAATCCTTGTGGCATAATGAATAAAGGTTTATTGACTCCCATTGTCTCGGCCGACGCGACGGTTGGACCGTAAACGTAAACAGATGACGCTTTCTAACGATAATGAATATAATATTATAACAATCAATGGTTCATTATTCTAATGTGTTGTAAGATTAAAAATATATAATGGAATATATTATCTGTTGTATGTTATAACGCCCAACTTTAGGGGTGACCGACCGCGCGCACAAATGCAGCTAGCCTCCCCCTCCCGCACCTCACTAATCGTTGCTTCACACCGCTTGAGATAAGACGATCTACTATCAGGCGCTAACAAACCCCCGTCCCGGACATAAGGACCTATATCCGCGAGTAAATTGGCAATTAGAAGACACTTTGTACTGTTGGTTTTTACAAAAACGATCAACTGGGCAAATGATATCTGGCCCTTTGCTTTGTGAAAAAGCATTACAGTTAAATAAAAAATTAGGTGACGGCGGCTCGTTTGTCGCAAGTAACGGATGGTTATATAGATTTATATCTCTTCATGGAATTTAATCAATGTTTATTCAAAAATAATAATTTCTTAATAAACATTGATTTTCGTTGAAATTGTTGTTTTTAATAAACACATAACATTATGTATGTACATATTTACTACAAATGCACAAAACCCGCTTTTCTTCATACATTCGATCATCCGGATTTTCGATTATCCGAATCCCTAACGGCAACAATTAGTCCGGTTAATCGAGAATATATATATACATATTGAGAATCTAAATTGAGAATTTAAACTATACGCGTGTGTGTGTTTGTGTGTATACATATAAAGAGGGCTACTTTTAATATCGCTCATTTTAATATCAAAAATTTAGGTTATCTTTATAGCAGTATTATATTTTCAATTCAAAATTAGTACTGCATTTCTAATAATAATAAAATGTAGGTATGTATATAAAGTACTCACTCATTTTCTTTCACTATTTTTTCGTGACTTTCTTCATTAATAATAAATGCACTTTGTTCATTCATATTCAAAATTTCAAAACACTTTATACACAAACACCGTGTCGAAGATTGAGGAAAAGAAACGACGTTAGACCGTCGTTAGACAATGCACGGCCTTCAAGCCACACCTCCGTGCCCGTCGGAGAGCGTGAGGTTTTTTCGTTACGGAATTTCTGGATTTTCCCGCACTCAAGGCCCGCGATAGAAGCTATGCAATAGCTTAAAAAAATATTGTAAATTATATACCGTTACTTAGCACCAGTTGATAAAATACAGAAACAGTAATTATTAATTAACGTAAACAATATTCGACTATGTGAAAGTTGTCTTACTTTTTATTTTTACTGGTTTCATAAGGAGAAAAGATTTTAAATTTATATTTAGTATTTGATAAAATAATATTTCTATCAAACAAAGTTAACAACACAGCAGTCTAAGCATAATAGAAGCACCTGATTCTATCAAACGGTATGGTCCAAAAACATCAAGTATATAACCATTACACTATATTATTATGCAAACTTATATAATATAATATATATGACTGCCTCGTTGGTCTAATGGTTGTAGGAGTGCGACTGCTGATTATGAGGCCATGGGTTCGAATCCCGGTTCGGGCCAAAAAAAACAATTATTAAGTTTTTCCGTGAAGAAATTCTTAGTAGCTGCCCGGGTGCCCGGAGTCAGGAAGTTGGCAGTGTCTCACCCCCGTGCCTAGGAAAGCACGTGAAGCCGTTGGTTCTGCGCCTGATCACTCACCGGTCGTGTCGGTTTACCGTCACCATCGGATTATGAGAGTGAGAGAATAGAGAGACACCTGTACTTGCGCGCATTCTCTTGGGCACTATAATCCTGTCCTGCGCCGATAGCTAGTCTCCGTTGAGGCTGGCCACCGTGACTGAAGTTGATCTGGAGGAGATTACAAAAATATATTATTATTCAAACTGTATTTGCTTCTGGTACAATTAATTACTACTCTTTTACACACAAATATATGTATTATCTATATTGCCTATCTACTATGGCTGGTATAAATCTAGGATCCATGTCTGGCTTACCTAATAAGCCATTTGGTATTAAGCAACTTGATGAATACATAAGGTACCTATTTGTACATAAATGCAGTTAAATGAAAGCCGATAAAGCTGCATCAAATAGAGAAGCTTCCTTAAATACCTCGACCCAAGGTCCCACTCGGTAATTGAGTTCAAATATTTTACCCAGTTACCGAGTCAACTCGGCGCACCGTATAGATTCGAAGAGCGTTAGATAGATGTCACTAATCTAATTTAGTTGTACTAGTAGTATATGTGGCTGCGGGTTTGCAGGTTGCATCAAAATTCAAACTTGCATCTGACATGTACATAAATAAAAAAATTGTTTGTTTTATAATATCGTGGTTGTACTATTACTGCTTATTATTTTTGTTAATTTGTATATAAGTAATGCATAAATAAAAGTGCATGAAGTAATGATTGACAAATACTTGTTTGTTTAAAGTGTGAGTGATAACAATGAAACAACAAAACAAAAATCATCAGCGTGGCTTTATTTTGAAAAAAATAATATCGTGAAGAAAGTGGATTAAGTATGATAGATTTTAAAATACTAGCCTAATAAGAATCAGCATAAACACTTATTTTTACAATATGTTTAGTAAAACTTTATTAATTCAGCATTTTCGAGAACTTTCAGTTCTTTCAAACTATAGTGACTATGTGAAGTCATGTTATAAATTTGATACACATAAAAATATGCGTGGCTCAGATCAGTGTGGGCGGAATTCCAAAAAAGATCCATTTGTAACCAATATGATAATTAGTTGAAACATTATATTTGTTTAGTTACATAATTCCGCTCTATTTATTAGTGTCAAAAGCAAAAATTAGCTATGTCCACATTGTGCCCTTTTTTGTTTATCAAGGGCACGCGTCATAACGCAGTCAACAGCGCACGTAAGGCATGGTCTTGACGCATGCGCTATGACAGTTGAAAAAAGCGTAGCGTGCGCTGTGATACTCGTCTTTCCGAGTAGGGTGGATTAATGGATTTCTGTGCCACAAAGCTTTCCACAACAAGATAGGGGACATGATGAAAAAGAAATGACATTGAAGTTTATTGAACATTATAGAACCTTTCACAAAGGAGACAATTTCTTTTTGTATGGCGAATAGGCCCACCACAAATTTTAGTGATTCTTAATTAAATGCAAGCCGATGTATTATTAGTTTTACTGCATGAAACGGTGTACTGAGAAAGTAACAAATAAACGTCGAAAGTGGATTAAGTATGATAGATTTTAAAATACTTTAAAACGTGAAAAAGAACATGGAAATACGCAATAAATAAATAATTAAAATTTTAATTTAATTTCATATTGCCACATATTACATATTAAATAAAGGTACATATTTAAATATTCTTTAACTAAAGTAATCGCTACTCTCAACTTCATTTATAAACTTTTACTCGACGCAGGGACTGTAAATAATCAAAAACTCGTGTACGTACAACTGGAATAACATACATACATAAATTAACTCAAGTGTTTCGAGTCAAAAAATTCTACTCGAGTCATTTATCTCATCTTATCTGTCTACAATTTAGTGAAGAACTCGACTTACTAATTCGAGCAATTTATTGAAATATTATGTAATATCAATAAATTGATTGAGTATAATTAGTAATAGATAAATTATTAATAACATTAAGACCTACCTACGTCATATACGTTAGAGTGATATTATTTTATGAAGATTGCCTATGCGAACTAAAAATATATAATTATCTATTAAGTATAGTAATAATAATTGTGTTGAATGGAAGAACGAATGTAAAAATAATTTGTGACAAATTGACATAGCTTCGTTCAGCTAATTTGAATTGCGTAACTCGAGTTTAATTCGAATTACCTGATTTTCAACTCGAGTTAACTCAAATCGAGTTTCTTCCAAGTTGGCCATCTGTAATATATTTTTAAACAACTTTTTTTTTAAATTTCCAGAGGGGCCAAAAACGATTGTCTCCTTTGGGATCCAGAGAAACGATGGTTTGCAAGTTTTGGCAACTGAATATAATTTGGACATTGATGGAGTTAAAAAGTTTGAATTATATAACTCATCGAATCCAGCGCCACTCTTTTTCTTGATGAATTTCTGACGCCCTTTGTAAAAAAATGAGCGAATACTTTTTATCTTTTTTTTTAACTCCGAAAACTTTCGTTTGACTTTCTTTTTACGAAATTTCTTATGGCCAAGTAAAGCGCACATATTCCATCAAATAAAATGTTCTCGTCGCACATGTTTCAACAAGCTGACAGAAACTCAAATGAGTATCAATATTTCAGTAATCAATAGTTGAATGCGCCAAACGAAAGTTGAATAAAAAGATGACGACGAAAGTTGAAGGTGAAAGGGCATAGTGTGGACATATTTATTGACCCTTCTGATAGATAAAAGGCATAGGAAGAATTAGATTGGGGGAATTAAGTTCTTTATTGATCTTGTTTATTACAGGCCAATTAATAAATATAGCAGCGTTAATGTCACACCAAGTGGAAATGGACCAAGATAGCCTCTTTAAGTCATCGTTAAATTTAGCGAAACATACTTTAGAAAATGAAGCGGTACAAAAATTACTTAACGATGCTTCGGAGGAGTTTGACGTGGTTGTAGCGGAGTGGCTGTTTAATGACATCTATTGCGGGTATAATTTTTAACTTTCATGCCAATAGAAATAGAAATAGAAATAGAAACTTTTTTATTCAATGTAGATTATAAAAATACTTATTGAAAGTCACTTTTTAATTTACCACTGGTTCTCAAAAAAACCTCTGTCCTGGGAAGAACCAGCAAGAAACCCAGCGGGACTATTTTTTTTAATAATAGCTTACAATCATGTTTCCAATCAACAACACAAGACAAATTAGAAATAGCTTGGTAGCGATCACCCTTCCCAGGGGTTATTATCATCCATAAATTCCTTAATATTATAATAACTCTTTTTATACAAACTTAGTTTAATAACATTTTTGAACTTTGTGTATGACAAATTTTGTATATTTTCTGGGATTTTGTTGTAAAAGCGTATACATCGCCCCAGGAATGAATTAATTCAACAATTTTTCATCATATCCTTTAAAATTACCTTTGTTCCTCTTCTTATGTATGTTTGAAGTTTTTAAAGAAGGATATGGAAAGCGTAATATTTTTTACAAAATTAGCTGAAGTTAAAACTAAAAAAAAAACTAAATAAATTTAGTAAGCTCTGATCACAGACATACTTACATAGTCTTCTTCTTGCTTTCTACAGAATATTTGAAGTTAATTACTGTTTTTTTAGTAATTTGTTTCTGTTTTATGTTTTAATTAACAAATTAATAAATAGCTTTCTTTGTTTTGCAGATTTTCAGCAGTTTTTAACTGTCCATATATATGGTCTTTTCCATTAGAACCTAATTTCGTCAGTCTTGGCTTTCTCGGTGAAGCTACTAACCCTGCGTACACAGCAAACATACAGTTAAACGATGTACCACCCTTCAACTTTTGGCAACGTACTTATGCCCTGTGGTTTCAAGTATCAAGTAATTTGAAGCAAATCCTGTAAGTATAATACTAGGTTACCGATATCTGGGATGTTGCCCGAGGCGATTTCTGGGGGTTCGGGCGTCCCCACAGTCTCCAGATCAAGTCACCATGGGTGTAGTAGCTAAAGTACCGTAGTAAGTAAGTAGAAATACACCGACCGCCTCCACTTGTTGGGGGTCCTCAAATCTGATCTTAGGGTGGTTGAGTCCTAGGACAAAGCAGCTGCAAGGCAGCTAGGAGTCCTTGCAAAGGTGCGGCGATACTTCACGCCGGGGCAGCTGCTTACTTTATATAAAGCGCAAGTCCGGTCGTGCATGGAGTATTGCTGCCATATATAGGTTGGTGCTGCAAAATGCCACCTAGCAGCCTTAGACTCAATGTAAAGGCATGCTAAGAGACTAAGACTAGAGACTGATTAAAACCAATCTTCGTAAGATTGGTTTTTAACCAAATTCGCCTTGAACACAGATGCAAAGTAGCCAGCCTTTCGGTTTTCTATATAATGTATTTCGGAGAGTGTGCGCAGGAATTGCGTAATCTAATTCCTGCCCCTCCCTTCCATCATCGGATAACCAGACTTTCGGCTAAACTCCACCCTTTCGTTGTTGATTTACCACGCATTCGAACCAAATGGCTTGCGACGTCGTTCGTCATGCGTACAGCAAAGGAGTGGAATAAGTTGCCAGCAACTGTCTTTCCATCAGATTACAGAGCCGTGGTAGCTCAGATGGTTAGCGCTCGCTGTAAATTTCACAGTACCGGGTTCGATCCCCACCGGCATCAAGGAAATTGTTAATTGCAATTTTAAGTGCTGATTTACCACGTGCTCGGCGGTGAAGGAAAACATCGTGAGGAAACCTGCATGTCCGAGAAATAAGAAAAAAAATTCGAAGACATGTGAAGTTTGCCAACACGTATTGGGGCAGCCCGGTGGACACTTCCTTGCACTAAAACCCTCTCAGAAATGAGGGGAGGCCTGTGCCCAGCCGTGGGACGTATATAGGCTGTAACTTTACTTTACTTTACTTTACTTTACTGTGTTGGTGTCTTCAAGGCAAGAGGGATAAGTTTTTGTTAAGTCAGTGCGCTTAACCTTAGGCTATATCACCACTTACCATCAGATAGAATTGTAGTTAAGCGCTGGATTACAATAATATAAAAAATACCTGAATAATGGTAGATAATAGATCATTATCGAATACCAATTAGGGATATGCTTACAATTAGAAAGGGTTAACAGACATGGAATTGTGTCGCCATGCATGATGAAGTCAAAATTAGCTGGAAGAACTGGCAATAAATGGGTAAGAAATATTCGACACTTAAGTACAGGTAAATTTCTCGCCCGTTGACCTGGTAAGAAATGCAGAAAGTCAAAGAATACCGGTGGGACCTAGATATTGTGGCATTCCTTGGGGAGGTCTATATTCTGCAGTGAAATGTGAATGATGAATATTTTAAGATAGTAATATTTTTTATTTCGTTTGAGAATGTGATCTTTACAGCATACCACTACTACTACTATATCATGTAGAGTATCTACCCCGTTATTGATTCTGCATAAATTTTCAATTATCAAAAACATATGGTTAACTTTTTAATTAATAGAAATATATTATTAAGACCCTTTTTACTGGAAACGAGGCATTCAATCAATGGACAAAGGACTAAGTCCTTGGTCACAGGTGACAAGCATCTGCATTTTAATTCGTAATCGAGGATAGGTGTAAATGTCTATGGGCCACAGCAACCGCTTACCATCAGGTGGATTGTGTGTTCGTTTATCACACTATCCTATAAAATATATTATTAAGAACCACCAAGACAATCCTGTAAACTATTTAGTAAATGTAAAAAATACTTTTTTTTTATGTTATAGTTTCTATGAAAATATAGAAAAGGAATTTTATGAGAAAACTTTTACTCCAATCGTTAAGAAACGGGGCAGAAATCTACCACCATTCGATGAAGTTAGGTACAACGCATCGATGGTGCTGGGCTACTCACATTTATCTCTTGGACAGGCAATAAGTCTACCACAAAACTATAAAACGATAGCAGGATATCACATAGATAATGACACAAAACCTTTACCTGAGGTAATTAAAAGAATATTAATAATTTTAATTGAAGATGTTATATGTAATGAGTTAAGATCCGCGTGAAAAATAAAACTGTTGTCTCTTAACTAGGTTAAAGAGTACCTTTCGGCTACATCCTAGGTAATATCAGGAGAATCTTCAGATAATGCATCTTCAAACTATGTAAGACAAATAATTTACCTTTTTTCCCGCAGATCTTATCTAATTTATTTAAACTTCTGTAATATAACGAGTTTTCGCAAGGTAACGCCTGATTCTTTTAATTATGTTAATCATTTTGTTTATTTTGTACTATTTAGGTTTTGAAAAGAATAATGGATAACGCAGAACATGGCGTCATATACTTCTCTTTGGGTTCTTTTTTAAAAAGTAAAGATCTTCCTGAGAATATAAAGAATAATTTATTGACACTATTTGGTGAACTAAATCAAACTGTTTTATGGAAGCTCGAGCAGCCATTACCAAATAAGCCTAAGAACGTACATTTTCTGGAATGGGCGCCACAACAGAGCATTCTAGGTAATAAATTATTAGTTATATATATATATATATATATATATATATATATATATATATATATATATATATATATATATATATATATATATATATATATATATATCCGGTATATATTTTAATTAAGAAACTTAATTTAATTCGTAATCTATAGTTGCTGTCGTGGCCACAGTAAGTCAATTTCGTAAGTAATGTCAGAGAGGGTATATCCGCCGGGCTGCCCCATTGCGTGTTAGTTAAATATATTTTGAGGATATGGACTTCACATGTCCTCAAAATATATTTTTTTAATTACCAGCTTTCCTCGTAATGTTTTCCTACACCGCTGAGCATGTGGTAAATCAGATCAGCACTTATATAATTGCAATTAACGATTTTATCAATGCGAGGAACGAATCCTGGCTACTCTCTTCGTTTTACTCTAAAGCTGCCATGGTTTTCATGTCTATAAAATCGAAAATGTTTAATTTGTTTAATGTTCTTACTTTTTATTTTAGCTCATCCAAACTGTATTCTTTTTATCACTCACGGCGGGTTGCTTTCGACGACTGAAGCTGTACACTTTGCTGTTCCTTTTATTGGAATCCCTGTCTATTATGATCAAAATTTCAATGTCGAACAATCTGCCCAAAGAGGCATCGCCAAAAAAGTTAGCTTGACAAATAATATAGATAAAGATTTGAGAGTCGCTATAAAAGAAATTCTTAATGATCCCAAGTAAGTATTTAGTATATACAGAATGGGGTCCCACATATATGCAATAAATGAAACCACAAGTAATACTAGTCCGTAGAAGTGTAGAAAAATTAAATATTAAATTAAAACCCGTAAAATAAAAAAGTGAAATTTTCAAACAAAATAAATATTAAAATAAATTCAGTAAAAGTGAACACTCTGTTTAGACAACGTACCTTGACCCCTTGGAACAGTGACAACGTTGCACGCGGGTGGCATGGCGATTGTCGGCACGGCCTATGGTTCGTTGGACAATGTGCGACGAAATAAAAACTTACTCACTAAACTGTTTAGATATTTTACCGCCACTTTTTTATTTCGCGAAAATGGAACTGAACGAAATAAATACATAATACATAAACACTCACGCCTGTCACCCAGAGGGGTAGGCAGAGACTACGGACTTCCATTTGGCACGATCCTGACATACCTCTTTCGCCTCCTTTACATCCATATATCTACGCATACATGCTCGTCGGTTAAGGGTACTTCTAACGTGGCCCATTTTCAAAATATCGCCAATTTGGTCGATAAACTTTTTTCTAGGGCGTCCCTTCCCGACTCAGCCGTTCACATCTGCCATATAAATTTGCTTTGTCACTCTTTCCTCATTCATTCTTTCTACGAGACCAAACCACCGAAGCATTCCTTTCTTAATCCTGGTCACAACATCATCTTGCATACCACATTTATCTCTTATCACGCAATTTCTCACCCTGTCATTCAGATTCAACCCTAACATATTCCTTAAAGACCGCATTTCTACAGCATTTATTCGACTTTCGTGCTTCTTCTGCCACACCCAGCTTTCACTACCATATGTTAAAGTAGGGACTAACACAGCATTATGAATTACCATACGTGCCTGTTTTGACATATTCTGGTTCTTCATAATAGAGTGTAGTGCCCCATGCACTCTATTCCCTGCATTTACTCGTCGTTCTATATCCCTATCATATCTACCATCCCTGCTAAATACACATCCCAAATACACAAACTCATCCACTTGCTCAATTAACTCTCCTTCTATTCTTATTTCACATACCGTTTTGCTTTCTTCTCTTCCCTTTCCTCCAAATACACAAACTCATCCACTTGCTCAATTAACTCTCCTTCTATTCTTATTTCACATACCGTTTTGCTTTCTTCTCTTTCAAAAACCATCACTTTCGTCTTACATGCGTTCACTTTCATTCCCCTTTCTTTTAATTCCCAGTTCATTAATGTAACCATCATTTGCAACTCAGCCGCCGATGATGCAAATATGACTTGATCATCGGCATACAGAAGGCATTTGACGGTTAACTCGCCCATTCTTAACCCACATTCTTCATCTTTCAAAGTTTGCAAACACCGGTCCATAAACAGGTTGAACAGCCAAGGGGAAACTACACAGCCCTATCTGACACCCTTTTGGATGCCAAGCCAGTCCGAGTAGACCCCATTGATCCTGAAACAAGCACTAGAGTCCCTATAAAGAGACCTCAATGCCTGTATCAAACCAGCGCTCAACCCATATGAGTTCAGTGTTTGCCATGACACATTCCTGTCCACTCTGTCATAAGCCTTTTCCAAGTCCATGAACGCACAAAAATCGTTCTGGTTTTTGGCCAAAAACTTCTCCGCAATTATGCGCATGGAAAAGACTTGATCTGTACACCCCATTCCCATTCTAAAACCCGCTTGCACATCCCAAATTTTTCCATCAGTTTCTTTCATAACTCTTTCAATTAACACCTTAGCATACAGTTTACCCACAATACTAAGCAAGCTGATACCGCGGTAGTTTTTGCAGTCCTGCTGTGACCCTTTTCCTTTATATATTGGTACTATAACTGCTTTCCACCAGTCATCCGGTACCCGTTTTAATTCCCAACATAAATTAAACAAGGTGTACAGCAGGCCTGCCACCACTCCCTCTCCAGCCCTCAGCATCTCGAGTGATACTCTATCATATCCAGCTGCCTTACCTGCTTTCATGCTTTTCATTGCTTTCATTATTTCATCTACATTTATCTCCATACCCCTTTCCACTTCATTCGGAATTTCTATTTGTTCATTCGATTCAGATGACTCTTCACTCATAAACACGCTTTCAAAGTATTCCTTCCATCTGTTTAAATTCGAAACTTCATCATTTAGAATACATCCATATAAATATTATTGAATATATTATTATAATAATAAATATATAAATATTATTGCGAAATAAATATTATTGCATATTAGTAGCAAAATTTAATGAAACCCTAAATTTTAAAATTTTCAAAATGTCCGCCACTTTCTTGAATGCACAAGTTACATCGCCGCATAATGTTGTCCTGAAGCCTGCTCAACAAATTTCGTTCAGGATCCAGAGCCAGGGCTTTTAATTTGTTAAAGGCGGCAACAATACGATTACGCAGTTCATCTTCGGTTTCGGAGATCTTTGAGTACACTTCATTTTTAATAAAGCCCCATAAAAAGAAGTCTAGAGGAGTGAGGTCGGGTGATCGAGCTGGCCACCTGCGAGGGCCATAGCGCCCTATCCATTGTTCGCCGAACATAGTGTTAAGCCGCTCTCTCGCGAGGAGTACGGAGTGTGGAGGAGCTCCATCTAACTGGAACCATACCCTTTGGTAAGCTGCCACAGACAATCCTTCTAAATATTCTGTTATTGGGCCGTTAAGAATATTGAGAAATTTCTGTGCATTCAGGTTTCCGTCAATAAAAATAGGGCCGATTATTTGATCTCCGTGAATGCCTGCCCAAACATTAATGGAAAATCGGTATTGATGAGCTGATTCCCTAAATAAATGAGGACTCGTATGGCTCCAGTAACGCATGGATTGTCGGTTCCATATGCCGTTTCGAGTAAACATGCTTTCATCTGTCCAAAACACATTTGTTAGGAAACGTTGGTCTTGAGACATTTTTTCCAGTACCCAGTGGCAGTAAGATTCTCTAATCGGCTTATCGCGGGACAGCAGCGCCTGCACCTTAACATATTTATAAGGACGTAGTTTGTTCCTTTTCAGCACTCGGTGTATTGTTTTATGCCTCACTCTAAACACACGCCAAGCTTGTCTAAGGCTGCAGGTTGGATTCCGATCGAAATGGTCTAAGACTCGTTGTTCGAACGAGGGTGGAAAGTGACGCGGAGCAACTCCTTCATGAGTGTTGGGCACTATGCGCTGATTTTCCCTGATTCTTTGGACAGCACCTAGGATTGTCCGGACGCTAGTAGGGCAGACGCGAGTTGCGCCGTATCTTTCACTATAAGTGCGCAGAGTTAACGCTGAATTTTGGTGGCATTCGACATACAATAAAACCATGTCTGTATACTCTGCCGCACTGTAAAAATGCTGTTGTCTTGGCATTTTCCGCCGCCAAAACGTATACACAAAAGTAAAGTAGTGTCAATATCACAGTGAAAAAATAACAAAAATAAACGTACTTAAAAACACTATTTACACACACAAAGTCAATTAACTAATAAGTGTCTATTTCACCGTAAAAGAATTGTTCGACTAATTGTATTTATCTTACGATAATACGATAATTATCTTACGATAAATAATTGCGATGCGTGTAGGCAGCGAACACACCTGTATTCTGGGAGAATTGCGCGTGAACTGGAAGCCGAATTTCCAAATTCCAAAATGGCGAAAATAATAAAAGTAATAAAAGGGCGGCCACAAGGTGCAATTATCGTTTATCGATACTTTTCTTTTTACACTTACTTACCTACTACATTTGAATACAAGTAATTTTGATTTTTGATTTGATAACAATCGACAAGTTATTGATTTTTATACAATTGAACTTACGAAACTACCGATTTGTAACTTCCTGGGAAACGGGTTTTTTTGTTTATCGATTATTACTCCCTTTGAAAGAAGCTAATCGTCGATAACTGGTGTCCTACTCTACGACAAAGGCGCGCGCGCACTTGCGCTGTCGCCTTTGAAGTACGCCGCGTGCCTCGTGCCGCTTGTTTATGGACGCCGACAAAAGACACCGCTGTCGATATGTCGCAATACAAATAGTTTGCACTGCGTGGCAACGTCGCTTTTTAATGTTCAAGGATTCAAGTTCATTGAATCATTGACTTAGTGACCCAATTCTATAGAGAGTTCAAATTTGCTTAAAATTAAAACTCTACTTTTTGACCTAATTACTGGACCGATTACGTTCATTTTTTGTATATCGTCAGCAAAGGCGATAACAAGTATATAGTTTCATTTATTGCATATATGTGGGACCCCATTCTGTATAATACTCAATTTAATATTTTTAATGCCCATTTTTTTGCATCGTAGCATGACCTTAAAAATAAAATATTTCGCTTTGCAGATACTATGAAAGAATAAAAGAGACGTCATTCGTATACCACCATCGTCCAGTACCACCTGGAAAGGAACTTGTACACTGGGTGGAGCATGTGGTGCGAACGCGTGGTGCACCATTGCATCGTTCTCCAGCTCGACTTGTGTCATGGTACCAGAAGATGTTTTTAGATCTCATTGCGTTGATAGTAGTTTTTGTTTTTGTTCTTTTACAAACAATAAAATTTATGTTAACGTGTATTTCTAGACAAAAGGTCCCATATAAAAAGAAGATAACGTAGCAATTTAATGTCTGCATTAAGTACATTTTTTAAAATAAAACATATTAGATTAATTCCTTGCATGTGTATTATTCGATAAATGCTAAGACATAGTCTTTTATACACTATTAGCTTTTGCCCGCAATTTCGTCCGCGTAAAAAAAATAGTTCTAATAGGATATTTAATAGGATATTTAATTGTTTGTTTACGTTATTAATTTTGTTATAACATACCAATTATTATGTTAAAATTTTCGAATACTTTTGAAATATAACAATCCTTATAATTATCCTTAATAAAATAAAGCGAAGCGAAGATGGTAGAAAGTGGTACATTGTGTTATTCGGGTGAACCGCTAACAAATTTAATTTTTTTTCCAAACTTATTTTTTTGTCTTACAAAATATGAAGGCATGACATAAAAAATGCTAACAGTTTCGTTAGGTCAGTTTAGGTTAAGATTTTTACCCACAGTACAGAAGACGGTCGCCGGCTGACGGTGGCTTTACACTTAAATTAAAAGACATTATATTTGCCTTATTTTTTTGTAACTTATTTGTCAAAATAATTTAATTTTGGACTGGCTCTTGGGTAGTGAATGTTAAAGTTTCTATGCAATTGTTTGTGGACAAAGAAGAAATTAAATCTGGCCCACACTCATATTCAATAATTGTATGGGTAGGCGAATGAAAGTCCTGCACAACATTAGAAATTGGTGAATGTTGAGTAAACGTGGGAGATACAGTCATTTCAATGCGTCGTTTATTGGCAATTGGACGCTCATCAGTGTTCTTATCACCATCGGCATCAGCGTAGGCATCAAAGTGAGGAGATATGTTAATAGAACGTAACACACTCAATAAGATGTCAAAATCAACAGTGTTAAACGCATTGCTAAAATCAAGCAATACCAACACAGTGAGCTGTTTGTTATCCATGCCTCGTCGAATGTCATCGGTAACTTTAACCAACGCTGTTGTCGTACTATGAACCGATCGGAAACCAGATTGGAGAGGATCCAGGATACAATTTCTATTTAGGTAGAGATTTAACTGAACTGAAAGAAAACTAGTTTCTCCAGGAGTTTGGATAAAAACGGGAGAATTGAGATAGGACGAAAGTCGGAAAACTGCAAAGCATGGGCTTTTTTTGGGAGAGGCGTTACAATTACACTTTTCAAACATCAGGAAATTTTGAAGAGGAGATGGATTTATTCAAGATATGGGTGAGGATAGGAGTAACAAATTCTAGGATAGGTAAGATCATGTTACGACTAACATTGTCATCACCCACGGCATTGGACGAGATGGACAAAATGTTCTTATTAACATCACTATCAGTGAAAGTGGAGAAATTAAACGGTGGAAAATCAGGAGTTGGTATTGAAGAAAGAATACTCAGAGTCCGATCTTTATCTGAGCTATCTAATGTGCTAGAACAGGTGAAATATTTGTTAAGGAATTCAACATCAACATTATGATGAGGAGAATTATTGGATGTTTTACCAACTCCAAGAGACTGAAGAAACTTCCAAACTTTGGCTGCGTCGCCGCTTTCGACGGATTTATGAATATGGCGTCTTTGTGCATCCCTACACAATGTATTGCAGCGATTCCGTACTTTATTATAATATCGTAAGTTTTTCTCAGATTTATCAGCTTTTAACTTACTTTTAGCAAATCCTTTTTTTATAATAACTTTTTTTAGACTATCAGTTAACCAAGGTGCAGGTAAATGTTTCATTTTTATTGGTTTTACTGGGGCATGGATGTCATAAAGTCGGACAAGAAAGGAGTTAAATAACTCGACTTTCAAGTCGACTGTTGAAACATTTTCAACAGCTGACCAGTCCATGCGACTAGCATCTTCCAGAAGACGTTCTTTGTCCATTCCACCAAAATTACGTTGCAGAAGGATTCTCGATTTTGCTTTAGGAGAACGTATTTTGTATGTAAGAAACAAGAGATCATGATGAGAGAAGAGACCAGCGTCATGCTGGCTATGCTTCAGGACAAAATCTGGAGAGGATACAATAATTAAGTCAAGTAGTGATGGAGTACAGTCAGGCGTTTTATGCGTAGCAGATAGTGGTAATATATGTAGATTACATGCCTCGGTTAATGATTTTAGCTTTTCACACCGATAATCACCATAGAGTAGGCATGTGTTAAAGTCACCCATGATTATAGTGTGAGTATATAATGTGATTAAATTTTCTAGTAAATATTCGAAAGAAGAGAAATAGTCAATATGAAGAGAAGGACTGTAATAAACGCCAAGAAGAATTTTCGTATCGGATAGGGTTACTTCAATAAAGAGATGCTCAGCCGCATTAGAAGGAGATGGTTGGGGGGACAAGCTTACTACCGCAAAAGGTGAATAAGAACGGAGATGGATTGCCACACCTCCACCCCCCCTTCCAATACGGTCGTTGCGAATAAGATGGAATCCTGGTAATGAATAAGAAGTGGATGGCAAGCATGGTTTCAACCAAGATTCAGAGACTAGAATGGCGTGAATGTTATGGGATTCAAAGGACGCAAGCATGTCGGGATAATGAGCCGGAATGCTTTGGGCGTTTATATGAATTACATTAAAGTTTTTCAGGGAATCTGAATTAAGTGCTACATTTATCGGAATTGAAGATGTTGTACTGTGGAAGCTGAGTTCACTAGATGCATTATCATTTCACGACAAAGACAGGGAATCGTCAGAATCATTACCAGAATCATAATTATCTAACAACATAGTAAAATGAAATAAAATATATAATATATATGATATATAAATATAAAACTAAATAATTAAATTAAACATATAAGTAAGTACCTAAACAGATCTCTATCCCGCCAGCAGTCTGAAAGAGATAAATCAAAAATAATAATAATAATAATAGATGTTTCAGAATAACTGAAATAAAAAAGAGACAATTTTTAAACAAAACAAAACTACCAAAAACTGTAAACAAATAGCATTTTACAAATAAAAATATGTAATAAGCACAAAGAAAATTGTTATAGAAATGCTGCTTTGTGATAAGAAAAGAAGTCAAAAATTCCATAAGGTACGGCTGTATGACTATGAGACCTTTGCCTACGCCGAAGAAAGAAATAAAAATGTGCAACTGTTATCCAATGTCATTTCAGTTCACTTATAGTTTGTTTACATTGAAATGGTTTTTTTTATATATAAGTTATAAGTAACTACCTCACATCGTATATATAAAAGAAAAATGGTAATATATATTAATAAAAATAAATTAAATTTTTTTATAATATAAGAATGTAAACAAGCCAGAAATACGGTAGTCGCACAAGATACAACAGATTTAACCAGCTCCAAAAAATGATTCATTTTTTACCAATTCTCTTGGTTCTTACTTGAGCAGACCTGGAGTCTTTCCCCACACTTGGAACCGAGGTTGCTGCAGATGTGGCTTGAGTCACCGATTCAGAGGTCGAAATAGCATCAAGATCAAGCCTAGAATGGATACGATGGCGTAATTGATCAGGTCCTAGTACGAAGATGATGCCATCCCTCGTCCAGCACCTTGAAACTCCGAAACGTTGGTGCGCCGCTTGGAATGTGGTATGGCAACCCTTTGTAAGAAATTCGGACAGTGTAATCCCAGTGCCTTTAAAATTTTTCTTTGCAAGCCATATCTTCTCTTTTGTCCCATAGTCTCTAAATTCTACAAGCACAGCCCGGGGTTTATCAGTGCCAGGTTGACCAAGACCTTAATACCAGGGACTTTCAAGTGGTCGGATAGAACCTTGACAACACTAGAGGATGTGTTCTCTTTGTTTTCGGCTATACCATGAACAAGCAGGATTTTTCTTCAAGATCTCATCTCCATGTTATCATTTTGTTGAGCTAATAGTTCAACTTGCAGTTGCAAATTTTCTAATGTCGCCTCTACACGTTGGCCAACACAGTGGCGAATGTAGTGGCCAATAGCATTGGCCAACGTGTAGACGGGGTGTTTGGGCTTCATTGATATGTATTGGAACGATGGCCCGCAAGTTGGCGCGAGATCCGTGTGGTGTCGGTTTTTTACAAAAGATCAAAGGATTGTTGGCAGAGTTTGGTCGCCGCGTCCACACGTTGGCCGCGCGTTTAGTTTGCTACAAGCTCCCGGAGTGATTACACGCATCTGATTTAAATTTTATATTCAAGCTTTGTAGGGTGGATGCTCCCATTACCAGCCTTTTATTGCCAATTTCAACTTTAAACATTCCTACTACTTTAATTAGCGCGATTTAATTATTATTGAACATTTGTTTTAATCAATAAGCTACTTATCAAAAAGAAAATTAACGTTTTTTTTACAATCAGATTATTACGAGAACAATTTTAAAATGAAAAAAAAAAATTAAGCACGTCGTTTATACGTGGTAGAACCATGCAATTATATTAGAAGTATAGTTGCAGCATGAAGGTCGGCTCGACCGGGGAAGGAGTGATTACACGCACCTGATTTAAATTTTATATTCACGCTTTGTAGGGTGGTGCCCCTATTAGCCTTTTAGTGCTAATTTCAACTACTACTTTAATTAGCACGATTTAATTATTTTTAGATATTTGTTTTAATCGATAAGCTATTTATCAAAACAAATAATGAACATTTATTTACAATCAGATTATTACGAGGACAATTTTAAAATGAAAAAAATGAAGCACATCGTTTATATGTTGTAGAACCATGCAGTTATATTAGAAGTATAGTTGTAGCACGAATGGGTCGGCTCGACCGGGGAAGGACCACGCTCTCACAGAATATCAGCGTAAAATAGTAGCTTAATGATGCTGTGTTTCGTATAGTGAGTGTAGAGAACCAGAGACCCCTTTTAAAGGAAACGAGGCATTTCATCTTAGTCCTCACGGGTGACAACGCATCTGCATTTTGATTCGTAATCGAGGATAGATGTAGATGTCTGTGGGCCACAGTAACCACTTACCATCAGGTGAACTGTGTGCTCGTTTGTCACACTATCGTATAAAAAAACGACGATTTCTTATAATTTAATCGTGCAAGATTTCGAATCATCATCATCATTACAGCTGTTCACAAGTCTACTACTGAACATCCTCCTCTACAGACAGCTGCAAAGCATGGTCCTGAGCCACTTTGCTCGTCATGAGTTTTTCATTTATGTTCTAAGTTATAATTAGTACCTATTATTAAGTCAATGTTAATTATATTTATTGCTATTGTTTTTGTCTTTCTCAAAAAATAATTAAATTACCAAATAAATTATATGGTGTTTTTTATATACATCAAATGTCTGATAGAAATGCAAGTAGGTACATATTTTGCTAAACTTTAAAATCAAAACCTAATTTTAAAACATAGACTAATCGATTATAACTCCTTTAATTTTAAAATAAGTTCTTATTAATGGTATTTATTCCAGTTTATGATGCATGTAAAAAATAAATAAAGCTAATTGTATATCGTATATCTATTTACAGCCCCATTAATATCCACTATTATTTTATAATTCTTTTATAAAAACGTTAACCCCACACTAGGATTTTCTCTCGTATCGCGCAGGCAGTTTACAAACATAAATTGCACAAGGACACACATCCAGACCCGAAACAATTATTTGTAGGACATACAAATACTTGTTCCGTGCGGGATCAAACCCGCGGCGCTCGGCGCAGCCACTCATTGCTGAGTCACTGCGCCACGATGCTTATAAATTCGTCCGCACATTGGCCCGAACCGAAGTAAACTGAACGACCTTCCAACGTGTGGACGCCGTCACCAACTCTCGGCCAATATATTCGCCACTCCATTCGCCACTGTGTTGGCCAACGTGTAGAGGCGACATAAAGCAGTTAAAACAAAGCACCGGAATGAATGAAATTGGTGATTAATATTTGAAGTGGGGCTTGTTGCTGGAATTGAACTCTTGATATCTTTTTGGAACTCGGCCATTCTTAAGTTGAAATGTTCAGTGAGGTCCGCAACAGATTTCTTAATTGACTCCATTTGTTTTTAAGGTTATAACAATGTGGTAGTGAAGTGAATGTGCTAAAGAGTTCAAGTTATTCTAAATATATTTCAGACTTGACTGGCAGGAGTTTATATATCACAGGAACATTAAATTTATATTCAAAAGTCCCTAGATATAATATTATACAAATTAAAGATTTCAGTGTATTAAAATGTATGTCTAACTTAATCAACTCCTACCCGCGAAAAAAAAAACGTAGGGAATTAAAAATAAAAGTAATTAAAAGTAAAATAAACGCGATAAAATCCGTAAAAGTAGTTTTAATCAATGTGTAGTGTTCACGTAAATATAAGAAATCATTGTGTTGATGGGTTGGTATTTTGTACCAAATTAGGCATACAGGTTGCCATTTTGAAACACTTCGAATACAAATGGGTATATTTGACCGGCTGCAACTAACTCGTCGAAACCGCCATATGTAGTATTGTAACATATCTAATGTATACTCTTCTTTAGTCCCGTGGTTGATGCAATAACGGTCATGAGACATAACTGCAAATTCATCCCAATTGTTTGTCACATGACGCACAATTTCTTTATGAATATCCATTGAGCGTTCTTGTGTGCCGTACGAGTACAACAAATAAGAAAGCGCACGGAAAAAATTATAAATATAAGAAACTTGCGAAAAACAATACACAGTAAATAAAACCTCTAAGACAAACTAATACCTACTTGAATATATATTAAAACAAAACAAACAGAAAACTATATATACAACGAATCAAACAGATATTTTTACAATTATAACTAAAAACGTTTATTATACAACAACAAATTAAACTCAAAGAATCTTATTTAATTATTATAGCAACATACGGAAACGAAATTAAATGAACTAACCTCAAAATATTTCGATGAAATAGTGAAAATAAACTACCAAACAAATAATACAGTGTAGAAAATATTCGCAAAGTAGGTAGGTAATCTAAAAGGTTTCCAAGGAATTTTTGGAGAAAAATCAAGATATAAGGTAAGTTTTTCGTTCAATTAATCCAAGAACAAATGAAATTGAAATTTTTATTTCTTATCCAATTTAGATCTTTGACTAGAGAAAAAAGAAAGGACATGACATACCTACGACAAAAACGTGTAAATCTGTACTGATTCTGGCACAAAGATGGCGGCTTGATATAGTGCTGCGCACTATACCTAATATCGATAATGTGGCGCTTATTTAGAAAAAGATTCTTTCATGTGATTCGTCTCAAACATCCGTGTGTTCTTAGATAGTTTTTTTTTAAATCAATATGAGAGATTTTTGTCGCCAAATTGTAAGTCCTTAATTTTTTTTACTCAAGCTATCGATAGGGGTACCTAAATAAAGGAAATTAAAAGGAGATTACTGAAGTATATATAAGTTATACCTATGTTTACAGTTCATTACTTTAAAGCAGTTGTTTTTTTTTGTTTTTATAATATAACTATCTATTATTAATGTTACAATTATTTCCCGGGAATTACTAAACAGGAAATACTAATTAAATAATTTTTGTTTGTTTGTTAGACAATAAATTAGACTCAGTCATAATACCCACACTGATTAAACTACAATAAATGCAAAAGTTTGAGTCTTTGTTTAATTCTCAATCACGCCAAAAGTATCAGACCACTTTGAATGTAATAATTTGGCACGCAAATAGTTTATTACCTGAATTAACACATAGGATACTTTTTATCCCGATTTAGAGGTCCCGAGAATTAAAATAAGAAATTTCGTAATAATCGAATTCCACGAGAGAAAAATGTAAAAATAACCCACTCCCTCACTAAAGTCGCTATGACAACTGATATAGTTGTCATTGACTGTGACGAAACATGGCGCCCGGCCGCAGCGAAAAAATTATTGCCATATTCGGTAACGATAAAACTACTGTTGACCTTTTTTACATACGAATATACTCGTAAGCTAAAAAGAGACGCCGATATTTCGTTACATTCCTACAACTAACGATCTTTATGTCGTGTCCTTTCTTTTTTCTCTAGTCAAAGATTTAGATATTCTTGTATATTTGACATTCTAATTTTAAAGAGTATTGCATTGCACGAAGCTTTTATGTGAGTTCAACGTTTTGAGTTTTTAAACATGTGTCAAAATAAAATTTAATTTAAATCAAAAGCACTAAGGAGTAACGATATCAAATTCGATGCAAATCATCCCCAAAATTACTTTCTACCCCTTTTTAACCCCGTTAGGCGATGGGTTTCAATAAAATACGCCACACGTCTTCCACCAATTTTTGTTAAAAAATATTTATGCAAAATTTGAAGTAGATTGGAACAGGGAATCACGTTGTCCCTTGCAAACTTTGCCCCCATTTTCCACCCCTTTAGCGGAAGAATTTTAGATCATACAAAGAACACACCCTCCAAGTTTCAGGTATCTACGATCAGCAGTTTAGGCTGTGCGTTGATCCATCAGTCAGTCATCCAGGACAAAGCATTTTATATGTATAGATATGTCTGTTATAATCTGAAATAATTATCATTCCGCAATATGAGGACGGTTTCATTCGATAGCTTGAGCTCCCGCAGTGTAGATCATGGCTAAGAATGATATAATGTGGACGCGGAGCGGGTAACATCGCAGGGCGACAAGCTAGTGTATATATTATAAACTCGTTACGTAGGTGTCGTAAAAGGCGGTTATGAGAATTTCAAGAAATTAGCTTCCAAAAATGGCGGTATACCTATCTCTTTAACGCTAGACGTATAATAACCGGGTGCAGAGGCAAAGGAACGAAACTAATATTGTGATTACCAATCCGTATGTTAAGGGTGATCAATGCAGATTCTCCCTACAACGGGAGAGGCCTAAGTCTAACAGTCAAGTGATGAAGAGGAAGAACGACTGACGAGTTTCCGGCGACCGTGAGAAAAAATATCTGTATCGTAAATTACAGCCTGCTCATTGTGAATCATTCTTAATATACAGTATTGGCGTTGAATATTTATGGACATAGAGTCTAAAGTCCCTTTTAAATATTACGAAAGTGAGTTTATGTCATTTAGGCCTAAAAAATTAATGCTGGCAGGTAGGTGAAAGCAAGTCTTTTGAGTGAGTACTTCTTACTAGCAAACGCATTGTTGGTCGACTCTGTACTAGATGGAGTGTGAATTTTATGAAAAATGTAGGTAGCCAATGGATGAAGGTGCTACAAGAACATAATTTGTGGCAAACGATGTTCAGCAGTTGACTGGTGATAATGTGTAATGATGATACTGATTATAATGATTAATGTTCAAAAATCATCTTCATTATTATCTCTCTTAAGTCCACCGCTGAAGATTATTTCATTTCTACCTTCTTGGAAAAGTAACACATGCTAACCGTGCTAGGCAGGAGTGCTAACACCCCAGAAACATGACATATTGTTTTGTGTTAATGCCTTTGCTTACGGTGACCAAATTAAAAATCTTTAAATCTTAAACAATCCACGAATAGCTTGGGTTTGCCGTGAGCACCACGCTTGGCTGGTGGATTGACGATATTTCTCGATTGTTTCTGGCCTCAGTAATTATTGCACCGTTTATCAAAGGCATTAAGATATACTACTGGGACTTTTTTATTTTTCTCTTACGATATCAATGAAATGTAGTCTAATTGATTCTATAATGCCTCTCCAAGTCATCATCATTCTCTAAACCATTTCCCATTATCTGGGGTCGGCGCAGTAAACCTTCTTGTTCCATTCCTCTCTATCAGCCGTCATTTCCATACTTACTCCTTTCATTCTCATATCACTCTTCACACAATCGATCCATCTTTTATTCGGCCTTCCTCTGCCCGTGTGTCCCTCCACATTCATATTCAACACTCGTATTGTGACATGACTTTCATTCCTCCGCATCACATGCCCAAACCATGCCAATCTGCTTCCTCTCACCTTTTCTACCACTGGCGCTACTTTCAGGCTTCCTCTTATATACTCATTCCTTATCTTATCCATCCTTGTCACACCACACATCCATCGTAACATTCTCATTTCATTCGCATGCAGTCTATTTTCATCCTTCTTCTTGACGGCCCAGCATTCACTTCCATACATATAATGCCTCTCCAAGTGATACTAGATTAAGTTTAAAAATAATTCTTAGGGGGTCATTGTAGAAGCGTGCTCGTCGCAACCCCTGGCAGCCCTTTTCAGGGCTGCAATTCTACACAGCTGCGCACCCATGCAAACGAGGGTTAGGGCGTCCCACCAAGGCGACGCACACCAGCTCGTCCCCGTTGTTGTGGAATGCAGCGCGCAAAGCGGCGACGGGGACCGCCACCCGTCACGCACAGCCCGACACGGTGGAAGGTGGAGGAAGGAGTGCAGAGTTGGCACGTGGAATGTTAGAGAGGACATGAGAGATAAGACGAATGAGTTGATCGAAACAATGAAAGAAAGAGAATTAGGTGTCGTGTGTATGTCGGAGACCAAACGGAAAGGCAGTGTTACTGAAGAGCTCCCTGGCAGAACGTTAGCTATATGGTCCGGAGTCACGGAAAGCGAGAATGCCTGCCAGGGAGTGGGGGTGCTGCTGTCGCCCCGGTTGGTCGATCTTATGACTGAATATAAGGTTGTGAACTCAAGACTTCTCTGGGTTCGCTTTAAACTGGGACTGACGAAATTATTCCTTTTGACTGTTTATGCGCCGGTAGCTTCGTAGTCCAGGACTGAGCTGGAGAAGTTTTGGGAGAATGTAAGAGAAGTTCTAGATTTGGTTAAGGGAAACGAAAGAACTGTTGTATGTGGTGATTTGAATGGATGGGTAGGTATCGCTCGACCAGGATACGAGTCGGTGCTTGGAAAGTTTGGCGATAAAAGGGTTAATGATGCCGGCAAGCTTATACTGGCTGTATGCAAGGAAAAGGGTCTTCTTGTGACAAACACTATGTTTAATCACAGAAAAATCCATATGTACACTAGAGAAAGAAAGAATGAGAGAAGTATGATTGATTTGTTCCTGGTGGATGACCGACTGCGAAAACAGGTGATGGATACACGAGTGTTCAGGGGTGCTGACATGGGAACGGATCACTATCTAGTAATTACTAGATTTAGGGGTTTGTTCGCGGGTTGGCGCTACCGGACGACAGTAACAGAACCACAGTGGGTGTGTCGCATCCGAAGCTGGAAGCTTCAGGAAGCGGATACTAAGGACAAATATCACACGAGGGTAGCCGAAAAGCTTGACACTATCGATGGCAGGAAAGAATGCGTGGAGAGAATATGGCAGAACCTTAGGGATGGAATGGTAAGTGCAGCGGAAGAAGTATGTGGAACGACAAAAAGAGGTAGTAGTAAAAGAAGAGATGCATGGTGGAATGATGAAGAGAGAGAAGCTGTAAAAAAGAAGAAAAAAGCATGGTTAGACTACTTGGCCTCTAGTAACGATAAGCGTATGAGAGAGAAGATGAAAGAAAGATATAAGCTGCAGAAAGTTCATGCGAAAACACTGATTGAGGAAGTACGTGAAAGGTGTAGAATAGAAGCGGACGAAAGGTTGTCGCACAACTTTAAGGAAAACTCCAAACCATTCTGGAAAGAGGTTGGAAAGTCCCGGAGTGGTGTGACAGCCTTAAGAACGAACAAAGTGCTTTCGAGAACCAATGACGTCCTCTCAGAAAAATCGGACGTCATGCAGCGATGGAGTGAATTTTATAGAGAAATGTATGAGTGTCATGATCTTAGTGAAGGATCCGGGGGTGACACCGTGACTGGCATGCCAGACACGGACCTCGATGACACTGAGGTCATCAGAATTGAAAGAGATTGAACGTGCGATTCAAAGTTTGAAATGTGGTAAGGCTGCGGGACTAGACAGAGTTACTGCTGAAATGGTCAAGTACAGTGGGCCTCCCGTCTGGGACAGCTTTCATCTGCTGTGCTATTTGTGCTGGCGGACGGGAGGTGTCCCGGATGATTGGCGATCCGCGCTCATTGTGCCTTTATATAAAGGTAAAGGTTCACATTTTGACTGCGGGTGCTATCGGGCAGTCAGCTTGACCAGTTTAGCAAGTAAAGTTTACTCGAAGGTTTTGACACGTAGGATGCAAGAGAAATCGGAAAGATTTTTATGGGAGGCACAATGCGGATTTAGACCTAGAAGAGGATGCACGGATCAAATGTTTTCTCTCCGCATGATCACGGAGAAGCTTCTGAGTGTTAACCAGAAGATTTTCTGTGCTTTTGTGGATCCGGAGAAGGCATTTGATAAGGTTATAAGGAAGAAAATGTGGGAACTGTTGCCGGAATATGGTGTGGATGGTGGATTGTTAAGGGCTGTGCAGTCACTTTACTATGACTGTAAAGCCTGTGTGCGGGTAGGGCATGACCTGTCACCAATGTTTAGCGTCCAAGCGGGCGTAAAACAGGGTTGTGTCATGTCTTCCTGGCTGTTCATACTGTATCTCGACAGCTGTTTACAGAAGCTGAAAAATAGCTGTTTAGGTGTGAAATTGGGTGACATTAAAGTTAATTGTCTACTGTATGCTGATGATACAGTGCTTATTGCACCATCAGAAGCAGAACTGCAGGCATTAGTCACGTGTATGAAAGAGGAATGTGAAATTAAAGGTCTCCGTTTGAATACTAATAACCCTAAGGTTCTGGTATTTGAAAAGGACGAAGAGAGAACGAAATGTGAAATATGGGTAAATCAGGAATGTCTAGAATAGGTAAATGAAATTGTATACTTGGGAAGTGCTTTCAGCCGGGATGAAAGATGTGATTTAGATGTGGACAGGCGTGTCGCTGCCGGGAACAAAGTCAATGGTGCCCTGAATGCGTTAGTCAAAAGGCAAGGCTTAGTGAAGAGTGCACGCCTTGCAATACATAACGCAGTGTTGGTACCGACTTTGTTATATGGCAGCGAAACCTGGGTATGCCAGAAGAAGCATAAAAGCAAGTTGAATGCAGTGGAGATGCGATCTCTTCGTAAAGTGTGCGGCGTTACCATAGCCGACCGAAAGCGAAACGAAGAGATTCGCAATATGGCAGGATTGAAAGATGACCTTATCACAAAAATTGATAGGGGCGTACTCCGATGGTTTGGGCACGGTGAGCGAATGAGTGAAGAAAATATATAGCGCGAAAGTAAATATTAAAAGGTGTCGAGGTAGACCGAGACTAACTTTCGAAGACCATGTGAGCAAATTACTCGAAGAGGGGAAGGTCAAGAGTACTCGGGTACCTAGACGTGCATGTATGAAGAAGTTAATGAACATGAAAGAAGCGAAAGAGGTATGTAAGGATCGTGACACTTGGCGATCTGTTCTCTCTGGCTACCCCGTTAGGGATTGTGTGTGAATATAAGTAAGTAAGTAAGTAAGTACTAAGACTTTGGATAAAGTTTTATTGTTATTCGAATTTTTATCAACAAGTTTTCTATTCGTTCTTTTATTTGCATAGTGCAGGCAGCACCCGCATAAGATAAATTTAATAAAACCATAATAATAAAAATAATAATAGCAAGGTCTAGATACGTCTTTTTGTTTAATGGTACATTAGCTGTAGGAGATCGAATTGGAAGAGAGACTCCAGTGCGAATTACGAGTTTCACCCAGTTATTTGATTCGACTTTGAGCGGCAAGCGTCTGACGTTATAAATGAATGTCAGTTCCTTCGCCTTCTTTCGGTACCTGAAAACAATGTTTGCTTACGTAAACTAAAATAAAAATGTAAATAAATAGGCTTTACAAAGTTTATACGTGATAGAGCCATGTTGCTGTTATAATACTGCTTTCATGGAATACCAGCGTAAAATAGCAACTATGTTTAATGTAGCTGTGTTTGTATGGTGTGTGTAGAGAACCAGATATCATTTTTACTGGACACGAGGCATTTCATCTTAATCCCCAGGGTGACAACGCATCTACATTTTGATTGTTAATTGAGGATAAATGTAGAGGTCAGATGTCAAGGCATCCAGTTACTATCAGGTGGACCCTTATATACTGACTGACGTGGTACTGCGATGGTAAAACCGCTTTGTGGACTGTTACACTTAGAAAATTATAGATTGCTAAGTCAGTGTCATTCGTTAAGTGATACTCAAAATTTACCTAGAGTTGCTTAGAATTGTCGAAATAGCGTCATGTACATCGCTTGATATCGATTAAGACAAATCCACGTAAATTCCAAAAACTTTCCTAATAGCACTCTCAACATAATCGAATTGATCACCAAATGCTGGGATTCCAATTATTGGAACTCCGAAATGTACTGCTTCAGTTAATGAAAATAAGCCTCCTTGTGTAATGAAGTGGATGCAGTTTGGATGCGCTGAAAAACATAATAACTTATGTGATTAATATCATTATTAGTATTGTAGATTACCGTTAGAGCCTGTTAAAAGTCTGCTGAAGATAGGCCGTTCCTATAGATTGCCTTGTAGTTGTCACGCTTGGCAAGCGGGTTGGCATCCACAATCTTTCAAAATTTCAAATTTCAATTCAATTTCAAAATTGCCTATTTAGACCGCTGTCACCAGAGGCCTAGTGTTTAAATTTAATTTATTACTGAGAAAAGAAAAATATAGGGACACAATGTATATCCTTCTTATTTACCTACTTTATAAAGAATCTTTTAAATTTGTGCAATATTGGAGGAAGAAATAGTAAAGAGCCAAAACTCGAATTATGCCTTTTTATGTGCTATTCAGTCACGTCTGCAGTTGTCCATATCGGACTCGTGCTCTAGAGCAACAGCCATAGTTCCCTCAAATACCTAATTTTTAAAAGTCTCTCGGCCCGCATTTCCTCATAACGAGCATTTAATACAGCGCGTTGTTTCGAACTCTACGTCTCTTCGAAATATTTTTATTCGTCAGAGCACATGACATATTAGCACTTAAAAATGATTTACATTTTTTAAAGAATTTCAATGAAGTCTGGACCCAACCTGAGTTGATGGCATATTTAGAAATTATAACGAGTACTTAGTAATTGGGCTACCACGGTTTCTTACGTTACTAAGTAAGCGAAATTAATTTATATTTTAACGATAACACCAGGACAAAATTGGTTGATAGATTATCTGAAGCTATAACTTTGCAAGGGACAAAGGGATCTCGGGCAGTGTTGAAACTTCCATAGAAGCCGAAAAGCCAGGCTTGCCTTTTCAATCTGCTCAATCAATAATATCATCTAATAAAATAACTCGTAAACTGTTTCAAACTATTTACAATTTCCCGCGCGCTCTTCTTTTCGAGACAGGTCATGACCTCGTAGCATATATGTAACGTCAACACTTGGCAGTTTGCTTTCAATGAGGGAATCCACAACTTTTTGTGCCACCAGGGCGGCGCCATTTAATTTGAGGTGTAATATTTAACAGATTTCATAGTCGGGAAGTTAATTTGTTCGAAAAATTGTAAAGGCTAATGTTTATTTCTGTACCATTAGTTATAATTTGTATTAGTTAGATTAAAAATAAATAAATAAAACCACAGATATTCATTAAAATAGTAAAATTAAAAAAATTGTTAACAATGTGCAAACAATGAAAGAACAAACCACAGAGGCATTGTTTTGTGTATTAATATAATAAGTACCCGGTTGACCGAGCCTTGCTCGGTATTTTTCACTCGGTTTTTTTTTAATTCGTGTGTTTTGAAAATTATATTTAGATACAAATTACATACTGATGAAATACGAATAGTATTTTTTGATCTTAGCGACATAATAGAAAAAACTGAACTGAACTGAAACTATTTGAATAAAAAATCATGAGTGCAATTAGTTTAATTTAAATTTTCGTGTTTTTAAAAAATACTAAAAAAAGGGCTCGATAAAATAGATTTTCTCAAAAAAGAAAGGAACTTGAAAAAAAATTAAAAAAAGTTGGTCGGTCGGTCTGGGCTCGAACCGAGGTTTTACGATTCTGTGACCGCCGAATATACCGATTAAGCTGTTTATAATCATTGACAATTTGTCAAAATTTACCTTCTTATTCTACGATATTATAGCAGTTTTTCATTGCCTAAAAACACGGACAAAAATACATTTTTATGAAAATCGTTGGAGCCGTTTCCGAGATCCCGATTATATATATATATATATATATATATATATATATATATATATGTATATATAAATTAACAGGATGCAAAGTAGTTATCTCTAAGACGTTTCTTGAATACCAACAAAGTTTCGGAATTTCTTATATTTGACGGTAGTGAGTTCCATAATCTTACCGTATATATATATATATATATATATATATATATATATATATATATATATATATATATATATATATACAAGAATTGCTCGTTTAATAGTATAGGATAGGATCTGGAAACTTTAAACTTTTATAAAAAACTAAATTATCTATTCAATGACACTGTGTAACAAGAAACTTCACCTTAATGTCTACTAGCGACATCTGGTGAGCGTAACACTATTTGCCCTCATTCAAAACACATGTTCATTTTATACGTGGTAGAGTCATGCTGCAGTTATATTAGTAGTATAGTTGTAGCACGAATGGGTCGGCTCGAACGGGGAAGGACCACGCTCTCACAGAATACCAGCGTGTAATAGTAGCTTAATGCTGCTGTATTTCGTATGGTGAGTGTAGAGAACCGGAGACCCTTTTTACTGGAAACGATGCATTCCATCTTAGTCCTCACGGGTGACAACGCATCTGCATTTTGATTCGTAATCGAGGATAGATGTAGATGTCTATGGGCCACAGTAACCACTTACCATCAGGTGGACTGTGCGCTCGTTTGTCACCCTATCCTATAAAAAACACTGGATTGTAAAAATTAATGAAAGCAAGGAGTTGATTTTGTCGTCTCTCTCGCACGCGTTGACGTTTTACCGGGCTTTCGAGAAGACGATCGCTCCCTTTCAAACTTGTGGCAAAATGTTCTCTAATGAAATATAACTACGAAATGTTTGTATAGCAATTACTATGGAACCAAAAGCTGGGCTTTGCTCTAAAGTTGTTTAGGAGTGCGGAGGCCGTGCGGGCGATACGTTTGCAAGTTTCACTTCACATTTTAATGTTCATACATAGAATTATTAGGCTTAGAACCGCAGCAGGCGCACGCAAAGTGTTTCAAGTTAGCCTTTTAAGGCTAAATACGACTTTCAGCGTGTCAGTACTCCAGGGTCTATTGTCTCAAGGACTAGTTTTTACTCTTGCACACTTTCATAACATACCTATGTGTGCGTGTGCTACTCGATACCCTACCAAAAAAGTATTCAGTCGGTACACCGACTGGCAACATTCATCTCTCGGTAGAGAGTACTACATTCCTTGCCGTACTCTATACACAGTAATCTATGCAGTACTCGAATCCACGTAGTCGTGTAAAGAGCTCGCGCCATTTTGCAAAAGACAACTTACTGTGCTTTAAAAGGGTGACACAACTCATCACATAATCATGAAAAAAATCTAAAAATCTCATTTCACTGATAATTACTGCTTTTACACCATATTTACTCACTATTATAATTACATACTGCCAATATGGGACTATTATTGTTGTATTTTTATTTGACAAATAAAAATACCTACAATATTCACGCATGAGTTGGTAATTTTAATTGCCAAATACTATTATGGTTCCCACTTGCCAAGAAAAAAAGTGTTGATTTTATTTTGTTTGTAATGTGCAGTTATTTTTATCTTTTTTATAGCATTATAACATTTTTTTTAAATTCTAATAATGTTTTACATACCTTCGCCATTTCCTAAAAAGACGTTTTGCCACTAGCCAACAGTGGTGTATTAAATTATGGTAAAGACAATAGTTAACCTTTAGCCAAAATAGCACAAAAATCTTTATTTTGTTTTAATGAAGTGAAGTTGATAATAACGTGAATATTATTGCCAATTTAAACGTATTCGTTTTTAGATTTTCGTTAGGTCCAACTGTTGCTGCTCAACACAGACCACCCAGCCTACGAGACATGAAACCATTACGATTTTCTAATTAAATTAGTCTGTCAAGGTTAGAAGGAAGAAAGGTGTGCGGGTGGCGCGTGAGATGTAACTTAAAGATGTGTCACATTCATAAATCGTACGTGTAAATATGGGAGACTATGAAAACCTAGCGTAATTATAAGCAAATTAATGATGCGTAAATCACTACGTTTAATACAAATAAAGTTCTTTAAAATACATGTATTTTACATGTCATTTACAACGCTAATCGCTTACCATGAATCCGTTAAGAGCGGAATGTGCGTAAGAAATACACAAACATAATACATACTCTCGAAAACCATGACTTTGTTTCGGCCTCGGCCGTGACGGTCAGGTGAGTATATCTACATTAGGTAAAATTAACGTAATATAAAAATGTAAACAAAAATTACCTTTATTTTTTTATTAATTAGGGTTTGTAAAACTGTAATTTGGATTTCAAATTATAATTACATCGATAAATTTGCATCGATACTTTTTTGGGCATTTCTACTTACACGTGCCGCCTGCAGCCCCTCTGATTGATAGACAGAGACGCAACTATAATACTGCGTGCTTGACAAGGACAGCCTCAGAACTACGACCAGAACAGGTTGAACCCTCATGGTTTTAGTATTTTAAGATTACTAAATGATGCATTTATCGGTGAAACGTGACTTTATCCTTCTTGAAATTACGTTTCCTGCTATCACTATCACACCACTTTACTGCGCAAGTATGCAGGTTTTACTGTTTTAATTTTAAAAAATTGTAGTGCTAAGGACTCAGTGCATTGGTCTGTTGTCTGGTTACTTCTAAACAGAGTGGCGTTCGTGTTCAACTGTATAGGATCTGGTTAAACAGATGAAGTACAGAAATTTGTCGCCTTTCGTTACATGTCTCGTAGGCTAGGTGGTCTGTGCTGCTCAATGAATTGGAAAAATTTGACTTAATCGCAAAGAAAACTAACGAAAACTAACTAATTTACGTTTCTGATGAAGTTTACTACATTTGTAGTATTGCTGAAAATTTCTAATGAAGTTTACTTAATTTGTAGTATTGCTGAAAACAATCTGCGAAATTATATTAAGCATAATGCACAGGAAAACAATTCAGAGAAAGAGCTATCTCTCAAAATTATTGCCAAACTCGTTGGTTGTTCTCTATTTCCTATTGTAGAAGAGCACATCAATTAGCAACATCACGACACAAATCTGGCGCGGCTTATTGTAGAACGTTATGTAAGAGTTCGATTCTTATATGAATCTAAAAAAAAAATAATATTTCCCGGATAGCGTCATCAAAGCGGCAGTTATTTAGAAAACAGTTGCAGATGCAGGGTTATTACTTATTAAGTAAGAGACGTTTAGTTTATGTACTTGGGTATATAGTTATTTAATAAATATTTTTAGTTTCGTGTTTTATTTGAATGGTTTTTCTCCTTCCGAATCTTATTTCGTTTTAATATTAAACGCCTGTTCAAAAAAGTATATCATATATTTATATAAATACATATATAATACTATATACTTATATAAAAATATCTTTTCTAACAGAATAATATAATGATATAATAGATTTGTGAATATCATTTTAACATGTGATATTACGTATATAAATAATTTTAATAAAATATTAGTTAACAATTACAAGTAAAACTACTTTTACGGATTTTATCGCGTTTTATTTATATTAATTTTAATACCTGACGTTTCGGGTGCTTTCCAGCACCCATGGTCGGGGGACATGGGTGCTGGAAAGCACCCGAAACGTCGGGTATTAAAATTAATATAAATAAAACGCGATAAAATCCGTAAAAGTAGTTTTAATCAATGTATATATAGTGTTCGCGTAAATATAAGAAATTATTGTAATTATAAGTAATTTTATATTTCTCTCTTTGTAAATTGTAAATAAATAATTCTAAACCCAACCTGAATATGAATATACGACTATGTTTACCGTTACACTTTGCCCATTTTTTGGGGTAATCGTCATTTACTTGCATACATTACTCATTTGCTTGTATGCGTGCGGGCAAACGTAATTAGAGGCCGCTTACGCACACATTCATTGTGTTGTTGCTTCAACTTTGAACGGAATTTTGAATGACACTGTCACTCTAATGTATACACAGTAATCTATGGTAATCTATGCTATCACTCTAAGTCTAATTACTCTATGTGTTTATGTTTGTTTTTGTTGTGTCTGTCGAAAATTGCTTTTTCAAAGGTTTTCAGTGAAAATGGGAGGATAATAGTGTTCCATGTGATGAATTGAAGTGTGTAAAAGTGGTAATCGGCGAGGAAAAATTAAAATATTTAAAAATTAAATTTTGATTCAATAAACATTTCTTTATACATTAATAGGTACAGGAATCTTTAGTAATAAAGTTCAATACTTATATTACAACTAGCGGCCCGGTACGTGCTTCGCTACGTATAAAGTGAAATAATACAAAAATGAGTTAGAACATCGATCCATTTCTTAAAAAAATATATTACTTAATTGCTAGCTATTTAAAAACTTATTCCAAAACATTTGGGTAAACAATATTTTTTATTTTTCCATTTTGAGTGTGAGCATAAAGTTGGCCATGTGAAAAACATGATTCTTCCAAATTCACACCACAAACGTGAAGTGTTTACCCTTGGGCCTTGTTGATGGACATCGCAAATGATAAACGAACAGGATATTGTAATCGTTTCAACTCGAATCATCAGTCAGTTGGAATCATAGGGATACGCGGTATCAAACAAACTTCTCCTTTACATTTACCAGTTAAGATCGTAGCTGGGTAAGGCCGTTAAATTGGCCTCATGTAACATAAAAGTATAAGTTACCAGGTAACTTAAAAGTAACATAAAATATTCTAAAGGCATATCTACAGTAGGAAATCATCACAGAATTTGAGAAAATATATTCAAATTATATAATAAAATATATTCAATTTTTTCACTTCCGCCTTAGTAAAACTCAGTTTTATTTTTATCAGCTTTATTGTATCTGTAATTAAAATATAAACGTCTTATTTTGAAAAAAAAATTACATTTAGTCTTATCTTTAATAATACTTAGGCATAAATATATTTGTTTCACAACAGAAAATATATCGTTAAAATAATGTACTACTTGATTTTTATTTGAACTCTTGGTATTTTATGGCACTATTCCTTGTCCAGTGTCTCGGTCTAGTTTCTTCGTCACAACGTTCAGTAAAGGGTGTTTTACTGTCTTTAGGAAATTAACTGTATATTTATCTTCTGTAATATTTATTTGTTCTACACGTCCTATATAGTATTTCCAATTGTTACGATTATAGTATCTTACTAATACATTTTGGTTTATTTTAATATCTTTTATATTTGTTTCATCTTTGTATTCTAAGTCATCAGTATGATCGTTTTTGTTAGCTTTTACAGTAATATTTAAATTCGGTTTACAGCTTTCTTCACAGTCTTTAGTTTTTTTGTTCTCATATATTTTTAAACTATCCAAATCTACCCCCATTTCTATTTTCTTAAGGTCTTTGTCAATTTTGTCGAATCTGACTACAGAATTTTCTTTTGAATTCAAAAGATATTCCTTTATTTCACATTTGTCAGATTTTCTGGTTATATTAGAGTCACATATTTGTTTATTCTGCCTATGCCCCAATTTAAGGATCTACCTAAAATATCGAGTTTATCATCTCCAGGTATATTTGAATGTTGTGCTATTGAGCTTACCGATTATAATATAATTGTCGTGTGTATATATAGAGTACCAAATGTGAACTATCTTAACTACAGTCTGGATAAACTAGAAACTCTTTTGCAAGGAATATCGCATTCACGATATAAAAACATTGTTGTTGGTGGAGACTTTAATATAGATGTTCTTAAAAAAAATTGTGTCACAAATGCATTTGAATGTTTATTAATTAAATATAACTTGAAACTGGCATTAAAACAACCGACCCGCATGGCTAGCTTAACATGTTTAGACAATTTTGCGTACAATTTTAATAAATCATTTAAGGCTGATGTCTTCGAGTTTGCGCTGTCTGATCATACAGCACAGCTGCTGCACTGTCCAGTGCAAAAAAATATGCAATAAACCCTTGGTATATGCCTAAAAGGGATTATAATATGGAAAATATAACGAAATTTAAAGATTACATAAAACATATCTCTTTTTCGGAAACATACTGTTACGAGCTTGAGGTTCGTGACAATAAAAATTGCCGATAAAATTACCTAAATTAACACTTTAATTTACTTTACACAAATTAAAGTTAAAACACTAATAATTAAACACACTAATCCACTTGATTTCGCTCCGAAGCTTCGCTTGTGTCGCCGAGTTAAACTCTGTGCCCCGATCGCATATTGCAGCGCCTATTTATTTAAATTAGCAAAGAAACATCCCGAATCTTCAGGTAAATGCGCGCAAAGGGACGAGTTTGCGAGTATAGATTTTCTAGAAACTTAGTTCTTCGGGTGGCGCTGTGGGTCGAAAGATCTGTGATGTCATTCTTTACACGCTCTACTCGCTCTCGTTTCTGACACTAGATGGCGCTAGTATATCGTCGATTGGAGCGCGTAACAATACGATACAAATGATCCAAACGCAGCATATAATAAATTTATCGATACATTTAGACTTATTTACGACTTATGTTTTCCGATTAAATTGATTAAAGTAGACATAATAAAAAAACCAAAGTGGTTGTCTAAAGGAATTAAATTATGCAGTCGAAAGAAAAGAAAACTTCTGTGGCAGCTAAGATTAAAGCCTAACAGTAAGAACAAAATTTTATTTTCAAATTATTCGCAGTTATATAAAAAAATTATTAGATTGACACAAAAGGCACAAAATAACCAAAAAATAAAAGCATCTAAAAATAAGTCTAAAACAACTTGGCAAATTATTAAACGAACAAAATACAACTTACCTTCACGCAGTATTAATAAAATTAAGGTAAATGATCAAACTCTATCAAATCCTCAGTGCATCGCTGAAGCATTTAACAACTTTTTTATCGATATTATTCAGGCAAACATAGATATCATTAACAAACATAAATCTTATAAAATAAACACCAACAGTAAATCTCTGTTCATGCCGCCTAGTGTTCCATTAGATATTCACAAAATAATAATGTCGTTAAATAATACAAGTAGCGTCGGATACGATGGCATTGCTACAAAAATATTAAAACACATATCAATGGAAATATGCGGACATCTAAGTCATCTAATCAACCTAAGTATTAGTGCAGGTATTTACCCAGATGCCTTAAAAACATCAATTATAAAACCGCTGTTTAAGAAGGAAAATAGAGAACTAATGGAATATTATCGGCCCATCTCACTTATTCCCGTAATTTCAAAAATATTTGAGAAATATATATTTAAGGAAATATATAAATTTATCGAAAAATATAACATTTTATGTGAGGAACAAAAAGGATTTAGACCACATAGGACAATCAATATGGCCATATATGACTTTATATACAATATTATTAACAATATCGATAAACGTAGACATGTCTGTGGCATATTTTGCGACATGACAAAGGCATTTGATTATGTAAATTACGCTACTCTTTTAGAAAAACTTGAAGCCTATGGCATTAGAGGCAATGTTCTTAATCTAATTGAATCTTACTTAAAGAATAGAATACAAATAACTGAAATTAATCAAATTAATATAGCAAATAAGAAGGAAGAGATATTTCGATCGTCAAAGCGTGGCTGACCGCTAAGTGACTGTAAGTGTGTAAGTGACTGACTGTGACCGCTAAGTCACTTAGCGGTCAGCCACCGTAGAGTCTATATTACCTGAGGATGCCTCGTGTAGAGGCGAAACACGTGTCGTATTATCGTCGATGGTGTGTCTTACCTGGAATAGTGGTGTTGAGAGTAGTGGTGCTTGGTCTAGTGGTGACGGAGTTAGTGTATGCAATTGAGGGAGGGCGGGAGGTGCGCTTCAATCCAGGTAAGACACATCATTTTATATGTTTAGCGGAAAGTTACAAAGAAATTTATATTTTTATTTTTTATTATAATGGATTTCCGCAAAGTAACGCCTGATTCTATCAATTTGTTATAGCTGTTTAGGTGATAAGTTTATATTTCTGTATATTTTGCGTGCCTACTGGTAAAATATGGCTGAACTCACTACCTAAATTTCCATATACTGTACCCATATTTGCAAAATAAAATATCTTTATCTTTATCTTTATCTAACTTTTGGTACCTTTAAATTTTTAAGACTACTGTTTTTATTAATTCCAGAAGTGCTTGCTACCGAGTTTGTGTATGGATCAGCATTCTCTGTTATTGTGACATCTAATGATTTTTTTGGCAGGTAAAAGATCAAAATTAGAATCCAATTTATGAAATTGTAGTTTATTAAATTGTTTTAAGTCAAAATATCTTTTGTTACATGGTAAATTTCGGATTTCTGATAATATTGTGACTCCTTTTTGCGCAGCCGACTTTCTCTCCTGTTTTTCTTCTAAAACACTGTCTTAAATATTTCTTTTTCTACATCCAAATATTCTTCCCCTAAATATTGAGCTTCAGAACTAGGCTCAGCAAAATGTGTGGCATCAATGTCGTCTAAATATTCTATTTCAAAACTTTCGGCGCTGCTGGTTGATGATGAACTATTTCTCCTTTTCTTTATTTTCCCTTTATCCTTTTTCTTTGTTAAGTTTTTCCGTGTTCTGCTTTTCGTTAGTTTTTCGGTGCTAACTTCAAATCTGTGTGTTTTTATAGAATGACAATCACATCTACCACTCATATTTTTGCAAAAGCAACTTAAATCTCGAAAGCTTACTGAATTTCTTTCATTTAATATTACTTGATGTATTTTAAGTGTGTTAGGCAGCGGATGTAGTTTTTTAACTATTTCTTCTGGAAGTGGTTTTATGTCTTCTGAAGGAATATAAAGCATTTTGATGGCTGAATCTGCTTTGGAAAGAACTTTAAAGGCAGTTTTGGCATCGGGGATATCTTCTCCATGTGCCACTTTTGAGTCCAAAGTTCGCTTCACTGCACCCCCAATACCGTCTGCAGCACCTTTTCCATGAGCTGCTTCAAATATAGACCAAGTAGCATGGTTGAAGCCAAAACATTGAATTTGGCTAAGAAAATAAAAATTCTTTTTGTTGCGGTATTGGGATGTAGGGCCATTGGAAAAAAATGTATTGTATCTTTTTGAGGATATGTTTCTCTCAAATATTGTAGTATTGGTTTTAAATGAGCCCATATGGCCTCGGGAGTATGTATATTTGCTGGAGATATTGAGCAAAGTGATTTAGGTTTGTTTTCATTTTTTATGTAAAGTACACCAGTGTGCAGAGTGATTTGTACCTTAGATGATCCGAAGTGCATGGCTTGTATTTCTGTATGCATCTTGCAAACATAATTTTCAGAAAAATCTATGTGTATGACGGTTTCGTTTTCTCTCAAGTTAGCTATGCAAAATTTGTAATTTTTGAATTGATGTGAAATATTGTATAAGTGATGTAGAATTTTTTTTATATCTGAATTAGTTAAATTGATCAAGTCTTTTATAGATCCTTCTCTTTCCGCCTTTACCATTTTGTTTGCCGTCTTTTTGTTTCCTTCTTCGCCGTACTCATATTTCTTTGGCATCCACATTGGCCATACAATTTTATCATTTACATTGTAATCAATTTCATTAGCAGTAATGATATTGTCTGTACAAGATTTACACAAACCAAACATGCAAGTCTTAGATGATATGTCACAAACCAGTTTCGATGTAACATAATTGAGGTCATCGCTTTCGAGGATTTCCAACTGTTTAAGTTTCTTTATCATAAATGACATATTAGAGTGTTTTACACAAGCACATGTGTCACGGTCTGAGATTTTAGGTGTGAGTATATTAAATGGTCTATATTTTTTAAATGTGCTTAATGAGACTTTTCCACCTTCAGAAAGATATTTTTCATGCAGTTTTTTTTATAGTAGCCAATAGATATCTTCTCTGTAATTTTATTTTGTTTTTAGTTTTACACTCTCTTTTTCCTGCAGTTGCACGGCTATTATCATCTCTGTTATAAAACTTATTAATTTCGTTTAATATTTCGCTTTTCCTTACTTTTCTGTCTCTATTGTTTCTAATGTTAGTTTTGAGTCCTAATGTATGTTTAAGTTTATTTTTCAATTTATATTTTTTCATAATTTCGCTAGTTACAATTTTTTTCAAAGTGTTCTTTTCCGTTCCAACAGATTTTTTGTATTCTTCCTTCAGTGATTTTGTCAAAACATTGTGTTCCAGTAGCTTCCTTTTTACTATTTGTTTTTTCGAGGACTATTTGTTTTTTGTCAATATGCGTTAAATTCTATTTTATGAAGTTATCTGCTTGCTTCGTAGGTGTTTCATCGTCATTGCCCATCACTTCAACTCTTTAATTTTTCATACAGTCATGTTCTTTAAGTTTTGTAGTGATTTGTTGATATTTTTCTTTAATTTCTTGGAATGCTTTATTTAATTCGTCAATTTTTTTGGACTTTCGGTAATGTTTTTTCTTAAGGCTTCAAATCTCTTGCGTCATGTTATTATTTCTCTTTTCAGTTCATGTCAACATTTTTACCCTCATTGAGATCACATCTTGCTGTATCATACTGAGCTTTTTTTAAGTTTTTCCTTTCATCTCGCCATTTTTGCCTTTTTTCTTCTTTATCCTGTTCCGTATATTGACTTGTTTTTTTTTTCTATGATAACGCAAAGCGCATTCCACAGTTTTCTTTTTCGTTTGTACATATTTCTCTGGGTTTTCTCTTTTTAATTTTTCGCGGTATCTTTTTTGTTTTTGGCCCGCAGTTAGAGGCAACTGTCACAGAAAAAAACAACATTTTAAGCATCATGTATCATAATTATTTCACTAATAAAATGATGTATGAATTCCTTTTAAAATTCTATATCTTATACAAAAAAGTTTTATGTATAAAATATAGCCTAAAACCCCCTCCTGACATTGTTTTTGTCTGTTTGTAAAGATTTATCCCAATTAGTTCAGCCATTTAAAAGATTAGCCTGGACAGACAGACAACAGACAAAAATTTGAAAAATAAATCTAATTTATGTCCCAACTTTAAATTGATATCCCAGTTGCATGCATTAAGCACCTATAGCATAGTAGAAGGTTTTTTTTAGAATAAGGGTGACAAACAAGCACAAAGTCTACCTGATGGTATGTGGATACTGTGGCCCATAGACATCTACATTTATCCTTGATTAAGAATCAAAACGCAGATGCGTTGTCACCCCTGAGAACTAACATAACAATGATATATTCAAATTTCAAACAAGAATATATTGAAAACAAAATCAGCACTCAAAATACATTTTGAAGTAACATGTTTAGGCGACTTCAAAAAAATACCTTTTGGTTACGCGAAAACTTCTTAACAGATTTAACTTTATAATTTTATTGACGCCCTGTTCTATAAGTTCCAATGTGCATTAAGCTTTACATCACTGTTATGTTACGTAACTTAAAAATAAACAACAATGGTAACATAAGTAACTTAAAAGTAACTAATATAACTTAAAAGTAATATAAAACCTAACCTCTTTTCAAAAGATGCTCGAATCTACAACGCTATGATAAAGAATTAACAACGTTCATAGCTTAGAGCTCTAATTTAAACATTATATTTACTAAATAATCTGTTGATTTAAACAAAAGAACGCAAACTTACCTTAAAATTGTATAAAACTCTTTTTTTGCGTCGAACAAAACACGATGCGAGCCAAACTTACGGACACAAAACGTCAATAATGGCCGACAAGTTATTGACATACCATAGAAAAGTCAGACACTGGAGTTACCATTAACTAAAACGGATTCTTCTGCTTAATTGCTCTAGGATTGTAAATTTTTTGGTAACATAAAATCAGTAACATAAAAGCATAAAATACTGGGGCGTGAAGTTATTATGCGAAAATAATAATTATTTTAATTGCTAAATTGTCGTGAATAAATTAAACATTGCCTAAAATAGGTGATCCCCTAAAGAAAATAATATGATGGCCGGTGGAATCAACTGAAACTTAATAATTCGTTCCAACAATATATGGGGGATCATTTGGGACATTTTTATTTGTTCTAGTAATTTGAAGTCTCGCAGTAAAAACTACTTAATTAAATAAAAAGAAGTATTTTTACAAAGGTTCAAGTATTCAAAACACTAGTAAAAGTGAAACTTTTTGCAAGGAAAATGATGTAATTTAATAGTATTATTTCATTTGTTGTCAAAAATAGCCGGACGCTAAGTCATCCATCAAAATGATAATTTTTTGGCGGCCTTACCCAGCTTCGATCAAATTTGGCAATAACTTTTTCACTGCCAATCTGGTGCCATTACTCAGTTTTGGTGGATTAATATTTTGCAATAATATAATTAAAGACCCAACTTTTTAGATTAAGATTTAAGCAGTGCGGTGGCATACCAGGCGGTCCTACTAAAGGACAATGGCGAAATAATAGGTGATGGAATTATTAAGCGTCTACTTAAGTCACCATTACAGATATCAATAAAATAATTTACTATGTATCATCTAATCAAGCTTATGGCCTATCGAAGTCTGGAAAAAATCATCTTACCTAATTTAAAACTAAATTGACTAGTTGTTGTGGCAAATTGTTACAGGAATTATTAAGCTTGTACTTTTGTCACAATTACAGATATCAATAAAATAATTTACTATGTATTATCTGATCAAGCTTATGGCCTATCGAAGTCTAGAAAAATATCATCATACACAATTCAAATCTTAATTGACTAGTTGTTGTAGTTGTTACGATTCGACAGTTAAGACAGGCAAAGGTCTTATACCATACAGCCAAGTTTGACGTATTTTATTAAGAAAACTCTTCTATATATACTTCGTTTTTTAAGGATTTCATCTATGCTAGTAGTTACCCTATATAAATATATATGAAAATTATATTGACTAGTTGTTGTAAAGATTTGCCATTTAAGGCGTTTTATACCATACAGCCTAGTCTGATGTGTATTGTGTTTAAACTGGAATATCTTTAATTCCTGACTTCCTGCAGTAGTATGACCGAAGAAAAAAATGTTCAGGATTTTAAACTCTACATTTTTACATATTTTGCATTTGTAGACGCAAGAAAAAAAGTCACCTAAAATTTGTTAGGGAGTTCGCCATTGTCCTTTAAAAATTCAACTGGAAAATTCAATGCCTCATTTTGATTCATAGCACTGTCAATTGATTTACATGTCGTGACTACACCTGGCAGTTTCTCTTGAATTTGAAAATTAATAGCATCGATATGAATGTTCTTTGGTGCCAAAATGGCGCGTTCTCCGAACAAATTTCTTCGCTTCGACTCGTTCACTATCAACGGATACTGAACTCTATTTTCAACTTAATAAAGTACTCATTTGTTTCAAACATACGAAAACAACTGCATTTTTCGCCAGCGCGGCGCGGCGCTACGCGCACCCGCGTACGCCTATACAAAAGAAACAATAAAGTACTAAGTTCTTATTTCTACTTTTAATTTGACAGCACAATTCCCCGTCTAAAAAATCTCCATTAACAAAATGACCCGCCATTTATTGAATTCATTTGTTACAAAAAATGTGATAAACGAAGAACCACTCGACCGATTTTGTGCAAACTTCACATAAACCATCTACTAAATAGTCCGAACAAACCCTGAAAATTTGGTTTGGATAGGTGAGCCCGTTCTTGAGTTATAAAGTGACAACGAAAAATGCCACTTATTTTTATATATTAAGATATGAGTTAAAATATCATTTTGAACGACAGCATAAAATATGAAGTTTAATTTTATAGCAAATAAATGTTACAATCTTTTTTATTGTGAAGTCTACATTTTAATGTAATAAATCAAAAGAATACATGTATTGAGGTTTTTAAAGAATATTTCCTTTAGTCCTTCAGTATATAAAATTTTAATAGCGCCATCTACTTAATTCTATTGGTGAAGTCATTTTATCGAACGAAAGTAATTTCACTCTTTCGGTGGTACGTAAAGATTACGCTAGATGGCACAAACACGCTATCAGCTAATTTAATAATATATTTATATTACCATATCAGTTAAAAATATCGTTGTGTACGGTTTATTAAAATTGAAAATGAGTAATTATATAGTAAATAGTCATTATTTTATGGTAAAAAATTGTAAAGCTTTATCTTTTCATTATTCTATATCTAATTCCTGTCGTTATCTGTTCTTTTATGCATATAACTTAAACAAAATAGTTTCGATGTTTCACATCTGCCAGACGTCCCTTTTTTTAATTTTGTACATAGTTTATTTGTACTTTGTTCATGCTTTTCTTTTGTTCATGTATTGTGTTGTATGCTCAAGCAAACCCAGACGTCTTTTTTCAAGGCCACCGAAGGTATGCAATTGCATATGTCATACAATCTATCTAGCGGTAGTATGCCTTCTGTGTGCTTTGTTAAATACGTCTTTGACAGCACTGAATATGAAACTGAAGAGTGGAGACATATCAAGATTGGTATATTTTTATAAAACTACTAAAAACAACAAAACCGTATCTTTGGCTTGCCCTAGTTTGGAGCCCCTAGCTTCGCCACTATCTCGCGTTCTTATCAAAAACTGATGAAATAGTAGTAATTTCCGCTAAATCACTTAAAGGCAAAATCAGTAACAAATTAAATAAAAACAGATTGTATTAAAAAATAAAGAGTACATATGTGTCCTCAGACATTTAATATTTCCTGCATATTTCGCTAGTCTGTGTTGATCATTAAATTTAAAATTCATGCAGCTAAAATGATAATAAGTAGGTATATTATTGCTTTATATTCTTCAGGGACAGATGATAGAGAGAGGGTAGCCTCATAAACATATTTGTCTTTAAGCAGAGTAATCTTATAAATAAATGATTCCTACAAGTTTATTTACTTAAATTGTTGAGATTGATATTTAAGTCGAATTTGAAATAATGTCTAAGCCCACTTCGAACAGTGGTAGAGCCACGCGGCAGCTTTGCTGTTGCACGTATGGGCCGGCTCAAACCGGGGTGGTACCACGACCTCACAGAATACCGGCGTGAAGTGGAAGCTCTGCTTCCGCGTTTCGTCTGGTGAGTGCAGGTGGCCGGAGGCCCAAATCCCCCCCCCCCCATCAACATGGTAGCGGAATTAAATAATGATAGACTACCCCAGGAGGGTACCAGCACCCCTGGAGAATCCCTCGCTGAGCATCCACGACCATGTTTCTCCACTTCTGAGCGTGGGTGCTCAGGCTGCCCCGCGTATTCTGGGGGGGGGGGGCAAAATTCCGCTCAAGAGTACAACTGCTCGGGGCAAACGGAGCAACAAGACCAAGGCGACCCCTGCCACGCTGTCCGTGAATTTCTGCAATATCAGGGGACTTCACTCTACTTGTAATTCTACCAGTAACATACGCATACAACAACGAAATAATATATCAGCGTCTGAAGTGGTTCCAGAAACTCAAAATGCATTAGGATGTGGCGTTGACATACAAGAAATGTCAATGTATAACTCCAGCCACAATCAACCACAAGATGGCACTAAAAACTTGGTAAATATTAATGTACAAACCAACCGAAGAATATTCATTATTGGAGAACAGCAGTGCTTGGGTCTTTGTAAAAAACTAACAATTTCGAGGGATACAAATGAATACGAAAAATACAAAATATATTCCTTTATAAAACCGTTTGCTAAATGTAATGAGCCATTGAAACCATGCCGTAATCCTATACTATTAAACGAGCAATTCTTGTATATAAATATATATATATATATATATATATATATATATATATATATATATATATATATATATATATATATATATATATATATATATAATCGGGATCTCGGAAACGGCTCCAACGATTTTCATAAAATTTAGTGTCCGGGGAGTTTCGGGGATAATAAATCGATCTAGCTAGGATTTATTTTTAGAAAATGTCTTTTTGTCCGTGTTTTTAGGCAATGAAAAACTGCTACAATATCGTTAGAATAAGAAGGTAAATTTTGACGAGTTGTCAGTGATTATAATAGCTTAATATTAATAAATAGCTTAATTGGTATAATGGTCGGTCACAGAATTTTAAAACCCCGGTTCGAGCCCAGACCGACCGACCGACTTATTTAAATTTTTTTTTCATGTTCCTTTCTTTTTTGAGAAATTCTATTTTTTCGAGCCCTTTTTTTAGTATTTTTTAAAAACAAAAATTTAAATTAAACTAATTGCACTCATGTTTTTTATTCAAATAACCAGTTCAGTTTCTTCTATTATGTCGCTAAGATCAAAAAATATTATTCGTATTTCATCAGTATGTAATTTGTATCTAAATATAATTTCCAAAACACACGAATTAAAAAAAAACCGAACGAAAAATACCGAGCAAAGCTCGGTCAACCGGGTACTATATATATAATCGGAATCTCGGAAACGCCTCCAACGATTTTCATAAAATTAAAAATTTAGAAATTTCAGGCAATGAAAAACTGCTACAATATAAGAAGGTAAATTTTGACACTATAGTAATGATCGTAACAGCTCAAGTGGATATCGGACTGTCGAGAAATTGTAGTGCCCTGGTTCGCGTCTTATCTTAGGTTTGACTTTTTTCCCTTTTTTTTCAAGTTCCCTTCTTTTCTGAGAAAATCTATTATTTCGAGCCCTTTTTTCAGTATTTTGTTAAAAAAAAGAAAATATTATTGCACTCATGATTTTTCATTCTAATAACCAGTTCAGTTTTTTCTATTATTTCGGTAAGATCAAAAAATATTCTTCATATTTTACCAGTATGTAATTTTTATCTAAATATAACTTCCAAAACACACGATTTCCAAAAAAAAAGCCGAGCAACGCTCGGTGATCCAGGTACTTTGGACATATCAGAAAAAGATTGGGTAATATTATGTATTGGTGAAAATGATGCAGACCCAAACCAAATCCATTTTCACTTAAAGAATAGTTTAGAATTGTTGACCAAATGTAATGTAATAATACTTAGTGTTAATAGAAATAGATACCTAAATGAAAAAAAAAAATAAATACACATCTAAAATTTACATGTCAAACTTACCATAATTGCCATTTCTTGGATATATCTCATTTAAATGAACATTATTATAACTACCACTACTTACAGGGTCATATATGCAGGTTAATCAATCTAACCATAGATACCAAAGACTATAATACTAAATATATTCCTTCAGGTACAAATAAAGTAAAACCCTATTATGTTTCTATTATTAAACATAGCTTACCAAAAAGTTCCCCTTCGGGTATGTGCAGAGTAAAAGGGACCATCCCATATTATTTTCCTATCATTAAACGTAATTCAACTACTTCATCTAAAATATTTAACAATAAGAATTTTTTATGAGTAAGCCACGGGAATTAAAATTAAAAGCAGATAAAAAAAATAAAATAAGACTACTCCATCAAAACATAGCAGGTATTTTAAACAAAATTGACACCATTGAACTATGTCTAATTGAACTTTCCAAAAATAACTATCCAATACAAATTTTATGCTTTAGTGAAACTTTTATAAAAAGAGGGGATGAGTCACATATTACTTTTAAGGGATATACCATGGGCAGTTACTATTCTAGGAAAACACAAAAGCGTGGTGGTACGTGCATTCTAACATATTGCGGAATTGATTGCAAGCCAATAGAAATATGTAAAGAATGCTCATGTGATAATATATTTGAATGTTGCGGTATAGAAATCCCCAGTTTATATACAATAGTAATATGTTTATACAGAACACCTACATCTAACATTAATTCATTTTTTAATAAATTGGAAATACTGTTACATAAATTAAGATTCAAAATTATAAATAAAAAACTCATATTAACAGGTGATTTAAACATTAATATACTGTTAAATAATAAAAGTACAATTACCTTAAAAAATATCCTCTCAAATTTTAATTTAACTTTACATATAAATGAGCCAACACGACAAAATAGCTGTATAGATCTCATAGCAAGTAATCACGAAGAGGCATATGGTACAGTACACCGGCTCTATCTATCTGATCACGATACCGCGCAAGTGTTAGAATTTCCAGGAAAGTGTGAAAAAATGTCACAATATTGGTACGTTAAGAAAAGAGATTTTAGTGATGAAAATATAGAAAAATTTCTATATTATATATCACAATTATCATGGCATGAAGTCTACGCGGAATCAGACGTAAATAAATCATTTAGTATTTTTCATCAAGAACTTACATTGTATTATGAATTATGTTTTCCCTACCATAAATCTAAAATAACTACAAACAGTCGATCTCCTGCATGGATCACTAAAGGCCTGAGAAAAGCCAGTGCCATTAAAAGACAGTTAAGGTTTTCATATTATAAATTTAAGAAACAAGATACATTGGAAAAATATAATATTTATGGAAAAATATTAAAGAAATGCATAATATGGTCAAAAAAAATATTAACAGAAAACATCTTAAGCGGGCAAAAAATAAAGGAAAAGCCACTTGGAACATAATAAAAGATAAAAATAATAGTATCAACTCGATTAACAGTGTGAAATCAATACAAAACGACGGAAATATAATTCATAATCCTACCCAAATAGCAACGTTTTTTAATGACTTTTTTATTAATATTAGTAATGGAAATAATTTACATGCGCCAAACGAACAATATCAAAAAATATCAATAAATGTTAATGATAAATCAATATTCTTGATACCTACTTCAGAGCTTGAAATCATAAATATAATTAAATCATTAAATAATACCAAAGCTGTGGGGTATGACTCTATATCTACAGAAATAATTAAAGCAAGTGCTCGTGTCATTGCCCCCATTCTTAACCATATAATCACAAATTCCTTGATTCAAGGAATATTTCCAGATAAATTAAAACACTCTATTATTAAACCATTGTACAAGAAAGGTGATAGAAAAGAACCTAATAACTATCGTCCTATTACGCTTGTACCTATTATATCAAAAATTTTTGAAAGGGTTTTTTACAACAGGTTAATTAAATTCCTTAATAAACATAATATTATTAAAAAAGAACAGAATGGTTTTCAACACAATAAATAAACTTCTTTAGCAGCATTCTCTCTTGTAAAAAATATAACTGGATAGATTGATGAGAAAATTCCGGTGGTAGCCATATTCTTTGATATGAGTAAAGCTTTTGATTTTGTAGATCATGGGATTTTGCTCACCAAATGCGAAAAATATGGCATTAGAGGTGTAGCTTTAGACTGGATAAAAAGTTTTCTAATCAATCGTAAACAATATGTTGAAATCACTACTTTAAATGACAGACATGAATGCAGTGTGCACAGATCTCCATCCAGGGTCAATAAACATGGAGTTCCACAAGGGAGCGTACTAGGCCCCTTATGATTCTTACTGTACATTAACGACCTACCAGATTCAATAAACTGTCAAAGTGTTCTATTCGCAGACGACATATCTATAATAGTGCCATATAAGGATCAAGATACATCTCACGAAATTAAAATAAGTAAAGAGGTACAATCTGTATTAAGATGGCTAAAAGCAAACAAATTAAATGTAAATTTGTCAAAAACAAAATTCATAAAATTTTGTACGAATAAAAGTAAACGCCCTGATAATAATATTAACATAAAAATAGAAAATGATAGTATAGAAGAAGCTGACAGCATAAAATTTCTGGGTATAACTTTGGACAGATTTTGTAATTGGAAACAACATGTAAATGATGCTTGTCTCAAACTAAATAGTTTTTCCTATGCCCTTAGAAAGCTTCGGACCGTATCAGATGAAAAGACTGCAGGTATAGCGTATAAAGGCTATGTAGAATCAATCCTTAGATATGGGTTAATAATATGGGGGAATTCCACTGATGTTGGTCAAGCATTCATTGCACAAAAGAAATATTTAAGAGCTATTTGTGGAGCAAGTCCACTTGACTCCTGTAAACCTTTATTTAAAAAACTTAATTTACTGACATTAACCTGCATGTATGTACTTGAGGTATCAGTCTTTGTAAGGAAGTATAAGGATTTTTTTAAATTCAAGGGGGATCATTTTAGTAAATACAGACCAAGAGATCCAACTAAAATAATGATTCCATTTTGTAGAACAGCCTTAAATAAACTGAATGTATATCATATGTGCATATCAGTTTTTAATAAACTGCCTAGGAGTCTACGGGAACTTCCAATAAAATATTTTAAAAGTAAGTTAAGAAAATGGCTAGTGGATAAGTGTTTTTATACGATACAAGAGTTCATGCAACATAAAACTAATGTATATGATTGTTTGTAATTTTAAATAAAATGTAATATAATAAAAAATATAATATAATAATAATAATATATAATAATAATAATATTTTGTATATAATTTATGATAAATAATAACATAACTTGACATTTTTGTAAGTAACGTAATAGTATTTTAATTGTTTTATGTAATTATAAATATTTGCATGCCTATTAAAGGCAGAATATAGCTTGAACTATGCACCACTGTTAAATCTGGTACCACCTGTATTCTGTGCAAATAAATATTTCTTTCTTTATTTCTTGGAACTTTTTATTCCTTCCTCTGTTGTGCCCATTGGAGGCAAATCTCAGCCATGGTTTGGTCGCTCCTGTAAAATAGCATCATGCTATAAGCAGGAGTGCTACCAAGCCTGGGTTGATGCATCAGCGTCCCGGGATGTAAACACCAGCGCTCTAAAAAAGAAGTATAATTCCGCCTCTAGGTCCTTCAAAAGAGTCATTGCCAAGGCAAAGTCAGAGCACATAGGCAGAATTGGCGAGAAACTTGTTCGCCTTCCTTCTGGAACCCGTGCATTCTGGTCTCTCGCCAAGGCTGTCCAGGGGAATTTCTGTCAGCCATCTCTTCCATCTCTGCACAGGGGGGACGACTCACTGGCCCATACTGCAAAGGAGAAAGCCGATCTTCTAGGCTCTTTCTTTGCGTCTAACTCGACTCTCGATGACGGGGGGAGTATGCCGCCGACCATCCCGCAGTGTGAGTGCTCCATGCCTGAAGTGCAGTTCACACAGCGCTCGGTTCGCAAAGCACTCCTCTCCCTGGACATCCACAAGTCGAGTGGGCCTGACGGAATCCCCCCAATTGTGCTGAGGACGTGTGCTCCAGAGTTGGCACCGGTTTTAACGCGTCTTTTCCGGTACTCCTACTCCCTAGGCGTAGTCCCAAAATCATGGAAGACGGCTTTCGTCCACCCGATCCCTAAAAAAGGCGACCGCTCAGACCCGTCCAACTACCGGCCAATCGCCATCACCTCCTTGTTCTCCAAAACAATGGAGTCCATTGTAAACTGCCAGCTCATGAGGTACCTTGAGGATCACCAGCTGATTAGTGACCGCCAATAGGGTTTTCGCCGTGGTCGGTCAGCTGGTGATCTTCTGGTCTACCTCACTCACAGATGGGTGGAGGCAGTAGAGTTCAAGGGGGAGGCATTGGCCGTTAGTTTGGACATTGCGAAGGCCTTCGATCGGGTTTGGCACAAAGCGCTTCTTTCGAAGCTCCCTTCCTATGGGCTTCCCGAGAAATTGTGCGATTGGATCACCAGCTTTCTTGCAGATCGGAGCATCAAGGTCGTTGTAGACGGTGCAAGCTCCGATTGCAAGCCTATTAATGCTGGTGTTCCACAGGGCTCCGTGCTATCGCCAACGCTGTTTCTTCTGCATATCAATGATATGTTGCATACCCGTAACATTCATTGCTATGCAGATGACAGCACTGGTGATGATCTTTACACCGGCCGAGCCAATATTTCTCGGGAAAACGTCTCCGAGTGCCGGGACAAACTTGTGTCTGAAGTCGAGTCTCTGCTGGACAGAGTCTCGGATTGGGGACGACTAAATTTAGTCCAGTTTAACCCCCAGAAGACACAAGTTTGCGCGTTAACCGCTAAAAAGAACCCCTTTGTCGTATCCCCTCAGTTTCAAGGCACTCCCCTTGTTGCCTCAGCCAGTATCGGAATCCTCGGCGTCGACATTTCGAGTGACGTGCAGTTTCGTGGTCATTTGGAAGGGAAGGCCAAATTGGCCTCTAAAAAGCTTGGCGTGCTCAGCAGAGCGGGACAGTATTTCATGCCGGCACACCGCCTGCAACTTTACAAGGCGCAGGTTCGGCCGCACATGGAATACTGTTCCCATCTCTGGGCTGGGGCTCCCCAATACCAGCTCCTTCCACTTGACCGCATCCAGCGCAGAGCGGCTCGAATCGTCGACGACCGAGTGCTTTCCGATCGGCTCGGTTCACTGGCGCTCCGAAGAGATGTTGCATCTCTTTGCGTATTTTATCGCATCTATCACGGGGAGTGCTCTGAGGAATTGTTCGGATTAATCCCAGCCGCCAAATTTCGTGAACGCACTACACGGCAAACATCCCGATACCATCCACACCATCTGGATGCTTGGCGGTCCACCACTGTACGTTTCACAAGGAGTTTTCTTCCACGTACAACCTCTCTGTGGAATAGTTTACCACCAGCGATTTTTCCGGACCGATACGACCTGGGGACCTTCAAGAAAAGAGCTTACTCCTTTCTAAAGGGCCGGCAACGCACCCGCAACTCTCCTGGTGTTGCGGTTGATCATGGGCGGCGGTAGTCACTTAACATCAGGTGAGCCGCATGCTCGTTTGCCACTTCTTCTATAAAAAAAAAACTTATATCCGAGAGCAGTTTTGGGAAATGGTAAGGATGGTGTTAATGAAGTGTAAGGGAAATGAAAATATTATTATGCTAGGAGATTTTAATGGAAGGGTTGTGGTGAGGAGGCTTGGTTATGAAAGGATATTGGGAACGTTTGGTGATGAAAGTATAAATGAGAATGGTGAAAGTCTCGAACACTTGCTTTCGCCACAAGAGGATTCACATGTATACTTGGGAAAGAGGTGACGATAGAAGCATGATAGATTTCATAATTGTGGATGAAAGATTGAGGGGCGCAGTGGTAGATACAAGAGTTTACCGGGGTTCTAACGTAGGAACGGATCATTATTTGGTTTTATGCCGAATTAATGGTCTATTCAGGCGTTGGCGCCATCGGTTATCTGTGTCTACCACTGCGTTACAGCGTATTAGAACAGAAAGGTTGCAAGATGAAGGTGAGAGAAACAAGTTCAAATGTAGACTGAAAGAAAATATAAGTGGTTTGGATGAATTATGTATGAAGGAGTTAGACTTGGAGAATGTATGGCAAAACGTAAAGAAAGGTTTAGTGCATGCAGCTACCGAAGTATGTGGTGTTAGTAAGAGAAAGAATGAAAGGAAAAATAATACGTTATGGTGGGATGATGAGATACGTATGGAAGTTGAAGCAAAGAAGAGAGCATGGCTAGATTTACTAGCAACAAAGGCTGGTAATTCTAGCGGTACGAATTATGATATTGAAAGAAAAAAGGCAGTCTTTAGACATCTTAATAAGAGAGTAAAAGAAGTAGTTGAAAGAAAAAAGCAAGAAAGAACGGATAAGAATGATAGAAGAATATCGGATAACTTCCAGGCAAATATTAAAATTTTCTGGAAACTTGTAAGAACTGCCAGGGGACATTCAAAACAGCCTATGATGAATGCTATAAGAGACGAGAATGGCTATATTCTGAATGATGAAGTTTTGAGTTTAAAGAGATGGAAGGAATATTTTGAAAGCGTGTTTATGAGTGAGGAGACATATGTACTAAGTGAAATAGAAACTCTGAAAGAAGAGGAAAGAGGTAGCGAGATAAGTATAGATGAAATAATGAAAGCATTGAAAAGCATGAAAGCGGGTAAGGCACCCGGATATGATACAGTTTCACTCGAAATTCTAAGGGCTGGAGAGGAAGTGGTGGCAGGCCTGCTGCACACCTTGTTTAATTTATGCTGGGAACTGAAGCGGGTACCGGTAGACTGGTGCAAAGCCGTGATATTCCCAGTATATAAAGGAAAAGGGTCGCAGCAGGACTGTAAAAACTACCGTGGCATCAGCCTTCTTAGCATTGTGGGAAAACTGTACGCTAAGGTACTGATTGAAAGGGTCATGAAAGAAACTGATGGAAAAATTTGGGATGTGCAAGCGGGATTTAGAAAGGGAATGGGATGTACAGATCAAGTCTTTTCCATGCGCATGATCGCGGAGAAGTTTCTGTCCAAAAACCAAAGGATTTTTTGTGCGTTCATGGACTTGGAAAAGGCCTATGACAGAGTGGATAGGGATTTGCTATGGCAAACACTGAAATCATTTGGGTTGAGCGCTGGCTTGATACGGGCATTGGAGTCTCTTTATAGGAACTCTAGAGCTTGTGTTAGGATCAACGGGGTCTACTCGGACTGGTTTGACATCCATAAAGGTGTCAGACAGGGCTGTGTGGCTTCCCCGTGGCTGTTCAACCTATTTATGGACAGTTGTTTGCAAAATTTGAAAGTTGAAGAATGTGGATTAAAAATGGGTGAGTTAACCGTCAAATGCCTTTTGTACCCCGATGATCAAGTCATTCTTGCGTCGTCGGCGGCCGAGTTGCAAATGATGGTTACATTAATGAACGGATGAAAGTGAACGCAAGTAAGACGAAGGTTATGGTTTTTGAAAGAGAAGAAAGTAAAACGATTTGTGAAATAAGAATAGAAGGGGAGTTGATTGAGCAAGTAGATGAGTTTGTATATTTGGGCTGCGTATTTAGCAGGGATGGGAGATATGATAAGGATATAGAACGACGAGTGAATGCGGGAAATAGAGTAAATGGGGCCTTGCACTCTATTGTGAAGAGTCAAAATGTGTCGAGAAAGGCACGTATGGCAATTCACAATGCTGTGTTGGTCCCTACTTTAACGTATGGTAGTGAAAGTTGGGTGTGGCAGAAGAAACACGAGAGTAGAATAAACGCAGTAGAAATGCGGTCGTTAAGGAGTATGTTAGGGCTGAATCTGAATGACAGGGTAAGAAATTGTGTAATAAGAGAAGAGTGTGGTTTGCAAGATGATGTTGTGACCAGGATTAAGAAAGGAATGCTTCGGTGGTTTGGTCATGTGGAAAGAATGAATGAGGAAAGAGTGACAAAGAAAATTTATGTTGCAGAAGTGAATGGCAGAGTCGGAAAGGGACGTCCTAGGCGAAAATTTATCGACCAAATTGGCGATTTATTGGAAACGGGCCAAATTAGGAGTACCCTTAACCGACGAGCATGTATGCGTAGGTGTATGGATGTGAAGGAGGCGAGAGAGGTGTGTCAGGATCGTGCCAAATGGAAGTCTGTAGTCTCTGCCTACCCCTCTGGGTGACAGGCGTGAGTGTTTATGTTTATGTATGTAATACTTAAAATACGAAAAAAAGCAAAATAATAAAGCAGCCATTATGTTATCTGTGTCCTCGCTTTATTTCATTAGCAAAACATTTTATAAAATATAAATAGGTGTTTACTTATTTAAGTATCTAAGTCCCTTTTTATTATTGATCAAATTATGTTGAAAGAAAAATTCCGAGGAAACTGTGTGACAGTAAATATTTTTTTCTAAAGGTCCAAAATACAATTCACCGAGATTATTCCTGGGGGTCTCTGAGAGATTCGGAAATTGGGATTTTGTACATTTTGAATTAAAATCCAGCAATATGAAAGTAGGTGTTGCATATTTTCGGGAATATGTTATATGAATTTATTAATTATTTTAGAATATCAAGTTAAAATTTCTGTTAATTTTTGAAGTTATTCAGTTTCGTGCACTAAACTATTTTTTTAATCTTTTTACCTATCTTTCTTAACAATCATTTTTCGGTAGTCATTGTACGTAAAATATAAAATACGGCCGACGTATCTTGGCGAGTCCGACCTTCGCGCAGAAGGTTGCGCAATAGCTTTTTTAAGGAACAAAATGGTGGCATGAGGCGACGTACGGGGGGCGGTGGTCTAGGCTAGAGATTGACCATAAGTAAACACAATCGACCCTTTAGTCATAAAATATCGCAATCGATTAGTTTTATTTAGAAGTTATTGATTTTTGTTTATATAAGATATTAAACGAAATAGATTTACAAATATAGTGAATTTTGTTGATAATAAACAAGATTTCGACTTAAATAAAAAAAAAAACTAAAAACATATTATTTTCTCAGCTGAAAGACATAATGTACTTAAATATCAATTATCTATTAACGTCTTCTTGAGTAACGACTATTTGAGAAAATTTAGAACCTCCTTATAAATTGCAAATAAATATATTTTTATGTCTTAATTTTAATCGATTTGAATAAAAATCGATTAAACAACACCCACAGGCACGCGTGTTGGACATCCCTTTCTGGTTACTTCGTAAAGCTTCGTGCTTATTCGGCAATGCTCGGTACACGGTAATATTTCTCAGTCACACGTTAGCATTGGTGTCGTGTTCGTGTCGCTATCTCTGTCTTGAGCACAGTCGGTTACAAAAGTTTTCGTTGTTATTGTTGTTTGTTTTTATTAATAGTGTTAAGTTTGTTTTGTTTGTTTTATTTGTTTTATTTGCAAGTGTCAGTTAGCACTTATATTATTCGCCAAACATGCCACCAAAACATAACAGTGTGTTAAATCGCCAGGCGAGAAAAATTATTTACGATTTAACGCAATATATGAAAAAAGAAAAAGAAGAAGGCGTAAAAGATGTCGATAAAGTTTATTTAAGAGTTGCTAACGCAACTGGTGTGTCCCAACGCACAGTACAGCGGATCGCAACTGAAGGCAATATTTCGGGCTTACTTTCAGTATTCCGCACGCCTGGTAAAAAAAGGTCTAGATCAAAACCTATTACTGATATGGATAATTTTGACCAGGGAGTAGTAAAAAGATGCATACACAACTTCCACAAAACTGAAAAAGAAATGCCGACGATAAACAAATTACTAGCGAAACTCAAACGGGATATAAATTTTCAAGGTGGTAAAACGAGCTTAAAGACAATTATCAAAAACTTGGGTTTCAAGTGGCGAAAGACCGAAACCAATAGAATGGTTCTTATAGAGAAGACCGACATTCGCCTGAAAAGGATCTTGTACTTGAAGGCAATGAAAAAATACAGGGACGAAGGGCGACCAATTGTATTCACTGACGAGTCGTATGCCCACTCATCACATACAAAAGGTAAGGCGTGGTCAGATGGTTCCGCTCAAGGACTAAAGCGCCCGATATCAAAAGGTCAGCGGATAGTGATGGTACACGCTGGGTCAGAAGCAGGGTTTGTTCCGAACGCGCTACTAATGTTCAAATCTGGCAGCAAAACCGGAGACTATCATGATGACATGAATTTCAAAAATTATGAGAAATGGTTACGGACCCAACTGATTCCAAATTTGAGCCCTAACTCGGTGGTGGTTATCGATAATGCTCCGTACCACAACAAATTAATGGATCCTGCCCCTACATCTAATGACAAGAAGGCAAAAATGGAATCGTGGTTATTAGAAAAGGGTATACCATATGAAAAGGACATGCGTAAACCACAACTTTACGATCTAATAAAAAAAAACAAAGACGTGAATAAAAAATACGTAATAGATGAAATGTTTAAACAAAACAACCACGATGTCCTTCGTTTACCCCCATATCATCCCGATTTAAACCCCATCGAGATGGTGTGGGCTGCCATTAAAGGGCACGTAGCCGCTAAAAACGTCGACTGGAACGTAACCCGGACAATGGAGCTCATACAAGAAAAAGTAAATTTAATGGGTCAGAATGAATGGAGTGCTTTATGCAGAAAAGTGCAAGAGGTCGAACATGACTATAGGAAGAGCGACCATATTATTGACGAAATGACGGATCAATTATTCATCATTAATACAGCTTCAGATTCAGAAAGTGAGTCTGAAAGTGAGAGCGACGATTACGAAGATGAACCTATGCCAAGTACCTCACATGGTACACAAGGGGCCGACGACTTTATGTTAGGAATTTCCCCCCTCAGCGACAGTGATTAAATAATAATAAGTGTAAATAAATAAAAAGTATTAAATGTAAATAATATTGTATGTGTTTGTGATAAAATCTGCCCCTATCGAAAGGTGAGGTATCAAAATTGAATCTTTAATTTATAATGTCTCCAAAGTGTTTTGATATTTTTGGTCACTGTATTAGGGAAATTTTATTTGTACATTGGTATATATAAAAAAATGACAATAACAGTTTTCTTCACGAGTGTTCATGCGCTAAACTTCGCAGAGCCTATTTCAGACTCGCCAAGATACGTCGGCCGTATTGTACATCCTTAGCTAACGCACACAAGGACAAATCAAAATTGGTCACGCGTTTTCGGGCTGCCAGGTCGTCTATACGCCAGTATATTCCAAGTCTATGGTTGCTACCAAAAACACTATTACTCTTTACCGAGAGCTTGCTGAATGAATAATGCCCACTTTTACATAATTAATCTATAGTTAACGTGAGTCACTTTTGAAAAGAAGTATTTTGTAGATTTAAAAAGGATCATGAGATACTTGATAAATTATTTTAATTTATTAATTTTGTTGTTGCTGGCACCTTTATGTGAATTGTATAAGATATTAGTGGTGATGCCGACACACACACACACACACACACATATATATATATAAATATATATATATATACAATTAACTACAAAATCATACTAGAAATAGCTCATTCCCAAGGATAATTATTGTACATAATTTCCTTTATATTATACTAAGTGTATAGTCATATGCTAATTATCTCCGCTCAGACCCGCCAGCTACAGGCCTTTCGCCATCAACTCCTTGTTCTCTAAAATAACGGAGTCTATTGTAAACTGCCAGCTCATGAGGATCACCAGCTGATACGGTTTCCGTCGTGATCGATCAGCTGGTGATCTTCTGGTCTACCTTATTCATAGATGGGCGGAGGCAGTAGAGTCCAAGGGAGAAGCATTGGTCGTTATTTTGGACATAGCGTAGGCCTTTGATCGGGTCTGGCACAAAGCGCTTCTTTCGAAGCTCCCTTCCTATGGGATTCCCGAGAAATTGTGCGATTGGATCACTAGCTTTCTTGCTAATCGGAGCATCAAGGTCATAGTAGACGGTGCATGCTCTGACTACAAGCCTATTAACGCTGGTGTTCCACAAGGCTGCGTGCTATCACCAACGCTTTTCTTCTGCATATCAATCATATGGCAAACCGATAAAATTCATTGCTATGCAGACGACAGCACTGGTGATGCCTGATACACAGGCCGTGCCAATATTTCTCGGGAAATCGTCGCTGAGTACCGGGACAAACTTGTGTCTGAAGTCGAGTCTTTGCTTAACAAAGTCTCGGATTGGGGACGACTAAATCTAGTCCAATTCAATCCCCAGAGGACACAAGTTTGCGAGTTAACCGTTAAAAAGAACCCCTTTGTCGTGTCTCCTTAGTTTAAAGACACTCCCTTTGCTGCCTCAGCTAGCATCAGAACCCTCGACTTCGACATATCGAATAGTGTGCAGTTTTGTGGTCACTTCGAGGGGAAGGCCAAATTGGCCTCTACAAAGCTTGGCGTGCTCAGCAGAGCGAGACAGTATTTCATGCCGGTACATCGCTTGCAACTTTACAAAGCGCAAGTTTGGCCTCACATGGAATACTGTTCTTATCTCTGGGCCGGGGCACCCCAGTGCCAGCTCCTTCCACTTGATCGTATTCAGCGCAGAGCGATTCGAATTGTTGACGACCGAGTGCTTTCTGATCTATGATATTGCATCCCTTTGCGTTTTCTATCGTATCTACCATGGGGAGTGTTCTGAGGAATTGTTCGAATTAGTTCCAGCTGCCAAATTTCACGAACGCACATCGCGTCGAAATTCCCGATACCATCCTCACCATCTGGATGCTTGGCGGTCCACTACTGTACGTTTTACTAGGAGTTTTCTTTCTCGTACAACTTCTATGTGGAATTGTTTACCACCGGCGACTTTTCCGGACCGATACGACTTAGGCACTTTCAAGAAGAGCTTACTCCTTTCTAAAAGGTCGGCAATGCATCTGCAATTCCCCTGGTGATGCGGTTGTTCATGGGAGGCGGTAGTCACTTACCATCAGGTGAGCCGCACGCTCGTTTGCCCCCTCTTCTATAAAAAAAAATATTTTATTCGTCCACTAATCGGATGAATTTTTGGATGTGTCTATGGAAGGGTCTATTCATAAAATAATCAAACTATGATTATTTATTTATATATTATCATGTGAATTATTAACTATTGTTTGTCAGACATATTTTAAATTTTTAAAAAATAAATAAGATCATAAAGTATTTGAATAAATATACTCTAATACTTACTCGTATGATTAGGCTATTTAAGTCTAGTAAAACGTTACATCAATATCAGTAATAGTAGGTTGAGCCGCTGCTGTGGTGACCCTTGGGCTACCCCCGCGTACATTATATTGATATAATCCTGAATTATATATAAATTAAAATATAATATTAAAAGAATTGAACTTTTTAATTTTAAAAATTACGGATTATCGTATGCTTAGCAACAGTGAGTTAATACATTACATGGTTAAGTAAGTAATTAAGTAATAAGTCATAAGTTTGATGAGAACTGGGTTTCTCATCAATTTTGACCCCTTCTCGAACACGACGACCTTAACATATATTCACTTTCTAACAATGACGAGCACCGAGGAGTTGTAGTAAAAAGTAATTTTGCAGGTCACATACATCACTGGATTACAATGCAATAATTCCTATCCAAATTTTCATGAAATCGACATCAGCCGTGAAGATAAACTTTCTGGTAAGAATTATTATCTATTTTTTAATACAAATAAGAGTAACTAATGAGCATACAGCCTACCCTTAATTAAATAATGCACCCACAGACATCGATTTTATACACGATTAAAAATCAAACTACAGGCGTGTTTTCCTCACCCCTAAGGTCTAAGATGTAGATATTTTTTTAGAATTCCATAGACTTAGAATGAACTCTTGGATTCCGTTTGATGGCGGTGTAACCATAGATTTAGTATAAATTGACATTAGAATAGGTTGGCAATGCAAAAGAGAAAAGAGCACAGAATACGTGTATGTTAGAGCGAGAAGGATAGGGTCGATCATTCACGTACACCCTATCGGCCTGTTGATACAGGTTGATGCCTGGCATCATTCGGGAACAGAATGAATCCCCCAAGTATATGCAAATTCTCGGGTTTTAAAGTGAAAATTAGAATAAAGTTATGTTTTACTTCTGTATATTTTTTAAATATTAGAAATGCTATCAACATCACTAATATTCTCTTAACCATTCCTGGTAAGCTTAAAACTCTTGTGTTAGGAGTGGTTCACCACAGTAGTCGAAAGGTGGATTCGAATCCGCGACCTTTTGAGTTCGCGGTCCGCACCCTGCCAATTAATTTTGACTGGGTAAATATGATTCACCTGAGAAAGAAATCCCTCATTATTACACATTTGATCCGTAGGTACGATTTAAATGTTCATCTGTATAAATACTTTGTTATTGAGCAGGTACAAACGATTTGTATACAAATGGCCCACCCAAAAGTGATAATGAAATAAAAGAAAGTTTTATAATAATAATGTTATTATTGCATAGGAATTGAATTAAAATCGTGGTTTTATCTAATGTCGACATTTTGAGGTCCTAGGAAGCTATTTTGACTATTCCTACAAGGACGTCACCATGTCTGTACATATGTATATGTGTGTATATAAATCTCTCATAACATCAGTTTTTAAACGTAAAAAATGACGTCGATTGCTGCGAACTGCTTTAAAATCGGTTAATGAGTTAAACAGAAATCGATGACGAAAAATTTCGAAAAATAGTGGATTTTTGTCACACCACTTTTAAATGTATAGTCCAATTGCTTTTTATAATAAATTGTATTATTTTTAGAATACCTTTTCGATTGCCACTAATTACATCAAAATCGGTTGATCCATTCGAATGTTATCGCTGTAAAAAATTTCCTAAAAAGTGTTTTTGATAATTACGAAATTTCTGCTCGGATAGTTTTTGATATGATGACATAACTATTAGTTCGTAAAAATATTCATTGAACGTTTTGAAATTGAACATAACAGGAAGTTCCAGGGATGGCCTGTAGGGTCAAACATTTTTCAAATCTTTTAAGAATATCATTAGGGTGACAATCGAGCACACAGTTCACCTAACGGTAAGAGGATGCTGTGGCAGAGAAATGGGTTCCCAACGATAGTATTCGACTATGTGCAGCAAGTACTTACTTCTACATTTATTTGTCAGAAAATATGATGGACAAACATATATTAAAAGGAGAGATGGATAGGAGCAATCCGAAACACTTTTCGCAGCTCGTAACAACACTGTTTAGTTTAACACTTCAGCACGCAGAAGTAAATATGTTGCTTAAGGATACGTCACAGATATTTGACTTAGTTATAGCCGAATGGCTGTTTAATGAAGTATACACTGGGTTTGTTTATTTTTTTAATAACTGTCTGATTTTTTTAAAATTAGTTTGTACTCTAAAGTATCAACCGACACATATGGTCATTCCATCCATTGCAGTCTGTAAAAGTTCACTGCTGAACATTGGCCTCCCCCTAGATTGCCTTATAGGGGGGGGGGGGTTTCGCTATAGTTGCTACGCTTGGCGAGCGTAGTATATTTTGTATGATCCAAAAACAGTTGAACTTAATTAAGGTACCGTTTAGTAAGAGGTCGTGGTAGGTCAAGGGCTACGTGCTCATTGCTAATACAGTTTACAGTACGTAAGCGATTTCGATTACGAGAAAACGTAAAATCTGCCATTTAGTGTCCGTGGATACATCTCGGATTTTTTTTATTTTATTTCGCATTGCTGATAATTTTAATAAAATTTGCATGATCACTGCATCACCCTGTCAGAAATTATAGGAGTCCTGTTTCCAGGTTTGGAATGCATATGGGTTGTAACTTACTTTTCATCTCATCATAATCTTCATCATCACATCCCTTCACAAGCCCACTACTGAACATAGGTCTCCTCTAAGTAATGTTACAAAAGTTGATACGGAGCTGCTTCCATCAATCTACTTTCTGCATAACTTCATTTGATGGTAGCCTATCTCACTCGCTGGTACTATGCTGCCACTCTATAGAATCTTTCTTTTTTATTAGTTATCGGTTTGTCAATCTATATGGCTGGACCAGTACCACTTTAGCTAACTGATCCGTTGGACTACGACTATTTTAGTTACTCTGGTTCTGCTGCAGACATCAGCGTTACGGATTCTATCACGCTAAATGACCTTGTAAGTTTCTTCATATGGACAACAGTGAAGGACCACGTCTTAGTTCTATAAGTTAAATTAACTTTACTTTAGGTCTCATTTTAATGCACGAGTAAAAATTTTGTGTATATAAAGGTATTTATATAATTTGGAAAAAAAGGCTTTTATGGACATATTTGAACCGTTAATGGCGTTAAGGAAAAAATCTTTGCGATCCTATGATGAATCGAGGTATATTGCTTCCCTTGCTTTGGTCAATTCACATGCATCACTCGATCTGGATACAAGTTGGCCACAAAATCTTAAACTCATAGCTGGATTTCATATTGACCAGGACGTGGAGCCATTACCAAAGGTAACGATTTCTTTTTTATATTATAAAGGTGACAAACGAGTATACAGTCAACCTGATGGTAAGTGGATGCAGTGGCCTATAGACATCTACATTTATATTTACCCCGAGGACAAAGATTCTACCAAAAAGGATCTCCGGTTCTCCACACTTACGATTCGGAACACAGCAGCATTACGTTGCTATTCTACGCTGGTTTCTGTGAGAGCGTGATCCTATCCTGAGCGGAGCCACCCACCCATTCGTGCTACAATTATAATATAGCTGCAGCTTGGTTCTAACATTAAAAAATTCGCTCTTGTCATTAGGTGGAGAGTATTTAAGTAAAGTGAACCTATTAAAGTCCTTCAAAAGCTCTTCAATCCCGTCCTCCATGGTGGCACTACTCCGGAGGCATGGATCAGAAGTGCAGTGATCTTGTTTTCAAGAAAGGCGACAACACTCTTTTGAAGAACTACAGACCGATTTCCCTTCTGAGCCGCGTCTACGTGTTGTTTTCGAGAGACATTATTAAGCGTCTCGCACGCAGACTCGACGTCTTCCAGCCTCTCGAACAAGCTGGTTTACGAAAAGGCTTCAGTACCATAGACCACATACATACCCCCAGGCAGATTGTACAAAAGAACGAAGAGTACAATCTGCCACTTTGCCTGGTGTATGTGGACTATGAGAAAGCGTTTGACTCCGTTGAAATTTGGGCGGTGCTACAGTCCCTTCAGCGATGCCAAGTTGACTGTCGGTATATCGAAGTGCTGAAGTGTTTGTACAATAGGGCTACGATGACTATCCGAGTACAAAACCAGAGTGCGAAACCTATCCAACTGCAGAGAGGTGTAAGATATGGCTACGTTATATCCCCGAAACTCTTCACCGCTACATTGGAAGATGTTTTCTAAGCTACTGGACTGGAAAGGATACGGTATCAACATCAATGGCGAGTACATCACTGACATTCAATTTACCGACGATGTAGTCCTTATGGCAGAATCGCTAGAGGACCTAAGCACTATGCTCGGTAATGACCTCAATAGTGTCTCAATGGATAGGTCTTAAGATGGACAAGGACAAAACAAAGATCATGTTTAATGTCCATGTCACACCTATGCCGGTAGTTGTTGGGAACACTGAACTCGAAGTTGTTGGCGAGTACGTTTACCTGGGACAAATAGGTCCAACTGGGTAAGTCCAACTTCGACCGAAAGGTTAATCGATGGATTCAACTCGGCTGGGCAGCGTTCGGGAAATTACGACACATCTTCTCGTCAGGTATACATCAAAACCTAAAAACTAGATTGTACAACCAGTGCGTGTTGCTAGTGATGACTTACGGATCTCAGGCGTGGTCCTTCACTGCTGGCCATATGAGGACGCTCAAGGTCGCTCAGCGAGCAATGGAGAGGGTTATTCTCGAGGTTTCTCTGCGTGATAAACTTAGAAGTGAGGATATCCACAGTAGAACCTGAGTAACTAACATAGCCCAACAGATTAGTAAGCTGAAGTGGCAATGGGCCGGCCATGTAGCACGAAGAACTGACAACCGATGGAGAAAAAAGGTTCTCGATTGGCATCCTCGTGCCAGTGGGCGTAATGTAGGGTGACCCCCCACTAGATGGAGTGACGACGTGGTAAGACATGCAGGAAGCCGATGGGTGCAGATGGCCCTGGACCGTGATTTCTGGCATTTATTGCGGGAGGGGCTGTAATGATGATGATGATGATGATGAGGTCAGGTAGATCGGGGAAAGACTACGCTCTCACAGAATACCAGCATATACTAGCACCTTAAATCTGCTTTGTTGCGTATGTGAATCATTAAGTGTATGAAACCAGAAACTATTTTTACTGTAAACGAGGTATTCAATATTAGTCCTTAGGGGTGACAATGCACCTGCATTCTGATTCTTAATCGAGGATAGATGGAGATGTCTTTAGGCCACAGCATTAATTTACCATCAGGTGGACTGTGTGTTCGTTTGTGACTTTTTTTTATAAAAAAGCTAATCTACGTATGTCATTAGTTCGAAATTTTCAGACAGTTTTATTAGTCATATTGTCTCATATTATATCATGTATCTTATTTATTGCTAGTTTTTTTTCAATATCTGAAAACTGTAGATGATGGTGATGAAGGGACACAAAATTATCGAAGGAAATGTAGAGCGAAAGTAAAAGAGGTTGACTAAAACAAGGTACATAGATGAGTTGAAAGCTGATGTTATAATAATAATAATAATAATAAAGTCCTTTCTTCCAATGTAATAGCATTTAACATTAAAACTTAAGATTAAAGAATCTACTAACTATAAAATGTATCTTAGTTCGGCGTGCCTATTGGCAAAGGCCTCCTCCAACGATTTCCATTGTTGTCTATCTTAAGCAACCCTTCTCCAGTTTGGTCCTGCTGTTAGTTTTATTTCATCTTCCCACCTTGCATGCTGCCTTCCTCGTCTTCTTTTGCTGTCCCTTGAATACCATTCTATTACTCTCCTACTCCATTTTCCCATCTTGTCACGCATCATATGTCCTGACCATCTCCACTTCTGGTGATCGATTTGTTTGAGTATGTCAGTAAGTTTCGTTAAATTCCTAAGGTCAATATTTCTGATCTTATACTGTTTTTATAGCCGGTCATACTTCTCTCCATTCCTCTTTGTGCCACTGCCAGTTTTTCTCTCAATACCTTTGTAAGGGTCCAGGTTTCACATCCGTATATTAGACAAGGTAACATGAAAGTATTAAATGCTTTCCTTTTTATTGACGTGCTTAAGTCTTTGGACTTCATGATCTCTTATATCCAGTATTTCTTCCAAGCTGTTGCGATCCTAAACTTAATTTCTGTCGTCATTTGATCTTCTATGGAAATTACTTGACCCAGATATATGTAGTCTTTTACATATTCTAGAGTATCGCCGTTTATTGTAATGTTAAAATTTGTGCTGTTCGTCATTATTTTGGTCTTGTTAGGGTTCATTTTTAGTCATGTTTTAGGGTTCATGTTTAGATTATTTATCATATATTCGAGATTTTCGGGGCATTCTTCAATTAATACCAGGTCATCGGCAAATCTTAAATGGTGCAGTTTTGACCAGTTTATATTTATGCCATACTTATCCCAGTATAGGTTGCGGAAGATATTTTCTAACACAACAGAGAACAATTTTGGGGATAAAGGATCTCCCTGCCTCACATCTCTTTGTATGTTAAATTCATTTCCCAAAGTTTCCAACTGGATTCTGGCCTTACTGTTTGCGTAGATGTTCTTTATGATTTTAGTATACACGCTTGGTATTCCCTGTTGATTTAGACTTTCCCATATTGAATACATATGGCTTAAGCTATCAAAGGCCTTGGTATAATCTATAAAAGCTACATAGATGTTTTTATTGTATTTGTTATATTTTTCTAGTACCTGTTTGATCGTATGGATATGGTCAATTGTTAAAAATCCTTTCCTAAAACCTGCTTGTTCAATGGGCTGTTGTTCATCTAACAATTTGCTAATTCTGTCTAGTATTACTTTTGCAAAAACTTTGTATACGTTTGACATCAGGATTATCGGTCTATAATTTTCTATGTTTTCCTTATCACCTTTTTTAGGGTTCCGTAGTCAACTAGGAACCCTTATAGTTTCGCCATGTATGTCTGTCCGTCTGTCCGTCCTCGCTTAACCTCTGTGACCGTTAGCACTAAAAAGCTGAAATTTGGTACCAATATGTGTATCAATCACGCCGACAAAGTGCTCAAATAAAAATTGGAAAAAAATGTTTTATTAGGGTAGCCCCCCTATATGTAAAGTGGGAAGTGATTTTTTTTAATTTCAACCCTAAGGTGTGATAAATTGTTGGAAAGGTATTTAAAAATGAATAGGGGTTTACTAAAATCATTTTTTGATAATGTCAATAATTTCGGAAATAATCGCTCCAAAAGTAAAAAACAAGTGTCCCCCCCCCCCTCTAACTTTTGAACCATAAGTTTAGAAAATATGAAAAAAATCTGAGAAGTAGAACTTTATAAGAACTTTCTAGGAAAATTATTTTGAACTTGGATGGAAACAACAGTACCCACTACCGGGAGCAGTTGCAGGAACGCGGAGCGCTGCTGGAGCGCGAACATAATGGATACCCACCTTTAAACTCATAAGTGGGAACACTTATTGTGACGGACGGGAAACTACGGAACCCTACACTGAGCGTGGCCCGACACGTTCTTGGCCGGTTTTTGTATAGTAGTATTACGTGAGATTTAGTCCATTGTTTTGGAATTTGGCTACTTGTTAATATTTCGTTAAAAATCTTTGTAAGAATTGGAGTCAGTTCTTTTATATTTCCCCTCATAAGTTCGTTGGTAATTTTGTCTAGTCCCGGGGACTTCTCTATCTTTTGGCTCTTAATTGCCTTTTCAACTTCACACAACAGGATATCCGGCACAGGCTCTGATTTCCCTTCATCATTTTGTTGAGTGAGCACTCTGCTGTGGTGACCTGTTGTTCTTTGGTGCTGACTGGCATACAGTTGACGGTAGAAACTTGTGGCTAAATCTTTAATTTTCTGTCGTGTCGTGGTCGTACTCGACCTATCTTTTAGTTTGGGTATCCATTCGTTGCCTACTTCTCGCAGTTCTTTCAGAGCTTTTTTCACCCCCCCCTTTTTTGTATGTAATGCTCGAATGTTTTCAATCTCTTGACCTTGCCATCTTTGCGTATACTTTCTCTTATTCTTTTGCTTAAATCTGCAACTGACTTCATATTTTCTTTTTTTACTTGGCTAGCTATAAGCTTCTTTCTTTCCCCGATTAGTTGCAAGGTATGCTCACTCAGTTGATACTTATTTGGTTTTTCTGCATTATTTCTTGAGATATACACGCTTTGTAATTCCTTTTCTAGTATATCATATTTCAGTGTTGTATCTATTTCATCACTTGTTATATGTCTGTTTGTTTCTTTGAACAGGTTGCACTTTATTAGGTAAGGTTGACCTGACAGTTTAATCACATTGTTTTAATAAGAGAGCGAGATATTTTTGTTATTAAAGTTCAAATTGCTTATAACAGTAGTGTCAGTGAAAGCTTTTGGGTAGTTGCTCAATATATAATCAATGTCATTTTTATAAGAGCCATCCGGGGAAATTCATGCTCATTTATTATTTTTGTTCTTATTAAAGTTGGTATTTAATGCTGATAGGTTATGCTCCATTAGAAATTCAACTAGTTTCTGCCCGTTGCGACTTCTTTTTCCATATCCGAACTTGCCAAGTACGTACTCGTTATTGTTTTGTCTAGCTCCAATTTGTGCATTGTTGTTTTTTATAGTTAAAGATATCTCATAATAGAAAGCTTCGAGTACTGATAGTTCGGATTTTTCAGTGGGTGCATATGCCTGCATGATAGACCGAGGTTTCTTATATCCTGGTAGTTTCACATTAAGAATTGCTAATCTGTCAGATATTCCTATCAATTCTTGTATATACTCCCTCATTGGCTTTTTTATTAAAAAACCAACTCCTCTGCAACCAGCAGTTTCTCCTTTGTGGTACAGTATATAGCTGCCGTGATCTTCTATTTTTTCACCCAGTCTTCGCATTTCACTTATACCTATATACTATGTATATTTTATATTTTCTAATGATTTTTTTAATTCGAGCAAACTTTCGTGAGTTCTAAGGGTTCTCGTATTTAGTGTTGCGATATGAAGTACCTCACATCTTTTAGTTGGAGGGTAGTGGTCTAGTACTCCCGCGGGGACCAACCGTGATGGGAGACTGTTAATTTGTTGTTGTTTATTGTGTAGTAGTTATCCAGCTTTTGGTGCCTGTATAAATATAAATGTTTGTCTGAAAGTGAGTGTGATCTCTCACATAGGTACTTAAAGGCATCCCGTTTCCTAACTTTAGGATCATTATTTTTTTATTTTGTCAACACTAGATTTTGGGCTAGGGGTTTCAGATCTCTTTCTTTTTTCATTTTCTTTCCTATATATATTTCTTTTTTCCTTCTTTTTAAGAAGAGCTGCTTTTGACAGATCCTGTGTAATGTAGGCATTGGATTTTAATTTCTTCTTATTTTTGAAAATTTGAATCTTCTTTTGAAGGGTTGTTGTACCAAGTAGTATTGGACTGATTTTACCAACATCTGTATCGTGTTTTCCCATTATTTGAATTCTATTTATTTCTTCTTCTTTTAGTACTCCTATTTCCTTCATGGTAGTAAATACAAGCGTTTTTAAGTCCTCTTGAGTCTCGTTTTTTTGTTCTGGGAGCCCGTGAATTAATTAATTATTCCTTTTTTCATTTGTTTCCAGATTTTCTATTTTCTTATTAAGTTTTTCAATTTCGCTTTTCAATTTTTCGTTTTCTTCAATGATCGGTTTCATTTTTTCATCAACTTTTTTTAGTACTGTTGTTGTAATGTTTTCTGTTATCGTAATTGTTTATAAATTAAGTTGTTCTTTCATTTTTTCTAGCAACAGTGACATCTCTGATGATAGTTGAGTTGACATCTTGTGGTGAAACGGAACGTTAATATTTGCAATAAATAGAAAAGAATGTATATTAGTTTTTAAGCGCAAACTTAAGCTTAGTGAAAATGTACTCTTTTGTCTTTTCTGTTGTACTCAGAAAGGCTAGAACCCAGAGCCGTGAAGCCAGTTAAATAAAAATAAATAAAATTATAACAGCATATAATAGTAGCAGTTAATAGGCATGTCGATTCACTCTTATAAAAATCGATCTCTGAATCGATTTGAATCGAAGGTACTTGAATCGATTATCGATTAAATCGAGGAATAAAAGATCGATTTTCGATTAATCGCGACATTTTCAAACATGAAATTTCAAGAATTTTCGATTCTTTTTCTTTAACTTCTAAACAGTAATATTTTTTAAAATAAAATATTAGTAATCTTATTGATTAACATTACTAATGTTCCTTTTAACCACTCCTGGTAAGCTTGAATCGCTTGTGTTAGGAGGGGCTCGCACATACTACATTCGATCCCATTTTTTACAAAGTTTTTTTAAAAAGTTCCACGCAACACTTTTATTTGACATTTTAGGCTAAAAACAACAATACTTTTACAAAAGTGCAAACTGCAACGTACATTTCTCGATAAATCTGTTTCAATCTAATAACTCGCTATTTATCATATTGAAATGAATGTTACACGAACACAATACTGGTTATTTCCTTACTATAAGCCTCTATAAACTTCAACGTACGGTATAATATTTTTTACAGTATCTAGGTATTTAAAAAGTACTCTGTCTGTACTTACAGCTCACAGTATGTATATTTTTGATAATATGTAATGTAAATTCACGAGTTCACAGTTCAAACAGGTTCACAGCTATAATATAATAATATATTATAGTACAGGAGGTGAAATATAATATGAAAATATCGCTCGGTCGATCGAAAAAATATTTATAGTTTGGGATGTAATATATATTACACCTTATTGGAAACGGTTCTATTTAAAAGTACGGTGAGCGATATTAATTTATATCTCGAGATGTAATATTAAATTACATTATATTCCTTAGTGGAAAGTGGGCTTAAGAATTTTAGAAATGAAAATGAAATGACAACTTCTCGATATTGTTGGATGCGTTCATAAACATTTATTTTATTCAAATATATATTGCTTTCAAATTATCAACCAAGTACGACCGGTTGTTTTTGCGTCCCCCAATAGCAAAAAATTAAAAAACTGTGGTATCTTACCCCAGCCAGTTTGGGAATTTTAGCTAGCGCTTGAATCAAATGAATCAGTCCGATTCAATAGGTTTTTGGATCGATTCAGTGAATCGATGCGGTGCTTCGAATCGATCTAAAAAATCGATAATTTTACTCCAAAGAATCGATTTTTCGATTAATCGATTTTAGATCGACATGCCTAGCAGTTAACCTCACTCATGCTCCTATAGTATTTTGCACCTATGTTTTGCACTTTGTCCAACGATTCCTTTCGTGTTTCCAATGTATTTTGAAGCACAAACACACAAAATAATTTTGAGTTCACTCTGGTTTCCTTAATAGTGATATTTAACAGTGTTATTTCGTAAATTACGGGAGCGTTGCACAAAAGCGTCTGACAACTACAACTGACCGGTTCCGGTCCATTCCATTATTACTTAGGTACTGAAGCTTCATGTATCAGATTTGTAATATCATTCCAAATCTGATACATGAAGCTTCAGTACCTAAGTAGCCACCACGAAATGTATTTATATAAAGCAAAATGAGCCCATAGTTCGAAGTACATGTGTCTATAAAATATAGAAGTATCCCAGAATTCATCGGACATCAAACAGTCACTCCAACTTGAAATGTGATTAAGTAAGCAACAACTTGAATTAACCTCTGTGTAGCTTGCTGTTCATAAGCACCAGATTCTTTATCCCATGGGAATTTGTCAGACAAGAAATCCATATATCGCTTAAAAGAGCAAATAAGACCCATTTGCTCTTTTAAGCGATATATGGATTTCTGAGAGATGGAGAGACAAGGAAACAAGCAGGGAAGTATACAAAGCATCGGACTGAATTACTTGCCGCAAGAAAGAAAGACAGTTAAAAGCTATATATGACTGCACCTGTCTTACGATTTCTAGACCATCATTTTTTAAATTCTGTTACAGTAACAAATACAAATTACAAGCTGATGTTATACAGCGTATTAAAGAATTTGGCAGAAAAGAAAACAGACTGGCGATTATTATACCAACAAAAGATTAGTACTTAAATCAAAAAAGAAAGCTATATTGATTTTCTTTTCACTTCCAGATATCCAAATAATCTGAAAAATGATAATATAAAGACAATGATACAATAATTTCATGACTTTATTAGTATTCTTAATATGATCAGTGTATCGAACCTCATGATGAAAGCATGTTGTTTAAGTATTTTCAAACTCTAATATTCATTAATTTTGTATGGTTTTATCTGTGTAAAGATGTCATCATAATTTTGACTCAGTTTAGATAAGCAGTTAATAGACCTTGTGGCGGTCAATTACATTAAAGATGTTAAAAGACAATAAGCTATGTCCGCGTAATAAAATAAAAAGATTAGGAGAATTGAAGATTTGTATTTTTTTGTTTGAAGAGCCCCTCCATCCTTCAACTGCATGCATTATCCCCGTCATATACTAATACCAACCAACCAAATACTAACACCACTACTCCCAACACTACTATGTTTCGCTTACGCAAACTTTTATTCTATATTTAATAATTTATAAATTCTAATATCTAAAATTTATTGCAGGATTTAAAAAGCATAATGGATAATGCAAGGCATGGAGTTATATACTTCAGCATGGGATCATATATGGATAGTAAGGATATATCAGAACTATCAAGCCTAGATCTTATAGACATGTTTAGTAAATTAAAACAAATAGTTATTTGGAAATTAGACCTAAGTTTTACTAAATTACCAAGGAATGTTCACATATTAAAATGGGCCCCACAACAAAGTATTTTAGGTAAGTTAATCATGATATCTGTAATGTGAAAAGTAATGTAAAAATGCATCTAAATTTCTTCATGATTTCATGGACATAATAATAACATGGTGACTAAAAGATAGACGGAGTCATTAGCCTTGGTTTTAACTTTAATAATAAAATAAGAACCTTGGTTTTAACTTTAATAATAAAAGAAGAGAAGAAGAAAAATAATGTACTGTAAAATAAACAGTTTAGTAAGTACGGTAGTTTCAACTCTCATTGCTACAAATAAACTGTCTCGTACAGATGATTTCAAAATACCTGTTAAAAATGTTTGTCTTAAATAGACTCATCATACATATCTGCTTAGTGTTCTTTAAATGTATACCAGTATAATTTCATCACTTCTGTTTTAATGTGTAACACAATCATAATTTCTAAATTTTTTGAATTAAATGACATGAATGGGATAAAGGAAGGGAAGTGGCGGTGTAAGAATATCCATTACCCCATATCATCTTGCGGATGTCCTAAAAGGCGACAGACGGTAACAAATTTGGAGATGGAAGGCAGCGTGTATCCAATAACTACTTTAGCTTATGGTGACAGCTGAAGATTCTATAATGCGGTGTTAGGCATCGTAATGCGCCGTCTGGCTTGCTACCACCCTCCCGTCTGAGTCAGGCGCGAAGCGGAAATGCGTTCCGTCTGCGAGCTTAAGAACTAGTGCTTTTACGAGCCTATACAACTTCAGCTCTAATTCTAATTTCGCCCCCACTTCCCCATGCGTCGTATACTATTTACCTACCTATTTGTAATCACTAATACTGTAAGTAGATGGGTCGGTAGATACATACTTCATTATGTTTATAACATGTTTGCCTGTTTCATTACGTGCAACCAGTCGCTTTTTATTTTAATTACGGTTATTTCCCATTTTAATTTTACGTCGTCCCGTTGCGTGTTGTGTATTCTAAGCGCAAGCAACACAGCTTTCCCGTTCGAAAGTCGAAGCGATACTGAGCGCCACCTGAGCGCTGAACGGGGTTCAGTGTTGCCAACTGCTAGCTTTACCCAGTAGCTACTCATTTTCAAAATGTTGTTAGATGTCCAGTTTTTTTTACCTTAAAAAGTTGCTAGAAGTTGCTAAATGTTACAGTAGATAAGTAGGTTACAATAAAATGCCAGTTTCTGATAATCATTTTTATTCAACAATTCCAATGAGAATTTAAATTAAGTCCTGTGTACGCAATTGAATAAAAAATAAAAAATAAATTAATCAATTAAAGAGGAAGATGTCGATGGCTGGGGTTCAGTATCTTTCATTGATTTCGAATATTTATCAACGGTGCCCATTTTATGCAGTACGTCTTTGGGCAAAAACAGTTATAGCAGCATTTAACACTTTTCCTGAGGGAGTCTCTAATGCAGAGGATTGAGTTCAGTTTTCAAACTCATTCTGTTTCTTTGCTTATTACGCATACAACCACGCGTAATATTTGTTGTAATACACCAGAGATAAATTCATTGATTAAAACTACTTTTACGGATTTTATCGCGTTTAGTTTAAAATTATTTTTAAATCCCGTTTCCCGTAAGTTTCGTGTGCTTTCCAACACCATTCACCATTGCAACAGTGACCATTCACGGGGGACTGAGGTGACGAAGTACCTTCAGCTTTTTAATAATAGTACTCCGAGTTAAATGTTAACCAGAGGAGACATCGGGACGTTAGTCACCTCAGTCCCCCGTGACCATGGGTACTGGAAAGCACCCGAAACGTCGGGAATTAATAACATTAAAACAAAATTAAAAGCGATAAAATTCGTAAAAGTAGTTTTAATCGATGTGTAGTGTTTGATTACAGATAAATTTATTTTAAAATTATTTTACTTAAACTATTTTATTGTTATTTTTAATTCATCGATATACTAATACGTTATTTTTATAAACTATATTGATTTTTCCGTTAATTTTTTTTAAAATTGTGTTTTTTTCCGCCTATAGTCACTTTTGATAGTAGTAATCGCTCCTACTAATTTCTGTCGCTAATCAGGCATTACACCTTCTGTTGCTTTTTCGTTTGAATAGTGAGAAAGTCAGTATGATTATAATCTGAGGGACATTTCATCTTAGTTTTCAGAATTGACTTAGAATCTCCGCAGTATTCTTATAGGTATTATTTAAAGCTGTTTGCATGTGACTTGCCGATTTTTGAGAGCTTTTTTATCGCATTTTATTAAAACTATTTTAACGTCACTATATTGTGCAGGTCACATATATCACACTATTTGTTATGGAAAACTCTAACCCGAACCTCCGGCAGATACACGTCGCTGATAATTTTAAAGCTCTTAACGGTATGTGTTTCTTTAACTTTTAACCGAGTCACTAATATAAATATTTAATTCTTATTTCCTATTGATTGAGATCTGCTAGAAAATCTTATAGCTTCCTTTAGATTTTTTGAGTGAAAAATGAGCATACATTCCATCTGATGGAAAGTAAATGCTGTTGTCCACAGACACCAAAATATATGCACAATTAAGAATCAAATTGTAGATGTGGCATCACCACTGAAGACTAAGATAAAATGCCTCGTTTCCAGTAATAAGGATCTCCGGTTCTCTACACTCACCATAAAAAACATAGCAGCATTAAGCTGCTAGTTCACACTCTCCCGAGCCATTCGTGCTACAACTATTATATAGCTGCAGCATGGCTCTACCACATATAACAGCGTCTTGTTTACGCTAGATGTAAAATACTCAGTACAGTGTCGGGGATTAGAGTTAAAGTTTGCCAGTCCGCCTACGTTAAGTGTGGAAATAAATGCAAATCCTTCCCGCAAACATCCATATACAGCAATGGGCCACAACAAGCTGATAGTGAAGAAGATGAAGCATTTATGCCCTGCGAGAATCGGATCATTGTCGCAGTACGTCAAATCAATAACAACAACAAGAATAGCACAAGCATAATAAGAATCAGCATAAACACTTATTTGTACAATATGTTTAGTAAACCTTTATTAATTCAGCATTTTCGAGAACTTTTAGTTCTTTCAAACTATAGTGACTATGTGAAGACATGTTATAAATTTGATACACATAAAAATATGCGTGGCTCAGATCAGTGTGGGCGGAATTCCAAAAAAGATCCATTTGTAACCAATATGATAATTAGTTGAAACATTATATTTGTTTAGTTACATAATTCCGCTCTATTTATTATAGTGTCAAAAGCAAAAATCAGCTATGTCCACATTGTGTGTGCGTCCCCCCAGAAAGCCCAATCGAGCTAGGTGTATTTTCAATATATCAGAATTTAGAGCAAAAATGGAGCACCTCTACAGTTAAGTAAAAAAATTGGAGCATTAATACAAATTAGGAGTACCCTTAACCGACGAGCATGTATGCGTAGGTGTGTGGATGTGAAGGAGGCGAGAGAGGTGTGTCAGGATCGTGCCAAATGGAAGTCTGTAGTCTCTGCCTACCCCTCTTGGTGACAGGCGTGAGTGTTTATGTTTATGTATGTAATACATAAAATACGAAAAATAAAGCAGCCATTATGTTATCTGTGTCCTCGCTTTATTTCATTAGCAAAACATTTTATAAAATATAAATAGGTGTTTACTTATTTAAGTATCTAAGTCCCTTTTTATTATTGATCAAATTATGTTGAAAGAAAAATTCCGAGGAAACTGTGTGACAGTAAATATTTTTTTCTAAAGGTCCAAAATACAATTCACCGAGATTATTCCTGGGGGTCTCTGAGAGATTCCGAAATTGGGATTTTGTACATTTTGAATTAAAATCCAGCAATATGAAAGTAGGTGTTGCATATTTTCGGGAATATGTTATATGAATTTATTAATTATTTTAGAATATCAAGTTAAAATTTCTGTTAATTTTTGAAGTTATTCAGTTTCGTGCACTAAACTATTTTTAACCTATCTTTCTTAACAATCATTTTTCGGTAGTCATTGTAAGTCATTGAGCTATTATGTACTACGTACTAGAGGAGACACTGCATTCAGCTACTCTGTTCCACTCAACTGCGGTGCATGCACTGCACTTTAATCAGTCACTCGCTAGGCGCTTGTAGAGTTGTCACGTGTTGCATTGATTTAAAAAAAATCTCTTGATAAAAATATGCCGTCTTGTGTACTTAGATATTGCACAAATAATTCAAGAAATGTCAGTAAAAACCAAGGAATTACTTTTCATCGGTTAATAAGACACTTATTCAATAAAAAAATATTATAAATTAATAATAAAACAAATTATTCCTAAGACGCCATCTCGTATCATTGAATATAGATTATGAAATTAATATATTCAGATGCGACATTTCTGTGGGTACTTAAGTTTAGGACGAATATATTATTATACTACACATTTTTTTTGTAGCAACATATAAGTTATTATAATTAAGCTAAATTTTTCATGTTTAAATCTGCTTATTATTCTTTTATTTTATTTTTAGGTTTCCACTTCAAAGTCAAAGTGGAATAAATTCGTCCATTTTTAACTCTCGCGTGCCCAGCATTTATGAACGATTATTTACAACATTTATGATTCTAATTTAAATAAATATATTTGTAATTTAAATTTTATGTTAATAAGTTTTGTTAAACATACATTTAGTACGTTTTTTATATTTGACATAGATACCTTTTAAAATATTCAGATAAAAATATCATTAAAATGTAATTCTGACATAATATTATGTAATATTATATTAAATTAGCATATATACAAAATAAAAAACAATTAAAAAAATTGTACTCGATATAATTAACAATACAATATAAATAAACAATTATTACATACTGACCATTCTACTTACGTATAATCTATAATAACAAAAACTGACCGCGCAAGCGCAATGCGCGTTTATACCAACTGCGCATGCGCGACTCTACTATTACCGCGCATGCGCGAAGACATGTGAGTAGCGCACAATTTTTGTTTGGAATAGCTTCTCTAGTACGTAGTACATTATAACTCAATGTTGTAAGTAAAATATACATCCTTAGCTAACGCACACAAGGACAAATCAAAATTGGTCACGCGTTTTCGGGCTGCCAGGTCGTCTAATACGCTAGTATATTCCAAGTCTATGGTTGCTACCAAAAACACTATTACTCTTTACCGAGAGCTTGCTGAATGACTTTTACATAATTAACCTTTTGAGCGCCAAAGTCGTCTATACGTGACCAGCACCCGCGGGCCCTGAGCGCCAACGACGTCTATAGTTGACAGAAAACCCGGCCCACAAAAATATGAAATATAGACATTGGAAAATTATCACTGGTATTTTAATTCTACACCCCTCAAAAAAGAATAACCCAGCAACATGTGAGTATAAAAAACAAGTATCCTAGAGCCATAAGTACTAAGAAACATTGAACTAAAAAAAATGAATTTTTATCTAAGCAAATACTATGTCCAGCACGCCAAAGTCGTCTATGTTAGACCGCTAGTGTTGTAATGCGTTAGGCATAAATTTATTGAAAACTATTCAAAATTAAGCTCAAACGTGTTATTTTTTTTCTATTATTATTGATATTTAAATAAAACAAAAGGTTAGAAATATAAAACTATAATTAGCTACATGAATTTAAAAAAAATTATCAAATTATCTTCGCATAATAAATCTAATATCTCAACTCTGGCGCATCCTTAGCGCGACATCGAAAATCAGTTCACTGGGCGCCGTGGTCAAGTATAGACGACACGCTGATGACGTCATAAGCGATTAGCGGGAAGATTAGTGCAGTGCAACATGAACGATTCCTCAGAACTCATTCGGATTTTGGAAAGCGTCGACGATGATGAATTTTCGGAAATTTAAAATTATCGTGAAACCAAAGTTTTTCATTTTCGATTAACTCTACCTCAATGAGGTAGGAATACACTTTATAGTCTTTTTACGGTTAATTTCTAATAGCATAGGGTAATATACGAGCACACAGTCCACCTGATGGTAAGTGGTTGCTGTGGCCCATAGACATTTACATCTATCCTCGATTACGAATCAAAATGCAGATGCGCTCTCGCCCGTGAGGACTTAGATGGAATGCCTCGTTTCCAGTAAAGAGGGTCTCCGGTTCTCTACACTTACCATACGAAACACAGCAGCGTTAAGCTACTATTTGACGCCGGTATTCCGTGAGAGCGTGGTTCTACCCCGGTTGAGCCGACCCATTCGTGCTACAACTACTCTCCCGTAATATAACTGCAGCAGGGCTCTACCACGCTAGAAAATTTGCTTTGGACAGCTAAACATTTATGTTTTATTATTCCATAAGATTTTTATTATTTTAAGACTAATATTACCTATAATTTAATAATTATTTTTAAGTGTTGTTTTCTATATTAAGTACTGATTGAGTTAAAGACCGAGATTTTAATATTTTAAGACTAGACCTAGTGCAAATAATTATTTACAATTGTTGATTAGTGAATAACTATGTACCATTTGTTCATTTCTGTAATAAGTACTGATTTTTTTATTCCATGACCAAGATTTTAATATTATAAGACTGATTTTTCTAGTGCGAATAATTATATACATTTGTTGATTGGTGGATAATTATGTACCATTTGTTGATTTTTATAATAATTACTGATTTTTTATTCCATGACCAAGATTTTAATATTATAAGACTGATTTTCCTCGTGCGAATAATTACCTAATCACAATTGTTGATTAGTGAATAATTATGTACCTTTTCTATTTTAATAATATAAAATTACAAATAATAAATGTGTTTTCTTTACTTAAGGTATGAAGAGCAATTTTTCATTTTGTGTTGTGCGATTTTCTTTCTCAATCTCAAAATCGTTTAGCAACATCAGCATCATATGAAACCCCCTTTGTCATAAGAGCGTAAGACTTTTCTTATGTGATTCACTTGGCCTACGCCTCGCCATAAAATACTTTGAATCGATGTCTGTATATTTTGGTTAGATCGATTTTGAAATCGATACACAACGTGCGACATGGCTACATCTCTAAGAAAGTTTCAAAAAGAAGGGTCAGCTACGCCGTTGTCGTCCAGTCGTGACAGTGACGTCATCACGATGGAGAGTAGTGTTGTGGTTTACTACTATTTTATTGTTATTGTTTGTTTTTGATTTATGTACAAAGTACATATATAAAAAGAGTAGAAGACAGTACAAGATTAAATAAAATATACCCTATTATAAAGAGTCATTTATTGTGTAAAAAACCAACAAAAACAAGTTATTTTGTGTTATCGATATATCAACTCTTGGCAGCACTGTTTTTTTCGTAGGTATTTTTGTTTACTTTTCGCTTTGGCGTACAGGACACGGTAGTGAGTTTTGGGAGTGGCGCTCAAAAGGTTAATCTATAGTTAACGTCAGTCACTTTTGAAAAGAAAGTATTTTGTAGATTTAAAAAGGATCATGAGATACTTGATAAATTATTTTAATTTATTAATTTTGTTATTGCTGGCGCCTTTATGTGAATTGTATAAGATATTAGTGGTGATGCCTATACCAATAAAAAGCCACGCCATCATGGGACATGCCTTCGTCAAGTTACTGCTTGAAGCTGGTCACGAGGTATTTTTAGTATTCGAAAAACACGGTTAAAATTGAAAACAAATACAAATAAATTTTTAATTACATATAGATTATTAATAATATTACACACACACACACACACACATATATATATATATAAATATATATATATATACAATTAACTACAAAATCATACTAGAAATAGCTCATTCCCAAGGATAATTATTGTACATAATTTCCTTTATATTATACTAAGTGTATAGTCATATGCTAATTATCTCCGCTCAGACCCGCCAGCTACAGGCCTTTCGCCATCAACTCCTTGTTCTCTAAAATAACGGAGTCTATTGTAAACTGCCAGCTCATGAGGATCACCAGCTGATACGGTTTCCGTCGTGATCGATCAGCTGGTGATCTTCTGGTCTACCTTATTCATAGATGGGCGGAGGCAGTAGAGTCCAAGGGAGAAGCATTGGTCGTTATTTTGGACATAGCGTAGGCCTTTGATCGGGTCTGGCACAAAGCGCTTCTTTCGAAGCTCCCTTCCTATGGGATTCCCGAGAAATTGTGCGATTGGATCACTAGCTTTCTTGCTAATCGGAGCATCAAGGTCATAGTAGACGGTGCATGCTCTGACTACAAGCCTATTAACGCTGGTGTTCCACAAGGCTGCGTGCTATCACCAACGCTTTTCTTCTGCATATCAATCATATGGCAAACCGATAAAATTCATTGCTATGCAGACGACAGCACTGGTGATGCCTGATACACAGGCCGTGCCAATATTTCTCGGGAAATCGTCGCTGAGTACCGGGACAAACTTGTGTCTGAAGTCGAGTCTTTGCTTAACAAAGTCTCGGATTGGGGACGACTAAATCTAGTCCAATTCAATCCCCAGAGGACACAAGTTTGCGAGTTAACCGTTAAAAAGAACCCCTTTGTCGTGTCTCCTTAGTTTAAAGACACTCCCTTTGCTGCCTCAGCTAGCATCAGAACCCTCGACTTCGACATATCGAATAGTGTGCAGTTTTGTGGTCACTTCGAGGGGAAGGCCAAATTGGCCTCTACAAAGCTTGGCGTGCTCAGCGGAGCGAGACAGTATTTCATGCCGGTACATCGCTTGCAACTTTACAAAGCGCAAGTTTGGCCTCACATGGAATACTGTTCTTATCTCTGGGCCGGGGCACCCCAGTGCCAGCTCCTTCCACTTGATCGTATTCAGCGCAGAGCGATTCGAATTGTTGACGACCGAGTGCTTTCTGATCTATGATATTGCATCCCTTTGCGTTTTCTATCGTATCTACCATGGGGAGTGTTCTGAGGAATTGTTCGAATTAGTTCCAGCTGCCAAATTTCACGAACGCACATCGCGTCAAAATTCCCGATACCATCCTCACCATCTGGATGCTTGGCGGTCCACTACTGTACGTTTTACTAGGAGTTTTCTTTCTCGTACAACTTCTATGTGGAATTGTTTACCACCGGCGACTTTTCCGGACCGATACGACTTAGGCACTTTCAAGAAGAGCTTACTCCTTTCTAAAAGGTCGGCAATGCATCTGCAATTCCCCTGGTGATGCGGTTGTTCATGGGAGGCGGTAGTCACTTACCATCAGGTGAGCCGCACGCTCGTTTGCCCCCTCTTCTATAAAAAAAAAAATTTTATTCGTCCACTAATCGGATGAATTTTTGGATGTGTCTATGGAAGGGTCTATTCATAAAATAATCAAACTATTATTATTTATTTATATATTATCATGTGAATTATTAACTATTGTTTGTCAGACATATTTTAAATTTTTAAAAAATAAATAAGATCATAAAGTATTTGAATAAATATACTCTAATACTTACTCGTATGATTAGGCTATTTAAGTCTAGTAAAACGTTATATCAATATCAGTAATAGTAGGTTGAGGCGCTGCTGTGGTGACCCTTGGGCTACCCCCGCGTACATTATATTGATATAATCCTGAATTATATATAAATTAAAATATAATATTAAAAGAATTGAACTTTTTAATTTTAAAAATTACGGATTATCGTATGCTTAGCAACAGTGAGTTAATACATTACATGGTTAAGTAAGTAATTAAGTAATAAGTCATAAGTTTGATGAGAACTGGGTTTCTCATCAATTTTGACCCCTTCTCGAACACGACGACCTTAACATATATTCACTTTCTAACAATGACGAGCACCGAGGAGTTGTAGTAAAAAGTAATTTTGCAGGTCACATACATCACTGGATTACCATGCAATAATTCCTATCCAAATTTTCATGAAATCGACATCAGCCGTGAAGATAAACTTTCTGGTAAGAATTATTATCTATTTTTTAATACAAATAAGAGTAACTAATGAGCATACAGCCTACCCTTAATTACATAATGCACCCACAGACATCGATTTTATACACGATTAAAAATCAAACTACAGGCGTGTTTTCCTCACCCCTAAGGTCTAAGATGTAGATATTTTTTTAGAATTCCATAGACTTAGAATGAACTCTTGGATTCCGTTTGATGGCGGTGTAACCATAGATTTAGTATAAATTGACATTAGAATAGGTTGGCAATGCAAAAGAGAAAAGAGCACAGTATACGTGTATGTTAGAGCGAGAAAGATAGGGTCGATCATTCACGTACACGCTATCGGCCTGTTGATACAGGTTGATGCCTGGCATCATTCGGGAACAGAATGAATCCCCCAAGTATTTGCAAATTCTCGGGTTTTAAAGTGAAAATTAGAATAAAGTTATGTTTTACTTCTATATATTTTTTAAATATTAGAAATGCTATCAACATCACTAATATTTCCTTAACCACTCCTGGTAAGCTTAAAACTCTTGTGTTAGGAGTGGTTCACCACAGTAGTCGAAAGGTGGATTCGAATCCGCGACCTTTTGAGTTCGCGGTCCGCACCCTGCCAATTAATTTTGACTGGGTAAATATGATTCACCTCAGAAAGAAATCCCTCATTATTACACATTTGATCCGTAGGTACGATTGAAATGTTCATCTGTATAAATACTTTGTTATTGAGCAGGTACAAACGATTTGTATACAAATGGCCCACCCAAAAGTGATAATGAAATAAAAGAAAGTTTTATAATAATAATGTTATTATTGCATAGGAATTGAATTAAAATCGTGGTTTTATCTAATGTCGACATTTTGAGGTCCTAGGAAGCTATTTTGACTATTCCTACAAGGACGTCACTATGTCTGTACATATGTATATGTGTGTATATAAATCTCTCATAACATCAGTTTTTAAACGTAAAAAATGACGTCGATTGCTGCGAACTGCTGTAAAATCGGTTAATGAGTTAAACAGAAATCGATGACGAAAAATTTCGAAAAATAGTGGATTTTTGTCACACCACTTTTAAATGTATAGTCCAATTGCTTTTTATAATAAATTGTATTATTTTTAGAATACCTTTTCGATTGCCACTAATTACATCAAAATCGGTTGATCCATTCGAATGTTATCGCTGTAAAAAATTTCCTAAAAAGTGTTTTTGATAATTACGAAATTTCTGCTCGGATAGTTTTTGATATGATGACATAACTATTAGTTCGTAAAAATATTCATTGAACGTTTTGAAATTGAACATAACAGGAAGTTCCAGGGATGGCCTGTAGGGTCAAACATTTTTCAAATCTTTTAAGAATATCATTAGGGTGACAATCGAGCACACAGTTCACCTAACGGTAAGAGGATGCTGTGGCAGAGAAATGGGTTCCCAACGATAGTATTCGACTATGTGCAGCAAGTACTTACTTCTACATTTATTTGTCAGAAAATATGATGGACAAACATATATTAAAAGGAGAGATGGATAGGAGCAATCCGAAACACTTTTCGCAGCTCGTAACAACACTGTTTAGTTTAACACTTCAGCACGCAGAAGTAAATATGTTGCTTAAGGATACGTCACAGAGATTTGACTTAGTTATAGCCGAATGGCTGTTTAATGAAGTATACACTGGGTTTGTTTATTTTTTTAATAACTGTCTGATTTTTTTAAAATTAGTTTGTACTCTAAAGTATCAACCGACACATATGGTCATTCCATCCATTGCAGTCTGTAAAAGTTCACTGCTGAACATTGGCCTCCCCCTAGATTGCCTTATAGGGGGGGGGGGGTTTCGCTATAGTTGCTACGCTTGGCGAGCGTAGTATATTTTGTATGATCCAAAAACAGTTGAACTTAATTAAGGTACCGTTTAGTAAGAGGTCGTGGTAGGTCAAGGGCTACGTGCTCATTGCTAATACAGTTTACAGTACGTAAGCGATTTCGATTACGAGAAAACGTAAAATCTGCCATTTAGTGTCCGTGGATACACTCGGATTTTTTTTATTTTATTTCGCATTGCTGATAATTTTAATAAAATTTGCATGATCACTGCATCACCCTGTCAGAAATTATAGGAGTCCTGTTTCCAGGTTTGGAATGCATATGGGTTGTAACTTACTTTTCATCTCATCATAATCTTCATCATCACATCCCTTCACAAGCCCACTACTGAACATAGGTCTCCTCTAAGTAATGTTACAAAAGTTGATACGGAGCTGCTTCCATCAATCTACTTTCTGCATAACTTCATTTGATGGTAGCCTATCTCACTCGCTGGTACTATGCTGCCACTCTATAGAATCTTTCTTTTTTATTAGTTATCGGTTTGTCAATCTATATGGCTGGACCAGTACCACTTTAGCTAACTGATCCGTTGGACTACGACTATTTTAGTTACTCTGGTTCTGCTGCAGACATCAGCGTTACGGATTCTATCACGCTAAATGACCTTGTAAGTTTCTTCATATGGACAACAGTGAAGGACCACGTCTTAGTTCTATAAGTTAAATTAACTTTACTTTAGGTCTCATTTTAATGCACGAGTAAAAATTTTGTGTATATAAAGGTATTTATATAATTTGGAAAAAAAGGCTTTTATGGACATATTTGAACCGTTAATGGCGTTAAGGAAAAAATCTTTGCGATCCTATGATGAATCGAGGTATATTGCTTCCCTTGCTTTGGTCAATTCACATGCATCACTCGATCTGGATACAAGTTGGCCACAAAATCTTAAACTCATAGCTGGATTTCATATTGACCAGGACGTGGAGCCATTACCAAAGGTAACGATTTCTTTTTTATATTATAAAGGTGACAAACGAGTATACAGTCAACCTGATGGTAAGTGGATGCAGTGGTCTATAGACATCTACATTTATATTTACCCCGAGGACAAAGATTCTACCAAAAAGGATCTCCGGTTCTCCACACTTACGATTCGGAACACAGCAGCATTACGTTGCTATTCTACGCTGGTTTCTGTGAGAGCGTGATCCTATCCTGAGCGGAGCCACCCACCCATTCGTGCTACAATTATAATATAGCTGCAGCTTGGTTCTAACATTAAAAAATTCGCTCTTGTCATTAGGTGGAGAGAATTTAAGTAAAGTGAACCTATGAAAGTCCTTCAAAAGCTCTTCAATCCCGTCCTCCATGGTGGCACTACTCCGGAGGCATGGATCAGAAGTGCAGTGGTCTTGTTTTCAAGAAAGGCGACAACACTCTTTTGAAGAACTACAGACCGATTTTCCTTCTGAGCCGCGTCTACGTGCTGTTTTCGAGAGCCATTATTAAGCGTCTCGCACGCAGACTCGACGTCTTCCAGCCTCTCGAACAAGCTGGTTTACGAAAAGGCTTCAGTACCATAGACCACATACATACCCCCAGGCAGATTAGATTTTGGGCTAGGGGTTTCAGATCTCTTTCTTTTTTCATTTTCTTTCCTATACATATTTCTTTTTTCCTTTTTTTAAGAAGAACTGCTTTTGACAGTTCCTGTGTAATGTAGGCATTGGATTTCAATTTCTTCTTGTTTTTGAGAATTTGAATCTTCTTTTGAAGGGTTGTTGTACCAAGTAGTATTGGACTGATTTTACCAACATCTGTATCGTGTTTTCCCAGTATTTGAATTCTATTTATTTCTTCTTCTTTTAGTACACCTATTTCCTTCATGGTAGTAAATATAAGCGTTTTTAAGTCCTCTTGAGTCTCGTTTTTTTGTTCTGGGAGCCCGTGAATTAATAAATTATTCCTTTTTTCATTTGTTTCCAGATTTTCTATTTTCTTATTAAGTTTTTCAATTTCGCTTTTCAATTTTTCGTTTTCTTCAATGATCGGTTTCATTTTTTCATCAACTTTTTTTAGTACTGTTGTTGTAATGTTTTCTGTTATCGTAATTGTTTATAAATTAAGTTGTTCTTTCATTTTTCTAGCAACAGTGACATCTCTGATGATAGTTGAGTTGACATCTTGTGGTGAAACGGAACGTTAATATTTGCAATAAATAGAAAAGAATGGGTGCGTTTGGCAGAAAAAGCGCTAGCAAGCGCTTACAAGCGCTAAAATAGTTTTCGGCCAGGACACGATTGCTACTTCAGTAGCGCTGACACAATCCGCCATTTTGCTTATTTAATTTATTTGTTTTGAAGTAGAGTTTATAAGTTGTTCTGTGCAATATTAGTTTTAAGTAATATAATGACATGAATAGACATATACATGTTATTAAAATTTCATGATTGGTAAGTTTTTAATATGAATACTTTACAAACATATATTTAAATTAGGTTAGGTTCCCCGGTTAAAACTAACATCGTGTCCTGGAGGAAAATAGCTACTTACGATTTGACAGCGCTTACCGCTTACGATCGCCATTTTGCTTACAAGCGCTTGCTAGCGCTTTTTTCTGCCAAACGCACCCAATGTATATTAGTTTTTGAGCGCAAACTTAAGCTTAGTGAAAATGTACTCTTTTGTCTTTTCTGTTGTACTCAGAAAAACTAGAACTCAGAGCCGTGAAGCCAGTTAAATAAAAATAAATAAAATTATAACAGCATATAATAGTAGCAGTTAACCTCACTCATGCTCCTATAGTATTTTGCACTTTGTCCAACGATTCCTTTCGTGTTTCCAATGTATTTTGAAGCACAAACACACAAAATAATTTTGAGTTCACTCTGGTTTCCTTAATAGTGATATTTAACAGTGTTATTTCGTAAATTACGGGAGCGTTGCACAAAAGCGTCTAACAACTACAACTGACCGGTTCCGGTCCATTCCATTATTACTTAGGTACTGAAGCTTCATGTATCAGATTTGTAATATCATTCCAAATCTGATACATGTAGTTTCAGTACCTAAGTAGCCACCACGAAATGTATTTATATAAAGCAAAATGAGCCCATAGTTCGAAGTACATGTGTCTATAAAATATAGAAGTATCCCAGAATTCATCGGACATCAAACAGTCACTCCAACTTGAAATGTGATTAAGTAAGCAACAACTTGAATTAACCTCTGTGTAGCTTGCTGTTCATAAGCACCAGATTCTTTATCCCATGGGAATTTGTCAGACAAGAAATCCATATATCGCTTAAAAGAGCAAATAAGACCCATTTGCTCTTTTAAGCGATATATGGATTTCTGAGAGATGGAGAGACAAGGAAACAAGCAGGGAAGTATACAAAGCATTGGACTGAATTACTTGCCGCAAGAAAGAAAGACAGTTAAAAGCTACATATGACTGCACCTGTCTTACGATTTCTAGACCATCATTTTTTAAATTCTGTTACAGTAACAAATACAAATTACAAGCTGATGTTATACAGCGTATTAAAGAATTAGGCAGAAAAGAAAACAGACTGGCGATATTATACCAACAAAAGATTAGTACTTAAATCAAAAAAGAAGGCTATATTGATTTTCTTTTCACTTCCATATATCCAAATAATCTGAAAAATGATAATATAAAGACAATGATACAATAATTTCATGACTTTATTAGTATTCTTAATATGATCAGTGTATCGAACCTCATGATGAAAGCATGTTGTTTAAGTATTTTCAAACTCTAATATTCATTAATTTTGTATGGTTTTATCTGTGTAAAGATGTCATCATTATTTAGACTCAGTTTAGATAAGCAGTTAATAGACCTTGTGGCGGTCAATTACATTAAAGATGTTAAAAGACAGTAAGCTATGTCCGCGTAATAAAATAAAAAGATTAGGAGAATTGAATTGAAGATTTGTATTTTTTTGTTTGAAGAGCCCCTCCATCCTTCAACTGCATGCATTATCCCCGTCATATACTAATACCAACCAACCAAATACTAACACCACTACTCCCAACACTACTATGTTGCGCTTACGCAAACTTTTATTCTATATTTAATAATTTATAAATTCTAATATCTAAAATTTATTGCAGGATTTAAAAAGCATAATGGATAATGCAAGGCATGGAGTTATATACTTCAGCATGGGATCATATATGGATAGTAAGGATATATCAGAACTATCAAGCCTAGATCTTATAGACATGTTTAGTAAATTAAAACAAATAGTTATTTGGAAATTAGACCTAAGTTTTACTAAATTACCAAGGAATGTTCACATATTAAAATGGGCCCCACAACAAAGTATTTTAGGTAAGTTAATCATGATATCTGTAATGTGAAAAGTAATGTAAAAATGCATCTAAATTTCTTCATGATTTCATGGACATAATAATAACATGGTGACTAAAAGATAGACGGAGTCATTAGCCTTGGTTTTAACTTTAATAATAAAATAAGAACCTTGGTTTTAACTTTAATAATAAAAGAAGAGAAGAAGAAAAATAATGTACTGTAAAATAAACAGTTTAGTAAGTACGGTAGTTTCAACTCTCATTGCTACAAATAAACTGTCTCGTACAGATGATTTCAAAATACCTGTTAAAAATGTTTGTCTTAAATAGACTCATCATACATATCTGCTTAGTGTTCTTTAAATGTATACCAGTATAATTTCATCACTTCTGTTTTAATGTGTAACACAATCATAATTTCTAAATTTTTTGAATTAAATGACATGAATGGGATAAAGGAAGGGAAGTGGCGGTGTAAGAATATCCATTACCCCATATCATCTTGCGGATGTCCTAAAAGGCGACAGACGGTAACAAATTTGGAGATGGAAGGCAGCGTGTATCCAATAACTACTTTAGCTTATGGTGACAGCTGAAGATTCTATAATGCGGTGTTAGGCATCGTAATGCGCCGTCTGGCTTGCTACCACCCTCCCGTCTGAGTCAGGCGCGAAGCGGAAATGCGTTCCGTCTGCGAGCTTAAGAACTAGTGCTTTTACGAGCCTATACAACTTCAGCTCTAATTCTAATTTCGCCCCCACTTCCCCATGCGTCGTATACTATTTACCTACCTATTTGTAATCACTAATACTGTAAGTAGATGGGTCGGTAGATACATACTTCATTATGTTTATAACATGTTTGCCTGTTTCATTACGTGCAACCAGTCGCTTTTTATTTTAATTACGGTTATTTCCCATTTTAATTTTACGTCGTCCCGTTGCGTGTTGTGTATTCTAAGCGCAAGCAACACTGCTTTCCCGTTCGAAAGTCGAAGCGATACTGAGCGCCACCTGAGCGCTGAACGGGGTTCAGTGTTGCCAACTGCTAGCTTTACCCAGTAGCTACACATTTTCAAAATGTTGTTAGATGTCCAGTTTTTTTTACCTTAAAAAGTTGCTAGAAGTTGCTAAATGTTACAGTAGATAAGTAGGTTACAATAAAATGCCAGTTTCTGATAATCATTTTTATTCAACAATTCCAATGAGAATTTAAATTAAGTCCTGTGTACGCAATTGAATAAAAAATAAAAAATAAATTAATCAATTAAAGAGGAAGATGTCGATGGCTGGGGTTCAGTATCTTTCATTGATTTCGAATATTTATCAACGGTGCCCATTTTATGCAGTACGTCTTTGGGCAAAAACAGTCATAGCAGCATTTAACACTTTTCCTGAGGGAGTCTCTAATGCAGAGGATTGAGTTCAGTTTTCAAACTCATTCTGTTTCTTTGCTTATTACGCATACAACCACGCGTAATATTTGTTGTAATACACCAGAGATAAATTCATTGATTAAAACTACTTTTACGGATTTTATCGCGTTTAGTTTAAAATTATTTTTAAATCCCGTTTCCCGTAAGTTTCGTGTGCTTTCCAACACCATTCACCATTGCAACAGTGACCATTCACGGGGGACTGAGGTGACGAAGTACCTTCAGCTTTTTAATAATGGTACTCCGAGTTAAATGTTAACCAGAGACATCGGGACGTTAGTCACCTCAGTCCCCCGTGACCGTGGGTACTGGAAAGCACCCGAAACGTCGGGAATTAATAACATTAAAACAAAATTAAAAGCGATAAAATTCGTAAAAGTAGTTTTAATCGATGTGTAGTGTTTGCGTAAATATAAGAAATCATTACAGATAAATTTATTTTAAAATTATTTTACTTAAACTATTTTATTGTTATTTTTAATTCATCGATATACTAATACGTTATTTTTATAAACTATATTGATTTTTCCGTTAATTTTTTTTAAAATTGTGTTTTTTTCCGCCTATAGTCACTTTTGATAGTAGTAATCGCTCCTACTAATTTCTGTCGCTAATCAGGCATTACACCTTCTGTTGCTTTTTCGTTTGAATAGTGAGAAAGTCAGTATGATTATAATCTGAGGGACATTTCATCTTAGTTTTCAGAATTGACTTAGAATCTCCGCAGTATTCTTATAGGTATTATTTAAAGCTGTTTGCATGTGACTTGCCGATTTTTGAGAGCTTTTTTATCGCATTTTATTAAAACTATTTTAACGTCACTATATTGTGCAGGTCACATATATCACACCATTTGTTATGAAAACTCTAACCCGAACCTCCGGCAGATACACGTCGCTGATAATTTTAAAGCTCTTAGGGGCCGTCCATTAATCACGTGAGGCTCGAAATGGGGGAGGGGGTATGGCAAAAATCACGAAATATCACAAGGGGGAGGGGGGTGGGTGTAGTAAGATTATCACGTGTATTTATTTTTTCGTCAAACGCGCGATTTATTAAACGAAAAGCGTGTAGTGTGACCTTGACTCGCCTGTACGTACAAATTAATGTCACAAGCATGAAACTAATCCGAGCAATAATAATCGATCTAAAAAGAGATGCCCAATGTTTGTCCTTCACGCGTCCTCACGCGACGATCGATCGATAGATCGAGAGAGATTCTCTGCGTAGTGCCACAGAATAAATAATAGTACTACGTAGTAGTGCGCTAAAAGGATGACGCCGAGTGGCTTGATGAAACCGACGCTGATCTTCAATAAAGCACAGTGCTAACGACTGACTGGCAAGATGCTTATCCAGTTGTTAGTGTTGAAGAAAGTCTTGCTAATCCGTGGTCCGAGGACAATGTAAAAAAAATATGTTCATCTAGTACAATACATGTTTCGCATGATTACACCATTCCTTTAATATTATTTTTATGCCAGTCAAAAACAACCTGCAACCTTTTATGTCTTGACATTTTATCATGGTCCTTAATTTCGGGATAAAACTAGATTATACTTTATACATGTATTTAAATATAATATTATAAAAAAATTAAGATTCTTTGTAGGTACTAAAATACACGTGATTTTGGGTGGGATGGGGGGAGGGTGGTCTTAAACCTCACGACGTGTCACCAAGAGGGAGGGAGGGGAGGTTATAATGTTTAAAAAACATCACGTGATTAATGGACGCCCCCTTAACGGTATGTGTTTCTTTAACTTCTAACCGAGTCACTAATATAAATATTTAATTCTTATTTCCTATTGATTGAGATCTGCTAGAAAATCTTATAGCTTCCTTTAGATTTTTTGAGTGAAAAATGAGCATACATTCCATCTGATGGAAAGTAAATGCTGTTGTCCACAGACACCAAAATATATGCACAATTAAGAATCAAATTGTAGATGTGGCATCACCACTGAAGACTAAGATAAAATGCCTCGTTTCCAGTAATAAGGATCTCCGGTTCTCTACACTCACCATAAAAAACATAGCAGCATTAAGCTGCTAGTTCACACTCTCCCGAGTCATTCGTGCTACAACTATTATATAGCTGCAGCATGGCTCTACCACATATAACAGCGTCTTGTTTACGCTAGATGTAAAATACTCAGTACAGTGTCGGGGATTAGAGTTAAAGTTTGCCAGTCCGCCTACGTTAAGTGTGGAAATAAATGCAAATCCTTCCCGCAAACATCCATATACAGCAATGGGCCACAACAAGCTGATAGTGAAGAAGATGAAGCATTTATGCCCTGCGAGAATCGGATCATTGTCGCAGTACGTCAAATCAATAACAACAACAAGAATAGCACAAGCATAATAAGAATCAGCATAAACACTTATTTGTACAATATGTTTAGTAAACCTTTATTAATTCAGCATTTTCGAGAACTTTTAGTTCTTTCAAACTATAGTTACTATGTGAAGACATGTTATAAATTTGATACACATAAAAATATGCGTGGCTCAGATCAGTGTGGGCGGAATTCCAAAAAAGATCCATTTGTAACCAATATGATAATTAGTTGAAACATTATATTTGTTTAGTTACATAATTCCGCTCTATTTATTATAGTGTCAAAAGCAAAAATCAGCTATGTCCACATTGTGTGTGCGTCCCCCCAGAAAGCCCAATCGAGCTAGGTGTATTTTCAATATATCAGAATTTAGAGCAAAAATGGAGCACCTCTACAGTCAAGTAAAAAAATTGGAGCATTAATACGAACGACGCTGCGAGCTAAAAACCGTGGGCTTGCTGGCGTCCTGTCCCGTCAGCACGCCCAAGCTAGATCTCGGGAACCGTTGAGAGTACTATCGTGTATTGTGCTTCAAATTTTCGAACGGGAAAGCAGTGTCGCTTGCGCTTAGAATACACAACACGCAACGGGACGACGTAAAATTAAAATGGGAAATAACCGTAATTAAAATAAAAAGCGACTGGGTGCACGTAATGAAACAGGCAAACATGTTATAAACATAATGAAGTATGTATCTACCGACCCATCTACTTACAGTATTAGTGATTACAAATAGGTAGGTAAATAGTATACGACGCATGGGGAAGTGGGGGCGAAATTAGAATTAGAGCTGAAGTTGTATAGGCTCGTAAAAGCACTAGTTCTTAAGCTCGCAGACGGAACGCATTTCCGCTTCGCGCCTGACTCAGACGGGAGGGTGGTAGCAAGCCAGACGGCGCATTACGATGCCTAACACCGCATTATAGAATCTTCAGCTGTCACCATAAGCTAAAGTAGTTATTGGATACACGCTGCCTTCCATCTCCAAATTTGTTACCGTCTGTCGCCTTTTAGGACATCCGCAAGATGATATGGGGTAATGGATATTCTTACACCGCCACTTCCCTTCCTTTATCCCATTCATGTCATTTAATTCAAAAAATTTAGAAATTATGATTGTGTTACACATTAAAACAGAAGTGATGAAATTATACTGGTATACATTTAAAGAGCACTAAGCAGATATGTATGATGAGTCTATTTAAGACAAACATTTTTAACAGGTATTTTGAAATCATCTGTACGAGACAGTTTATTTGTAGCAACGAGAGTTGAAACTACCGTACTTACTAAACTGTTTATTTTACAGTACATTATTTTTCTTCTTCTCTTCTTTTATTATTAAAGTTAAAACCAAGGTTCTTATTTTATTATTAAAGTTAAAACCAAGGCTAATGACTCCCTCTATCTTTTAGTCACCATGTTATTATTATGTCCATTAAATCATGAAGAAATTTCGATGCATTTTTACATTACTTTTCACATTACAGATATCATGATTAACTTACCTAAAATACTTTGTTGTGGGGCCCATTTTAATATGTGAACATTCCTTAGTAATTTAGTAAAACTTAGGTCTAATTTCCAAATAACTATTTGTTTTAATTTACTAAACATGTCTATAAGATCTAGGCTTGATAGTTCTGATATCTGCTTACTATCCATATATGATACCATGCTGAAGTATATAACTCCATGCCTTGCATTATCCATTATGCTTTTTAAATCCTGCAATAAATTTTAGATATTGTGTGGAAACTGTCCATAAAATGTCTACAGAATAAAAGTTTGCGTAAGCCATTGAGTTATAATGTACTACGTACTAGAGAAGCTATTCCAAACAAAAATTGTGCGCTACTTTATGTCTTCGCGCAAAGTATCTTATTAACCGATGAAAAGTAATTCCTTGGTTTTTACTGATATTTCTTGAATTATTTGTGCAATATCTAAGTACACAAGACGGCATATTTTTATCAAGAGATTTTTTTTAAATCAACACAACACGTGACAACTCTACAAGCGCCTAGCGAGTGACTGATTAAAGTGCAGTGCATGCACCGCAGTTGAGTGGAACAGAGTAGCTGAATGCAGTGTCTCCTCTAGTACGTAGTACATAATAGCTCAATGGCGTAAGCGAAACATAGTAGTGTTGGGAGTAGTGGTGTTAGTATTTGGTTGGTTGGTATTAGTATATGACGGGGATAATGCATGCAGTTGAAGGATGGAGGGGCTCTTCAAACAAAAAAATGCAAATCTTCAATTCAATTCTCCTAATCTTTTATTTTATTACGCGGACATAGCTTATTGTCTTTTAACATCTTTAATGTAATTGATTTCTGCTATTTTATATCTGATTCAGAATGTTTGTTGTTTTAAAAGTTAGCATAACGCAAACAGATGTCTTGTACCGCCACAAGGTCTATTAACTGCTTATCTAAACTGAGTCTAAATAATGATGACATCTTTACACAGATAAAACCATACAAAATTAATGAATATTAGAGTTTGAAAATACTTAAACAACATGCTTTCATCATGAGGTTCGATACACTGATCATATTAAGAATACTAATAAAGTCATGAAATTATTGTATCATTGTCTTTATATTATCATTTTTCAGATTATTTGGATATCTGGAAGTGAGAAGAAAATCAATATAGCCTTCTTTTTTGATTTAAGTACTAATCTTTTGTTGGTATAATAAACGCCAGTCTGTTTTCTTTTCTGCCAAATTCTTTAATACGCTGTATAACATCAGCTTGTAATTTGTATTTGTTACTGTAACAGAATTTAAAAAATGATGGTCTAGTAATCGTAAGACAGGTGCAGTCATATGTAGCTTTTAATTGTCTTTCTTTCTTGCGGCAAGTAATTCAGTCCGATGCTTTGTATACTTCCCTGCTTGTTTCCTTGTCTCTCCATCTCTCAGAAATCCATATATCGCTTAAAAGAGCAAATGGGTCTTATTTGCTCTTTTAAGCGATATATGGATTTCTTGTCTGACAAATTCCCATGGGATAAAGAACCTGGTGCTTATGAACAGAAGCTACACAGAGGTTAATTCAAGTTGTTGCTTACTTAATCACATTTCAAGTTGGAGTGACTGTTTGCTGTCCTGTCACACAACAAATCATTGCTTGTTGCACGGAACGGCAACGTCGCGCGGTTGTGAAAATCGACAAATTTTTGCGGCCGAAGTGTTTTTTGCTGATAGCGTGAAAATCGTAGAATTTTGATCTATTTGGAGCATAGTTCTCTCATTCTAAGCTACGATTTGAGATATTTTTGACGACTCTCCGTTCAGTAGTTTCCACGCTCCAAATGGGCTTGCTGACGGGACGCGACGCCAGCAAGCACGTTTTCAAAGGCCTGTAACTCGAGAACTATTGAAGCTACATTAATATTTTTTTTGGAGCAGAGTGCTCTAAATAGGGCTCATCTGTAGAGTTTTTAATCATAATCCAAATCATTACCGTTTCAGAGATCTGCGTGGGCTTGCTGACGGGACAGGACGCCAGCAAGCCCACCGGTTAATCACGTCTAACTCCTTTCACATTCTAGTTTCGAAGTTGATTTCACGGGAGCAGAGTGCTCCAATTTTGCTCGAAAATTTGAACCACAATACACGATAGTACTCTCAACGGTTCCCGAGATCTAGCTTGAGCGTGCTGACGGGACAGGACGCCAGCAAGCCCACGGTTTTTAGCTCGCAGCGTCGTTCGTATTAATGCTCCAATTTTTTTACTTGACTGTAGAGGTGCTCCATTTTTGCTCTAAATTCTGATATATTGAAAATACACCTAGCTCGAATGGGCTTTCTGGGGGGACGCACATCCACGTTGTGCCCTTTTTTGTTTATCAAGGGCACGCGTCATAACGCAGTCAACAGCGCACGTAAGGCATGCTCTTGACGCATGCGCTATGACAGTTGAAAAAAGCGTGGCGTGCGCTGTGATACTCGTCTTTCCGCGTAGGGCGGATTAATGGATTTCTGTGCCACAAAGCTGTCCACAACAATATAGGGGACATGATGAAAAAGAAATGACATTGAAGTTTATTGAACATTATAGAACCTTTCACAAAGTAGACAATTTCTTTTTGTATGGCGAATAGGCCCACCACAAATTTTAGTGATTCTTAATTAAATGCAAGCCGATGTATTATTAGTTTTACTGCATCAAACGGCGTACTGAGAAATTAACAAATAAAATACGACGTAACAATAACCTAAAACAAACTGAAAGCGATTTTATCGAGCGCTTTCAGTTTGTCTTTAAGTTATAGATGGAAAATCTTTTCACTAGTTCCGGCAAAATATAGTGTCTGTCTGTACACAATTGTCGTATGGATTCTATATTTGACACGAATTGATTAATTGTGAGTGTACATTTCAAATACCATTATAGTAACATGATTAAAGCCAAGATGACTAAGAGATAATACATATGTCCATTTTTATTTAAAATATTACTAACACACGGTAAGAAAGATGTTTTTAAACTTTTTGTATTACAAAAAACATAATACAATGTAACTGTATTTATTATTGTAAATTATTATTTCAAAGTTTTCTATTAGTGGTAGTACCGTAACAGAAACTTTTTATTCAATATAGAGTATAAATAATACTTATTGAAAGTCACTTTTTTTTTTAATTTACTTCTGGTTCGAAGAAAATCTCTGTTCTGGGAAGAACCAGCAAGAAACCCAGCGGGACTTTTTATTTAAATAACAGCTTACAATCATGTACGTTACAATTAACAACACAGAACAAATTAGAAATAGCTTGGTAGCGATCACCTTACCCAGGAGTTATTATCATCCATAAATTGCTTAATATTATAATAACCCTATATATACAAGCTTTGTTTAATAAAATTTTTGAACTTTGAAGATTGATTGAGACAAACAGAAGGCCCGGTGTCGAGACTATGGTTGATTAGTAAGCACTTATACATCGTCATAAAATGAATGAGTAGTAACAAATCAAAACGACTAGGTAATATCATACATATCTATGTTATTACACACTGATAGATAGTGAGAAAGTAAGATGTTTTAAGCTGTTTGTGCAAGGATTACAAAAGCACAGATATAATTTAATTGTATTTATTACTAGCGATCCGCCCCAGCTTCGCACGGGTGATTTATGGATCTCGACAACAGCGCCATCTACCGGGTCCAAATGTAAATACATACAAACCATATTATAGGGATCTACTCAAACACACACAAAAAATCATCAAAATCGGTTGCATGGTTTCAAAGACTGTAACGCACATAGATAGAAACATCTTTGTGTTTTATATAGACAGATTTTCAATCATCATAATTTCAAAATATTTTTTCAAAACAACTTGATGGTAACATGTCCGCTTATAATATTATTAGGAATCGGAAAAGCATTTTCAATGAATGGAGATATGATATAAGGCTGTCTTTCGTATTCATATACTTTTTGTCTCTGCCTACGGGCAATTCTGCAAGCTTTCAGCCTGCGAGGCATACAGATTTGTTCTAAGCGATCCACCTAAAATGAATTAAAGAATATTGTTAATACGTTTTAATTAATTATAATTCAGTCTTTTATATTTACTGCTATCTAAGGAGCTTCTTATGACTTTGTTTATGTATATATTGATTTAAATTTCAAGCAGTATATAGCCAAAACACAAGTCCATTTATGATTTTGTTAGGAATCAAAAATACATTTTCAATAATAAGAGATATAAGATAAGACTAGGTCTTCAATATCAATTAACTATATTTCCATTTCTGTCAGGATTTTTTTTATCTTTGCCTGTATGTTAAATAAATTATACACCATTAATTAGCTCCAGTTGATAAAATACAGAAACAGTATTATTATTAATTAACGTAAACAATATTCGACTATGTGAAAGTTGTCTTACTTTTTATTTTTACTGGTTTCATAAGGAGAAAAGATTTTAAATTTATATTTAGTATTTGATAAAATAATATTCCTATCAAACAAAGTTAACAACACAGCAGTCTAAGCATAATAGAAGCATCTATGTGATTCTATCAAACGGTACAAAAACATCAAGGATATAACCATTACACTATATTATTATGCAAACTTATATACTATAATATATATGACTGCCTCGTTGGTCTAATGGTTGTAGTAGTGCGACTGCTGATTATGAGGCCGTGGGTTCGAATCCCGGTTCGGGCCAAAAAAATCAATTATTGAGTTTTTCCGTCAAGAAATTGTTAGTAGCTGCCCGGAGTCAGGAAGTTGGCAGTGTCCCACCCCCGTGCCTCGGAAAGCACGTAAAGCCGTTGGTTCTGCGAATGATCACTCACCGGTCGTGTTGGTTTACCGTCCCATCGGATTATGAGAGTGAGGGAATAGAGAAGCACCTGTGCTTGCGCGCATTCTCTTGGGCACTATAATCCTGTCCTGCGCCGATAGCTAGTCTCCGTTGAGGCTGGCCACCGTGACTGAAGTCGATCTGGAGGAGATTACAAAAATATATTATTATTCAAACTGTATTTGCTTCTGGTGCAATTAATTACTACTCTTTTACACACAAATATATGTATTATCTATATTGCCTATCTACTATGGCTGGTATAAATCTAGGATCCATGTCTGGCTTACCTAATAAGCCATTTGGTATTAAGCAACTTGATGAATACATTAGAAGAAGGTACCTATTTGTACATAAATGCAGTTAAATGAATTGCTCTTTAAAGCCGATAAAGCTGCATCAAATAGAGAAGCTTCATTAAATACCTCGACCCAAGGTCCCACTCGGTAATTGAGTTAAAATATTTTACCCAGTTACCGAGTCAACTCGGCGCACCGTATAGATTCGAAGAGCGTTAGATAGATGTCACCAATCTAATTTAGTTGTACTAGTAGTATATGTGGCTGCGGGTAACAGCACAGGTTGCATCAAAATTCAAACTTGCATCTGACATGTTGTACATAAATAAAAAAATTATTTGTTTTATAACATCGTGGTTGTACTATTACTGCTTATTACATACATAAACATACATAAACACTCACGCCTGTCACCCAGAGGGGTAGGCAGAGACTACAGATTTCCATTTGGCACGATCCTGACACACCTCTCTCGCCTCCTTCACATCCATACACCTCCGCATACATGCTCGTCGGTTAAGGGTACTCCTAATTTGGCCCGTTTTCAATAAATCGCCAATTTGGTCGATAAATTTTCGCCTAGGACCCTACTGCTTATTATTTTTGTTAATTTGTATATAAGTAATGCATAAATAAAAGTGCATGAAATAATGATTGAAAAATACTTGTTTGTTTAAAGTATGAGTGATAACAATGAAACAACAAAACAAAAATCATCAGCGTGGCTTTATTTTGAAAAAAATAATATCGTGAAAAAAGTGGTGTGAAAGACATATAAAAATCAGTTTATAGATTTTAAAATATTTTAAAACATGAAAAAGAACATGGAAATACGCAATAAATAAATATTTTATATTTTAATTTAATTTCATATTAAATAAAGGTACAACATTCTTTAACATATAATTATACAAGAACAAATAATTTGGTTACTATGTAGGTAAATATCACCCCTCTTCTCTTACCTTTTATTTATTTAGGTTATAATTTTTATTTTTTTTTATTTTTAATAGTTACAAAAGTTTTTATTTTATAAGATTAAATTTTTAACATTATAATAAAGAACTTAACTAAAATAATAATTAAAATTATAATATTTACGATTAAAACTAATTATATATACAATATAAAAGAAGAAACTATAATATAGAAAACCTAAAACTAAAAATTTAAATCGTCAAAAAGACCTTCTCCCCGTGGTATAGTGCCAAGAACGCTGGCTGCGTTTCCTCGCTGAATAGCTATACTTAGCCTTTGAGCGAGGAAAGAACCAGCCCTCTTATCACCAGCAGCGACGATCAGTCGTGGATACAGTTCCTTTAGAAACTTCATTGCACGTGGACCCCACGGACCGATAGTCTCTACAGCAAATGGCACAAATATGTAGTCATTTCTCAAAGACTCATATTTGCGCCATTTACTAAATTCGGCTGCCTCTGATGCCGCCCCGGCTCTACAACAGGTACCCTTGAGATGAGAGGCCGCCAAAGTGTCAACGCAAGTAGCATCCCACACTAGGGCTTTACCTCTCTCCCAAGGGACCAAAGTTATACCGTCGGGCTCTAAAACCGAGGGGACATTTATAGAGACAAGAGCCCTTCGGATGATTTCGTTCAAAGAACCGTGACGGGAAAACCGACCTGCACTTTTTTGGCATGAAAGTCCGTGGAGCCCAAACTCATCGACGCTGCTACCACAGGGGCACTGGTGAGGTTGACAAATAGCCACTCCTAGCCGGATTCCTACTGCGATGCGCAAGCTTTCCCCATCAAGCAATGTGCCGAGATTACTTGATGGTAGAGCATGTAACCAGTGGCTAGATTCCTTAGTCGAAACGGCTAGAAGGCGAGCCTGATCTTGTTGAATACGGAAATTTTGAAATAAATTTTTGTGGACACTCCGTACCAACGGAATATCCCACTGTTTTTGTTGGTTTTTTTTTTTTATAGAAGAGGGGGCAAACGAGCATGTGGCTCACCTGATGTTAAGTGACTACCGCCGCCCATGATCAACTGCAACACCAGGGGAATTGCAGATGCGTTGCCGGCCCTTTAGAAAGGAGTAAGCTCTTTTCTTGAAGGTCCCCAGGTCGTATCGGTCCGGAAAAATCGCCGGTGGTAAATTGTTCCACAGAGAGGTTGTACGCGGAAGAAAACTCCTTTTGAAACGTACAGTGGTGGACCGCCAAGCATCCAGATGGTGTGGATGGTATCGGGACGTTTGCCGCGTAGTGCGTTCACGAAATTTGGCGGCTGGGATTAATCCGAACAATTCCTCAGAGCACTCTCCATGGTATATGCGAAAGAAAATACAAAGGGATGCAACATCTCTTCGCAGTGCCAGTGAATCGAGCCGATCGGAAAGCACTCGGTCGTCGACGATTCGAGCCGCTCTGTGCTGGATGCGGTCAAGTGGAAGGAGCTGGTACTGGGGAGCCCCAGCCCAGAGATGGGAACAGTATTCCATGTGCGGCCGAACCTGCGCCTTGCAAAGTTGCAGGCGGTGTGCTGGCATGAAATACTGTCCCGCTCTGCTGAGCACGCCAAGCTTTTTAGAGGCCAATTTGGCCTTCCCTTCCAAGTGACCACGAAACTGCACGTCACTCGATATGTCGACGCCGAGGATTCCGATACTGGCTGAGGCAACAAGGGGAGTGCCTTGAAACTGAGGGGATACGACAAAGGGGTTCTTTTTAGCGGTAAACCCACTGGACATCTTCTGGGGATTGAACTGGACTAGATTTAGTCGCCCCCAATCCGAGACTCTGTCCAGCAGAGACTCGACTTCAGACACAAGTTTGTCCCGGCACTCAGAGACGTTTTCCCGAGAAATATTGGCTCGGCCGGTGTAAAGAGCATCACCAGTGCTGTCATCTGCATAGCAATGAATGTTACGGGTCTGCAACATATCATTGATATGCAGAAGAAACAGCGTTGGCGATAGCACGCAGCCCTGTGGAACACCAGCATTAATAGGCTTGCAAACGGAGCTTGCACCGTCGACAACGACCTTGATGCTCCGATCTGCAAGAAAGCTGGCGATCCAATCGCACAATTTCTCGGGAAGCCCATAGGAAGGGAGCTTCGAAAGAAGCGCTTTGTGCCAAACCCGATCGAAGGCCTTCGCAATGTCCAAACTAACGGCCAATGCCTCCCCCTTGGACTCTACTGCCTCCGCCCATCTGTGAGTTAGGTAGACTAGAAGATCACCAGCTGACCTACCACGGCGAAAACCGTATTGGCGGTCACTAATCAGCTGGTGATCCTCAAGGTACCTCATGAGCTGGCAGTTTACAATGGACTCCATTGTTTTGGAGAACAAGGAGGTGATGGCGATAGGCCGGTAGTTGGACGGGTCTGAGCGGTCGCCTTTTTTAGGGATCGGGTGGACGAAAGCCGTCTTCCATGATTTTGGGACTACGCCTAGGGAGTAGGAGTACCGGAAAAGACGCGTTAAAACCGGTGCCAACTCTGGAGCACACGTCCTCAGCACAATTGGGGGGATTCCGTCAGGCCCACTCGACTTGTGGATGTCCAGGGAGAGGAGTGCTTTGCGAACCGAGCGCTGAGTGAACTGCACTTCCGGCATGTCGCACTCACACCGCGGGATGGTCGGCGGCGTACTCTCCCCGTCATCGAGAGTCGAGTTAGACGCAAAGAAAGAGCCTAGAAGATCGGCTTTCTCCTTTGCGGTGTGGGCCAGTGAGTCGTCCTCCCTGTGCAGAGATGGAAGAGATGGCTGACAGAAGTTCCCCTGGACAGCCTTGGCGAGAGACCAGAATGCACGGGTTCCAGAAGGAAGACGAACTAGTTTCTCGCCAATTCTGCCTATGTGCTCAGACTTTGCCTTGGCAATGACTCTTTTGAAGGACCTAGAGGCGGAATTATACTTCTTTTTTAGAGCGCTGGTGTTTACATCCCTGGACGCTGATGCGTCAGCCCAGGCTTGGTAGCACTCCTGCTTATAGCATGATGCTATTTTACAGGAGCGACCAAACCATGGCTGAGATTTGCCTCCAATGGGCACCACAGAGGAAGGAATAAAAAGTTCCATACCCTGAAGTACCACATCAGCGACAGAATCCGCAACAACGTTGGGATCGTCCGGCGAGAAGCAAACCCGCCCCCAAGGGTAGGATGCAAAGAAAGACCGCATCCCATCCCAATCTGCTGACCTATAGTGCCAAACACGGCGGCAGCCTGCAGAATACAACCGCGATTTCAGCGTGAGTGGCACCACACTCCGGACAAGACAATGGTCCGAGGAGCCTAAAGGGGCGTCGACGGAAATCTGATATCCGTCCGGGTGAGAGGTCAGCAGAAGGTCCAACAGGGAAGGTGCATGATCCTCCACATCTGGAATCCGCGTAGGCGAAGTAACCAGTTGTGTCAGACCATATGCCAAGGCAAAATCATGAACAGATCTCCCCGCATGATCGGTTAAACGTGAACCGAGCCATTGGGCGTGATGGGCGTTAAAGTCGCCGAGGATCACGATCTCTGCGGAGGGGATCTGCTGTAGCAACGAATCCGCAGCCATTTGGACGTGGTCGAAGAGTCGGTCTGTTTCGGCATTACCGCTATGGGACCTATAGAGGCACCCGTAGACGCGCGGATGGTCGTCGCTGTCTACGCGTAGCCAAAGGATGGACAGGTCCGAACCTTCAAGTCTGCCGAGGCGTCGAGAACAGATGTCCTCTCTGACGTAAACGCAAACTCCAGCCCGAGGCACAAAGGAGTGTTCCAGTTTGTACCCCGGGTAGGAGAGATACGAGACATCAGCCGGAGAGGACACCTGCGTCTCGGTCAGAAAGAGCAGAGCCGGCCTCGCCGTCTCGTGATGGTAGTGGACGGCGTTTAGGTTAGAGTGAAGTCCCCTGATATTGCAGAAATTCACGGACAGCGTGGCAGGGGTCGCCTTGGTCTTGTTGCTCCGTTTGCCCCGAGCAGTTTTAGTCTTGAGCGGAATTTTGCCCCCCCCCCCCCCCCCAGAATACGCGGGGCAGCCTGAGCACCCACGCTCAGAAGTGGAGAAACATGGTCGTGGATGCTCAGCGAGGGATTCTCCAGGGGTGCTGGTACCCTCCTGGGGTAGTCTATCATTGAATTCCGCTACCATGTTGATGGGGGGGGGGGATTTGGGCCTCCGGCCACCTGCACTCACCAGACGAAACGCGGAAGCAGAGCTTCCACTTCACGCCGGTATTCTGTGAGGTCGTGGTACCACCCCGGTTTGAGCCGGCCCATACGTGCGACAGCAAAGCTGCCGCGTGGCTCTACCACTGTTAACTTCCATTGGGACATTTTCGCCGGGACAGAGCGTTAGCCATATTTGCTTTGCCTCCGCAGCAAAGCATAGGTCTACTTTATTATTTAAAATTGTGTTACATAGGTCACTGACACTATGCACGGAAGCAAGGAAAGCAGGCAATGCGACGCTAGAAATATTTCTTATACCAATTCCACCAAATTTGATAGGTAAAGTGGCTTGATTCCAGGCTATTGTATCTAATCTCAAATTTAGAATGTTTTCTAAAGCAATTTTAAGACTATTATCAATATCTTTTAAAATATCCGAACATTTCCAGACTGGACTTGAGCGTAACAAGTATGTAAATTTAGGTACAAGGACACAATATTTTAAAATAGTAAGGGCAATATGGGGGTTTAAAATATATAATTTATCAAAATAATTTAATAATATTTATATAATTTTTCTTTAACTAAAGTAATCGCTACTCTCAACTTTATTTATAAACTTTTACTCGACGCAGGGACTGTAAATAATCGATTTACTCAAAAACTCGTGTACAACTGGAATAACATACATACGTAAATTAACTCAAGTGATTCGAGCCACAAAATTCTACTCGAGTCATTTATCTTATCTTATCTGTCTACAATTTAGTGAAGAACTCGACTTACTAATTCGAGCAATTTATTGAAATATTATGTAATATCAATAAATTGATTGAGTATAATTTGTAATAGATAAATTATTAATAACATTAAGACCTACGTCATATACGTTAGAGTGATATTATTTTATGAAGATTGCCTATATGCGAACCAAAAATATATAATTATCTATTAAGTATAGTAATAATAATTGTGTTGAATGGAAGAACGAATGTAAAAATAATTTGTGACAAATTGACATTGCTTCGTTCAGCTAATTTGAATTGCGTAACTCGAGTTCAATTCGAATTACCTGATTTTCAACTCGAGTTAACTCAAATCGAGTTTCTTCCAAGTTGGCCATCTGTAATATATTTTTAAACAACTTTTTTTTTAAATTTCCAGAGGGGCCAAAAACGATTGTCTCCTTTGGGATCCAGAGAAACGATGGTTTGCAAGTTTTGGCAACTGAATATAATTTGGACATTGATGGAGTTAAATAGTTTGAATTATATAACTCATCGAATCCAGCGCCACTCTTTTTCTTGATGAATTTCTGACGCCCTTTGTAAAAAAATGAACGAATACTTTTTATCTTTTTTTAACTCCGAAAACTTTCGTTGGCCATAAGAAATTTCGTAAAAAGAAAGTCAATTTCTTTTTACGAAATTTCTTATGGCCAAGTAAAACGCACATATTCCATCAAATAAAATGTTCTGGTCGCACATGTTTCAACAAGCTGACAGAAACTCAAATGAGTACGTTGGCGTCGCGTTTGTTGACGCAATCAATAGTTGAATGCGCCGAACGAAAGTTGAATAGAAGGATGACGACGAAAATTGAAGGTGAAAGGGCATAGTGTGGACATATTTATTGACCCTTCTGATAGATAAAAGGCGTAGGAAGAATTAGATTGGGGGAATTAAGTTCTTTATTGATCTTGTTTATTACAGGCCAATTAATAAATATAGCAGCGTTAATGTCACACCAAGTGGAAATGGACCAAGATAGCCTCTTTAAGTCATCGTTAAATTTAGCGAAACATACTTTAGAAAATGAAGCGGTACAAAAATTACTTAACGATGCTTCAGAGGAGTTTAACGTGGTTGTAGCGGAGTGGCTGTTTAATGACATCTATTGCGGGTATCATTTTTAACTTTCATCCCAATAGAAATAGAAATAGAAACTTTTTTATTCAATGTAGATTATAAAAATACTTATTGAAAGTCACTTTTTTAATTTACCACTGGTTCGCAAAAAAAACCTCTGTCCTGGGAAGAACCAGCAAGAAACCCAGCGGGACTATTTTTTTTAATAATAGCTTACAATCATGTTTACAATCAACAACACAAGACAAACTAGAAATAGCTTGGTAGCGATCACCCTTCCCAGGGGTTATTATCATCCATAAATTCCTTAATATTATAATAACCCTTTTTATACAAACTTAGTTTAATAACATTTTTGAACTTTGTGTATGACAAATTTTGTATATTTTCTGGGATTTTGTTGTAAAAGCGTATACATCGCCCCAAGAATGAATTAATTCAACAATTTTTCAACATACCCTTTAAAATTACCTTTGTTTCTCTTCTTATGTATGTTTGAGGTTTTTAAAGAAGGATATGGAAAGCGTAATATTTTTTACAAAATTAGCTGAAGTTAAAACTAAAAAAAAAAAACTAAATAAATTTAGTAAGCTCTGATCACAGACATACTTACATAGTCTTCTTCTTGCTTTCTACAGAATATTTGAAATTAATTACTGTTTTTTTTTTTTTATAATTTGTTTCTGTTTTATGTTTTAATTAACAAATTAATAAATAGCTTTCTTTGTTTTGCAGATTTTCAGCAGTTTTTAACTGTCCATATATATGGTCTTTTCCATTAGAACCTAATTTCGTCAGTCTTGGCTTTCTCGGTGAAGCTACTAACCCTGCGTACACAGCAAACATACAGTTAAACGATGTACCACCCTTCAACTTTTGGCAACGTACTTATGCCCTGTGGTTTCAAGTATCAAGTAATTTGAAGCAAATCCTGTAAGTATAATACTAGGTTACCGATATCTGGGATGTTGACCGAGGCGATTTCTGGGGGTTCGGGCGTCCCCACAGTCTCCAGATCAAGTCACCATGGGTATAGTAGCTAAAGTACCGTAGTAAGTAAGTAGAAATACACCGACCGCCTCCACTTGTTGGGGGTCCTCAAATCTGAACTTACGGTGGTTGAGTCCTAGGACAAAGCAGCTGCAAGGCAGCTAGGAGTCCTTGCAAAGGTGCGGCGATACTTCACGCCGGGGCAGCTGCTTACTTTATATAAAGCGCAAGTCCGGTCGTGCATGCCGTATTGCTGCCATATATAGGTTGGTGCTGCAAAATGCCACCTAGCAGCCTTGGACACAATGTAAAGGCATGCTAAGAGACTAAGACTAGAGACTGGTTAAAACCAATCTTCGTAAGATTGGTTTTTAACCAAATTCGCCTTGAACACAGATGCAAAGTAGCCAGCCTTTCGGCTTTCTATATAATGTATTTCGGAGAGTGTGCGCAGGAATTGCGTAATCTAATTCCTGCCCCTCCCTTCCACCATCGGATAACCAGACTTTCGGCTAAACTCGTTGTTGATTTACCACGGATTCGAACCAAATGGCTTGCTACGTCGTTCGTCATGCGTACAGCAAAGGAGTGGAATAAGTTGCCAGCAACTGTCTTTCCATCAGATTACAGAGCCGTGGTAGCTCAGATGGTTAGCGCTCGCTGTAAATTTCACAGTACGCGAGCAAACCGGGTTCGATCCCCGCCGGCACCAATGAAATTGTTAATTGCAATTTTAAGTGCTGATTTACCACGTGCTCGGCGGTGAAGGAAAACATCGTGAGAAAACCTGCATGTCCGAGAAATAAGAAAAAAAATTCGAAGACATGTGAAGTTCGCCAACACGTATTGGGGCAGCGCGGCGGACACTTCTTTGCCCTAAAACCCTCTCAGAAATGAGGGGAGGCCTGTGCCCAGCAGTGGGACGTATATAGGCAGTAACTTTACTTTACTTTACAGTGTTGGTGTCTTCAAGGCGAGAGGGATAAGTTTTTGTTAAGTCAGTGCGCTTAACCTTAGGCTATATCACCACTTACCATCAGATAGAATTGTAGTTAAGCGCTGGATTAGAATAATATAAAAAATACCTGAATAATGGTAGATAATAGATCATTATCGAATACCAATTAGGGATATGCTTACAATTAGAAAGGGTTAACAGCCATGGAATTGTGTCTCCATGCATGATGAAGTCAAAATTAGCTGGAAGAACTGGCAATAAATGGGTAAGAAATATTCGACACTTAAGTACAGGGAAATTTCTCGCCCGTTGACCTGGTAAGAAATGCAGAAAGTCAAAGAATACCGGTGGGACCTAGATATTGTGGCATTCCTTGGGGAGGTCTATATTATATAGGTCTATATCTATAAACGAGGCATTCAATCAATGGACAAAGACTAAGTCCTTGGTCACAGGTGACAAGCATCTGCATTTTAATTCGTAATCGAGGATAGGTGTAAATGTCTATGGGCCACAGCAACCGCTTACCATCAGGTGGATTGTGTGTTCGTTTATCACACTATCCTATAAAATATATTATTAAGAACCACCAAGACAATCCTGTAAACTATTTAGTAAATGTAAAAAATACTTTTTTTTTATGTTATAGTTTCTATGAAAATATAGAAAAGGAATTTTATGAGAAAACTTTTACTCCAATCGTTAAGAAACGGGGCAGAAATCTACCACCATTCGATGAAGTTAGGTACAACGCATCGATGGTGGCGGTGGATGGTGGAGATTTGAGGACATGGACTTCACATGTCCTCAAAATATATTTTTTTAATTACCAGCTTTCCTCGTAATGTTTTCCTACACCGCTGAGCATGTGGTAAATCAGATCAGCACTTATATAAGTGCAATTAACGATTTTATTAATGCGAGGAACGAATCCTGGCTACTCTCTTCGTTTTACTTAATGATTTATGCTTAATTTGTTTAATGTTCTTATTTTTTATTTTAGCTCATCCAAACTGTATCCTTTTTATCACTCACGGCGGGTTGCTTTCGACGACTGAAGCTGTACACTTTGCTGTTCCTTTCATTGGAATCCCTGTCTATTATGATCAAAATTACAATGTCGAACAATCCGTCCAAAGAGGCATCGCCAAAAAAGTTAGCTTGACAAATAATATAGATAAAGATTTGAGAGTCGCTATAAAAGAAATTCTTAATGATCCCAAGTAAGTATTTAGTATATACAGAATGGGGTCCCACATATATGCAATAAATGAAACCACTAGTAATACTAGTCCGTAGAAGTGTAGAAAAATTAAATATTAAATTAAAACCCGTAAAATAAAAAAGTGATATTTTCAAACAAAATAAATATGTATTAAAATAAATTCAGTAAAAGTGAACACTCTGTTTAGACAACGTACCTTGACCCCTTGGAAGAGTGACAACGTTGCACGCGGGCGGCATGGCGATTGTCGGCACGGCCTATGGTTCGTTGGGCAATGTGCGACGAAATAAAAACTTATTCACTAAACTGTTTAGATATTTTACCGCCACTTTTTATTTCGCGAAAATGGAACTGAACAAAATAAATACATAATACATAAACACTCACGCCTGTCACCCAGAGGGGTAGGCAGAGACTACGGACTTCCATTTGGCACGATCCTGACATACCTCTTTCGCCTCCTTTAAATTCATATATCTACGCATAGATGCTCGCCTTTTAAGGGTACTTCTAACGTGGCCCATTTTCAAAATATCGCCAATTTGGTCGATAAACTTTTTTCTAGGGCGTCCCTTCCCGACTCGGCCGTTCACATCTGCCATATAAATTTGCTTTGTCACTCTTTCCTCATTCATTCTTTCTACGTGACCAAACCACCGAAGCATTCCTTTCTTAATCCTGGTCACAACATCATCTTGCATACCACATTTATCTCTTATCACGCAATTTCTCACCCTGTTATTCAGATTCAACCCTAACATATTTCTTAAAGACCGCATTTCTACAGCATTTATTCTACTTTCGTGCTTTTTCTGCCACACCCAGCTTTCACTACCATACGTTAAAGTAGGAACTAACACAGCATTATGAATTACCATACGTGCCTGTTTTGACACATTCTGGTTCTTCATAATAGAGTGCAGTGCCCCATTCACTCTATTCCCTGCATTTACTCGTCGTTCTATATCCCTATCATATCTACCATCCCTGCTAAATACACATCCCAAATACACAAACTCATCCACTTGCTCAATTAACTCTCCTTCTATTCTTATTTCACATACCGTTTTGCTTTCTTCTCTTTCAAAAACCATCACTTTCGTCTTACATGCGTTCACTTTCATTCCCCTTTCTTTTAATTCCCAGTTCATTAATGTAACCATCATTTGCAACTCAGCCACCGATGACGCAAATATGACTTGATCATCGCCATACAGATGGCATTTGACGGTTAACTCGCCCATTCTTAACCCACATTCTTCATCTTTCAAAGTTTGCAAACACCGGTCCATAAATAGGTTGAACCGCCAAGGGGAAGCTACACAGCCCTGTCTGACACCCTTTTGGATGCCAAACCAGTCCGAGTAGACCCCATTGATCCTGACACAAGCACTAGAGTCCCTATAAAGAGATCTCAATGCCTGTATCAAACCAGCGCTCAACCCATATGAGTTCAGTGTTTGCCATAACACATTCCTGTCCACTCTGTCATAAGCCTTTTCTAAGTCCATGAACGCACAAAAAACTTTCTGGTTTTTGGCCAAAAACTTCTACGCAATCATGCGCATGGAAAAGACTTGATCTGTACACCCCATTCCCTTTCTAAAACCCGCTTGCACATCCCAAATTTTTCCATCAGTTTCTTTCATAACTCTTTCAATTAACACCTTAGCATACAGTTTACCCACAATACTAAGCAAGCTGATACCGCGGTAGTTTTTGCAGTCCTGCTGTGACCCTTTTCCTTTATATATTGGTACTATAACTGCTTTACACCAGTCATCCGGTACCCGTTTTAATTCCCAACATAAATTAAACAAGGTGTACAGCAGGCCTGCCACCACTCCCTCTCCAGCCCTCAGCATCTCGAGTGATACTCTATCATATCCAGCTGACTTACCTGCTTTCATGCTTTTCATTGCTTTCATTATTTCATCTACACTTATCTCCATACCCCTTTCCACTTCTTTCGTAATTTCTAGTTCATTCGATTCAGATGACTCTTTACTCATAAACACGCTTTCAAAGTATTCCTTCCATCTGTTTAATTTCGAAACTTCATCATTTAGAATACATCCATATAAATATTATTATAATAATAAATATATAAATATTATTGCGAAATAAATATTATTGCATTTTAGTAGCAAAATTTAATGAAACCCTAAATTTTATAATTTTCAAAATGTCCGCCACGTTCTTGAATGCACAAGTTACATCGCCGCATAATGTTGTCCTGAAGCCTGCTCAACAAATTTCGTTCAGGATCCAGAGCCAGGGCTTTTAATTTGTTAAAGGCGGCAACAATACGATTGCGCAGTTCATCTTCGGTTTCGGAGATTTTTGAGTACACTTCATTTTTAATAAAGCCCCATAAAAAGAAGTCTAGAGGAGTGAGGTCGGGCGATCGAGCTGACCACCTGCGAGGGCCATAGCGCCCTATCCATTGTTCGCCGAACATGGTGTTAAGCCGCTCTCTCGCGAGGAGTACGGAGTGTGGATGAGCTCCATCTAACTGGAACCATACCCTTTGGTAAGCTGCCACAGACAATCCTTCTAAATATTCTGTTATTGGGCCGTTAAGAATATTGAGAAATTTCTGTGCATTCAGGTTTCCGTCAATAAAAATAGGGCCTATTATTTGATCTCCGTGAATGCCTGCCCAAACATTAATGGAAAATCGGTATTGATGAGCTGATTCCCTAAATAAATGGGGATTCGTATGGCTCCAGTAACGTATGGATTGTCGGTTCCATATGCCGTTTCGAGTAAACGTGCTTTCATCTGTCCAAAACACATTTGTTAGGAAACGTTGGTCTTGAGACATTTTTTCCAGTACCCAGTGGCAGTAAGATTCTCTAATCGGCTTATCGTGGGGCAGCAGCGCCTGCACCTTAACATAACAAGGACGTAGTTTGTTCCTTTTCAGCACTCGGTGTATTATTTTATGCCTCACTTTAAACACACGCCCAGCTTGTCTAAGGCTGCAGGTTGGATTCCGATCGAAATGGTCTAAGACTCGTTGTTCGAACGAGGGTGGAAAGTGACGCGGAGCAACTCCTTCGTGAGTGTTGGGCACTATGCGCTGATTTTCCCTGATTCTTTGGACAGCACCTAGGATTGTCCGGACGCTAGTAGGGCAGACGCGAGTTGCGCCGTATCTCTCACTATAAGTACGAAGAGTTAACGCTGAATTTTGGTGGCATTCGCCATACAATAAAACCATGTCTGTATACTCTGCCGCACTGTAAAAATGCTGTTGTCTTGGCATTTTCCGCCGCCAAAACGTATACACAAAAGTCAAGTAGTTACAATATCTCAGTGAAAAAATAATAAAAATAAACGTACTTAAAACACTATTTACACACACAAAGTCAATTAACTAATAAGTGTCTATTTCACCGTAAAAGAATTGTTCGACTAATTGTATTTATCTTACGATAATACGATAATTATCTTATGATAAATAATTGCGATGCGTGTAGGCAGCGAACACACCTGTATTCTGGGAGAATTGCGCGTGAACTGGAAGCCGAATTTCCAAATTCCAAAATGGCGAAAGTAATAAAAGTAATAAATAGGGCGGCCACAAGGTGCAATTATCGCTTATCGATACTTTTCTTTTTACACTTACTTACCTACTACATTTGAATACAAGTAATTTTGATTTTTGTTTTGATAACAATCGACAAGTTATTGATTGTGTTAGATTATTGAGTATAAATATTTCTTTTTATGTCAAGTTTCTAAACGATTAATCGTCATTTTAAGATATTCTTTTATTATCTACATTATGCTATTTGCGATATAAAAAAAAAGAGCTAGTGAGCCAAGATGGCGGCATTAGACTGAATAAGTGACGAAGCGTGATTTGTTAAAATTGTTTAAATAATTAAAAAGACATCCAGAGGTATTAATTTTATATTTCAGAAGTGGGATAATTTGAATCTGTCTTTCATAAAGGTTTGTTGTTGGTAAGTATTTGCTCCAGCACTCGGTAAGTGGAAGAAATATGCTTATTTACAATTGTGATTTTCTATTTGGTTTTTAATGTGTTGTGTGTGTTTATAAAAAGAAATGTTTTTATTAGGTGATTTAAAGCATTATAGCATAATGACAAAGTAGGTTTATTCATACAATAATCATTGTTTTTCGTGTTTTTTTTTTTTAAATCATGGGACTGTCTTGTTGTTGTTTAATTGCAAAATAACGCTATTTCTGTATTTATTTAGACTATTACCATGGTGTTTTTCGTGTTTATAAAATCAGTGGACTATAATATATTATTATTGTTGTTGTTTTTTTTTATGATTTCATATAATAAAAAAAATTATTAGAAATTTGTATGGTAACTCAACGAAATTTCGTTAACTCCGTAACTCAGGCGCAATTTACTGCGCCGTTTCATTGAGTAGCTGAAAATTGCGCTATGGCGCAATAAAATTTTACACAGTTGTCGACACAAGCCGTCAAAGTAAAACCTCGTGGCCCGTGAGTAAAATAAAAAAAGTAAAGATTAGGTATGTACTTATCATTTTTGTTTTTCATTTCACAGAGTTAAAAAAAATACATATAAATTATGTAGCACCTTATAACGAAATGGCTGAATTATATTATACAGCCATTGAAGTAATATGTACTTACGTACTAGAACAGCTATCTCAAACAAAAAAAAGTGCGCTACTCTGTGTTCGCGTGGTTGTTTTTTTTAACATGAAATAAACATAGGTAGAATGACCCGTAGGTAATAGTAGATTGTATTGTTAAATAAGTGAATTATATAGAGAACAATATTTAAATTTTGTCATTTATTTTGTATATTATATTTGCTTATTCAATATAATATTACATGATATTATATCACAATTACATTTTTAATGATATTTTTATCTAAACATTTTAAAAGGTATCTGAGTCAAATATAAAAAAACATACTAAATGTATGTTTAACAAAACGTATTTACGTAACATTTAAATTACAAATATATTTATTTAAATTAGACTAAAAGTCGTTCATAAATGCTGGGCACGCGGGAGTTAAAAATGGATGAATTTATACCACTTTGACTTTGATATGGAATTCTAAAAATAAAATAAAAGAATAATAAGCAGATTTAAACATAAAAAATTTTGCCAAATTATAATAACTTATATATGTTTCTACAAAAAAATTGTGTATATTAATATATTCGTCCTATACTTAAGTACCCACAGAAATGTCGCATCTGAACATATTCATTTCATAATCTATATTTCCTGACACGAGATGGCGTCTTAGGAATAATTTGTTTTAATATTAATACATAATATTTTTTTATTGATTAAGTATCTTATTAAACGATGAAAAGTAATTCCTTGGTTTTTACTGACCTTTCTTGAATTATTTGTGCAATATCTAAGTACACACGACGGCATATTTTTATCAAGAGATTTTTTTAAATCAACACAACACGTGACAACTCTATTGAGTTTGAGTCCTAGTACGTAGTACATAATAGCTCAATGTATATAGCTGAAGTTTTTACTGAATGGTTATAAAATCCGCTAGTTTTAATGTCAATTTAGTGGTAAAAAAAATCGGTCGTATTTATAGTGCAGCCGCCTTTTCTTTGTACTGAAAGGCGACACTATTGACCGAAACGCATCGAGTAAGAGTGTAGTTTCGCAAACTGACATTTCAGAAATAAGTTGGTGACACTGTAAGCAACGTTGAAGTTTGTTTTATGAATATGACATTTTGGTCTCTGTATAGTACCTAATGTGTTGATGATTTGATGAATTTTTGTGAATATGGATATTAAGATTTTAATGAGGTTCCATTTGAGTTTTATAATATAATTACATAATGTAATGATTTTATTGCCATATGAAATCATTAATAAAACATAAATATTATGTATGTACCTACATTTGAGGGAACATGGACTGAGAGTTGATCAAATAATGATAGCGTCAAATTTGTTTCTTGTTTTCTTTATTTATGCAAAATAGTCATGAAAATGTTGTTGCAGATATTGTAAAAGACTCAAAGAAGAAGTGTTCGGTTTACGACTATATTTTTTCAAATTATTGTAAATTTAACAATACAGTGTAGACCTTACGTGTCATCTATCACATTTATACACAACAGTTGATATTTATATATACATATATATACGCATAAAATGTCTGATCGTGGTTTAACACCCCCTTTATCATCAAAAGGAGATGGTGGTATGGATCGTGCCAAGTCGTACCGTCCGAGCCGTAAACGAAACCGTAGCTTTTCGGTTAGGTATTTTACTTCGGATTCAAATTCGTCATATACAGAATATTCGCGATTACTTACGGTGCAACGGCATGGCCACCGTTGTTATCGCCGAACACCCTCTCATGACAAAACATACTACTCGTAAACCTCATGATGAATCTGCATCACTTGTTCAAATCCGAACGAAACGGTGGCACCGCCGAAGTGTCGAACGTGAAAGCACTCCGTACCATACTTACATCGAACGGTCGCATGGCAAATTAAAGCATTCGCACAAACACAAAAAAAATACGGCGTTGCATATCTAGTCATATATCCATTGAAAGTGCAGACTCAAAGCAAGCCTCTAAAAATAATTTACTTCAACAATTGGCAAGTGCACTACAAGGTAGTAATTCGAGAGTCCATGCAGCAACGCACGTGCAAGGTTCACAAAGTATTATCACGAAATTCAATCCTGGTTCTAAAGCACAAACATTAAAGATTGGCTCATAAATAATAAATCTGCGGAAATGTATGTTTGGTCCGAACAACAAACCATTTTCAAAAGTTAAAGGGCTTAGCTAAGAAATGGTATGACGGACTTACGGGTGTTAAATTTGGTTGGGCAGAACGGCAGGAAAAGTTATTGAAGACGTTTCCCAGCGACCAGAACTACGGAGATTTACTGTCTGATATGTTAAGTCGTAAAAGTAGACGTAACGAAACTCTTGTTGAATATTATTCGATAAAATTATGCTCATTAATAAATGTCACATTGTGGGACGACGCGCCGTGGATTGCTTAACTCACACTTGAATGTGCATGGTGCACATTATGATAACCCGGAATAGGTTTTAAATTACTTTAGCTATATTACTGGTAACAAAACGGAACCATCACAGTTTCTTAAACGATTTAACACTGATATGCATGACAAGAGAAATGATGATAGCGTAAGCAAATATCCAACACCTCGAAATCCTCATGAAATTCGACAGTTTATCGGGTTAGCTAGTTTTTTCAGAAAGTTCGTCCGTAATTTTACTACTATTGACGGACCATTAACGTCTTTAAATAAAGCTAATATGCCATGGACTTGGGGGAAAGATCAAATAAAATCTTACCTTAAAATTGAAGAAATACTAACAAACAGACCTGTGTTAGCAATATATACCCAAATTACTTGACCGAACTTCACACCGATGCAAGTCAACTTGGAATAGGTGGTATGTTGTCGCAAAAGCAGAACAAGAAATCATCACTTCAGGCTGTCACGTATAACAACGGCAGACTACGATAGAACAACATCTTCACTCTTATGAGTTAGAAACTCTTGCGGTGGTGATGTCCTTAAATCGATTTCATGTTTACTTGCTTGGAATTCAATTGAAGATAGTAACCGATTGCAATTCTTTGAGGGCAGCATTGACCAAGAGGGATCTTGTACCAAGAATTGCGAGGTGGTGACTTCTTGTCCAAGATTTCAATTTCTCGATCGAATATCGACCGGGTACGTAAATGCAACATACGGACTCTGAGTCGTAACCCTTTGCCCGTCGTCGAAAGTGACTCCATAGATTTGCATGTACTTAATTTTGTACAAGACGAACATTCATTATTAGCAGCGCAGTTAAGTGATCCCAAACTAAAACTTATAAAAGGGATACTCGATAAGAATTGCACTGAAGCTAAAGATATTAGGTATAACTATACGTTGAAGGATGGTAAGATACATAGAAAAGTTGGCGATGTCTTGACATAGACAGTACCACGAGATGCTCGCTGGAAAATCTGTCAGTTTTGTCATGATGACAGTGTACACTTTTCTTATGAGAAGACTTTGGAAAAGGTGCGCAGAGATAACTGGTTTTCGGGTATGACTCATTGTGTAAAGAAGTATGTACGCGTACGCATACCTTGTGCCTACGCTAAAGAACCATCTGGAAAGAAACAGGGTCTTCTGTATCCAATTGTGGCCGATTGCGGAACAAGTTTCACCTCTGATGAGTTCAAGAAGTTTACGTAAAACTATAAAATTAAACATGTGAAGAACACTGTTGCCGCTCCACGTGCCAACGGACAAATTAATCTATATATAGTAAATAATTATAATAAATAATCGGGCAATATTGGGCTCCCTAACTACTCTAAATATCGATAAGGATGATCGTGATTGGGACTGCGGTTTAAATAGGATGCAGTAGAGCTTTAATAACACTATAATCAAAAGTATTGGAAAGACACCAGCACAAGTCGTTTTTGGCAAGGACACACACATTCACACATTTTACACTAGACGAAAACATGGATGAGACTCGCAATCAAATTTCCTCTCACATTTTTAAGTAGCAGGAAACAATGAAGGCCAGATTTGATATAAAGAGGTGTGTGGCTAATACGTATGAGTTGAGAGATCTGGTTATGGTTGTTAAGAATGTACGTACCTAATGTTGGCAATAGTAACAAACTCGTTCCACCTTTTAGTGGCCTTTACAATATAACAAAAGTATTAGGGAACGATCGATATGAGGTTTGCAGCGTTGAAGACTTTTAATCCCCAAAATATAGAAACGTTTATTCGGCCGATAAAATAAAACCTTGAATACGACTTGGCTCAATCCCCGATTCTAATTCAGAAAATCAAGTATCTTATTCTGACAGTGACCAGTATCTTGTCGTTATGTAAATATAAATAATGTTATCAATGATAAATCGTTTTGTTCTTATGTTGTACGTAAACCGACACTGTGTCCGCCGGAATCTGGTATCGCATTCCAAGACTATAATGGTTCGACAGAGACATATCATAAAGCTGGCAACTTGGGAGACCAGGCAACCGAAGCATCCTGTGCGTGCACGCGGTATCTTTTTAAAATAGGGTAGAGGCCGATACACCCTGTGTGTGTACGCGGTAGCCCACCAATTTAAAGGAAATGGGTAGAGGCCGATACACCCTGTGTGTGTACGCGGTAGCCCACCAATTTAAAGTAAGAAGATAGAGGCCGATACACCCTGTGTGTGTACGCGGTAGCACACCAATTTAAAGTAAGTAGATAGAGGCCGATACACCCTGTGTGTGTACGCGGGTAACCCACCAAATTAAAGTAAATGTATTGTATATATTTTTAATACATTTTTTTTTTATAAAAATTATTTTTAATAATATTTTTTTTTCAGTTTATTTAATATTGCAATTTGCACCCATCAGTCAAAATATAAAATTATAATATCCTTTATGTTCGGTTCGTCAGGCAGAAATCGCTATGACCTATGAAATAAAGCGATATGACCACCGTTTGTAGTCATACGTTTTCCGTTATTGTAACAACTTTGTTCAAATGTAATAGAGAGTTATCTATCTAAATTGACTGAGACCGATGCATCCTGTGTGTGCACGCGGTTAGCATCTGCAACTGATTCCATAGCTAAGCATAGATCGAAGCATAACGATTGAGTGTACACCTGCAGTAATATTTCATTTGTCAAACTTATGCTGTGAAATTGTGTGGTTACAAATTGTAATATAACTTATATGTGAAGGACATTGCGTCAGAGTGCTGTGATAGTGCCAAATTATGAATTATGCCGTATTAAATCCTGTTCCTGTGCTTTAATAATATTTGTCACAATTACAATGGATACTACTGTTAAGTTTCCTGGTTATGCTCCATATAGAATTGAATGAGGGCATTCAATTAATAAGTTGGATGGCCGAATTGACAATTTATTTGGTAGTAACAACAACACACAGTTTTTTTTTTCTTAGCAGATGAAAATTCATATTAATTGCCAATTGTATTTTGGTGAAAACATGTATATTAAATATATTTTCTCTGATAGCTTGAATGAAAATTTATACTGTATTTATAATTTATTTTAAAAAGTGTATAAACTCGCATAACATGATATCAGACTGCCTGAGGACAGGCAGTTAAATCAGAATGGCCGATTGTTAGATTATTGAGTATAAATATTTCTTTTTATGTCAAGTTTCTAAACGATTAATCGTCATTTTAAGATATTCTTTTATTATCTACATTATGCTATTTGCGATATAAAAAAAAGAGCTAGTGAGCCAAGATGGCGGTATTAGACTGAATAAGTGACGAAGCGTGATTTGTTAAAATTGATTAAATAATTAAAAGGACATCCAGAGGTATTAACTTTATAATTGTTAAAAAAAAAAAGTTTATTTTTATACAATTGAACTTACGAAACTACCGATTTGTAACTTCCTGGGAAACGGGTAAGGGGTAAGTATGTATGACTTTTTAATTGGTTGTTTTTATGGGTCTTTTAGCATGTTAAAATAATTTATTATCTCTAAATCTACAAGAACACACTTAAACAAAAAAGCTTTAAAGTTTAGCTTTAAATACTTAGGTCGTAGTGTTTTTAGAATTATCATAACAACACGATTATTCTAAAAAAAACCATACCCTAAGTGTTTAAAGCTAAACATTTTTTTTGTTTATCGATCGTTACTCCCTTTGAAAGAAGCTAATCGTCGATAACTGGTGTCCTACTCTACGACAAAGGCGCGCGCGCACTTGCGCTGTCGCCTTTGAAGTACGCAGCGTGCCTCGTGCCGCTTGTTTATGGACGCCGACAAAAGACACCGCTGTCGATATGTCGCAATACCAATAGTTTGCACTGCGTGGCAACGTCGCTTTTTAATGTTCAAGGATTCAAGTTCATTGAATCATTGACTTAATGACCCAATTCTATAGAGAGTCCAAATTTGCTTAAAATTAAAGCTCTACTTTTTGACCTAATTACTGGACCGATTACGTTCATTTTTTGTATATCGTCGGCAAAGGCGATAACAAGTATATGGTTTCATTTATTGCAAATATGTGGGACCCCATTCTGTATAATACTCAATTTATTATTTTTAATGCCCATTTTTTTCATCGTAGCATGACCTTAAAAATAAAATATTTCGCTTTGCAGATACTATGAAAGAATAAAAGAGACGTCATTCGTATACCACCATCGTCCAGTACCACCTGGAAAGGAACTTGTACACTGGGTGGAGCATGTGGTGCGAACGCGTGGTGCACCATTGCATCGTTCTCCAGCTCGACTTGTGCCATGGTACCAGAAGATGTTTTTAGATCTCATTGCGTTGATAGTAGTTTTTGTTTTTGTTCTTTTACAAACCATAAAATTTATGTTAAGGTGTATTTCTAGACATAAGGTCCCATATAAAAAGAAGGTAACGTAGCAATTTAATGTCTGCATTAAATAAATTTTTTAAAATAAAACCTATTAGATTAATTCCTTGCATGTGTATTATTCGATAAATGCTAAGACATAGTCTTTTATACACTACTAGCTTTTGCCCGCAATTTCGTCCGCGTAAAAAAAAATAGTTCTAATAGGATATTTAATAGTTTGTTTACGTTATTAATTTTGTTATAACATACCAATTATTATGTTAAAATGTTCGAATACTTTTGAAATATAACAATCCTTATTAATCATCCTAAATAAAATAAAGCGAAGCGAAGATGGTAGAAAGTGGTACAATGTGTTATTCGGGTGAACCGCTAACAAATTTAATTTTTTTTCAAACTTATTTTTTTGTCATACAAAATATGAATAAAAAATGCTAACAGTTTCGTTAGGTCAGTTTAGGTTAAGATTTTTATCCACAGTACAGAAGACGATCGCCGGCTGACGGTGGCTTTACACTTAAATTAAAAGACATTATATTTGCCTTATTTTTTTGTAACTTATTTGTCAAACTAATTTAATTATGGACTGACTCTTGGGTAGTGAATGTTGAAGTTTCTATGCAATTATTTGTGGACAAAGAAGAAATTATATCTGGCCCACATTCATATTCAATAATTGTATCGGTAGGCGAATGAAAGTCTTGCACAACATTAGAAATTGGTGAATGTTGAGTAAACGTGGGAGATACAGTCATTTCAATGTGTCGTTTTTTGGCAATTGGACGCTCATCAATGTTCTTATCACCATCGGCATCAGCGTAGGCATCAAAGTGACCATTAGAAAGATCTTGGGAAAAACGTAACGTGTTGATGGGTTGGTATTCTGTACAAAATTAGACATACAGGTTGCCATTTTGAAACACTTCGAATACAAATGGGTATATTTGACCGGCTGCAACTAACTCGTATAAACCGCCATATGTAGTATTTTAAAATATCTAATGTATACTCTTCTTTAGTCCCGTGGTTGATGCCATAACGGTCATGAGACATAACTACAAATTCATCCCAATTGTTTGTCACATGACACACTATTTCTTTATGAATATCCGTTGAGCGTTCTTGTGTGCCGTACGAGTACAACAAATAAGAAAGCGCACGGAAAAAATTATAAATATAAGAAACTTGCGAAAAACAATACACAGTAAATTAAACCTCTAAGACAAACTAATACCTACTGGAATATATATCAAAACAAAACAAACAGAAATATATATATATATATATACAATGAATCAAACAGATATTTTTACAATTAAAACTAAACACCTTTATTATACCAAAAGATGTAGATGTCAGATGGCACGGCATCCAGTTATCATCAGGTGGACCCTTAAATTCAAGGTGATAAATACACAGAACGACTATTGGGAGCAAAGCAAGACAAAAATGTGAGATATCTGGTACTGCGATGGTAAAACCGCTTTGTGGACCTTTACAGTTATAAAATTATAGATAGATAATTTCAGTGGCATTCGTTAAGTGATATTCAAAATTTACTTAGAGTTGCTTATGCTGCGGCTACACTAACGAGCAACGTCAATGCCCATAAACGCAACAATTATTGCCTTAAATTTAACGCGATAAAATGAGGGGCTACACTTGAACGGTCAACGTCGTTTCCCGTTGAACCGCATTAAATTTGCCGTTGAACGGTGTTAAATTTGCCGTTGTTAAATGTTTTGACCGGGGAAGGACCACGCTCTCACAGAATACCAGCGTAAAATAGTAGCTTAATGCTGCTGTGTTTCGTATGGTGAGTGTAGAGAACCGGAGACTCTTTTTACCGGAAACGAGCCATTCCATCCTAGTCCTCACGAGTGAGAACGCATCTGCATTTTGATTTGTAATCGAGGATAGATGTAGATGTCTGTGGGCTACAGCATCCACATAACATCGGGTGGACTGTGTGCTTGTTTGTCACCCTATCCTATAAAATAAAAAAATAAACAAAGAAAAAATGAATACAAAGAAAAAGAAGATGGTGGATGCTACAAATGCACAGGAAACGTACACTGTAAATCAATTTATGTTTTATTTTGTTTTCCCGCACCCAAAATGCACTAGAAAGACGTCCAATGGTTTAATCTAAATAATAAGACAAACGTAAATATATTTTAATGAAGTAATAACTAATAAGCCAATCATAAATACGGGTCAAGTGCCAATTAGATACACGTACCTACTCAGGGTTTCGTACCACTGTACACTATGAATTTTGACCTGCGAAAATTGGTTTTTTTTTCACCTGCTTATTTTTCTTAATTTCATACCGTAAATTAAAGTACTTTTGAAGTAATTTTTTTAATTCAATCTCGAAAAGCTTTTTCATTACTCCACTCCATCGCAATCATACGTGCAACCCCGTGGCACTCACCGTCCACAATGAGACAAACGTAGTGTGGCCGCTTCAACGCGATAATTCGCGCGTTAATCCTTTGATGTACCGCCACTCGAGTTATCGGCAAACGGGAAACGGCATTGTTAATGCCGTTGAAAATTATCGCGTTAATTCGTGGCCACACCTACATTCAACGTCCATCAACGCGATAATTAACGGCATTTCTCCTTAGTGTGGCCGGGCCATTAGAATTGTCGAAATAGCGTCATGTACGTCGCTTGATATCGATTAAGAGACAAATCCACGTTAATTCCAAAATCTTAATAGCACTCTCAACATAATTGAATTGATGACCAAATGCTGGGATTCCAATTATTGGAATCCCAGCATTTGGTCAGGATTCATGTATAATGAAGAGGATGCAGTTTGGATGCGCTGAAAAACATAATAACCTATGTGATTACTATCTTTATTAGTATTGTAGATTACCGTTAGAGCCTGTTAAAAGTCTGCTGAAGATAGGCCGTTCCTGTAGATTGCCTTATAGTTGTCACGCTTGGCAAGCGGGTCGCAAGCGGGTCGGCATTCACAATCTTTCAAAGTTTCAAATTTCATTTCAATTTCAAAATTGCCTATTTAGACCGCTGTCACCAGAGGCCTAGTATTTAAATTTGATTTATTACTGAGAAAAGAAAAACATTGGGACACAATGTATATCCTTCTTATTTACCTACTTTATAAATAATCTTTTAAAATGGTGCAATATTGGAGGAAGAAATAGTAAAGAGCCAAAACTCGAATTATGCCTTTTTATATGCTATTCAGTCGCGTCTGCAGTTGTCCCTATCACACTCGCGCTCCAGAGCAACAGCGATAGTTCCCTCAAATACCTCATTTATAAAAGTACTAAAGTCTCTCGGCCCGCATTTCCTCATAACGAGCATTTAATACAGCGCGTTGTTTCAGACTCTACGTCTCTTCGAAATATTTTTATTCGTCAGAGCACATGACATATTAGCACTTAAAAATGATTTACATTTTTTAAAGAATTTTAATGAAGTCTGGATCCAACCTGAGTTGATGGCATATTTAGAAATTATAACGAGTACTTAGCACTTGGGCTACCACGGTTTCTTACGTTACTAAGTAAGCGAAATTAATTTCTATTATAACGATAGCACCAGGACAAAATCGGTTGATAGATTATCTGAAGCTATAACTTTGCAAGGGACAAAGGGATCTCGGGCAGTGGTGAAACTTCCATAGAAGCCGAAAAGCCAGGCTTGCCTTTTCAATCTGCTCAGTCAATAATATTATCTAATAAAAATTGTTAACAATGTGCAAACAATGAAAGAAAAAAACCACAGAGGCATTGTTTTGTGTATTAATGTAATACTCTGGAAACTGATAAACTTTTATAAAAAACTAAATTATCTATTCAATGACACTGTGTAACAAGAAACTTCACCTCAATGTCTACTAGCGACATCTGGTGAGCGTAAGATTATTTGCCCTCATTCAAAACACACTGGATTGGAAAGCAAGGAGGTGATTTTGTCGTCTCTCTCGCACGCGTTGACTTTTTACCGGGCTTTTGAGAAGACGATCGTTCCCTTTCTAACTTGTCGCAAAATGTTCTCTAATGAAATATAACTACGAAATGTTTGTATAGCAATTACTATAGTTCGGCCGTTCAGAGAATGCGTTCCTGACACGTCGCGATTGAAGTGACGATGTAACTTTGTAGTGGCGTTGCAGTTACGATAAAAAATAAAATATAAATATTTTTGCTGGTTGTTTACCGTTTTAACAATTGATGAGCATTAAAACAACATTATTATATCAATAATCAATTAATGTTATAATTTTGTGCCAAACTGAGTGTCAAATAACTTGGTAAACAATATTTTTCTAAATCTATACTGCGCTATTACAAGGTTATGTCAGCGCTTTATATTTGTAGTGTTGTGCTAACAATAACAGTATCATAATCTGTTCTTATACAGTTATATTTTATAAAATAATACGTTTTGTTTTTCTTTTTAAGAATTTGAAAATAATGGACTATAAGATAACTTTTATTAAATATAAAAATAAAACTACGACCAAACCGAACGCGCGAAAGAAAGTAGCATTTTTATATTTAGGTTGAAAATGGTAACCCCAAATGGCGTTATGTGCCGCCATTTTGTAACGCTAAAACAGTCGTCTGTTGTCGTTTCGTGAGCTTAGACCACGTTCTTCAAGTGTTTTCGATCTGTTTTTTTTAATTACCCGGCTTTCGCTTAATGGACTGTTTCTGCTTTTCAAACTGACATCAACGCTAAATCGGACTTCGATTGTGTTTTGTATTGCGTTCTTTTTACTTTTGGTGCATAATAATGCCTAAACGTGGACAAACATTGAAAAGTGGAGCCCGTGAGTTAATCATCAAGCTGCAAGATTACTTTGAGCGGGAGCGGCAAAATGGCGGACCCCTGTTACCTGTCGAACAAGTACAAGAACGCGTCTCTCAGGTGCTTGAAGTTAGCAAACGAACGATAACAAATATTAATAAAGAAAAGTTCGGCTCTACTGGCACGGAAGATAATATTTTACGTACTCCGAAGAAGAAACGTAGAACTAAACCCGTGACAGATATTGACACCTTTGACGCCGATGCAATCAGAAATCATATATTATATGGTTACTATTCCAGAAATGAATATCTCAACAGGAAGAAGGTTTTGGCATCGTTAAGAGAAGCTGGACTGTTTAGCGGGGGTAAAACTGCTTTAACCAAAATCTTAAAAGATATTGGTTTTTCGTATAAAAATATAGACAAAAGAAAAATTTTATTAGAACGATACTACATAATTTTAAAACGGATAAGTTTTTTGAGAGAAGCGAAAAATATTGATAACTGGGATAATGTCGTGTTCATTGACGAGACATGGCTAAACGCCAATCACACGGTTTCCCGTCTTGGACGGATGATACACAAGCGTCGACGTCGAAAGTACCAATGGGTAGGAGGGCCCGTCTGATAATATGCCACGCAGGTTCTGCAAAATACGGCTTTGTGGAGAACGCGTTACTGGCATTTCAATCAAAAACCACAAATGACTACCACGAGGAAATGAATGCCACTACATTTAAAGAGTGGTTCCAGAACGTGCTTTTGCCCAGCCTACCAGAGCCTTCTGTAATATTCATAGATAATGCCTCCTATCACTCGGTTCAAATACAGAAACCACCTACCCAAGCTAATAAAAAAGAAGAAATGGTGGCTTGGTTACAAGAAAAAGGCATTGACGCAAATATGCAGATGCTAAAACCAGACCTAATTAAATTAGTTAAAGAAAATAAAGCGGCAAATGTGCGATACGAAATCGATGAATTGGCTCTGGAGTACGGTCATCGCGTTCTAAAAACTCCGCCGTATCATTGCCAATATAACCCGACTGAGCTAATCTGGGCTCAAATAAAAGGTTACACGCCCGCCACAATACTTCAGCGCCATTCAGCACGAAAAAGATAATGACCCTATTAAAAGAAGCCTGTGGGGAAGTCACAAGAGATGACTGGGCAAAGGTTGTTGAGAAGACTAAAACCTGATTGTGGAACATTTTGACCGAGATATCAGGATTAATTCTGTTATTAATAATAATATAATTATACATGTAGGCGAAGATGATGATGAAGACACCACCTCTTCAAGCGAATCGGAGTCTGATTAATATTCTGTACGCACATTCAATTCAATGTACTTTATTGCATAGAAATACAGGTTGTAACTTTGTAACAAAGAATAAATAAAACAATTTTATTATATTAATATTACCTTTTTTTGGTTTCCACTTAAATTACTAAAATATAAATTTTTAAGTGATTCCACCAATTTAAAACGAAAATAAGTGATGTATGATGATAAGTAATGTGTCAAAAAAGGCACGTATGGCAATTCACAGTGCTGTATTAGTCCCTACTTTAACGTATGGTAGTGAAAGTTGGGTGTGGCAGAAGAAGCACGAGAGTAGAATAAATGCGGTAGAAATGCGGTCGCTAAGGAGTATGTTAGGGCTGAATCTGAGTGACAGGGTGAGAAACTGTGTGATAAAAGAAGAGTGTGGTTTGCAAGATGATGCGGTGACCAGGATTAAGAAAGGAATGCTTCGGTGGTTTGGTCATGTAGAAAGAATGAATGCGGAAAGACTGACAAAGCAAATATATGTTGCAGAAGTGAATGGAAGAGTCGGAAAGGGACGTCCTAGGCGGAAGTTTGTCGACCAAATTGGCGATATACTAAAAATGGGCCAAATTAAGAGTACCCTTAACCGACGAGCATGTATGCGTAGGTATATGAATGTGGAAGAGGCGAGAAAGGTATGTCAGGATCGTGCTAAATGGAAGTCTGTAGTCTCTGCCTACCCCTCTGGGTGACAGGCGTGAGTGTTTATGTTATGTTATGTTATGTTGTTAAAACGAAAATAATCTTTAAAATAACGCGGCGGTTCATTTCGGAGGAACGGTAACGAACTCAGTGTTATGTTGTGCCCATCACTAGTCGTGACTAACCTTTGACTAGAGAAAAAAGAAAGGACATGACATACCTACGAAAAAAACGTGTATACCTAAACTGAGTCTGACACAAAGATGGCGGCTTGACGTAGTGCTCCGCACTATACTTAACATCGATAATGTGGCGCTTATTTAGAAAAAGATTCTTTCGTGTGATTCGTCTCAAACACCCGCCCGTGTGTTCTTAGATATTTTTTTTAAATCAATATGACGGATTTTTGTCTCCAAATTGTAAGTCCTTAACCTTTTTTACTCAAGCTATTGATATCCAAATCCAAGGGGTATCCAAATAAAGGAAATTAAAAGGAGATTACTGAAGTATATATGAGTTATACCTATGTTTTCAGTTCACTACTTTTAAGCAGCCGTTTTTTGTTTTTATAATGTAACTATCTATTATTAATGTTACTATTATTTTCCGGTAATTACTAAACAAGAAATACTAATTAAAGAATTTTTGTTTTTCTGCTAGACAATAAATTAGACTCAGCCATAATACTCACACTAATTAAATTATAATAAATGCAAAAGTTTGAATGTTTGTTTATTCCTCAATCACGCCAAAAGTATCAGACCAGTTTGAATATAAAAATTTTGCACGCAAATAGTTTATTACCTGAATTAGCATATAGGATACTTTTTATCCCGATTTAGAGGTCCCGAGGAATAGAATAAGAAATTTCGTAATAGCTCCTCTACACGATGGGCCAGCGTTGGCCCAGCGCGATGGCCATGCGATGGCTACAACGCAACTACACGTTGGCGACATTCATTTGTGATCGAAACGTTTATCGAGATGGACGTGGAAGCATTAGCCGCTGCGGCAATTTATCAATACAACACGTACCGTTATTTTCTAAATGTGCACAAGAATAGAGTTATTAAAAAGAAATGGCGTAGAAGAAGACCTAAAATAGTACCCCTAGTACCTAAAATAATTATTTTTTAAAGAATAAGAGTGATAAACGAGCACACAGTCCACCTGATGGTAAGTGGATGCTGTAGCCCATAGATATCTACATTCATCCTCAATTGAGAACCAAAACGCAGATGCGTTGTCACTCCTGAGGACTAAGATAGAATGCCTCGTTTCCAGTAAAAAAGGGTCTCCAGATCTCTACACTCGCCATGCGAAACACAGCAGTATTAAGCTGCTATTCGCTGGTATTCTGTGGGAGCGTGGTACTTCCCCGGTCGAGCCGACCCATTCGTGGTACAACCGAAATATAGCTGCAGTGTGGCTTTACCAAGTATAAATATCTTTAAAATTGTACTTTTCATCTGTGTTGGGTTTATAATTACTTAAAAGTGGTGATTTTATTCATAACCCTATTAAATATATATAAACCTTAAATTTAAACCCTAATTATAAACCCTATTATATATATGTATGTATATAAATCTACATCTTTCCTTATTTTTATCTTTGTGTTTTTTATGTGTTGGATTCCATATCATGCTTTCTCCCCGATATAATTCTAAAAATTTTATAACTTCGTTATGAGGTCACGTATTCGTCATTTTAATTAATTTTCGTTAATTTATAAACAAAGCGCGAACGTCCACACTCAACAGTCGAGCACGCACAACTGTGGAATGGGCCACGTGTAGATGCGTACCGCCATCGTTGGCCCACTACCCTTTGATGTGCGGCGGAAAAACCGACACCGTCGCCAATCCCGAGACCATCGCATGCGTCATAAGCCATCCGACACAACTACGCCCTCCACACGTTGGCCCATCATAGTGGGCCATCGCGTTGGCCCAACGTGTAGAGGGGCTATTATAATCGAATTCCACGTGAGAAACATAAAAATAACACACTCCCTCACTAAAGTCGCAATGACAACTGATATAGTTGTCATTGACTGTGACAAAACATGGCGCCAGGCCGCAGCGAAAAAATTGTTGCCATATTCGGTAAAGATAAAACTACTGTTGTCCTTTTTTACATACGAATATACTCATAAGCTGAAAAGAGACGCCGATATATCGTTACATAACTACAACTAACGATCTTTATGTCATGTCTTTTCTTTTTTTTTCTAGTCAAAGTGACTAACTGATAGGTGTCAGGAAGGCATTCTCCGAACGGCCGAACCATATGCAACTAAAGCTGGGCTTTGCTCTGAAGTTGTTTAGGAGTGCGGAGGGCGTGCGGGCAATACGTTTGCAAGTTTCACTTCACATTTCAATGTTTATGTATGCATAGAATTATTAGGCTTAGAACCGCAGCAGGCGCACGCAAAGTGAAGCCGTTTCAAGTTAGCCTTTTAAGGCTAAGTACGACTTTCAGCGTGTCAGTACTCGAATCCACGTAGTCGTGTAAAGTGCTCGCGTCATTTTGCAAAAAACAACTTACTGTGCTTTAAAAGGGTGTCACAACACCCTTTTAAAGCACAGTAAGATGAAAGATGAAATGCCTTGTTTCCAGTAAAAAGGGTCTCCGGTTCACGATCACGATCGAAGCACGATCCTGAGCCACCTGCATTCATCGACTTACCGCATATCTTACCAGGTCGTCACTCCATCCGGTGGGGGGTCGCACTAAACTACGCTTACCGGTACGTACCGGTTGTCGGTTCTTCGAGCTATATGGCCAGCCCATTGCCACTTCAGCATACTAATTCGTTGGGCTATGTTGGTCACTCTGGTTATACTGCGGATATACTCATTTCTAAGTTTATCACGCAGAGAAACCCCGGGAATTGCCCTCTCCATAGCTCGATGAGCGACCTTGAGTGTCCTCATACGGCCTGCTGTGAAGGACCTCGACTACGACCACTCAGATCCATAAGTTATCCTTTGCCACTGTGCGCGCACTGGTTGTACAATCTAATTGTCGGATTTTGAGGTATAACTGACGAGAATAAAAATACTGAGATATACTTGCAAGCCGAGTTGAAAGTCGAGAAGTTTCGTCGATTAACTTCTCGGTCGAAGTTACATATCTAGTCGAACCATTTGTCCCAGGTAAAAGTACTGGTCAACGACTGCGAGATTAGTGCTACCAACAACTACCGGCTTAGGTGTGACATGGACATTAAACATGATCTTTATTTTGTCCATGTTCATCTTAAGACCTATCCGGTGGGAGACACTATTGACGTCATTTAGCATAGTGCTTAGGTATTCCAGTGACTCTGCCATAAAGACTCTACGGACTACCCCCACCGGCACTAAGGACGCGCTGGCAATCGCACTACACACTATCAATTTCCAGTCTGAGCAGGTGATTTGGCGGCACTGTCGTCGCGCCACAAGCGAAACACATCCAACGCTAAATTGCGCTATCAAAGTTCCGAATTAAAGCTGTGTATATTGAATAGCGCCAAATAATAAATAGGCCTCACGTCATGTAGTGATTAAATACCCTATGCTCACATCTGTAGCTTATCCAATTACAGTTAAATAGAGTATGTGCTTCTTTATCACCGTTACTTGTTAAAACCAAAGATGAAGAAATCATTGATATATTCTGTTGAATAGATTAGGTATACTAATGTATTATTATGTTGATGTATATATTACCCATGTCCTACAGACGGCCACTCAGAGACAAGACATATGCGCGGGACAGGATTGGATTATAGTGCCCGAGTGTCCGCGAAAGCTCACGTGCTCTTTCCTTCACTCTCATGGTACGATGGTACGATTATCCGACACGACCGGAGAGAGATCAGTCTCAGAACAAATGGCTTTACGTTCTTTCCGAAACACGGGGGTGAAATACTGCCAACTTTCTGACTTCGGACTACTACTGAGGATATCTTCCCAGAAAAACTCAATAACTGATCTTGGCCTGAAGTGGAATTGGAACCCAAGATCTCATTGATCGGCAACCACGCTTACACCCACTAGACCAACGAGACATTATAAAAGGTATATATTTATTTGTGCTCATCACGCGAGCACATCATGTCAATTCAAGGCCACTTAGTTGTTAGTTTAAATATTAAATGATCTCTCGGCAACAATGTTTACGTTTGTACCTTCAATATTACTAAGAAACGTGTTTTTAATTTCAAAGTAAAGTTTTTATAATTATAATACATAGATAATAGCTGTGTTTTGTAAACCGTGGCTTTGCTCGCGTGGGTTTCATATTTTGGATCATCGTAATTGCTTCGTGTCACTTGTGGTAGAACCACTTGTGGAGTCGTATCTGTGTCTATGTTTGTCTGTAACAGAAAATTTCTCGGACAATATTTATATAGATAGATAGATAGATATTTGGTGTAGTTATAATACGCTACAGGAATACAGATGTTAGTTTTTCAGAATTGAATTAATATGCAGAATTGCGTTATGCGTAAGTTGAATTTATCTTTCGAGAGTGAATTACACGAGTAAGCAGCGAAGAATACTATATGTATTATAGTATTCTATGAGTAGCCTATACCTATCACTTTTTTATATCAGCTATGTCTGACGTTGAATCCTTATGAATCCAGAATTAAGTTACTTACTTTTTTGGGGTAGGAAAAAGTTCGCCGTGCAACACTTTAACACCTACACGGTGTATCCCATTAACTTTTCTGAAGGGTCTACAGCACGTGAACTGCATACATGTTTTTTTTTAATTTCTCAGACATGCAGGTTTCCTCGCCATTTTCCCTTCACCACCAAAAATGTGTTAAGTCGAGCCTTCAAAATACAGTTAAATTTTGCTTGGTGTCGGCAAAGATTGAGTTAACCCAAATTCAATTTTTGCATAACGTACAGTAGGAATTAACGTTTGGATCGATTATCGGATTTGAGAAGTGACCTTATTAAAATAGTTCTACTCATATTTAAAATAATAAAAAAAAAAAATTTGCTTTCTTTAATGGCGGCTTCTCACTGCGTGTGTTATCACGCACCGCGCCGCCCGCGCAAGCACGCACCACGCGCGAGCCAGCGCCACCCGTTTTAAATGGCGCGGCGTGGCGCGTGCTTGCCTAACTCCAAGCCACTGACTCAGTCTAGAGATGAGTCCGATATCATGTCACAGATAAAAATCATCGATATTTTAAAATCATGAAATGACAACGACAAAATCATCAATGCTTTTTTTGACGTGCGACGTTGCGAGACTTCGCGATCGGCGATAGGTACTGGCTGAAGTCACAGTTATAAGTTTCGATAAAATGACCGGCGCGGGGGTGCACACTGCACAGCACACTGCACGGAACGGCAACAAACAATGCTTTTACTTGCGTTGTTTACGTTCGCCCACGAAATGCACGCAAATTACGAATGCTATTTTATCTAGTATTTAGTATCGCGTGAATCATTGTTTTGGTTAGATGAAGACGATCAACCACGCGTACTAAATACGTTGTGTAATGTGTTCTCGCTATAATTGGTTTTTTGATACGTTATAGTGAATTTAGTTTAGTGAAGTTACAATACAATACAATACAATACAATACTCTTTATTGCACACAAAATAATACAAAGAGCAACAAACTTAAATTGATAAATTTATGTACAATTAGGTGGCCTTATCGCTAAACAGCGATCTCTTCCAGGCAAACCTTGGTGAAGGAGATCTTTTAAATACAAAAATATAGAAGTGTGCATAAATAGTAGATAAAAAAATCATGCGTAACACATAACATATATATATATACATACATAATCATACACATATATTCTTATTTATACACATACATATTTATACATATACATATTTATAAATATTTTTGTAACACATTATAGATACATATTATATACATACCATATATACACAAACCTTATCAAGTATAGTATATATGATAATGAAATATATTAAGTAGAATACATATTTAAATAATAATTTTAACCAGTTTTTTGAAAGACTCAATGCTTTGGGCTTTTTTAATTGTTAAAGGAAGCGAGTTTCATAATTTAATTGCTTTGACACAAAAGGATGAATTAAAAAATTTTGAATTGTGAGCAGGCATTCGCAAAATAAGTTTATCGGATAATCTGGAATGATCTTTATCTGCACCCGCAAACTCAAATTTTTCCTTTAAATACTTCGGTGTTTTAGGATCAAATAGTACACAGTACAGTTGAGATAGACTATTCCGACGAAGTCTGATAGGAAGCCACTTGAGCTTAGTTACCTATATCATTGATTTTAAAACCAAGTTCACACATTTAGCGTTTAGGTACTTACTTAGTACTTTGTAAAAAAAAACTTTGTTACGTTACGATACGTAACGTTCTACAGTGGGTGGACTTATTTATTATATTTTTCTATCTTATAGGCAAGAAAGGTTTAGTGCTATATTCTCAGTTTGTATCTAAATATTCGAAAATGGCTTCAACTGTAAGAAAAACATCGAACGTATGGGTATATTTTGACATTGAATCTGTTGGTGAAAAAATAGCAGTATGTAAATTGTGCAGGGTAAAATTATCCTATAAAACTTCCTCAACAAATAAAAAAAAACATATTTTAAGAAAACACCCCTTTTTTACATGGGGAAATGCCTACGCATACCCGCCTCGCGGGGGCAAGGACGGGTTATGTCGGACTCGCACCGACTAAAACCCCATGTTGTTCCACCTTTGTCGCATATTGGTAGGGCTACGGGAACGCTTTCGCACACATCCGCGGCCCTACTAGCGCCTGCCGCCCCACGGCAGCACCTCCTCGGGAGAGGAAAATTCCTCCCCGTTCTCCTTCCCAGGTAAGGCGCACCAGAACACATGGCGCGCCTTCCTCCACGGCCTCCAATCACGTCTGTGCAACAGACGCCCCCGCGTCCGATGCACAAAGGCCATGGGGCCAGGAAAAACGAGCACTTAGAAGTACTAGCCTTCCCGACCCCAGCGGCGGATCTGGTCTATGGCTCCGCCGCCAACCAAGATTCGGCTGCGGAGGGTAGGGAGAGCGGCGCCTCGCAATACCGACAATCCTCTCCCCCGCAGCCCCACCACCACCGCATCAACGGTGCGGCCCCGTTTGAGTCGCGAAGGATAGGGCGAGTGGCGCATCGCCATACCAACACTCCTCTTCCTCCGCGACTCCACCTCGGCTGCAGCGGTAGAGGGTGCGCGAGTCCCCACTCGCTGCAGTCCACCAGAACACATTCGAAGTGGGCTCCCCAAGCCCACTCGGAGTGGCCACCTCAGGCCGGCCCTTCACCTCGGGCCAGCCACGTGGGTTCCTCTTTGTTCACCGTGGACCGACCAAGCCACGGCTAAGCCTAAGCTAAGCTAAGCCCCCCCCCCCCCGCCACGACAAGGCGGGAACCCGTTCGGGGGGGGGGGGGAGGAAAACACCCTACGGTTGAAATTCAAGATGTACGGAGGAATATGATGCACCAACACATTTCAGAACAACCTTTGGAACAGGAAGCTGGCCCTTCTAATCCAGCAGGATCCCAAAACCTTTCGTCTGTTGTTGCTTCTTCTGCTTGTGACTCAGCCGAGGGCCATCCATTGCCACAACCACGCGTTATTCAGCAGGCTTTAGTTCGTCAATCTACAATTGCTCAATTCACTCAGAGAAAAAAAATTACACCATCTGAACAGGAAAGGCTAAATAAACTGCTAATGAAATTGTTACATTAGAGTTTCAATCTTTCAGCATTGTGGAAGACAAGGGCTTTGTTGAATTTGTTCATGGTTTAAATCCCATTTACCAACTACATAGTCGTAAGTACCTTTCAAACACTTTACTGCCATCAATGTACGAGCAAGTTTTGAACGAAACTAAAATAAAAATTACTGAAGAAGCAACAAGGGTATGCCTTACTACCGACTGCTGGGCATCAAAGGCAAATGAGTCATATATGGCCATAACAGCTCATTATATCGACCAAAACTACATTTTGAAGTCACTTCTCCTGCAGTGTGAAGTACTCCATGGACATCATACCGCCATAAACTTAGCAGGTCAATTAAGGACATGTGCATTGACTTGGAACATTACATGCAAAATAACCATTGTTGTGTCTGACAACGCGAGTAATATAGTTTCCGCTATCACGAGTGAGCTGAATTGGTGCCATTTTTATATTTAATTGTCAAGAGTGGATTAAACGTTGAAAATTTGCAACAGACGATCACCAAAGTGAAGACCATTGTAGCTTTTTTACAAACGTAGCGCTTTGGCCACAGAAAAGTTTGTAAAATATCAAGTACAACAATCAGAGGCGAAAACAGCAAAAAAACTTACTCAATCTGTGGAAACTCGATGGAACTCTGAATTTCATATGCTGCTGCAGCGGTTTGCTGAACTTAGAGAGGCTGTAACTGCAACACTTCCACTCAGCAACTTCAAAGGTACATATCTTGAAGAAAATGATTGGGTAATTATTCAAGATTTGCAGTGCGTGCTTAAACCCTTCGATGAAGTGTCTACGCGCATGAGTGGAGAAAAATATTTCACGGGTGGAGAAGTGATTCCAATTACGCAGGGCCTTTTGGCAACACTAGATACATTGGAATTAAGAGATGGCCTGTATGATGTTGTCAAAGTGGTTTTGAAAAGGCTAAAAAAGGAAATTTTTGAAATCTTTCGTAATCTGGAATTTAGTAGAACGCTTGCGTTATCGACCTTTTTATACCCGATTTAAAATTTTCATGTTCCCACACCGTCAGGCTGAAGAAACAAAAAAAATGTTATAGAATTGGTGGCTGAGACAATTGCCAAGGCAAAACGACATCCTTCTAATGGGATCAGAACACGACACTCCACTTCAATGGTGGAAAAATCATGAGCATGTTTACCCAAATTTGACAAAATTAGTTCTGAATAAATGCTGTGTGATAGAAACATCAGTGCCTTGTGAAAGGGTATTTTCACGAGCTGGTACCATGGTAACTGAAAGACGCACTCGTCTAGGAATTGCAAAAGTTAAACAACTAATGTTTTTAAACGTCAATTGTAGCCAATAATTCGGTACAATGGGCAAGAAAATGTAAATATTTCTACAGAAAAAAACCAACAAAAATACAAAAAACAAAAAAAAAAATTAAATAACAAATATTATTCATAATTGATCATTGTAAATATATCAATCTTTTAAATGCGCTAAAGAAAAGCAGAATGATAGTTTTTTTTATTAGGTAAGTACCTACTAAGCACTATTACTTTGCCAGTCCTAAGCCTGGAAAAAGCATGAAGGTAAGATTGGAATATTACTTGTTTGTTGGGGAGGTGCGTATTTACGCGACCATAAATAACTAATGATAATTTCACTAAGCCGTTCCGCGATCATTTCAGTATCTAGTCACAATTGAAGTGACGAGATCTAATACTCAGATAAAAATCATTGATGATATTGTCATTGTTCCCGTCACCGATATTTTTTCGTCATTGTCATGCAGTCATTGATACAGAAAAATCATCACTCAGCCCATCTCTGACTCAGTCTGTTTAGCGCAGCGCACCTGATGTCGTGTGAGTCAAATTGCCACTTTCAGCCATGGAGCAATGCCACTAAATAAGAAGGCATCGCTGTTGCTTCGGCGCGTGAGTCACACGCAGTGAGAAGCCGCCATAATATTTATGGTATTTTTTCTCAAGTGTTATATAATTAATAATGGTATACTCATTATTAATTAATTATAATCATGTGAGCAAAACCGGGTCTGTCACAAAAAAGGCTTTATGTGTCTGAAAATATTAAAGCTACCTCAGTAATTGAAAAACTGTTTTATAATTTCACAAACGTGAAAAAAGGTATAGTAGCAGCTTACCTACGTCTCGCGACTGTGCACAGGGCTCCCCAAAACTTAAATCGTTTTGTGGGCAGGAGAGAGTCCACAACATTGCGCCAATACGCGTTGGCGGCTTTCATATGTCCTCGATTTTCTGTCATCTTCACAGACTCAGGTTCCCCCCCCCCCCCCCCAATGTTATACTTCATCGCCAAACACGTGGTGCATCAGTCTATAAATTTTCCTATAGTAATTTCATTGGTCCTCTCGGGAACTGTATACGTGTTTCTCCCTTGCCATGAAATCTTACGGAAAGCTACACGACTCACATATTTGTTTAAATGAAATTAATAAAAACTGAAAAGACGCTTTTGAATGATTGTGGATCGCATTATATGTACTTAATAATCAGTTATCCAACGATGACACGAACTGTTCCATGCAATATAGATAAAAATCTCGCAGTGCTCTTAATAACCTCTCAACTGCGGATTCAATTACCTGAATCCAAAGAGATTATATATATATATATATATATATATATATATATATATATATATATATATATATATATATATATATATATATATATATATATATATACTAACTGCATACTTAAATGTCTGCCTGAATCGGATAACTTGATACCAAGAGTAGTCAGTGTAATTATTGCTATGCCTATAGACACTGAATATATTCAAATAAAGAGCTTCTCACTTAATCACAGTTTTGTGTATAGTTAGTCGTTTGTGAAAGTAGTTTGTTCAGAATCTTTTACTGAATCGATTCCTATCATTTTTAATATAGGTAAGTTTTTATCCCAAAAATAATTAAAACTACGTAAATTACAGTCACACTAAATCTGTACAGTCAAAACAAACTGAAATGGACCGTAGCTAGCTTAAGGCAATAAGACTTAAGAGTGCAGTCTTATTTGTATTATTACTAATTCTGTCATTCAAAAGCACATTAAAGTCTCTGTCTTCTCTTCATTCTTCCGGAATTAGTATAACTAATTTGATAAATAATCAGTGCATAAAAATGTTTAACTAAAAATTCAGTGTATGTATTATGATTATAACATAATATACGGACGTTACATATTGTATATATATATATATATATATATATATATATATATATATATATATATATATATATATATATATATGTATATATATATACAATATGTAACGTAATTAACGCACACCGTCAGACACCCCAATTAGTATAGTCTTTCCTGGAATAGTGGTGTCGGGAGTAGTAGTGCTGGGATTAGAGGTGACGGGATTAGTGCAGGCAATTGAGGGAGGGCGGTAGGTGCACTTCAATCCAGGTAAGACACATCATTGTATTTAATTGAGCGGATGGTTGCAAATTAAATATTAATATCTTTATTATAATGGATTTCAGCAATGTAGCGCCTGATTTTATCAAACATGGCAATTGCGGTAAATCATTCCTTTAATGGTCATCGGTCTAGATATTTTAAGTCTGACAATTTGTGATGCTCCACGAATTAGAATTTAGAAGCATTCTTTAATTTAGTTTAATTTAATAAAAATGCTATTGCATAGTTCTCATCTCTAGGTAAGGACTAGGCTGACCGAAACAAATAAGATTAAATTGCTATGCGGTGAAGAATTAAAGAATTAAAAACCGATATGCGTTGGGAACATCTGTCAGACTCTCGAATCTTATACACAAAAACATTTTCTTGAACATTAGCTGACAATGCGATGGTAAACAACCTAAAATTTGGGCAATATTGTAAATAAATCAACCTGTAAATTGGTTCACTTTGCAAAATATTATTAAGAGCTACACACCTGTAGAAGTCTTGGTACTAGCGTCCAAGACAACGCTTAATTTGCTTGACGTCTTATCCTCATGGATAACACAGTTACGGGGAGTAAAATACGAAGGCGCATTTTGTGAGTGAGGACAAGGGAAAGAAAACCCTTATCAATATAATTTTGATATCCTCATATGCAAGCTTCAAATGTGGTTAGCGTTTAAATTTATTTTTTAAATATTAAACATATTTTTGCAGCGATATAGGCATTTACGAATAAAGAACGATCCTTAATCAAAGAAAGAGCGTCGGGATAACCGCCAGTGGACGAATCTCGAGTGGTAGACGTTATGAATAACTCCTCAGACTCTTAGTCTTCCTGGCTACTACTACAGATTTAGACTGAATCTCTTCACCAAAATCTTTTCAGAAGGTTTCATAAAGGTCTTGAGGGGTTTTGCACTACCCAGTTACTCTACAGCAATGGCTGTGCAGGGACAGAACCTATAACGATACAGCATAAGACAGATTGTATAGCGTTTGGCCTAGATTAAGAAGGGATTCCAACCAAATGATAAAAATAAATACAAAAAAGCTCCACCCATCAATACGTTAAGGGGATATAGTAAGTCAGCTCAAATTCTAATTTCGCCCCACTTGCCCGCGCGTCGTATGCTATGTACCGACATGTTTGTAATCACTAATACTGTAAGTAGAAAGGTCGTTAGACACTTATTTCATTAGGTTTATCATATTTATGCCTGTTTCTTAACGCCAAACCAGTCGCTTCTTATTTTTATTACGGTTATTTCCCATTTTAATTTTACGTCGTCCTGTTGCGTAATGTATATTCTGATCGTAAGCGACACAACCTCCGCCTTCAAAGGCCGAAGCGAAGTGACCGTGCGGCAGGAATCACGTGTCAAGAGGCCGATAGTTTAGGTTATTTCTTTTTACAGTGAAAATAATGGTATTTTAAAAAAGTAAATAACATAAGCACTGCTTTATAGTTAGTTCAGTTAGTATGCAAAGTTTCATGATCTTATTTACAGTATTTTATGAATAACAGCGGTTTATTGTTTACTTTGGAGGTAACTTTGGATATTTTTTTCTATCGAGAAAATTTTACGAAATCGTGTTTTCGTCTAACATAATCCTTAACATTAATCCTCAACTTTACCATATATTTATTTCAAAATTAATGCTGCAATATTTTCGGCATAACGAAGGATCTTGCTAAGCCATTTGAGATTATATTTCCCCTTAATTCGCCCAGGCTCCATGAGTCATTCTTAAGTTAGAGTTTATGTAAATGCATAAACACGGAAGTATCAACGTTAGCGGTTGGCAAATTGTCCGTAAATATAAGCCGTGGTAGCTCAGATGGTTAACGCTCGCTGTAAATATAACAGAACGCGAGTAACCCGGGTTCGATCCCAGCCGGCACCAATGAAATTGTTAATTGCAATTTTAAGTGTTGATTTATCACGTGCTCGGCGGTGAAGGAAAACATCGTGAGGAAACCTGTATGTCTGAGGAATAAGAAAAAAATATATTTCGAAGACGTGAAGTTCGCCAACACGCATTAGGGCAGCGCGGCGGACACTTCCTTGCCCTAAAACTCTCTCAGAAATGAGGGGAGGCCTGTGCCCAGCTGTGGGACGTATATAGGCTGTAACTTTACTTTACTTTTTACTTTTATATTAAATAATATGACATTCATCTCAAAGTAAATACTGCTATCGTGACGAAAGCTTTATGAGGTCTGAGACTCACTGACTGTACAAATCCACCTTTCCTCTGGATAAAAAAATCTGAATTTTGTGTCAAATTTTGAATTAACTTGTCAGGAAATACATCTGTTATGAAGTTAGAATCATGTAAACAACGAGCAGTTTGTAATCTCTCGACGCACACACAAACCTTGATCGCCCTTGCATCACTTGCATGAACCCAACGTAACTTGAATTTAATTTTGATGACACGCAGTTTAGTCCAGCGCCCGCGCATGTCGGACGTAAATCGTTCCGGCTTAGAAATGCAAGCATTTGTGGCTCTTGGTGTAGCTAAATTTGTACTGGTCTTAGAAAAACGTAGCAAAGTGTGATTTCGTTACATGTTTGACACTTAGATGCCACAAGTTTTAAGAGGCCGCATAATGCTGTTTTGGTGATATTGATCAATCTGGATCTCGGTATCTGTAAGACCTAACAGTTTGCTATTTGGACACATTAAACCTGGACTTATAATCTTCAAATCTGTTGAAGCAAAAACACGATTCGATAAAAAATTCTCGATAAAAAAAATATGAAAAACCCTCGTTTTGCACTTATTTTTAGTTAGATCTCTGAAACCTTATGGAATTGAATGATGATTTTTAGCTAATAGATAGATAATAATGTTATCTCAAATCGTGACGATTTATTTTTTTATTTTTCTACGTGGTCTTCTCGTAATTAGCAATTATGTGATTTGGCGCTTGCGTTATTTAATTCTAAACGAGCACACTCTCTTTCTGTCTCTTGTTTTGTACGTGGTAGCAATAGCGCTATCCTTTTCAATTTGTTCAATCATTCTGCTGCGGCATCATGCGACATTACGGAGAGACGACTATTTATTTCCGACATTTTTATTTTGTACTGTGGTAGGTGTTACTGTAAAAAGGAGTTTAAAACGTTTTGTGTAAATATATTACCTATATTTAAAGTGTAAATAAAGATGGGCAAAAAGAAAACTCTCGGAAAAAGAAAACAATTGAAACGTCTAAGAAAACAACTCCGTATTTTGAACGAAGGAAAAAAAAGTAAGAACCTATCTAACTACCGATATAAATAACGGTATCATTTTTAATTTTTTTTCTTAAAAAAACGTTACCCCCACTCTAGGATTTTCTCCTGTATCGTGGAGGCAGTTTACAAACATAAATTGCACGAGGACAAGCACCCTGACCCGGAACAATTATTTGTAGGCCATACAAATACTTGTTCCCTGCGGGATTCGAACCCGCGGCCCCCAGCGCAACAACTCATTGCTAAGCCACTGCGCTACGGAGGCCGTCAAATTATTCTTTTGTTTACGTAGCTTCTTAGGTATTTCGAATATGTATAGAGCCGAACACGAAGGATCGGTTTGCGAATCATTTTTCGAGTTTCAACCTTATTGCAACGAGATAAAGCTCATGTCTAGTGTCACGTCACGTTGCTGCTGGCTGTTGATAAAGTTTAAATTCGTTTGATGTGTTGCAAAAACGTTTTGTAATTTTATTGTTACATAAGTTTGTTTATGTTTATATAAGATCAATCGGGGTGTTATGATAGGTACCACTCGTAGTTTCTGATACCCACGATACAGGGAATAGGTATCACTGTGGGGTTAGGGATAGGTTTTGAATGTTGTGGGTTATGTTATGTTACTTTGACTGCCTCATTGGTCTAGTGGTTGTAGTAGTGCGACTGCTGATCATGAGGTCCTGGGTTCGAATCCCGGGTCGGGCCAAAATTTTTTTTGTAAATAAGTTGAAATTTATAAAAGATCAACCGGTGTATTATGAGAGGTACTACCCGTAGTTTCTGATACCGTCAAGAAATTTTCAGTAGCTGCCCGGAGTCAGGAAGTTGGCGGTGGCCCACCTCCTTGTCTCGGAATGCACGTAAAGCCGTTGGTCCTGCACCTGATCTCTCTCCGGTTGTGTCGGTTTACCGTCTCATCGGATTATGAGGGTGAGGGAATAGAGAGTGCACCTATGCTTGCGCATACATTTGCGCACTATAATGCTATCCTGCGTCGATGGCTAGTCTCCGTTGAGGCAGGCCGCCGTGACCGAAATTTGGTGTTGGAGAATAGTATGTTACTTTATTTTATTATGACTATACATTTGCAGAAAACCAAACATTTCATTCATTGAGCTTGAGAATGTGACGAATAAAACGGCGCCCACGGTATTAGAGAATGGACTGCACGAAGACGGATCGGCACGTGGCGCGAGCGACTCGAGCGGCGCGCCGGCGGTGCCCACGTCGTTGTCGGCGGCGGCGGCTGGCCATTTGGAACAGGGAAAAGGGGACTCGTCGCTATCTATTGACAGTACGGACAAGTAAGTATTTACATAAATAAATACATATAAAATAAATAAGTAAGTAAATTTTGAATCCCTCTTAGTATTTCTTTCTCTAACTGCCTCGTTGGTCTAGCTACTGCTGAGCGAGAAGTCCTGGGTCGGGCAAAATGGTATTGGGTTTTTCCATTAGTAATTTCTCAGTACCAGTCCGGAGTCTGGATTTGTGCTCGATTAGTGGCAATAGGCTCGCACTTTATTACATGAGACTTATAACATAAATGGCGAAATGTGGGTGCACTATGCACCTCAACCTACCCTTTCGGGGAATAATGGCGTAATGCTATGTATGTATATATGTATGTAAATTTTTAATGAAACATGGTTCAATATTTTCAACCATGTTTCATTATTGGAATGAAAATTTTACAATGCTATAAGTACTCGTATCCTACCTAAATGCGAAGACTTGGTTTATGAGAATCAAAGGTAGACCTAATACAAATGAATGCATCGATAATATTGTACTCGTATTTTTACTGACTTCAAAAATGAGTAGGATATTCTCGATCCGACGTTTTTAGGGTTCTGTACCAAAATGGTAAAAAAGAAACCCCTATGGTGTGACTTTGTCTGTCTGTCACAGCCGTATATTTCAGAAACTACTAATGTTATCGACTTGAAATTTGGAGCAGTTATATACAAAATGCTTGGCTACTGTTATTGCTTTACTAGCTGTTACTAGGTATAGTATATAGCGTATATATGTGTAGTGTGAGTGACATTAGACGAACTGTACCTTTTCACTAATATATCCATAAATATCGGTTGTGCTTTGAATATGTTTTTTTAAATGTTTTATATGAAATACATATTTTAAAATAAATTTAATAATATTATGATAATAATATCACACATATATTTTAATTATATATTTTAATTTTTAATTATAATAAAGAAAACAAGATTTTTGATGTAGATTTGTATTTGTATAGATGATGTAAATTTAATTGTGTAATGTCTCTGTCCTAGTCTGTCCTGATACTATAATCTGACATCTGTCCCCGCACCATGCTACAGCGCTAGCAATGTAGGTAAAGTGACATATTATATGAAAGGTATATGGACATGGGAACGTATCGGAGCTATTCAAAGATATACTATTGTTTCAAAACATTCATGCATTATTATTATTGTCTGCTTTATAGTTTATGTAATAATATGTATTACTGTTGTAGGTTTTCAGACGAAGAGCACACGTCAGATAGAAATCATGCAGAAATCAATGAAGAATCAGACGAAAGAAGAATCATAGACCTTAAATATTTTCTAAAAGAATTAAAAACAATTTCGAACCACTCAACAGCCTTCGGTTGCGGTATAAATAATTTGGAGTTGATAGGGGAGAAAAGGTTAGGTTTGATTTCAAAATTAAAATTCAAATGCAATATGTGTAATGTTGAATTTACTACACATACGTCCAAACCTAGTCCAAGCGACAATTTGAATGTAAATACTGCCGTAGTAACGAGTGCTGCTATATATAGCAGTATATGTACAGGTGTAGGATATACACAATTGCAAGAAATATTTACATCAATAAATGTTCCGTTTATGACAGAAGTTTTTTATAAGAAAATTGATAATCGAGTTAGTGAAGAATGGGAAAAGTTAGCCACAATTGAAATGGAAGCTGCGGCTGCTCGTGAGAAGCAAAGTGCATTGGACGAAGGCAGAGTCAATTCAGATGGAATCCCCGTCATAGACGTGATCGTTGATGGTTGCTGGGCTAAGAGGACCTACAAGAAAAACTATTCCTCGTTATCAGGCGCTGCTGCAATCATAGGTAAAAAGTTTGGGGAAGTGCTATATCTCGCCGTAAAAAATAAATATTGTTGCATATGTGTACGCGCCAAGAATAAACAAACTACACCATCAGAGCACATGTGTTTTAAAAATTACACTGGTTCATCTACAAACATGGAATCGGAAATATTAGTGGAAGGATTTAAACAATCTTTGCACATGTATGGTCTTATATACGGCAAAATGGTTGCTGATGGAGACGCTTCCACTTATTCTAAAATTTTAGCAGCCCGGCCATATCCTAACTACACTGTTGAAAAGATAGAGTGTAGAAACCATTTATTACGAAACCTGTGTAATAAATTACAAGCGCTTACCAAAGATACCAAATATAAACTGCAGCATAGAAGGTATCTGAATACACAAAGAATCCTGGCTATCAGAAAAGTTATTTGTTCTTCAATAAAACACCTGAAGAAAACAAGTGATACCCGCTCAAAACAAATAAACGATCTTTATGTAGCAATTTTCAATTCATATAATCATGCTTTCGGTTGTCATACCAATTGTCAGAATTTTTATTGCGAAAGCAAACAAACAAGTGAAGATGTCACTGTCAAACTGAAAGATACGGCGTTAGAAAATCAAATAAAGTTTATAGTGTGCTATTGCAGCTAATGCACGAAGTCTTATTGAAGACGTGGACAGCAATCGTTGTGAACAATTTAACGCCATAATTGCAAAGTGTATCGGTGGTAAACGCATAAACTTTTGTCTTCGGCGTTCATATCAGACCAGATGCGCTACGGCAGTCGTATCATTTAATACAAAAAGACCTTTGTATAAGCTCCAAAGATCTATTCTTGGTGTGAGCCCAATGTCAAAATCAAAATACCTGGAATTGCGAAAACTAAAAAGAAACGTTCCAAGCCTAAAATGCAACCCAGAAAGCTTGTTTATCAACAGAAAGAGAAAAGGGCTGAAGATGAAAATTACGGTCAAAATTGTATGAAGCCTGATTTGCATACAGAAGATTTAGAAAGAATAAAAAACATTTTTAACAAATTTGGAGAAATCTGACGAAGAAAGAATTAATATTGAAAGGGAAACAGTCCTCCAGAGTGATTGTAGTAAATGGATGGAAATACGAAGGAATTTGTTAACGGCTTCCAATTTCGGCAAAATTATAAACAAGAGGAGCACGACGTCAGGTAGTATAGTTAAAAGTTTACTGTATCAAAAAGATCTCTCTGGTGTTACCTCCATCAAACATGGTAAAATTAATGAAAAAATTGCTTTGAATCAACTAGAGCAGCAAGAAAACATTAAAATTATGCCCTGTGGGCTATTCATCGATAAAAACCATCCATTTTTAGGAGCAACTCCTGACGGTGTGATAGATGACAATAGGATTGTAGAAATAAAATGTCCAGTATCAGGCTACAGAACTAGCTTGGAAGATGCTGTGAAAAACAGGAAAATTACTTTCTGGAAGTATGATAATGGCCAAATGTTGATCAATAAGAAACATCACTGGTATTTCCAAGTGCAAGGACAGTTAAATATTACAGGAAGGAGAGAGTGTCTTTTTGCCGTGTGGGTTAGTTCAAATCAACAGATAAAAACAGAAATAATACAATGCGACCAAAGACTGTGGAATGATCATATGGTTCCCAAACTAAAAACATTTTACTTGGAATCTTTACTGCCGGAATTGTTGGATCCGCGAAAAACACGTAATATGCCCTTGAGAAAAATAAGTCCTCCGACCACAATCAAAGAAAAACCCAAGAAAAGAAAACATAATTCAATAAATTCTCATTTTGCCAAGGTCCCAAAAACGCAGGAAAGAACCGACAATTACGACATGACAGATATACAACAATGTAAGCAATCCATTGTACATTTCAATAATATGTAAAATAAATTGGTAAATCCAGTTGGGCATGCCTTAAGCGCATTAAAAAATTTACGTATAACATGATTATATATGATTAACATATATATGATTATACGGAATTTTTTAAAGTAGTTTAAATACATTTCGACAGCACTATCGGCTTCAACACCCTCGAAAACCAATGAAAATGACACCCATCATGAAAAAATTTATACCTAATTCAGCCGCCATCTTGGATTTACATTTCGACAGCACTATCGGCTTCAACACCCTCGAAACCCATGAAAATGACACCCATGATGAAAAAATTTATACCTATTGCAGCCGCCACCTTGGATTTACATTTCGACAGCACTATCGGCTTCAACCCCCTCGAAACCCATGAAAATGACACCCATGATGAAAAAATTTATACCTATTGCAGCCGCCACCTTGGATTTACATTTCGACAGCACTATCGGCTTCAGCACCCTCGAAAACCATGAAAATGACACCCATGATGAACAAATCAATACCCATTGCAGCCGCCGTCTTGGATTTAAATTTCGACAGCACTATCGGCTTCAACACCCTCGAAAACCATGAAAATGTCACCCATGACAAAAAATATTGATACTACTTACTTTTAGTCTGTACTACTATTATTTATTCTGTGCTTTTAAAATATTGTAATAAAAAAAATCTCTTATTATTACCATAGTAATGACGCGCTCTCGTGTAGTGTTTTACATATCTACCTAGTTATTTATGATGAGAGTTTATTTTTGTTTAGGAATCATTACTTTTTGTTATAACGGTAATATGATATTTGTAGTGGGTACTTACGTATGAATATTGCGTGTCGCGTAATTTGTTGAAGCCTCTTTTTTGTCTTTTTTTTTTTTACGGATTTTTTTTTTATTATTGTAATTGTATTGTATATTCTGAATATAAGTACATATTAAACTGTTTAATAAATGCATATTTACATATAACATTTTATTTCATGCTAATCTTTTAGGTTTATAAATTGAGTAGGTATCTACGCGAGGACTGAATGATGGATCAGTCTAGATAGTCTCGAGTCCACGAAAAAAAAAAACACGAGCCTCTAAATTTTGAAACTCGAGTATCGGAATGGACCCTAGTACCTATTTACGTACTATATTGGTGGTATGTCAGCTTGTAGGCCTATGAAAGAAGCTTCTAAATGTTACTCTTTACACATCGATCCGTCGTACCGTAGAAATACTTCCGTGAATTTGAAATTTATTTGAATAACATATTTTTACTTATACATTTTTATTGCCACACGAATCAAGTTCAAATTCACGAAACGGGGTGTTATTATTCAAAGCTAAACGGTATGTTTACGGTCCGTCTCCGGCACAGATCGCTGTTCATCAGCTGGGCGGCCGGGATCGGCGCCGTTCAAAGTCGAACTCGACTCACGCACTAGATCAGTAAAGTGCTTATCTGAACACATTTCTAAAGACGCAAACTTCGACACGAAATAAATAGCCTATTCACAGATATCATGAATTCTTACAATCATGCATTCGGAAACGTAGGTACTTGCATAGACCTACTACCTACATAACTACATACCCAACGGCTGTCACATTACATACATACACGGCGAAAACTACAAAACGCAAACTTACTACCTGCTAAACCAATGGGCGTATCCTTCCAGTATTTGGAATTTCCAGTATAAGCTGATCTTGCATTGTATAGGCTTTCAGTACAATGAAGAGTCAGCTTATACTAGAATAATAGTTTGAGTAGCCCTTAGTATGTACAATGAAATTAAATTTGCGATATATAATTTTATGTTCATATAATGACAAGTTAATAGTAAATTATGATTGATAATTTTATTACTTACTACGCGTCCGATTATAGTTTATTTTCCTCTAACAAAATCGCTTTGACCTCGTGTTCCCGCGTGACCGCGAGCAGTGTGCGAACGAATGGCGCGGGGAAGTGGGGGCGAAATTAGAATTTGAGCTGAGGTAGTATAGGCTCTTAAAAGTATATCACGTACTTAAACAGTTAATTCGATGTTAAAGCGTGGATAGCGATGTAAAAGATCGTGTACCGCACTTATCTTATCTATGACTGCATGTATTAGTACAATAGCGCGGCTGTGGCGATGACGTAGTTAACCGCTACCACTACAAAATGGCTGTTGGGTAGGGATAGGTGGTTTTATCCTGTTCGGAAGTGTGTATACGATCCAAGTACAATTACGGTAGTAACAGAAGTGTGTTGATGTACTTTAGTTTGTTTCTTTTACAAGCTTAAGTAGGCTCATAAAAGAGTGCGATATTGTGCCCATCCAACTTTTTTAATTCAATATAAGTACAACAAAATGATTTGTATTTTCGATTTTGAAATTGTGAAGTTTTTGTGCAGAAGCATTAAATTTAGTTTAGTTTAGTTTAAGTTGCAATATTATTTTATCCTATACCTTTAAACGAGCAATTCATATATATATACATACATATATATATATATATATATATATATATATATATATATATATATATATATATATATATATATATATATGAATTGCTCGTTATATATGAATGTTTGGAAGGTCGATGAAAAACTTAGAGCGGAGCTAGTATTAGTAGTACTTAGAACCACTTGAACCCAACTTGTCTAAGACGAAGTGCGACTATTTTATTTTTATCAAGCTTTAATGATTTTTGATGACAAAACCCAAAATTTTGGAGTTAGTTGTAAATTGTGGCTAGTTTGAAAGACAAATCATTTACTTTTTATTTTATTTTATTAAAGTAATGTGTAAACATTCTAATGTAACACGATTCAGGCTTCTGTGTATGGGAAGTTTTTTACAGATACTTGAAGTCAATGATTTATTTAAAGACTGAGGAAAACTGTTATTTGACGGCATTAAAAAATACGGATGGTGTTGTTTTCGTTCAAACATTTTTAAAAACATACCTGGTTATTGTTCTTTCTTTTAGGGCATCAACTACGCGGATAGCTCACAAATTATTGAAATTGGGGCTTATAAACCAAATTGAGGGAGAAAATTAAAAATGTCAAGCAAGGCGATAAAATTTGTATTGGACCAGTAAATATAAGTTTCTTCCTTTTATCCAATAACCGTTACAGTATTTTAAAGTCCACTGCTGAGTATATGCCTCCCCGTTGATTGCCTCATAGTTAGCATTAGTTTCCACGATCTGACCCGATTACTTACGATATTGGAATTAGTAGTAATAAAGTGCATATTATTATTAATTTATGTTTTTATTTGCTAAGTTAATAGGTACTTAAAATTAGACAAAATTCGTATTTTATATCAAAAGTTTTTTTTTCGTTTGAAAATAGCATTTATAAAATTTAATATATTGGTCACAATTAAAACCAACAGAATTAAAATTAATTTGCTGTAAAGTTAGTATTGCCATTTGCCAACAGATGTCACTGTTCACTGTGTATTTACTATAATATTATAACTCTTTATATACTGAGTCATAAATGCTAAACTACACTGAGTGACTAGCTAAAAAGTAGAAATCTAAAATTTGGACCTCTTATGACGTAGAAATCCGCTATGAAATCATTTTGGAAAATTAGATCTCTAAGAGTGAAATAAGGATGTTACAGTTTATTATTTTACTACAAAAATATTTTACAGGGCGATTAACTGAGAGTACTGTGTTTAAAAATAACTAAATACGTATTTTGCGAATTCAAAATAACCCGTTACGGTAGAAGAGGCAGGGGCAGAAGGTATGCAATTTTGTATGGAAATAAAATATTTTGGTATTTCTTAAAACAACCTCTTATCATGGGAGGGGTAGATAATGTTCCACTTGAAGGGAGAAAAAGTATGTAATGCTTTAAAGTATTTAAATAATAAAATTTGCTTCTTACGGTTTTAAAACAAGGGTTCTAATTTTGTATCAAAAAATTAATTTATTATTAATCGAATTTTGTATTAAATCTACAGCTCAAACCGCTGGATGTAGATGCGTGAAATTGGAATAATAACTGCCTTTTATTAAGTAGGCATCAACTAAGAAAGAAGTCTTGAAAAATTATAATCCTTAGATAGTAAAATAAGGTTAAATAAGAATGTTTTTTTACGCGATGACTTCATATCTAGTGTCATATCTAGAGTGTAGGGGAAAATTATTAAAGGATTATTGTAACTTTAAAATTAGTACGAATAAAAATTGTACGTTAGGATTAAAATAATGCAATTAGTTTTTTTTTTTAATTTTCCTTATAATATCACCTGAAAGTGTAAAACCAGAATACATGGTTTGCGCGGAAAATGGTTTTTAATTGCATGGTGATGAGGAAATCCGTAAAACTAAATTATGATAATTATGAATAATACTTATTCTTTACAAAAAATCTGTCCTTATTGATCACTATATACAAAATATAAAAAAAATCTATTTATGATTGTGTCCGAGTTAGTAATCCGAAAAAAATATAGTGAGATTAAATACAGGTAATAAGGCTTTACGTGCTTTCTGAGGCATAGGGATGAAACACTGCTGGGCTAGAGAAATTCGGGAGCAAATTAGGGATTACGTTATTGCAGTCATTCTGTTGTTTATTTACAAAATAAAATACAAGCGTACAGTTTATTTGTTTGTCTGATTGACCGACTAACTGAATGTTTTTATTCAGATGAGTGTCTTTCTAAGTCTTCGCGACAGTTTAATTTACAAATAAATCATCATCACTTAAAATAGCAAAAGTACTGATTCCACGCGAACGAAGTCGCGGGCACAGCTAGTAAAAAAATTACATTTTTATCTCTAACGTTTCGTAATTCTGTCAATCAATACAGATAAACACTGATAAACGGTAATGTTTTTTATGGTTTCGTTGTGTCTAGTGAAGAAAATGCTTTAATTCTAGAGTAACATAAGTGTGAAACCAGTAAAATTTTGTAATTTTGTTAAAAAAATTAAATATGATAGGTATATTAAACATGAAGAGTTTTGCAAGAACATTTATTACGTTTTGGCTTTTTTTGAGCACAATGTTATTTGAAAGTGAAGCGTTCAAGGTCCTGTTAGTTTTTCCTTTTCCTTCTCGAAGTCACAGCATTCTGGGAGAAGGATACGTCAGACATCTGCTGAACGCTGGACATGAGGTATGCATATGCTTATAATTGATGTATGGTTAAAGAACTATGTATTTTATATGTGCCACGCCCATGCTGCAGCTATATTATGGTTGTAGCACGAATGGGTCGGCTCGACCGGGGTAGGACGACGCTCTCACAGAATACTAGCGTAAAATGGCAGCTTAATACTGCTGTGTTTCGTATGGTTAGTGTAGAGCTCCGGAGGCCGCCTTTTTACTGGAAACGAGGCGTTCCGTCTTAGTCGTCAGGGATTTTGATTCTCAATCGAGGATAAATGTAGATGTTTACGGGCCACAGCGTCCACTTATCATTTTCTTTATAAAAGGAAACGTAAATGTTGAATATTTCCGTGTACTGAAGATATTTAGATCATATAATGTCTAAAAATTTGAAAAAAAAAAACGAAAAATTTGTATCCATTTACCACGTAGACTCCCAGATATTGATAATTTTTTTTTTATAGTATGGGGTGACAAACGAGCACACAGTCCACCTGATGGTAAGTGGTTGCTGTGGCCCATAGACATCTACATCTATCCTTGATCAAGAATCAAAATTCAGATGCGTTGTCACCCGTGAGGACTAAGATGGAATGCCTCGTTTCCCGTAAAAAGGGTCTCCGGTTCTCTACACTCACCATACGAAACACAGCAGCATTAAGGTACTATTTTACGCTGGTATTCTGTGAGAGCGTGGTCCTTCCCCGGTCGAGCCGACCCATTCGTGCTACAACTATACTACTAATATAACTGCAGCATGGCTCTACCACATCAAGAAAATTTGATTTTATTCGATTGATAATAAAAACAATCGGTCATAACGAGAATTTCGAGAATGACATGAACTAACTGTATTTAAAAAAATGAATTCGTAATCGTAGACCATGCGCATTATTAATTTTGCATTTGATCAAGTAACACTAACAGTTATGTTGTATGTACGAAAATAAAAAGTATAAAAAAAACCACACGCACATCTTCCCTATATCTTCTCCACCTGATGGTGTAAATCGATCTCCAAATATACTGATAAACAACCGTTGAAGATCTTCTCAAAACAGTTGAATGTATCAATAAGTCAATTAAAAGTGCTCATTCCTTAAATGTGTTCGAGAAACAGGTTAAACAGGTTAACATTATTTGTCTCTCTAACCCCTCTCTTTTCTTCCTCTTATTTATGATCATTGATCTATTTGAAGAATATTGTCTTTTTAGTGAATAAGTTGATATCTTTTCTTATTTTAGTGCACCCTATCCTCTATTTTTTGTCGTATTTTTTTAATTCTTCTTTTGGGCTGTCTAAAAGAGATTGCTATGCAACAATAAGACCGCCTTTTGTTTTTACGTTTAAGTTTAAGAGTTTGTGGTTAAGAGTGAAAGTGGAATTAAAAATTAAGGAGACGGTCCATTTCAGGCCCAGTCTATGTACAACTGTACCGTAGAAAAGCAAAAAATTCAGGGATTTAATTAAAAATAAAATAAGACAATAAATCGCACTAAGTGACTTGCTAAAAATAAAAATGAAATCTCAATTATTGATTAGGTATTTTAAAAGATGGCGCATTTCCAGTCAAAAAATTATATGTCAAATATCATGTCTGACAAGTGACTTGAGTCATGAAATAATGTAGGTAGTGTGATATTTTTTATTTATCGGAGCTTGTTTGTGTAGTTGTGAACTCGTGAATGCATTTATTGTGTTTCTTTTGGATTTCTTTACAATTTAAATAAGACAACAGACTTTGGAATATTATGTTAATTTTGTTACCGGTATGTAAAATGGTGGCGCTTCAAATTGGCATAGACATTTTGTATGGTATAGCTAGTCCAGCGTACTTGTATATATAGAAGTCAGTGATAATAGTAAATCATCTCAGAATTCAAATAATTGTCAATAAATTGATCAATAACCTAATGAGAGTTGACAGCTAACGTCAAAACAACGTCACTTCGTCAATTCGTCATTAGTGTTGCTTTTTTGGTAAGAATAAAATATTAATACCACTGAAATAAATTCATGGATTTAAATGACCTAAAGTTGTATAATATATTATTTTAATTTATTTTCCTACTTGTACAAAACCAGGCCTACGCTTCGTACAATTTCGGACCGTCTCCTTTCTAAAATTTGTTTGAGTTCAGTGGGATAGTTCGTGGCAACATATGGTGCTAAATTATAATTAAGGATACTTAAAATATTTCTTGAATTTAACCGCCAAAAACACTATTCAGTTTTTCATTCTATCATATACTATCTAATTTTTTAGCCACGCTGCTGCTATAATATCATGGCTATAGCACCTCCGCTCGATTGGGAAGGGGCTGCGCTGTAATAAAATACCAGCGTAAAATAGCAGCTTAATATTGCCGCGTTTCATAGTGTGAGTTTAACCGTAAATCCTTTAACATTCTATCTTAACCTTCAGGGGTGACATCGTATATATGTTTTGATTGTTAATGGAGGATAGAAGTAGGTTTCTATGGGCCATATCATCCGCTTATCATCAGGTTGAATGTATTGTTCGTTTGTCAATCTTATTTTATTATAAATATAACTTGACATATACACCAGGAAATTATCTTCTATAATTAACACCTCTTTTATTTTTGACGGCTCGATAGCGCAATTACTTTTAGTAGCCTATGGACTGGCAATTTGTATTATATTATTTATCCATTGTGCAGGTTACCTACATATCACCATATCCTATGGATAATTTGAATTCGAATCTGCGACAGATAAGTGTGGCGGACAATTTGAATGCTTTTAATGGTAAGTATTAATTTAAATTTTGAGGCCTAGTGTACGTCCGGAATATCAACAAACAATTATAAATTTCATGTCACCCTAATGTTGAACATACTGAGGAGAGCTAGACATCCACCGTGTAGTGGCGGTGTAACTATATCTACTACCCCATATCGTCCCGTGGGTGTCATATGAGGCGAGAGTAGGAAATTGAAGCAAAAATATAATAACAAAAAAAAACTGCGGTTGCAAACCCGTCTACCGAGTGTGGCAATTATAGCAAAATAAACAATGTTAGACAGTGGACTTTTAAAGGCTGTAATGGATTATTTTTAATTTAGAAAAGAAAAGAATAATATAATTTATTGCTCGCAAAGAAGAATGCGCACAAAATACATTTGATGATAAGTAAGTACTGTGACTCAGAGATAACTACGTATACTCACAATTAAGATTTTAATGCAGACGTCTTAAAAACTGGGATGAAACTTGTCGTTATCAGTAAAAGTGTATCCGATTCCCATCACCCATCATAATCCAATACAGATGCAAAAGAGACAAGTCTTTTCGAGTTAGAGCCGCGGAAAACCGACGACATATAGTATAAAGTATCCATCCTCATCATAATCTATCATAGGTCAGCTAACATATGCCTCCGCACAGACTGCCTCATACGAGCGACATTTGTTATAGTTGCCACGCTTTGTAGGTGCATTGGTATGTAAGAGTATAAACATTGATATATTAAAAGGGGTCGTCGTTGATCATACAGCTCTTTAATTTCAGTTCTTTTGGTACTAAATACGCATTAAAATGACTTCTTGTGCAGCTAAACAGTGTGATAATAATTCAAGAAAGAAAAATAAGATACACGGGATTACTTACCACTCGTAAGTATAGCTAAAAATTCTATTTTGTTGAAAATTATGGTAATATTTATTGTCGACTTCGCCATGTTTGTAAGAGCGAGATAGATAATAAAAACATGCGTGAGGGATACGATACGCACGTGATGCCTAACTAGCTAACGCGATTTCGCTCGCACAACTACGACGTTTCCTATTTCTGTCCTTGTCTATCGTTAAATATAATTTTGCGGTTACGATAACAGATGTGTAAGTTTTGGTGCTTGTAGTCGTGCGCCGAGCCCAGGTTTAGTGATTGCGATATTAGCGTGTAACATATCTTCCCCTTTTAATATATCAATGAGTATAAAGGATATTTTGCAAAGAGTATCCAAATTTTATATTTAAATTTAAAGTACAACAATACAGTATAAACTCCATGTAACATCGACTCGATTTAAAGACAGACCCCCTAAAGCGACAAAATGACTCGACTTTGGTTGGAGTAGCTTGTCTTCCATACAATGATACACTCTATAACATTACATAAACTCTCAATTACGTTTACATTTAATTAATAAAAAGTACTTTTTAAGTTGCAAAAATTTGTAAAATTTGCACAGCTGTGTACGTTCTTTTGTTATTTTGTCGCTTTATGATCCTAGCTCCTAATAAACTCGACTGTCGGCATCAAACATAAACTCTCTAAGAAATCCGTTGTTTTGTTTACAAATTGGGATTACTTGCACGTGTAGACTGTTGTTAGTAGAAGTCATGAATTATCTATACGTTATCATATTCTTCTCACAGACTTTCAAACTTTAAACACGGCAAGTAAAAGAAAATCACTGTGTATTGAAGAAAAAGTGTTTCTAATACAGATTTTTCTTCGTTCCATTTAACGACACTCGACGACACGACGACTCTCTATAACATCAAAACATGCACAGTCCGCTGAGTGGCGCTATATAGAGTTTACACAGTATATAAATAATGATTTATCTTTATTGCAGTTTTTGAAAATACGAGTAAGTAAGGCATTTACTTTTATTTGAAATTATTCAAAATTGTGGTTTATGGGCAACAACTACGCGTACATGCGGTCCCTCCGTGTAAAAGTCAATTCACAACCTTTTTGCCGACCGAGCAGCCCTTACAAATGTATGCGTGCGTAGTAAAATAGCAGGCGTTAGATGTTCATGAATAAAAATAAGTAAAAAAATTTTACTATATATTATTAATTTAAAAGATAAAAAGGGCAGAATGTTTGAGATATTTTTAATTAATTCGTCTTCATTTTTCGCCTATATTACTTATTTTTCTCTGCAAATTTAGGCGTATATTGCTAAATAATCTGTAATACAAGAATTGCTCGTTTAAAGTATTGCTATAAATCTGCGTAATTTTTTATTACAGCCGAGCGCCTAAGTGTACAAACTCTAATCAATAAGGTGATAAGCGTGGAAGAAGAATTACACTTTCATAATATTGTAATGAATGTTACAAGATCGACATTGGAAAATCCTGCGGTACTAAAACTACTCAACGATTTGTCGGAACAGTTTGATGTTGTTGTATCTGAATGGATGTTCAATGAAGTTTTCAGTGGGTATGTGATGTAGTATGTTACCTCCTTGTAATTGGGTATAATTTATTTATTTAATACTTAATATACACACGTGATATATAAGCGGGCTTAATAACTGAGACATTCTCTACCAGTCTACCTTGGGGTAATGCAGACATAGAATGAAGTAGGTCGAGCTGAACCATTCGTGCTTAAACATAATTTACACCTTACATACCTGTACATCTTTAAATTGGGATATATTTAAAAAAAAGTATAAACAACATTTACTTTTGTAAAAATTTAAGTGACAACATACATACAGTCTACCTGATGGTAAATAGCTAATGCAGCCATGGATACAATGCAAACAACTTCAATTAAAAAGGCTACAATTGCGTTGTCACCTCTGAAGACTAAGATGTAATGGCTTACAGCTTTGTAAATGCTACTAAAATGTAAGTTCAAAAGTATATACTATAAAACTTTTGATCCTATTCTGTCAAAAACTCTAGAGGTTGTGATTATGTAAATCATTAAGATAAAAATGATGTAAGATAAGATGATTAGATAAAGATTCATAATACTTCGTAAGCTTTATAAGGTGGACGGAGAGAAAAAAATATTAGGGTTCCACGTATGATGGTGGTACTCTAAATATAAATAAACAAATGCAACATTCATTTTTGCAGTTTCGCAGCAGTATTCAATTGTCCGTACATTTGGTCTTTCCCCTTCGAACCCAACTTCGTGGCGTTAAGTTTGATCGACGAAGCAACTAATCCAGCATACACGGCAAACATACAGTTAAATGATGTACCGCCGTTTACGTTTATTCAACGAGCATCTTCTCTATCGTTTCAAGTTATGACAACAATAAAGAATAGGCTGTAAGTAAATATATAAATTATTTATTTAAGCTTTATCATCACCTTTAAAAGTGTTATATAGTGCGGACTAAATGTTATATGGCATGTTACCCCGGTACATCCTGATTAATATATATATATATATATATATATATATATATATATATATATATATATATATATATATATAATATATTAAGCCTCAATTTACATTCGTCTAACTGATTAGCTCAGGCCTTTAATGAGATATGGTCTTTTATGGAGATATAATTATGGATATGTTAGTCTACAGCGCTGTCCGATTGCCCGTTGCAGGACGTCACATGCCCTCACAACATTTTATTACACTGAAGTGCAACCTGCACTTAAGTGAAATAAAATATTTGACTAAAGCTAACGATGTTTTTCCTCAACGCTGAATGGCTACATTTAGCCTTTGATCGAGAAAAAAGCTATCCCTCTCATCACCAGCAGCAAGCAAAAAAAAATTCGGACTCGTTATTAAATCCAACGACTAACATGAGTAAAATAAGCATGTACTTATAAATTTATATTATTGTAAGAAATTAATGTAGAAAATTTTGAAACATTCGATGAATGAAGGTGACACAATACTGTGCTTTGCGGCATTCTTTAGGGGAGGCCTATGTTCATCAGTAGACTTGTTAAGGGCTGTAACGTTGATGAATGTTGGACATCAAATTTCATCGAATTTTATGATACGAGTATATTAATAAATTTACAGGACACCGGCCGGAAAGAAGAAAATAATATAAGAAAAAGAAAGAGGAGGCGGAATATAAATTAAACGTTAAAATGAATTGTCCTTGTGTTACAGTTTTTATTATAACAATGAGGAAAGTTGTTACCAAAACAATTTTGAGCCAATTGTAGCGAAACGGGGCAGAACTCTACCCTCTTACTATGAACTCAGACATAATGCTTCATTTATATTGGGATATTCACACGTGTCTCTTGGTCAAGCGATTAGGCTACCACAGAACTATAAACCAATTGCGGGATTTAACATAGATGGAGAAGTTGAACCTTTATCCGAGGTAGATAATTAAAATTATGGACATTTTGTCAATATGGAATTGACGTTATGAGTGTTCAAATTTATTAACTTGTTTTTGTTTCTTTAAGGATTTAAAAGTTGTAATGGATAACGCTAAGAATGGAGTTATATTCTTTAGCCTGGGGTCTAATATGAAAAGTAAAGATTTGTCGGATGAAGTTAAGCAAATTCTATTAAAAGTGCTTAGTGAATTAAAGCAGGTCGTTGTATGGAAATTCGAAGAAGAATTACCGAATAAACCCAAAAATGTGCATATTTTTAAATGGGCTCCACAACAGAGCATTCTTGGTACGTATTAAATATTATTAATCAAACAATCAAAAATATTGAAATTAAAATATGAATACTAATAACTAATAGCGTAACTAACATAGTGCGATGGATCAGTAAAATAAAGTGGCAATGGGCCAACTATATATTTCAAAGAACTCGAGTGGCAGCCTGTCGAGTGTGCCGGACCAGTTGTAGTGACGACCTGGTAAGACATGCAGCAAGTCGATGGATGCAGGTGGCTCAAGACCATGCTTTGTAGCATTCCTTGTGTCCTATGTTCAGCAGGTTATGATAGAAAGGCCGTGAAAAGATGATAAATGATGATAATTCATTTACTATGTACAATATAAGCTTTTTATAAAACTAATGTGAAGGGCTGTATTGGTAATGAGGATAAATAATACATACATAATGAACATTATAACTTACTAAACTTAATAAAAAATCAAGAATTCTTAGTTTTGATGAAACTGTTGATTTTTTAGTACTTTTAAACATTTCAGCTCATCCAAATTGTGTTCTATTTATAACACACGGTGGATTGCTTTCTATAACTGAAGCTGTTCACTTTGGAGTTCCGTTTATAGGAATTCCCTTTTATTTTGATCAACATTTCAATGTTGGTAATGCTGTAAGCAGAGGTATAGCTAAGAAAGTTACTTTCACCGAAAATGTAGCTGAAAACATAAAGGAGGCAATCCAAGATATACTTAACAATCCAAAGTAAGTATAAGGATACTTTGATTTAAATAGGACTAAGATACTTGCTTTAAAACGAGTGTTTATCGATTCGTTTAGAATAGAGAAATAAAAAAATAATAAATCAAATTTCTTAATGAAAGAAATTGGCAAACGATGGCGTAACATATCTGATGGCGTAAGATACGCTCAGCAGGCGGGTGACAATCACAGTAGCTAACGCTTTGCATATTAGGAACTTTGTCATCATCGCTCTGTATTATTGGATGTATTATTTATATGTCATTATGTATTATTGGGTATTTGTTTCTTCATGATTCTGTATTATCGGATGTATTTATATGTCATAGAATTTTATATGTCAGTTTCCAACCATCAGTTGGAAGTCTCAAATATTCCTGGTATTCTAATTTTAGTTACTTGTTACGAATATTGAATTACGAGATAGTACGTCACATATTTATAGATTGTAACATATTCCCTTATGCCACAAAATGTTATTACATTGAGAGTCACTAAATGTTTTATCCATTAATGTTTAAATTTTTTAAGTAATATATAAATTCATCTGTGATTGACTCAAGGTGATCGCTTATACCTCAATCTATAGCTCTCAACAAAATAGCGCAATAAATGCTGCTTGTTTGAGAAACAAAATAAATGTTTCGATGACATGTGAGTCCTGTCAACACGCACTGTATAAGGGTGGCCTGCTACGTGGTCTCCTCATCATAATCACCATTGTTGTCCCGTAAAAGTCCACTACTGCATAAAGGCATCTTCCATTGTAGATGCCTTTTACGCCACGCCACGGACCGAAATGGTGTTATTGATTCTCTCTCACAATGTCTACACAGATCTAGAAAAGCCTTCTCTCCCAGAAATGAGAAGAGGATGGATTATTATTATTATTATGATTCATGCAAGCGCTGAAGGCTTAAAAATTTAACCACCTCTTACAGATATCATCAAAGAATGAAAGAGATATCATTTACCTACCATAATCGTCCAATATCACCGGGAAAGGAACTGGTATTCTGGGTTGAACACACGGTGTATTCTGGTGGTGCGCCATTATATCGATCTCCCGCAATTCATATGCCTTGGTTCCAAAAAATGTACTTAGATCTATTTGCGCTGTTAGTTGCTATTATATGCTCTATAATATATCTAATAAGATTGATATGTGTTTCAAAGCATAAGATTCAAATCAAGAAGAAGACTTCCTAGAATAAATAATTTAGACTAGGTTACAACAACTAGACTTTAATAAAATAACTATTGGTATGAATTAAATGCATTGGGAAAAATACTATCGTTTTAATAAAGTTAACGATTAACAACTTATTAATAGTTTTACAGATGTAATACAACTTGAATATCAGTTATTAAAAAGAAAAAAAATCCCTTGGATTGCATCTGGAGTTGTACAAAATCCATTAGATTAGGAAAAGAGAAGAATTGTATAAACGTTTTAAAAAGACAATTGGTTTAGCAGAATTAACATGGTATTATAGGAAATACGGAAATAATTGTAACAACCTCATAAAGTTTTTTGAAAAACAATGTTCCCAATAAGAACGCAGTTTTTTATAAGATGGGGTGACATACGAGCACTCAGTCCTCCACCTGATGGTAAGTGGTTGCTGTGGCCCATAGGCATCTATGTCTATCCTCGATTACGAATCAAAATACAGGTTCGTTGTCACCCGTGAGGATTATTATGGAATACCTCGTTTCCAGTAAAAAGGATCATCGGTTTTCTACACTCACCACACGAAACACATCAGCATTAAGTTAATATTTTACGCTGGTATTATGTGAAAGCGTAGTCTTTCCCCGGTCGAGCTGACCCATTCTTGCTACAACCATAATATAACTGCAGCGTGGCTCTACCATGTATAAAGTTCCAGCATTTAAAATGTTAAATACACATGGAAACTTATTAAAGATATTTGTAAATATAATCAAAACAAAAAAGTCATTACATATGAATGCCGACAAATTCATTTAATCTAGTTATTAAATACTTTAATACAATTGGAAGAACTAGCAGATTCTTTCCTGCATAAAATGCAGCACTGCAGCACACTGCAGCACAACTACATTGGATCTTTATTATGATACCCGGTTATAATGATACTAGGCTCACCTCAATGCATGGTACTCTTCTTAAGAGATGCTGGAGACATCTGTTCCTAATGGAATAGACATAAAAAAATTAAAAATGGAACAAAATTTTCTGAGATCTACAGAAGATATTTGATGTTGTCTCTATGCCAGTTCATCTAATACGACTGCAAAATCGTAAGGTGTCAGAGGTATATACACCACGAATGATTGCGTGACTACTTAACAAATTGAGATTAAGCTGTATGTGTTAACAATGTGGTAATAGTATCACATATTATATGGTAAAAGTGCCTATATATGGTACGGTGTGCCACAGAGAAGTATTCTAGGCCCAACCTTATTTTTGATATAAATAAATGAGTTGTTAAAATCTATGTATGAGGTGAAGTGGACCTTTTACTTTTCCGAAACACACCGTTATTCTATTCCAAAACTCTGATGGGAATTCCATATAGACAGTAATCATAATCATAAACACTCACGTTTGTTATAGGGGTAGGCAGAGAATACAGGCTTATATTTACCACGATCCTGACATACCTCTCTCGCCTCCTCCACATTCATATACCTATGTATACATGCTCGTCGATTAAGTGTATTCTTAATTTGGCCCATTTTTAATATATTATCGCCAATTTGATTGATAAACTTTCGCCTAGGACGTCCCATTCCGACTCTTACGTTCACTTCTGCAACATAAATTTGTTTTGTCACTCTTTCCTCATTCTTTCTACATGACCAAAAAACCAAAGCATTCCTTTCCTAATTCTCTTCACAACGTCATCTTGCAAACCACACTCTTCTTTTATCACAAAATTTCTCACCCTGTCACTCACATTCCGTCCCTTCTGCTGCATTTATTCGACTGTCTTACTTCTTCTGCCACACCCAACTTTCACTAACATACGTCAGAGTAAGGGCTTACACAGAATTTTGAATTGCCAAACGTGTATTTTTGACACATTTTGACTTTCTACAATAGAGCGTAGGCCCCATTTACTTTATTTCCTGCGTTCACTCGTCATTCTATATCCTTATCATATCTCCCACCCCTGCTAAATACACATCCCAAATGTACAAACTCATCTACTTGCTCGACCAACTCCCCTTCTATTCTTATTTCACATATCGTTTTACTCTTTCAAAAACCATAAATTTCGTCTTACTTGCATCCACTTTCATTAACCCTTCCTTTAATGACCTGTTTTCATTAGAGTAACCATCTTTTGCAACTCGGCCGCCGACGATGCAAATATGACTTGATCATCGGCTTACATAAGGCATTTGACGGTTAACTTACACATTCTTAACCCGCGTTCTTCATCTGAACAACTGTCCATAAATAGGTTAAACAGCCACGGCAAAGCCACACAGTCTTTTCTGACACCTTTATGGATGCCAAATCAGTCCGTAGGTCTCGTTGATCTTAACACAAGCGTTAGAATCCCTATAAAGAGACTTTAATGCCTGTCAACCCAGTGCGCAACCTAAATGAGTTCAGTGTTGGCCATAACACATCCCTGTCCACTCGGTCCTAAACCTTTTACAAGTCGATAAACGCACAAAAAACTTTTTGGTTTTTGACCAAAAACTTCTCTACTCTTCAAATTCTTTTTTGTTTGAGTAATGACTCAGCGACAATAGGGAAGAAATTGAGTGACATTGTAGTCAAGATCGGAATGTTGGTAAAATATTGTTCAATAGCCGTTGCAATATCGTCATCTGATTTCGTTATATTAATGTTAATACTTAATTAAAAGTTTGAGTTGTGTAGTTTCATCTTGCCAGTTTCACTATTGATTATACTCCAAGTCATTTTCATTTTGTTCAAGGCATTCTTATTATTGTTTCTAAAATTTTAAATTTAAGAAGCAATTGGACTTGGATGTTGAACACACTATTTTAAATATTTTATAATATTTTTTACATAATTTCTAAATGAAACACTATGATTATAATATGATCTTTCATTATAAAGATCGTATAACTTTTGTCTACTCCTATGGATTCCTACTGTCGACCACACTCGTAAATATATTATCAAATTCAAGACTTATAATAATAATAATAATAGTAATAATAAAAATCCAACCAGATGAGAAAACTATATAGATACCCCACATAATAATAATAATAATAATTTCTTTATTTGCTTCAAACACAGTATTATAAGTTAGTACAAGTTTGATAGAGCGCATATGTTTCGCCATAATGAAATTAGCATGCAAATAATAATATCTATATTGAATTTAAGAATGTTACATTGAAATTACATGACATGTAATTTCAATGTAACATTTGACATTGTCAATCCATACTATTAATATTATAATTATTACTAAATATGTCAACGAAATAAAAATTGAATAAAATAAAATTTTGTAACTGTATCAATTTATGTAAAGTTTTTGGTACAGAGAAACGAATATATGCTGTAAAAATTATTCTGACTTAGCCATTTGCACAACCTGTGTTTAGACATATCAATATTGAGCATTTTAATATGTTTCGGAATCTTATTATATGTTCTGACACACATACAGAGGCAACTTTTTGCATACTAATCCGACCTTGGAGTGTCATTGTATATCATTCTGTGAGGATCGCTCAATCTATAATTATTCACTTAATTAAATAATTCTATATTTTTGTGTACAAAGACCGCAACTTCATAAACGTAAAGTGAAGGTAGTGGCAATAATCCTAGACTTTTATACCGTGGTTTACAGGACACGTCGGGTAAAACTCCACATATGGCCCTGATGCATTTTTTTGGGTGATAAATGCTCCGTTTTGTCCGTACTGTTGCCGCATAGTAGGACCCCGCAGCGCAATATCGGTTCTATTGTAGGCGCGATAAGATCTTTATAGGATAGCGGTCTTTTTGTCGGTTACCATATATATAAGTTTAAATAATGAGGAATATAAATAGTTAGTATTGTTTTTACGTGGTTACTGTTGCCCATAGAGATCTGCATCTATCCTCAATTACGAATTAAAATGCAGATGCGTTGTTACCCGTGAGGACTCAGAGGGGATGTCTCGCTTCCAGTAAAAAGAGTCTCCGGTTCTCTGCACTCACATATCAGAATTTAATTTGTAATGTACTAAAAAATAAATATTCATAATGATATCGTAAAAGTATCATCTACTATTAGTTGATACTCATTAATTTGAGTATGCAACAGAAACAGTACAATATGTGCAATGCAATCAACAAGCACAAAGTTATTTTATTTAGCACACGGCTCTTACGTTATAGAAGTTAGGTCTCAATGAAACGTTTTCAGAGTTAATTTAACATTTTACACACTAAGTTAGTCATTAGAATATTAGATGACCGCCTCTTAACATACAGGGTCTCCTAGTTCGGGTTTTATCCATGTTATCTGTGTTCAATAAAGGTGTTATTACTATTTTGGAGGTATTTATGTAAATTTTGAAGTATTCATTTAAATGAGTATTATCATCTAACATAAAATATATTATTATTATATAAAAACGGACTTAAGGAGCCGTAGTAGCTCAGATGGTTAACGTTCGCTGTAAACACAGAACGCGAGCTATTCGGGTTCGATCTCCGCCGTCATTAATAAAATTGTTAACTGCAATTTGAAGCACCGATTTACCACCTGCTCAGTGTGAAAGAATACTTCGTGGGGAAACCGGCATCTCTGAAAAATAAGAAAAAAATATTTCTAGGACATATCGAGGTCGCCAACATGCTTTGAGGCATCGAGGCGGACCCTTCCTTGCCCTAAAACCCTGTCAGAAATGAGGGAAGGCCTGTGCCCAGCAGTGGGACCTATATAGGCTGTAAATTTAACTAAATTTAAAACGGACTTAAAGCCAGAGGGCTTTTTTGCCAAGCTAGCTCTAGGTTAAGGTGAAGATTAATAGGCTGCAAAAGGTTTAAAAATCAAATCAACAGTTATAAAAACAGTTTACACAACAGAGTACTAGATATGGAGGCTGAATTCATTATACATTAATGCTCAATATAGATATAAGATTCATATAAGTGAGCAATTCTTGTATTTATAACTTTAAGTTTTTTATTATTGCTCAATTTAAAATCAGAATTAAAAATCCACTGCCGGGCATGCGGCCTTCCCTTTGTGGGAAGGACATAACTTTAGCAGGCGCCTTGAGGATCGTAGAACCAAATGTCTCGCACTTTCGGCGCTGCACCCCGTCGCTATTCTTAGTAAACGAGATGGTATAAAGCCATCTGAAGTCTTTAGATTTTATTGGCTTTTCTCATCGCTTTACGATATTCAAGAAACGAAATAAGTTGATGGATTCTCTAACGTTGCCACCACTTTGCATTTTATATAAATATAAGGTAAGTTGTTTGTTTTTACTCAAGAAACTATAGTACGTTATTAACTCATATTTTTTTATAGAATTAGGCTGACAAACGAGCACACAGTCCACCTGATGTTAATAATGGTGTGACTTATAGACATCTACATTTATCCTCGATTAAGAATCAAAATGTAGATGCGTTGTCACCCCTCAGGACTAAGATGGAATACCTCGTTTTCATTAAAAAGGGTCTCCGGTTCTCTACACGCACTATACGAAACACTGTACACAGCCCCAAATCGTCCCGTGTGTGTAAGAGGCGATAGAGGAGAACTGAAACAGAAGATAATTAGCAGCAAAATCCTCCCTAAGAGGCAACCTATGAGGGTAGCCTATATCTAGCACTCAGGTCAGGAAGTTCAGTTGCTGTTGGAGGGCTATTTTCACCTATGGACGCATAGTGTTAAATGCATTTGCAACTTTACTTGGCTCCGAGGTGATGGTATTGTTTTTTTTTTATTAATATGCTATTGTTCTAGCAGTGGACTTTGAAGGGCTGCGAATGATCGCATTATCAGAGATCTTACACCTTAGCGCTGCTCTGGTTATGTTTGGGTATTTTACGTCCGGCTTTAACTAGATGATTATCATTTTTTATTGGAACTTATATAATCTTTCTTGAATTTAATGTAGCCTCCTTTGACGACACCCGTAGGATGAAAAAGAGCGGCGGATTCACTTACGCTGCTACCACACTGCGAATCACCAAGTATATATTATAATATTCGAACGCAGAACCTACAATTAGTAGGCCAAAATTAATTATTGGGGTTTTCTGACAAGAAATTCTTATAAGCAGCCCATAGTCAGGAAGTTGGCGGTGTTACACTCCTGCGCCTTGGAAAGCATGTAATGCCGTTGTTCTTGCGCCTGATCTATCTCTTCTCCCAAACAACATAATAAAGGCCATGTGCAACGTCCATGTCACCTATGCCTATGCGATAGTTGCGTGTAGCACTACTCTCGCAGTTGTTGACAAGTATGTATAACTGGGACAAAATCCAACTTCTACGCAAGGTCAATCGACGGATTCAAGTCGGCTGCGCCGCATTCGGGAGACTACGATACATCTTCTCGTCACGTATTACTCAAAACTGAAAAACAAGATTGTATAATGAATGACTTATGGATCCGAAACGTGGTTCTTCACTGCTGGCCGTGTGAGGAAGCTCAAAGTCGTTCAGCGAGCTATGGATAAGGTTATTCATGGGGTTTCTCTGCACGATTGACTCAAAAATGAGGATATTGGCAGTAGAACTAGAGTAACTGACATAGACCAACGGATTAGTAAGCTGAATCGAAAACAGGCCAGCCATATAGCTCGAAGGACTGACAACCGATGGGGGAAAGAAAGAAAGGTTCTTGAATGGCGCTTACGAGTACAAAGTGTAGCGCGTCCCCCCTAGATGAAGTGAAGACCTGGTAAGGCATGTAGAAAGTCGATGAATGCAAGTGGCTCAGAACCGTGCTTTGTGGCATTCCTTGAGTTTATGTTCAGCAGTGTACTTGTGAAGGTCTGTAATAATGATGATGATCAATATTGATAGTTGCGTTGAGGACCAAAGAATTGTTTTGTGATCATGTGTCTGAGATTGTCATTAATTTTTTCGATAGGTTCTCTTGTCTTTACTTACTATCAAATAAGATACACAATAGTATTACTGTCGTGAATCATAAGCATATAGGTGATATTTACAAAATTTTATATACCCAGGTAGGTTTCGAAAATTTTAAATATGACTAGACTAAGTAGAGAGATTTGAGGCAGGCTGCGCTAAACTCACTTGAGGCACGTCAGTCCATTTTCTTCGTCTTTGTCGTCAGTTACCATCGTTATTCTCTATTAGCGAAAAAACTTTGAATTGTTTTGAGAGGACACGTCCATGTGATTCCAGCCGCCAAATTTCATAAACACACATTGCGTGAAAACTCACGATACCACCAACACCATCTGAATGCTTGGCGGTCCACCACTATGCGTTTTACTAGGAGTTTCCTTCCTCTACAACCTCATTGCGGAATCGGTTACCACCGGCGATTTTACGGACCGATACTACCGGGTTACCTTTAAGAGAAGAGCTTACTTCTTTCTTCCGGCAACGCACCTGCCATTTCCCCGGTGTTGCAGTTATTAAAAGGCGGCGGTAGTCGCTTACTATCAGGAGAGCCACTTGCTCGTTTGTCCTCTCTTCTTTAAAAAAAGTGTTCTGTGAGAAGCGATAGCAGCTTAAGTTAGCTAAAAGTAGTAATGTATGTTAAAAACGGCCAAACATTCGAAAAAAAGCTAGTCACATCAATATATTTACTCTTTTCCATGAAAACTGTGCCATGACCACTGCGGAAATCCCACTGGAAATTAGATATTTTATCTTTAGTTTCTGAGTAGATCAGCACTTGATTAAACACTACTTAAAATAAATCTTTCTATATATGAAAATATTTCTTAAAGTAGAACAGTTCTCTGATGCATATTTCCTAATAGTGAAAGTATCTTTTTATAGCTGATCGCGGAAGTATCACTCTCTAACAAATTATTAGTTATAAATCGCAGCATGGTACTCTCTACATTGAGAGAGCCTCTCTGTATGTACTGCAGTGAATTTCTAATGGCTTGTAACATGAGCTACTGCGTTTCATGTGGCGAGTGACAAGACCCGGAGAACCCAAAGCGGAGTAAAAAACGCAAGGCATTTTGTCTTAATCCTCAGGTGACAAGGAATCTGCAAGTGGAATAAATTGTGGTTAGATGAAAAGAATATAGATGGATATGGACCACAACATCCAATTATCATTAGCGGGACTGCTTGCTCGCTTCTCGACATTTATAAAATCATAAAAAAATATTTACAAATTAAAAAAAAATTAAGAGTAATCGAAAAACACTGAACAAGTTTCGGTTTCGTGTTGACACTAAAATTAATTAAACGAGAATTATCAGTCCGGATCAGTCCTTACCTACTGGAAGATCCATTATGGATGGATTCATGGATCGTACTACTCTGAACCGGCTGACGAAACTTGCGATCCCTGCCGCCCTGCTCCATCACGCTCCAGCCGATCTACACTGAATCAGTCAATTGAACTATCGCTATGGAGTGGCATTAGCAATCTATATATTCTTTTAAAATATTTAGACGGTTCTGGATGAGCACGGTGTATAAAAACCGGTTGGAATAGCGGACTTGGCTTTAGAAAGAATTGGTTGATAATGGAGCTGAAGGTAATTTTGCACGAATGGATGCAAATCAATTTGACTTTAAGCTATCGTGGTCGAAATTATCGTAATGTCACAGTTGCCATAATTTGTAGATCTTTCCTTCACAGTTGTGAAGATCTACAACTAGGATGATGCTCATTTCACGACTAATGTGCCGCCAAGCATCGTGTCTCACACTCCTATTCGTGGAATTGGTATCAATTGGGATCCATAAACATTTATACCCCTTATAAAGGGATATAAAAACAGCCACTTTGCAAATTTGTCATAGTGCGCAATTCATACACAAGCATCCACACCGTCAGACATCTGTCACTCTTGCTACCTGCGTGAAATAATTACCTACAATCGCGAGACCAGGGGTATGAATGTCCTCAGTACCTTGCTTTTACGTTAATACTAACACCATCTCACAGTCGTAAAGAGCACTATTTTTCTACTGTTACTACATATTTTTTTTTTTTATAGAAGAGGGGGCAAACGAGCATGCGGCTCACCTGATGTTAAGTGACTACCGCCGCCCATGATCAACCGCAACACCAGGAGAAATGCGGGTGCGTTGCCGGCCCTTTAGAAAGGAGTAAGCTCTTTTCTTGAAGGTCCCCAGGTCGTATCGGTCCGGAAAAATCGCCGGGTGTAAACTATTCCACAGAGAGGTTGTACGTGGAAGAAAACTCCTTGTGAAACGTACAGTGGTGGACCGCCAAGCATCCAGATGGTGTGGATGGTATCGGGACATTTGCCGTGTAGTGCGTTCACGAAATTTGGCGGCTGGGATTAATCCGAACAATTCCTCAGAGCACTCCCCGTGATAGATGCGATAAAATACGCAAAGAGATGCAACATCTCTTCGCAGCGCCAGTGAATCGAGCCGATTGGAAAGCACTCGGTCGTCGACGATTCGAGCCGCTCTGCGCTGGATGCGGTCAAGTGGAAGGAGCTGGTACTGGGGAGCCCCAGCCCAGAGATGGGAACAGTATTCCATGTGCGGCCGAACCTGCGCCTTGTAAAGTTGCAGGCGGTGTGCCGGCATGAAATACTGTCCCGCTCTGCTGAGCACGCCAAGCTTTTTAGAGGCCAATTTGGCCTTCCCTTCCAAGTGACCACGAAACTGCACGTCACTCGATATGTCGACGCCGAGGATTCCGATACTGGCTGAGGCAACAAGGGGAGTGCCTTGAAACTGAGGGGATACGACAAAGGGGTTCTTTTTAGCGGTTAACGCGCAAACTTGTGTCTTCTGGGGGTTAAACTGGACTAGATTTAGTCGTCCCCAATCCGAGACTCTGTTCAGCAAAGACTCGACTTCAGACACAAGTTTGTCCCGGCACTCGGAGACGTTTTCCCGAGAAATATTGGCCCGGCCGGTGTAGAGAGCATCACCAGTGCTGTCATCCGCATAGCAATGAATGTTACGGGTATGCAACATATCATTGATTGTCATTTTTCTCAAAAGATGGCATTAACTAATAAATGACTGCTAACATTTGTTATTAAAACCGAAACATAAATCACAGTATCAAAGTTTTGAAATGTTGCGGTATATAAACAAAATAAATTTTACTAAAGGCACAGAGTGATTCATGACATAGTAATATAATGAAAAACATATAGAAAGTTTTTTATAAAGCGAATTAATAAATAAATTTAATTTCTAACTATGAAGAATTCCTACTACTTATTAAATATACGAAATAATACAGAATCAAGTTAACAGCGCCCTCTAGTAAATTTTTCGGTAATTAGGTATTCCCAACGCCATCTATTAGAGCGAAGAAGAAACTTCCTTCGTTCTGTCACCAAATAATTTGTTATGCTGCGGCTACACTAACGAGCAACGTTAATGCCCATAAACGCAACAATTATTGCCTTAAATTAAAGGCGATAAAATGAGTGGCTACACTTGAACGGTCAACGTCGTTTCCCGTTGAAAGGCATTAAATTTGCCGTTGAACGGCGTTAAATTTGCTGTTGAACGGCGTAAAATGTTTCGACCGGGGAAGGACCACGCTCTCACAGAATACCAGCGTAAAATAGTAGCTTAATGCTGCTGTGTTTCATATGGTGAGTGTAGAGAACCGGAGACTCGTATTTACTGCAAACGAGGCATTCCATCCTAGTCCTCACGGGTGACAACGCATCTGCATTTTGATTCGTAATCGAGGATAGATGTAGATGTCTGTGGGCTACAGCATCCACATACCATCAGGTGGACTGTGTGCTTGTTTGTCACCCTATCCTATAAAATAAAAAAATAAACAAAGAAAAAATGAATACGAAGAAAAAGAAGATGGTGGATGCTACAAATGCACGGGAAACGTACACTGTAAATCTATTTATGTTTTATTTTGTTTTCCCGCACCCAAAATGCACTAGAGAAAGACGTCCAATGGTTTAAGCTAAATAATAAGACAAACGTAAATATATTTTAATGAAGTAATAACTAATAAGCCAATCATAAATATTGGTCAAGTGCGAATTAGATACACGTACCTACTCAGGGTTTCGTACCACTGTACACTATGAATTTTGACCTGCAAAAATTGTTGTTTTTTTCTCCTGCTTATTTTTCTTAGTTTCATACCGTAAATTAAAGTACTTTTGAAGTAATTTTATTTAATTCAATCTCGAAAAGCTTTTTCAATACTCCACTCTATCGCAGCCATACGTGCAACCCCGTGGCACCCACCGTGCACAATGAGACACACGTAGTGTGGCTCCTTCAACGCGATAATTAACGCGTTAATCCTTTTATGTACCGCCACTCGAGTTATCGGCAAACGGGAAACGGCATTGTTAATGCCGTTGAAAATTATCGCGTTAATTCATGGCCACACCTACATACAACGTCCATCAACGCGATAATTAACGGCATTTCTCCTTAGTGTGGCCGGGCCATTAGAGTGGCTTATCTATTCCATTCAATTCAATAAACTTGATACTATCAAATAAGTATATTATCTATGCGCGAGACGGTCCGGGCCTATTGATTAAGGTTTTTAACGCTGTTTACGTAAATAGTTTTTTTATAAATACTTGTTGAAATAGTACTATATATATATATATATATATATATTACTACTTACTTACTACTTGTTGAAATAGTACTATATATATATATATATATGTATATATATATATATATATATATATATATGTATATATATATATATATATATATATATATATATATATATATATATATATATATATATATATATATATATATATTATATCACTATTTGTGTTGGGTACCGAAGGATTTTAGGGAATTATGAAAGGTGAAACAGAATTACGTAATAATTTAACTACAAAGGTAATACTTAAGTACTTTATTAAAAAAATTTCTTGAAATTTTCTTTTCTGCCCAAGTATCTGCTCACATAGGCACCTATACTTGTCTTTTGTAATTAAAAAAAGTTATAATAACACAAAATACTGAAATTAAAACTTTCTTTACTAACAAGATTTTTAACTAAGTATAAAACGATCACATTTCCATTAGGAATCGTATTACCTATTTCTTCCGAACCAAACATCGCGATTCCCAACGGATGACCTTGCAAGTTGCATGCGTTGGACATCACAAAACTCACATAGGTGCGAAAATATGGTTAGTCGATCATATTCAGAATAGGTACTTCACCTAAGTAACTTAACTACCATTTCGCAATGTATTTTTTTACTCTTTATTGAGCCCTTAGTAACCAAGGACAGTCCGCCGTGACGTAGGAAGGGAAAAGATGCAAAGTAATTATTGACACTAATAATAAATATGTGGGCGATTAAACGTTGACCAGCAGTCAAAATAAAGGGATGCACGTAGTACTATTATTCCTCCTCTTTGTCTGAGTCCTCTTTGAGCGTTGTCGAAAAACTGACAACAAATGAATCGCTCGAGGTTAGGAGCGCACGCTCCAACTCGTGCCTTTGGAGTGCACTCGTGGTGAATCATCCGGTGTGAACCCAGCTAATGAACCGATCAGTGGAGCAGCATGGCATACGAAAGGAGGCGGTGGCAAGTGCCACGATTTATCAATTGTGAATAAAAAAAAAAACGAAATGTTACATGTGAAGCAAAACCGTAAAGGTGCGAAAGAGGAAAAGCGAGATGAAGTCGAATGCTGCCGAAGTGCTAGTGACAACCTTCCAGCACCCAGTTATTCCATAAAATAAAACCATCGTCATTCCTGACATAGACCTCCCCCAAGGAATGATACAAATAACGGACCCGAGCGACCTGCATCCATCAACTTTCTGCATGCTTTACCAGGTCGTTACTCCATCTAGTGGGGGATGCCCTACACTTCGCCTGTCCGTACGAGGCCGCCACTCGAGAAAATTTCTTCTCCACTGGTTGTCGATTCTTCGACCTATATGGCCGCTCCATTTCCACTTCAGCTTATTAATCCGTGAGCAATATCGGTTACTCTGGTTCTATTGTTGATATCCTCGTTTTCAAGTCTATCACGTAGAGAAATCTCTCCATAGCTCGCTGAGTGATCTTGAGCTCCATACGGCCAGCAGTGAAAGAGCACGTCCCAGATCCATAGGTCGTCACTAGCAACACTCACTGATTGTACAATCTTATTTTGAGGTTTGTGTGTCGTATGTGTCGTAATCTCCCGAAAGCTACTCAGGCGAGTTGAATCAGTCGATTGACCTCTCGATCGAAGTTGGACTTACCAACTGTCGTAGAACCTGTCACACTATTTGTCCCGGGTAAACATACTCGTTAACAACTTTGATCTTAGTGTTTCTAACAAATACCTATAGGTGTTCATCTTAAGACCTATCCGTTGGGGGACACTATTGCGGTCATTGATTATAGTGCTTAGGTCCTCTAGCGACTCTGCAATAAGGACTATATCGTCGGCAAATTGAAGGTTGATGTGCTCGCTATTTACGTTAATACCGTGTCCTTTCCAGTCCAATAGCTTGAAAACGTCTTCCAATGCAGTGCTGAAGAGTTTGAAAAATATTACGTCACCCTGTCTTACATATCCCTGCAGTTGGATTTTACTCTGTTTCTGTACTCGGAAAGCTATCGTTGTCCTACTGTACAAATACTTCACCACTTTGATATACCGAGGGTCAACTTGGCAGCCCTGAAGGGACTGCAGCATCGCCCAAATTTCGACGGAATAAAATGTTTTATCATAGTGCACATACGCAAGATAAAGTGGTTTTCTGCACAATTTGACGGAGGGAATGTATGCGGTCTATGGTGCTAAAGCCTTTTAGGAAACCAGCTTGTTCGGGAGACTGGAAGTCGTCGAGTCTGCATGCGCGATAATTTCATAATGACTCTCGAAGAAAGCACGTAAACGTGGCTCATAACACAAGAGAAATCGGTCTGTAGTTCGTCAAGAGGTCGTTGTCGCCTTTCTTGAAGAACGAGACCACAGCACTTCTACTCCACGCCTCCGGAGTAGTGCCACCATTGAGGACGGAGTTAAAGAGATTCTGAAGGACTTCAAGTACTAGTTTTTCACCCGCTTTCAGATGCTACGCTGTAATTATATCTTCACCTAGGGCTTTGGCGTTTTAAGGTGATAAAAAGCCATTCTAATCTCGCTCAGACTAACCTCCGGGATATCATCGGTATTGTGACGGATAAGACTTGCTCTCGCGTCGTTATTCACACTTGCATGTGGCTCCAACGATGAGAAGCTGTTAACAGAACCTCTTAATTTCACTCAAAATCTTAGACAAAACAATTACTTATTTTCATTATGCGTTATTTTCAGTATGCATTTCAGAATGTAATTGAACTACGACACAATAGATCGTAGCAAAACTTTGAAAGTTTCAAGTATTGTGTAAAGTACGAATAGTAAATCCGAAGTACGATCCTGTTCTCGGAGAGTATTTGGTAAGAATATTAATAAGTATAGCTTGTTATTTCTTTTAATTTTATTCAGTTAAACTTTCTACTCTTGTTAAACTTTTTTGCAATACCTGTAAAGGTTGCTAAGTGGTGAGTACTATGTATAATTAAAGATCCAATTGTACACTGAATAGGCATATTAATAAGTATAGCTTGTTATTTCTTTTAATTTTATTAAGTTAAACTTTCTACTCTTGTTAAACTTTTTTGCAATACCTGTAAAGGTTGCTAAGTGGTGAGTACTATGTATAATTAAAGATCCAATTGTACACTGAATAGGCAAACAAATACTTGAACAAGTAAAGTAAGTAAAGTTACAGCCTATATACGTCCCAATGCTGGGCATTCATCACATATTCCTCATTTATGAGAGGGTTTTAGGGCAAGGGAGTGTCCGCCGCGCTGCCCCAATGCGTGTTGGCGAACTTCACATGTCTTCGAAATAATATTTTTTCTTATTCCTCAGACATGCAGGTTTCCTCACGATATTTTCCTTCACCGCCGAGCACGTGGTAAATCAGCACTTAAAATTGCAATTTACAATTTCATTGGTGCCGGCGGGGATCGAACCCGGGTTACTCACGTTCTGTTATATTTACAGCGAGCGTTAACCATCTGAGCTGCCACGGCTACTACTTGAATTCAATACTTATTATTATTTATTGTTGTATGTACCCAGTTTTAAGTTAATAAAGTTTTGATTTGTAAATATTCTGTAAATTTAAAAGATAAACTTCCTGTGGGTTTCTTGCATCATTTCTTCCCAGAGATGTATGTACCTTACGAAGCAGTGGTTGTTTATCTTGACTTTAAATAAGTTTTTTTAAGGAATATTAACAATGCTATAAACATTACTAATATTTCCCTTAACCACTCGTGGTAAGCTTAAATTGCTTGTGTTACGAGTGATTCACGCAAGTAGTCGAATGTCGGATTCGAACCCACGACCTTTTTGAGTTCGCGGTCCGCGCCCTGCCATTAGGCTACTGTCGCTTTAAGTTGTACGATATAAATTAGGTTCGACGAATAAAATATTTAAACTTTAAACTAATATTTAAAATAGGAAGGAGGGGGGAGGGGCAAAATTTCGGTCGGTCCCGTGCCTCAAAAATCCACGCTACGGCACTGGAACCGATAGTTAAATATCGAGCCGATGTGAGTGCGGTTGTAAATTTTTGTCTACTCTGTAAATAAAGATTTGCTATATATAATTATTCAGCTCTTTTGATAAGGATTTTATAAATTTTATCAGTTAGTTACACTATAGGTTTCAAACATATACATACAAGTATGTTTTAATAATTTACACGCAAAGACAGATTTACAAAAATGTATTCTTATTTGTGGATTTTACTTATATTATCTGTTAGTGAAGGATACAAAATTTTAGTTGTTTTTCCTGTACCCGCTGGAAGTCACAGAAATCTTGGTGACGGATATGTCCGACATCTGTTGAAAGCTGGCCACGAGGTATTTATTTTTGTTTTAGATAGCTTTTGGTTGTTTTCTAAATTTGCAATATCATCGTCATTATCATTACAGCCTATCAAAACTTCACTACCATATTTAGCCTTTGTCATAGTTACTCTTGGCACTGCCTGGGTTTGGTAACCACATTTTTTTGATAATTTGAGTTCTTATTAGGAAGTTACTGCTGCGCTTTCCTGTTTCTTGTATCCCTGACTCTGACTCTACGAAACCTAAGGGATGACATGACGTAGTGAATTCTCTTACGACACAACTTATTGTAATATAACACAGAACATTTATTTTATTTCTATTTTTAATTCATCGATATACTAATACGTTATTTTTATGAACTACGAGTATATTAATTTTTCAGTTAATTTTCAAAAAAAAAATTAGGCCCTTTTTCTGTCTATAGTCACTGTCGATAGAAGTCATTGCTCTTACTCATTTCTGTCGCTGCATTAGGTACACCTAATGTTGCTTTTACCTTTGAATGGTGAGGAAGTTAGTATGATTATAATCTGAGAGACGTTTCATCTTAGTTTTCGGAGTTGACTCAGAATCTTTGTAGCATTCTGATGGGTATTGTGTAAAGCTGTTTGCATGTGACCCAGTAGCTACTTACCATCGAGTTAACTGCTAGCTTGTTTCATCTTATTTTATTAAAACATTTTCAACGTCACTATATAAATAATATATTGTGCAGGTCACATATATCACACCGTTTGTTATGGAAAACTTTAACCCGAACCTCCGGCAGATACGCGTTGCTGATAATTTTAAAGCTATTAACGGTATGTGTTTCTTTAACTTTTAACCGAGTCATAAATATAAATACCTATTTATTTTTTATTTCCTATTGACGGAGACCTACTAGAAAAATTTATGGCTTCCGTTGGATTTTTTTGAATGGAAAATGAGCACACAGTCTACCTAATGGAAAGTAAATGCTGTGGTCCATAGACACCATTATATATGCTCAATTAAGAATCAAAATGCAGATGCGGCATAACCACTGAAGACAAAGATGGAATGCCTCGATCCAGTAATAAGGGTTTCTGATTATCTACACTCACCATACAAAACATAGCAGCATTGGGCTGCTAGTTCACATTGGCCCGAGCAACTCGTGCTACAACTATAATATAGCTGCAGCATTGCTCTACCGCTTATAACGGTTGTACAGCATCTTGTTTACGCTAGAAGTTGAATACTCAGGTCAGTGTCAGGGAGTAGAGTTAAGGTTCGCTAGTTCGCCTACTAAGTGTGGCAATAAAGGCAAATCCTGCCTACAAAAAGCGACGTCCATATCAAGCAATAGGCAATAACGAGTTGATAGCGAAGAAGATGAAATATTTATGCGCTGCGGGAATCGGACCCATAATTCACAACGCCTCGGCTAAAATGCCAAACCATTGTTACAGTACATCAAATCCATTACAAATAAAGCAAGAGCCTAATAAGGATCAGCATAAATACTTAATTTTCAGTCCTTTCAAACCATAGTGACTATGTGAAGACATGTTATAAATTTGATACACATAAAAACTGTGCGTGACTAAGATCCGTGTGGACGGAATTTCATAAAAGATCCATTTGTAACCAATATGATAATTAGTTTAAACTTTAAACATTATATTTGTTTAGTTACATAACTCCGCTCTCTTTATTATAGTTTCAAAGCCTACACTACATTATGACATGTTTATAATTAATTATTGGCTATTTCCACATTGTGCCCTGTTTTGTTCATCAAGGGCATGCGTCACAGTGCAAAGCGCACGTGAGGTATGTCCTTGACAGTTGCAAAACACAATGCGCGCTAATCATAGCGCGCATTGTATTTTGCAGAAATCCACTCTACACGGAAAGACGAGTATCAACTCGTCTTTCCGTGTAGAGTGGATTTCTGTGCCAAAAAACAACAAGACGGCGGACGAAGAATAAGAAATGACATTGAAGTTTATTGAAGATTACAGAAGCTTTTCACAAATTTCGGATCCAGAGGAAGGATGGTTTGCAAGTTTTGCTTACTGTATATATAATTTGGACATCGATGGAGTTAAAACGTGTGAATGACTCATCAAATCAACCGCTACTCTTTTCTTGAAGGCTTTCTGATGTTCTTTGGAAAAAACTGAGCCAAGTTTTATCAACGTTTTATCTTTTTTTACTCCAAAAACTTTTGCTTGACTCTTTCTTTTTCTGGAATTTCTTATGACCAAGTAAGGCACACATATTCCACCAAGTAAAATGTTCTCATCGCACATGTTTCAACGAGCTGACAGAAACTCAAATGACTACGTTGGCGTCCTGTTTGTTGACGCATTCAATTATTGAATGCGCCAAACGAAAGTTGAATAGAAAGATGATGACGAAAGTTGAAGGTGAAAGGGCATAGTGTGGACATACCTATTAACCCTTCTGATATAAGGTATAGGAAGAATCAGATTGTGGGGAATTAAGTTCTTTATTGATCTTGTTTATTACAGCCCAATTAGTAAATATAAAAGCGTTAATGTCACACCAAGTGGAAATGGACCAAGATAGCCTCTTTCAGTTTTCGATAAATATAACAAAAACTACTTTAGAAAATGAAGCGGTACAGAAATTACTTAATGATGCTTCGCAGGAGTTTGATGTCGTTGTAGCGGAGTGGATGTTTAATGACATCTATTGCGGGTATAATTTTTAACTTTAATGTCAATTTTTCAATGTATCTTTTGAATCCATTATATTTTTCAATGTTTAAGACATGCTTTCTCATAAAAATTACCTTGGTTTCTCTTCTTATATATCTTTGCTGTTTTTAAAGAAGGGTATGGGAAAACATAACATTTTTTTTACAAAATTAGATGACGTTAAAACTAAAAAAAGAAACAAATTTAGTAAGCTCTGATCACATAAATACTTTCATTGTCTTCTTGCTTTTTACAGAATATTTGAAGTAAATTATTGTTTTTTACATTTTATTTCAGGTTTTCTAATTAACAAATTAATAAATAGCTATTTAAGCCTCTATCATAAATGAGTATATATATTTATTTATTTTTTCAGATTTTCAGCAGTTTTTAACTGTCCATATATATGGTCTTTTTCATACGAACCTAATTTCGTCAGTCTTGGCTTGCTCGGTGAAGCTACTAACCCTGCGTACACAGCAAACATACAGTTAAACGATGTACCACCCTTCAACTTTTGGCAACGTACTTATGCCCTGTGGTTTCAAGTACTAAGTAACTTGAAGCAAATCCTGTAAGTATAATAGTAGATTACAGGTAGGTAGGTAGGTGTAGGTTACATTAATATTCAGATCGATCTTTATAAAGGAGTGTACTAGCAAGATTTACTCATGGCTGAATAATGGTAAAAAATGGATCATTATCGAATACCAAGTAGGGATATTCTTACAATTAGAAAAGGTTAACCGCCATGGAAAGTGTCTCCATGCGTGATGAAGACGAAATTAGCTGGAGGAACTGGCAATAAATGGGTATGTTCAACATTTGAGGACAGGGCGATTCCTCGCTCGTTGAGACGGTGAGACATACAGGAAGTCAATGGATGCCGGTGGGACCTAGATATTGTGGCATTCTTTGGGGGAGGCCTATGTTCTGCAGACCTAAGTTGTGAATGATGATGATGAATATTTTAGGATACTCGTAGGAACATCCTTTATTTTGTTTGAGAATTTGATCTTTACAACGTACTACTACTACCATAACGGGATAGATCCTCTACCCCGTTATGGATATTACACAAATTTTCAATTATCAAAAACATATGAACCCTCAAGATGATCTTGTAAACTCTTTAGTAAACGTAATAAGTTAAATTTTTTATGTTATAGTTTCTATGAAAATATAGAAAAGGAATTTTATGAGAAAACTTTTACTCCAATCGTTCAGAGACGGGGCAGAAATCTACCACCATACAATGAGCTTAGGTACAACGCATCGATGGTACTGGGCAACTCACACGTATCTCTTGGACAGGCAATAAGTCTACCACAAAACTATATCCCGATAGCAGGATATCACATAGACGATGACACAAAACCTTTACCTGAGGTAATAAAATAATCATAATAATTTTATTTAAAGATGTTATATTTAATGAGTTAATGACCCGCGCAAAAAATAAAACTGTTGTATTTTGTCTAGTTTAAAGAGCATCTTTTATCTACGTACTCGTGCGAGGTATCAGGAGAATCTCCAGATGATGCCTTTTCAAACTACGAAAGACAAATAATTTAATTTTTAACGCAGATCTTATCCAATTTATTTAAATATCTGTAATATGAGGGCTGCACTAAAGTATCGGGAATGGAATATTTTCACTTGATGGATGATTTCTGCATTTGGTGATGAAGCCCCATCCAAAACCACAATTTATCGCTGGTTTGCTGAATTTTAACGTGGACGTGTCAAGCTCAGTGATGATCCCCGTCAAGGTCGTCCAAAAACTGCAGTCATCCAAGAAAACGTTGATGCTGTGCGTAAGCTGATTGAGGAAGATCGACATGTGACATACCGCGAAATTCAGGCAACTTTAGACATTGGCATGAGTCAAATACAAATAATCTTGCATGAACAATTAGGTCTAAAAAAGTTGTTTACCCGATGGATAGCGCATTCACTCTGTGAAGAGCAAAAAGCAGCTCGCGTTCCTTGGTGCGTCAGAACTCTCGAAAGATTCCACGCAGGATCCTCAAATGATGTTTACGTGGTAGAGCCATGCTGCAGTTATATTAATAGTATAGTTGTAGCACGAATGGGTCGGCTCGACCGGGGAAGGACCACGCTCTCACAAGAAATAGTAGCTTAATGCTGCTGTATTTCGTATGGTGAGTGTAGAGAACCGGAGACCCTTTTTACTGGAAATGAGGCATTCCATCTCAGTCCTCACGGGTGACAACGCATCTGCATTTTGATTTGTAATGGAAGATAGATGTAGATGTCTATGGGCCGCAGCAACCACTTACCATCAGGTGGACTGTGTGCTCGTTTGTCAGCCTATTCTATAAAAAAAAAAAAAAAAAAAAAAAAAATGTATACAACATCGTATCAGGTGACGAATCCTGGATATACGCGTACGAACCCGAAACATAAAACCAGTCACGAGTTTGGGTGTTCGAAAACGAGTTAAAGCCAACAAAAATTGTTCGTTCACGGAGTGTTTCAAAAAAAAATGGTGGCCACGTTTGTCTCCAAAACCGGTCATGTTACGACTATTCCTCTTGAGGGACAAAGAACGTTTAATGCAGAATGGTATGCTAGCATTTGTTTGCCACAGGTCGTTTCTGAACTCCATAAAGAGAACTGCAACCGCCGCATCATCCTCCATTACGACAATGCGAGTTCTCACACCGCACACGTAACAAAAGAGTTTTTAGAGCAAGAAAACATAGAATTATTAGACCATCCGCCGTACAGCCCCGACCTAAGCCCTAATGATTTCTATACTTTCCCTTAAATAAAGAATAAATTGCGTGGACAGAGATTTTCATCACCTGAAAAAGCTGTGGACGACTACAAAACGGCCATTTTGGAGACCCCAAATTCCGAATGGAATGGTTGCTTCAATGATTGGTTCCATCGTATGGAAAAATGTGTCAAATTTCGCGGAGAATACTTCGAAAAGCAATAAATACATTTTTAAATTGTAATGTTGTGTCACTTCCTTGATTCCCGAAATTTTCAGTGCCGCCCTCGTATAACGGATTTTCGCAAAGTAACGCATGATTCTTTTAAATATGTTAATCACTTTGGTTATTTTATATTTTTTAGGATTTGCAAAGAATAATGGAAAACGCAGAACATGGCGTCATATACTTTTGTTTGGGTTCTAATTTAAAAAGTAAAGATCTTCCAGAGAATATAAAGAATAATTTATTGACACTATTTGGTGAACTAAATCAAACTGTTTTATGGAAGATCGAGCAGCCATTACCAAATAAGCCTAAGAACGTACATTTTCTGGAATGGGCACCACAACAGAGCATTCTTGGTAATGAAGTATTAGTTTTATATATCAGTTATATATTTTTAAATAAGAAACTTAATTCTTAATCTACAGTTGCCATCGTGGTCACAGTAAGTCAATTTTCTAAGTAATGTCTGAGAGGGTTTTAGGACAAAGGAATATCCGCGCGTGCTGCCACATTGTGTGTTAGCAGACCTCACATGTTCTCAAAATATATTTTTTTAATTCTCAGATATAAGCTTTCCGCGCGATGTTTTCCTACACTGCCGAGCATGTGGTAATCAAACCAGATCATCAGATCAGATCAGATCAGCACTTATACACATACATACATACATAAACACTCACACCTGTCACCCAGAGGGGTAGGCAGAGACTACAGACTGCCATTTACCACGATCCTGACATACCTTTCTCGCCTCTTCCACATCCATATACCTCCGCACACATGCTCGTCAGTTAAGGGTACTCTTAATTTGGCCCATTTTTAGTATATCGCCAATTTGGTCGACAAACTTTCGCCTAGGACGTCCCTTTCCGACTCTTCCATTCACTTCTGCAACATATATTTGCTTTGTCAGTCTTTCCGCATTCATTCTTTCTACATGACCAAACCACCGAAGTATTCCTTTCTTAATCCTGGTCACCGCATCATCTTGCAAACCACACTCTACTTTTATCACACAGTTTCTCACCCTGTCACTCAGATTCAGCCCTAACATACTCCTTAGCGACCGCATTTCTACTGCATTTATTTTAGTCTCGTGCTTCTTCTGCCACACCCAACTTTCACTACCATACGTTAAAGTAGGGACTAATACAGCACTATGAATTGCCATACGTGCCTTTTTTAACACATTCTGACTTTTCACAATAGAGTGTAGAGCCCCATTTACTTTACTTTTCCTGCATTCACTCGTCGTTCAATATCCTTATCATATCTCCCGTCCCTGCTGAATACACATCCCAAATATACGAACTCATCCACTTGCTCAATTAACTCTCCTTCTATTCTTATTTCACATACCGTTTTGCTTTCTTCTCTTTCAAAAACCATTACTTTCGTCTTACTTGCGTTCACTTTCATTCCTCTTTCTTTTAATGACCTGTTCATTAATGTAACCATCATTTGCAACTCGGCCGCCGACGACGTAAGTATGACTTGATCATCGGCGTACAAAAGGCATTTGATGGTTAACTCACCCATTCTTAACCCGCATTCTTAAGCTTTCAAATTTTCCAAACAGCTGTCCATAAATAGGTTGAACAGCCACGGGGAAGCTACACAGCCCTGTCTGACACCTTTATGGATGCCAAACCAGTCCGAGTAGACCCCGTTGATTCTAACACAAGCACTTGAGTCCCTATACAGAGACTTTAATGCCTGTATCAAACCAGCGCTCAACCTAAATGCGTTCAGCGTTTGCCATAACACATCCCTATCCACTCTGTCATAAGCCTTTTCCAAGTACATGAACGCACAAAAACTTTTTGGTTTTTCGCCAAAAACTTCTCCGCGATCTTGCGCATGGAAAAGACTTGATCTGTACACCCCATTCTCTTTCTGAATCCCGCTTGCACATCCCCAATTTTTTCATCAGTTTCTTTCATAACTCTTTCAATTAGTACCTTAGCATACAGTTTTCCCACAATGCTAAGAAGGCTGATACCACGGTAGTTTTTACGGTCCTGCTATGACCCTTTTCTCTTATATATTGGGACTATCACGGCTTTGCACCAGTCTCCCGGTACCCGCTTTAGTTCCCAACATAAATTAAACAAGGTTTACAGCATTTTTTACGTGGTAGAGCCATGCTGCAACTATATTATTTGTATAGTTGTAGCAAGAATGGGTCGTCTCGACCGGGGAAGGACCACGCTCTCACAGAATACCAGCGTCAAATAGCAGCCTAACGCTGCTGTGTTTCGTATGGTGCGTGTAGACAACCGGAGGCTCTTTTAACTGAAAAAGAGGCATTCTGTCTTGGTCCTCAAGGCTGACAACGTATCTTCATTTTGATTCGCAAACGAGGATAGATGCAGATGTATATGGACCACAGCAACCACTTACCATCAGGTGGACTGTGTGCTCGCTTGTCACCATTTTCCTATAAAAAAAACAGCAGGCCTGCCACCACGTCCTCTCCAGCCCTTAGCATTTCGAGTGAAACTCTATCATATCCGGCTGCGTTACCTACTGTCATGCTTTTCATTGCTTTCATTATCATCTATACTTATCTCCCTAACTCTTTCATCTTCTTTACTACTATACTATTTCATTTAGTTCACACTTCTCCTCACTCATAAATACGCTTTAGATTCAACACTTTATCATTCAAGATACAGCCATTCTCGTCTCGTATCACATTCAATCTAGGCTGTTTTGAAAGCACTTATATAATTGCAATTATCGATTTTATTAGTGCCAGCGAGGATCAAACCCTGGCTACTACTCTTTGCAATTTACTCCTAAACTATCAAGGTTTTTATGTATATAAAATTGAAAATGGTAAATTGCTTAATGTTTTTATTTTTTATTTTAGGTCATCCAAACTGTATCCTTTTTATCACTCACGGCGGGTTGCTTTCGACGACTGAAGCTGTACACTTTGGTGTTCCTTTTATTGGAATCCCTGTATTTTTTGATCAAAATTTCAATGTCGAACAATCTGTCCAAAGAGGCATCGCCAAAAAAGTTATCTTGACTAATAATATAGATCGAGACTTGAGAGTCGCCATAAACGAAATTCTTAATGATCCCAAGTAAGTATTAGGTAGATCCTTCAAGAAATACACAATTTATAATTTTTTAAAGCTCACTATTTTCATCATACCATGATAATAAAAATATTTTACGCTTTGCAGATACTATGAAAGAATAAAACAGACGTCGTTCATATACCACCATCGCCCAGTACCACCTGGAAAGGAACTTGTACACTGGGTGGAGCATGTGGTGCGATCTGGTGGTGCACTATTGCATCGTTCTCCAGCTCGACTCATGCCTTGGTACCAGAAGATGTTTTTAGACCTCATTGCCTTAATATTAGTTTTTGTTTTTGTTATTTTACAAACCATAAAATTTATGTCAGCGTGTATTTTAAGACCAAAGGTCCCATATAAAAAGAAGATGACGTAGCAATTTAATGTCCGTATTAAGTGTTTTTTTTAAAATAGGACCTATTAGATGAATTCCTTGTATGTATACTACATACAAGGAATTCATCTATAATCGTAATATTCGATAAATGCTAAGACCACAGTCTTTTATACACTACTAGCTTTTGCCCGCGCACTTCGTCCGAGTAGAAGAAAATCGAATAGGATATTTAATTGGTTTTTACGTTAATAATTTTATTATAACCATATAAATTATTATGTTAAAATGTTTGAATACTCATAAAAGATAACAATCTTTAAATATTTTTTCAATTTCTTTTATTTAATTGGATTACCAACGATTGCTACATCATTTCAAATCTTAATTTCTAAAGCTGAGTATCTAGGATATAATGCACAATCACTTATAGGTAATCATCGCTTACACAATTAAACATTATATAATACGGCTATAAACTAAAATCTCTAAAAATTTTTTTTGAAGTTTTTTCTTTATCATCATTGTGATTTGAAAGTCTATGAAACGAAAAAGCGACGGTAAAAAGAGACAGACACATAAATTCATAAGATTTAGTGTGGAAGAAAATGAGATAGGAAGCATTGTAGGTCAATGCTCGCTAGAAACAAGTCGTGAACGCCACCGAAACGGCGACGCTTACTCGTTTTGTTCAACAAGGTACGAAGGTGTCGTGTGCCTATGGAATAAACAAGCAGTGAAGAACGGCCAAACCTCAACTTCGTAAAAGGTAAAATTGTAATAAATCTTTTTGTAATTAGTAAGTACTATATATGAGCTATGGAGAGGGCAATGCTCGGAGTTTTCCTGCGTGATAGACTCAGAAAAATGAGGATATCCGCATTAAAACCAGAGTGACCGACATAGCCCAACGGATTAGTAAGCTGAAGTGGCAATGGGCCGGCCATATAGCTCGAAGAATAGATTCTTTAATTATTTATTTACTTTGGCAACAGAAATTAATTTAAGTGTTACATAAGTACAGAATTTGATTGCCGACTAATGCTACCGAGAAAAAATAGGTTATAAAAAGTTAAATACCACATTACTCAATACTTGCCTTCGTTTACCCACGTGTCATCCTGGTAATATATAAACTTGCCTTCACTTCTATATAGTTTAATTTGGTGCAAGTATTTTTGACGCCATAGTACTATCTCCTTGCGATCTGTTAGCGCACTTCGACGTTTGCGACTTGCGTATTTAAAATTTAAATGCCTTAATACTTTTCTTAATGTTGATTTGTCTAGATCACCAGCTATCTCTCGTGAATCCGAAATAAGCTTTTACTTTACAGTTAAAATTTAGACAGGCAACGCAGGTTAAAGTATAGTTTTAAAACAATGGGGGCTGTCAGCAACGAGGGGTGAAAGAATTAGCATCGAAACAACATGACAGTTAATACTTCCATACATTTCTTTATAGATTACGTATCGTTATGCGCGCTAGGCGTATCTCATGGTACGGGGTAGGGTGAAGGAAGCGGTCATTCAGAGATAATAAACCTGTTTCAACGCGGTTTGCGATAGGTCTCACGCCGTGCGTATATAAGAAAGCGGATGGAGCAGAACTTATTCCTCATTCTGCTTTGGGGTGCGCTTACGTGTAGATAGTTTGAGATTGAAAATTTTTGGTTATAGTATTTGTTTTAATTTTTATTAAGTTTGTTTTGTTAGTTGTATTATTACGTTTTGTATTAAAGTTTTTGTTATCGTTTTGTATATTATCACTACTATGAAATCGAGTCCATCGACATGAAAATCTCATAAAGACTTTACGTCACCACGAAAGAACCGGAAAGTGTCGCATATTTCGGGAACCGAAAAAATAATGATTGTAAACATCTATAAATATGTAAAAGAAACGTGGTCTAGTGACGTATATTCCAATAGTAGTACAGTCTTCTTTTTCGTATTCGTTTTGGATATATTCCAATATATCCAAAACGAATATGAAAAAGAAGACTGCCGATATTTTAGTTTATAATCAATGTGACAGACTCTTCTACGTCTTCATCATCATAAAATGATTCTGAAATAGATACAGATGAATAGCCTGTCAAGTGTCTCTGACAATCTATTATGAGAAATTTTATGCATGCTTCAAGGTTGGCTGCTTAAGAATGCTTAGCATTAAAAGTTCGTCTTTTTACCTGACTGCCAAGAAGTGGTTATGTTTTATACAACTACGTACCTACCTACTTATTAAAGTACTTACCTACTATTAACGTAATAATGAAAATTGTAATAACTCATGATTTATAAATAATAAACTTAAATTAATATTAATTTGCTTTTTAATTAATTTAGGTACAGGATAATCTTCTTTCTTTATTATATAATAATAGACATAGGGCCTTCGGCACCCTTATCTTTCACTCTGATGATGTATGTAATGATAAAAGGATAAAAAAATGAACCTAAACAAAAAAGATTGCCTACCCCGATGATATCGTCAAAGGTCAATGTACTTTTTTCCGCCTGCCCTAGAAATGTACTATAGTTGAAGTCCACTCTTTTTTGGCTTTTGAAACTCTTTTGTGTCTATATTCTTTGGTAATTTTATAGACACTTAACAGACCCACGCCAGTCGTCTCAGAACATTCTGTTAGAATCGTGAGTTCTGGTCTGTTCCGTAAGTTATTTAGCGCTGTAAATTCGTCTTTGGGAAGGTTTGGTTTCGGCACTGAACTACGACGTAACAAGGACGAAATATCTTGACGTATGGCCTCCAAATCTTCCTTAACGATATTATTTAACTTTTTACTTGCCTGATTTAAGATCTTAGTGCTTCCTCGAATGTCCTTGCCATGCACTAAGATCTTAAATCAGGCAAGTAAAAAGTTGTTACGGACGGTGATTCAGCATAAACGGTTCGATTTACATTTCATAAACAACACCATAGACAATTTGTTCAGTGGACTAAAGACAATTTTAACGACATTTGATTTTAATAATTGCATCGTAACTTTAAACAAACGAGAAACATCGAAATACAATGAATGCAAAAATAAACAAATAGAAAAATACCAAAAATTAACGATCAAATCAAATGCCAAACATCCAAGTCAACGCCAGAACAATAAACAACCGTTGACCATAGACACAAACTATAAACAACGCACTGTCTATAATTTGTCAAAACATACACTGGACGAACCGACAATGAAAGTATTAGCGAAGGGAATGAACTTCGCATTAACTCCGCGAAAAATCCCGTATGAAGAAATTATCTGCAGTGTTGAGGATTGTCTGTTCCCGTTAGCTCTGACAGCGCGCGACATGTTATACTCAAGTTCCCTCAGGACCTTAATGGCGGGAAAATTTGTAAGTTAGGAAATTTATTGCTATATTGCAAATTCTGCTATATTTTCACTTTGAAACAATACTTATGGATAAAACTTACAGGAATTCTTGTTGAATGTATAAACTATCGAATAAAATTATTTTTGGTTGCTAGAAATTGTAATAGAATACATAAATTACCCTGTATAGCATAGTAATAGTATAAACTTCAATTTTAGTGACAAAATTACTACTAATTTGAATTCTACACTTTTGTTTTTGGAGAAATTTATATGAAAATGTTTGGAAATATGTATATTTTTATGTTTTATGTGTTTCTATTCGTTACTCATACCAAAATATTAAAATATTAAAAAATTAAAAAAAAAATAATAATATTTTATCAGTATGACATTTCGAACAATATTTCAAAAATATCTTCGTGTGAATTTGAAATAAATACAACGTCAAGTTATTTGAAATATGTAAGAAAACTATTTTTACTTGCATTTTACACTAAAAATAAATGAGAATTTGATAAATAACACATTTATGACCCAACCTCCAAAATGGGCCTTCCGGATTTTGAAGTACTTTTGGCAATTTACTTTTCACTTTTTATACCACAAATTATATATCTACGTGTTTACTATATTACAAGAAATGTAAAAAGTATAATACTTTCGTTTTTAGTCCAGACACAAATACAAAATTCTATAAAAAAGACGGAGCACCTTCATCAAAGCTACACGTGTAACGCCGAAAGTTCAGTGATTTCTTTTTTTTTCTAAGAAACATTGCCAGGTTATGGTTTAAAATAAAAGAGCATATCTTTGTCTTTGATACTATTATCTATTGCATAGTGTCTTTGGTTTTGTTTAAAACGAAAGAATAGTTTAAAAAAAATATTTCATAGGGCAGTACTTCTGATCTAATTCGCCCCGTACCAGAGCCGACGTAAGGTAGGTATTGCATCATCTAATTAGATCCATAGCCGAGTGAAAGGGTATATCGGTAAGGAAGATTTGGAGGCCATACGTCATTATATTGCCAAGTCAATCTATATATTTAAAACATAAAAGACTATTAAAATTGATATGGTCACTATAAAATGTTGTTAGTTTAGCCAATTACGTAATAACTTAAAACAGAAGGACCCTTAAGTAGGAACTGAATAAATTAACCGACTTGGTATTACAAGGAAACAGGGATCTCACAACTTTTACGGTAGAAGAACTGAGTTGTGAGACTTGGTTTTTTTACAAGTTATGTTTTTAATGGTATCTCATTTCTTTTTGTATATAAGATAGTCCTAATTTTTTACCTTTCCGGTACCGTCTACTTCTTGAGTACCAACAACGTACCTATGTACACCTGTAATACATATACAAGTACACAGATTCATTCACTGCAAATGTAACTTTGTAATTCTACATATTTATATGGGATTACAAACTTATTTATGCAGTTAGTGTATCTAAAAAACTGGACAGAAATTAACAAATGTTTTAGTTTTTCCTTGATTTATACACTAAACACTAATTATATTCTAAATTTGAAGCTTATATGTCCGCTAGAAGTGCCTTAGAGTTTTGATGATCGGTCAGTCAGTGAGTGACAAAATTAAGAAATTTTGACAGGTTACAATTCTTAAAATACTGGTTCAAATTGAATGAAATTTTAAATATACCATGTTTATACAACGCTTACTCGGTTACTGAAAATTCAGGCTTATAGTTTTATTGACCATGAAGTTATAAGGGGTCGAAAATGGCCTGAATTGCTTCGAGAAAAGATGGTACGGCCATGCCGCTTTTTTGCTCGACTTGGCGGGGGCACTGCCGTGCCCCCAGAATGAGAAATTGGGAGTTTAGGCCTTTAAAATTAATGCTGGTTTTAAGATGAAAGAAAGGTTTTCGAGTGGCAACTTCGTACTAGCAAACGAATTGTTGGTCGACTCTGTACTAGATGGATGTAGGTGCTACAGGACCGTACTTTGTGGCAAACTATGTTTAGCAGTTGACTAGTGATAATCTGTAATAATGATAACGATGATGATGATTAATGTTCAAAAATCATCTCTTATAAGGAAACCGCTGAAGGTTATTTCATTTCTACCATCTTGGAATAGTAACCCATACTAACCATGCTAGACAGGGGTGCCCACACCGCAGAAACATGACACATTATTTTGGTTTAAAGTCTTTGCTTACGGTAACCAAATTAAAAATCTTCAAATCTTCAACAATCCACGTATGGCTTGGATTTACCGTGAGGACCACGCTTGGCTGGTGGATTGACGATATTTCGCGCTTGTTTCTCGCCTCAGTAATTGGTGCACCGTCTATCAAAGGCATTAAGATATACTTCTGGGACTTTTTTAGTTTTCTCTTACGAGATCAATGAAATGTACGGGTCTAATTGATTCTATTATGCCTCTCCAAGTGATACTAGATTAAGCTTAAAAATAACTTTTAGTAAGACTTTAGATAAAATTTTATTGTTATTTAAATTTTTATCAACAAGTTTTCTACTCGTTCTTCTGTTTGCTACTACATAGTGCAGACAGCGACCGGATTATAATAAATTTAATCAAAGCCAGAACAATAAAAATAGTAATAGCAAGGTCTAGATACATCTTTTTGTATAATGGTACATTAGCTGTAGGAGATCGAATCGGAAGAGAGACTCCAGTGCGAATTACGAGTTTCACCCAGTTATTTAATTCCACTCTGGGCGGCAAGCGTCTGACGTTATAAATGAACGACAATTCCTTCGCCTTCTTTCGGTACCTGAAAACAATGTTTTCTTATATAAACTAAAATAAAAATCAAAATAATTATCTTTATAGAAAATACAAAACGAAGTCTTAGTGAGAGTCAAAAAGCGGAGGTACGTGTTTCGTATGGTAAGTGTAGAGAAAAGTGTAGTGTTTTACTGGACACGAGGCATTTCATCTTAGCCCTCAGGGGTGACAACGCATCTGCATTTTGATTTCTAATCGAAGACAAATGTAGATGTCTATAGATATTTATTCTATAAAAGAATAACCCGTTCATAAATTATTAGTAATGAAAGTCAACATTAAATTCAAGGTGTTAAATACCCTGAACGACGATTGGGAAAAAAGTAAGACAAAAATGTTAGATATCTGATACTGCGATGGTAAAACCGCTTTATGGACTATTGTAATAATATACAGATTATTAATTTCAGTGTCATTCGTTAAGTGATATTCAAAATTTACCCAGGATTGCTTAGAATTGTTGAAATAGCATCATATACATCGTTTGATATCGAGTGAGACAAATCCACGTAAATTCCAAAACCTTTCCTAACAGCACTCTCAACATAATCGAATTGATCACCAAATGCTGGGATTCCAATTATTGGAACTCCGAAGTGTACTGCTTCAGTCATTGAAAATAAGCCTCCGTGTGTAATGAAGAGGATGCAGTTTGGATGAGCTGAAAAAACATAATAATTTATGTGATAAATATTATTATTAGTATTGTAGATTACTGTTACAGCCTGTTAAAAGTCTGCTGAAGATAGGCCGTCCCTATAGATTGCGTTATAGTTGTCACACTTGGCAAGCGGGTTGTCATCCACAATCTTTTATTTTTAGTTGATATACTTTTTTAGTTGATATACTTTTTTTAGTTGATATACTTACTTTACTTTCTTCTGTCGCCTTTTAAGAAACCTATGGGGCAGTGGATATTCTTACACTGCCACTACATGGTCTTTATACATATAAATAAAATTGAAGTCTGTCTATAGCTCCCTCTAATACTGCTGGCAGGGAGAGGTTCTCACCGATCCGCCATACCAGGACTGTCCGCACCCTGGACACATGTCAAGTATAGGGACGGGAGCAGATGGTCCTGGTAAGCAACATTCCAGCGTATGGGATGCGGAGTCCTGAGCCCAACGCAGTGGTGTGCCAGTGCGCTCCTGATTGCGTCTCAGGGTAGAGAGTTAAAGGCGTTGGCGATATCAAGAGTTATCGCCAACGCCTTACCATCCTGGGATACTGCTTGTTCCGACAGAGAGCGGACGCGCAGGCATCTACTGTAGAACGCTCCCGTCGGAATCCAAGATGGCTATTAGCCAAATCGGGACGCGCAGGCATCTACTGTACACATGTACAGAATGTGCTTTTAGGTAATAAAAAACGAGCAATAAACAGAGATGTGGGAGCGAATGATATTTATTTAGTTGAGCCCGATTCGTCCGTTATTCGTCTACTTATGTGATTGCCGCACACACAATGAAAATTAAAAATACTAAATCGTATTAGTTAAAAGCCATTTCTGCAAACTAGTCCAACAAAATTTTACTAAGCGAGGAACTTAAAAATTGTGGCGAACCCTATGTCACTTACATAAAATACTTTGCTGTGGAGCCCATTTCAGAGTGTGGACATTACTTGGTAAATCAGAAAATTTTGCTTCAGTATTCCAAATAACTATTTGTTTTAATTTTCGAAACACATCAATCAGCTTTAATGTCACTGGTACATATTGACTTTTTAAAACTGTTCCCATGCTGAAGTATATAACTCCTTTCCTTGCGTTGTCCAATATGTTCTTCAACTCCTAAAATATATTAGATTATACTTATAGTTATCAGTTTTTTTAATGAATAGGCTTTTAACAATAGGCTTTTAATAATAGGCTCCAAGGGCAGTTCTCAGGAAGAGACCAGAATGCACGTGTTCCCAAAGGAAGATGAACAAGTTTCTCGCCAATTCTGCCGATGTGCTCTGACTTTGCCTTGACAATGACACTTTGGAAGGACCTTGAAGCAGAACTATACTTCTTTTTAAGAACGCTGGTATTTACTTCCCGAGACGTCGATGCGCGAGCCCAGACCTGGTAACACTTAGATTTTGACGTTCATAGACATTTTAATCAAGACTAAATTGAATGAGTGACTTTGCTTTTGAAAGAACTGAAAAGAATAAAATAGTTGGCACATTACGAGTATAACTTCTGAATTCTGAATTCTAAAAATTAATGTTTTATATATGTCATTCAGGATGAAATCGAAAATTAATGTAGATAACATTGAACGGAGAAGTGTAAAGGGGATTATGCATAATTTTTACCCCAGGAGGATTGAAGATTAAAGGACTGACTATTGATGGAAAATACATTTAAAATACTGAATCCATATTTCACAGCCTGGTGATAGAAGCATTACCATTGCCAGGATCTCACTTTGCGTTTATTTACCCTCTTGCTCAGCGTAGTGAGTGCAGTCGAACCGTTGTATTCGATAACTACTTCTAATCCCGCAAGGAACAAGTGTTTTTATTGCTTACAAATGACATAATATATACTATAATAATATGTCACTTTTTTAAAGCAAACGGCTATTATCTCCTCTACAATACTAAGAAGCGTTCTTGGAGAAAACATACTTATAAGAAATTATGATATTAATTAGCAGTTACCCTTAAATCGTATTTAAAAGCATAAGCATCAAACTACATTTAAGTTATACAAAAATAAATACATAATAATGGGGCAGTTGATATTCTTTTTCTTAGGGATATTATAATTGTTATGGGTAAATCCGTTTATCCAACCTAAAGAATCCACCCTAGGGTGGATACTCGGAAACGCGTGTTGAAATCGGAATTCATATATTATATTATTTTCTACCGGCATTCTCCCACGGCTGTGTATAGACATTTATAGAAACATGCTAAAAACTGGCTCAAGATACTTAGTAGACTTTACCTATAAAAATATATACATGACTCTTATTTGAAAGGTCACCGTTGAAATAAAAGTAGTCCTCACAGGATTATTCATTCAATACAATTTTTCGAATAAAATAATTTAAAATAAGGTTAAAGACAAACTTTCAATCGAAACGTTTTTGAAATGCTTGCCAAAATGCCCAATTTTTCGCTAACACATCTGTGAGCAAAGAAATTTGAAATACGATTGTAGATGTAAAAGGTTTATTATTTATTAAAAGTGGCGAATTTATACAGGATATCATAGTCAACTCAATAACGAAATTAGCAATAACATTATTTACGAACGCAATAATATTACTTAAAACGAGGAAGTTTAATTTGATTCATCCTATTAAAATCCACATATTGACGTGGACTTTAATAGGATGTAACGATAATAATACAGTTTGACTTAGCAGAAACTTACAAAATTATAAGATAAAGATATTTAATAAAGTCTCAGTGCTCAGAGAGAGATGGTAATATCAAGAGGAGCCGGCTTTCCGAGTTTCACGACGTTAAAAGTGTTTACAACGACAATATTTAATTTAACAAAATATTTATAACGCCTATTAAACTGCTTTGTTTTATATGTGTTTACCGGATAAAATATTCATATTTAAAAGCGAGAAATGCCACGGAGGAAAATAAAGCAAGGAACGTCTTACTATTTCTCAATATGTAAACATGACCGATACAAACAAACCCCTCTTCTAATTACCAGAAAATCAAGCGACTCAGATTTTTGCAAGGGGCCAAGATTCTACCCGTTGATAATGTCAACAATACAAAAGCTGGGACAAGGAATTATTTAGTAATAGGTTAAAAAAAGTTGATAAGAAAATGAAGATATAGACAACTGTACTGCCCATACAGACTTAAGACCGCTTGATAACGTTAAAGTTATATTTTTGCTTGCTGATACCACTAGTAAGTTCCAACCTTTACATCAAGGTATCATACATAAAAATTTCGGGAATCAAGGAAGTGACACAACATTACTATTTAAAAATGTATTTATTGCTTTTCGAAGTATTCTCCGCGAAATTTGACACATTTTTCCATACGATGGAACCAATCATTGAAGCAACCATTCCGTTCGGAATTTGGAGTCTCCAAAATGGCCGTTTTGTAGGCGTCCACAGCTTCTTCAAGTGATGAAAATCTCTGTCCACGCAATTTATCCTTTATTTAAGGGAAGCTATAGAAATCATTAGGGCTTAGGTCGGGGCTGTACGGCGGATGGTCTAATAATTCTATGTTTTCTTGCTCTAAAAACTCTTTTGTTCTGTGTGCGGTGTGAGAACTCGCATTGTCATGATGGAGGATGATGCGGCGGTTTCAGTTCTCTTTACGGAGTTCAGAAATGACCTGTGACAAACAAATGCTAGCATACTCTGCATTAACCGTTCTTTATCCCACAAGAGGAATAGTCGTAACATGGCCGGTTTTGGAGACAAACGTGGCCACCATTTGTTTTTGCAACACTCCGTGAACGAACAATTTTTGTTGGCTTTAACTCATTTTCAAAGACCCAAACTCGTGACTGGTTTTTTGTTTCGGGTTCGTACGCATATATCCAGGATTCGTCACCTGATACGATGTTGTATACAGCATTTGAGGATCCTGCGTGGAATCTTTTGAGAGTTCTGACGCACCAAGTAACGCGAGCCGCTTTTTGCACTTCACAGAGCGAATGCGATACCCATCGGGAAAACAACTTTTTTACACCTAATTGTTCATGGAAGATTATTTGTATTTGACTCATGCCAATGTCTAAAGTTGCTAGAATTTCGCGGTATGTCACATGTCGATCTTCCTCAATCAGCTTACGCACAGCATCAACGTTTTCTTGGGTGACTGCAGTTTTTGGACGACCTTGACGGGGATCATCACTGAGCTTGACACGTCCACGTTGAAATTCAGCAAACCAGCGATAAATTGTGGTTTTGGATGGGGCTTCATCACCAAATGCAGAAATCATCCGGTCAACACACTGTTTTTGTGTTAAACCACTTCGAAAGTCATAATAAATCATCGCTCTTAAATTTTCTCGAGTCAATTCCATTTTCTCAACGACTAAACAAGTTTGTCAAAACCTTGTGACAAGACCGAGAATCTTTTTTTAAATAAATAAATGGTATTCGATTTTTAAAACCAAGGAGTTTTCAATTAATAGATTTTAATATGAAAGGAACAGTGGAAATATTCCTTTCCCGATTTTTAGTGCAGCCTAGGTACATTCAAACGCTTTTATCGCAAAAAAGTCGTAAAGCATACGCTTACGTGTCTAAAAGAAAAAATTGACCTGAGATTAACGTACTTTTAGCAATAACATTTTCAAGAAGAGCAAGATACACAAAGAGTGACGTTACTGTTAAAATTGTTTCAAGAAACCTGAGTTTTGTATCAATTCAGCTAAAATAGACTACCTACATGTCAAGAGGAAAATGAGGTTGAATTAGAAAATAAGGTTGAATATTGACCTAGCGATGATGAATGGGCCAAGCGTGTGTCTCACGAAACTGTTGGTGATGTGTTAACGCCAACCTTTGAAGACTTCGTACAGATTGACGATGACAAGACTGCCGCAGGATAATACACAAATGACGATACCGTTCAAAAATGTGAATGCACATGTAGTGACGTAAATGACAGTGAAGATGAAGTCGACTAATCACTGATTTTGGATAGTGAAGCTGAGAAAATTTCAAGAAACAGGAATGCATGAGAGACGCTCCACAAGTTTATTGAAAATTTGGCTGTTATTGATATAACCACATTTGATAAAATTTATGAATTGGAAAACATACATAAAAAGAAAAACAGAACGCAGAAGAACAGATCATTTCAAGTTGGTAAATGATGGTAGTTTTTTTATTTGTATACGCCCAAATCCAAATATTTTCTAATATCTACTCTTACGATAAAGGCATGTTTATCATTACATGTTTGCTGTATTTTTTATAGATCTCTATAAGTCAGACAGACCTCTCCTATACGTTCATTCAGGTCCGACTGTATTTATAACAACGGTTGCTTAAAAATTTGTGCTCGAGGAATAGTAACTTAAGGCTATTTGTGTACATGGTCTGTAATTTTGTTATAGCGCGTATACAGCGTTTATGCATCTCAAAGTTCATGTCCTCATTTGTGAAGTCATTCCAGAAAATAATACCAAACCGAAGTATAGACTGAATTGCCGTAATATTACGTCGTTAATACTACATGTCTTGGAATACTGTTACGTTTATAAAAGGAAGGCTTATCTGTTTTTTTTTTTAAATCTAGTTCTGACTCTTCCAATTCAAATTCCTGCAATTACGTGAACGATATATCGAGTTTCGTCTACTTCATTATTTATATTTTGTTTGTAAAGTAAATAAATGTACGAGAAGTTTTGATTTCTTTGACTAAAAGAATGGCTTTTAATATATACGAATATTCGTATTATGTAGGTTCTTTATTGTATTATAATATTTAGGTAGGTTATTATTTTAAAGGTATGTAAATACATGTCATCATCAGGTACTAATGTCCTTGGTTGATATGTAGCATTCCGTAATCATCTACATAATAAAAAGGAGGGGACCTATTATACTGCCTCGAAAAGCACCGTGAGCAATTTTACGCCTTATTGTTGAAAATTATTCCTCAATTACTGTCTTTAAGTTTAAGCTTGTAATACGTTGACGAAGTTCACTTAAACACGACTGTATAAGATTTAATATATTGCCTCTTATAATGGTTTCTTAAATTTCCCGAAGTTTCGGGTGGTGTAAAGCACCCGAAACGCCGGGAAATTAAAAAAAAGTAAAATCGGTTAAATAAACGCGATAGAATCCGTAAATTTAGTTTTATTCAATATTGCCTCTTATTTCATAAATCATAATTTAAGAGTAAAAATGTATAAATAAGAAAATAGAGAATAATGTGCTAAAATAATTTATTAGATGTATTCGCCATCACTAAAACTGTCTTCAACTATTCTCAGTCTCAGTCTCTTTTTTGTGACTGAAAGCGTAAAGGCACTTAAAATTTTTACCAAGTTTGTGAATTTACCTTCGTTAAGGGCTTCATTTTTCGACCAATGTGGAGTCCAGCGATAGGTTTAAATTTTTCTGGTAGTGTTATATCTTCGTCTAATAATAAAAGCGAATTAACCAATACAAGAGAGTTATAGTAACGAGTGTCTTCATAAGAGCACAAAACTTTTCCTCTTGAAGTCATTGGTGGTTCGAACGTGGTTTTGAATATTTCTTGTTCCAAGTTATATAAATACCTGTTCATTTAATAAGTTCTTGTCATTAAATAAGTTGCGTTTCTCTTTCCTTTTAATTTTTCTTTTGTCTCTATACCTATCTTCTCCCAATTACTTACAGAACCCCTTGGAATTTCTTCTACATTGTGAAGGGTTAAATATACAATACTGTAAACAAATACCCAGAGCCAGAACAATTATTTCAGACCACTCGTTCGGCGCTGCTGAGCCGTTAGTATTTATGTGTTTAAACCATAACAAGCTTTTTATTACAAATAATAGGTGTCAAAGCATAAAGTTTCCATTTTAATTGAGTGGCAACATTAAATTCAAATTAAACCTGATGGTCCAAGATTCCTGACTAAATCTTTTTTTACACATTCTATTGTTTGACTTTCAACTATTTTTACAATCAGTATTTGAGTTATACATTGAGACCGTAAAAAATTTGAGTAATTTCTGAATACGAGTTTCTGCGTGGTTTTAATGCAACAGAAACAGCTCACAATATCATTGTCTGTGTGTCTCCCGAATTAAGTGATATGCGTAAAGGAGCACGTCGTGACCCATGACTTATTTTGACGAGAAGGTAGAGAAATTAGGGGATTTTAAACAGAATTGTGATGTCTGGGGAATACTTTATTTATTTATTTACTAATCTATAAATGTGAAAAGTTACGTTAACCGCAAGCAAAAACACAAAAGCTGCACCTAGCTTAAGTGCGGGAACAACGAACTAAATCAAAGCTCACTTATAGGAAATTAATAGAAACTGTTTGGTAGCCACTTGATAGTATATTTACTTTTTGAGATACTATTAGCTTTATGAGATCCGGTGTATCAATAACAGCCTATATCTATTGCGAATAACCTCTAAATATAATGACAAAACTCTAACAGAAACAACTTCGAATCGAGAATAGATCTTCACCATTATTGTTTAATGATAACCACACATTTTTCTACAAACCGTTTTAACATTACAAGACCCACAGTTAGAAACCACATTTCATCCTCCGTACTCGTAAGACTTATTCCCAACCAATTACTGTTTTCGTAATTTGGGCAGTTTCTAGTAGGGAAAATATATTGTTCTAAGAAAGCTACACCAAAAGCCTTAATTAGTATCCAGATAATCAAAATTCACAGCACAGATATAGAAAAAAAGGTGTGTGAATTTTCAATATAAAACGGTAATTACATAATTAATTGAATACCTATTATTAATTGAATACATATTATTTAATTGAATACGTAATATTACGTACGACCATTGTGGATATTTATGGAACAAATGCATTTACACGTAACATTAACTTTAAACGATCAAGTGTCATAATCATTATCATTATTACAGCTCTTTACAATTCCATTGCTAATATAGGCCTCCCTTAAGGATTGCAACTAAGCATGGTTATGTGCCACTTGCATTCAATGACTTCCTATATGTCTTACTAGACCGTCACTCAATCTAGTGGGGACCGGTACGGGTTCAGGTACGAGGTTGAATCTTTTTTCACTCGAAAATCTTTCTTTCCCATCGGTTGTTGTTTCTCCGTGCTATATGGCCGGCTTATTGTTTTATTTCAGCTCGTTAATCTGTTGGGCTATGTCGGTTACTCTGGTTCTACTGTGGATACCCTCATTTTTAGGTATATCTGGTATAAGAACCCCGTGCATAGCCCTTTCCATAGCTCGCTGAACGACCTTGAGCTTTCTCATACAGCCAGTAGCGAAAGGCCACGTTTCAGATTCATAAGTCATCACTAGCAACAAGTTTTGAGGTATCCCTGAAAATAAGATGTATTTTAATCTCTCGTCTTGAATCCGCCGATTGACCTCTCGGTCGAAGTTGGACTTACCCAGTTGGACTATTTGTCCCGGCTAAACACACTCAACATCAACTTCGAGCGTAGTGCTCGCAACAACTATCGTAATAGGTGTGATATGGACGTTACACGTGATCTTTGTTTTGTCTATGTTATTTAGACTTATCCATTGGGAGATAGTCAATATCAATAGTTTCAAGTGTCTTAATTGTCTGTCTAAATTAATAAAATACAATCAATTTCATAAAATCTTGTTGCACTTCATTATATTTTTAAGTCATTTATTAAAATCTTATGTGTCATGTCATGCCATATTAGCACATGATCTTCTCCAAATGTATGAAGGATTTGCTGCAATCATTAAACTTATAGTGTGGGTTCGCGATCGGAGTGCAACATCTCGTCCAAACTAACGGCCAACGCTCGACCCCTTGGATTCTACTGCCTCCACACATCTATAAGTTAGGTAACCCAGAAGATTACCAGTTGAGTGACCTCGACGTAAACCGTACTGGCGGTCAATCACTAATCAGCTGGTGATCCCCAAGGTAACTCATGAGCTGGCGGTTTATAATGGATACCATTATTTTGGACTCAAAATTTGGAGAACAAAGAGGTGATAGCAATAGGATTAGAGTTAGACGGATCTGAGCGGTCACCATTTTTAGGGATGCAGACACATTTACAGGGAAAACAGATGACCTCTCTGACGTACACCTAAACTCCAGCACGGGACATAAAGGAGTATTCTAATTTGTGCCCCGGACAAGAGACATACGAAGTATCAGCCGGAGAGGACACCTGTGTCTCGGGTAGAAAGACTCCGCCGTTACCAGATTTAGTGGACGGCGTTCAGGTTTGAATGAAGTCCTCTGATGTTGCGGAAATTCACGGATAGTCTGTCAGCGGGCTCCTTTGTCTTATTGCTCCGTTTGCAGGTTTAGTATTGAGCGGAATTTTGCCCCCAGAATATGCGGTGCCTGAGCACCCACGCTCAGGAAGAGTAGCTTGGGCGTGGATGCGTCACCAGGAGTTATGATACCCTCCTGGAGTAGTGTTCCATTACTAGTTGTAGAACTACGCTGCAGCTATATTATAGTTGTGGCTCGAATGGGTCGGCTCGACCGGGGCAGGACCTCGCTCTCACAGAATACCAGCCTAAATTAGCAGCGTAATGTTGCTGTGTTTTGTATGGTGAGTGTAGAGAACCGGAGACCCTTTTTTCTGGAATCGAAGCACTTCATTTTGGTATTCAGAGGTGACAGCGCATTTGCATTTTTATTCTAAATTAAGGATAAATGCTGATGTCAGTGGGCCATAAAATCCACTTACCATCAGGTGGACGGTTTGCCCGTTTATCACCCGATGCTACAAACTCCACTACCATGTAAATGGAGGGGAAGAATAAGGCCTTCTGCCACCTGAACTCACAAGACGAATTCAGCAAAGCTTCTACTTCACGCTGGTTTTCTGTGAGGTCGTGTTACAGCCACGGTTCGAGCTGGCCCATGCGTGCAACAGCAAAATTTGTCGCCCTACCACTGTTATACCTTTCTCCTACATCGCTTGTTGGTTATATATTCTTACAGTCTACTCATCCGATGGCTGGCCACTTATGTTATGAATTTTCTGACGAGAAACATCTTACATATTACGTAATATAAAAGCTGATGCAAATGGCGGAACATTTTGTGATATAGAAAAGGAATTTCTTGTCAACGCTGGGTTTGTAGCTTCTTCAATCCTTTGTAAAACTGTCCAGTGGGTTATCATTGCAGAGTACCAAATGAGCGGACAATCGTAGAGTACCGCAAATCTGTAACATTATAATAACTGTTACCGTTACAGCCTATCAAAAGTGCATTGATGAATACAGGCCTGTATTGAGGAATTTTGTCATGAAAAAATGTATCTGTTCCTAATAAAAAATGTAACTAATAAATGTGTTCTGGTGTAATGATTTTGATTTTTGAGAGACAATAAAATTACTGGAAAATATGTTACTTATAAAGTATGTCTTCAGAGGTGACATCGCACTGGCTTTCTTTGTTTCTATTTTATTTTATTTTTTGTTACGAAAACCTACAGCTTACAAATCTTAAGAGAATAACGTGTTTAATTACAAGAAGCCAATAAACAGGTCCTCAATAATAGGAATACAATAACATAATACATCGTTGTTTAAGGCCGAATACGAAGAGAACTGGCGAAAATTAATGTATTTCTCTTGACTAGAACTTTGACCTGGAGTAATTCTAAGCTTTAAAACATTTTTGTAGGTTTGTTCGGGTCCTTCACAATGTCACCGTCATTTTAAAATTTTAAAATAAATGAATATACCAACAAATAAAAGAATGTTAAGAAATGATATATAAAATTATTGTTCTTCCAAAACTCTGTGAATTTTAATTTAGGAAAAATTCTTTTACGTAAAAATGTTTGTATTGTGATTCCGAAGGTAACTGCTATCTTTATTTTCGATACAAAATATTATTTATTAACATAATTCGTTTTAATTAAAAACACCTAATAATAATATCGTAATGCTTGTCTAAACTGAAATGACGCGCCCCACTACTTAATTAGTTGATTTCGATGTGTGAGTGTAAATATTAATAACGACGCTTCATCTGTGTTTGAGCGTCGACTGCTCCGCGAACTATGATCTGTATGCCTACGTGACGGTCGACTAGTCGCGTGATAAATCCGACAACGCTCTCCTTAGGAAGCAGCGTTGGGGCATTGTATGAAACAAAACGTCCGCTCTCTGCCACCTTCAGGCAATTATGACAAGTTGGACAAAAAATCCATTTTACAATCGAACGACGCGTGCTCCTACGCTTGAGTCTCACCGACATACCGAATGACCAATTACAATGGCATTTGTATATGTATTGCGTCCATATTTTAAATTTGCTTGTGTGCGTTAATGCGATAGTGGGGCGCGTCATTTCAGCTTAGACGATCTATATATTGCCAGATAAAAGTTTGCCGTAATAAATTACCAGGCGCTTCGACGTGTGACGTAAGGTAACAACAGTCGATGTGTCTGTAGCGAAAATCGTTAATTTATTGTTTTATACGCGTTTAAGTGTCTATAAATGTAAATATGGGTAGGAAAAGAAATAAATGTTACCTAAGTGGTAAAACAAAGAGAGTTTATCTCATGAACGCTGCTCGAATGTTGTATTTTGAGGTTAATACTTATATTTTTGTAAGGTAATTTTTTGTTTGAGGCTGCCTAATAGGTTGCATTTTTACTCATTTACATTAGCCAAACTGATCATTTATACTTTTCTAGTTTCAAGTGAGAATCACTAAAAATGTAAAATATCAAGACCCAGTCGGAAAAGAATGTACAGAGTAGTGCAAGCACAGAGACCGCAAATAATGTCAGTCAATGTATTGTCCGAAAGCATGGGGTAAAAGTACATAATTAAGAAAAACTGAAATACTTCGGATGTGAAGTGATTGACCAGTCGGAGTAGTCTTGTGAGAATTTACATACAAAGTACCTACCCCCACTATGGGGCAATCACCGACTTTTTAGTTTTTTTTCTTTATTATTTATGCAATTTGCATTACGGCATCTTGTAAGACTCACAAGAACAAACATTTTCAGTTATATGAGATTCTTTACGTACGATGCACCAATTAAGAAAAAAAAATCGTTATCAATTCAATAACTTTTCGAACAATATTTTATAACGAATAAAGTACAGAATTTATAATCTATAGGAACTAATATTATAAATAAGAAAAAGGGCAATGCCCAGTCTTCATAGACACTTCGGCCATGAGTGCCCACATATAAAAGCATATAGATATGATAATATGCAATTAAAACAATGAAATGGTAAAGGAATTGCTTTAAAAAAAGTCGGGGTTTTGAAAATATTTGAAGTTTTTATTTTCACAAATGCAGTTTTTTTAACAACTATTTTTATCGATTTTATCGCGTTTTATTTCTTTGATTTTTAATTCCAGACATTTCGGGTGCTTTCCAGCACCCATGGTTACGGCAGACTGAGGTGACCGACGTCCCAATGTCAGCGTTAACCCGGAGTACCTTCAGATTTTTAATTTTTATTTATTGTCCGATCTACAGAATGAACTTACTGTGTCTAGAAGTCTTGCAGTGGTATGCTTGAGTTTTTAATTTCATTAATTACAGGGTCCTAAGCAGGTGGTAGTACCAAGCATCCTTCCTAAAAAAGAATTTATATATTAGATATTATATAGAATTAATATAATAAAATACACTTTACGACTAATAGTGATGACTTGCAATTCTAGCCCTAAGTAAAGATCAGCTAGGGCTTAACTTTATTCCTTCCATAATGCTGCTCCTCTGGTTATTACAGAGTTCTATCCGGTGGCAACCATTAAATCTTATATGCTCACCATAATAGTAGCGAGCTTGCTTTAATTGGTATGTGACACAAGCAATTAATATTAAGTCGCTGTAAGTTAAAACAGGAAATTCCCTAACATTTTAAAGTCTACATTTATATTTCTAAAGTCTGCCTGCCCTAGCTCTATTTAGATTGTTTTCCCTAGCATACTCAGAAAAATCATTATTTGTCTCCATATTTTGATGAACTATTTCAAGTATTTGAGCCGCATCATCCCTGTCCCTTATTTTTGTGTGCAATTTATTAACTATAGCAGAAGCCACAGCAGTCTATCATCAAATGTGTAGAAGCCCTGTTAAAGTAATTTTGATGAAATATTTTAAATTCAGTTTTAAAAATGCCATTCACCACCTCTAGTACCCATATCGACACATAGTCACGGCTCTGGATTTATTAGCATATCTTGTCATTAACTGAGATTCACCATCTGCTGGAGACATTTCTGCGACCCTTAGACATCCACATCTATCCTCAATTACAAATCAAAATGCAGATGCGTTGTCACCCGTGAGGACTAAGATCATTTTCTCGTTTCCAGTAAAAAGGGTCTCCGGTTCTCTACACTCACCATACAAAACACAGCAGCATTAAGCTACTATTTCACGCTGGTATTCTGTGAGAGGGTGCTCCTTCCCCGGTCGAGCCGACCCATTCATGCTACAACTATACTTCTAATATAACTGCAGCATGGCTCTACCAAGTATAACACACATACATAGTACTTGTCACTATGTATGTTTGTTATCGCAATATGTAGTTAATCACAAAAAAACATACTTGCAATGCTGATGGAACTGTTACAACCTGGTAAAAAACATTGTGCTTTTATATAATTAGTTAGCAGTACACTGTGTGATGTATGATCTAAGCTTTGTTGTTCTGGGTGCAATACATTACTCACTTCAGATTGCAACGAGGACGGACTAGATGATTCAGATGGTTCCCGTTCTGCAGTTGAACATGATGCTGTTCTATCAGTTCATTGCCAGCAATTATGATATACACGGCATGACAACTGAAATAATGTAAAATACAAAAAATGAAGTCAAAGTGAAAAAATAAAATAGATTTATTTCAAACTCAAATATAAATAAAATATTTATCAAGTTAAATGTTACTGCACAAGGACGGATTTAATGCCCTATATTATTTAATAATTAAGGACTGACAGACTACCAGCAGTCCAAAAACAATGAAAAATCAACTGTCTCCTTTCTTGGTAGTTGATAAAACTGGTTAATCTCATAAATAAGCTAGTATGTTTGTCAGATATAGCTAGGGCAGATGTGAAAAAATAAAACAAGTTCTTGAGTTGATATACAATCAGTGTAAAAACATGTATAATTATCAGATATATGGATCACATTTAATAAATTGAAATGTTAAACATGTTAAACACTTACCTCACGTAGCGCAAATAATTCCTCACGTGGAAAATCGAAGACAAACAATGTGTGTGATCTTATTCTCATAAGTGTCAGTGCCACAGCTGATGTATATATGTTCAAGACGAACTATTGGTGCATTTTGCGAGTGCCACACTACACGTTCACTGTACTCGAAACTTATACCTAATAAAGAAGCTACAATTATTATATTGATATTATTCAAGTAAACTCAGTTATAAAGCATTTCTTAGAGGAAGACATACCACATCGTGATATGTACCAACTATTTACCTGCTGTGTTCGAACCAATTGTTGAGAGATCAACAATTGCATTTTACTTTTACAACAGAACAATAACACGCAACACGTAATTTAATTCTTGTGACATAACAGTGACAGCGGCCTACCTGTCGGATACGATGTTGCCACTTAACGGTCATAAAATCTATGGAATGATATCGATTTTTATTCGATTAATAATATCATAAAAAGAATAATCTTTGACGCGTTTTAAGTTCTGCACGCTTTTTAAAATATAATTTCCTTTATTTATTGAAACTCTATTTCAAATGTATTTTTAAGAACAGTTAGCTTGTGCTGTATTGTTTTGTTATGCTTTAGAGAATTCGTGGTAAATCAGCTGGAAATTAACTTCTTGAATTATCATAACATGATTCCATTTTAAATGTTATGTTAAAAACAGATAAGAATAACAGTTAACTTGTGCAGTAGCGTTTTGTTATACTCTAAAGAATTCTTGGTAAATCAGCTAGTAATTCGCTTGTTTAATTATCATAACTATAAATGTGAAGGTTGTCAATGAATTCAACCGAGCCTATAACAACGGTTGTTTTAGTTTTTAATGGTTGACTGCCGCTTTTGATGACTTGAAATTAATAAAAACCTATTTTGCGCAATAAGTTTTTTCTCTTTGGTAATGAATAAACCACAGAAACCCCTTTAATGTATAATAGTCCTTTTTTTGATACAAGTAGCACATTTTAAGGAACCGCAAAAACAACTTTGTTATTTATACAAACACTATGAAAAACAAAATAATTTGTTGCTGGCGATAATGATAGTGGTATTTTGACTCGATTTAAAATATATGCTTGTTACTACTGAACTCTTCATGGGCCTGCGAGTCCGACTCGCACTGAACCACTTTTTTTCAACATTTAGTTTTATTCTAATAAATAGTTTTTTCGTTTAAGCGGAGCTCTTTTACTTTAGGTTTATTACCTCTTTATCTACAATAATCAATGAGTAAGTAAAGTGTGTAAATACGATTCTTAAATTGTAAAAATAATAATTGGATTTGAACATCTTAGGTAGGTATTTAGTTTTATTTATTTAGAAAATATTAATCTCACAATTATTTATTGTAATAATATAATTTATCACACAGCTAACGCCCTCATTAGCAATGTAATGGTGAAAGAATTTTCAAAATCGGTCTAGTAATTTTTGAGATTAGCCAAAAAACGTATTCATTGAAAGTAGCGCCCTCTATAATAAAATTAACCCTATATTAGATATCTAAAATTATACATAACAATCTAGTGGTGAAAGAATTCTTAAAGTTGGTCAAGTACTTTACGAGTTAAGCGAATAAAATATTCTTTGATAGTAGCTCCCTCAATAATAAAATGCATCCTACGTTTTAAGCACCATAGCAAAAAACGATTCAACATAGCCTAATCCGCACACACAGTAAAAACATAACCATCCTTTTTCGTCTGTAGTCGGTAAACATTTGGTTATAACGGTTGCGTATCGACTGCTTTGGATAAATATCCATTGTCAACGGTTATTTTAAACCTATATCATAACATCGTAATAGTTATCGAAAGATCATATATGCATGGTAATAATGACACCATAAGTAATCGATCGAAAAGGGGAATCGATTTTTTAATGATTTTTGTGATTGGCAACATTTTTTATTTTATTCACAGACTAATGAATTACGTATTTACCTAATTTTATTTTTATCTTTTCGGTACTTTTAATTTGTGCAAAAATATTCCCATTGTTTTAGGATAAATGAATACCGCGATTAATAACCATAAATAAAGATATATTTTTTTAACAAATGCACATTGTTGGGCGTTACATGGCCTAATATGGGCATCCCCCTTTATTTAAGAAGTAAGCAATGCTCTCTGTGTTGTTCATTACTCTGCATCTGAGCTAGTTCAGTCAAATATAATCAAAGCCCGTACGGCTTTGATTATAGGTATTATACATGTCTATATAAACAACGCGTAGGTACTGGCGGCGCGTGGTTTGCTGCGAAACTAGCAAGGTCATTGGCGTCGTATTTGGCCTTAAAGGACATAACACAATTTATACGAGCATCAAAAATGGAGTCTTATTAAAACGTACAACATGAATAAATCCAATAAGTGAATCAGACAATGATAGCCAAAATGAATTGAAAAGCCCTACTATATATGTTTTATAACTTAAAAGATTTGAACGAATGAAAGAATATACTTTTATTTTATACCATAAAACCTAAAAATACAGGAATCATAACAGACGACAGAGTAAGTTAATGATATGGTACAATTTGTCAGCCCAACCAAAAGTGTAAAGAAATAAAGCTACAATATGGGTGCATGTCTAAGTTTTTTTTATAGTATTGGGTGACAAACGAGCACACAGTCCACTTGATGGTAAGTGGATGCTGTGGCCCATAGACATTCACATTTATCCTCAATTAAGAATCAAAATGCAAATGCGTTTTGACCCCTGAGGACGACGATGAAATGCCTCTTTTCCAGTAAAAAGGGTCTCCGGTTCTCTGCACTCACCATACGAAACACAGCAGCATTACGCTGTTATTTTGCGCTGGTATTCTGTGAGAGCGTGGTCCTACCCAGGTCGAGCCAACCCATTCGTGCTACAACCATAATATAACTGCAATGTGACTCTACCACGTAAAACAGTCCAGGTCTATCAGCAATAGACCGCAGACATCAGCCTTGGCATATAAATGCTATGAGAAAAACTCACCCGCTGAATGCGTCACCGTACGCCCACTCGGCTATGACTAAGTCAAACCTTTGCGAAGTATTCTGAAGTAGCATATATACATTCTTATGTTGCAGTATAGAAATTAATGAATTTTTTACAACGTGCGCGAAGTATTTTTGTCCGTGTGTTTCCATGATCCTTTCTTCTCTTTTCCTCCTTTTTACTGTTGAAAAAAAATTAAGTAAATACTTATTATAACCTTAGTAATAATTACTATTATATATATACATATATAATTACTCACTAATAATTTAAAATCAATTAAAGTTTGTATAGGACATAATATGAGAGAGCTCAAGGTCAGTAAGCGGAAGGGGCGATGGGCCGCAATAGAGCTCGCAAATCCGACGACCAATAGGAAGAAAGCTTCGCAAGTAGCAGCCTCGTATCGCCAGCTACAGAATGGGGCAGCACCCCATTAGATGGAGTGATGGAGGTGGCTCAGTATCGGGCTTTGTGGCACTCCTTGGAGAAGGCCTATGTTGAGCAGTAGTTAAGTGTGTTGAATGAAGGAATGTCATGATGACGATGATTGCTATCTAAAAATATAATTTAGCGAGATAACTTGTTTAAATAAATAAGTCCACAACACTGACAGTTATAATCTTTAATTCAACACTAACAAGCAGAAGATACACAAGCCAAGATAAAAGAGTTTATAATAGAATATGGATACAGTAGTAGGCGAAATAGAAACGAGAATACAGTTCATAAATGCACAATTAAATAATAGACGTAATGAATAAAAGTGTAAGTGCGAGAACAAAGGGATTAGCAATGCGAGCAACGTGTGTTCCGCGTCGTATCGGTAGATCGACTGGCGATAGCTTGCTACATATTTATTTATCTATGACTGGCGATGGCGAGTGTGAGCGGCGTGGGGCGCGGAAGCAAGCAAAGCAATCTTCTTGCCAGCTGGGCTGACGGAATTCCAGGCAGTGTGCGTTTAACGTCCGGCTGTTGCTACGTGCTTTCTGTTGAGAGTATATAGTCGCGTTTATAAGTACTGTGTAATGTAAGAAAGTAGCCCAAAATAAGATTTTTGTTAAATATTTTTGCTAATTAAAGTAACTATATACCTATTTATATAACCAACTAATATATAAGCGACAGTAGCCTAATAGCAGGGCGCGGACCGCGAACTCAAAAAAAAGGTCGTGGGTTCGAATCCGCCATTTGACTACTGGCGTGAACAACTCGTAATACAAGCAATTTAAGCTTACTACAAGTGGTTAAGGTGAATATTAGTAAACTTTATAGCATTGTTAATATTCTTTAAAAAAAAAACTAGCGATCCGCCTCGGTTTAGCACGGATGATTTCTGGATATCAAAAACAACGCCACCTTTCGGGTCCAATTGTTAATCTAAGCCATCCAAGGGCCCACACAAACACCCACAAAAAATCATTAAAATTAGTCGAGCTGTTTTCGAGTTTGGCGAGACAAACGGACAGCAATTCATTTTTATACTGAATAACCATTTTTTCCGTCTTGAAAAACATAGGGTGTAAAGGATGAACGAAGTAGAAGCCAGTAACGTTTGCGGCTGCTTGGGAGTAACTGTCTTAACAATTAAACCTAGGTTTATACCTATACTATGTTGAGACGTTCTGGGTTTTGCTTAGCAGGCGGTAGGTGACTTCCTGATGTTACTGTGTTGACTATTCTTAAGTCACGCACTGTTATTTGCTTAGCTTGCGATGCTATATTGTAGGTGACTCTCTGCTTACTTGCAAGGTCTCGGTAGGCATAACTAGCCTATGGCACTGATATTTTACGAAAAATAAAAACAAAAATTTAAAATAAAATAATAAATCGATTAAATTTTATCGAAATTCAAATCATATCCACCTTACTTTACGAACGGCAATAAAACAACAAATTTAGTAGGCAACTCTGTCTCTGACCGTCAAGCCGCTCCGCACTATCAAGTCTTTAGTTACTTGTGATTAGCTGTGGCGTGACGTCGCGTCGCCGTTGCACTATAGGAAATATATGCTACTAATGTGGTTTTTTGCCCAGGAAAATTTAATTTCGCCTTTGCAGCGGCTAGAATTATTCGCAGTGTAGATATTTCTTTTTTTACCGTATAAAGCTGTTTATTATATTTCTTATAGCACAAATAATAAAATCATCAATTTCTAATGCTCGTTTCTTTTCTTTTTTTTACGTGGTGTCGAAAGTTTAATAGCTTCTGTACTCGTACCTGCACCAGCTTCCGACGATGCTGACGCTACTTTTTTAACCTCTTGTTTTGTGTTTCGTAGTGTGCGTTCTGATATACCAGTCGCCATTGCCGTGCGTTTTATAACTTGATCGACAGGTATTATATAAGAACAGTTTTTCTTTTCATTTTTAAAATAAGTCATAACTTTTAACACCGTATTTCCTACACCACTTCTTAAAGTTTTGCCTTTACCCATAGTTCAAAGAAAGCAAAAAAACTAAGAAATGTCAAAAGCAAAGAATTTTTATGAATAATAACATTAAATTAAACGAGCAATTCTTAGCTATATATATATATATATATATATATATATATATATATATATATATATATATATATATATATATATATATATATATATATATATATATATATATAATCGGGATCTTGGAAACGGCTCCAACGATTTTCATAAAATTTAGTGTCCAGGGAGTTTCGGGGATAATAAATCGATCTAGCTAGGATTTATTTTTAGAAAATGTCTTTTTGTCCGTGTTTTTAGGCAATGGAAAACTGCGACAATACCGTTAGAATAAGAAGGTAAATTTTGACGGATTGTTAGTGGTTATAAATAGCTTAATTGGTATAATGGTCGGTCACGGAATCTTAAAACCCGGGTTCGAGCCCAGACCGACCGACCGGCTCTTTTAAATGTTTTTTTCATGTTCCTTTCTTTTTTGTAAAAATCAATTTTTTCGAGCCCATTTTTTAGCATTTTTTAAAAACACGAAAATTTAAATTAAAATAATTGCACTCATGATTTTTTATTCAAATAATCAGTTCCGTTTTTTCTGTTATGTCGCTAAGATCAAAAAATATTATTTATATTTCATCAGTATGTAACTTGTATCTAAATGTAATTTCCAAAACACACGAATAAAAAAAAATCGAGCGAGAAATACCGAGCAAAGCTCGGTCAACCAGGTACTAATAACATTAACAACCACGCGCGCATTCGATGATGTTGACAATGATACTGAGAAACTGAGAAGGCGATTTAGCGGCGCGGTAGGCGGTTGGGGGAGGGGACGCGCATTCCACGGACCGGCAGAAGCAAACTTAGCGCGAATAGGTAGTATAAGTATACTAAAGGAAAGCCCCATACAAAGTCGTCTCATAACTCTTTTTAACGAAAGTCGTTAATACGTGATGAAAACTATAATAAGTTAAGGACCAATAAATTGTACAAAACGGTAAGAAACTCTTTTTTCAACAACAGATTTACCTCTTACCGATGCTTGCCGATGTCCGACTTTTATAAAAAAGTTTTTATTAATGATCGATGTGATTGCATTAAGATATTCACACATTACTCCGTTTGGACACAAAACATTGCTCTTAGTTGCTCCTTTTTTGATACGGATCCAAAATACATCGCGAGCTAATAATCGATTTTTTTTTTCAAAAACATTTATTTTTTAAAAAAAAATAGTGTGGGTGACAGTGTATTTATAAATTTCTTGAAATGAGATATAATAATAATAATTTTCCACAACTATCACACAACGCCATCTAGTCCCAAGCTAAGCAGAGCTTGTGTTATGGGTACTAGACAACTGATAAACATACTTGGGTTGTTCTTCTTTTTAACCTACAATAATGCGTCTCCACTAGTCGACCAAAACAAAAGCTTAGAGAAATCCTTCACCATTTAATTTTTTTATTTCAACATGCATTGTACTTATGACATAAGCGGTTGAACATATTTTATAAAGTGTGCAATTATATTTTTGTGGTTACATTTAGGCCCGCCGCTGATTGCAATTTTTTGTCGACGTGACTTTTTGTCACTTAGTCAAGTGTCAATGAAGTCAATGAAAACTATATTTAGTGCGCTCATTATGGTGACGTGATAATACGGTGACAAATAGTTGCAGCGGCAGGCAACACTCGCCCTGTGTATTACTTACGTTACAGAGTTGTAACTCCGCGTGACAGAGTTGTATTTCATACATATTCGAGTTTTTTCCCATCGCCCCGACTTGCGCATTTTCCAGAATATTACAAAAAAATTATATGACAACATAATATAGAAAACTATTTTTTTTATCCTAAAAGATATAATTTTCCAATGTCTAGTATTTATTTTTAATTGAAATTTATAACAAATAGCATAAAAAATCTCAAAAACTTGTCTCTTACTACAAATGTTTTAGTACGTCAATTCTGTCACGTGGGTTATAAATTCGAAACGAGTGTCCGCGCTGCTCGTCTTCGGTGTTGTTGATCGGAAATTAAGGCCTCCCGATCCCCCGCTACGATTTCCCCTATAGCATCCACGGGACCGCGGGCTAGTCGCCCGTTAGCTGTGGAGGGAGGTGCGTGTGTTTATTCGGCTACTCTTTCGTCACGTAAGTAATCGTAATAAAATACGGAAATTATAATTATTTTACATTATCCACTCTTACGTAATGAGAAATACTTTCATGCGAACATGTTTATCATAAATTTTATGTTAATATTAAGATATTATCGAGTGTGCAACGAAATTTTACCCCTCTGTCACATGACAACTCTGTCACATAACTTTTGTGACGGAGTGGTAAAATATGTGACGGAGTGGTAATAAAAAATATTTTCGGTTATTTTTTTTATTTTGAATGTATTTTATTTGGATTTTGAGTGTGTGTCAGCGTTAAATAGGGATAGGAAATTATATTCTATCTTTTTATTTTTAGCATGAAGACAAAAACGCCATTATCAGCAGCAGAAAGACAGCGACGTTGTCGGGAGAAACGAAAAAGTGACCCCGAAAAGGTAGCAAAAGTAAAACGCGAGGATTTAGAAAGGTACCATGCTCGAAAAAAGTTGGTGGCAGATATGAACGCGAGAGAACATCGAATTATGAAGCGAAAATGGCAACAGGCAAATAAAAAAAGAAGAGAGAAGAAACAGATGCTTGAAAATGTACTGTTGGACACGCCGGCTCTGTCGCCGATACTGGAAAACCCACAAATAAGATCCCATTCTGCGACACCCACTCTATCGGAAGCGTCTAGTGCAAGGGGAAGAAAGAAAGTGAAAAGAGATAGATCAAAGATGTACAGAAATAATATTAAATTACAAGAAAAAAAAAGAACAGCTGGAGAAAAGAATCCGTAAATATAAAAAAGATCACAACGAAAATCAAAAAGAGACAGCAAAGTGGAACATAATAGCAACGATGAAAATAAATATAAAGACCGTTCTAATGCCATCAAAGAACGCTATAAAACTGTCAAAAGTCGTAAAGAAAAACGCCTCATACATTCTATTCTTCAAACTCCCATTACAAAAAAATCCAGAATGCAAACGCAGTTGGTAAGAGATGCTTTGGGCGTAGATCGCGCTCTAAAATACAAGTCCGTTCTACCAAAACAGACCAATCTCGTACGAAAAATGCATCAGTTCTTTTTGCGGGATGATGTAACGAGAGCTACAGCTGGAAAGAAGGAGACCGTAACGCACAAAAAACAAAAAGTTCAGAAGAGATTTTTATTGGACTCAATGCGAAACTTGTACAGAGCTTTTTTAAAAGAAAACAGTGGCATTAAGTGTCACTACAGCTACTTTGCCAAACGTAGACCATTTTTTGTGAAAGCACCTGCTGTAGATGGAAGGGATACTTGCTTATGTAAGTTGCATGCAAATATAAGCTATGTTGTGAATAGTCTACATTACAATAAAGTTATTATGCAAAAAGACACTAATGCGATCTTGGAGACACTAGTTTGTACAGTTGATTCGGAATCTTGTATGAAAGGTGTTTGTTCGAAGTGTAAGACCCGGGGCATAGTTTATGAAAAAAATAACCGAGAAAGAATTGTGCCACTACGTCAGTGGGTAAGGAAAAGCGAAGTTGTAGAAAAGGGTGGAAAAAAGACAAAGATTTCAAAAAATGTCTCTGTTACCGAAAATCACACTATTCAAGAAGTTATTCAAAAATTCGAAAATGAACTCATGAATTTCAGAACTCATGTCTACAACATCCGACATCAATACAAAGCATACCGACAGTGTATCTATGGTCTTACTGGAACTGAAGTAGCTTGACATATAGATTTTAGTGAGAACTATGCGTGTAAATACCATTCTGAAGTTCAGTCTCACCATTTTGGTTCTCGTAATCAAGTTACCCTCCATACAGCCGTGATGTACAATTATTCTACTGAAATACAATCGATAGAAGTAACTTCATACTGTACAGTGTCTTCTAATCAGAACCATGGACCTTCTGCGATCTGGGCTCACCTGCACCCAATTCTTTCTGAAGTAAAAAATAAACATCCTGTTGTAACAACGGTTCACTTTTTTCTTATGGACCTGCAACCCAGTATAAGCAGAAGATTAATTTCTACCTAATGGCAAATAGGTTTTTCGAAAATTACGAGTTTCGTAAAATATCTTGGAACTTTTTTGAGTCAGGGCATGGGAAAGGAGCTGCCGATGGAGTTGGTGGAACCTTAAAACACCAAGCTGATGCTATAGTAGCTAGAGGGGCAGATATTGCAGACGCATATGAATTTTTTTCTACACTTCAAGATGTCAGCAAAATTAAGTTGTTTATGGTGACAGACGAAGACATTGAAAACGTTGCAAAAACTATTCCCAGTAAAATTACACCCCTGAAAGGAACTATGCAAGTTCATCAGATGTTTACAGAAACTCGTGGAATATTAAACTATAGGATACGGAGTTGTTTTTGTGAACGGTTCTGTTCCTGTCACGGTCCTAAAACTTATCAGCCTACACTACCCGACACTGAAGATATAGCGAATCAGAAGTCTTCTTACGAAGAAGATGAACCTAATCTTGAAACAGAAGATTTTTCTCTTACTGATATTACGAATAAAATTGGGATGCCTAGTAAAAGATTTTACGATATCGTGTATTATAGCCCGAGTGAATCATCCGATGAAGATCAGCCGCTAGTCACATATATAACTAAGGATTCTATCAATCCACACGTGGTATCCGGTACTTCATACCAAACACTGCAGCCTCAGGACATTCATCCAAATAAAATAGAAGACGGAGTTTACGTTTTAGTTAAAGTACGAAGCGAGAGGAATGTTCTCTACACTTACGCCGGAGTTGTTAAAAGTACCGTCGACGAAGAAGGTGATGTTCTGGTAATGTTCCTTAAAACCATCGATGATAGTGGAAGACTATTTAGATTGGTGGAGAATGACTGATCGGATGTTCCATTTGATGATTTGATTGAAATCTTACCTACTCCTAGGGTTGTTAGAAAAGGAAGAAGACAATTTTTGGAGTTCGAAAAGCCACTGCCAGTATTCGAGAAATAAGGCTGATTAAGAGACCTAATAGACTGAGTTATTATTAATGATGATTATTTTATTTTAAGTTTTTAAATTTTTATTTGGTTGTGACAAGTTGCACAAGTGCTTTTTAAGATTTTTATTTAGTTGAGACAAATTATTAGTTTTTTAATTTCCTAAAATTTTAATCTTCCATTCCAAAGATTCTGAAATGTGATTTCATTAGTTACGAATAGATATTTTTTTGCCAAATATGAATACTGTTAAAGTCTTATCAGTCAATAAATATTTCGAAGTTTTAATTATTTGTTTTATTCCAAAACATAGTCTGATATTTCATAAAATTACAACTCTGTCACACACACCACCACTCTGTCACGTTTTTGTCTCCCGGAAGTAAAATTGTTTTGACTTATTATATACTTTCTCTTGCATAGTACAACTTTAAAAAGATTAAATTGATCATAACGAATGATTTTTTCGGCTATGACGTTGATATTTCTTTGCAAGTAATAGTGAATCTTAATTTATATCAAAAATATCCATAATTTTATCTAAAAATGTGACAGAGTGGTTAATGTTCATTAATTTACATATAACCCAATCAATATGCGCAACATATTTTATATATTATTCTAAAGAGCCATTTGTTTATTTTTGACACAAAAAAGTGCAGGTCATTTGTATCAAATTATTCAATGATATTAAATAAAAGATTTTGTGACAGAGGTGTACAAATTCACGTCAAACCAACATTTCGGGGCCACTAAATGTTTAAAAAATTTATAAACTTCGCGGCCACTACTATTTTTCGATAGACTATTAATTCAGCCATCGTAAAATGTATAAGTGTCAACGAGAAAACGATATAATTTTTTAACAAATTCGTGGCAAATTTTTTTCACTATGTTGGTTAAAAAGAAGAACAACCCACTTATATATTTCTAAATACATAATTATTATAGATAAATTACACCCAGACACAGAACAAATGATCGTGCTCATCACACAAACATTTGTCCTGGGTGGGAATCGAACCCACGACCTCCGGCATAGCAGTCAGGGTCACTAACCACTAAACCAACAGGCCTGTCAATATGTTAAACAGTTCTTAAGACCTAATTTACCTGTGGTCAAGTTTTGACCACACAACTTGATAGAACTGTATTTTATCTATTAGGGTCAATTAAAAAACAGGTTGGGAAATTATGAGTTTCTTTTCGTTTTGTACAAATTATTGGTCCTCTAAAATAACGGCAACCCTGAAACATTTACAGTTGTCGGTCATACATTCAGTGGGAACAGTGCAGCAATAAGTTTTCAAAAGTTTATAGAAGTTTATACTAGTTTGAAAAATGAGTGAATGTGTTTGTAGCAAACGAGAGTTGCAGTTTGGGCAAAATATTGAAGATAACTTAGAAAGAAATTTTAATTTGCACGCAAAGGATATAGCTACTGCGGTCTCCTACATTCAAAGAAACTTTATATCTCAATGTAACAAACGCTGGAGGAAACGAAAAAACATGGACTTAGTACAAGAGCATGGACGGTGTGCTCAATGTGTATGCTCAGGAGTTACGGTCTATGGTTGAGACGGAGGAGGCTAATATCATTAATATTATACGAACTGCATCAAAAAATAATAAGAAAAAATATCTTAAATTGGAGAACTGTTGGAGAACCCCGAGAATGTCGCACCGTTTCCTAAGGAAGATACGTAACGGAAATTTATTGTTTTAGACCTTAACAAAGAGCAGTATGAAAAACTTCGAGCTTGTTTGGCGGGCAAAAACTGCTCCATGTTTCCTTCTTATCCAACCTTAGCCGATAAAAAAAAGATCTGTTATCCAACTGATTTGAGCATTACCATTAATGATATAAGTGCAAAAGTAAATCCTCAGGTCTTGTTGGATCATACTGTGGTACGTATATTATTAATTGATTCAGTTAACAAAAACGTTATAAAAAACTTGAAAATATTTTGTAAAATGGGTTGTGATGACTCATTAGGCCAGAATAGTTTTCATTGAAGCGATTTTATATCGTTCAAACGTTCTCAATATCCTTTCATAATCTGACCTCTTCACCCCAACCCTTCCATTAAAGTCTCCTAACATAATAATATTTTCATTTTCCTTACGTTTCATCAACACTATCCTTACCATGTTCCAAAACTGCTCTCGGATAGAAGTGGGCTTAGACACGTCTGGGGCGTACACCCCTACTACCCTAGCACAAACACCTTATTTAAGCCCACTTTCATTCGTATCCATAGCAGCCTCGGGCTTACATATTCATACTCTGTCACACATTGACCCATTCTTTCTGTAAGGATGAAACCGACGCCCTGGCATGCCCGCTCTGTCTCATCTACACCAGACCAATACGCGATATAAATGCCATGTGCAATGGCATCCCTTCTCTTTCGTTTTGTCTCATTTACACATAACATATCTATTCCTCTGCTATTCATTATTTCGCATACTTTATCCATCTTATCATTAATTGCTCCACATACATTCAGCGTAGCCAGACGGGCTTCCGCAATCCATTTTTCGCCCCTCCGGGAGACAGAACGTGATGGGTGGTGAACCTCGTCACCAGTTTTACTCCCGGAGATTCTTTGCACCCCTGCCCCATTAAAAGGGAGCCGAGAACTCGGGGCCATTTCTTTTATTTCATGCCTCATGGTGCAAACTAGGGGGGTTTACGCCGCTACCATACGGAGAGGAGCCGAGCTTTTCGGTTTTGTCGCTCGTTTAGAACCACTCGGGGGACACGTGTAGGGTGGGCTTAAGGTTAGGTGATCAAAGCCTACGGACGCGAGCGACTCTCTCATTCTGACTCTCTCTAAATCTGACTCTATCATTGAATAATCAAAATCAACTGCTTCTTTTAAATCTTCATTCGCCAAATTAAAGTCCTCCGTGTAAGTATCACTCCCCAGTTTGAGTTCATCTAAGGAACGCCATGGCTTGAGTAGAAGTAAGTAAAAGAAGTAAAGAGGAGAAATATTTCTCTGGCACTTGTTCTCCGTCACTCGCAGCACTCGACTTCAGAGGAGACTGGGTGTGTTATACCAATATCGTAATTTTGAGCGAAACTGCACAAGCTAGTAGTCTCCAACTCTTTAAGCCGTTAAGGATAGTGATCATCAATCCAAGACTCGTAATAAATATCGGTGAACTCTGGTTCTAGCATGATCATACCCGATTTAGAATTAACGCGCCGGTCGTGAAAGACTTTGACGTCCAGCCATCGAATTTTTGTGGTCGGATCTGTACCGTACAAAGGAATACCATGTAGAGTGTTACTGGCTTCCAAAGAGCCGCCCTCTCTACGCGATAAAACTCTAAGGTCAATGTTAAACAGGCGGCTTCTTAAAGGTTCGTTTAGAGTTTATGTCTTGAAACATATCAGCAACGTGAGTTTACCCGATTTTGGAGATATATTTAGAGAAGTAATAATTTAAAATAGCTGCTTTTCGCTTACATATTGAATGTCTGTACTGCCATTCCATGCTTGCAAAATCGCAGGATTAGAATCATTAACCATAACCCATTCTTTTTTGCGTACATTATAGTAAAGTTTACTGTTAGGCGAAGATGTTTTTCTTGCAGCTATAGATTCTATTATACCTCTAATAATAAGTACTGTGACCGAGCGGGTAAATCCAAAACGACAAACCTTAACGAAACTTCTTCTTGTTTTCTATTGGCGTATAAAAAGTAAAGTTACAGCCGAAATACGTCCCACTGCTGGGCACAGGGCTCCCCTCATTTCTGAAGGGGTTTCAGGGCAAGGAAATGTTCACCGCGCTGCCCCAATTCGTGTTGGCGAACTTCACATGTCTTCGAAATAATTTTTTTTCTTATTCCTCAGACATGCAGGTTTCCTCACGATGTTTACTTCACCGCCGAGCACGTGGTAAATCAGCATTTAAAATTGTAATTAACAATTTCTTTGGTGCCGGCGTGGATCGAACTCGGGTTACTCGCGTTCTGTTATATTTACAGCGAGCGTTAACCATCTTAGCTACCACGGCTACCGCGGCTATTAGCGTATGCAGTACTTATATGACGTAACTCGTTGATAGAGTGTTGGTAAAATATTCTTGTCAAGTATATATAGTAAGCACAAGTTACGTACTTTGAAATAATGATGCAATCTCATCAAGCAAGGACTCGTGAAGTATGGAGGCGTCTTTTACCCATAACATTAAATGAAAGTGTTGCGCGACTTGTCTCAGGTCGTTAAGGAGTATGTTAGGGCTGAATCTGAATGACAGGGTAAGAAATTGTGTAATAAGAGAAGAGTGTGGTTTGCAAGATGATGTGGTGACCAGGATTAAGAAAGGAATGCTTCGGTGGTTTGGTCATGTGGAAAGAAAGAATGAGGAAAGAGTGACAAAGAAAATTTATGGTGCAGAATTGAGTGGCAGAGTCGGAAAGGGACGTCCTAGGCGAAAATTTAATGACCAAATTGGCGATTTATTGTAAACGGGCCAAATTAGGAGTACCCTTAACCGACGAGCATGTATGCGTAGGTGTATGGATGTGAAGGAGGCAAGAGAGGTGTGTCAGGATCGTGCCAAATGGAAGTCTGTAGTCTCTGCCTACCCCTCTGGGTGACAGGCGTGAGTGTTTATTTATATGTATGTAATTAATAAAAATAAAATTAATATATTCACTAGATGTTAACTTTTGCTGCCGAACATAAAACTGTCCATATTTGAATGTGACTGCCGCGATAGTCTAGGTGTCGTAAGTGCGACCACCGCGTTCAAATCCTGAATAGGGAAAACAAAAGCGAGGGTAACTCGGAAGTGTAGAAATACATCATGGAGTCAGGAAATTACGTTCTCTTGCGTAACAAATAATGTGGTTTATTTATTGTGAATGTCCCTCAAGTAGAAATATCACTAATTCTTACCTGACATATATGTGTTTCGACGGGTGACGTCAATCAGATGTAGATTTGGATGGCTAATATTTCTTGGCATTACGGTGATATATGTCACCTAAAAAAAGCTTTCTTTTATTTTTAATGCCTTTTGTAACATGATAATAAACTAATTCAACATTATCGTTACTGTTACAGCCTATTAAAAGTCAACTGCCAAACTGAATCTACTGCCGCTTGGCCTACCAAGTTGGCGGTATCTGCGGTTTTCAATTTTTAGTTGTTATTAAGAAGACTTTGCTGCCCACTTCCTGTTTTTTTTTATATGAGGTGGGTAAACGAGCATGCGGCTTACTTGATAGTAAGTGACTACCGCCGCCCATAAACAACTGCAATTCCAAAACAAACCAGGGAAATTACAGATGGGTTGCCGGCCTTTTAAAAAAAGAGTAGGCTCTTTTCTTGAAGTTCTTTAAGTCGTATGGATAAGGAAAAATCACTGGTAGAAACCGTTTCTACAAGGAAGTTTTGTGAGGAAGAAAACTTCATTTAAATCACAGTAGTAGACCGCCAATCATATAGATAGTATGGATGATATCTCGAGTTTGTTTGTTTGTTTGGTTAGTTTGTTTACCTATGTCGCCTGTTAGGACACCCACTGGATGATACGGGGTAGTAGATATCTGACATTGCCCCTACACCGTCACTTCAACATTACATAAGCCCTAAACAAGTAATACTTCAAGTATTACTTATTTAGGGCTTGTTCCGTTAAATATATTTATTTATTTATAACAGGAAAAATTACAGCTTTTAATTAATACTATATGGTATATAATGTAAGCCTATTAGAAGTTTTCACAGATGAGTCTTGTTTAGTCCGATAACGCGGCAATCACACACGATCGAAGAGAGATCGGGCACTGTAAAAACGGCCTCACATGCTTTTCGAGATACAGGGGTAAAACACCTCGTCGCCTCTGATTTCGGGCTGCTGTTTAGTAAAAGAATCCCAGCATAAAATGGGAGCATACTGCTGGTGCGTTTCGTATAGTCAATTCAATTTAGTCACAGGGGTTACAGTACATGTGCATTTGGATTCTTAATCGAGGATAAATATAGATGTCTATGGGCGACAGCATCTTCACTATCGGGTGGACTGTGTTTATTAGTCATCCTTTTTAAAGAAAAAATAAGTGTATAATTATTTAATTTCCTACTTTTATACTAAGTTCTTTATTGATATAATAGATTCTCACGCTACAAGTTGACTGGCAGAGAGTCCTGCATTAAATCCGCTCATTGTCGCCTTCGTTATTTAAACGTGTAACAATATAAAGTAAGTAAATAAAACTACATATAAGTACATCTTGTATAACTCTACTGCTGGACATGTGACATGAATGTAGACTAGAACGTTATTAATGCAGCTATGAAATATTTTTGGCTAAACGTTTAAAATTTAAAGCAAATCCACTTATTATTAGTTTTAACTATAAACGTTCCGCTGCTAGGCACCATTTTGTGAGGGTTATCTTGCGATTAGTCTGCCACGTTGCTTTATTGCATGTTGGTGGAATTCATTTTTTTTAATAGAAATGGTGACAAACGAGTACACAGTCCACCTGATGGTGAGTGGCCCATAGACATCTTACATCCTCGATTACGAACCAAAATGCAGATGAGTTGTCACCCCTGAGGACTAAAATGGAAGTATCGTTTCCAGTGAAAAAGATCTCCGGTCCTCTACACTCAGCATACGATACACAGCAGCGTTAAGCTGCTATTTTGTGCTGGTAATCTATGAGATTGTGGGCCTTCCCCGGTTAAGCCAAACCATTCGTGCTACAACTATTATATAGCTGTAGCATTGCTCTATCACTTCTTCGAAATATTTTATTGCTCAGATATGTAGCTTTCCTCACGATGTCCTTCTTTAACGCCCAATACTTTAATTAATAATTTAATTGGTACTAGCGGGGATCAATTCCAAATCGCAAAATTACGAAGAGCGCTACGTTGTTAAGCCCCCACGGTTAATGCTATTTCTCCTAAGTTTATTCAAGATATAATCTATATACGTCTCACTATTAGGCACAGGCTTTCTCTTATTTCTGAGAAGGTTAAGAGGAAATGCGAGTGGTATTTTCCTCTTACAAACACTATCGGCTGTTTTCTTTCTGGTTTATGACCTTCTAGCAATGCTGTCTTACAGTAAAATATTTATTTTACTGTAAGACAGCATTGCAAATATAAACCTCTTCTATGTCCCTTTTTTTCCTTCTTGATGATACATTATCTTTATAAGCGCTAGAACCCCATTGACTTATATATTACTAGCGTAAGGACCGGGCCGACCGAGCAACCAAAACGGACCAGTGCGCTGGCCCTAAAATTACAGTTTAGGGCCAACGCGACTCGGTCGACAGTGGTGCGAGCGCAAGACTGATTTGCCTGTCATAAATATGTCTAGTTGCGTGGTAAAAGGGTGCAAAAATTATGATACGAAGATAAAATAGGAACATGGGATATCGTATATTCGGTAAAATAAACTTATATTCATTTTGTTAAAATTAAATTATTTTATAAACGCATTTTTAAAGTTTTATTTTACAGTTAGTTTAGTTACGTTACCAAGAAGGGCCAGGGTTGGATTCAGACCCTCAAAAATATTCTACATGGAAAATAAAATTAGGTACCTATACTATTTTTCGAAAATTATATCACCTTTGACGTTTCATGTTTCTTTTTTCCCATTTACCGGGATTTTGGCGTCATGCGTCTAGTTTATCTATACATTTCGTTTTTTCCCGGTTTTATTTTTATTTGTGTTTAATTTTCTTCTAAAGAACTTTAAGTAACATTTTGAATATTGGTACCTAATATATTTTATATTCCATGAGGGTAAAATGAAAAGAGTACAAAAGAAACCATTTCTGCTTAATTTAATCTGAAAATCTGATTCATAAAATATTTTGAAATTCTGTTTTCAAACCAATTGCTTAGAGTTTAGAGTATTATCGTGGTAGCCCCTCATTATAATTGTATCAAGAATGCAACATAAATGCATTGATCGAGCACCGATTGACCAGAAAGGGAGCTAATTCTAATTTTATTTAAAAAATGCGGTACTCATGTACAATACAGAAATTCTCGATATCGCAGGTTTAATATGAAAAGTAAAAGGACTCAATAATAATACAAGTCGACCTTTAGGTAAAACTATGGGATTTTCGCTTGGTATTATTACGATAATACATACTATAAACTATGAAATAATGCTACAATTAGGTTAATAATTATACTACGAAGTCCGACCCTGGTTACGTCGTGTTATGATATGACGTTTGTATTGTTGCGTGAATAAGTCAACGTCATACACTAGCGCCATCTAGTGTCAGTAACGAGAGCGAGGGGAGCTTTGCAGAAAATGACATCACAAATCTATTATCCGACAGCGCGACAAGTTTCTAGAAAATTTACACTCGCACACTCGTCCCTTTGCGCGCATTTACTTGAATATTCCGGATGCTTCTTTGCTAATTTAAATAAATAGGCGCTGCAAGATGCGATCGACGTAGTGTTGATTGGGCGAGACAAGCGAAGCTTCGGAGCGGAATAAAGTGAATTAGTGTGTTTAATTATTAGTGTTTTTAACTTTAATTTGTGTAAAGTAAATTAAAGTGTTAATTTAGGTAATTTTATCGGCAATTTTTATTGTCACGAACCTCAAGCTCGTAACAATTGGTGTCAGAAGTGGGATAAAATCATGTCGATTTTACCTAAGGAGGAAACGGAGGGTGTCCGTACCCGAAGTCAACGCCAGCAGGAGACGGACCAACGAAGATTTGGTGGTGCAACGCCGCAGACGTCGGAGGGCCAGCCACCGGCTGCAGGCCCGTCGGTAGCTCCTACATCTGCAGCACCTGACTTAGGTGCTATGATGTTGATGATGCAGGAGTAGGCTCGCCGACAAGAGGAACAGGCTTGCCGACAGGAGGAACAGGTCCGTCGGTTGGAAGAGCAGCTGCGGGGCGGACAGGATGAACAGGCTCGCCGACAGGAGGAGCAGGCCCGTCAGTTGAAAGAGCAGCTGCAGAGTGGACAAGAGGAACAGGCCCGCCGACAGGAGGAACAGATGCTCCTCATGAAGGACCTTCACGCTACCTTTGCGAAAGAGATAAGGGAGGTGAAGGATAGGGTTGCTCAACATGACAACCGCCTGTTGGAATCTGAAACCCGAATCGAAGAACATGAAACCCGAATAAACCATGTGAACGATCGGGTTGACAACGTGATGGCTGACGTGAAGAAAACGAAGAATGGAGGTGAGATATGGCGACGCTCACCTGGAACATGTCTTTCGTGCGCAGCTTAAAGATCGCGTGCAGCGCATCAACGAAAACCTGCAGCAGTGGGCTCTAGAGGTGGAGAAGCTGGTGCGGAAAGCATACCGGTCTGTACCTGCGCTCATTGAAGGGAACCTGGTGCAGACATTCATCGACGGCATCCGCGACCTGGAAGTCAGAGCTGCTGTGAGGCTCGGGCACCACCAGACGCTTAAGGACGCCTTGGCCCATGCACTGGAGGTGGAAGCCGTGCGGCAGGATCATCGTTCCCATCGCGTCAGGGAGGTTGCAGCAGCTACAGTTCGCGACCGCAACAAAGGATACAGCCCAAGGTGCTATGGCTGTGGGGAAAAAGGCCATCTTCGATCCAGCTGCCCTAAGCGAACCGTGGAAAGGAGAGTTGATCGATCTCGAGAGGGTAGTGCCGCTAACGGCACTGCCTGGCGGCGACAGGATCATCGTTCACCTCACGCTAGGGAGGTTGCAGCAGTTACGGTTCGCGACCACAATAAAGGATACAGCCCTAGGTGCTATGGCTGTGGGGAAAGGGGCCATCTTCGGTCCAGCTGCCCTAAGCACACTCTAGGAAGGGAAGGTGAACGGTCTGAGAAAGGAAGTGCGGCTAACAGCACCGCCCAGCAACAGCAGGAATACGACTTTGAGATCGAACATCGCAGCGGAAAATCTCACGGCAACGCAGATGCATTGTCAAGAAGACCTTGTCCTGAAGATTGCAACCATTGTACTAGGCAAGAGAGTAAGGAAGAGGTATCCGTGAGGATGCTCAGGACGGACTACCTCAGCAACGAATGGAAGGACAGCTTACAACATGCACAGCAGGAAGATCCGGACATCAAGCCGATTCTGGAATGGATAAAGGCCAGTGCTCCCAAGCCTAGGTGGAGCGACGTCTCAGCAATGAGTTTGACCACTAAAAGCTATTGGGCCCAGTGGGACAGCTTGCTGCTTCAGGATGGAGTTCTGTGCCGTAAATGGGAAAATGTTAGGGGAGACAGCTGTCATTTGCAAATGGTTGTCCCTAAAGCTAAAGTACCGGATGTTCTACAGCTGTACCATCATGATTATTCCGGAGGCCATCTGGGAGTTAAACGAACTCTACTGAAGATCCGAGAACGGTTTTATTGGGTCTACTGTCGAAACGATGTCGAGGACTGGTGTCGCAAAGTACAAGTTGTGCGGCTGTAAAGGGACCTCAGACTCGTAGTAGAGGTGCATTGAAGTTGTACAATGTTAGTGCACCATGGGAGAGAATAGCCATTGACGTGGCGGGGCCGTTTCCGGAGAGTGAAAGCGGTAACAAGTATTTCATGGTTGTGATGGATTACTTCACAAAGTGGCCAGAAGTTTTCGCCCTTCCGAATCAAGAAGCTTCAACAGTTGCAGATAAACTAGTTCATGAAGTCTTCTGTCGTTTTGGAGTACCTTTAGAGATTCACAGCGATCAAAGAAGGAATTTTGAGTCTCAAATATTCCAGGAAACTTGCCGAGTTATGGGTACTCATAAAACAAGAACGACTTCTTATCACCCGCAATCTGATGGAATGGTGGAACGATTTAATCAGACATTGGAGAGGTACCTAGCAAAAGTTGTAGACAATCGGCAACGAGATTGGGACAAGCACATACAACCGTTTTTGTTGTCATATCGAAGTTCTGTTCACGAAAATACAGCAGTGACACCAGCTTTCGCAAACTTTGGAAGAGAATTACGGCTGCCTGCAGACCTGATCACCGGGATACCACCTGATGCCCCACGCAGTATAACCGATTATGCAAATGATTTGCGGAACAAAATGAATGACATTTATGAGCACGTCAGACAATCGGGCCAGCAAAGGTCTGAGAAAATGAAAACCCGGTACGACCGCAAAATGAACAATAAAGGGTTCAACGAAGGTTCATTAGTGTAGTTGCACAATCCAGTCCGCAGCAAAGGGAAATCTCCTAAGCTTCAAGCTAAGTGGGACCTCCCGTACCGGATTGTAACCAGGATCAACGATGTGACCTACCGGTTACAGAAAGGCGCAAGAGGGACTCCTAAGATCGTCCATGTGGATCGCTTGGCGCGTTATTATGGGACCGATAATGCTCGGAACGAGCATGTCTTAGGAGGGGTTAGTGTTGCGTGAATAAGTCAACGTCATACACTAGCGCCATCTAGTGTCAGGAACGAGGGCGAGGGGAGCTTTGCAGAAAATGACATCACAAATCTTTTATCCGACAGCGCCATCCGAAGAACTAAGTTTCTAGAAAATTTACACTCGCACACTCGTCCCTTTGCGCGCATTTACTTGAATATTCCAGATGCTTCTTTGCTAATTTAAATAAATAGGCGCTGCAAGATGCGATCGACGTAGTGTTGATTGGGCGAGATAAGCGAAGCTTCGGAGCGGAATAAAGTGAATTAGTGTGTTTAATTATTAGTGTTTTTTAACTTTAATTTGTGTAAAGTAAATTAAAGTGTTAATTTAGGTAATTTTATCGGCAATTTTTATTGTCACGAACCTCAAGCTCGTAACAGTATTATGACAGATGCGCTACTTTTCCTTGTATAAAAAAGTTTTGAGTAAAATACTTAGATGGGCCTATCCTTTCCTTTTGAAATCATTGTAGAACCCTTACAAAATGCTCAAAATTGCCTATTTACACAGCTGTCAACAGAGGTCTAGTGTTCAAAGGGGAACGGAAGATTTAGTACCGCATACTTTTTTTCCTTGTTATGTTATAGAATTAATACCAGATATTAAGGCAACTAAGCCATTAATTTTCATGTAAGTTTTATATTTTTAGAACTTGGGATTAGTTAATAATATCAATAAAAAGGTCAATCAATAAATAAACGTAATATAAGCATAAACTAAACGCAATGAGGGCTATCGCGTATGAATTCGCCGCTAGAGGCGCTACCGGTAGTGTAGAGTGAGGTATCCGATATGTCAAATGTCACTGTTAGTAGTAGGTGGGCTACGCGTGTTTATTTTTTTAGAATGATAGTGTGAATATATATCAATACCTAAGATTAATTATGGCCAATATGAGTTACGGGTCAATTAATGTCAGTGCTTTAAAAGCGGAGCTAAAAAAAAGAGGTGCAAAATTAAGTGGGTTGAAAGAACAGTTAATTCAGGGTGTCACAAAACGAAACAAATGTTACTCATAAGGTGGGTTCTACTAACAACAAGGAGCCCTTTTTCTCTACAACTTATTCACACAACAGATAAACCATATACCTATTTGGAAAAGGTTTTCTGTAAGGTGGAGGCAACCAATTATTGTATCTCAAGAACCATTCTCCAGCTTGGGTTGCTCAAATTCAATCAGGAATCCTACCCATTATCTTGTTTGTGTTTCTTTCATGCTTGAAAATGTTGGACACAACTTATGTCTATCGAACTTAGTGTTTGATTTGTATTTCATCAATACTAATTTTATATCTATGGCCATCTCATGAAATAAATTATTTAAAGATGTCATCCATGGATGAAGTTTGTGAAGTTTGCTGGGACAAATCTCGAAATTTGAGCTGCTTACATATACCAGAAGGACCACAAGAAAGATCCCAGCATATTGTGTTGCCCAATATAAGAATTTCCGCTTTCATTGAATATATACACTAGAAGTATCCCGAGATTGGTTTGAGATGGAGATGGTTTAGAGAGAATAAAACCAATATTGCTTCATGCTAAAATTAAGTCCCGCCATTTTTCCACTAAAACTTTGTATTTATAGTTGCAGAAATAAACATGGTTGGGCGGGATGCAATTAGAAGTTACTGCTGTAACTGCATTGTAGGTTTAAGAGCAGTGGGATGCTACTCACATGTTATGAGTATTATTTGGTACCTAAGCCATGCTCGCCATGAGGGTATTACCCGTCCTGCCCCCTTGTTAGATGAAGTTTTATTAAGAATTTATTAATTATAAGTACAATAAAATAAATGAGCTTAAAAAACAAAGTATTTTTTATTTACCTACGCTCAAAAACCCATCAGAACTTCATCATTATCAAATTGTTTCAGTCCGCTGCTGAATATAGGAATAGAAATAGAATAGAAATAGAAACTTTTTTATTCAATGTAGATTATAAAAATACTTATTGAAAGTCATTTTTTTAATTAGGTATCTTCTAATTCACAACGCTGAGTAGATACCGATCATTATCTCAATCTACCTACTTAATGGTTATTTTATCACAAAAACAATGTTTATTTGCCTATAATATGGAACATAGGTACACTAGGAGAGGTTTTGGAAGTCTACGGATTGTTGGACAATGTCGCTCCTGTTTTGTTGCTTGAATAATGATTTGAAGTAGATTTTGATTCGTAAAAGTGATGCTATTTTATGAATTGTCTGCGCGTGTGAACTATTAGAGAAAAAGCATCAGCATAATGTGATAAAAAAAATATACAAAAACGAAAAATACGAAAGAAATGATAAGCTCAGAAGGTCTAGAACCCAAAGCCGTAAAGCCAGTTAAATAAAAAAAAAATTGTAAAAACTAGTTCATAATATTATATATTAGTCTATGGTCTATGTAGATAATATTAAAAATTAAAACCGGTTATAACTTTTATCTCCCAAGTTCTAAAAATCTAAGAATTTAAAAAGGGTTTGTCTATCCTACTATCTACCAATTAAAACCCAAATATCCCAAAACACGCAATTTTATTAGCGGTACGAAACTCCCATACAAGCCTGACATTCCCTTTAATAACTATTACTGAGAAAAAAGAAAATAGGGATACAGTGTATATCCTTCTTATTTATTTTATAAATCCGTCCATGTCTTAAATTGGTGCAGTATTCCAATATTGCACCAATTTAAAAGACATGGACATTACAAGAAAGAAATGGAAGAGAGCCAAACCTCAAATTATGCCTTTTTACGTAGGTTATTCAGTTAGATTTGCAGTTACCCCTATCGCACTCGCGCTTCAGAGCAACACCGATAGTTTTCTCAAATACCTAATTTTCAAAGGTCTCTCGGCCCGCATTTCCTCTAATACGGCGCGTTGTTTCAGTGAATGTTGGCGGACTCTACGTCTCTTCGAAATATTTTTATTCCTCCGAGATACAGGTTCCCTAACGATGTTTTCTTTACTAATAAGCACATGACATATTATCTCTTAAAAGTGTAAATAGTTAAGAATTTAAATGTATAGATCCAACTTGAGTTGATGGCGTATTTAAAAATTATAATGAGTACTTAGCCCTAGGGTTACCACGGTTTCTTACATTACTATGCAAGCGAAATTAATTTCTACTATAACGATAACACTAGGAAAAATTGGTTGATAGATTATCTGACGCTATAACTTGGCAAGGGACAAAGGGATCTCGAGTTCTTATCAAAAACCGATAAAATAGTAGCTACTCCCGCGACTACTGTTCAGTATTCCAATCCAAATAACGAATTTACCTCATGTCCTGCTTCCAGCAATGTATCCACATAAGCACATCCCAACAGAACATGGCTTTTAACCGCTAACCGTGACACCACTAAAATCTTATAAAAATCATTTAAAGGCAAAATAAGTAACAAATTAAATAAATATAGATTGATTAATGAACTCATGTTTCAAAAATATATCTTTTAAATGTTTTAAAAATATATTAAATGTTTCCAAAAATATATTAGTTTTAGATAAGGCTTTTCGAGGTTTACTTATTTTCTGTTTATGAAAGTTAAAAAAGATTAAGAAATTAACAAATTGAAATTATTTGTTATTTTTGATGTAAGATTGAATAACTGACAGTTAGTGACAGAAAAAAGTTTTCTGTGTTTATTCTTAGGCGCCCCTTAGACGATCAATTATATTGCGCAATATTACGAATTGTGCAATATTTATTGACCGTATAGAGTTAATCTTGAAGATTGTGTAATGATTGAACGAAAGTTTGAGCGAGTTTAATTTTTATTGCACCATATTTTTCCATTGCATCGTGTAAGGTCAGTATTGCGCAATGTTTTTAGTCTGTGTTTCGTCTTGACGAGGAGTAAACGCCCGCGCGCGCGCAAATATTGCGGAAAAAGAGAATTCAAAAATTAAGTTCTCAGTTAAAATAAATACTCCAACAGTTACGATAACTTCATCTCCGACATAAACCAAACCGACATAAAAAAGATACGCGTCAACTCCAGAAAATTACAGCAGCACGCCATCGCCTCGGTATTTTATAAACTATTCTCAACGCCAATATTATGAACTTCCACCTGAGCAGCTGTCACATAAACAGCAGAACGTAAAACAGTAAAATGATGCTGATGACTCAATGGTGAACGAAGGTTCACTATCTCTATAAATGATTGAAACAATCAATAATAAGTTTCTGCGTCACTTAAAGCGATATAATTCTTCTGTAGACTCTATTATTGATAGCTTACACAGTTATACACTCGAAAAACGCCGTGATATAAGAGATCAAATGTTGTACAAATTACTACATAATATCATCGATTCTCCCCTACTTTTAAGCAAAGTGAATCTTGCGTGTCACCGGTTAGGTGCACGAAATAAGCCTCTTTTTGCATTGCGTAAAGTAAAAACTAAGTATGCTTCAAATAATTTTGTATCTCGTACATGTAAAAATTTCAGTTTTTATTATTTTGAGTTGTTATCAATAAGATGCTGGTGTCTATTTTCAGTTTTACATATTTAGAATAGAGTAAAATTAATGTTTATAGTTACACTCAGTCTGTAAGAGTCCACCGCGGGATATGGACTTCTCCGTGAGGAGGAGTTGCCACAAGAGTCAAGTTTAGCAATTCGATTGACGAGAGCCAAAAAGAGAGTGGTAGACATTGGGTTGTACAAGTACATACATTGAGGTCATCTTAGTACTCAGAGGTGACATCACGTCTGTAGCTTTCTTTCTTTTATGTTCGTTGCGGGTGTTCGTGAGCTGCAGGTGGACTATAAGTCCGTTTACGGCTTCAATTTAATAAAATTTATTACGTGGTAGTTAGTGATAGATATCTTTACGTGGTTACTCGCGAATGGTTCGGTTCCGCCGGAGAAGGACCACGTTCTGACAGAATACCAGTGTAAAATAGCAGCTTAATACTGATGTGTTCCGTACCTTAAGTGTAGAGAATCGGATCCCTTTTTACTGGAAACAAAGCATTCTGTCTTAGTCGTCATAGGTGATAACGCATCAGCATTTCAGCAATTCGTAATCGAAGATAAATGTAGATGTTTATGGGCCCCAGTAACCACTTACAAAAACCACACATCATTAGGTTGCTATTTTACGCTTGGATTCTTACATTGGTGAAGCTGACTAAAATTTTAATAATTTCAATTAAACTAAACTTTTAATAAATTCAACTTTTAATAATTTCAAATTAATATTCTTCTCTGCAACACACTAGCATCGTTGTATGATTGACCACTAATTTGTTTTTTTTATAGAATAGGGTGACAAACGAGCACACCCAATGGTAAGTGGTTGCTGTGGCCCATAAACATCTACATCTATCTTCCATTACAAATCAAAATGCAGATGCGTTGTCACCCGTGAGGACTGAGGTGGAATGCCTCGTTTCCAGTAAAAAGGGTCTCCGGTTCTCTACACTCACCATGCGAAAAACAGCAGCGTTAAGCTACTATTTCACGCTGATATTTTGTGAAAGTGTCGTCCTTACCCGGTCGCGCCGACCCATTCGTGCTACAACTATACTACTAATATAACTGCAGCATGGTTCTACCACAAATGTATACTCTTCAACAAAACCGCATCCAATGCTGCTGCCGTTAATTGACGGAACTGCAAACCCAACACTATTTTTTATTTATTATTATTACGGGATTATACATAAGTATTTTTGAAAAGTATCCGAACGACCTTGTAGTGGCGATATAAGCATCCATTACTCCTTATCCAACCTTGTTTTATAACGGTAATTTTTGGAGAAAAAAAAAGAATTAACGAACGTATTTTTGCATGCATTTTGATCTGTAATCGAGGATAGATGTAGATGTCTACGGGCCGCAGCAACCACTTAACTTAGGTGGACTGTGTGCTCGTTTGTCACCCTATCCTATAAAAAAAATACTCTTCATTACGCATGGAGGCCTTCTTTCATTAACTGAATCTGTACACTTCGGTGTTCCTGTAATCGGGATACCTGTATTTGGAGATCAGTACAGAAATGTTGCGAGAGCTGTTGATAAAGGTTTTGCAAAGAAACTTAATCTATCTCATTGGTTGGCAAAAGAAATTAATGAGACCATTAAGGAAATTCTAAGCAACTCAAGGTTATTTGAAGAATTCGTAAAAAATAAATCTCTCGTGTTTTTACACAGGGCTGACAAACGACTACAGAATCCTATCGATGATACGATACTGTGGTTCATAGAGATCAATATCAATCCTCGGTTAACACTAAGGTGACCAAAAAATAGAGCAAGTGAATGTAACTCGTTCGTACTCACCCGTACTTGCTGATGGCAGAGTAACTGAAATTCATTACGTACTTGCTGATGGCAGTGCATCTGAAACCCATTAATCCATTTTGTTCTGTGGGTGACGACTGTGCAACGAGGTCGCTATGGCAAGAGCTAGAAAAATCTTATGGCTTACGGTCGATGACGGTATAACCGTTTACTCCAGGCGTAAAATACACAGATAGACGACCGGGGAACAGCTTAAAATGTGGGAAAGTCTGGTGCTGCGATCGTCAATCCACTTGCCAAGTATGACGATAAGGTAAATCCTTACAACGAAAGAAGCTTATGCCCAGTAGTGGACTTGTACTTGATGATGAAGAAGAAGCCGTACTACGCCGGTCAGGTGGGTTATTAATGCATCTACCAGTCATTAGTCAGCATGATTTAGGTTCAACATTTTTGGACGATTTTGTCCACCATCACATCGGTATTTTGAGCTACATCCGTCAGTTAAAAGAGGCAAGCGTACTGATGAGGCTGATGTTGAAAAATTTAACTTTTAATCAAAAGTAAAAGTCGTCTTCAAATAACCGCACTACACAACTTCAGAGATCAGTCATTAGATATAGTATATAGAAAAATAAATGCGCTAACTTCAGAAGCTGTAATGTGGAAATCATATTATTATTTTTAATTCTTTGAATTCTGCTTTAAGCTTTATTAAAAATTCCAATTACACAATTTTTTTTTATTTTTTAACAGTTATCGCAAAAAAGTGAAAGAGCTGTCTGGAATTTGTAGCGATCGTCTCATGCTACCAAGCGTTGAACTGGTGCACACGGTAAATCACGCAGCTTATTCTAGAAATGCTTTCAAATTTCTGTTTCCTTTAATTGATGTACACTAAAGCAAGATTTTCTTGTAATCTATTAATGTATTCTGATTTCAGTAAAATTTATAAGGTTATCTTTGTTTTATTATTCAGGACTTTACATACACGATAATAGCAATAAAAATTTTTTAGTTGATGCTGTGGCGACTGACGCCGGTGTTCTTCAAGGGTCTGTTCTCTCCGCAACTCTCTTCCTGCTGCATATTAACGATCTGCTTATGCTTGGTATCTACGGGTATGCAGATGATAGCACAGTTGTGCTGGTGCTAGTGGGCAATGGGCCAGCCATATAGCACGAAGAACCGATAACTGATGGGGAAAAAAGGTTCTCGAGTGACAGCCTCGTACCGGTAGGCGAAGTGTAGGGCCACCCCCCACTAAATGGAGTGATAACAAGGTAAGACATGCAGGAAGTCGATGGATGCAGGTGCCTCAGGACCGTGCTTTGTGGCATTCCTTTGGGGAGGCCTATGTTCATCAATGGACAAACACACTACCATGTAGTGGCGGTGTTAAAATATTTACTACTTCATGACATCTCGTGGGTGTCGTAAGAGTCGACAGATAATCCGCTGCCAAAGTGTATATATATATATATATATATATATATATATATATAATCGGAATCTCAGAAACGGCTCCAACGATTTTCATAAAAGTTTGTGTGCAGGGAGTTTCGGGGGCAATAAATCAATCTAGCTAGGATTTATTTTTAGAAAATGTCTTTTTGACCGTGTTTTTAGGTAATGAAAAACTGCTACAATATCGTTAGAATAAGAAGGTAAATTTAGACAGTTTATAATTGATTACAAATAGCTTAATTGGTATATTGGGCGGTCACAAAATCGTAAAACCATGGTTCGAGCCTAGACCGACCGACCGACTTTTGTTAATTTTTTTTCAAGTTCCTTTCTTTTTCGAGAAAATCTATTTTTTTGTATTTTTTAAAAACACGAAAATTTAAATTACACTAATTGCACTCATGATTTTTTATTCAAATAACCAGTTCAGTTTTTTCTATTATGTCGCTAAGATCAAAAAATATTATTAGTATTTCATCAGTATGTAACTTGTATCTAAATATGATTTCCAAAACACACGAATTAAAAAAACCGAGCGAAAAATACCGAGCAAAGCTCGGTCAACCGGGTACTTTTAATAAAATTGAGATAGTTTGATGTCTGGTTGAGTTAAAAGAGCTTTAAAAATTTGATCGTTATTGGCTGTTGAAACGTGAACTTGGGAATAAAAATATAAAAGTAAAGGCCACAATAAGCCACTAGACCGATTTGATGATATGTGGCATTCAGATTGCTGGAAACAATAAAAAAGCTAGACTACCTTTTATCCTCAAAATTTGCTATAGAGAACGCGGCATGACCGAATTCCTTGCGGACGAAAGCTAGAATTCACATAATTCTTAAAATTAGTATTTCTTTATTATTGGTTGCCTTTATAATGAGGTAACCTGTTTGCCTACGTTGTTTAATATCCACAACTTGTAATACTTTGAAACGAATACTAAAGTAACTAAAAATGATTATTAGTATATTAATATGGCGGTACTTGCTTCGTTTTATAAATAAAATAGTATTTACATGAAAACAAAATTTATTAAAAAGTGTTTTCTTTTGAATTTATTAAAAAGGTATTTTTTTTAATTTAATATAACAAAGTAATCATTAAACGGTCTAGTAGACATTTGCTAACTTTTATGTTTACTGAAAGCTTTCAAAGCACCTTTTTGATATTTTCTATAGATTAATTTTAATTTTTTTTATTAACCTTGGAAAAATATGTAGGTATTTGTTTAGCAATTGCCGTTTGGTATTTTTAGCAACTCAAAATTCCAACAAGAAATTATATCGAATATTGATATATTTTTCAAATCTATATTTTAAATATGATTTATTATAGGATATTAATCTCAGGAAGCAGCTTTTGCAGCCTATGAGTGATTACCACGTTTCGAGCTTATATTTTCTTCTTCGGTGCTGTCATCCGTAGCCTCGCTTTCTCGGGTCATCACATTCTCCCTTTCATAGGATCACACTTACCGATGCTAATATTATGCATACAATTTCTTTACGTGGAATGGCGTTATTCTTTAAATATTTTTGTGTTGAATGGATGAGATGTTAGTGGGAAAAAAAATTAGTTAAGCCTTCCGTGGCTTCTACCTATGTTTTTAATGTTCAGATATCCAAGAAAACTTCGAAAATGGTTTATGTAAATAAAAATATATATCTTATCTAAAAAGTAACAATAGTAGTAAATAGCACAGTATTGCTAAGTCAACATCAGTTGATAGCAAAATCGGAAAAATAAGTATGATAATACATATTATGAAATATATTATTTAACTTTAAACACAAAATGGGTCTACCCAACCATTTTTGGGTGATTGTGTGTGAAGTAAACAAACAGTATATAGTAATGAACCAGAAGATTGAATCTAAAAACTATTGGAAATTTTCAATGACACCTATATAAAGGGAACAAAATTACAATTTAATAAATAAATGTTATAACAATTTATTCGTAGGTCATTAAAATACTGTTACGAGCTTGAGGTTCGTGACAATAAAAATTGCCGATAAAATTACCTAAATTAACACTTTAATTTACTTTACACAAATTAAAGTTAAAACACTAATAATTAAACACACTAATTCACTTAATTCCGCTCCGAAGCTTCGCTTGTGTCGCCGAGTTCAACTCTGCCTCTATCGCATCTTGCAGCGCCTATTTATATAATTAGCAAAGAAGCGTCCCGAACATTCACGTAAATGCGTTCGTTTAGTACGAAACTTAGTTCTTCGGGTGGCGCTGTCGGTCGAAAGATTTGTGATGTCATTTACTGCAAAGCTCCCCTCGCTCTCGTTCCTGACACTAGATGGCGCTAGTTGACTTATTCATGCAACAATACTGTATTTGATTGAATCTATTTAGCTTGTCACTATACCAAGTACAATTTTAAAAGCGATAATATTTCCGGGGTTTATCGGTATCAGTAAAAAAAATTTGTTACATCCCTAGTACATTTATTTTTACACATAAAGATTTCCTTATTTTTGATTCTAATATTCTAAAATATTAATAGTTTCGATTTACTGGTGAAGGACATACCATTTTTATTCAAATTCCACAAAACGGCGTTGTTATAATAAACTGCACCCAGTAAGACTAGACACAAAAATTGGGCAACGATTGTGACATCAACGTCCGGTTTCGATGATGTTGATACTGCTAGCCTATGCGGCTCTTACAGCTTCGTAGGGCTCAGAGGACTTTTAATAAAGTGAATGTGAATTTATACATTCCGTATCGTTACTTGGTTAACGATGACTTCTATGACTGTTTACAGTGCACGTGGAAGAGCTATCTAACGGCCGTCCGAACAGAAGGTGGCGAGCCCCGCACAAATTATAAAGTTATATGGAGCCCCGGCTCTGATGGATAACTCGTGTCGTTCGATGTTCTGGGCGGTGAGAACCGCCCAGGGATGCGGGTGTACGGTGTGTACACGGTATGGAGCGGTACGCGGCGGGCCCGTCTGCAGACTCGCTGTGTCCCAACCGTTGTCCTATCAGTGTTTGGGTCACTAAGTGAATGTGTAGTGTCTATGTGTGACGGGCCGGCGACATTTGTGTCGTCGGAAACTAACGGAACTGGGAGTTGGTTTAAAATGTTGCGAGGCCTTCAAAGGCTTTGATGTTTTGATTTGGAGCGTAGGTTGCTGCGCTTACCACTAGCGGGTTTGGATGTGTCTTAGCGTTCTCAAAGTAGCGCCGACACATTTCCTTGAAGTATTCAGAGATCGTCAGAAGTTGACAATGTCCCGGTGAAGTTTAATACATGAAGCATATTAGATAATGTTAAAACAAGCAACAAAAATATAGTTGCAAATAGGCTGTTCAAAACAAAAAAAATTGTAGGTATAAAGCACTTTATTTTCTAAATCAGATAAGCAATAAGTCGTGTGTTTGAAGATTATCTGTAATTAATTTAATGCCTAATTATTCGACAAAGGTAAGAATTATTATTTCATATTAGTGGAAAAGTAACACGTGAATGGTTGACAAAAATGCAAGTAATGCTTTGATATTATATTTACTGTTGACGGTATTTGTGTAAAATTCCATTATTCTTAATATGGGAGTGTTATCTTTTTAGGGTTCTCTAGTCATAAAAAGAACCCCTATTATTTTATTTGGTTCATATATCTCGAAGTGCCACATCATTATAAATTCAAGATTTTTTGGATTACGAGTAGATTTTTTCGATATTATATGTCTCTATTTTAAGACAAGAAAATATTACGAATAAAAGTATTTTTGTATGTACTTTTATCATAAATTTCACTATAATTAGATATTTTTCTTTGTTTCTAATACTGCTTTTCGTCTTCAAATTTGAAATACATATCATAGCAATGCTTTCACTGTGTTTAAAAAAGTATAAACGTTTGGTTCGTTTTTGGTTTGATTAACTCCATTTTGAATTAATTCATTAAAGAAATATGAGTTATTGATTACTTCCATTGTGAATTAGTTTATCTAAAAGCGATATTATTTATTGATTACTTTTATTTTTAATTTATTCATCTAAAAGAATAACTGGCGTCAATGTGAGTACAACCCGCGCAACACGTACCAAGTAATCAGCGGCAATAAATTTCGATGAAGCATGGGTGACCCTAGGGTCGACTCCAAGTCGTGGATATTTACGAGTAATCTATCTTAAAAACTATATAGGAAGTTTAACCTAGATATATCTACACTTCGATTCATAACCTTAAAACTGTATCAATCAAACTTCATATTAAAGTATAAAAAAATTCTTCCGAGCAAAACCCTACTAATCACGCGTGTGTCAAATTATTTTTTGTATGAATAACATGTCATAGATTGGACGCGTGGTCCCAACTCACAAGTCGCGTCGCGAAAATAAGATAAACTTATTTACGATAAAAGTTGTGTAAAGATAATATTTTCTTTACATCATTTATCCTCATTTGATAATGACATTGCAGCTCATTACTAGATCAGTGATCTTCTCAGCCGTAATATAGTTGGGGCGTGGCTCTAACAAGTAAAATGTATCCATATTATATAATTACTTGCAACATGCGCTGGTTGTATACTCTTGTTTTAAATTTTGAGGTATTCGTGACGAGAAAATGTGTCGCCATCTGTTAAACGCGAGCAGCGTTGGAGTTATCGTAAATAAAATATTAGAAAAAAATATTAATGAAAAAAAAATCGGTATGTTTCTTGAAAAAAGTAAAATATTAACAGAATTTCAATTTGAGTTTAGATTAAATAAAAGTACAACGACGGCCTTGACAGCATTTTCAACTAATATAAACAACTCGTTAAATAATAAAGATATCGTAGTAGCACTTTTTATAGATTTTGAAAAGACGTTCGATAATTTGGAACATAAGTGCTTGTTGTAGGCCATGGATGAATGTGGAATAAGAGGCCCAGTGAAAACTTGGATCTAAAAATATTTACAAAATAGAAATATTGTTGTTCGTGTAAACGGAGTGGATAGTAAGATAGGAAAAATAAAGTTTGGTGTACTGGCTGGCTCTGTGTTTGGCCCGATCGGATATATAATGCACGTCTACAGCATGGTAAATTACCAAGAATGGTAGAATATTCATGTATGCTGACGATACCTGCCTCGTGTATAGTGGAAAAAATAATATCCAGATACCATTAAAAGTGCAGCAGGATTTGTATAATTCAATAAAATGGTCCCACGACAATGGTATTATCATAAACTTTAGTAAAACCAAATTTATGGTAATACAAACGTTCTAGAAAAACAGTAGACATAGCTCTTATGGGTAATACTTATGATTGCCTGCATACTGATCAGTTGAGCTCTCTCTGCTGCTGCGAAAAGCTAGAATGTGTGAGTGTAGAATGTGTGCTAGAACGAACTATAAATATGTCGTGCTAGTTATAGATAATCGTTTCTCATGGGACTTGCATGTTGAATTAGTGTCTAACAGGCTTATTATATCGTGACTGTTTTAGGAAAACTGAGGAATCATGTAGGTATATGCTAATACAGCATGCCCTGGCAGACGCAATGATCGGATACGGCTTAGGTGCATATGGACTTACATCTTCGAGTTATCTTAAAAAATAAAGTCTATACAGATAAGATTCTTAAAGATATTAGTTGATACTAAAACGAAAAATACTCTAGATAAAAATTATGAAATGTTATTTAAAATTTGCAAAATTATTCCTGTATACATGAAAGTAAAATCCATCATCATATTAGAATGCCGTTTTTCAGGTGCTGGACAGACTTTCTCATCTCGCTCAGACTGACAACCGGTATATCATCGGAATAGTGTCGGATATGACTTGCTCTTGGATCGTTACTCACACTTGCGTGTGGCTCCAACGATGATGTGTACAGCTGCCCATAGAACCTCTCAATCTCACTCAAAATCTCAGGTGTCCCGAAAACGATGCTGCCACACTCAGTCTTCAGCTTTGACAGTTGGCTCTTTCTGGCAGACTGATCTCTGGTAAAGGGTTTGGAGGCTTGGTACCGCTCTATTACTTCTTCAGTACGAGCTGTATTGAAGTTGCGTAAGTCCCGTCGCATACGAGTAAATATGAACATCTGTTTCTTCAGTTGCCTATATGATCAAATCCGCTGAAGACTGCAGCTTCATTTTCCGTGCCATGAGCAGCCATGAGATTAACAATGTGATCGGAGAGTTTTTGTGTTCTTCTGCGCGGTTCTTGTAGAACTTAGCTCTCACCGCATGGACAGTTTCCACTTACTTGTCATTCATATCGCACTTTAAGTTGCAGTTTTCTTGCTTTAGTCTACGTTATGTAGTATTTCTTATTAAATGTTCATGGGATATTTTCCAGGTTTTGGAATGATTATTATTTCTTTATTTAAAAAGGAGTAGGCTTTTCTCTTGAGTTCTCTTGAGTAGGTTTCCTAAGTCCACAAGGATTCCACAAGGTAGGTGTGCGAGGAAAAAGTTTTTTTAAATCGCACACTGGTGGACTGCCAGTTATCCAGATGGTATGGATGGTATCGCAAGATTTGTCGCGATGTGCGATGGTGAAATTGTGCGGTTGAAATTGGTCTGAACAATAAATCAGAATCCTCCCCGTGGTAAATGCGATAAAATAAGCAAAGAGATGCAATATCTCTTCGCAGTGCCAGTGAGTGAAGCCAATGAGAAAGAGCTCGGTGGCCAACGATTCGAACGGCTGTGCTGAGTGCGATCAAATGGAAGGATTTGGCAGCCCCCAAATCGGAAGTGGGAGTAGTATTACATGTGCGGCCGAACCTACGCCTTGTAAAGCTGCAGACGGTCTGCTGGCAAGAAATATAGCTTGACGTGCTCTGTTGAGCACGTATTTGAAACTGAGGAGATACAACAAAGGCGTTCTTTATGGGGGTACGCAAACTTGTGTCTTTGGGGGTTGATCTGGACTAGATTTAGTCGCCCCCAGTCCAAGACTCTCTGCAACGAAGTCTTGACTTTAGACACAAGATTGTTTCGGTACTCGGATACGTCTGGTGTATTAAGTATCAACAGTGCTATCGTCCGTATAGCAATGAATATTACCGGTTTGCAACATATCATGGATATGCAGAAGAAACAGCGTTGATGATAGCACGCAGTCTTGTGGAACGCCAGCATTAATAGGCTTGTAATCGGAGCATGGACCGTCAACAACTCAAGAAAGCTGGTGATCCAACTGCACAATTTCTCAGGAAGATCATGGGAAGGAAGTTTCGTAAGAAGCTTTTGTACCAAACCCGATCGAAGGGTACTATGTCCAAACTAACGGCCAACGCCTCCCCCTTGGACTCTTCTGCCTCTCCCCATCCATAAGTTAGGTAACCCAGAAGATCACCAGCTGAGCGTCCCGACGGAAGCCATACTGGCGGTCACTAATCAGCTCGTGATCCTCAAGGTATCTCATGAGCTGGCAGTTTACAATGTTTTCTATTATTATCGAGAACAAGGAGGTGATAGTGATAGGCCAGTAGTTAGACGGGTCTGAGCGGTTGCCTTTTTTAGAGAAAGGGTGCACTAAATCTGTCTTTAATGATTTCGGGACTATGACTAGGGAGTAGGAGTACCGTAAAAAATGCGTTAAAACCGGTGCCAACTCCTTAACACGTCGTCAGCACAATAGGAGGGTCACGGTCAGGCCCACTCGACTTGTTGATGTTCAGAGAGAGGAGTGCTCTGCGCACCAAGTATTGAGTAAACAGCACATTTTGCATTGAGCATTCACACCGCGGTATGGTCGGCAGTGTCTTGCCCCCGTCACCAAGAGTCGAGTTGGACACAAAGAGAGAGCCCAGCAGATCGGTTAGATCGGCATGGGCCAGTGAGTCGTCCTCCTTGTGCAGAGATGGCTGATAGAAGTTCCGTTGAACAGCCTTTGCGGGAAACCAGATTACTAATGTTTCCGATGGAAGTCGAACTACTTTCTCGCCAATTCACCCGATGTACTCTGACTTTGGCTTGCCTATGACACTTTTGAAGCACTTGGAGGCGAAATTATACTTATTTTTAAGAGCGCTGGTATTTGCATCCCAAGACGTCGATGCATCAGCCCAGGCCTGGTAGCACTCCTGCTTATGGCGTAATGCAATTTTGCAGGATCGACCAAACCACGGCTGGGTTTTGCCTCCGACAGGTACAACAGGTGATGGAATAAAAAGTTCCATTCCACAGACAAGTGAATTCACTATTTTTGAAGTGTTCGAAAGAAATATGCATGAAAAAATTTCATCTAAAGTGTCTTTCCTTAACAAAGGATGAAACTGAAGTTTTTTATGACATGTAATTCCTGTTAAAAGAAATTTTTTGCTTTACCACTAGTTTGGAAAAAAATTTTGTCCTGGGAAGAACAAGCAAGAAACTCTGCGAACTTTTTTTTAGTAAATTATACAATATGAAAGATTGTAACAGCTTGGAAGCGACCACCTCATTCACACGGGTTATTATAAACCATTTATTAATTTATATCATAATAACCTTTTTATAAAGTTTTTTATAAAATAATATTTTAACTTGGTGATAGGGAGATCTTGTCTATTTTCTGGGACATTGTTGTAATTAGCGTATACATTGCCCCAAGGATGAATTACTGACTCTGTGGAGTCAAGAAACTGATATCCCTAGTTTGTGTTTGTTCCTCGTGTTTACGGAGTATATATAACTTTTATTAATAAAACTACTTTGGTTTTTGTGAACATACATTAAATTTTCGTCAATATACAATTTCATTGTCGTCCCTCTATCTAGTGTAGGTGTAAGGGAGGAACTGGCATAAAAATGAGATTCACCTTAAAAATATGTCTAGTAATTTTAACTTTTGCGGCAACATTTCGTGAAGCATACAAAATTTTAGTGGTGTTTCCAAATAAGAGCAACACCATTATGAAAGATGCTTATGTCAAATTTTTGCTTAACGCTAGTCATGAGGCACCTATTCTAGATAACGCAAAATTAATGTTTCTTTCATCATCATCATCATCATCATCATTGCAGCCCATCACATGTCCTCCCATAGAACTCCCCCATAGATTACCTCATAGGGGGATACTTGTCACAGTTGCCACGCTTGTACCAACAACCGTAGTTTTTTTTATTTTTGGTTGTTATTAGAATGATGCTGCTGCCCATCTCCTGATTTGTTTCCTTCGGTCGCCCTTACGATAGCCGCGGTGTGATATCTGGTAGTGGATATTCATACACACACTACACGGTCAGCTTTTTTATTGAAGTCGATTTGCTTTTTGGTCAATACTGGACAAATACTTATAGACCACTCTCCGTATAGTCTAGACTTTGGATTGTTCTTGGAAATCAAAACACGACTACGAGTACGTTTTCACTTTGATGGATAACTCGAATAATAGTCGCACTTGAATGATAGTTAAACCGAAATTGTGTCAGATTCTTTTTAAAAAAACGAGCGTTAGCTCGTTTATTGTGATGAATATTTTTGGCGTCGTTGTCTCTGAGTATTGACCGTGATGAAGAGTATTTATAAACACTATGAAATGGAACCCGCGCAGGACAATAGTTTTTAATACTATGTATAACTATGGTGTCAACTGTGCTAATATTCTACATGATGGTAAGTGGTTTCTGCAATCTGCAAACTATTATACCTGCAACCAATGCCAAACGCAAAGTACCACATATGCATTGTATCAACTGAGGACTTACTTGAAATACCTCACACCTGTACATACCTAGTTGGACTCTTAGGAGTTTATCTAGGTATGTACAGTTCTCTTAGGATCATTATTATTATCATAACGCCCCGTCACAAGTTCACTATTGAATATAGGCCTCACACTAGAGTTTTACACCTTGTGAATTAAGATTAAACTTGGAACTAAGAGATTTTAAGTATGCCCCATACTGTACGAAATCTTAATGTTTGTAAATATTGGTTATTAAATAATTAAGTAATAAATAAATTAAATGGTACATCCATGCTAACCCAAGTAATAACTCCAATCCATTGCTTCATGAAATTGATGTCAGTGAAACTAAAAATAATTTTAATTGTATTTATGAAAATTAGTAGTTTTAATCTGGAAGAAGCCGTGGTTAACTATAACATTGGGACATCGAACATTTCAGTCCCCCCGTGACCATGTCGGGATAATGCAAGCTGGTAGTACCAGTTACTCGACTCCACCGAGTCAGTAATTCATTCTTGGGGCGATGTATACGCTTTTACAACAAAATCCCAGAAAATATACAAAATTTGTCATACACAAAGTTCAAAAATGTTATTAAACTAAGTTTGTATAAAAAGGGTTATTATAATATTAAGGAATTTATAGATGATAATAACCCCTGGGAAGGGTGATCGAAAATAGTCCCGCTGGGTTTCTTGCTGGTTCTTCCCAGGACAGAGGTTTTTTTTGCGAACCAGTGGTAAATTAAAAAAATGACATTCAATAAGTATTTTTATAATCTACATTGAATAAAAAAGTTTCTATTTCTATTTCTATTTCTATTAAATTAGACAGTATACGCGATACAATCCGTTAAAACTACTTTTTTTTAAATAATGTGTAGTGTTCGATAAGAAATCGTTATTTATCGTCAAATCAAAATATAAATCTTTGTACATGATACAGCAAAAAATTATCATTTATTGTATAGAGAGTCCTTGATGGGTTTTAGATAGTAATCAAATATATATAATCAACGACATCAAATCATTCGTAATCAAATATATATTATAAAAGACATTATAAAGTTGTTTTTGAACTCCATTCTTGGAATAAGTACTTTTACTTTTTTGCCAAATCCAGTAAAACCTTACGTCACAATACTTCACATTTTTCTAATTCAGCAATTTGGTATTTTAATCCATATATCTGTTTTCGCTGTCGTTTGTTGACAGTCTTTAATTCATCTATCTTCTCTTTCTGTAACTGATTTTGTTCATGCGGTATTTAAGTTTACGTATGATAACTTTGGCATTCCGTTTCTTGTTTTCTTTTGGAGTTGGAGGAAACTCCATTTTAATCACACGAACTGACAATCTGGTACATGGATCTGAAATTGTACTCACATCAATAGGCGGACGCAATGGTGCTGGCGAGTCTCGATAAGCCTTATTTTTAATTGGTGGTAATTGTTGGGGCCGTCTAGGATATGATCACAAACTGCAGACTTCCCGGAACGTTGATACTTCACATCAGCTATATTTTCTTTTACGCGGGTTTTAATTGATCTTTTTGTTTGTCCTTTTTTGTAGGGTCTGTTTTGACCTTTCGGTATGTAGTTTCATCCGACAGAAGCTTTAAAAAAACACATCATCGGACATCTAAACGTCAGTCAGTCAATCCCTCGTGACCATGAGTACTGGAAAGCACCCGAAACGTCGGGAATTAAAAACATTAAAACAAAATTAAACGCGATAAAATTCGTAAAAGTAGTTTTAATCGATGTGTAGTGTTTGCATAAATACAAATAAACATTAAATACAGGTTAAAAAATGCATTAAAGGCAGAACAAACATCCTGACCCTCCGTGTAAATTATATTATTAAACGTAAAATTGCGAGGATAATTGGATAAACCTTTTATGATTTGACAAATTTCCAGAAATATACGTATTGGTATTGCGAATAAAATCCTCAAAGCACGTTTTTGTTTTCTATGAAGTCTGCCTCTGAGAAATTTAAATTCATCATATTAACGTTGGTTGGGTCAACGAGGGTTGTTAAATTTTTTCAATTTTTTATGTGCCCTAAATTTTTCACGAATTATTTTTATAAGAGCTCAGCTGTAACAACACGGGTATCGATTACTAATTTGGGAAGTTAGTGGTACACATAGAAACAAACAGTCATGGAGTTTTTTATAATAAATCTCAACGGCTTAGTCAACTTTATCTGTATTTAAAAATAAGTTATCCCAATCCACTCTATTTAAAAAAGTATTTATATTAACATAATTACATTTACGGAAATTATATTTAAAGTGAAAATGTTCTTTAAATACTTTGACAAACACGTCTTGTATATCAATGATAAAAAGTGGGTATAAGCTGTCAACTTTAGACAGAGGGACAGAGTGCTTGATTTCTATGTATAAGAGTAGTTAGTTAGTACCAGTTCTGGCTCACTGAGTCAGAAGTGGTACAAGTACGACGTTCGTCGACTCACGATCCTAAAAAAAAAGATGTGCAGATCAATTAACTCTTGTGGCGTCATTAATCTGAGAAATAAAAATAAACAATTAAAATTAAAATAAAATACGAAAATAAATAAGTAATATAAAACTTACCTTGAAGTCGTGTCGTATCGTCGCAGAAATCGTGATCAAGTCGTTGAGTAGTAAAGACGCCCCGATAATGTATCGAACAAAGGATTGAAGACATGGAAGCGGCGCACCCGCCACGCAGTTAGTAAGAATATATTACTGTGACGGTAAGACGTATGACGCTTGCGCCCGGCTATTGTTTTTATTTGCTACTTGCTTTGAACTGTTTCTTCCTTCTTGTGCTAATAACTTCTGTGCTACGCTTTGTGCTAAATTATAAACAGTATAGCATATGTGAACTCTTGTATTCGTGAACTATTATAGTATTCGTGAACTATTGTATTCGTGAATTATTGTAGCTGTGAACTATAACATAGGTGAACTATTTAATTGTGTGAACTGTTCTGCTTACAATAAATTTTATAGAAAGTGATTGGTGCGTAATTTATTAAGAATCTCCCCACATCACTTCACTGTTGACCCCGCTTGGACTTTTTACTGCGAGAACCCAAACGTAAGCAGAATCCAAAGTAATATTTTAATAACAATATTCAAAATAAGATGGCAGAGAAACAAACTAAACCCTCCCAATCGTTATCACGAGAAACACGTAACGAAGAAGGGTCATTTACACCATCCGATATATGTCGTGTCGGTGTCCGACTGCCACCGTTTTGGGCTGAAGAGCCTGCTGTGTGGTTCGCACAAGTAGAAGGGAATTTTGCACTATCCGGTATTAAAGAAGACGAAACAAAATATTATTATGTAATTGCACAATTAGACCATAGATATGCGGCAGAAGTCAAAGACATTATAGTTTCACCACTTCAAAAAGATAAATACGAGAAACTTAAGACAGAACTTATCAGAAGACTCTCAGCATCTCAAGAAAAAGAAGTGAAGCAGTTGTTAATGCATGAGGAACTTGGAGATAGGCGTCCATCCCAATTTTTACGACATTTGCAACATTTAGCGGGCCCTAACGTTCCAGATGACTTTATCAGGACAATATGGACTAGTCGCCTCCCAAACAATTTGCAAACCGTAATTGCATCACAGCCTGACTCAACTTTGGAAGCACTGGCTGCCTTAGCCGATAAGGTCCACGAACTTGTTCCGGCATCTCCACACGTAGCTTCGATGGATGCAGCACCAGGATCTTTACTTGACACAATGTCAAAACAGATCGCGGAACTTACTCGTCAAGTGCAAGCATTATCCTTTCGAAATCGAAGAAAATCACGGTCACAAAAGAGAGACAACAAACGAGACCGCAACCATAGTCACAGTCACAGTCATACTCGTAATCGGTCTCAGTCAAATTATAGAAGATTTCCATTTTGTTACTATCATTATAAATTCGGCAATAAGGCTAATAAGTGCGTTAAGCCTTGTGATTACCAACAGGGAAACGATCAGGGCAGTCGTTAGTGGCGACAAATGATTGCCTCAGTTCATCCAGTCGCCTGTTTGTCACGGATCGCAGAACGAAGATGCAATTCTTGGTCGACACCGGAAGCGACCTTTGTGTCTTCCCGCGTACGGCACTTAAACAACGACGACCTCGAACATCTTACGAACTTTTTGCGGCAAATGGAACTCCCATACCCACCTACGGCTATGCTCATCTCGAACTAAATCTGGGACTTCGACGAGATTTTTCATGGCGCTTTGTAGTAGCCGATGTAAACAAAGCAATCATCGGAATTGATTTCTTATCATTCTACCATATCATTGTCGACTGTCGTAACCGTCGGTTAATAGATAACAGTACTTCGTTGCAAACACCTGCTGAGCCTGCTACAGCTAATGTGATAGCTTCAGTTAAAACCATGAGAGGTCATTCAAAGTATGTTGAATTACTACGTGACTTTCCGGAGATAACCCGACCGTCAGGTGTACCGCAAGCTCCTAAGCATAGTACCGTCCACTTCATTCGTACTAAGCCAGGACCACCTGTGTCTTGCAACCCAAGAAGATTATCACCAGAAAAACTGAAAATAGTGAAGCGAGAATTCGAGGCAATGATAAAAAGTGGAATAGCACGTCCATCTGAGAGCCCGTGGTCTTCTACGCTCCATCTTGTACCAAAGAAAGATAACGGATGGCGGCCCTGTGGCGATTACAGAATGTTGAACGCACAGTTTGACATGTAATTTGGAATCCGTTCCAAGTAATTTAAATTAGAAAATGAGACAATAGAGGTAATCTCTAGCAGTTATAATAATTTAAATAATTTAGAATGTAGCTTACAAATCCTTAATAGTTGCAATTGTATAACTCCACAAAATGATATTAAAAATTGTTTACACCTGGTGCATCAGAATATACAAGGCATGATAGGCAAAGAGCTAGAAATTGAATTGTTTTTAAATAGCAACAATATTCATATTTTATGTATTACTGAACATTGGTTAAAAGCTCATAATTGAAGACGTGAGTGGATGAAGGTGATAACTCGCATTCTACCAGTTTTGAGTAAATCAAGATTGAAGTTTCACAATTGTTTTTTGAGATAAGTTGTTAGAAAATTGGTTTTTGATTTAAACTATAATGCAAAGTTGGGTAAACAAACTTAAAAAATTAGGGTACGTGAGCAATTAAACACTTTTAATACTTTATGGTATATAATTTCGAAAAAAACTGAACATAACTCTTTCTTTCACTAACATTTTAAAAACATTTTGGCATTTTAGCTATTTCAAATTAGGTGTTAAGTAACATTATGTACTTAAAGTATTATAAAAGGGTAAACATTACTTAAATATTACTAAAAACTTTATAAATAGAAACATAGGCTAATAAAACAGAGATCAGTCTTGACAATAAAATAAAACAGATCAAAATAATACTATTTTTCAATTAAAATCGACTCATAGAAGTACCGATATTCTACTTAAGGTGGTCTCAGAAATTTTCTTTATTTTTCCACTGATACGGTACCATATTTTCCGTTCGTACGCGGAATCTCCACAGAATAGCGCATTTGTGATTTTCTTTTTAAAATGTCCAACTTTTTGAAGGGTGTCATTTCAGCGTATGTTTCTTTATATAGGTAGGAACCATATTAATCTACGCGTATCCATTTAATACCATTCCTAAAACTTACTTTATCATTGTTTACATCTTTTTTTCTGTTAAACAAATTAAGTTTTTCCTGTAACTCACCAATTTTTCTGAAATGCGCGCTCATATCAATGATTGTATTATTTCGGGAAGCTTTACAAATAATATTCATGTACTGTTCAAGAACAAAAATTGTATCGTGTTTCCTAATGACTTTTTCTATCGTTTCTATCAGTTGATCGAGTAAATAGATGAGTTTGTATGTTTGATATGCGTATTTAGCAGGGATGAGAGATATGATAAGGATATAGAATGATGAGTGAACGCAGGAAATAAAATAAATAGGGCCCTACACTCTATTGTGAAAAGTCAGAATATGTCAAAAAAGCCACGTATGGCAATTCACAATGCTTTGTTTTTCCCTACTTTAACGTATGGTAGTGAAAGTTGGGTGTGGCACAAGAGTAGAATAAACGCAGTAGAAATGCGGTCATTAAGGAGTATGTTAGAGCTGAACCTGAATGACAGGGTGAGAAATTGTGTGATAATAGAAAAGTGTAGTTTGCAAGATGATATTGTGACCAGGATTAAGAAAGGAATGTTTCGGTGGTTTGGTCATGTGGAAAGAATGAATGACGAAAGAGTGACAAAGAAAATTTATGTTGCAGCAGTGAATGGTAGAGTCGGAAAGAGACGTTCTAGGCGAAAGTTTATCGACCAACTTGGCGATATATTGAAAACGGGCCAAATTAGGAGTATCCTTAATCGATGAGCATACATGCGTAGGTATATGGATGTGGAGGAGGCGAGAGAGTTGTGTCAGGATCGTGCCAAATGGTATTCTGTAGTCTCTGCCTACCTCTCCGGGTGACAGGCGTGAGCGTTTATGTTTATGTTTTTTTCTATCCCTCCGAAATTACAATTAGAAAGAATGGCCAACCTCAGGGAATTTGTGTTCCATTACTTTAAAATATCCTTTTAATATAAGGTATTGATGCAATGCAATCATGTTAAAGTTTTTGTTCTGTTCGCCACATGAATCCGACCAGATCAATAAATGATCTTTGTTTTTGACAACTTGGATCTACCTCCAAAAATCATAGAAGTGCGTTTCCAGGTTCAACACTTCCGCGATCCGCTATTATATGGTGACCGACAGCAGCATCCAGTAATAATTTTACCCTTGCTTTGCCTCCTGCCATTACTTTTCCACTTTGCCAACGTTAATTCACTATTATAAACAATATTTCTGTACACAACACACCCTACAATACGCACTCTGTTAGAAAGCTCGCGAGAATGTGATAATTTTAATGACAGAACGAAAATTAAAACAATTGACCGACGTGAACGGATGAAGGTGCTATGTATGTTACATAACACCTTCATTCTTCATTCGACTCTCGTTCGCTGAGTGGAAGAAAGTGTTATGTTCGTACATGTTACCTTCTTCCACGACAAAAAAACAAAACTTTTACTTTATTTATCAAGAACGTAGTGATATGGGCTCATACCTCTTTCATCCAGTACCATTTTCAAACTAAACTGTACATAACACCTTTATCAACTTTCTATTTGAGAAATACGTCTTAAATCGATAGTTTTAGGGTCTAAAATCATTTTATAACGACATATCACCTTCATCTATGCAAAAAAACACCAAAACCTGAAAATGCGACATATCACATTCATCCACTTATGTCTTCAATTTAATGTTTAACTTTAGTAATCACCAGGTGCTCAGTTCTTTCAATAGAGAAACGATTTTAAGAGGTGGCTCCTTAATTTTAGCTAATAAATTATTATCATATAAAGAACGTAAAGATATTGTGAGCCTCTCTGTTGAGCGAACTGTAGAAATGGCATGTGTTGAGTTTGAGCACCTCATTGTTGTGAGCGTTTACAGACCCCCATGTTCATTATATGATACTTTTGAAAAAATTATGGAGGAAGTTTTCGCTAAACTTAATAAACAGAATAAATCTGTTGTAATATGTGGAGACTTTAATATCAATCTCCTAGAAGCTTCCTCCACTAATATTAAATTTAGATCATTGTTTAAATCTTATGGTCTTTTTAATTTATTTTTGGAGCCAACATGTATTGCTGAATCCAATGCAACATGTATAGATAACATTTTTACAAATGCTAAGCCGTTCAATAAATGTATTATTCAAAAATTGAGCTCTGATCACTGTGGACAATTTGTTTCATTACCTTATGTTCACAAAAAGCAAGTAGATAAAAAAGTAGTGTTTGTTCCAGTAAATGCACATCGCTTGGAGAAGTTTAGGAGTAACATAGTAAAAAAACTTCCATTACTTTCATACCAAAATAATCCAAATTTTTTGTATGCAAAATTATTTAAGCTCATTTGCAATGATAATACTTTTACTTCTAAAACATTCTCCTTGAATAATCGTAAAGCATTTAATGAATGGGCGACGGTAGGAGTCCATAAGAGTAGACAAAGGTTATATGAACTTTACAATGAAAGGTCCTATAATCCTAGCGTCGAATTTAGGGAATATGTAAAAAATATTCCAAAATATTTAAAAAAGTGTGCTCCTTAGCCAAGTCATTGTATTTAAGCAACAAAATAAAGACTGCTTCTAATAAAATTAAAATGACATGGAGTATAATTAATAGTGAAACTGGTAAGGTCAACTCTCGCAATTCAAACTACCAGTTAAGTTTTAACAATTACTTACTTACTTACTTACTTATCGTCACGCACAATCCCTAACGGGGTAGCCAGAGAGAACAGATCGCCAAGTGTCACGATCCTTACATACCTCTTTCGCTTCTTTCAGTTTTAACAATAAATTAACTAAATCAGATCAGGACGTTGCAATGGTTTTTGAGAAATATTTTACTGATATTCCGATCTTAACCACTAAGTCACTGAATTTTTCTCCTACCGTCGCCGAATCATTACTTAAACAAAATGTAAATGTGTGTACAAAGAATTTTAAATTTCATAAAGTTTCTAATAAAATATTTTAAGACTATTGATATTAAGAGAACCGCCGATCTGTGGGGGATTTCTGTTAAAGTTATTGCGTCTATAATAGATACAATCGCACCTCAACTATCTATTATTTTTAATAGTAGTATCAAATCTGGTGTGTTTCCTGATTTAATGAAGCATAGTAAAGTAATACCTTTATTTAAATCAGGTAGTACATTGGACCCCGCTAATTTTAGACCTATTTCTGTACTGCCAACACTTAGTAAAATTTTTGAAAAATTATTCTTGATCAATTGTTAATTTTTTTTAATGTAAATAAATTACTTCATAAAAATCAATTTGGTTTCACAAGGGGTCGCTCGACAACTGATGCTGGTGTTGAGCTGATTAAATATATATTTAATGCATGGGAGAATTCACAGGATGCTTTGGGTTTGTTCTGTGACCTATCCAAGGCCTTTGATTGTGTTCACCATGAAACATTAATCAGGAAACTTCAACATTACGGTGTAAGAAATGATGCTCTTAAATTAATTATTTCATATTTAAGTGACAGAACACAAAAAGTTGTTATTAATAGTATGAGTTCTTCCGGGTCGATTGTACAAATGGGCGTGCCTCAGGGCTCAATTCTTGGCCCCTTTCTGTTTCTTGTATATATTAATGACTTACCTTACATAGTAGGGGATAACCATGATATAGTATTATTTGCTGATGATACTTCATTAATTTTCAAATTAAAACGACAGTTATTAATATTTATTATTACGACGAAGTAAATAATGCTATAGCTAAGTTAGTCAATTGGTTTAATGTTAATAATTTGCATTTGAATGGAACTAAAACTAAATGTATGAAATTCGTAACTCCTAATGTTAAACATGTCAATACTAATGTAATTTTTAATGGGGAGGAACTGAGTCTTGTTGATACCACCATTTTTCTTGGAATCACACTGGACGCAAAGCTTCAATGGCTCCCCCATATATCAAAACTAGCTAGCAGACTTAGTTCTGCAGCATATGCTGTAAAAAAGATTAGAACTCTTACCAGTGTTGAAACAGCTAGAATAGTTTTCTTCAGTTATTTCCATAGCATTATGTCGTATGGTATTTTGCTATGGGGACACGCGACTGACACTGAAATTATATTTATTTTACAGAAGAGGGCCATTAGAGCAATATATAATTTAAAACCAAAAGAGTCACTGAGACAAAAATTTAAAGAAATTAATATATTAACTCTGGCCTCTCAATACATTTATGAAAATGTAATGTACGTACACAAAAATAAAAGTAGTTTTGCGAAAATAAGTGATATTCATTCTGTAAATACTAGGAACAGACACAAGCTGGTAGTACCAGTTACTCGACTCCACCGAGTCAGTAATTCATTCTTGGGGCGATGTATACGCTTTTACAACAAAATCCCAGAAAATATACAAAATTTGTCATACACAAAGTTCAAAAATGTTATTAAACTAAGTTTGTATAAAAAGGGTTATTATAATATTAAGGAATTTATAGATGATAATAACCCCTGGGAAGGGTGATCGCTACCAAGCTATTTCTAATTTATCTTGTGTTGTTGATTGTAAACATGATTGTAAGTTATTATTAAAAAAAAAAGTCCCGCTGGGTTTCTTGCTGGTTCTTCCCAGGACAGAGGTTTTTTTGCGAACCAGTGGTAAATTAAAAAAGTGACGTTAAATAAGTATTTTTATAATCTACATTGAATAAAAAAGTTTCTATTTCTATTTCTATTTCTATACAGACAATTCCAGACAAATATCCCATCAGGTACTTACAAGACTTTACCCATTACATATCGGGTTGTACAATTTTTTCTACGCTAGATTTAGTGAAAGCGTACAACCAGATACCAGTCAACCCAGATGATATTCCGAAGACAGCCATCACCACACCATTTGGTATGTTCGAATTTCCATATATGAATTAGGCTTAAAAAATGCGAGCCAAACCTTTCAAAGGTTTGTAGACGAAATAACACGAGGACTTGATTTTTGCTTCGTGTACCTGGATGATTTTCTAATATTTTCCCAGGACGAAGATAGCCATCTTGACCATCTTCGCCAAATCTTTGAAAAACTTCAGGAATTCGGTATGGTTATCAACACGAGCAAATGTGAATTCGGAAAGAAAGAGATCACCTTTCTAGGGTATCACGTCTCAGCCAATAGTGTTAAGCCTTTGGACAGTAAGGTTCAAGCCATCAAAGACTTCCCCACTCCGAAAAACGTACGAGAACTTCGGCTTTTCTAGGGATATTAAACTTTTATCGCCGATTTATCAAAGGAGCTGCCGAAATTCAGGCACCATTAAACTCTTTGTTGACGGGGTCCGTAAAAGGATCACGATCCGTGGATATATCTGGAGAAGCCCTACATGCTTTTGAGCAGTGCAAAACTAGCCTTTGTCAAGCAGCATTCTTGGCACATCCAGATCTGAACGCAAGATTAGGTTCGGTAACTGACGCCTCAGATAAGGCAATCGGTGCCGCCTTGCAGCAAGTAAAGAATGGATCATGGCAGCCACTAGCATTCTTCTCTAAGAAACTGAAACCAGCGCAACAGAAATACTCGCCATACGACAGGGAGCTTCTTGCTATATACGAGTCAGTGAAATACTTCAGACACATGCTTGAAGCAAGACATTTTACTGTTTTCACTGACCACAAACCAATCTGTTATGCATTTCACATCAGAAAGGATAAGTGCTCACCCCGCCAGTATCGTCATCTCGATTTCATATCTCAATTCACCACCGACATCCAACACATCTCTGGAAAAGATAACATAGTAGCTGATACGCTTTCAAGAGTTGAAGAATTAGCTCAGCCTGTTAGTCTGGTTACCTTAGCCAAAATGCAGGACGTGGATACGGAATTGAAAGAAATTCTGAAAGGTGGGACATCACTTCGATTAGTTAAGGTACCAATACCTGGCACGAAGGCAGACGTATACTGTGATGATGGAACTGGAAATCAAAGGCCTTACGTACCTCAAAACTTAAGGAAGCAAGTCTTTGAGAGTTTACATTCGCTGAGCCATCCTGGGGTAAAAGCCACAACAAAGATGATAACAGAACGCTACGTTTGGCCAGGAGTAAAGAGAGACTGTCGTGAATGGTCAAGAACGTGTCACCCCTACCAGCGTGCAAAGATAACACGTCATGTATCCGCACCTTTAGGTACATACAAATACCTGCCAGATTCCAATACGTCCATATAGACATCATTGGACCTTTACCTGTATCAGATGGATATCGCTATTGTCTTACAGCAGTTGATAGATTTACCAGATGGCCTGAGCCAATACCCTTATCAGATATCACTGCTGAAACTGTTGCAAAAGCAGTTCTTAATGGCTGGATCTCGCGTTTTGGGTGTCCTGCTGAAATCATCACAGACCGAGGAAGACAATTCGAATGTTCCTTATTTAAACATCAATCCAATCTAATCGGATTTCAGCATAAGCGAACTACATCTTACCACCCAGCTTGCAACGGTATGGTAGAAAGGATGCACAGACAGCTTAAAACCGCTATTGTATGCCACAATAATCAACAATGGACAGAATCATTGCCATTAGTACTATTAGGTATGAGAAATACATTAAAAGAAGACCTTCAAGCATCACCCGCTGAGTTACTTTATGGTGAATCACTTAGGTTACCAGGAGAATTTCTCCATTCTAACAACAGCGAAAGAAGCACAGACATAACGGATTTCTTATCACGCTTAAGGCTGATAGTGAACATTATTCGCCCATCACCTGGAACACGTCACGGTAGTAAAAAAGTATTTATCTTTAAAGACTTACCAAACGCGACTCACGTTTATGTCAGGGATGACTCTGTGAAAGGTTCACTGCAACCAGCGTACACCGGTCCCTTCAAAGTGCTAGAAAGAGGAGATAATATTTACAAATTACTCGTGAAAGGCAAAGAACAAACTGTCTCAATAGATAGAATAAAACCTGCCTATACACCCTCTGACGCTTCTGCATGTCGAACACCACCTGCAAACAAAAAAGAAGAGTATGAGAGAAATTGTACGCGCTCAGGACGCAGAGTTAAATTACCTGATTATTATCGCCCATCATAGATGGTCTCTGGGGGGGAGTGATGTGGCGTCATTAATCTGAGAAATAAAAATAAACAATTAAAATTAAAATAAAATGCGAAAATAAATAAGTAATATAAAACTTACCTTGAAGTCGTGTCGTATCGTCGCAGAAATCGTGATCAAGTCGTTGAGTAGTAAAGACGCCCCGATAATGCATCGAACAAAGGATTGAAGACATGGAAGCGGCGCACCCGCCACGCAGTTAGTAAGAATATATTACTGTGACGGTAAGACGTATGACGCTTGCGCCCGGCTATTGTTTTTATTTGCTACTTGCTTTGAACTGTTTCTTCCTTCTTGTGCTAATAACTTCTGTGCTACGCTTTGTGCTAAATTATAAACAGTATAGCATATGTGAACTCTTGTATTCGTGAACTAATATAGTATTCGTGAACTATTGTATTCGTGAATTATTGTAGCTGTGAACTATAACATAGGTGAACTATTTAATTGTGTGAACTGTTCTGCTTACAATAAATTTTATAGAAAGTGATTGGTGAGTAATTTATTAAGAATCTCCCCACATCACTTCACACTTATCTAATTGATATCCGGTGGGGGCCTCCACCGTCATTAGTGCTCCATTGTTCTTATCTATTTATCTATTGTTCATTGAATACCGTCATTATCTATTCTTCCTCAGCGTGGTGCTATTGCATTATATCTACACTAATCTGACTCATCAATAAAACACATTACCTAATTTTGTTAAAATTTTTACTATTATTTTATAGATAATAAGTAATACAAAATCTTATTACTTATTATCTATAAAATAGGAGCGAAACATCTCATCCACTAAAATATCGTTGTACAATGTGTTCCCTGTATATATACTCGTAAAACTATGCATTGAACATCCCTAAAACTTATATAGCAAATACATTAAGCAATATTCGCCACAAACTGAAGTCCACTCATTCTGAATCCTATCAACATTCCAGTTGTATCTTTTACAATTTCTTTTTAAAAACTCTAGATGATATCGTACAGGTGCTCGTCCGAATGAATCAAAATATTGACCGACGTCATTTGTATCGATATATAAAACTACCCAATGTGACCCTGGTTTATCATCTGTATCCAAATTGCATATTATATACGTTGGTACGTGGGTGTACATGGGCAGTTTATTGGCAGCATAAACATTATTTTCTAGAGTGGGGTGAATCTTTTTCAGATGTTGTTGTACATCTAGTGTATCCATGATATTACTGGTATTAGTAGATTATTACAGTACCAATCTACTCAATGACTAACATAGGAATGATCAATTGTATTGATTTATAAATATTAAATTGCAGTCTTTGTGTTATACAAAACGTATTTGAGTCATTAATACACTGAACAAGACACGACACGAAGGACGAAGGAATGCTGAGATAAGCAACAGAATGTGAGATAAGCTTGTTGACGCATAAAGTTACTATCAATTCTACTGCAGAAATTCTTTAGATTAGAATTATTACTCACTGGTACTATATAAGACCAAGCAACTGCAGTCATGGAGTTAGTGTATGGTCGTTTGACCGCAGTGGATCTATCAATAATACATTTGTGTTACTTCAACGCATCAAAGGCCATGGATATAAGTTTTTATTTTATTGACAAACTTACTTTTCTTTCTGTTATTTTTTTACGTGTGTATGATTTAGTGTTAACAAATTATATTTAAATAATGTGCGCAAGCTGTAAATTTCACAGTACGCGACCCGGGTTCGATCCCCGCCGGCACCCAATTAAATTGTTAATTGCAATTCTAAGTTTTTTTTTTTATAGAAGAGGGGGCAAACGAGCATGTGGCTCACCTGATGTTAAGTGACTACCGCCGCCCATGATCAACTGCAACATCAGGGGAATTGCAGATGCGTTGCCGGCCCTTTAGAAAGGAGTAAGCTCTTTTCTTGAAGGTCCCCAGGTCATATCGGTCCGGAAAAATCGCCGGTGGTAAATTATTCCACAGAGAGGTTGTACGCGGTAGAAAACTCCTTTTGAAACGTACAGTGGTGGACCGCCAAGCATCCAGATGGTGTGGATGGTATCGGGACGTTTGCCGCGTAGTGCGTTCACGAAATTTGGCGGCTGGAATTAATCCGAACAATTCCTCAGAGCACTCTCCATGGTATATGCGAAAGAAAATGCAAAGGGATGCAAGCTCTCTTCGCAGTGCCAGAGAATCGAGCCGATCGGAAAGCACTCGGTCGTCGACGATTCGAGCCGCTCTGCGCTGGATGTGGTCAAGTGGAAGGAGCTGGTACTGGGGAGCCCCAGCCCAGAGATGGGAACAGTATTCCATGTGCGGCCGAACCTGCGCCTTGTAAAGTTGCAGGCGGTGTGCCGGCATGAAATACTGTCCCGCTCTGCTGAGCACGCCAAGCTTTTTAGAGGCCAATTTGGCCTTCCCTTCCAAGTGACCACGAACCTGCACGTCACTCGATATGTCGACGCCGAGGATTCCGATACTGGCTGAGGCAACAAGGGGAGTGCCTTGAAACTGAGGGGATACGACAAAGGGGTTCTTTTTTGCGTTTAACGCGCAAACTTGTGTCTTCTGGGGGTTAAACTGGACTAGATTTAGTCGCCCCCAATCCGAGACTCTGTCCAGCAGAGACTCGACTTCAGACACAAGTTTGTCCCGGCACTCGGAGACGTTTTCCCGAGAAATATTGGCTCGGCCGGTGTAAAGAGCATCACCAGTGCTGTCATCTGCATAGCAATGAATGTTACGGGTCTGCAACATATCATTGATATGCAGAAGAAACAGCGTTGGCGATAGCACGCAGCCCTGTGGAACACCAGCATTAATAGGCTTGCAATCGGAGCTTGCACCGTCTACAACGACCTTGATGTTCCGATCTGCAAGAAAACTGGTGATCCAATCGCACAATTTCTCGGGAAGCCCATAGGAAGGGAGCTTCGAAAGAAGCGCTTTGTGCCAAACCCGATCGAAGGCCTTCGCAATGTCCAAACTAACGGCCAATGCCTCCCCCTTGGACTCTACTGCCTCCGCCCATCTGTGAGTTAGGTAGACCAGAAGATCACCAGCTGACCTACCACGGCGAAAACCATATTGGCGGTCACTAATCAGCTGGTGATCCTCAAGGTACCTCGTGAGCTGGCAGTTTACAATGGACTCCATTGTTTTGGAGAACAAGGAGGTGATGGCGATAGGCCGGTAGTTGGACGGGTCTGAGCAGTCGCCTTTTTTAGGGATCGGGTGGACGAAAGCCGTCTTCCATGATTTTGGGACTACGCCTAGGGAGTAGGAGTACCGGAAAAGACGCGTTAAAACCGGTGCCAACTCTGGAGCACACGTCCTCAGCACAATTGGGGGGATTCCGTCAGGCCCACTCGACTTGTGGATGTCCAGGGAGAGGAGTGCTTTGCGAACCGAGCGCTGAGTGAACTGCACTTCCGGCATGGATCACTCACACCACGGGATGGTCGGCGGCGTACTCCCCCCGTCATCGAGAGTCGAGTTAGACGCAAAGAAAGAGCCTAGAAGATCGGCTTTCTCCTTTGCGGTGTGGGCCAGTGAGTCGTTCTCCCTGTGCAGAGATGGAAGAGATGGCTGACAGAAATTCCTCTGGACAGCCTTGGCGAGAGACCAGAATGCACGGGTTCCAGAAGGAAGACGAACTAGTTTCTCGCCAATTCTGCCTATGTGCTCTGACTTTGCCTTGGCAATGACTCTTTTGAAGGACCTAGAGGCGGAATTATACTTCTTTTTTAGAGCGCTGGTGTTTACATCCCTGGACGCTGATGCGTCAGCCCAGGCTTGGTAGCACTCCTGCTTATAGCATGATGCTATTTTACAGGAGCGACCAAACCATCCACCAAACAACCTCCAATGGGCACCACAGAGGAAGGAATAAAAAGTTCCATACCCTGAAGTACCACATCAGCGACAGAATCCGCAACAACGTTGGGATCGTCCGGCGAGAAGCAAACCCGCCCCCAAGGGTAGGATGCAAAGAAAGACCGCATCCCATCCCAATCGGCTGACCTACAGTGCCAAACACGGCGGCATCCTGCAGATAGCAACCGCGATTTCAGCGTGAGTGGCACCACACTCCGGACAAGACAATGGTCCGAAGAGCCTAAAGGGGCGTCGACGGAAATCTGATATCCATCCGGGTGAGAGGTCAGCAGAAGGTCCAACAGGGAAGGTGCATGATCCTCCACATCTGGAATCCGCGTAGGCGAAGTAACCAGTTGTGTCGGACCATATGCCAAGGCAAAATCATGAACAGATCTCCCTGCATGATCGGTTAAACGTGAACCGAGCCATTCGGCGTGATGGGCGTTAAAGTCGCCGAGGATCACGATCTCTGCGGAGGGGATCTGCTGTAGCAACGAATCTGCAGCCATTTGGACGTGGTCGAAGAGTCGGTCTGTTTCGGCATTACCGCTATGGGACCTATAGAGGCACCCGTAGACGCGCGGATGGTCGTCGCTGTCTACGCGTAGCCAAAGGATGGACAGGTCCGAACCTTCAAGTCTGCCGAGGCGTCGAGAACAGATGTCCTCTCTGACGTAAACGCAAACTCCAGCCCGAGGCACAAAGGAGTGTTCCAGTTTGTACCCCGGGTAGGAGAGATACGAGACATCAGCCGGAGAGGACACCTGCGTCTCGGTCAGAAAGAGCAGAGCCGACCTCGCCATCTCGAGATGGTAGTGGACGGCGTTTAGGTTGGAGTGAAGTCCCCTGATATTGCAGAAATTCACGGACAGCGTGGCAGGGGTCGGCTTGGTCTTGTTGCTCCGTTTGCCCCGAGCAGTTTTAGTCTTGAGCGGAATTCCCCCCCCCCCCCCGAATACGCGGGGCAGCCTGAGGGTGCTCAGAAGTGGAGAAACATGGTCGTGGATGCTCAGCGAGGGATTCTCCAGGGGTGCTGGTACCCTCCTGGGGTAGTCTATCATTGAATTCCACTACCATGTTGATGGGGGGGGGGGATTTGGGCCTCCATTGGGATGATTAAGTGTTAACCAATTGATATTAACGTGATAACTGTGTTGTTGCAGAAATCATTAAACTTCGATGAAAATACCTATAAACAGTATTACTACTCGCCACTCTCCCCTCAAGAAGAGAGTGATGACATTGTCATTAATAATAACACATGCGATGGTGGAAAAAGAAAATCGCAATCGATTGATCATTTTTGTGAAGCTGAATCAAAAATAAAAAAGAGGAAGCTGTTATCATCAACCGTAGCACGAGTCGCTAGAGATGGTGTATCATACATTTCTACTAATTCTGACGACGGAGACCAAGTGACGCATTTCATCAAAATTGAAATTTACGATATGAAGAAGCTATCCAAGATTCCAACTACTGATAATTGGAAACATGCTTCCACGAGGATTAAATATTACGTAAAGACTAATAAGGATAGTATCTACGACAACACAAACGCCCTCGTATACAATATTACGAAGACAATAGCAGAATAAATATTTTTACATAACCTTAGTCACTATGATGCTCATTTTATTGTTCACGCGTTAAACTTTAGTGATGGTGAAGTCGAAGTTATCCCTCAAAATAAAGAAAAATACATATACTTTTCCAAAAAATTAAAAATGAATAACCACGAAATTATATTCAGATTCATAGATTCATTTAAGTTTTTATCATGGAAATTAGAAGAATTGGCCAAAAATCTCACTAATGATCAATTTCAAGAATTACGTAGAAATTATCCTAATTATGAAGATTTCTTTCGTTTAAAACGGAAAGGCGTTTATGCATATAAACTTATGACTAATTATGATAGTTTAAGCCTAACATCGCTCCCCGAACAAAAATTTTTTTTATAGCTCGCTCACAGATTCCCATATTTCAAATGATGAATACAATCATGCTAAAGATGTTTGGGAACACTTTGGGTAAAAAATAAAAATATAAATTTCTTTGCAACTTTCCGCTAAACATATAAAATGATGTGTCTTACCTGGATTGAAGCGCACCTCCCGCCCTCCCTCAATTGCATACACTAACTCCGTCACCACTAGACCAAGCACCACTACTCTCAACACCACTATTCCAGGCAAGACACACCATCGACGATAATACGACACGTGTTTCGCCTCTACACGAGGCATCCTCAGGTAATATAGACTCTACGGCGGCTGACCGCTAAGTGAGCTTTGGCTCACTTAGCGGTCAGTTGATTTCCGCAAAGTAACGCCTGATTCTATCAACACTTTGGGTGTTGTAATATGCCAGATTATTCAAACCTGTATTTAAAAACAGACGTTTTACTTTTATCCGATGTATTTGAAAACTTTAGAAAGTTATGTATTAATACTTATGATTTAGACCCTGCCCATTATTACACAACACCCGGTTTAAGTTGGGATGCAGTGTTAAAATATACAAAAATAGAACTAGAACTTTTAACAGATTATGAAAAAATTGCATTTATTAGATCAGGTATCAGGGGTGGTGTATCTCAATGTAGTAATCGTTATGCTAGAGCTAATAACAAATACATGGGGGATTATGATGCAGGAAAACCAAATTCATATATCACATATTTTGATGCCAACAATTTATGGTTGGGCTATGTCTCAATGTCTTCCTGCTGGTGGATTCGAATGGGTAAATCCGAATACAGAATTTAATGTGTCTGAGACATCAGACTTCGGTTTTATTTAAGAAGTTGATTTGGAATATCCAGATGATCTTCATGATTTACATTCGGAATTTCCTTTATGTCCCGAAAACATTTGTGCAGGCAATATATTAAATATTTGTTTAAAAATTTAGTTCCAAAAATAGAAAAATACCTGATCGACCTAAACTTAGCATTAACGGTGGGGTATTACAACAAGTTAACCAAGAAAAATACCTAGGCTTAACACTGGACAAAAACATTACATGGAAAGCTCACTTGCAATATATTCACAACAAACTCAACCACTCAGATTACCAATTTATTCTGATACATCTAATGAAGATTCAAATGAGTCTAAAATTGGTTTTAAAAATAAAGATAGAGATCTAAAAACTTCAGTTGATGCTGAATCTTTGTTGGAGGAGAATCGATCCATTAAAAGTAAAGAAAATGATGATAATCCACTATACACACCAGCTCAAATACTCAGTTTAATACCAAAAACTTACAATAAAAAAAGGACAGTTATTACTAAACTTAGTTGAAACAAGTAAAAGTAAAATACATTGGGATAATGAGGGTACGAATTCCTGAAAGTAATATTGTTGATTTAATAAATGATTCACTAAGACCCTTAAAAAGAAGTGATCCAGTAGGGTGGGATAGATTTGCTGAAGCATTAAAAGATATTAAAGTACCACTTACTTATATTGGAAATCCAAAGAGATGTGAGTTTATTAACCAACTTCAAGCAAAAGATCTGAACAAACCCTCTGAGATTGAATTTCAAGAGTTTTCTACACCGAGCAGTAGAGATAAAAAGTCTACAACAAAAATACGTAAAAGGCTTGAGTGGGAAAAATGGACCCCGTACTAGAAGAAATTAACAGGATTTATTATGATCCATCTAATCCCGCTGGTTTTGGTAGTATTGATAAATTATCAAAAGCCATGAATGGTAAAATGAATAAAAAGCAAGAAAAGGAATGGTTACAATCACAAGAAATATACACATTACATAAACCCATTCGAAAAAAAATCCCACGTAATAGGTACATTCTATCAAATATTAATGAACTGTGGCAAGCTCATTTAAGTGATATGCGAACTTATTCTCAATATAATGATGGTTTCAAGTATATACTTTGCGTTATTGATGTAGTTAGTAAATATGCTTTTGCAAGACCAATGAAAGAGAAAAACTCAGAAACAACTAAAGAATGTTTTGAAAGTATATTTACTGAAAGTAATTTAACACCTACTCACATGCAATCTGATAAAGGTGCAGAATTTGTTTCAAAACATGTACAAAAATACTTTAAATCCAAAAAGATTAATTACTATACCACTAACCATCCTGACATTAAGGCAAGTATTGTTTAACGATTTCAAAGAACACTAAAAATGAAAATGTGGCGTTATTTCACTCATAATAATACTTATAGATATATAGATGTTTTACAAGATTTAATATACTCTTATAATCACAGCTTTCACTCTAGTATTAAGATGTGATGTAAATTCCAACAACATTATGACAGTTTGGACTAATCTTTATGATAGACGGTCAAACAAACTTTCTTTAGAAAATCCTAAACCAAATTTCAATGTGGGTGATTATGTTCGAATAACTAAATATAAACATGTTTTCCAAAAAGGATATGAATCAAATTGGAGTGATGAAATATTTATTATATCTTCAATAATTGATAGATCTCCATCGGTTGCTTATACAATAACAGATTTACAAAATGAACCAATAGTTGGTACTTTTTATGAAAGAGAATTACAAAAAATCACTTACAACCCCACCTCACAATATAAAATAGATAAAATAATTGACACTCGTTACTCAGGTAACAGAAAAGAAGTATTAGTGAAGTGGAAAGGTTATCCAGATAAATTTAACAGTTGGATTTTAGCTTCTAGTTTAAAAGAAATATGAATAAAGAAAGTTTTTATTTAACTTTGCTCAGCAATAGTTCAATGGAATACTTTCCTGATAACAAGACCACAAATTTTTCAAGGAAATTACCGAAAGCTATTAAATTAGAACATGAATGGTCGGTTGGAGTTGTCGAGTTTCAATATCCATGTACCATGTTTACTGTTCAAGATCATGAAAATGTTATATACTACTCACCGGCACGGAAACTTGGCCAAGCGGTTATCTCGCGATAGCAAAAGCTTTAAGTGTTTCTGATGAATGTTTGTTATGCAAGTATGTCAAAAAATGTTTACCCTCAAGTTCAAGAGGGTAATTCATTATGTTTAAGTGCACCATGACGAATTCTTTAATTTTTAGTTGAATCGGGTCATTTGAGCGACTAAGTTCACATTTTAAATATGTGTGTTGTGAAAAGTTTACTGTAAGGTTATTCAATTATTGTGATCTTGTGTCTTAATTAAATAACTAAAGGTGCTTTAAAGCCAATAAAAATGCCATTAACACCAGCACAAGTTGCACAAGCAGTAGCATTAATTGACCAAGGGCTGACACAGCGTGAAGTTGCTATTGTGCTTAACGTACCACGGTCCTCAATGCAGTATTCACTGAAACGATACCAGGAGACAGGCCGCTACACCCGCAGGCCAGGCAGTGGGGGCGTAAGGTGCACATCGGCCCGGGACGATCGTTTTTTTGTTATGGAGATTTTGAGAAACCGCTACCTGACCGCTGTTGAGATACGCCAGCGGCTCCAAATCGCAAGAGGCGTTAATGTTAGTGAGCGTACGGTGAGAAGACGAATGGAGAAAGTGAATTTAAAAGCTCGTAGACCAGCACGAGGTCCAGAACTTCTCAGACAGCACCGAGTAGCCCGACATTAGTTCGCAAGAGAACATGTCAATTGGACCCACGAGCAATGGGCTAGAGTGTTGTTCACAGATGAGTGTCGAATAGCTTTACGTGCTCCAGACGGTCGAGAACGAGTGTGGAGAAAAAGAGGAGAGAGGTTTCTACCCATTACCACCACCCAAACTGTGAGTTTCCATGGAGGCTCAATAATGGTATGGGGAGGTGTAAGTTCCGACGCACGTACAGAGTTGGTCATCGTCGATAATCGGCTTACAGCTACTCGATACATCGAGGAAGTTCTTCAGGAGCACGTAATGCCTTATTCGGGATTCATTGGACACGACCAATTCCTCCTCATGCACGATAATGCACGCCCGCACGTCGCACATTGTGTAGAGGAATATCTGGAAGAGGTTGGAATACAAAAATTACAGTGGCCAGCTCGTAGCCCGGACTTAAATCGAATTGAGCATGTATGGGGTATGCTCAAAAGAAAGATAAAGTCCAGCTCCAAACCGCCACAAACTCTAAATGAGCTCCGAAATGCAGCGCTGGCCGCTTGGGACAGCATACCGCAAGTTGATGTCAGAAACATCATTCAAAGCATGCCAGATCGAATGCAAGCGGTTATCAGGGCTAGAGGAGGAAACACCCGATATTAAAACTGATAGACAATAAAGAAACAGACTTAATTTTTAACTTTGTAGTGTTTTTAAAGTGACAATGGAAAGATGTTAATTTTAGTGAAAACATGTTATCTTGAAAAGAAAAATTTCGGTGAAGTAAACATTAAATTTCTATGTTCTAAAACCATTAGAGACACTTATTGAATGCATCTACCCTTAATTTACTGTTAAAAAAACGTTTCAGTGCAAATAATCAGCAAATTCACGAGTGGCCAAGTTTCCGTGCCGGTGAGCAAAGTCTATGTTAATGCCTAATGAAGATAAACCATCCATAGTGTACTACAAAAAACATATTCCAGCTATCAACTATGATAACGTTGAGCATATTTTAAGAGTGTTAAATGGTATCGGAGAGAACCTGAAATTTCGCTATGATGAAATAACAAAATTTGTGTCTATTTCTCTTTTGGATAAAAATATAACATCCGTAACATTATCACCCAAATTAAGTTTACAACTAGGTTATGAACCAAATAAAAATCTCCTAGAGAGAAATTTTGGAAAGTGTCCTGCTAATTTACACTTAGGGTTACCATCTCAACTATTTCTATATTGCGACATTATCGATGCTCAGATTGTGGGTGATGTTATGACTCCTTTACTAAGAGTCATTTCATTAGATCGTACAAAATACATTTATGGTGCAAATAAAATGCACGTTTTCTCTCAACCTCACTACTTACCTGTTATGCGAAGAGAGTTCGATACGTTGGAAATAGTTATAAGATCGAGCACAGGACAAAAAATACCATTCCAGTTTGGAACCGTGTGTATTAAACTACATTTCCGAAAATTATAATAATGAATTCTCTTCGTGATCATCATAAATGTCCATATGAAAATTATTATACATATCAAGCTGGGTCAGGAGTTGGAGTAATTTATAAGGGTTCACCATACCAACGCGGTCATGGTATTGGGAGCTTCTTAGGGGGGTTATTTAGATCAGTTTTACCTTTACTTTCAAGTGGTGCTCGAGTGATTGGTAAGGAGGCATTAGGCGCTGGAGTAGGACTTTTATCGGATATGGTTCAAGCGCGTCCTATGGAAGCCTCAATAAAAGATCGTCTAAAGCAAGTTAGTACGAATTTAAAATGAAAGTCTGATGAGAAAATTGATCAATTTAACATGACAGGATCTGGGTATAAAACTAAAAGAAAACGATTGACCTCGTTCATTCCACCATTAACTGCTAAAGTGAAAGCTGCGAAAAAACTTAGTCTAAAACCAAAAAAATATCAAAGATATATTTTCAAATTAAATATGTCTTTCCTTCATAATCATTCTTGCGAGAGCGTTAAGTCGGAATTGGATTTGTTTGCACTACCGTCTACACAAACTAGCATTGAAAATGGATTGTGGATTCATTATAAACCAATTTCATCTCTTGGACCTATCGAGTTTCAAGTTCCTGGGACAGGCGATGACTACATAGATTTGTCTCATACATTACTCTACATAAAGGCAAAAGTATTAAATCAAGATTCAACTAACTTGATATCTACTACAAAAGTAGCACCTGTAAATAATTGGCTGCATTCACTTTTTAGGCAACTTGATGTTTATTTAAACCAAAAACTTGTATCACCACCTAATAATACCTATGCATATCGACCATACATGGAAACCCTTTTGAACTATGCTCCTGCTGCTAAACAATCTCATCTTACTTGTAGTCTTTGGTATGATGATACAGCAGGAAAAGTGGATTCTACGGATGGTAAAAACATAGTATTTGTTAAAAGACAGGAATTGATTAGTGAAAGTATGGAAATAGAAATGATTGGTCATCTTCACGGTGACATTTTTAACCAAGATAAATTTTTAATTAATGGTGTTGAAATTAAAGTTTGCATTACGGACGCAACTCTTATTGTTGGACGAGCACGAATTAATCCAAGTGTAATACTCGCACATCAAAAAGTTTTAGCTTCTACCACTGCTAAATGTCCTATTACTCGAGCTGATGTAAAAGTTTTAACAATTCCATTGGGCGTGAAAGGCTATAATGATGATGATGATGATTGGGCGTTCAAGGAAAAACTCTTGATAATATATTTTTAGGGCAGGTACCCAACAGATGTATAATTGGATTTGTGAACAATTCTGCATTTAATGGTTCCCTTACTAAAAATCCATTTAACTTTGAAAACTATGGTATTAAGTCTTTCAGCCTATATATTGATGGTCAACAAATACCTTCAAAAGCTTTGCAACCATCTTTTAATAATAGTATATTTACTTCAGCATATCATACTCTATTCTCGGGAACTGGTATTCACTTTCTTAATGAAGGAAATGGAATCTCTTGTGAACAGTATGCCAAAGGTTATTTACCTTTTATTTTTTTTTTAGTTAACCGTATATTAGCATTTGACTTAACTCCTGATTTATCAGCCAACTCATCAGCTCATTGGAATCTCATAAAGCATGGTAGTGTAAGATTAGAAGTACGCTTTGAATCCTCACTAATACAAACAATTAACAAGTATAGTTACAAGTATAGTACAACAAAATGTATAGTTTATGCTGAGTTTGATAATATTATTGAGATAGATAAAAACAGAAATGTTACTGTAAACTATAGTAATTAAGGTTATAATATGTGTTGTGTGTTAGATTTTATGAGTTATGTGTAATGCATTTTGTGTGTATGTAACTATGTGAAATGTTATAAAATTAAATAAAACAAATTGTATGCAATATATTATTTTTATTTCTTTATAAATATTCTATTTAATCTAATACAAAACTCTGTTCGAGTTTAAATTTTACATAAGCACACTGACTAAACCACTGAACATGCTGCTGCCAAGGATCATCATCATCTTCCCAATCTTTTAAACCACCACCACAATGGAAACACTTGGTCCTGTCTGCATGGCCAGTATAAAAGAAACCGGCTTCAACAAGATCTTCAGGTTTCTGTCGCATAACGAGAGGCCAGTTTTCGAAACTGAGCAACCGGCTAGATTTTGAACTGAAGAATGGATATTCAGCTCTTGAGTACTGCATATTCTTCTCGTTTTCTTCTCCACTCAGTGTTGTAGTTTTGTTATTCAATGATGTCTTCTGTACACGTATGCCACACTCATCTCTTCTTTCGACTTTTGTCTTCCTGTAATTTAAGTAAACACAATCACATTCACTAATGATCAGCTAATGACTGTCATTGTTAAAAAAGTATTTTTTTACTTTTTCACTTTCTGCTATTGTCTTTGTAATATTGTATACGAGGGCGTTTGTGTTGTCGTAGATGCTATCCTTATTAGTCTTTACGTAATATTTAATCCTCGTGGAAGCATGTTTCCAATGATCAGTAGTTGGAATCTTAGATAGCTTCTTCATATCGTACATTTCAATTTTGATGAGATGCGTCGCTTGGTTTCCGTCGTCAGAATTAGTAGAAATGTATGATACATCATCTCTAGTGGCTCGTGCTACGGTTGATGATAACAGCTTCCTCTTTTTTATTTTTGATTCAGCTTCAAAAAAATGATCAATCGATTGCGATTTTCCTTTTCCACCATCGCATGTGTTATTATTAATGACGATGTTATCACTCTCTTCTTGAGGGGAGAGTGGCGAGTAGTAATACTGTTTATAGGTATTTTCATCGAAATTCAATGATTTCTGCAACAACACAGTTATCACGTTAATATCAATTTGTTAACACTTAATCATAAAAGTTAAAAAAGTTAAAGTTACAGCCTATTAAAGTCCACTGCTGAACATAGGCCTTCTCTCATTTCTGAGAGGGTTTGAGGGCTAGGAAATGTTAGTTCAATATTTAAATATAATTTGTTAACACTAAATCATACACACGTAAGAAAATAACAGAAAGAAAAGTAAGTTTGTCAATAGAATAAAAACTTACATCCATGGCCTTTGATGCGTTGAAGTAACACAAATGTAGTATTGATAGATCCACTGCGGTCAAACGACCATACACTAACTCCATGACTGCAGTTGCTTGGTCTTATATAGTACCAGTAAGGAATAATTCTAAGAATAATAATCTAAAGAATTTCTGCATTGGAATTGATAGTAACTTTATGCGTCAAAAAGCTTATCTCACATTCTGTTGCTTATCTCAGCATTCCTTCGTCCTTCGTGTCGTGTCTTGTTCAGTGTGTTGATGACTCAAATACATTTTGTATAACACAAAGACTGCAATTTAATGTTTAGAAATCACTATAATTGATCATTCCTATGTTAGTCATTGAGTAGATTGGTACTGTAATAATCTACTAATAGCAGTAATATCATGGATACACTAGATGTACAACAACATCTGAAAAAGATTCACCCCACTCTAGAAAATAATGTTTATGCTGCCAATAAACTGCCCATATACACCTACGTACCAACGTATATAATATGCAATTTGGATACAGATGATAAACCAGGGTCACATTGGGTAGCTTTATATATCGATACGAATGACGTCAGTCAATATTTTGATTCATTCGGACGAGCACCTGTACGATATCATCTAGAGTTTTTAAAAAGAAATTATAAAAAATACAACTGGAATGTTGATAGGATTCAGAATGAGTGGACTTCAGTTTGTGGCGAATATTGCTTAATGTATATGCTATATAAGTTTTAGAGATGTTCAATGTGTGACGGCTCAATATTATTATTAATAATTAAATTCAATATAAAGGGGCGTCAAAAATAGTTTTAAAAGATATATATTAAGCAATTAAGTTAAATCAATAAACATAAAGTTAATATATTTCAGACATTATCCCAATAACATAACAAATTAAAGGCAAAATTATTGTTTCTTGTAATAAGTAAATTTATTATAAAAACTTGTAAAAATATTTAAAATAAGATAAATAATAGAAATACAAGTCAAAAAATATTATAAAATTAAGTTAAATAACATTTATAAGATAATTAGAAAATTTGTTAAAAATTGTTAAAGTCATGGGAGGTGTTCGTGTATAAAAGAAAATTTTTCTAAGTTGTGGAAGGAGTTCACGTATAGATGAATTTTTCTAAGTTGTTGAAGGAGTTCATGTATTAAGGAAAATTTTCCTAAGTTATGGAAGGTGTTCACGTATAGATGTCTTGTATGGATGAGGTGCCGGAGATACATACCTGCAGTTGTACATATATATGGGGTGGTCGGGAGCCCGACTGCCTGAAGTACTGTAGCACAATGATAGTCCTATATTAGGGACTTATGATATTAAACTCAATGATACAAAAGCAATACTATAGAAGGTCTCCATGATGAATTTGCATTACAATAGTAGGGTCGTGGGTTCGAACCCTATATATGAATGACTTATGAAAGTAAGGTCTATGATTCAAAAGCAATACTATAGAAGGTCTCTATGATTAATATGCATTACAATAGTAGGGTCGTGGGTTCGAATCCTATATAGGAATGAGTTATGAAAGTAAGGTCTATGATTCAAAAGCAATACTATAGAAGGTCTCTATGATTAATATGCATTACAATAGTAGGGTCGTGGGTTCGAACCCTATATATGAATGACTTATGAAAGTAAGGTCTATGATTCAAAAGCAATACTATAGAAGGTCTCTATGATTAATATGCATTACAATAGTAGGGTCGTGGGTTCGAATCCTATGTAGGAATGACTTATGAAAGTAAGGTCTATGATTCAAAAGCAATACTATAGAAGGTCTCTATGATTAATATGCATTACAATAGTAGGGTCGTGGGTTCGAATCCTATATAGGAATGACTTATGAAAGTAAGGTCTATGATACAAAAGCAATATTATAGGAGGTCTCCTTGATGCATAAGCATTGTATGGGGTGGTCGGGAGCCTGACTGCCTGAAGTACTGTAGCATAATGACTAGTCCTATATTAGGGACTTATGATATTAAACTCAATGATACAAAAGCAATACTATAGAAGGTCTCCATGATGAATTTGCATTACAATAGTAGGGTCGTGGGTTCGAACCCTATATATGAATGACTTATGAAAGCAAGGTCTATGATTCAAAAGCAATACTATAGAAGGTCTCTGTGATTAATATGCATTACAATAGTAGGGTCGTGGGTTCGAATCCTATATAGGAATGACTTATGAAAGTAAGGTCTATGATTCAAAAGCAATACTATAGAAGGTCTCTATGATTAATATGCATTACAATAGTAGGGTCGTGGGTTCGAATCCTATATAGGAATGACTTATGAAAGTAAGGACTATGATTCAAAAGCAATACTATAGAAGGTCTCTATGATTAATATGCATTACAATAGTAGGGTCGTGGGTTCGAATCCTATATATGAATGACTTATGAAAGTAAGGTCTATGATACAAAAGCAATATTATAGGAGGTCTCCTTGATGCATAAGCATTGTATGGGGTGGTCGGGTGACTGACTGCTCCTAGTGCTGTAGCAAAATGACTAGTCCTTATTAGGGACTTGAAAAGGAATATTATGGTGGCGTGTGTGCTGCTTCACGAGCAATTGGTCCGAGGCAAACTTGGACTCGCTAACCGATGTCTCCTAGACATATCATCTTAGTGTCGGTGGTAAGCGGGTTTGCTGTAGCAATACGGCTTTCCTGTGGACATCGCACACCCATACCGTTTGTGGGCGGCGTAGTAGCGCATAGCGAAGCGTCGTCTATCTTTCGGATGGGGATGATGAGTGTGTTTGGTAGCACTTTTAAGTGTAACAGGCATACTCAGCTTCATGTCTTAGTGCATTAGCGCTATGATACGTGGAGTTTTGTTCATTGACGTCTTAGTAGCGTGCTACTATGATACGTTGGTGATATTTTTATATAACAACAATACTAACTTTGTTGCCAAAGTCGATAGGAGTCATGTGGGTGTGTTGTGAGGGTGCGCCGCCCGTATGATAGTTGCATTGATGCTTACTGCTACTTGCGGTATTGCGTCTTGTGATGGATCTGCGGGTGTGCTGCGCCTGATTCGACGCATTCCTGTTGTTCTGGTCGATGGAGGTGTACAATTAACATCTTAGTGTCGGTGGTAAGCGGGTTTGTTGTAGCAATACGGCTTTCCCGTGGACATCGCACACCCATACCGTTTGTTGGCGGCGTCGTAGCGCATAGCGATGCGTCGTCTATCTTTCGGATGGGGATGATGAGTGTGTTTGGTAGCACTTTTAAGTGTAACAGGCATACTCAGCTTCATGTCTTAGTGCATTAGCGCTATGATACGTGGAGTTTTGTTCATTGACGTCTTAGTAGCGTGCTACTATGATACGTTAGTGATATTTTTTATATAACAACAATACTAACTTTGTTGCCAAAGTCGATAGGAGTCAAGTGGGTGTGTTGTGAGGGTGCGCCGCCCGTATGATAGTTGCATTGATGCTTACTGCTACTTGCGGTATTGCGTCTTGTGATGGATCTGCGGGTGTGCTGCGCCTGATTCGACGCATTCCTGATGTTCTGGTCGATGGAGGTATACAATTAACATCTTAGTGCTGGTGGTAAGCGGGTTTGTTGTAGCAATACGGCTTTCCCGTGGACATCGCACACCCATACCGTTTGTGGGCGACGTCGTTGCGCGTAGCGATGTGTCGTCTATATTTCGGATTGGGATGATGAGTGTGTTTGGTAGCACTTTTAAGTGTAACAGGCATACTCAACTTCATGTCTTAGTGCATTAGCGCTATGATACGTGGAGTTTTGTTCATTGACGTCTTAGTAGCGTGCTACTATGATACGTTAGTGATATTTTTTATATAACAACAATACTAACTTTGTTGCCAAAGTCGATAGGAGTCAAGTGGGTGTGTTGTGAGGGGGCACCATCCGTATGATAGTTGCATTGATGCTTACTGCTACTTGCGGTATTGCGTCTTGTGATGGATCTGCGGGTGTGCTGCGCCTGATTCGACGCATTCCTGTTGTTCTGGTCGATGGAGGTGTACAATTAACATCTTAGTGTCGGTGGTAAGCGGGTTTGTTGTAGCAATACGGCTTTCCCGTGGACATCGCACACCCATACCGTTTGTTGGCGGCGTCGTAGCGCATAGCGATGCGTCGTCTATCTTTCGGATGGGGATGTTGAGTGTGTTTGGTAGCACTTTTAAGTGTAACAGACATACTCAGCTTCATGTCTTAGTGCATTAGCGCTATGATACGTGGAGTTTTGTTCATTGGCGTCTTAGTAGCGTGCTACTATGATACGTTGGTGATATTTTTAATATAACAACAATACCAACTTTGTTACCAAAGTCGATAGGGATCATGTTGGGTGTGTTGTGAGGGGGCACCATCCGTATGATAGTTGCATTGATGCTTACTGCTACTGGCGGTATTGCGTCTTGTGATGGATCTACGGGTGTGCTGCGCCTGATTCGACGCTCTTTGTGGTTCTGGTCGATGGAGGTATACGGGTGGTGATGTCTGCTGGGATGTATGGGGGACCTTGGAATGGTGTAAGCCCGACGATAGTCGTATTGATGCTTGTTGCGTTCTGCAGCATTGCGTCTTTGCGATGGTTGTTTGGTGGGACGCTATTCTCAATGGCGCTCTCTGCGTCTTGGTTTGACTCACACCTAAGTAGCTTTGCCCAAGTCGGGTCCCTTCATTGCGGGGCTGCAGACTGTCTGCCCTCCACGATGTTTTATATAACAACATAATATTATATCTCTGTAACTTTCCCACCTTTGAATGATTGAAGGCAACTTGTTGGTGGGTGAGACAAACATGATCGAAAATGCATTTACTCAACGTCAGTGACACAAACCCTTTCTGATGGCGAATTATTACTCTTATCTTATAACTGCCTTTTGGCTATATCTGCCATTGTATTGGTTGGTGGAGCATATGTGTCGACCTCATGCGGGTGGTAGCTGGCGGGAGGATCTGAGGAGACTCTCAAGGCTGCGGCCGAAAGCCGCACAACGTGGGACCCCATTCCCTTGAGGTGAGCAGTAGTCTCATGACACGCTCTGCGGCTAGTAGTCGTGCTGATCATGCAATTGGTGGTGATGCCATACACTTACATCACGTCTGCAGGAGCGGCGGTCTGGCAGGTGGTGGCGCTCACGGAGGGTTTACGGCCAGTGTGCCTATTTGCCTAAACCGTGTGACGTACATTCACTGTGGCTGGATTCGTTCGTATTCTGTATGGCGTTTACACGCATTGACATGCGCGACTTCGGTCGATGTTTGTGCTTACGCACTAACAAGGGGCCAAGCCTCTTTTACTGGTTCGCCAGTTATTTTGCTGTGGACTACGGTCCAGTTCCCAAATTAGCGTTCCCTTCGGGGGGAGTGCATCAAAATGGTTGGCACTCACCGTGCACGGCGTGTGTGGGGCCGTGTACCTCCCCTACATTTTATTAAATAAATGTAGGAGAGCGAAGCCTTGTATCGGGTATTTTTGTATAAATATATTGTGAGCCTTTTCCAAGCGGGAAGGGATAAATAATAATAAATTAATAATGTCAACCTGATACAAGTGGAATATGAACGTTTTATGTTCTAAACCTTTCTCGAGCCCTGTCTTCGTGAACGGGGTTCACTTAGCTTATAAGGTACTACCAACAGCTTTCAATTGCTCTAGTGAATATTCATTCTTCCAAACGACACCTAAAAGAACTAAGTTACTAAACAAACACAACGTAAATAAGGGTCCTAACTAAGACGATCACGCCAAAAATATTAAAAACGGCCTATTATTAAACCTTTTGAAAGATCATTTAGAAAGATCTAAACATATCTTATTAATCCTGGTCACATATATATAATGTTATTGAAAAGGGGATATTTTTAATATTATAAAATTTTTATTATTTTATATAGAGGGGGGGGATCGTTACAAATGCATAGTTTTACGAGTATATTTACAGGGAACACATTGTACAACGATATTTTAGTGGATGAGATGTTTCGCTCTGTAGCCTACTTATTGTATATTATACGTACATATACACAGTACACACTTATATATTATTTATTTAATATTATTTAATATATTATATATTTATATTATTTTGTTTTATATATTTACATAATTATATCTAATTATTTACAACTATTAAATAACCTGAATTCCAACGTTACATATTAGAATACAAATATAATATTTAATAATAAATCATTATTTACATTTAACCTAGAGTGCATTGGAAACACGCTAAACAACTATACCGTTGGAATGCAGTTCCCTGCGCCTGGGCAGTCACCGCCGCCCACCGCGCTTATCAGTCCGCTTACCGACAGCATACGCGGAGCCCATGTCGCCTGGCTAACCGAGTGCTCTGTTGCTAGCTCGCGAATAATATCTCTAAATAATTTGGTGTATATTCTCACTGTCTACTCCTTCAATTTTGTATAGTTAGTGACTCTTATGTTGTGTTATGTGGAACTATATATTATATACTTGTGTACCTGTGTCTAATGATTAAATATTAACTTTATTGTGTACGCTTGGACTTCGTTAATTATCCCCAGACTGTGACCTACACATATGACACACATACCTACCGTCTCACTATAACTGGTGACCCGATATGGACACAAAGATTAAAATGAGTGATAGCAGTGATTCCGCGAAAACGGTTGGATCACGCCACGATGCCAACGTCACTATGCGACGGGCACGCCCAGCGCCCGTTTCCATGGAACGTGAAAATAAATATGTGCCTAAATTAAAAATTAAAGTTCCACCATTCTCACCTGAGGATCCAGAACTTTGGTTCGCGCTTATTGAAGGTCAGTTTGCTAGTCATGATGTCACTGACGATTCCATTAAGTTCACGGAAGTGACCAATCATTTGGATATGCAATACGCAAAAGCCGTGAAGGATATTATTGTCAATCCTCCAGCTGATAATTGCTATGACAAGATCAAGTCAGAGCTGATCAAACGACTTTCAGCTTCTCACGAAAGGAAGGTGAAGCAGTTGCTGACCCATGAAGAACTTGGAGACAGGAAGCCTTCACAATTTTTGAGGCACCTTCAGGATTTGGCTGGTCCTTCAGTTCCTGAGGACTTCATTAGGTCGATTTGGAGCAATCGTCTGCCGCATAATATTCAGACTGTGCTGGCATCGCAGCCGAGTCATTCGCTAGAGCAACTTGCAGATCTAGCTGATCGTATACAGGAGCTGACGTCACCTTGCAACATCGCTGCCACATCTTCCCGTGATATGCATGTATCTCATCCGTCCGATGAGATTGCAGAGTTGAAGAAGATGGTGCAGCAGCTTACACTGAAACTGGAAGAGCATACACGTGCATCGTGCTGTTCTACAAGCCGTGGTCGTTCCAGAGCGCATGATCGTCGGCGTTCTTCTTCGAGACAGAGAAGCAGATCCAATTCCAGCTATCGTAAATACCCGATGTGCTGGTACCACGCGAAGTATGGAGCGAAGGCCCATAGATGCTTGAAACCCTGCGATTTTGACAAGTCGGGAAACTCCACGGGCAGTCGCTAATGGCGGCAAACGATTGCCCTTCGTCTACGAGTCGCCTTTTTGTAACCGACCGCAGCTCGAACATCCAGTTCTTGGTGGATACTGGCAGTGACCTGTGCGTCTACCCTCATTCTGCACTTCGGGAGCGTCGAGCCAAGACAAGTTATCAGTTAAGTGCTGCCAATGGATCGATTATTGACACTTTTGGTTTTATAGAGCTTAATTTAAATTTAGGCTTAAGACGTAGTTTTGCTTGGCGTTTCACTGTTGCTAATGTTACCAAACCTATTATAGGTGTTGATTTTCTTAGCTTTTATAATTTAATTGTAGATTGCCGCAATCAACGCCTTATTGATAATACCACTACATTGTCATCAATTGCTTCTTTTGCTAAAGCTGATATTGCTTCTATCAAGGTTTCGACAGGCGACACGCGTTATCACCGTATTTTAAATAAATTTCCTGAAATAACACCCCCTTCAGGCACTCTGGTTGTTCCAAAGCACAATACGGTACACTACATTAGGACTACACCAGGACCTCCTATCTCATGTACACCTCGTAGACTGGCACCTGATAAACTTAAGATTGCCAAACAGGAATTTGAGCTGATGATTAATAATGGCACCGCGCGGCCTTCTAGAAGCCCTTGGGCTTCACCTCTGCATCTTGCGCCTAAGAAGAATAACGGCTGGCGCCCCTGTGGTGATTATCGTATGCTTAATGCACGAACTATTCCAGACCGTTATCCTATTAGGCACATACATGATTTTTCCCACAGCATAGCTGGTTGTACTGTCTTCTCCACCATCGATTTGACGAAGGCGTACAATCAAATTCCAGTTTTTGAGGAAGATATACAGAAGACCGCTATTACTACACCCTTTGGGTTGTTTGAATTCCCCTTTATGAATTTCGGTCTGAGAAATGGAAGCCAAACCTTTCAGAGATTTGTTGACGAGTTGACGCGAGGCCTTGAGTTTTGTTATACCTACTTGGATGATTTTTTGGTCTTCTCCAAGGACGAGGCAGAACACGAAGCTCACCTTCACGAACTTTTTACGCGCATGAAGGAATATGGCGTTCTTGTCAACACGTCAAAATGCGTCTTCGGCACAAGCGAAGTAACATTTTTAGGTTACCGAATTTCGGGATCTGGCACCAAACCTCTGGAATCCAAAGTCGAAGCCATAAAGGACTTTCCCGTGCCTAAGACTGTAAGGCAACTTAGGCGATTTCTAGGAATGCTCAACTTTTACAGACGTTTCCTACCTCAGTCAGCTTTAATCCAAGCCCCTTTAAATGCACTTCTTGCCGGTTCTGTTAAGGCATCTCACCCAGTCGATCTGACTGGTGATGCACTCGTAGCCTTTAACAGGTGCAAACAGAGCCTTGCTGATGCTGCATTACTCGCACACCCGGATTGTCAGGCCGAACTTGCGCTGGTAACAGATGCATCCGACCTGGCAATGGGTGCAGTTTTACAACAAATAAAAGGTGGGGTTTGGCAACCTTTAGCATTCTTCTCGCGGAAGTTGAGTCCCTCTCAACAAAAGTATTCACCCTACGACCGCGAGCTTTTAGCCATATACGAAAGTATTAAATACTTTCGTCATATGCTAGAGGCTAGACATTTCGTGGTGTTTACTGATCACAAGCCGCTCAGTTATGCTTTCAACGAAAGAAAAGCTAACTGTTCGCCTCGACAGTATCGTCACCTCGACTATATCTCACAGTTCACGACCGACATTAGACATATATCGGGAAAAGACAATGTCGTCGCTGACCCACTGTCGCGTGTTGAGGAACTGCAGATACCTATCGACTTAGATGTACTCGCTTCATCTCAAGCAGCTGATCGAGAACTGACTCAATTTCTCAAAGGTGAATCTTCACTCCAATTAGAAAAGTTGAGAATTCCTAACTCTCAACTTGAGCTTTATTGTGACGTTAGCACCACCACACCTAGGCCTTTTGTTACCAAACCTTTGAGGAGACAACTCTTTGACAGTCTTCATAGTCTAAGCCATCCAGGCGCCAATGCCAGCGCTAAATTAGTAGCTGAGCGATTTGTCTGGCCTGGAGTTCGTAAAGACTGTCGGGAGTGGTCTCGACAATGCTTAGCTTGTCAGCGCGCTAAGGTTCATCGGCACAAATCTTCACCGTTAGGCACTTTCAAACTACCTCGCGCCCGATTCACTTTCGTGCATGTGGACATTATTGGACCCCTTCCTATTTCCCAGGGTTACCGCTACTGCTTGATTGCGGTGGATCGTTTCACACGATGGCCAGAAGTCATACCAATGGCAGACATAACAGCCGAAACGGTTGGAAAGGCATTAATATCGTGGATATCCAGATTTGGATGCCCAACTGATATTGTCACTGATCGTGGTCGACAGTTTGAATCGTCACTTTTCCAATACCTTGGAAAGATGATTGGATTCAAACATCGTAGAACAACCGCGTATCATCCAGCCTGCAACGGCCTAGTAGAACGATTCCACCGTCAGTTAAAAGCAGCCATAATGTGCCATGCTGATAACAATTGGGTAGACACGTTACCTTTGGTATTATTGGGCATTAGGAGTGCATATAAGGACGATCTTCAAACATCATCCGCCGAATTGGTTTACGGAGAGCCTTTACGTTTACCTGGCGAATTCTTCCAGGCCGTAGCTCCCGACTCAACCGATATATCGGACTTTACCACCCGACTGCACCAATTAACGTCAAAGCTGCAACCTTCACCTGCTGCGCGCCACAATAAAGTAAAAATTTTTATGCACAAGGACTTATTTTCATCAAGTCATGTATTTTTAAGGGACGATGCATTACGTGGCTCTTTGCAGCCCCCTTACACTGGTCCGTACCAAGTATTAGAACGTAATGCCAAAACATTCAGAATCTTAATAAAGGGTAAAAGCGTCACAGTATCTATAGACCGCCTCAAGCCGGCCTATATGCTGATAGACCCATCTTCTAACCCTATCCGTACTCCCACTCTCGCATCCAACCCCGATTCCGGTTCCTTCCTTGATCCTGTTCCAAAAGAGCCCAATGCTCCAGCTCAGGATGACGTCAGAAGGACGCGTTCAGGCCGCACAGTTCGATTTCCAGATTTTTATCGCCCGTAGTGACGGTCTCAGGGGGGGAGTGATGTAGCCTACTTATTGTATATTATACGTACATATACACAGTACACACTTATATATTATTTATTTAATATTATTTAATATGTTATATATTTATATTATTTTGTTTTATATATTTACATAATTATATCTAATTGTTTACAACTATTAAATAACCTGAATTCCAACGTTACATATTAGAATACAAATATAATATTTAATAATAAATCATTATTTACATTTAACCTAGAGTGCATTGGAAACACGCTAAACAACTATACCGTTGGAATGCAGTTCCCTGCGCCTGGGCAGTCACCGCCGCGCACCGCGCTTATCAGTCCGCTTACCGACAGCATACGCGGAGCCCATGTCGCCTGGCTAACCGAGTGCTCTGTTGCTAGCTCGCGAATAATATCTCTAAATAATTTGGTGTATATTCTCACTGTCTACTCCTTCAATTTTGCATAGTTAGTGACTCTTATGTTATGTTATGTGGAACTATATATTATATACTTGTGTACCTGTGTCTAATGATTAAATATTAACTTTATTGTGTACGCTTGGACTTCGTTAATTATCCCCAGACTGTGACCTACACATATGACACACATACCTACCGTCTCACTATAGCTCCTATTTTATAGATAATAAGTAATAAGATTTTGTATTTTGTAAATAAAAATTTTAACAAAATTAGGTAATGTGTTTTCTTGATGAGTCACATTAGTGTAGACAGGAACAAAGGAGTATAATACAATGGCACCACGCTGAGGAAGAATAGATAATGACGGTATTCAATGAACAATAGATAAATAGATAAGAACAATGGAGCACTAATGACGGTGGAGGCTCCCACCGGATACCAATTAGATAAGAGTTAATCGATCTGCACATCTCCGGAACCGTGCATCCTACGCAAAAATGGACCGCAGATTCGTGATCAGAGCATGCCAAAACCTTTTTTTTTTCGTACTTGTACCACTTCTGACTCAGTGAGCCAGCACTGGTACTAACTAACTACTTATAAGTTTGAGAAACTTAGATCTAGGATATTGTTACAACGATTGGGAAGTACATTATATTGATTCATTCCCAAAAAACATATGTCCTCTGCCAAAACGCTAGCAGCCGTTTGAATATCAGCTCACACAAGGTAGATTAAAATCGCCAACTTTAAGATAGTGGTCAGCGGTGCTAGCTGAAAAAAACGTTCAAAGTTGTTACGGAATTCATGAATAAATCCGGTAATATTGTTGCGCGGCTAAGTTGACATCTGGCACTAGCACCATCTAGTGTCGGGTAACTTACTAACGGGGAAAGGGAAAGCTTTCCAGAAAATGACATCACTAATCTTTCAACCGACAGCGCCATCTGTTGTCGAAACGAAGAACTAAGCTTCTGGAAGCTGACTCTCGAACTTTCGGCGCTTTGTCGATTGGTGCGCGTATTTACTTGAATGTTCTGGATGATTCGGTACTAATGTGTATTTATAGGCACTGCAAGGTGCGATCGGAGAAGTATTGAAGTTGGCGAGATCGGAGCGGAATAAAGTGAATCAGTGTGATTAATTATTAGTGTTTTTAACTTTAATTAGTGTAAAGTCAAATGGCTGCCTCTTCCACTTCGTAGATCTTTTAGAATCCTTTCTATGCTATTCTCTATTTTACACGATCCGTTTGTCCCTGCATATCTGAAATGCAAATTTCAGTATCAGGGCGATTCTCACAACCGATGTCTCCGTTCCGCGGAAAATCTAACTCTTCATGTTCCTTTCTGTCGCACGGGCTTCTCTTACAATTCTTTCACTTCAAATGCAGTAAGACTCTGGAACATGTTACCCAGAAATATAAAAGAAGCAAAAACTAAACCTATCTTTAAACGTTTACTCTGGGAATATTACTTATTCTATCGGCAATTTTTACTGTCACGAACCTCAAGCTCGTAACAATATGTTATGATTTGGTGGTATATAAACTAAAATAATGTTCAAGGTACCTTCCATTCGAATCGAGAATACGTGCCGATAGACTCACACATAATGATTCAAATTAGAGGCGGGCGATGCAAACCGTATACTGATACGAAATTTCAAATCCTTTACAAACCCAATCATTATGACGCGTGGCGCATAGCTCACTCTGAGTACAGTTCATTACGCCGCCACTTGACTTTTTTCCATTGTTGCCAAGTCACGGTTACGGTGAAAAATATCGAATCTACTATCAGAAACTTCGCTATCAAAAATATCACTCCGCAGCCAACTTTCTGATAACAATATTATGTTATAATCATACGATAAAATATTATTGCACAAATCTAAACATTTCAAACGAAGGCCACGTACGTTTTGATAAAAAATATTTAACTTAGTAATATTCATAGTAAACTTATACAGTTTTTTCCTTTGATTATATACTTGTATAATCAAAGGTTTTTTTATTAGCTTTCCATATACTCAGTTCTCCGACGTCAAATAATAATTAACTGTGGCAGTTAATTGGTGTTTAATATGTTTTAAAAATCCAGAATTTAATTCGAAGTAATAAATTTTAAGCGAATATAATAAATATTTAAAGGTTAAGTAAGACGAAACGTAAGCATTTATTTTCAGACGGTGGATTATTGGAGTATGTCCCAAGTTTGAAACTGGTTCAAAATAGAAAGGATTTAATAAAAAATTAAATTTAGTGAGACATAAGTATTACAAAATACTATTATACGAAATATATTATATAACAACAATAAAAAATATAACATAACAATACTTCTATAAATAAATGGAATGAGACAATTATAAAAAAATATAACAATGATATAAATATTACTTACCCTAGGATGTAGTAAATAGCATAATAAGTAATGCCAGGCTTTGATAAATTGTACAATACATAAAAACACTGTGAACGAGAAAGTACAATAAGAAATAAACTAAAAACTAGTCAAACAACTCCTTGAAGATCTACAGAGGTTTTTATACATAAGGACGGACTAATATCCTTCTTCCTAACATCTTGCCATCACGTATCCACACAAATTTGTATTGAGCGGTTTTCGTCTTCCCTGTGTACTTTTATACTTAGTTGGGTCATAAGTTCTGTTAAAGTTCATCTAGCCAGTATAATTTAATAAAATTATACTGGCTAGATGAATTTCACCAATTTTAAAAATATCACGTTTACGCTTGCCGAACATAAAAAAGACATTAATTTTCATTCATTTTCAAATATGGAGTGGTCGAAGAAAGAAGATAGAGTGGCGGTTATCGCGTTGCACTGCAGTGGTTACGCGCCAAAAGAGATTTTCAATATTCTACAAAAATTGAAAATAACTCTACGATTTGTTTATCACACTATCAAACGATCCACAGAAGATTTAAGCTTCGAAGATCGTAAGAGGACCGGCCGACCTAGTACAGTTAGGTTACCCGCGATCATTAAAGCAGTGGAGGCGCGAATCCAACGAAATCCTGTTCGCAAACAAAAAATCTTAGCTCTTCAGATGGGCCTAAACAGAGCCACATTCTAAAAAGTGTTCGACGAGCTTATCGAAAGAAGACAGGACATTTTTGAACGAGCGTTTGAAAAAAATTAGGCTGGATAGATCCCGCGTTTTGTTACGGCGGTACGCGGGAAAAAATACCGCGAAATTTTTAACATCGAAGAAAGTTATAATAAACAAAATAATAAGGTGTATGCTCACAGCAGTGAAGAAGCCAGCACGCGTATATATAGCATATTCCGAAGATTCAACGAGCGCATTATCTTTCGTCACTCATGGTTTGGCTTGAAGTTTCATATTCAGGCTTAATTGAAGAGTGTTTCTGTGAAAATGGTGTAGAAACCAGTGACGAGGTGTACCAAAATACCGTCCTAACAAACATAGTGGAACCTTTTTCTCAAAAAATTTTCAAAAACAGATATTGGATACTAAAACAGGACTCTGCATCAGCTCATAGCGCACGAAGCACGCAAAACCGGTTGAACGCCGATGGAATTGGCTTTATCGGACATAAAGAGTGGCCCTCTTCTAGTCCAGATTTAAGCCCACTAGATTATAAGATATGGCAACATTTGGAGGAGAAAGTCTGCTTTAAACCTCACCAGAATTTTGAATCTCCCCTAGCATCTTTGGCTAAAGCAGCGACAGAAATAGATATGAGTGTGGTGCGTGCTACGATTGATGATTGGCCGCGTTGATTCATTTAAAATAAGGGAGGGAATTTTAAATAATGTAAATAAAACTGTACTCCAAATTAAATTACCCTTCATTTCATATATAATTTCTATATAATTATCAAAAAATGTATCATTTTATAAAAAAAATTTTGACAGAACTTATAACCTGACTAAGTATAATGACTTGTTGGCCGGTGTAAAATATTCATTTAAGTAAATCTTTTTCGTATCACCAAGAAAACCCACGTCGCACAACATCCGTCCTTTCTTAGCACGAACAGCAAACAGAATAGAGTCACGTAATAATTGAGAGCTCAACTTTACAACAATAGATTTTAGACGTCCAGTAACCACATTAAATGAGCGAGTCCTATTAATATGGATAATATCGGTTGACAACAGCTGAGTTCCCAAGAAATTGGTTATATTGCTCATATGAAGGGCTAGGTCTTTATTTGACTTCTTAGGGATGCCAGATATCTCAAGATTATTTCGTCTGGCCTGTTGTACCATATAATATACTGAATTTTATGTTCGAGATTTTGTATTTGAGTGAATAATTTATTATTTTGAGAACTACACACTTCTAGTGCACGTAACCGGCTATCAAATAGGTCCCGTCTCTGAGAGGAACAGCTAAAAGACTTCTCCATTCCCGTTAAACGTATATTTGTATCTGATACTGATTTATTCATTATGTCGTTATTGTCTGTCAATTTTTGTAAACTACTACTATTCTGGAATAAATTTAAGGTAATATTTGACAGCTGACTGGTTAATGTCAAGTTGACAGCTTCTGAAATACTGTTGAGAATTTTATCATTCCATAATTTCATCTGTTGTTCGAACCTACGCTCACAACTCGAGAACGCATCTTTTCCCATTTTCCACTCAGATTGCTTACGTTTGCGTAAATTTACCAAAGATTTATTCTTTATTGACTTCGATTTTTCAGGATTCGAAGACCATTTGTAGGGCGGTGAGCGCAGAAATGCCATTATATATGAAGCGCACACAAACGATCAATATCCCACAGAGAAGTTGTACGAGAAAGGAAACTCCTAGTAAAACGCGACCGATATCGGCAGGGTATTTAAAATGCAAAAAAGTGCATTAAAACTTTGTGCGGAGCCTTTCAGAGTTACTCTTGTATACCGGTTTTTTAGAAACTGGGCATTTTACCACTACCCTGCTTATTCATTCAAGAGGTATATTTATTTGTATGGAAATATAAATAAAGTCAGTCGACATCAAAGTAGTGCAAATAATGTACGTACATTATTTATTCTGCGACACCATGCGCACCAAGCTAATGAGGCCCAATTGAGCATGGTCAAAATACCGACAATAAATGGATCGCTCAAGGCTAGGAGCGCGCGCTCCAATTCGCGTATTTGGAGCGCACTCGTGGTGGATCGTCCGGTGTGAACCCGGCTAATGAACCGATAGTTAAATCTTGAGCCGACAAGAGTGCGATTGTAAATTTTGGTCTACTTGGTAAGCAAAAGATATGTTATCAGTAATTACTCAGCTCTTTAGATAAGGAGTTTATAAATTGTATCAGTTAGTTAACAGGCTTTAAACATATACATACAAGTATGTTGAAATAATTCACACGCAAAAACAGATTTACAAAAATGTATTCTTATTTGTGGATTTTACTTACATTATCTGTTAGTGAAGGATACAAAATTTTAGCTGTTTTTCCTATACCCGGTGGAAGTCACAGAAATCTTGGTGACGGATATGTCCGACATCTGTTGAAAGCTGGCCACGAGGTATTTATTTTTGTTTTAGATAGCTTTTGGTATGTTTTCTAAATTTAGAATAATATCCATTTGATTGCCATAGTTACTTTTGACACTGTCCGGGTTTGTTAACCACATTTTTTTGATAATTTGAGTTCTTATTAGGAAGATACTGTTGCATTTTTCCGTTTCTTGTCCCTCTGACTTCAACTCTTAAGAAACCCAAGGGATGACATGAGGCAGCGAATTTTCTTACGACACAACTACGCGTAATATTTGTTGTAATATACCACAGATAAATTTATTGATTAAAACTACTTTAACGGTTTTTTATCGCGTTTAATTAAAATGATTTTTAAATCCCGACGTTTCGTGTGCTTTCCCACAGCCATGGTCACGGGGAACTCAGGTGACCGACGTCCCGATATCAATGTTAACCCGAAGTACCTTCAGCTTTTTAAATATGGTACTCCGAGTTAAATGTTAACCCGAGACATCGGGAAGTCGGTCACCTCATTCCCCCGTGACCATGGGTACTGGAAAGCACCCGAAACGACGGGAATTAAAAAACATTTAAAATTAAACGCGACAAAAGTAGTTTTAACTCATGTATTTCATCATTTATTTTAAAATTATTTTACTAAAATTACTTTAGGTTTATTTTTAATTCTTCAATATACTAATACGTTATTTTTATAAACTAAATTGATTTTCAGTAATTTTTTTTTAAATTAGTGCTTTTTTCTGCTTATAGTCACTTTTGATAGTAGAAATCGTTCCTACTAATTTCTGTCGCTAATCAGGCATTACACCTTCTGTTGCCTTTTCGTTTGAATGGTGAGAAAGTCAGTATGATTATAATCTGAGGGACATTTCATCTTAGTTTTCAGAATTGACTTAGAATCTCCGCAGTATTCTAATGGGTATTATGTAAAGCTGTTTGTATGTGACTTGCTGATTTTTGAGAGCTTTTTTATCGCATTTTATTAAAACTATTTTAACGTCAATATATAAATAATCTATTGTGCAGGTCACATATATCACACCATTTGTTATGGAAAACTCTAACCCGAACCTCCGGCAGATACACGTCGCTGATAATTTTAAAGCTCTTAACGGTATGTGTTTCTTTAACTTTTAACCGAGTCACTAATATAAATATTTATTTCTTATTTCCTATTGGTTGTGATCTGCTAGAAAATCTTATAGCTTCCTTTAGATTTTTTGAGTGAAAAATGAGCATACAGTCTGTTCTTGTATGTTCTGTTTCTGTCAGTTCTAAGCGATCCAACTAATATGAATTAAAGAATATTGTTAATACGTTTTAATTAATTATAATTCAGACTTTTATATTTATTGCTATCTAAAGAGCTTCTGATGACTTTGTTTATGTATATATTGATTTACATTTCAAGCAGTATATAGCCAAAAACACAAGTCCATTTATGATTTTGTTAGGAATCATAAAGACATTTTCAATAATAAGAGATATAGGATAAGACTACGTCTTCAATATCAATAAACTATATTTCCATTTCTGTCAGGATTTTGTTATCTTTGCCTGTATGTTAAATAAAAAAGACGTGTGGCACTCGGGGACTGCCGCGGTAAAGCTATTGCATAGCATTTTGTATCAACTTATGCAATTATAATTATTTATTTATTTTATTTATGCAGTATTTCTTTTTCTTTGATATTAATTCAAGTTACTTAGGTTAATCCAATCAAATTCAACCAGATTTAACCGAACCCGCGTTATAACGAACTCACTATTTGTGAAAAATACTGTATCACCGGACCGCGTCGCGAAAAACTCAGGTTCGCGCAGTACATACGTCAGGGTGGCCGTACGGCAATTATATTAACAAGACGCGCAACTACTCAGTTCCACGCTCCACGGCAAGATTTGTCACTTAATATTTATTGTCCAATTAATTGTCTTTAAGTTCAAATGGCACGCTCTATTAACATAAGTCTAAGACAAAACAAGGAGACTTTCAATATATGAACAACCCGGCTTCGCGCAAAAACTCTCGCGACCCCTATAATGCGACCGGAGAACGTCATCGGCGCAGGCGCCGCGTGCCTAGCTAGGAGCGCGCCCTAGCGGCGGGCCGGGTGCAGCCCGGCCCCGCCTTCTGCTCTCTAGCTCGGCTCGATGCCAACAGGGGTGACTAAAGATGGGCGAAACTGTTATATTTTTCTAATTCGTTATGTTGTTGTTATATATTTTTCTAACTGTTGTTTTAAACTGTTATAATATATTATAACAGTTTTAAATATTACATTGTACACGCGGTTAGTTCAGTTCAGTCGTCGGCTGTGTTCGCGTTTTGTTGTATGTTGTTATAAAGATTATAAATATTACGATGAAAGATTATTACGATTATATATATTAGATGATTATAAGTATTATATGAAGACAAAAAATATTTTTAAGTTTAATCAGCATCAATTAAGTGTTTCGTGTTTTAAAGAGAATCATTTAAAATACTTATGTTAAGTTCAATGAACTTCCCTTCCTACTTTTTATAGGCTTAAGGATGTCTGAATGTATGCTAAGCTGTGTAATTATTGTATCTGTTATAATTATTTACTCATATTTTCAAAAAAATTACTTTTTTAAATAAATAATTAATTTTATAAGAAATAAATAACTCATTCAGGCGTAGTTAGAAGCTCATTGATGTTACGTCATTTTGATTGAATTTTTACATTATTTACACTGTGGTCAAAGTTTTAGTTATCTTTAATTATTTACATTTTTTTCAGTTACTATTCAAAAATATAATTTGGTTTACTTTTGACGATGTACTTAAGTCTTTTGCGTCTATCCGATATTAAATCCGAACGACAAAACTCTTCATACACTCTTACGTGTCTATGCTTAAGGTGAAGCTTTAAATTTGTAATTGTACTTTAAAAAAAATTGTTTTGCAATAATTGCACACTGGTTTTTTTTTTTCGTCCACACTTTGGACTATAAAATAGTTCCAAATGGCTGCGCTACGTTGGCGTGACATTATTATACACTTTTACATACAACACGTTAAATCCTATCTATATTACACTAAATATTTAGAATTACTTTAGAAATAAAACTTAACGAAAAATAAACAAAAACAACAATAGCTTTTTCACGTAATATGGGGATCTGCTATCAAAACATTACGTATATAATTTAACAGATAACAGTGTCATTGTCATCTCAGCTAGACAGCTAACTGAACACTAAACTGATATATTATATATTACAACAGCCAAATTAAATAACAGGCACAACAGGCAACTAATGAAGGAAATAATATATTTTTGTTTACCGTTATAATTTAGTGTTAGTAAAATAAGCTCTTATTAAGTTAGCTTAAAGTTTAAATTAGTGTAAGCTATACGCAATCCTTGTGGCATAATGAATAAAGGTTTATTGACTCCCATTGTCTCGGCCGACGCGACGGTTGGACCGTAAACGTAAACAGATGACGCTTTCTAACGATAATGAATATAATATTATAACAATCAATGGTTCATTATTCTAATGTGTTGTAAGATTAAAAATATATAATGGAATATATTATCTGTTGTATGTTATAACGCCCAACTTTAGGGGTGACCGACCGCGCGCACAAATGCAGCTAGCCTCCCCCTCCCGCACCTCACTAATCGTTGCTTCACACCGCTTGAGATAAGACGATCTACTATCAGGCGCTAACAAACCCCCGTCCCGGACATAAGGACCTATATCCGCGAGTAAATTGGCAATTAGAAGACACTTTGTACTGTTGGTTTTTACAAAAACGATCAACTGGGCAAATGATATCTGGCCCTTTGCTTTGTGAAAAAGCATTACAGTTAAATAAAAAATTAGGTGACGGCGGCTCGTTTGTCGCAAGTAACGGATGGTTATATAGATTTATATCTCTTCATGGAATTTAATCAATGTTTATTCAAAAATAATAATTTCTTAATAAACATTGATTTTCGTTGAAATTGTTGTTTTTAATAAACACATAACATTATGTATGTACATATTTACTACAAATGCACAAAACCCGCTTTTCTTCATACATTCGATCATCCGGATTTTCGATTATCCGAATCCCTAACGGCAACAATTAGTCCGGTTAATCGAGAATATATATATACATATTGAGAATCTAAATTGAGAATTTAAACTATACGCGTGTGTGTGTTTGTGTGTATACATATAAAGAGGGCTACTTTTAATATCGCTCATTTTAATATCAAAAATTTAGGTTATCTTTATAGCAGTATTATATTTTCAATTCAAAATTAGTACTGCATTTCTAATAATAATAAAATGTAGGTATGTATATAAAGTACTCACTCATTTTCTTTCACTATTTTTTCGTGACTTTCTTCATTAATAATAAATGCACTTTGTTCATTCATATTCAAAATTTCAAAACACTTTATACACAAACACCGTGTCGAAGATTGAGGAAAAGAAACGACGTTAGACCGTCGTTAGACAATGCACGGCCTTCAAGCCACACCTCCGTGCCCGTCGGAGAGCGTGAGGTTTTTTCGTTACGGAATTTCTGGATTTTCCCGCACTCAAGGCCCGCGATAGAAGCTATGCAATAGCTTAAAAAAATATTGTAAATTATATACCGTTACTTAGCACCAGTTGATAAAATACAGAAACAGTAATTATTAATTAACGTAAACAATATTCGACTATGTGAAAGTTGTCTTACTTTTTATTTTTACTGGTTTCATAAGGAGAAAAGATTTTAAATTTATATTTAGTATTTGATAAAATAATATTTCTATCAAACAAAGTTAACAACACAGCAGTCTAAGCATAATAGAAGCACCTGATTCTATCAAACGGTATGGTCCAAAAACATCAAGTATATAACCATTACACTATATTATTATGCAAACTTATATAATATAATATATATGACTGCCTCGTTGGTCTAATGGTTGTAGGAGTGCGACTGCTGATTATGAGGCCATGGGTTCGAATCCCGGTTCGGGCCAAAAAAAACAATTATTAAGTTTTTCCGTGAAGAAATTCTTAGTAGCTGCCCGGGTGCCCGGAGTCAGGAAGTTGGCAGTGTCTCACCCCCGTGCCTAGGAAAGCACGTGAAGCCGTTGGTTCTGCGCCTGATCACTCACCGGTCGTGTCGGTTTACCGTCACCATCGGATTATGAGAGTGAGAGAATAGAGAGACACCTGTACTTGCGCGCATTCTCTTGGGCACTATAATCCTGTCCTGCGCCGATAGCTAGTCTCCGTTGAGGCTGGCCACCGTGACTGAAGTTGATCTGGAGGAGATTACAAAAATATATTATTATTCAAACTGTATTTGCTTCTGGTACAATTAATTACTACTCTTTTACACACAAATATATGTATTATCTATATTGCCTATCTACTATGGCTGGTATAAATCTAGGATCCATGTCTGGCTTACCTAATAAGCCATTTGGTATTAAGCAACTTGATGAATACATAAGGTACCTATTTGTACATAAATGCAGTTAAATGAAAGCCGATAAAGCTGCATCAAATAGAGAAGCTTCCTTAAATACCTCGACCCAAGGTCCCACTCGGTAATTGAGTTCAAATATTTTACCCAGTTACCGAGTCAACTCGGCGCACCGTATAGATTCGAAGAGCGTTAGATAGATGTCACTAATCTAATTTAGTTGTACTAGTAGTATGTGTGGCTGCGGGTTTGCAGGTTGCATCAAAATTCAAACTTGCATCTGACATGTTGTACATAAATAAAAAAATTGTTTGTTTTATAATATCGTGGTTGTACTATTACTGCTTATTATTTTTGTTAATTTGTATATAAGTAATGCATAAATAAAAGTGCATGAAGTAATGATTGACAAATACTTGTTTGTTTAAAGTGTGAGTGATAACAATAAAACAACAAAACAAAAATCATCAGCGTGGCTTTATTTTGAAAAAAATAATATCGTGAAGAAAGTGGATTAAGTATGATAGATTTTAAAATACTAGCCTAATAAGAATCAGCATAAACACTTATTTTTACAATATGTTTAGTAAAACTTTATTAATTCAGCATTTTCGAGAACTTTCAGTTCTTTCAAACTATAGTGACTATGTGAAGTCATGTTATAAATTTGATACACATAAAAATATGCGTGGCTCAGATCAGTGTGGGCGGAATTCCAAAAAAGATCCATTTGTAACCAATATGATAATTAGTTGAAACATTATATTTGTTTAGTTACATAATTCCGCTCTATTTATTAGTGTCAAAAGCAAAAATTAGCTATGTCCACATTGTGCCCTTTTTTGTTTATCAAGGGCACGCGTCATAACGCAGTCAACAGCGCACGTAAGGCATGGTCTTGACGCATGCGCTATGACAGTTGAAAAAAGCGTAGCGTGCGCTGTGATACTCGTCTTTCCGAGTAGGGTGGATTAATGGATTTCTGTGCCACAAAGCTTTCCACAACAAGATAGGGGACATGATGAAAAAGAAATGACATTGAAGTTTATTGAACATTATAGAACCTTTCACAAAGGAGACAATTTCTTTTTGTATGGCGAATAGGCCCACCACAAATTTTAGTGATTCTTAATTAAATGCAAGCCGATGTATTATTAGTTTTACTGCATGAAACGGTGTACTGAGAAAGTAACAAATAAACGTCGAAAGTGGATTAAGTATGATAGATTTTAAAATACTTTAAAACGTGAAAAAGAACATGGAAATACGCAATAAATAAATAATTAAAATTTTAATTTAATTTCATATTGCCACATATTACATATTAAATAAAGGTACATATTTAAATATTCTTTAACTAAAGTAATCGCTACTCTCAACTTCATTTATAAACTTTTACTCGACGCAGGGACTGTAAATAATCAAAAACTCGTGTACGTACAACTGGAATAACATACATACATAAATTAACTCAAGTGTTTCGAGTCAAAAAATTCTACTCGAGTCATTTATCTCATCTTATCTGTCTACAATTTAGTGAAGAACTCGACTTACTAATTCGAGCAATTTATTGAAATATTATGTAATATCAATAAATTGATTGAGTATAATTAGTAATAGATAAATTATTAATAACATTAAGACCTACCTACGTCATATACGTTAGAGTGATATTATTTTATGAAGATTGCCTATGCGAACTAAAAATATATAATTATCTATTAAGTATAGTAATAATAATTGTGTTGAATGGAAGAACGAATGTAAAAATAATTTGTGACAAATTGACATAGCTTCGTTCAGCTAATTTGAATTGCGTAACTCGAGTTTAATTCGAATTACCTGATTTTCAACTCGAGTTAACTCAAATCGAGTTTCTTCCAAGTTGGCCATCTGTAATATATTTTTAAACAACTTTTTTTTTAAATTTCCAGAGGGGCCAAAAACGATTGTCTCCTTTGGGATCCAGAGAAACGATGGTTTGCAAGTTTTGGCAACTGAATATAATTTGGACATTGATGGAGTTAAAAAGTTTGAATTATATAACTCATCGAATCCAGCGCCACTCTTTTTCTTGATGAATTTCTGACGCCCTTTGTAAAAAAATGAAAACTTTCGTTTGACTTTCTTTTTACGAAATTTCTTATGGCCAAGTAAAGCGCACATATTCCATCAAATAAAATGTTCTCGTCGCACATGTTTCAACAAGCTGACAGAAACTCAAATGAGTATCAATATTTCAGTAATCAATAGTTGAATGCGCCAAACGAAAGTTGAATAAAAAGATGACGACGAAAGTTGAAGGTGAAAGGGCATAGTGTGGACATATTTATTGACCCTTCTGATAGATAAAAGGCATAGGAAGAATTAGATTGGGGGAATTAAGTTCTTTATTGATCTTGTTTATTACAGGCCAATTAATAAATATAGCAGCGTTAATGTCACACCAAGTGGAAATGGACCAAGATAGCCTCTTTAAGTCATCGTTAAATTTAGCGAAACATACTTTAGAAAATGAAGCGGTACAAAAATTACTTAACGATGCTTCGGAGGAGTTTGACGTGGTTGTAGCGGAGTGGCTGTTTAATGACATCTATTGCGGGTATAATTTTTAACTTTCATGCCAATAGAAATAGAAATAGAAATAGAAACTTTTTTATTCAATGTAGATTATAAAAATACTTATTGAAAGTCACTTTTTAATTTACCACTGGTTCTCAAAAAAACCTCTGTCCTGGGAAGAACCAGCAAGAAACCCAGCGGGACTATTTTTTTTAATAATAGCTTACAATCATGTTTCCAATCAACAACACAAGACAAATTAGAAATAGCTTGGTAGCGATCACCCTTCCCAGGGGTTATTATCATCCATAAATTCCTTAATATTATAATAACTCTTTTTATACAAACTTAGTTTAATAACATTTTTGAACTTTGTGTATGACAAATTTTGTATATTTTCTGGGATTTTGTTGTAAAAGCGTATACATCGCCCCAGGAATGAATTAATTCAACAATTTTTCAACATATCCTTTAAAATTACCTTTGTTCCTCTTCTTATGTATGTTTGAAGTTTTTAAAGAAGGATATGGAAAGCGTAATATTTTTTACAAAATTAGCTGAAGTTAAAACTAAAAAAAAAACTAAATAAATTTAGTAAGCTCTGATCACAGACATACTTACATAGTCTTCTTCTTGCTTTCTACAGAATATTTGAAGTTAATTACTGTTTTTTTAGTAATTTGTTTCTGTTTTATGTTTTAATTAACAAATTAATAAATAGCTTTCTTTGTTTTGCAGATTTTCAGCAGTTTTTAACTGTCCATATATATGGTCTTTTCCATTAGAACCTAATTTCGTCAGTCTTGGCTTTCTCGGTGAAGCTACTAACCCTGCGTACACAGCAAACATACAGTTAAACGATGTACCACCCTTCAACTTTTGGCAACGTACTTATGCCCTGTGGTTTCAAGTATCAAGTAATTTGAAGCAAATCCTGTAAGTATAATACTAGGTTACCGATATCTGGGATGTTGCCCGAGGCGATTTCTGGGGGTTCGGGCGTCCCCACAGTCTCCAGATCAAGTCACCATGGGTGTAGTAGCTAAAGTACCGTAGTAAGTAAGTAGAAATACACCGACCGCCTCCACTTGTTGGGGGTCCTCAAATCTGATCTTAGGGTGGTTGAGTCCTAGGACAAAGCAGCTGCAAGGCAGCTAGGAGTCCTTGCAAAGGTGCGGCGATACTTCACGCCGGGGCAGCTGCTTACTTTATATAAAGCGCAAGTCCGGTCGTGCATGGAGTATTGCTGCCATATATAGGTTGGTGCTGCAAAATGCCACCTAGCAGCCTTAGACTCAATGTAAAGGCATGCTAAGAGACTAAGACTAGAGACTGATTAAAACCAATCTTCGTAAGATTGGTTTTTAACCAAATTCGCCTTGAACACAGATGCAAAGTAGCCAGCCTTTCGGTTTTCTATATAATGTATTTCGGAGAGTGTGCGCAGGAATTGCGTAATCTAATTCCTGCCCCTCCCTTCCATCATCGGATAACCAGACTTTCGGCTAAACTCCACCCTTTCGTTGTTGATTTACCACGCATTCGAACCAAATGGCTTGCGACGTCGTTCGTCATGCGTACAGCAAAGGAGTGGAATAAGTTGCCAGCAACTGTCTTTCCATCAGATTACAGAGCCGTGGTAGCTCAGATGGTTAGCGCTCGCTGTAAATTTCACAGTACCGGGTTCGATCCCCACCGGCATCAAGGAAATTGTTAATTGCAATTTTAAGTGCTGATTTACCACGTGCTCGGCGGTGAAGGAAAACATCGTGAGGAAACCTGCATGTCCGAGAAATAAGAAAAAAAATTCGAAGACATGTGAAGTTTGCCAACACGTATTGGGGCAGCCCGGTGGACACTTCCTTGCACTAAAACCCTCTCAGAAATGAGGGGAGGCCTGTGCCCAGCCGTGGGACGTATATAGGCTGTAACTTTACTTTACTTTACTTTACTTTACTGTGTTGGTGTCTTCAAGGCAAGAGGGATAAGTTTTTGTTAATTCAGTGCGCTTAACCTTAGGCTATATCACCACTTACCATCAGATAGAATTGTAGTTAAGCGCTGGATTACAATAATATAAAAAATACCTGAATAATGGTAGATAATAGATCATTATCGAATACCAATTAGGGATATGCTTACAATTAGAAAGGGTTAACAGCCATGGAATTGTGTCGCCATGCATGATGAAGTCAAAATTAGCTGGAAGAACTGGCAATAAATGGGTAAGAAATATTCGACACTTAAGTACAGGGAAATTTCTCGCCCGTTGACCTGGTAAGAAATGCAGAAAGTCAAAGAATACCGGTGGGACCTAGATATTGTGGCATTCCTTGGGGAGGTCTATATTCTGCAGTGAAATGTGAATGATGAATATTTTAAGATAGTAATATTTTTTATTTCGTTTGAGAATGTGATCTTTACAGCATACCACTACTACTACTATATCATGTAGAGTATCTACCCCGTTATTGATTCTGCATAAATTTTCAATTATCAAAAACATATGGTTAACTTTTTAATTAATAGAAATATATTATTAAGACCCTTTTTACTGGAAACGAGGCATTCAATCAATGGACAAAGGACTAAGTCCTTGGTCACAGGTGACAAGCATCTGCATTTTAATTCGTAATCGAGGATAGGTGTAAATGTCTATGGGCCACAGCAACCGCTTACCATCAGGTGGATTGTGTGTTCGTTTATCACACTATCCTATAAAATATATTATTAAGAACCACCAAGACAATCCTGTAAACTATTTAGTAAATGTAAAAAATACTTTTTTTTTATGTTATAGTTTCTATGAAAATATAGAAAAGGAATTTTATGAGAAAACTTTTACTCCAATCGTTAAGAAACGGGGCAGAAATCTACCACCATTCGATGAAGTTAGGTACAACGCATCGATGGTGCTGGGCTACTCACATTTATCTCTTGGACAGGCAATAAGTCTACCACAAAACTATAAAACGATAGCAGGATATCACATAGATAATGACACAAAACCTTTACCTGAGGTAATTAAAAGAATATTAATAATTTTAATTGAAGATGTTATATGTAATGAGTTAAGATCCGCGTGAAAAATAAAACTGTTGTCTCTTAACTAGGTTAAAGAGTACCTTTCGGCTACATCCTAGGTAATATCAGGAGAATCTTCAGATAATGCATCTTCAAACTATGTAAGACAAATAATTTACCTTTTTTCCCGCAGATCTTATCTAATTTATTTAAACTTCTGTAATATAACGAGTTTTCGCAAGGTAACGCCTGATTCTTTTAATTATGTTAATCATTTTGTTTATTTTGTACTATTTAGGTTTTGAAAAGAATAATGGATAACGCAGAACATGGCGTCATATACTTCTCTTTGGGTTCTTTTTTAAAAAGTAAAGATCTTCCTGAGAATATAAAGAATAATTTATTGACACTATTTGGTGAACTAAATCAAACTGTTTTATGGAAGCTCGAGCAGCCATTACCAAATAAGCCTAAGAACGTACATTTTCTGGAATGGGCGCCACAACAGAGCATTCTAGGTAATAAATTATTAGTTATATATATATATATATATATATATATATATATATATATATATATCCGGTATATATTTTAATTAAGAAACTTAATTTAATTCGTAATCTATAGTTGCTGTCGTGGCCACAGTAAGTCAATTTCGTAAGTAATGTCAGAGAGGGTATATCCGCCGGGCTGCCCCATTGCGTGTTAGTTAAATATATTTTGAGGATATGGACTTCACATGTCCTCAAAATATATTTTTTTAATTACCAGCTTTCCTCGTAATGTTTTCCTACACCGCTGAGCATGTGGTAAATCAGATCAGCACTTATATAATTGCAATTAACGATTTTATCAATGCGAGGAACGAATCCTGGCTACTCTCTTCGTTTTACTCTAAAGCTGCCATGGTTTTCATGTCTATAAAATCGAAAATGTTTAATTTGTTTAATGTTCTTACTTTTTATTTTAGCTCATCCAAACTGTATTCTTTTTATCACTCACGGCGGGTTGCTTTCGACGACTGAAGCTGTACACTTTGCTGTTCCTTTTATTGGAATCCCTGTCTATTATGATCAAAATTTCAATGTCGAACAATCTGCCCAAAGAGGCATCGCCAAAAAAGTTAGCTTGACAAATAATATAGATAAAGATTTGAGAGTCGCTATAAAAGAAATTCTTAATGATCCCAAGTAAGTATTTAGTATATACAGAATGGGGTCCCACATATATGCAATAAATGAAACCACAAGTAATACTAGTCCGTAGAAGTGTAGAAAAATTAAATATTAAATTAAAACCCGTAAAATAAAAAAGTGAAATTTTCAAACAAAATAAATATTAAAATAAATTCAGTAAAAGTGAACACTCTGTTTAGACAACGTACCTTGACCCCTTGGAACAGTGACAACGTTGCACGCGGGTGGCATGGCGATTGTCGGCACGGCCTATGGTTCGTTGGACAATGTGCGACGAAATAAAAACTTACTCACTAAACTGTTTAGATATTTTACCGCCACTTTTTTATTTCGCGAAAATGGAACTGAACGAAATAAATACATAATACATAAACACTCACGCCTGTCACCCAGAGGGGTAGGCAGAGACTACGGACTTCCATTTGGCACGATCCTGACATACCTCTTTCGCCTCCTTTACATCCATATATCTACGCATACATGCTCGTCGGTTAAGGGTACTTCTAACGTGGCCCATTTTCAAAATATCGCCAATTTGGTCGATAAACTTTTTTCTAGGGCGTCCCTTCCCGACTCAGCCGTTCACATCTGCCATATAAATTTGCTTTGTCACTCTTTCCTCATTCATTCTTTCTACGAGACCAAACCACCGAAGCATTCCTTTCTTAATCCTGGTCACAACATCATCTTGCATACCACATTTATCTCTTATCACGCAATTTCTCACCCTGTCATTCAGATTCAACCCTAACATATTCCTTAAAGACCGCATTTCTACAGCATTTATTCGACTTTCGTGCTTCTTCTGCCACACCCAGCTTTCACTACCATATGTTAAAGTAGGGACTAACACAGCATTATGAATTACCATACGTGCCTGTTTTGACATATTCTGGTTCTTCATAATAGAGTGTAGTGCCCCATGCACTCTATTCCCTGCATTTACTCGTCGTTCTATATCCCTATCATATCTACCATCCCTGCTAAATACACATCCCAAATACACAAACTCATCCACTTGCTCAATTAACTCTCCTTCTATTCTTATTTCACATACCGTTTTGCTTTCTTCTCTTTCAAAAACCATCACTTTCGTCTTACATGCGTTCACTTTCATTCCCCTTTCTTTTAATTCCCAGTTCATTAATGTAACCCTCATTTGCAACTCAGCCGCCGATGATGCAAATATGACTTGATCATCGGCATACAGAAGGCATTTGACGGTTAACTCGCCCATTCTTAACCCACATTCTTCATCTTTCAAAGTTTGCAAACACCGGTCCATAAACAGGTTGAACAGCCAAGGGGAAACTACACAGCCCTATCTGACACCCTTTTGGATGCCAAGCCAGTCCGAGTAGACCCCATTGATCCTGAAACAAGCACTAGAGTCCCTATAAAGAGACCTCAATGCCTGTATCAAACCAGCGCTCAACCCATATGAGTTCAGTGTTTGCCATGACACATTCCTGTCCACTCTGTCATAAGCCTTTTCCAAGTCCATGAACGCACAAAAATCGTTCTGGTTTTTGGCCAAAAACTTCTCCGCAATTATGCGCATGAAAAGACTTGATCTGTACACCCCATTCCCATTCTAAAACCCGCTTGCACATCCCAAATTTTTCCATCAGTTTCTTTCATAACTCTTTCAATTAACACCTTAGCATACAGTTTACCCACAATACTAAGCAAGCTGATACCGCGGTAGTTTTTGCAGTCCTGCTGTGACCCTTTTCCTTTATATATTGGTACTATAACTGCTTTCCACCAGTCATCCGGTACCCGTTTTAATTCCCAACATAAATTAAACAAGGTGTACAGCAGGCCTGCCACCACTCCCTCTCCAGCCCTCAGCATCTCGAGTGATACTCTATCATATCCAGCTGCCTTACCTGCTTTCATGCTTTTCATTGCTTTCATTATTTCATCTACATTTATCTCCATACCCCTTTCCACTTCTTTCGGAATTTCTATTTGTTCATTCGATTCAGATGACTCTTCACTCATAAACACGCTTTCAAAGTATTCCTTCCATCTGTTTAAATTCGAAACTTCATCATTTAGAATACATCCATATAAATATTATTGAATATATTATTATAATAATAAATATATAAATATTATTGCGAAATAAATATTATTGCATATTAGTAGCAAAATTTAATGAAACCCTAAATTTTAAAATTTTCAAAATGTCCGCCACTTTCTTGAATGCACAAGTTACATCGCCGCATAATGTTGTCCTGAAGCCTGCTCAACAAATTTCGTTCAGGATCCAGAGCCAGGGCTTTTAATTTGTTAAAGGCGGCAACAATACGATTACGCAGTTCATCTTCGGTTTCGGAGATCTTTGAGTACACTTCATTTTTAATAAAGCCCCATAAAAAGAAGTCTAGAGGAGTGAGGTCGGGTGATCGAGCTGGCCACCTGCGAGGGCCATAGCGCCCTATCCATTGTTCGCCGAACATAGTGTTAAGCCGCTCTCTCGCGAGGAGTACGGAGTGTGGAGGAGCTCCATCTAACTGGAACCATACCCTTTGGTAAGCTGCCACAGACAATCCTTCTAAATATTCTGTTATTGGGCCGTTAAGAATATTGAGAAATTTCTGTGCATTCAGGTTTCCGTCAATAAAAATAGGGCCGATTATTTGATCTCCGTGAATGCCTGCCCAAACATTAATGGAAAATCGGTATTGATGAGCTGATTCCCTAAATAAATGAGGACTCGTATGGCTCCAGTAACGCATGGATTGTCGGTTCCATATGCCGTTTCGAGTAAACATGCTTTCATCTGTCCAAAACACATTTGTTAGGAAACGTTGGTCTTGAGACATTTTTTCCAGTACCCAGTGGCAGTAAGATTCTCTAATCGGCTTATCGCGGGACAGCAGCGCCTGCACCTTAACATATTTATAAGGACGTAGTTTGTTCCTTTTCAGCACTCGGTGTATTGTTTTATGCCTCACTCTAAACACACGCCAAGCTTGTCTAAGGCTGCAGGTTGGATTCCGATCGAAATGGTCTAAGACTCGTTGTTCGAACGAGGGTGGAAAGTGACGCGGAGCAACTCCTTCATGAGTGTTGGGCACTATGCGCTGATTTTCCCTGATTCTTTGGACAGCACCTAGGATTGTCCGGACGCTAGTAGGGCAGACGCGAGTTGCGCCGTATCTTTCACTATAAGTGCGCAGAGTTAACGCTGAATTTTGGTGGCATTCGACATACAATAAAACCATGTCTGTATACTCTGCCGCACTGTAAAAATGCTGTTGTCTTGGCATTTTCCGCCGCCAAAACGTATACACAAAAGTAAAGTAGTGTCAATATCACAGTGAAAAAATAACAAAAATAAACGTACTTAAAAACACTATTTACACACACAAAGTCAATTAACTAATAAGTGTCTATTTCACCGTAAAAGAATTGTTCGACTAATTGTATTTATCTTACGATAATACGATAATTATCTTACGATAAATAATTGCGATGCGTGTAGGCAGCGAACACACCTGTATTCTGCCGAATTTCCAAATTCCAAAATGGCGAAAATAATAAAAGTAATAAAAGGGCGGCCACAAGGTGCAATTATCGTTTATCGATACTTTTCTTTTTACACTTACTTACCTACTACATTTGAATACAAGTAATTTTGATTTTTGATTTGATAACAATCGACAAGTTATTGATTTTTATACAATTGAACTTACGAAACTACCGATTTGTAACTTCCTGGGAAACGGGTTTTTTTGTTTATCGATTATTACTCCCTTTGAAAGAAGCTAATCGTCGATAACTGGTGTCCTACTCTACGACAAAGGCGCGCGCGCACTTGCGCTGTCGCCTTTGAAGTACGCCGCGTGCCTCGTGCCGCTTGTTTATGGACGCCGACAAAAGACACCGCTGTCGATATGTCGCAATACAAATAGTTTGCACTGCGTGGCAACGTCGCTTTTTAATGTTCAAGGATTCAAGTTCATTGAATCATTGACTTAGTGACCCAATTCTATAGAGAGTTCAAATTTGCTTAAAATTAAAACTCTACTTTTTGACCTAATTACTGGACCGATTACGTTCATTTTTTGTATATCGTCAGCAAAGGCGATAACAAGTATATAGTTTCATTTATTGCATATATGTGGGACCCCATTCTGTATAATACTCAATTTAATATTTTTAATGCCCATTTTTTTGCATCGTAGCATGACCTTAAAAATAAAATATTTCGCTTTGCAGATACTATGAAAGAATAAAAGAGACGTCATTCGTATACCACCATCGTCCAGTACCACCTGGAAAGGAACTTGTACACTGGGTGGAGCATGTGGTGCGAACGCGTGGTGCACCATTGCATCGTTCTCCAGCTCGACTTGTGTCATGGTACCAGAAGATGTTTTTAGATCTCATTGCGTTGATAGTAGTTTTTGTTTTTGTTCTTTTACAAACAATAAAATTTATGTTAACGTGTATTTCTAGACAAAAGGTCCCATATAAAAAGAAGATAACGTAGCAATTTAATGTCTGCATTAAGTACATTTTTTAAAATAAAACATATTAGATTAATTCCTTGCATGTGTATTATTCGATAAATGCTAAGACATAGTCTTTTATACACTATTAGCTTTTGCCCGCAATTTCGTCCGCGTAAAAAAAATAGTTCTAATAGGATATTTAATAGGATATTTAATTGTTTGTTTACGTTATTAATTTTGTTATAACATACCAATTATTATGTTAAAATTTTCGAATACTTTTGAAATATAACAATCCTTATAATTATCCTTAATAAAATAAAGCGAAGCGAAGATGGTAGAAAGTGGTACATTGTGTTATTCGGGTGAACCGCTAACAAATTTAATTTTTTTTCCAAACTTATTTTTTTGTCTTACAAAATATGAAGGCATGACATAAAAAATGCTAACAGTTTCGTTAGGTCAGTTTAGGTTAAGATTTTTACCCACAGTACAGAAGACGGTCGCCGGCTGACGGTGGCTTTACACTTAAATTAAAAGACATTATATTTGCCTTATTTTTTTGTAACTTATTTGTCAAAATAATTTAATTTTGGACTGGCTCTTGGGTAGTGAATGTTAAAGTTTCTATGCAATTGTTTGTGGACAAAGAAGAAATTAAATCTGGCCCACACTCATATTCAATAATTGTATGGGTAGGCGAATGAAAGTCCTGCACAACATTAGAAATTGGTGAATGTTGAGTAAACGTGGGAGATACAGTCATTTCAATGCGTCGTTTATTGGCAATTGGACGCTCATCAGTGTTCTTATCACCATCGGCATCAGCGTAGGCATCAAAGTGAGGAGATATGTTAATAGAACGTAACACACTCAATAAGATGTCAAAATCAACAGTGTTAAACGCATTGCTAAAATCAAGCAATACCAACACAGTGAGCTGTTTGTTATCCATGCCTCGTCGAATGTCATCGGTAACTTTAACCAACGCTGTTGTCGTACTATGAACCGATCGGAAACCAGATTGGAGAGGATCCAGGATACAATTTCTATTTAGGTTGAGATTTAACTGAAAGAAAACTAGTTTCTCCAGGAGTTTGGATAAAAACGGGAGAATTGAGATAGGACGAAAGTCGGAAAACTGCAAAGCATGGGCTTTTTTTGGGAGAGGCGTTACAATTACACTTTTCAAACATCAGGAAATTTTGAAGAGGAGATGGATTTATTCAAGATATGGGTGAGGATAGGAGTAACAAATTCTAGGATAGGTAAGATCATGTTACGACTAACATTGTCATCACCCACGGCATTGGACGAGATGGACAAAATGTTCTTATTAACATCACTATCAGTGAAAGTGGAGAAATTAAACGGTGGAAAATCAGGAGTTGGTATTGAAGAAAGAATACTCAGAGTCCGATCTTTATCTGAGCTATCTAATGTGCTAGAACAAGTGAAATATTTGTTAAGGAATTCAACATCAACATTATGATGAGGAGAATTATTGGATGTTTTACCAACTCCAAGAGACTGAAGAAACTTCCAAACTTTGGCTGCGTCGCCGCTTTCGACGGATTTATGAATATGGCGTCTTTGTGCATCCCTACGCAATGTATTGCAGCGATTCCGTACTTTATTATAATATCGTAAGTTTTTCTCAGATTTATCAGCTTTTAACTTACTTTTAGCAAATCCTTTTTTTATAATAACTTTTTTTAGACTATCAGTTAACCAAGGTGCAGGTAAATGTTTCATTTTTATTGGTTTTACTGGGGCATGGATGTCATAAAGTCGGACAAGAAAGGAGTTAAATAACTCGACTTTCAAGTCGACTGTTGAAACATTTTCAACAGCTGACCAGTCCATGCGACTAGCATCTTCCAGAAGACGTTCTTTGTCCATTCCACCAAAATTACGTTGCAGAAGGATTCTCGATTTTGCTTTAGGAGAACGTATTTTGTATGTAAGAAACAAGAGATCATGATGAGAGAAGAGACCAGCGTCATGCTGGCTATGCTTCAGGACAAAATCTGGAGAGGATACAATAATTAAGTCAAGTAGTGATGGAGTACAGTCAGGCGTTTTATGCGTAGCAGATAGTGGTAATATATGTAGATTACATGCCTCGGTTAATGATTTTAGCTTTTCACACCGATAATCACCATAGAGTAGGCATGTGTTAAAGTCACCCATGATTATAGTGTGAGTATATAATGGGATTAAATTTTCTAGTAAATATTCGAAAGAAGAGAAATAGTCAATATGAAGAGAAGGACTGTAATAAACGCCAAGAAGAATTTTCGTATCGGATAGGGTTACTTCAATAAAGAGATGCTCAGCCGCATTAGAAGGAGATGGTTGGGGGGACAAGCTTACTACCGCAAAAGGTGAATAAGAACGGAGATGGATTGCCACACCTCCACCCCCCCTTCCAATACGGTCGTTGCGAATAAGATGGAATCCTGGTAATGAATAAGAAGTGGATGGCAAGCATGGTTTCAACCAAGATTCAGAGACTAGAATGGCGTGAATGTTATGGGATTCAAAGGACGCAAGCATGTCGGGATAATGAGCCGGAATGCTTTGGGCGTTTATATGAATTACATTAAAGTTTTTCAGGGAATCTGAATTAAGTGCTACATTTATCGGAATTGAAGATGTTGTACTGTGGAAGCTGAGTTCACTAGATGCATTATCATTTCACGACAAAGACAGGGAATCGTCAGAATCATTACCAGAATCATAATTATCTAACAACATAGTAAAATGAAATAAAATATATAATATATATGATATATAAATATAAAACTAAATAATTAAATTAAACATATAAGTAAGTACCTAAACAGATCTCTATCCCGCCAGCAGTCTGAAAGAGATAAATCAAAAATAATAATAATAATAATAGATGTTTCAGAATAACTGAAATAAAAAAGAGACAATTTTTAAACAAAACAAAACTACCAAAAACTGTAAACAAATAGCATTTTACAAATAAAAATATGTAATAAGCACAAAGAAAATTGTTATAGAAATGCTGCTTTGTGATAAGAAAAGAAGTCAAAAATTCCATAAGGTACGGCTGTATGACTATGAGACCTTTGCCTACGCCGAAGAAAGAAATAAAAATGTGCAACTGTTATCCAATGTCATTTCAGTTCACTTATAGTTTATTTACATTGAAATGGTTTTTTTTTATATATAAGTTATAAGTAACTACCTCACATCGTATATATAAAAGAAAAATGGTAATATATATTAATAAAAATAAATTAAATTTTTTTATAATATAAGAATGTAAACAAGCCAGAAATACGGTAGTCGCACAAGATACAACAGATTTAACCAGCTCCAAAAAATGATTCATTTTTTACCAATTCTCTTGGTTCTTACTTGAGCAGACCTGGAGTCTTTCCCCACACTTGGAACCGAGGTTGCTGCAGATGTGGCTTGAGTCACCGATTCAGAGGTCGAAATAGCATCAAGATCAAGCCTAGAATGGATACGATGGCGTAATTGATCAGGTCCTAGTACGAAGATGATGCCATCCCTCGTCCAGCACCTTGAAACTCCGAAACGTTGGTGCGCCGCTTGGAATGTGGTATGGCAACCCTTTGTAAGAAATTCGGACAGTGTAATCCCAGTGCCTTTAAAATTTTTCTTTGCAAGCCATATCTTCTCTTTTGTCCCATAGTCTCTAAATTCTACAAGCACAGCCCGGGGTTTATCAGTGCCAGGTTGACCAAGACCTTAATACCAGGGACTTTCAAGTGGTCGGATAGAACCTTGACAACACTAGAGGATGTGTTCTCTTTGTTTTCGGCTATACCATGAACAAGCAGGATTTTTCTTCAAGATCTCATCTCCATGTTATCATTTTGTTGAGCTAATAGTTCAACTTGCAGTTGCAAATTTTCTAATGTCGCCTCTACACGTTGGCCAACACAGTGGCGAATGTAGTGGCCAATAGCATTGGCCAACGTGTAGACGGGGTGTTTGGGCTTCATTGATATGTATTGGAACGATGGCCCGCAAGTTGGCGCGAGATCCGTGTGGTGTCGGTTTTTTACAAAAGATCAAAGGATTGTTGGCAGAGTTTGGTCGCCGCGTCCACACGTTGGCCGCGCGTTTAGTTTGCTACAAGCTCCCGGAGTGATTACACGCATCTGATTTAAATTTTATATTCAAGCTTTGTAGGGTGGATGCTCCCATTACCAGCCTTTTATTGCCAATTTCAACTTTAAACATTCCTACTACTTTAATTAGCGCGATTTAATTATTATTGAACATTTGTTTTAATCAATAAGCTACTTATCAAAAAGAAAATTAACGTTTTTTTTTACAATCAGATTATTACGAGAACAATTTTAAAATGAAAAAAAAAATTAAGCACGTCGTTTATACGTGGTAGAACCATGCAATTATATTAGAAGTATAGTTGCAGCATGAAGGTCGGCTCGACCGGGGAAGGAGTGATTACACGCACCTGATTTAAATTTTATATTCACGCTTTGTAGGGTGGTGCCCCTATTAGCCTTTTAGTGCTAATTTCAACTACTACTTTAATTAGCACGATTTAATTATTTTTAGATATTTGTTTTAATCGATAAGCTATTTATCAAAACAAATAATGAACATTTATTTACAATCAGATTATTACGAGGACAATTTTAAAATGAAAAAAATGAAGCACATCGTTTATATGTTGTAGAACCATGCAGTTATATTAGAAGTATAGTTGTAGCACGAATGGGTCGGCTCGACCGGGGAAGGACCACGCTCTCACAGAATATCAGCGTAAAATAGTAGCTTAATGATGCTGTGTTTCGTATAGTGAGTGTAGAGAACCAGAGACCCCTTTTAAAGGAAACGAGGCATTTCATCTTAGTCCTCACGGGTGACAACGCATCTGCATTTTGATTCGTAATCGAGGATAGATGTAGATGTCTGTGGGCCACAGTAACCACTTACCATCAGGTGAACTGTGTGCTCGTTTGTCACACTATCGTATAAAAAAACGACGATTTCTTATAATTTAATCGTGCAAGATTTCGAATCATCATTATCATTACAGCTGTTCACAAGTCTACTACTGAACATCCTCCTCCACAGACAGCCGCAAAGCATGGTCCTGAGCCACTTTGCTCGTCATGAGTTTTTCATTTATGTTCTAAGTTATAATTAGTACCTATTATTAAGTCAATGTTAATTATATTTATTGCTATTGTTTTTGTCTTTCTCAAAAAATAATTAAATTACCAAATAAATTATATGGTGTTTTTTATATACATCAAATGTCTGATAGAAATGCAAGTAGGTACATATTTTGCTAAACTTTAAAATCAAAACCTAATTTTAAAACATAGACTAATCGATTATAACTCCTTTAATTTTAAAATAAGTTCTTATTAATGGTATTTATTCCAGTTTATGATGCATGTAAAAAATAAATAAAGCTAATTGTATATCGTATATCTATTTACAGCCCCATTAATATCCACTATTATTTTATAATTCTTTTATAAAAACGTTAACCCCACACTAGGATTTTCTCTCGTATCGCGCAGGCAGTTTACAAACATAAATTGCACAAGGACACACATCCAGACCCGAAACAATTATTTGTAGGACATACAAATACTTGTTCCGTGCGGGATCAAACCCGCGGCGCTCGGCGCAGCCACTCATTGCTGAATCACTGCGCCACGATGCTTATAAATTCGTCCGCACATTGGCCCGAACCGAAGTAAACTGAACGACCTTCCAACGTGTGGACGCCGTCACCAACTCTCGGCCAATATATTCGCCACTCCATTCGCCACTGTGTTGGCCAACGTGTAGAGGCGACATAAAGCAGTTAAAACAAAGCACCGGAATGAATGAAATTGGTGATTAATATTTGAAGTGGGGCTTGTTGCTGGAATTGAACTCTTGATATCTTTTTGGAACTCGGCCATTCTTAAGTTGAAATGTTCAGTGAGGTCCGCAACAGATTTCTTAATTGACTCCATTTGTTTTTAAGGTTATAACAATGTGGTAGTGAAGTGAATGTGCTAAAGAGTTCAAGTTATTCTAAATATATTTCAGACTTGACTGGCAGGAGTTTATATATCACAGGAACATTAAATTTATATTCAAAAGTCCCTAGATATAATATTATACAAATTAAAGATTTCAGTGTATTAAAATGTATGTCTAACTTAATCAACTCCTACCCGCGAAAAAAAAACGTAGGGAATTAAAAATAAAAGTAATTAAAAGTAAAATAAACGCGATAAAATCCGTAAAAGTAGTTTTAATCAATGTGTAGTGTTCGCGTAAATATAAGAAATCATTGTGTTGATGGGTTGGTATTTTGTACCAAATTAGGCATACAGGTTGCCATTTTGAAACACTTCGAATACAAATGGGTATATTTGACCGGCTGCAACTAACTCGTCGAAACCGCCATATGTAGTATTGTAACATATCTAATGTATACTCTTCTTTAGTCCCGTGGTTGATGCAATAACGGTCATGAGACATAACTGCAAATTCATCCCAATTGTTTGTCACATGACGCACAATTTCTTTATGAATATCCGTTGAGCGTTCTTGTGTGCCGTACGAGTACAACAAATAAGAAAGCGCACGGAAAAAATTATAAATATAAGAAACTTGCGAAAAACAATACACAGTAAATAAAACCTCTAAGACAAACTAATACCTACTTGAATATATATTAAAACAAAACAAACAGAAAACTATATATACAACGAATCAAACAGATATTTTTACAATTATAACTAAAAACGTTTATTATACAACAACAAATTAAACTCAAAGAATCTTATTTAATTATTATAGCAACATACGGAAACGAAATTAAATGAACTAAACTCAAAATATTTCGATGAAATAGTGAAAATAAACTACCAAACAAATAATACAGTGTAGAAAATATTCGCAAAGTAGGTAGGTAATCTAAAAGGTTTCCAAGGAATTTTTGGAGAAAAATCAAGATATAAGGTAAGTTTTTCGTTCAATTAATCCAAGAACAAATGAAATTGAAATTTTTATTTCTTATCCAATTTAGATCTTTGACTAGAGAAAAAAGAAAGGACATGACATACCTACGACAAAAACGTGTAAATCTGTACTGATTCTGGCACAAAGATGGCGGCTTGATATAGTGCTGCGCACTATACCTAATATCGATAATGTGGCGCTTATTTAGAAAAAGATTCTTTCGTGTGATTCGTCTCAAACATCCGTGTGTTCTTAGATATTTTTTTTTTAAATCAATATGAGAGATTTTTGTCGCCAAATTGTAAGTCCTTAATTTTTTTTACTCAAGCTATCGATAGGGGTACCTAAATAAAGGAAATTAAAAGGAGATTACTGAAGTATATATAAGTTATACCTATGTTTACAGTTCATTACTTTAAAGCAGTTGTTTTTTTTTTGTTTTTATAATATAACTATCTATTATTAATGTTACAATTATTTCCCGGGAATTACTAAACAGGAAATACTAATTAAATAATTTTTGTTTGTTTGTTAGACAATAAATTAGACTCAGTCATAATACCCACACTGATTAAACTACAATAAATGCAAAAGTTTGAGTCTTTGTTTAATTCTCAATCACGCCAAAAGTATCAGACCACTTTGAATGTAATAATTTGGCACGCAAATAGTTTATTACCTGAATTAACACATAGGATACTTTTTATCCCGATTTAGAGGTCCCGAGAATTAAAATAAGAAATTTCGTAATAATCGAATTCCACGAGAGAAAAATGTAAAAATAACCCACTCCCTCACTAAAGTCGCTATGACAACTGATATAGTTGTCATTGACTGTGACGAAACATGGCGCCCGGCCGCAGCGAAAAAATTATTGCCATATTCGGTAACGATAAAACTACTGTTGACCTTTTTTACATACGAATATACTCGTAAGCTAAAAAGAGACGCCGATATTTCGTTACATTCCTACAACTAACGATCTTTATGTCGTGTCCTTTCTTTTTTCTCTAGTCAAAGATTTAGATATTCTTGTATATTTGACATTCTAATTTTAAAGAGTATTGCATTGCACGAAGCTTTTATGTGAGTTCAACGTTTTGAGTTTTTAAACATGTGTCAAAATAAAATTTAATTTAAATCAAAAGCACTAAGGAGTAACGATATCAAATTCGATGCAAATCATCCCCAAAATTACTTTCTACCCCTTTTTAACCCCGTTAGGCGATGGGTTTCAATAAAATACGCCACACGTCTTCCACCAATTTTTGTTAAAAAATATTTATGCAAAATTTGAAGTAGATTGGAACAGGGAATCACGTTGTCCCTTGCAAACTTTGCCCCCATTTTCCACCCCTTTAGCGGAAGAATTTTAGATCATACAAAGAACACACCCTCCAAGTTTCAGGTATCTACGATCAGCAGTTTAGGCTGTGCGTTGATCCATCAGTCAGTCATCCAGGACAAAGCATTTTATATGTATAGATATGTCTGTTATAATCTGAAATAATTATCATTCCGCAATATGAGGACGGTTTCATTCGATAGCTTGAGCTCCCGCAGTGTAGATCATGGCTAAGAATGATATAATGTGGACGCGGAGCGGGTAACATCGCAGGGCGACAAGCTAGTGTATATATTATAAACTCGTTACGTAGGTGTCGTAAAAGGCGGTTATGAGAATTTCAAGAAATTAGCTTCCAAAAATGGCGGTATACCTATCTCTTTAACGCTAGACGTATAATAACCGGGTGCAGAGGCAAAGGAACGAAACTAATATTGTGATTACCAATCCGTATGTTAAGGGTGATCAATGCAGATTCTCCCTACAACGGGAGAGGCCTAAGTCTAACAGTCAAGTGATGAAGAGGAAGAACGACTGACGAGTTTCCGGCGACCGTGAGAAAAAATATCTGTATCGTAAATTACAGCCTGCTCATTGTGAATCATTCTTAATATACAGTATTGGCGTTGAATATTTATGGACATAGAGTCTAAAGTCCCTTTTAAATATTACGAAAGTGAGTTTATGTCATTTAGGCCTAAAAAATTAATGCTGGCAGGTAGGTGAAAGCAAGTCTTTTGAGTGAGTACTTCTTACTAGCAAACGCATTGTTGGTCGACTCTGTACTAGATGGAGTGTGAATTTTATGAAAAATGTAGGTAGCCAATGGATGAAGGTGCTACAAGAACATAATTTGTGGCAAACGATGTTCAGCAGTTGACTGGTGATAATGTGTAATGATGATACTGATTATAATGATTAATGTTCAAAAATCATCTTCATTATTATCTCTCTTAAGTCCACCGCTGAAGATTATTTCATTTCTACCTTCTTGGAAAAGTAACACATGCTAACCGTGCTAGGCAGGAGTGCTAACACCCCAGAAACATGACATATTGTTTTGTGTTAATGCCTTTGCTTACGGTGACCAAATTAAAAATCTTTAAATCTTAAACAATCCACGAATAGCTTGGGTTTGCCGTGAGCACCACGCTTGGCTGGTGGATTGACGATATTTCTCGATTGTTTCTGGCCTCAGTAATTATTGCACCGTTTATCAAAGGCATTAAGATATACTACTGGGACTTTTTTATTTTTCTCTTACGATATCAATGAAATGTAGTCTAATTGATTCTATAATGCCTCTCCAAGTGATACTAGATTAAGTTTAAAAATAATTCTTAGGGGTCATTGTAGAAGCGTGCTCGTCGCAACCCCTGGCAGCCCTTTTCAGGGCTGCAATTCTACACAGCTGCGCACCCATGCAAACGAGGGTTAGGGCGTCCCACCAAGGCGACGCACACCAGCTCGTCCCCGTTGTTGTGGAATGCAGCGCGCAAAGCGGCGACGGGGACCGCCACCCGTCACGCACAGCCCGACACGGTGGAAGGTGGAGGAAGGAGTGCAGAGTTGGCACGTGGAATGTTAGAGAGGACATGAGAGATAAGACGAATGAGTTGATCGAAACAATGAAAGAAAGAGAATTAGGTGTCGTGTGTATGTCGGAGACCAAACGGAAAGGCAGTGTTACTGAAGAGCTCCCTGGCAGAACGTTAGCTATATGGTCCGGAGTCACGGAAAGCGAGAATGCCTGCCAGGGAGTGGGGGTGCTGCTGTCGCCCCGGTTGGTCGATCTTATGACTGAATATAAGGTTGTGAACTCAAGACTTCTCTGGGTTCGCTTTAAACTGGGACTGACGAAATTATTCCTTTTGACTGTTTATGCGCCGGTAGCTTCGTAGTCCAGGACTGAGCTGGAGAAGTTTTGGGAGAATGTAAGAGAAGTTCTAGATTTGGTTAAGGGAAACGAAAGAACTGTTGTATGTGGTGATTTGAATGGATGGGTAGGTATCGCTCGACCAGGATACGAGTCGGTGCTTGGAAAGTTTGGCGATAAAAGGGTTAATGATGCCGGCAAGCTTATACTGGCTGTATGCAAGGAAAAGGGTCTTCTTGTGACAAACACTATGTTTAATCACAGAAAAATCCATATGTACACTAGAGAAAGAAAGAATGAGAGAAGTATGATTGATTTGTTCCTGGTGGATGACCGACTGCGAAAACAGGTGATGGATACACGAGTGTTCAGGGGTGCTGACCTGGGAACGGATCACTATCTAGTAATTACTAGATTTAGGGGTTTGTTCGCGGGTTGGCGCTACCGGACGACAGTAACAGAACCACAGTGGGTGTGTCGCATCCGAAGCTGGAAGCTTCAGGAAGCGGATACTAAGGACAAATATCACACGAGGGTAGCCGAAAAGCTTGACACTATCGATGGCAGGAAAGAATGCGTGGAGAGAATATGGCAGAACCTTAGGGATGGAATGGTAAGTGCAGCGGAAGAAGTATGTGGAACGACAAAAAGAGGTAGTAGTAAAAGAAGAGATGCATGGTGGAATGATGAAGAGAGAGAAGCTGTAAAAAAGAAGAAAAAAGCATGGTTAGACTACTTGGCCTCTAGTAAAGATAAGCGTATGAGAGAGAAGATGAAAGAAAGATATAAGCTGCAGAAAGTTCATGCGAAAACACTGATTGAGGAAGTACGTGAAAGGTGTAGAATAGAAGCGGACGAAAGGTTGTCGCACAACTTTAAGGAAAACTCCAAACCATTCTGGAAAGAGGTTGGAAAGTCCCGGAGTGGTGTGACAGCCTTAAGAACGAACAAAGTGCTTTCGAGAACCAATGACGTCCTCTCAGAAAAATCGGACGTCATGCAGCGATGGAGTGAATTTTATAGAGAAATGTATGAGTGTCATGATCTTAGTGAAGGATCCGGGGGTGACACCGTGACTGGCATGCCAGACACGGACCTCGATGACACTGAGGTCATCAGAATTGAAAGAGATTGAACGTGCGATTCAAAGTTTGAAATGTGGTAAGGCTGCGGGACTAGACAGAGTTACTGCTGAAATGGTCAAGTACAGTGGGCCTCCCGTCTGGGACAGCTTTCATCTGCTGTGCTATTTGTGCTGGCGGACGGGAGGTGTCCCGGATGATTGGCGATCCGCGCTCATTGTGCCTTTATATAAAGGTAAAGGTTCACATTTTGACTGCGGGTGCTATCGGGCAGTCAGCTTGACCAGTTTAGCAAGTAAAGTTTACTCGAAGGTTTTGACACGTAGGATGCAAGAGAAATCGGAAAGATTTTTATGGGAGGCACAATGCGGATTTAGACCTAGAAGAGGATGCACGGATCAAATGTTTTCTCTCCGCATGATCACGGAGAAGCTTCTGAGTGTTAACCAGAAGATTTTCTGTGCTTTTATGGATCCGTAGAAGGCATTTGATAAGGTTATAAGGAAGAAAATGTGGGAACTGTTGCCGGAATATGGTGTGGATGGTGGATTGTTAAGGGCTGTGCAGTCACTTTACTATGACTGTAAAGCCTGTGTGCGGGTAGGGCATGACCTGTCACCAATGTTTAGCGTCCAAGCGGGCGTAAAACAGGGTTGTGTCATGTCTTCCTGGCTGTTCATACTGTATCTCGACAGCTGTTTACAGAAGCTGAAAAATAGCTGTTTAGGTGTGAAATTGGGTGACATTAAAGTTAATTGTCTACTGTATGCTGATGATACAGTGCTTATTGCACCATCAGAAGCAGAACTGCAGGCATTAGTCACGTGTATGAAAGAGGAATGTGAAATTAAAGGTCTCCGTTTGAATACTAATAACCCTAAGGTTCTGGTATTTGAAAAGGACGAAGAGAGAACGAAATGTGAAATATGGGTAAATCAGGAATGTCTAGAATAGGTAAATGAAATTGTATACTTGGGAAGTGCTTTCAGCCGGGATGAAAGATGTGATTTAGATGTGGACAGGCGTGTCGCTGCCGGGAACAAAGTCAATGGTGCCCTGAATGCGTTAGTCAAAAGGCAAGGCTTAGTGAAGAGTGCACGCCTTGCAATACATAACGCAGTGTTGGTACCGACTTTGTTATATGGCAGCGAAACCTGGGTATGCCAGAAGAAGCATAAAAGCAAGTTGAATGCAGTGGAGATGCGATCTCTTCGTAAAGTGTGCGGCGTTACCATAGCCGACCGAAAGCGAAACGAAGAGATTCGCAATATGGCAGGATTGAAAGATGACCTTATCACAAAAATTGATAGGGGCGTACTCCGATGGTTTGGGCACGGTGAGCGAATGAGTGAAGAAAATATATAGCGCGAAAGTAAATATTAAAAGGTGTCGAGGTAGACCGAGACTAACTTTCGAAGACCATGTGAGCAAATTACTCGAAGAGGGGAAGGTCAAGAGTACTCGGGTACCTAGACGTGCATGTATGAAGAAGTTAATGAACATGAAAGAAGCGAAAGAGGTATGTAAGGATCGTGACACTTGGCGATCTGTTCTCTCTGGCTACCCCGTTAGGGATTGTGTGTGAATATAAGTAAGTAAGTAAGTAAGTACTAAGACTTTGGATAAAGTTTTATTGTTATTCGAATTTTTATCAACAAGTTTTCTATTCGTTCTTTTATTTGCATAGTGCAGGCAGCACCCGCATAAGATAAATTTAATAAAACCATAATAATAAAAATAATAATAGCAAGGTCTAGATACGTCTTTTTGTTTAATGGTACATTAGCTGTAGGAGATCGAATTGGAAGAGAGACTCCAGTGCGAATTACGAGTTTCACCCAGTTATTTGATTCGACTTTGAGCGGCAAGCGTCTGACGTTATAAATGAATGTCAGTTCCTTCGCCTTCTTTCGGTACCTGAAAACAATGTTTGCTTACGTAAACTAAAATAAAAATGTAAATAAATAGGCTTTACAAAGTTTATACGTGATAGAGCCATGTTGCTGTTATAATACTGCTTTCATGGAATACCAGCGTAAAATAGCAACTATGTTTAATGTAGCTGTGTTTGTATGGTGTGTGTAGAGAACCAGATATCATTTTTACTGGACACGAGGCATTTCATCTTAATCCCCAGGGTGACAACGCATCTACATTTTGATTGTTAATTGAGGATAAATGTAGAGGTCAGATGTCAAGGCATCCAGTTACTATCAGGTGGACCCTTATATACTGACTGACGTGGTACTGCGATGGTAAAACCGCTTTGTGGACTGTTACACTTAGAAAATTATAGATTGCTAAGTCAGTGTCATTCGTTAAGTGATACTCAAAATTTACCTAGAGTTGCTTAGAATTGTCGAAATAGCGTCATGTACATCGCTTGATATCGATTAAGACAAATCCACGTAAATTCCAAAAACTTTCCTAATAGCACTCTCAACATAATCGAATTGATCACCAAATGCTGGGATTCCAATTATTGGAACTCCGAAATGTACTGCTTCAGTTAATGAAAATAAGCCTCCTTGTGTAATGAAGTGGATGCAGTTTGGATGCGCTGAAAAACATAATAACTTATGTGATTAATATCATTATTAGTATTGTAGATTACCGTTAGAGCCTGTTAAAAGTCTGCTGAAGATAGGCCGTTCCTATAGATTGCCTTGTAGTTGTCACGCTTGGCAAGCGGGTTGGCATCCACAATCTTTCAAAATTTCAAATTTCAATTCAATTTCAAAATTGCCTATTTAGACCGCTGTCACCAGAGGCCTAGTGTTTAAATTTAATTTATTACTGAGAAAAGAAAAATATAGGGACACAATGTATATCCTTCTTATTTACCTACTTTATAAAGAATCTTTTAAATTTGTGCAATATTGGAGGAAGAAATAGTAAAGAGCCAAAACTCGAATTATGCCTTTTTATGTGCTATTCAGTCACGTCTGCAGTTGTCCATATCGGACTCGTGCTCTAGAGCAACAGCCATAGTTCCCTCAAATACCTAATTTTTAAAAGTCTCTCGGCCCGCATTTCCTCATAACGAGCATTTAATACAGCGCGTTGTTTCGAACTCTACGTCTCTTCGAAATATTTTTATTCGTCAGAGCACATGACATATTAGCACTTAAAAATGATTTACATTTTTTAAAGATTTTTAATGAAGTCTGGACCCAACCTGAGTTGATGGCATATTTAGAAATTATAACGAGTACTTAGTAATTGGGCTACCACGGTTTCTTACGTTACTAAGTAAGCGAAATTAATTTATATTTTAACGATAACACCAGGACAAAATTGGTTGATAGATTATCTGAAGCTATAACTTTGCAAGGGACAAAGGGATCTCGGGCAGTGTTGAAACTTCCATAGAAGCCGAAAAGCCAGGCTTGCCTTTTCAATCTGCTCAATCAATAATATCATCTAATAAAATAACTCGTAAACTGTTTCAAACTATTTACAATTTCCCGCGCGCTCTTCTTTTCGAGACAGGTCATGACCTCGTAGCATATATGTAACGTCAACACTTGGCAGTTTGCTTTCAATGAGGGAATCCACAACTTTTTGTGCCACCAGGGCGGCGCCATTTAATTTGAGGTGTAATATTTAACAGATTTCATAGTCGGGAAGTTAATTTGTTCGAAAAATTGTAAAGGCTAATGTTTATTTCTGTACCATTAGTTATAATTTGTATTAGTTAGATTAAAAATAAATAAATAAAACCACAGATATTCATTAAAATAGTAAAATTAAAAAAATTGTTAACAATGTGCAAACAATGAAAGAACAAACCACAGAGGCATTGTTTTGTGTATTAATATAATAAGTACCCGGTTGACCGAGCCTTGCTCGGTATTTTTCACTCGGTTTTTTTTTAATTCGTGTGTTTTGAAAATTATATTTAGATACAAATTACATACTGATGAAATACGAATAGTATTTTTTGATCTTAGCGACATAATAGAAAAAACTGAACTGAACTGAAACTATTTGAATAAAAAATCATGAGTGCAATTAGTTTAATTTAAATTTTCGTGTTTTTAAAAAATACTAAAAAAAGGGCTCGATAAAATAGATTTTCTCAAAAAAGAAAGGAACTTGAAAAAAAATTAAAAAAAGTTGGTCGGTCGGTCTGGGCTCGAACCGAGGTTTTACGATTCTGTGACCGCCGAATATACCGATTAAGCTGTTTATAATCATTGACAATTTGTCAAAATTTACCTTCTTATTCTACGATATTATAGCAGTTTTTCATTGCCTAAAAACACGGACAAAAATACATTTTTATGAAAATCGTTGGAGCCGTTTCCGAGATCCCGATTATATATATATATATATATATATATATATATATATATATATATATATATATATATATATATATATATATATATATATATATATATATATATATATATATAAATTAACAGGATGCAAAGTAGTTATCTCTAAGACGTTTCTTGAATACCAACAAAGTTTCGGAATTTCTTATATTTGACGGTAGTGAGTTCCATAATCTTACCGTATATATATATATATATATATATATATATACAAGAATTGCTCGTTTAATAGTATAGGATAGGATCTGGAAACTTTAAACTTTTATAAAAAACTAAATTATCTATTCAATGACACTGTGTAACAAGAAACTTCACCTTAATGTCTACTAGCGACATCTGGTGAGCGTAACACTATTTGCCCTCATTCAAAACACATGTTCATTTTATACGTGGTAGAGTCATGCTGCAGTTATATTAGTAGTATAGTTGTAGCACGAATGGGTCGGCTCGAACGGGGAAGGACCACGCTCTCACAGAATACCAGCGTGTAATAGTAGCTTAATGCTGCTGTATTTCGTATGGTGAGTGTAGAGAACCGGAGACCCTTTTTACTGGAAACGATGCATTCCATCTTAGTCCTCACGGGTGACAACGCATCTGCATTTTGATTCGTAATCGAGGATAGATGTAGATGTCTATGGGCCACAGTAACCACTTACCATCAGGTGGACTGTGCGCTCGTTTGTCACCCTATCCTATAAAAAACACTGGATTGTAAAAATTAATGAAAGCAAGGAGTTGATTTTGTCGTCTCTCTCGCACGCGTTGACGTTTTACCGGGCTTTCGAGAAGACGATCGCTCCCTTTCAAACTTGTGGCAAAATGTTCTCTAATGAAATATAACTACGAAATGTTTGTATAGCAATTACTATGGAACCAAAAGCTGGGCTTTGCTCTAAAGTTGTTTAGGAGTGCGGAGGCCGTGCGGGCGATACGTTTGCAAGTTTCACTTCACATTTTAATGTTCATACATAGAATTATTAGGCTTAGAACCGCAGCAGGCGCACGCAAAGTGTTTCAAGTTAGCCTTTTAAGGCTAAATACGACTTTCAGCGTGTCAGTACTCCAGGGTCTATTGTCTCAAGGACTAGTTTTTACTCTTGCACACTTTCATAACATACCTATGTGTGCGTGTGCTACTCGATACCCTACCAAAAAAGTATTCAGTCGGTACACCGACTGGCAACATTCATCTCTCGGTAGAGAGTACTACATTCCTTGCCGTACTCTATACACAGTAATCTATGCAGTACTCGAATCCACGTAGTCGTGTAAAGAGCTCGCGCCATTTTGCAAAAGACAACTTACTGTGCTTTAAAAGGGTGACACAACTCATCACATAATCATGAAAAAAATCTAAAAATCTCATTTCACTGATAATTACTGCTTTTACACCATATTTACTCACTATTATAATTACATACTGCCAATATGGGACTATTATTGTTGTATTTTTATTTGACAAATAAAAATACCTACAATATTCACGCATGAGTTGGTAATTTTAATTGCCAAATACTATTATGGTTCCCACTTGCCAAGAAAAAAAGTGTTGATTTTATTTTGTTTGTAATGTGCAGTTATTTTTATCTTTTTTATAGCATTATAACATTTTTTTTAAATTCTAATAATGTTTTACATACCTTCGCCATTTCCTAAAAAGACGTTTTGCCACTAGCCAACAGTGGTGTATTAAATTATGGTAAAGACAATAGTTAACCTTTAGCCAAAATAGCACAAAAATCTTTATTTTGTTTTAATGAAGTGAAGTTGATAATAACGTGAATATTATTGCCAATTTAAACGTATTCGTTTTTAGATTTTCGTTAGGTCCAACTGTTGCTGCTCAACACAGACCACCCAGCCTACGAGACATGAAACCATTACGATTTTCTAATTAAATTAGTCTGTCAAGGTTAGAAGGAAGAAAGGTGTGCGGGTGGCGCGTGAGATGTAACTTAAAGATGTGTCACATTCATAAATCGTACGTGTAAATATGGGAGACTATGAAAACCTAGCGTAATTATAAGCAAATTAATGATGCGTAAATCACTACGTTTAATACAAATAAAGTTCTTTAAAATACATGTATTTTACATGTCATTTACAACGCTAATCGCTTACCATGAATCCGTTAAGAGCGGAATGTGCGTAAGAAATACACAAACATAATACATACTCTCGAAAACCATGACTTTGTTTCGGCCTCGGCCGTGACGGTCAGGTGAGTATATCTACATTAGGTAAAATTAACGTAATATAAAAATGTAAACAAAAATTACCTTTATTTTTTTATTAATTAGGGTTTGTAAAACTGTAATTTGGATTTCAAATTATAATTACATCGATAAATTTGCATCGATACTTTTTTGGGCATTTCTACTTACACGTGCCGCCTGCAGCCCCTCTGATTGATAGACAGAGACGCAACTATAATACTGCGTGCTTGACAAGGACAGCCTCAGAACTACGACCAGAACAGGTTGAACCCTCATGGTTTTAGTATTTTAAGATTACTAAATGATGCATTTATCGGTGAAACGTGACTTTATCCTTCTTGAAATTACGTTTCCTGCTATCACTATCACACCACTTTACTGCGCAAGTATGCAGGTTTTACTGTTTTAATTTTAAAAAATTGTAGTGCTAAGGACTCAGTGCATTGGTCTGTTGTCTGGTTACTACTAAACAGAGTGGCGTTCGTGTTCAACTGTATAGGATCTGGTTAAACAGATGAAGTACAGAAATTTGTCGCCTTTCGTTACATGTCTCGTAGGCTAGGTGGTCTGTGCTGCTCAATGAATTGGAAAAATTTGACTTAATCGCAAAGAAAACTAACGAAAACTAACTAATTTACGTTTCTGATGAAGTTTACTACATTTGTAGTATTGCTGAAAATTTCTAATGAAGTTTACTTAATTTGTAGTATTGCTGAAAACAATCTGCGAAATTATATTAAGCATAATGCACAGGAAAACAATTCAGAGAAAGAGCTATCTCTCAAAATTATTGCCAAACTCGTTGGTTGTTCTCTATTTCCTATTGTAGAAGAGCACATCAATTAGCAACATCACGACACAAATCTGGCGCGGCTTATTGTAGAACGTTATGTAAGAGTTCGATTCTTATATGAATCTAAAAAAAAAATAATATTTCCCGGATAGCGTCATCAAAGCGGCAGTTATTTAGAAAACAGTTGCAGATGCAGGGTTATTACTTATTAAGTAAGAGACGTTTAGTTTATGTACTTGGGTATATAGTTATTTAATAAATATTTTTAGTTTCGTGTTTTATTTGAATGGTTTTTCTCCTTCCGAATCTTATTTCGTTTTAATATTAAACGCCTGTTCAAAAAAGTATATCATATATTTATATAAATACATATATAATACTATATACTTATATAAAAATATCTTTTCTAACAGAATAATATAATGATATAATAGATTTGTGAATATCATTTTAACATGTGATATTACGTATATAAATAATTTTAATAAAATATTAGTTAACAATTACAAGTAAAACTACTTTTACGGATTTTATCGCGTTTTATTTATATTAATTTTAATACCTGACGTTTCGGGTGCTTTCCAGCACCCATGGTCGGGGGACATGGGTGCTGGAAAGCACCCGAAACGTCGGGTATTAAAATTAATATAAATAAAACGCGATAAAATCCGTAAAAGTAGTTTTAATCAATGTATATATAGTGTTCGCGTAAATATAAGAAATTATTATAATTATAAGTAATTTTATATTTCTCTCTTTGTAAATTGTAAATAAATAATTCTAAACCCAACCTGAATATGAATATACGACTATGTTTACCGTTACACTTTGCCCATTTTTTGGGGTAATCGTCATTTACTTGCATACATTACTCATTTGCTTGTATGCGTGCGGGCAAACGTAATTAGAGGCCGCTTACGCACACATTCATTGTGTTGTTGCTTCAACTTTGAACGGAATTTTGAATGACACTGTCACTCTAATGTATACACAGTAATCTATGGTAATCTATGCTATCACTCTAAGTCTAATTACTCTATGTGTTTATGTTTGTTTTTGTTGTGTCTGTCGAAAATTGCTTTTTCAAAGGTTTTCAGTGAAAATGGGAGGATAATAGTGTTCCATGTGATGAATTGAAGTGTGTAAAAGTGGTAATCGGCGAGGAAAAATTAAAATATTTAAAAATTAAATTTTGATTCAATAAACATTTCTTTATACATTAATAGGTACAGGAATCTTTAGTAATAAAGTTCAATACTTATATTACAACTAGCGGCCCGGTACGTGCTTCGCTACGTATAAAGTGAAATAATACAAAAATGAGTTAGAACATCGATCCATTTCTTAAAAAAATATATTACTTAATTGCTAGCTATTTAAAAACTTATTCCAAAACATTTGGATAAACAATATTTTTTATTTTTCCATTTTGAGTGTGAGCATAAAGTTGGCCATGTGAAAAACATGATTCTTCCAAATTCACACCACAAACGTGAAGTGTTTACCCTTGGGCCTTGTTGATGGACATCGCAAATGATAAACGAACAGGATATTGTAATCGTTTCAACTCGAATCATCAGTCAGTTGGAATCATAGGGATACGCGGTATCAAACAAACTTCTCCTTTACATTTACCAGTTAAGATCGTAGCTGGGTAAGGCCGTTAAATTGGCCTCATGTAACATAAAAGTATAAGTTACCAGGTAACTTAAAAGTAACATAAAATATTCTAAAGGCATATCTACAGTAGGAAATCATCACAGAATTTGAGAAAATATATTCAAATTATATAATAAAATATATTCAATTTTTTCACTTCCGCCTTAGTAAAACTCAGTTTTATTTTTATCAGCTTTATTGTATCTGTAATTAAAATATAAACGTCTTATTTTGAAAAAAAAAATTACATTTAGTCTTATCTTTAATAATACTTAGGCATAAATATATTTGTTTCACAACAGAAAATATATCGTTAAAATAATGTACTACTTGATTTTTATTTGAACTCTTGGTATTTTATGGCACTATTCCTTGTCCAGTGTCTCGGTCTAGTTTCTTCGTCACAACGTTCAGTAAAGGGTGTTTTACTGTCTTTAGGAAATTAACTGTATATTTATCTTCTGTAATATTTATTTGTTCTACACGTCCTATATAGTATTTCCAATTGTTACGATTATAGTATCTTACTAATACATTTTGGTTTATTTTAATATCTTTTATATTTGTTTCATCTTTGTATTCTAAGTCATCAGTATGATCGTTTTTGTTAGCTTTTACAGTAATATTTAAATTCGGTTTACAGCTTTCTTCACAGTCTTTAGTTTTTTTGTTCTCATATATTTTTAAACTATCCAAATCTACCCCCATTTCTATTTTCTTAAGGTCTTTGTCAATTTTGTCGAATCTGACTACAGAATTTTCTTTTGAATTCAAAAGATATTCCTTTATTTCACATTTGTCAGATTTTCTGGTTATATTAGAGTCACATATTTGTTTATTCTGCCTATGCCCCAATTTAAGGATCTACCTAAAATATCGAGTTTATCATCTCCAGGTATATTTGAATGTTGTGCTATTGAGCTTACCGATTATAATATAATTGTCGTGTGTATATATAGAGTACCAAATGTGAACTATCTTAACTACAGTCTGGATAAACTAGAAACTCTTTTGCAAGGAATATCGCATTCACGATATAAAAACATTGTTGTTGGTGGAGACTTTAATATAGATGTTCTTAAAGAAAATAGTGTCACAAATGCATTTGAATGTTTATTAATTAAATATAACTTGAAACTGGCATTAAAACAACCGACCCGCATGGCTAGCTTAACATGTTTAGACAATTTTGCGTACAATTTTAATAAATCATTTAAGGCTGATGTCTTCGAGTTTGCGCTGTCTGATCATACAGCACAGCTGCTGCACTGTCCAGTGCAAAAAAATATGCAATAAACCCTTGGTATATGCCTAAAAGGGATTATAATATGGAAAATATAACGAAATTTAAAGATTACATAAAACATATCTCTTTTTCGGAAACATACTGTTACGAGCTTGAGGTTCGTGACAATAAAAATTGCCGATAAAATTACCTAAATTAACACTTTAATTTACTTTACACAAATTAAAGTTAAAACACTAATAATTAAACACACTAATCCACTTGATTTCGCTCCGAAGCTTCGCTTGTGTCGCCGAGTTAAACTCTGTGCCCCGATCGCATATTGCAGCGCCTATTTATTTAAATTAGCAAAGAAACATCCCGAATCTTCAGGTAAATGCGCGCAAAGGGACGAGTTTGCGAGTATAGATTTTCTAGAAACTTAGTTCTTCGGGTGGCGCTGTGGGTCGAAAGATCTGTGATGTCATTCTTTACACGCTCTACTCGCTCTCGTTTCTGACACTAGATGGCGCTAGTATATCGTCGATTGGAGCGCGTAACACTGCCCCCTCCTAAGACATGCTCGTCCCGAGCATTATCGGTCCCATGATAACGCGCCAAGCGATCCACATGGACGCTCTTAGGAGTCCCTCTTACGCCTTTCTGTAACGGCTCCGCAATGTCAAGGGCTGTCCTATCCCGTGGTGCACCAATATTGTACAATTTCGGTGCTCCTCTACTACGTGTCTGAGGTCCCCGCACAGCCGCACAACTTGTACATGTACGACACCAATCCTCGACATCGTCACGATAATGGACCCAGTAAAACTGTTCTCGGACCTTCAGCAGAGTTCGTTTAACTCCCAGGTGGACTCTTGAACGACCATTATGGCACAGCTGTAGAACATTCGGCACTTTAGCTTTAGGGACAACCATTTGCAAACGACAGCTGTCTCCTCGACCCTTGTCCCATTTACGGCACAGGACTCCATCCTGAAGCAGCAAGCTGTCCCATTGGGCCCAATAGCTTTTCGTGGTTGAACTCATCGCTGAGACGTCCCTCCACTTAGGCTTGGTAGCACGGGCCTTCATCCATCCCAGAATCGGCTTGATGTCTGGATCTTCCTGCTGTGCACGTCGTAGGCTGTCCTTCCACCCGTTACTGAGGTGGTCTGTCCTGAGCATCCTCACGGATACCACTTCCTTACCTTGCCTACTACAAGGGTTGCCATCTTCAGGACAAGGTCTTCTTGACAATGCATCTGCGTTGCCATGAGATTTCTCGCTGCGATGTTCGATCTCAAAGTCGTATTCCTGCTGCTGCTGGGCGGTGCTGTTAGCCGCACTTCCTTTCTGAGACCGTTCACCTTCCCTTCCTAGGGTGTGCTTAGGGCAGCTGGACCGAAGATGGCCCCTTTCCCCACAGCCATAGCACCTAGGGCTGTATCCTTTATTGTGGTCGCGAACCGTAACTGCTGCAACCTCCCTAGCGTGAGGTGAACGATGATCCTGTCGCCGCCAGGCAGTGCCGTTAGCTGCACTACCCTCCTGATATCGTTCACTTTCCCTTTCTGCGGTTCGCTTAGGGCAGCTGGATCGAAGGTGGCCCTTTTCCCCACAGCCATAGCACCTAGGGCTGTATCCTTTGTTGCGGTCGCGAACTGTAGCTGCTGCAACCTCCCTGACGCGATGGGAACGATGATCCTGCCGCACGGCTTCTACCTCCAGTGCATGGGCCAAGGCGTCCTTAAGCGTCTCGTGGTGCCCGAGCCTCACAGCAGCTCTGACTTCCAGGTCGCGGATGCCGTCGATGAATGTTTGCACCAGGTTCCCTCCAATGAGCGCAGGTACAGACCGGTATGCTTTTCGCACCAGCTTCTCCACTTCTAGAGCCCACTGCTGCAGGTTTTCGTTGCTGCGCTGCACACGATCTTTAAGCTGCGCACGAAAGACGTGTTCCAGGTGAGCGTCGCCATATCTCGCCTCCAATGCCTCAAGGAGTTGCTCATAAGTCACTTCCTCACCGAGAGCTTCCAGAACTGTTAAGGCCTGGTCGCGCAGGCCTAGTGTGAGAGCAGTCATGGCCTGGCTTTTATTCCAGCCGTTCGCCTTCATAACAGCCTCGAACTGGATCTTGTAGGCTGACCAGGAAGAGGTACCGTCGAACGGCGGCACTTTGAATCCACGTAGCGAAGGTGTTGTAACTACTACGGGAGCTGTTGTTCCATCACCCAGTTTGAGGTCGTCCAGTGTTTTCTTCACATCAGCCACCACGTAATCAACCCGATTGTTCACTTGGTCGATTTGGGTTTTGGCTTCCTTGATTTGGGTTTCAGCTTCCGACAGGCGGTTGTCATGTTGAGCAACCCTATCCTTCACCTCCTTTATCTCTTTCCCAAAGGTAGCATGAAGGTCCTTAATGAGGAGCATCTGCTCTTCCGACCGACGGGCCTGTTCCTCCTGTCCGCTCTGCAGCTGCTCTTTCAACTGACGGACCTGTTCCTCCTGTCCGCTCTGCAGCTGCTCTTTCAACTGACGGACCTGTTCCTCCTGTCCGCCCCGCAGCTGTTCTTCCAACCGACGGACCTGTTCCTCCTGTCGGCGAGCCTGCTCCTGCAGCATCACTATCAGAGCACCTAAGTCAGGTGCCACAGACGTAGAAGCTGCTGACGGGCCGGCTTCCGTGGCCGGCGGCTGGCCCTCAGACATCTGCGGCGTTGCACCACCAAATCTCCTCTGGTCCGTCTCCTGCTGGCGTTGACTTCGGTTACGGACACCCTCCGTTTCCTCCTTAGGTAAAATCGGCATTATTTTATCCCACTTCTGACACCAATTGTTACGAGCTTGAGGTTCGTGACAATAAAAATTGCCGATAAAATTACCTAAATTAACACTTTAATTTACTTTACACAAATTAAAGTTAAAACACTAATAATTAAACACACTAATCCACTTGATTTCGCTCCGAAGCTTCGCTTGTGTCGCCGAGTTAAACTCTGTGCCCCGATCGCATATTGCAGCGTCTATTTATTTAAATTAGCAAAGAAACATCCCGAATCTTCAGGTAAATGCGCGCAAAGGGACGAGTTTGCGAGTATAGATTTTCTAGAAACTTAGTTCTTCGGGTGGCGCTGTGGGTCGAAAGATCTGTGATGTCATTCTTTACACGCTCTACTCGCTCTCGTTTCTGACACTAGATGGCGCTAGTATATCGTCGATTGGAGCGCGTAACAATACGATACAAATGATCCAAACGCAGCATATAATAAATTTATCGATACATTTAGACTTATTTACGACTTATGTTTTCCGATTAAATTGATTAAAGTAGACATAATAAAAAAACCAAAGTGGTTGTCTAAAGGAATTAAATTATGCAGTCGAAAGAAAAGAAAACTTCTGTGGCAGCTAAGATTAAAGCCTAACAGTAAGAACAAAATTTTATTTTCAAATTATTCGCAGTTATATAAAAAAATTATTAGATTGACACAAAAGGCACAAAATAACCAAAAAATAAAAGCATCTAAAAATAAGTCTAAAACAACTTGGCAAATTATTAAACGAACAAAATACAACTTACCTTCACGCAGTATTAATAAAATTAAGGTAAATGATCAAACTCTATCAAATCCTCAGTGCATCGCTGAAGCATTTAACAACTTTTTTATCGATATTATTCAGGCAAACATAGATATCATTAACAAACATAAATCTTATAAAATAAACACCAACAGTAAATCTCTGTTCATGCCGCCTAGTGTTCCATTAGATATTCACAAAATAATAATGTCGTTAAATAATACAAGTAGCGTCGGATACGATGGCATTGCTACAAAAATATTAAAACACATATCAATGGAAATATGCGGACATCTAAGTCATCTAATCAACCTAAGTATTAGTGCAGGTATTTACCCAGATGCCTTAAAAACATCAATTATAAAACCGCTGTTTAAGAAGGAAAATAGAGAACTAATGGAATATTATCGGCCCATCTCACTTATTCCCGTAATTTCAAAAATATTTGAGAAATATATATTTAAGGAAATATATAAATTTATCGAAAAATATAACATTTTATGTGAGGAACAAAAAGGATTTAGACCACATAGGACAATCAATATGGCCATATATGACTTTATATACAATATTATTAACAATATCGATAAACGTAGACATGTCTGTGGCATATTTTGCGACATGACAAAGGCATTTGATTATGTAAATTACGCTACTCTTTTAGAAAAACTTGAAGCCTATGGCATTAGAGGCAATGTTCTTAATCTAATTGAATCTTACTTAAAGAATAGAATACAAATAACTGAAATTAATCAAATTAATATAGCAAATAAGAAGGAAGAGATATTTCGATCGTCAAAGCGTGGCTGACCGCTAAGTGACTGTAAGTGTGTAAGTGACTGACTGTGACCGCTAAGTCACTTAGCGGTCAGCCACCGTAGAGTCTATATTACCTGAGGATGCCTCGTGTAGAGGCGAAACACGTGTCGTATTATCGTCGATGGTGTGTCTTACCTGGAATAGTGGTGTTGAGAGTAGTGGTGCTTGGTCTAGTGGTGACGGAGTTAGTGTATGCAATTGAGGGAGGGCGGGAGGTGCGCTTCAATCCAGGTAAGACACATCATTTTATATGTTTAGCGGAAAGTTACAAAGAAATTTATATTTTTATTTTTTATTATAATGGATTTCCGCAAAGTAACGCCTGATTCTATCAATTTGTTATAGCTGTTTAGGTGATAAGTTTATATTTCTGTATATTTTGCGTGCCTACTGGTAAAATATGGCTGAACTCACTACCTAAATTTCCATATACTGTACCCATATTTGCAAAATAAAATATCTTTATCTTTATCTTTATCTAACTTTTGGTACCTTTAAATTTTTAAGACTACTGTTTTTATTAATTCCAGAAGTGCTTGCTACCGAGTTTGTGTATGGATCAGCATTCTCTGTTATTGTGACATCTAATGATTTTTTTGGCAGGTAAAAGATCAAAATTAGAATCCAATTTATGAAATTGTAGTTATTAAATTGTTTTAAGTCAAAATATCTTTTGTTACATGGTAAATTTCGGATTTCTGATAATATTGTGACTCCTTTTTGCGCAGCCGACTTTCTCTCCTGTTTTTCTTCTAAAACACTGTCTTAAATATTTCTTTTTCTACATCCAAATATTCTTCCCCTAAATATTGAGCTTCAGAACTAGGCTCAGCAAAATGTGTGGCATCAATGTCGTCTAAATATTCTATTTCAAAACTTTCGGCGCTGCTGGTTGATGATGAACTATTTCTCCTTTTCTTTATTTTCCCTTTATCCTTTTTCTTTGTTAAGTTTTTCCGTGTTCTGCTTTTCGTTAGTTTTTCGGTGCTAACTTCAAATCTGTGTGTTTTTATAGAATGACAATCACATCTACCACTCATATTTTTGCAAAAGCAACTTAAATCTCGAAAGCTTACTGAATTTCTTTCATTTAATATTACTTGATGTATTTTAAGTGTGTTAGGCAGCGGATGTAGTTTTTTAACTATTTCTTCTGGAAGTGGTTTTATGTCTTCTGAAGGAATATAAAGCATTTTGATGGCTGAATCTGCTTTGGAAAGAACTTTAAAGGCAGTTTTGGCATCGGGGATATCTTCTCCATGTGCCACTTTTGAGTCCAAAGTTCGCTTCACTGCACCCCCAATACCGTCTGCAGCACCTTTTCCATGAGCTGCTTCAAATATAGACCAAGTAGCATGGTTGAAGCCAAAACATTGAATTTGGCTAAGAAAATAAAAATTCTTTTTGTTGCGGTATTGGGATGTAGGGCCATTGGAAAAAAATGTATTGTATCTTTTTGAGGATATGTTTCTCTCAAATATTGTAGTATTGGTTTTAAATGAGCCCATATGGCCTCGGGAGTATGTATATTTGCTGGAGATATTGAGCAAAGTGATTTAGGTTTGTTTTCATTTTTTATGTAAAGTACACCAGTGTGCAGAGTGATTTGTACCTTAGATGATCCGAAGTGCATGGCTTGTATTTCTGTATGCATCTTGCAAACATAATTTTCAGAAAAATCTATGTGTATGACGGTTTCGTTTTCTCTCAAGTTAGCTATGCAAAATTTGTAATTTTTGAATTGATGTGAAATATTGTATAAGTGATGTAGAATTTTTTTTATATCTGAATTAGTTAAATTGATCAAGTCTTTTATAGATCCTTCTCTTTCCGCCTTTACCATTTTGTTTGCCGTCTTTTTGTTTCCTTCTTCGCCGTACTCATATTTCTTTGGCATCCACATTGGCCATACAATTTTATCATTTACATTGTAATCAATTTCATTAGCAGTAATGATATTGTCTGTACAAGATTTACACAAACCAAACATGCAAGTCTTAGATGATATGTCACAAACCAGTTTCGATGTAACATAATTGAGGTCATCGCTTTCGAGGATTTCCAACTGTTTAAGTTTCTTTATCATAAATGACATATTAGAGTGTTTTACACAAGCACATGTGTCACGGTCTGAGATTTTAGGTGTGAGTATATTAAATGGTCTATATTTTTTAAATGTGCTTAATGAGACTTTTCCACCTTCAGAAAGATATTTTTCATGCAGTTTTTTTTATAGTAGCCAATAGATATCTTCTCTGTAATTTTATTTTGTTTTTAGTTTTACACTCTCTTTTTCCTGCAGTTGCACGGCTATTATCATCTCTGTTATAAAACTTATTAATTTCGTTTAATATTTCGCTTTTCCTTACTTTTCTGTCTCTATTGTTTCTAATGTTAGTTTTGAGTCCTAATGTATGTTTAAGTTTATTTTTCAATTTATATTTTTTCATAATTTCGCTAGTTACAATTTTTTTCAAAGTGTTCTTTTCCGTTCCAACAGATTTTTTGTATTCTTCCTTCAGTGATTTTGTCAAAACATTGTGTTCCAGTAGCTTCCTTTTTACTATTTGTTTTTTCGAGGACTATTTGTTTTTTGTCAATATGCGTTAAATTCTATTTTATGAAGTTATCTGCTTGCTTCGTAGGTGTTTCATCGTCATTGCCCATCACTTCAACTCTTTAATTTTTCATACAGTCATGTTCTTTAAGTTTTGTAGTGATTTGTTGATATTTTTCTTTAATTTCTTGGAATGCTTTATTTAATTCGTCAATTTTTTTGGACTTTCGGTAATGTTTTTTCTTAAGGCTTCAAATCTCTTGCGTCATGTTATTATTTCTCTTTTCAGTTCATGTCAACATTTTTACCCTCATTGAGATCACATCTTGCTGTATCATACTGAGCTTTTTTTAAGTTTTTCCTTTCATCTCGCCATTTTTGCCTTTTTTCTTCTTTATCCTGTTCCGTATATTGACTTGTTTTTTTTTCTATGATAACGCAAAGCGCATTCCACAGTTTTCTTTTTCGTTTGTACATATTTCTCTGGGTTTTCTCTTTTTAATTTTTCGCGGTATCTTTTTTGTTTTTGGCCCGCAGTTAGAGGCAACTGTCACAGAAAAAAACAACATTTTAAGCATCATGTATCATAATTATTTCACTAATAAAATGATGTATGAATTCCTTTTAAAATTCTATATCTTATACAAAAAAGTTTTATGTATAAAATATAGCCTAAAACCCCCTCCTGACATTGTTTTTGTCTGTTTGTAAAGATTTATCCCAATTAGTTCAGCCATTTAAAAGATTAGCCTGGACAGACAGACAACAGACAAAAATTTGAAAAATAAATCTAATTTATGTCCCAACTTTAAATTGATATCCCAGTTGCATGCATTAAGCACCTATAGCATAGTAGAAGGTTTTTTTTAGAATAAGGGTGACAAACAAGCACAAAGTCTACCTGATGGTATGTGGATACTGTGGCCCATAGACATCTACATTTATCCTTGATTAAGAATCAAAACGCAGATGCGTTGTCACCCCTGAGAACTAACATAACAATGATATATTCAAATTTCAAACAAGAATATATTGAAAACAAAATCAGCACTCAAAATACATTTTGAAGTAACATGTTTAGGCGACTTCAAAAAAATACCTTTTGGTTACGCGAAAACTTCTTAACAGATTTAACTTTATAATTTTATTGACGCCCTGTTCTATAAGTTCCAATGTGCATTAAGCTTTACATCACTGTTATGTTACGTAACTTAAAAATAAACAACAATGGTAACATAAGTAACTTAAAAGTAACTAATATAACTTAAAAGTAATATAAAACCTAACCTCTTTTCAAAAGATGCTCGAATCTACAACGCTGTGATAAAGAATTAACAACGTTCATAGCTTAGAGCTCTAATTTAAACATTATATTTACTAAATAATCTGTTGATTTAAACAAAAGAACGCAAACTTACCTTAAAATTGTATAAAACTCTTTTTTTGCGTCGAACAAAACACGATGCGAGCCAAACTTACGGACACAAAACGTCAATAATGGCCGACAAGTTATTGACATACCATAGAAAAGTCAGACACTGGAGTTACCATTAACTAAAACGGATTCTTCTGCTTAATTGCTCTAGGATTGTAAATTTTTTGGTAACATAAAATCAGTAACATAAAAGCATAAAATACTGGGGCGTGAAGTTATTATGCGAAAATAATAGTTATTTTAATTGCTAAATTGTCGTGAATAAATTAAACATTGCCTAAAATAGGTGATCCCCTAAAGAAAATAATATGATGGCCGGTGGAATCAACTGAAACTTAATAATTCGTTCCAACAATATATGGGGGATCATTTGGGACATTTTTATTTGTTCTAGTAATTTGAAGTCTCGCAGTAAAAACTACTTAATTAAATAAAAAGAAGTATTTTTACAAAGGTTCAAGTATTCAAAACACTAGTAAAAGTGAAACTTTTTGCAAGGAAAATGATGTAATTTAATAGTATTATTTCATTTGTTGTCAAAAATAGCCGGACGCTAAGTCATCCATCAAAATGATAATTTTTTGGCGGCCTTACCCAGCTTCGATCAAATTTGGCAATAACTTTTTCACTGCCAATCTGGTGCCATTACTCAGTTTTGGTGGATTAATATTTTGCAATAATATAATTAAAGACCCAACTTTTTAGATTAAGATTTAAGCAGTGCGGTGGCATACCAGGCGGTCCTACTAAAGGACAATGGCGAAATAATAGGTGATGGAATTATTAAGCGTCTACTTAAGTCACCATTACAGATATCAATAAAATAATTTACTATGTATCATCTAATCAAGCTTATGGCCTATCGAAGTCTGGAAAAAATCATCTTACCTAATTTAAAACTAAATTGACTAGTTGTTGTGGCAAATTGTTACAGGAATTATTAAGCTTGTACTTTTGTCACAATTACAGATATCAATAAAATAATTTACTATGTATTATCTGATCAAGCTTATGGCCTATCGAAGTCTAGAAAAATATCATCATACACAATTCAAATCTTAATTGACTAGTTGTTGTAGTTGTTACGATTCGACAGTTAAGACAGGCAAAGGTCTTATACCATACAGCCAAGTTTGACGTATTTTATTAAGAAAACTCTTCTATATATACTTCGTTTTTTAAGGATTTCATCTATGCTAGTAGTTACCCTATATAAATATATATGAAAATTATATTGACTAGTTGTTGTAAAGATTTGCCATTTAAGGCGTTTTATACCATACAGCCTAGTCTGATGTGTATTGTGTTTAAACTGGAATATCTTTAATTCCTGACTTCCTGCAGTAGTATGACCGAAGAAAAAAATGTTCAGGATTTTAAACTCTACATTTTTACATATTTTGCATTTGTAGACGCAAGAAAAAAAGTCACCTAAATTTGTTAGGGAGTTCGCCATTGTCCTTTAAAAATTCAACTGGAAAATTCAATGCCTCATTTTGATTCATAGCACTGTCAATTGATTTACATGTCGTGACTACACCTGGCAGTTTCTCTTGAATTTGAAAATTAATAGCATCGATATGAATGTTCTTTGGTGCCAAAATGGCGCGTTCTCCGAACAAATTTCTTCGCTTCGACTCGTTCACTATCAACGGATACTGAACTCTATTTTCAACTTAATAAAGTACTCATTTGTTTCAAACATACGAAAACAACTGCATTTTTCGCCAGCGCGGCGCGGCGCTACGCGCACCCGCGTACGCCTATACAAAAGAAACAATAAAGTACTAAGTTCTTATTTCTACTTTTAATTTGACAGCACAATTCCCCGTCTAAAAAATCTCCATTAACAAAATGACCCGCCATTTATTGAATTCATTTGTTACAAAAAATGTGATAAACGAAGAACCACTCGACCGATTTTGTGCAAACTTCACATAAACCATCTACTAAATAGTCCGAACAAACCCTGAAAATTTGGTTTGGATAGGTGAGCCCGTTCTTGAGTTATAAAGTGACAACGAAAAATGCCACTTATTTTTATATATTAAGATATGAGTTAAAATATCATTTTGAACGACAGCATAAAATATGAAGTTTAATTTTATAGCAAATAAATGTTACAATCTTTTTTATTGTGAAGTCTACATTTTAATGTAATAAATCAAAAGAATACATGTATTGAGGTTTTTAAAGAATATTTCCTTTAGTCCTTCAGTATATAAAATTTTAATAGCGCCATCTACTTAATTCTATTGGTGAAGTCATTTTATCGAACGAAAGTAATTTCACTCTTTCGGTGGTACGTAAAGATTACGCTAGATGGCACAAACACGCTATCAGCTAATTTAATAATATATTTATATTACCATATCAGTTAAAAATATCGTTGTGTACGGTTTATTAAAATTGAAAATGAGTAATTATATAGTAAATAGTCATTATTTTATGGTAAAAAATTGTAAAGCTTTATCTTTTCATTATTCTATATCTAATTCCTGTCGTTATCTGTTCTTTTATGCATATAACTTAAACAAAATAGTTTCGATGTTTCACATCTGCCAGACGTCCCTTTTTTTAATTTTGTACATAGTTTATTTGTACTTTGTTCATGCTTTTCTTTTGTTCATGTATTGTGTTGTATGCTCAAGCAAACCCAGACGTCTTTTTTCAAGGCCACCGAAGGTATGCAATTGCATATGTCATACAATCTATATAGCGGTAGTATGCCTTCTGTGTGCTTTGTTAAATACGTCTTTGACAGCACTGAATATGAAACTGAAGAGTGGAGACATATCAAGATTGGTATATTTTTATAAAACTACTAAAAACAACAAAACCGTATCTTTGGCTTGCCCTAGTTTGGAGCCCCTAGCTTCGCCACTATCTCGCGTTCTTATCAAAAACTGATGAAATAGTAGTAATTTCCGCTAAATCACTTAAAGGCAAAATCAGTAACAAATTAAATAAAAACAGATTGTATTAAAAAATAAAGAGTACATATGTGTCCTCAGACATTTAATATTTCCTGCATATTTCGCTAGTCTGTGTTGATCATTAAATTTAAAATTCATGCAGCTAAAATGATAATAAGTAGGTATATTATTGCTTTATATTCTTCAGGGACAGATGATAGAGAGAGGGTAGCCTCATAAACATATTTGTCTTTAAGCAGAGTAATCTTATAAATAAATGATTCCTACAAGTTTATTTACTTAAATTGTTGAGATTGATATTTAAGTCGAATTTGAAATAATGTCTAAGCCCACTTCGAACAGTGGTAGAGCCACGCGGCAGCTTTGCTGTTGCACGTATGGGCCGGCTCAAACCGGGGTGGTACCACGACCTCACAGAATACCGGCGTGAAGTGGAAGCTCTGCTTCCGCGTTTCGTCTGGTGAGTGCAGGTGGCCGGAGGCCCAAATCCCCCCCCCCCCCATCAACATGGTAGCGGAATTAAATAATGATAGACTACCCCAGGAGGGTACCAGCACCCCTGGAGAATCCCTCGCTGAGCATCCACGACCATGTTTCTCCACTTCTGAGCGTGGGTGCTCAGGCTGCCCCGCGTATTCTGGGGGGGGGGGGGCAAAATTCCGCTCAAGAGTACAACTGCTCGGGGCAAACGGAGCAACAAGATCAAGGCGACCCCTGCCACGCTGTCCGTGAATTTCTGCAATATCAGGGGACTTCACTCTACTTGTAATTCTACCAGTAACATACGCATACAACAACGAAATAATATATCAGCGTCTGAAGTGGTTCCAGAAACTCAAAATGCATTAGGATGTGGCGTTGACATACAAGAAATGTCAATGTATAACTCCAGCCACAATCAACCACAAGATGGCACTAAAAACTTGGTAAATATTAATGTACAAACCAACCGAAGAATATTCATTATTGGAGAACAGCAGTGCTTGGGTCTTTGTAAAAAACTAACAATTTCGAGGGATACAAATGAATACGAAAAATACAAAATATATTCCTTTATAAAACCGTTTGCTAAATGTAATGAGCCATTGAAACCATGCCGTAATCCTATACTATTAAACGAGCAATTCTTGTATATAAATATATAATATATATATATATATAATCGGGATCTCGGAAACGGCTCCAACGATTTTCATAAAATTTAGTGTCCGGGGAGTTTCGGGGATAATAAATCGATCTAGCTAGGATTTATTTTTAGAAAATGTCTTTTTGTCCGTGTTTTTAGGCAATGAAAAACTGCTACAATATCGTTAGAATAAGAAGGTAAATTTTGACGAGTTGTCAGTGATTATAATAGCTTAATATTAATAAATAGCTTAATTGGTATAATGGTCGGTCACAGAATTTTAAAACCCCGGTTCGAGCCCAGACCGACCGACCGACTTATTTAAATTTTTTTTTTCATGTTCCTTTCTTTTTTGAGAAAATCTATTTTTTCGAGCCCTTTTTTTAGTATTTTTTAAAAACAAAAATTTAAATTAAACTAATTGCACTCATGTTTTTTATTCAAATAACCAGTTCAGTTTCTTCTATTATGTCGCTAAGATCAAAAAATATTATTCGTATTTCATCAGTATGTAATTTGTATCTAAATATAATTTCCAAAACACACGAATTAAAAAAAAAACCGAACGAAAAATACCGAGCAAAGCTCGGTCAACCGGGTACTATATATATAATCGGAATCTCGGAAACGCCTCCAACGATTTTCATAAAATTAAAAATTTAGAAATTTCAGGCAATGAAAAACTGCTACAATATAAGAAGGTAAATTTTGACACTATAGTAATGATCGTAACAGCTCAAGTGGATATCGGACTGTCGAGAAATTGTAGTGCCCTGGTTCGCGTCTTATCTTAGGTTTGACTTTTTTCCCTTTTTTTTCAAGTTCCCTTCTTTTCTGAGAAAATCTATTATTTCGAGCCCTTTTTTCAGTATTTTGTTAAAAAAAAGAAAATATTATTGCACTCATGATTTTTCATTCTAATAACCAGTTCAGTTTTTTCTATTATTTCGGTAAGATCAAAAAATATTCTTCATATTTTACCAGTATGTAATTTTTATCTAAATATAACTTCCAAAACACACGATTTCCAAAAAAAAAGCCGAGCAACGCTCGGTGATCCAGGTACTTTGGACATATCAGAAAAAGATTGGGTAATATTATGTATTGGTGAAAATGATGCAGACCCAAACCAAATCCATTTTCACTTAAAGAATAGTTTAGAATTGTTGACCAAATGTAATGTAATAATACTTAGTGTTAATAGAAATAGATACCTAAATGAAAAAAAAATAAATACACATCTAAAATTTACATGTCAAACTTACCATAATTGCCATTTCTTGGATATATCTCATTTAAATGAACATTATTATAACTACCACTACTTACAGGGTCATATATGCAGGTTAATCAATCTAACCATAGATACCAAAGACTATAATACTAAATATATTCCTTCAGGTACAAATAAAGTAAAACCCTATTATGTTTCTATTATTAAACATAGCTTACCAAAAAGTTCCCCTTCGGGTATGTGCAGAGTAAAAGGGACCATCCCATATTATTTTCCTATCATTAAACGTAATTCAACTACTTCATCTAAAATATTTAACAATAAGAATTTTTTATGAGTAAGCCACGGGAATTAAAATTAAAAGCAGATAAAAAAAATAAAATAAGACTACTCCATCAAAACATAGCAGGTATTTTAAACAAAATTGACACCATTGAACTATGTCTAATTGAACTTTCCAAAAATAACTATCCAATACAAATTTTATGCTTTAGTGAAACTTTTATAAAAAGAGGGGATGAGTCACATATTACTTTTAAGGGATATACCATGGGCAGTTACTATTCTAGGAAAACACAAAAGCGTGGTGGTACGTGCATTCTAACATATTGCGGAATTGATTGCAAGCCAATAGAAATATGTAAAGAATGCTCATGTGATAATATATTTGAATGTTGCGGTATAGAAATCCCCAGTTTATATACAATAGTAATATGTTTATACAGAACACCTACATCTAACATTAATTCATTTTTTAATAAATTGGAAATACTGTTACATAAATTAAGATTCAAAATTATAAATAAAAAACTCATATTAACAGGTGATTTAAACATTAATATACTGTTAAATAATAAAAGTACAATTACCTTAAAAAATATCCTCTCAAATTTTAATTTAACTTTACATATAAATGAGCCAACACGACAAAATAGCTGTATAGATCTCATAGCAAGTAATCACGAAGAGGCATATGGTACAGTACACCGGCTCTATCTATCTGATCACGATACCGCGCAAGTGTTAGAATTTCCAGGAAAGTGTGAAAAAATGTCACAATATTGGTACGTTAAGAAAAGAGATTTTAGTGATGAAAATATAGAAAAATTTCTATATTATATATCACAATTATCATGGCATGAAGTCTACGCGGAATCAGACGTAAATAAATCATTTAGTATTTTTCATCAAGAACTTACATTGTATTATGAATTATGTTTTCCCTACCATAAATCTAAAATAACTACAAACAGTCGATCTCCTGCATGGATCACTAAAGGCCTGAGAAAAGCCAGTGCCATTAAAAGACAGTTAAGGTTTTCATATTATAAATTTAAGAAACAAGATACATTGGAAAAATATAATATTTATGGAAAAATATTAAAGAAATGCATAATATGGTCAAAAAAAATATTAACAGAAAACATCTTAAGCGGGCAAAAAATAAAGGAAAAGCCACTTGGAACATAATAAAAGATAAAAATAATAGTATCAACTCGATTAACAGTGTGAAATCAATACAAAACGACGGAAATATAATTCATAATCCTACCCAAATAGCAACGTTTTTTAATGACTTTTTTATTAATATTAGTAATGGAAATAATTTACATGCGCCAAACGAACAATATCAAAAAATATCAATAAATGTTAATGATAAATCAATATTCTTGATACCTACTTCAGAGCTTGAAATCATAAATATAATTAAATCATTAAATAATACCAAAGCTGTGGGGTATGACTCTATATCTACAGCAATAATTAAAGCAAGTGCTCGTGTCATTGCCCCCATTCTTAACCATATAATCACAAATTCCTTGATTCAAGGAATATTTCCAGATAAATTAAAACACTCTATTATTAAACCATTGTACAAGAAAGGTGATAGAAAAGAACCTAATAACTATCGTCCTATTACGCTTGTACCTATTATATCAAAAATTTTTGAAAGGGTTTTTTACAACAGGTTAATTAAATTCCTTAATAAACATAATATTATTAAAAAAGAACAGAATGGTTTTCAACACAATAAATAAACTTCTTTAGCAGCATTCTCTCTTGTAAAAAATATAACTGGATACATTGATGAGAAAATTCCGGTGGTAGCCATATTCTTTGATATGAGTAAAGCTTTTGATTTTGTAGATCATGGGATTTTGCTCACCAAATGCGAAAAATATGGCATTAGAGGTGTAGCTTTAGACTGGATAAAAAGTTTTCTAATCAATCGTAAACAATATGTTGAAATCACTACTTTAAATGACAGACATGAATGCAGTGTGCACAGATCTCCATCCAGGGTCAATAAACATGGAGTTCCACAAGGGAGCGTACTAGGCCCCTTATGATTCTTACTGTACATTAACGACCTACCAGATTCAATAAACTGTCAAAGTGTTCTATTCGCAGACGACATATCTATAATAGTGCCATATAAGGATCAAGATACATCTCACGAAATTAAAATAAGTAAAGAGGTACAATCTGTATTAAGATGGCTAAAAGCAAACAAATTAAATGTAAATTTGTCAAAAACAAAATTCATAAAATTTTGTACGAATAAAAGTAAACGCCCTGATAATAATATTAACATAAAAATAGAAAATGATAGTATAGAAGAAGCTGACAGCATAAAATTTCTGGGTATAACTTTGGACAGATTTTGTAATTGGAAACAACATGTAAATGATGCTTGTCTCAAACTAAATAGTTTTTCCTATGCCCTTAGAAAGCTTCGGACCGTATCAGATGAAAAGACTGCAGGTATAGCGTATAAAGGCTATGTAGAATCAATCCTTAGATATGGGTTAATAATATGGGGGAATTCCACTGATGTTGGTCAAGCATTCATTGCACAAAAGAAATATTTAAGAGCTATTTGTGGAGCAAGTCCACTTGACTCCTGTAAACCTTTATTTAAAAAACTTAATTTACTGACATTAACCTGCATGTATGTACTTGAGGTATCAGTCTTTGTAAGGAAGTATAAGGATTTTTTTAAATTCAAGGGGGATCATTTTAGTAAATACAGACCAAGAGATCCAACTAAAATAATGATTCCATTTTGTAGAACAGCCTTAAATAAACTGAATGTATATCATATGTGCATATCAGTTTTTAATAAACTGCCTAGGAGTCTACGGGAACTTCCAATAAAATATTTTAAAAGTAAGTTAAGAAAATGGCTAGTGGATAAGTGTTTTTATACGATACAAGAGTTCATGCAACATAAAACTAATGTATATGATTATTTGTAATTTTAAATAAAATGTAATATAATAAAAAATATAATATAATAATAATAATATATAATAATAATAATATTTTGTATATAATTTATGATAAATAATAACATAACTTGACATTTTTGTAAGTAACATAATAGTATTTTAATTGTTTTATGTAATTATAAATATTTGCATGCCTATTAAAGGCAGAATATAGCTTGAACTATGCACCACTGTTAAATCTGGTACCACCTGTATTCTGTGCAAATAAATGTTTCTTTCTTTCTTTCTTGGAACTTTTTATTCCTTCCTCTGTTGTGCCCATTGGAGGCAAATCTCAGCCATGGTTTGGTCGCTCCTGTAAAATAGCATCATGCTATAAGCAGGAGTGCTACCAAGCCTGGGTTGATGCATCAGCGTCCCGGGATGTAAACACCAGCGCTCTAAAAAAGAAGTATAATTCCGCCTCTAGGTCCTTCAAAAGAGTCATTGCCAAGGCAAAGTCAGAGCACATAGGCAGAATTGGCGAGAAACTTGTTCGCCTTCCTTCTGGAACCCGTGCATTCTGGTCTCTCGCCAAGGCTGTCCAGGGGAATTTCTGTCAGCCATCTCTTCCATCTCTGCACAGGGGGGACGACTCACTGGCCCATACTGCAAAGGAGAAAGCCGATCTTCTAGGCTCTTTCTTTGCGTCTAACTCGACTCTCGATGACGGGGGGAGTATGCTGCCGACCATCCCGCAGTGTGAGTGCTCCATGCCTGAAGTGCAGTTCACACAGCGCTCGGTTCGCAAAGCACTCCTCTCCCTGGACATCCACAAGTCGAGTGGGCCTGACGGAATCCCCCCAATTGTGCTGAGGACGTGTGCTCCAGAGTTGGCACCGGTTTTAACGCGTCTTTTCCGGTACTCCTACTCCCTAGGCGTAGTCCCAAAATCATGGAAGACGGCTTTCGTCCACCCGATCCCTGAAAAAGGCGACCGCTCAGACCCGTCCAACTACCGGCCAATCGCCATCACCTCCTTGTTCTCCAAAACAATGGAGTCCATTGTAAACTGCCAGCTCATGAGGTACCTTGAGGATCACCAGCTGATTAGTGACCGCCAATAGGGTTTTCGCCGTGGTCGGTCAGCTGGTGATCTTCTGGTCTACCTCACTCACAGATGGGTGGAGGCAGTAGAGTTCAAGGGGGAGGCATTGGCCGTTAGTTTGGACATTGCGAAGGCCTTCGATCGGGTTTGGCACAAAGCGCTTCTTTCGAAGCTCCCTTCCTATGGGCTTCCCGAGAAATTGTGCGATTGGATCACCAGCTTTCTTGCAGATCGGAGCATCAAGGTCGTTGTAGACGGTGCAAGCTCCGATTGCAAGCCTATTAATGCTGGTGTTCCACAGGGCTCCGTGCTATCGCCAACGCTGTTTCTTCTGCATATCAATGATATGTTGCATACCCGTAACATTCATTGCTATGCAGATGACAGCACTGGTGATGATCTTTACACCGGCCGAGCCAATATTTCTCGGGAAAACGTCTCCGAGTGCCGGGACAAACTTGTGTCTGAAGTCGAGTCTCTGCTGGACAGAGTCTCGGATTGGTGACGACTAAATTTAGTCCAGTTTAACCCCCAGAAGACACAAGTTTGCGCGTTAACCGCTAAAAAGAACCCCTTTGTCGTATCCCCTCAGTTTCAAGGCACTCCCCTTGTTGCCTCAGCCAGTATCGGAATCCTCGGCGTCGACATTTCGAGTGACGTGCAGTTTCGTGGTCATTTGGAAGGGAAGGCCAAATTGGCCTCTAAAAAGCTTGGCGTGCTCAGCAGAGCGGGACAGTATTTCATGCCGGCACACCGCCTGCAACTTTACAAGGCGCAGGTTCGGCCGCACATGGAATACTGTTCCCATCTCTGGGCTGGGGCTCCCCAATACCAGCTCCTTCCACTTGACCGCATCCAGCGCAGAGCGGCTCGAATCGTCGACGACCGAGTGCTTTCCGATCGGCTCGGTTCACTGGCGCTCCGAAGAGATGTTGCATCTCTTTGCGTATTTTATCGCATCTATCACGGGGAGTGCTCTGAGGAATTGTTCGGATTAATCCCAGCCGCCAAATTTCGTGAACGCACTACACGGCAAACATCCAGATACCATCCACACCATCTGGATGCTTGGCGGTCCACCACTGTACGTTTCACAAGGAGTTTTCTTCCACGTACAACCTCTCTGTGGAATAGTTTACCACCAGCGATTTTTCCGGACCGATACGACCTGGGGACCTTCAAGAAAAGAGCTTACTCCTTTCTAAAGGGCCGGCAACGCACCCGCAACTCTCCTGGTGTTGCGGTTGATCATGGGCGGCGGTAGTCACTTAACATCAGGTGAGCCGCATGCTCGTTTGCCCCTTCTTCTATAAAAAAAAACTTATATCCGAGAGCAGTTTTGGGAAATGGTAAGGATGGTGTTAATGAAGTGTAAGGGAAATGAAAATATTATTATGCTAGGAGATTTTAATGGAAGGGTTGTGGTGAGGAGGCTTGGTTATGAAAGGATATTGGGAACGTTTGGTGATGAAAGTATAAATGAGAATGGTGAAAGTCTCCTCACCGTATGTATGGAAAAGAATCTTTTTGTAACGAACACTTGCTTTCGCCACAAGAGGATTCACATGTATACTTGGGAAAGAGGTGACGATAGAAGCATGATAGATTTCATAATTGTGGATGAAAGATTGAGGGGCGCAGTGGTAGATACAAGAGTTTACCGGGGTTCTAACGTAGGAACGGATCATTATTTGGTTTTATGCCGAATTAATGGTCTATTCAGGCGTTGGCGCCATCGGTTATCTGTGTCTACCACTGCGTTACAGCGTATTAGAACAGAAAGGTTGCAAGATGAAGGTGAGAGAAACAAGTTCAAATGTAGACTGAAAGAAAATATAAGTGGTTTGGATGAATTATGTATGAAGGAGTTAGACTTGGAGAATGTATGGCAAAACGTAAAGAAAGGTTTAGTGCATGCAGCTACCGAAGTATGTGGTGTTAGTAAGAGAAAGAATGAAAGGAAAAATAATACGTTATGGTGGGATGATGAGATACGTATGGAAGTTGAAGCAAAGAAGAGAGCATGGCTAGATTTACTAGCAACAAAGGCTGGTAATTCTAGCGGTACGAATTATGATATTGAAAGAAAAAAGGCAGTCTTTAGACATCTTAATAAGAGAGTAAAAGAAGTAGTTGAAAGAAAAAAGCAAGAAAGAACGGATAAGAATGATAGAAGAATATCGGATAACTTCCAGGCAAATATTAAAATTTTCTGGAAACTTGTAAGAACTGCCAGGGGACATTCAAAACAGCCTATGATGAATGCTATAAGAGACGAGAATGGCTATATTCTGAATGATGAAGTTTTGAGTTTAAAGAGATGGAAGGAATATTTTGAAAGCGTGTTTATGAGTGAGGAGACATATGTACTAAGTGAAGTAGAAACTCTGAAAGAAGAGGAAAGAGGTAGCGAGATAAGTATAGATGAAATAATGAAAGCATTGAAAAGCATGAAAGCGGGTAAGGCACCCGGATATGATACAGTTTCACTCGAAATTCTAAGGGCTGGAGAGGAAGTGGTGGCAGGCCTGCTGCACACCTTGTTTAATTTATGCTGGGAACTGAAGCGGGTACCGGTAGACTGGTGCAAAGCCGTGATAGTCCCAGTATATAAAGGAAAAGGGTCGCAGCAGGACTGTAAAAACTACCGTGGCATCAGCCTTCTTAGCATTGTGGGAAAACTGTACGCTAAGGTACTGATTGAAAGGGTCATGAAAGAAACTGATGGAAAAATTTGGGATGTGCAAGCGGGATTTAGAAAGGGAATGGGATGTACAGATCAAGTCTTTTCCATGCGCATGATCGCGGAGAAGTTTCTGTCCAAAAACCAAAGGATTTTTTGTGCGTTCATGGACTTGGAAAAGGCCTATGACAGAGTGGATAGGGATTTGCTATGGCAAACACTGAAATCATTTGGGTTGAGCGCTGGCTTGATACGGGCATTGGAGTCTCTTTATAGGAACTCTAGAGCTTGTGTTAGGATCAACGGGGTCTACTCGGACTGGTTTGACATCCATAAAGGTGTCAGACAGGGCTGTGTGGCTTCCCCGTGGCTGTTCAACCTATTTATGGACAGTTGTTTGCAAAATTTGAAAGTTGAAGAATGTGGATTAAAAATGGGTGAGTTAACCGTCAAATGCCTTTTGTACCCCGATGATCAAGTCATTCTTGCGTCGTCGGCGGCCGAGTTGCAAATGATGGTTACATTAATGAACGGATCATTAAAAGAAAGGGGTATGAAAGTGAACGCAAGTAAGACGAAGGTTATGGTTTTTGAAAGAGAAGAAAGTAAAACGATTTGTGAAATAAGAATAGAAGGGGAGTTGATTGAGCAAGTAGATGAGTTTGTATATTTGGGCTGCGTATTTAGCAGGGATGGGAGATATGATAAGGATATAGAACGACGAGTGAATGCGGGAAATAGAGTAAATGGGGCCTTGCACTCTATTGTGAAGAGTCAAAATGTGTCGAGAAAGGCACGTATGGCAATTCACAATGCTGTGTTGGTCCCTACTTTAACGTATGGTAGTGAAAGTTGGGTGTGGCAGAAGAAACACGAGAGTAGAATAAACGCAGTAGAAATGCGGTCGTTAAGGAGTATGTTAGGGCTGAATCTGAATGACAGGGTAAGAAATTGTGTAATAAGAGAAGAGTGTGGTTTGCAAGATGATGTTGTGACCAGGATTAAGAAAGGAATGCTTCGGTGGTTTGGTCATGTGGAAAGAATGAATGAGGAAAGAGTGACAAAGAAAATTTATGTTGCAGAAGTGAATGGCAGAGTCGGAAAGGGACGTCCTAGGCGAAAATTTATCGACCAAATTGGCGATTTATTGGAAACGGGCCAAATTAGGAGTACCCTTAACCGACGAGCATGTATGCGTAGGTGTATGGATGTGAAGGAGGCGAGAGAGGTGTGTCAGGATCGTGCCAAATGGAAGTCTGTAGTCTCTGCCTACCCCTCTGGGTGACAGGCGTGAGTGTTTATGTTTATGTATGTAATACTTAAAATACGAAAAATAAAGCAGCCATTATGTTATCTGTGTCCTCGCTTTATTTCATTAGCAAAACATTTTATAAAATATAAATAGGTGTTTACTTATTTAAGTATCTAAGTCCCTTTTTATTATTGATCAAATTATGTTGAAAGAAAAATTCCGAGGAAACTGTGTGACAGTAAATATTTTTTTCTAAAGGTCCAAAATACAATTCACCGAGATTATTCCTGGGGGTCTCTGAGAGATTCGGAAATTGGGATTTTGTACATTTTGAATTAAAATCCAGCAATATGAAAGTAGGTGTTGCATATTTTCGGGAATATGTTATATGAATTTATTAATTATTTTAGAATATCAAGTTAAAATTTCTGTTAATTTTTGAAGTTATTCAGTTTCGTGCACTAAACTATTTTTTTAATCTTTTTACCTATCTTTCTTAACAATCATTTTTCGGTAGTCATTGTACGTAAAATATACATCCTTAGCTAACGCACACAAGGACAAATCAAAATTGGTCACGCGTTTTCGGGCTGCCAGGTCGTCTATACGCCAGTATATTCCAAGTCTATGGTTGCTACCAAAAACACTATTACTCTTTACCGAGAGCTTGCTGAATGAATAATGCCCACTTTTACATAATTAATCTATAGTTAACGTGAGTCACTTTTGAAAAGAAGTATTTTGTAGATTTAAAAAGGATCATGAGATACTTGATAAATTATTTTAATTTATTAATTTTGTTGTTGCTGGCGCCTTTATGTGAATTGTATAAGATATTAGTGGTGATGCCGACACACACACACACACACACATATATATATATATATATATAAATATATATATATATATATATATATATATATATATATATATATATACATATATATATATATATATATATATATAAATGTATATATATATATATATATATATATATATATATATATATATATATATATATATATACAATTAACTACAAAATCATACTAGAAATAGCTCATTCCCAAGGATAATTATTGTACATAATTTCCTTTATATTATACTAAGTGTATAGTCATATGCTAATTATCTCCACTCAGACCCGCCAGCTACAGGCCTTTCGCCATCAACTCCTTGTTCTCTAAAATAACGGAGTCTATTGTAAACTGCCAGCTCATGAGGATCACCAGCTGATACGGTTTCCGTCGTGATCGATCAGCTGGTGATCTTCTGGTCTACCTTATTCATAGATGGGCGGAGGCAGTAGAGTCCAAGGGAGAAGCATTGGTCGTTATTTTGGACAAAGCGTAGGCCTTTGATCGGGTCTGGCACAAAGCGCTTCTTTCGAAGCTCCCTTCCTATGGGATTCCCGAGAAATTGTGCGATTGGATCACTAGCTTTCTTGCTAATCGGAGCATCAAGGTCATAGTAGACGGTGCATGCTCTGACTACAAGCCTATTAACGCTGGTGTTCCACAAGGCTGCGTGCTATCACCAACGCTTTTCTTCTGCATATCAATCATATGGCAAACCGATAAAATTCATTGCTATGCAGACGACAGCACTGGTGATGCCTGGTACACAGGCCGTGCCAATATTTCTCGGGAAATCGTCGCTGAGTACCGGGACAAACTTGTGTCTGAAGTCGAGTCTTTGCTTAACAAAGTCTCGGATTGGGGACGACTAAATCTAGTCCAATTCAATCCCCAGAGGACACAAGTTTGCGAGTTAACCGTTAAAAAGAACCCCTTTGTCGTGTCTCCTTAGTTTAAAGACACTCCCTTTGCTGCCTCAGCTAGCATCAGAACCCTCGACTTCGACATATCGAATAGTGTGCAGTTTTGTGGTCACTTCGAGGGGAAGGCCAAATTGGCCTCTACAAAGCTTGGCGTGCTCAGGAGAGCGAGACAGTATTTCATGCCGGTACATCGCTTGCAACTTTACAAAGCGCAAGTTTGGCCTCACATGGAATACTGTTCTTATCTCTGGGCCGGGGCACCCCAGTGCCAGCTCCTTCCACTTGATCGTATTCAGCGCAGAGCGATTCGAATTGTTGACGACCGAGTGCTTTCTGATCTATGATATTGCATCCCTTTGCGTTTTCTATCGTATCTACCATGGGGAGTGTTCTGAGGAATTGTTCGAATTAGTTCCAGCTGCCAAATTTCACGAACGCACATCGCGTCGAAATTCTCGATACCATCCTCACCATCTGGATGCTTGGCGGTCCACTACTGTACGTTTTACTAGGAGTTTTCTTTCTCGTACAACTTCTATGTGGAATTGTTTACCACCGGCGACTTTTCCGGACCGATACGACTTAGGCACTTTCAAGAAGAGCTTACTCCTTTCTAAAAGGTCGGCAATGCATCTGCAATTCCCCTGGTGATGCGGTTGTTCATGGGAGGCGGTAGTCACTTACCATCAGGTGAGCCGCACGCTCGTTTGCCCCCTCTTCTATAAAAAAAAATATTTTATTCGTCCACTAATCGGATGAATTTTTGGATGTGTCTATGGAAGGGTCTATTCATAAAATAATCAAACTATGATTATTTATTTATATATTATCATGTGAATTATTAACTATTGTTTGTCAGACATATTTTAAATTTTTAAAAAATAAATAAGATCATAAAGTATTTGAATAAATATACTCTAATACTTACTCGTATGATTAGGCTATTTAAGTCTAGTAAAACGTTACATCAATATCAGTAATAGTAGGTTGAGCCGCTGCTGTGGTGACCCTTGGGCTACCCCCGCGTACATTATATTGATATAATCCTGAATTATATATAAATTAAAATATAATATTAAAAGAATTGAACTTTTTAATTTTAAAAATTACGGATTATCGTATGCTTAGCAACAGTGAGTTAATACATTACATGGTTAAGTAAGTAATTAAGTAATAAGTCATAAGTTTGATGAGAACTGGGTTTCTCATCAATTTTGACCCCTTCTCGAACACGACGACCTTAACATATATTCACTTTCTAACAATGACGAGCACAGAGGAGTTGTAGTAAAAAGTAATTTTGCAGGTCACATACATCACTGGATTACAATGCAATAATTCCTATCCAAATTTTCATGAAATCGACATCAGCCGTGAAGATAAACTTTCTGGTAAGAATTATTATCTATTTTTTAATACAAATAAGAGTAACTAATGAGCATACAGCCTACCCTTAATTAAATAATGCACCCACAGACATCGATTTTATACACGATTAAAAATCAAACTACAGGCGTGTTTTCCTCACCCCTAAGGTCTAAGATGTAGATATTTTTTTAGAATTCCATAGACTTAGAATGAACTCTTGGATTCCGTTTGATGGCGGTGTAACCATAGATTTAGTATAAATTGACATTAGAATAGGTTGGCAATGCAAAAGAGAAAAGAGCACAGAATACGTGTATGTTAGAGCGAGAAGGATAGGGTCGATCATTCACGTACACCCTATCGGCCTGTTGATACAGGTTGATGCCTGGCATCATTCGGGAACAGAATGAATCCTCCAAGTATATGCAAATTCTCGGGTTTTAAAGTGAAAATTAGAATAAAGTTATGTTTTACTTCTGTATATTTTTTAAATATTAGAAATGCTATCAACATCACTAATATTCTCTTAACCATTCCTGGTAAGCTTAAAACTCTTGTGTTAGGAGTGGTTCACCACAGTAGTCGAAAGGTGGATTCGAATCCGCGACCTTTTGAGTTCGCGGTCCGCACCCTGCCAATTAATTTTGACTGGGTAAATATGATTCACCTGAGAAAGAAATCCCTCATTATTACACATTTGATCCGTAGGTACGATTTAAATGTTCATCTGTATAAATACTTTGTTATTGAGCAGGTACAAACGATTTGTATACAAATGGCCCACCCAAAAGTGATAATGAAATAAAAGAAAGTTTTATAATAATAATGTTATTATTGCATAGGAATTGAATTAAAATCGTGGTTTTATCTAATGTCGACATTTTGAGGTCCTAGGAAGCTATTTTGACTATTCCTACAAGGACGTCACCATGTCTGTACATATGTATATGTGTGTATATAAATCTCTCATAACATCAGTTTTTAAACGTAAAAAATGACGTCGATTGCTGCGAACTGCTTTAAAATCGGTTAATGAGTTAAACAGAAATCGATGACGAAAAATTTCGAAAAATAGTGGATTTTTGTCACACCACTTTTAAATGTATAGTCCAATTGCTTTTTATAATAAATTGTATTATTTTTAGAATACCTTTTCGATTGCCACTAATTACATCAAAATCGGTTGATCCATTCGAATGTTATCGCTGTAAAAAATTTCCTAAAAAGTGTTTTTGATAATTACGAAATTTCTGCTCGGATAGTTTTTGATATGATGACATAACTATTAGTTCGTAAAAATATTCATTGAACGTTTTGAAATTGAACATAACAGGAAGTTCCAGGGATGGCCTGTAGGGTCAAACATTTTTCAAATCTTTTAAGAATATCATTAGGGTGACAATCGAGCACACAGTTCACCTAACGGTAAGAGGATGCTGTGGCAGAGAAATGGGTTCCCAACGATAGTATTCGACTATGTGCAGCAAGTACTTACTTCTACATTTATTTGTCAGAAAATATGATGGACAAACATATATTAAAAGGAGAGATGGATAGGAGCAATCCGAAACACTTTTCGCAGCTCGTAACAACACTGTTTAGTTTAACACTTCAGCACGCAGAAGTAAATATGTTGCTTAAGGATACGTCACAGATATTTGACTTAGTTATAGCCGAATGGCTGTTTAATGAAGTATACACTGGGTTTGTTTATTTTTTTAATAACTGTCTGATTTTTTTAAAATTAGTTTGTACTCTAAAGTATCAACCAACACATATGGTCATTCCATCCATTGCAGTCTGTAAAAGTTCACTGCTGAACATTGGCCTCCCCCTAGATTGCCTTATAGGGGGGGGGGGTTTCGCTATAGTTGCTACGCTTGGCGAGCGTAGTATATTTTGTATGATCCAAAAACAGTTGAACTTAATTAAGGTACCGTTTAGTAAGAGGTCGTGGTAGGTCAAGGGCTACGTGCTCATTGCTAATACAGTTTACAGTACGTAAGCGATTTCGATTACGAGAAAACGTAAAATCTGCCATTTAGTGTCCGTGGATACATCTCGGATTTTTTTTATTTTATTTCGCATTGCTGATAATTTTAATAAAATTTGCATGATCACTGCATCACCTTGTCAGAAATTATAGGAGTCCTGTTTCCAGGTTTGGAATGCATATGGGTTGTAACTTACTTTTCATCTCATCATAATCTTCATCATCACATCCCTTCACAAGCCCACTACTGAACATAGGTCTCCTCTAAGTAATGTTACAAAAGTTGATACGGAGCTGCTTCCATCAATCTACTTTCTGCATAACTTCATTTGATGGTAGCCTATCTCACTCGCTGGTACTATGCTGCCACTCTATAGAATCTTTCTTTTTTATTAGTTATCGGTTTGTCAATCTATATGGCTGGACCAGTACCACTTTAGCTAACTGATCCGTTGGACTACGACTATTTTAGTTACTCTGGTTCTGCTGCAGACATCAGCGTTACGGATTCTATCACGCTAAATGACCTTGTAAGTTTCTTCATATGGACAACAGTGAAGGACCACGTCTTAGTTCTATAAGTTAAATTAACTTTACTTTAGGTCTCATTTTAATGCACGAGTAAAAATTTTGTGTATATAAAGGTATTTATATAATTTGGAAAAAAAGGCTTTTATGGACATATTTGAACCGTTAATGGCGTTAAGGAAAAAATCTTTGCGATCCTATGATGAATCGAGGTATATTGCTTCCCTTGCTTTGGTCAATTCACATGCATCACTCGATCTGGATACAAGTTGGCCACAAAATCTTAAACTCATAGCTGGATTTCATATTGACCAGGACGTGGAGCCATTACCAAAGGTAACGATTTCTTTTTTATATTATAAAGGTGACAAACAAGTATACAGTCAACCTGATGGTAAGTGGATGCAGTGGCCTATAGACATCTACATTTATATTTACCCCGAGGACAAAGATTCTACCAAAAAGGATCTCCGGTTCTCCACACTTACGATTCGGAACACAGCAGCATTACGTTGCTATTCTACGCTGGTTTCTGTGAGAGCGTGATCCTATCCTGAGCGGAGCCACCCACCCATTCGTGCTACAATTATAATATAGCTGCAGCTTGGTTCTAACATTAAAAAATTCGCTCTTGTCATTAGGTGGAGAGTATTTAAGTAAAGTGAACCTATTAAAGTCCTTCAAAAGCTCTTCAATCCCGTCCTCCATGGTGGCACTACTCCGGAGGCATGGATCAGAAGTGCAGTGATCTTGTTTTCAAGAAAGGCGACAACACTCTTTTGAAGAACTACAGACCGATTTCCCTTCTGAGCCGCGTCTACGTGCTGTTTTCGAGAGACATTATTAAGCGTCTCGCACGCAGACTCGACGTCTTCCAGCCTCTCGAACAAGCTGGTTTACGAAAAGGCTTCAGTACCATAGACCACATACATACCCCCAGGCAGATTGTACAAAAGAACGAAGAGTACAATCTGCCACTTTGCCTGGTGTATGTGGACTATGAGAAAGCGTTTGACTCCGTTGAAATTTGGGCGGTGCTACAGTCCCTTCAGCGATGCCAAGTTGACTGTCGGTATATCGAAGTGCTGAAGTGTTTGTACAATAGGGCTACGATGACTATCCGAGTACAAAACCAGAGTGCGAAACCTATCCAACTGCAGAGAGGTGTAAGATAGGGCTACGTTATATCCCCGAAACTCTTCACCGCTACATTGGAAGATGTTTTCTAAGCTACTGGACTGGAAAGGATACGGTATCAACATCAATGGCGAGTACATCACTGACATTCAATTTACCGACGATGTAGTCCTTATGGCAGAATCGCTAGAGGACCTAAGCACTATGCTCGGTAATGACCTCAATAGTGTCTCAATGGATAGGTCTTAAGATGGACAAGGACAAAACAAAGATCATGTTTAATGTCCATGTCACACCTATGCCGGTAGTTGTTGGGAACACTGAACTCGAAGTTGTTGGCGAGTACGTTTACCTGGGACAAATAGGTCCAACTGGGTAAGTCCAACTTCGACCGAAAGGTTAATCGATGGATTCAACTCGGCTGGGCAGCGTTCGGGAAATTACGACAAATCTTCTCGTCAGGTATACATCAAAACCTAAAAACTAGATTGTACAACCAGTGCGTGTTGCTAGTGATGACTTACGGATCTCAGGCGTGGTCCTTCACTGCTGGCCATATGAGGACGCTCAAGGTCGCTCAGCGAGCAATGGAGAGGGTTATTCTCGAGGTTTCTCTGCGTGATAAACTTAGAAGTGAGGATATCCACAGTAGAACCTGAGTAACTAACATAGCCCAACAGATTAGTAAGCTGAAGTGGCAATGGGCCGGCCATGTAGCACGAAGAACTGACAACCGATGGAGAAAAAAGGTTCTCGATTGGCATCCTCGTGCCAGTGGGCGTAATGTAGGGTGACCCCCCACTAGATGGAGTGACGACATGGTAAGACATGCAGGAAGCCGATGGGTGCAGATGGCCCTGGACCGTGATTTCTGGCATTTATTGCGGGAGGGGCTGTAATGATGATGATGATGATGATGAGGTCAGGTAGATCGGGGAAAGACTACGCTCTCACAGAATACCAGCATATACTAGCACCTTAAATCTGCTTTGTTGCGTATGTGAATCATTAAGTGTATGAAACCAGAAACTATTTTTACTGTAAACGAGGTATTCAATATTAGTCCTTAGGGGTGACAATGCACCTGCATTCTGATTCTTAATCGAGGATAGATGGAGATGTCTTTAGGCCACAGCATTAATTTACCATCAGGTGGACTGTGTGTTCGTTTGTGACTTTTTTTTTATAAAAAAGCTAATCTACGTATGTCATTAGTTCGAAATTTTCAGACAGTTTTATTAGTCATATTGTCTCATATTATATCATGTATCTTATTTATTGCTAGTTTTTTTTCAATATCTGAAAACTGTAGATGATGGTGATGAAGGGACACAAAATTATCGAAGGAAATGTAGAGCGAAAGTAAAAGAGGTTGACTAAAACAAGGTACATAGATGAGTTGAAAGCTGATGTTATAATAATAATAATAATAATAAAGTCCTTTCTTCCAATGTAATAGCATTTAACATTAAAACTTAAGATTAAAGAATCTACTAACTATAAAATGTATCTTAGTTCGGCGTGCCTATTGGCAAAGGCCTCCTCCAACGATTTCCATTGTTGTCTATCTTAAGCAACCCTTCTCCAGTTTGGTCCTGCTGTTAGTTTTATTTCATCTTCCCACCTTGCATGCTGCCTTCCTCGTCTTCTTTTGCTGTCCCTTGAATACCATTCTATTACTCTCCTACTCCATTTTCCCATCTTGTCACGCATCATATGTCCTGACCATCTCCACTTCTGGTGATCGATTTGTTTGAGTATGTCAGTAAGTTTCGTTAAATTCCTAAGGTCAATATTTCTGATCTTATACTGTTTTTATAGCCGGTCATACTCCATTCCTCTTTGTGCCACTGCCAGTTTTTCTCTCAATACCTTTGTAAGGGTCCAGGTTTCACATCCGTATATTAGACAAGGTAACATGAAAGTATTAAATGCTTTCCTTTTTATTGACGTGCTTAAGTCTTTGCACTTCATGATCTCTTATATCCAGTATTTCTTCCAAGCTGTTGCGATCCTAAACTTAATTTCTGTCGTCATTTGATCTTCTATGGAAATTACTTGACCCAGATATATGTAGTCTTTTACATATTCTAGAGTATCGCCGTTTATTGTAATGTTAAAATTTGTGCTGTTCGTCATTATTTTGGTCTTGTTAGGGTTCATTTTTAGTCATGTTTTAGGGTTCATGTTTAGATTATTTATCATATATTCGAGATTTTCGGGGCATTCTTCAATTAATACCAGGTCATCGGCAAATCTTAAATGGTGCAGTTTTGACCAGTTTATATTTATGCCATACTTATCCCAGTATAGGTTGCGGAAGATATTTTCTAACACAACAGAGAACAATTTTGGGGATAAAGGATCTCCCTGCCTCACATCTCTTTGTATGTTAAATTCATTTCCCAAAGTTTCCAACTGGATTCTGGCCTTACTGTTTGCGTAGATGTTCTTTATGATTTTAGTATACACGCTTGGTATTCCCTGTTGATTTAGACTTTCCCATATTGAATACATATGGCTTAAGCTATCAAAGGCCTTGGTATAATCTATAAAAGCTACATAGATGTTTTTATTGTATTCGTTATATTTTTCTAGTACCTGTTTGATCGTATGGATATGGTCAATTGTTAAAAATCCTTTCCTAAAACCTGCTTGTTCAATGGGCTGTTGTTCATCTAACAATTTGCTAATTCTGTCTAGTATTACTTTTGCAAAAACTTTGTATACGTTTGACATCAGGATTATCGGTCTATAATTTTCTATGTTTTCCTTATCACCTTTTTTAGGGTTCCGTAGTCAACTAGGAACCCTTATAGTTTCGCCATGTATGTCTGTCCGTCTGTCCGTCCTCGCTTAACCTCTGTGACCGTTAGCACTAAAAAGCTGAAATTTGGTACCAATATGTGTATCAATCACGCCGACAAAGTGCTCAAATAAAAATTGGAAAAAAATGTTTTATTAGGGTAGCCCCCCTATATGTAAAGTGGGAAGTGATTTTTTTTTAATTTCAACCCTAAGGTGTGATAAATTGTTGGAAAGGTATTTAAAAATGAATAGGGGTTTACTAAAATCATTTTTTGATAATGTCAATAATTTCGGAAATAATCGCTCCAAAAGTAAAAAACAAGTGTCCCCCCCCCCTCTAACTTTTGAACCATAAGTTTAGAAAATATGAAAAAAATCTGAGAAGTAGAACTTTATAAGAACTTTCTAGGAAAATTATTTTGAACTTGGATGGAAACAACAGTACCCACTACCGGGAGCAGTTGCAGGAACGCGGAGCGCTGCTGGAGCGCGAACATAATGGATACCCACCTTTAAACTCATAAGTGGGAACACTTATTGTGACGGACGGGAAACTACGGAACCCTACACTGAGCGTGGCCCGACACGTTCTTGGCCGGTTTTTGTATAGTAGTATTACGTGAGATTTAGTCCATTGTTTTGGAATTTGGCTACTTGTTAATATTTCGTTAAAAATCTTTGTAAGAATTGGAGTCAGTTCTTTTATATTTCCCCTCATAAGTTCGTTGGTAATTTTGTCTAGTCCCGGGGACTTCTCTATCTTTTGGCTCTTAATTGCCTTTTCAACTTCACACAACAGGATATCCGGCACAGGCTCTGATTTCCCTTCATCATTTTGTTGAGTGAGCACTCTGCTGTGGTGACCTGTTGTTCTTTGGTGCTGACTGGCATACAGTTGACGGTAGAAACTTGTGGCTAAATCTTTAATTTTCTGTCGTGTCGTGGTCGTACTCGACCTATCTTTTAGTTTGGGTATCCATTCGTTGCCTACTTCTCGCAGTTCTTTCAGAGCTTTTTTCACCCCCCCCTTTTTTGTATGTAATGCTCGAATGTTTTCAATCTCTTGACCTTGCCATCTTTGCGTATACTTTCTCTTATTCTTTTGCTTAAATCTGCAACTGACTTCATATTTTCTTTTTTTACTTGGCTAGCTATAAGCTTCTTTCTTTCCCCGATTAGTTGCAAGGTATGCTCACTCAGTTGATACTTATTTGGTTTTTCTGCATTATTTCTTGAGATATACACGCTTTGTAATTCCTTTTCTAGTATATCATATTTCAGTGTTGTATCTATTTCATCACTTGTTATATGTCTGTTTGTTTCTTTGAACAGGTTGCACTTTATTAGGTAAGGTTGACCTGACAGTTTAATCACATTGTTTTAATAAGAGAGCGAGATATTTTTGTTATTAAAGTTCAAATTGCTTATAACAGTAGTGTCAGTGAAAGCTTTTGGGTAGTTGCTCAATATATAATCAATGTCATTTTTATAAGAGCCATCCGGGGAAATTCATGCTCATTTATTATTTTTGTTCTTATTAAAGTTGGTATTTAATGCTGATAGGTTATGCTCCATTAGAAATTCAACTAGTTTCTGCCCGTTGCGACTTCTTTTTCCATATCCGAACTTGCCAAGTACGTACTCGTTATTGTTTTGTCTAGCTCCAATTTGTGCATTGTTGTTTTTTATAGTTAAAGATATCTCATAATAGAAAGCTTCGAGTACTGATAGTTCGGATTTTTCAGTGGGTGCATATGCCTGCATGATAGACCGAGGTTTCTTATATCCTGGTAGTTTCACATTAAGAATTGCTAATCTGTCAGATATTCCTATCAATTCTTGTATATACTCCCTCATTGGCTTTTTTATTAAAAAACCAACTCCTCTGCAACCAGCAGTTTCTCCTTTGTGGTACAGTATATAGCTGCCGTGATCTTCTATTTTTTCACCCAGTCTTCGCATTTCACTTATACCTATATACTATGTATATTTTATATTTTCTAATGATTTTTTTAATTCGAGCAAACTTTCGTGAGTTCTAAGGGTTCTCGTATTTAGTGTTGCGATATGAAGTACCTCACATCTTTTAGTTGGAGGGTAGTGGTCTAGTACTCCCGCGGGGACCAACCGTGATGGGAGACTGTTAATTTGTTGTTAATTATTGTGTAGTAGTTATCCAGCTTTTGGTGCCTGTATAAATATAAATGTTTGTCTGAAAGTGAGTGTGATCTCTCACATAGGTACTTAAAGGCATCCCGTTTCCTAACTTTAGGATCATTATTTTTTTATTTTGTCAACACTAGATTTTGGGCTAGGGGTTTCAGATCTCTTTCTTTTTTCATTTTCTTTCCTATATATATTTCTTTTTTCCTTCTTTTTAAGAAGAGCTGCTTTTGACAGATCCTGTGTAATGTAGGCATTGGATTTTAATTTCTTCTTATTTTTGAGAATTTGAATCTTCTTTTGAAGGGTTGTTGTACCAAGTAGTATTGGACTGATTTTACCAACATCTGTATCGTGTTTTCCCATTATTTGAATTCTATTTATTTCTTCTTCTTTTAGTACTCCTATTTCCTTCATGGTAGTAAATACAAGCGTTTTTAAGTCCTCTTGAGTCTCGTTTTTTTGTTCTGGGAGCCCGTGAATTAATAAATTATTCCTTTTTTCATTTGTTTCCAGATTTTCCATTTTCTTATTAAGTTTTTCAATTTCGCTTTTCAATTTTTCGTTTTCTTCAATGATCGGTTTCATTTTTTCATCAACTTTTTTTAGTACTGTTGTTGTAATGTTTTCTGTTATCGTAATTGTTTATAAATTAAGTTGTTCTTTCATTTTTTCTAGCAACAGTGACATCTCTGATGATAGTTGAGTTGACATCTTGTGGTGAAACGGAACGTTAATATTTGCAATAAATAGAAAAGAATGTATATTAGTTTTTAAGCGCAAACTTAAGCTTAGTGAAAATGTACTCTTTTGTCTTTTCTGTTGTACTCAGAAAGGCTAGAACCCAGAGCCGTGAAGCCAGTTAAATAAAAATAAATAAAATTATAACAGCATATAATAGTAGCAGTTAATAGGCATGTCGATTCACTCTTATAAAAATCGATCTCTGAATCGATTTGAATCGAAGGTACTTGAATCGATTATCGATTAAATCGAGGAATAAAAGATCGATTTTCGATTAATCGCGACATTTTCAAACATGAAATTTCAAGAATTTTCGATTCTTTTTCTTTAACTTCTAAACAGTAATATTTTTTAAAATAAAATATTAGTAATCTTATTGATTAACATTACTAATGTTCCTTTTAACCACTCCTGGTAAGCTTGAATCGCTTGTGTTAGGAGTGGCTCGCACATACTACATTCGATCCCATTTTTTACAAAGTTTTTTTAAAAAGTTCCACGCAACACTTTTATTTGACATTTTAGGCTAAAAACAACAATACTTTTACAAAAGTGCAAACTGCAACGTACATTTCTCGATAAATCTGTTTCATTCTAATAACTCGCTATTTATCATATTGAAATGAATGTTACACGAACACAATACTGGTTATTTCCTTACTATAAGCCTCTATAAACTTCAACGTACGGTATAATATTTTTTACAGTATCTAGGTATTTAAAAAGTACTCTGTCTGTACTTACAGCTCACAGTATGTATATTTTTGATAATATGTAATGTAAATTCACGAGTTCACAGTTCAAACAGGTTCACAGCTATAATATAATAATATATTATAGTACAGGAGGTGAAATATAATATGAAAATATCGCTCGGTCGATCGAAAAAATATTTATAGTTTGGGATGTAATATATATTACACCTTATTGGAAACGGTTCTATTTAAAAGTACGGTGAGCGATATTAATTTATATCTCGAGATGTAATATTAAATTACATTATATTCCTTAGTGGAAAGTGGGCTTAAGAATTTTAGAAATGAAAATGAAATGACAACTTCTCGATATTGTTGGATGCGTTCATAAACATTTATTTTATTCAAATATATATTGCTTTCAAATTATCAACCAAGTACGACCGGTTGTTTTTGCGTCCCCCAATAGCAAAAAATTAAAAAACTGTGGTATCTTACCCCAGCCAGTTTGGGAATTTTAGCTAGCGCTTGAATCAAATGAATCAGTCCGATTCAATAGGTTTTTGGATCGATTCAGTGAATCGATGCGGTGCTTCGAATCGATCTAAAAAATCGATAATTTTACTCCAAAGAATCGATTTTTCGATTAATCGATTTTAGATCGACATGCCTAGCAGTTAACCTCACTCATGCTCCTATACCTATAGTATTTTGCACCTATGTTTTGCACTTTGTCCAACGATTCCTTTCGTGTTTCCAATGTATTTTGAAGCACAAACACACAAAATAATTTTGAGTTCACTCTGGTTTCCTTAATAGTGATATTTAACAGTGTTATTTCGTAAATTACGGGAGCGTTGCACAAAAGCGTCTGACAACTACAACTGACCGGTTCCGGTCCATTCCATTATTACTTAGGTACTGAAGCTTCATGTATCAGATTTGTAATATCATTCCAAATCTGATACATGAAGCTTCAGTACCTAAGTAGCCACCACGAAATGTATTTATATAAAGCAAAATGAGCCCATAGTTCGAAGTACATGTGTCTATAAAATATAGAAGTATCCCAGAATTCATCGGACATCAAACAGTCACTCCAACTTGAAATGTGATTAAGTAAGCAACAACTTGAATTAACCTCTGTGTAGCTTGCTGTTCATAAGCACCAGATTCTTTATCCCATGGGAATTTGTCAGACCAGAAATCCATATATCGCTTAAAAGAGCAAATAAGACCCATTTGCTCTTTTAAGCGATATATGGATTTCTGAGAGATGGAGAGACAAGGAAACAAGCAGGGAAGTATACAAAGCATCGGACTGAATTACTTGCCGCAAGAAAGAAAGACAGTTAAAAGCTATATATGACTGCACCTGTCTTACGATTTCTAGACCATCATTTTTTAAATTCTGTTACAGTAACAAATACAAATTACAAGCTGATGTTATACAGCGTATTAAAGAATTTGGCAGAAAAGAAAACAGACTGGCGATTATTATACCAACAAAAGATTAGTACTTAAATCAAAAAAGAAAGCTATATTGATTTTCTTTTCACTTCCAGATATCCAAATAATCTGAAAAATGATAATATAAAGACAATGATACAATAATTTCATGACTTTATTAGTATTCTTAATATGATCAGTGTATCGAACCTCATGATGAAAGCATGTTGTTTAAGTATTTTCAAACTCTAATATTCATTAATTTTGTATGGTTTTATCTGTGTAAAGATGTCATCATTATTTAGACTCAGTTTAGATAAGCAGTTAATAGACCTTGTGGCGGTCAATTACATTAAAGATGTTAAAAGACAATAAGCTATGTCCGCGTAATAAAATAAAAAGATTAGGAGAATTGAAGATTTGTATTTTTTTGTTTGAAGAGCCCCTCCATCCTTCAACTGCATGCATTATCCCCGTCATATACTAATACCAACCAACCAAATACTAACACCACTACTCCCAACACTACTATGTTTCGCTTACGCAAACTTTTATTCTATATTTAATAATTTATAAATTCTAATATCTAAAATTTATTGCAGGATTTAAAAAGCATAATGGATAATGCAAGGCATGGAGTTATATACTTCAGCATGGGATCATATATGGATAGTAAGGATATATCAGAACTATCAAGCCTAGATCTTATAGACATGTTTAGTAAATTAAAACAAATAGTTATTTGGAAATTAGACCTAAGTTTTACTAAATTACCAAGGAATGTTCACATATTAAAATGGTCCCCACAACAAAGTATTTTAGGTAAGTTAATCATGATATCTGTAATGTGAAAAGTAATGTAAAAATGCATCTAAATTTCTTCATGATTTCATGGACATAATAATAACATGGTGACTAAAAGATAGACGGAGTCATTAGCCTTGGTTTTAACTTTAATAATAAAATAAGAACCTTGGTTTTAACTTTAATAATAAAAGAAGAGAAGAAGAAAAATAATGTACTGTAAAATAAACAGTTTAGTAAGTACGGTAGTTTCAACTCTCATTGCTACAAATAAACTGTCTCGTACAGATGATTTCAAAATACCTGTTAAAAATGTTTGTCTTAAATAGACTCATCATACATATCTGCTTAGTGTTCTTTAAATGTATACCAGTATAATTTCATCACTTCTGTTTTAATGTGTAACACAATCATAATTTCTAAATTTTTTGAATTAAATGACATGAATGGGATAAAGGAAGGGAAGTGGCGGTGTAAGAATATCCATTACCCCATATCATCTTGCGGATGTCCTAAAAGGCGACAGACGGTAACAAATTTGGAGATGGAAGGCAGCGTGTATCCAATAACTACTTTAGCTTATGGTGACAGCTGAAGATTCTATAATGCGGTGTTAGGCATCGTAATGCGCCGTCTGGCTTGCTACCACCCTCCCGTCTGAGTCAGGCGCGAAGCGGAAATGCGTTCCGTCTGCGAGCTTAAGAACTAGTGCTTTTACGAGCCTATACAACTTCAGCTCTAATTCTAATTTCGCCCCCACTTCCCCATGCGTCGTATACTATTTACCTACCTATTTGTAATCACTAATACTGTAAGTAGATGGGTCGGTAGATACATACTTCATTATGTTTATAACATGTTTGCCTGTTTCATTACGTGCAACCAGTCGCTTTTTATTTTAATTACGGTTATTTCCCATTTTAATTTTACGTCGTCCCGTTGCGTGTTGTGTATTCTAAGCGCAAGCAACACAGCTTTCCCGTTCGAAAGTCGAAGCGATACTGAGCGCCACCTGAGCGCTGAACGGGGTTCAGTGTTGCCAACTGCTAGCTTTACCCAGTAGCTACTCATTTTCAAAATGTTGTTAGATGTCCAGTTTTTTTTACCTTAAAAAGTTGCTAGAAGTTGCTAAATGTTACAGTAGATAAGTAGGTTACAATAAAATGCCAGTTTCTGATAATCATTTTTATTCAACAATTCCAATGAGAATTTAAATTAAGTCCTATGTACGCAATTGAATAAAAAATAAAAAATAAATTAATCAATTAAAGAGGAAGATGTCGATGGCTGGGGTTCAGTATCTTTCATTGATTTCGAATATTTATCAACGGTGCCCATTTTATGCAGTACGTCTTTGGGCAAAAACAGTTATAGCAGCATTTAACACTTTTCCTGAGGGAGTCTCTAATGCAGAGGATTGAGTTCAGTTTTCAAACTCATTCTGTTTCTTTGCTTATTACGCATACAACCACGCGTAATATTTGTTGTAATACACCAGAGATAAATTCATTGATTAAAACTACTTTTACGGATTTTATCGCGTTTAGTTTAAAATTATTTTTAAATCCCGTTTCCCGTAAGTTTCGTGTGCTTTCCAACACCATTCACCATTGCAACAGTGACCATTCACGGGGGACTGAGGTGACGAAGTACCTTCAGCTTTTTAATAATGGTACTCCGAGTTAAATGTTAACCAGAGGAGACATCGGGACGTTAGTCACCTCAGTCCCCCGTGACCATGGGTACTGGAAAGCACCCGAAACGTCGGGAATTAATAACATTAAAACAAAATTAAAAGCGATAAAATTCGTAAAAGTAGTTTTAATCGATGTGTAGTGTTTGCGTAAATATAAGAAATCATTACAGATAAATTTATTTTAAAATTATTTTACTTAAACTATTTTATTGTTATTTTTAATTCATCGATATACTAATACGTTATTTTTATAAACTATATTGATTTTTCCGTTAATTTTTTTTAAAATTGTGTTTTTTTCCGCCTATAGTCACTTTTGATAGTAGTAATCGCTCCTACTAATTTCGCTAATCAGGCATTACACCTTCTGTTGCTTTTTCGTTTGAATAGTGAGAAAGTCAGTATGATTATAATCTGAGGGACATTTCATCTTAGTTTTCAGAATTGACTTAGAATCTCCGCAGTATTCTTATAGGTATTATTTAAAGCTGTTTGCATGTGACTTGCCGATTTTTGAGAGCTTTTTTATCGCATTTTATTAAAACTATTTTAACGTCACTATATTGTGCAGGTCACATATATCACACTATTTGTTATGGAAAACTCTAACCCGAACCTCCGGCAGATACACGTCGCTGATAATTTTAAAGCTCTTAACGGTATGTGTTTCTTTAACTTTTAACCGAGTCACTAATATAAATATTTAATTCTTATTTCCTATTGATTGAGATCTGCTAGAAAATCTTATAGCTTCCTTTAGATTTTTTGAGTGAAAAATGAGCATACATTCCATCTGATGGAAAGTAAATGCTGTTGTCCACAGACACCAAAATATATGCACAATTAAGAATCAAATTGTAGATGTGGCATCACCACTGAAGACTAAGATAAAATGCCTCGTTTCCAGTAATAAGGATCTCCGGTTCTCTACACTCACCATAAAAAACATAGCAGCATTAAGCTGCTAGTTCACACTCTCCCGAGCCATTCGTGCTACAACTATTATATAGCTGCAGCATGGCTCTACCACATATAACAGCGTCTTGTTTACGCTAGATGTAAAATACTCAGTACAGTGTCGGGGATTAGAGTTAAAGTTTGCCAGTCCGCCTACGTTAAGTGTGGAAATAAATGCAAATCCTTCCCGCAAACATCCATATACAGCAATGGGCCACAACAAGCTGATAGTGAAGAAGATGAAGCATTTATGCCCTGCGAGAATCGGATCATTGTCGCAGTACGTCAAATCAATAACAACAACAAGAATAGCACAAGCATAATAAGAATCAGCATAAACACTTATTTGTACAATATGTTTAGTAAACCTTTATTAATTCAGCATTTTCGAGAACTTTTAGTTCTTTCAAACTATAGTGACTATGTGAAGACATGTTATAAATTTGATACACATAAAAATATGCGTGGCTCAGATCAGTGTGGGCGGAATTCCAAAAAAGATCCATTTGTAACCAATATGATAATTAGTTGAAACATTATATTTGTTTAGTTACATAATTCCGCTCTATTTATTATAGTGTCAAAAGCAAAAATCAGCTATGTCCACATTGTGTGTGCGTCCCCCCAGAAAGCCCAATCGAGCTAGGTGTATTTTCAATATATCAGAATTTAGAGCAAAAATGGAGCACCTCTACAGTTAAGTAAAAAAATTGGAGCATTAATACAAATTAGGAGTACCCTTAACCGACGAGCATGTATGCGTAGGTGTGTGGATGTGAAGGAGGCGAGAGAGGTGTGTCAGGATCGTGCCAAATGGAAGTCTGTAGTCTCTGCCTACCCCTCTTGGTGACAGGCGTGAGTGTTTATGTTTATGTATGTAATACATAAAATACGAAAAATAAAGCAGCCATTATGTTATCTGTGTCCTCGCTTTATTTCATTAGCAAAACATTTTATAAAATATAAATAGGTGTTTACTTATTTAAGTATCTAAGTCCCTTTTTATTATTGATCAAATTATGTTGAAAGAAAAATTCCGAGGAAACTGTGTGACAGTAAATATTTTTTTCTAAAGGTCCAAAATACAATTCACCGAGATTATTCCTGGGGGTCTCTGAGAGATTCCGAAATTGGGATTTTGTACATTTTGAATTAAAATCCAGCAATATGAAAGTAGGTGTTGCATATTTTCGGGAATATGTTATATGAATTTATTAATTATTTTAGAATATCAAGTTAAAATTTCTGTTAATTTTTGAAGTTATTCAGTTTCGTGCACTAAACTATTTTTAACCTATCTTTCTTAACAATCATTTTTCGGTAGTCATTGTAAGTCATTGAGCTATTATGTACTACGTACTAGAGGAGACACTGCATTCAGCTACTCTGTTCCACTCAACTGCGGTGCATGCACTGCACTTTAATCAGTCACTCGCTAGGCGCTTGTAGAGTTGTCACGTGTTGCATTGATTTAAAAAAAAATCTCTTGATAAAAATATGCCGTCTTGTGTACTTAGATATTGCACAAATAATTCAAGAAATGTCAGTAAAAACCAAGGAATTACTTTTCATCGGTTAATAAGACACTTATTCAATAAAAAAATATTATAAATTAATAATAAAACAAATTATTCCTAAGACGCCATCTCGTATCATTGAATATAGATTATGAAATTAATATATTCAGATGCGACATTTCTGTGGGTACTTAAGTTTAGGACGAATATATTATTATACTACACATTTTTTTTTGTAGAAACATATAAGTTATTATAATTAAGCTAAATTTTTCATGTTTAAATCTGCTTATTATTCTTTTATTTTATTTTTAGGTTTCCACTTCAAAGTCAAAGTGGAATAAATTCGTCCATTTTTAACTCTCGCGTGCCCAGCATTTATGAACGATTATTTACAACATTTATGATTCTAATTTAAATAAATATATTTGTAATTTAAATTTTATGTTAATAAGTTTTGTTAAACATACATTTAGTACGTTTTTTATATTTGACATAGATACCTTTTAAAATATTCAGATAAAAATATCATTAAAATGTAATTCTGACATAATATTATGTAATATTATATTAAATTAGCATATATACAAAATAAAAAACAATTAAAAAAATTGTACTCGATATAATTAACAATACAATATAAATAAACAATTATTACATACTGACCATTCTACTTACGTATAATCTATAATAACAAAAACTGACCGCGCAAGCGCAATGCGCGTTTATACCAACTGCGCATGCGCGACTCTACTATTACCGCGCATGCGGGAAGACATGTGAGTAGCGCACAATTTTTGTTTGGAATAGCTTCTCTAGTACGTAGTACATTATAACTCAATGTTGTAAGTAAAATATACATCCTTAGCTAACGCACACAAGGACAAATCAAAATTGGTCACGCGTTTTCGGGCTGCCAGGTCGTCTAATACGCTAGTATATTCCAAGTCTATGGTTGCTACCAAAAACACTATTACTCTTTACCGAGAGCTTGCTGAATGACTTTTACATAATTAACCTTTTGAGCGCCAAAGTCGTCTATACGTGACCAGCACCCGCGGGCCCTGAGCGCCAACGACGTCTATAGTTGACAGAAAACCCGGCCCACAAAAATATGAAATATAGACATTGGAAAATTATCACTGGTATTTTAATTCTACACCCCTCAAAAAAGAATAACCCAGCAACATGTGAGTCTAAAAAACAAGTATCCTAGAGCCATAAGTACTAAGAAACATTGAACTAAAAAAAATGAATTTTTATCTAAGCAAATACTATGTCCAGCACGCCAAAGTCGTCTATGTTAGACCGCTAGTGTTGTAATGCGTTAGGCATAAATTTATTGAAAACTATTCAAAATTAAGCTCAAACGTGTTATTTTTTTTCTATTATTATTGATATTTAAATAAAACAAAAGGTTAGAAATATAAAACTATAATTAGCTACATGAATTTAAAAAAAATTATCAAATTATCTTCGCATAATAAATCTAATATCTCAACTCTGGCGCATCCTTAGCGCGACATCGAAAATCAGTTCACTGGGCGCCGTGGTCAAGTATAGACGACACGCTGATGACGTCATAAGCGATTAGCGGGAAGATTAGTGCAGTGCAACATGAACGATTCCTCAGAACTCATTCGGATTTTGGAAAGCGTCGACGATGATGAATTTTCGGAAATTTAAAATTATCGTGAAACCAAAGTTTTTCATTTTCGATTAACTCTACCTCAATGAGGTAGGAATACACTTTATAGTCTTTTTACGGTTAATTTCTAATAGCATAGGGTAATATACGAGCACACAGTCCACCTGATGGTAAGTGGTTGCTGTGGCCCATAGACATTTACATCTATCCTCGATTACGAATCAAAATGCAGATGCGCTCTCGCCCGTGAGGACTTAGATGGAATGCCTCGTTTCCAGTAAAGAGGGTCTCCGGTTCTCTACACTTACCATACGAAACACAGCAGCGTTAAGCTACTATTTGACGCCGGTATTCCGTGAGAGCGTGGTTCTACCCCGGTTGAGCCGACCCATTCGTGCTACAACTACTCTCCCGTAATATAACTGCAGCAGGGCTCTACCACGCTAGAAAATTTGCTTTGGACAGCTAAACATTTATGTTTTATTATTCCATAAGATTTTTATTATTTTAAGACTAATATTACCTATAATTTAATAATTATTTTTAAGTGTTGTTTTCTATATTAAGTACTGATTGAGTTAAAGACCGAGATTTTAATATTTTAAGACTAGACCTAGTGCAAATAATTATTTACAATTGTTGATTAGTGAATAACTATGTACCATTTGTTCATTTCTGTAATAAGTACTGATTTTTTTATTCCATGACCAAGATTTTAATATTATAAGACTGATTTTTCTAGTGCGAATAATTATATACATTTGTTGATTGGTGGATAATTATGTACCATTTGTTGATTTTTATAATAATTACTGATTTTTTATTCCATGACCAAGATTTTAATATTATAAGACTGATTTTCCTCGTGCGAATAATTACCTAATCACAATTGTTGATTAGTGAATAATTATGTACCTTTTCTATTTTAATAATATAAAATTACAAATAATAAATGTGTTTTCTTTACTTAAGGTATGAAGAGCAATTTTTCATTTTGTGTTGTGCGATTTTCTTTCTCAATCTCAAAATCGTTTAGCAACATCAGCATCATATGAAACCCCCTTTGTCATAAGAGCGTAAGACTTTTCTTATGTGATTCACTTGGCCTACGCCTCGCCATAAAATACTTTGAATCGATGTCTGTATATTTTGGTTAGATCGATTTTGAAATCGATACACAACGTGCGACATGGCTACATCTCTAAGAAAGTTTCAAAAAGAAGGGTCAGCTACGCCGTTGTCGTCCAGTCGTGACAGTGACGTCATCACGATGGAGAGTAGTGTTGTGGTTTACTACTATTTTATTGTTATTGTTTGTTTTTGATTTATGTACAAAGTACATATATAAAAAGAGTAGAAGACAGTACAAGATTAAATAAAATATACCCTATTATAAAGAGTCATTTATTGTGTAAAAAACCAACAAAAACAAGTTATTTTGTGTTATCGATATATCAACTCTTGGCAGCACTGTTTTTTTCGTAGGTATTTTTGTTTACTTTTCGCTTTGGCGTACAGGACACGGTAGTGAGTTTTGGGAGTGGCGCTCAAAAGGTTAATCTATAGTTAACGTCAGTCACTTTTGAAAAGAAAGTATTTTGTAGATTTAAAAAGGATCATGAGATACTTGATAAATTATTTTAATTTATTAATTTTGTTATTGCTGGCGCCTTTATGTGAATTGTATAAGATATTAGTGGTGATGCCTATACCAATAAAAAGCCACGCCATCATGGGACATGCCTTCGTCAAGTTACTGCTTGAAGCTGGTCACGAGGTATTTTTAGTATTCGAAAAACACGGTTAAAATTGAAAACAAATACAAATAAATTTTTAATTACATATAGATTATTAATAATATTACACACACACACACACACACACACATATATATATATATATATATATATATATATATATATATATATATATATATATATATACAATTAACTACAAAATCATACTAGAAATAGCTCATTCCCAAGGATAATTATTGTACATAATTTCCTTTATATTATACTAAGTGTATAGTCATATGCTAATTATCTCCGCTCAGACCCGCCAGCTACAGGCCTTTCGCCATCAACTCCTTGTTCTCTAAAATAACGGAGTCTATTGTAAACTGCCAGCTCATGAGGATCACCAGCTGATACGGTTTCCGTCGTGATCGATCAGCTGGTGATCTTCTGGTCTACCTTATTCATAGATGGGCGGAGGCAGTAGAGTCCAAGGGAGAAGCATTGGTCGTTATTTTGGACATAGCGTAGGCCTTTGATCGGGTCTGGCACAAAGCGCTTCTTTCGAAGCTCCCTTCCTATGGGATTCCCGAGAAATTGTGCGATTGGATCACTAGCTTTCTTGCTAATCGGAGCATCAAGGTCATAGTAGACGGTGCATGCTCTGACTACAAGCCTATTAACGCTGGTGTTCCACAAGGCTGCGTGCTATCACCAACGCTTTTCTTCTGCATATCAATCATATGGCAAACCGATAAAATTCATTGCTATGCAGACGACAGCACTGGTGATGCCTGATACACAGGCCGTGCCAATATTTCTCGGGAAATCGTCGCTGAGTACCGGGACAAACTTGTGTCTGAAGTCGAGTCTTTGCTTAACAAAGTCTCGGATTGGGGACGACTAAATCTAGTCCAATTCAATCCCCAGAGGACACAAGTTTGCGAGTTAACCGTTAAAAAGAACCCCTTTGTCGTGTCTCCTTAGTTTAAAGACACTCCCTTTGCTGCCTCAGCTAGCATCAGAACCCTCGACTTCGACATATCGAATAGTGTGCAGTTTTGTGGTCACTTCGAGGGGAAGGCCAAATTGGCCTCTACAAAGCTTGGCGTGCTCAGCGGAGCGAGACAGTATTTCATGCCGGTACATCGCTTGCAACTTTACAAAGCGCAAGTTTGGCCTCACATGGAATACTGTTCTTATCTCTGGGCCGGGGCACCCCAGTGCCAGCTCCTTCCACTTGATCGTATTCAGCGCAGAGCGATTCGAATTGTTGACGACCGAGTGCTTTCTGATCTATGATATTGCATCCCTTTGCGTTTTCTATCGTATCTACCATGGGGAGTGTTCTGAGGAATTGTTCGAATTAGTTCCAGCTGCCAAATTTCACGAACGCACATCGCGTCAAAATTCCCGATACCATCCTCACCATCTGGATGCTTGGCGGTCCACTACTGTACGTTTTACTAGGAGTTTTCTTTCTCGTACAACTTCTATGTGGAATTGTTTACCACCGGCGACTTTTCCGGACCGATACGACTTAGGCACTTTCAAGAAGAGCTTACTCCTTTCTAAAAGGTCGGCAATGCATCTGCAATTCCCCTGGTGATGCGGTTGTTCATGGGAGGCGGTAGTCACTTACCATCAGGTGAGCCGCACGCTCGTTTGCCCCCTCTTCTATAAAAAAAAAAATTTATTCGTCCACTAATCGGATGAATTTTTGGATGTGTCTATGGAAGGGTCTATTCATAAAATAATCAAACTATTATTATTTATTTATATATTATCATGTGAATTATTAACTATTGTTTGTCAGACATATTTTAAATTTTTAAAAAATAAATAAGATCATAAAGTATTTGAATAAATATACTCTAATACTTACTCGTATGATTAGGCTATTTAAGTCTAGTAAAACGTTATATCAATATCAGTAATAGTAGGTTGAGGCGCTGCTGTGGTGACCCTTGGGCTACCCCCGCGTACATTATATTGATATAATCCTGAATTATATATAAATTAAAATATAATATTAAAAGAATTGAACTTTTTAATTTTAAAAATTACGGATTATCGTATGCTTAGCAACAGTGAGTTAATACATTACATGGTTAAGTAAGTAATTAAGTAATAAGTCATAAGTTTGATGAGAACTGGGTTTCTCATCAATTTTGACCCCTTCTCGAACACGACGACCTTAACATATATTCACTTTCTAACAATGACGAGCACCGAGGAGTTGTAGTAAAAAGTAATTTTGCAGGTCACATACATCACTGGATTACCATGCAATAATTCCTATCCAAATTTTCATGAAATCGACATCAGCCGTGAAGATAAACTTTCTGGTAAGAATTATTATCTATTTTTTAATACAAATAAGAGTAACTAATGAGCATACAGCCTACCCTTAATTACATAATGCACCCACAGACATCGATTTTATACACGATTAAAAATCAAACTACAGGCGTGTTTTCCTCACCCCTAAGGTCTAAGATGTAGATATTTTTTTAGAATTCCATAGACTTAGAATGAACTCTTGGATTCCGTTTGATGGCGGTGTAACCATAGATTTAGTATAAATTGACATTAGAATAGGTTGGCAATGCAAAAGAGAAAAGAGCACAGTATACGTGTATGTTAGAGCGAGAAAGATAGGGTCGATCATTCACGTACACGCTATCGGCCTGTTGATACAGGTTGATGCCTGGCATCATTCGGGAACAGAATGAATCCCCCAAGTATTTGCAAATTCTCGGGTTTTAAAGTGAAAATTAGAATAAAGTTATGTTTTACTTCTATATATTTTTTAAATATTAGAAATGCTATCAACATCACTAATATTTCCTTAACCACTCCTGGTAAGCTTAAAACTCTTGTGTTAGGAGTGGTTCACCACAGTAGTCGAAAGGTGGATTCGAATCCGCGACCTTTTGAGTTCGCGGTCCGCACCCTGCCAATTAATTTTGACTGGGTAAATATGATTCACCTGAGAAAGAAATCCCTCATTATTACACATTTGATCCGTAGGTACGATTTAAATGTTCATCTGTATAAATACTTTGTTATTGAGCAGGTACAAACGATTTGTATACAAATGGCCCACCCAAAAGTGATAATGAAATAAAAGAAAGTTTTATAATAATAATGTTATTATTGCATAGGAATTGAATTAAAATCGTGGTTTTATCTAATGTCGACATTTTGAGGTCCTAGGAAGCTATTTTGACTATTCCTACAAGGACGTCACTATGTCTGTACATATGTATATGTGTGTATATAAATCTCTCATAACATCAGTTTTTAAACGTAAAAAATGACGTCGATTGCTGCGAACTGCTGTAAAATCGGTTAATGAGTTAAACAGAAATCGATGACGAAAAATTTCGAAAAATAGTGGATTTTTGTCACACCACTTTTAAATGTATAGTCCAATTGCTTTTTATAATAAATTGTATTATTTTTAGAATACCTTTTCGATTGCCACTAATTACATCAAAATCGGTTGATCCATTCGAATGTTATCGCTGTAAAAAATTTCCTAAAAAGTGTTTTTGATAATTACGAAATTTCTGCTCGGATAGTTTTTGATATGATGACATAACTATTAGTTCGTAAAAATATTCATTGAACGTTTTGAAATTGAACATAACAGGAAGTTCCAGGGATGGCCTGTAGGGTCAAACATTTTTCAAATCTTTTAAGAATATCATTAGGGTGACAATCGAGCACACAGTTCACCTAACGGTAAGAGGATGCTGTGGCAGAGAAATGGGTTCCCAACGATAGTATTCGACTATGTGCAGCAAGTACTTACTTCTACATTTATTTGTCAGAAAATATGATGGACAAACATATATTAAAAGGAGAGATGGATAGGAGCAATCCGAAACACTTTTCGCAGCTCGTAACAACACTGTTTAGTTTAACACTTCAGCACGCAGAAGTAAATATGTTGCTTAAGGATACGTCACAGATATTTGACTTAGTTATAGCCGAATGGCTGTTTAATGAAGTATACACTGGGTTTGTTTATTTTTTTAATAACTGTCTGATTTTTTTAAAATTAGTTTGTACTCTAAAGTATCAACCGACACATATGGTCATTCCATCCATTGCAGTCTGTAAAAGTTCACTGCTGAACATTGGCCTCCCCCTAGATTGCCTTATAGGGGGGGGGGGGGTTTCGCTATAGTTGCTACGCTTGGCGAGCGTAGTATATTTTGTATGATCCAAAAACAGTTGAACTTAATTAAGGTACCGTTTAGTAAGAGGTCGTGGTAGGTCAAGGGCTACGTGCTCATTGCTAATACAGTTTACAGTACGTAAGCGATTTCGATTACGAGAAAACGTAAAATCTGCCATTTAGTGTCCGTGGATACACTCGGATTTTTTTTATTTTATTTCGCATTGCTGATAATTTTAATAAAATTTGCATGATCACTGCATCACCCTGTCAGAAATTATAGGAGTCCTGTTTCCAGGTTTGGAATGCATATGGGTTGTAACTTACTTTTCATCTCATCATAATCTTCATCATCACATCCCTTCACAAGCCCACTACTGAACATAGGTCTCCTCTAAGTAATGTTACAAAAGTTGATACGGAGCTGCTTCCATCAATCTACTTTCTGCATAACTTCATTTGATGGTAGCCTATCTCACTCGCTGGTACTATGCTGCCACTCTATAGAATCTTTCTTTTTTATTAGTTATCGGTTTGTCAATCTATATGGCTGGACCAGTACCACTTTAGCTAACTGATCCGTTGGACTACGACTATTTTAGTTACTCTGGTTCTGCTGCAGACATCAGCGTTACGGATTCTATCACGCTAAATGACCTTGTAAGTTTCTTCATATGGACAACAGTGAAGGACCACGTCTTAGTTCTATAAGTTAAATTAACTTTACTTTAGGTCTCATTTTAATGCACGAGTAAAAATTTTGTGTATATAAAGGTATTTATATAATTTGGAAAAAAAGGCTTTTATGGACATATTTGAACCGTTAATGGCGTTAAGGAAAAAATCTTTGCGATCCTATGATGAATCGAGGTATATTGCTTCCCTTGCTTTGGTCAATTCACATGCATCACTCGATCTGGATACAAGTTGGCCACAAAATCTTAAACTCATAGCTGGATTTCATATTGACCAGGACGTGGAGCCATTACCAAAGGTAACGATTTCTTTTTTATATTATAAAGGTGACAAACGAGTATACAGTCAACCTGATGGTAAGTGGATGCAGTGGTCTATAGACATCTACATTTATATTTACCCCGAGGACAAAGATTCTACCAAAAAGGATCTCCGGTTCTCCACACTTACGATTCGGAACACAGCAGCATTACGTTGCTATTCTACGCTGGTTTCTGTGAGAGCGTGATCCTATCCTGAGCGGAGCCACCCACCCATTCGTGCTACAATTATAATATAGCTGCAGCTTGGTTCTAACATTAAAAAATTCGCTCTTGTCATTAGGTGGAGAGAATTTAAGTAAAGTGAACCTATGAAAGTCCTTCAAAAGCTCTTCAATCCCGTCCTCCATGGTGGCACTACTCCGGAGGCATGGATCAGAAGTGCAGTGGTCTTGTTTTCAAGAAAGGCGACAACACTCTTTTGAAGAACTACAGACCGATTTTCCTTCTGAGCCGCGTCTACGTGCTGTTTTCGAGAGCCATTATTAAGCGTCTCGCACGCAGACTCGACGTCTTCCAGCCTCTCGAACAAGCTGGTTTACGAAAAGGCTTCAGTACCATAGACCACATACATACCCCCAGGCAGATTAGATTTTGGGCTAGGGGTTTCAGATCTCTTTCTTTTTTCATTTTCTTTCCTATACATATTTCTTTTTTCCTTTTTTTAAGAAGAACTGCTTTTGACAGTTCCTGTGTAATGTAGGCATTGGATTTCAATTTCTTCTTGTTTTTGAGAATTTGAATCTTCTTTTGAAGGGTTGTTGTACCAAGTAGTATTGGACTGATTTTACCAACATCTGTATCGTGTTTTCCCAGTATTTGAATTCTATTTATTTCTTCTTCTTTTAGTACACCTATTTCCTTCATGGTAGTAAATATAAGCGTTTTTAAGTCCTCTTGAGTCTCGTTTTTTTGTTCTGGGAGCCCGTGAATTAATAAATTATTCCTTTTTTCATTTGTTTCCAGATTTTCTATTTTCTTATTAAGTTTTTCAATTTCGCTTTTCAATTTTTCGTTTTCTTCAATGATCGGTTTCATTTTTTCATCAACTTTTTTTAGTACTGTTGTTGTAATGTTTTCTGTTATCGTAATTGTTTATAAATTAAGTTGTTCTTTCATTTTTCTAGCAACAGTGACATCTCTGATGATAGTTGAGTTGACATCTTGTGGTGAAACGGAACGTTAATATTTGCAATAAATAGAAAAGAATGGGTGCGTTTGGCAGAAAAAGCGCTAGCAAGCGCTTACAAGCGCTAAAATAGTTTTCGGCCAGGACACGATTGCTACTTCAGTAGCGCTGACACAATCCGCCATTTTGCTTATTTAATTTATTTGTTTTGAAGTAGAGTTTATAAGTTGTTCTGTGCAATATTAGTTTTAAGTAATATAATGACATGAATAGACATATACATGTTATTAAAATTTCATGATTGGTAAGTTTTTAATATGAATACTTTACAAACATATATTTAAATTAGGTTAGGTTCCCCGGTTAAAACTAACATCGTGTCCTGGAGGAAAATAGCTACTTACGATTTGACAGCGCTTACCGCTTACGATCGCCATTTTGCTTACAAGCGCTTGCTAGCGCTTTTTTCTGCCAAACGCACCCAATGTATATTAGTTTTTGAGCGCAAACTTAAGCTTAGTGAAAATGTACTCTTTTGTCTTTTCTGTTGTACTCAGAAAAACTAGAACTCAGAGCCGTGAAGCCAGTTAAATAAAAATAAATAAAATTATAACAGCATATAATAGTAGCAGTTAACCTCACTCATGCTCCTATAGTATTTTGCACTTTGTCCAACGATTCCTTTCGTGTTTCCAATGTATTTTGAAGCACAAACACACAAAATAATTTTGAGTTCACTCTGGTTTCCTTAATAGTGATATTTAACAGTGTTATTTCGTAAATTACGGGAGCGTTGCACAAAAGCGTCTAACAACTACAACTGACCGGTTCCGGTCCATTCCATTATTACTTAGGTACTGAAGCTTCATGTATCAGATTTGTAATATCATTCCAAATCTGATACATGTAGTTTCAGTACCTAAGTAGCCACCACGAAATGTATTTATATAAAGCAAAATGAGCCCATAGTTCGAAGTACATGTGTCTATAAAATATAGAAGTATCCCAGAATTCATCGGACATCAAACAGTCACTCCAACTTGAAATGTGATTAAGTAAGCAACAACTTGAATTAACCTCTGTGTAGCTTGCTGTTCATAAGCACCAGATTCTTTATCCCATGGGAATTTGTCAGACAAGAAATCCATATATCGCTTAAAAGAGCAAATAAGACCCATTTGCTCTTTTAAGCGATATATGGATTTCTGAGAGATGGAGAGACAAGGAAACAAGCAGGGAAGTATACAAAGCATTGGACTGAATTACTTGCCGCAAGAAAGAAAGACAGTTAAAAGCTACATATGACTGCACCTGTCTTACGATTTCTAGACCATCATTTTTTAAATTCTGTTACAGTAACAAATACAAATTACAAGCTGATGTTATACAGCGTATTAAAGAATTAGGCAGAAAAGAAAACAGACTGGCGATATTATACCAACAAAAGATTAGTACTTAAATCAAAAAAGAAGGCTATATTGATTTTCTTTTCACTTCCATATATCCAAATAATCTGAAAAATGATAATATAAAGACAATGATACAATAATTTCATGACTTTATTAGTATTCTTAATATGATCAGTGTATCGAACCTCATGATGAAAGCATGTTGTTTAAGTATTTTCAAACTCTAATATTCATTAATTTTGTATGGTTTTATCTGTGTAAAGATGTCATCATTATTTAGACTCAGTTTAGATAAGCAGTTAATAGACCTTGTGGCGGTCAATTACATTAAAGATGTTAAAAGACAGTAAGCTATGTCCGCGTAATAAAATAAAAAGATTAGGAGAATTGAATTGAAGATTTGTATTTTTTTGTTTGAAGAGCCCCTCCATCCTTCAACTGCATGCATTATCCCCGTCATATACTAATACCAACCAACCAAATACTAACACCACTACTCCCAACACTACTATGTTGCGCTTACGCAAACTTTTATTCTATATTTAATAATTTATAAATTCTAATATCTAAAATTTATTGCAGGATTTAAAAAGCATAATGGATAATGCAAGGCATGGAGTTATATACTTCAGCATGGGATCATATATGGATAGTAAGGATATATCAGAACTATCAAGCCTAGATCTTATAGACATGTTTAGTAAATTAAAACAAATAGTTATTTGGAAATTAGACCTAAGTTTTACTAAATTACCAAGGAATGTTCACATATTAAAATGGGCCCCACAACAAAGTATTTTAGGTAAGTTAATCATGATATCTGTAATGTGAAAAGTAATGTAAAAATGCATCTAAATTTCTTCATGATTTCATGGACATAATAATAACATGGTGACTAAAAGATAGACGGAGTCATTAGCCTTGGTTTTAACTTTAATAATAAAATAAGAACCTTGGTTTTAACTTTAATAATAAAAGAAGAGAAGAAGAAAAATAATGTACTGTAAAATAAACAGTTTAGTAAGTACGGTAGTTTCAACTCTCATTGCTACAAATAAACTGTCTCGTACAGATGATTTCAAAATACCTGTTAAAAATGTTTGTCTTAAATAGACTCATCATACATATCTGCTTAGTGTTTTTTAAATGTATACCAGTATAATTTCATCACTTCTGTTTTAATGTGTAACACAATCATAATTTCTAAATTTTTTGAATTAAATGACATGAATGGGATAAAGGAAGGGAAGTGGCGGTGTAAGAATATCCATTACCCCATATCATCTTGCGGATGTCCTAAAAGGCGACAGACGGTAACAAATTTGGAGATGGAAGGCAGCGTGTATCCAATAACTACTTTAGCTTATGGTGACAGCTGAAGATTCTATAATGCGGTGTTAGGCATCGTAATGCGCCGTCTGGCTTGCTACCACCCTCCCGTCTGAGTCAGGCGCGAAGCGGAAATGCGTTCCGTCTGCGAGCTTAAGAACTAGTGCTTTTACGAGCCTATACAACTTCAGCTCTAATTCTAATTTCGCCCCCACTTCCCCATGCGTCGTATACTATTTACCTACCTATTTGTAATCACTAATACTGTAAGTAGATGGGTCGGTAGATACATACTTCATTATGTTTATAACATGTTTGCCTGTTTCATTACGTGCAACCAGTCGCTTTTTATTTTAATTACGGTTATTTCCCATTTTAATTTTACGTCGTCCCGTTGCGTGTTGTGTATTCTAAGCGCAAGCAACACTGCTTTCCCGTTCGAAAGTCGAAGCGATACTGAGCGCCACCTGAGCGCTGAACGGGGTTCAGTGTTGCCAACTGCTAGCTTTACCCAGTAGCTACACATTTTCAAAATGTTGTTAGATGTCCAGTTTTTTTTACCTTAAAAAGTTGCTAGAAGTTGCTAAATGTTACAGTAGATAAGTAGGTTACAATAAAATGCCAGTTTCTGATAATCATTTTTATTCAACAATTCCAATGAGAATTTAAATTAAGTCCTGTGTACGCAATTGAATAAAAAATAAAAAATAAATTAATCAATTAAAGAGGAAGATGTCGATGGCTGGGGTTCAGTATCTTTCATTGATTTCGAATATTTATCAACGGTGCCCATTTTATGCAGTACGTCTTTGGGCAAAAACAGTCATAGCAGCATTTAACACTTTTCCTGAGGGAGTCTCTAATGCAGAGGATTGAGTTCAGTTTTCAAACTCATTCTGTTTCTTTGCTTATTACGCATACAACCACGCGTAATATTTGTTGTAATACACCAGAGATAAATTCATTGATTAAAACTACTTTTACGGATTTTATCGCGTTTAGTTTAAAATTATTTTTAAATCCCGTTTCCCGTAAGTTTCGTGTGCTTTCCAACACCATTCACCATTGCAACAGTGACTATTCACGGGGGACTGAGGTGACGAAGTACCTTCAGCTTTTTAATAATGGTACTCCGAGTTAAATGTTAACCAGAGACATCGGGACGTTAGTCACCTCAGTCCCCCGTGACCATGGGTACTGGAAAGCACCCGAAACGTCGGGAATTAATAACATTAAAACAAAATTAAAAGCGATAAAATTCGTAAAAGTAGTTTTAATCGATGTGTAGTGTTTGCGTAAATATAAGAAATCATTACAGATAAATTTATTTTAAAATTATTTTACTTAAACTATTTTATTGTTATTTTTAATTCATCGATATACTAATACGTTATTTTTATAAACTATATTGATTTTTCCGTTAATTTTTTTTAAAATTGTGTTTTTTTCCGCCTATAGTCACTTTTGATAGTAGTAATCGCTCCTACTAATTTCTGTCGCTAATCAGGCATTACACCTTCTGTTGCTTTTTCGTTTGAATAGTGAGAAAGTCAGTATGATTATAATCTGAGGGACATTTCATCTTAGTTTTCAGAATTGACTTAGAATCTCCGCAGTATTCTTATAGGTATTATTTAAAGCTGTTTGCATGTGACTTGCCGATTTTTGAGAGCTTTTTTATCGCATTTTATTAAAACTATTTTAACGTCACTATATTGTGCAGGTCACATATATCACACCATTTGTTATGAAAACTCTAACCCGAACCTCCGGCAGATACACGTCGCTGATAATTTTAAAGCTCTTAGGGGCCGTCCATTAATCACGTGAGGCTCGAAATGGGAGAGGGGGTATGGCAAAAATCACGAAATATCACAAGGGGGAGGGGGGTGGGTGTAGTAAGATTATCACGTGTATTTATTTTTTCGTCAAACGCGCGATTTATTAAACGAAAAGCGTGTAGTGTGACCTTGACTCGCCTGTACGTACAAATTAATGTCACAAGCATGAAACTAATCCGAGCAATAATAATCGATCTAAAAAGAGATGCCCAATGTTTGTCCTTCACGCGTCCTCACGCGACGATCGATCGATAGATCGAGAGAGATTCTCTGCGTAGTGCCACAGAATAAATAATAGTACTACGTAGTAGTGCGCTAAAAGGATGACGCCGAGTGGCTTGATGAAACCGACGCTGATCTTCAATAAAGCACAGTGCTAACGACTGACTGGCAAGATGCTTATCCAGTTGTTAGTGTTGAAGAAAGTCTTGCTAATCCGTGGTCCGAGGACAATGTAAAAAAAATATGTTCATCTAGTACAATACATGTTTCGCATGATTACACCATTCCTTTAATATTATTTTTATGCCAGTCAAAAACAACCTGCAACCTTTTATGTCTTGACATTTTATCATGGTCCTTAATTTCGGGATAAAACTAGATTATACTTTATACATGTATTTAAATATAATATTATAAAAAAATTAAGATTCTTTGTAGGTACTAAAATACACGTGATTTTGGGTGGGATGGGGGGAGGGTGGTCTTAAACCTCACGACGTGTCACCAAGAGGGAGGGAGGGGAGGTTATAATGTTTAAAAAACATCACGTGATTAATGGACGCCCCCTTAACGGTATGTGTTTCTTTAACTTCTAACCGAGTCACTAATATAAATATTTAATTCTTATTTCCTATTGATTGAGATCTGCTAGAAAATCTTATAGCTTCCTTTAGATTTTTTGAGTGAAAAATGAGCATACATTCCATCTGATGGAAAGTAAATGCTGTTGTCCACAGACACCAAAATATATGCACAATTAAGAATCAAATTGTAGATGTGGCATCACCACTGAAGACTAAGATAAAATGCCTCGTTTCCAGTAATAAGGATCTCCGGTTCTCTACACTCACCATAAAAAACATAGCAGCATTAAGCTGCTAGTTCACACTCTCCCGAGCCATTCGTGCTACAACTATTATATAGCTGCAGCATGGCTCTACCACATATAACAGCGTCTTGTTTACGCTAGATGTAAAATACTCAGTACAGTGTCGGGGATTAGAGTTAAAGTTTGCCAGTCCGCCTACGTTAAGTGTGGAAATAAATGCAAATCCTTCCCGCAAACATCCATATACAGCAATGGGCCACAACAAGCTGATAGTGAAGAAGATGAAGCATTTATGCCCTGCGAGAATCGGATCATTGTCGCAGTACGTCAAATCAATAACAACAACAAGAATAGCACAAGCATAATAAGAATCAGCATAAACACTTATTTGTACAATATGTTTAGTAAACCTTTATTAATTCAGCATTTTCGAGAACTTTTAGTTCTTTCAAACTATAGTTACTATGTGAAGACATGTTATAAATTTGATACACATAAAAATATGCGTGGCTCAGATCAGTGTGGGCGGAATTCCAAAAAAGATCCATTTGTAACCAATATGATAATTAGTTGAAACATTATATTTGTTTAGTTACATAATTCCGCTCTATTTATTATAGTGTCAAAAGCAAAAATCAGCTATGTCCACATTGTGTGTGCGTCCCCCCAGAAAGCCCAATCGAGCTAGGTGTATTTTCAATATATCAGAATTTAGAGCAAAAATGGAGCACCTCTACAGTCAAGTAAAAAAATTGGAGCATTAATACGAACGACGCTGCGAGCTAAAAACCGTGGGCTTGCTGGCGTCCTGTCCCGTCAGCACGCCCAAGCTAGATCTCGGGAACCGTTGAGAGTACTATCGTGTATTGTGCTTCAAATTTTCGAACGGGAAAGCAGTGTCGCTTGCGCTTAGAATACACAACACGCAACGGGACGACGTAAAATTAAAATGGGAAATAACCGTAATTAAAATAAAAATCGACTGGGTGCACGTAATGAAACAGGCAAACATGTTATAAACATAATGAAGTATGTATCTACCGACCCATCTACTTACAGTATTAGTGATTACAAATAGGTAGGTAAATAGTATACGACGCATGGGGAAGTGGGGGCGAAATTAGAATTAGAGCTGAAGTTGTATAGGCTCGTAAAAGCACTAGTTCTTAAGCTCGCAGACGGAACGCATTTCCGCTTCGCGCCTGACTCAGACGGGAGGGTGGTAGCAAGCCAGACGGCGCATTACGATGCCTAACACCGCATTATAGAATCTTCAGCTGTCACCATAAGCTAAAGTAGTTATTGGATACACGCTGCCTTCCATCTCCAAATTTGTTACCGTCTGTCGCCTTTTAGGACATCCGCAAGATGATATGGGGTAATGGATATTCTTACACCGCCACTTCCCTTCCTTTATCCCATTCATGTCATTTAATTCAAAAAATTTAGAAATTATGATTGTGTTACACATTAAAACAGAAGTGATGAAATTATACTGATATACATTTAAAGAGCACTAAGCAGATATGTATGATGAGTCTATTTAAGACAAACATTTTTAACAGGTATTTTGAAATCATCTGTACGAGACAGTTTATTTGTAGCAACGAGAGTTGAAACTACCGTACTTACTAAACTGTTTATTTTACAGTACATTATTTTTCTTCTTCTCTTCTTTTATTATTAAAGTTAAAACCAAGGTTCTTATTTTATTATTAAAGTTAAAACCAAGGCTAATGACTCCCTCTATCTTTTAGTCACCATGTTATTATTATGTCCATTAAATCATGAAGAAATTTCGATGCATTTTTACATTACTTTTCACATTACAGATATCATGATTAACTTACCTAAAATACTTTGTTGTGGGGCCCATTTTAATATGTGAACATTCCTTAGTAATTTAGTAAAACTTAGGTCTAATTTCCAAATAACTATTTGTTTTAATTTACTAAACATGTCTATAAGATCTAGGCTTGATAGTTCTGATATCTGCTTACTATCCATATATGATACCATGCTGAAGTATATAACTCCATGCCTTGCATTATCCATTATGCTTTTTAAATCCTGCAATAAATTTTAGATATTGTGTGGAAACTGTCCATAAAATGTCTACAGAATAAAAGTTTGCGTAAGCCATTGAGTTATAATGTACTACGTACTAGAGAAGCTATTCCAAACAAAAATTGTGCGCTACTTTATGTCTTCGCGCAAAGTATCTTATTAACCGATGAAAAGTAATTCCTTGGTTTTTACTGATATTTCTTGAATTATTTGTGCAATATCTAAGTACACAAGACGGCATATTTTTATCAAGAGATTTTTTTTAAATCAACACAACACGTGACAACTCTACAAGCGCCTAGCGAGTGACTGATTAAAGTGCAGTGCATGCACCGCAGTTGAGTGGAACAGAGTAGCTGAATGCAGTGTCTCCTCTAGTACGTAGTACATAATAGCTCAATGGCGTAAGCGAAACATAGTAGTGTTGGGAGTAGTGGTGTTAGTATTTGGTTGGTTGGTATTAGTATATGACGGGGATAATGCATGCAGTTGAAGGATGGAGGGGCTCTTCAAACAATAAAATGCAAATCTTCAATTCAATTCTCCTAATCTTTTATTTTATTACGCGGACATAGCTTATTGTCTTTTAACATCTTTAATGTAATTGATTTCTGCTATTTTATATCTGATTCAGAATGTTTGTTGTTTTAAAAGTTAGCATAACGCAAACAGATGTCTTGTACCGCCACAAGGTCTATTAACTGCTTATCTAAACTGAGTCTAAATAATGATGACATCTTTACACAGATAAAACCATACAAAATTAATGAATATTAGAGTTTGAAAATACTTAAACAACATGCTTTCATCATGAGGTTCGATACACTGATCATATTAAGAATACTAATAAAGTCATGAAATTATTGTATCATTGTCTTTATATTATCATTTTTCAGATTATTTGGATATCTGGAAGTGAGAAGAAAATCAATATAGCCTTCTTTTTTGATTTAAGTACTAATCTTTTGTTGGTATAATAAACGCCAGTCTGTTTTCTTTTCTGCCAAATTCTTTAATACGCTGTATAACATCAGCTTGTAATTTGTATTTGTTACTGTAACAGAATTTAAAAAATGATGGTCTAGTAATCGTAAGACAGGTGCAGTCATATGTAGCTTTTAATTGTCTTTCTTTCTTGCGGCAAGTAATTCAGTCCGATGCTTTGTATACTTCCCTGCTTGTTTCCTTGTCTCTCCATCTCTCAGAAATCCATATATCGCTTAAAAGAGCAAATGGGTCTTATTTGCTCTTTTAAGCGATATATGGATTTCTTGTCTGACAAATTCCCATGGGATAAAGAACCTGGTGCTTATGAACAGAAGCTACACAGAGGTTAATTCAAGTTGTTGCTTACTTAATCACATTTCAAGTTGGAGTGACTGTTTGCTGTCCTGTCACACAACAAATCATTGCTTGTTGCACGGAACGGCAACGTCGCGCGGTTGTGAAAATCGACAAATTTTTGCGGCCGAAGTGTTTTTTGCTGATAGCGTGAAAATCGTAGAATTTTGATCTATTTGGAGCATAGTTCTCTCATTCTAAGCTACGATTTGAGATATTTTTGACGACTCTCCGTTCAGTAGTTTCCACGCTCCAAATGGGCTTGCTGACGGGACGCGACGCCAGCAAGCACGTTTTCAAAGGCCTGTAACTCGAGAACTATTGAAGCTACATTAATATTTTTTTTGGAGCAGAGTGCTCTAAATAGGGCTCATCTGTAGAGTTTTTAATCATAATCCAAATCATTACCGTTTCAGAGATCTGCGTGGGCTTGCTGACGGGACAGGACGCCAGCAAGCCCACCGGTTAATCACGTCTAACTCCTTTCACATTCTAGTTTCGAAGTTGATTTCACGGGAGCAGAGTGCTCCAATTTTGCTCGAAAATTTGAACCACAATACACGATAGTACTCTCAACGGTTCCCGAGATCTAGCTTGAGCGTGCTGACGGGACAGGACGCCAGCAAGCCCACGGTTTTTAGCTCGCAGCGTCGTTCGTATTAATGCTCCAATTTTTTTACTTGACTGTAGAGGTGCTCCATTTTTGCTCTAAATTCTGATATATTGAAAATACACCTAGCTCGAATGGGCTTTCTGGGGGGACGCACGTCCACGTTGTGCCCTTTTTTGTTTATCAAGGGCACGCGTCATAACGCAGTCAACAGCGCACGTAAGGCATGCTCTTGACGCATGCGCTATGACAGTTGAAAAAAGCGTGGCGTGCGCTGTGATACTCGTCTTTCCGCGTAGGGCGGATTAATGGATTTCTGTGCCACAAAGCTGTCCACAACAATATAGGGGACATGATGAAAAAGAAATGACATTGAAGTTTATTGAACATTATAGAACCTTTCACAAAGTAGACAATTTCTTTTTGTATGGCGAATAGGCCCACCACAAATTTTAGTGATTCTTAATTAAATGCAAGCCGATGTATTATTAGTTTTACTGCATCAAACGGCGTACTGAGAAATTAACAAATAAAATACGACGTAACAATAACCTAAAACAAACTGAAAGCGATTTTATCGAGCGCTTTCAGTTTGTCTTTAAGTTATAGATGGAAAATCTTTTCACTAGTTCCGGCAAAATATAGTGTCTGTCTGTACACAATTGTCGTATGGATTCTATATTTGACACGAATTGATTAATTGTGAGTGTACATTTCAAATACCATTATAGTAACATGATTAAAGCCAAGATGACTAAGAGATAATACATATGTCCATTTTTATTTAAAATATTACTAACACACGGTAAGAAAGATGTTTTTAAACTTTTTGTATTACAAAAAACATAATACAATGTAACTGTATTTATTATTGTAAATTATTATTTCAAAGTTTTCTATTAGTGGTAGTACCGTAACAGAAACTTTTTATTCAATATAGAGTATAAATAATACTTATTGAAAGTCACTTTTTTTTTAATTTACTTCTGGTTCGAAGAAAATCTCTGTTCTGGGAAGAACCAGCAAGAAACCCAGCGGGACTTTTTATTTAAATAACAGCTTACAATCATGTACGTTACAATTAACAACACAGAACAAATTAGAAATAGCTTGGTAGCGATCACCTTACCCAGGAGTTATTATCATCCATAAATTGCTTAATATTATAATAACCCTATATATACAAGCTTTGTTTAATAAAATTTTTGAACTTTGAAGATTGATTGAGACAAACAGAAGGCCCGGTGTCGAGACTATGGTTGATTAGTAAGCACTTATACATCGTCATAAAATGAATGAGTAGTAACAAATCAAAACGACTAGGTAATATCATACATATCTATGTTATTACACACTGATAGATAGTGAGAAAGTAAGATGTTTTAAGCTGTTTGTGCAAGGATTACAAAAGCACAGATATAATTTAATTGTATTTATTACTAGCGATCCGCCCCAGCTTCGCACGGGTGATTTATGGATCTCGACAACAGCGCCATCTACCGGGTCCAAATGTAAATACATACAAACCATATTATAGGGATCTACTCAAACACACACAAAAAATCATCAAAATCGGTTGCATGGTTTCAAAGACTGTAACGCACATAGATAGAAACATCTTTGTGTTTTATATAGACAGATTTTCAATCATCATAATTTCAAAATATTTTTTCAAAACAACTTGATGGTAACATGTCCGCTTATAATATTATTAGGAATCGGAAAAGCATTTTCAATGAATGGAGATATGATATAAGGCTGTCTTTCGTATTCATATACTTTTTGTCTCTGCCTACGGGCAATTCTGCAAGCTTTCAGCCTGCGAGGCATACAGATTTGTTCTAAGCGATCCACCTAAAATGAATTAAAGAATATTGTTAATACGTTTTAATTAATTATAATTCAGTCTTTTATATTTACTGCTATCTAAGGAGCTTCTTATGACTTTGTTTATGTATATATTGATTTAAATTTCAAGCAGTATATAGCCAAAACACAAGTCCATTTATGATTTTGTTAGGAATCAAAAATACATTTTCAATAATAAGAGATATAAGATAAGACTAGGTCTTCAATATCAATTAACTATATTTCCATTTCTGTCAGGATTTTTTTTATCTTTGCCTGTATGTTAAATAAATTATACACCATTAATTAGCTCCAGTTGATAAAATACAGAAACAGTATTATTATTAATTAACGTAAACAATATTCGACTATGTGAAAGTTGTCTTACTTTTTATTTTTACTGGTTTCATAAGGAGAAAAGATTTTAAATTTATATTTAGTATTTGATAAAATAATATTCCTATCAAACAAAGTTAACAACACAGCAGTCTAAGCATAATAGAAGCATCTATGTGATTCTATCAAACGGTACAAAAACATCAAGGATATAACCATTACACTATATTATTATGCAAACTTATATACTATAATATATATGACTGCCTCGTTGGTCTAATGGTTGTAGTAGTGCGACTGCTGATTATGAGGCCGTGGGTTCGAATCCCGGTTCGGGCCAAAAAAATCAATTATTGAGTTTTTCCGTCAAGAAATTGTTAGTAGCTGCCCGGAGTCAGGAAGTTGGCAGTGTCCCACCCCCGTGCCTCGGAAAGCACGTAAAGCCGTTGGTTCTGCGAATGATCACTCACCGGTCGTGTTGGTTTACCGTCCCATCGGATTATGAGAGTGAGGGAATAGAGAAGCACCTGTGCTTGCGCGCATTCTCTTGGGCACTATAATCCTGTCCTGCGCCGATAGCTAGTCTCCGTTGAGGCTGGCCACCGTGACTGAAGTCGATCTGGAGGAGATTACAAAAATATATTATTATTCAAACTGTATTTGCTTCTGGTGCAATTAATTACTACTCTTTTACACACAAATATATGTATTATCTATATTGCCTATCTACTATGGCTGGTATAAATCTAGGATCCATGTCTGGCTTACCTAATAAGCCATTTGGTATTAAGCAACTTGATGAATACATTAGAAGAAGGTACCTATTTGTACATAAATGCAGTTAAATGAATTGCTCTTTAAAGCCGATAAAGCTGCATCAAATAGAGAAGCTTCATTAAATACCTCGACCCAAGGTCCCACTCGGTAATTGAGTTAAAATATTTTACCCAGTTACCGAGTCAACTCGGCGCACCGTATAGATTCGAAGAGCGTTAGATAGATGTCACCAATCTAATTTAGTTGTACTAGTAGTATATGTGGCTGCGGGTAACAGCACAGGTTGCATCAAAATTCAAACTTGCATCTGACATGTTGTACATAAATAAAAAAATTATTTGTTTTATAACATCGTGGTTGTACTATTACTGCTTATTACATACATAAACATACATAAACACTCACGCCTGTCACCCAGAGGGGTAGGCAGAGACTACAGATTTCCATTTGGCACGATCCTGACACACCTCTCTCGCCTCCTTCACATCCATACACCTCCGCATACATGCTCGTCGGTTAAGGGTACTCCTAATTTGGCCCGTTTTCAATAAATCGCCAATTTGGTCGATAAATTTTCGCCTAGGACCCTACTGCTTATTATTTTTGTTAATTTGTATATAAGTAATGCATAAATAAAAGTGCATGAAATAATGATTGAAAAATACTTGTTTGTTTAAAGTATGAGTGATAACAATGAAACAACAAAACAAAAATCATCAGCGTGGCTTTATTTTGAAAAAAATAATATCGTGAAAAAAGTGGTGTGAAAGACATATAAAAATCAGTTTATAGATTTTAAAATATTTTAAAACATGAAAAAGAACATGGAAATACGCAATAAATAAATATTTTATATTTTAATTTAATTTCATATTAAATAAAGGTACAACATTCTTTAACATATAATTATACAAGAACAAATAATTTGGTTACTATGTAGGTAAATATCACCCCTCTTCTCTTACCTTTTATTTATTTAGGTTATAATTTTTATTTTTTTTTATTTTTAATAGTTACAAAAGTTTTTATTTTATAAGATTAAATTTTTAACATTATAATAAAGAACTTAACTAAAATAATAATTAAAATTATAATATTTACGATTAAAACTAATTATATATACAATATAAAAGAAGAAACTATAATATAGAAAACCTAAAACTAAAAATTTAAATCGTCAAAAAGACCTTCTCCCCGTGGTATAGTGCCAAGAACGCTGGCTGCGTTTCCTCGCTGAATAGCTATACTTAGCCTTTGAGCGAGGAAAGAACCAGCCCTCTTATCACCAGCAGCGACGACCAGTCGTGGATACAGTTCCTTTAGAAACTTCATTGCACGTGGACCCCACGGACCGATAGTCTCTACAGCAAATGGCACAAATATGTAGTCATTTCTCAAAGACTCATATTTGCGCCATTTACTAAATTCGGCTGCCTCTGATGCCGCCCCGGCTCTACAACAGGTACCCTTGAGATGAGAGGCCGCCAAAGTGTCAACGCAAGTAGCATCCCACACTAGGGCTTTACCTCTCTCCCAAGGGACCAAAGTTATACCGTCGGGTCTCTTGCCATCGTCTCTAAATATCCCACAAGGCTCTAAAACCGAGGGGACATTTATAGAGACAAGAGCCCTTCGGATGATTTCGTTCAAAGAACCGTGACGGGAAAACCGACCTGCACTTTTTTGGCATGAAAGTCCGTGGAGCCCAAACTCATCGACGCTGCTACCACAGGGGCACTGGTGAGGTTGACAAATAGCCACTCCTAGCCGGATTCCTACTGCGATGCGCAAGCTTTCCCCATCAAGCAATGGGCCGAGATTACTTGATGGTAGAGCATGTAACCAGTGGCTAGATTCCTTAGTCGAAACGGCTAGAAGGCGAGCCTGATCTTGTTGAATACGGAAATTTTGAAATAAATTTTTGTGGACACTCCGTACCAACGGAATATCCCACTGTTTTTGTTGGTTTTTTTTTTTTATAGAAGAGGGGGCAAACGAGCATGTGGCTCACCTGATGTTAAGTGACTACCGCCGCCCATGATCAACTGCAACACCAGGGGAATTGCAGATGCGTTGCCGGCCCTTTAGAAAGGAGTAAGCTCTTTTCTTGAAGGTCCCCAGGTCGTATCGGTCCGGAAAAATCGCCGGTGGTAAATTGTTCCACAGAGAGGTTGTACGCGGAAGAAAACTCCTTTTGAAACGTACAGTGGTGGACCGCCAAGCATCCAGATGGTGTGGATGGTATCGGGACGTTTGCCGCGTAGTGCGTTCACGAAATTTGGCGGCTGGGATTAATCCGAACAATTCCTCAGAGCACTCTCCATGGTATATGCGAAAGAAAATACAAAGGGATGCAACATCTCTTCGCAGTGCCAGTGAATCGAGCCGATCGGAAAGCACTCGGTCGTCGACGATTCGAGCCGCTCTGTGCTGGATGCGGTCAAGTGGAAGGAGCTGGTACTGGGGAGCCCCAGCCCAGAGATGGGAACAGTATTCCATGTGCGGCCGAACCTGCGCCTTGTAAAGTTGCAGGCGGTGTGCTGGCATGAAATACTGTCCCGCTCTGCTGAGCACGCCAAGCTTTTTAGAGGCCAATTTGGCCTTCCCTTCCAAGTGACCACGAAACTGCACGTCACTCGATATGTCGACGCCGAGGATTCCGATACTGGCTGAGGCAACAAGGGGAGTGCCTTGAAACTGAGGGGATACGACAAAGGGGTTCTTTTTAGCGGTAAACCCACTGGACATCTTCTGGGGATTGAACTGGACTAGATTTAGTCGCCCCCAATCCGAGACTCTGTCCAGCAGAGACTCGACTTCAGACACAAGTTTGTCCCGGCACTCAGAGACGTTTTCCCGAGAAATATTGGCTCGGCCGGTGTAAAGAGCATCACCAGTGCTGTCATCTGCATAGCAATGAATGTTACGGGTCTGCAACATATCATTGATATGCAGAAGAAACAGCGTTGGCGATAGCACGCAGCCCTGTGGAACACCAGCATTAATAGGCTTGCAAACGGAGCTTGCACCGTCGACAACGACCTTGATGCTCCGATCTGCAAGAAAGCTGGCGATCCAATCGCACAATTTCTCGGGAAGCCCATAGGAAGGGAGCTTCGAAAGAAGCGCTTTGTGCCAAACCCGATCGAAGGCCTTCGCAATGTCCAAACTAACGGCCAATGCCTCCCCCTTGGACTCTACTGCCTCCGCCCATCTGTGAGTTAGGTAGACTAGAAGATCACCAGCTGACCTACCACGGCGAAAACCGTATTGGCGGTCACTAATCAGCTGGTGATCCTCAAGGTACCTCATGAGCTGGCAGTTTACAATGGACTCCATTGTTTTGGAGAACAAGGAGGTGATGGCGATAGGCCGGTAGTTGGACGGGTCTGAGCGGTCGCCTTTTTTAGGGATCGGGTGGACGAAAGCCGTCTTCCATGATTTTGGGACTACGCCTAGGGAGTAGGAGTACCGGAAAAGACGCGTTAAAACCGGTGCCAACTCTGGAGCACACGTCCTCAGCACAATTGGGGGGATTCCGTCAGGCCCACTCGACTTGTGGATGTCCAGGGAGAGGAGTGCTTTGCGAACCGAGCGCTGAGTGAACTGCACTTCCGGCATGTCGCACTCACACCGCGGGATGGTCGGCGGCGTACTCTCCCCGTCATCGAGAGTCGAGTTAGACGCAAAGAAAGAGCCTAGAAGATCGGCTTTCTCCTTTGCGGTGTGGGCCAGTGAGTCGTCCTCCCTGTGCAGAGATGGAAGAGATGGCTGACAGAAGTTCCCCTGGACAGCCTTGGCGAGAGACCAGAATGCACGGGTTCCAGAAGGAAGACGAACTAGTTTCTCGCCAATTCTGCCTATGTGCTCAGACTTTGCCTTGGCAATGACTCTTTTGAAGGACCTAGAGGCGGAATTATACTTCTTTTTTAGAGCGCTGGTGTTTACATCCCTGGACGCTGATGCGTCAGCCCAGGCTTGGTAGCACTCCTGCTTATAGCATGATGCTATTTTACAGGAGCGACCAAACCATGGCTGAGATTTGCCTCCAATGGGCACCACAGAGGAAGGAATAAAAAGTTCCATACCCTGAAGTACCACATCAGCGACAGAATCCGCAACAACGTTGGGATCGTCCGGCGAGAAGCAAACCCGCCCCCAAGGGTAGGATGCAAAGAAAGACCGCATCCCATCCCAATCTGCTGACCTATAGTGCCAAACACGGCGGCAGCCTGCAGAATACAACCGCGATTTCAGCGTGAGTGGCACCACACTCCGGACAAGACAATGGTCCGAGGAGCCTAAAGGGGCGTCGACGGAAATCTGATATCCGTCCGGGTGAGAGGTCAGCAGAAGGTCCAACAGGGAAGGTGCATGATCCTCCACATCTGGAATCCGCGTAGGCGAAGTAACCAGTTGTGTCAGACCATATGCCAAGGCAAAATCATGAACAGATCTCCCCGCATGATCGGTTAAACGTGAACCGAGCCATTGGGCGTGATGGGCGTTAAAGTCGCCGAGGATCACGATCTCTGCGGAGGGGATCTGCTGTAGCAACGAATCCGCAGCCATTTGGACGTGGTCGAAGAGTCGGTCTGTTTCGGCATTACCGCTATGGGACCTATAGAGGCACCCGTAGACGCGCGGATGGTCGTCGCTGTCTACGCGTAGCCAAAGGATGGACAGGTCCGAACCTTCAAGTCTGCCGAGGCGTCGAGAACAGATGTCCTCTCTGACGTAAACGCAAACTCCAGCCCGAGGCACAAAGGAGTGTTCCAGTTTGTACCCCGGGTAGGAGAGATACGAGACATCAGCCGGAGAGGACACCTGCGTCTCGGTCAGAAAGAGCAGAGCCGGCCTCGCCGTCTCGTGATGGTAGTGGACGGCGTTTAGGTTAGAGTGAAGTCCCCTGATATTGCAGAAATTCACGGACAGCGTGGCAGGGGTCGCCTTGGTCTTGTTGCTCCGTTTGCCCCGAGCAGTTTTAGTCTTGAGCGGAATTTTGCCCCCCCCCCCAGAATACGCGGGGCAGCCTGAGCACCCACGCTCAGAAGTGGAGAAACATGGTCGTGGATGCTCAGCGAGGGATTCTCCAGGGGTGCTGGTACCCTCCTGGGGTAGTCTATCATTGAATTCCGCTACCATGTTGATGGGGGGGGGGGGATTTGGGCCTCCGGCCACCTGCACTCACCAGACGAAACGCGGAAGCAGAGCTTCCACTTCACGCCGGTATTCTGTGAGGTCGTGGTACCACCCCGGTTTGAGCCGGCCCATACGTGCGACAGCAAAGCTGCCGCGTGGCTCTACCACTGTTAACTTCCATTGGGACATTTTCGCCGGGACAGAGCGTTAGCCATATTTGCTTTGCCTCCGCAGCAAAGCATAGGTCTACTTTATTATTTAAAATTGTGTTACATAGGTCACTGACACTATGCACGGAAGCAAGGAAAGCAGGCAATGCGACGCTAGAAATATTTCTTATACCAATTCCACCAAATTTGATAGGTAAAGTGGCTTGATTCCAGGCTATTGTATCTAATCTCAAATTTAGAATGTTTTCTAAAGCAATTTTAAGACTATTATCAATATCTTTTAAAATATCCGAACATTTCCAGACTGGACTTGAGCGTAACAAGTATGTAAATTTAGGTACAAGGACACAATATTTTAAAATAGTAAGGGCAATATGGGGGTTTAAAATATATAATTTATCAAAATAATTTAATAATATTTATATAATTTTTCTTTAACTAAAGTAATCGCTACTCTCAACTTTATTTATAAACTTTTACTCGACGCAGGGACTGTAAATAATCGATTTACTCAAAAACTCGTGTACAACTGGAATAACATACATACGTAAATTAACTCAAGTGATTCGAGCCACAAAATTCTACTCGAGTCATTTATCTTATCTTATCTGTCTACAATTTAGTGAAGAACTCGACTTACTAATTCGAGCAATTTATTGAAATATTATGTAATATCAATAAATTGATTGAGTATAATTTGTAATAGATAAATTATTAATAACATTAAGACCTACGTCATATACGTTAGAGTGATATTATTTTATGAAGATTGCCTATATGCGAACCAAAAATATATAATTATCTATTAAGTATAGTAATAATAATTGTGTTGAATGGAAGAACGAATGTAAAAATAATTTGTGACAAATTGACATTGCTTCGTTCAGCTAATTTGAATTGCGTAACTCGAGTTCAATTCGAATTACCTGATTTTCAACTCGAGTTAACTCAAATCGAGTTTCTTCCAAGTTGGCCATCTGTAATATATTTTTAAACAACTTTTTTTTTAAATTTCCAGAGGGGCCAAAAACGATTGTCTCCTTTGGGATCCAGAGAAACGATGGTTTGCAAGTTTTGGCAACTGAATATAATTTGGACATTGATGGAGTTAAATAGTTTGAATTATATAACTCATCGAATCCAGCGCCACTCTTTTTCTTGATGAATTTCTGACGCCCTTTGTAAAAAAATGAACGAATACTTTTTATCTTTTTTTAACTCCGAAAACTTTCGTTGGCCATAAGAAATTTCGTAAAAAGAAAGTCAATTTCTTTTTACGAAATTTCTTATGGCCAAGTAAAACGCACATATTCCATCAAATAAAATGTTCTGGTCGCACATGTTTCAACAAGCTGACAGAAACTCAAATGAGTACGTTGGCGTCGCGTTTGTTGACGCAATCAATAGTTGAATGCGCCGAACGAAAGTTGAATAGAAGGATGACGACGAAAATTGAAGGTGAAAGGGCATAGTGTGGACATATTTATTGACCCTTCTGATAGATAAAAGGCGTAGGAAGAATTAGATTGGGGGAATTAAGTTCTTTATTGATCTTGTTTATTACAGGCCAATTAATAAATATAGCAGCGTTAATGTCACACCAAGTGGAAATGGACCAAGATAGCCTCTTTAAGTCATCGTTAAATTTAGCGAAACATACTTTAGAAAATGAAGCGGTACAAAAATTACTTAACGATGCTTCAGAGGAGTTTAACGTGGTTGTAGCGGAGTGGCTGTGACATCTATTGCGGGTATCATTTTTAACTTTCATCCCAATAGAAATAGAAATAGAAACTTTTTTATTCAATGTAGATTATAAAAATACTTATTGAAAGTCACTTTTTTAATTTACCACTGGTTCGCAAAAAAAACCTCTGTCCTGGGAAGAACCAGCAAGAAACCCAGCGGGACTATTTTTTTTAATAATAGCTTACAATCATGTTTACAATCAACAACACAAGACAAACTAGAAATAGCTTGGTAGCGATCACCCTTCCCAGGGGTTATTATCATCCATAAATTCCTTAATATTATAATAACCCTTTTTATACAAACTTAGTTTAATAACATTTTTGAACTTTGTGTATGACAAATTTTGTATATTTTCTGGGATTTTGTTGTAAAAGCGTATACATCGCCCCAAGAATGAATTAATTCAACAATTTTTCAACATACCCTTTAAAATTACCTTTGTTTCTCTTCTTATGTATGTTTGAGGTTTTTAAAGAAGGATATGGAAAGCGTAATATTTTTTACAAAATTAGCTGAAGTTAAAACTAAAAAAAAAAACTAAATAAATTTAGTAAGCTCTGATCACAGACATACTTACATAGTCTTCTTCTTGCTTTCTACAGAATATTTGAAGTTAATTACTGTTTTTTTTTTTTATAATTTGTTTCTGTTTTATGTTTTAATTAACAAATTAATAAATAGCTTTCTTTGTTTTGCAGATTTTCAGCAGTTTTTAACTGTCCATATATATGGTCTTTTCCATTAGAACCTAATTTCGTCAGTCTTGGCTTTCTCGGTGAAGCTACTAACCCTGCGTACACAGCAAACATACAGTTAAACGATGTACCACCCTTCAACTTTTGGCAACGTACTTATGCCCTGTGGTTTCAAGTATCAAGTAATTTGAAGCAAATCCTGTAAGTATAATACTAGGTTACCGATATCTGGGATGTTGACCGAGGCGATTTCTGGGGGTTCGGGCGTCCCCACAGTCTCCAGATCAAGTCACCATGGGTATAGTAGCTAAAGTACCGTAGTAAGTAAGTAGAAATACACCGACCGCCTCCACTTGTTGGGGGTCCTCAAATCTGAACTTACGGTGGTTGAGTCCTAGGACAAAGCAGCTGCAAGGCAGCTAGGAGTCCTTGCAAAGGTGCGGCGATACTTCACGCCGGGGCAGCTGCTTACTTTATATAAAGCGCAAGTCCGGTCGTGCATGCCGTATTGCTGCCATATATAGGTTGGTGCTGCAAAATGCCACCTAGCAGCCTTGGACACAATGTAAAGGCATGCTAAGAGACTAAGACTAGAGACTGGTTAAAACCAATCTTCGTAAGATTGGTTTTTAACCAAATTCGCCTTGAACACAGATGCAAAGTAGCCAGCCTTTCGGCTTTCTATATAATGTATTTCGGAGAGTGTGCGCAGGAATTGCGTAATCTAATTCCTGCCCCTCCCTTCCACCATCGGATAACCAGACTTTCGGCTAAACTCGTTGTTGATTTACCACGGATTCGAACCAAATGGCTTGCTACGTCGTTCGTCATGCGTACAGCAAAGGAGTGGAATAAGTTGCCAGCAACTGTCTTTCCATCAGATTACAGAGCCGTGGTAGCTCAGATGGTTAGCGCTCGCTGTAAATTTCACAGTACGCGAGCAAACCGGGTTCGATCCCCGCCGGCACCAATGAAATTGTTAATTGCAATTTTAAGTGCTGATTTACCACGTGCTCGGCGGTGAAGGAAAACATCGTGAGAAAACCTGCATGTCCGAGAAATAAGAAAAAAAATTCGAAGACATGTGAAGTTCGCCAACACGTATTGGGGCAGCGCGGCGGACACTTCTTTGCCCTAAAACCCTCTCAGAAATGAGGGGAGGCCTGTGCCCAGCAGTGGGACGTATATAGGCAGTAACTTTACTTTACTTTACAGTGTTGGTGTCTTCAAGGCGAGAGGGATAAGTTTTTGTTAAGTCAGTGCGCTTAACCTTAGGCTATATCACCACTTACCATCAGATAGAATTGTAGTTAAGCGCTGGATTAGAATAATATAAAAAATACCTGAATAATGGTAGATAATAGATCATTATCGAATACCAATTAGGGATATGCTTACAATTAGAAAGGGTTAACAGCCATGGAATTGTGTCTCCATGCATGATGAAGTCAAAATTAGCTGGAAGAACTGGCAATAAATGGGTAAGAAATATTCGACACTTAAGTACAGGGAAATTTCTCGCCCGTTGACCTGGTAAGAAATGCAGAAAGTCAAAGAATACCGGTGGGACCTAGATATTGTGGCATTCCTTGGGGAGGTCTATATTATATAGGTCTATATCTATAAACGAGGCATTCAATCAATGGACAAAGACTAAGTCCTTGGTCACAGGTGACAAGCATCTGCATTTTAATTCGTAATCGAGGATAGGTGTAAATGTCTATGGGCCACAGCAACCGCTTACCATCAGGTGGATTGTGTGTTCGTTTATCACACTATCCTATAAAATATATTATTAAGAACCACCAAGACAATCCTGTAAACTATTTAGTAAATGTAAAAAATACTTTTTTTTTATGTTATAGTTTCTATGAAAATATAGAAAAGGAATTTTATGAGAAAACTTTTACTCCAATCGTTAAGAAACGGGGCAGAAATCTACCACCATTCGATGAAGTTAGGTACAACGCATCGATGGTGGCGGTGGATGGTGGAGATTTGAGGACATGGACTTCACATGTCCTCAAAATATATTTTTTTAATTACCAGCTTTCCTCGTAATGTTTTCCTACACCGCTGAGCATGTGGTAAATCAGATCAGCACTTATATAAGTGCAATTAACGATTTTATTAATGCGAGGAACGAATCCTGGCTACTCTCTTCGTTTTACTTAATGATTTATGCTTAATTTGTTTAATGTTCTTATTTTTTATTTTAGCTCATCCAAACTGTATCCTTTTTATCACTCACGGCGGGTTGCTTTCGACGACTGAAGCTGTACACTTTGCTGTTCCTTTCATTGGAATCCCTGTCTATTATGATCAAAATTACAATGTCGAACAATCCGTCCAAAGAGGCATCGCCAAAAAAGTTAGCTTGACAAATAATATAGATAAAGATTTGAGAGTCGCTATAAAAGAAATTCTTAATGATCCCAAGTAAGTATTTAGTATATACAGAATGGGGTCCCACATATATGCAATAAATGAAACCACTAGTAATACTAGTCCGTAGAAGTGTAGAAAAATTAAATATTAAATTAAAACCCGTAAAATAAAAAAGTGATATTTTCAAACAAAATAAATATGTATTAAAATAAATTCAGTAAAAGTGAACACTCTGTTTAGACAACGTACCTTGACCCCTTGGAAGAGTGACAACGTTGCACGCGGGCGGCATGGCGATTGTCGGCACGGCCTATGGTTCGTTGGGCAATGTGCGACGAAATAAAAACTTATTCACTAAACTGTTTAGATATTTTACCGCCACTTTTTATTTCGCGAAAATGGAACTGAACAAAATAAATACATAATACATAAACACTCACGCCTGTCACCCAGAGGGGTAGGCAGAGACTACGGACTTCCATTTGGCACGATCCTGACATACCTCTTTCGCCTCCTTTAAATTCATATATCTACGCATAGATGCTCGCCTTTTAAGGGTACTTCTAACGTGGCCCATTTTCAAAATATCGCCAATTTGGTCGATAAACTTTTTTCTAGGGCGTCCCTTCCCGACTCGGCCGTTCACATCTGCCATATAAATTTGCTTTGTCACTCTTTCCTCATTCATTCTTTCTACGTGACCAAACCACCGAAGCATTCCTTTCTTAATCCTGGTCACAACATCATCTTGCATACCACATTTATCTCTTATCACGCAATTTCTCACCCTGTTATTCAGATTCAACCCTAACATATTTCTTAAAGACCGCATTTCTACAGCATTTATTCTACTTTCGTGCTTTTTCTGCCACACCCAGCTTTCACTACCATACGTTAAAGTAGGAACTAACACAGCATTATGAATTACCATACGTGCCTGTTTTGACACATTCTGGTTCTTCATAATAGAGTGCAGTGCCCCATTCACTCTATTCCCTGCATTTACTCGTCGTTCTATATCCCTATCATATCTACCATCCCTGCTAAATACACATCCCAAATACACAAACTCATCCACTTGCTCAATTAACTCTCCTTCTATTCTTATTTCACATACCGTTTTGCTTTCTTCTCTTTCAAAAACCATCACTTTCGTCTTACATGCGTTCACTTTCATTCCCCTTTCTTTTAATTCCCAGTTCATTAATGTAACCATCATTTGCAACTCAGCCACCGATGACGCAAATATGACTTGATCATCGCCATACAGATGGCATTTGACGGTTAACTCGCCCATTCTTAACCCACATTCTTCATCTTTCAAAGTTTGCAAACACCGGTCCATAAATAGGTTGAACAGCCAAGGGGAAGCTACACAGCCCTGTCTGACACCCTTTTGGATGCCAAACCAGTCCGAGTAGACCCCATTGATCCTGACACAAGCACTAGAGTCCCTATAAAGAGATCTCAATGCCTGTATCAAACCAGCGCTCAACCCATATGAGTTCAGTGTTTGCCATAACACATTCCTGTCCACTCTGTCATAAGCCTTTTCTAAGTCCATGAACGCACAAAAAACTTTCTGGTTTTTGGCCAAAAACTTCTACGCAATCATGCGCATGGAAAAGACTTGATCTGTACACCCCATTCCCTTTCTAAAACCCGCTTGCACATCCCAAATTTTTCCATCAGTTTCTTTCATAACTCTTTCAATTAACACCTTAGCATACAGTTTACCCACAATACTAAGCAAGCTGATACCGCGGTAGTTTTTGCAGTCCTGCTGTGACCCTTTTCCTTTATATATTGGTACTATAACTGCTTTACACCAGTCATCCGGTACCCGTTTTAATTCCCAACATAAATTAAACAAGGTGTACAGCAGGCCTGCCACCACTCCCTCTCCAGCCCTCAGCATCTCGAGTGATACTCTATCATATCCAGCTGACTTACCTGCTTTCATGCTTTTCATTGCTTTCATTATTTCATCTACACTTATCTCCATACCCCTTTCCACTTCTTTCGTAATTTCTAGTTCATTCGATTCAGATGACTCTTTACTCATAAACACGCTTTCAAAGTATTCCTTCCATCTGTTTAATTTCGAAACTTCATCATTTAGAATACATCCATATAAATATTATTATAATAATAAATATATAAATATTATTGCGAAATAAATATTATTGCATTTTAGTAGCAAAATTTAATGAAACCCTAAATTTTATAATTTTCAAAATGTCCGCCACGTTCTTGAATGCACAAGTTACATCGCCGCATAATGTTGTCCTGAAGCCTGCTCAACAAATTTCGTTCAGGATCCAGAGCCAGGGCTTTTAATTTGTTAAAGGCGGCAACAATACGATTGCGCAGTTCATCTTCGGTTTCGGAGATTTTTGAGTACACTTCATTTTTAATAAAGCCCCATAAAAAGAAGTCTAGAGGAGTGAGGTCGGGCGATCGAGCTGACCACCTGCGAGGGCCATAGCGCCCTATCCATTGTTCGCCGAACATGGTGTTAAGCCGCTCTCTCGCGAGGAGTACGGAGTGTGGATGAGCTCCATCTAACTGGAACCATACCCTTTGGTAAGCTGCCACAGACAATCCTTCTAAATATTCTGTTATTGGGCCGTTAAGAATATTGAGAAATTTCTGTGCATTCAGGTTTCCGTCAATAAAAATAGGGCCTATTATTTGATCTCCGTGAATGCCTGCCCAAACATTAATGGAAAATCGGTATTGATGAGCTGATTCCCTAAATAAATGGGGATTCGTATGGCTCCAGTAACGCATGGATTGTCGGTTCCATATGCCGTTTCGAGTAAACGTGCTTTCATCTGTCCAAAACACATTTGTTAGGAAACGTTGGTCTTGAGACATTTTTTCCAGTACCCAGTGGCAGTAAGATTCTCTAATCGGCTTATCGTGGGGCAGCAGCGCCTGCACCTTAACATAACAAGGACGTAGTTTGTTCCTTTTCAGCACTCGGTGTATTATTTTATGCCTCACTTTAAACACACGCCCAGCTTGTCTAAGGCTGCAGGTTGGATTCCGATCGAAATGGTCTAAGACTCGTTGTTCGAACGAGGGTGGAAAGTGACGCGGAGCAACTCCTTCGTGAGTGTTGGGCACTATGCGCTGATTTTCCCTGATTCTTTGGACAGCACCTAGGATTGTCCGGACGCTAGTAGGGCAGACGCGAGTTGCGCCGTATCTCTCACTATAAGTACGAAGAGTTAACGCTGAATTTTGGTGGCATTCGCCATACAATAAAACCATGTCTGTATACTCTGCCGCACTGTAAAAATGCTGTTGTCTTGGCATTTTCCGCCGCCAAAACGTATACACAAAAGTCAAGTAGTTACAATATCTCAGTGAAAAAATAATAAAAATAAACGTACTTAAAACACTATTTACACACACAAAGTCAATTAACTAATAAGTGTCTATTTCACCGTAAAAGAATTGTTCGACTAATTGTATTTATCTTACGATAATACGATAATTATCTTATGATAAATAATTGCGATGCGTGTAGGCAGCGAACACACCTGTATTCTGGGAGAATTGCGCGTGAACTGGAAGCCGAATTTCCAAATTCCAAAATGGCGAAAGTAATAAAAGTAATAAATAGGGCGGCCACAAGGTGCAATTATCGCTTATCGATACTTTTCTTTTTACACTTACTTACCTACTACATTTGAATACAAGTAATTTTGATTTTTGTTTTGATAACAATCGACAAGTTATTGATTGTGTTAGATTATTGAGTATAAATATTTCTTTTTATGTCAAGTTTCTAAACGATTAATCGTCATTTTAAGATATTCTTTTATTATCTACATTATGCTATTTGCGATATAAAAAAAAAGAGCTAGTGAGCCAAGATGGCGGCATTAGACTGAATAAGTGACGAAGCGTGATTTGTTAAAATTGTTTAAATAATTAAAAAGACATCCAGAGGTATTAATTTTATATTTCAGAAGTGGGATAATTTGAATCTGTCTTTCATAAAGGTTTGTTGTTGGTAAGTATTTGCTCCAGCACTCGGTAAGTGGAAGAAATATGCTTATTTACAATTGTGATTTTCTATTTGGTTTTTAATGTGTTGTGTGTGTTTATAAAAAGAAATGTTTTTATTAGGTGATTTAAAGCATTATAGCATAATGACAAAGTAGGTTTATTCATACAATAATCATTGTTTTTCGTGTTTTTTTTTTTTTAAATCATGGGACTGTCTTGTTGTTGTTTAATTGCAAAATAACGCTATTTCTGTATTTATTTAGACTATTACCATGGTGTTTTTCGTGTTTATAAAATCAGTGGACTATAATATATTATTATTGTTGTTGTTTTTTTTTTATGATTTCATATAATAAAAAAAATTATTAGAAATTTGTATGGTAACTCAACGAAATTTCGTTAACTCCGTAACTCAGGCGCAATTTACTGCGCCGTTTCATTGAGTAGCTGAAAATTGCGCTATGGCGCAATAAAATTTTACACAGTTGTCGACACAAGCCGTCAAAGTAAAACCTCGTGGCCCGTGAGTAAAATAAAAAAAGTAAAGATTAGGTATGTACTTATCATTTTTGTTTTTCATTTCACAGAGTTAAAAAAAATACATATAAATTATGTAGCACCTTATAACGAAATGGCTGAATTATATTATACAGCCATTGAAGTAATATGTACTTACGTACTAGAACAGCTATCTCAAACAAAAAAAAGTGCGCTACTCTGTGTTCGCGTGGTTGTTTTTTTTAACATGAAATAAACATAGGTAGAATGACCCGTAGGTAATAGTAGATTGTATTGTTAAATAAGTGAATTATATAGAGAACAATATTTAAATTTTGTCATTTATTTTGTATATTATATTTGCTTATTCAATATAATATTACATGATATTATATCACAATTACATTTTTAATGATATTTTTATCTAAACATTTTAAAAGGTATCTGAGTCAAATATAAAAAAAACATACTAAATGTATGTTTAACAAAACGTATTTACGTAACATTTAAATTACAAATATATTTATTTAAATTAGACTAAAAGTCGTTCATAAATGCTGGGCACGCGGGAGTTAAAAATGGATGAATTTATACCACTTTGACTTTGATATGGAATTCTAAAAATAAAATAAAAGAATAATAAGCAGATTTAAACATAAAAAATTTTGCCAAATTATAATAACTTATATATGTTTCTACAAAAAAATTGTGTATATTAATATATTCGTCCTATACTTAAGTACCCACAGAAATGTCGCATCTGAACATATTCATTTCATAATCTATATTTCCTGACACGAGATGGCGTCTTAGGAATAATTTGTTTTAATATTAATACATAATATTTTTTTATTGATTAAGTATCTTATTAAACGATGAAAAGTAATTCCTTGGTTTTTACTGACCTTTCTTGAATTATTTGTGCAATATCTAAGTACACACGACGGCATATTTTTATCAAGAGATTTTTTTAAATCAACACAACACGTGACAACTCTATTGAGTTTGAGTCCGCAGTTGAGTGGAACAGAGCAGCTGAATGCAGTGTCGCCTCTAGTACGTAGTACATAATAGCTCAATGTATATAGCTGAAGTTTTTACTGAATGGTTATAAAATCCGCTAGTTTTAATGTCAATTTAGTGGTAAAAAAAATCGGTCGTATTTATAGTGCAGCCGCCTTTTCTTTGTACTGAAAGGCGACACTATTGACCGAAACGCATCGAGTAAGAGTGTAGTTTCGCAAACTGACATTTCAGAAATAAGTTGGTGACACTGTAAGCAACGTTGAAGTTTGTTTTATGAATATGACATTTTGGTCTCTGTATAGTACCTAATGTGTTGATGATTTGATGAATTTTTGTGAATATGGATATTAAGATTTTAATGAGGTTCCATTTGAGTTTTATAATATAATTACATAATGTAATGATTTTATTGCCATATGAAATCATTAATAAAACATAAATATTATGTATGTACCTACATTTGAGGGAACATGGACTGAGAGTTGATCAAATAATGATAGCGTCAAATTTGTTTCTTGTTTTCTTTATTTATGCAAAATAGTCATGAAAATGTTGTTGCAGATATTGTAAAAGACTCAAAGAAGAAGTGTTCGGTTTACGACTATATTTTTTCAAATTATTGTAAATTTAACAATACAGTGTAGACCTTACGTGTCATCTATCACATTTATACACAACAGTTGATATTTATATATACATATATATACGCATAAAATGTCTGATCGTGGTTTAACACCCCCTTTATCATCAAAAGGAGATGGTGGTATGGATCGTGCCAAGTCGTACCGTCCGAGCCGTAAACGAAACCGTAGCTTTTCGGTTAGGTATTTTACTTCGGATTCAAATTCGTCATATACAGAATATTCGCGATTACTTACGGTGCAACGGCATGGCCACCGTTGTTATCGCCGAACACCCTCTCATGACAAAACATACTACTCGTAAACCTCATGATGAATCTGCATCACTTGTTCAAATCCGAACGAAACGGTGGCACCGCCGAAGTGTCGAACGTGAAAGCACTCCGTACCATACTTACATCGAACGGTCGCATGGCAAATTAAAGCATTCGCACAAACACAAAAAAAATACGGCGTTGCATATCTAGTCATATATCCATTGAAAGTGCAGACTCAAAGCAAGCCTCTAAAAATAATTTACTTCAACAATTGGCAAGTGCACTACAAGGTAGTAATTCGAGAGTCCATGCAGCAACGCACGTGCAAGGTTCACAAAGTATTATCACGAAATTCAATCCTGGTTCTAAAGCACAAACATTAAAGATTGGCTCATAAATAATAAATCTGCGGAAATGTATGTTTGGTCCGAACAACAAACCATTTTCAAAAGTTAAAGGGCTTAGCTAAGAAATGGTATGACGGACTTACGGGTGTTAAATTTGGTTGGGCAGAACGGCAGGAAAAGTTATTGAAGACGTTTCCCAGCGACCAGAACTACGGAGATTTACTGTCTGATATGTTAAGTCGTAAAAGTAGACGTAACGAAACTCTTGTTGAATATTATTCGATAAAATTATGCTCATTAATAAATGTCACATTGTGGGACGACGCGCCGTGGATTGCTTAACTCACACTTGAATGTGCATGGTGCACATTATGATAACCCGGAATAGGTTTTAAATTACTTTAGCTATATTACTGGTAACAAAACGGAACCATCACAGTTTCTTAAACGATTTAACACTGATATGCATGACAAAAGAAATGATGATAGCGTAAGCAAATATCCAACACCTCGAAATCCTCATGAAATTCGACAGTTTATCGGGTTAGCTAGTTTTTTCAGAAAGTTCGTCCGTAATTTTACTACTATTGACGGACCATTAACGTCTTTAAATAAAGCTAATATGCCATGGACTTGGGGGAAAGATCAAATAAAATCTTACCTTAAAATTGAAGAAATACTAACAAACAGACCTGTGTTAGCAATATATACCCAAATTACTTGACCGAACTTCACACCGATGCAAGTCAACTTGGAATAGGTGGTATGTTGTCGCAAAAGCAGAACAAGAAATCATCACTTCAGGCTGTCACGTATAACAACGGCAGACTACGATAGAACAACATCTTCACTCTTATGAGTTAGAAACTCTTGCGGTGGTGATGTCCTTAAATCGATTTCATGTTTACTTGCTTGGAATTCAATTGAAGATAGTAACCGATTGCAATTCTTTGAGGGCAGCATTGACCAAGAGGGATCTTGTACCAAGAATTGCGAGGTGGTGACTTCTTGTCCAAGATTTCAATTTCTCGATCGAATATCGACCGGGTACGTAAATGCAACATACGGACTCTGAGTCGTAACCCTTTGCCCGTCGTCGAAAGTGACTCCATAGATTTGCATGTACTTAATTTTGTACAAGACGAACATTCATTATTAGCAGCGCAGTTAAGTGATCCCAAACTAAAACTTATAAAAGGGATACTCGATAAGAATTGCACTGAAGCTAAAGATATTAGGTATAACTATACGTTGAAGGATGGTAAGATACATAGAAAAGTTGGCGATGTCTTGACATAGACAGTACCACGAGATGCTCGCTGGAAAATCTGTCAGTTTTGTCATGATGACAGTGTACACTTTTCTTATGAGAAGACTTTGGAAAAGGTGCGCAGAGATAACTGGTTTTCGGGTATGACTCATTGTGTAAAGAAGTATGTACGCGTATGCATACCTTGTGCCTACGCTAAAGAACCATCTGGAAAGAAACAGGGTCTTCTGTATCCAATTGTGGCCGATTGCGGAACAAGTTTCACCTCTGATGAGTTCAAGAAGTTTACGTAAAACTATAAAATTAAACATGTGAAGAACACTGTTGCCGCTCCACGTGCCAACGGACAAATTAATCTATATATAGTAAATAATTATAATAAATAATCGGGCAATATTGAGCTCCCTAACTACTCTAAATATCGATAAGGATGATCGTGATTGGGACTGCGGTTTAAATAGGATGCAGTAGAGCTTTAATAGCACTATAATCAAAAGTATTGGAAAGACACCAGCACAAGTCGTTTTTGGCAAGGACACACACATTCACACATTTTACACTAGACGAAAACATGGATGAGACTCGCAATCAAATTTCCTCTCACATTTTTAAGTAGCAGGAAACAATGAAGGCCAGATTTGATATAAAGAGGTGTGTGGCTAATACGTATGAGTTGAGAGATCTGGTTATGGTTGTTAAGAATGTACGTACCTAATGTTGGCAATAGTAACAAACTCGTTCCACCTTTTAGTGGCCTTTACAATATAACAAAAGTATTAGGGAACGATCGATATGAGGTTTGCAGCGTTGAAGACTTTTAATCCCCAAAATATAGAAACGTTTATTCGGCCGATAAAATAAAACCTTGAATACGACTTGGCTCAATCCCCGATTCTAATTCAGAAAATCAAGTATCTTATTCTGACAGTGACCAGTATCTTGTCGTTATGTAAATATAAATAATGTTATCAATGATAAATCGTTTTGTTCTTATGTTGTACGTAAACCGACACTGTGTCCGCCGGAATCTGGTATCGCATTCCAAGACTATAATGGTTCGACAGAGACATATCATAAAGCTGGCAACTTGGGAGACCAGGCGACCGAAGCATCCTGTGCGTGCACGCGGTATCTTTTTAAAATAGGGTAGAGGCCGATACACCCTGTGTGTGTACGCGGTAGCCCACCAATTTAAAGGAAATGGGTAGAGGCCGATACACCCTGTGTGTGTACGCGGTAGCCCACCAATTTAAAGTAAGAAGATAGAGGCCGATACACCCTGTGTGTGTACGCGGTAGCACACCAATTTAAAGTAAGTAGATAGAGGCCGATACACCCTGTGTGTGTACGCGGGTAACCCACCAAATTAAAGTAAATGTATTGTATATATTTTTAATCCTTTTTTTTTATAAAAATTATTTTTAATAATATTTTTTTTCAGTTTATTTAATATTGCAATTTGCACCCATCAGTCAAAATATAAAATTATAATATCCTTTATGTTCGGTTCGTCAGGCAGAAATCGCTATGACCTATGAAATAAAGCGATATGACCACCGTTTGTAGTCATACGTTTTCCGTTATTGTAACAACTTTGTTCAAATGTAATAGAGAGTTATCTATCTAAATTGACTGAGACCGATGCATCCTGTGTGTGCACGCGGTTAGCATCTGCAACTGATTCCATAGCTAAGCATAGATCGAAGCATAACGATTGAGTGTACACCTGCAGTAATATTTCATTTGTCAAACTTATGCTGTGAAATTGTGTGGTTACAAATTGTAATATAACTTATATGTGAAGGACATTGCGTCAGAGTGCTGTGATAGTGCCAAATTATGAATTATGCCGTATTAAATCCTGTTCCTGTGCTTTAATAATATTTGTCACAATTACAATGGATACTACTGTTAAATTTCCTGGTTATGCTCCATATAGAATTGAATGAGGGCATTCAATTAATAAGTTGGATGGCCGAATTGACAATTTATTTGGTAGTAACAACAACACACAGTTTTTTTTTCTTAGCAGATGAAAATTCATATTAATTGCCAATTGTATTTTGGTGAAAACATGTATATTAAATATATTTTCTCTGATAGCTTGAATGAAAATTTATACTGTATTTATAATTTATTTTAAAAAGTGTATAAACTCGCATAACATGATATCAGACTGCCTGAGGACAGGCAGTTAAATCAGAATGGCCGATTGTTAGATTATTGAGTATAAATATTTCTTTTTATGTCAAGTTTCTAAACGATTAATCGTCATTTTAAGATATTCTTTTATTATCTACATTATGCTATTTGCGATATAAAAAAAAAGAGCTAGTGAGCCAAGATGGCGGCATTAGACTGAATAAGTGACGAAGCGTGATTTGTTAAAATTGATTAAATAATTAAAAAGACATCCAGAGGTATTAATTTTATAATTGTTAAAAAAAAAGTTTATTTTTATACAATTGAACTTACGAAACTACCGATTTGTAACTTCCTGGGAAACGGGTAAGGGGTAAGTATGTATGACTTTTTAATTGGTTGTTTTTATGGGTCTTTTAGCATGTTAAAATAATTTATTATCTCTAAATCTACAAGAACACACTTAAACAAAAAAGCTTTAAAGTTTAGCTTTAAATGCTTAGGTCGTAGTGTTTTTAGAATTATCATAACAACACGATTATTCTAAAAAAAACCATACCCTAAGTGTTTAAAGCTAAACATTTTTTTTGTTTATCGATCGTTACTCCCTTTGAAAGAAGCTAATCGTCGATAACTGGTGTCCTACTCTACGACAAAGGCGCGCGCGCACTTGCGCTGTCGCCTTTGAAGTACGCAGCGTGCCTCGTGCCGCTTGTTTATGGACGCCGACAAAAGACACCGCTGTCGATATGTCGCAATACCAATAGTTTGCACTGCGTGGCAACGTCGCTTTTTAATGTTCAAGGATTCAAGTTCATTGAATCATTGACTTAATGACCCAATTCTATAGAGAGTCCAAATTTGCTTAAAATTAAAGCTCTACTTTTTGACCTAATTACTGGACCGATTACGTTCATTTTTTGTATATCGTCGGCAAAGGCGATAACAAGTATATGGTTTCATTTATTGCAAATATGTGGGACCCCATTCTGTATAATACCCAATTTATTATTTTTAATGCCCATTTTTTTCATCGTAGCATGACCTTAAAAATAAAATATTTCGCTTTGCAGATACTATGAAAGAATAAAAGAGACGTCATTCGTATACCACCATCGTCCAGTACCACCTGGAAAGGAACTTGTACACTGGGTGGAGCATGTGGTGCGAACGCGTGGTGCACCATTGCATCGTTCTCCAGCTCGACTTGTGCCATGGTACCAGAAGATGTTTTTAGATCTCATTGCGTTGATAGTAGTTTTTGTTTTTGTTCTTTTACAAACCATAAAATTTATGTTAAGGTGTATTTCTAGACAAAAGGTCCCATATAAAAAGAAGGTAACGTAGCAATTTAATGTCTGCATTAAATAAATTTTTTAAAATAAAACCTATTAGATTAATTCCTTGCATGTGTATTATTCGATAAATGCTAAGACATAGTCTTTTATACACTACTAGCTTTTGCCCGCAATTTCGTCCGCGTAATAAAAATAGTTCTAATAGGATATTTAATAGGATATTTAATTGTTTGTTAACGTTATTAATTTTGTTATAACATACCAATTATTATGTTAAAATTTTCGAATACTTTTGAAATATAACAATCCTTATTAATTATCCTTAATAAAATAAAGCGAAGCGAAGATGGTAGCAAGTGGTACAATGTGTTATTCGGGTGAACCGCAATTTTACAAATTTAATTTTTTTTTCAAACTTATTTTTTTGTCATACAAAATATGAAGGCATGACATAAATAAAAAAAATGCTAACAGTTTTGTTAGGTCAGTTTAGGTTAAGATTTTTATCCACAGTACAGAAGACGATCGCCGGCTGACGGTGGCTTTACACTTAAATTAAAATACATTATATTTGCCTTATTTTTTGTAACTTATTTGTCAAACTAATTTAATTTTGGGCTGACTCTTGGGTAGTGAATGTTGAAGTTTCTATGCAATTATTTGTGGACAAAGAAGAAATTATATCTGGCTCACATTCATATTCAATAATTGTATCGGTAGGCGAATGAAAGTCTTGCACAACATTAGAAATTGGTGAATGTTGAGTAAACGTGGGAGATACAGTCATTTCAATGTGTCGTTTTTTGGCAATTGGACGCTCATCAATGTTCTTATCACCATCGGCATCAGCGTAGGCATCAAAATGACCATTAGAAAGATCTTGGGAAAAACGTAACGTGTTGATGGGTTGGTATTCTGTACAAAATTAGACATACAGGTTGCCATTTTGAAACACTTCGAATACAAATGGGTATATTTGACCGGCTGCAACTAATTCGTAGAAACCGCCATATGTAGTATTTTAAAATATCTAATGTATACTCTTCTTTAGTCCCGTGGTTGATGCCCATGAGACATAACTACAAATTCATCCCAATTGTTTGTCACATGACGCACAATTTCTTTATGAATATCCGTTGAGCGTTCTTGTGTGCCGTACGAGTACAACAAATAAGAAAGCGCACGCGCATTTCTCATATAAATATAAGAAACTTGCGAAAAACAATACACAGTAAATTAAACCTCTAAAACAAACTAATACCTACTGGAATATATATTAAAACAAAACAAACAGAAATATATATATATATATATATATATATATATATATATATATATATATATATATACACAATGAATCAAACAGATATTTTTACAATTAAAACTAAAAACCTTTATTATACAATAACAAATTAAACTCAAAGAATCTTATTTAATTATTGGTTGGGCTGAAAAGTTCCTATCGTCTCTATGAGATGGCGCCACTAGAATAAAATCCATATCATTTTTAGGTAGTACCAACCTTCAAAAGAAACGTGTATAAATTTGACGGCTGTCTGATTATTAGTTTGTGAGATACTTTGAGCATAGAAAATAGAGGAGCTGCCCAGAGCGTCTATATGTTTTATTGATTATACAAATATGGTTATATTCGACACTGAGCTGTCAATATGCTGCCTATCTCTTTTTCACTCAGCGAAGTGTAAGTCCAAGTGTCATTCATAAATGAAACAGATAATAGAAATTGTTTCGCATTCTGGTAGTGAGATACAGCATTTTGAGTGAAGCAACTTTTGTTATTTTGAAAAAAATGGATAAAAAGGAATTTCGTGTTTTAATGAAACACTATTTTTTGATGAAAAAAAGTGCTGCTGATACCAAAAAGTGGCTTGATGAGTGTTATCCGGACTCTGCGCCGGGCGAAGCAACCATTCGTAAGTGGTTTGCCAAATTCCGTACAGGCCATATGAGCACCGAAGACGATGAAAGCAGTGGACGTCCAAAAGAGGCTGTTACGGACGAAAACATAAAAAAAATCCACAAAATGGTTTTGGAAGATCGTAAATTGAGGTTAATTTGTATAGCTGGCACTCTAAAGATATCAAAGAAACGTGTTGGACATATCGTTCATGAATATTTGGGTATGCGAAAGCTATGTGCAAAGTGGGTGCCGCGCGAGCTCACAATCGACCAAAAACAAGAACGTGTCGATGCTTCAGAGCAATGTTTGGAGTTGTTCAACCGCAATAGAAGTGAATTTTTGCGTCGATATGTGACAACCGATGAAACATGGATCCACCACTACACTCCGGAGTCCAGTCGGCAGTCATCTGAATGGACTGCACGCGATGAACCGAATCCAAAGCGTGGAAAAACTCAGCAGTCGGCCGGTAAGGTTATGGCGTCCGTATTTTGGGATGCACATGGAATAATTTTCATCGACTATCTTGGAAAGGGAAAAACCATCAACAGCGACTATTATGTAGCGTTATTGGAGCGTTTGAAGGACGAAATCGCGAAAAAACAGCCCCATTTGAAGAAGAAGAAAGTGTTACTTCATCAAGACAATGCGCCGTGTCACAAATCGATGAAAACGATGGCAAAATTGCATGAATTGGGCTTCGAATTGCTTCCGCATCTACCGTATTCTCCAGATTTGGCCCCCAGCGACTTTTTCCTGTTCTCAGATCTCAAGAGAATGCTCGCTGGAAAGAAATTTAAAGCCGATGAGGAAGTAATCGCCGAAACAGAGGCCTATTTTGAGGTTAAACACAAATCGTACTTCAAAAATGGTATTGAAAAGTTGGAAGATCGCTATAATCGGTGTATCGTCCTCGATGGCAACTATGTTGAATAATAAAATCGAATTTTGCCAAAAAAATGTGTTTTTCTACAAAACGATACGAACTTTTCAGCCCAATATTATAACAACAAAAGGAAACGAAATTAAATGAACTACTCTCAAAATATTTCAATGAAATAGTGAAAATAAACTACCAAACAAATTATGCAATATAAAAAATATTCGCAGAGTAGTTAATCTAAAACATTTCCAAGGAATTTTTGGAGGAAAATATAAGGTAAGTTTTTCATTCAATTAATCTAAGAACAAATGAAATTGAAATTTTTAATTCTTATCCAATTTATATATTCTTGTATATTTGACATTCTAATTTTAAAGAGTATTGCATTGCACCAAGCTTTTATGTGAGTTCACCGTTTTGAGTTTTTAAACATGTGTCAAAATAAAATTTAATTTAAATCAAAAGCGCTAAGGAGTAAATATATCAAATTCGATGCATATCATCCCCAAAATTACTTTCTACCCCTTTTTAACCCCGTTAGGCCATGGGTTCAACAAGGAATCACGTTGTCGCTTGCAAACTTTGCCCCCGTTTTTCACCCCTTTAGCGGAAGAATTTCAGATCATACAAAGAACAAGTTTCAGGTATCTGCGATCAGCAGTTTAGGCTGTGCGTTGATCCATCAGTCAGTCATCCAGGACAAATCATTTTATATATATAGATGTGTCTGTTATAATCTGAAATAATTATCATTCCGCAAAATGAGGACGGTTTGATTCGATAGCTTGAGCTCCCCGTATTATATGACCTCACAAAAGGTGTGGGTCAGGGCTAAGAATGATATAACGTGGACGCGGAGCGGGTAACATCGCAGGGCGACAAGCTAGTGTATATATTATAAACTCGTTACGTAGGTGTCGTCAAAGGCGGTTATGGGAAATTCCGAAAAATTAGCTTCCGAAAATGGCGGTATACCTTTCTCTTGAACGCTAGACGTATAATAACCAGATCGGCGACGGGTGCAGCGGAAAAGGAGCGAAACCAATATTGTGATTACCAATCCGTATGTTAAGGGTGATTAATGCAGATTCTCCTGAGCCTAACAGTGAAATGATGAGGAGGAAGAAAGACTGACGAGTTTCCGACAACTGTGAGAAAAAATATCTGTATCGTAAATTATAGCTTGCTCATTGTGAAACATTCTTAATATACAGTATTGGCCTTGAATATTTATGGACATAGAGTCTAAGGTCCCTTTTAAATATTAGGAAAGTGAGTTTATGTTATTTAGGCCTAAAAAATTAATGCTGGCAGGTAGGTGAAAGAAAGTCTTTTGAGTGAGAACTTACTAGCGAACGCATTGTTGGTCGACTCTGTACTAGATGGAGTGTGAATTTTATGAAACATGTAGTTAGCCAATGGATGAAGGTGCTACAAGACCATAATTTGTGGCAAACGATGTTCAGCAGTTGACTGGTGATAATGTGTAATGATACTGATTATAATGATTAATGTTCAAAAATCATCTTCATTATTATCTCTCTTAAGTCCACCGCTGAACGTTATTTAAATTCTACCTTCTTGGAACAGTAACACATGCTAACCGTGCAAGACAGGAGTGCTCACACCCCAGAAACATGACATATTGTTTTGTGTTAAAGACTTTGGTTACGGTGACCAAATTAAAAATCTTTAAATCTTAAACAATCCACGAATGGCTTGGATCTTCCGAGAGCACAACGATTGGCTGGTAGATTGACGATATTTCTCGCTTGTTTCTCACCTCAGTAATGGTTACACCGTCTATCAAAGGCCTTAAGAAATATACTTCGGGCCTTTTTTTAGTTTTCTCTTACGAGATCACCGAAATGTAAGGGTATGATTGATTCTATTATGCCTCTCCAAAGTGATACTGGATTAAGTTTAAAAATAATTCTCACTGAGACCTTAGATAAAGTTTTATTATTATTCGAATTTTTATCAAGAAGTTCTATTCATTTTTCTGTTTGTCAAAATAATAAAAATAATAATAGCAAGGTCTAGATACACCTTATGTTTAATGGTACATTGGTAGATTGAATTGGAAGAGAGACTCCAGTGCGAATTACGAGTTTCAGCCAGTTATTTAATTCGACTCTGGGCGGCAAGTGTCTGATGTTATAAATGAATGACGACCCTTCGCCTTCTTTCAGTACCTGAAAACAATGTTTTCTTATATAAACTAAAATAAAAATATAAATAAATAGGTTTTACAAAGTTTATACGTGATAGAGCCATGCTGCTGTTACACTGCTTTCATGGAATACCAGCGTAAAATAGCAACTAAGCTTAATGTTGCTGTGTTTGTATAGTGAGTGTAGAGAACCAGATATCCTTTTTACTGGACACGAGGCATTTCATCTTAATCTTCAGGTATGGCAACGCATCTACATTTTGATTCTTAATCGAGGATAAATGTAGATGTCAGATGGCATGGCATCCAGTTATCATCAGGTGGACCCTTAAATTCAAGGTGATAAATACACAGAACGACTATTGGGAGCAAAGCAAGACAAAAATGTGAGATATCTGGTACTGCGATGGTAAAACCGCTTTGTGGACCTTTACAGTTATAAAATTATAGATGGATAATTTCAGTGGCATTCGTTAAGTGATATTCAATATTTACCTAGAGTTGCTTATGCTGCGGCTTCACTAACGAGCAACGTCAATGCCCATAAACGCAACAATTATTGCCTTAAATTTAACGCGATAAAATGAGGGGCTACACTTGAACGGTCAACGTCGTTTCCCGTTGAACCGCATTAAATTTGCCGTTGAACGGCGTTAAATTTGCCGTTGTTAAATGTTTTGACCGGGGAAGGACCACGCTCTCACAGAATACCAGCGTAAAATAGTAGCTTAATGCTGCTGTGTTTCGTATGGTGAGTGTAGAGAGTGAGAGTGTAGAGAAGAGAGTGAGAGTGATATCGAAAGAAGAGTGAATGCAGGAAACATGGTGAATGGAGCTTTGCACTCCTTTATGAACAGTCGGAAGGTGTCTAACAAGGCTCGTTTGGCTGTGCATGAGGGGGTGTTGGTTCCGACACTCATGTACGGAAGTGAAAGTTGGGTATGGCAGAAGAAACATGAAAGTAGAATAAATGCAGTTGAGATGAGAGCATTAAGAAGTATGATAGGAGTTAAACTGAGTGACAGGGTAAGAAATAGTGAGATAAGGAAACGTTGTGGCTTGAAAGAAGATGTAGTGACAAAAATTGAGAAAGGTATGCTGAGATGGTTTGGCCACATCGAGAGAATGAATGAAGAACGATTGACGAAAAAAGTGTATAAGGCGAGTGTGAATGGAAGTGCTGGAAGGGGTAGACCTAGGCGGACTTTTCTAGACCAAATTAGGGACGTCTTGAAAAAAGGCCAGGTTAAGAGTACCCTAAACCGTAGAGCATGTATGAAGGGAATAATGAAAGTGGACGAAGCGAAACAAGTATGTAAGGATCGTAGCAAGTGGAAAGAAGTGGTCTCTGCCTACCCCTACGGGAAAGAGGCGTGATTATATGTATGTATGTAGAGAACCGGAGACTCTTTTTACCGGAAACGAGCCATTCCATCCTAGTCCTCACGGGTGAGAACGCATCTGCATTTTGATTCGTAATCGAGGATAGATGTAGATGTCTGTGGGCTACAGCATCCACATAACATCAGGTGGACTGTGTGCTTGTTTGTCACCCTATCCTATAAAACAAAAAAATAAACAAAGAAAAAATGAATACAAAGAAAAAGAAGATGGTGGATGCTACAAATGCACAGGAAACGTACACTATAAATCAATTTATGTTTTATTTTGTTTTCCCGCACCCAAAATGCACTAGAAAGACGTCCAATGGTTTAATCTAAATAATAAGACAAACGTAAATATATTTTAATGAAGTAATAACTAATAAGCCAATCATAAATACGGGTCAAGTGCCAATTAGATACACGTACCTACTCAGGGTTTCGTACCACTGTACACTATGAATTTTGACCTGCGAAAATTGTTTTTTTTTTCACCTGCTTATTTTTCTTAATTTCATACCGTAAATTAAAGTACTTTTGAAGTAATTTTTTTAATTCAATCTCGAAAAGCTTTTTCATTACTCCACTCCATCGCAATCATACGTGCAACCCCGTGGCACTCACTGTGCACAATGAGACAAACGTAGTGTGGCCGCTTCAACGCGATAATTCGCGCGTTAATCCTTTGATGTACCGCCACTCGAGTTATCGGCAAACGGGAAACGGCATTGTTAATGCCGTTGAAAATTATCGCGTTAATTCGTGGCCACACCTACATTCAACGTCCATCAACGCGATAATTAACGGCATTTCTCCTTAGTGTGGCCGGGCCATTAGAATTGTCGAAATAGCGTCATGTACGTCGCTTGATATCGATTAAGAGACAAATCCACGTTAATTCCAAAATCTTCTTAGTAGCACTCTCAACATAATTGAATTGATGACCAAATGCTGGGATTCCAATTATTGGAATCCCAGCATTTGGTCAGGAATCATGTGTAATGAAGAGGATGCAGTTTGGATGCGCTGAAAAACATAATAACCTATGTGATTACTATCTTTATTAGTATTGTAGATTACCGTTAGAGCCTGTTAAAAGTCTGCTGAAGATAGGCCGTTCCTGTAGATTGCCTTATAGTTGTCACGCTTGGCAAGCGGGTCGCAAGCGGGTCGGCATTCACAATCTTTCAAAATTTCAAATTTCATTTCAATTTCAAAATTGCCTATTTAGACCGCTGTCACCAGAGGCCTAGTATTTAAATTTGATTTATTACTGAGAAAAGAAAAACATTGGGACACAATGTATATCCTTCTTATTTACCTACTTTATAAATAATCTTTTAAAATGGTGTAATATTGGAGGAAGAAATAGTAAAGAGCCAAAACTCGAATTATGCCTTTTTATATGCTATTCAGTCGCGTCTGCAGTTGTCCCTATCACACTCGCGCTCCAGAGCAACAGCGATAGTTCCCTCAAATACCTAATTTATAAGTCTCTCGGCCCGCATTTCCTCATAACGAGCATTTAATGCAGCGCGTTGTTTCAGACTCTACGTCTATTCGAAATATTTTTATTCGTCAGAGCACATGACATATTAGCACTTAAAAATGATTTACATTTTTTAAAGAATTTTAATGAAGTCTGGATCCAACCAGAGTTGATGGCATATTTAGAAATTATAACGAGTACTTAGCACTTGGGCTACCACGGTTTCTTACGTTACTAAGTAAGCGAAATTAATTTCTATTATAACGATAACACCAGGACAAAATCGGTTGATAGATTATCTGAAGCTATAACTTTGCAAGGGACAAAGGGATCTCGGGCAGTGGTGAAACTTCCATAGAAGCCGAAAAACCAGGCTTGCCTTTTCAATCTGCTCAGTCAATAATATTATCTAATAAAAATTGTTAACAATGTGCAAACAATGAAAGAAAAAACCACAGAGGCATTGTTTTGTGTATTAATGTAATACTCTGGAAACTGATAAACTTTTATAAAAAACTAAATTATCTATTCAATGACACTGTGTAACAAGAAACTTCACCTCAATGTCTACTAGCGACATCTGGTGAGCGTAAGATTATTTGCCCTCATTCAAAACACACTGGATTGTAAAAATTAATGAAAGCAAGGAGTTGATTTTGTCGTCTCTCTCGCACGCGTTGACTTTTTACCGAGCTTTTGAGAAGACGATCGTTCCCTTTCTAACTTGTGGCAAAATGTTCTCTAATGAAATATAACTACGAAATGTTTGTATAGCAATTACTATAGTTCGGCCCACAGCCTCCTTTACTCTACAAGCCATGCTATGAAGTTTGGCAACGTCGCAATTAGGATCTGCGTGAACCGATTGTTTCAACTTTTGTTAGCATGTTTTCTACAATGTGTACTAGTGCAAACCTTATTATTGGTTGTATCTTGCAAAATGCAAAAAAGAAGTAGAACATAAAATCGTCATTTATTAGGAATGGTACTTGAGTGTCTCCTACCCAATAATTTTATGTTGGTAAGGCAGTGGAATATGTCTTACGGACGTAAAAATGTGGTTAACTTTTATAAAATAAATATCACTTGTATCAAACTTTGTAGGTTTTATTATTTCTCTAAAATAAAACAATAATAAAATAGATTGAAAATTATTTAATTATATTACTAATATTAAAAATTATATTATCAATAAGTACAACTTATCCAACTAGCAAAGATATTTTAGATTTTTACCCACCTAGATAACCTTTTCTAATAATTTAAAAAAACATTGAGCTTCCTTTTGTTATTTTTCTTTTCATTCTGTGAATTGTTCACATTTTTTGTAAAATTATTTAAAATAATGTTAGCTAAAATTTTTGAAATTTTACAGAATAATAGTTTCAGACAGTGGCCTGCTTCACAACAGTCATCTATGTCGATGAAAAATGAATCAGACTGAAGGCTTAAAATCGTTAGTACTGCTAAAATACCTCTGGTATCATTCAATTTAAAGAAAACAGTTTTTAAGTCAGAATTCTTAATAATAAAATTAAACAGTGCATATAAGTGATAGCTTACAAATTTTACAGAATCTGTAGGCACTGACAGACCTCCTCTTTGCAAATAGTCAAAATAAGGATCAGCTATGCAATCACCTTTGCTTTTTATGACTGTGGATATGCAGTGTAAACATTTCAATTTTTTTGACAAAGAATGTGCTGCATATCCACATACATATATTTGTGATGGTTCATCAATGTCACAGATCTCAGCTTCCAAATAATTACTTGATAGAATTGATTTAAATTCTTTTGGCACAGTTAGAAGTTCAGTGCTAGAATCAGTAACTTCCCTATAATTTTTTAAGTTTTTTCCTATATCTTCTAGTTTCATTAAGTGTCGCAAACGAATTTTTTTTCTGCTTCTATAATTTGTGTACATGATACATACCAAGTAATACCAAGAAAAACAGTGGTATCCACAAGAAAGACTCAACTACTACCCATTTAAGAGCACATTGATAATTGAATCCTCTCCAAAGGTTTGCTCCTCTTCGATAATTTTAAGAATTAGTATCAATTAATTGTTGCATCTTTTACTTAATATTAAAAGATACATTTTGGAGCAGCATTATTAATCTTTAAAATATGTACTTGATAACGTTATTATATTTTGGTAACATAACTATTTTTTTAAATGTGTGTAATAACTACACTTTTTTAAAATACAAATAATTTACAAAAGTGACTTTCTTATGCCCACTATACCATAGTTTACATGTGTAAATCAATATATTTTTTTCTACAAAATGAGCATTTCATATATGTATTATAACATACCATAGAATACTTTAATATACAATAGAATAGCACTTCCGTCGACGTAATTACGACCACACATACAAGCAATTACAAAAATTAATATAGTATGTAATTGATGTAATAATTGTAATGATGATCTTTGTAAGACAACCCCACACCAAGCAAATACATCAAATTTGTAGTTTCAAGAAAAACGTTTTTGCAACTTTCACAGAACTTCATAATGTGTTGAGGAGATTATAACAAAAATAAATAAAAACATTTGACCAATGATTCCCCCTAAATGGGATATTTCGAGTCATTAAATTTTTAATAAATATCAAATTAAAATTTCCAACATGACATAAACATAAAAAGTAAGGACCCTTATCATAAATTTGTTGATCAAGTTAATTGTACATAGTTCAGACCCTCAAAGATTGCATAAGAGATGGTGCAATAAAATATTAAAAGGCAGACATATTAAAATCGATAATGACAAAATAACACTTAACTACTAACTTAAACAATGAATTTGGTTTTACACAATTTTTATAGATCCTGTATGTTTTCTTACAGGAACCTCCATTAAAAGAATCAAACAATTGATCAAACAGGAGTAGTATATCTGCCGTATCTTCACATTCTTGTGGCAGCAACTTATTTTCTGCAAAGAAATAAAATGTTATGAGCACTTTTTAAATAATAAGAAGCAATAAAATGTTAGACACAAGAGGAAATACAAGTAAATACTAAATATGCGATAAAAAGATATCTTACAAAAAATAATTTCAATATTGAATGTTATTTAACAAAGTATATATACGTACACTTGCACAAAATCGTAAAGCTTCAATTTTTTCTGCTGCTGTTACTTGACTTTTTTGTCTTATATTTTGTTTTTTGAAATCATTATTTTGTTTAACATTTTCTTTATGTTTTATCTGTACATTTTCTTTTAATCAATGTATCTGAAAAAAGTATGCCAAACAGATAATCATATAGAGATCAGATGAAATAATGACAGCGTAGACCTGATTGTATTGGAATCTCTTTTTTAAAGAATTTTAATTCTAACTTCTGCATTGTAATGATATTATACATATTATGCAATATACTATTAGAATGCTTTTGGAGCTGGCACAGTGCTGCTGTGTGCACAGTGCAAAAAAGTAGCATTCCTACTGCATGGCTTGCGGACCAGTGATAACAAAAATTTGAAGTTATATCTGCAAAAGTTTTGAGTCTGGAGTGCTTCCTCTCAAAGTTCTAGTTATTTCAGATGCAACAAAAGCAAGGTGCAACCACGACTAACCCGTTCCTAGGTTTGGATACAGGAATAATTTCGGTCAACTGCCTACCCCACATGTTATTTACCTAGTGAGTTGTGAGCCAGGTTTAGATATAAAGCCTTTTGACTTGTTTCAGCTATAAAAAGATTCTCAGGATATTAAATCTTAATGTTGTACTTGTTATTATTATAGTAAATTCCAGCCTTAAAAATTGACTGCCTCGTTGGTTTAGTAGTTGTATTGGCGCGACTTCTGATCATGAGGTCCTGGGTTCGAATCCCGGGTCGGACGAAAAAATTAATTATTGGGTTTTTCTATCAAGAAATTCTCAATAGCTGCCCGGAGTCAGAAAATTGACGGTATATCACCCCCGTGCTTCGGAAGGCACGTAAAGCCGTTGGTCCTGCGCCTGATATCTCTACGGTCGTGTCAGTTTACGTCCGATCGGAATATGAGAGTGATGGAGTAGATAGTGCACCTGTGCTTGCGCATACATTTGGGCACTATAATCCTGTCCCACGCCGATGGCTAGTCTCCGTTGAGGCTGGCCGCAGTGACCGAAATTCAGTCTGGAGGACATTATCATTATTAAATTCCAGTCACTAAATCTTTAACTAATCGCACACTTTCTGGTATAGTAATAGAATATAGTTACAATAATTAAGAGTTTATCAATATTATACTACCACCAGAGAATTTTCTGGACCAATACAATTTGGGACTTTCAAGAAATGAGCCTACTCTTTTTTTAAAGCTGGCAATGCGTATGCCCCTAGTGTTGTGGTCCTACATGGGTGGCGGTAGTCACTATCCATCAGCTGAGCCGCATGCTCGTTTCCACGCCGCCTCTTCTTTTAAAAAAATAAATTAAATACCTCTTATACGATTATCGTGTGATCTTGTAGTAGAAATTTGTGAAGAAAGTACATCCGGTATAAGTGATGTGGGTTCAATTCCTAATGTTTCAGCATCTAAACCTGTAATAGTAGTGAAAGTATATAAGTAACACATAAAACTCTCTTGGGCTTGTTTTGTTCACTGCTACATACCATATATCATAATTACTAGCTTTTTACCCGCGGCTTCGCTCGCGTGGGGTTTAATTAAGCAACATTGATAAATGTTGTTTCATTCTAAATTTAGCAAAATTCAATCACTATTAGAGTCACCTCGCTGTGTGTCTTTCTTTATGTCTGTTTGTCAAAGATTTGGTTTTGAATTCTCAAAGACTATTGAACATAGATGATTGATATTTGGCATAGATATAATATGTTATAGGAACATGTGAATGAAGTTTTTCGTAATTGCATTAATATCTTATGTCTATAATCATCTGCTATTTTTTATATCAGGTGTATCTTCTGATGTATCCATAAAAAAGGTATCAATAACCAAATTGTCTTAAAATCAATTTTTTATTAACCTTTTTAAATTTGGAAAAAATTGTGTTAATATGTATATTCTTTCATCATTAAAATTAGTTTTAACAAAACAATGATGAATTTAAATCCCCCCCCCCCGTGACCATGGGTACTGTCAAGTACCAAAAAACCAATAATTTGGCTTAAATGCCTTTTACTTAGTCCCTTGGACTTGTTTTTTCAAAAATATATTAGAATTACAGACACAACTTTTCTACAGATTTAATAATAATAATAATGTCCTCCAGACCAAATTTTATAGTGCCCAAGTGTATGTGCAAGCACAGGTCATCTCATAATCCAATGGGATGGTATTTCGTCACGACCGGAGAGTGAGAAAACAGGACTAACGGCTTTACATGCTTTCCAAGGCAAGAGGGGTGAAACGCAGCTAATTTCTTATCTCCAGACTGCTGCTGAGAATTTCTTGATAGAAATACCCAAAAACAGATTTTGGCCCAACCCAGGATCTCATGGTCAACAATTGCATTTACGACACTAGACCAATGAGGCATTCAAGTGTTATTATAATATTAAGGAATAAATTAATGTATTTTCATTGTAATCATTCACATCACAAAATAAAAAATAAAAAGTACGGGCCAAGTGCGTGGCGGGCCACACCTTAAACCATTAAACCCAATGGACTCGCCCCGCATGGTTATTTCCCTCTGCCAAGGTAATGGTTTTAAAAACTTTCTGCATTTATAAAAACTGTTTACAGAATCTATTTTATTATTACAAGAATCATTACCACTAAGTAGGCACTCTTTGCCGATCTGTGCAATTAAGGCGTGTAATAAAGCAGTCAAATACTTAAAATTTACAAAAAGATGAAGTTACACTCTATATGTAGATATTTTTTATTGTGATACATGCTTTTTTTCTATTAAAATCATTCAAAATAATGTTATAAGTAATAATCGAAAACTTTACCAATTAGGTAATCTGTTACTACCCTAAATTATACTGTGGGTCACCCGCATAAACCAAGAGTATTACAAATGAAACTGTGTCAGGCTATTTCATTATATGAGTACTTCGAAAGGGACAACAATAACTACCAACTAAAAAATAAGTGAAAGTAGTAAGTAAGTAAGATTTCTTCATAAAATGTTTATTTCTTACAGTTCACAATAGCATTACAAAGTTATAATGTTGTTTTATGTCATTTTCTATGGAGTTGTAACAAAATTTTTACTAATCCAACTTGTTAATTCTAATTTGCTGCGATAGTTTTCCTTTTAATTACATTATATATGCTACCATTGAGTATACTTTCCACATTTCCAAAAAAAAGTTGGTAGAGGGGACACATGACATGACTCTTCTAATGAAAAATACGACTAAAGCTTAATATTTAACAAAGAAACCGATAAAAGCGAATAAGCTTTTATTGCTAAGCCAGTGTGTGAATTGTAAACCTTACCCTGCATTATAATCTAGGGCTTACTGCTAAAAGAATTGCTATTAAACATGACAGTGAGAAAGCTTTTAATAGACTTACCAAGGTTAAGACTGGGGTCTGGGAAATCTTGGTTCGAGGATATAAAAAACGATCCTCAAAGATCCGATCACAAATGTAGGTATTGTAAATTTCACAATCGGTTTTATCCTTTCTAAATACACACACAGCACAGTATATAAATGCACTAGAAATCGGAATAATATTAAATTGATTTCTATACTATTAGTGATTTTGATTTTTATACTATTAGCTTTACTATTAGCGAGTAGCGACCGCCATTATTGTTTATTGCGTATGTACGTAGCACATGGATTGTTTCCTTTGCATAGACTTAATACATAATTTTGCCCTCTAGTTCGTTAAAAGTAAGTCTTAGTTTACGTGCCCCACACGAAAGATGGCAGCATAAAAAGATATCAATTTGTTCTCAAAATAATGTTCTAAGTTGCACGCCCATGCTGAGCGCCACCTGAGCGCTGAACGGGGTTCAGTGTTGCCAACTGCTAGCTTTACCCAGTAGCTACTCATTTTCAAAATGTTGTTAGATGTCCAGTTTTTTTTACCTTAAAAAGTTGCTAGAAGTTGCTAAATGTTACAGTAGATAAGTAGGTTACAATAAAATGCCAGTTTCTGATAATCATTTTTATTCAACAATTCCAATGAGAATTTAAATTAAGTCCTGTGTACGCAATTGAATAAAAAATAAAAAATAAATTAATCAATTAAAGAGGAAGATGTCGATGGCTAGGGTTCAGTATCTTTCATTGATTTCGAATATTTATCAACGGTGCCCATTTTATGCAGTACGTCTTTGGGCAAAAACAGTTATAGCAGCATTTAACACTTTTCCTGAGGGAGTCTCTAATGCAGAGGATTGAGTTCAGTTTTCAAACTCATTCTGTTTCTTTGCTTATTACGCATACAACCACGCGTAATATTTGTTGTAATACACCAGAGATAAATTCATTGATTAAAACTACTTTTACGGATTTTATCGCGTTTAGTTTAAAATTATTTTTAAATCCCGTTTCCCGTAAGTTTCGTGTGCTTTCCAACACCATTCACCATTGCAACAGTGACCATTCACGGGGGACTGAGGTGACGAAGTACCTTCAGCTTTTTAATAATGGTACTCCGAGTTAAATGTTAACCAGAGACATCGGGACGTTAGTCACCTCAGTCCCCCGTGACCATGGGTACTGGAAAGCACCCGAAACGTCGGGAATTAATAACATTAAAACAAAATTAAAAGCGATAAAATTCGTAAAAGTAGTTTTAATCGATGTGTAGTGTTTGCGTAAATATAAGAAATCATTACAGATAAATTTATTTTAAAATTATTTTACTTAAACTATTTTATTGTTATTTTTAATTCATCGATATACTAGTACGTTATTTTTATAAACTATATTGATTTTTCCGTTATTTTTTTTTAAAATTGTGTTTTTTTCCGCCTATAGTCACTTTTGATAGTAGTAATCGCTCCTACTAATTTCTGTCGCTAATCAGGCATTACACCTTCTGTTGCTTTTTCGTTTGAATAGTGAGAAAGTCAGTATGATTATAATCTGAGGGACATTTCATCTTAGTTTTCAGAATTGACTTAGAATCTCCGCAGTATTCTTATAGGTATTATTTAAAGCTGTTTGCATGTGACTTGCCGATTTTTGAGAGCTTTTTTATCGCATTTTATTAAAACTATTTTAACGTCACTATATTGTGCAGGTCACATATATCACACTATTTGTTATGGAAAACTCTAACCCGAACCTCCGGCAGATACACGTCGCTGATAATTTTAAAGCTCTTAACGGTATGTGTTTCTTTAACTTTTAACCGAGTCACTAATATAAATATTTAATTCTTATTTCCTATTGATTGAGATCTGCTAGAAAATCTTATAGCTTCCTTTAGATTTTTTGAGTGAAAAATGAGCATACATTCCATCTGATGGAAAGTAAATGCTGTTGTCCACAGACACCAAAATATATGCACAATTAAGAATCAAATTGTAGATGTGGCATCACCACTGAAGACTAAGATAAAATGCCTCGTTTCCAGTAATAAGGATCTCCGGTTCTCTACACTCACCATAAAAAACATAGCAGCATTAAGCTGCTAGTTCACACTCTCCCGAGCCATTCGTGCTACAACTATTATATAGCTGCAGCATGGCTCTACCACATATAACAGCGTCTTGTTTACGCTAGATGTAAAATACTCAGTACAGTGTCGGGGATTAGAGTTAAAGTTTGCCAGTCCGCCTACGTTAAGTGTGGAAATAAATGCAAATCCTTCCCGCAAACATCCATATACAGCAATGGGCCACAACAAGCTGATAGTGAAGAAGATGAAGCATTTATGCCCTGCGAGAATCGGATCATTGTCGCAGTACGTCAAATCAATAACAACAACAAGAATAGCACAAGCATAATAAGTATCAGCATAAACACTTATTTGTACAATATGTTTCATCATCATCATCATCATTACAGCCTTTCACAAGTCCACTGCTGAACATAGGCCTCCCCCAAGTAATGCCACAAAGCACGGTCCTGAGCCACCTGCATCCATCGACTTCCTGCATGTCTTACCAGGTCGTCACTCCATCTAGTGGGGGGTCGCCCTACACTACGCCTACCGGTACGAGGCTGCCACTCGAGAACCTTTCTTCCCCATCGGTTATCGGTTCTTCGAGCTATATGGCCGGCCCATTGCCATTTCAGCTTACTAATCCGTTGGGCTATGTCGGTCACTCTGGTTTTACTGCGGATATCCTCATTTCTGAGTCTATCACGCAGAGAAACTCCGAGCATAGCCCTCTCCATAGCTCGCTGAGCGACCTTAAGCGTCCTCATACGGCCAGCAGTGAAGGACCACGTCTCAGATCCATAAGTCATCACTGGCAACACGCACTGGTTGTACAATCTAGTTTTTAGAGATTGAGGTATACCTGACGAAAAGATATGTCGTAATTTCCCGAACGCTGCCCAGCCGAGTTGAATCCGTCGATTGACCTCTCGGTCGTAGTTGGACTTACCTAGTCGGACTATTTGTCCCAGGTAAACGTACTCGTCAACAACTTCGAGCATAGTGCTCCCAACAACTACCGGCATAGGTGTGACATGGACATTGAACATGATCTTTGTTTTGTCCATGTTCATCTTAAGACCTATCCGTTGGGAGGCACTATTGAGGTCATTGAGCATAGTGCTTAAGTCCTCCAGCGATTCTGCCATAAGGACTATATCGTCGGCAAATCGAAGGTGAGTGATGTACTCGCCATTGATGTCAATACCGTATCCTTTCCAGTCCAGTAGCTTGAAAACGTCTTCCAATGCAGCGGTGAAGAGTTTCGGGGATATAACGTCACCCTGTCTTACACCTCTCTGCAGTTGGATAGGTTTCGAGCTCTGGTTCTGTACTCGGATAGCCATCGTAGCCCTACTGTACAAACACTTCAGCACTTCGATATACCGACAGTCAACTTATCACCGCTGAAGGGACTGTAGCACCGCCCAAATTTCGACGGAATCAAAGGCTTTCTCATAGTCCACATACGCCAGGCAAAGTGGCAGATTGTACTCTTCAGTCTTCTGTACAATCTGCCGCAGGGTATGTATGTGGTCTATGGTACTGAAGCCTTTTCGGAAACCGGCTTGTTCGGGAGGCTGGAAGTCGTCAAGTCTGCGTGCGAGACGATTCGTAATGACTCTCGAAAACAGCACGTAGACGCGGCTCAGAAGGGAAATCGGTCTGTAGTTCTTTAAGAGAGCGTTGTCGCCTTTCTTAAAGAACAAGACCACCGCACTTCTGCTCCACGCCTCTGGAGTAGTGCCACCATGGAGGACGGAATTGAAGAGCTTCTGAAGGACTACAAGTACCGGTGTTCCACCCGCTTTCAGAAGCAACAATATGTTTAGTAAACCTTTATTAATTCAGCATTTTCGAGAACTTTTAGTTCTTTCAAACTATAGTGACTATGTGAAGACATGTTATAAATTTGATACACATAAAATATGCGTGGCTCAGATCAGTGTGGGCGGAATTCCAAAAAAGATCCATTTGTAACCAATATGATAATTAGTTGAAACATTATATTTGTTTAGTTACATAATTCCGCTCTATTTATTATAGTGTCAAAAGAAAAAATCAGCTATGTCCACATTGTGTGTGCGTCCCCCCAGAAAGCCCAATCGAGCTAGGTGTATTTTCAATATATCAGAATTTAGAGCAAAAATGGAGCACCTCTACAGTCAAGTAAAAAAATTGGAGCATTAATACGAACGACGCTGCGAGCTAAAAACCGTGGGCTTGCTGGCGTCCTGTCCCGTCAGCACGCCCAAGCTAGATCTCGGGAACCGTTGAGAGTACTATCGTGTATTGTGGTTCAAATTTTCGAACGGGAAAGCTGTGTCGCTTGCGCTTAGAATACACAACACGCAACGGGACGACGTAAAATTAAAATGGGAAATAACCGTAATTAAAATAAAAAGCGACTGGGTGCACGTAATGAAACAGGCAAACATGTTATAAACATAATGAAGTATGTATCTACCGACCCATCTACTTACAGTATTAGTGATTACAAATAGGTAGGTAAATAGTATACGACGCATGGGGAAGTGGGGGCGAAATTAGAATTAGAGCTGAAGTTGTATAGGCTCGTAAAAGCACTAGTTCTTAAGCTCGCAGACGGAACGCATTTCCGCTTCGCGCCTGACTCGGACGGGAGGGTGGTAGCAAGCCAGACGGCGCATTACGATGCCTAACACCGCATTATAGAATCTTCAGCTGTCACCATAAGCTAAAGTAGTTATTGGATACACGCTGCCTTCCATCTCCAAATTTGTTACCCTCTGTCGCCTTTTAGGACATCCGCAAGATGATATGGGCTAATGGATATTCTTACACCGCCACTTCCCTTCCTTTATCCCATTCATGTCATTTAATTCAAAAAATTTAGAAATTATGATTGTGTTACACATTAAAACAGAAGTGATGAAATTATACTGATATACATTTAAAGAACACTAAGCAGATATGTATGATGAGTCTATTTAACCCTTAAATGCATGACATACCCAATATCATTGGAAAAAATATATGTTGTGTAAAATGGTTTATAGATGCTGGAAAAAATAAAATAAAAAATCATTATTCAATATAATTAGTTTTATTTTGAAAAATATTCTGGTATCATTTTTGATACAACATGCAAAAAACTACAATTTTATTCTCAGTTCTATTGTGTACTACTTCCGTTAATTGACTTATTGTTAATTATTGCAAAGCACTAATGTGCAACCAAATGATCACAAAAATATGTCCTATAGATGAAAATCATTAAAACAGTCAGTTGTTTTTTTGTTAGAACACAAATACACCTTACATTTTAGACACATAATACTACTCAGCAGTTTGCAGCCTGGGTTCATGCACCTCATACGATTTTGTTGCCTCGATTGAATATGATCCACTCCATCGTACCGAACATCTCTCGAGGGCATTACCTGCTGGATGTTTTTCCTTTTAGGTGCTGGCTCCTCCGAAAAGTTTCGGCTTGGTCGACCTCGTGAAGGTACAACATGTTCGCCATATTTGCAGAGAGCATCCGCCAATTCAGCTCTAAACTCTGCCAGATTCAAAACCTGCTTAGGGTTCAAATTCTTTTTAGCAGAGACTTTCTTATATAATATCCAGGAGTTAATTACTGATAGGTCGAGTAAGTGGTAAAAAATTCGCATGTACCATTTCCGAGACTTTACTTTTATGTGATACCTGCCTAGGAAAGAGTCCATGAGGTCTACTCCACCCATGTGTGCGTTGTATTCCTTTATTATTTTTGGACATGGTATGGGCACCTTTTTCTTTTGGTTTTTGTCATATCTTTCAATCGTTTCTACAGGTTCAGCGCCAATATAAGTGGAAAGTAAGGTCACCTGCTTGTTATCTTTCCAACTGATCGCAGAAAAATCCACACCATCGAGACTTGTCGTGTTTTCAACGTAGGATCCTCGGGGTACATTACTGTTCATTACTTCTTTCTTTTTAGGCAACTTACAAGACTTTCCTAGACGGTTTAGCTGCACCGTACCTAAGCACCATATGCCTTCCTTCGCCATGTAATACATTAGTGGTAATGAAGTGTAATAGTTATCGAAGTATATTACATGGTTCATCATTCTTGGGACTCTTCTAGTTAACTTTATTACTGTATTACCGGTCACTCCAATATCAGGTTCATTACTACGCATTGGTTCTTTGTCTGTTCCACTATATATTATGAAATCATAGCAATATCCTGCCAAGGAACACAACGCAAAAAGCTTGAACCCCCACTTGTGGGGTTTATTGGGTAAATATTGTTTCAAGAAATGGCTGATTTTTGTTGCGCACATTTGTTCGTCAACTGAAAGGCGTTGTTCCATTGGAACACTAGAAAATTTCATTGTCAGATGATCTATAATGGGTCTTAGTTTGTGAAGTTTATCATGGTCGGGGCTACCAACTGGTTTGTGTAAATTATTATCATTGAAATGTAATATGCTTCTTACTTTTTCAAATTTGTTGACAGGCATTGCTTCTATTATTGGTCTAAATCCAAATTTACTGCTCCAATACGATCTAACGCTTGGGTAGCGATAGACAGACATGAATATCAATATTCCCAAATATTTTCGAAGTTCTGTAAGGCTTATTTGAACGGGGCGATCAATATTGGTCTGCGTCGAATATTTATTGGTTTCTTCAACAATTTTTTTCAACAAGTCTTCTGAAAAGTACTGTGAAAAGAACTGCAGTGGGGTTTCTAGTTTCATTAGTTCAGGTCCTAATTCTGTACTACCCAAGAAAGCAATTGATTCCTCTTTATACTCCAAAGAGCGTTTTTTCCAAATCAAATTTCGTGTATTTATTTGCGGAAATACATTAGACCGAGAAGTCGAAGCTTGTTGATAGATTTCTTCATGAACCAGGGGAGGATCCGGGCATTCTTCAGTTTCAGGCACTTCCTCTTCATCACTTACTTCTTTATCTTCGAGTACGGCTTGTAGATCTTTGCGAGACGGATAGAAATCCAAGTCATCCTCATCTGATTCGGCATCGTCTTCTGAAATTTCGCCAGCCTCTAACCGCATTAGCATATTTTCTATATCATCGTCTTTCAATTTCTTTCTTGTAGTTCTGCAACAAATTTGTAAAGTTCAAAGAAGCGTAAATAAAAACAAAAACGCGAAAATCATCAACATGCATAGAAATATTTTTTATGCCTAAGTGCATGGTGTCTCATTTTCGATACAAACTAAAAACTCTTTTGTTTATGAGAGAAATCAATTTTTCGTAAAAAATACATAAACCTACTATAAACACAAACACTTACCTTGACATTGTATATTTTTTTTTGATATAATTTGTCTCAAATCCACTCCGATTCGTCTGGATAAAGTTAGAATTTTTCACAAAAACATTCACTCGCTGACAAGAATACTTTTGACAGCTACGAAACAAATATGGTGGACCAATACGAGAAACTTTGTTTTTTTTTCCGATAGACAAATAGTCTAAGGGCATCGTAACATACAGCCTAATAAAAACAAACAATTGGCTTTAAGTTTTAGTTAAAAAATCTCAACGTATCGTTTTTGATACATTATGCATTTAAGGGTTAAGACAAACATTTTTAACAGGTATTTTGAAATCAGCTGTACGAGACAGTTTATTTGTAGCAACGAGAGTTGAAACTACCGTACTTACTAAACTGTTAATTTTACAGTACATTATTTTTCTTCTTCTCTTCTTTTATTATTAAAGTTAAAACCAAGGTTCTTATTTTATTATTAAAGTTAAAACCAAGGATAATGACTCCCTCTATCTTTTAGTCACCATGTTATTATTAAGTCCATTAAATCATGAAGAAATTTCGATGCATTTTTACATACTTTTCACATTACAGATATCATGATTAACTTACCTAAAATACTTTGTTGTGGGGCCCATTTTAATATGTGAACATTCCTTGGTAATTTAGTAAAACTTAGGTCTAATTTCCAAATAACTATTTGTTTTAATTTACTAAACATGTCTATAAGATCTAGGCTTGATAGTTCTGATATATCCTTACTATCCATATATGATCCCATGCTGAAGTATATAACTCCATGCCTTGCATTATCCATTATGCTTTTTAAACCCTGCAATAAATTTTAGATATTGTGTGGAAACTGTCCATAAAATGTCTACAGAATAAAAGTTTGCGTAAGCGAAACATAGTAGTGTTGGGAGTAGTGGTGTTAGTATTTGGTTGGTTGGTATTGCATGCATTATCCCCGTCATATACTAATGTATATGACGGGGATAATGCATGCAGTTGAAGGATGGAGGGGCTCTTCAAACAAAAAAATACAAATCTTCAATTCAATTCTCCTAATCTTTTTATTTTATTACGCGGACATAGCTTATTGTCTTTTAACATCTTTAATGTAATTGATTTCTGCTATTTTACATCTGATTCAGAATGTTTGTTGTTTTAAAAGTTAGCATAACGCAAACAGATGTCTTGTACCGCCACAAGGTCTATTAACTGCTTATCTAAACTGAGTCTAAATAATGATGACATCTTTACACAGATAAAACCATACAAAATTAATGAATATTAGAGTTTGAAAATACTTAAACAACATGCTTTCATCATGAGGTTCGATACACTGATCATATTAAGAATACTAATAAAGTCATGAAATTATTGTATCATTGTCTTTATATTATCATTTTTCAGATTATTTGGATATCTGGAAGTGAAAAGAAAATCAATATAGCTTTCTTTTTTGATTTAAGTACTAATCTTTTGTTGGTATAATAATCGCCAGTCTGTTTTCTTTTCTGCCAAATTCTTTAATACGCTGTATAACATCAGCTTGTAATTTGTATTTGTTACTGTAACAGAATTTAAAAAACCGGCCAAGAGCGTGTCGGGCCACGCTCAGTGTAGGGTTCCGTAGTTTCCCGTCCGACACAATAAGTGTTCCCACTTATGAGTTTAAAGGTAGGTATCCATTATGTTCGCGCTCCAGCAGCGCTCGACGCTCCTGCAACTGCTCCCGGTAGTGGGTACGTGCGCGAACATGGAGCGTGCAACATTGCACGCTCCGCGGCAGGCGATGCCAAGGAGAGACCAACCGAACATTTCGATAACACCCGACCCAATGTAATAAGTACCTACAGCGCCATCTCTCGGGGAATTGGGTTACTAATTAATACATAGACGTGCCAGAAGTTTTCGGTGGTAATTTTGTATTGCAAGAACCGATTTTAATAATTCTTTTTTTGTTTGAAAAAGATACGTTCAGGATAATAAAATATGTAAAGTTGAAGTGAAGTTAAAAAAAATGCTTGCATATATGATTATACTACAAACTTAGTCCAGAAATTATTTTGTACAACTTTTTGTCTTTTTTGTACAAAAACTGTTTCCATCCAAGTTCAAAATAATTCTCCTGGAAAGTCCTTATAAAGTTCTACTTTTCAGATTTTTTTTATATTTTCTAAACCTATGGTTCAAAAGTTAGAGGGGGGGGGGGGGACACATTGTTTTTTACTTTTGGAGCGATTATTTCCGAAATTATTGACATTATCAAAAAATGATTTTAGTAAAACCCTATTCATTTTTAAATACCTTTCCAACAATATATCACACGTTAGAGTTGAAATTAAAAAAAAAATCAATTCCCACTTTACATATAGGGGGGCTACCCTAATAAAACATTTTTTTCCAATTTTTATTTTACCACTTTGTCGGCGTGATTGATACACATATTGGTACCAAATTTGAGCTTTATAGTGCTAACGGTCACAGAGATTAAGCGAGGACAGACAGACATGGCGAAACTATAAGGGTTCCTAGTTGACTACGGAACCCTAAAAATGATGGTCTAGTAATCGTAAGACAGGTGCAGTCATATGTAGCTTTTAATTGTCTTTCTTTCTTGCGGCAAGTAATTCAGTCCGATGCTTTGTATACTTCCCTGCTTGTTTCCTTGTCTCTCCATCTCTCAGAAATCCATATATCGCTTAAAAGAGCAAATGGGTCTTATTTGCTCTTTTAAGCGATATATGGATTTCTTGTCTGACAAATTCCCATGGGATAAAGAACCTGGTGCTTATGAACAGAAGCTACACAGAGGTTAATTCAAGTTGTTGCTTACTTAATCACATTTCAAGTTGGAGTGACTGTTTGCTGTCCTGTCACACAACAAATCATTGCTTGTTGCACGGAACGGCAACGTCGCGCGGTTGTGAAAATCGACAAATTTTGGCGGCCGAAGTGTTTTTTGCTGATAGCGTGAAAATCGTAGAACCTAGGATTTTGATCTAAGATAAAATGCCTCGTTTCCACTAATAAGGATCTCCGGTTCTCCACACTCACCAAAAACTTAGCTGCAGCATGGCTCTACCACATATAACAGCGTCTTGTTTACGCTAGATGTAAAATACTCAGTACAGTGTCGGGGATTAGAGTTAAAGTTTGCCAGTCCGCCTACGTTAAGTGTGGAAATAAAGGCAAATCCTTCCCGCAAACATCCATATACAGCAATGGGCCACAACAAGCTGATAGTGAAGAAGATGAAGCATTTATGCCCTGCGAGAATCGGATCATTGTCGCAGTACGTCAAATCAATTACAAGAATAGCACAAGCATAATAAGAATCAGCATAAACACTTATTTGTACAATATGTTTAGTAAACCTTTATTAATTCAGCATTTTCGAGAACTTTTAGTTCTTTCAAACTATAGTGACTATGTGAAGACATGTCATAAATTTGATACACATAAAAATATGCGTGGCTCAGATCAGTGTGGGCGGAATTCCAAAAAAGATCCATTTGTAACCAATATGATAATTAGTTGAAACATTATATTTGTTTAGTTACATAATTCCGCTCTATTTATTATAGTGTCAAAAGCAAAAATCAGCTATGTCCACATTGTGTGTGCGTCCCCCCAGAAAGCCCAATCGAGCTAGGTGTATTTTCAATATATCAGAATTTAGAGCAAAAATGGAGCACCTCTACAGTTAAGTAAAAAAATTGGAGCATTAATACAAATTAGGAGTACCCTTAACCGACGAGCATGTATGCGTAGGTGTGTGGATGTGAAGGAGGCGAGAGAGGTGTGTCAGGATCGTGCCAAATGGAAGTCTGTAGTCTCTGCCTACCCCTCTGGGTGACAGGCGTGAGTGTTTATGTTTATGTATGTAATACATAAAATACGAAAAATAAAGCAGCCATTATGTTATCTGTGTCCTCGCTTTATTTCATTAGCAAAACATTTTATAAAATATAAATAGGTGTTTACTTATTTAAGTATCTAAGTCCCTTTTTATTATTGATCAAATTATGTTGAAAGAAAAATTCCGAGGAAACTGTGTGACAGTAAATATTTTTTTCTAAAGGTCCAAAATACAATTCACCGAGATTATTCCTGGGGGTCTCTGAGAGATTCCGAAATTGGGATTTTGTACATTTTGAATTAAAATCCAGCAATATGAAAGTAGGTGTTGCATATTTTCGGGAATATGTTTGTGAATTTATTAATTATTTTAGAATATCAAGTTAAAATTTCTGTTAATTTTTGAAGTTATTCAGTTTCGTGCACTAAACTATTTTTAACCTATCTTTCTTAACAATCATTTTTCGGTAGTCATTGTAAGTAAAATATACATCCTTAGCTAACGCATACAAGGACAAATCAAAATTGGTCACGCGTTTTCGGGCTGCCAGGTCGTCTAATACGCTAGTATATTCCAAGTCTATGGTTGCTACCAAAAACACTATTACTCTTTACCGAGAGCTTGCTGAATGAATAATGCCCACTTTTACATAATTAATCTATAGTTAACGTGAGTCACTTTTGAAAAGAAGTATTTTGTAGATTTAAAAAGGATCATGAGATACTTGATAAATTATTTTAATTTATTAATTTTGTTATTGCTGGCGCCTTTATGTGAATTGTATAAGATATTAGTGGTGATGCCTATACCAATAAAAAGCCACGCCATCATGGGACATGCCTTCGTCAAGTTACTGCTTGAAGCTGGTCACGAGGTATTTTTAGTATTCGAAAAACACGGTTAAAATTGAAAACAAATACAAATAAATTTTTAATTACATATAGATTATTAATAATATTACACACACACACACACATATATATATATATATATATATATATATATATATACAATTAACTACAAAATCATACTAGAAATAGCTCATTCCCAAGGATAATTATTGTACATAATTTCCTTTATATTATACTAAGTGTATAGTCATATGCTAATTATCTCCGCTCAGACCCGCCAGCTACAGGCCTTTCGCCATCAACTCCTTGTTCTCTAAAATAACGGAGTCTATTGTAAACTGCCAGCTCATGAGGATCACCAGCTGATACGGTTTCCGTCGTGATCGATCAGCTGGTGATCTTCTGGTCTACCTTATTCATAGATGGGCGGAGGCAGTAGAGTCCAAGGGAGAAGCATTGGTCGTTATTTTGGACATAGCGTAGGCCTTCGATCGGGTCTGGCACAAAGCGCTTCTTTCGAAGCTCCCTTCCTATGGGATTCCCGAGAAATTGTGCGATTGGATCACAGCTTTCTTGCTAATCGGAGCATCAAGGTCATAGTAGACGGTGCATGCTTGATTACAAGCCTATTAACGCTGGTGTTCCACAAGGCTGCGTGCTATCACCAACGCTGTTTCTTCTGCATATCAATCATATGGCAAACCGATAAAATTCATTGCTATGCAGACGACAGCACTGGTGATGCCTGATACACAGGCCGTGCCAATATTTCTCGGGAAATCGTCGCTGAGTACCGGGACAAATCTAGTCCAATTCAATCCCCAGAGGACACAAGTTTGCGAGTTAACCGTTAAAAAGAACCCCTTTGTCGTATCTCCTTAGTTTAAAGACACTCCCTTTGCTGCCTCAGCTAGCATCAGAACCCTCGACTTCGACATATCGAATAGTGTGCAGTTTTGTGGTCACTTCGAGGGGAAGGCCAAATTGGCCTCTACAAAGCTTGGCGTGCTCAGCAGAGCGAGACAGTATTTCATGCCGGTACATCGCTTGCAACTTTACAAAGCGCAAGTTTGGCCTCACATGGAATACTGTTCTTATCTCTGGGCCGGGGCACCCCAGTGCCAGCTCCTTCCACTTGATCGTATTCAGCGCAGAGCGATTCGAATTGTTGACGACCGAGTGCTTTCTGATCTATGATATTGCATCCCTTTGCGTTTTCTATCGTATCTACCATGGGGAGTGTTCTGAGGAATTGTTCGAATTAGTTCCAGCTGCCAAATTTCACGAACGCACATCGCGTCAAAATTCCCGATACCATCCTCACCATCTGGATGCTTGGCGGTCCACTACTGTACGTTTTACTAGGAGTTTTCTTTCTCGTACAACTTCTATGTGGAATTGTTTACCACCGGCGACTTTTCCGGACCGATACGACTTAGGCACTTTCAAGAAGAGCTTACTCCTTTCTAAAAGGTCGGCAATGCATCTGCAATTCCCCTGGTGATGCGGTTGTTCATGGGAGGCGGTAGTCACTTACCATCAGGTGAGCCGCACGCTCGTTTGCCCCCTCTTCTATAAAAAAAAATATTTTATTCGTCCACTAATCGGATGAATTTTTGGATGTGTCTATGGAAGGGTCTATTCATAAAATAATCAAACTATTATTATTTATTTATATATTATCATTTGAATTATTAACTATTGTTTGTCAGACATATTTTAAATTTTTAAAAAATAAATAAGATCATAAAGTATTTGAATAAATATACTCTAATACTTACTCGTATGATTAGGCTATTTAAGTCTAGTAAAACGTTATATCAATATCAGTAATAGTAGGTTGAGGCGCTGCTGTGGTGACCCTTGGGCTACCCCCGCGTACATTATATTGATATAATCCTGAATTATATATAAATTAAAATATAATATTAAAAGAATTGAACTTTTTAATTTTAAAAATTACGGATTATCGTATGCTTAGCAACAGTGAGTTAATACATTACATGGTTAAGTAAGTAATTAAGTAATAAGTCATAAGTTTGATGAGAACTGGGTTTCTCATCAATTTTGACCCCTTCTCGAACACGACGACCTTAACATATATTCACTTTCTAACAATGACGAGCACCGAGGAGTTGTAGTAAAAAGTAATTTAGCAGGTCACATACATCACTGGATTACCATGCAATAATTCCTATCCAAATTTTCATGAAATCGACATCAGCCGTGAAGATAAACTTTCTGGTAAGAATTATTATCTATTTTTTAATACAAATAAGAGTAACTAATGAGCATACAGCCTACCCTTAATTAAATAATGCACCCACAGACATCGATTTTATACACGATTAAAAATCAAACTACAGGCGTGTTTTCTTCACCCCTAAGGTCTAAGATGTAGATATTTTTTTAGAATTCCATAGACTTAGAATGAACTCTTGGATTCCGTTTGATGGCGGTGTAACCATAGATTTAGTATAAATTGACATTAGAATAGGTTGGCAATGCAAAAGAGAAAAGAGCACAGTATACGTGTATGTTAGAGCGAGAAAGATAGGGTCGATCATTCACGTACACGCTATCGGCCTGTTGATACAGGTTGATGCCTGGCATCATTCGGGAACAGAATGAATCCCCCAAGTATTTGCAAATTCTCGGGTTTTAAAGTGAAAATTAGAATAAAGTTATGTTTTACTTCTATATATTTTTTAAATATTAGAAATGCTATCAACATCACTAATATTTCCTTAACCACTCCTGGTAAGCTTAAAACTCTTGTGTTAGGAGTGGTTCACCACAGTAGTCGAAAGGTGGATTCGAATCCGCGACCTTTTGAGTTCGCGGTCCGCACCCTGCCAATTAATTTTGACTGGGTAAATATGATTCACCTCAGAAAGAAATCCCTCATTATTACACATTTGATCCGTAGGTACGATTGAAATGTTCATCTGTATAAATACTTTGTTATTGAGCAGGTACAAACGATTTGTATACAAATAGCCCACCCAAAAGTGATAATGAAATAAAAGAAAGTTTTATAATAATAATGTTATTATTGCATAGGAATTGAATTAAAATCGTGGTTTTATCTAATGTCGACATTTTGAGGTCCTAGGAAGCTATTTTGACTATTCCTACAAGGACGTCACTATGTCTGTACATATGTATATGTGTGTATATAAATCTCTCATAACATCAGTTTTTAAACGTAAAAAATGACGTCGATTGCTGCGAACTGCTATAAAATCGGTTAATGAGTTAAACAGAAATCGATGACGAAAAATTTCGAAAAATAGTGGATTTTTGTCACACCACTTTTAAATGTATAGTCCAATTGCTTTTTATAATAAATTGTATTATTTTTAGAATACCTTTTCGATTGCCACTAATTACATCAAAATCGGTTGATCCATTCGAATGTTATCGCTGTAAAAAATTTCCAAAAAAGTGTTTTTGATAATTTCGAAATTTCTGCTCGGATAGTTTTTGATATGATGACATAACTATTAGTTCGTAAAAATATTCATTGAACGTTTTGAAATTGAACATAACAGGAAGTTCCAGGGATGGCCTGTAGGGTCAAACATTTTTCAAATCTTTTAAGAATATCATTAGGGTGACAATCGAGCACACAGTTCACCTAACGGTAAGAGGATGCTGTGGCAGAGAAATGGGTTCCCAACGATAGTATTCGACTATGTGCAGCAAGTACTTACTTCTACATTTATTTGTCAGAAAATATGATGGACAAACATATATTAAAAGGAGAGATGGATAGGAGCAATCCGAAACACTTTTCGCAGCTCGTAACAACACTGTTTAGTTTAATACTTCAGCACGCAGAAGTAAATATGTTGCTTAAGGATACGTCACAGAGATTTGACTTAGTTATAGCCGAATGGCTGTTTAATGAAGTATACACTGGGTTTGTTTATTTTTTTAATAACTGTCTGATTTTTTTAAAATTAGTTTGTACTCTAAAGTATCAACCGACACATATGGTCATTCCATCCATTGCAGTCTGTAAAAGTTCACTGCTGAACATTGGCCTCCCCCTAGATTGCCTTATAGGGGGGGGGGGGGGTTTCGCTATAGTTGCTACGCTTGGCGAGCGTAGTATATTTTGTATGATCCAAAAACAGTTGAACTTAATTAAGGTACCGTTTAGTAAGAGGTCGTGGTAGGTCAAGGGCTACGTGCTCATTGCTAATACAGTGTACAGTACGTAAGCGATTTCGATTACGAGAAAACGTAAAATCTGCCATTTAGTGTCCGTGGATACATCTCGGATTTTTTTTATTTTATTTCGCATTGCTGATAATTTTAATAAAATTTGCATGGTCACTGCATCACCCTGTCAGAAATTATAGGAGTCCTGTTTCCAGGTTTGGAATGCATATGGGTTGTAACTTACTTTTCATCTCATCATAATCTTCATCATCACATCCCTTCACAAGCCCACTACTGAGCATAGGTCTCCTCTAAGTAATGTTACAAAACTTGATACGGAGCTGCTTCCATCAATCTACTTTCTGCATAACTTCATTTGATGGTAGCCTATCTCACTCGCTGGTACTATGCTGCCACTCTATAGAATCTTTCTTTTTTATTAGTTATCGGTTTGTCAATCTATATGGCTGGACCAGTACCACTTTAGCTAACTGATCCGTTGGACTACGACTATTTTAGTTACTCTGGTTCTGCTGAAGACATCAGCGTTACGGATTCTATCACGCTAAATGACCTTGTAAGTTTCTTCATATGGACAACAGTGAAGGACCACGTCTTAGTTCTATAAGTTAAATTAACTTTACTTTAGGTCTCATTTTAATGCACGAGTAAAAATTTTGTGTATATAAAGGTATTTATATAATTTGGAAAAAAAGGCTTTTATGGACATATTTGAACCGTTAATGGCGTTAAGGAAAAAATCTTTGCGATCCTATGATGAATCGAGGTATATTGCTTCCCTTGCTTTGGTCAATTCACATGCATCACTCGATCTGGATACAAGTTGGCCACAAAATCTTAAACTCATAGCTGGATTTCATATTGACCAGGACGTGGAGCCATTACCAAAGGTAACGATTTCTTTTTTATATTATAAAGGTGACAAACGAGTATACAGTCAACCTGATGGTAAGTGGATGCAGTGGCCTATAGACATCTACATTTATATTTACCCCGAGGACAAAGATTCTACCAAAAAGGATCTCCGGTTCTCCACACTTACGATTCGGAACACAGCAGCATTACGTTGCTATTCTACGCTGGTTTCTGTGAGAGCGTGATCCTATCCTGAGCGGAGCCACCCACCCATTCGTGCTACAATTATAATATAGCTGCAGCTTGGTTCTAACATTAAAAAATTCGCTCTTGTCATTAGGTGGAGAGAATTTAAGTAAAGTGAACCTATGAAAGTCCTTCAAAAGCTCTTCAATCCCGTCCTCCATGGTGGCACTACTCCGGAGGCATGGATCAGAAGTGCAGTGGTCTTGTTTTCAAGAAAGGCGACAACACTCTTTTGAAGAACTACAGACTGATTTTCCTTCTGAGCCGCGTCTACGTGCTGTTTTCGAGAGCCATTATTAAGCGTCTCGCACGTAGACTCGACGTCTTCCAGCCTCTCAAACAAGCTGGTTTACGAAAAGGCTTCAGTACCATAGACCACATACATACCCCCAGGCAGATTAGATTTTGGGCTAGGGGTTTCAGATCTCTTTCTTTTTTCATTTTCTTTCCTATACATATTTCTTTTTTCCTTTTTTAAGAAGAGCTGCTTTTGACAGATCCTGTGTAATGTAGGCATTGGATTTCAATTTCTTCTTATTTTTGAGAATTTGAATCTTCTTTTGAAGGGTTGTTGTACCAAGTAGTATTGGACTGATTTTACCAACATCTGTATCGTGTTTTCCCAGTATTTGAATTCTATTTATTTCTTCTTCTTTTAGTACACCTATTTCCTTCATGGTAGTAAATATAAGCGTTTTTAAGTCCTCTTGAGTCTCGTTTTTTTGTTCTGGGAGCCCGTGAATTAATAAATTATTCCTTTTTTCATTTGTTTCCAGATTTTCTATTTTCTTATTAAGTTTTTCAATTTCGCTTTTCAATTTTTCGTTTTCTTCAATGATCGGTTTCATTTTTTCATCAACTTTTTTTAGTACTGTTGTTGTAATGTTTTCTGTTATCGTAATTGTTTATAAATTAAGTTGTTCTTTCATTTTTTCTAGCAACAGTGACATCTCTGATGATAGTTGAGTTGACATCTTGTGGTGAAACGGAACGTTAATATTTGCAATAAATAGAAAAGAATGGGTGCGTTTGGCAGAAAAAGCGCTAGCAAGCGCTTACAAGCGCTAAAATAGTTTTCGGCCAGGACACGATTGCTACTTCAGTAGCGCTGACACAATCCGCCATTTTGCTTATTTAATTTATTTGTTTTGAAGTAGAGTTTATAAGTTGTTCTGTGCAATATTAGTTTTAAGTAATATAATGACATGAATAGACATATACATGTTATTAAAATTTCATGATTGGTAAGTTTTTAATATGAATACTTTACAAACATAATATATTTAAATTAGGTTAGGTTCCCCGGTTAAAACTAACATCGTGTCCTGGAGGAAAATAGCTACTTACGATTTGACAGCGCTTACCGCTTACGATCGCCATTTTGCTTACAAGCGCTTGCTAGCGCTTTTTTCTGCCAAACGCACCCAATGTATATTAGTTTTTGAGCGCAAACTTAAGCTTAGTGAAAATGTACTCTTTTGTCTTTTCTGTTGTACTCAGAAAAACTAGAACCCAGAGCCGTGAAGCCAGTTAAATAAAAATAAATAAAAATAACAGCATAGTTAACCTCACTCATGCTCCTATAGTATTTTGCACTTTGTCCAACGATTCCTTTCGTGTTTCCAATGTATTTTGAAGCACAAACACACAAAATAATTTTGAGTTCATTCTGGTTTCCTTAATAGTGATATTTAACAGTGTTATTTCGTAAATTACGGGAGCGTTGCACAAAAGCGTCTAACAACTACAACTGACCGGTTCCGGTCCATTCCATTATTACTTAGGTACTGAAGCTTCATGTATCAGATTTGTAATATCATTCCAAATCTGATACATGAAGTTTCAGTACCTAAGTAGCCACCACGAAATGTATTTATATAAAGCAAAATGAGCCCATAGTTCGAAGTACATGTGTCTATAAAATATAGAAGTATCCCAGAATTCATCGGACATCAAACAGTCACTCCAACTTGAAATGTGATTAAGTAAGCAACAACTTGAATTAACCTCTGTGTAGCTTGCTGTTCATAAGCACCAGATTCTTTATCCCATGGGAATTTGTCAGACAAGAAATCCATATATCGCTTAAAAGAGCAAATAAGACCCATTTGCTCTTTTAAGCGATATATGGATTTCTGAGAGATGGAGAGACAAGGAAACAAGCAGGGAAGTATACAAAGCATCGGACTGAATTACTTGCCGCAAGAAAGAAAGACAGTTAAAAGCTACATATGACTGCACCTGTCTTACGATTTCTAGACCATCATTTTTTAAATTCTGTTACAGTAACAAATACAAATTACAAGCTGATGTTATACAGCGTATTAAAGAATTAGGCAGAAAAGAAAACAGACTGGCGATATTATACCAACAAAAGATTAGTACTTAAATCAAAAAAGAAGGCTATATTGATTTTCTTTTCACTTCCATATATCCAAATAATCTGAAAAATGATAATATAAAGACAATGATACAATAATTTCATGACTTTATTAGTATTCTTAATATGATCAGTGTATCGAACCTCATGATGAAAGCATGTTGTTTAAGTATTTTCAAACTCTAATATTCATTAATTTTGTATGGTTTTATCTGTGTAAAGATGTCATCATTATTTAGACTCAGTTTAGATAAGCAGTTAATAGACCTTGTGGCGGTCAATTACATTAAAGATGTTAAAAGACAGTAAGCTATGTCCGCGTAATAAAATAAAAAGATTAGGAGAATTGAATTGAAGATTTGTATTTTTTTGTTTGAAGAGCCCCTCCATCCTTCAACTGCATGCATTATCCCCGTCATATACTAATACCAACCAACCAAATACTAACACCACTACTCCCAACACTACTATGTTGCGCTTACGCAAACTTTTATTCTATATTTAATAATTTATAAATTCTAATATCTAAAATTTATTGCAGGATTTAAAAAGCATAATGGATAATGCAAGGCATGGAGTTATATACTTCAGCATGGGATCATATATGGATAGTAAGGATATATCAGAACTATCAAGCCTAGATCTTATAGACATGTTTAGTAAATTAAAACAAATAGTTATTTGGAAATTAGACCTAAGTTTTACTAAATTACCAAGGAATGTTCACATATTAAAATGGGCCCCACAACAAAGTATTTTAGGTAAGTTAATCATGATATATGTAATGTGAAAAGTAATGTAAAAATGCATCGAAATTTCTTCATGATTTCATGGACATAATAATAACATGGTGACTAAAAGATAGACGGAGTCATTAGCCTTGGTTTTAACTTTAATAATAAAATAAGAACCTTGGTTTTAACTTTAATAATAAAAGAAGAGAAGAAGAAAAATAATGTACTGTAAAATAAACAGTTTAGTAAGTACGGTAGTCAACTCTCATTGCTACAAATAAACTGTCTCGTACAGATGATTTCAAAATACCTGTTAAAAATGTTTGTCTTAAATAGACTCATCATACATATCTGCTTAGTGTTCTATAAATGTATATCAGTATAATTTCATCACTTCTGTTTTAATGTGTAACACAATCATAATTTCTAAATTTTTTGAATTAAATGACATGAATGGGATAAAGGAAGGGAAGTGGCGGTGTAAGAATATCCATTACCCCATATCATCTTGCGGATGTCCTAAAAGGCGTCAGACGGTAACAAATTTGGAGATGGAAGGCAGCGTGTATCCAATAACTACTTTAGCTTATGGTGACAGCTGAAGATTCTATAATGCGGTGTTAGGCATCGTAATGCGCCGTCTGGCTTGCTACCACCCTCCCGTCTGAGTCAGGCGCGAAGCGGAAATGCGTTCCGTCTGCGAGCTTAAGAACTAGTGCTTTTACGAGCCTATACAACTTCAGCTCTAATTCTAATTTCGCCCCCACTTCCCCATGCGTCGTATACTATTTACCTACCTATTTGTAATCACTAATACTGTAAGTAGATGGGTCGGTAGATACATACTTCATTATGTTTATAACATGTTTGCCTGTTTCATTACGTGCAACCAGTCGCTTTTTATTTTAATTACGGTTATTTCCCATTTTAATTTTACGTCGTCCCGTTGCGTGTTGTGTATTCTAAGCGCAAGCAACACTGCTTTCCCGTTCGAAAGTCGAAGCGATACTGAGCGCCACCTGAGCGCTGAACGGGGTTCAGTGTTGCCAACTGCTAGCTTTACCCAGTAGCTACTCATTTTCAAAATGTTGTTAGATGTCCAGTTTTTTTTACCTTAAAAAGTTGCTAGAAGTTGCTAAATGTTACAGTAGATAAGTAGGTTACAATAAAATGCCAGTTTCTGATAATCATTTTTATTCAACAATTCCAATGAGAATTTAAATTAAGTCCTGTGTACGCAATTGAATAAAAAATAAAAAATAAATTAATCAATTAAAGAGGAAGATGTCGATGGCTGGGGTTCAGTATCTTTCATTGATTTCGAATATTTATCAACGGTGCCCATTTTATGCAGTACGTCTTTGGGCAAAAACAGTCATAGCAGCATTTAACACTTTTCCTGAGGGAGTCTCTAATGCAGAGGATTGAGTTCAGTTTTCAAACTCATTCTGTTTCTTTGCTTATTACGCATACAACCACGCGTAATATTTGTTGTAATACACCAGAGATAAATTCATTGATTAAAACTACTTTTACGGATTTTATCGCGTTTAGTTTAAAATTATTTTTAAATCCCGTTTCCCGTAAGTTTCGTGTGCTTTCCAACACAATTCACCATTGCAACAGTGACCATTCACGGGGGACTGAGGTGACGAAGTACCTTCAGCTTTTTAATAATGGTACTCCGAGTTAAATGTTAACCAGAGACATCGGGACGTTAGTCACCTCAGTCCCCCGTGACCATGGGTACTGGAAAGCACCCGAAACGTCGGGAATTAATAACATTAAAACAAAATTAAAAGCGATAAAATTCGTAAAAGTAGTTTTAATCGATGTGTAGTGTTTGCGTAAATATAAGAAATCATTACAGATAAATTTATTTTAAAATTATTTTACTTAAACTATTTTATTGTTATTTTTAATTCATCGATATACTAATACGTTATTTTTATAAACTATATTGATTTTTCCGTTATTTTTTTTTAAAATTGTGTTTTTTTCCGCCTATAGTCACTTTTGATAGTAGTAATCGCTCCTACTAATTTCTGTCGCTAATCAGGCATTACACCTTCTGTTGCTTTTTCGTTTGAATAGTGAGAAAGTCAGTATGATTATAATCTGAGGGACATTTCATCTTAGTTTTCAGAATTGACTTAGAATCTCCGCAGTATTCTTATAGGTATTATTTAAAGCTGTTTGCATGTGACTTGCCGATTTTTGAGAGCTTTTTTATCGCATTTTATTAAAACTATTTTAACGTCACTATATTGTGCAGGTCACATATATCACACCATTTGTTATGAAAACTCTAACCCGAACCTCCGGCAGATACACGTCGCTAATAATTTTAAAGCTCTTAGGGGCCGTCCATTAATCACGTGAGGCTCGAAATGGGGGAGGGGGTATGGCAAAAATCACGAAATATCACAAGGGGGAGGGGGGTGGGTGTAGTAAGATTATCACGTGTATTTATTTTTTCGTCAAACGCGCGATTTATTAAACGAAAAGCGTGTAGTGTGACCTTGACTCGCCTGTACGTACAAATTAATGTCACAAGCATGAAACTAATCCGAGCAATAATAATCGATCTAAAAAGAGATGCCCAATGTTTGTCCTTCACGCGTCCTCACGCGACGATCGATCGATAGATCGAGAGAGATTCTCTGCGTAGTGCCACAGAATAAATAATAGTACTACGTAGTAGTGCGCTAAAAGGATGACGCCGAGTGGCTTGATGAAACCGACGCTGATCTTCAATAAAGCACAGTGCTAACGACTGACTGGCAAGATGCTTATCCAGTTGTTAGTGTTGAAGAAAGTCTTGCTAATCCGTGGTCCGAGGACAATGTAAAAAAAATATGTTCATCTAGTACAATACATGTTTCGCATGATTACACCATTCCTTTAATATTATTTTTATGCCAGTCAAAAACAACCTGCAACCTTTTATGTCTTGACATTTTATCATGGTCCTTAATTTCGGGATAAAACTAGATTATACTTTATACATGTATTTAAATATAATATTATAAAAAAATTAAGATTCTTTGTAGGTACTAAAATACACGTGATTTTGGGTGGGATGGGGGGAGGGTAGTCTTAAACCTCACGACGTGTCACCAAGAGGGAGGGAGGGGAGGTTATAATGTTTAAAAAACATCACGTGATTAATGGACGCCCCCTTAACGGTATGTGTTTCTTTAACTTTTAACCGAGTCACTAATATAAATATTTAATTCTTATTTCCTATTGATTGAGATCTGCTAGAAAATCTTATAGCTTCCTTTAGATTTTTTGAGTGAAAAATGAGCATACATTCCATCTGATGGAAAGTAAATGCTGTTGTCCACAGACACCAAAATATATGCACAATTAAGAATCAAATTGTAGATGTGGCATCACCACTGAAGACTAAGATAAAATGCCTCGTTTCCAGTAATAAGGATCTCCGGTTCTCTACACTCACCATAAAAAACATAGCAGCATTAAGCTGCTAGTTCACACTCTCCCGAGCCATTCGTGCTACAACTATTATATAGCTGCAGCATGGCTCTACCACATATAACAGCGTCTTGTTTACGCTAGATGTAAAATACTCAGTACAGTGTCGGGGATTAGAGTTAAAGTTTGCCAGTCCGCCTACGTTAAGTGTGGAAATAAATGCAAATCCTTCCCGCAAACATCCATATACAGCAATGGGCCACAGCAAGCTGATAGTGAAGAAGATGAAGCATTTATGCCCTGCGAGAATCGGATCATTGTCGCAGTACGTCAAATCAATAACAACAACAAGAATAGCACAAGCATAATAAGAATCAGCATAAACACTTATTTGTACAATATGTTTAGTAAACCTTTATTAATTCAGCATTTTCGAGAACTTTTAGTTCTTTCAAACTATAGTGACTATGTGAAGACATGTTATAAATTTGATACACATAAAAATATGCGTGGCTCAGATCAGTGTGGGCGGAATTCCAAAAAAGATCCATTTGTAACCAATATGATAATTAGTTGAAACATTATATTTGTTTAGTTACATAATTCCGCTCTATTTATTATAGTGTCAAAAGAAAAAATCAGCTATGTCCACATTGTGTGTGCGTCCCCCCAGAAAGCCCAATCGAGCTAGGTGTATTTTCAATATATCAGAATTTAGAGCAAAAATGGAGCACCTCTACAGTCAAGTAAAAAAATTGGAGCATTAATACGAACGACGCTGCTAGCTAAAAACCGTGGGCTTGCTGGCGTCCTGTCCCGTCAGCACGCCCAAGCTAGATCTCGGGAACCGTTGAGAGTACTATCGTGTATTGTGGTTCAAATTTTCGAACGGGAAAGCTGTGTCGCTTGCGCTTAGAATACACAACACGCAACGGGACGACGTAAAATTAAAATGGGAAATAACCGTAATTAAAATAAAAAGCGACTGGGTGCACGTAATGAAACAGGCAAACATGTTATAAACATAATGAAGTATGTATCTACCGACCCATCTACTTACAGTATTAGTGATTACAAATAGGTAGGTAAATAGTATACGACGCATGGGGAAGTGGGGGCGAAATTAGAATTAGAGCTGAAGTTGTATAGGCTCGTAAAAGCACTAGTTCTTAAGCTCGCAGACGGAACGCATTTCCGCTTCGCGCCTGACTCGGACGGGAGGGTGGTGGCAAGCCAGACGGCGCATTACGATGCCTAACACCGCATTATAGAATCTTCAGCTGTCACCATAAGCTAAAGTAGTTATTGGATACACGCTGCCTTCCATCTCCAAATTTGTTACCCTCTGTCGCCTTTTAGGACATCCGCAAGATGATATGGGCTAATGGATATTCTTACACCGCCACTTCCCTTCCTTTATCCCATTCATGTCATTTAATTCAAAAAATTTAGAAATTATGATTGTGTTACACATTAAAACAGAAGTGATGAAATTATACTGATATACATTTAAAGAACACTAAGCAGATATGTATGATGAGTCTATTTAAGACAAACATTTTTAACAGGTATTTTGAAATCAGCTGTACGAGACAGTTTATTTGTAGCAACGAGAGTTGAAACTACCGTACTTACTAAACTGTTAATTTTACAGTACATTATTTTTCTTCTTCTCTTCTTTTATTATTAAAGTTAAAACCAAGGTTCTTATTTTATTATTAAAGTTAAAACCAAGGATAATGACTCCCTCTATCTTTTAGTCACCATGTTATTATTATGTCCATTAAATCATGAAGAAATTTCGATGCATTTTTACATACTTTTCACATTACAGATATCATGATTAACTTACCTAAAATACTTTGTTGTGGGGCCCATTTTAATATGTGAACATTCCTTGGTAATTTAGTAAAACTTAGGTCTAATTTCCAAATAACTATTTGTTTTAATTTACTAAACATGTCTATAAGATCTAGGCTTGATAGTTCTGATATATCCTTACTATCCATATATGATCCCATGCTGAAGTATATAACTCCATGCCTTGAATTATCCATTATGCTTTTTAAACCCTGCAATAAATTTTAGATATTGTGTGGAAACTGTCCATAAAATGTCTACAGAATAAAAGTTTGCGTAAGCGAAACATAGTAGTGTTGGGAGTAGTGGTGTTAGTATTTGGTTGGTTGGTATTAGTATATGACGGGGATAATGCATGCAGTTGAAGGATGGAGGGGCTCTTCAAACAAAAAAATACAAATCTTCAATTCAATTCTCCTAATCTTTTTATTTTATTACGCGGACATAGCTTATTGTCTTTTAACATCTTTAATGTAATTGATTTCTGCTATTTTACATCTGATTCAGAATGTTTGTTGTTTTAAAAGTTAGCATAACGCAAACAGATGTCTTGTACCGCCACAAGGTCTATTAACTGCTTATCTAAACTGAGTCTAAATAATGATGACATCTTTACACAGATAAAACCATACAAAATTAATGAATATTAGAGTTTGAAAATACTTAAACAACATGCTTTCATCATGAGGTTCGATACACTGATCATATTAAGAATACTAATAAAGTCATGAAATTATTGTATCATTGTCTTTATATTATCATTTTTCAGATTATTTGGATATCTGGAAGTGAAAAGAAAATCAATATAGCTTTCTTTTTTGATTTAAGTACTAATCTTTTGTTGGTATAATAATCGCCAGTCTGTTTTCTTTTCTGCCAAATTCTTTAATACGCTGTATAACATCAGCTTGTAATTTGTATTTGTTACTGTAACAGAATTTAAAAAACCGGCCAAGAGCGTGTCGGGCCACGCTCAGTGTAGGGTTCCGTAGTTTCCCGTCCGACACAATAAGTGTTCCCACTTATGAGTTTAAAGGTAGGTATCCATTATGTTCGCGCTCCAGCAGCGCTCGACGCTCCTGCAACTGCTCCCGGTAGTGGGTACGTGCGCGAACATGGAGCGTGCAACATTGCACGCTCCGCGGCAGGCGATGCCAAGGAGAGACCAACCGAACATTTCGATAACACCCGACCCAATGTAATAAGTACCTACAGCGCCATCTCTCGGGGAATTGGGTTACTAATTAATACATAGACGTGCCAGAAGTTTTCGGTGGTAATTTTGTATTGCGAGAACCGATTTTAATAATTCTTTTTTTGTTTGAAAAAGATACGTTCAGGATAATAAAATATGTAAAGTTGAAGTGAAGTTAAAAAAAATGCTTGCATATATGATTATACTACAAACTTAGTCCAGAAATTATTTTGTACAACATTTTGTCTTTTTTGTACAAAAACTGTTTCCATCCAAGTTCAAAATAATTCTCCTGGAAAGTCCTTATAAAGTTCTACTTTTCAGATTTTTTTTATATTTTCTAAACCTATGGTTCAAAAGTTAGAGGGGGGGGGACACATTGTTTTTTACTTTTGGAGCGATTATTTCCGAAATTATTGACATTATCAAAAAATGATTTTAGTAAAACCCTATTCATTTTTAAATACCTTTCCAACAATATATCACACGTTAGAGTTGAAATTAAAAAAAAAACAATTCCCACTTTACATATAGGGGGGCTACCCTAATAAAACATTTTTTTCCAATTTTTATTTTACCACTTTGTCGGCGTGATTGATACACATATTGGTACCAAATTTGAGCTTTATAGTGCTAACGGTCACAGAGATTAAGCGAGGACAGACAGACATGGCGAAACTATAAGGGTTCCTAGTTGACTACGGAACCCTAAAAATGATGGTCTAGTAATCGTAAGACAGGTGCAGTCATATGTAGCTTTTAATTGTCTTTCTTTCTTGCGGCAAGTAATTCAGTCCGATGCTTTGTATACTTCCCTGCTTGTTTCCTTGTCTCTCCATCTCTCAGAAATCCATATATCGCTTAAAAGAGCAAATGGGTCTTATTTGCTCTTTTAAGCGATATATGGATTTCTTGTCTGACAAATTCCCATGGGATAAAGAACCTGGTGCTTATGAACAGAAGCTACACAGAGGTTAATTCAAGTTGTTGCTTACTTAATCACATTTCAAGTTGGAGTGACTGTTTGCTGTCCTGTCACACAACAAATCATTGCTTGTTGCACGGAACGGCAACGTCGCGCGGTTGTGAAAATCGACAAATTTTGGCGGCCGAAGTGTTTTTTGCTGATAGCGTGAAAATCGTAGAACCTAGGATTTTGATCTAAGATAAAATGCCTCGTTTCCACTAATAAGGATCTCCGGTTCTCCACACTCACCAAAAACTTAGCTGCAGCATGGCTCTACCACATATAACAGCGTCTTGTTTACGCTAGATGTAAAATACTCAGTACAGTGTCGGGGATTAGAGTTAAAGTTTGCCAGTCCGCCTACGTTAAGTGTGGAAATAAAGGCAAATCCTTCCCGCAAACATCCATATACAGCAATGGGCCACAACAAGCTGATAGTGAAGAAGATGAAGCATTTATGCCCTGCGAGAATCGGATCATTGTCGCAGTACGTCAAATCAATTACAAGAATAGCACAAGCATAATAAGAATCAGCATAAACACTTATTTGTACAATATGTTTAGTAAACCTTTATTAATTCAGCATTTTCGAGAACTTTTAGTTCTTTCAAACTATAGTGACTATGTGAAGACATGTCATAAATTTGATACACATAAAAATATGCGTGGCTCAGATCAGTGTGGGCGGAATTCCAAAAAAGATCCATTTGTAACCAATATGATAATTAGTTGAAACATTATATTTGTTTAGTTACATAATTCCGCTCTATTTATTATAGTGTCAAAAGCAAAAATCAGCTATGTCCACATTGTGTGTGCGTCCCCCCAGAAAGCCCAATCGAGCTAGGTGTATTTTCAATATATCAGAATTTAGAGCAAAAATGGAGCACCTCTACAGTTAAGTAAAAAAATTGGAGCATTAATACAAATTAGGAGTACCCTTAACCGACGAGCATGTATGCGTAGGTGTGTGGATGTGAAGGAGGCGAGAGAGGTGTGTCAGGATCGTGCCAAATGGAAGTCTGTAGTCTCTGCCTACCCCTCTGGGTGACAGGCGTGAGTGTTTATGTTTATGTATGTAATACATAAAATACGAAAAATAAAGCAGCCATTATGTTATCTGTGTCCTCGCTTTATTTCATTAGCAAAACATTTTATAAAATATAAATAGGTGTTTACTTATTTAAGTATCTAAGTCCCTTTTTATTATTGATCAAATTATGTTGAAAGAAAAATTCCGAGGAAACTGTGTGACAGTAAATATTTTTTTCTAAAGGTCCAAAATACAATTCACCGAGATTATTCCTGGGGGTCTCTGAGAGATTCCGAAATTGGGATTTTGTACATTTTGAATTAAAATCCAGCAATATGAAAGTAGGTGTTGCATATTTTCGGGAATATGTTTGTGAATTTATTAATTATTTTAGAATATCAAGTTAAAATTTCTGTTAATTTTTGAAGTTATTCAGTTTCGTGCACTAAACTATTTTTAACCTATCTTTCTTAACAATCATTTTTCGGTAGTCATTGTAAGTAAAATATACATCCTTAGCTAACGCACACAAGGACAAATCAAAATTGGTCACGCGTTTTCGGGCTGCCAGGTCGTCTAATACGCTAGTATATTCCAAGTCTATGGTTGCTACCAAAAACACTATTACTCTTTACCGAGAGCTTGCTGAATGAATAATGCCCACTTTTACATAATTAATCTATAGTTAACGTGAGTCACTTTTGAAAAGAAGTATTTTGTAGATTTAAAAAGGATCATGAGATACTTGATAAATTATTTTAATTTATTAATTTTGTTATTGCTGGCGCCTTTATGTGAATTGTATAAGATATTAGTGGTGATGCCTATACCAATAAAAAGCCACGCCATCATGGGACATGCCTTCGTCAAGTTACTGCTTGAAGCTGGTCACGAGGTATTTTTAGTATTCGAAAAACACGGTTAAAATTGAAAACAAATACAAATAAATTTTTAATTACATATAGATTATTAATAATATTACACACACACACACACACACACACATATATATATATATATATATATATATATATATATATATATATATATATATATATATATATATATATATATATATATATACAATTAACTACAAAATCATACTAGAAATAGCTCATTCCCAAGGATAATTATTGTACATAATTTCCTTTATATTATACTAAGTGTATAGTCATATGCTAATTATCTCCGCTCAGACCCGCCAGCTACAGGCCATTCGCCATCAACTCCTTGTTCTCTAAAATAACGGAGTCTATTGTAAACTGCCAGCTCATGAGGATCACCAGCTGATACGGTTTCCGTCGTGATCGATCAGCTGGTGATCTTCTGGTCTACCTTATTCATAGATGGGCGGAGGCAGTAGAGTCCAAGGGAGAAGCATTGGTCGTTATTTTGGATATAGCGTAGGCCTTCGATCGGGTCTGGCACAAAGCGCTTCTTTCGAAGCTCCCTTCCTATGGGATTCCCGAGAAATTGTGCGATTGGATCACAGCTTTCTTGCTAATCGGAGCATCAAGGTCATAGTAGACGGTGCATGCTTGATTACAAGCCTATTAACGCTGGTGTTCCACAAGGCTGCGTGCTATCACCAACGCTGTTTCTTCTGCATATCAATCATATGGCAAACCGATAAAATTCATTGCTATGCAGACGACAGCACTGGTGATGCCTGATACACAGGCCGTGCCAATATTTCTCGGGAAATCGTCGCTGAGTACCGGGACAAATCTAGTCCAATTCAATCCCCAGAGGACACAAGTTTGCGAGTTAACCGTTAAAAAGAACCCCTTTGTCGTATCTCCTTAGTTTAAAGACACTCCCTTTGCTGCCTCAGCTAGCATCAGAACCCTCGACTTCGACATATCGAATAGTGTGCAGTTTTGTGGTCACTTCGAGGGGAAGGCCAAATTGGCCTCTACAAAGCTTGGCGTGCTCAGCAGAGCGAGACAGTATTTCATGCCGGTACATCGCTTGCAACTTTACAAAGCGCAAGTTTGGCCTCACATGGAATACTGTTCTTATCTCTGGGCCGGGGCACCCCAGTGCCAGCTCCTTCCACTTGATCGTATTCAGCGCAGAGCGATTCGAATTGTTGACGACCGAGTGCTTTCTGATCTATGATATTGCATCCCTTTGCGTTTTCTATCGTATCTACCATGGGGAGTGTTCTGAGGAATTGTTCGAATTAGTTCCAGCTGCCAAATTTCACGAACGCACATCGCGTCAAAATTCCCGATACCATCCTCACCATCTGGATGCTTGGCGGTCCACTACTGTACGTTTTACTAGGAGTTTTCTTTCTCGTACAACTTCTATGTGGAATTGTTTACCACCGGCGACTTTTCCGGACCGATACGACTTAGGCACTTTCAAGAAGAGCTTACTCCTTTCTAAAAGGTCGGCAATGCATCTGCAATTCCCCTGGTGATGCGGTTGTTCATGGGAGGCGGTAGTCACTTACCATCAGGTGAGCCGCACGCTCGTTTGCCCCCTCTTCTATAAAAAAAAATATTTTATTCGTCCACTAATCGGATGAATTTTTGGATGTGTCTATGGAAGGGTCTATTCATAAAATAATCAAACTATTATTATTTATTTATATATTATCATTTGAATTATTAACTATTGTTTGTCAGACATATTTTAAATTTTTAAAAAATAAATAAGATCATAAAGTATTTGAATAAATATACTCTAATACTTACTCGTATGATTAGGCTATTTAAGTCTAGTAAAACGTTATATCAATATCAGTAATAGTAGGTTGAGGCGCTGCTGTGGTGACCCTTGGGCTACCCCCGCGTACATTATATTGATATAATCCTGAATTATATATAAATTAAAATATAATATTAAAAGAATTGAACTTTTTAATTTTAAAAATTACGGATTATCGTATGCTTAGCAACAGTGAGTTAATACATTACATGGTTAAGTAAGTAATTAAGTAATAAGTCATAAGTTTGATGAGAACTGGGTTTCTCATCAATTTTGACCCCTTCTCGAACACGACGACCTTAACATATATTCACTTTCTAACAATGACGAGCACCGAGGAGTTGTAGTAAAAAGTAATTTAGCAGGTCACATACATCACTGGATTACCATGCAATAATTCCTATCCAAATTTTCATGAAATCGACATCAGCCGTGAAGATAAACTTTCTGGTAAGAATTATTATCTATTTTTTAATACAAATAAGAGTAACTAATGAGCATACAGCCTACCCTTAATTAAATAATGCACCCACAGACATCGATTTTATACACGATTAAAAATCAAACTACAGGCGTGTTTTCCTCACCCCTAAGGTCTAAGATGTAGATATTTTTTTAGAATTCCATAGACTTAGAATGAACTCTTGGATTCCGTTTGATGGCGGTGTAACCATAGATTTAGTATAAATTGACATTAGAATAGGTTGGCAATGCAAAAGAGAAAAGAGCACAGTATACGTGTATGTTAGAGCGAGAAAGATAGGGTCGATCATTCACGTACACGCTATCGGCCTGTTGATACAGGTTGATGCCTGGCATCATTCGGGAACAGAATGAATCCCCCAAGTATTTGCAAATTCTCGGGTTTTAAAGTGAAAATTAGAATAAAGTTATGTTTTACTTCTATATATTTTTTAAATATTAGAAATGCTATCAACATCACTAATATTTCCTTAACCACTCCTGGTAAGCTTAAAACTCTTGTGTTAGGAGTGGTTCACCACAGTAGTCGAAAGGTGGATTCGAATCCGCGACCTTTTGAGTTCGCGGTCCGCACCCTGCCAATTAATTTTGACTGGGTAAATATGATTCACCTCAGAAAGAAATCCCTCATTATTACACATTTGATCCGTAGGTACGATTGAAATGTTCATCTGTATAAATACTTTGTTATTGAGCAGGTACAAACGATTTGTATACAAATAGCCCACCCAAAAGTGATAATGAAATAAAAGAAAGTTTTATAATAATAATGTTATTATTGCATAGGAATTGAATTAAAATCGTGGTTTTATCTAATGTCGACATTTTGAGGTCCTAGGAAGCTATTTTGACTATTCCTACAAGGACGTCACTATGTCTGTACATATGTATATGTGTGTATATAAATCTCTCATAACATCAGTTTTTAAACGTAAAAAATGACGTCGATTGCTGCGAACATTATAAAATCGGTTAATGAGTTAAACAGAAATCGATGACGAAAAATTTCGAAAAATAGTGGATTTTTGTCACACCACTTTTAAATGTATAGTCCAATTGCTTTTTATAATAAATTGTATTATTTTTAGAATACCTTTTCGATTGCCACTAATTACATCAAAATCGGTTGATCCATTCGAATGTTATCGCTGTAAAAAATTTCCAAAAAAGTGTTTTTGATAATTTCGAAATTTCTGCTCGGATAGTTTTTGATATGATGACATAACTATTAGTTCGTAAAAATATTCATTGAACGTTTTGAAATTGAATATAACAGGAAGTTCCAGGGATGGCCTGTAGGGTCAAACATTTTTCAAATCTTTTAAGAATATCATTAGGGTGACAATCGAGCACACAGTTCACCTAACGGTAAGAGGATGCTGTGGCAGAGAAATGGGTTCCCAACGATAGTATTCGACTATGTGCAGCAAGTACTTACTTCTACATTTATTTGTCAGAAAATATGATGGACAAACATATATTAAAAGGAGAGATGGATAGGAGCAATCCGAAACACTTTTCGCAGCTCGTAACAACACTGTTTAGTTTAATACTTCAGCACGCAGAAGTAAATATGTTGCTTAAGGATACGTCACAGAGATTTGACTTAGTTATAGCCGAATGGCTGTTTAATGAAGTATACACTGGGTTTGTTTATTTTTTTAATAACTGTCTGATTTTTTTAAAATTAGTTTGTACTCTAAAGTATCAACCGACACATATGGTCATTCCATCCATTGCAGTCTGTAAAAGTTCACTGCTGAACATTGGCCTCCCCCTAGATTGCCTTATAGGGGGGGGGGGGGGTTTCGCTATAGTTGCTACGCTTGGCGAGCGTAGTATATTTTGTATGATCCAAAAACAGTTGAACTTAATTAAGGTACCGTTTAGTAAGAGGTCGTGGTAGGTCAAGGGCTACGTGCTCATTGCTAATACAGTTTACAGTACGTAAGCGATTTCGATTACGAGAAAACGTAAAATCTGCCATTTAGTGTCCGTGGATACATCTCGGATTTTTTTTATTTTATTTCGCATTGCTGATAATTTTAATAAAATTTGCATGATCACTGCATCACCCTGTCAGAAATTATAGGAGTCCTGTTTCCAGGTTTGGAATGCATATGGGTTGTAACTTACTTTTCATCTCATCATAATCTTCATCATCACATCCCTTCACAAGCCCACTACTGAGCATAGGTCTCCTCTAAGTAATGTTACAAAACTTGATACGGAGCTGCTTCCATCAATCTACTTTCTGCATAACTTCATTTGATGGTAGCCTATCTCACTCGCTGGTACTATGCTGCCACTCTATAGAATCTTTCTTTTTTATTAGTTATCGGTTTGTCAATCTATATGGCTGGACCAGTACCACTTTAGCTAACTGATCCGTTGGACTACGACTATTTTAGTTACTCTGGTTCTGCTGAAGACATCAGCGTTACGGATTCTATCACGCTAAATGACCTTGTAAGTTTCTTCATATGGACAACAGTGAAGGACCACGTCTTAGTTCTATAAGTTAAATTAACTTTACTTTAGGTCTCATTTTAATGCACGAGTAAAAATTTTGTGTATATAAAGGTATTTATATAATTTGGAAAAAAAGGCTTTTATGGACATATTTGAACCGTTAATGGCGTTAAGGAAAAAATCTTTGCGATCCTATGATGAATCGAGGTATATTGCTTCCCTTGCTTTGGTCAATTCACATGCATCACTCGATCTGGATACAAGTTGGCCACAAAATCTTAAACTCATAGCTGGATTTCATATTGACCAGGACGTGGAGCCATTACCAAAGGTAACGATTTCTTTTTTATATTATAAAGGTGACAAACGAGTATACAGTCAACCTGATGGTAAGTGGATGCAGTGGCCTATAGACATCTACATTTATATTTACCCCGAGGACAAAGATTCTACCAAAAAGGATCTCCGGTTCTCCACACTTACGATTCGGAACACAGCAGCATTACGTTGCTATTCTACGCTGGTTTCTGTGAGAGCGTGATCCTATCCTGAGCGGAGCCACCCACCCATTCGTGCTACAATTATAATATAGCTGCAGCTTGGTTCTAACATTAAAAAATTCGCTCTTGTCATTAGGTGGAGAGAATTTAAGTAAAGTGAACCTATGAAAGTCCTTCAAAAGCTCTTCAATCCCGTCCTCCATGGTGGCACTACTCCGGAGGCATGGATCAGAAGTGCAGTGGTCTTGTTTTCAAGAAAGGCGACAACACTCTTTTGAAGAACTACAGACCGATTTTCCTTCTGAGCCGCGTCTACGTGCTGTTTTCGAGAGCCATTATTAAGCGTCTCGCACGCAGACTCGACGTCTTCCAGCCTCTCGAACAAGCTGGTTTACGAAAAGGCTTCAGTACCATAGACCACATACATACCCCCAGGCAGATTAGATTTTGGGCTAGGGGTTTCAGATCTCTTTCTTTTTTCATTTTCTTTCCTATACATATTTCTTTTTTCCTTTTTTTAAGAAGAGCTGCTTTTGACAGATCCTGTGTAATGTAGGCATTGGATTTCAATTTCTTCTTATTTTTGAGAATTTGAATCTTCTTTTGAAGGGTTGTTGTACCAAGTAGTATTGGACTGATTTTACCAACATCTGTATCGTGTTTTCCCAGTATTTGAATTCTATTTATTTCTTCTTCTTTTAGTACACCTATTTCCTTCATGGTAGTAAATATAAGCGTTTTTAAGTCCTCTTGAGTCTCGTTTTTTTGTTCTGGGAGCCCGTGAATTAATAAATTATTCCTTTTTTCATTTGTTTCCAGATTTTCTATTTTCTTATTAAGTTTTTCAATTTCGCTTTTCAATTTTTCGTTTTCTTCAATGATCGGTTTCATTTTTTCATCAACTTTTTTTAGTACTGTTGTTGTAATGTTTTCTGTTATCGTAATTGTTTATAAATTAAGTTGTTCTTTCATTTTTTCTAGCAACAGTGACATCTCTGATGATAGTTGAGTTGACATCTTGTGGTGAAACGGAACGTTAATATTTGCAATAAATAGAAAAGAATGGGTGCGTTTGGCAGAAAAAGCGCTAGCAAGCGCTTACAAGCGCTAAAATAGTTTTCGGCCAGGACACGATTGCTACTTCAGTAGCGCTGACACAATCCGCCATTTTGCTTATTTAATTTATTTGTTTTGAAGTAGAGTTTATAAGTTGTTCTGTGCAATATTAGTTTTAAGTAATATAATGACATGAATAGACATATACATGTTATTAAAATTTCATGATTGGTAAGTTTTTAATATGAATACTTTACAAACATATATTTAAATTAGGTTAGGTTCCCCGGTTAAAACTAACATCGTGTCCTGGAGGAAAATAGCTACTTACGATTTGACAGCGCTTACCGCTTACGATCGCCATTTTGCTTACAAGCGCTTGCTAGCGCTTTTTTCTGCCAAACGCACCCAATGTATATTAGTTTTTGAGCGCAAACTTAAGCTTAGTGAAAATGTACTCTTTTGTCTTTTCTGTTGTACTCAGAAAAACTAGAACCCAGAGCCGTGAAGCCAGTTAAATAAAAATAAATAAAAATAACAGCATATAATAGTAGCAGTTAACCTCACTCATGCTCATATAGTATTTTGCACTTTGTCCAACGATTCCTTTCGTGTTTCCAATGTATTTTGAAGCACAAACACACAAAATAATTTTGAGTTCACTCTGGTTTCCTTAATAGTGATATTTAACAGTGTTATTTCGTAAATTACGGGAGCGTTGCACAAAAGCGTCTAACAACTACAACTGACCGGTTCCGGTCCATTCCATTATTACTTAGGTACTGAAGCTTCATGTATCAGATTTGTAATATCATTCCAAATCTGATACATGAAGTTTCAGTACCTAAGTAGCCACCACGAAATGTATTTATATAAAGCAAAATGAGCCCATAGTTCGAAGTACATGTGTCTATAAAATATAGAAGTATCCCAGAATTCATCGGACATCAAACAGTCACTCCAACTTGAAATGTGATTAAGTAAGCAACAACTTGAATTAACCTCTGTGTAGCTTGCTGTTCATAAGCACCAGATTCTTTATCCCATGGGAATTTGTCAGACAAGAAATCCATATATCGCTTAAAAGAGCAAATAAGACCCATTTGCTCTTTTAAGCGATATATGGATTTCTGAGAGATGGAGAGACAAGGAAACAAGCAGGGAAGTATACAAAGCATCGGACTGAATTACTTGCCGCAAGAAAGAAAGACAGTTAAAAGCTACATATGACTGCACCTGTCTTACGATTTCTAGACCATCATTTTTTAAATTCTGTTACAGTAACAAATACAAATTACAAGCTGATGTTATACAGCGTATTAAAGAATTAGGCAGAAAAGAAAACAGACTGGTGATATTATACCAACAAAAGATTAGTACTTAAATCAAAAAAGAAGGCTATATTGATTTTCTTTTCACTTCCATATATCCAAATAATCTGAAAAATGATAATATAAAGACAATGATACAATAATTTCATGACTTTATTAGTATTCTTAATATGATCAGTGTATCGAACCCCATGATGAAAGCATGTTGTTTAAGTATTTTCAAACTCTAATATTCATTAATTTTGTATGGTTTTATCTGTGTAAAGATGTCATCATTATTTAGACTCAGTTTAGATAAGCAGTTAATAGACCTTGTGGCGGTCAATTACATTAAAGATGTTAAAAGACAGTAAGCTATGTCCGCGTAATAAAATAAAAAGATTAGGAGAATTGAATTGAAGATTTGTATTTTTTTGTTTGAAGAGCCCCTCCATCCTTCAACTGCATGCATTATCCCCGTCATATACTAATACCAACCAACCAAATACTAACACCACTACTCCCAACACTACTATGTTGCGCTTACGCAAACTTTTATTCTATATTTAATAATTTATAAATTCTAATATCTAAAATTTATTGCAGGATTTAAAAAGCATAATGGATAATGCAAGGCATGGAGTTATATACTTCAGCATGGGATCATATATGGATAGTAAGGATATATCAGAACTATCAAGCCTAGATCTTATAGACATGTTTAGTAAATTAAAACAAATAGTTATTTGGAAATTAGACCTAAGTTTTACTAAATTACCAAGGAATGTTCACATATTAAAATGGGCCCCACAACAAAGTATTTTAGGTAAGTTAATCATGATATATGTAATGTGAAAAGTAATGTAAAAATGCATCGAAATTTCTTCATGATTTCATGGACATAATAATAACATGGTGACTAAAAGATAGACGGAGTCATTAGCCTTGGTTTTAACTTTAATAATAAAATAAGAACCTTGGTTTTAACTTTAATAATAAAAGAAGAGAAGAAGAAAAATAATGTACTGTAAAATAAACAGTTTAGTAAGTACGGTAGTTTCAACTCTCATTGCTACAAATAAACTGTCTCGTACAGATGATTTCAAAATACCTGTTAAAAATGTTTGTCTTAAATAGACTCATCATACATATCTGCTTAGTGTTCTATAAATGTATATCAGTATAATTTCATCACTTCTGTTTTAATGTGTAACACAATCATAATTTCTAAATTTTTTGAATTAAATGACATGAATGGGATAAAGGAAGGGAAGTGGCGGTGTAAGAATATCCATTACCCCATATCATCTTGCGGATGTCCTAAAAGGCGTCAGACGGTAACAAATTTGGAGATGGAAGGCAGCGTGTATCCAATAACTACTTTAGCTTATGGTGACAGCTGAAGATTCTATAATGCGGTGTTAGGCATCGTAATGCGCCGTCTGGCTTGCTACCACCCTCCCGTCTGAGTCAGGCGCGAAGCGGAAATGCGTTCCGTCTGCGAGCTTAAGAACTAGTGCTTTTACGAGCCTATACAACTTCAGCTCTAATTCTAATTTCGCCCCCACTTCCCCATGCGTCGTATACTATTTACCTACCTATTTGTAATCACTAATACTGTAAGTAGATGGGTCGGTAGATACATACTTCATTATGTTTATAACATGTTTGCCTGTTTCATTACGTGCAACCAGTCGCTTTTTATTTTAATTACGGTTATTTCCCATTTTAATTTTACGTCGTCCCGTTGCGTGTTGTGTATTCTAAGCGCAAGCAACACAGCTTTCCCGTTCGAAAGTCGAAGCGATACTGAGCGCCACCTGAGCGCTGAACGGGGTTCAGTGTTGCCAACTGCTAGCTTTACCCAGTAGCTACACATTTTCAAAATGTTGTGAGATGTCCAGTTTTTTTTACCTTAAAAAGTTGCTAGAAGTTGCTAAATGTTACAGTAGATAAGTAGGTTACAATAAAATGCCAGTTTCTGATAATCATTTTTATTCAACAATTCCAATGAGAATTTAAATTAAGTCCTGTGTACGCAATTGAATAAAAAATAAAAAATAAATTAATCAATTAAAGAGGAAGATGTCGATGGCTGGGGTTCAGTATCTTTCATTGATTTCGAATATTTATCAACGGTGCCCATTTTATGCAGTACGTCTTTGGGCAAAAACAGTCATAGCAGCATTTAACACTTTTCCTGAGGGAGTCTCTAATGCAGAGGATTGAGTTCAGTTTTCAAACTCATTCTGTTTCTTTGCTTATTACGCATACAACCACGCGTAATATTTGTTGTAATACACCAGAGATAAATTCATTGATTAAAACTACTTTTACGGATTTTATCGCGTTTAGTTTAAAATTATTTTTAAATCCCGTTTCCCGTAAGTTTCGTGTGCTTTCCAACACAATTCACCATTGCAACAGTGACCATTCACGGGGGACTGAGGTGACGAAGTACCTTCAGCTTTTTAATAATGGTACTCCGAGTTAAATGTTAACCAGAGACATCGGGACGTTAGTCACCTCAGTCCCCCGTGACCATGGGTACTGGAAAGCACCCGAAACGTCGGGAATTAATAACATTAAAACAAAATTAAAAGCGATAAAATTCGTAAAAGTAGTTTTAATCGATGTGTAGTGTTTGCGTAAATATAAGAAATCATTACAGATAAATTTATTTTAAAATTATTTTACTTAAACTATTTTATTGTTATTTTTAATTCATCGATATACTAATACGTTATTTTTATAAACTATATTGATTTTTCCGTTATTTTTTTTTTAAATTGTGTTTTTTTCCGCCTATAGTCACTTTTGATAGTAGTAATCGCTCCTACTAATTTCTGTCGCTAATCAGGCATTACACCTTCTGTTGCTTTTTCGTTTGAATAGTGAGAAAGTCAGTATGATTATAATCTGAGGGACATTTCATCTTAGTTTTCAGAATTGACTTAGAATCTCCGCAGTATTCTTATAGGTATTATTTAAAGCTGTTTGCATGTGACTTGCCGATTTTTGAGAGCTTTTTTATCGCATTTTATTAAAACTATTTTAACGTCACTATATTGTGCAGGTCACATATATCACACCATTTGTTATGAAAACTCTAACCCGAACCTCCGGCAGATACACGTCGCTAATAATTTTAAAGCTCTTAGGGGCCGTCCATTAATCACGTGAGGCTCGAAATGGGGGAGGGGGTATGGCAAAAATCACGAAATATCACAAGGGGGAGGGGGGTGGGTGTAGTAAGATTATCACGTGTATTTATTTTTTCGTCAAACGCGCGATTTATTAAACGAAAAGCGTGTAGTGTGACCTTGACTCGCCTGTACGTACAAATTAATGTCACAAGCATGAAACTAATCCGAGCAATAATAATCGATCTAAAAAGAGATGCCCAATGTTTGTCCTTCACGCGTCCTCACGCGACGATCGATCGATAGATCGAGAGAGATTCTCTGCGTAGTGCCACAGAATAAATAATAGTACTACGTAGTAGTGCGCTAAAAGGATGACGCCGAGTGGCTTGATGAAACCGACGCTGATCTTCAATAAAGCACAGTGCTAACGACTGACTGGCAAGATGCTTATCCAGTTGTTAGTGTTGAAGAAAGTCTTGCTAATCCGTGGTCCGAGGACAATGTAAAAAAAATATGTTCATCTAGTACAATACATGTTTCGCATGATTACACCATTCCTTTAATATTATTTTTATGCCAGTCAAAAACAACCTGCAACCTTTTATGTCTTGACATTTTATCATGGTCCTTAATTTCGGGATAAAACTAGATTATACTTTATACATGTATTTAAATATAATATTATAAAAAAATTAAGATTCTTTGTAGGTACTAAAATACACGTGATTTTGGGTGGGATGGGGGGAGGGTAGTCTTAAACCTCACGACGTGTCACCAAGAGGGAGGGAGGGGAGGTTATAATGTTTAAAAAACATCACGTGATTAATGGACGCCCCCTTAACGGTATGTGTTTCTTTAACTTTTAACCGAGTCACTAATATAAATATTTAATTCTTATTTCCTATTGATTGAGATCTGCTAGAAAATCTTATAGCTTCCTTTAGATTTTTTGAGTGAAAAATGAGCATACATTCCATCTGATGGAAAGTAAATGCTGTTGTCCACAGACACCAAAATATATGCACAATTAAGAATCAAATTGTAGATGTGGCATCACCACTGAAGACTAAGATAAAATGCCTCGTTTCCAGTAATAAGGATCTCCGGTTCTCTACACTCACCATAAAAAACATAGCAGCATTAAGCTGCTAGTTCACACTCTCCCGAGCCATTCGTGCTACAACTATTATATAGCTGCAGCATGGCTCTACCACATATAACAGCGTCTTGTTTACGCTAGATGTAAAATACTCAGTACAGTGTCGGGGATTAGAGTTAAAGTTTGCCAGTCCGCCTACGTTAAGTGTGGAAATAAATGCAAATCCTTCCCGCAAACATCCATATACAGCAATGGGCCACAGCAAGCTGATAGTGAAGAAGATGAAGCATTTATGCCCTGCGAGAATCGGATCATTGTCGCAGTACGTCAAATCAATAACAACAACAAGAATAGCACAAGCATAATAAGAATCAGCATAAACACTTATTTGTACAATATGTTTAGTAAACCTTTATTAATTCAGCATTTTCGAGAACTTTTAGTTCTTTCAAACTATAGTTACTATGTGAAGACATGTTATAAATTTGATACACATAAAAATATGCGTGGCTCAGATCAGTGTGGGCGGAATTCCAAAAAAGATCCTTTTGTAACCAATATGATAATTAGTTGAAACATTATATTTGTTTAGTTACATAATTCCGCTCTATTTATTATAGTGTCAAAAGCAAAAATCAGCTATGTCCACATTGTGTGTGCGTCCCCCCAGAAAGCCCAATCGAGCTAGGTGTATTTTCAATATATCAGAATTTAGAGCAAAAATGGAGCACCTCTACAGTCAAGTAAAAAAATTGGAGCATTAATACGAACGACGCTGCGAGCTAAAAACCGTGGGCTTGCTGGCGTCCTGTCCCGTCAGCACGCCCAAGCTAGATCTCGGGAACCGTTGAGAGTACTATCGTGTATTGTGGTTCAAATTTTCGAACGGGAAAGCTGTGTCGCTTGCGCTTAGAATACACAACACGCAACGGGACGACGTAAAATTAAAATGGGAAATAACCGTAATTAAAATAAAAAGCGACTGGGTGCACGTAATGAAACAGGCAAACATGTTATAAACATAATGAAGTATAATAATAATAATATAATAATAATAATAATCTTTATTGCATCTTTAAGTTAAAGTACACTCGATAACAACAGTATAACAAAATTAAGCTTACAGTTAAGTACTTCTACAATTAATATGAAGCTACTGACATCTAAACTAGGCAAAGCCTGTATCTTAAATGTCAGGGTCTTCTCCCAAAACATAGTACAAGGATTTAAGTACAGAGCAGTATTCAATAATTTTAACTGATAAAGATAACAGTTTACTATCAAGTTTACAAAATATATATATTTTACAAATATGAAATACACAAGAAAAAAATTACACGCGTGCGTGTGTGCGTGCGTGCGTGTGTGTGTGTGTGTGTGTGTGTGTGTGTGTGTGTGTGTGTGTGTGTGTGTGCGTGTGTGTGTGTGTGTGTGTGTGTGTGTGTGTGTGTGTGTGTTGTGTGAGTTGAGTGATTATGAGGTAATGATTTTGACATACATAATAATAATTTATGTATGTTTATTGTATATGTGTGGTGCCTATTTCTTGACGAGATTTTCCGTATCTTCGTATGTGAGAGACTTTAACCAAATTGATATTTTAGATTTTAATTCATGTTTGTTAATTTTGTATATATTTAACGACTTATTAATCTTATTGTATAAACGACAACTGATTGAATTATACTGACGTCCTGCGAAAGCTGTTCTACATAAAGGTACTGGACACACAGGGATACTTATACGTCGCTTAAGGATATTAGAGTCTAGAGGAAGTTGTGAATGTTTCCGAAGCATTGTGCGAAGAACAAACAATTGCCTCACTGTTAAAACATTACACTCTTTGTAGAGGTCAACAGTAGGGTGCATCCTATGTTTGTTCATCATAACCTTGAGCACTGTTCTTTGTGCCCTCTCAAGGTGTAGCATTGTAGTTTTATGGGTACCACCCCAAACTGGTATGCAGTACATTAAAATGGATTGGCATAGGCACGTGTAAACCATTTTCAAGGTATCCAAATTTGCAGAGTGGCGAAGATTCTTAAATATATAAATTAACCTTCTGATCCTATTGCAAAGCGCGTTAACATGTTCATACCAACTAAGTTTTTCGTCAATATAGATGCCTAGATATTTAGTTTGGGGCTTGGCAGAGAGTGAGACACAATTGCAATTTGCGTCTTGCAATGAACACTGATGGGCCTTGATAGAATTGACATTTTCAGAGATTGGCGCAGTCTTAGATAGATCAAAGCGTATAAGTTGTGTCTTTGCGATATTGAGGGTCAGTAAATTTGATGATAACCAAAGCATAACTTCTACTATAGCCTTTTCTGCATAATGTTTGGCACGAATCCAATCTACACCCCAAACTACTAAGGACGTGTCGTCAGCATAGGTGAAGATCCGACAATTATCTAGCTTAATTCTACACAGATCATTGATGTAGATTAAAAAGAACGTGGGGCCCAGAATGCTGCCCTGGGGCACGCCAAACTCTATATGCTCCTCGTCGCTGTAGTTATCATCAATTTTTACGCATTGGGTCCTTCCAGTGAGATAATTTCTGAAAATATTAAGGGGCAGACCACGAATGCCGATACATTCCAATTTAGAAATCAGTATGGGGATAGACACGGTATCGAACGCTTTAGAGAGGTCAAGGAAAATGCCATAGCATTTTTGTTTCTCATCTAGCTTAGCAGTTACTGTTTGGGAAAGTTCAATTACAGCGTCTTCGGTAGAAACACCAGGTCTAAAACCAAACTGGTTCTCGGCAATGATGTTGAATCTCTTAAGAAAATCTGTCAAAGAATTATTAAGAATGCGTTCTAGAATTTTAGATAGAGAACTGAGAACCGATATTGGTCTATAGTTGGTAACTTGATGCCTATCCCCACATTTAAATATAGGATGGACTACAGCTTTCTTCATCAGGTCAGGGAATACCCCAGTTGAAATTGAGGTATTACAAATGTGCGTTATAGGTGAGATTAACGCTTTGCATGATAATTTAATAACGTCAGATTGTATTCCGTCCCATCCAACGGCGCAATTATTCCTCAGAGAGTTTATGATATTTTCTACTTGTAGCTCATCAACAGGTAATAGTACAAATGTGCTACTGTTAGATGAAGGTGACATGGGAGGAGAACCATCTAAGGACCATGATATTTTGGAAGCCAACTTTTTGCCGACTTGAACGAAATGTGAGTTTATAGTATTTAACGTCGCCTTAGTGCTACCGTGACAACTTAGAAGATCTTTAGCAGACTCTTTAATCTTTTTTGTGTTCGTAATATTTTTAATGACGTTCCATGTTTCTTTGATATTGTTTTTTGCCTTAAGGAATTCACATCTTTCATATTCTGACCTAACTTTTCTCAATAAAGTTTGTAGAAAGTTACGATATCTTTTATATGTAATTTGTATGGTGATATTGTCCTGCAACTTTCTAGCCTTTATGTGCAAAGAATCACGATTTCGGATGCATCGGATGAGACCGGGTGTCATCCAGGGTTTGACTGTACGAAATTTTCTTGAAATGGTTTTAACTGAGGAATGTTTCTTTATAATACAGACCACGATATCTATAAATATATTAGTTGCAATATTAGGATCTGATTCTTTCAAAACGACTTCAAAGTCGTAATTATCTAATTCGCGTTTGATTTCCACAAAGTTTAAATATTTTTTGGTTTTCGCGGCTTGATGTTTCCATTTATGCTTTTTATATAGTAACAGAAGAGTAGGTACATGGTCAGTTATTGCAGTTTCAAGAATTATAACACATGCATCCAGCTTGGTTTTCAGCAAAATATGATCGAGACAGTTTTCTAAACGAGTCGGCTTATTATGAGCTGGTAAAAAACCTAGCATGGCTAGTGAATTTAGGTATTCATGGGAGCGTTTATCATGATTATCATCCTTAACGTCAATGTTAATATCTCCCATTAAAACTATATTGTTATAGGAGCTCAACGTGGATATCAAGTTTTCCAGGCTGTTCAAAAAAATGTTGATGTCTGCGTATGATGGAGAACGGTAAATACATATAACAGCCGTGTCATTGGTGTAACACACAAGGCAATTTGCTTCACTAAGGATTGGCTCGTATATTTTACAGTTAAGATCTAGCCTTGCATAAACAACGACTCCATCATTTTGTATAGGATTATTACGAGTGGCCAAAGACGCGAAACCATCAAGATGAGGAGTTGTTACAGCAGATTTAAGCCAACACTCGGTAAAGACCAAGATATCCATGTTCACCTGAGTCATGCTCATCATAGAGATAAATTCATGAAAATTTTTGTTGATACTACGAATGTTTTGATGAATTATTTTTAGAGCAAGATTTGGTTTAGTTACAAAATCAAGACATTTATCCGGCGTGCAGCTATAAACATTCGCTACTGAAAGTGAATCAATTTCAATAGAGATATCATTTAAGTTAGCGCCTTTTACTATTTTTAATAATAAGATGTCGCACTTGAATTGATCGGAAAATAAAGAATTTCGTTGATAAGTTTTTATACTTATCACTAAGAGCATAAGGAACGTTCGTGCTGTATAAATAAGTCGTTATATTACTTTTGCTCGTTTTGGTAATTCTACTTTCTGGGGTATAAGGCAAGACACTATTATAAAGTTGTGAATAACAATATATTATATTAAAGTATAGCATAGTTATGCTTGCAAGTAATATAGATAATATCATGGTATGTAAAAACGTGGTAAGCTGTATGTATTTTGTAAGATATTTGAAATTTTTGAAAAAAGTTAGTATGTATCTACCGACCCATCTACTTACAGTATTAGTGATTACAAATAGGTAGGTAAATAGTATACGACGCATGGGGAAGTGGGGGCGAAATTAGAATTAGAGCTGAAGTTGTATAGGCTCGTAAAAGCACTAGTTCTTAAGCTCACAGACGGAACGCATTTCCGCTTCGCGCCTGACTCAGACGGGAGGGTGGTAGCAAGCCAGACGGCGCATTACGATGCCTAACACCGCATTATAGAATCTTCAGCTGTCACCATAAGCTAAAGTAGTTATTGGATACACGCTGCCTTCCATCTCCAAATTTGTTACCGTCTGTCGCCTTTTAGGACATCCGCAAGATGATATGGGGTAATGGATATTCTTACACCGCCACTTCCCTTCCTTTATCCCATTCATGTCATTTAATTCAAAAAATTTAGAAATTATGATTGTGTTACACATTAAAACAGAAGTGATGAAATTATACTGATATACATTTAAAGAGCACTAAGCAGATATGTATGATGAGTCTATTTAAGACAAACATTTTTAACAGGTATTTTGAAATCATCTGTACGAGACAGTTTATTTGTAGCAACGAGAGTTGAAACTACCGTACTTACTAAACTGTTTATTTTACAGTACATTATTTTTCTTCTTCTCTTCTTTTATTATTAAAGTTAAAACCAAGGTTCTTATTTTATTATTAAAGTTAAAACCAAGGCTAATGACTCCCTCTATCTTTTAGTCACCATGTTATTATTATGTCCATTAAATCATGAAGAAATTTCGATGCATTTTTACATTACTTTTCACATTACAGATATCATGATTAACTTACCTAAAATACTTTGTTGTGGGGCCCATTTTAATATGTGAACATTCCTTAGTAATTTAGTAAAACTTAGGTCTAATTTCCAAATAACTATTTGTTTTAATTTACTAAACATGTCTATAAGATCTAGGCTTGATATTTCTGATATCTGCTTACTATCCATATATGATACCATGCTGAAGTATATAACTCCATGCCTTGCATTATCCATTATGCTTTTTAAATCCTGCAATAAATTTTAGATATTGTGTGGAAACTGTCCATAAAATGTCTACAGAATAAAAGTTTGCGTAAGCGAAACATAGTAGTGTTGGGAGTAGTGGTGTTAGTATTTGGTTGGTTGGTATTAGTATATGACGGGGATAATGCATGCAGTTGAAGGATGGAGGGGCTCTTCAAACAAAAAAATACAAATCTTCAATTCAATTCTCCTAATCTTTTTATTTTATTACGCGGACATAGCTTATTGTCTTTTAACATCTTTAATGTAATTGATTTCTGCTATTTTACATCTGATTCAGAATGTTTGTTGTTTTAAAAGTTAGCAGAACGCAAACAGATGTCTTGTACCGCCACAAGGTCTATTAACTGCTTATCTAAACTGAGTCTAAATAATGATGACATCTTTACACAGATAAAACCATACAAAATTAATGAATATTAGAGTTTGAAAATACTTAAACAACATGCTTTCATCATGAGGTTCGATACACTGATCATATTAAGAATACTAATAAAGTCATGAAATTATTGTATCATTGTCTTTATATTATCATTTTTCAGATTATTTGGATATCTGGAAGTGAGAAGAAAATCAATATAGCCTTCTTTTTTGATTTAAGTACTAATCTTTTGTTGGTATAATAAACGCCAGTCTGTTTTCTTTTCTGCCAAATTCTTTAATACGCTGTATAACATCAGCTTGTAATTTGTATTTGTTACTGTAACAGAATTTAAAAAATGATGGTCTAGTAATCGTAAGACAGGTGCAGTCATATGTAGCTTTTAATTGTCTTTCTTTCTTGCGGCAAGTAATTCAGTCCGATGCTTTGTATACTTCCCTGCTTGTTTCCTTGTCTCTCCACCTCTCAGAAATCCATATATCGCTTAAAAGAGCAAATGGGTCTTATTTGCTCTTTTAAGCGATATATGGATTTCTTGTCTGACAAATTCCCATGGGATAAAGAACCTGGTGCTTATGAACAGAAGCTACACAGAGGTTAATTCAAGTTGTTGCTTACTTAATCACATTTCAAGTTGGAGTGACTGTTTGCTGTCCTGTCACACAACAAATCATTGCTTGTTGCACGGAACGGCAACGTCGCGCGGTTGTGAAAATCGACAAATTTTTGCGGCCGAAGTGTTTTTTGCTGATAGCGTGAAAATCGTAGAATCTAGGATTTTGATCTATTTGGAGCATAGTTCTCTCATTCTAAGCTACGATTTGAGATATTTTTGACGACTCTCCGTTCAGTAGTTTCCACGCTCCAAATGGGGTTGCTGACGGGACGCGACGCCAGCAAGCACGTTTTCAAAGGCCTGTAACTCGAGAACTATTGAAGCTACATTAATATTTTTTTTGGAGCAGAGTGCTCTAAATAGGGCTCATCTGTAGAGTTTTTAATCATAATCCAAATCATTACCGTTTCAGAGATCTGCGTGGGCTTGCTGACGGGACAGGACGCCAGCAAGCCCACCGGTTAATCACGTCTAACTCCTTTCACATTCTAGTTTCGAAGTTGATTTCACGGGAGCAGAGTGCTCCAATTTTGCTCGAAAATTTGAACCACAATACACGATAGTACTCTCAACGGTTCCCGAGATCTAGCTTGGGCGTGCTGACGGGACAGGACGCCAGCAAGCCCACGGTTTTTAGCTCGCAGCGTCGTTCGTATTAATGCTCCAATTTTTTTACTTGACTGTAGAGGTGCTCCATTTTTGCTCTAAATTCTGATATATTGAAAATACACCTAGCTCGATTGGGCTTTCTGGGGGGACGCACGTCCACATTGTGCCCTTTTTTGTTTATCAAGGGCACGCGTCATAACGCAGTCAACAGCGCACGTAAGGCATGCTCTTGACGCATGCGCTATGACAGTTGAAAAAAGCGTGGCGTGCGCTGTGGTACTCGTCTTTCCGCGTAGGGTGGATTAATGGATTTCTGTGCCACAAAGCTGTCCACAACAATATAGGGGACATGATGAAAAAGAAATGACATTGAAGTTTATTGAACATTATAGAACCTTTCACAAAGTAGACAATTTCTTTTTGTATGGCGAATAGGCCCACCACAAATTTTAGTGATTCTTAATTAAATGCAAGCCGATGTATTATTAGTTTTACTGCATCAAACGGCGTACTGAGAAATTAACAAATAAAATACGACGTAACAATAACCTAAAACAAACTGAAAGCGATTTTATCGAGCGCTTTCAGTTTGTCTTTAAGTTATAGATGGAAAATCTTTTCACTAGTTCCGGCAAAATATAGTGTCTGTCTGTACACAATTGTCGTATGGATTCTATATTTGACACGAATTGATTAATTGTGAGTGTACATTTCAAATACCATTATAGTAACATGATTAAAGCCAAGATGACTAAGAGATAATACATATGTCCATTTTTATTTAAAATATTACTAACACACGGTAAGAAAGATGTTTTTAAACTTTTTGTATTACAAAAAACATAATACAATGTAACTGTATTTATTATTGTAAATTATTATTTCAAAGTTTTCTATTAGTGGTAGTACCGTAACAGAAACTTTTTATTCAATATAGAGTATAAATAATACTTATTGAAAGTCACTTTTTTTTTAATTTACTTCTGGTTCGGAGAAAATCTCTGTTCTGGGAAGAACCAGCAAGAAACCCAGCGGGATTTTTTATTTAAATAACAGCTTACAATCATGTACGTTACAATTAACAACACAGAACAAATTAGAAATAGCTTGGTAGCGATCACCTTACCCAGGAGTTATTATCATCCATAAATTGCTTAATATTATAATAACCCTATATATACAAGCTTTGTTTAATAAAATTTTTGAACTTTGAAGATTGATTGAGACAAACAGAAGGCCCGGTGTCGAGACTATGGTTGATTAGTAAGCACTTATACATCGTCATAAAATGAATGAGTAGTAACAAATCAAAACGACTAGGTAATATCATACATATCTATGTTATTACACACTGATAGATAGTGAGAAAGTAAGATGTTTTAAGCTGTTTGTGCAAGGATTACAAAAGCACAGATATAATTTAATTGTATTTATTACTAGCGATCCGCCCCAGCTTCGCACGGGTGATTTATGGATCTCGACAACAGCGCCATCTACCGGGTCCAAATGTAAATACATACAAACCATATTATAGGGATCTACTCAAACACACACAAAAAATCATCAAAATCGGTTGCATGGTTTCAAAGACTGTAACGCACATAGATAGAAACATCTTTGTGTTTTATATAGACAGATTTTCAATCATCATAATTTCAAAATATTTTTTCAAAACAACTTGATGGTAACATGTCCGCTTATAATATTATTAGGAATCGGAAAAGCATTTTCAATGAATGGAGATATGATATAAGGCTGTCTTTCGTATTCATATACTTTTTTGTCTCTGCCTACGGGCAATTCTGCAAGCTTTCAGCCTGCGAGGCATACAGATTTGTTCTAAGCGATCCACCTAAAATGAATTAAAGAATATTGTTAATACGTTTTAATTAATTATAATTCAGTCTTTTATATTTACTGCTATCTAAGGAGCTTCTTATGACTTTGTTTATGTATATATTGATTTAAATTTCAAGCAGTATATAGCCAAAACACAAGTCCATTTATGATTTTGTTAGGAATCAAAAATACATTTTCAATAATAAGAGATATAAGATAAGACTAGGTCTTCAATATCAATTAACTATATTTCCATTTCTGTCAGGATTTTTTTATCTTTGCCTGTATGTTAAATAAATTATACACCATTAATTAGCTCCAGTTGATAAAATACAGAAACAGTATTATTATTAATTAACGTAAACAATATTCGACTATGTGAAAGTTGTCTTACTTTTTATTTTTACTGGTTTCATAAGGAGAAAAGATTTTAAATTTATATTTAGTATTTGATAAAATAATATTCCTATCAAACAAAGTTAACAACACAGCAGTCTAAGCATAATAGAAGCATCTATGTGATTCTATCAAACGGTACAAAAACATCAAGGATATAACCATTACACTATATTATTATGCAAACTTATATACTATAATATATATGACTGCCTCGTTGGTCTAATGGTTGTAGTAGTGCGACTGCTGATTATGAGGCCGTGGGTTCGAATCCCGGTTCGGGCCAAAAAAATCAATTATTGAGTTTTTCCGTCAAGAAATTGTTAGTAGCTGCCCGGAGTCAGGAAGTTGGCAGTGTCCCACCCCCGTGCCTCGGAAAGCACGTAAAGCCGTTGGTTCTGCGAATGATCACTCACCGGTCGTGTTGGTTTACCGTCCCATCGGATTATGAGAGTGAGGGAATAGAGAAGCACCTGTGCTTGCGCGCATTCTCTTGGGCACTATAATCCTGTCCTACGCCGATAGCTATAGTCTCCGTTGAGGCTGGCCACCGTGACTGAAGTCGATCTGGAGGAGATTACAAAAATATATTATTATTCAAACTGTATTTGCTTCTGGTGCAATTAATTACTACTCTTTTACACACAAATATATGTATTATCTATATTGCCTATCTACTATGGCTGGTATAAATCTAGGATCCATGTCTGGCTTACCTAATAAGCCATTTGGTATTAAGCAACTTGATGAATACATTAGAAGAAGGTACCTATTTGTACATAAATGCAGTTAAATGAATTGCTCTTTAAAGCCGATAAAGCTGCATCAAATAGAGAAGCTTCATTAAATACCTCGACCCAAGGTCCCACTCGGTAATTGAGTTAAAATATTTTACCCAGTTACCGAGTCAACTCGGCGCACCGTATAGATTCGAAGAGCGTTAGATAGATGTCACCAATCTAATTTAGTTGTACTAGTAGTATATGTGGCTGCGGGTAACAGCACAGGTTGCATCAAAATTCAAACTTGCATCTGACATGTTGTACATAAATAAAAAAATTATTTGTTTTATAACATCGTGGTTGTACTATTACTGCTTATTACATACATAAACATACATAAACACTCACGCCTGTCACCCAGAGGGGTAGGCAGAGACTACAGATTTCCATTTGGCACGATCCTGACACACCTCTCTCGCCTCCTTCACATCCATACACCTCCGCATACATGCTCGTCGGTTAAGGGTACTCCTAATTTGGCCCGTTTTCAATAAATCGCCAATTTGGTCGATAAATTTTCGCCTAGGACCCTACTGCTTATTATTTTTGTTAATTTGTATATAAGTAATGCATAAATAAAAGTGCATGAAATAATGATTGAAAAATACTTGTTTGTTTAAAGTATGAGTGATAACAATGAAACAACAAAACAAAAATCATCAGCGTGGCTTTATTTTGAAAAAAATATCGTGAAAAAAGTGGTGTGAAAGATATATAAAAATCAGTTTATAGATTTTAAAATACTTTAAAACATGAAAAAGAACATGGAAATACGCAATAAATAAATATTTTATATTTTAATTTAATTTCATATTAAATAAAGGTACAACATTCTTTAACATATAATTATACAAGAACAAATAATTTGGTTACTATGTAGGTAAATATCACCCCTCTTCTCTTACCTTTTATTTATTTAGGTTATAATTTTTATTTTTTTTTATTTTTAATAGTTACAAAAGTTTTTATTTTATAAGATTAAATTTTTAACATTATAATAAAGAACTTAACTAAAATAATAATTAAAATTATAATATTTACGATTAAAACTAATTATATATACAATATAAAAGAAGAAACTATAATATAGAAAACCTAAAACTAAAAATTTAAATCGTCAAAAAGACCTTCTCCCCGTGGTATAGTGCCAAGAACGCTGGCTGCGTTTCCTCGCTGAATAGCTATACTTAGCCTTTGAGCGAGGAAAGAACCAGCCCTCTTATCACCAGCAGCGACGACCAGTCGTGGATACAGTTCCTTTAGAAACTTCATTGCACGTGGACCCCACGGACCGATAGTCTCTACAGCAAATGGCACAAATATGTAGTAATTTCTCAAAGACTCATATTTGCGCCATTTACTAAATTCGGCTGCCTCTGATGCCGCCCCGGCTCTACAACAGGTACCCTTGAGATGAGAGGCCGCCAAAGTGTCAACGCAAGTAGCATCCCACACTAGGGCTTTACCTCTCTCCCAAGGGACCAAAGTTATACCGTCGGGTCTCTTGCCATCGTCTCTAAATATCCCACAAGGCTCTAAAACCGAGGGGACATTTATAGAGACAAGAGCCCTTCGGATGATTTCGTTCAAAGAACCGTGACGGGAAAACCGACCTGCACTTTTTTGGCATGAAAGTCCGTGGAGCCCAAACTCATCGACGCTGCTACCACAGGGGCACTGGTGAGGTTGACAAATAGCCACTCCTAGCCGGATTCCTACGGCGATGCGCAAGCTTTCCCCTTCAAGCAATGTGCCGAGATTACTTGATGGTAGAGCATGTAACCAGTGGCTAGATTCCTTAGTCGAAACGGCTAGAAGGCGAGCCTGATCTTGTTGAATACGGAAATTTTGAAATAAATTTTTGTGGACACTCCGTACCAACGGAATATCCCACTGTTTTTGTTGGTTTTTTTTTTTATAGAAGAGGGGGCAAACGAGCATGTGGCTCACCTGATGTTAAGTGACTACCGCCGCCCATGATCAACTGCAACACCAGGGGAATTGCAGATGCGTTGCCGGCCCTTTAGAAAGGAGTAAGCTCTTTTCTTGAAGGTCCCCAGGTCGTATCGGTCCGGAAAAATCGCCGGTGGTAAATTGTTCCACAGAGAGGTTGTACGCGGAAGAAAACTCCTTTTGAAACGTACAGTGGTGGACCGCCAAGCATCCAGATGGTGTGGATGGTATCGGGACGTTTGCCGCGTAGTGCGTTCACGAAATTTGGCGGCTGGGATTAATCCGAACAATTCCTCAGAGCACTCTCCATGGTATATGCGAAAGAAAATACAAAGGGATGCAACATCTCTTCGCAGTGCCAGTGAATCGAGCCGATCGGAAAGCACTCGGTCGTCGACGATTCGAGCCGCTCTGTGCTGGATGCGGTCAAGTGGAAGGAGCTGGTACTGGGGAGCCCCAGCCCAGAGATGGGAACAGTATTCCATGTGCGGCCGAACCTGCGCCTTGTAAAGTTGCAGGCGGTGTGCTGGCATGAAATACTGTCCCGCTCTGCTGAGCACGCCAAGCTTTTTAGAGGCCGATTTGGCCTTCCCTTCCAAGTGACCACGAAACTGCACGTCACTCGATATGTCGACGCCGAGGATTCCGATACTGGCTGAGGCAACAAGGGGAGTGCCTTGAAACTGAGGGGATACGACAAAGGGGTTCTTTTTAGCGGTAAACCCACTGGAGATCTTCTGGGGATTGAACTGGACTAGATTTAGTCGCCCCCAATCCGAGACTCTGTCCAGCAGAGACTCGACTTCAGACACAAGTTTGTCCCGGCACTCAGAGACGTTTTCCCGAGAAATATTGGCTCGGCCGGTGTAAAGAGCATCACCAGTGCTGTCATCTGCATAGCAATGAATGTTACGGGTCTGCAACATATCATTGATATGCAGAAGAAACAGCGTTGGCGATAGCACGCAGCCCTGTGGAACACCAGCATTAATAGGCTTGCAAACGGAGCTTGCACCGTCGACAACGACCTTGATGCTCCGATCTGCAAGAAAGCTGGCGATCCAATCGCACAATTTCTCGGGAAGCCCATAGGAAGGGAGCTTCGAAAGAAGCGCTTTGTGCCAAACCCGATCGAAGGCCTTCGCAATGTCCAAACTAACGGCCAATGCCTCCCCCTTGGACTCTACTGCCTCCGCCCATCTGTGAGTTAGGTAGACTAGAAGATCACCAGCTGACCTACCACGGCGAAAACCGTATTGGCGGTCACTAATCAGCTGGTGATCCTCAAGGTACCTCATGAGCTGGCAGTTTACAATGGACTCCATTGTTTTGGAGAACAAGGAGGTGATGGCGATAGGCCGGTAGTTGGACGGGTCTGAGCGGTCGCCTTTTTTAGGGATCGGGTGGACGAAAGCCGTCTTCCATGATTTTGGGACTACGCCTAGGGAGTAGGAGTACCGGAAAAGACGCGTTAAAACCGGTGCCAACTCTGGAGCACACGTCCTCAGCACAATTGGGGGGATTCCGTCAGGCCCACTCGACTTGTGGATGTCCAGGGAGAGGAGTGCTTTGCGAACCGAGCGCTGAGTGAACTGCACTTCCGGCATGTCGCACTCACACCGCGGGATGGTCGGCGGCGTACTCTCCCCGTCATCGAGAGTCGAGTTAGACGCAAAGAAAGAGCCTAGAAGATCGGCTTTCTCCTTTGCGGTGTGGGCCAGTGAGTCGTCCTCCCTGTGCAGAGATGGAAGAGATGGCTGACAGAAGTTCCCCTGGACAGCCTTGGCGAGAGACCAGAATGCACGGGTTCTTTCTCGCCAATTCTGCCTATGTGCTCAGACTTTGCCTTGGCAATGACTCTTTTGAAGGACCTAGAGGCGGAATTATACTTCTTTTTTAGAGCGCTGGTGTTTACATCCCGGGACGCTGATGCGTCAGCCCAGGCTTGGTAGCACTCCTGCTTATAGCATGATGCTATTTTACAGGAGCGACCAAACCATGGCTGAGATTTGCCTCCAATGGGCACCACAGAGGAAGGAATAAAAAGTTCCATACCCTGAAGTACCACATCAGCGACAGAATCCGCAACAACGTTGGGATCGTCCGGCGAGAAGCAAACCCGCCCCCAAGGGTAGGATGCAAAGAAAGACCGCATCCCATCCCAATCTGCTGACCTATAGTGCCAAACACGGCGGCAGCCTGCAGAATGCAACCGCGATTTCAGCGTGAGTGGCACCACACTCCGGACAAGACAATGGTCCGAGGAGCCTAAAGGGGCGTCGACGGAAATCTGATATCCGTCCGGGTGAGAGGTCAGCAGAAGGTCCAACAGGGAAGGTGCATGATCCTCCACATCTGGAATCCACGTAGGCGAAGTAACCAGTTGTGTCAGACCATATGCCAAGGCAAAATCATGAACAGATCTCCCCGCATGATCGGTTAAACGTGAACCGAGCCATTGGGCGTGATGGGCGTTAAAGTCGCCGAGGATCACGATCTCTGCGGAGGGGATCTGCTGTAGCAACGAATCCGCAGCCATTTGGACGTGGTCGAAGAGTCGGTCTGTTTCGGCATTACCGCTATGGGACCTATAGAGGCACCCGTAGACGCGCGGATGGTCGTCGCTGTCTACGCGTAGCCAAAGGATGGACAGGTCCGAACCTTCAAGTCTGCCGAGGCGTCGAGAACAGATGTCCTCTCTGACGTAAACGCAAACTCCAGCCCGAGGCACAAAGGAGTGTTCCAGTTTGTACCCCGGGTAGGAGAGATACGAGACATCAGCCGGAGAGGACACCTGCGTCTCGGTCAGAAAGAGCAGAGCCGGCTTCGCCGTCTCGTGATGGTAGTGGACGGCGTTTAGGTTAGAGTGAAGTCCCCTGATATTGCAGAAATTCACGGACAGCGTGGCAGGGGTCGCCTTGGTCTTGTTGCTCCGTTTGCCCCGAGCAGTTTTAGTCTTGAGCGGAATTTTGCCCCCCCCCAGAATACGCGGGGCAGCCTGAGCAACCACGCTCAGAAGTGGAGAAACATGGTCGTGGATGCTCAGCGAGGGATTCTCCAGGGGTGCTGGTACCCTCCTGGGGTAGTCTATCATTGAATTCCGCTACCATGTTGATGGGGGGGGGGGGGGATTTGGGCCTCCGGCCACCTGCACTCACCAGACGAAACGCGGATGCAGAGCTTCCACTTCACGCCGGTATTCTGTGAGGTCGTGGTACCACCCCGGTTTGAGCCGGCCCATACGTGCGACAGCAAAGCTGCCGCGTGGCTCTACCACTGTTAACTTCCATTGGGACATTTTCGCCGGGACAGAGCGTTAGCCATATTTCCTTTGCCTCCGCAGCAAAGCATAGGTCTACTTTATTATTTAAAATTGTGTTACATAGGTCACTGACACTATGCACGGAAGCAAGGAAAGCAGGCAATGCGACGCTAGAAATATTTCTTATACCAATTCCACCAAATTTGATAGGTAAAGTGGCTTGATTCCAGGCTATTGTATCTAATCTCAAATTTAGAATGTTTTCTAAAGCAATTTTAAGACTATTATCAATATCTTTTAAAATATCCGAACATTTCCAGACTGGACTTGAGCGTAACAAGTATGTAAATTTAGGTACAAGGACACAATATTTTAAAATAGTAAGGGCAATATGGGGGTTTAAAATATATAATTTATCAAAATAATTTAATAATATTTATATAATTTTTCTTTAACTAAAGTAATCGCTACTCTCAACTTTATTTATAAACTTTTACTCGACGCAGGGACTGTAAATAATCGATTTACTCAAAAACTCGTGTACAACTGGAATAACATACATACGTAAATTAACTCAAGTGATTCGAGCCACAAAATTCTACTCGAGTCATTTATCTTATCTTATCTGTCTACAATTTAGTGAAGAACTCGACTTACTAATTCGAGCAATTTATTGAAATATTATGTAATATCAATAAATTGATTGAGTATAATTTGTAATAGATAAATTATTAATAACATTAAGACCTACGTCATATACGTTAGAGTGATATTATTTTATGAAGATTGCCTATATGCGAACCAAAAATATATAATTATCTATTAAGTATAGTAATAATAATTGTGTTGAATGGAAGAACGAATGTAAAAATAATTTGTGACAAATTGACATTGCTTCGTTCAGCTAATTTGAATTGCGTAACTCGAGTTCAATTCGAATTACCTGATTTTCAACTCGAGTTAACTCAAATCGAGTTTCTTCCAAGTTGGCCATCTGTAATATATTTTTAAACAACTTTTTTTTTAAATTTCCAGAGGGGCCAAAAACGATTGTCTCCTTTGGGATCCAGAGAAACGATGGTTTGCAAGTTTTGGCAACTGAATATAATTTGGACATTGATGGAGTTAAATAGTTTGAATTATATAACTCATCGAATCCAGCGCCACTCTTTTTCTTGATGAATTTCTGACGCCCTTTGTAAAAAAATGAGCGAATACTTTTTATCTTTTTTTAACTCCGAAAACTTTCGTTGGCCATAAGAAATTTCGTAAAAAGAAAGTCAATTTCTTTTTACGAAATTTCTTATGGCCAAGTAAAACGCACATATTCCATCAAATAAAATGTTCTGGTCGCACATGTTTCAACAAGCTGACAGAAACTCGAGTACGTTGGCGTCGCGTTTGTTGACGCAATCAATAGTTGAATGCGCCGAACGAAAGTTGAATAGAAGGATGACGACGAAAATTGAAGGTGAAAGGGCATAGTGTGGACATATTTATTGACCCTTCTGATAGATAAAAGGCGTAGGAAGAATTAGATTGGGGGAATTAAGTTCTTTATTGATCTTGTTTATTACAGGCCAATTAATAAATATAGCAGCGTTAATGTCACACCAAGTGGAAATGGACCAAGATAGCCTCTTTAAGTCATCGTTAAATTTAGCGAAACATACTTTAGAAAATGAAGCGGTACAAAAATTACTTAACGATGCTTCAGAGGAGTTTCACGTGGTTGTAGCGGAGTGGCTGTTTAATGACATCTATTGCGGGTATCATTTTTAACTTTCATCCCAATAGAAATAGAAACTTTTTTATTCAATGTAGATTATAAAAATACTTATTGAAAGTCACTTTTTTTAATTTACCACTGGTTCGCAAAAAAAACCTCTGTCCTGGGAAGAACCAGCAAGAAACCCAGCGGGACTATTTTTTTTTAATAATAGCTTACAATCATGTTTACAATCAACAACACAAGACAAACTAGAAATAGCTTGGTAGCGATCACCCTTCCCAGGGGTTATTATCATCCATAAATTCCTTAATATTATAATAACCCTTTTTATACAAACTTAGTTTAATAACATTTTTGAACTTTGTGTATGACAAATTTTGTATATTTTCTGGGATTTTGTTGTAAAAGCGTATACATCGCCCCAAGAATGAATTAATTCAACAATTTTTCAACATACCCTTTAAAATTACCTTTGTTTCTCTTCTTATGTATGTTTGAGGTTTTTAAAGAAGGATATGGAAAGCGTAATATTTTTTACAAAATTAGCTGAAGTTAAAACTAAAAAAAAAACTAAATAAATTTAGTAAGCTCTGATCACAGACATACTTACATAGTCTTCTTCTTGCTTTCTACAGAATATTTGAAGTTAATTACTGTTTTTTTTTTTTATAATTTGTTTCTGTTTTATGTTTTAATTAACAAATTAATAAATAGCTTTCTTTGTTTTGCAGATTTTCAGCAGTTTTTAACTGTCCATATATATGGTCTTTTCCATTAGAACCTAATTTCGTCAGTCTTGGCTTTCTCGGTGAAGCTACTAACCCTGCGTACACAGCAAACATACAGTTAAACGATGTACCACCCTTCAACTTTTGGCAACGTACTTATGCCCTGTGGTTTCAAGTATCAAGTAATTTGAAGCAAATCCTGTAAGTATAATACTAGGTTACCGATATCTGGGATGTTGACCGAGGCGATTTCTGGGGGTTCGGGCGTCCCCACAGTCTCCAGATCAAGTCACCATGGGTATAGTAGCTAAAGTACCGTAGTAAGTAAGTAGAAATACACCGACCGCCTCCACTTGTTGGGGGTCCTCAAATCTGAACTTACGGTGGTTGAGTCCTAGGACAAAGCAGCTGCAAGGCAGCTAGGAGTCCTTGCAAAGGTGCGGCGATACTTCACGCCGGGGCAGCTGCTTACTTTATATAAAGCGCAAGTCCGGTCGTGCATGCCGTATTGCTGCCATATATAGGTTGGTGCTGCAAAATGCCACCTAGCAGCCTTGGACACAATGTAAAGGCATGCTAAGAGACTAAGACTAGAGACTGGTTAAAACCAATCTTCGTAAGATTGGTTTTTAACCAAATTCGCCTTGAACACAGATGCAAAGTAGCCAGCCTTTCGGCTTTCTATATAATGTATTTCGGAGAGTGTGCGCAGGAATTGCGTAATCTAATTCCTGCCCCTCCCTTCCACCATCGGATAACCAGACTTTCGGCTAAACTCCACCCTTTCGTTGTTGATTTACCACGGATTCGAACCAAATGGCTTGCTACGTCGTTCGTCATGCGTACAGCAAAGGAGTGGAATAAGTTGCCAGCAACTGTCTTTCCATCAGATTACAGAGCCGTGGTAGCTCAGATGGTTAGCGCTCGCTGTAAATTTCACAGTACGCGAGCAAACCGGGTTCGATCCCCGCCGGCACCAATGAAATTGTTAATTGCAATTTTAAGTGCTGATTTACCACGTGCTCGGCGGTGAAGGAAAACATCGTGAGAAAACCTGCATGTCCGAGAAATAAGAAAAAAAAATTCGAAGACATGTGAAGTTCGCCAACACGTATTGGGGCAGCGCGGCGGACACTTCTTTGCCCTAAAACCCTCTCAGAAATGAGGGGAGGCCTGTGCCCAGCAGTGGGACGTATATAGGCAGTAACTTTACTTTACTTTACTTTACTTTACTTTACAGTGTTGGTGTCTTCAAGGCGAGAGGGATAAGTTTTTGTTAAGTCAGTGCGCTTAACCTTAGGCTATATCACCACTTACCATCAGATAGAATTGTAGTTAAGCGCTGGATTAGAATAATATAAAAAATACCTGAATAATGGTAGATAATAGATCATTATCGAATACCAATTAGGGATATGCTTACAATTAGAAAGGGTTAACAGCCATGGAATTGTGTCTCCATGCATGATGAAGTCAAAATTAGCTGGAAGAACTGGCAATAAATGGGTAAGAAATATTCGACACTTAAGTACAGGGAAATTTCTCGCCCGTTGACCTGGTAAGAAATGCAGAAAGTCAAAGAATACCGGTGGGACCTAGATATTGTGGCATTCCTTGGGGAGGTCTATATTATATAGGTCTATATCTATAAACGAGGCATTCAATCAATGGACAAAGGACTAAGTCCTTGGTCACAGGTGACAAGCATCTGCATTTTAATTCGTAATCGAGGATAGGTGTAAATGTCTATGGGCCACAGCAACCGCTTGCCATCAGATGGATTGTGTGTTCGTTTATCACACTATCCTATAAAAAAATATTATTAAGAACCACCAAGACAATCCTGTAAACTATTTATTAAATGTAAACAATATTTTTTTATGTTATAGTTTCTATGAAAATATAGAAAAGGAATTTTATGAGAAAACTTTTACTCCAATCGTTAAGAAACGGGGCAGAAATCTACCACCATTCGATGAAGTTAGGTACAACGCATCGATGGTGCTGGGCTACTCACATTTATCTCTTGGACAGGCAATAAGTCTACCATAAAACTATAAAACGATAGCAGGATATCACATAGATAATGACACAAAACCTTTACCTGAGGTAATTAAAAGAATACCCCCCCGATCGGGTTCCCGCCTTGTCGTGGCGGGGGGGCTTAGTAGCCGTGGCTTGGTCTCCCGCGGTGAACAAAGAGGAACTCAAATGGCTGGTCCGAGGTGGAGGGCCGGCCCGAGGTGGCCACTCCGAGTGGGCTTGGGAAGCCCGCTTCGGATGTGTGTTGGTGGACTGCGGTGAGAGGTGTATCCTCCCCACCTACCGCTGCAGCCGAGGTGGAGTCGCGGAGGAAGAGGAGTGTTGGTATGGCGATGCGCCACTCGCCCTATCCTCCGCGACTCAAACGGGGCCGCACCGTTGATGCGGTGGTGGTGGGGCTGCGGGGGGAGAGGATTGTCGGTATTGCGAGGCGCCGCTCTCCCTACCCTCCGCAGCCGAATCTTGGTTGGCGGCGGAGCCATAGACCAGATCCGCCGCTGGGGTCGGGAAGGCTAGTACTTCTAAGTGCTCGTTTTTCCTGGCCCCATGGCCTTTGTGCATCGGACGCGGGGGCGTCTGTTGCACAGACGTAATTGGAGGCCGTGGAGGAAGGCGCGCCATGTGTTCTGGTGCGCCTTACCTGTGAAGGAGAACGGAGAGGAATTTTCCTCTCCCGAGGAGGTGCTGCCATGGGGCGGCAGGCGCTAGCAGGGCCGCGGATGTGTGCGAAAGCGTTCCCGTAGCCCTGCCAATATGCGCCAAAGGTGGAACACCATGGGGTTTTAGTCGGTGCGAGTCCGACATAATCCGTCCTTGCCCCCGCGAGGCGGGTATGCGTAGGCATTTCCCCATGTACAAAAAAAAAAAAAAAAAAGGTAATTAAAAGAATATTAATAATTTTAATTGAAGATGTTAAATGTAATGAGTTAAGATCCGCGTGAAAAATAAAACTGTTGTCTCTTAACTAGGTTAAAGAGTACCTTTCGGCTACATCCTAGGTAACAACAGGAGAATCTTCAGATAATGCCTCTTCAAACTACGTAAGACAAATAATTTACCGTTTTTCCCGCAGATCTTATCTAATTTATTTAAACTTCTGTAATATAACGAGTTTTCGCAAGGTAACGCCTGATTCTTTTAATTATGTTAATCATTTTGTTTATTTTGTATTATTTAGGTTTTGAAAAGAATAATGGATAACGCAGAACATGGCGTCATATACTTCTCTTTGGGTTCTTTTTTAAAAAGTAAAGATCTTCCTGAGAATATAAAGAATAATTTATTGACACTATTTGGTGAACTAAATCAAACTGTTTTATGGAAGCTCGAGCAGCCATTACCAAATAAGCCTAAGAACGTACATTTTCTGGAATGGGCGCCACAACAGAGCATTCTAGGTAATGAAGTATTAGTTATATATATATATATATATATATATATATATATATATATATATATATTATATATAATATATACCGGATATATATATATATATATATATATATATATATATATATATATATATATATATATATATATATATATATATATATATATATCCGGTATATATTTTAATTAAGAAACTTAATTTAATTCGTAATCTATAGTTGCTGTCGTGGCCACAGTAAGTCAATTTCGTAAGTAATGTCAGAGAGGGTATATCCGCCGGGCTGCCCCATTGCGTGTTAGTTAAATATATTTTGAGGACATGGACTTCACATGTCCTCAAAATATATTTTTTTAATTACCAGCTTTCCTCGTAATGTTTTCCTACACCGCTGAGCATGTGGTAAATCAGATCAGCACTTATATAAGTGCAATTAACGATTTTATTAATGCGAGGAACGAATCCTGGCTACTCTCTTCGTTTTTTAATGTTCTTATTTTTTATTTTAGCTCATCCAAACTGTATCCTTTTTATCACTCACGGCGGGTTGCTTTCGACGACTGAAGCTGTACACTTTGCTGTTCCTTTCATTGGAATCCCTGTCTATTATGATCAAAATTACAATGTCGAACAATCTGTCCAAAGAGGCATCGCCAAAAAAGTTAGCTTGACAAATAATATAGATAAAGATTTGAGAGTCGCTATAAAAGAAATTCTTAATGATCCCAAGTAAGTATTTAGTATATACAGAATGGGGTCCCACATATATGCAATAAATGAAACCACTAGTAATACTAGTCCGTAGAAGTGTAGAAAAATTAAATATTAAATTAAAACCCGTAAAATAAAAAAGTGATATTTTCAAACAAAATAAATATGTATTAAAATAAATTCTGTAAAAATGAACACTCTGTTTAGACAACGTACCTTGACCCCTTGGAAGAGTGACAACGTTGCACGCGGGCGGCATGGCGATTGTCGGCACGGCCTATGGTTCGTTGGGCAATGTGCGACGAAATAAAAACTTATTCACTAAACTGTTTAGATATTTTACCGCCACTTTTTATTTCGCGAAAATGGAACTGAAAGAAATAAATACATAATACATAAACACTCACGCCTGTCACCCAGAGGGGTAGGCAGAGACTACGGACTTCCATTTGGCACGATCCTGACATACCTCTTTCGCCTCCTTTAAATTCATATATCTACGCATAGATGCTCGCCTTTTAAGGGTACTTCTAACGTGGCCCATTTTCAAAATATCGCCAATTTGGTCGATAAACTTTTTTCTAGGGCGTCCCTTCCCGACTCGGCCGTTCACATCTGCCATATAAATTTGCTTTGTCACTCTTTCCTCATTCATTCTTTCTACGTGACCAAACCACCGAAGCATTCCTTTCTTAATCCTGGTCACAACATCATCTTGCATACCACATTTATCTCTTATCACGCAATTTCTCACCCTGTTATTCAGATTCAACCCTAACATATTTCTTAAAGACCGCATTTCTACAGCATTTATTCTACTTTCGTGCTTTTTCTGCCACACCCAGCTTTCACTACCATACGTTAAAGTAGGAACTAACACAGCATTATGAATTACCATACGTGCCTGTTTTGACACATTCTGGTTCTTCATAATAGAGTGCAGTGCCCCATTCACTCTATTCCCTGCATTTACTCGTCGTTCTATATCCCTATCATATCTACCATCCCTGCTAAATACACATCCCAAATACACAAACTCATCCACTTGCTCAATTAACTCTCCTTCTATTCTTATTTCACATACCGTTTTGCTTTCTTCTCTTTCAAAAACCATCACTTTCGTCTTACATGCGTTCACTTTCATTCCCCTTTCTTTTAATTCCCAGTTCATTAATGTAACCATCATTTGCAACTCAGCCACCGATGACGCAAATATGACTTGATCATCGCCATACAGAAGGCATTTGACGGTTAACTCGCCCATTCTTAACCCACATTCTTCATCTTTCAAAGTTTGCAAACACCGGTCCATAAATAGGTTGAACAGCCAAGGGGAAGCTACACAGCCCTGTCTGACACCCTTTTGGATGCCAAACCAGTCCGAGTAGACCCCATTGATCCTGACACAAGCACTAGAGTCCCTATAAAGAGATCTCAATGCCTGTATCAAACCAGCGCTCAACCCATATGAGTTCAGTGTTTGCCATAACACATTCCTGTCCACTCTGTCATAAGCCTTTTCTAAGTCCATGAACGCACAAAAAACTTTCTGGATTTTGGCCAAAAACTTCTACGCAATCATGCGCATGGAAAAGACTTGATCTGTACACCCCATTCCCTTTCTAAAACCCGCTTGCACATCCCAAATTTTTCCATCAGTTTCTTTCATAACTCTTTCAATTAACACCTTAGCATACAGTTTACCCACAATACTAAGCAAGCTGATACCGCGGTAGTTTTTGCAGTCCTGCTGTGACCCTTTTCCTTTATATATTGGTACTATAACTGCTTTACACCAGTCATCCGGTACCCGTTTTAATTCCCAACATAAATTAAACAAGGTGTACAGCAGGCCTGCCACCACTCCCTCTCCAGCCCTCAGCATCTCGAGTGATACTCTATCATATCCAGCTGACTTACCCGCTTTCATGCTTTTCATTGCTTTCATTATTTCATCTACACTTATCTCCATACCCCTTTCCACTTCTTTCGTAATTTCTAGTTCATTCGATTCAGATGACTCTTTACTCATAAACACGCTTTCAAAGTATTCCTTCCATCTGTTTAATTTCGAAACTTCATCATTTAGAATACATCCATATAAATATTATTATAATAATAAATATATAAATATTATTGCGAAATAAATATTATTGCATTTTAGTAGCAAAATTTAATGAAACCCTAAATTTTATAATTTTCAAAATGTCCGCCACGTTCTTGAATGCACAAGTTACATCGCCGCATAATGTTGTCCTGAAGCCTGCTCAACAAATTTCGTTCAGGATCCAGAGCCAGGGCTTTTAATTTGTTAAAGGCGGCAACAATACGATTGCGCAGTTCATCTTCGGTTTCGGAGATTTTTGAGTACACTTCATTTTTAATAAAGCCCCATAAAAAGAAGTCTAGAGGAGTGAGGTCGGGCGATCGAGCTGACCACCTGCGAGGGCCATAGCGCCCTATCCATTGTTCGCCGAACATGGTGTTAAGCCGCTCTCTCGCGAGGAGTACGGAGTGTGGATGAGCTCCATCTAACTGGAACCATACCCTTTGGTAAGCTGCCACAGACAATCCTTCTAAATATTCTGTTATTGGGCCGTTAAGAATATTGAGAAATTTCTGTGCATTCAGGTTTCCGTCAATAAAAATAGGGCCTATTATTTGATCTCCGTGAATGCCTGCCCAAACATTAATGGAAAATCGGTATTGATGAGCTGATTCCCTAAATAAATGGGGATTCGTATGGCTCCAGTAACGCATGGATTGTCGGTTCCATATGCCGTTTCGAGTAAACGTGCTTTCATCTGTCCAAAACACATTTGTTAGGAAACGTTGGTCTTGAGACATTTTTTCCAGTACCCAGTGGCAGTAAGATTCTCTAATCGGCTTATCGTGGGGCAGCAGCGCCTGCACCTTAACATAACAAGGACGTAGTTTGTTCCTTTTCAGCACTCGGTGTATTATTTTATGCCTCACTTTAAACACACGCCCAGCTTGTCTAAGGCTGCAGGTTGGATTCCGATCGAAATGGTCTAAGACTTGTTGTTCGAACGAGGGTGGAAAGTGACGCGGAGCAACTCCTTCGTGAGTGTTGGGCACTATGCGCTGATTTTCCCTGATTCTTTGGACAGCAGCTAGGATTGTCCGGACGCTAGTAGGGCAGACGCGAGTTGCGCCGTATCTCTCACTATAAGTACGAAGAGTTAACGCTGAATTTTGGTGGCATTCGCCATACAATAAAACCATGTCTGTATACTCTGCCGCACTGTAAAAATGCTGTTGTCTTGGCATTTTCCGCCGCCAAAACGTATACACAAAAGTCGAGTAGTTACAATATCTCAGTGAAAAAATAATAAAAATAAACGTACTTAAAACACTATTTACACACACAAAGTCAATTAACTAATAAGTGTCTATTTCACCGTAAAAGAATTGTTCGACTAATTGTATTTATCTTACGATAATACGATAATTATCTTACGATAAATAATTGCGATGCGTGTAGGCAGCGAACACACCTGTATTCTGGGAGAATTGCGCGTGAACTGGAAGCCGAATTTCCAAATTCCAAAATGGCGAAAGTAATAAAAGTAATAAATAGGGCGGCCACAAGGTGCAATTATCGCTTATCGATACTTTTCTTTTTACACTTACTTACCTACTACATTTGAATACAAGTAATTTTGATTTTTGTTTTGATAACAATCGACAAGTTATTGATTGTGTTAGATTATTGAGTATAAATATTTCTTTTTATGTCAAGTTTCTAAACGATTAATCGTCATTTTAAGATATTCTTTTATTATCTACATTATGCTATTTGCGATATAAAAAAAAAGAGCTAGTGAGCCAAGATGGCGGCATTAGACTGAATAAGTGACGAAGCGTGATTTGTTAAAATTGATTAAATAATTAAAAAGACATCCAGAGGTATTAATTTTATATTTCAGAAGTGGGATAATTTGAATCTGTCTTTCATAAAGGTTTGTTGTTGGTAAGTATTTGCTCCAGCACTCGGTAAGTGGAAGAAATATGCTTATTTACAATTGTGATTTTCTATTTGGTTTTTAATGTGTTGTGTGTGTTTATAAAAAGAAATGTTTTTATTAGGTGATTTAAAGCATTATAGCATAATGACAAAGTAGGTTTATTCATACAATAATCATTGTTTTTCGTGTTTTTTTTTTAAATCATGGGACTGTCTTGTTGTTGTTTAATTGCAAAATAACGCTATTTCTGTATTTATTTAGACTATTACCATGGTGTTTTTCGTGTTTATAAAATCAGTGGACTATAATATATTATTATTGTTGTTGTTTTTTTTTATGATTTCATATAATAAAAAAAATTATTAGAAATTTGTATGGTAACTCAACGAAATTTCGTTAACTCCGTAACTCAGGCGCAATTTACTGCGCCGTTTCATTGAGTAGCTGAAAATTGCGCTATGGCGCAATAAAATTTTACACAGTTGTCGACACAAGCCGTCAAAGTAAAACCTCGTGGCCCGTGAGTAAAATAAAAAAAGGAAAGATTAGGTATGTACTTATCATTTTTGTTTTTCATTTCACAGAGTTAAAAAAAATACATATAAATTATGTAGCACCTTATAACGAAATGGCTGAATTATATTATACAGCCATTGAAGTAATATGTACTTACGTACTAGAACAGCTATCTCAAACAAAAAAAAGTGCGCTACTCTGTGTTCGCGTGGTTGTTTTTTTTAACATGAAATAAACATAGGTAGAATGACCCGTAGGTAATAGTAGATTGTATTGTTAAATAAGTGAATTATATAGAGAACAATATTTAAATTTTGTCATTTATTTTGTATATTATATTTGCTTATTCAATATAATATTACATGATATTATATCACAATTACATTTTTAATGATATTTTTATCTAAACATTTTAAAAGGTATCTGAGTCAAATATAAAAAAACATACTAAATGTATGTTTAACAAAACGTATTTACGTAACATTTAAATTACAAATATATTTATTTAAATTAGACTAAAAGTCGTTCATAAATGCTGGGCACGCGGGAGTTAAAAATGGATGAATTTATACCACTTTGACTTTGATATGGAATTCTAAAAATAAAATAAAAGAATAATAAGCAGATTTAAACATAAAAAATTTTGCCAAATTATAATAACTTATATATGTTTCTACAAAAAAATTGTGTATATTAATATATTCGTCCTATACTTAAGTACCCACAGAAATGTCGCATCTGAACATATTCATTTCATAATCTATATTTCCTGACACGAGATGGCGTCTTAGGAATAATTTGTTTTAATATTAATACATAATATTTTTTTATTGATTAAGTATCTTATTAAACGATGAAAAGTAATTCCTTGGTTTTATCCAAAGGCCTAAACTTTGCACTTACACCCCGCAAATTACCGTACGAAGAAATTATCTGTAGTGTCGAGGACTGTTTATTTAAAAATAATATGCGGAAAGAAGATTTGGAGGCGATACGTCAAGACATTTCGTCTATGTTACGTCGATGTTCAGTGCCTAAACCGAATCTTCCCAAAGACGAATTTATAGCGTTAAAGAACCTACGCAATAAACACGAACTTACGATTCTCCGCGCAGATAAGGGAAACGCCACGGTAGTCATGGATACGTCTGATTATAATTCTAAAATACAAGAACTTTTGTCGGATGTAAGTACTTATAAAAAGGTTAAAAACGACCCAACAAATAGCACACTAAAAACAACTAGTGACCTCATAAAGAAACACTCCGAAAAATTAAATCTGGACGTAAAATGGATAATACCTACGTGCGCCAAATCACCAAAATTGTATGGGTTACCAAAAATACACAAGCCCAATGCTCCATTACGTCCCATAGTGAGCCAAATCGATTCACCAACTTACAGATTGGCTCAACACTTAGCGAAAATACTCTCACCACTCAGGGGACATACAAGAGCACACATAAAGGATTCCTACCATTTTGTCAGCGAGATTAAAGACCTACATCTGGCAGACAATGAAACTATGGTCAGTTTTGATGTGCAGTCATTGTTTACATGCTTACCTGTTGAAGACTGCATCTCAATTGTAACTAGAAGGCTGGAAGAAAACAACATGCCCGTAGAATATGCAGTATTACTCAGACACTGCCTTACATCTGGCTACCTATTGTGGAAGGAGGAGTTCTACAAGCAAGTAGATGGTGTGGCGATGGGCTCACCTGTATCTCCCATTGTCGCCGACATATTCATGGAAGACTTTGAGGAGAAAGCCCTGCTTAGTTCTCCCATAAATCCAAGGTTCTACAAGCGGTACGTAGACGATACTTTCACAATTCTACCTTTAGATAAAGTAACTGCATTTTTAGACCATCTTAACTCTATAAATTCTAAAATTCAGTTCACAATGGAGTTAGAGGCAAACAATTCCTTAGCTTTTCTAGATGTGTTAGTAATTCGGAATCCTGATAACTCCTTGAGCCATACTGTGTATAGAAAAAAGACCCATACAGATAGATATTTAAACGGTGATTCTCACCACCATCCTTCACAGCTAGCTACCGTGGGTAAATCTTTGTTTCAGAGAGCACGAGGGATCTGTGACAGTAAACACCTGGCTGCAGAGCTCCACCATGTCAAGCAAGTTTTGCATGACAACAAGCTTCGAGTCCCGCGCCTACGTCACAGTGAACGAGTGAAGCCGGCCACAGTCGAGCGTGTACCTGCTGTACTGCCATATGTTAGAGGAGTCACTGACAAGATTGGCTACATCTTGAAGCGCGCTTCCATCAAAACATACTTCAAGCCGCTGAAGAAGATTGGTCAGTTTTTACCATCGGTCAAGTGTAATGTCCCTCTGCAAGATGCAGGAGTGTACAAGCTTGATTGTGAATGTGGTCTCTCCTACATAGGACAAACTAAAAGATCAATAAAAACCCGCGTTAAAGAACATATAGCTGATGTGAAGAATCGACGCTCCGGGAAGTCTGCAGTCTGTGAACATGTACAGGATCGCCCCCGTCACTACATCAGATTTGATAGACCGCAGATCCTCGCTAAAGAACACCGATTCCTTCCAAGGATGATTCGCGAGGCTATTGAAATCAAAAAACATCCTAATTTCAATAGAGAAGATGGCTGGGTGCTACCATCTGCTTGGGATCCTATAATAAATAAAATTAAATCCCAACCCAAGCATACAACTGCAAGACTTCAAGATACCATAAGTTCATACTGCATAGATCGGAACAAAAGTTAAATTTTAATCTATGGTAACCGCGGTTAACTAAGACATATGGACGTTGAACATCTCAGTCCCGCCCGTGACCATGAGTGCTGTAAAGCGTTCGAAACGTCGGGTATTTAAAAAGTTAAATATACGCGATAAATTCCGTAAAAACTAGTATTATTTCAATGTGTAGTGTTCGCGTAAATGTAAGAAATCATTATGTAAACCAGTACGGACTGGTAATTGCAAATAAAATACGCCGATTAGAAGATCTAAAGACCAAGCGCGCAAGATATCTAACAGCCTTAAATTTCTTGAAGAGATGCCGTGACCATAATCTCATTCCTACGTGTGTCAAAATATCAACCAAAAAGGACATTCGAGGAAGCGCTAAGATCTTAAATCAGGCGAGTAAAAAGTTGTTACGGACGGTAATCCAACAAAAACGCTCCCATCTATATGACATAAACAAATCCATAGACACATCATCCAGTGAATTGAAGAAAGTTTTAACGACGTTTGACTATAATATTTGCATGGAAACATTAAATAAACGCGAAATTAGTAAATATAATGAATGCAAAAACAAACATATAGAAAAATATCAAAAATTAACGAACAAGTCAAATGTCAAACATCTGAATCAATGCCAGAACCGAAAGCAACCATTGACAAACACAGATCATAGATTAATCGCGCTCTATAATCTGTCAAAACAAACACTGGATGATGCAACAATTAGGGTTTTATCCAAAGGCCTAAACTTTGCACTTACACCCCGCAAATTACCGTACGAAGAAATTATCTGTAGTGTCGAGGACTGTTTATTTAAAAATAATATGCGGAAAGAAGATTTGGAGGCGATACGTCAAGACATTTCGTCTATGTTACGTCGATGTTCAGTGCCTAAACCGAATCTTCCCAAAGACGAATTTATAGCGTTAAAGAACCTACGCAATAAACACGAACTTACGATTCTCCGCGCAGATAAGGGAAACGCCACGGTAGTCATGGATACGTCAGATTATAATTCTAAAATACAAGAACTTTTGTCGGATGTAAGTACTTATAAAAAGGTTAAAAACGACCCAACAAATAGCACACTAAAAACAACTAGTGACCTCATAAAGAAACACTCCGAAAAATTAAATCTGGACGTAAAATGGATAATACCTACGTGCGCCAAATCACCAAAATTGTATGGGTTACCAAAAATACACAAGCCCAATGCTCCATTACGTCCCATAGTGAGCCAAATCGATTCACCAACTTACAGATTGGCTCAACACTTAGCGAAAATACTCTCACCACTCAGGGGACATACAAGAGCACACATAAAGGATTCCTACCATTTTGTCAGCGAGATTAAAGACCTACATCTGGCAGACAATGAAACTATGGTCAGTTTTGATGTGCAGTCATTGTTTACATGCTTACCTGTTGAAGACTGCATCTCAATTGTAACTAGAAGGCTGGAAGAAAACAACATGCCCGTAGAATATGCAGTATTACTCAGACACTGCCTTACATCTGGCTACCTATTGTGGAAGGAGGAGTTCTACAAGCAAGTAGATGGTGTGGCGATGGGCTCACCTGTATCTCCCATTGTCGCCGACATATTCATGGAAGACTTTGAGGAGAAAGCCCTGCTTAGTTCTCCCATAAATCCAAGGTTCTACAAGCGGTACGTAGACGACACTTTCACAATTCTACCTTTAGATAAAGTAACTGCATTTTTAGACCATCTTAACTCTATAAATTCTAAAATTCAGTTCACAATGGAGTTAGAGGCAAACAATTCCTTAGCTTTTCTAGATGTGTTAGTAATTCGGAATCCTGATAACACCTTGAGCCATACTGTGTATAGAAAAAAGACCCATACAGATAGATATTTAAACGGTGATTCTCACCACCATCCTTCACAGCTAGCTACCGTGGGTAAATCTTTGTTTCAGAGAGCACGAGGGATCTGTGACAGTAAACACCTGGCTGCAGAGCTCCACCATGTCAAGCAAGTTTTGCATGAAAACAAGCTTCGAGTCCCGCGCCTACGTCACAGTGAACGAGTGAAGCCGGCCACAGTCGAGCGTGTACCTGCTGTACTGCCATATGTTAGAGGAGTCACTGACAAGATTGGCTACATCTTGAAGCGCGCTTCCATCAAAACATACTTCAAGCCGCTGAAGAAGATTGGTCAGTTTTTACCATCGGTCAAGTGTAATGTCCCTCTGCAAGATGCAGGAGTGTACAAGCTTGATTGTGAATGTGGTCTCTCCTACATAGGACAAACTAAAAGATCAATAAAAACCCGCGTTAAAGAACATATAGCTGATGTGAAGAATCGACGCTCCGGGAAGTCTGCAGTCTGTGAACATGTACAGGATCGCCCCCGTCACTACATCAGATTTGATAGACCGCAGATCCTCGCTAAAGAACACCGATTCCTTCCAAGGATGATTCGCGAGGCTATTGAAATCAAAAAACATCCTAATTTCAATAGAGAAGATGGCTGGGTGCTACCATCTGCTTGGGATCCTATAATAAATAAAATTAAATCCCAACCCAAGCATACAACTGCAAGACTTCAAGATACCATAAGTTCATACTGCATAGATCGGAACAAAAGTTAAATTTTAATCTATGGTAACCGCGGTTAACTATGACATATGGACGTTGAACATCTCAGTCCCGCCCGTGACCATGAGTGCTGTAAAGCGTTCGAAACGTCGGGTATTTAAAAAGTTAAATATACGCGATAAATTCCGTAAAAACTAGTATTATTTCAATGTGTAGTGTTCGCGTAAATATAAGAAATCATTATGTAAACCAGTACGGACTGGTAATTGCAAATAAAATACGCCGATTAGAAGATCTAAAGACCAAGCGCGCAAGATATCTAACAGCCTTAAATTTCTTAAAGAGATGCCGTGACCATAATCTCATTCCTACGTGTGTCAAAATATCAACCAAAAAGGACATTCGAGGAAGCGCTAAGATCTTAAATCAGGCGAGTAAAAAGTTGTTACGGACGGTAATCCAACAAAAACGCTCCGATCTATATGACATAAACAAATCCATAGACACATCATCCAGTGAATTGAAGAAAGTTTTAACGACGTTTGACTATAATTTTTGCATGGAAACATTAAATAAACGCGAAATTAGTAAATATAATGAATGCAAAAACAAACATATAGAAAAATATCAAAAATTAACGAACAAGTCAAATGTCAGACATCTGAATCAATGCCAGAACCGAAAGCAACCATTGACAAACACAGATCATAGATTAATCGCGCTCTATAATCTGTCAAAACAAACACTGGATGATGCAACAATTAGGGTTTTATCCAAAGGCCTAAACTTTGCACTTACACCCCGCAAATTACCGTACGAAGAAATTATCTGTAGTGTCGAGGACTGTTTATTTAAAAATAATATGCGGAAAGAAGATTTGGAGGCGATACGTCAAGACATTTCGTCTATGTTACGTCGATGTTCAGTGCCTAAACCGAATCTTCCCAAAGACGAATTTATAGCGTTAAAGAACCTACGCAATAAACACGAACTTACGATTCTCCGCGCAGATAAGGGAAACGCCACGGTAGTCATGGATACGTCAGATTATAATTCTAAAATACAAGAACTTTTGTCGGATGTAAGTACTTATAAAAAGGTTAAAAACGACCCAACAAATAGCACACTAAAAACAACTAGTGACCTCATAAAGAAACACTCCGAAAAATTAAATCTGGACGTAAAATGGATAATACCTACGTGCGCCAAATCACCAAAATTGTATGGGTTACCAAAAATACACAAGCCCAATGCTCCATTACGTCCCATAGTGAGCCAAATCGATTCACCAACTTACAGATTGGCTCAACACTTAGCGAAAATACTCTCACCACTCAGGGGACATACAAGAGCACACATAAAGGATTCCTACCATTTTGTCAGCGAGATTAAAGACCTACATCTGGCAGACAATGAAACTATGGTCAGTTTTGATGTGCAGTCATTGTTTACATGCTTACCTGTTGAAGACTGCATCTCAATTGTAACTAGAAGGCTGGAAGAAAACAACATGCCCGTAGAATATGCAGTATTACTCAGACACTGCCTTACATCTGGCTACCTATTGTGGAAGGAGGAGTTCTACAAGCAAGTAGATGGTGTGGCGATGGGCTCACCTGTATCTCCCATTGTCGCCGACATATTCATGGAAGACTTTGAGGAGAAAGCCCTGCTTAGTTCTCCATCCAACATATAGCTGATGTGAAGAATCGACGCTCCGGGAAGTCTGCAGTCTGTGAACATGTACAGGATCGCCCCCGTCACTACATCAGATTTGATAGACCGCAGATCCTCGCTAAAGAACACCGATTCCTTCCAAGGATGGATTCGCGAGGCTATTGAAATCAAAAAACATCCTAATTTCAATAGAGAAGATGGCTGGGTGCTACCATCTGCTTGGGATCCTATAATAAATAAAATTAAATCCCAACCCAAGCATACAACTGCAAGACTTCAAGATACCATAAGTTCATACTGCATAGATCGGAACAAAAGTTAAATTTTAATCTATGGTAACCGCGGTTAACTATGACATATGGACGTTGAACATCTCAGTCCCGCCCGTGACCATGAGTGCTGTAAAGCGTTCGAAACGTCGGGTATTTAAAAAGTTAAATATACGCGATAAATTCCGTAAAAACTAGTATTATTTCAAAGTTTTAATGTCAATTTAGTGGTAAAAAAAAATCGGTCGTATTTATAGTGCAGCCGCCTTTTCTTTGTACTGAAAGGCGACATTCTATTGACCGAAACGCATCGAGTAAGAGTGTAGTTTCGCAAACTGACATTTCAGAAATAAGTTGGTGACACTGTAAGCAACGTTGAAGTTTGTTTTATGAATATGACATTTTGGTCTCTGTATAGTACCTAATGTGTTGATGATTTGATGAATTTTTGTGAATATGGATATTAAGATTTTAATGAGGTTCCATTTGAGTTTTATAATATAATTACATAATGTAATGATTTTATTGCCATATGAAATCATTAATAAAACATAAATATTATGTATGTACCTACATTTGAGGGAACATGGACTGAGAGTTGATCAAATAATGATAGCGTCAAATTTGTTTCTTGTTTTCTTTATTTATGCAAAATAGTCATGAAAATGTTGTTGCAGATATTGTAAAAGACTCAAAGAAGAAGTGTTCGGTTTACGACTATATTTTTTCAAATTATTGTAAATTTAACAATACAGTGTAGACCTTACGTGTCATCTATCACATTTATACACAACAGTTGATATTTATATACACATATATATACGCATAAAATGTCTGATCGTGGTTTAACACCCCCTTTATCATCAAAAGGAGATGGTGGTATGGATCGTGCCAAGTCGTACCGTCCGAGCCGTAAACGAAACCGTAGCTTTTCGGTTAGGTATTTTCTTCGGATTCAAATTCGTTATATACAGAATATTCGCGATTACTTACGGTGCAACGGCATGGCCACCGTTGTTATCGCCGAACACCCTCTCATGACAAAACATACTACTCGTAAACCTCATGATGAATCTGCATCACTTGTTCAAATCCGAACGAAACGGTGGCACCGCCGAAGTGTCGAACGTGAAAGCACTCCGTACCATACTTACATCGAACGGTCGCATGGCAAATTAAAGCATTCGCACAAACACAAAAAAAATACGGCGTTGCATATCTAGTCATATATCCATTGAAAGTGCAGACTCAAAGCAAGCCTCTAAAAATAATTTACTTCAACAATTGGCAAGTGCACTACAAGGTAGTAATTCGAGAGTCCATGCAGCAACGCACGTGCAAGGTTCACAAAGTATTATCACGAAATTCAATCCTGGTTCTAAAGCACAAACGTTAAAGATTGGCTCATAAATAATAAATCTGCGGAAATGTATGTTTGGTCCGAACAACAAACCATTTTCAAAAGTTAAAGGGCTTAGCTAAGAAATGGTATGACGGACTTACGGGTGTTAAATTTGGTTGGGCAGAATGGCAGGAAAAGTTATTGAAGACGTTTCCCAGCGACCAGAACTACGGAGATTTACTGTCTGATATGTTAAGTCGTAAAAGTAGACGTAACGAAACTCTTGTTGAATATTATTCGATAAAATTATGCTCATTAATAAATGTCACATTGTGGGACGACGCGCCGTGGATTGCTTAACTCACACTTGAATGTGCATGGTGCACATTATGATAACCCGGAATAGGTTTTAAATTACTTTAGCTATATTACTGGTAACAAAACGGAACCATCACAGTTTCTTAAACGATTTAACACTGATATGCATGACAAAAGAAATGATGATAGCGTAAGCAAATATCCAACACCTCGAAATCCTCATGAAATTCGACAGTTTATCGGGTTAGCTAGTTTTTTCAGAAAGTTCATCCGTAATTTTACTACTATTGACGGACCATTAACGTCTTTAAATAAAGCTAATATGCCATGGACTTGGGGGAGAGATCAAATAAAATCTTACCTTAAAATTGAAGAAATACTAACAAACAGACCTGTGTTAGCAATATATACCCAAATTACTTGACCGAACTTCACACCGATGCAAGTCAACTTGGAATAGGTGGTATGTTGTCGCAAAAGCAGAACAAGAAATCATCACTTCAGGCTGTCACGTATAACAACGGCAGACTACGATAGAACAACATCTTCACTCTTATGAGTTAGAAACTCTTGCGGTGGTGATGTCCTTAAATCGATTTCATGTTTACTTGCTTGGAATTCAATTGAAGATAGTAACCGATTGCAATTCTTTGAGGGCAGCATTGACCAAGAGGGATCTTGTACCAAGAATTGCGAGGTGGTGACTTCTTGTCCAAGATTTCAATTTCTCGATCGAATATCGACCGGGTACGTAAATGCAACATACGGACTCTGAGTCGTAACCCTTTGCCCGTCGTCGAAAGTGACTCCATAGATTTGCATGTACTTAATTTTGTACAAGACGAACATTCATTATTAGCAGCGCAGTTAAGTGATCCCAAACTAAAACTTATAAAAGGGATACTCGATAAGAATTGCACTGAAGCTAAAGATATTAGGTATAACTATACGTTGAAGGATGGTAAGATACATAGAAAAGTTGGCGATGTCTTGACATAGACAGTACCACGAGATGCTCGCTGGAAAATCTGTCAGTTTTGTCATGATGACAGTGTACACTTTTCTTATGAGAAGACTTTGGAAAAGGTGCGCAGAGATAACTGGTTTTCGGGTATGACTCATTGTGTAAAGAAGTATGTACGCGTATGCATACCTTGTGCCTACGCTAAAGAACCATCTGGAAAGAAACAGGGTCTTCTGTATCCAATTGTGGCCGATTGCGGAACAAGTTTCACCTCTGATGAGTTCAAGAAGTTTACGTAAAACTATAAAATTAAACATGTGAAGAACACTGTTGCCGCTCCACGTGCCAACGGACAAATTAATCTATATATAGTAAATAATTATAATAAATAATCGGGCAATATTGAGCTCCCTAACTACTCTAAATATCGATAAGGATGATCGTGATTGGGACTGCGGTTTAAATAGGATGCAGTAGAGCTTTAATAGCACTATAATCAAAAGTATTGGAAAGACACCAGCACAAGTCGTTTTTGGCAAGGACACACACATTCACACATTTTACACTAGACGAAAACATGGATGAGACTCGCAATCAAATTTCCTCTCACATTTTTAAGTAGCAGGAAACAATGAAGGCCAGATTTGATATAAAGAGGTGTGTGGCTAATACGTATGAGTTGAGAGATCTGGTTATGGTTGTTAAGAATGTACGTACCTAATGTTGGCAATAGTAACAAACTCGTTCCACCTTTTAGTGGCCTTTACAATATAACAAAAGTATTAGGGAACGATCGATATGAGGTTTGCAGCGTTGAAGACTTTTAATCCCCAAAATATAGAAACGTTTATTCGGCCGATAAAATAAAACCTTGAATACGACTTGGCTCAATCCCCGATTCTAATTCAGAAAATCAAGTATCTTATTCTGACAGTGACCAGTATCTTGTCGTTATGTAAATATAAATAATGTTATCAATGATAAATCGTTTTGTTCTTATGTTGTACGTAAACCGACACTGTGTCCGCCGGAATCTGGTATCGCATTCCAAGACTATAATGGTTCGACAGAGACATATCATAAAGCTGGCAACTTGGGAGACCAGGCAACCGAAGCATCCTGTGCGTGCACGCGGTATCTTTTTAAAATAGGGTAGAGGCCGATACACCCTGTGTGTGTACGCGGTAGCCCACCAATTTAAAGGAAATGGGTAGAGGCCGATACACCCTGTGTGTGTACGCGGTAGCCCACCAATTTAAAGTAAGAAGATAGAGGCCGATACACCCTGTGTGTGTACGCGGTAGCACACCAATTTAAAGTAAGTAGATAGAGGCCGATACACCCTGTGTGTGTACGCGGGTAACCCACCAAATTAAAGTAAATGTATTGTATATATTTTTAATACATTTTTTTTATAAAAATTATTTTTAATAATATTTTTTTTTCAGTTTATTTAATATTGCAATTTGCACCCATCAGTCAAAATATAAAATTATAATATCCTTTATGTTCGGTTCGTCAGGCAGAAATCGCTATGACCTATGAAATAAAGCGATATGACCACCGTTTGTAGTCATACGTTTTCCGTTATTGTAACAACTTTGTTCAAATGTAATAGAGAGTTATCTATCTAAATTGACTGAGACCGATGCATCCTGTGTGTGCACGCGGTTAGCATCTGCAACTGATTCCATAGCTAAGCATAGATCGAAGCATAACGATTGAGTGTACACCTGCAGTAATATTTCATTTGTCAAACTTATGCTGTGAAATTGTGTGGTTACAAATTGTAATATAACTTATATGTGAAGGACATTGCGTCAGAGTGCTGTGATAGTGCCAAATTATGAATTATGCCGTATTAAATCCTGTTCCTGTGCTTTAATAATATTTGTCACAATTACAATGGATACTACTGTTAAGTTTCCTGGTTATGCTCCATATAGAATTGAATGAGGGCATTCAATTAATAAGTTGGATGGCCGAATTGACAATTTATTTGGTAGTAACAACAACACACAGTTTTTTTTTTCTTAGCAGATGAAAATTCATATTAATTGCCAATTGTATTTTGGTGAAAACATGTATATTAAATATATTTTCTCTGATAGCTTGAATGAAAATTTATACTGTATTTATAATTTATTTTAAAAAGTGTATAAACTCGCATAACATGATATCAGACTGCCTGAGGACAGGCAGTTAAATCAGAATGGCCGATTGTTAGATTATTGAGTATAAATATTTCTTTTTATGTCAAGTTTCTAAACGATTAATCGTCATTTTAAGATATTCTTTTATTATCTACATTATGCTATTTGCGATATAAAAAAAAAGAGCTAGTGAGCCAAGATGGCGGTATTAGACTGAATAAGTGACGAAGCGTGATTTGTTAAAATTGATTAAATAATTAAAAGGACATCCAGAGGTATTAACTTTATAATTGTTAAAAAAAAAAAGTTTATTTTTATACAATTGAACTTACGAAACTACCGATTTGTAACTTCCTGGGAAACGGGTAAGGGGTAAGTATGTATGACTTTTTAATTGGTTGTTTTTATGGGTCTTTTAGCATGTTAAAATAATTTATTATCTCTAAATCTACAAGAACACACTTAAACAAAAAAGCTTTAAAGTTTAGCTTTAAATACTTAGGTCGTAGTGTTTTTAGAATTATCATAACAACACGATTATTCTAAAAAAAACCATACCCTAAGTGTTTAAAGCTAAACATTTTTTTTGTTTATCGATCGTTACTCCCTTTGAAAGAAGCTAATCGTCGATAACTGGTGTCCTACTCTACGACAAAGGCGCGCGCGCACTTGCGCTGTCGCCTTTGAAGTACGCAGCGTGCCTCGTGCCGCTTGTTTATGGACGCCGACAAAAGACACCGCTGTCGATATGTCGCAATACCAATAGTTTGCACTGCGTGGCAACGTCGCTTTTTAATGTTCAAGGATTCAAGTTCATTGAATCATTGACTTAATGACCCAATTCTATAGAGAGTCCAAATTTGCTTAAAATTAAAGCTCTACTTTTTGACCTAATTACTGGACCGATTACGTTCATTTTTTGTATATCGTCGGCAAAGGCGATAACAAGTATATGGTTTCATTTATTGCAAATATGTGGGACCCCATTCTGTATAATACTCAATTTATTATTTTTAATGCCCATTTTTTTCATCGTAGCATGACCTTAAAAATAAAATATTTCGCTTTGCAGATACTATGAAAGAATAAAAGAGACGTCATTCGTATACCACCATCGTCCAGTACCACCTGGAAAGGAACTTGTACACTGGGTGGAGCATGTGGTGCGAACGCGTGGTGCACCATTGCATCGTTCTCCAGCTCGACTTGTGCCATGGTACCAGAAGATGTTTTTAGATCTCATTGCGTTGATAGTAGTTTTTGTTTTTGTTCTTTTACAAACCATAAAATTTATGTTAAGGTGTATTTCTAGACATAAGGTCCCATATAAAAAGAAGGTAACGTAGCAATTTAATGTCTGCATTAAATAAATTTTTTAAAATAAAACCTATTAGATTAATTCCTTGCATGTGTATTATTCGATAAATGCTAAGACATAGTCTTTTATACACTACTAGCTTTTGCCCGCAATTTCGTCCGCGTAAAAAAAAATAGTTCTAATAGGATATTTAATAGTTTGTTTACGTTATTAATTTTGTTATAACATACCAATTATTATGTTAAAATGTTCGAATACTTTTGAAATATAACAATCCTTATTAATCATCCTAAATAAAATAAAGCGAAGCGAAGATGGTAGAAAGTGGTACAATGTGTTATTCGGGTGAACCGCTAACAAATTTAATTTTTTTTTCAAACTTATTTTTTTGTCATACAAAATATGAATAAAAAATGCTAACAGTTTCGTTAGGTCAGTTTAGGTTAAGATTTTTATCCACAGTACAGAAGACGATCGCCGGCTGACGGTGGCTTTACACTTAAATTAAAAGACATTATATTTGCCTTATTTTTTTGTAACTTATTTGTCAAACTAATTTAATTATGGACTGACTCTTGGGTAGTGAATGTTGAAGTTTCTATGCAATTATTTGTGGACAAAGAAGAAATTATATCTGGCCCACATTCATATTCAATAATTGTATCGGTAGGCGAATGAAAGTCTTGCACAACATTAGAAATTGGTGAATGTTGAGTAAACGTGGGAGATACAGTCATTTCAATGTGTCGTTTTTTGGCAATTGGACGCTCATCAATGTTCTTATCACCATCGGCATCAGCGTAGGCATCAAAGTGACCATTAGAAAGATCTTGGGAAAAACGTAACGTGTTGATGGGTTGGTATTCTGTACAAAATTAGACATACAGGTTGCCATTTTGAAACACTTCGAATACAAATGGGTATATTTGACCGGCTGCAACTAACTCGTATAAACCGCCATATGTAGTATTTTAAAATATCTAATGTATACTCTTCTTTAGTCCCGTGGTTGATGCCATAACGGTCATGAGACATAACTACAAATTCATCCCAATTGTTTGTCACATGACACACTATTTCTTTATGAATATCCGTTGAGCGTTCTTGTGTGCCGTACGAGTACAACAAATAAGAAAGCGCACGGAAAAAATTATAAATATAAGAAACTTGCGAAAAACAATACACAGTAAATTAAACCTCTAAGACAAACTAATACCTACTGGAATATATATCAAAACAAAACAAACAGAAATATATATATATATATACAATGAATCAAACAGATATTTTTACAATTAAAACTAAACACCTTTATTATACCAAAAGATGTAGATGTCAGATGGCACGGCATCCAGTTATCATCAGGTGGACCCTTAAATTCAAGGTGATAAATACACAGAACGACTATTGGGAGCAAAGCAAGACAAAAATGTGAGATATCTGGTACTGCGATGGTAAAACCGCTTTGTGGACCTTTACAGTTATAAAATTATAGATAGATAATTTCAGTGGCATTCGTTAAGTGATATTCAAAATTTACTTAGAGTTGCTTATGCTGCGGCTACACTAACGAGCAACGTCAATGCCCATAAACGCAACAATTATTGCCTTAAATTTAACGCGATAAAATGAGGGGCTACACTTGAACGGTCAACGTCGTTTCCCGTTGAACCGCATTAAATTTGCCGTTGAACGGTGTTAAATTTGCCGTTGTTAAATGTTTTGACCGGGGAAGGACCACGCTCTCACAGAATACCAGCGTAAAATAGTAGCTTAATGCTGCTGTGTTTCGTATGGTGAGTGTAGAGAACCGGAGACTCTTTTTACCGGAAACGAGCCATTCCATCCTAGTCCTCACGAGTGAGAACGCATCTGCATTTTGATTTGTAATCGAGGATAGATGTAGATGTCTGTGGGCTACAGCATCCACATAACATCGGGTGGACTGTGTGCTTGTTTGTCACCCTATCCTATAAAATAAAAAAATAAACAAAGAAAAAATGAATACAAAGAAAAAGAAGATGGTGGATGCTACAAATGCACAGGAAACGTACACTGTAAATCAATTTATGTTTTATTTTGTTTTCCCGCACCCAAAATGCACTAGAAAGACGTCCAATGGTTTAATCTAAATAATAAGACAAACGTAAATATATTTTAATGAAGTAATAACTAATAAGCCAATCATAAATACGGGTCAAGTGCCAATTAGATACACGTACCTACTCAGGGTTTCGTACCACTGTACACTATGAATTTTGACCTGCGAAAATTGGTTTTTTTTTCACCTGCTTATTTTTCTTAATTTCATACCGTAAATTAAAGTACTTTTGAAGTAATTTTTTTAATTCAATCTCGAAAAGCTTTTTCATTACTCCACTCCATCGCAATCATACGTGCAACCCCGTGGCACTCACCGTCCACAATGAGACAAACGTAGTGTGGCCGCTTCAACGCGATAATTCGCGCGTTAATCCTTTGATGTACCGCCACTCGAGTTATCGGCAAACGGGAAACGGCATTGTTAATGCCGTTGAAAATTATCGCGTTAATTCGTGGCCACACCTACATTCAACGTCCATCAACGCGATAATTAACGGCATTTCTCCTTAGTGTGGCCGGGCCATTAGAATTGTCGAAATAGCGTCATGTACGTCGCTTGATATCGATTAAGAGACAAATCCACGTTAATTCCAAAATCTTAATAGCACTCTCAACATAATTGAATTGATGACCAAATGCTGGGATTCCAATTATTGGAATCCCAGCATTTGGTCAGGATTCATGTATAATGAAGAGGATGCAGTTTGGATGCGCTGAAAAACATAATAACCTATGTGATTACTATCTTTATTAGTATTGTAGATTACCGTTAGAGCCTGTTAAAAGTCTGCTGAAGATAGGCCGTTCCTGTAGATTGCCTTATAGTTGTCACGCTTGGCAAGCGGGTCGCAAGCGGGTCGGCATTCACAATCTTTCAAAATTTCAAATTTCATTTCAATTTCAAAATTGCCTATTTAGACCGCTGTCACCAGAGGCCTAGTATTTAAATTTGATTTATTACTGAGAAAAGAAAAACATTGGGACACAATGTATATCCTTCTTATTTACCTACTTTATAAATAATCTTTTAAAATGGTGCAATATTGGAGGAAGAAATAGTAAAGAGCCAAAACTCGAATTATGCCTTTTTATATGCTATTCAGTCGCGTCTGCAGTTGTCCCTATCACACTCGCGCTCCAGAGCAACAGCGATAGTTCCCTCAAATACCTCATTTATAAAAGTACTAAAGTCTCTCGGCCCGCATTTCCTCATAACGAGCATTTAATACAGCGCGTTGTTTCAGACTCTACGTCTCTTCGAAATATTTTTATTCGTCAGAGCACATGACATATTAGCACTTAAAAATGATTTACATTTTTTAAAGAATTTTAATGAAGTCTGGATCCAACCTGAGTTGATGGCATATTTAGAAATTATAACGAGTACTTAGCACTTGGGCTACCACGGTTTCTTACGTTACTAAGTAAGCGAAATTAATTTCTATTATAACGATAGCACCAGGACAAAATCGGTTGATAGATTATCTGAAGCTATAACTTTGCAAGGGACAAAGGGATCTCGGGCAGTGGTGAAACTTCCATAGAAGCCGAAAAGCCAGGCTTGCCTTTTCAATCTGCTCAGTCAATAATATTATCTAATAAAAATTGTTAACAATGTGCAAACAATGAAAGAAAAAAACCACAGAGGCATTGTTTTGTGTATTAATGTAATACTCTGGAAACTGATAAACTTTTATAAAAAACTAAATTATCTATTCAATGACACTGTGTAACAAGAAACTTCACCTCAATGTCTACTAGCGACATCTGGTGAGCGTAAGATTATTTGCCCTCATTCAAAACACACTGGATTGGAAAGCAAGGAGGTGATTTTGTCGTTTCTCTCGCACGCGTTGACTTTTTACCGGGCTTTTGAGAAGACGATCGTTCCCTTTCTAACTTGTCGCAAAATGTTCTCTAATGAAATATAACTACGAAATGTTTGTATAGCAATTACTATAGTTCGGCCGTTCAGAGAATGCGTTCCTGACACGTCGCGATTGAAGTGACGATGTAACTTTGTAGTGGCGTTGCAGTTACGATAAAAAATAAAATATAAATATTTTTGCTGGTTGTTTACCGTTTTAACAATTGATGAGCATTAAAACAACATTATTATATCAATAATCAATTAATGTTATAATTTTGTGCCAAACTGAGTGTCAAATAACTTGGTAAACAATATTTTTCTAAATCTATACTGCGCTATTACAAGGTTATGTCAGCGCTTTATATTTGTAGTGTTGTGCTAACAATAACAGTATCATAATCTGTTCTTATACAGTTATATTTTATAAAATAATACGTTTTGTTTTTCTTTTTAAGAATTTGAAAATAATGGACTATAAGATAACTTTTATTAAATATAAAAATAAAACTACGACCAAACCGAACGCGCGAAAGAAAGTAGCATTTTTATATTTAGGTTGAAAATGGTAACCCCAAATGGCGTTATGTGCCGCCATTTTGTAACGCTAAAACAGTCGTCTGTTGTCGTTTCGTGAGCTTAGACCACGTTCTTCAAGTGTTTTCGATCTGTTTTTTTTAATTACCCGGCTTTCGCTTAATGGACTGTTTCTGCTTTTCAAACTGACATCAACGCTAAATCGGACTTCGATTGTGTTTTGTATTGCGTTCTTTTTACTTTTGGTGCATAATAATGCCTAAACGTGGACAAACATTGAAAAGTGGAGCCCGTGAGTTAATCATCAAGCTGCAAGATTACTTTGAGCGGGAGCGGCAAAATGGCGGACCCCTGTTACCTGTCGAACAAGTACAAGAACGCGTCTCTCAGGTGCTTGAAGTTAGCAAACGAACGATAACAAATATTAATAAAGAAAAGTTCGGCTCTACTGGCACGGAAGATAATATTTTACGTACTCCGAAGAAGAAACGTAGAACTAAACCCGTGACAGATATTGACACCTTTGACGCCGATGCAATCAGAAATCATATATTATATGGTTACTATTCCAGAAATGAATATCTCAACAGGAAGAAGGTTTTGGCATCGTTAAGAGAAGCTGGACTGTTTAGCGGGGGTAAAACTGCTTTAACCAAAATCTTAAAAGATATTGGTTTTTCGTATAAAAATATAGACAAAAGAAAAATTTTATTAGAACGATACTACATAATTTTAAAACGGATAAGTTTTTTGAGAGAAGCGAAAAATATTGATAACTGGGATAATGTCGTGTTCATTGACGAGACATGGCTAAACGCCAATCACACGGTTTCCCGTCTTGGACGGATGATACACAAGCGTCGACGTCGAAAGTACCAATGGGTAGGAGGGCCCGTCTGATAATATGCCACGCAGGTTCTGCAAAATACGGCTTTGTGGAGAACGCGTTACTGGCATTTCAATCAAAAACCACAAATGACTACCACGAGGAAATGAATGCCACTACATTTAAAGAGTGGTTCCAGAACGTGCTTTTGCCCAGCCTACCAGAGCCTTCTGTAATATTCATAGATAATGCCTCCTATCACTCGGTTCAAATACAGAAACCACCTACCCAAGCTAATAAAAAAGAAGAAATGGTGGCTTGGTTACAAGAAAAAGGCATTGACGCAAATATGCAGATGCTAAAACCAGACCTAATTAAATTAGTTAAAGAAAATAAAGCGGCAAATGTGCGATACGAAATCGATGAATTGGCTCTGGAGTACGGTCATCGCGTTCTAAAAACTCCGCCGTATCATTGCCAATATAACCCGACTGAGCTAATCTGGGCTCAAATAAAAGGTTACACGCCCGCCACAATACTTCAGCGCCATTCAGCACGAAAAAGATAATGACCCTATTAAAAGAAGCCTGTGGGGAAGTCACAAGAGATGACTGGGCAAAGGTTGTTGAGAAGACTAAAACCTGATTGTGGAACATTTTGACCGAGATATCAGGATTAATTCTGTTATTAATAATAATATAATTATACATGTAGGCGAAGATGATGATGAAGACACCACCTCTTCAAGCGAATCGGAGTCTGATTAATATTCTGTACGCACATTCAATTCAATGTACTTTATTGCATAGAAATACAGGTTGTAACTTTGTAACAAAGAATAAATAAAACAATTTTATTATATTAATATTACCTTTTTTTGGTTTCCACTTAAATTACTAAAATATAAATTTTTAAGTGATTCCACCAATTTAAAACGAAAATAAGTGATGTATGATGATAAGTAATGTGTCAAAAAAGGCACGTATGGCAATTCACAGTGCTGTATTAGTCCCTACTTTAACGTATGGTAGTGAAAGTTGGGTGTGGCAGAAGAAGCACGAGAGTAGAATAAATGCGGTAGAAATGCGGTTGCTAAGGAGTATGTTAGGGCTGAATCTGAGTGACAGGGTGAGAAACTGTGTGATAAAAGAAGAGTGTGGTTTGCAAGATGATGCGGTGACCAGGATTAAGAAAGGAATGCTTCGGTGGTTTGGTCATGTAGAAAGAATGAATGCGGAAAGACTGACAAAGCAAATATATGTTGCAGAAGTGAATGGAAGAGTCGGAAAGGGACGTCCTAGGCGGAAGTTTGTCGACCAAATTGGCGATATACTAAAAATGGGCCAAATTAAGAGTACCCTTAACCGACGAGCATGTATGCGTAGGTATATGAATGTGGAAGAGGCGAGAAAGGTATGTCAGGATCGTGCTAAATGGAAGTCTGTAGTCTCTGCCTACCCCTCTGGGTGACAGGCGTGAGTGTTTATGTTATGTTATGTTATGTTGTTAAAACGAAAATAATCTTTAAAATAACGCGGCGGTTCATTTTGGAGGAACGGTAACGAACTCAGTGTTATGTTGTGCCCATCACTAGTCGTGACTAACCTTTGACTAGAGAAAAAAGAAAGGACATGACATACCTACGAAAAAAACGTGTATACCTAAACTGAGTCTGACACAAAGATGGCGGCTTGACGTAGTGCTCCGCACTATACTTAACATCGATAATGTGGCGCTTATTTAGAAAAAGATTCTTTCGTGTGATTCGTCTCAAACACCCGCCCGTGTGTTCTTAGATATTTTTTTTAAATCAATATGACGGATTTTTGTCTCAAAATTGTAAGTCCTTAACCTTTTTTACTCAAGCTATTGATATCCAAATCCAAGGGGTATCCAAATAAAGGAAATTAAAAGGAGATTACTGAAGTATATATGAGTTATACCTATGTTTTCAGTTCACTACTTTTAAGCAGCCGTTTTTTGTTTTTATAATGTAACTATCTATTATTAATGTTACTATTATTTTCCGGTAATTACTAAACAAGAAATACTAATTAAAGAATTTTTGTTTTTCTGCTAGACAATAAATTAGACTCAGCCATAATACTCACACTAATTAAATTATAATAAATGCAAAAGTTTGAATGTTTGTTTATTCCTCAATCACGCCAAAAGTATCAGACCAGTTTGAATATAAAAATTTTGCACGCAAATAGTTTATTACCTGAATTAGCATATAGGATACTTTTTATCCCGATTTAGAGGTCCCGAGGAATAGAATAAGAAATTTCGTAATAGCTCCTCTACACGATGGGCCAGCGTTGGCCCAGCGCGATGGCCATGCGATGGCTACAACGCAACTACACGTTGGCGACATTCATTTGTGATCGAAACGTTTATCGAGATGGACGTGGAAGCATTAGCCGCTGCGGCAATTTATCAATACAACACGTACCGTTATTTTCTAAATGTGCACAAGAATAGAGTTATTAAAAAGAAATGGCGTAGAAGAAGACCTAAAATAGTACCCCTAGTACCTAAAATAATTATTTTTTAAAGAATAAGAGTGATAAACGAGCACACAGTCCACCTGATGGTAAGTGGATGCTGTAGCCCATAGATATCTACATTCATCCTCAATTGAGAACCAAAACGCAGATGCGTTGTCACTCCTGAGGACTAAGATAGAATGCCTCGTTTCCAGTAAAAAAGGGTCTCCAGATCTCTACACTCGCCATGCGAAACACAGCAGTATTAAGCTGCTATTCGCTGGTATTCTGTGGGAGCGTGGTACTTCCCCGGTCGAGCCGACCCATTCGTGGTACAACCGAAATATAGCTGCAGTGTGGCTTTACCAAGTATAAATATCTTTAAAATTGTACTTTTCATCTGTGTTGGGTTTATAATTACTTAAAAGTGGTGATTTTATTCATAACCCTATTAAATATATATAAACCTTAAATTTAACCCCTAATTATAAACCCTATTATATATATGTATGTATATAAATCTACATCTTTCCTTATTTTTTATCTTTGTGTTTTTTATGTGTTGGATTCCATATCATGCTTTCTCCCCGATATAATTCTAAAAATTTTATAACTTCGTTATGAGGTCACGTATTCGTCATTTTAATTAATTTTCGTTAATTTATAAACAAAGCGCGAACGTCCACACTCAACAGTCGAGCACGCACAACTGTGGAATGGGCCACGTGTAGATGCGTACCGCCATCGTTGGCCCACTACCCTTTGATGTGCGGCAGAAAAACCGACACCGTCGCCAATCCCGAGACCATCGCATGCGCCATAAGCCATCCGACACAACTACGCCCTCCACACGTTGGCCCATCATAGTGGGCCATCGCGTTGGCCCAACGTGTAGAGGGGCTATTATAATCGAATTCCACGTGAGAAACATATAAAAATAACACACTCCCTCACTAAAGTCGCAATGACAACTGATATAGTTGTCATTGACTGTGTCAAAACATTGCGCCAGGCCGCAGCGAAAAAATTGTTGCCATATTCGGTAAAGATAAAACTACTGTTGTCCTTTTTTACATACGAATATACTCAAAAGCTAAAAAGAGACGCCGATATATCGTTACATAACTACAACTAACGATCTTTATGTGTATGTCTTTTCTTTTTTTTTTCTAGTCAAAGTGACTAACTGATAGGTGTCAGGAAGGCATTCTCCGAACGGCCGAACCATATGCAACCAAAGCTGGGCTTTGCTCTGAAGTTGTTTAGGAGTGCGGAGGGCGTGCGGGCAATACGTTTGCAAGTTTCACTTCACATTTCAATGTTTATGTATGCATAGAATTATTAGGCTTAGAACCGCAGCAGGCGCACGCAAAGTGAAGCCGTTTCAAATTAGCCTTTTAAGGCTAAGTACGACTTTCAGCGTGTCAGTACTCGAATCCACGTAGTCGTGTAAAGTGCTCGCGTCATTTTGCAAAAAACAACTTACTGTGCTTTAAAAGGGTGTCACAACTCATCACATAATCATGAAAAAAATCTAAAAATCTCATTTCACTGGTAATTACTGCCTAGCATCTTATATTTTTATAAAAAACATTCATCAAAACGAAATAATAAATCTTAAATTTGACAGACGCCAATATAATGAAAATGTTGCTAGGCATAGTAAAATATTTTACCCCATATTTTCTTATTATTATAATTACATACTGCCAATATGGGACTAATTAAAATTTTCTAATTAAATTAGTCTGTCAAGGTTAGAATACTGATGAGACGTATTTACGCTACCAGGTTTTAAAACCAGGTTTTCGCTTCAAAGTACGGCGCCCTGGTACGGGCAAAAAATACTTGCAAGTATGAAAGTATGTGTTGTAAGTCAGATGCTCGATGAACTTGAACACAACACATGAAAATACTTGCATAGGAAAATGATCCATATCTTAATGGGAATAAGAAACTCAATCGTATTTGTGAATAAAAAATACTTTGAACTTCAAAGTATTTATTTATTTATACGACTTTGCTCCTTGGTCATAGTAGGATAACATGGAATACGGGAAATCTGTGTAGGTACTTAATGCACATGCCATCCGATCGGATCGGCAACTTGTCAATCAAATAAGCTAACTAAAACGAAACTAATTAAGGAGCATAATTGCCTAAACATGCTATTCATAAAATTTCTTTTGACTATTTTGCACCATTCACCCTTATGTCTGTATACAAAAGAGACATTATTGCGTGTATTTTATTTATTCGTAAATAAGAGAATTATGTTTATGTTCGAGGAAGTAAAAGTTTTGTTTCGATTTTTTGTAAATTCAGTTGTTATTGTTATCGTGAACCGAGTACGTAACCTACTGACCGTGACCTAATTTTTAAAGTTATTTTGCGTGTTTATTGAATATTAATTTTTAAAGTTTTATTAATTAATGTTTAAGTACGTAAATTAATAAAACTGAATATTATTGTGTTTATTAGTTGGAAATGACGATGTTTAAACGGTAAATAATAGTGTGTAAATAGTGTTTTTTGTGTATAGATCATAGGTTCTTGTTGTGAATAGTAAATAGATCTTCGTACATACAAATCCATAAGTATGGCTCCTAAAAAAAGTTTGGCGTGGGATCATTTTTTGGACAAAGGAGAAAATAAAGCCGAATGCAAGATGTGTAAAGTAATTATATCGTACAAATCTGGAGTATCACACCTTACCAAACATGTACAGAGAAAACATATATCTGTTAATTTAATGAGAATGGAGCAAGATGTACCGGCGCATGCTTTACAAAGTACATCATTTACAATTTCCAATACTCCACTGCAAACTGACGCACCACCTAATACTCGAACTAGTCATTCATATTATTATATTGACATTAACAATACGGCGCGAGCAAAAAATACTTGCAAGTATGAAAGTACATGTTGTAAGACAGATGCTCGAATAACTTGAACACTATACGTGAAAATACTTGCATAGGAAAATAATCCTATGCAAGTATTTTCACGTATAGAAATAAGAAACTCAATTGTATTTGTGAATAAAAAATACTTTGAACTTCAAAGTATTTTTTTTATTTATACGACTTTGCTCCGTATTCATAATAGGATAACATACAATACGGGTCGAATTCCTATGCAAGTATTTTCAAATTTTGACACCGCGGCTGGACACGTCGCTCGCGTCAACAAATACTTTTAAGTATTTTTAGAACCTGGTTTTCGACCCTGGTATTTTTCCATACTCATACTTAAAAGCCCTGGTATTAAATTTTGCAAGTATGTCTCATTTCTAGGTTAGAAGAAAGAAAGGTGTGCGGGCGGCGCGTGAGAACTTAGAGATGTGTCACATTCATAAATCGTACGTGTAAATATGGGAGACTATGAAAACCTAGCGTAATTATAAGCAAATTAATGATACGTAAATCATTACGTTTAATACAGATAAAGTTCTTTAAAATACATGTATTTTACATGTCATTTACAACGCTAATCGCTTACCATGAATCCGTTAATAGCGGAATGTGCCTAAGAAATACACAAACATAATACATACTCTCGAAAACCATGACTTTGTTTCTGCCTCGGCCGTGATGGTCAGGTGAATATATCTACATTAGGTAAAATTAACGTAATATAAAAATGTAAACAAAAATTACTTTTATTTTTTTTATTAATTAGGGTTTGTAAAACTGTAATTTGGATTTCAAATTATAATTACATCGATAAACTTGCATCGATACTTTTTTGGGCATTTCTACTTACACGTGCCGCCTGCAGCCCCTCTCATTGATAGACAGAGACGCAACTATAATACTGCGTGCTTGACAAGGACAGCCTCAGAACTACGACCAGAACACGTTGAACCCTCACGGTTTTAGTATTTTAAGATTATTAAATGATGTATTTATCGGTGAAACGTGACTTTATCCTTCTTGAAATTACGTTTCCTGCTATCACTATCACACCACTTTACTGCTCAAGTATGCAGGTTTTACTGTTTTAATTTTAAAAAATTGTAGTGCTAAGGACGCAGTGCATAGGTCTGTTTCTGGTTACTACTAAACAAGGTGGCGTTCGTGTTCAACTGTATAGGCTCTGGTTGAACAGATAAAGTACAGAAATTTGTCGCCTTTCGTTACATGTCTCGTAGGCTAGGTGGTCTGTGCTGCTCAATTAATTGGAAAAATTTGACTTAATCGCAAAGAAAACTAACGAAAACTAACTAATTTACGTTTCTGATAAAGTTTCCTCCATTTGTAGTATTGCTGAAAATTTCTAGTGAAGTTTACTTCATTTGTAATATTGCTGAAAATAATCTGCGAAATTATATTAAGCATAATGCACAGGAAAACAATTCAGAGAAAGAGCTATCTATCGAAATTATTGCCAAACTCGTTGGTTGTTCTCTATATTTCCTATTGTAGAAGAGCACATCAATTAGCAACATCACGACAAAAATCTGGCGCGGCTTATTTTAGAACGTTATGTAAGAGTTCGATTCTTATATGAAACTAAAAAAGATAATATTTCGCGGATAGCGTCATCAAAGCGGCAGTTATTTAGAAAACAGTTGCAGATGCAGGGTTATTACTTATTAAGTAAGAGACGTTTAGTTTAAGTACTTGGGTATATAGTTATTTAATAAATATTTTTAGGTTCGTGTTTTATTTGAATGGTTTTTCTCCTTCCGAATATTATTTCGTTTTAATACAAAACGCCTGTTCAAAAAAGTATATCATATATTTATATAAATACATATATAATACTATATACTTATATAAAAATATCTTTTCTAACAGAATAATATAATGATATAATAGATTTGTGAATATCTCATCTGTGAAAACTTTTAAAATGCTTACTTTGTAAATTATATTATATACCATATAGTATTAATTAAAAGCTGTAAGTTTTCCTGTTATGAATAAATAAATAAATTATAATAATTTATTTAGCATGTGATATTACATATATAAATAATTTTAATAAAATATTAGTTAACAATTATAAGTAATTTTATATTTCTCTCTTTGTAAATTATAAATAAATAATTCTAAACGCAACCTGAATATAAATTTACGACTATGTCTACTGTTACACTTTGCCCATTTTTTAGGGAAATCGTCATTTACTTGCATACATTACTCATTTGCTTGTTTGCGTGGGGGCAAACGTAATTACAGGCCGCTTACGCACACATTCATTGTGTTGTTGCTTCAACTTTGAACGGAATTTTGAATGATACTATCATTCTAAGTCTAATTACTCTATCTGTTTATGTTTGTTTTTGTTTTGTCTGTTGAAAATTTATTCTTTTTCATAGATTTTTAGTGAAAATGGGAGGATAATAGTGTTCCTTGTGATGAATTAAAGTGTGTAAAAGTGGTAATCGGAAATATTTAAAAATTAAATTTTGATTCAATAAACATTTCTTTATACATTAATAGGTACAGGAATCTTTAGTAATAAAGTTCGATACTTATATTACAATATGAGTTAAAATATCATTTTGAACGGCAGCATAAAATATGAAGTTTAATTTTATAGCAAATAAATGTTACAATGTTTTTTTATTGTGAAGCCTAAATTTTAATGTAATAAATCAAAAGAATACATGTATTGAGGTTTTTAAAGAATATTTCCTTTTGTCCTTCAGTCTTTGAGTATTCAACCAACTGGAGAGGCCATGCGCGTTAATTCCTAAACAAAAATTCTGTCAACGTCAGGGGGCGCAAAAAAACACACACAACTGTATACTTAACTACAAATTCAAAATTAAATCGTGTCACTATAAACGCACACCACAACATTTGTGTTTGTGTTCATCGCGTTTACGCATTCCATCAAATCGTACACATGTCGATACACTGATAGCGCTGGCTGAATGCGTAAGCAACGTAAGGCGTGGTCTATGTCGATATTTTTATCGATAAACAAATCATCATAGTCGGCACAAGTTTTTATTTGGTTATAAGTAATACATAGATAAATAATACCAAGGTGTTATTTGAAATTCTTTTTTTAAAGTATTTAAAAATGATCTTCGGAAAAAACTTATAAATTATTGAAAGAAACTTTATTATTTTGATACAGGTTTATCTTACATTATGCAGGATAAAATTTAAAATATTTAACAAATCAAAATAGGAGGTTTAGTTAACTTATGTTAAAAATCAGATTTATGAAAAGTAAAATCCTATCAGTTTATCATCTCAGATGGTGGTTAACCAAGTTTTTGTTTTTATTATAAGGCTTCAATCACAAAACCGCTATTTATAAAAGTTGTTGATTTTGAAAAGTTATTAAATGAACTATCTGGAAAATATTTAATAAATTAAGAAAATAAAAAAGTTTTACACTGTATAACAGTTGAACAAAGTGAACTTTAGCAGGCAGCTGTTTAAAAATAAAATGTGACGTCTACCTAGGGCTAAGTATTCCCCAGAAAGATATTTTACTAAACTTATGTACAATTGATGGCCGACGACTTGGCTACACAAAAAAAGCGTTAACTGTTTTAAAACTTAGACTAGAGAGTAACCCTGACAAGAAATTGTATTGTATATTAGTGATAGATGAAATGAAAATAAAACAATTGACGGAGAACTATGCCAGTTCTAAAAGACATTTTGGTTATATACATAATGCCTTTGGCTGCTAGCATGGTATTCCGTCAATTGCCTAATTTTCATTTCATCCATGACCAAGGTACAATAATTTTTTTTATCAGGGTTACTCTCCGCTCTCAATTTCAATGCCTTCAGCGCTTCTTGAGTAAAAACTGGTCGGCGATCGATGGCAGTGTATCATTTAGTCAATGTCCGTGGTGCAGGCTTTTGGTGAGTAATAGTTAAGTGTTAGGGCAAAGTATTTCTTGCAAACTTGTGAAGCCTGTTTATGCTATTGTTTTTTATGTCAAGGCATTTTTTCAGTTAATAATTTTCCTTGGCCAAAGTGTTGGGTCATACTCGCAGTGAGAGTAGGACTAGTTTGGGCTATATAAAGATTTTTTTCGAATTGTGACTTTCGAGACAACTAATGGAATTTTTCCGGAACATCCAGCTTTCTTTTTTCGATGTTGGCTGATGTTGCGCAATCACCACGATCACCCTAAAATAAATAATTTACTAATTTACTTACGTAAGTCAGAAAAATATATATATATATATATATATATCATCATCATCATCATCATTACAGCCTTTCACAAGTCCACTGCTGAACATAGGCCTCCCCCAAGTAATGCCACAAAGCACGGTCCTGAGCCACCTGCATCCATCGACTTCCTGCATGTCTTACCAGGTCGTCACTCCATCTAGTGGGGGGTCGCCCTACACTACGCCTACCGGTACGAGGCTGCCACTCGAGAACCTTTCTTCCCCATCGGTTATCGGTTCTTCGAGCTATATGGCCGGCCCATTGCCACTTCAGCTTACTAATCCGTTGGGCTATGTCGGTCACTCTGGTTTTACTGCGGATATCCTCATTTCTGAGTCTATCACGCAGAGAAACTCCGAGCATAGCCCTCTCCATAGCTCGCTGAGCGACCTTAAGCGTCCTCATACGGCCAGCAGTGAAGGACCACGTCTCAGATCCATAAGTCATCACTGGCAACACGCACTGGTTGTACAATCTAGTTTTTAGAGATTGAGGTATACCTGACGAAAAGATATGTCGTAATTTCCCGAACGCTGCCCAGCCGAGTTGAATCCGTCGATTGACCTCTCGGTCGAAGTTGGACTTACCTAGTCGGACTATTTGTCCCAGGTAAACGTACTCGTCAACAACTTCGAGCATAGTGCTCCCAACAACTACCGGCATAGGTGTGACATGGACATTGACCATGATCTTTGTTTTGTCCATGTTCATCTTAAGACCTATCCGTTGGGAGGCACTATTGAGGTCATTGAGCATAGTGCTTAAGTCCTCCAGCGATTCTGCCATAAGGACTATATCGTCGGCAAATCGAAGGTGAGTGATGTACTCGCCATTGATGTCAATACCGTATCCTTTCCAGTCCAGTAGCTTGAAAACGTCTTCCAATGCAGCGGTGAAGAGTTTCGGGGATATAACGTCACCCTGTCTTACACCTCTCTGCAGTTGGATAGGTTTCGAGCTCTGGTTCTGTACTCGGATAGCCATCGTAGCCCTACTGTACAAACACTTCAGCACTTCGATATACCGACAGTCAACTTATCACCGCTGAAGGGACTGTAGCACCGCCCAAATTTCGACGGAATCAAAGGCTTTCTCATAGTCCACATACGCCAGGCAAAGTGGCAGATTGTACTCTTCAGTCTTCTGTACAATCTGCCGCAGGGTATGTATGTGGTCTATGGTACTGAAGCCTTTTCGGAAACCGGCTTGTTCGGGAGGCTGGAAGTCGTCAAGTCTGCGTGCGTATATATATATATATATATATATATATATATATATATATATATATATATATATATATATATATATATATATATATATATATATATATATATACGATTAGTCCGGGGTAGACCTACCCCGGACTAATCGGGGAAAAAAAGAAAAAAATATATATCCCAATTATATTTTAAGTTATATAAAAAAAATGAAATTCTTCAGAAATTGAGACCGTTTATGATATTTTTCACTACCATGACCACAATTTTTTTTATATTTTTGTTTCTTTTTTTATAGGCAACCTGAATAGCACTGCTATCTACCACAATTCTTAAAACAGCCAGAATAACTCTTGTTTTATCACGAAAATTAATGAAACTTTTTTTATTCCCTAAATTTTTTGAAGACTTTTACTTTTAACCAAATTTAACATATCGTGGTGTAAAAAAAACGTATGAACACTAGTATGGCAAGTTTTTTTAAAAATTGACGCAACTAACCAACATTCCAAAATGGTATAATACTCTAGGAAAACAAGTTATAAAAAAATATGGGTCTATTATTTCTTAACAGGGGCCGAATTCCTTAAATTGTAATTGTCAGTAATCACTTTTACTACATGCCCAAAATGGCTTCTTGTTACAATTTCTGGGAATTTTAATGGGGCATGCATACCTTAGATAGATAGATAGAGATATTTCCGTTAAAAAGAGACAACAACAGGGCAGGTAGAGAAGCTGTTATTATTCTCAGCAAGTCAGTTCAATACGCTCTACTCCTTTGTTTACTGCGCACCGTTCCCAATTCATCTTACGTGGCTCTCGTACATACTATCGACTTTTGGCTTGGCTTTTTGGACTGGAATCGACCTGCAAACTTAACTGGCCTGGCATTATTTGGACTGGAAGTGATCTGCAAACTGAACTGACCTGGCATTATCTTGGACTACGATTGTGTTTTGTGATTTAGAGTTCTGGCGCATTTTGGACTGTTTGGCGTTTCACATGCCGCACCTGTACCTGTACAACTGTACACACCACAGGAATACGCTAAAATGCATTTAATCTATGGAGAATGCCGATGTAATGCTAACGCTGCTAGCAGACTGTATCGAAAAGGATACCCAAATGCTCAAAGATATCCTGATTATCGAGTGTTTATTAATATGCATCAAGCGTTTTCGGAAGTTCGTATGCCATCCAACAGGAGAAGCGCTGGAAGACCTAGATTGGATCGTGATGAAGAAGTTCTCAATGAGATATAAAATGATTCGACAACTTCGGTACGTGCCATAGAAGAAGCTACAGGAATCCCGAAAAGTCCAAATAATGCCAGGCCAGTTAAGTTTGCAGGTAGATTCCAGTCCAAAAAGCCAAGCCAAAAGTCTATAGTATAGTCAAATAGTATGTACGAGAGCCACGTAAGTTGAATTGGGAACGGTGCACAGTAAACAAAGGAGCAGAGCGTACTGAACTGACTTGCAGAGAATAATAACAGCTTCTCTACCTGCCCTGTTGTTGTCTCTTTTTAACGTAAATATCTCTATCTATCTATCTTTCTCTAACATCTAAGGTATGCATGCCCCGTTAAAATTCCTAGAAATTGTAACAAGAACCCATTTTAGGCATGTAGTAAAAGTGATTACTGACAATCACAATTTAAGGAATTCGGCCCCTGTTAAGAAATAATAGACCCATATTTTTTTATAACTTGTTTTCCTAGAGTATTATACCATTTTGGAATGTTGGTTAGTTGCGTCAATTTTTAAAAAAACTTGCCATACTAGTGTTCATACTTTTTATTAGACGACAGTAAGTTAAATTTGGTTAAAAGTAAAAGTCTTCAAAAATTTAGGGAATAAAAAAAGTTTCATTAATTTTCGTGATAAAACAAGAGTTATTCTGGATGTTTTAAGAATTGTGGTAGATAGCAGTGCTATTCAGGTTGCCTATAAAAAAAAAGAAACAAATATTAAAAAAAATTGTGGTCATGGTAGTGAAAAATATCATAAACGGTCTCAATTTCTGAAGAATTTCATTTTTTTTATATAACTTAAAATATAATTGGGATATATTTTTTTTCTTTTTTTCCCCGATTAGTCCGGGGCAGGTCTATCCTCCGGTGTCAGCTTATCTTGAATTTTGGGACACGTTGTATATATATATATATATATATATATATATATATATATATATATATATATATATGTATATAAGTATATGAATGAAATTGATAGATTAGTGCGTTTGTAAACTTAATAAAATATTTTCAAGTAGAATAATATTGGTGTCAAAGGTAATAATAAAAATATTTAATCTAAATCTAATTGCAGCCAAACATTACCTCACAGTACTACTAGTACTGCAGTGTCAGCTAAGCTTTTTTATTGTAAGCTTGGGGTATGAAATATGATTTTTCAAAATGTTCGGAGCAAATGGTGCTAGTCCGTTTGGGTATCCAAGATTCATGGTTTCTACAAGCTACAATCCAAGTTAGTCGCCTAAAAGGATCCTTTAGAAATCTGTAAAAACAAACCAATAATAGAAAAATTTACTACTTTTTTAATACTTTACAGTAAAAGCTAGATAAAAATTACAAACCGGTTCGGCAGACAAACCCACATGGTTAACTAACTTATCGATAGCTAAAGTTGTGGCGTCCATCACTATAGTGCAATACTTTCGGTTGCAGTGATACCAGTTTATTTTTATAAAAATTGCACAGTTTCGATTTGACTTATTTGGCCTTTATTTTGTATAATATTTTGATAAATATTAGTTATCGATTATATTAAATTATATAATAACCGCCAATACGGTTTTCGCCGTGGTCGGTCAGCTGGTGATCTTCTGGTCTACCTCACTCACAGATGGGCGGAGGCAGTAGAGTTCAAGGGGGAGGCATTGGCCGTTAGTTTGGACATTGCGAAGGCCTTCGATCGGGTTTGGCACAAAGCGCTTCTTTCGAAGCTCCCTTCCTATGGGCTTCCCGAGAAATTGTGCGATTGGATCACCAGCTTTCTTGCAGATCGGAGCATCAAGGTCGTTGTAGACGGTGCAAGCTCCGATTGCAAGCCTATTAATGCTGGTGTTCCACAGGGCTGCGTGCTATCGCCAACGCTGTTTCTTCTGCATATCAATGATATGTTGCATACTCGTAACATTCATTGCTATGCAGATGACAGCACTGGTGATGCTCTTTACACCGGCCGAGCCAATATTTCTCGGGAAAACGTCTCCGAGTGCCGGGACAAACTTGTGTCTGAAGTCGAGTCTTTGCTGAACAGAGTCTCGGATTGGGGACGACTAAATCTAGTCCAGTTTAACCCCCAGAAGACACAAGTTTGCGCGTTAACCGCTAAAAAGAACCCCTTTGTCGTATCCCCTCAGTTTCAAGGCACTCCCCTTGTTGCCTCAGCCAGTATCGGAATCCTCGGCGTCGACATATCGAGTGACGTGCAGTTTCGTGGTCACTTGGAAGGGAAGGCCAAATTGGCCTCTAAAAAGCTTGGCGTGCTCAGCAGAGCGGACAGTATTTCATGCCGGCACACCGCCTGCAACTTTACAAGGCGCAGGTTCGGCCGCACATGGAATACTGTTCCCATCTCTGGGCTGTAGCTCCCCAGTACCAGCTCCTTCCACTTGACCGCATCCAGCGCAGAGCGGCTCGAATCGTCGACGACCGAGTGCTTTCCGATCGGCTCGATTCACTGGCGCTGCGAAGAGATGTTGCATCTCTTTGCGTATTTTATCGCATCTATCACGGGGAGTGCTCTGAGGAATTGTTCGGATTAATCCCAGCCGCCAAATTTCGTGAACGTACTACACGGCAAACGTCTCGATACCATCCACACCATCTGGATGCTTGGCGGTCCACCACTGTACGTTTCACAAGGAGTTTCCTTCCACGTACAACCTCTCTGTGGAATAGTTTACCACCGGCGATTTTTCCGGACCGATACGACCTGGGGACCTTCAAGAAAAGAGCTTACTCCTTTCTAAAGGGCCGGCAACGCACCCGCAATTCTCCTGGTGTTGCGGTTGATCATGGGCGGCGGTAGTCACTTAACATCAGGTGAGCCGCATGATCGTTTGCCCCCTCTTCTATAAAAAAAAAAAAAAAATATAATATTCAGTATCGTGTTGAAATTGTGCAGAATATATAAATCATTTAACAAAATCCACTAAACATCTATATGTAGTCATTATTATTCATCACAAACTTTTTAGATTTACTTATTAGGAAATATATTAACTTGTGTAGCGAATTATATTTATTTAAAAATAAATTATTTTTCACTTTATGAACTATGATGGCCACACTTGGTATTGGACGAAAATATTCACAAAGTACAAGTTTTAATGATAAAATTACTTTAATATTATGTTAAAAATACTCACAGATGAAAAGTCACATTGTCCTTTTGTATACTTGACCTTTTTGATTGTTTTTTTTTCATGTAAATACACTGCAATTCGGCATTTTGCCGAAGCTCGATTTACTGGCACGATCATTTCGGAATGACGCACGACGCGGAGCAACTAGCTTTATATAACGAGTATGAGTCGGACTCTCGTACCTTTTACAGAGGGGTATAGCTTTCGATTTTTTTTTGCGCCCGAAGCAAATATGGGCAACCCTCCGGAAAGCGGGGGAGGGAGGCGGTGAATGCTCATAGCATACCACGCAGCCGGCTGCGTGGTTATGTGGAGACTTTTACCCACTAAACACCGCCTTTTAGGAATTGGCTTAACGATCTGACTAGAGATCTCTAAGCCGTATACGAACGCGACCCTCCTTGGCAGAAAGGAGGGCGCAAGCTTTCGATGCCATGTCCTTTGGTTTAATACTCAAAGCCTTCAGATTATAAAATTTTAATAGCGCCATCTACTTAATTCTATAGGTGAAGTAATTTTATCGAACGAAAGTAATTTAACTCTCTCGGTGGTACGTAAAGATTACGCTAGATGGCGATGATCAGCTAATTTAATAATATATTCATATTACCATATCGGTTAAAAATAGCGTTGTGTATACGGTTTATTAAAATTGAAAATGAATAATTATATAATAAATAGTCATTATTTTATGGTAAAAATTGTAAAGCTTTATCTTTTCATTATTCTGTATCTAATTCCTGTCGTAATCTGTTCTTCTATGCATATAACTTAAACAAAATAATTTCGATGTTTCACATCTGCCAGGCGTCCCTTTTTTAATTTTGTACATAGTTTGTTTGTACTTTGTTCATGCTTTTCTTTTGTTCATGTATTGTGTTGTATGCTCAAGCAAACCCAAACGTCTTTTTTCAAGGCCACCGAAGGTATGCAATTGCATATGTCATACAATCTATCTAGCGGTAGTATGCCTTCTGTGTGCTTTGTTAAAAACGTCTTTGACAGCACTGAATATGAATCTGAAGAGTGGAGACAGATCAAGATTGGTGTATTTTTACAAAACTACTAAGAACAACAAAACCATATCTTTGGCTTGCCCTAGTTTGGAGCCTCTAGATTCTCCACTGTCTCGCGTTCTTATCAAAAACTGATGAAATAGTAGTAATTTCCGCTTAATCACTTAAATTACTTAAAGGCAAAATTAGTAACAAATTAAATAAAAACAGATTATATTAAAAAATAAAAAGCACATAATATGTGTCCTCAGATATTTAATATTTCCTGCATATTTCGCTAGTCTGTGTTGATATCATTAAATTTAAAATTCATGCAGCTAAAATGATAATAAGTAGGTATATTATTGCTTTATATTTTTCAGGGACAGATGATAGAGAGAGGGTAGTCTCATAAACATATTTGTCTTTAAGCAGAGTAATCTTATAAATAAATGATTCCTACAAGTTTATTTACTTAAATTGTTGACATTCATATTTAAGTCGAATGTAAAATAAAGTTCTATAATGTATTTAACTGTTAATTATTAAATATTTGTAATTATTAAAAGTAATACTTAGGTAAAATATGAAAAATAAAGCAGCCATTATATACTCCGTGTCCTCGCTTTATTTCATTAGCAAAACATTTTATAAAATGTAAATAGGTGTTTACTTATTAAATAGGTGTATAAATATGTAGGTGTATACTAGTAAGTATCTAACTGTGCTTCGCGCCAAGCGCCTGGATGAACGGACGTGCGTGCCGTCTTGTTATTAAATAAGTACGATCTACCAAAATGCCTTTCGAGTGGAATAATGAAAATACAACAAAGTTTTTAGAACTGCTGGAATCAGAAAAAACTATGGGATTTCAACGATAAAAACCACAATTCATCATCTTCTACGGATACGAATTTTCCTTTTGAGATAACATAGTACCTATGAACATAATTATAAATTCGTCAAATTAATTATTTTAATATAAAATTTAGTTTAAGGAATTAATGAACATTGACATTTTATTTTTAAAAACGATTAGTAATTCATATTGATTATTTATTTATTAAAATGTAAAATAAGTTAAATGGTAATATTTGCATAATAGCCTGAGGGCCTGAGATTTTTAAATTATAATTTCATTGTAATTAAAATTATGAATTAATTTATACTGTAGTGTAATTATTAAAATAATAATAGCTTAACTAACCTCATATAATGTTTAATATTAATTATGTAACAATAATTTAATAATTCAATTAATAATTTATGAACAATTTATTGTATAAGAATTCGCATAGAGTGGATCTGTATAAGTATTTCATTAATACATAATATTTTAATTCAAAAAGAATGTTTGTACCTAACTTTTAAGCAATGCAATAATGATTAAAACTACTTTTACGGATTTTATCGCGTTTATTTTTACTTTTTATTTTTAATTCCCGACGTTTCGGGCGCTTTCCAGCACCCATGGTCACGGGGGACTGAGATGACTGACGTCCCGATGTCATTGTTAAACTCGGAGTACCTTTTATTTTAATCATGTGTAGTAGTGTTCGCGTAAATATAAGAAATCACAATGCAATAATTTTAAAATATGACATTGGGTTTGTATAATTAACTGTATTTCATATCATTTTTGCATGCCAATTATGGCAAAACATGTCAGTTCCACGTCATTGATCATCTTATGTACCACGTTTTTAAGCTAATAAATTTTCTATCTATCTATCTATCTTCTTTTGAACTTGATATCTTTTTAAATTATTAACATAATTTTGTATTGCAAGAAGACACAGCGCGGACGCTGTAATTATTTCGACGTCTGCCATAATCGAAAGCCGAAAGTGATGTGAGTATGAGTAGTACGGCAGAGTGTGAATACACACTTCCCGCGATCCTGCTACGGCAGTATTTAGAGAAGTATTGCCGGCAGCGCGAGGAGCAGTGGCAGGGGCTGAATGTAAATGAGGCTTTAAACTTAAATACCCTGTAAACTGTAGTAAAAAGGTTGTTAAACTAGGTATTTAAAGCCTGGCCTAAATGAGATTGTAATTTTGACATTTATCGGAGGAGATCATAATAAGATCTTTCTGACATTTCTTACAGTTATTTCTTTTGACCATGACAAGAAATGGAGTGATGAATAATCTTGCTATTGCCAAATTGAAGCTAAAAGCCCTGATATAAATTAATAAATTTTTCAAATAAGTTATTTTTTATATTTGTAATTATGCAGTGTATATTATGAGTACATCTTTGATTGTACTTTTTAAAACCTATTCAATTGTAATATGATAAATAAAACAATTATACAACGAAAATACCGCATGGTATAATCCCAAAAATATTTTATTATAATTTTTTTTTGAGTTATAAATAAACCATCAAATAATATATTCTACACATTCACTACACTTACTTAACGTCAATTATTAGTGTTATTATTTTATTTAAATTAGTAAAAATATTTAAAAGTAAATTATTTACTTTGATTGAGGTACTATATATAATATATATATGAGGTACGTATAGGTATATAAACTTACACAATGCTCTTGAAGTTAGTTCTGCAAGGGAAGTTCTGTTCTTTTAGTTCAATCCACATTTGTTAACACTAACTTAACTTTTTAGGAATATCAACAGTGTGCCTTTTATTTACAACTATTTTGCTAGCAACAATGAGTGTAAAAACTGTGATAATTATAAGGAAAATGAGATCAAGATACAATTTTTGGTACAAAGGTACCATAAGAGCTGGAGATCGCAGATGGGGTGCTCCTCTTGTTTTTATTACATGATGAACCCATCTAATAATCTCAGAACCAGGTGGCAACGCTCGATCACTGTATATAAAAGAGAGCTCTTTAACACGCTCACGATATCTAAAAACAAAAATAAAAATTTAGAAAGACAGCAGAAGAAAAAAGAAACTTTATTTTGACACTGATCATTTACGCACACGACAATACACACATTTCATTACGGCCTAAGAACATATGCCTCTTCAGAATGAATGCCTCGTAAGAGAGTTTTCCATAGTTGCCCCGCTTGACAGGGGTGTTCTTAAAACTTCTCATTACAACTAAAAAACTTGTTATTAGGAAGGACGCTGCTTTCCCTGTTTAGTATCCCTCTGTCGCCTTTTATGTCACCCACGGGACGAAATGTGGTAGTGGATCTTACACCGTGTTTAATGAAACACTCACTTTTTATCACTTTGTTTTACTCACACACCACTACACTGTATTATAGGAACACACCAAGAGGTTAAGAATGTTTAACTATACATCATAATGAAAACCCAAATGATACCACGTTTAACTCGGCGATAGTGCCATCTAGTGAGAACAGGAGAACTACATTTACTTACAAAGTTTGTTAGCTAAACATTCCGCCGCCCAAGGACGATTACAGTCCTTAAAAAAAAAATGAACATGAAACAAAACAAATGAATAAAACAATCCAAATTCTTATAACTAGTCGGAATCATTCAGGGGCAGAGGGCACAATTTTGCGATAGGCCTCTTAAAAATATTATCCTTATATTGTAAAGACACAACTCTTGTGACGCCGTCTGCACCTGGGTGCTTCCGAATGATTCGTCCCAAAAGCCACTTTCCAGGGGGAAGTCTATCATCTTTTACCAACACGATTGTACCAATAGCAAGTTCTGGCTGACTCTTGTTCCATTTATAACGATGTTGCAACGTTGTCAGATACTCATTTTGCCATCTTTGCCACAAACACTGCACCATACGTTGAATAATATGCCACCGATGTAAAGGGCTGACTTTAACATCAATTAAAGGTGGTTCTGGTACACCAATTAACGGTTCCCCAACTAGAAAGTGCCCAGGCGTTAAGGGAGGTTCATCAAGTGTAGAATTTACTACGGTAAGTGGACGAGAGTTGACACAAGCTTCGACTTGAGTTAAAAGAGTAGAGAACTCTTCGTAGGTCAGTAAAGTTTGTCCAATTCCCAGCAAACATTTTTGTCATATAATCAAACATTTACAAGACTTTGAGTCTTTTTAAAGTTATTTTACAGTATTTTATTTTACTCTTCGTCACATACTGGTGCATTATGCGTCCGAATAGTCATTTACATTTTTTGTCGTATAATAATGCCATGTAAACGTTCTTTCGACATTTTTTTACAACCGTCATATAACGGCGTCTACGACGACGTCTATAAAACTTACTTATACAACTTTTCGTCGAGTAAACGTTTTCGTAGTATAAACGTGATAATACTGTCAATTTTGTCATATAATAACCTTTTAAACATCTGCTAAACGGATAATAATTGTTTAAACGTAGTATTTGTGACCATTATATATTAGTCGAATAAGTATTACAAGTGCTACCTGTATACGTCCTAGAGTATCTCAAACGTGATTATACGACCGCCATTTAACTAATACTCATATTAAAGATTTATAATAACCTTATATACAACATCCACCATTTTGAAATCCAATTTATCCGAAGAGAAGAGAAGGGAGAGAAGTAGAGAAGGGTTCCGTATTACATTTAAATGCAAATTTAACCAATCAATTTAACCAAAATGCTACGGGTATACCCTGCAGTTCATTTTCCGAAGTCCAGAACTCTTGTTCATTTTGACAAAATGGCCTGCAAGGGAAATAGGAAAAGTCTCTCAATTTTTGCTATGCTGTCAGATGCCAAAGAAAATACACAGGAGTATTGAGTTCCGTACTTTTCCACCCTATTTAAGTTTTGTGATATTAAAGGACGTATTAGATAATGCAGCATATCATCATTTTCTGTTCTTTTCATCAGCTGTAACTATTTATACAAGCGAGACACATTTTCAACTTCTACCAGTCGCAGAAACAATGTTAAAGCCCTTCGTTGACAATTATGGCAAGTTTTATGGCCAAGAGTACATTACAAGCAATGTTCACAATTTAATACACGTAGTAGACGAAGTAAAGAGATTTTGAACCTTGCCGCTGATTAATAAAGAGACATAATATTGAAGTAGAGAACTTTAGAAACGATATTAGGCATAATTGCCCTACGATAAAGAGTTACAAATGTGGAAGTAAACTTAAGACAGTGATTAAATTAGAATCTTTTATCCTCTCTAGTGATAATGGAGATAAGTGGTTTTTTTAATAACAACAACCACCTCGTTGAATTTTGTTCGGCTACTTGCAACGAGGGACGTATGCAGATAATTGGAAATCGAAACTGGAAACTGGAAATTTTTACGTGGTAGAGCCATGCTGCAGTTATATTAGTAGTATAGTTGTAGCACGAATGGGTCGGCTCGACCGGGGAAGGACCACGCTCTCACAGAATACCAGCGTGAAATAGTAGCTTAATGCTGCTGTATTTCGTATGGTGAGTGTAGAGAACCGGAGACCCTTTTTACTGGAAACGAGGCATTCCATCTTAGTCCTCACGGGTGACAACGCATCTGCATTTTGATTCGTAATCGAGGATAGATGTAGGGTCACAGCAACCACTTACCATAAGGTGGACTGTGTGCTCGTTTGTCACCCTATCCTATAAAAAAAATCGAATTGAAAACTTAAGGAATGATGTTTTTGAAACGCCTATTAAATCTTCATATCTTCTATCTATGAGAACGAAATTTCGCAAACTGAAGCCATATATTATATTACCGATATGAAGTTGTAAGTTGGTTAGCGTTACATACAACTCAAATATATATTTTGCTCCGCTTATTCATACATTTAAGAAATAGGTAAAAAAGAAGGCGGTAAAAATTGTATATTATTTATTAATGTCATTAAAAATTACAAAAAATAAAATGTCACAAATATACATACAAAATCGCAACATAACAATAAATAAAATTCAAATTAGTAATATCTTTACCTGCTAATTAATTTTATAATTAAGAAATGGAATATCCACAGAAATTGAAAGATTTACCATTTTCTGTCGTCTCCACTATTTTAAAAAACATTTTGCTAAAAAACCAACAAGTTATTATGGACAACAAAAACTTTCCAAGTATCAATTTGTTCCTAAGTTATCTTATTAAAAATTTAACATTAGCTGAAATAATACTAGTTTTAACGGAATTTATCGCGTATATTTAACTTTTTTACCCGACGTTTCGAGAGCTTTACAGCACCCATGGTCACGGGAAGGACTGAGATGTTCAACGTCCAGCTGTCATAGTTAACCGCGGTTACCATAGATTAAAATTTTAACTTTTGTTCCGATCTACACAGTATGAGCTTATGGTATCATGGAGTCTTGCAGTTTTTAACTAGAAGGCTGGAAGAAAACAACATGCCCGCAGAATATGCAGTATTACTCAGACACTGCCTTACATCTGGCTACCTGTGTGGCGATGGGCTCACCTGTATCTCCCATTGTCGCCGACATATTCATGGAAGACTTTGAGGAGAAAGCCCTGCTTACTTCTCCCATAAATCCAAGATTCTACAAGCGGTACGTAGACGACACTTTCACAATTCTACCTTTAGATAAAGTAACTGCATTTTTAGACCATCTTAACTCTATAAATTCTAAAATTCAGTTCACAATGGAGTTAGAGGCAAACAATTCCTTAGCTTTTCTAGATGTGTTAGTAATTCGGAATCCTGATAACACCTTGAGCCATACTGTGTATAGAAAAAAGACCCATATAGATAGATATTTAAACGGTGATTCTCACCACCATCCTTCACAGTTAGCTACCGTGGGTAAATCTTTGTTTCAGAGAGCACGAGGGATCTGTGACAGTAAACACCTGGCTGCCGAGCTCCAACATGTCAAGCAAGTTTTGCATGACAACAAGCTTCGGATCCCACGCCTACGTCACAGAGAACGAGTGAAGCCGGCCACAGTCGAGCGTGTACCTGCTGTACTGCCATATGTTAGAGGAGTCACTGACAAGATTGGCTACATCTTGAAACGCGCTTCCATCAAAACATACTTCAAGCCGCCGAAGAAGATTGGTCAGTTTTTACCATCAGTCAAGTGTAACGTCCCTCTGCAAGATGCAGGAGTGTACAAGCTTGATTGTGAATGTGGTCTCTCCTACATAGGACAAACTAAAAGATCAATTAAAACCCGCGTCAAAGAACATATAGCTGATGTGAAGAATCGACGCTCCGGGAAGTCTGCAGTCTGTGAACATGTACAAGATCGCCCCCGTCACTACATCAGATTTGATAGACCACAAATCCTCGCTAAAGAACACCGATTCCTTCCAAGGATGATTCGCGAGGCTATTGAAATCAAAAAACATCCTAATTTCAATAGAGAAGATGGCTGGGTGCTACCATCTGCTTGGGCTCCTATAATAAATAAAATTAAATCCCAACCCAAGCATACAACTGCAAGACTCCATGATACCATAAGCTCATACTGTGTAGATCGGAACAAAAGTTAAAATTTTAATCTATGGTAACCGCGGTTAACTATGACAGCTGGACGTTGAACATCTCAGTCCTTCCCGTGACCATGGGTGCTGTAAAGCTCTCGAAACGTCGGGTAAAAAAGTTAAATTACGCGATAAATTCCGTTAAAACTGGTATTATTTCAATGTGTAGTGTTCGCGTAAATATAAGAAATCATTATTTAACATTAGCTCTTTAATAATTCTATCTATTATGTTTTGTTGCTACTTGCTGTTGTTACTTGATAATTTGGGTTTCTTCAAATCTAAGAGCCAAGCACCCACTTCCTATTACTGACAACGTACTACAACTGACTGACCCTATAATACACTATATACATTATATATGTATATATTGTACTACATGTATATATTTTACTAAGCGAAAGTGCGCGAGCACATCGCCGCATCGGCCGGCCTAAAGAGCGAGCGAGAGCGACGTATTGGCTCTATGTAAGTACAGAACGCCATCTAGTGACTCGGGATAATAGTTAAAACTCTATTCGGATTCATTTTCTAACAAAATAAATAAAAGTTATGAAAAAGCTAAATTTTGTTTTTATAGCTGATTGTGTGAGAGGCATAAAAATAATTACAACTGTAAAGATTTTTTTGACTCTGGTACCAATAGTAGTAAACTTTTTAAGTTGAAGCGTGATTCCAAAATTCTTACAATATATTTAATGATTCAAATTTAAATATGTAGGTAGGTATGATCAACTGACTAATTACAATATTCGCATTCGTCTTCTGGAAAATGATTATAGATAGCAAAATATTTACAATGGGGGCACCAAAATAAACTGTAACGTAATAATTTTTTTACATTTTTGTCCGTTAAAACAAAATGTAACGGTCTATTTCTACGGAATATCTGGGAACCATATCCATAACAACGAGAACAAAAGATAAAATGAGTAAATGACCAGGGCCATTTCAAATGTGCGCCTATCATTTCGATGAAGTCCATCTTAGATAAAAACTTATCAACATCCATATAATTGTAGATCATTGTTGGGTTTACCTAAAACAAAAGTATTATTTAGATTTAACTAAATTATAAGTCACGCAAATCCTTCTGTTCTTAAAATATAAATTCTTTGAACTAAGTTAGGAGTTTATGATTTTATTATTGATCCCTAAATCCACTGCCATGGCGTACACATTTACAATGAACACGCAGTTTATAGGTCGGGAAGTTCTATAGTCGTCAGATAACGCTGTCACTTTATAAATTATTAATAAAAATATGTGAAAACATTAAAATTTTAGAAGCGCATAAAAATTTTAGTACAAAGTTACCTCACATTAATCAGTAAACTCGATTGCACAATGGTTTTCAACTGATGAAATGGTTTTATCACCTCAAATAACAATGAAAATGAAAATGCAATATTACCTCAGCTGTCAAAAACTGCCAAATTGAGTTAATTTGATATATAATCTGTTGTATTATTCGTTTAATACAAGTTGCATCATCTTTAAATGACAATAATACAACGATTACATTATATAAAAGTCATACCGTGCGCCGTTACTCGACACGAACTAGTCGCGACAATTATCATTACACGACATCTAGTCGAATCGCCAACGTGTATATGACGACTATGCGACTAAGTAGGTATTCATATGACTGTTACACGAAACTCTTAGCATCTTAAGTTGAATAAAATGGGCCCTAATGCCGTCGAGTAAACGTCTTTATGATATTTATACGATTATACCAAATAACATTAAGTTGCCACCACAAAGTCTACTCAACGTCGTAAATGTTTGCTGAGTTACGCGTTTCAAGTGTCCCCTAACGCTCTTCACTCCAGATTCCCAAAGTCCCCCGAAGTGAGGTGCGCTAGGGGGTATAAAATTCCAGTGAGTTTGGTCATTAGCTAGTTGTTCAGCAATTTCAGAAATAATTGCAGATTTTGCATCTCTAAAGGCAAGATCTAGTTCACGGGCTGCGCCCACAAAATTTGTACCATGATCACTCCAAATTTCCTTGCAGTGACCACGGCGAGCAGTGAAGCGTCGAAAAGCAGCTATGAACGCAGCTGAAGTGAGATCAGTTACCAATTCTAGATGAATGGCTTTTGTTACGGTGCACACAAATAAGCAAACATAAACTTTACAGGTTTTTCTACATCTACCAGGGTACAGTTTCATTGTAAAAGGTCCAGCAAAATCGACTCCACTTGTCAAAAATGGACGACTTGGTTTAACACGAAATTTAGGGAGATTTGCCATAAATGGTACAGAAGGATTAGCCCTTTGTTTAAAACATGGTATACATTTAGTGAGGACAGTTTTAACAATACTTTTGACTAATAATCCAAAATTTTTGTCTTATAAAGTTCAAAGTAAGTTGATGCCCTCCATGCAGAGTTTTCAAATGAGCGTTCGAAACAATAAGTTTAGAAAGACCACAATCGTTACTCAAAATAATAGGTTTTTTCATAGTATCTGAAATCTCTGCATTGGCAAGTCGACCACCCACATGAATAATGCCTTTATCATCTAGATATGGGTTAAGAACATGTAGTTTGCTCGATTGGTGAACTCGTTTACCATGTGCCAATCGAGAAATTTCATCACTGAACGAAACCGATTGAGACATCTTAATACATCTATTTAGAGCATCGTCAAGCTCATCTGGGCTCAGATAAACGGGTTCATCAACTGCTATCCCATATATTTTAAGTTTACACAGTTTAATAAAACGTAAACAATGAGCAGTGACACGTATCAGTTTCGAAAGTGTCGAATATCGTTTTAAGTAGGAAATAACAGCATCATTTTCAAAAACATTAATATTTGTCTGTACTTTAGCTTTAACCTTCATTTCTAAATCTGTTGCAGGTACAACGTTATCTAAATTAACAACAACATCGAGGTTTTGTAAAAATTGTGGGCCATTCCACCATAGTTCAGATTGCTGCAAATCGGATGGGTATACTCCACGGGAAGCTAAATCGGCTGGATTATTCGCGGAACTAACATGATGCCATTGGTTACTATTCGTAAATGTCAAAATCTCTGAAGTGCGATTAGCAACAAATGTGGTCCATGTATTAGGTGACTTACGCAGCCAAGCCAAAACTATGGTCGAATCCGTCCATGCATATACATTTTCATCAGGGATATTTAATATAGTCTTAACATGTTGTATCATTTTCGCCAAAAGAACTGCACCACAGAGCTCGAGACGGGGAAGTGAAATTTGTTTAACGGGAGCAACTTTAGATTTAGCCATAACCAGATATATTTTTACAACATCATTTTCCCAAACTCTGAGATACACTACTCCAGCATAAGCGGCACAGGAAGCATCACTGAATCCATGCAGTTCTTGTCTAATTGTGCTGTTAGAAACTCCAAGCCATCGTGGGAACTGAATGGGTTCAGAGTGCGCAAAACGTTCAAGATAAGTAATCCACTCATTTTTCAGATCTTGAGGTAGTTCCTCGTCCCAAGCTAAGCCAGCTAACCACAACTTTTGCATAAACATTTTAATTAAGATTATTTCAGGTGTTAGCCAACCTAGAGGGTCAAAGGTTTTAGCAATTGTGGACAGAACATTTCGTTTTGTGACATTATCATCAGTAAAATTCATGTTTATGTTTAATTCAAAGTTATCTGTTTGTGAGTTCCAGGTGATACCCAAAGTTTTCAGAGTATCTTCAACCTTTATATTTATTGCGTTTTGTGATTCTTTATCATGATCAGGAATTTGTGATAACACTAATTGACTGTTAGATGACCATTTGTGCAAAGGGAAACCACCGCGAGACAACAATTCAGTAAGCCTTTTTTGCAAGAGAACAGCATCTTCTTCATTAGACGCACCAGTCATTAAATCGTCCATGTACAAATCATTTTTCAATATTTCAGATTCCACAGGAAAATCATGTTTTTCATCTTCAGCAAGTTGGTGAAGAGTACGAATAGCTAAGAAGGGAGCACAAGATGTTCCGTAAGTCACGGTGAGTAGTCTATATTCCTGTATGGATTGTGTTGGAGATTCTCGCCATAGTATTCTCTGGTAGTCCACATCATCTGTAGATACTAAGATCTGTCTATACATTTTTTGAATGTCAGCGACTAAACAAAATTTGTGTTGTCTCCACCGAGTAATTAAATCTCTGACATCTTGTTGCAACGGATATCCAATCAAAAGTTCTTCATTTAACGATTTTCCCTTTTCAGGTTTAGCACTTCCGTCAAAGACAACTCGTAGCTTCGTGCTCAAGCTCGTCGGCCGAAGAACAGCGTGGTGAGGTAAGTAGTGAATTTTATGTGTTTTCTTTTCATTTTCAGGTACGGTTATCATATGAGATTCTGACTCATATTGCTTCATAAATTTGTGATAGTCTTCCTTCAAGTCAGCGTTACGTGTGAAACGTTTCTCCATATGCTGTAAGCGACTAACAGCAAGAGGTCTAACATCACCAAGATTTGTGGGAGGATCGTCCTTGAACGGTAAACACACAATGTAACGTCCGTCATCATTGCGCGTGTGTGTGGATTTAAAATGTTCCTCACATTGTGCTTCTAATTCAGTCATCGGCTTTTTGCGAGGTAAGTTCTCTTCGATTTCCCAGAATTGTCTGAGTAACTGATCTGCTTCGAATTTAGTGTGAGCAACTATCATATTGTGTTTCTGTGTAGCAGTATCAGTTTGTAAAGCCTTGCCAGAGATCAACCAACCCAGACGAGAGTTAAGTGCGATCAGAGAATTATGCTTGTGTAGTCCTTGTAGTAGTATGTGAGCATGCACATCGGCACCAAGTAGAACGTCAATAGATCCTGGCTTGTGAAAGTTTGGATCAGCTAGATCCAACTGCATATATGAAGGCCAAGTATCTTGTGGAAATTCACGTGACGGCAACAATGAAGTGAGTTTCTTGAGTACATATGCATTTACTTCGAATGTGGAGGATTCACATTTTGTGGCATGTATTGTAAGTTTAACCATAGATTTTGTAGTTACCACTGATGAGTTTGATATACCAGAGATCCTGCCAATAACGGGAGTGCGATCAAGATTCAATAACTGTGCTGCTGCTTCAGAGATGAAAGAGCCCTGTGAGCCCTGATCAACAAGAGCTCTTAGTGTATAGATACCACTGTCCCTGGACTCAACCTTTATTTCGGCTGTAGCTAAGATAACCAGTTCATCATTTGTTTCAGCCTTCAAGTTTACACTGAGGTTGCAAGAAGTACTAGGAGTAGATGTATTTTCCTTTGGTGTAGCGGTATCCTTTTGAGCTTTATCGGAAGTGTTATTCTTGGGAGAGGTTGTGAAATGTAGTAACGTATGATGTCGACGTCCACATTTTTTGCAGTTTGTACTCTGTCTACAATTAAACACGGAGTGACCTTTTACCAGGCAATTGAAACATATATTGTTTTTCTTTATAAAATCTTGGCGTTCAGAAACCGTTAATGCAGAAAACTCTTTACAGTGGCAAATGTAATGATTCTGTGAGCAGTAAGTACAAGTGCTTTCAACTTCGGTAGTAAAGCTTTTAACTGTAGTTGTCTTAGGAGTATGTTGAACAGATTTCGGTGCGTCTTTTCTAAATGTTTCTCGAGATTGTGAAAGATTGACCATTTCCATTGTACGGAATCGTTTTTCTAGGAAGCTGTTTAGGTCGTCATATGTGGGAATATTTGTTGAGCTTTCTAACGACTGTTCCCAAAGCTTGTGAGATTCAATGTCTAGCTTTGAGACTAGAATATGAACGACTATTGCATTCCATGAATCAATCTTCAAATTTTTTAGAGATGTGAGACATTGGCTAGTAGTGTCTAGTAAATCTTTGATACCTTTTGCTGATTCAGTTGTTAGTTTTTTCTGAGTTAAAAATCGATTTAGAATATTATTTACAATCACTCGTTTATTCTCATATCTTTCATTTAGTTTTTTCCATGCATCATCATAGTTCGCTTCAGTTAAAGAATAATTTTTGAGTAACTGTTCGGCTTCTCCGGTTAAACTAGATTTTAAATAATGATGTTTTTCGATTTTAGACAAGCGGTCATCACAATGTATCAAGGAAAGAAATAGATCTCTGAAGCTCATCCACTGATTATAATCACCAGAAAATTGTGGTATAGCTATCGGTGGTAGCTTTGGTCTAAGTTTAGGAAGTTCTGAAGTTGTGTCAGATTTTGAAGATTCACTCATTGGTGCAATATCATAAAACCTATCCTTTAGCCAAGTCTTTAAGTCCAAATAATGTTCCTCTGTTTGTTCAAAATTATCATCAATATCGAAATCATATTTGGTTTTCAATGTCTCACTGTCGAACGATGCAGTAAGCAAATCATAACTTTTTGCGTAACAAGCCCAATATTCATATAATGTCTCCATGCGCGTATCTAAATAACCTCTTGTTCGTTTATCCTTTGAACATTTTTTCGTATTTGTAAGTAATTTCTCGATTTTAGTTGAATTTTGAATCATAATAGCTACATGTTGTTTTGCAAGTTGATCCGCCATATTTAATGATATTCGGAAATGTAAATTGATGAAAAAGTTTAATTTACACAAATATCACTATTACAACGCAGATACTAAATTTTCATCACTCAATGTTATGTTTGATTGCTAAGTCCAAATCTACTAAGTCTATATAAAAAACGGAGCAAATTTTTCTAAGTCTTTTTTGTCAAGAAATTTTTCTAAGTCGTTTTTGTCGAAAAATTTTTTCTAAGTCTTTATCACACAAATTCAACAAAGTCTTTTTTCAATCAAATTTTTCTAAGTGTTTTATTACGCGAAATCGGCTAAGTCTTTATTTTTACACTTTGAAATAACACAAGTCTTAGACGCACTGTTATTGCACTTTACTTACAGTTTATTCGGCAGCAGAAGGACCATTTTGTTTAATGAAACACTCACTTTTTATCACTTTGTTTTACTCACACACCACTACACTGTATTATAGGAACACACCAAGAGGTTAAGAATGTTTAACTATACATCATAATGAAAACCCAAATGATACCACGTTTAACTCGGCGATAGTGCCATCTAGTGAGAACAGGAGAACTACATTTACTTACAAAGTTTGTTAGCTAAACACACCGCTACCCTCGTTTAGTACACAAATGTGGTAGTGGATCTTACACCGCTACTCTCGTTTAGTACACAAATGTGGTAGTGGATCTTACACCGCTACCCTCGTTTAGTACACAAATGTGGTAGTGGATCTTACACCGCTACCCTCGTTTAGTACACAAATGTGGTAGTGGATCTTACACCGCTACCCTCGTTTAGTACACAAATGTGGTAGTGGATCTTACACCGCTACCCTCGTTTAGTACACAAATGTGGTAGTGGATCTTACACCGCTACCCTCGTTTAGTACACAAATGTGGTAGTGGATCTTACACCGCTACCCTCGTTTAGTACACAAATGTGGTAGTGGATCTTACACCGCTACCCTCGTTTAGTACACAAATGTGGTAGTGGATCTTACACCGCTACCCTCGTTTAGTACACAAATGTGGTAGTGGATCTTACACCGCTACCCTCGTTTAGTACACAAATGTGGTAGTGGATCTTACACCGCTACCCTCGTTTAGTACACAAATGTGGTAGTGGATCTTACACCGCTACCCTCGTTTAGTTCAAATTGATAACATAAAATACGTATATTTTATAAATTTGTTGTGAAATATTGCATCAAATTTATGTAACTCGCGGGTCATTTTATTTGTATTATAACAGTCCATTGCTAGGCTATGGACCAAAGCAGGGTTGCCGTGAGTACGAGTTAGGAACATTTGACGCCGATTTAAATACGGGCCTCTCCCATAGAAGAGTAGATTTGTCTTCATCGTCAGTCGTTAGGTCACGCTGGTAAACTGATAATCGCACTACCACAGACGTACAATTAATGCAAGTTTGAGAATGTTATATCCGGTGTAAATTCGGGACAGTTACGCATATATTGACCGCAAGCCATAAGAACTTTTCTCCAAATCACTTACGGCCCGCACGGAATAAGACTTTTTTGTATAGAATAAGGGTGGCAAATGAGCACACATTCCACCAAATGGTAAGTAGATGAATATGGCCCATAGACATCTATATGTATTCTCCGTTACGGCGGCCACATACGTAGCGGTATACCTGAACGGTATACCGGAACTGAAGGCTTGTGCAAGTATACCTAACGTCCATAGTGACCACACACGATTCAAGTATGCCTGTGCAGTCTCAGTTCTGCGCCTGTGACAAAGCGAAGAAGTCGAGTTGTGCAATAAGTATTTTGTGAAATATGCCGACGTTTTGGCTATTGTCGGTTTAGTGCTAGCTATTAAGAAAAAAGAGAAGTGTAAGAAGAAACGTTCTGTATGGTGTAAAGAATGGTTACTGAAAATAAAAAAGTATTCCCACACCAACCATTTAAATGAATCGAAATTCGCTCCGAAGTTCTGGCACAATTATTTGCGTATGGATGAAAACACATATTTGGAACTCATGTCCTTAGTACCGCCATTGATACAAAAGAATGACACGATAATGCGCCCAGCGATAATACCGCATGAGAGGTTAACAGCAACTTTGAGATTCCTGGCGACTGGTAGAAGTTACGAAGATCTTAAGTTCTCTACAATAATATCACCTCAAGCTCTAGGCGACTGAAGCGTTCCGACACACACGCTCCTGCTTACTTGCACAAACTAGTTTGCGCAGGTATACAGATCGTAATTTTGATCTGCCTACCAGACTTGTGTAAGTCAGGAAACTTGTGCAAGTTTTGTCACACACACGCTCCGGTATACTTGCACAAGCCTTCAGTTCCGGTATACCGTTCAGGTATACCGCTACGTATGTGGCCGCCATTAAGAATCAAAATACAGATGCGTTGTCATCCCTAAGAACTAAGATGAAATGCCTCGTTTTCGTCTCCGGATCTCTACACTCACTATACGAAACATAGCCACATTATGCTGCTATTTTATGCTGGTATTCTGAGAGAGTTTTCCCGATCAAGCCGACTCAATCATGCTACAACCATAATATAGCTGTATCATTGCTACACCACGTCAAATTTTGATATGATACAGCTATTATTCGGTGTTACATGTCGTCATTACCCTACAGCAGCCCACTACTAGTCTTATTTCTCCCACTGCTCCTTGTTATCGATAAAGATAGGCGTTAAAACCGGATATTAACTTTGTAATACAGGAAAAAGTTACTTACTTCGGAGTACTGAGTATTTCTTCAATAGCCATTTTCAAGTTCTCGGGGGTTTCATAATTGAGATCAACTCTTTTTGCAAATCCTTTAGCTACTGCTCTATTGACATTGATGAACTGATCGGCAAACATTGGTATACCAATAATAGGAACCTCGAAGTGTAGAGCTTCAGTTGTTGATAGAAGACCTCCGTGAGTGATGAAGAGAACACAGTTTGGATGAGCTGATAACAGAGAGATACCATTTATTCTCAATATGTGTCTTTCATTGCTAATTTAAATAAATATTAATAATTGCTTACAGATGATAATGTAATTTTCTTGTTTCATTAGAATAGCATTTTTTTCAATAATTTAGTAGGGTCACGCTGTATCTATATTATGGTCGTAGCACGAATGCATCATTTCGACCGGGGAAGGACGCACACTTCGATACACAAATGCTCTCATAAAATAACAGCGTAAAACAGCAGCTTAATAATATACTGCTGCATTTTGCATGGTAGGTTTAGCAAACCGGAAACATTTTTGTATTAGTAACGAGTCATTCTATCTTAGTACTCAGTGGTGAAAACGCATCTACATTTTCTTCATAGGTTTCTTAATCAAGGATAGATTAAATTGTATGTGTGCATATAACATCCACTTACCATCAGGTAGACTGGGTGTTCAATTGCATACTTATTCTATATTGATTTATTCCATGAAATGAATTCACTAAACATTACGTACCCAAAATACTTTGCTGCGGAGCCCAGTTTAAGATATGTACGTTCTTCGGTAAATCCGGTAACGCTTCCTCGAACTTCCAGATGACTGTTTGTTTTAACTGACCAAAAATTTGTAATATACCACTTTTTATTTGATGCGGCATTTTACAGCTCTTTAGCATCGAACCCATGCTAAAAAAAATTACTCCTTCTGTAGCTCGATCCATGATGATTTTAATGTCCTAAAAGCCAATCGAAATTAGAAGTTGATGTTACAGCTTATATACGTGCCATGTTGGTCATCTTTGGCCATCATGGCCATCTTCCTCTCAATTCTGAAAGGGTTTTTAGGGCAAAGAAATGTCTGCCGCGCTGCCTCAAATGTGTGTTGGCAAACATATTGTTCTCGAAAACAGAAAGAAGAGAAAAAAATATTTCTCGAAGATACGTATCTTCCAGAAATATTTTTTTCTTATATCTCAAACATGCAAGTTTACTCACTATTTTTCCTTTACCGCCGAATACACAATTACATTGGTGCCGGCGGGAATCGAACTCTGGTTGCTAATGTATTGTGCAATTTATAGCGAACGCTCAGCCCCAGACCTACCACGGCTCAAAAGCCAATTACTAAAGGAATATTGTCTAGTACCTAGAGTTAGATAAGCAAACAAAATATTTAACTGACCGATACATTCGGATACATTAGATACATTTTTCCACCGGGTTATTTATTAAAGATTGAATTGTGTGAGGGGATAGAAAGAGCTTTTTTATTTTTAAAATAAAATGTCTTCTAGCCAGATAGCTAGTCTCCGTTGCGACTGGTCACCGTGACCGAAAATTGGTCTAAAAATCATTTTTGTAAAATACGTAACATATTAAGTGTTGTGTTTATATTATTTAATATATAATGAAGCTAAAATATTCCAGGTGTCACACTAGTCCCCAGATGTAATAACGCGTATGTATTTTGAATATAATTATAAATAACAATTCCTAATAAATAATGTATAATACTAAATGAATGATTTGGTGGACACCCATAGTTACTCACCTACCACCAGGTGAACTCGTTCACCCATACCTTTCTAAAAGAACATGGATTTTATCTCGGTAAATACTGCAGAATAACTTACTAACTAAATTTTTTTAACCATTGACAATCTATGGACGCGATTATTTTGAATACTTATATAGTGGCTCGTCATCTTGGGTATTTTGTCTGCTTGTAATGATTAGATAAATACTGACATTAAAATAATGACTGACAAAACAATGATGAAGGCAATTTTTTGTAATATTTTTTCTGTTTAGTATTACAAGCAAATAAAACGAATCAATCTCCTTTGTTTGTTTCAGTCAGTGTATTTAAGAAAAAAAATTACATTAAAAAATAGGAGAGCTACAATACTACAATCAGAAATACTACAATACACGTCAACCTTAATTTTGTACGAGGATAGGCGTCGCCGGGAGCACACATACAAGCAATTAAGTCGTATTATCACTACCACAAAGCCGATTCGCTTTGTTGAAAGACAGATTTTAATACATATTTATTTGTAAATAGCGTGCAATTTATTACTTTCTAAATAATTTGCATGCGAAATTTGTAAATAACAATTGTAACGTCAAAACACATCTCGTGTTGACATTTATACGTGGAATTGACGTGTTAGTGACATTTTAGTGGCTATACGGGCTCTGCCCACTCCCCCGTTCTATTATGTATGTAATTATAGTATTCTATGGTAGATACGAACTCTTTTTACAGCTAAGCGCACTGCAAGCCTGTATCATCCCAGTATTCAAAACTTTACATCTCAAACAGCACACAAGTGTTACGAACATCAATATACCAGTCCACATAGAACTTAAAGTTCTTATAGAAGCGTATAAGTGTCAAAAAGATGTTTTATCCTTATAAGAGTGGTTTATGAGTAATTATACAGCTCTAGCTGTATAAATTCTGTATTATTGAATCTAAGTAAGCTTAGGGTCCTAAATCAGAATACGAAACTCTCGTTTACAATTTTAAGCATTTTGTAACATTTCAATCTTACAAAATGCTTAAAATTGTAAACATACCAACACAACATAACAACCTATACAGAAGCTGCTTTTTGCACGCTGTCACTTATTTATGTAATAACACTTAGAGCTCTATCTCTTTTTTATGACGTAATTCCACACTCTTGTAAATACAGTAGTTATATGACTTCTGGCTATGAAAGTGATATAAAACTAAAAAAACTGCTATAGTACAAATTAAACCTGTATGAGAGAATATCGCCATTTTGCTTGCTTTGCGTGTTTATATTGTGCTAGTGAACACAATTAATTTGGTATCAATATGTGGAAAAAATATTTGGTGCAGTTAGAGAATCGTGAATGAATAAAGTATGTTAAAAAGAGACAAATTTAAGAAGGGGTAAAAATTATCCAACACTGTACTCTAGATAAGGTTCTTCGTCTTTTATGCGATCATTTTTTTAAGAGAATTATATGTTATGTTTAAGAAACTGCTATACAGCGTAAGCAACAAAAATTTTCTATTATAAAACTGATTAACAACCACATACATCCATGTATGATAGAATATATTACATACATAGTACAGTTACTAAGACTAAGTCCTACGAAATACCGTTTAGGCAAATTGTTGCCATTTTCTTAGCCATAAAATATAATTTTACGAACATTGTACATGAATTGTAGCCTATACCTTTATTTCGGTTTGGTTATTGATCACTGTGCCATTTGGAGTACAATAATAAAATGTTAAATATAATTTTTCACTCTGTAATTAAATGTCGGAATTATTTAATTAAATATATAAATATAATCTAGTCCTTGAATATAAAGTTATTTTTGTTTTATACTCTACTATCACATCACTTGTGTCAATTTATTACTTAGTACCCGGATGACCGAGCTTTGCTCGGTTTTTTTTTAAGTTACATTTAGATGCAAATTACATGAATAATATTTTTTGATCTTATTTACATAATAAAAAAACTGAACTGGTTGTTTGAATAAAATGTCATGAGTGCAATGAGAACTTGAAAAAAAGGAAAAAAGTCGGACCCAAGACGGGACGCGAACCAAGGCACCGCTCGATATCCACTCGAGCTATTTCGATCATTAACGAAGAGTCAATATTTACCTTCTTTTGTAGCAGTTTTTCATTGGCTGAAAACACAGACAAATACTATATACAAGAATTGCTCGTTTAAAGGTATAGGATAGGAACTGTATAAGCACCTATACAGCTAGAAATAATATAGTCTACATAATACATAAATACATAAACACTCACGCCTGTCACCCAGAGGGGTAGGCAGAGACTACATACTTCCATTTGGCACGATCCTGACACACCTCTCTCGCCTCCTTCACATCCATACACCTACGCATACATGCTCGTCGGTTAAGGGTACTCCTAATTGGGCCCGCTTTCAATAAATCGCCAATTTGGTTGATAAATTTTCGCCTAGGACGTCCCTTTCCGACTCTGCCATTCACTTCTGCAACATAAATTTACTTTGTCACTCTTTCCTCATTCATTCTTTCCACATGACCAAACCACCGAAGCATTCCTTTCTTAATCCTGGTCACAACGTCATCTTGCAAACCACACTCTTCTCTTATTACACAATTTCTTACCCTGTCATTAAGATTCAGCCCTAACATACTCCTTAACGACCGCATTTCTACTGCGTTCATTCTACTCTCGTGCTTCTTAAATTAAATAATATAGTCTCTAGTATATATTTGGCATAGTTGCCACGCTTTGGAAGTGGGTTGGCAACCGCTGTTTTTCTTTTCTTTTTAGTCGTTATTAGGCAAGACACTGCTAGCCATCTTCTGATCTGTTTTCCCCTGTTGCCTCTTACGATATTCACGGGGTGATATGAGGTATTGGATATGAGGTATTGGATATGAGGTATTGGATATGAGGTATTGGATATGAGGTATTGGATATGAGGTATTGGATATTCTTACACCGCCGCTACACGGCTTAAGTTAGTATTTACAAATACTTTAAATAATTACTTACTTCGGGTAAAGGTTTAACAGTACTGTTTATGTGATATCCACCTATATCAATGAAATTACGTGGTAGTGCGATGGCATCGCCTGTTGACACGTGAGAATTTCCGAACATTAAGGATCCATTATACTTCAGTTCATCCAGCGGAGGCAGTGTGCGGCTCCTTTTCATAGCAGCCGCTTTAAAAGCTTTATCAAAAGACTTACTGTCTCGATCTTTTACCGACCTGGTACGAATAATAAGTCAATAAATTAAAAAATAACAAATGACGTAATTATTTGCCTTTTACTTCAAATAAAACACTCAGACGACTCTTTTTAGAGTTAAGTAATATTTATTAATATTATTAAAAAATGTTATTATTATACCAAGAAGCTTTGGTCGTGTTAGAAGATTGTTACTACACCATATACAAAATTATTTATATATTTATTTATTCTTATTGTATTAGCCCATTGGAATGTTTATAAGGTAATCCCTTTTCCCTCCCAGTCAACCCTGGGCGTAGTGAGATAATGTGATAGGTTGAAAGGTGCATTAAATATAAATTAATGCTAGGTAGTAAAAGCCAAATTTTCTAACAATAATCAAATTAGCCGTTTAGTGACGGTTTGGAATATCCACTACCCCATACCTTCCCGTTGGCGTCGTAAAAGGCGACAGAGGGAGACAGGAAAGAGATGTGCAGCAGCATCTTCCTGATAACAGCAATTGGACAACAAAAAAACTGCGCTTGCCAACCCGCTCGCCAAGCGTGGCAACAACGGCAATATACCCCCCATGAGCAAAGACACAAATAAATAGCCCCCAGTCCCCGGCAACCCCGCTATTCCTAACTACGGTGAAGATGGTAACGGCAGGGCAGGGGGTGCTGAGAATCTCTGGTGGAGGTTCGGTTGCCACCTAAGACGACTCAACCTAGCAACATACAACGTACGCATAATGAGGACTGACGTGAAGATCATGGAGCCGGAAGAAGAGATAGACAAGCTGCGCTAAAATATTATAGGATTATCTGAGGTACGAAGAGTACTTTTTAATAAAAGCTGAAGGTACTCCGTAGATCAAACCACAAAGACAATAATTAAAAAGCTGAAGGTACTCCGTGGTTAACTTTGATATTGGGACGTCAGTCACCTCAGTCCCCCGTGACCATAGGTGCTGGAAAGCACCCGAAACGTCGGATATTAAAAACAACATAAATAAACGCGATAAAATCCGTAAAAGTAGTTTGAATCAATGCATAGTGGAACTACTTCGGAGACCTGGATCAGAAGAGCGGTGGTCTTATTCTTCAAGAAAGGTGACATCGCAATCGTTAAGAACTACAGACTGATTTTCCTTCTAAGCCACGTTTACGTGCCGTTTTCGAGAGTTGTTATGAATCGCCTCGCATACAGGTTCGACGACTTTCAGCCTCCCTAACAAGCCGATTTCCGAAAAGGTTTCAGTACCTTAAACCACATACATACACTGCAGCAGATTGTACAGAAGACCGAAGAGTATAATCTGCCACTTTGTTTTGCGTATGGGCACTATGGGAAGCTATGGGAAGGCCTTTGATTCCGTTGAAGTTTGTGCGGTGCTACAGCTCCTACAACGGTGCTAAGTTGACTGTCGATATGTCGAAGTGCTGAAATATTTTTAAAGTAGCGCTACGATGGCTATCCGAGTAAGAACCAGAGTACGACACCTATCCAAATGCGGAGAAGTGTAAGACAGGGTGACGATATATCCCTGAAACTCCTCACCACTACATTGAAAGACATTTTCAGGCTACTGAACTGGAAAGATACGGTATTGACTTCAATAGCGAGAGCATCCTTCACCTTCGGATTGCCGATGATATAGCCCTAATGGCAGAATCGCTGGAGCACCTAAGCACTATGGTCAATGACCTCAATGGTATTCTCAACGGGTAGGTCTTAAGATGAACATGGACAAATCAAAGATCATGTGTAATCTTCATGTCACACCTGTGCCGGTAGTTTTGAGGAGCACTAACCTCAAAGGTGTTGAAGAGTACGTTTACCTGGGACAAGTAGTCCAACTATTCCAAGTCCAAGTTTGACCGAGAAGTCCATTGACGGATTCAACTCGACTGGCCTGCGTTTGGGAAATTACGACACATCTTCTCTTCAGGTACACCTCAAAACCTGAAAACGAGATTGTGCAACCAGTGCGTGTTGCCAGTGATTACTTATGGATCAGAGACGTAGTCCTTCACAGCTAGCCATATGACGACGCTCAAGGTCGCTCAGCGAGCTATGGAGAGGGTGATGCTTGGGATTTCTCTGCGTGATAAACTTAGAAATGAGGATATATAGGTGGAACCAGAGTGACCGACATAGCCCAACACATTAGTAAGCTGAAGTGGTAATGGGCCGGCCATATAGCTCGAAAAACCGATAACCAATGGGGAACGAAGATTCTCAAGTGGCAGCCTCGTACCGGTAGGCGTAGTGTAGGGCAACGAGTGGTCAAGTGGCTACCTGTTAAGACGTGCAGGAAGTCGATGGATGCATTTGGCGCAGGACCGTGCTTTGTGGCATTCCTTGGTGGAGGCCTATGTTCAGTTGTGGACTTGTGAAGGACTATAATGATGACGATGATGTAATGGTGGTGTAAAAGTATTCAATAACCCATGTCATCCCCAGGGTGTCGTAAGAGGCGACAGAGGGGAAAAAACTAGGATATGGGCAGCTGTGTCTACTTAATAACGCTAAAAATAAACAAAACTGTGATTGCCTACCCGCTGGTGGCAACTATGACAAACATACCCTATAAGACAATTCATGGGGGAGGCCTAGGTTCAGCGGTGGACTTTAATAAGCTGTAACAATAATAATGACTATTATTCAGAAAAAATATTTAATTAAAAATTTATTTCTGATTAAATACTTAATTTTATGCTCATGTTTTGGAATAATCTATATTTCATCTGCCTGCAAAAGCCCACTGCTAGATAAAGGCCTCCTTTGTTGTAAGGAATCTTCGTCGCTCATATAGCGATCGGCAAAGGAGTATTACAATTCGCCGGCATCTGTATTTTCATCCGACTATAATGTCGATGTCTTCAAGACAAGAGTGTATCGGTTTTTGATAAACTCTGTGCGCTTTACCCGCTATCAGGTGGGATAGTCATCAAGTGCTGGCTTATAACAGTTAAAAAAGTAGGATTTGTCTAGGTCGCCACGATTGGCAGGTGGATTGGTAGTCATATGAAGGTCACATAATTGACCTTTTTCCGCCTCTGGTCTGTGATCATTTATCACAAATGTAATGTCTTAACACCCATCTGTCGTATACCATGACACCTTTCTTACATTTCCCACTTTACGACTCACACACTTAAGACTCACGGGATAAATAGGTGTAATGGATTCTCCTAAACTGTACTGCGTAGGATTTTTTTTAAGATTATAACATATGAAATAAATATAAATCATCCAAGGAAACAATCAACTCACCATCTGTAAAATTTCCAATGCAACAGCATCCGTAATTCATTGACCCGCTCCCAAAATGTGAATGGTGGTATTGAATTGGACTTGATATGGTCCGCTGTGTAAGCTGGGTTTGTTTCCATATCTATTAGTGACAGTGCCATACTATGCGGGTACACTGATAAGAACCAGATCAATGGACAATTGAAAACAGCGGCGAAGCTGAAATTAATATTAATAACATTTGTTATACCTTTTTCTTAGTGTGTTTTGACTCCTTTACAAATTTAAAAATAAATAAAACAAAATATATGTAGTGATTACAGCGTGGTATGTAGATATAACGTAATATACCAAAATTCCAGTCATATGTGAAATAAATACAAATACAAAATATAAATAGTATACAACTGACTTCAAAAACTCAAGAGCATAAAATAGATTCCACGTAATACCTTCAGAAGATAATAAAACAAAGTGTTTAGTAGAATAAAAGCCCCGACTACAGAAACTATTATGGGGGAGTTTTTATTACATTACAGTGTTTTCATTACAATTTTTTTTATAAAATAAGTGTGACAAACGAGCACACAGTCCACCTGATGGTAAGTGGATGCTGTGGCCCATATACATCTACATTTATCCTCGATTAAGAATCAAAACGCAGATGCTTTGTCACCCCTGAGGACTAAAAAAATAGTCTCTGGATCTCTACACTCACCATACAAAACACAGTAGTGTTACGCTGCTATTTTATGCTGGTATTTTGTGAGAGCGTGGTCCTGCTTCGGTCGAGTCCATCCATTTGTGTTACAAACATAATATATTATATTTTTAAAAAAAAACTTCCTTTTTTCAATCGCTATAGCTGATTCTCAGAAATCGGTTATTTATTGAGAATTTTGCCTTCTTAGAACTTTGTTAAAAATATCGTTCATTTACTTATGCTCGGTTACTATACGGTCCGTAGGATTAGTAACGAAATGCATTTATAAACTGTTATTATAACCCGTTGGATGTCTAAATAAAATGTGAAATAGTAGCGTAATGCTGCTGTGTTTCGTATGGTGAGTGTGAAGAACCGGAGACCCTTTTTACTGGAAACGAGGCATTCCATCTTAGTCCTCACGGGTGACAATGCATCTGCGTTTTGATTTGTAGTATACCCCCCAACAAGCTTTCGGCTGACCTGAACTGTCTCCTGGCGGCTCAGGCCGAGTCGACATAACACATCCCTTAATCTGCCTTAGTTAGGCCACTTCTAAGCGGCTTTTCGCCACTTGCGCCCTCCTTTCTGCCAAGGAGGGTCGCGTTCGTATACGGCTTAGAGATCTCTCGTCAGATCGGTAAGCCAATGCATAAAGGCGGTGTTTAGTGGGTAAAAGTCTCCACATAACCATATATATATATATATATATATATATATATATATATATATATATATATATATATATATAACGGACTGTTTGTCAAATGTGTGGTAATAACACTGAGATATCTTACTATACATATAAAAGAGGATGTTTGTATAAATTAAATCGTTTAATTCAAAATCTTTTTGATCGATCACCACGAATGTTGGTATATCAGTGTAGTTTTCAATGGAAAAGGTTTATATTTATAAACTAAAAAAATTTAAAAAAATATTTTAATTTCTTTTGATTTCGCTTTTTAATTTATTATAATTTATTGGTTCGGCGGCCAGGTGTTTGGCCTGTGACAGCAAACACCTGGCCACCGAGCTTCAGCACGTCAAGCAAGTTCTGCACGACAACAAGCTTCGGGTCCCGCGCCTACGTCACAGTGACCGAGTGAAGCCGGCCACAGTCGAGCGTGTGCCTGCTGTACTACCGTATGTCAGAGGTGTCACAGACACGATTGGCTACATCTTGAAGCGAGCTTCTATTAGAACATTCTACAAGCCGCCGAAGAAGATTAGTCAGTTCCTACCATCCGTCAAGTGTCATATTCGCTGGGAGCTATAGCAAATATTTCCCATATGAGATAATAGATGCATTGACACCTCTGCTGACTAACGTTAAATGACTTGTTTCCAGTAAAAAGGGTCTCCGATTCTCCGCACTCAACATACCTCAGCAGCTGCAATTTTACGCTGGTATTCTATGAGAGCGTGGTCCTTCCCCAGTCGAGCTGACCCATTTGTGCTACAACCGTAATATAGGTGCAACATGGTTCTTCCACGTAACACACTACTAGACGTTTTTAACTTTTACCCTACTCGCCTATCTAGGTACTTTGCGCTCTATCTCACGTCTCGTGTGATGGAAATAGTAGAACCCCTATCCATCGGTAACCATTTGATATTTTTGGCACCTCGCATAAGTCTATGGAAAAAGTCTATGTCCAACAGTGCAATTTTGATAAAGTGTAAATAATGAATAAATGACGGATAATATCTTGAGAGAGCATAGAGGAAAGCGCGCCATGCGTTCGTAATCGATTTGTTAGCATTACAGATACAGATAGTGTTTCACAATCTCCAGTTTAGGCGTAACAGGCAATATTTTGCCAAACTGGAGATTGTGAAATACTCTATTTGTTATCAGGCAGTTTTACTTTTTAACAAGATGCATAAAAAACTAAAAGTAATAAAAAAAGTTAAGTGCTTTCAAATCAGAGTTAAAGGCTCTACTAAGGGATAGATAGTCAGTACTTATAACGTTGACGAATTTAACTGTAGAATAGGTAGAATATTTATTTAAATAGTTACAAAGAAATTTATTCCTTAATTTATTTTTAGTTTCTTTTTTTAATTTATTTTATTTTTAAACAAGCAATTTTTTATTATTGAGTGTGTGGTTATTCATTGGTTTTCTTCATTTTATAATGTAAATGATATATTATTGAACATTTGTCATGGAATTAGAATTATGAAGTAGGTTGAATTATTATATACACTCACCGGCACGGAAACTTGGCCACTCGTGAATTTGCTGATTATTTGCACTGAAACGTTTTTTTAACAGTAAATTAAGGGTAGATGCATTCAATAAGTGTCTCTAATGGTTTTAGAACATAGAAATTTAATGTTTACTTCACCGAAATTTTTCTTTTCAAGATAACATGTTTTCACTAAAATTAACATCTTTCCATTGTCACTTTAAAAACACTACAAAGTTAAAAATTAAGTCTGTTTCTTTATTGTCTATCAGTTTTAATATCGGGTGTTTCCTCCTCTAGCCCTGATAACCGCTTGCATTCGATCTGGCATGCTTTGAATGATGTTTCTGACATCAACTTGCGGTATGCTGTTCCAAGCGGCCAGCGCTGCATTTCGGAGCTCATTTAGAGTTTGTGGCGGTTTGGAGCTGGACTTTATCTTTCTTTTGAGCATACCCCATACATGCTCAATTGGATTTAAGTCCGGGCTACGAGCTGGCCACTGTAATTTTTGTATTCCAACCTCTTACAGATATTCCTCTACACAATGTGCGACGTGCGGGCGTGCATTATCGTGCATGAGGAGGAATTGGTCGTGTCCAATGAATCCCGAATAAGGCATTACGTGCTCCTGAAGAACTTCCTCGATGTATCGAGTAGCTGTAAGCCGATTATCGACGATGACCAACTCTGTACGTACGTCGGAACTTACACCTCCCCATACCATTATTGAGCCTCCATGGAAACTCACAGTTTGGGTGGTGGTAATGGGTAGAAACCTCTCTCCTCTTTTTCTCCACACTCGTTCTCGACCGTCTGGAGCACGTAAAGCTATTCGACACTCATCTGTGAACAACACTCTAGCCCATTGCTCGTGGGTCCAATTGACATGTTCTCTTGCGAACTGAAGTCGGGCTACTCGGTGCTGTCTGAGAAGTTCTGGACCTCGTGCTGGTCTACGAGCTTTTAAATTCACTTCCTCCATTCGTCTTCTCACCGTACGCTCACTAACATTAACGCCTCTTGCGATTTGGAGCCGCTGGCGTATCTCAACAGCGGTCAGGTAGCGGTTTCTCAAAATCTCCATAACAATAAAACGATCGTCCCGGGCCGATGTGCACCTTACGCCCCCACTGCCTGGTCTGCGGGTGTAGCGGCCTGTCTCCTGGTATCGTTTCAGTGAATACTGCATTGAGGACCGTGGTACGTTAAGCACAATAGCAACTTCACGCTGTGTCAGCCCTTGGTCAATTAATGCTACTGCTTGTGCAACTTGTGCTGGTGTTAACGGCATTTTTATTGGCTTTAAAGCACCTTTAGTTATTTAATTAAGACACAAGATCACAATAATTGAATAACCTTACAGTAAACTTTTCACAACACACAAATTTAAAATGTGAACTTAGTCGCTCAAATGACCCGATTCAACTAAAAATTAAAGAATTCGTCATGGTGCACTTAAACATAATGAATTACCCTCTTGAACTTGAGGGTAAACATTTTTTGACATACTTGCATAACAAACATTCATCAGAAACACTTAAAGCTTTTGCTATCGCGAGATAACCGCTTGGCCAAGTTTCCGTGCCGGTGTAACTATATAATAATTCAACCTACTTCAACTACGAAAGGTACAATGACATTTATTAATTAATTTATTTTCCTTTTTATTTGGTTATTTAATTTATTTATTATGTTCAACAATATTTTAAATATTTTCTTGCTATTTTATTAAAAGTAGTTTAGTAAGACCTAGCAATATAACAAGAACATTAAGTAAAGAAAATATTGTTTTCGAATAAAGATATTAATTGATATATTGATCAATTGCGGTTTCTGTGGAATTTGAAAAACGGCAACAACCTTGTAAAGAAAGAAGGTGAGAATAATCAAACTGTCTTATATTTTTCACGTAAAATGTCATATGCATAAAGAGTTAAACTACAAGAATTTTGTTCTTGTTTTAAATTTCCCTCTCTGCTTGTAATAACTCAGACTTGTTAGTAATGACTGTCGTTTAAATATATATTATAATATAGTAAGCAAGCATTAAAGATCACATCAACTATCAACAACAACGATAAACTAAGTAAAGAGATTATGTTATCAAAGATCACTCAGGTTACAACTAACAAATTAAGATTATCACTGGGACGAGATCCTATATGACATCTGTGTGACTCCTTAATTACTTATTTATGTAAGATTTCTATATATCTTATGACTGACAAACACGCTCAGTTAAACTGATCAGTTCAAACGGATGTAAGCCAAAACATTTTCCCCACCCACTGACTTCAATTTTCTACTTAGGATATCACTCTCACGGTCAGTATTTGGATGTACGTCAATTCAACAGATCAATTTAACTGGACGCGTGGCAGGAATAAATTGTGGGTTGCCGCCTGTTAAAAATGTCAACTTCAGTCAGTTTTTGGATGTACGTTACTTAAACTTATCGGTTTAATTGACCGTGTGTAGAGTATAAATGTTGAATATTAATCAAATAAATATTTATGATTCTTTATTTCTTACTTTCTTTCATATATAGGTAATGTGAGCAACTTAATACAATACTGTGTTCCAGTCAAAAGGGTATAAGATAATCAGTGTAATTGCAGATGTGAGACATTCCATCTTATTCCTCAGAGGAGACAGCGCATCTGTAGCCCCCCTTACCTGAAGTTGGCTGCAGGTGTCCGTGTTTTGCTCGAGCCACTTACCATCAGGTGGACTGTAAATTTGTTTGTCTTCAGTTTTATAAAAAGAGTTTTCGACACTAATGTTCTTGCGTCGTCATCGACTAAAGGTCTCTGCATACGTAACGTGTTTTATCCCGGACGGAGCGGGATAAAACACGTTACGTATATATATATATATATATATATATATATATATATATATATATATATATATATAAAATAGTGTAATCTTATAAACTTACAATATAGCTTTTTTAGTTGTAAGAATATGCCGTTAGTATGTACAATGAAATTAAATTTGCAACATATAATTTTATGTTCATATAATGACAAGTTACGAGTAATATTAAATTATGACTGAAAACTTTATTACCTACTTAGTGCTCGTCCGATAGAGCGTGACCGCGTGACCTCGAGCTACGCATAGTATGCGACCGAGTTCGCAGTGTGCGAACGAGTGGCGCGGGAAAGTGGGTACGAAATTAGAATTTGAGCTGAGGTATCATAGGCCGTTAAGTTACCTGCAGTTTTCACAGTTTGTAGAACATGTAGCCATTTTACCTCGGGTGGACATTCGCTCATTTGTCAGTATAATCTTTTAGAATAAGCGTGACAAAAGAGCACACATCCCACCTCATAATAAGTGGATACTGTGGCCCATAGAGATCTACATCTATCATCAGCTAAGAATTAAAATACAGGTGCTTTGTCACCTCCGAGGACTAAAATGAAACGCCTGGTTCCCAGTGAAACCAGTCTCCGGTTCTATACACTAACCGTCTGAAGCACAACAGCATGAAGCTGCTATTTTACGCTGGTATTTTGTAAGAGCGTGTTCCTTCCACGGCCGAGATTCCGCGACCCCTTGTATACACTGATGATGACAAGACTTGAGTTTTAGCCGATATTTGGCATAATAGAAATAAAAGGAGTCTGGCACAATCTTTTCGTTATGCCAACAGCGGAATGTGTCCATGAAGATTTTCTCATGCAAAAAAATCAGTGTCTTCAGCTCTATCACCACTTACCATCAGCTGGAACAGTAGCAAATAAAGGCAAGCAGTAAAAAATAATTAGTGATCACTGGCTTAGAATAATTTGTTTTAATAAATCGTACATAACTTACCCAGAATACAATTCACTGTACATCCATTCTGCAATAACAGCGTCAAACTCTTCCGAAGTACTATGAAGCAGATTTTGAACGTCTTCGTGTAAAATTGTAGCATTGGCTATGTCGTACATTAAATTAAATACAGTTGCCGTATCCTTCATAATAACTTCCTTATTTATAATTTTGTGTATATCTAACATATCAGCTGTAAAATTCACGAAGATATTACGATACGTCATAGCTAACAAGTTCAGCAGAAAAATATCTAGAAACTACAAATTATCAATATTCAGTGTACACAATGTTACTGGTGCTGTTAGTTTGTGGTTAATTTTAAGTACTGTTTCAAGTACAATGCAATAATACTCATCACAACCTAGGCCACATCTTAGTTTCTTAGAAATTTGAAATTTGGCGTCAAGGTTCATAAGGCATATACAAAGGAAATTTCTCACGAATTAACAACAGACAAAGTTATTGGTGCGGTTTTGGGAGTAAATTTTAAGTATGGTTTTAAGTACAGTGCTTGAAGCTTACCGCACTAATAACTTTGTCAACATTTAATGCTAGCTATTTATAATCATATACAAATTAAACGTCATGATAATAACAAGAGTCATATTTTTATTTGGATTAATAAAAGAATAAAACTTATTTTAAGTTAATGATGGGTTTAAACATAAAAATTCGGATTTACCGATAAAAGAGTTAGGAACCAAAAAATAAGCTCCACTATTTATTTACAAACTACGAGCTATGGTGATGATTAAAGCTGTAGCAAACCGTATGTAATCGGTACTGAGTAACGGGTGTCCCATCTGGTACCGAGTTACGAAACTGTTCACATGAATGCATTTTGTTACTCGCATTTTTCATAGTATGGGTACCTACCATAGATTACTGTATACATATATATATATATATATATATATATATATATATATATATATATATATATATATATACTAGAGATACCTACACTATTTCAGTTCACGCAAGTACCGTTGATGCGTGTATTGAAACATTATTTGCTGATCGTTTGTATGTTTTAAGCACGCGCACGCTTATTCGGTGAATTTAAAATCGTAAGTTACAAAGAGCGATGTTTGTTTATTAGGAAAAGTATAATTTGGAAAACGTCGTCCAAGTTTTTTTACTGTTTATTAAATATATTGTGTGTGTGGACAAAGTTTAAGGTTGGAACAGAAACAAGGTAAAAAAGTATTTTTACAAATTAAAAATAAGTACGTTTTCTACAAATTACGAATGTTGCGAAGCCGTGACGTCATACTGTACGCGTACGCAATACAACTTAATTCGATGTAACTTTATTCGATAGTAACGAGTACTAATTTATATAGTAGCGAATATATACGGGTACATATTATTTCGTTACTTTTACACTTCTAGTGATGACCAAAATTGCCAGCTTTTTTATACGACTCTCAGAATCTGTTATTTGGAATATACTTTGTATTAGAGTAATTTTTTTAAGTATAACACTTGTGTTGGGAGTTATGCCTCTCAAAAGATAGACAGATATCCCATATAGAATACTTATATAAGGTAAATAAATAAAAATTACCATTATTTACCATTAAACAGTAAAATCATTACGGGTAAACCAATAAAGATTTGACAAATATGGACAAAAGGCAGTAATACATTGTTAACAAAAATTTCCAGTAGAGAGAATACCAGTACAGTCAATTTGGATCTTCTTTTTATTTCCCATTTTGGTCACATCGAAGGAAGAGTAAAAAAACCAGTAGGTACTAAATAAGTTAACAACAACGTTATGTTTTTCTGGTCTATTAACTTAGCATAAGACCATATGACTGCATCTTTACTTAGAAGTCTTAATTACGACTGATGACCATGTGACCCTGGGTTAAAATCAAAACCAGTTTTTGAACCAATATTTGTTAGTACTCGTAGCCAAGGTCAGAAAAACTAAATTAAAAACTATACCCAATATTATTTTCAAACTTCACATTTGGCTGAAATTTAATTCGTATGCAATATGGATAAACTCGAACTAAATTTTTTTCTACAAAAAATGTTTTTGAAGAACTGCAGTCTACTTAGGCAGACAATGCTTCGTCTTATTCTACAGTGGTATACTAGCGCGCTGAATTTAAACGCAGCGGAACCGCCTACAATGTTGACCCATTATCATAATGACAATTTGCTATCTCATAAAAACGTCTGCAGTCCAAGATTTATGTTTATGTAGATCTAAAGCAGAAATTATTAGAATAGAAAAAGGGAAGTTACCTGCAGGAAAGTTATTGTGGTTAGATTCAATGTTAATTTGTGTCAGTCTTGGTTCGACATCAATTATTGGTATCGGTGTTATATATGTAACCTAGAAAGAAATATAAAAGAAAATGTCAAATATGTTCACTGCCACGACTAAGATGAATAAAACGACATCCTACATAATTAAATCCATTTAGCCGGTTAGGCCACAGATTATGCCAAAAAAATACACATATATTAGATTCATAAAATCAAAAACATCACACATTTTCTGGATCAATCTGATAAAAAAGGAAAAATATTGAATACACTTACTTCATGTCCAGCATTTAGCAAATGTTTAACAAATGCATGGCCAAGTATTGAATGACTTTTTCCAGGAATTGGAAATACTACGAGCAGTTTGTACGGTTGACAGTAACAAAACATCCACTGTATTATTAAAAAGTTAATAACGGTATTGATCAACATAATATTATTTTAAGAGCACTTAGTTGATCGCGACCGGATACGGAATGTTTATATTGTATTCTTACAATACTGATCATACGTCAGTATATACTGACCATAAATCATTATTTGCATTGTCTTCTTTATTACTGTGTTTTATCGTTTACTTGCTGAGCGTTTATTTACCGTGACAATCTTAAAGTAAATAGCACATTTAATAGCACATTTTTCCCTAGTCACGCAGGAGTATAGGCTAGTAGGCGATAATACGACTACATTTGTAAGTGTTGTTTAAACACTGATTTTTATAAAATAAGTACATATTATCCCGGATCAATAAAATTAATAATCCAGAAAAATATTGAAAGAGAACGAAAAAAAGCGACAAGAAAACAGAGAAATATAATTAAATGTCTTTCATACATTAATTTTATTTAAGTAATTGTATTTGTATGGAAATACTTTAATAAATTGAATAAGTATAAATAAAAATACTAGAAGAAGTAAAAAGTAAAAATCTATACAATCAATATTTATGAGTTTTATAATCTTTACGTGCGTACGAGCCGTGGTAGCTCAGATAGTTAACGCTCGCTATAAATATAACAGAACGCGAGTAACCGGGGTTCGATCCCCGGCGGAACCAATGAAATTGTTAATTGAAATTTTAAGTGCTGATTTACCACGTGCTCGGCGGTGAAGGAAAACATCGTGAGAAAACCTGCATGTCTGAAGAATAAGAAAGAAAAAAAAATATTTCGAAGACATACATATGTATGTTCGCCAACACGCATTAGGGCAGCGCGGTGGACACTTCCTTGCCCTAAAACCCTCTCAGAAATGAGGGGAGACCTGTGCCCAACAGTGGTACGTATATAGGTTGTAACTTTACTTTACTTTATAATCTTTACTGGTAAGCATATAATTTAACTCTTAAAAAATATGAAAACCTACTTCGACTATCTATAAAGAATAAAATAATTTTAATATAATTCTTTTATACACTTTAGTCTTACATTTTACACAATTTTTTACTTTTTTGTAAGTTTGATTATTTGGTCCTTATTAGTGGACTTAATATAATAATGTCCTTTAGACCAAATTTCGGTCAAGGAGACTAATCTGAACGAAGCTTGTCAGCTAGGATTATAATGTAGAAGTGTATGCGCAGGTACAGGAACACTCTTTTCATCTCTTATATCCCGATGGGACGGCAATCCGACACGACCGGAGAGAGATCAGGTGCAGGACCATCGGCTTTACGTGCTTTCTGAGATACGGGGTGAAAGTGTAATAACGCCTAATGCCTGACTCCGGGCTGCCTCTGAGAATTTCTCGACAGCATGAGTCAAAACTGATCATGAGGTCCCGGGTTCGTATCCCGTGTCTAGCCAAAATCAGTTGTTGGGTTTTCTATCAAATAATTTTCAGTAGCGGTTCGAGGTTGGCGGCCATTCCTCGGAAGGCACGTATATATCTTGGTCCTGCTCCTGATCTTTCTCGAGTCGTATCGGATTGCCGCGGTCCCATCTGATTACGTAACATTATGTAGTGTAACCGTAGACATAATAAAAATAAAAAGATACAAAAGCCATCAAGAAGACCAGCAGAAATACAGTGTTGTTATGTGGCAGAAGAAGGCGCCGCTAGCTACCTTGACAAAATGCAAAATGACGTTAGAGTAAAAAAGGAAATTACAAACTTTGGTTACACCAGATGGTTATTGGTCAAAGCAGCCGACAGACACCTGTGGCTAACATCAAACAAAGAATGCTATATAGATGCCTTTGAGCACTAAGACCACTTATGTAAGTAGGATTTTAGCAGTGGATAGGTGTCGAGGATATCCTTATATATAAGCTTTTTCGCACCCACTCACCCTTGCTTGGGTCCGAAAATCATATAAGTTTCACATATTTCTAAGAAAAAAAATCCTGCATCAATTACAATCAGGGTAGATTTGTTCATAAATATGATGTCTGTTTAAATTTGACTATTCATAGCAGACTTCATAAACGGAGAACGTTCACAATAATACCACACACGCAGTCCTGAGCCACCTGAATCCATCGACCTCCTGCATCTTGACATTATCGTCATTTAGTGAATATCACTTGGTTCAATTAAAAGAATAATAAAACTAAACCTTTAAAAAAGGTAAAACTGACTAAAAATAGAAATAGTTTTCAAATTAATTCAGTCATTCTTGATTATACTTCCATTAGTCAGTTACAAGAAACTTGTTTGTAAGGCGTATCACAAACGTGCTGGTAGGGTTGGTATTTTGAGAAGAAGTTTCACATCTCCTACACCCTTACATACGAGATATTGTAGCTATGGGAATAAACTGCTTAAATACGTGTAATGCAACACATGCGCTTAAGGTTGGAAATGAGAAAAGACGTTTTTATATCGTTACGCGTATACATAGGCCGTTTTAGCACAAAATGTACACGCTCGAATTAAATTTTAACTGTACGTGGTAGAGCCACGTTGCAGTTATAATAAGGTTGTTGCACAAATAAGTCAGCTGGACCGGGGAAGGACCACGCTCTCACAGAATATCAATGTAAACTAGCAGCTTAATGCTGCTACATTTCGTATGGTGAGTGTAGAGAACCACAAAACCGTTTTATTGGAATCGAGGCATTCCATCTTAGTCCGCAAGAGTGACAACGCATCTGCATTTTGATTCTTAATCGAGGATAGATGTAGATGTCTATGGGCCGCAACAACCACTTACCATCAGGTGGACTATGTGCTATGTGCTATGTGCATCCTTATCCTATGGAAAAAAATTCTCTCAACATACCATATGCAATTAGTTATTATCATCATTACTAGCCCCCCTTCACAAGTCCACGGCTGAACGTAGGCTTCTTCCAAAGAATGTGACAAAGCACGGTCCTGAGCTACCCACATTCATCGACTTCCTGCGTGTCTTACCAGGTCGTCACTCCATCTAGTGGGGGGTTGCCTTACACTTCGCCTACCGGTAAGAGGCTGCTATTCAAAAAACTTTTTTCCTCAAAGTTTGTCGGTTCTTCGAGTTATTTGGCCGGTCCATTGCCACCTCAGTTTGCTAATCCGTTGGGCTATGTCCTCCTCATCCCTAAGTTAATTATGCAGAGAACTCAGAGCATAGCCTTCTCTATAGCTAGCTGAGCAACCTTGACCGTCCTCATACGGCCAGCAGTGAAGGACCACGTCTGAGTTCTCAGTTGTATAGTCTCGTTTTCAGGTTTAAGGTATAGCTGACGAGAAGATGTGTCGTAATTTTTCAAACGCTGCCCAGCCAAGTTGAATCCGTCAATTGATCTCTCTGCCGAAGTTGGACTTACCTAGTCGCACTATTTGTCCCAGGTAAACATACTTGTCAACAACTTCGAGCTTAGTGTTATAAAGAACATATAGCTGATGTGGAAGAATCGACGCTCCGGGAAGTCTGCAGTCTGTGAACACGTACAGGATCGCCCCCGTCACTACATCAGATTTGATAGACCACAAATCCTCGCTAAAGAACACCGATTCCTTCCAAGGATGATTCGCGAGGCTATTGAAATCAAAAAACATCCTAATTTCAATACAGAAGATGGCTGGGTGCTACCATCTGCTTGGGATCATATAATAAATAAAATTAAATCCCAACCCAAGCATACAACTGCAAGACTTTAAGATACCATAAGTTCATACTGTGTAGATCGTAACAAAAGTTAAATTTTAATCTATGGTAACCGCGGTTAACTATGACATTGGACGTTCAGTCCCCCCCGTGACCATGGGTGCTGTAAAGCTCTCGAAACGTCGGGTATTTAAAAAGTTAAATATTCGTGATGAATTCCGTAAAAAACTAGTATTATTTCAATGTGTATTATAGTAGTATATTAGTAACATGAAGGAATTACTTCTTTGGAATGGAGTAACTGATATTAATAGCTGGTGCTTGTTTCTAGTGTTCAGAGAATATATATTCAATCTTCATTTAAAATCATGCAGAACGACAATTTTTCTTAACTAAATTTCTTACGATAATCTAAAAATTGTGATAGTATTCATTAAAAATTTATGCTCTGATGTGTTCATTATTTCGAAGCAAATAATATGCATGATAAAAATTACAATATAACGAGTGCTACTGACACAGATATTAAGATAACTCGGCACAATTTGTGTAATAGTGTTGTTACTAAATTGCCTTTAAACTTCTTAATCACCCGTCTTTGCTCAACTTGGCTCTGTTTCCCTTACCCGATTCTGGGTTAGCTTATAGTTAGGGATTTTTTAGTTGCGAGTGGCTGTGCAGGTCTAGCAATACTAGTTTCGTTGCGATCAGTATTATCTATTGTGATTATAGCAAATATGATTATACTCACTTGTTAATTCCTTAGCCCCATATTTTTCGGAATACTAGCCGAGCATTTTCGCTAGGTGTTGACTATCAACGCTGAGTGGCGGAGTGCCAACGCTTAGTGGATGTGTAAATATGAATATTGGGTAGCCGATTATCAATGAGCGACTAAGAACCGAATAACAGGTGTACAAAACTACTGAATTTAAAAAAAATGTAAATTAATAACTAAGTACATTATAAAGTAAAATAACAAGAAAAATTGCAGATATTGCATTTATTAATAGGATAGGGTGACAAACGAGCACACAGTCTACCTGATAGTAAGTGGTTGCTGTGGCCCATAGACATCTACATCTATCCTTGATTACGAATCAAAATGCAGATGGGTTGTCACCCGTGAGGACTAAGATGGAATGCCTCGTTTCCAGTAAAAAGGATCTCTGGTTCTCTACACTCGCCATACGAAATACAGCTTAGCATTAAGCTACTATTTTACGCTGGTATTCTGTGAGAGCGTGGTCCTTCCCCGGTTCGTTTCCCATTTCCATGACCCATTCGTCAACTCGGGACCGGGACGTCATGATCAGATCCGATTAGTATTTCTTGATAGAATAACCTTATAACTGATTTTTAGCCCGAACCGCGGTCACGACCACTGCACCAACTAGGTAGTTACTCGAGAACTGTGATATTGTGATATTGACAGCGACACACCTACACAGCAATAGCCGGGGTTAAGAGCTTTGTAATCACAGTTATTTTGTGTTACCGGGAGAATGATGCCTGTAGTAGCTTGTAGTGTGAGTACTTTTTGGTATAGGCCTAGGTAGGTAAGTTTCAAAATCTAAATTTTAATTTTATGATTGCTCACTGCTCCGTCTTAACCATTCGTCGTAATGTATATATTTATCAGTAAAATGCAAAATAAATTACCATTATCTATGTTTAGTCCTTAATATTTGGAATGTTAAAAAATTTGAGCTCTCTAAATTTAGTAGAAATTATTATATACCTTTTGATTTATTGCTTTTAATTTATTTACTGATTATTTTTTAGTTAATGAGTTACATCATATGTTAAATAAGAGGGAGTTAATACATAAAATAATAAAAAAGTTGAAGCAGTTGACTTTTTTTTTTGTAATAAATAGGTATCATATACCTATATCCTATACCTTTAAAGGAGCAATTCTTGTTCTTGCAAGGCTCCAACGATTTTCATAAAATTTAGTGTCCAGGGGCTTTCGGGAGCAATAAATCGATTTTTCAAGTTCCCTTCTTTTGTGAGAAAATCTATTATTTCGAGCTCTCTTTTTGTATTTTTTTAAAAACATACGAAAACTTAAACTAATTGCACTCATGATTGTTTTATTCAAATAACCAGTTCAGTTTTTTTATTATGTCAATAAGATCAAAAAATATTATTAATGTTTCATCTGTATGTAATTTGTATCTAAATATAATTTCCAAAAAAAAATACCGAGGAAAGCTCGGTCATCCAGGTACTTTAATTTTAAATCGGTTACGTTTTTGTGGTTTCTAAATTAAGTTAGCATCAAGCCAAATATCAAGATATTTAACTTAGGTAACAGAAGTTATTTAGTGGTAGTTACAACTTAAAATTTCATTAACTAGTTTTTTCCTTATTATGTACATGCTTACATGCTTGTAACCAACACTTAATTAAAATCATCGACATAATTATGATAAATACAATAATCGCTATAAGGTCAAGATATGTCTTCTGGTACCAAGGAACGAAAAGTGCCGGAGATCGCAAATGAACTGCTCCATTTGTGCGTATTACGTGCTCTACCCAGTGTACGATTTCTTTTTGCGGAGTCACCGGTCGATCGTGGTAGACCATAGATAACTCTTTTGCTTTATCGTGATATCTGAAAGACAACAAAATTAATAAAATGATGCAATACAATGAAAAATCAAGCAAGATTAAATGAAATAAATAAAAATATAGATATTTGTTTATGAATATGATTAAAACAAAATAATGAAAATTAATAACAGGACAAATTTTTTTTATAAAAGTAAGGGACAAACTAGCACAAAGTTAATGTGATCGTAAGCGGATACTGTAGCCCGTGTGTGACGTATAGTCCTAAGGGGTAAAACTTTTAAAAATGGCATTGTTACCTTACTTTTTTACTTGTAAGTTTTATAAAACATATATAAATTTCGCAACAACAATCATCCAGAACCGAAACAATAGTTTTATGAAGGCCATACAAATAAGTGTTCCGTATGGGATTGCCACACTCACTACGCCAAGAAGTCGTCCTAGCAATTGTCAGCCTAATATAATTGAAAATCGGTCGTTAATGATTACCGGGTTAGGTTAAGGCATTAAAGCACTGTACTCAGATGCGGCTTCTTAAAAAACTTCCCTTAATGTGAATTCAATACAACAATTGATTAAAACTACTTTACGGATTTTATCGCGTAATATAATAAATAATTGTAATTTTAATAATTTTAATTTTTAATTCCCGACGTTTCGGGTGCTTTCTAGCGGTCACGGCCGTACGTACGCACCAGTTATTACACCAATAATTTGCAAAGACACTAGTGCCATCTTATACATTGTCCGCATAAACTTTCGAACATTAGTTTCTAAAAGGTGCGCTAGATGGCGACTATACCGATTCTGGTTATTCTCGAACTGGCAAGTAGCAACTTTAAATGACATAATCATAATGGCTACCGGCCTGGCGTCTGAGCACGTTGTTGTTTCATTAAAGTTTATAAGTGATTTTCGGTTGTTGTTACAATAAGCTTGGTTGAGTTGGGATTAGCCTCTGTTTCTTGTTGTCTGTTTAGATTTTCATGCTGGAACCACATTGTATGTTTGTGTAGTATTGTGCGAAATAGACGCTTTCATTTATCATTCCGTAACCCGGTGGACATATTTAATTTGGTTTGGTGTTGTATTTTGCGGAGTAAACGCTTTTACATCGTGTATGTTTATATATATATATATATATATATATATAACAAAAATAAATGTTAACATTACTGAAATCTATAATACGTCTTTAATTGAACCATAATCCCTTAAAATATAAATATAACCGCCTATAGTATAGATAGCCCTATATACATAACTACATACAACTATCTATAGTCAACATGATATTGAGATTAGTTCAAGGGATATGATAGCAGATGGCGACACTATTCATATTGGGTGACAAAAAATCCTAGGAGATGGCTCTCTATTTCTGTATATATTACTCTACGTGCGTACCATGCACGTACCCATAGTCACGGGGGCCTGAGGTGACTGACGTCCCGATGTCGTTAAACCCGGAGTACCTTCAGCTTTTTTAATTATTGTTTATGGTCCGATCTATCGGTGTTCGCGTAAATGCAAGAAATCATTATACATACAACAAGTTACGAAAGAACAGTGTTTTATCCTATACTATTAAACGAGCAATTCTTGTATATATATATATATATATATATATATATATATATATATATATATATATATATATATATATATATATATATATATATATATCTATATAATCGGGATCTCGGAAACGGCTCCAACGATTTTCATAAAATTTAGTATCCAGGGAGTTTCGGGGATAATAAATCGATCTAGCTAGGATTTATTTTTAGAAAATGTCTTTTTGTCCGTGATTTTAGGCAATGAAAAACTGCTAAAATATCGTTAGAATAAGAAGGTAAATTTTGACAGACTGTTAGTGATTATAAATAGCTTAATTGGTATAATAGTCGGTCAAAGAATCGTAAAACCCCGGTTCGAGCCCAGCCGACCGACCGACTTTTTTTAACTTTTTTTTATGTTCCTTTCTTTTTTGAGAAAATCTATTTTTTCGAGCCCTTTTTTTAGTATTTTTTAAAAACACGAAAATTTTAATTAAAATAATTGCACTCATGATTTTTTATTCAAATAACCAGTTCCGTTTTTTCTGTTATGTCGCTAAGATCAAAAAATATTATTTATGTTTCATCAGTATGTAATTTGTATCTAAATATAATTTCCAAAACACACGAATTAAAAAAAATCGAGCGAAAAATACCGAGCAAAGCTCGGTCAACCAGGTACTTAGGATAAAACGATAAAAATTAATCTGCAGTAACCATAAACATCATAAAGTAAGATTTCACTATGGTTAAATTATTTCACTGTTTTCTTCCTTTCATAACTTCTTTGTGAATGAATCGGCTACCACCATCGATTTTTCTGAACCGATTCGTCTAAAGACCTTCAAGAAAAGAGCCTACCCTTTTTTATCCGTCAATGCACCTGCAATCCCCTGGTATTACAGTTGTTCATGGATGAGCGACATGATCGTTTTTACCTTTTTAAACATAAAAATGGAAAACAATTTTTTATATATTTACCGTGTATCGTTAAGAATATCTACAATTGCAGTTTTTAATTCATCCACAATGTCATATGAAAGATCTACTTTTTTTGCAAATCCTTTGTTGACCGCCCGAAGTATATTGACGAACTGATCAGCGAAAACTGGAATTCCTATGATAGGTACACCAAAATGAACTGCCTCAGTTGTCGATAACAAACCGGAATGTGTGATGAAGAGAACACAGTTGGGATGTGCTGAAAATATTAGTTATTATTATTACAAATAAAAGCTGGAATAAATTATTAAAAAAACTACTAGCGGAGGCGAATGCTCTCGCTTTATGCGGGTGATTTCGATATCTTACTTAGAATAGCGCCACCATATGAATCTAATTGTAAATATAAACCATCCAGGCATCTACTTAAATTCGCACTAAAAAATTCATCGTAATCGATCCATCCGTTTGAGAGGAATTCAGTGACAACCGCACATAACCGTAAAAGGTACCCAAGGTGCCCGTGGAAGTACCTTCTTTTTCTTCTTTGCTGCACAATTTCTTTTGCTAGAAATAGTTATAGCATGTGCGTTCAACTATTTAATTTACTTCCGAACCATATTCTAAACTTGACATTTAAACTTTTTAAAAAAATATTTTCGGGATTCTAATTTAAAAATTGTGTTTATGACATAAATGAATTTATCAAATTCTGCCGTGACGGTCATCTCAAGCGAATTGTTGTTGATGTATGAAATTTTAAATTGACAAACGATTTAGAGATTGTAAGATTGACATCTAGTATATACACAGTAATCTATGATTGACATTATACTAGATTGACATTATGCTATATGATATAACCGTGCCTGTATATTTTTTACTGTTTTATTCAAATTAAGATGAAGAATAATATTATAATTTTGTATTTTTCTAATTTTAATTATTAAATTGCACGTTGACGTAATATTTGCATACCGATAAATTGGTAAAACATTCATGCACACACTATGTATAAGATCTAAAATGTACCGCACGTATGTTTTATGAAAATAAATATTAAAAAAACAGAACAAATATATAAATAAAGATGTTCATTATTAAAAAATATGTGTGTTTGTTTATAATTTAGAGTATAAATAAACAAATCAGTTGGACTTTTTAAGAACTCTTGTATAAAATTACATTTAATTATTTATATAGAGAAGGTTATTTATCGTGCAGTGGCGGCAAAAGACAATCCAATTGTTTTCATTCCGTTGGCGTCGTAAGAGGCGACTAGAGGAAATGCCTCAAAGATTTCATGGCCTATTAATAAAGGCAGTACCTACACATTCTAATTTGGTAAACATAAAATAACCAGGCGATAGGAAGCTACGTCAAAGGTGCATCCATATTTGGCATGCAATCGCTATAAGCGTGACGATTAAGGTGAACTTTTCCTAAGATAGAAGAAGTTCAGAAATAGATCGAGAGAAAATGCACTATTGATCTATGAAACGTTAGTAACAAAGGAGTAATAATTTATGTAGTAGGTATATATAACAATTGAATACCGTACCTAAAATGCTCTGCTGAGGAGCCCATTTAAGTAAATGTACATTACTAGGTACTTTTGCTAATGCTTCTTCAAACTTCCATAACACTGTTTGTTTCAATTGACCGAACATTCTCAGCAAACCCTCTTTGATCTCGTTTGGCCATTGTGAACTTTGTAAGTTTGATCCCATGCTAAAATATATTACGCCATGTTTTGCATGATCCATAATAGTTTCTATATTCTGTAAAAGTCCCAACGATCGCTATATTACAGAAAATTATGAAGAATAAAAAATAGGTCATAAAATTAGTATATTTCATCATTTTCAGCACTAGAACATGGAAAAGGTAAACACAATATATGAATTTCGTACGTGGTAATGATACGCATATACATGAACCTATGCAATACGAAGAAACAAATTCATTATATTTATAAAGGGTTTCAAGAGTCCCTTTCAAGAGTCAAGTTTCAAGTCCAGTGACGTCCATAATCCAGATATAGAAAATTTGTACTTCTGTACAAACTTGTACCATTACTTAATTAAGTGTATGTGTTTTGAAAAAATGATCGCATTAACTACATTTTCTAACTAATTCATTAATTTACAATGTTTTACAAACGTCTAGTAAGTAAAATATTATTAAAGGGGTTTACGACGTATTTTCGACAATGACAATTTTTTGAAGTAATGAGAAGATTTATTATATATAAGAAGAATTTTATTAGACACTGAATAAATAATTCAAGCGTATAAAGCTGTACCCTGTTACCTAAAACCTAATAAAATATAATTATTCGCTGTCATATAATACAGAGCGACCGCGGCGTCCATTTTTCCATTTAGCGTGTTTTTATCGCGACAAACATTCGCCGTAGGCTGAAGGCGATGTTTTATCGCGATAATGTGCCTTAAATGGCTATCAGAAACCCCACAGCATATAATGAACATTTAAATCATTATTTTTATTTTATTATTATTATTATATCTATTAAATTATTATTATTATATACAACATTTACCGTTGTAGGCCACACTCTTCTTCCCGCAGACCGCGTTTTTGGAAAAATAGAAAAGAAGTTTTGCAAGAGCGACACAATATTAGAGCCGAATGGTTACTCCGATATTATAAGAGAATATTCAAGTCTCATTTTGGTAGAAGAAGAGTGTCCAGTAAAAGATTGTAAGGAAGCGGAAGTAATATTATAAAATCATATTTATAACAATGTTTGCAAAAATGGCAAAACAGCAAGCATAATCGTTTTTGCTGTGTTAATTTTACCACTAAGCAATGAATGAAAAATGAAAAACCTTCTAAGATTTTAGATGCCGATAAGATATTGACTTCAGGCTTTGATATCAACTGGAGGAGTTCAATCTTTTTACAATAAATTAATACCATGCAAAACGCGGAATAACAAGTACCTGACTTAATAGTTACATGTTTTAAATGGCCTATTTTCTATCCTACTGCTAGGCAAAGACCTCTTCTTTCTCCTTATCTTTCATTTGCGATGTTTAGCCACGTCCAGTTAAATAAATGAAAACATTTAGTGATTAAAAAAAGGATAATTAAATTTATTTATTTATTTTCTATACCTATTGAACGTGACGCGACGTGGTAATTATGATGACATACTTTAAAATTATCGAAATACTTTCAGTTGGGGTATACATCTTATTAGTCGTAGCAAATACAGTAATGTCCATGTATGTCATTCAAAACTAAGTGTCCGAACTTCAGTTTCAAACGTCTAACAGTAAAAAAATCTATCACTTTTTTTTTTGCTTTTTAGACGTTTGTAAAAAATAATAATAAATTAATGAATAAGTTACAAAATGTAGTTAAAGCAACCAATTTTCCAAAAAACACAGAAACTTATTTAATTAAGTAATGCCACAAGAATTCATCACAAATTTTCTATTTCTGGGTTATGAACGTCGTTTTTGAAACTGTATTTTGAACCCTCATATATTCCATTGCTTGCACGATTTGTAGGCGGGTTAGTAAGTAAATACAATTCTTTTATTAGTATGTAGGTACTAACTATGGCAAGAAAAATTACAACCGTTTCCAACCGGCTTACCAACCACGGCATCTATGGCACATATCCCACTTATGAGGCAACCTATGGGGAAGGCCTCTTCCATCCGTAGACTTAGGCTAGTAACGATAACCTAATTGTTTTGTGGAAGATGATGTTGCCCATCTCCTGCTCCAGTTTTTCTGCGCCGCCTCTTACGACACCCATGGCACGAAGTGGGGTAGAAATACACACCTTACACCGCTACTACAAGGTTACCAGCATAATCCTTTTATGAAGTTATACATGTGGGTGGCCTTCCTTCAGCAGTGTGCTTTTATAGGCTGGAACTAGATTAGATTATTTTATACAATTACAAAATAAATACAACCACAAATACAAAGGGAACAAAACTTATTATACATTTAATATTACTATGTTATGTGTAATGTACTTGATTTTATTAAGAATCGGTTCGCAATTTTTATAAAAAAATCTGATGGAGAACCACGTTTATCTATATATGACTATAGCGCCGATTGGTCGGCTTGACCGAGAAAGGGCCGAGCCTAGAACACTAGCCTAACTCCCCATATAAAACGCATCATATCTTAAATGGTGAGTTTAGAAAAACAGAGATTCTTTTCACTGGTAAGAGCATAGACATTCTATCTTTATCGTCACAGGTGACAACGAATCTACATTACCCTAATCGAAATTGGGTGTAGGTGTCTTTAGGTTACTTAGCTTTTGTTTTTACTATTCTAGCGCTAGGGCTTCCAGCGCTTAAATACAATCCCACCCGATGGTAAGTGGTAATGTAGTCTGAGATGGTGAAACTCACCGACTTTACAAAAGCCTATTAACTTTTGCCTTGAAGCAACTTACATTGTAATTGGATGGAAAGACAGATGCTGGCAACTTATTCCACAACTTTACCTTTTTAAGATGAAACATTATACTTACATGAATAATTAGCGGATCGATGAGGAATTGTATTTCGGCAAAAGAACCAAAATTCAACGCTGTTTGCTATTTATTAATTAGGATACAATACATTATTAATTAGGATAAAATAAATTCTCAATATATAAAATAACATTATTAAACGTTGTTGACCGGGGGAAAAAAATAAAATATAGTTTCTGTCACGGTAATCACTTTTTACTGTTACAAAGTTTTAAAATGTTTTTCGATAGTAAGTATAATGTTAAGACAATGACGAGTATTAATATATAAATATTATAAATATTATCAAACGGTCTACCGACTATGAAGGACTAACACAAAACCAGTGTCCTCTATACAAGTTTTTTGTTATGAAATATTTTTATTAAACATTATTGTTGAAACTCAGCACCGGTAGTGAATATATTGGACATTGTTTTAAAATTTTATAGCAATATATGGGTTTCTTCCTATTGTTTTTTAATGCACCATGTAGTTTGATTTATGTACTAATTAACAAAATTAGTTTGAATATACATGGCCAAAAATTCTGTATGTTAAAGATCGGCACAATATTTTTGCTCATTTTGATGAACTACCTACTCCCTTTAAAAGGTACCGTCTACGTACCATCATTGTCAAAACATTGTACACTAATGGATGGTGAGTGAACGACTAATGAGCACTGGTTCAGCCACCCAGTGAAAACTAAGCTGAAGGCCAAATGAAGCAGAGTCAGAGTTGAAGTTAAATGCGTGTCTAGTATACTGCCAACTGATTAGATGTTGAATTTAAAAGTTGGATTCCCAAAATTTCAAAAAGTTGGCTGAAAAAATAATAGACATTGTAAGAAAATATATTATTTTTATACCTTTGGTAAAGTCTGTATATTTTTGTCGATGTGAAAACCTCCAACAGGCTTGTAGCTCTGCGGAAGTCTGGTAGCTTGTCCCAGTGCAACGTAAGAATTGCCCAAAATGAGTGATCCGTTGTATCTTACGTCCTCGTATGATGGAACAGCGCGTCCCTTTCGCGACAATACAGGTGCATACATCTCATTAAAAATTTTAGTCACTTCATTGTATTTCCAACTAAAAATATTAATATTATTCCTATAGTTTTTTTTATTGTCTTGTCTTTATCATTTACACATTTCTAATCATTAACAGCCTTAATAAATTCAAAGACTATTTCATCATCATCATCGTCATCAATAGCCCTTCACAAGTCCACTCTGAACGTAGGCATCCCATAAGGAATGCATCAAAGAACGGGCCTGAGCAATCTGCATCCACCGACTTCCTGCATGGCTTTTCCCTCTCTGCGGACCTCGGATAATCCTATAATATTCCAGTGCAACTTATCTATCTCTTTTTCCAGCTCCAAGATCCTCTCGTCAGTCCCCAGGGTGCGTGCGTTATATGACGCCAGTCTTAGGATCAGAGGACCAAACCTCCACCGGAGATTCTTAGCACCGCTGCCACCGTAGCCAGTAATAGCGGGGCCGCCGGAACTAGGGTGACTCTTTTCGTAACTCTCATAATGGATATTACCATAGTTGCCACGCTTGACGAGCGGTTTAGCAACCGCAGTTTTTATTGCTATTTGCCGTTATGAGGTGCTGCTGCATATCACTGCCTTAGTTTCCCTCTGTCACTTCTTCCGACACCCATGGGAAGATAGGTGGTAGTAGCGCCACTACATGAGAAGAGATGTTGCTCTTTTACTTTTTTACTATAAGATAATAGAGTAGAACAGGTATAATTATTAGGTATTTTTTACGTGGTAGAGAAGGACCACGCTCTCACAGATTACCAGCGTCAAATAGCAGCTTAATGCTGCTGTGTTTCGTATGATGAGTGCAGAGAACCGGAGACACTTTTTACTGGAAAGGAGGCATACCATCTTAGTACTCAAGGCTGACAACGCATCTCCGTTTTGATTCGCGAACGAGGATAGATGTAGATGTCTATGGTCCACAGTAACCACTTACCATCAGACGGACTGTGTGCTCGCTTGTCACCCTTTTCCTATAAAAAAGCTATAAGATCAACAAATAATGAATAAGGCAGTAAAAAATCAGAAAAGAGAGCGATCAGGCGCAGTACAAACAGCTTACGTGTTTTTCGAGGTACAGGGGTGAAAACACCGCCAATTTTATTTATTTATTTATTTATTTAAAACTTCATATACACAAGTGGTATATAGGCGGACTTAATGCCTAAGGCATTCTCTCCCAGTCTACCTTGGGATGATGCAGAGACAGAATGAAGTAGGTGTAATAAAAAGTTAATATGCGAATACTAAAATAAAATAACAAAAAAAATTGTAACACATGGAAATAAAATACATAAGATATAAATGGTACATCGCAAAAAATAGATAAAATTATATTAATATTCATACACATATATGTATATAAAATATATAATATACATAATTGCAATAAGAACAATAAGAATATATATACATATATAAATATATATACATATATACATATACATATATATATATACATACACACACATAAATATACATATATATATATGCACATGTAAAACGAGAGTGACCGACATAGCCCAATGGATTAGTAAGCTGAAGTGGCAATGGTTCGGCCATATAGCTCGCCTCGTACCGCTAGGCGTAGTGTAGGGCGACCCCCCACTAGATGGAGTGACGACCTGGTAAGACATGCACGAAGTCGATGGATGCAGGTGGCTCAGGACCGTGCTTTGTGGCGTTACTTGGGGGAGGCCTATGTTCAGCAGTAGACTTGTGAAGGGCTGTAATGATGATGATGATATATATATATATATATATATATATATATATATATATATATATATATATATATATATATATGTATAAATAAGCACTTACTATGATGATTCTGCCAATTTAGTGAGTAAGTGTTCCCGAACCTTCATATTGAACGCGTACCGATTGCTTGCCGTCCTGATTTCGAGAGGGAGTGCGTTCCAAAGGAGAATAGATTGAATGTGGAAAAAAGAATGAACAAGTCCAGAGCTATGGGATGGACATAGGAGAAGAAGGTTGTTCGTAGAGCGGAGCGAGAGAACGCAGGGTACCACCAACTTGCTACAGCACGCCCCTTTGACGCGCGCGCTGCGTGCACTTAACGTGGTCTCACAACAGATTGATTTGTTCAGCTGTACTCTGAACGAATTCACAAGGGCCGCTTATTGTAAAATATCTTTAAGCTGTGCATAATATACCTATATTATGTTTGTTCTAGTTTATTAGTTTGTAACTGCACTATTGTATTAGGTAATACACCTGTGATGATAGTTGTAAGTGGTAAATAAATAAATAAAAATAAAATCTTCTTGATCTCATCCACAGCCAACCACAGGTAAACCCATTAAGTGTTCAACAGTATGACGCTTGGTCTGGTGATCAAGTGGACCGTTGAAGACAAAATGAAAATTGATATCATCCAGACCAATCGTCCTTTGAAACTCACAACGGTGTCGTTTTCCGATACCTATGGTTCCAAGCAACTTCCAGATATTAGCAGGGGAAGAAGATGAGATGTTACTAAGAATAAATCGGCGTTTGGCGTATTGCGTATCATCTGATTGCACCGATTCCTTGCAACTTTATAAAGCGTCCAGTTTTAATCACATCGATCTTTTCTAAATTTGCCGAAAGCGCGATTCCTACATCTCATCGCAATTCGAACCGCAATCGTCATCCAAGGCGCAGGTGGACGCTTGAGCTTCACTTTTTTGATGGGAGCATGTACGTCATATAATCTAAGGATAGCTTCATTCAAAGCCATAGCCAGATCAAAGCCCCAACTTTTTCATCCACAGTGGGTGCAGAAACCACGTTGTTCCAGTTTATTTCGGATGCATCCATACAAAGCTTTTCAAAATCCAAGCGACCAAAACAACGCATGTGTAGAGTTTTAGCTGGATGTTTAGGAGGTTTAAGGACGTAAGAAAGGAAAATGAGGTCATGATAGGAGAAAGCAGGTGCAAAGTGTTGACCGTGGCAGAAGACAAGAGAAGGAGCAGAGGTAAGGATTAAGTCAAGCCAGGTATCCTCCACATCAATATTGTGGTGAGTGGCTTGTAAAGGTAAAATGTGGAGGCCAACCGACTCGACAATTTGAAGGAGCTGAGAGGAATGTGTTAAGTGCGGAGTGAGGAGATCTGTATTAAAATCGCCCATGATGACGTGATGTGAGTATTCCGACCCCAAGGATTCCAGAATTGTTTTAAGACTGGAAAAGTAATCGACAGAAGGAGGACAGTAGACAACGCCAAGTACTAATTTGGCTCCTTTTACGCAAACTTCAAAAAAAAAGAAATTCTGCAGATGCAGTATAATAGGGGGAAGAAGAAGCTAGAATTTTATAAGAAAAGTCGCAACGAAGATATATAGCGACCCCACCCCCTCTCCTATCAATTCGATCGTTGCGTATCAAACTGAAGCCAGAGAGAGGGTAAGAGGTAGAAGGAAGATGGGGCTTAAACCAAGTCTCCGAAATCAAGACGGCATGAACATCAGCGTCAGAGAAAGCCTCAATCAGATCACTGTAATGACTAGGTACGCTCTGTGCATTAATGTGGCAAACATTAAACAATGAGCGGGATTCATCGAATTTATGTCGCACAAAATCCCTTAACGTTTCAGTAATAGAGCAATAACTGTCATTTGATGAAGAAAACTCGTTGGCAGAAAGAAAAGAATCATCATCGGAACTCATCTATATGTAATAGAATATATAAAAATAAATAAATAATATACACCTAAACTATAAGAATAAATAAATTAGTATAATGAAAATTATATAACGTAAAAAAAAAATAATAGTAATAATTTCGATTGCTACACTGCCATCCCTGCACCACCCGCCAGCTAACACACTCAAAAATTAAAAGACAAATATAATACACAAAACAATAAAAATAAAAATGATTTGCAAGACAACTACAACTAAACTACGTTAAGATTACTAATAATAAATAGCAGAACTTAGATCAAATAAAAAGTATCATAGAGAAGTGTCTCATAGAAGACAAATACACTGTGCCCAAAGGACTTTGTATCCATGATCATGTATTAATAAAAAAACCTTCCCAGCGTCCGAAAGTTAACTTGCATTATGCACTTGTTCATCATCATCATCATCATCATTACAGCCTTTCACAAGTCCACTGCTGAACATAGGCCTCCCCCAAGTAATGCCACAAAGCACGGTCCTGAGCCACCTGCATCCATCGACTTCCTGCATGTCTTACCAGGTCGTCACTCCATCTAGTGGGGGGTCGCCCTACACTACGCCTACCGGTACGAGGCTGCCACTCGAGAACCTTTCTTCCCCATCGGTTATCGGTTCTTCGAGCTATATGGCCGGCCCATTGCCACTTCAGCTTACTAATCCGTTGGGCTATGTCGGTCACTCTGGTTTTACTGCGGATATCCTCATTTCTGAGTCTATCACGCAGAGAAACTCCGAGCATAGCCCTCTCCATAGCTCGCTGAGCGACCTTAAGCGTCCTCATACGGCCAGCAGTGAAGGACCACGTCTCAGATCCATAAGTCATCACTGGCAACACGCACTGGTTGTACAATCTAGTTTTTAGAGATTGAGGTATACCTGACGAAAAGATATGTCGTAATTTCCCGAACGCTGCCCAGCCGAGTTGAATCCGTCGATTGACCTCTCGGTCGAAGTTGGACTTACCTAGTCGGACTATTTGTCCCAGGTAAACGTACTCGTCAACAACTTCGAGCATAGTGCTCCCAACAACTACCGGCATAGGTGTGACATGGACATTGAACATGATCTTTGTTTTGTCCATGTTCATCTTAAGACCTATCCGTTGGGAGGCACTATTGAGGTCATTTAGCATAGTGCTTAAGTCCTCCAGCGATTCTGCCATAAGGACTATATCGTCGGCAAATCGAAGGTGAGTGATGTACTCGCCATTGATGTCAATACCGTATCCTTTCCAGTCCAGTAGCTTGAAAACGTCTTCCAATGCAGCGGTGAAGAGTTTCGGGGATATAACGTCACCCTGTCTTACACCTCTCTGCAGTTGGATAGGTTTCGAGCTCTGGTTCTGTACTCGGATAGCCATCGTAGCCCTACTGTACAAACACTTCAGCACTTCGATATACCGACAGTCAACTTGGCACCGCTGAAGGGACTGTAGCACCGCCCAAATTTCGACGGAATCAAAGGCTTTCTCATAGTCCACATACGCCAGGCAAAGTGGCAGATTGTACTCTTCAGTCTTCTGTACAATCTGCCGCAGGGTATGTATGTGGTCTATGGTACTGAAGCCTTTTCGGAAACCGGCTTGTTCGGGAGGCTGGAAGTCGTCAAGTCTGCGTGCGAGACGATTCGTAATGACTCTCGAAAACAGCACGTAGACGCGGCTCAGAAGGGAAATCGGTCTGTAGTTCTTTAAGAGAGCGTTGTCGCCTTTCTTAAAGAACAAGACCACCGCACTTCTGCTCCACGCCTCTGGAGTAGTGCCACCATGGAGGACGGAATTGAAGAGCTTCTGAAGGACTACAAGTACCGGTGTTCCACCCGCTTTCAGAAGCTCCGCTGTAATTCCATCCTCGCCTGGGGCCCTGCCGTTTTTAAGGTGCTGGAGAGCCATTCTAATCTCGCTTAGACTGACGTCCGGGATATCATCGGAATAGTGTCGGATAAGACTTCTTCTTGGATCGTTACTCACACTTGCGTGTGGCTCCAACGATGATGTGTACAGCTGCCCATAGAACCTCTCAATCTCACTCAAAATCTCAGGTGTCCCGGAAACGATGTTGCCACACTCAGTCTTCAGCCTTGACAGTTGGCTCTTTCTGGCAGACAGATCTCTGGCAAAGACTTTGGAGCCCTGGTTCCGCTCGATCGCTTCTTTAATACGAGAAGTATTAAAGTTGCGTAAGTCTCGCCGCATGCATTTGGAGATCTGTCTGTTCAGTTGCCTGTATGCTGTCAAATCTGTTGACGATTGCAGCCTCATCTCCCGTCTAACAGCCATGAGATTAAGAGTGTGATCGGAGAGTTTTTGTGTTCTTCTGCGGCGGGTCTTGCAGAACTTAGCTCCGACCGCATGGACAGTTTCCACGAGCTTGTCGTTCATATCGTCCACTGCATTGCAATCTTCTAGGCACTGGAAGCGGTTACGTAACTCGAGCTGAAAGGTTTCGGGATTCTGGATTAGAGCACGAGGGGGACGGAGCGTTGACTTCATTAGACGAGACCTCTCCAACTTAACGTTTAGGTTCAGTGTGCCTCTAAGCATTCGGTGATCGTTGCCAGTTTTCACCCTTGCGATCACTGAGACATCACTGAACAGTTGGCGTCTGGTCGTCATAATGAAGTCAATCTCATTTTTTGTCGAACCGTCGGGGCTCGACCAGGTCCACTTCCTGTGGGGCCGCTTCTGGAAGAAAGAGTTCATCATAAAGAGTCCCTCTTTCTCCATAAAGTCGGCCAGCTGCTGGCCCCTTCGGTTCCGTTGCCCTACTCCAAATTTCCCTACCTTCAGCTCACCGCTTTCTCTTGTGCCTAGTTTTGCGTTGAAGTCTCCCATCAACACCGTGTAGTGGGTTTTGGAGGAATGTATGGCTCTGGAAATATCCTCATACATTTCCTCCACCTCCTCATCGGGGTGTGCCGAGGTTGGTGCGTAAACCTGAATGACCTTCAGCGAATACCGTTTGGTGATTCTGAGTATCAGGTACGCGACCCTCGTCGACACACTCCCAATCTTTACAACGTTGTTGACGAGAGACTTGTGGACGATAAATCCGACACCTCCTTGGGACAGATGGTCGCCCTCCCGGTGATAGAACAAGTTGCCGGACTCGAGGATTGCCGTGTCCTCCCCCCCTCTTCGGACCTCGGATAATCCAATAATATGCCAGCGCAACTTGTCTACCTCTTCTTCCAGCTCCAGTATCTTCTCGTCAGTCCTCAGGGTGCGTGCGTTATATGTTGCCAGGTCGAGTCGTCGTAGGTGGCAACCGAACCTCCACCGGAGATTCTTAGCACCCCCTGCCCCGCCGTTACCATGGTCGCCACCGTAGCCAGGAATAGCGGGGCCGCCGGGGACTGGGGGCCGTCTTTTTGTGTATTTGTTCATTGGGGGGTATTTGCCGTAGTTGCCACGCTTGGCGAGCGGGTTGGCAACCGCAGTTTTTTATTACGTCACAGTTGTCATCAGGAAGATGCTGCTGCCCATCTCCTGCCTGTCTCCCTCTGTCGCCTCTTACGACACCCACGGGAAGATATGGGGTAGTGGATATTCTTAACCGCCACTACACGGTGCACTTGTTACAAATCTATTAATCTATGGACAAAATATAACCAAAAGCAAATACCTATTAAAGCAAAAAATAATATACCAAAACAAAGTAGAACTTAACCTAAAATGTAATTAAAATTAAAAGTGAAAATATACAAGTTTTAATAAATGATGTATAACGAAAAACTATATTAAAATTAGAAATTAACTAATTTAAAAAAAATGTAAATAAATGAGAAAGAAAGAAGCTTAAGGTTACATAAAAGCAAAACAAGGTTTAATACTGTGGATAGAAAGTAATAATAAGTACTAAGTAATTCTACAATATTGAATAAATTTGAAGTTGTAGTAAAAGGAAAAAGGAGATCAAGACAATAAAACGCAATACTGCGTAGTTATTTACGTGGCTTAGAATTGGGTTGCGACGATAAATTGCTTCCTGCAATGCGCTCGCCTCCAGTTGAGGATTCAGCAGTCGCCTTAGGGGGTTTTGCGTAAGAGTAGTCAGCTCATCTAAGGTAGTGACTTTATGCCGGGATCCATCTGCAACTTTCACCACAATTACTCCATCTTGGGTCCAGCATGCACGCATGCCGAAATGCTGACGGGCTTTGCCAAAAACAGTTTGCCGAGACTTTGTCAAGAAAAGAACTCCTTTACTGAAACTGGACAACCTTTCAGTCTAGACTTCGCCCTCCATACTGATGACCTGAAGTCAACGCTAAGAAATCGAACTAGGATTGGCCAGAGACGATTTTTGGTGGCTACTCCAATTCTGTGGCAGACACTAATGCAAGATGCTGTGATGTCCTTCAACTCCATTTTGTGGATTATACTTAGCACTGTAGCCTTGCAGTCCTCCTTCTCCTCTTCAGCACCCAAGAAAAGGAGAGCCTTTCGTCGATGCCTGGTCTCAATAGCTCCAACCATATGGGAGCACTCATTAATTTGTTTACGGAGCATACTGAGCATAGAGAACACGAGTTCACGGAAGGTTCGAAACTCCTCAGCCACCTTTGCAACCGTGTCCTTGGGGGATCCCCCCATGTGTAACTGTGCTTCCAGTTCGGCCATCCTTTTTGAAAAGCATTCCTCCAAACTGTTATGTGCAGTTCTAATCTCATCGAATTGAGACACTGTGTTGTGCCAAGATATATATGAAATCCAAGTGTGTGTAATATGCTGGCAGGTGGTGTATTTAGATGGAATGAATTCACATATACACAGTTGTACAAATGCGATTACCAGGAAAATGGTGGTAATTAGCACTCAAATATGTAACAAATTATGTAGAATATTGTATAAGTTAATTTAAAAATTTGCCAATTTGCTGACTCCTGGCTGCTAATGTGAATTTCTCGATAGAAAAACTAAATAACAGATTTTTAAGTCCAACCAGGGATTCAAACCAGGGATCTGATGATCGGCAACATTCACAACCACTAGATGAACTAAGTAATAAGTCCATATAATAGTATTATAGACTGATATGAAATGGTACTTATGGAAATAAATACATAATAAATACTAATTAAGATTTTTGATAAGATTTGAAAGATTGATGAAGACGAAAGATACATCAATTCAGTCTCATTAGCAAAAGTTTACCTACTTACAGTTCTCTGTAGAAACTTCGTGACATCTGTAACCATAGCTCTTCCAAACGTTCAAAAAACGTATATGGAATTATATTGGTAGACATGCTGTCCGGATTGTATGCCGGGTTTGGAGCTTCATCTATTATCCTTAAAATTAACCAGTGAGGCTCCAAGGTTGAAAACCAAATCAGTGGGCAGTTAAATACTGTTGAAAAGCTAAAAAAAAAATTAAAGCATTTACTTAAAATTTGTACAGTTAGAGAGAAAACAGAAGTTTTTCTTTGTCTTCTCTTGTTACTGTACTACAGAGGAAATCAATATCCTGTGGTGTAATCTTCGAAAGACCTAATAATTCACTTATATGTGGTTGTTACTATCCATAATCGTCAAATTTTAGCAGCTGTGTTAAACACTATAATATTTCCTGCACAGTTGATTGCTTCCGACAGTGTTTGAAAGTTTTTTGGATTAGATTGAGAACGGTTTACCTTTCGGTCTTTTTATCCAGTTACAATGTGGGTGTTTTCTAAGCAATAGTGACTATGTTCGAATTTGATAGAATCAGGCGTTACTTTCGGCAGAAATTCATTATAATAAAGATATTAAGATTTAATTCGCAACCATGCGCTAATTAATGCTATGCATGCTAATTAAATACAATGATGTGTCTTACCTGTATTGCCGCTTAATTGAATACAATGATGTTTCTTACCTGGATTGAATCCAGGTAAGACACATCATTGTATTTAATTAAGCGGATGGTTGCGAATTAAATTTTAATATCTTTATTATCTTCGAATTTATCACCATTTGTTTTATTATTATTTATTGCTTCTTCTCCATCAATGGTCCGTGAAAGTCTCGACCGAGTGCTCAGGCCAGTTAAGATAAAATCCACCCCGAAAAAGAAATTAAGCATGTGAATCTCTCACGACACGTTGCAGCTATATTATGGTTGCAGCAAGAATGGGTCATTTTGACCACGAAAAGACCACGCTCTTACAGAATACCGGCGTAAAATTGTAACTAAACATACAGAAATGTTTCTTATGGTGAGTGTAGAGAATCGGAGACTATTGTTATTGGAAATAATTCATACCAATCTAGTACAGTGTGACAGTGCAATTGCATGTTGCTTCTTACAGAATTCAGTTATGATAAATAATTCAGGTGGCCTGTGTATTCGCTTGTCACCCCCATTCTATAAAATTTACTTAGAGAAATACAAATGTTTGAAAACTTTATGTGGACTAAGATGAAATACTATGGCCTGTGCAATAATATTTGTCAGTAGAAATATGTAAGATGGTACCTAGCCAGAATAAATTCTGGATAGAGAGGGCGCCTACCTAGTGAACCTGTATATTTTGGGCATTATCAAAACTTGGTTTTGAAGGTTAGTAGATCGTATGTAATCAGAAACATTGAGACAATATTACGCAACAGGGCAGAAAATTTACATGTTGCGTTTTTGCACGAATTTCAATTGGAATCGGAATCATAGCCTAAGTGTTGTCCGGACACTTCTACTCCATAAGCCCACGAAAGTTCATTCACCTCTACCGTTGGGAGGCATTGCTTTAATCACGGCGTTTTACAGGATCAGCGATTACAGTAGCAGTTTCGTTTCTAAATATTTTACATCTAGCGTCACGGGATGGTTATACCGCCATCTGTAATAAGCCATTAAATCTTTTTGGAGTTTCCCATAGTCACTGCTTACTTCTTATTATTATTCATTTTTAACATTACTTACCCAGCATAAAGTTCGTTATACATCCACTCGGCAACGACGACGTCGAACTGCTGTAAATCGTTCATAAGAATTTTCTGAACTTTCTCGTGTTTAATCGTTGCTAAGCTCACACTGTCCATAATTGGAAAGAAGAAGTCATTCTCATTCATGTCAGAGTCTTTGTCCATTATATTTTTAATATTTAGGAAATTCTCTGCAGAAAAAAAGAAATAAGTTGTACATGCATCTGCATAGAGAAGAAGAAGCCGTATTTAAGCCATAGTTGTTCTGGGAGAAGTAAATTTCTAGTCTAACTTTTTTAAACGGCTTAAACCAGAGCTTACGCATGAGGTGAAAATGTAGTTGTTAATTGCAGTCACATATATTTATCCATCATACATTTCGAAACAAACTATTCGTTCGTTTCAATAAACAATATTCATTTATCATGTAGAACTAAATATATTTAAAATTTTCAAAAGTATATTTACTTATTTAAATTGCTTAGTAATGCACGCGGTGGGGAAGAAATGTTCTCGAGTGGCAGTCTCGTACGGATAGGAGAAGTTTGGGGAGGAACCCCACTAGATGAAGTGACGACCTGGTAAGACATGCAGGAAGTTGATGAATGTAGGTGGCACAGGACCGTACTTTATGGCATTCCTATTCTATGTTCAGCAGTGGACTTGTGAAGAGCTGTAATGAATGAATGAATGAATGAATGTACGTACGTTAGGATTTTTTCGGTTTAACTCAAGTTTCTTTTTTAAAGTTTTACCACAGTAGTTAAATTAAATGAGAACATTGCAAAAATGTATAATATAATGAGACGTATGATCTATGAATTTACCATGAACAACATGAAAGCGTTTCTGTAACCATTTTTATTTTTAAAAGATAAATTGCTAGATTCTATATTGACAAGGACAAAAATGTATCACGTAAATATGACACGCTAAATAAAAATCCTAAGTCTAAACATAAGTCCAAGGCAATATTTCTAAGTACAATGTATTATTTTATTCGTGTCAGCATAATACTTATATTGCAAATGTTCTTTATGTAGAAATTGGTTATGGTGATATCTTTATCTCTGTAGATACATTATCATATTATTGTCTATTTATGAATATCTAATTTATGAACATTACAATAATATATTCTTGATTGCAAAGCTGCATACCTATTTGATAAGCAATATTCTAAGTCAAGTAGGTAATGATTATGGGTATATATGTATATACTTTACAGCTATATATAAATAACTGTAAAGTATATACATATAAAATAAAATAACTAATACTAGGGGTACTGTGTCCCCTTCCGCCATAATCAACCGATACGGTACGATAAAGTGTAACGAAATAAATACGTCAAAAAACTGTATATTCCACAAATGGTTACCTAACAAAAAACCTAAAAAAATACTTTTGATATCACAATATAAAATTACTTTGATTTTTTACCTTCTTTCCGCTTTACTATACTTACAAATTTTTAGAAATATTTATTCATTATCGTTCATTCTTTACAGTCTATTCATTAATCCACCGGTGAACATAGGCCCTACCGATAGATTGCCTAATAGGTTTTGCCACAGCTGCCATACTTGACTGGCGAGTTGGGCATGGCAGACATCTTTTATTGGGCACATGTAAAATATCTAATCAGTCAATGAGTAGTAGCGTCAAAACTACGAGACTAGAACAGCGATCACCAATCTGCCTGTGAAGCTAAGCCATTGAGGCAAATCCCTTCTACAATAGGGCCATGGACGCTGTGGCTTATTATGGATTTATAAAGTAAGATATGTACAATGTTAACAGTTTCTTTCTTTGAAAAATACTTTTCCTTAAATTTGAATTACCGACGAATAGCACGATGCCTCAGGATTAAAGTTCACAGCCGAAGCTCTGGTCATGTCATGTTGTGTATTATTCATCCTATGTTGTCAACACTACATCCTAGTCTACCTTTAAGCCCATTACAGATCGGTCACGGACTGATTAGGAAGAGCGAGTGGCTCTATACACTTAGACTACACTTGGCCAGACAGACCACTTAACAATCTGATATTTATTGAAGACCTAAGGTAAAGTTAGGCCTAATTTCTGACAGGGTAGAATATTTTTGCTCCACACTGTTAAATTCGTTTTATCACGTACTCGGTGGTAAAGATAGCATCGCTAAACTTAATTTTATATAGCTTATATTCGAAAGCTCATTTATAACGTACCTGGAAAGAGATTTATGTTGGAACTAACGTCAACTATTGTTACATTCGGATATGAAGTTATTTTAGACATTGCCGTTATGTACGTAACCTGTAAAAATAAATAAGCTTAGTGGCAACATTGTAAAGTGTAATCGTCAACAGCGGTTTTAAGTCCACTGCTGGATATAGGTACGTCTTACATTACTTGAAAGATTTACTTAAACTCACTATTTTCTTTTGTTAAGCATAGGACCAATATCATTGCAACAGTATTTAGATATTTTCAGTATTTTTTGATAAATATTGTCTAATAATTATTCTTAGTTATTTTAGCACTCCGTCTTTACTTCATCTATGCAACTTCTTCCCAGTTTTCCTCTGTTGCCACGTACAAAACCCACGGAATTATTAGGGGTATTGGATTCCCTTACGCCAAAACCACCCGATAAGGTAACCACCCGATACGGTAACCACCCGATACGGTAACCACCTTTATCTAAATAACAGTATTTTTGAATCAGTGTTGCAATGCCTTTAACTGGCTATTTCTTCATCTGTGAGACGTTAAGTAATGTATACTTTATACTTTGACTGTCTGAAACTTTCATTCTTATGATTCAAAAATGAAAGTTAAGGTACTTGACATTTCTAAAAGAGGACACAGTCCACCTGATGGTAAGTGGTTGCTGTGTTCCACAGTATGTGGATCTACATCTATTCTCAATTACGAATAAAAATTCTAATACGTTATCACCCGTGAGTGCTAAGATGGAATGCGACGTTTCCAGTAAAAAAGGGTCTCCGGTTCTCTATACTCACCATACGGAGCACAGCAGCGTTGAACTGCAATTTACGCTGGTATACTGTGGGGGCGTGGTCCTTTCCCGGTCGAACCGAATATATAATCTAGCTGCAGCATGGCTCTACCACGTAAGAAATGTATAAATAAAATCAATCTTTAAAGATAGTCCTTACCACACTAATACAATTCTATAATTGCATTTCTTATGTTGTAACTACTCCAAATTAATAGTTAGCGGGTTGATATATGTATTTAACTTTACAATTAAAATAATGATTAATATTTACAATTGATGCGGACCGCAAACTCGGAAAGTGGTGGGTTCGAATCCATCGTTCGACTTTTTGTCGTGAACGACTCCTAACAGAAGCATTTTAAGCTTATTTGAACTAGTAAAAGGGAGCATCATCAATTTTAATAACGATTCTAGTATTATTAAAAAACTTTCTAGCAAAAACAAATAATTTTCCCTTTGAGTAGCGTATATATATTATAGTTGCAGAGTGGCCCAATGACATAAAACCTTAGGAATATAAGGCCATTAAACTTTACATAGGTTCCGAAATTTGCTTACCTCATGACCAGCGTTGGATAAAAGTTTGACAAAAGCATCCCCAAGAATTCCATGACTACCACTTGGCATTGGTGACAAATATAGTATATTATAAGCAACACATTTACAACTCAATATGCTCGTGGTCAATAATAATACACTGATCACACCCATCTTGCGTTAACTAATACATTTGCAATGTAATAAAAACAAATATGAATGCAAACAATAATTATCGGATAATTTGAACTAAAATTTTTCCTTGTGAGCGATTTGCTACTGTAAACAAAATATTTAAAATCAAATAAAAATCATTTATAAAATCTATTTATAAACAAGCGTTTATAGTCTACTAGAATCAGTATCCAGGTCCATCATCAAATCTGCGCCACGGTACCCACCATATTATTACAGTGTCATTTTTCATCAAAGTTACATTAGTATGCCAAATTGCATGTCAGCAAATGTTTTAAAAATCGGTAACAAAATATTGAACCGGCAATTAATAATATTAATTAAATAAAGCGCGAATTAAGGTGACAAACGAGCCACAGTTCACTTGACTGCAATTAAATCGGACCGCAAGAGTGAGGGAAAAGAGTGCACCTGTGTTTAAGCACACATTTGTGCACTATAACCCTGCTTTGCGCAATTGACCAGTCCTCGTAGTTGTATATTGTTGTTGTTGTTTATTTAATAATAAGAAATATATAACATACGAATATATAAACGTACGAATAAAGTAACCAAATTACAATATTTTCCAACTTAAGTCAGACCTAATGTTTTTTAATCTACCCTCGACTAAGAATTAAAATGCCAATACGTTATCACCTGTACAACATAAGATGAAACGCCTCGTTTCCAGTAAGGGTCACCGGAATCCTATACCCACCATAAGAACCGCAGCTGCATAAAGCTGCTATATTAGGCTGGTATATAATTTATAATATTATATCAATACTATTTATTGTTACAAATAAAAGTAAGTACAGGTTAGGAGTAAAAATATTGGGCGATAAAAATATTGATTCGCTGGTAGTTGTTTATTTTTATAGCCGCTAAAATATTTTGCGGCTGCAAAAAATTGAGTAATTTGATAGTTAATTTGAATGTAATTTAATAGTTTTAAGAAAGATCGAAACGTTCAGAATTCAAATATCCAGCAAAATTATGTTTTTTATATGAAGTTGGAACATTATGTAACCTTAAATGAAATATTTTGTTTAATATTATTTTACGCTGTGGTCTATATAAATAAATACGTAAATAAGGTACAAGTATAGACAGATATTTAACAACTTAATACACAACAACTTAACAACGTAATACTTAACACATTAATCTATTCCTCGTATATTTATACTCAGGTACTTAATTAATATTTGAGCATTATCTCCTTATTTACACATAAAATCTATTCTTGTAAAAAAGTGAACTTTTATTTCACCGTAACTTTTTATAAACAGTTAGTAAACACAAAAACAGTTATCCGGTCCAACGCAATGCTAACACTGAACACACTGATTTCTGGCACACTAGTACATATAACATGTAGTTAGTAATCTACGTCAACGTTTAAAAATAAACACTGCGTTCTTTACTAGGAATTAATGTAATATAATTTACAATTAACCTTCAATATCGCCATTTATCTAACCAAGTACTTATTAATGATCCTAAAAGTTACAATGCAACAACTTATTGTACCATTGCCCTGAATTAAATAAAATTAAAAAATAACTTACATATGAAATTAGCATTTTGTCGTACTGACAAATTTGATCTGAAATATCTCCTCTGTCAGCTTTTCTCCAATAGAAACCACGACATCTCACTTAGTTAACTTAATCACTATGTTCATTGTTTAATTTCACTCTTAAACTCTATATAATACTTTATAAAACACTATACTTTACTTTTACAAAGAAGACTATATATTAATTTAACTTTACTCTCAAGCTTTAATATCACCTTATTTTACAATGGACTTGACTATTGTAACCTTCTCAGCACCACTGTTCGTAATCAACTACCGGGAGCGTTTTTTTGAGCCCGAAGCAAATAAGGGCGACCCTCCGGAAAGCATGCTCGTAGCATAGAACGCGACCGGCTACGTGGTTATGTGGAGACTTTTACCCACTAAACACCGCCTTTATGGATTGGCTTACCGATCTGACGAGAGATCTCTAAGCCGTATACAGACGCGACCCTCCTTGGCAGAAAGGGGCCGGGAGTGTCAATAGTTCGCGCTTTTATATTGTGACTCAATTTTAGAATTAATGTAGGGTAGTTCGAAATGGATTCATATTATTTTGTCCGTTCATCTTAACTTGACGCGTGAGTGATTGGTAGCACTGTTTCCTTAGCCGTCATCTTTCTTTGAACTTGATCGGTAGCTATCTGTGTGCTCTTTTGCTTCTTAACTATGTAATCTTAGTTTTAAAAATGCTGAAATTGGTTAAAATTGCTAAACAACAAACTATTCTTCAAGTTTATACATTTTTTGTAAAAAGAAAAGGCTGAATACAAGCTGATTTAGCCATTGCAACATGTTCGTGACCGAATTTCCGCCATGACCGGTATATTTTTAGGGTGAACAGTTACAAAGATTTAGACTAACAACAGTTTGCAAAATGCTAAATGATATTATAATAAATTTATGTGAAGAAATATATATATACATATATATATATATATATATATATATATATATATATATATATATATATATATATATATATATCTATAAAACTTAAAATTATTGAAGCAGCAAATTTAAAACTTCTTCCTACTTCTGCCACACACTTTTTCCCGAACTGTGCCCCTTCTCTTCACGACATAATGTTTGTGTCTTTACCTGACCATGTTCTTAAATTTGGGCAACATGCTGCTGATTCTTTTTCCCATCACGACCTTTTATACTTGTCATACAAAATCCGTCCCCCTAAAGCTAAGTCAAGGATACTACTTCAGCGTAACTTTAGTGACTTGGATTTGGAGCAGCTTTTAAATGACGCTGTAAAGATTGATTGGAGTGTAGTCGTCAATGCGTCTACTGTTGATGAACTGGTTGCTTTGTTCAACTCTCTGTTAATTCAGCTTTACGACGTTTATGCTCCTGTTCGTCCAGTGCGTGTAAAGCATCCTCCCTCTCCTTGGCTGACCGATGATATAAAAAAAATCATCCACATTAAAAATTCAGCCAAAGCTAAATATAAGTCAGTCCCTAGCGATTTGAATAGAGAGAAGTATAGATTAGTACGGAATCGTTGCAACAATCTGTGTAGAAAAGCACAACGACGCCATATCCATGAATCAGTACAAGATCCTGATCCTGCTAGGGTCTGGAAATTTCTTAAGTCCTTAGGAGTTGGGAAATTACGACAAAATCTCACACACCATAACCTTGATCTCAATCAACTTAATTTGCATTTCTCATCTTTGTCTTGCATTAACGATAAAGCAAAACATAATACTTTAGATTCTCTTTCAAAAGCTCCCACTCTGGACACCCCTGCTTTTAATTTTAGTCAATTTAACAGTTGTGATGTTAAGAGAGCCATAATGTCCATCCATTCAAATTCGATTGGTAGTGACTGCATTAGTCAGAAAGTCATCCCTCTCATTGATCTCCTTTTACCTATAATCACGTCTATCCTGAATAAATCACTGAATTCTGCTTTTTTCCCTTCAGCTTGGAAAGACACATTTGTAGTTCCTCTTCCGAAAAAGTCAAATCCTTCTAGTTTTTCCGATTATAGACCTATCTTTATTTTGCCTTTCTTTTCCAAAGTTCTAGAACGTCTTGTGCACAATCAATTAAGCACCTAACTTTTAAAACACAATCTTTTAAATCCCTTGCAATCCGGTTTCCGTCCTGGCCATAGTACGACCACTGCACTTTTACAAATCACTGATGATATTAGGTATGGTATGGAGAAACAAAAGCTTACTATTCTCACGTTGCTTGATTTTATTAACGCATTTAATACTGTAGATTTTGATATCTTGTTAAGCATCCTACGCTCTCTCAACATATCTCCAACTGTAGTTGACTGGTTTCGAAGTTACTTGTTTGGTCGCCGACAGCGAATTCAGGTGCTAGAGGTTTTTTCCACCTGGATTACTACAGCTGCTGGTGTACCAAAAGGTGGCGTGTTGTATCCTCTGCTTTTTGCAATTTTCATTAACTCTATAAGTCATAATTTGTCCTCTTCCTACCACTTGTATGCTGATGATCTCCAAATCTATACTCAGTCCTCTCTTGAAGATCTATCTAAAGCAGTTGACACTATTAACGCTGATCTGACTTGTATTTCGAATTGGAGTAAATGTTATGGTTTAACGATTAATCCTAAGAAAACTCAGGTCATTGTCATCGGTAGTTCTAGATTAATTGGTAAAATTGACTGGTCCTCCCAACCCTCTATTATACTAGACTGCACTCTAATCCCCTACAGTAACAAGGTTAAAAACCTGGGGTTGTATCTTGACTCCTGTATGTCTTGGACCTCACAGGTTAATGAGGTCAGTAGAAAAATGTTTGCTGCGTTAAGCTCTTTACGTAGATTACGTAATTTCCTTCCCACAGCAACTAAAGTTACGCTCGCCCAGTCTCTTCTTCTGCCTATCCTTGACTATGCTGATATTTCCTATCTTGACATTACCGAGGAGCAGCTTAATAAGCTTGAGCGCATTCAAAATTTATGCATTAGATTTATATTTGGGCTTCGCAAATATGATCATATCTCCGAATTTCGCAAACAGCTCAAATGGCTCCCGATCCGCCTTCGCAGGAATACTCACATTCTCTCCGCGTTGTATAGTGTGCTGTTTAATCCTTCTACTCCTCTTTATTTAAAACACCGTTTCCAGTATCTTTCTCTTACCCATAATCGGTTCCTTCGATCCTCCATCAATCTTTCTCTCTCTACACCTTTGCACTCTTCTTCCTTTTTCAAGAAATCCTTCACCGTAACCGCTGTGCGATTGTGGAACTCCTTACCTCTCCATATTCGTCGTGCTAAATCTCTTCACTCTTTCAAAATTCTTGTTAAATCGTATTATTTAGAACGCTATTAGATAAATTACTTTACCTTTCTCTTACTCTTTTCATTTAATCTATTATATGATATTTTATATATAACTTTCACTTACTTTTATTTGTGTGTATTATTGTATTTTTTTATTATTATTTTGTACGTCCCCCTCTATTTGTAACTTGTGTTTGCATCATTCCTCTACGCAAAGGTTGTCTGGAAGAAATCACTTTCAGTGATAAGACCGCCTATTGTACATACTTTAATTAGTTTTAACTATATTGATGTTTCTGTATTGTGGTGTACAAAAAAGAATAAATAATATATATATATATATATATATATATATATATATATATATATATATATATATATATATATATATATATATATATATATACATACATACATATATATACGAAAATAAATTCCTACGTTGAACAAATTACTTGTCGAATTGCGATATGAAATAAATTTTAAAGGTGTGTGTACTAGGTACACTATGGAAAATGTTAAAACGACTAGGATATAAATACAAAAAGTGTAAATCAAAACGAAAAGTTTAGTGAAACGAACAGATATATCTGCCTGGCGATTTAATTACTTGAATAAAATTGAAAGAACACCGAGAAGATAGGCGAACTATAGTCTACTTAGATGAAACATTTATGCATTATTCTTATGGGGTCCCAAATTTGGCAGTCAATTTCTGAAAAAGGTGTATTGGTCAGAGGATTCAAGTACATACACAGATTCAGGAACTACAGACTGCTTTATTAATAATGAGTTACTGTCAAGTCACAAACTAAATCATCAGACTACCATAACGACTGTTTTACCAAACCTGCCACGTAATTGTGTGATTGTGATGGACAATGCACCATATCACACTGTTTAAACATATAAAAGCCCTAATATGGCAAGCCTCAAAGTAGATATGGTAAAGTGCCTTCAAAACAAGGGACTGTTGTTTTTACCAAATTTACCAAAAATGTTTTATATGAATTAATAAAAAAATAAACCAAAGCCCATGTATAAAGCTGAAAAATTAATTAAATCACATGGTCATAATGTTCTGCAACTGTCCCCATATCACGTGCATTTAAATCCAATTGAGGTAATGATGATCAAAAGTAATCACTTATAAAAGAATTGTTTGGCTCAATAAGCAATCAGCTTTGGAATAAAGAATGCTCAGATGTTCCAAAAATTGAAGATGAGTACATAGTGAAAGATAAAATAATAGTTGAAGGAAGTGATCGCTTTTTATTGTGGGTTAGCAGTGACACTGACGAAAGTGATAGTGACAATGAGCATCCAAGTAACATTGAAGAAAATATGATTGATCCGTTTACACCTTATTGATCACAATTATATAAAGTGTTTCTTTTAACCCTGTCTTAATTAATTTAACCTGAATGTCCCCATTGATATATGAATTTTTTCAGAGGTACACTATGACACTTAAAAAATCACATAAGTATAGTCATCAGCACCTCCGTAGTAACAGTTGAATTTCGAAATTAATGCCCTTACACATACGAAATAATGACGTTTTTAGGGCTTAACTGTTAGCGCTAATTGCGTTCGACTGTACATGCCAAGTTTGAACCCGTAACCTCGTGCCTGAGATGCATGCATACATGCTCTTATATCCCGTTCGAACCGTTCGTTCCGAACGCCATTCGCATTGAAACATGCAACACTGTAAATTACAGGGCTACCAATCGGATCACGCGTCAAGTTACGATGAACGGACAATAGTTAACCCAATCTAAGAAGTACCTTTTGACGTTTCACATTAATCATTCCGCAATAACTTTGCACAAGCGTACTTACACGATTTAAAATAACCTTTTACGTAAATCCGAAGAATTATGAAGTTCAATCATAGTTTCATTACAACGTGTATAGTTTTTTATTACTAATTTTAATTTTAATTTTTCAAACAAAGCGAAATATTAAAAAGTAACTAGTATTAACTTTTTTACTTGACCTCGTTTCAATGACATGTCGCTATGTATATTACCGTAATGTTTGGATGATTAAAATTCATTGTTATGCGAATAATCGGCAAAATATTCAAATAATCGGTAAAATATTCTAATAATCGAATCGTTTATTTCTTTAATGTATTATTTGTTTAATTTAATTTTTATTTTAAAATTCCTTAAATTACATGAATCATGAATAAAACAAGTTTATTTTTTTCACTTTGTCAAAGTAAATTTTTGTAGGCAAAAAACTCATATACAAGACCGTGCCTAAATAACCATTACATAATTTCAGTATCAAGCCATTTTGGTACCAGTTACTGGACTCCACAGAATCAGTAGTAATTCATTTTTGAGGAGATACGCTTTTACAACAAAATGCCAGAAAATATACAAAATTTGTGGTAAGTACACAAAGTTCAAAAACTTTATTAAACTATGTGGCCGTAGAAGAAAAAGGGGAGATCTCCCGCCGGGCAAGGTGTTCTGCCCGGGGAGTGGACAACACTCCATGTGATAGTTCGGAGATGTTCTATTTATACTGTTTATGATTCGGAATGTTGGTAGCGTGATTTAGGCTTCGGTGTATTTCGCTTGCGGCGCGACGACAGCGCCGTCACAACTAAATTTGTATAAAAAGGGTTACTTTAATATTAAGGAATTTATGGATGAAAATAACCCCTGTGAAGGGTGATCGCTACTAAGCTATTTCTAATTTGTTTTGTGTTGTTAATTGTAACACGCATAATTAAGTATTACTCATAATCTTTATTGAATAAAAAAGTTTCTGTTTCTGTTTCGAGAGCTTACTGTGCGTAATTTTGTAATTTTATGTTTGTCTTCTTATTTTGTGACTCGGCTTTAACTTTTTGGACTGTTTCTTCTATGATAACTTTTTGTACGTGGAGAGCCACGCTACATCTATATTATAGTTGTAACACGAATGGGTCAGCTCAACCAGGGCAGGACCATGTATAGAATACTAGCGTAAAATAGCAGCGTAATGCTGATGTGTTTCATGTGGTGAGTGTAAAGAACCGGACACCCTTTTTACTGGAATCGAGGTATCTTATCTTAGTCCTCAGCTCACTCTTTAACTCTAAGAAATGCCGTTGCGCAGAACGATCCACACAGATACAATTCAGTAACGGCTCACTTTCTTATATCTAATGAATGCCGTTGCACAGAACGGTCCACACTGATACCATTCAGTACCAGGTACCAGCTCACTCTGACTCTAAGAAGTGCCGTTGCGCAGAATGGTCTTAAAGTGTAATAATTATTCATATCTTCATACCTTATCTATTATGTTTTATTCATAAAGATTATATACAACAGAAGGGAGTTATCATATAATAATAATAATAAGGCGTAGGGAAGTAACGACCCCATCGCCCGCTGACGTAACGGTTATGTGACAAAACTACTACTTCAGCGCAGTCAGTCAGCACCTTGCCAAGAGGTGTTAGTGCCGTGCCTCGGCAAAAAATTGAAGGTGCAAGGCACGCTTGTGCACATGGCCCACCATGCAATGGCGCCGGATCTGGGCGTCTCCCGTTAAATGACGCCCACAAAAATGGATGATGGATTTGACTAGAATGCGCAAAGGGCCGCTGCCTGGAGGACGCCAGGGCGCGTCTGGAGCTGGCGCTGGACGCGACAGCATGCGAACCGCTAGCCAACGAGCGCGAGGTGGTGCACGACCACCCAGCAGCCCCTCGCATCCATCATCCCCACCAGGTGGCTTGGTGTCGGCAGAGTCTTCGCGGGCCCAGCAATCAGCACCCGCCACTGGTGGAGCACGCCGCATGCGTTGGACAACTCAAATGAACAGCAACGCATTGCAGGCGTATTTTAGGGCGAAAGGGGGAGAAATTGGAGGTTTTGCGTATCGCGCAAGGATGAAACGACTTTTTGCTGAGCTGGAGCCATCTGTAACCGTCACCGAGCAAAACCTGGCAGACCGAGTTTGGTATATCTTGTGCTCAATTACATGTCACCGAACTCGAACGGCTACGACGTGAGGCTGTTCCTTCATTGGATGAAAATGCTACGGCTGAGGATGCGGTGCCACAACTTGCAGAGCAACCGGCAAACGTGGATGCCACCGTGAATACCACAGTTTTGGTTGATTCAAAAGATGATGGAACAGTCGCCCAGGAACTGGAACTGGAGCAAATGAGGAGTACATTGGAAGAGGCGATTGTGGAAACGCGCAGTACGCCTCTCGAAAATCGACCGCGACTTCCCCGTATAGCCCTAAGCAAGCGGAATCGGGAGTCGAAGTCGGAATCTGTCGTGAGGGCTCTGAACCCAATGCTGGTGACCTATTTGAAAGCCAGCCGGGACCTTTGCGAGACGGACTTAATTCTTTTTGGCGCCGCACTGGCAGTGTGCCGTATTATAGGCGCCAAACTTTCCACGGCTGGACGCACTACTGAACAAAGTAGTGCTATCCCAACCTGGAGAACAATAATTGAAGAACGTATCGCAAAGGCTAGGGCCCTCATCGGCAAACTGATATGCTTCAGGTCAGGCAATACCAGGCCAAGGATTGTGCGCACCGGCAGGATGCCGTTTGCCGGGACAAATGTTAGTTTGTCCCAGCCGGATATATTGCAAAAACTGACGGAGCGCATAGACGACCTGAAGCAGAGAATCGCTGCTTGGGGAAAGCGAATTCGGCGATATACCGAGAGGTCGACACGGTTCAGAATCGTCTCTTCCAGAGTGATCAGAAGAGGCTCTATAAATCATTGGAGCGACCAATGGTAAGTGGAACGGGCCCAGTACCGAATCAGGCCGACACGGTCACATTCTGGCGAAGCCTGTGGTCAGAGCCCGTAAACCACAACGAGGGCCCTTGGACGGAAGTTGTGGCGAGTCAGTTTGCGGGTATTACGCCCATGGACCCCGTCATCATAACGCCGGATGACGTAGCTGAGGCGGTCCGTAGGGCACCCCCCCGAACGGGTTCCCGCCTTGTCGTGGCGGGGGGGCTTAGTAGCCGTGGCTTGGTCTCCCACGGTGAACAAAGAGGAACCCACGTGGCTGGCCCGAGGTGAAGGGCCGGCCTGAGGTGGCCACTCCGAGTGGGCTTGGGGAACCCACTTCGGATGTGTGCTGGTGGACTGCAGCGAGTGTGTGACTCTACCGCTGCAGCCGAGGTGGAGTCGCGGAGGAAGAGGAGTGTTGGTATGGCGATGCGCCACTCGTCCTATCCTTCGCGACTCAATCGGGGCCGCACCGTTGATGCGGTGGTGGTGGGGCTGCGGGGGGAGAGGATTGTCGGTATTGCGAGGCGCCGCTCTCCCTACCCTCCGCAGCCGAATCTTGGTTGGCGGCGGAGCCATAGACCAGATCCGCCGCTGGGGTCGGGAAGGCTAGTACTTCGCCTTCGTGCATCGGACGCGGGGGCGTCTGTTGCACAGACAGTAATTGGAGGCCGTGGAGGAAGGCGCGCCATGTGTTCTGGTGCGCCTTACCTGGGAAGGAGAACGGGGAGGAGTTTTCCTCTCCCGAGGACGTGCTGCCATGGGGCGGCAGGCGCTAGTAGGGCCGCGGATGTGTGCAAAAGCGTTCCCGTAGCCCTGCCAATATGCGACAAAGGTGGAACACCATGGGGTTTTAGTCGGTGCGAGTCCGACATAACCCGTCCTTGACCCGCGAGGTGGGTATGCGTAGGCATTTCCCCATGTTAAAAAAAAAAAAAAAAAAAAAAAAAAAAAAAAAAAAAAAAAAAGGCGGTCCGTAGGGCCCTGAACTGGAAAAGTCCGGGGCTTGACGGGCTGCATCACTACTGGCTGAAGGGGTTCATGGTGTCGACAGTTTCAAGAGGCTGTCAACCAGAAGTCGCTCCCAAGCCTCTTCACTACTGGGATCACTCATTAGGTTCCTAAAGATCAGGGTGCCACAGACCCGAGCAAATACCGCCCCATCACGTGTCTACCGACCATATACAAGACACTAACATCCATTCTGAGCGCGAGAATTACTCGTCACCTGCACTCAAATCAGGTGATGTCGCGCGCTCAAAATGGATGTCGGGGCGGCGGTCGTGGAACCAAGGAAGTGTGCGGTCCTCCATGTTAAAAGGGGAAGGGTTGCTAAATCTGAGGGCAAGACTTATCTATGCCCGTCACCTTAAGGACCCTTTCCGAGGCTGAAACATACCGATACCTGGGTATGTCACAGAACGTCGGTATCGATGAGGCTGGTATGAAACAGTCAGTTTGCGACGTGTTTTAGTGTTTGCCATCTTACAGACTTAGGAACCACCCAGAATAACGTTACGGTATCGTTCTTTTCGACGATTCTATAAAGCCTGTCCTTTTTTATGTAAAATTATCCCTAATTTCAACAACATGCTCGCTTCAAAAATTGCATAATATTTTACGTTTTGCATACAAAATAACTTATCTTACCCACTAATGAGTTATCAAACCTTAACAGTTAATAACAATAAAATAAATCGAAAAATTACAAATACAGTGTAAAATATTTACAACTTTTAAATATAGGACTTTATATTTTAATTAGGTCTTCATTCAAAATTGCTTTTTTATAAATAGGTGTTTTCCAGTGAAATGCAGTATGACAAAGCATATTATATACATTTCGAAAGGGCCTAACCGATTAGCAATTAACCGACCTCGTGATTTTTTTTAATTTAGTAGTTTTTTAATTTAAATAGTAGAAAACATATTAGTATTTTTAAGTATAAAGAGTCTAGTATAACACAAAGAAGTCAAATAGTATTAACATAATTTAAAACTACATGTTTCCTCATCATAGTCATGAGATACAAGAGTTTCTGAACAAAACAAAACGGAGGTACACCGACACCTGATGAAATTTTGTTATGTATTAGATTCGAATTTTGGTTTGATTATTGTATAATAGATAATTTTTGTAAAGAGAAATAAAAAATATCTATGTAAAATTAATATATTAGCTAGGTACATAAATAAATGAATTTCAATAAAAATTAAATTTAATGAATTTGAATATAATGGGGGTATAATGGTAAATTGGTAAATTGAGCGAAAAAGTTTATTGTTGAGGAAGTTATACTATAAAGTCTAACGCTGGTTGATTTTAATAACTATGACAAACTTTTACTTTTAATTATCTAAATTAAAAAATTAAATCCCTCAGGAATATTTATATGAACTTTTCGCTCTCACTTTTTGAATCCACCATTCAATACTTTGGCTATCAACGGCAGGATCAAATTGTGGTATAATATTAAAATTTGCCGTTATATTATTAGACCACATATATCCTCCAATAGGAGTAACAGGAACAGCCATTGAGATGCTTGTCAAACCTGAAGTAACTGGTGGTTCCATAACATAAGGTAGGGACTGAGAGTTCACACTTGTAACGTTATGAGGCATATCATTTAAGTTAATCCTTATCTATAGTGACACTGTTCGAACCCTGGGTAACGCGTTCTTATTGAAACGCTTCTTTTACGATTTCTACCTCGAGATCGATGGTCATTACCATGTTGAGATTTATGATGATCGTGGTGTCTACAACGGGTTGATCGGGACCGTTTATGTTTTTGCCTACCATGGCATCTTTGCTTACTACGACGATCAGGAGTACTAGAGCTATAAGAATTGATTGATGTTGACGAGCTTCCATAACGTTTACGAGCATGATTACATCGCTTACGTGGCGACCCCAAAAATAATAAGTTATATATAAGTTTGTAACCAACCGGCAAACCCAAAAATTTTACTGTTAAAAATTTAGGGATATTTTTCACTTGTATCTACTAAACTAACGGTAATAAATCAAAGGAAGAGAAATATTTATAGTTACAAATATTATAATTATAATCTTATGATACCTTAGATATTATGATAGCAAAGATATTGCAATTTCACTTTATAACAAGCTGTGAAATTATATTTAAGAGTGAAATTAAACAACGAACATTTAACTAAGTGACAGTGATTAAACAGTTAACTAAGTGAGTTATCGTGGTTCTATTGAAGAAAAGCTGACAAATTCAGAAGTGAGATGAAACAACACACACGTAATCGCAAGACATCGGGTGCGTTTGGCAGAAAAAAGCTCTAGCAAGCGCTTGTAAGCAAAATGGCGATCGTAAGCGGTAAGCGCTGTCAAATCGTAAGTAGCTATCTTCCTCCAGGACACGATGTTAGTTTTAACCGGGGAGCTTAACCTAATTTAAATATATGTTTGTAAAGTATTCATATTAAAAACTTACCAATCATGGATTTTTAATAACATGTATATGTTTATTCATGTCATTATATTACTTAAAACTAATATTGCACAAAACAACTTATAAACTCTACTTCAGAACAAACAAATTAAATAAGCAAAATGGTGGATTGTGTCAGCGCAACTGAAGTAGCAATCGTGTCCTGGCTGAAAACTATTTCATTGCTTATAAGCGCTTGCTAGCGCTTTTTTCTGCCAAACGTACCCATCCTGTCTTAAAGTCGATTTGGAGTTTACGCAAAGAAGACTGCTAAAGTGAGTTTACTATGAACCAAGGTCAGTGACTTCTTTTCCCTTTTAATAATTCGTGATAAATTTGTATGTGAATACATCCTGTGTCCGTGTTCATCTCATAAGTGGCAAACTGTTTTAATCTTCGAGCTGCCACATATAGTGGACAGTTATACAGTACACAGTTTGACATAATACAGTGCAGTGAATACGATTTGATTAAGTGAAAAAAAAAATTGTTAGACGTGATTGAAACAATTCGATTAGAATAATATAAATTTAATCCTTTTTACTAAGATTGCTTAAACTGTATATATAATATTATAACACACTATACTTTACTTTTACAAAGAAGACTATATAAAAATTTAACTTTACTCACAAGCTTTAGAATCACCATATTTCACAATAGACTTGACTATTATAACCTTCTCAGCTCCACTGTTCGTAATTAACTGCCGGGAACGTAGAGTAGAGTAATATATAGAGTAATATATACAGAAATAGAGAGCCATCTCCTAGGATTTTTTGTCACCCAATATGAATAGTGTTGCCGTCTGGTATCATATCCCTTGAACTAATCTCAATATCATGTTGACTATAGATAGTTGTATGTAGTTATATATATATATATATACGGCTATCTATACTATAGGCGGTTATATTTATATTTTAAGGGATTAGGGTTCAATTAAAGACGTATTATAGATTTCAGTAATATTAACATTTATTTTTGTTATTTACAAATATATATATATATATATATATATATATATATATATATATATATATATATATATATATATATATATAGCAGCAACCGAAAATCACTTATAAAACAACAACTTGCTACCGGGCCGGTAGCCATTATGATTATGTAATACAAAGTTGCTACTTGCCGGTTCGAGAATAACCAGAATCGGTGTAGTCGCCATCTAGCGCACCTTTTAGAAACTAATGTTCGAAAGTTTATGCGGACAATGTATAAGATGGCACTAGTGTCTTTGCAAATTATTGGACCCCAACCTAAAGTATGGAAGTGTACCCCCCCCCTGGCTGGGAGCATCAAGTGTTCGCGATTTTATATTGTGACTCAATTTTAGAATTAATGTAGGTAGTTTGAAATGGATTCATATTAATGTTAATTTTGAAGATTGCTAAGTAATATTGCATAATGATCATTTATCTAACACCTCTTTGGATAAGAATTACAAATTCAAATTTTTAAATTCATTTAGCTGGTACATTTGAGTTTTGAACAGTCATTCATTTATTTTTTCCTCGTTATTTTTTCTTTGGCGTCGTTTGTTACTGCACAATAGAAAACATGAAATATCGGTATATTACGAGTACGAGTTCTACCGTGGCACCAGTGCTGCAGAAACAGCTCGAAGGATTAATGATGTGTACGGCGCTGGTGTCGCAAAATAAAGTTCGGTACGTTTTTGGTTTCAACGTTTTCGTTCTGGAAATTTCGACTTTCAGAACCAACCCCGTGGACAGCCGGAGACCAAAGTAGAAAATGAAGAATTAAAGGCTATTGTGGAAGCGGATCCATCACAAAGCAAGTGATAAAACTGTATTAAACCACCTGAAGCAAATCGCGAAAGTAAAAAATCTTGAACGATGGGTACCTCATGAATTGAATGAATCAAACTTGCAAACACACGTCGACTGCTGTGTTACTTCACTCAACCAACACAAAAATGAAGGGATTTTAAATCGAATCATTACTTGTGATGAAAAGTGGATACTGTATGATAATCGGAAGCGTTCGTCGCAAGGGCTGATCCCTGGAGAAACAGCCAAATCCTGCCCTAAACGAAAATTGACTCAGAAAAAGTTACTTGTCGGTGTTTGGTGGTCTAGCGCCGGTGTCGCTCACTACAGTCCTCTAAAATCTGGCTAAACGATTACGGCAGATATCTGTTATCAGCAACTGCAAACCATTTATGAAGAACTAGCTGCTAAACAACTTGGTCAATCGCTTTAGGCCACTGCTGCTTCACGACAACGCAAGACCATACTGCACAACAAACAACTACTAAGATAGATGAGCTACGATTGGAATGTCTGCGACATCCATCGTACTCCCCGGACCTTGCTCAAACAGATTACCATTTTTTCCGGAATTTGGACAACTTCTTACAAGGAAAAAATTTCAACTTCGGTGTGACAGTCGAAACCAAAGAGTTTATTGATTCTCGCCTCCATGGTTTTTTTTTAGTAAAGGGGTCATTGAACTACCTATGAGATGGCAAAAGTGCATAGATTACAATGGTGCATACTTTGATTAATTAAATATATTTTACAAAAAAAAATTGACTTTATATTCCTCCCGTACAAAATTTCATATGCAAAGACCTAATAATTGCATAATGAGTTAGTAGCAATAGCACTTATATCTTATGTTAGCTTATAACATAGTGTGGATGACGCGAAATAAATATCTCGTTAATTCTTTCACTGTTTTATAGAGAAAAACGTAAATTTATGTGAAGACTGAATTACTAAAAAAAAGTAATGAATTATATCGACATGCATTCTTGACATATTTACAATGCAGACAAACTGGTTATGAATCAGTTCCTAACAGCATGTCAATGTGAACGGTGTAATGCCTAGCTAGAATACAAAGTGCGTTTAAATAATTAAATTTTACCATTGAAAATAAATTTAAATTATGATACTCAAAAGTATCGTCATAATTCTGATTTTAATTAATTTATGTGGGGCGTATAAAATTTTGCTAGTATTTCCTGTTCCTGGAAGAAGTCATGCCATACTTGGAGAGGGATACGTGAGACACCTCCTAAATGATGGACACGAGGTAATTTTTTTATTCAAACGTAAACAAAAAGGCACTTATAATTTTATATGAACAGTTCCTGAAATGGTACTTTTTACTTCACGTATCGACTCGTGTGGTGTTTCTTCCACTACACGGCCCATATCACTCCGTGGGTGTCGTAAAAGGTGACTGAAGGAAGCAAATAGGAGATGGGAGCAGCGTCTTCTTAATAACGACTAAAAATAAATAATTGCGGTTCTAGCAACCGCAATTATTTATTTTTCCCTGTTGCCAAGTGTGACAACTATGGCACACATCCCCCCTACGAGGCAACCTATGGGGGAGCCATATGTTCAATATTTTCTAGTAGTCTCATTTAGATTTAAAATAAAAACTAAGCACATTTCTAATACAAAAGTAGTATCGTAACTACTATCGTAACGTAAGTAATGTCGGTACTCATTAACAAAGTTCGAAAAAGGAATTGAAAAATCTCATTTTGAGGCAGATTAGTCATGATTATAAAGTTTTAAATCATAAACTACAGACAGCCTATGACCTAGGCCTATGTTCAGCAGTGGACTTGTGAAGGGCTGTAATGATGATGATGATGAAAATGAGAACATCATCAATGTATTTGAATTAAGTTAAATACGCAATATTAAGGTTAACTCAAAAACTACTGGTCAGATCTTGATCAAATTAATATGAGACTACACGAGAAGCAGATTTCAAATGAAAAAGAATCATCAAAATTGGTTCAAGTAGAAAAAAGTTCTGAGTTAACATTCATAAAAAATATATGCAGTCAAATTGACTATCGCCTCCTTTTTGAAGTCTGTTAAAAATACAGCAGAAACGTGACGTATTTGATGCCTTCATAGCGTTTATATATTTAAAATTAAAAGTTGACAATCGACTTTATTGTATTGTATTTTTCATTTAGATTTGTCCCATACTATCTTATAAATCCAAATCATTGCATTCTTCAAAAATTCTCTAATTTTAGAACTACTTTATACAAGATTTTTTTTTATTGAAAATTTTAATAATTGTTTACATTGTTATGAAGTTTTCATGTTTTATGAGTTGGATACTTGTATTAAATTTACAATTTTAAATACATCTACGGAAAAACAATAGGCAGTGTAAAACCAAAGCATATTATTAAATTGTTAAATATATATTGATAAAAACTTTGTATGTAATTACATTTTACTATGTTTTTGAATTTTATTTGTAAAGTTTAAACTTTACGTTTAAAATGTATAAGTTATTACATTTGTAAACATGTGCTTCATTGTTTTCTTACATTCGATCATTAGGTGGTCTGGCTTCTTCCTGTCTAAAAGTATGGGCAGGTATCATAATATTCTGTCCTACTTCTACCGACAAGCAGCAGTGCATAAACTACTTCGTTACGGTTTGAAGACTATCGAGCATTAGTACGTGCTGAGAGGCATTTCACTTTAATCTTCAGCGGAGGCAAAGCATCCAAAGTATTTGTTTCAAATTAGTAAATAATGTACATAGGGTGCGTTAGCTACATATTATATAAGTAGATTTGTCACTTTATATTAGTTACTGTTTCACTTTTATTATCTTTTAAATAAAACAAAGACCAACAAAAATAATGTTGAATTTCATAAATTAAAAATCAATAGCAAGCAGTTATTTTGTAGGCGTCGTTTCGCCGTAGTTTTTCATAATAAACGAGAAATCTCTTAGTATCTTTTATTTTTTGCTTTTATATGAGTTTTTTTAAAACACTGCTTCTTAAGTAAGATGATGAAATATTCTCAAACGTATTATTTGTTACACGCGATTAAAACATATAAAAACATTATTATGTTAAAGAATCTTGATACCTATGCGTCATAAGTTGCATTGTCGTCTTTGAACTATAGGTATTTTTTTTAATATATGGTAGCCGATAGGTATATTTTTTTAATTTTTCTTATAAAACTGAAATGACAAGGGAACTTATAGCTCACCTGGTTATAAGCCGCTACTGCAATCCATGGACAGCTGCAGCCAACTTCAAGCAAAAATCCTAGGGCTACGTTGTCACCTCTGAGGACTTAGAATGCTTCACAGCCTCTGATTATACTGGCTCTCTTTACTCACTCATTCATCACACATTCTCCGCTAAATTTGATATGGGCTGTCAAATTCTTCGCTTTTTGTTCATTACAATTTATAAAGGTCCACTGCTGAAAATAGGCCTCACGGGGGAATTTTCGCATAATTGCCACGCTTTGCAAGCGAGTTGGCAATCGCAGCTCTTTATTATTTTGAGTTGTTATTATGAAGATGATGCTGGCATTTCTTTAATTAAACAGAATACAAATTTTAACTTAGGACTAATTACCTATAACCTATTTATGTAATAAGACGGTGTTTTGGTTTTTCTCTTAACAAAGGTGTTTCATAAATGTGTAACCGATCAAACCCACTCGTTTTGTGGCGTATACGTAATTATAACCCAACATTTTCTTATTCCATTACTTTTATAAAAATTGACCTAAAATGTTCAGTGATTACGGGCGGCGAACGGGTTCAAACATTTGGGGTCCTGTATTTGTACTCCTGCAAACACTTACTTGGCTAAAACCTATAACTAGCAGAGTACTGTAATAGACTTATAATTAAATAAAATGAAAGCACTTTTTGTATCATAAAATACGAAAACAAATTGGAGTGTACGGCAATGTGTGCGCGAACTTGGTTTCCCGCACACTCATAGTCCGATGAGGTGTCAACCACCCGACCGTTGAGAGATTAGGCGCTGGACTCTGAACTCTCTTCGACAGACTACCCCAGTAACTTATTTTTTGGCTCTGTACAGCACCACGTGATCTGCATTCGCAATAACGATCACTAAATCAACGAGTTTATAATGTCGTGGTTGCCATTTTCTGGAATTCGGTCTGGAAGACATTGGGTGCGTTTGGCAGAAAAAAGCGCTAACAAGCGCTTACAAGCGCTAAAATAGTTTTCGGCCAGGACACGATTGCTACTTCAGTAGCGCTGACATAGTCCGCCATTTTGCTTATTAATATTAGTTTTAAGTAATATAATGACATGAATAAACATATCCATGTTATTAAAAACTCATGATTGGTAAGTTTTTAATATGAACACTTTACAAACATATATTTAAATTAGGTTAGGTTCCCCGGTTAAAACTAACATCGTGTCCTAGAGGAAAATAGCTACTTACGATTTGACAGCGCTTACCGCTTACGATCGCCATTTTGCTTACAAGCGCTTGCTAGCGCTTTTTTCTGCCAAACGCACCCATTATTTCTTATGTCAATAACAAACCACAAATCTTAGTAATCGCGTTATGAAGTGTAATAATGAAAAACGCATTATGTGAGCACTTGTTTTAAATATAGTAATTGTTTAAATTAACTACATACGTGATAGAGCCGTGCTGCAATTAGTAGTATAGTTGTAGCACGAATGGGTCGGCTCAGCCGGGAAAGGACCACGCTCTCACAGAATACCAGCGTGAAATAGTAGCTTAATGCTGCTGTATTTCGTGTGGTGAGTGTAGATAACCGGAGATCCTTTTTACTGGAAACGAGGCATTCCATCTTAGTCCTCACGGGTAACAATGCATCTGCATTTTGTTTTGTAATCGAGGATATACGTAGATGTCTATGGGCCGCAGCAACCACTTACCATCAGGTGGACTGTGTGCTCGTTTGTCACCCTATCCTACAAAAAAATTATTCTTAATTGGACCAGTTAACTCCGTTACTTATTAATTTTAAATGCTATTAATTATTTGACTAATTAACCACCTAATTAAGCCATGACTGTAATTTCCTGAGTAGAAAACTCTATTTATTTAATATAATTAGAGTTTAATTATTATTTTTAGAGTATTTTTCAAAACAGCAAATTTCTGGTTTCTTATAAATGACACACCTGACTTTTGCAGGGTTATTAGGAATCTGCTTGCACGTTGACCTGGATTTTCAACCACCTACTACCGGATAAAGACCTCTCCTATCCACCCATTTTTTACAGCATATAAAAGTCCACTGATGAACAAACACCTCCCCATAGATCGCCGATTGCTGATTGACGGGTGATGACATAATTTTAACGTTGTTGTTGCCATGTTTAGAGGTTGGCAACTGCAGTGTTTATATTATTTTGAGTTTTAAGACGACACATCGAAAAGGCTATCGCCGTACTGATCCAAGTGAATACATAATTTCCATAAAAACTTGAAAAAACGCCGTCATAAGGTCTAAAATTGCGAAGCGCCCGCGACTATTAAAAGCGCTTAGAAATTGTCAGAATCTTAAAATATTTTTTTTAAATTATTGATTTAAGTACCCAAAATAATGAACAAGTAAATTATGAATATCGATGTTATGAATATATTTGAGGGATTCCCAAGTATATAGATTAAGTAATTTCGTTGTAATTTCAACTATGTATAGTGATTTATTAGAGGTGTTTTCGCAGATAATTATGATCGAGTCAAAATTATACAATCGTATTTTTGAACAATCAAATTCAAGATAAAGACATGCGTTTACCGATATGAAGATTCCACTTTCGTTAGTGGTGTCATAGTCCTATACTATTCGATGAAAGGAGATGCATTTTTTCACGGTGTCGCCTTAATCTGTTTCACACATTACACATCGTTTACCTGTTCTCGTAATTTCTTATCTATCCACTCTATAACACGTCTTTTCCAAAGCCTGTTCATCACAGCATTTCTACGACAGATCTAATTAGCTCATAGCTTTGAAAATACGGAAGCCTATGTTGGTAACCTCGACATTGACCTTAAATGTCTTATAATGTTTATTAATTTAAAATACTGTGTTTATACGAAGACAAAAGAATTACCAAGCACGCTTTTCAAATAATATGTAAGTGTTATTTTAGTTGCATGCAACGCAAATAAAACGAACAAAACATTGTAATTTTTTGTCAGAAAATTCCGCGGGCGTGCACACAATGACACAACAAAGTTTTATTGTTTCATTGTTTCTTTGTCCCGTATGCGTTCCTAATATTTTGATATTAGGATTACGATATTAGGAACTATTTATACATTACTAATTTATTTGCTTATATGATACCCAAGTAATCTGTTCCAATTATTTACGGTTAAAAAATTAAAAACTAAACTTCCGGGATGAAATTCTAGGCAGAGAAGAATTCTTACCTATTCAAATCTATAAATCTGAGCTTTGCTAGCTACAAATATTTAAATGCATGTAATTGATTGTACAATAAATATTGTTTATGAAATCATTTCATTATTAACATCATCAAGTATTTTCAGGTAACCTATATTACACCTATTACGATGAAAAATTCTCATCCTAAACTAAGGCAAATCGACGTGTCTACAAACTTTGAACTCATGCCCACTGGTAAGTAATTTTTATAGACATATCCCAATAAATATGTAGATGAAAATTCTTTTAACTTTAAATCGACAAACAAAAGTTACTGTTTGTCAACCAGGGATAGCTTTTGTTGTAAGTAAAAAAAATCAAGAGAAGTGTTAACTAAAACCAAAATAAAATATGAAACTAGTGCTTATTCGTCACAGTTTTTAGATTTTGCGGTTGCTCACAGCTGATCGTTTAATCAATGCGTTTTAATAACCAGTAGGTATTTATTTTTAATGAAACTTAAATTTGAATTTACAGTCACTCCTTGAAATACTAAACTTGAATAATCCCCGGTTTTCTTTCTGTAATAGCGATGTAAGAATATCCACTACCGCCGATCCACTTAGTGCGGACCCGCGAGAACACAGTAACTTACACTAAAGACTACTTCCGATATAAATAACTTCCGTGGCCCCAAAAAGATTGATGCGAGCTGTACGTAATTTAATAAAAATGTATCCCCCGCATTATCTTTGTTGACGTCAATTCGAAAACGGCCGGGCGAAGTAACGAGCGAGCGAGAAAGAGTTCGCCAATTCAAGACGTTCATTACGGAAAATTGAGAATGTTGTAGAAATCCTCAGCAGCATTTACTCTCTGCATCCTGATGGTAAATGGAGCAATGATGCTGCAATTGTTTTCGGAAGTGATAAAGCTACTCTACAGATGGAAATGATCGATTTCCAAGAAAACACAGTTTTAAAACACAAACAATCGGTAGTTTCCAGTGAAGAGTTCTGGATAAAATTTGTGTGTGGTAATAAATATCCAGAATTACAAAAATTAGCTTTGAAACTTCTTACTTTGTTTGGATCGACATATATTTGTGAAGCAGCATTTTCGACTTACTACTGGACATCTCCAGGTTTTAATGTCAATAGCTTGCACCAATTTTACTCCAAACTACACACGTAATTACACACGGATAGATATTTCGCAACAAAAAATGTCATTTTTCGCATTGATACCTATGTAACAAAATACCTTTGTTATTTCCTTAATTACATTTGTTTAATAAATATTTTTTCTTATAAATAAAATGTGCGGACCCCGATGGTCATTTCATTTCTTAAAACGGACCCCGAGCGAAACTAATTGGAGACCACTGCACTACACCATAATTATTGTCCCTTGGGTGTCATAATATGGAAACAAACCCGTAGATAGGCAGCAGTGTTTTTCAATGACAACTAAATAAAATCTACGGTTGCCAACCAACCCGCCAAGCGTGGCAACTATGGCAAGTATCCCTCCCATGAGGCAATGGGTGCGTTTGGCAGAAAAAAGCGCTAGCAAGCGCTTGCAAGCAAAATGGCGATCGTAAGCGGTAAGCGCTGTCAAATCGTAAGTAGCTATTTTCCTCCAGGACACGATGTTAGTTTTAACCGGGGAATCTAACCTAATTTAAACATGTGTTTGTAAAGTATTTATATTAAAAACTTACCAATCATGATTTTTAATAGCATGTATATGTTTATTCATGTCATTATATTACTTAAAACTAATATTGCACAAAACAACTGATAAACTGTACTTCAAAACAAACAAATTAAATAAACAAAATGGCGGATTGTGTCAGCGCTACTGAAGTAGCAATCGTGTCCTGGCCGAAAACTATTTTAGCGCTTATAAGCGCTTGCTAGCGCTTTTTTCTGCCAAACGCACCCAATCTGTGTGGGAGGTCTATGTTTGGTAGTGGATTTTTGATAGGCTATGTTGGTAACGATAATCCGGCACCTGAGCTACAGCAGTTCACTAAAAGTTTGTTTATTTTGTATTTTAGATATATTATTTAACATAAAAACTGTTTTATATAATGAACTGAACTTGAAGGACTTTAAATTTCTGTTATACGTTACCACTGATTTTGCAAACGGTACAATAAATCATCCGAACGTTCAACGACTGATTCAAGATCCAAGGGAAAAATTCGATGTTGTAATCGCCGAATGGCTCTACAGTGAACTATACGCAGGGTAAGAATATTTTAATTCAAATAAAGTAAAAGGTAATGTTAATTCGTCATGATATCGTAATACAGCCACGCCGCAGGTACAGTAAAATTGTACGAATGGGTTGGCTCGATTGGGAAAGGACCACACTCTAAAATAATACAAATGTGAAATAGCAGCTTAATACTGCTGTGTTTCATATGATGAGTGTAAAAAACTGGAGACCCTTTTTACTGGAAATGGGACGTTTCATCTTTGTACTCAAGAGTTAAAATCATCTGCATTTTAATTCTTAATTGAGGATAGATGTAGATGTCTATAGGCCACAGCATCCACTTACTATGAGGTGAACTGTATACTCGTTTAGCACCCTTATTCTAAAAAAAAATTACAACTTCACAAAATGAATTTTTCAATGTTGTAAGCCAAGTCCTAAACAATAACTCTAAAACTATGTGAAATGGAAAAGAAGATTTATTTTACAATAATTTTTAATTATTTTTATAATTTTCATAAAATTTTCGTTTAGATGTGAAAATAAATTTAAACCAAATATTTTTATGTCAATTACAGCTTTTCATCAGTTTTCCACTGTCCTTTGATTTGGTCGTCATCTATGGAGCCAGACTCGATGGTACTGGATCTCATTGACGAAGCGCTCAATCCGGCTTACAATCCTCATCATTTATCGGACATACTGCCACCTTTTTCATTCTTTGATCGCGTAAACGAGCTATGGACTTTAATTGACACAAAAATGTTCAAATGGTAAGTATATTAATCTAATTTCATCAATGAATACCTGTCTAAGATTTATATCACAAAATACATTAGTGACCATCGAAGAAACATATCGGTATTTAAGAAAGTTATCGAAATTATAACTTTGATTTTTATGTAGTTTTCCTGTGTCTAACAATTCTTGTGTCTCTCTCATGTAACATTATAAATTTCGATCTGTTCTGTCTGCTTCCCATTTGGTGTAAATATATTTTATTAGATTTTTTTTATATTCTACCATATAAAATAGATACCTAAGATAATAATTTCGCTATATTATATTACACCATAATTTGTAAAATATTTTACTGATATTGTATTATAATAACTTTATTTCGCCATGTGCACTTAATGCTAAGAATATCTCTCAGTATAAGGAGGTACTATAACCATCTCTTCATCAAACTGGATTTATAATCCCATGAATCGATGAATGAAAACATCTTTATATAATAATTTTAACACAATAGAATAGAATAATTCTATATATATATATAGTATATATATATATATATATATATATATATATATATATATATATATATATATATATATATATATATACCAGGCGGTCCCATAATGAACTGGCCTGATATAGTTCAACGCGACATGTCGCTACATGTTGTGTTGCATTTAATAGTACGTTTATCGTGCACTTAATATAAGAAACATGCATCGACATGAAATACTTAGTCTTAGTTTAACAGGCATTTGAATAACGAGAGTCGCGTATTTTTGCAAAATGTCGAAAACTGAGTATCGAAGTGTCATAAAGTTTCTGTTTAAAGAAGGTTTATCCCCTGCCCAAATAAAAGAACGATTGGATGGCGTGTATAAGGAGTCTGCCCCCTCCTATAGCACAGTGAAAAATTGGGTGAAAGAGTTTCGCCTCGGGAGAGAAACCGTCGAAGACTTTGGCCACGACGGTCGACCTGTGGAAGTGCTCACTCCCGAAACGATTGCTCTTATCGAAGAGGAGGTTCTGAGTGACCGCTGTTTGAAGATTAGAGAAATTGCAGCAAGGCTTGGGCTCTCTAAGAGTACCGTTCATCGCGCGATCCATGAACATCTTCACATGAAAAAAGTGAGTGCAAGATGGGTACCGAAACTTCTTTCAGCGGTACAGAGACAGGAAAGAGTGCGCTGCGCTTCGGAGTTTTTGGATCTTTGTGGCGAAAATCCGATGACTGTGATCGAGCAGCTAGTAACTGGTGATGAAACTATGATCTTGTATTATGATCCACAAAGCAAGCGCGAGTCAATGGAATGGCGTTATAAGGGTGAAAAGCCCCCTAGAAAGGCAAAGGTGCAACAATCGACTAAAAAACTGATGTGCACAATATTTAGGGATTTTCAAGGCATTTTGATGGTGGATTTTAAAGAACGTAATACAGTCGTGAACGGCGAATATTATGCTTCTTTAATATATAAATTACGAGACAAGATAAAGGAAAAACGAAGAGGCAAGCTGTCTAAAGGTGTCCTGTTGCTCCATGACAACGCCCCTGTTCATACCGCTGGTGTTTCGAAGGATGCAGTTCGTCAATGCGGGTTCACAGAAGTTCAACATCCACCTTACAGTCCAGACATGGCCCCGTCCGACTATTATTTATTTCCAAATTTAAAGCGGGACTTAAGAGGAAGAAAATTTTCAAGCGATGAAGAGTTGCAGGCGGCCGTCTTCAGTCATTTTGAGGATAAAAAATGTGATTATTTTTATAAAGGTTTAGAGATGTTGATTCACAGATGTCAGAAGTGTGTTAGTATTCATGGTGATTATATTGAAAAATAAAATTGGTTTAGTTTCATTTCCTTCATTGGTTCATAGTTAGGCCAATTCATTATGGGACCGCCTACGTATATATGTATATATATATATACATATATATATATATATATATATATATATATATATATATATATATATATATATATATATATATATATATATATATATATATATAGATAAGATTACCTACATGTTATAATATTACTTACAAAAACCATTTAAGAAACAGCTCGGAAGCTACCACCTTATTCCCGTGGGTTATTATTAACCATTTGTTCAAAAATATTAAAGACTAGAACGCTTCATTTTAAAATAAACCGAATAGCCGAATTTAACGCTAGCATTTAATAATTTTTGTAATTTTTATTCATATATTACTAGCTGACAAAGTAGACGTTGTTCTACCCTATGCGAGGATCCTTTGTCGTAAAAAAATTATTAAACCCGCATTAAAAAAAATTGGGTCACTTATCGGGATAAAACTATTTTATCCCTTAAGTTGGAGTAAGCAACATTTACACAATTTCATTAAAATCGAACGAAAAAAGAAAACTATACTATATCTTAATATATCCAGCTTATGGATACAGATCTCATCTCATTTCTGCGAAGGCTGTATTATGGTTGCAGCACGAATGGGTTGGCTCGACCGGGGAAGGACCACGCTCTCACAGAATACCAGCGTAAAATAGAAGCTTGATACTGCTGTGTTTCGTATGAGTGTAGAGATCCGGAGACCTTTTATCGGGTTTATTTTACCGGAAATATAACTGGAAAGAAGACATTCCATCTTAGTTATCAGAGGTGACAACGTATCTACGTTTTGATTCTTAATCGAGGATAAATGTAGATGTCTATGGGCCACAGCATCCACTTACCATCGGGTGGACTGTGTGCTCGTTGGTCATCCTTATTCTATATAAAAAAAAAACATTGAATACTCAGACTCATGATTTTTTTATTTCAAGGAGACTACGTCATCAAGAAAACAGAATGTTCAACAATGCATTTGAATCTTCGGTTGCAAAAAGAGGACGAAAACTGCCGCCGTTCAACGAAGTACGCTATAACGGTTCTCTAATGCTTGGAAACTCACATATTGCTTCAGGAGCAGCAGTACGCCTACCTCGGAACTACATACCAATTGGAGGATACCATATTAACGAAATTATTGATCCATTACCAACGGTAAGTTCGTTTACATCTATAATTGAACTTCCTTTTAAAAACTCCTTTATTTCTGTTGACAGAAACCAATGACTTCAAAAGGAAGGATAGGCCCATCTAATTATTTTACTCATAACTTTTTCATATAAGAAAAAGTAGCGCATCTGTCATAATACAAACGTCATATCAAAACACGACGTAACTAGGGTCGGATTAGGTAGTATAATTATCCTAATTGTAGCAATATTTCATAGTTTTTAGTATATAGTATCGTAATAATACTAAGCGAAAAAAACCATAATTTTACCTAAAGATTGACTTGTATTATTATTGGGTCCTTTTACATTTTAATATTAACATTACGGTATAGATAATTTCTGTACATGAGTACCGCGTTTTTTTTTTAAATAAAATTAGAATTAGCTCCCTTTCCGGCCAATCGATGCTCGATCGATGTCTTAATATTGCATCCTTGATACGACTATGATGAGGGGCTACCACGATAAAAACTATGTGCTCCAGGAGCAATCGGTTTGAAAACAGAATTTCAAAATATTTTATGAATAAATACAAAACCGTCAGAAAACGAAACGTATCGATAAACTAGATGAGTGATGCCAAAATCCCGGCACGTGGGATTAAATAGACATGAAACGTCAAAGTCAAACGTGGTATAATTTTTTTAAATAGTATAATTTTATTTTCCATGTAAAATATTTTTGAGGGTCTGAATTCAACCCTGGCCTAATCTTGGTAACGTAACTAAACTAACTGTAAACAAAACCTCAACAAAAGCGTTTATATAATAATTTAATTGTAACAAAATTAATATAAGGTTATTTACCGATAATACGATATCCCATGTTTTTTTTTTAAATCTTTGTATCGTAACTTTTGCATTCTTTTACCACGCAACTAGACATATTTATTACAGGCAAATCTATCCTGCGCGCGCACCACTGTCGACCGATTTGCGTTGGCCCTAGACTGTTATTTTAGGGCCGGTGCACTGGTTCTTTTTAGTTGTTCGGTCGGCCCGGTCCTTACGCTAGTAATATATAAGTCAATGACAGAAAAAGCTTGTCACTATTTTGAAGTAGTAACGTCATTTACACTGTTGGTGTAAAAGTTATTATTTTAAGATATTGATTTTTTAGCAAATTTAATATATTACATATTTTAATATATTTTTATTAGAATTTGCAAAACATCATGGACGATGCCAAAAACGGCTTAATCTACTTTAGTATGGGATCTATATTAAAAAGCAGAAGTATTCCCATTGAAATTAAAAGAGGACTGTTAACATTATTTAGTAAATTAAATCAAACTGTTCTTTGGAAATTCGAAGAGGAGTTGCTCGACCTGCCGAAGAACGTACATATAGTTCCTTGGGCTCCGCAGCTCGGTATTTTAGGTAAGACAGAATATTACAACTACGGACAGTTACTATTAACTAGACCTCAAAATGGACTATACCCGCCTATTGAATTTGAGAAGCTTCAAATTGCACAGGGAATATTAGACTGCTACAATTGTATGTGCTAACACAGAGGCACTGATTTGTCAGAAAATCCTAACGATGCACGATGAAACGATCACGCAATAAGATCGTTGGAGGCGCGGGATGCAGTGACAAAGTTGGAAGCAATCACTTAACGACCTATTTGTATTTTTTTAGTAATGTTGGCTCGTTTGGGAATTGAATCCAGAATCCATGATATTTACCATACGGTGTATAATAAGACAACTATCCGAGGTCCAATACCGTACAGCCTATCTAAATTCCACTGCTGGACATAGAACTCGCACATAGATTGCTCATGGTGGTAATATTTGCCATAGATACCACGCTTGATGGGTGAGTTGCCAGCCACGGTTATTTTCCTGCTGTTTATTTGAATAGCTTTGTTACCCATCTCCTGGTTGGTTTTCCCCTGTCGCCTCTTACGACACCTACGGGATGATTCTCATATTGCCTCCACACGGCCAAATCATCATCATCATCAGCCTGCGGTAGTCCACAGCTGGACAAAGGCCTCTCCCAAAGCGCGCCACTTAGCCCGATCTTCAGCTTCAGCATCGAGTTGCTGCCAGCCGCCTTACGCAGATCATCGCTCTATGTAGCCAGGGGGCATCCCACACTATGTTTACCTAAACGCGGTCTCCACTCTATGACACGCCTACTCCAACGGATGTCGCTTCTGCGACAAATGTAACCAGCCCATTGCCACTTCAGCCTGCAAATACGGAAGGTTACGTCCCTAACCTTGATTCTCCGGCGGATTTCTTCGTTACGAATCTTATCCACCAGAGAAACTCCGAGCACAGCTCTTTCCATCACCCGCTGGGTGACTTTTAGTTTGTGGAGTAGTCATAGTATACACGGCCAAATATAATATATTATTATATCATAGATTATCAGTACTTGATGTCTTAAAGAATAGATCATCACATAATTTTTAGCAAAGTAACAAACCTTTCATTTGTGAAACTCTCAAAAGCATAGTGATATTCCGTTTATCGGTCGATGGTAATATTATAGTAGTAAGTATATGCCAGATTCTTATTCATCATCATCATCATCATCACAGCCCTTCAGAAGTCTACTGCTGAACATAGGCCTACCCCAAGGAATGTCACAAAGCACAGTCCTGAGCCACCTGCATCCACCGACTTCCTGCATGTCTTACCAGCTCGTCACTCCATTCAGTGCGGGGTCGCCCTACACTACGCCAACCGGTACGAGGCTGCCACTCGAGTACCTTTTTTCCTTAGCGGATACTGGTTCTTCGAGCTATATGGCTGGCCCATAGCCACTTCAGCTTACAAATCCGTTGAGCCATATCGGTCACTCTGGTTCTACTGCGGATATCCTCATTTCTGAGTTTATCACGCAGAGAAACCACGAGCACAGCACTTTGATATACCGAAAGTCAACTTGGCACCACTGAAGAGACTGTAGTACCGCCCAAATTTCGACGGAATCAAAGGCTTTCTCATAGTCTACATACGCCAGGAAAAGTGACGGATTGTACTCTTCTCTATTTTGTACAATCTGCCGCAAGGTATGTATATGGTCTATGGTACTGAAGCCTTTGCGGAAACCGGCTTGTTTGGGAGGCTGGAAGTAGGCGAGTCTGCGTGTAAGACGATTCGATGACTCTCGAAAACAGCACGTAGACGCGGCTCAGAAGTAAAATAAGTGTGTAGTTCTTCAAGAGAGCGTTGTCAGTTTTTTTGAAGAACAGGACCACCGCACTTCTGCTCCAGGCCTCCGGAGTAGTGCCACCATGGAGGACGGAATTAAAGAGCCTCTGAAGGACTTCAAGTACCGGTGTTCCACTCGCTTTCAGAAGCTCCGCTGTAATTCCATCCACGCCCGGGGACATGCCGTTTTTAAGGTGCTGAAGAGCCATTCTAATCTCGCTCAGACTTATGTCCGTGATATCATCGGAATAGTGTTGGATAAGACTTGATCTTGGATCGTGACTCACACTTGCGTGTGGCTTCAACGATGATGTGTACAATTGCGCATAGAACCTCTCAATCTCACTCAAAGTCTCAGGATTCCCGGAAACGATGCTGTCACACTATTCTTCAGCTTTGACAGTTGGCTTTTTCTTAATACGAGCAGTACTAAAGTTGCGTAAGTCCTGCCGCATGCATTTGGAGATCTGTCTGTTCAGTTGCCTGTATGCTGTCAAATCTGCTGATTGCAGCCTCATCTGCCGTCTAACAGCCATGAGATTAAGAGTGTGCTCGGAGAATTTTCGTGTTCTTTTGCGGCGCGTCTTGCAGAACTTAGTTCCAGCCGCATGAACAGTTTCCACGAGCTTGTCACTCATATCGTCCACTGAATTGCAATCTTCTAGGCACTGAAAGCGGTTTTTTAACTCGAGCTCAAAGGTTTCGGGATTCTGGATTAGAGCGCGAGGGGGACGTTAGACGTTAGACATTAGACGTGACCTCTCCAACTTAACGTTTAGTTTCAGTGTGTCTCTAACCATTCGGTTATCGCTACCAGTTTTCACCCTTGCAATCACAGAGACATCACTGAACAGTTGCCATCTAGCTATCATAATGAAGTCAATCTCATTTTTTGTCACACCGTCGAGGCTCGACCAGGTCCACTTTCACTGTAACCGGTTCTGGAAGAAAGAGTTCATCATAAAGAGTCCGTTTTTCTACATGAAGTCGGCCAGCTGCTGGCCCTTTGGGTTCCGTCGCCCTATCCCATACTTTTTTCCCTACCTTCAGCTCATAGTTCTTTCTTGTGCCTAGTTTTGAGTTGAAGTCTCCCATTAACACATATAGTAAGTTTTGGAGAAATGCATGGCTCTAGAAATATCCACCACCCTACACACATACATTTCCTCCACCTTTTATCGGGATGTTTCAACGTTGGTGCGTAAATCTGTATGACCTTCAGCGAATACCCTTTGGTAATTCTGAGTATAAGGTATACAACCCTTGTTGACACACTCCCAATTTTTACAATGTTGTCAATGAGAGACTTGTGGACGATAAATCCAACACCTCCCTGAGATAGATGGTCGCCATCCCGGTGATAGAACAAGTTGCCGGTTTCGAAAATCTCCGTGTCCTCCCCCTCACTTCGGACCTCGGATGAACCTATAATATTCCAGCGCAACTTGTCTATCTCTTCTTCCAGCTCCAGGATCTTCTCGTCAGTCCTCAGAGTACGTGCGTTATATGTTGCCAGGTCGAGTCGTCGTAGGTGGCAATTGAACCTCCACCGGAGATTCTTAGCACCCCCTGCCCCACCGTTACCATGGTCACCACCGTAGCCAGGAATAGCGTATATTGCCATAATTGTCACGCTTGGCGAGCAGGTTGGCAACCGCAGTTTTTTTCGTATAGTTGCTGCTATCAAGAAGATGCTGCTGCACATCTCCTGCCTGTCTCCCTCTGTCGCCTTTAACGACACCCACGGGACGATATGGGTTAGTGAATATTCTTAACCACCACCATACGGCAACAGATTCTTATTACCGTAGTAAAATAAAAGCAACTACAAAAGTACAAAAAATGTTAAGACATATCATGATTGTACTGCTAAGTGCATCTTTTATTGCTATGTTCCAGTATGAAGGGTATAAAAAGCCAGTATAAATTATATACTGTGAGGCAATCCATCTTAGCTCTTAGAGGTGACAACGCATCCGTAGCCTCTTAGTATAAATTTGGATGCAGTTGTCCGTGGATTGCAGTAGTTACCTATTATGAGTTGAAATACACGTTCGTTTGTTACTACCCAAGTTATGTCAGTAGGTTGACAACGTTGACAGTGTTCACCGTCGCCTTTCTTGATATTTGATATCTCCATTGTTAGTTATCCACCTTTGTTGGAGGGAATTAGATATTCATGATGATTATATTTTTTAATTTATTTCCATTTGCTATATACTACAGAAGGTAACAAATTCCTTCAAGCAAATTATCAATGTTAAATCATGTAATACTTTTAAGACGAATAGTGTAATGATATTGGCATTGATGAATTATTTATTTATATTTTTAGTATATAATATTGTCTTGATATTTTTACCTTTCAGCTCATCCAAACTGCAAATTATTTATCACTCATGGAGGTTTGCTTTCTATACTGGAATCTTTGCATTTTGGCATTCCGGTTATTGGTATACCAATATACGGTGATCAACATCTAAATATCAACAGAGTCGTAGAAAAAGGTTTCGGCAGGAGAGTAGATTTAAACAGCGAAATAGCAACACAAATGGATATTGCTATAAAAGAAATTTTAAATGAACCCAGGTGAGTTTTACCTTCGGGTTTTCCTTTTTTAAATAATGTCTGAATCTAGACTTTTCGAATTATTTTTGTATAATCACCACGTTGGGCTAGCAAAAGGAATAACTGACACACTTGTGCTGGAAAACCCCCTCCCAATTGTTTGCCCAGGGGTTGGCGGCGTTACAGGCTTATCCATTTATAATCTTAATTCGTCCCCTGGTGTAGTAAGAGGCAAATATATAATATACTTTCGATAACAGGCTTCCGATAGATGGCGTAAAAATAAACAGACTGGTGACGGACAGCAGCGGCAAACATTTCGCACTGCGAACGTCAATTCATCTACCAAGCAAGAATCATCATGCAACACCTTCCTGCAACGGATAGGTTCGTGTCCAGCACGATACGGACTGATAATAAAGATGATGATGATGATGATTACGGTGATCAAATAAATATCCACCAATAATGTAGCTTTTGAGAAAAAAATGCAAAGTAACAGCAAATATACGCCCTATTGCTTAGCATAGAGCTCTCCTGAGCATTCTGAGAAGGTTTCAGGGAAGGGAAAGTGCCCCATGCTACACAATTACTTGAACATGTTACAGCTATATTGTGGTCGTGGCACGATTGGGTCGGCTTAACCCAGGAAGGGCCCAGCTGTCACAGAATAGCAGCATAAAATAGCAGCCTGATGCTTCTGTGTTTCATATGGTGAGTGTAGAGAACCGGAGTCTCCTGTTAACAACGCCTCTATATTTCTTAATCAGGGCTGGATGTAGATGTCTATGGGCCACGGCATTCACTTACCACCGGGAGGACTGCGTGCTCGCTTGCCAACACATTCTACAAAAATAAAATAAAAACTTGTAAGCAGGACATGTCCTCAGTATAGCATTTAAATTTTTTACACATGCTTTTTATTTCTATCATTTCATTCTCGATTAAAAAAAAGTTTCTTTTTAGTATAGTCTACCAAATCAAATCTTATTACTTTGTCCGTATGTTGACCTCAAACCGAATTTGGAATACATAGCAAGAACTAATTGAGGAGAATATGAATATTTTTTTCTTTTTTATCTTTAACAATAAATAAATGTAAGGTTTTAAAGTTATAGACCGTTTCTGTTACTGAGTCCATCTCAAAAAGTATCAAAACAGTTGGGAACTTAAGAGATAAGATAAGATAAGATATTTTATTTACTAAAACATGTATGTGATATACAATGCATGGGCAGAAATATATTCTTGGTGTTAGTGTTATTAGTATCAACATATCTTACCGATATCGTTGTGTAAAATTTAAGGTGGTAGGTTTTTAGTTTTCATTTAACATTGGCAAAGTCTGTTAACATACAAAGTCATGACGATTTCTTATATTTGCGCGAACACTAAACATTGATCAAAACTACTTTTAAGAATTTTATCGCGTTTAATTTGAATTTGAATTATTTTTATTTTTAATTCCCGACGTTTCGGGTGCTTTCCAGAACCCAATTCAATTCAATTTAATTCAAATTCAAATTCAAATTAAACGCGATAAAATCCGTAAAAGTAGTTTTAATCAATATACAAAGTCAGTTAAATTATTACTTATAACAATCATAATTAAAAATATATACAAATCAATTATATAATGTCAAAATTTATCGTTTATGAAGTCCGTTACAGATAACAGTGTAGTAGCATTTTTCAATTCAAAGGTCTTTAATATATTTTTCAAAACATTGCTATTCACTGATTTATACATCTGAGGAATTTTATTATAGATTTTAGACAAGACATGCATACTACACTCCATCGTAGCCGGTAGTCTAAAGACCAAACTTTGCGCGGTTACATCTTTTCTGACTTTTAAATGTTACTTCTCTGTCAGTTGAGTTACCCCAGAAAATAATTCCGTATGTAAGGACAGATTAGACTCGTCCATAATAAGCTGTTAGAAGTACGTCAATGTTAACTGTAGCAGAAAGTCTAAACAGCGCACTAGCCGATCTACTTTTTTTTAGTTCTAGTATGTGTGACTTCCAATTAAGTTTTTGTTCAATTTGTAAGCAGATAATTCGGGTTGTATCTACTTCGGCAATAACAGTTTCGTTGTAATTTACTTCAATATAAGATGGGGTAATTGTTCTTTGGCTAAAATGCGTAATGTGTGTCTTATCTAGGTTAATTTTTAAAATATTATTATTTAGCCATGTTGTTATTAATATTAATGATTCGTTTATGTCATTTTTATAAGCAAAGATGTCATCACAGTTTATAGTTATAGCAGTTTATAGTTATAGTACGTCAGCGAATAAGGTCATGGGTTGCTTAGTGGCACTTGATACGTCATTTAGATATACTAAAAATAAGAGAGGTCCTAAGACACTGCCCTGTGGGACACCGTATTTTACCAAACGCTCTGTTGATAAGCTTATATTCTCAGATTTGGTCCTTAGATTTAACGTACATATTTCCGTTTTTTGACGACGGTTATTTAGATAATACCTTTAAATCAAATCATAATTTTGGGGGCGTGGCTTATTCCTTTATCGGCGATGCTCACGAATGACCGAGGGAGTATTAAAAGAAAATGATGCAATTACTACATAATATGTAAATTATGAGAGAGCTTAACAGAGTACACGCTCGGAAAAACGTCAAACATTTTTATTTTTTTAACAAAACTTCGTTATGGATTAAAAGATGATTTATGACAACGTAGATATGATTATAGGTTTTAGATTTATTATTTATAGATTATACTATGCCTTAAAATAATTCCATGAACTTATTCCAAAAAATACTGTAGTGTTATGGAGAAATGTAACTAATTAGAGTCTACTTTGCAATTTTTTTCTAGCGAGAAAATTAAATGATATCGTGTTTTCCTTTTATGCAATTCAAACATTCAAGGGTCAAGGTCATACATTCGAAAATCATATTATACCAAAATTTTGGTTTGTAATCTATAAAACTGAAAAAATATGTGAACTAGAAAACTACCAAATTTTCGAGGTATCACCTTAAAAGTGTCTTTATATTATGTACCATATACTGTATTTGCATAACAAATACAGAAAACATCGATTCAAAATATAGTCGTAATCTCTGATCAAAACAAACCAACGTTTGTAAGGTTTTTTTTTGTTCCGCGGGTTGTGGCTATAGCCTGCGCATTAATAAGCTAATTAGTTGGTCATAATTTGTACGCTATCCTAGTAAAGCGAGGCCCGACTCGCATTTGGCCGGCTTTATGTAAGCTATATTTATATGTAATTATACGAATAATTATAATTATATTTTCAGATTCGTTCAAAAGGTGAAAGAATATTCGCTTATATTCCACGATCGCTTGAATTCACCAGGCAAAGTATTATCATATTGGGTGTCTCACGTGATAAGGACAAATGGCGCAAATCACTTACGCTCTTCAGCGAAGCTGGTTCCTTGGTATCAAAAGCTGTACCTGGATTTAGCATTTCTAATTATACTCACACTTTATATATCTTTTACAATTTTAATAAAAGTAATCACTGTGATTCTTTCATTTAGGTCAAGAATTAATAGGATTAAAAAGAAATCATTATAAAAATAGTTTTATTAATTATATACATAAATTATAAATGGTTAAATTATAATATTATAAAATTTATGATTTTAATTTAGTATAAATATTGTTGTTAAATTTAGCTTCAATTAAAATTAAAATAGCTACCCTATCATTAGCACCATCACTACAGCATCGCAGTTTACGTGGTGGAGCCACGCTGCAGCAATTTTAGTTGCAGCACGAATGGGTCGGCACGACTGGGATAGGACCATGCTCTCACAGAATACCAGAGTAAAATAGCAGCTTAATGCTGCTGTGTTTTGTACGGTAAGCGTAGGGAACTGGACACCATTTTTACTGGAAACGAGTCATTCCATCTTAGTCCTCAGGGGTAACAACGTGCCTGCATATTGATTCGTTTACAGCCTTTTGAAACGAGGATAAATGTTTATATCTATGGGCCACAAAATCCGTCCAGTCACCTGCATCTATCAACTGCCTGCGGATTTCGTTAGGTCGTCACTCCATCTAGTGAGGTGCTCACCGGTAGCCGGTTCTTCAAGCTACGTAGCCGGCCCTTAGCCACTTCAGCTTACTGATCTGCTAGACTATGTCAGTTAGTTTTGTTATTCTGCATATATATACTCGTTACTTTATGCATGCAGAGAAACCCCTATTTTATCTATACCTAAATACTAAAATCGTATATGTATAGGTTTGCGAAGATGTTTTTTTTTCTATTTTGTAAAAGAAACTTACATAAATGAGTAATATGTGCCATAGTTGACAGGCGAATTGGCATCTGAAGTTTATTTTATTTCCATCTCCTGGCCTTTTCTCTCTGCTTTCTTTTACGACATCCACGGGACGATATACGTTACACTGGCACTACACGATTGATATTCTAACGAAACCTTAAGGAAGAACCTTAAATATACACAACGACAAGACTTGAATTGGTTTTTATCAGATCTATCACTGTCACGCTGTGACCGATCATTCTTAAAATAAAATTTAATCAAATTAAAGTAATGTGCTATACAAATGAAAGAGACAGTTGCAACTCGAACTTATTACGCAAATGGAAAATTTGCGAAATAATCATCTCACATGCCCCTGTTTCTTCCACCAAAACTGGACCGATTTTAATATGTTCGATATATTTGTTTGATAGTTGTCTGGTAATGTAAAAATTTTAGTAATTTTACAAGATTTAAATTTATTTCAACATAGTTAATTTATGGTACTAGTGGATATAATTTTTTGAAAGAAATATTTTCTCCAGTTTCATTATCTAGGGAAAAATTAGAGGTATATGTTGACTGACTATGTATGACTGTTTGAGATTTTGTTTGGTTTGTTTTAAAATAAAATAATGTGGTATAATTCATCTAGTTGACTTATTTGTCAGCTAATCAACAAATTTTAAATGTACTGGCAATAAATCACTGTGTTTTGTATTACATGTTACATATAACTTCTACAAGCTAATTTTTTTTTATTAAGGTTTAAAATGTATTATTGTAGTTTCTTTTTTGTTATTTATTTTAAGATAGTGAGTATGAATTCAAAGTTATGTTGCGTTAAGGTTATCAGTGATAAGCGTATCATATGTATTTGTGTGCAGGACTGTAGAGTATCTATACACCAGTTTGTTGTCAAGATATCGGACTATATATAACACTTTGTGTATCACTAAGATAACAACAACACGGCCGTGTTGTTATCTTTGAAAGTTATAACATCATCATCATCATCATCATTACAGCCCTTCACAAGTCCACTGCTGAACATAGGCTTCCCCCAAGGTATGCCACAAAGCACGGTCCTGAGCCACCTGCATCCATCGACTTCCTGCATGTCTTACCAGGTCGTCACTCCATCTAGTGGGGGGTTATATATGAAAGATGAAAAGTTCATTTTCTTTTTATTAAACTTACTCGCACATACATTTAATTTCATGCATTTTACATGCAATCAGAACTAATGTTATTGCTAATAAAGCTATCAGATCCAAGTACAACTTTTGGTAACAAGCTACAATTAACGCAAGCGAACGTAAATGTGCAGCGCCTTTTGTACGCACAACTTGTTCCGCCCAATAAACAAATTCTACGCCCGGTGATATGGGACGTGTATGATAGATGAATAAGAAGAGCTCCTTCACTTTGTTGCGATAATTGAAATAAAAAATGCTGGGTTTTACACAGAATTTTTTTAAATTATAGTTATTATTATTGAATTGAGATAAAGTTCAAGTAGCTAAACAGTGTTAAAAATACAGGGCTTAATAAATAAATCGTAATGTTATATGAAATAAAAAACACGCCAACTGTCTGTGTGTTTTCTATGTCTTCTGCCATAGATTTAGTCTAGTTCATTTGCTTGGAAAATCCATTTGCTCTTTGTACATTAAAATACTGATCTGCGAATACTGGTATTTCAATTATAGGAACTTCAAAATGTACGGCTTCTGTTACGGACAATAGACCACCGTGAGTTATAAAGTGATGCAGTTTGGGTGATCTAATATAAAAAGGTTTATTGAAATAAATTATCAATGAATTTTAAATGGGAGAAAAATTCGGTTAGGTAACGTGACATTACAACCTTCGTGCATACCATGGCTACAAACTTACACGCACAAAACTCCTCAGACCTCACTGAAAAAATTTGAGCCAAAAAAGTCCATCGCAATACCCTTGATGTATCTTTTACATTTTACAAATATTCGATATATTTTTTGATACTTAAGTTTTCTACTTCTGCCCATACAAAAGTGAATAACGCCATTTTTGAAGCTGTCCATAATATTTTTAAATTGCCAGGAGGTAAAATTTTAGATTAATAAATTTTTGTTGATTTCATTAAGTGATAATGCCTAAGTAAAAATAAACAAGTTTTAAAAATTATTTCTTATATAACATAAATAAAGGCGATAAAATTCGTAAAATTAGTTTGAATCAAGTTTTAAAAAGTTGCAATTTAAATAAAGAAACATTTTAATTGTTGAAGTAATTTTTATTACATGCACTGACCCAAATTGAGTTATTTTTATATAGGATGGGGTGACAAACATCTACATCTATCCTCGATTGCGAATCAAAATGCAATGCGTTGTGACCCGTGAGGATTTAGATGGAATGCCTTGTTTCCAGCAAAAAGGGTCTCCGGTTCTCTGCACTCACCTAAAAAAATAAAGCAGCATTAAGCTATTATTTTACGCTGTTATTCTCTGAGAGCGTGCTCCTTCTCCGGTGGAGCTGACCTATTCTTGTTGTAACTATATTACTAACATAACTGCGGCATGGCTGTACTCTATTCTTAATAATTCGTATTTAATTGACTTCGATTACGTTGATGATAATATTCTCATTTCAATTTATATTGAAGTTGGTTGTACAAATTTTTAATTTTGTCATATGTTACATCATTTCTTTTAAACGTGCCAACGTTTTAGAATAAGGTTTCTCTGACTAAAGAACAAACGGTAAAGAAAGAACTTAGTAGTTCTCTTTTTTAAAAGCTTTTATTTATCTTGCAATTTTGGTATGTTTGGAAGATTTAAATATTGCAACTGAATTTTAAAGCAGTTACCCTAAACCGATTGAGCTGAAATTTTGCATATATGTTTTGTTTACACGACAATTGATTGATTTTTGTGTAGCTAAGTGATCACGATTGTAAGCCTAATTACTTTAATGTACGACTGATTAATATTATTCTATATATCCCAGAATTATTATACCTCTAAATCTAATATAAAGATGCTGTATTGATTGTAATAAGTAGCAACAGGTAGGCAGATGTTAAAGTGTAAACAGTTTTGATTTATAATATATTACATTGTTAATCTAAATGATAATAATTAAATGTATTATTAATTATCAACTAATTGTGGATGAATAATCGTTTGTTAATAACTATTATATTAATTTAAGATAGTGTATTGATAATCGAAGTAAATGTCATATCGGACAGTCGTTGCGATAGGCAATCATCGCGTGGCTGTTGTACAAGAAACAGGTGAATTTTGTGATTAAAGTGCTGTGGAGATATTACTGGATTTTATTTTCTGGAACACTTCTGAGGCTATCCCAATATCTCAGAAGTGGGATAAAGTTCTTCTTATCGCCCACATATAATCTTCGAATAGTGTAAGTGTTGTTACGTTTGTGAAAGACTATGATACGCTGTTACCTGATACCTTTGATTTTTTTTATGTTACATAACGTAATGAAAGTTGCTGTTCCTATTAACGACATTGACTTATCATTAAAATATAGATCAAAGTTTAAAGTGAAATGTTTTAAGCCAAACTTTAAATCTTTTGGTTTGATTTATATCAAAAGTACCCGCAAGTACTTTCTTAATTTTTTTTTAATTAACCCAAATATGTTTCAATTTAACCATAAAGTACAGTGGAAATTTAAGTTGCTCGAGTAATGTCATTATTTGATAGTTCATGCGAAATATGATTTACTTTGGGTACATTTTAAAGTACGAAACGTTAAGCGATGGACCAAAAAAAAAATGTCAAACTTTAATGTGCTATCGATTAAAAGAGTTAGTAGCTATTTGTGTTCTAATGTGCTGATAAGTGTTACAGTTTACCGGTTTACGGGATTAGCAGAAGCCGCTACTACGATGACCAATAAAGAAGATGTCCATAAGAGCCAGTCGACAGCGATAGTGATACGTTATCGCTCCTACAATACTATTACTGCTAACTCCAATACTCTCACCCTCAAAGGTAATGTGTCAAATATGAGCGTGTTCCGAGTTCGGGCGAATGCGTGTAAGTAAAGGGGGATGCCCATATTAGGCCATGTAACGCCCAACAATGTGCATTTGTTAAAAAAATATATCTTTATTTATGGTTATTAATCGCGGTATTCATTTATCCTAAAACAATGGGAATATTTTTGCACAAATTAAAAGTACCGAAAAGATAAAAATAAAATTAGGTAAATACGTAATTCATTAGTCTGTGAATAAAATAAAAAATGTTGCCAATCACAAAAATCATTAAAAAATCGATTCCCCTTTTCGATCGATTACTTATGGTGTCATTATTACAATGCTTATATGATCTTTCGATAATTATCACGATGTTATGATATAGGTTTAAAATAACCGTTGACAATGGATATTTATCCAAAGCAGTCGATACGCAACCGTTATTAACCAAATGTTTACCGACTACAGACGAAAAAGGATGGTTATGTTTTTACTGTGTGTGCGGATTAGGCTCTGTTGAATCGGTTTTTGCTATGGTGCTTAAAACGTAGGATGCATTTTATTATTGAGGGAGCTACTATCAAAGAATATTTTATTCGCTTAACTCGTAAAGTACTTGACCAACTTTAAGAATTCTTTCACCACTAGATTGTTATGTATAATTTTAGATATCTAATATAGGGTTAATTTTATTATAGAGGGCGCCACTTTCAATGAATACTGTTACGAGCTTGAGGTTCGTGACAATAAAAATTGCCGATAAAATTACCTAAATTAACACTTTAATTTACTTTACACAAATTAAAACTAAAAACACTAATAATTAAACACACTAATTCACTTAATTCCGCTCCGAAGCTTCGCTTGTGTCGCTGAGTTCAACTCTGTCCCGGTCGCATCTTGCAGCGCCTATTTATTTAAATTAGCAGAGAAACATCCCGAATCTTCAGGTAAATGCGCGCAAAGGGACGAGTTTGCGAGTATAGATTTTCTAGAAACTTAGTTCTTCGGATGGCGCTGTCGGTTGAGAGTGTGATGTCATTCTCTGCAGAGCTCCCCTCGCTCTCGTTCCTGATACTAGATGGCGCTAGTTGACTTATTCACACAACAATACGTTTTTTGGCTAATCTCAAAAATTACTAGACCGATTTTGAATTTTTGAATTCTTTCACCATTAGATTGCTAATGAGGGCGTTAGCTGTGTGATAAATTATATTATTACAATAAATAATTGTGAGATTAATATTTTCTAAATAAATAAAACTAAATACCTACCTAAGATGTTCAAATCCAATTATTATTTTTACAATTTAAGAATCGTATTTACACACTTTACTTACTCAGATTGATTATTATAGATAAAGAGGTAATAAACCTAAAGTAAAAGAGCTCCGCTTAAACGAAAAAACTATTTATTAGAATAAAACTAAATGTTGAAAAAAAGTGGTTCAGTGCGAGTCGGACTCGCAGGCCCATGAAGAGTTCAGTAGTAACAAGCATATATTTTAAATCGAGTCAAAATACCACTATCATTATCGCCAGCAACAAATTATTTTGTTTTTCATAGTGTTTGTATAAATAACAAAGTTGTTTTTGCGGTTCCTTAAAATGTGCTACTTGTATCAAAAAAAGGACTATTATACATTAAAGGGGTTTCTGTGGTTTATTCATTACCAAAGAGAAAAAACTTATTGCGCAAAATATTAATTTCAAGTCATCAAAAGCGGCAGTCAACCGTTAAAAACTAAAACAACCGTTGTTATAGGCTCGGTTGAATTCATTGACAACCTTCACATTTATAGTTATGATAATTAAACAAGCGAATTACTAGCTGATTTACCAAGAATTCTTTAGAGTATAACAAAACGCTACTGCACAAGTTAACTGTTATTCTTATCTGTTTTTAACATAACATTTAAAATGGAATCATGTTATGATAATTCAAGAAGTTAATTTCCAGCTGATTTACCACGAATTCTCTAAAGCATAACAAAACAATACAGCACAAGCTAACTGTTCTTAAAAATACATTTGAAATAGAGTTTCAATAAATAAAGGAAATTATATTTTAAAAAGCGTGCAGAACTTAAAACGCGTCAAAGATTATTCTTTTTATGATATTATTAATCGAATAAAAATCGATATCATTCCATAGATTTTATGACAGTTAAGTGGCAACATCGTATCCGACAGGTAGGCCGCTGTCACTGTTATGTCACAAGAATTAAATTACGTGTTATTGTTTTGTTGTAAAAGTAAAATGCAATTGTTGATCTCTCAACAATTGGTTCGAACACAGCAGGTAAATAGTTGGTACATATCACGATGTGGTATGTCTTCCTCTAAGAAATGCTTTATAACTGAGTTTACTTGAATAATATCAATATAATAATTGTAGCTTCTTTATTAGGTACAAGTTTCGAGTACAGTGAACGTGTAGTGTGGCACTCGCAAAATGCACCAATAGTTCGTCTTGAACATCTATACATCAGCTGTGGCACTGACACTTATGAGAATAAGATCACACACATTGTTTGTCTTCGATTTTCCACGTGAGGAACTATTTGCGGTACGTGAGGTAAGTGTTTAACATGTTTAACATTTCAATTTATTAAATGTGATCCATATATCTGATAATTATACATGTTTTTACACTGATTGTATATTAACTCAAGAACTTGTTTTATTTTTTCACATCTGCCAATTATGATATACACGGCATGACAACTGAAATAATGTAAAATACAAAAAATGAAGTCAAAGTGAAAAAATAAAAATAAAATAGATTTATTTCAAACTCAAATATAAATAAAATATTTATCAAGTTAAATGTTACTGCACAAGGACGGATTTAATGCCCTATATTATTTAATAATTAAGGCCTGACAGACTACCAGCAGTCCAAAAACAATGAACTGATAGAACAGCATCATGTTCAACTGCAGAACGGGAACCATCTGAATCATCTAGTCCGTCCTCGTTGCAATCTGAAGTGAGTAATGTATTGCACCCAGAACAACAAAGCTTAGATCATACATCACACAGTGTACTGCTAACTAATTATATAAAAGCACAATGTTTTTTACCAGGTTGTAACAGATCCATCAGCATTGCAAGTATGTCTCTTTTGTGATTAACTACATTTTGCGATAACAAACATACATAGTGACAAGTACTATGTATGTGTGTTATACTTGGTAGAGCCATGCTGCAGTTATATTAAAAGTATAGTTGTAGCATGAATGGGTCGGCTCGACCGGGGAAGGAGCACCCTCTCACAGAATACCAGCGTGAAATAGTAGCTTAATGCTGCTGTGTTTTGTATGGTGAGTGTAGAGAACCGGAGACCCTTTTTACTGGAAACGAGAAAATGACCTTAGTCCTCACGGGTGACAACGCATCTGCATTTTGATTTGTAATCGAGGATAGATGTGGATGTCTAAGGGTCGCAGAAATGTCTCCAGCAGATGGTGAATCTCAGTTAATGACAAGATATGCTAATAAATCCAGAGCCGTGACTATGTGTCGATATGGGTAGTAGAGGTGGTGAATGGCATTTTTAAAACTGAATTTAAAATATTTCATCAAAATTACTTTAACAGGGCTTCTACACATTTGATGATAGACTGCTGTGGCTTCTGCTATAGTTAATAAATTCCACACAAAAATAAGGGACAGGGATGATGCGGCTCAAATACTTGAAATAGTTCATCAAAATATGGAGACAAATAACGATTTTTCTGAGTATGCTAGGGAAAACAATCTAAATAGAGCTAGGGCAGGCAGACTTTAGAAATATAAATGTAGACTTTAAAATGTTAGGGAATTTCCTGTTTTAACTTACAGCGACTTAATATTAATTGCTTGTGTCACATACCAATTAAAGCAAGCTCGCTACTATTATGGTGAGCATATAAGATTTAATGGTTGCTACCGGATAGAACTCTGTAATAACCAGAGGAGCAGCATTATGGAAGGAATAAAGTTAAGCCCTAGCTGATCTTTACTTAGGGCTAGAATTGCAAGTCATCACTATTAGTCGTAAAGTGTATTTTATTATATAAATTCTATATAATATCTAATATATAAATTCTTTTTTAGGAAGGAGGCTTGGTACTACCACCTGCTTAGGACCCTGTAATTAATGAAATTAAAAACCCAAGCATACCACTGCAAGACTTCTAGACACAGTAAGTTCATTCTGTAGATCGGACAATAAATAAAAATTAAAAATCTGAAGGTACTCCGGGTTAACACTGACATTGGGACGTTGGTCACCTCAGTCTGCCGTAACCATGGGTGCTGGAAAGCACCCGAAATGTCTGGAATTAAAAATCAAAGAAATAAAACGCGATAAAATCGATAAAAATAGTTGTTAAAAAAACTGCATTTGTGAAAATAAAAACTTCAAATATTTTCAAAACCCCGACTTTTTTTAAAGCAATTCCTTTACCATTTCATTGTTTTAATTGCATATTATCATATCTATATGCTTTTATATGTGGGCACTCATGGCCGAAGTGTCTATGAAGACTGGGCATTCCCCTTTCTTATCTCCCTGTGTTATAGTTATTCGTATGCAATCACATTTCTTCGGCTAAAAATACCTATCAACTCTGTGATTATGACATTCAAATGAAAGTCACTAGCCTTTTGAAGGAACGTGCTAAAATGTTGGCCGGTAACCGGCTGGTGATGAATTCTACGTGGGAAGATTTTCGTCAAAACATCACCACCACCTCCGAACCTGAAAGCCGTTACACGCGTGACATATTGAGATTTAGAGAGCACATTTACGACTCTTCTAAGGATATCGCAGAGTTCTTATCTCGGGCATGATTTCTATGAAGACGCTTGACGAAAGACAAACTTGGAAACAGTGATGCTGTAGAGGTCGTTATCGGAGCCGTGGGTGACGAACGCCTTAGAATTGAGTTAATAAATATTAGGGCCACCTAGATGCCAGAATTGATATTCGTTGCCTCATCCATTCGTATTAAGCATCCCATTACATTCCATAAATAATTCAAATCTAGCGCCAAAAAAAAGTTTTAAATATCCTTTTGATAACAGAAGTTCTTCTTGTAGTATTTGCGAAAAGATCGGCCATACTTCTGATAATTGCCGTACTAAAAGTAATTCTAACGTCCTTCCATTCGATAAAAATCGGTCGACGCCTTTAGCTACAACTAGTGATAGTAAATTTTGTTCATTTTTGTTCAAAGCCTGGTCACACATTCGAGTTGTTTTTTTTCTCGCCGCGAAAAACTAATAACTTCTAATATAAATTAATTGAGTGATAGTACCCGCAGTTCTATCTTAAACATCGTGCGTGTTCGAGTAGGTAATTTGCTTATAAATACTGTTTTCGATAGCGGCACCAAGTGTTCCATTATGCGTGAATCCGTTGCGAATTAATTTCCAGGCCATTAGTTATGAACTATTTATGTAGGATTGGTCCGTTCCCTGTTATATCTACCAGCACATTAACAGCTATTATGCGTGATTAATAATATTCCTATAGAGATTTTGTTTCACGTACCACCCGACTTTGAAATAACTTCAGACGTTTTAATTGGTGCGAACTTACTACATGAAACCGGTCTAAGTGTAATTATTACCCGAAATAGTGCTACTCTAATCTCTTAAACCTCGTGTCACGCATATACGATCACATAGTCCTATTTTAGAAAATTTTAATCCTAATTTAATTGATGAATTTGAGATAAATCAACTACTTGCTCTTCTTAATAAGTACTCTTTCGTCTTTACTCAAGGTTACGCTAAATCTCGCGTTAACACTGACGAATTAGAAATGCTTCAAAAAAAAACCGATGAATACATAGAACGATGGGTAATACTCTTCTTATACTTCTCACCCGACGATCGAACTGTGTATCTCCCGAGTTACATAATTTTGTAATTTTTTATACCACATCCATTAATTACGATGCATTGCAATGTCATTTGCAACAAAGGATCACCGAGGCGTCGGCGAAAGACAAACTCTGGTTTGACAAAGAACGGGCTAAGATATACGACACGTCACGGATAAGATACGGACACAAACGAGCATCCGGCATTGTTAATACACTGGTGACAGCACCAGCACCAGCCCAACCTGCGTAAAAACTAGCTAGTGCTAGTTCAGGGTTTCGTCAGTAATCGTCGATTAGACACATAGGAAAATATGGATTCCATCCCGGTGAGAAACTTTCATGTTATATTCTTACTTAACAATCACATTATAGCGACACAGCTTTCCCCTTCGAAAGCCTAAGCAAGACTGATGGAGATTGATCGAGTGGCAGGAAACAAGCTTCAAGACGCCGATAGTTCAGGTAATTTCTTTTTACAGTGAAAATAATAGTAATTAAAAAAAGAAAAAAAACATAAGCCCTGCCTTATAGTTTGTTCAGTTAGTATGCAAAGTTTCATGATCTAATTTAAAGTATTTTATGAATACCAGCGGTTTTTTTGTTCAGTTCGGAGGTAACTTTGGATCTCTTTTTTCTATGGAGAAAATTTTACGGAATCGTGTTTTCGTCTAACGTAGTACTTAACATTAATCCTTCACTTTACCACATATTTATTTAAAATTAATGTTGCAATATTTTCCGCACAACGGAGGATCTTCCTATGCCATTTAAGGTAGTATTTTTATTATTTCGCCTTAATACAACAGAAACCAGATTCTGTTGGACCACAAGTTTAGTGTGACCTACAACATTCATAGAGTACTCTATAACGACCGATACCTCCTGAAGAAAGTTGTCAGTCACCATTGTCGGCCCCGTAAAGTCCCGCATGAGCAGTTACGACGTGCCCCACAACCAGGTGCCCAAACCAGCAGGCAGGCGTGTCGCCGAGGGACGAGCCTGTCAACGAGCTAATAACTAATGGTGGATCCCATGATACGCTTTCCCTAAATGATTTACAGCCTCAAAACTTGCAAAATGACGACTGTAATCTGGTAGAGAACGCTGCTGGACCTTCAGTCAGGATAGATGCTACAAATTAAATGGTGAGCAGTTTCCAATTTATTCTAAGCTACTATCTATTATAATTACTGTATCTATTAATTACATAGCTATTAAACTAAACAATTTTACTTCAATCACATTAAAAAGCCGTGGAGGCAAACATAAACATTAAGTTATTCTCTAAAAAAAAAAAAAAAGAAAAATAACCACAAGCCGTGGAGGCGACAATTTATACTCTCATGTTATCCTGCTGGGACACGGCGTCCATGACCGCTCAGCACCCAGTTCCTTTTTTTCCCGTCAAATAAAGAGACTTCGTGCCTGTCACGGAGCAATGGTCTTAAGCTCCTTACCTTACTTTCCATCAGATCAAAGACTTTGTGTCTATCACAGAGCGGTGTTCCTGATCCTACTTCCTCTATTCAAAGCAAGTAATACAAATATTTTGGAAAGCATTATTTATCGTTGCTCGCGATTGGTAAGGGTACTGGGGTCGATTGTTGCAATCGAAGAGAGTAAATGTGTTCTCTTTTTTTTCCTCTCTTTTTCTCCCTGTGTCTGAAATGATTGCGTATTTCGAGATGAACATTGTGTGGTGTGCTACGGTGGTAGTAGCAGTACTATGTGAGAAAGACCAAGCCTGATCAGGAGTGATTCAGTTACTATTACCGAAAAATATTAAAGAAATAGAAGTACACATAGCTGCATAAACTTAATCTATGTTAATGATGTTAAAAATAATGGTTTACTAAGCTATCGTCTGTCAGTTTCAGTGCTCGACATGGAGAGAGAAAAGAGTCAAACCCGAGATTATAGGACTCTTAGTCCGGAAGCAGGAGTACCCAGGTTTGAGGGTCAGAGTCGGGAAGCGGTAGATTCGAGGCGTGATTCTAGCCACGCTACTTGGCCAAGAGTACCCATGTATGAGGGTCTAGCTAGGAGGACATGTTTGGAACAACCAGGGGTATCACGGGTGCGTGATACTGAGGTTGATAATAATTATGACAATATTGACGGAGAGCGTCAAGGACGAAGGGTGCTTCGTCCACAAAGGGCATGTTTGGAACAACCAGGGGTGTCACGGGTGCGTGATACTGAAGTTGATAATAATTATGACTATTGACGGAGAGCGTCAAGGACGAAGGGTGCTTCGTCCACAAAGGGCATGTTTGGAACAACCAGGGGTGTCACGGGTGCGTGATACTGAGGTTGATAATAATTATGACGATATTGACGGAGAGCGTCAAGGACGAAGGGTGCTTCGTCCACAAAGGGCATGTTTGGAACAACCAGGGGTGTCACGGGTGCGTGATACTGAGGTTGATAATAATTATGACAATATTGACGGAGAGCGTCAAGGACGAAGGGTGCTTCGTCCACAAAGGGCATGTTTGGAACAACCAGGGGTGTCACGGGTGCGTGATACTGAGGTTGATAATAATTATGACAATATTGACGGAGAGCGTCAAGGACGAAGGGTGCTTCGTCCACAAAGGGCATGTTTGGAACAACCAGGGGTGTCACGGGTGCGTGATACTGAGGTTGATAATAATTATGACAATATTGACGGAGAGCGTCAAGGACGAAGGGTGCTTCGTCCACAAAGGGCATGTTTGGAACAACCAGGGGTGTCACGGGTGCGTGATACTGAGGTTGATAATAATTATGACAATATTGACAGAGAGCGTCAAGGACGAAGGGTGCTTCGTCCACAAAGGGCATGTTTGGAACAACCAGGGGTGTCACGGGTGCGTGATACTGAGGTTTATTTATTTATTTATTCACAAATTGCGTTACATGTGACTTAGAGACTAAACAAAACATGCAAGTTCTAACAATCACGTTGTTAATAATTATGACAATATTGACAGAGAGCGTCAAGGACGAAGGGTGCTTCGTCCACAAAGGGTTAAGGAGAGAATTCTTCGCACACCTTCGAGGTCAAAATGCAGCCCTGGTTAAATTTTAATAGAAACTTGGAAAGTAGTTGTGAAGAAAGTGGTTCAGATAATGAGTAAAAATAAATTTATAAATAAAAACTAAATAAAAGATATGTTCTTGCTCGTTAAAGTGTTTATTTATATTAATCTAATATAAATAAATTACTATTAAATCCAATGTACTATGATTAAATAACATTATTTAGATTATATTGATATTAGTGTCTCGTGTAATTATAGGCCTCAATCATCACTTGTACTTGTTTCGTGTCTAGATCCGTATAGATGTTTATGTCAGAGCATTATACATTAATAATGTTTTAGTATCAGTCTGTAGCGCTTACAAGCTACAGGTTCTGTTTGATTTGTGTTCTATTACCATGACAATAATTATTTCATTGCTAATTGTTGATCGAAGGTTTATCCCGATTAGTAACGTCATTTTTTTTCGCGAAGGGACTCGCTTTCACAGGAAGGCCGAGCTGTAAGCCTAATTACTTTAATGTACGACTGATTAATATTATTCTATATATCCCAGAATTATTATACCTCTAAATCTAATATAAAGATGCTGTATTGATTGTAATAAGTAGCAACAGGTAGGCAGATGTTAAAGTGTAAACAGTTTTGATTTATAATATATTACATTGTTAATCTAAATGATAATAATTAAATGTATTATTAATTATCAACTAATTGTGGATGAATAATCGTTTGTTAATAACTATTATATTAATTTAAGATAGTGTATTGATAATCGAAGTAAATGTCATATCGGACAGTCGTTGCGATAGGCAATCATCGCGTGGCTGTTGTACAAGAAACAGGTGAATTTTGTGATTAAAGTGCTGTGGAGATATTACTGGATTTTATTTTCTGGAACACTTCTGAGGCTATCCCAATACGATGATCAATTCAATATGACGGACAACCTAAGATAGAGAACTAGTTATTTTCTATTCACTCCAATAATATGGGTATCAAATGAAAAGGTTTGCTGAGAATAATACGAAAATAAAATCACGTAACTCTAATCATAAACAATATGGTGGACTCCCAAAGATGGCGGACTAGTTTTGGTACCCGGATGACCGAGCTTTGCTCGTTTTTTTTTAAATTACATTTATAAATTACATGCTGATGAAACATAAATAATATTTTTTGATCTTATTGACAGAATAGAAAAACTGAACTGGTTATTTGAATAAAAATCATGAGTGTAATTAGTTTTAATCAAATTTTCGTATTTTTAAAAAATACTAAAAAAAAGGGCTTGAAATAATAATTTTTCTCACAAAAGAAGGGAACTAAAGGAAAAAAAGGAAAAAGCCGGACCAGAGACAGGACGCGAACCACGGAACTCCGACACCACGCGCCGACCGACATCCCACCTGAGCTATTACGATCGTTAGCGACCTGTCAAAATTTACCTTCTTATATTGTAGCAGTTTTTTTATTGCCTGAAAATACGGACAAAAGGACATGTTCTAAAAATAAATCCTACCTAATCTCGATCGATTTATTGCCCCCGAAACTCCCTGGACACTAAATTTTATGAAAATCGTTGGAGCCGTTTCCGAGATTCCGATTATATATATATATATATATATATATATATATATATATATATATATATATATATATATATATATATATATATCGATGATCTAGAAGACAAACATGGTAATTACAAAATTTTGATATTTTACCTTTTAATGCCAAATGTATTAAATGAGCATGCTCTACGGATCCCACTCATTCAAATGGCATTATTCCGTCTCTTTCTGTCTAAACTGTACTTGTACATTCATAGTAAGTGATGTCATTTTGAAGCCAAAAAAAGTAATGGCAGTTATTTACCATCACTTTAACTACAAAAAACGCTAAATAGATTTATGCCATTTCGCTTGTGTTTACCATGATTGACAAATAAGCTAAATATTTTTATTACGTTTGTCATTATGTAACTTTCGATTCCCAATTATATTAACTGATGTAAATCTTTTCAAGTGCCGGTAGATGGTTTAAGTGATCATAATACTACTGAAAACTCGTCAGCAAATAATAAAAAATATTAAGTGCTTTAAAAATACTAGTTCAGTATAGACAAATATTGTAAATGATTTAACAACAAAGTTCTAAGTAAACGACAGGAGCCCGAGAGTACTAAAGTTATTTGTACGTGTCGGCGTTTCCAACGAAAACGACCGATGTTCCAACGATAATCCCCGATGTCGACGGTGATGTACAAAATGACTTTGCTGCCTCGGTACCATCTTCTTCGCCTGCAGTAAACACCGAATTTCCCACAAATATGATGGATGCCGCCGACTCCACTACCTCGGTGCCGCTGTCTCCACCCGCAGCATCCGCCGACGCTCTTAAAGAAACCGCTTCCACAGCTAATGATCTATATATTGCTCATGAAATAATACTAGTTTTTACGGAATTTATCGCGTATATTTAACTTTTTAAATACCCGACGTTTCGAACGCTTTACAGCACTCATGGTCACGGGCGGGACTGATGACCATGAGTGCTGTAAAGCGTTCGAAACGTCGGGTATTTAAAAAGTTAAATATACGCGATAAATTCCGTAAAAACTAGTATTATTTCAATGTGTAGTGTTCGCGTAAATATAAGAAATCACTATATATTGCTTTTAGCACTACTTTTGAACCACAAATTAACACGTGGGTCATAAGATTTGAAAATCTTCTCGTAAACATACAAAGAAACATCCTGTTTCTTACATTTATTTCTGGACAGAATTCTTCTTATATTTCTTTCTGGACAGAATTCTTCTTTGTACTATTTATATACGCGAGCCATATTAAGGTCACTCTCCAAATATATTTTTTGGAGTCTTTTCTGCAATAGTGGGACTCGATTCTAGGAAACATGTCAATATGCAGTACCTGTAAGCTCTGGAGTTCGCGACATGTTATACTCCCGTTCGCTCGGGACCTTAATGGCGGGAAAATTTGTAAGTTAGAAAATTTTTTGCTATATTGCAAATTTTGCTATATTTTCACTTTGAGACAATATTTATGGATAAAACTTACAGGAATTCTTGTTGAATGTATAAACTATCGAATAAAATTATTTTTCGTTGCTAGAAATTGTAATAAAATACATAAATTACCCTGTATAGCATAGTAGTAGTATATACTTCAATTTTAGTGACAAAATTACTACTAATTTGAATTCTACACTTTTGTTTGTTGGAGAAATTTATATGAAATTGTTTGGAAATATGTATATTTTTATGTTTTATGTGTTTCCATTCGTTACTCGTACCAAAATATAAAATATTAAGAAATTAAAAAAAAATAATAATAATATTTTATCTGTATGACATTTCGAACAATATTTCAAAAACATTTTTGTGTGAATTTGAAATAAATATAACGTCAAGTTATTTGAAATATGTAAGAAAACTATTTTTACTTACATTTTACACTAAAAATAAATGAGAATTTGAAAAATAACACATTTATGACCCAACCGCCAAAATGGGCCTTCCGGATTTTGAAATACTTTTGGCAATTTACTTTTCACTTTTTATACCACAAATTATATATCTACGTGTTTACTATATTACAAGGAATATAAACAAGTATAATACTTTCGTTTTTAAGTCCAGACATAAATATAAAATTCTATAAAAAAAACGGAGCACCTTCATCAAAGCGACACGTGGAACGCCGAAAGTTCAGAGTGATTTCTATTTTTTTTCTAATAAACATTGCCAGGTTATGGTTTAAAGTAAAAGAGCATATCTTTGTCTTTGATACTATTATCTATTGCATAGTGTCTTTGGTTTTGTTTAAAACGAAAAAATAGTTTTTTCATAGGTACACAATTTTACATAATTCTGATCTAATTAGTGCTCCTCTGGAGAGGACGTAAGGTAGTATTGTGTGATCTAAAGTGCGCATCTCTTGAAGCAACGGCAACAAAATTGTTTCATTGCTTCTGAAGTTTTGTTTTCAGGAATAAGTCCGTGTCGTAGATCATGACCCACGTAAACGCAATTTGGTCTCATCTGTTTAGTGCAAGTACTAATTACACTTCCACTTATAACAAAAGTGTTGCAAAAATTTGTATATATATATATATATATATATATATATATATATATATATCAAATGATAGGGTTTGTTGAGAATAATACGAATAAAGTTTGAACAAATGTTGTAGGGACCGCCAAGTGTCAACTTCTGGCGTTAAAAAAATAAAAGGATCTAAGTTGCGATCAAAATCTTACTTTCTCCAATCTGTCTGTAGTTTTGTTATACCGGAGGTTTTGAAGTTCCTGATTACGGTTTTAAAGTTGAATTGTTTGGGTCAAGTTTTGCAACTGAATTTTAAAAGTAAGCCTCATATTTTAAATCCAATATGATGGACCGCCCAACTTGGTGGACTAGTTGTTTTTTACACATTCCCATGATATCGGTATTAAATGAAAGGTTTAGCTGAAAAGAATACAAAAACTAAATTACGTTAATCTACATACAATATGTATGTAGATTAACGTAATTTATATATGGTATATATTATATATGGTGGCCTCCCAAAGATGGTGAGCTATGTGTTTTTAAGTCACCCTCATGACATGGGTATCAAATAAAAGCGCTCACTGAGAAAAATACGAATAAAATGACGTCCACGTTCAGCTCTTGGAGGTACTACTGCCCGACTACGTGGTAAGACTCAGCAGTGTCGTATCTTAATTAATATCAACCTACAGCCTGGGAAAATTCTAACAGTAGTGAAAAAAATTCAATATGGCGGAAAACAAGATTACCGCCATACAAATTTTAAAGAAGAAGACCTGCGACTTTGCAAAAGTCAGGGATAATTCCTCTGGCTCGAATAAATGTTGTAGGGTCCAACAATGGTCAACTGCGGCAGTAAAAATAAATTAGGATGGCGAATCTAAGATGGCGATAAAACCCACAATGACGCATTAAATGAAATAAATAGCCTTAGAAACATGTAAAATGTAAAAACATTTTTAAAAACCAACTTCTATATAAACGCTCCAAAAAGAAGAAAATTAATTTTAAAATAAATCCCATCAATTTATTACATTACACACTTTATATGAAAAAAATAATTATATTTTATAAATTAAGATTTATATGAGACTAGCTTGCCAGGCAGACGTTGTTCTGCCTTTTTCGACGACCTTTTGTCATGTCCTATTAAAAATCCTTAAATTCACAAAAAAAAATGTGGGTCACTCATGAGCAAAAAACTATCCTCTCTCAGGTTTGAGCAAACTGCACACGGTGTGCAAATTTGATTAAAATCGGTTAAGTCGTTTAGGAGTCCATCGCGGACAAACAACGTGACACATAACTTATATATATTAAAATTTACCTGGGTACATAAACAAGAATACAATACGTAACTTGATATAGACGTAAGTAATCCTAAGAAAAAATAATGTGTTTCATAAATTAGGAGTTGCTAGGTATATTTACTCGTCAATCATATATCTACTCAACAATCGTATAAATCATAATATAATAAAATAATAATGTAAAGTTTTTTTTTCAGACCTTTGGAATAAAAGCCTGTTTAAAAAATGTTTTAACTATTTAAGTTAAAGATATTTGTATTGCCAAATATAATTAATATTTCTTTATACTTAAATATTATAAATTTAAATATCCCGGTGAGCCTATTTGTATGTGGTTTTGGGCTTGTCTCGGTAACTTTTGTAGGGGTTTTCATTTACTCGTAGTGACGTTCTTTTTATAAGAAAAGAATTTTATAGCTTATAGTAGCTGTCAAATTGTCTATAGTTCACTAAAACCCCAGCCATATCGTTTTTATATTTACGTATGCTTAACTTAGGTAATAGCTTAACGTAATGATTTCTTATATTTACGCGAACACTACACATTGAAATAATACTAGTTTTAACGGAATTTATCGCGTATATTTAACTTTTTTACCCGACGTTTCGAGAGCTTTACAGCACCCATGGTCACGGGAAGGACTGAGATGTTCAACGTCCAGCTGTCATAGTTAACCGCGGTTACCATAGATTAAAATTTTAACTTTTGTTCCGATCTACACAGTATGAGCTTATGGTATCATGGAGTCTTGCAGTTGTATGCTTGGGTTGGGATTTAATTTTATTTATTATAGGATCCCAAGCAGATGGTAGCACCCAGCCATCTTCTCTATTGAAATTAGGATGTTTTTTGATTTCAATAGCCTCGCGAATCATCCTTGGAAGGAATCGGTGTTCTTTAGCGAGGATTTGTGGTCTATCAAATCTGATGTAGTGACGGGGGCGATCTTGTACATGTTCACATGTAAACCGGCTGTAGGTTCATAAATTTGCCTCAATGTATTGGCATCACCCAACACGTGCCATCGACACGTGAGAGTATCCTAAGATCATAGAAGCGTTAAATCTGATTTCATCGTAAGGCGGTAGTTGTTTTCCCCCTTGAGCCAATGCTGGTGTGAAGGTTTTCGTGTACAATTCTTTGTCCATATAGTAAATGCTCCTTTAATTATTAAGATACTATGATCATACTATTAAGCAATAAACTTTAGTATTTCCGATAAGAGATTACTATTAAGAGTGATTTTTGTAATGTCGTCATTCATTATAGCCTATAAAAGTCCCCCATAGCCTCCATTTTGACATAGTTTTCATTCCATAAAAAAAGATTGGCCACCGCAGTTTTTTTATATTTTTGCGCAGTTAATATAAATATACTACTGCCCATCTTCTGTTTCACCTTCGTTTGTCGCCTCTTACGATATGAGTTAGTGGATATTCTTCCACCGCTACTACATTATTACATTATATAAGTTGATAATTTTATCATAATATATTTAAAATGATTAGATTAGTATAATGACATTCAGAATTTCCTTCACGAGATGACGTAATGACTTGACTATATATAGATAGGTAGATAACACTTTATTGCATGCCAAAAAATAATGTAAATATTAAGAAAAAAAGGAGAGAAAGCAATGTGGTGCAATTGGCTGTCTTATCGCTAAGAGCGATCTCTTCCAGACAACCTTTAGATCAGTGATTCCCAAAGTGGTCTATATCAACCCCTAGGGTTCTATGACAACCTGCAAGGGGTCTACGTCAGCGAAAAAAAAAATGGGGGTCCATGAAATGAAAATGTGGGTCCACGATAGTGGATCTCAACACATACACTGATATTACCTATTTACTTACATCATACTATCTTATAATATCAAAACACATACATTATTTATAAAAGTACCTATGAAGAAAAAACTTTGTTATATATGTTTATAAAATTATGTAAGTTGTAGGATGTTGGTATTCGCTTTGTGGTCGCAACACATTTTGAACTTGTAAAAACCTGAGAGTCGCAGTCTCAGAGCTTCGCTATCTTGCACTAACTTGTTCAATTCGTCACTCTCTAAATACGAATGTGGGACAAATGCGTTTGTTCGTTTCCTGAATCTTGAAAAGGAAAGTGCTAAGAAAATATTTTAAAAAATATAAACAGATAGTATATCACACAAATTATAGTGAGTCAGTGTTATTTTGTTTGATAGTGCAGGTTAAAAGTAAGTACATTATTTTTTATTAAATTTTAGTTTTGTACTCGTAGTTAGCAAAGATAGATAAATTACGCCAATCATGACTTTGGTTATTATTAGTTTAATATTGAATCATGCAAAATTACACGAGTACTCCTCAATAGTTTCTTTTTGAAAGTTTTAGCAATCGGTATTATAATTAGAGTGCGATCTCCGTAATTCGAGCAAATTGTTGCAAGAAGATGTTCGAATTATTGAATGTTTTCGGAAAAATCAAAAAATATTTTTAATATACAACTGCTGGATTTTCTGTCTTATTTAAGTAATTTAATTTTGCCCACAGATGACTGATGCCACGTCCGAATCTAAAAAGAAATGTAGAAAGTACAGTGTTGATTATTTGAAATTTGGCTTCATTCCATCAATGCCGGACAAACAATCGCCTATGTGCCTTTTATGCAACAAAGTTTTGGGCAATGACGCTATGAAACCATCTAAACTGCAAGATCATCTGAGAAAATGCCACCCTGATAAAACAGAGAAAGATTTGAAATACTTTTAAATACTCAAAGATAAACTTCAGTAGAGACCTACACCGGACAGAATGTTCGCATCGACGTCACAAAGAAATGATGATGGTTTGCGGGCGTCTTACAATATCTCGTTACGTATAGCAAAATCTGGAAAACCGCATACTATCGGAGAGAAGTTAATTTCGCCAGCTGTTGAAGAGATTTTAAAAACTGTTTTACACAAACCTGCATCTGATATCATTAAAAGAATTCCCTTAAGCAACAACACTGTTGAAAGACGTATTGACGAAATGAGTTCTGATATTGAAAGCTTCTTATGTAATTATTTGCAAACGACCCATTTCTTTATACAACTGGGCGAGTCAACTTTACCTGATAATGCAGCATTATTATTGGCATATTTTCGTTTTATTATGAATCAAGAAATCTACGAAGAACTGCTCTTCGCAAGACCTTTGATAACCAACACTAAAGGTGAATCAATATTTCATGTTTTGAAGGATTACTTCATTGAAAAAGCAATTCCTTTATCAAATATAATATCAGTAGCTACAGATGGAGCACCTGCCATGGTTGGACGTTATCGTGGATTTATAAATTATTTAAAACAAAATGTGTCAGGGGTATTAGCAATACATTGCGTCATCCATCGATAACATTTAGTTGCTATAAATTTGAGTGTTAGATTGCATGAAACACTTCATTTAGTCATTGATGCAGTGAACCGAATCCGAAATATTTGCGCAGTTGTGTGAAGAAAATGACGAACACTTTCATCAATTACTCCTTCACCTTGAAGTACGCTGGCTGTCGAAAACCTTATGTTTGACAAGATTTTTTGCACTTTTTGAGACGATTTTAGAATTTCTGGATACTAAAGATGAAATTTTAAAAGAAAATTTAATGAAGAGGAAAACAGACATCGCCTATTTAACAGATTTGTTTACAAAATTTAATATGGTTAATTTGCAATTACAAGGCGACAGTTTAAATTTGATTAAAACAAAGTCCATCTTATCAACGTTTCTTGCCAGAGTTAAACAAATGAAGCAAAATATTGGACGGGGCGAATTTCCTCAGTTCCCCAATTTGTCACAGACAAGCTGCCAGGAAGACGGCGTTTCAACTTACGTTCAACATTGAAATGCCCTCTATTCAGATTTTGAATCTAGGTTTGAGGATATTTTCACTATGGTAATACCACCGTGGATAATTAATCCATATGGTGACCTAGAAGAAACGAATGTCATAATACAAGAGGAACTGACTGAACTAAGTACAAACGAAGAACTTAAGGTTCAGTTTAAAAACGGATATCAGCAATTCTGGCTGCAAAACAACATACCCGTTACTTATCCCGTATTATGGAATATAGCGAGGAAATTTTTAATTTCCTTTCCATCGTCATACCTAGTGGAAAGGGGGCTCAGCGCTGTTACCAATCTCCTAACGAAAAAAAAACAGACTGGACATCATTAGCCGAGGAGATTTAAGATTAACCCTTACAAAATTGACACCAAATGTTGATAATTTATTATTAAAGAATCAGGTTCATCCTTCTCACTAAAAATATTGACTTATTGGTTGTGCTATTTTATTTATAGTTTATTTTATGTTTATTTTATGTTTAATTTATGTTACATATATTTTACATAACAGATACAAAATTTTATTTTGAGTAGTTTTAATTTAAATTCAATTAATAAATGTATAAATTAGCATGTGTTTTTACTTTAAGTTTTTAACACTAAACTTCACAACAGTTAGAAATTTTCAGGAAATCAATATCAGGTAAGTAGGGGGTCTACCCAACACGGAAAAACATGGCAAGGGGTCCACGACACAAAAAAGTTTGGGGAACTCTGCTTTAGATGGACAAGATTGCAAGAAAACAATAAAAACATATGTGTGGTTTGGCGACAATAATAACATTATTTTTATTTTAAATTATAAAATAGAAATAAAGATGCATGATATAGATTGGTACACAAGTACATATACTTATATATTTTTATAAATATAAATATAAATACAATAAATATATATGTATATTATGATTGATGATACACTGAATCGAATTCTTGCCCTTTTTAAATTATGATAATATATTGAATCTAACTTTTTCCAGTCTATTAGTTCCAGGTAAGATTGGCTACATTTTTTTTATAGGATAGGATGACAAACGAGCACACAGTCCACTTGATGGTAAGTGGTTGCTGTGGCTCATAGACATCTACATCTATCCTCGATTACGAATCAAAATGCAGATGCGTTGTCATCCGTGAGGACTTAGGTGGAATGCCTCGTTTCCAGTAAAAAGGGTCTCCGGTTCTCTACACTCACCATACGAAACACAGTAGCATTAAGCTACTATTTGACGCTGGTATTCTGTGAGAGCGTGGTCCTTTTCCGGTCGAGCCGACCCATTCGCGCTACAACTACGAGTATACTACTAATATAACTGCAGTATGGCTCTACCAGGTAAAAAACATAAACGGCTTCCGAAGTCAATGGGTTCTGATAAGGTACCCTAGCACTTGTAATACTACTCATTATCATATTTCGGTAGTTTTATACAGTAGTAAGGGTGATGAGGCTGGAGGCAATTTGAGAGAATCTGTTTCCGTATTTCGTTCCGCAGATGTTGTAAGAGACGACTATGCGAAATATCGGAATGGCCTTATGGGTTCCTACAGCTGCGATATTAACTTCGCTTTATACCAAGCGTTATATACGCTAAACGGCGATGGAAACGAACGTCAAAGAGCTAACACTTCTGGTATTGTAATGATTCAGGCTAACCTTCCCTGCAAATTTATTATGGCATACTATGTGGAGGTTCCAATTTCGAATTTGAGAAATTGGTAGCTTCTCAGCTCCCTTATGCCTTAGCAGTCTTAATATTTAGAATTAAATAAGCCTATAAACAAAAAACTTGAAGCGAAAATTGTTTCCCACCCACTATGAAATAAAAAAAATATCTGCTGTATTTGTTTGCACACTTTTATATGTAAATGAGGTAATATTAATTGACATCCGGGTGGTTGTGTAAGCAGGTTTCGAAGCCACATCTGTTAAATAAAATATCATCCAATGTAGTACCAGTTTTGGGAAGCAAATAAATGGACAATCATATAATGCCGAAAATCTGGAAAATATAGAATTATAATTTTTAAAATATAATCAAAAAAATATCAGGTACGTTTTTGTACCTTATCGAAGAGATAAGGTACAAAAACGTACCTGATATTTCTATATAATATAGGTATTTTATATAATATAAAGAAGTATATAATATATATATGTATGAAGACGTTCAGCTATTGTCATCGTGACAATGCATCTGTAGCCTTATTTGTTTGATATTGGCTGCAGTTGTCTAAGAGCTGCAGTATCCAGTTACCATTAGGTGCACAGTAGATTAGTTTGTCACTAAAATTTTATTAAAAGAAGTAAAGACTTAAGAGAGAGTTGGGTGGTGTGTTTAGCGTATATTACAAACAAACGCTCATGTGTTACAGAGTCCTGAACGCTGACAGCTCTAAATGTATGCCGGACACGTTACGTCACACGCTCCGTCGAACGCTCTCCACTGAGAACTAAAATACACGCATGGACAAATTTAGACTTTTTCTTCTCTTCGTCAAAAAAAATATTTCGGATATCACCTTTAGGTATAGGTATGTGAAGTCGGCCATCCCGCGTTGAAGTCAACTTAATCAACTCCTTTTTGACTTAAAACTCCCTGTAGCCTGTGCCCATTAGTGGGATGTATTTAGGCTGCTACTTTTTTACTTTTAATAGGGCTTTTCACTGCTGAGCGTAGGCTTCCCCTATTTTTTGTCAAATAGACCGGGTATTTGCAGTATTATCGGAAGTGCCCGATATAAGAAAAGGTGTTGCTTGACGTATGATATTGATGCGATTCTGATAAACAACTCATGTGTTTCTATAGCATATAATATTGCCAATATAGACACAGATACTGACGTGTCTATGCAAGTGATTCAGTTTTGCTAATTTTAGCATGAAATAGTATTATCGATGTTTCTAAATTAAAGCCCACGTGAGCGAAGCCGCGGGTACGTCTACGTTGTTTGTTTCTTGCTCAAAAAAAGAGGCAGGCGCTTCAATACCGTCTTATGTACTTTTAAAAAAAGGGTCGTTTTTTCAGATGTATATATGTAAGTATGTATGCTTGCCCGTTCTTTTTGAACTCCTGTAGCCTAAATATTTTTATTAATTCTCTGTTTGTATACCATCCATCCAAAGTTTACAGCCTATATAAATCAACTAATGAACATAGCCCACGTTCATAGATTACCTCATGGGCGGATTTTGACATAGTTGCCACCATAGAATACTATAATACACAACAGAATGGCTGTCAACCTTATTTTGTACGAGGATCGGCGTCACCGTTAGCACATATACAAGCAATTACATCGTATTATCACTGCTACAAACTCGATTCGTTGTGTCGACAGACTGAGTAAATTTACACATTTTAGACTTTTGATTAATGTTCAAAAAAATCATTAAAAAATCGTTTAAATTTTAATACATATTTATTTTTAAATAGTGTGCAATTTGGCATTTTCTAAATAATTTGCATGCGAAATTTGGAAACGATTGTTACGTCAAAATACATCTCGTGGTTGTTGTCTTGAGGTTTATACGTGTGAATTGACATGTTAGTGACATTTTACTGACTACGCGAGCTCCGCCCATTCCCCCGTTCTATTATGAGTATATACATAGTATTGTTACGCGCTCCAATCGACGATATACTAGCGCCATCTAGTGTCAGGAACGAGAGCGAGTAGAGCGTGTAAAGAATGACATCACAGATCTCTCAACCGACAGCGCCACCCGAAGAACTAAGTTTCTAGAAAATCTATACTCGAGATCTCGGTACCTTGCGTGTGTTTACTTGAACATTCCGGATATTTTGCTAATTTAAATAAATAGGTGGCGCAAGATGCGATCGAGACAGAGATGATTTGACGAAACAAGCGAAGCTTCAGAGCGGAATTAAGTGAATTAGTGTTTTTAACTTTAGTTTGTGTAAAGTAAATTAAAGTGTTAATTTAGGTAATTTTATCGGCAATTTTTATTGTCACGAACCTCAAGCTCGTAACAATTGTTGTCAGAAGTGGGATAAAATAATACCGATTTTACCTAAGGAGGAAACGGAGGGTGTTCGTACCCGAAGTCAACGCCAGCAGGAGACGGACCAGAGGAGATTTGGAGGTGCAACGCCGCAGATGTCTGAGGGCCAGCCGCCGGCCACGGAAGCCGGTCCGTCAGCAGCTTCTACGTCTGTGGCACCTGACTTAGGTGCTCTGATGGTGATGCTGCAGCAGCTGCGGGGCGGACAGGAGGAACAGGTCCGCCGACAGGAGGAACAGGCCCGCCGACAAGAGGAACAGGCCCGCCGACAGGAGGAACAGGCCCACCGACAGGAGGAACAGGCCCGTCGGTTGGAAGATCAGCGGGCGGAACAGGCTCGTCGGTTGGAAGAGCAGATGCTCCTCATGAAGGACCTTCACGCTACCTTTGGGAAAGAGATAAGGGAGGTGAAGGATAGGGTTGCTCAACATGACAACCGCCTGTCGGAAGCTGAAACCCGAATCGAAGAACATGAGACCCAAATCAACCAAGTTAAGAAAACGCTGGGTGAACTCAAACTTGGAGATGGAATTGCAGACCCCGCAGTAGCTACTACACCTTCGCTACGTGGGTTCAAGGTACCACCGTTCGACGGGACTTCTTCCTGGTCGGCCTACAAAATCCAGTTCGAGGCCGTCATGGAGGCAAACGGCTGGAATAAAAGCCAGGCCATGACTGCACTCACCTTAGGCCTGCGCGACCAAGCCTTAACCGTGTTGGAAGCTCTCGGTAAGAAAGTGACCTACGAGCAGCTCCTTGAGCCATTGGAGGCGAGATATGGCGACGCTCACCTGGAACACGTCTTTCGTGCGCAGCTTAAAGATCGTGTGCAGCGCATCAACGAAAACCTGCAGCAGTGGGCTCTAGAAGTGGAGAAGCTGGTGCGAAAAGCATACCGGTCTGTACCTGCGCTCATTGAAGGGAACCTGGTGCAGACATTCATCGACGGCATCCGTGACCTGGAAGTCAGAGCTGCTGTGAGGCTCGGGCACCACGAGACGCTTAAGGACGCCTTGGCCCATGCACTGGAAGTGGAAGCCGTGCGGCAGGATCATCGTTCCCATCGCGTCAGGGAGGTTGCAGCAGCTACAGTTCGCGACCGCAACAAAGGACACAGCCCAAGGTGCTATGGCTGTGGGGAAAAGGGCCATCTTCGATCCAGCTGCCCTAAGCGAACCGTGGAAAGGAGAGTCGATCGACCTCGAGAGGGTAGTGCAGCTAACTGCACCGCCTGGCGGCGACAGGATCATCGTTCACCTCACGCTAGGGAGGTTACAGCAGTTACGGTTCGCGACCACAATAAAAGATACAGCCCTAGGTGCTATGGCTGTGGAGAATGGGGCCATCTTCGGTCCAGCTGCCCTCAGCACACCCTAGGAAGGGAAGGCGAACGGTCTCAGGAAGGAAGTGCGGCTAACAGCACCGCCCAGCAGCAGCAGGAATACGACTTTACTATCAGACACTGCAGCGGGAAATCTCACGGCAACGCAGATACATTGTCAAGATGACCTTGTCCGGAAGATTGCAACCATTATAGTAGGCAAGAGAGTAAGGAAGTGGTATCCGTGAGGATGCTCAGGACAGACCACCTCAGCAACGGGTGGAAGGACAGCCTACGACGTGCACAGCAGGAAGATCCAGACATCAAGCCGATTCTGGGATGGATGAAGGCCCGTGCTACCAAGCCTAAGTGGAGGGACGTCTCAGCGATGAGTTCAACCACGAAAAGCTATTGGGCCCAATGGGACAGCTTGCTGCTTCAGGATGGAGTCCTGTGCCGTAAATGGGACAATGGTCGAAGAGACAGCTGCCGTTTGCAATTGGTTGTCCCTAAAGCTAAAGTGCCGAATGTTCTACAGCTGTGCCATAATGGTCGTTCAAGAGTCCATCTGGGAGTTAAACGAACTCTGCTGAAGGTCCGAGAACAGTTTTACTGGGTCCATTATCGTGACGACTCATATCCCTCGAAATGATATGAGGTAGTGAATATTCTTACACCGCTACTACACAGTCATATACCAATACCCTTAAAACATGTGCAAAAACAATGGCGCTTCTTTAAAATTAAAAACACATTCTGGAAACCGTTTATTTGTCCTTTTTATTCTTATTTTATTAAGGTTCTGAGCACTGATAGAGCATTATCAAGTAAACGCAGTGTGGTGAAAGTGTAAGAAAGTCCCCGTTTCGTAGTTGCACTGGAGGCAATTGTGAAAAACGCTTGAAACATCTTAGGGCTTATTATATAGATGGCGATATTACTGCATGTTTACGTTAGACGTAAAATACCCTAGCTGGCGATGGATAGCGGTGATTAAGGCGCGCGATGTACGTTTTTAGGGTTCCGTAGTTACACCACAAGGAATCCTTATAGTTTCACCATGTCCATCCGTCCGTCCGCGATTTTAAGATCCTAGGTGCTACAAATCTGTTATTTGGCGTAGTTATAGATATTATTCATGCCTAGAAAATTGTGGAATGAAATCTTAAAACACATTTTATTTTGTGTAAGTACCTCCCATAGAGGTAAATGGAGAATGATTTTTTTACCTGTCTATTCCATCGTGTTGCATTGTGCAGGTGTTCAAAAGCACTGAGGGTATGAAACAACATATTTTTGATTCAGGGGTCCGTTTGTGAAATATTTACCTTTAAGCAGGTATTTTTTATTAGAGTCGTGTGTCTCCACCCCTTCCCGCACATCCCTCTACCAACTAAATCGCTGTTTTTGGAAACGTAAATACTATACACGATAGTAGTATTATATAATGAAGTTCAAAGGAAAACTATCACAGATAAGTAGCATTAACAAGTTAACGAGTAATAGCCGACCAACTTATTAAATGCACTTAAATTAGTAGAAATTTCGTTACAACTCCATAGAAAGTGACCTAAAACTAGCTTTTAGGGCAGTGGTGATACGGGAAGGCTCGCTATAGTCATATATATATATATATATATATATATATATATATATATATATATATATATATATATATATATATATATAAGGGGTGGCACTTGCGGGAATATACAGGGTTATTTTTCAAAGATTAGCCAAATTTTAGACTTAAGTCCAAAGATATAAATTGTGATATACCGTGCAGTTTCTAAAGTAAAGTAAATAAGGCCTCTAGTTTAATTTGAAATTATCCCAAATTAAATGTGATTAATAGGAAACAACCGTTTTTGACTACCGATCGACCTTTGCGAATGTGTAAGTGCGCAGTAAAATTATTCAAAATAATGCATTACCACGCAATTTAAGCTATTCACCAAACCGCTCGCCGGACAGAAAAGCAGAATGGGTGTTAATCTGGTCCTACTTATAATGTCAAAATGTGAGTATGTGAGTAGATTAACTTCCGCCTACTCAGGAGATGGGCAGCAGTGTATTTCTAATAACCACTAAAAATAAAAAACTGCGGTTGCAAACCCGCTGGTCAAGCGTGGCAACTGTGGCAAATATCTCCCCTACGAGGCAATCTATGGGAAGGCTTATGTTCAGCTGTGGACTTTAATAGGCCGCAACGGTAACGGTAAAGATGTTAATACTTTAAACACTATGAACAAACATAAGCTTGTAAATAATGTCAGTACTAGACTCCACATAATAAGTCATTAATTTATGGAGCAATGTACCCGCTAGAACAAAATCGCAGAAAATGATCAAAGTTTTTCAACCAACAAGTTTGATAGTTTTATAAATGAAAAATTGTACAAAATGGGTCATCATAATATCCAAGAATACATTAATGAAAATTATCCCTAGGAATGAGAAAGAGAGAAGAAGATCGCCACCATAATGATTCTATTAAAGTTCATAGAATTAGAATGCCAGCGTAAAATATCAGCTTAATGCTGCTGTACTTCGTATAGTGAGTGTAGAGAACCGGAGACTCTTTTTACTGGAAAGGAGGCATAACATCTTAGGCCTCAGGGGTGACAACGCATCTGCATTTTGATTCTTAATCGAAATAGATGTAGATGTCTATGGACCACAGCAGTTACTTACCATCAGGTGGACTATGTGCTCGTTTGTCATAAAAAATATAAGCAATTGTACAACATTATTGTAAATATAGGTACTCGTAAATGTTAAAACAATATAATCCCCCTGAATTTCTTACTGTTTCTTCCCAGGACAGGGGTGTTTTCCGAATCAGTGGTAAATATAAAAATGATGACTTTCATAAAAAATTATTGTTCTATTCTTGTCTTCTATTAATTGCGATGCACACTTGTATTAAATTATACCGCAAAAGTTATTTTAAAAATCTGTTAATAAAATATTATTAAGATATTTGTCACTAGAGAAAACTTAGATTTTTTTAAATATTAAAATACAGTATTTTAACACTGATTAAACAAATGGAAATATAATTTAAATGAATCAATGCTTAACGCAGTGGTTATTGGTTACTTTTATCTACGAGCTAATAAAAAATATTATCAGGGTACATTTATCGTTTACATTAATGTATATAAGGTGATTTAAATTTCTTGTTGCGTGTTAACTAAGTAATAAGCAATCAATTTACAATCTTACGTCTAATTTTTTTTAATGAATTAAATCGACATGCATTCTTGACATATTTATAATGCGGACAAACTGGTTAATGGCCGATTTACACTTCGACGAGTACTATTTAACTTGCAAAACTGGTGAGTTCAGTACAAAATCTCGTTTGAGCGGCAATGATTGAGTTCAGTAGCAAGTTAACGATTAAGTTGAACGGGATAACCAGCCGGTCTATTTTTTGGCGAGTTAAGTTCGAAGTGTTGCCACAGGATAAATTATAGTACTACGTAGTGTTGCCCTCCCGCCGTCTCCCACCACCTGCAACTCGCCGCTCGTGTGAACGAGCGAGTTTAATTCGGTGCATAAGTTGACAGTGCGCAACGTGTTCGCGTTGCAACCTCAAAATATAGAAGTGTACTTTTTTAAATAAACTCGCCACTAAGACATTTGAACGCTACTATCCACTTAACCGTTTATTGTCAACTGCCCTGTAACTAAACTCGTTGTTGTACTTCTCGAAGTGTAAATTGGCTGTAAGAATCAGTTCCTAATACCAAGTCAATCTGAACAGTGGAATGCTTAAATTATAAAGCGCGTCTAAATAATTAAACTTTACTATTAGAAAATAAATTTGAATCATGATACTCAAAAGTATCGTCATAATTCTGATTTTAAATAGTTTATGTGAGGCGTATAAAATTTTGCTAGTGTTTCCTGTTCCTGGAAGAAGTCATGCCATACTTGGAGAGGGATACGTGAGACACCTCCTAAACGATGGACACGAGGTATTTTTTTATTTGAACATGTGTACACAAAAAGGCACTTAAGATTTCATACAATTAGTTCCTGAAATGGCACTTTTTAGTCCTCGTATCGACCCGTGCACTACTTATAGGAATGCCTTTAAGCATTTATAAACGTATACATTTAAAAGCTTAAAATCGACTCTAATGTCTTGTGTTTTTCATTTATGTTTCTCACATAATAATGCATACCTTATTATCTTTTATTTATCATATATCTTTGTAACTGGCCTACTTGAAGAAATCTCATTACGAGATAAGAAGCACCCTCGTACAAAGTCTTCATCACGATGTGTCCTCCTTGATGTTTGCGTGTACATAAATTGTTTAATAAATAAAATACTATCATATAAATCCAAAACACTGCTTTCTTCAAAAAAAATTCTAATTTTGGTACTAATTTAGTAAAGTTTTCATTTGTTTTATTTGGGTATTTTATTAATTATTTACATTGTTATGAAGTTTTGTGTTTTATGAGATAGATACTTGTATTAACTATACAGTAATCCGAATTTTATTTTGCAATTGCAACTTGACTATAACAAAATTATTTAAACAGTTTTTTTAATTAATTATATTTTTTATTAATTTAACAGAACCACCATTTTCATCGCGGATTTTAATTATTTTAATGCGATTTTCGAGCGAAATTGAATTCATTGTAGCAATTGCCAAAGCATCTACTACGAATAGGTCAAAAAACTAAATGTCAAAACTGTCATGTTGTTGGTGTTGCCCCAATTGAAAAACAAAGTTCTTGTTGAAAAACCCCTTATTACTAAAGTGTAAAACCAAAACAATATATTTATAAACACTTTGTATTTAATTACACTTTGCAAATTTTTACTTTGTTTTTGAATTGTATTTGAAAAATGTTTACTTCACATCTAAAATGTACAAGATATTATATTTGTTAAAATTACATCTGCTTCCCTTTTTATTACCTCCGATGATTAGGTGGTCGGACTTTTTCCTATCTAAAAGTCTGGGTAGATATCATAATCTTCCAGCCTACCTCTACCGACAACAGCAGTGCATAAACTACTACGGTCGAGTTTGAAGGCTATAAGTATCAGTACGTGCTAAGGCATTTCACTTCAGGCCCGGTTTACATTTTGAGAAGTGACAAGTGCGAGTGGCAAGTGCAACTGACAAATGACAAGTTCTTAGTGCGTATTTTATTCCCACGTATCATTTGTCACTGCCTGTTCACTCGAACTTGTCACTTCTCAAAATGTAAACCGGGCCTAAGTGCGAGTGCGAGTGCGAGTGGCAAGTGCAACTGAGAAATACTTTGTGTGTGTGAACAGGGAGTGACAAGTGATATGTGTGAATAAAATACGCACTAAGCACATGTCATTTGTCAGTTGCACTTGTGTTGTAGTTGAAATTGGTTAACAATGTGCATGGGTTGCAATAGATACATATTATACTCGTTTATTGTATTAAAGTTCTTTTGTCACATTGATTATCTTTTAAATAAAATAAATTTGAACAACGTTGAATTTCATAAATTGAATATCATTAGCAATCAGTTATTTTGCAGGCGTCGTTTCGTTTCATACAGTTTGACTTGAAAAGGGTATTTTATAGTTTTTAAAAATAAACGAAAAATCTCTTAGTATCTTTCATTTATTACTTTTATATGCGTTTTCTTTAAACGCTAGTTCTGAGGTAAGATAATGAAATATTCCCAGACGTATTTATAGTTACACGCGATTAAAAAATATTAAAACATTGTTATGTTAAACAATTTTCTTGCTTATGCATCATAAGTTGTATTGACAACTTTGGACTATTTATCTGTACATATTTTTTTGTAATACTTAAATGACATACCAACTTACAGCCCACCTGATTATAAATCGTTACTGCAGTCCAAGGATCACTTGCAGCCAAGTTCAAATAAAAAGGGCTACAGATTGTTGTCATCTTTGACGACTTAGAATACCACACAGACTCTAATTATATTGGTTCTTTTTACACTTCCGACCTGAATACAGAAGTACAACCACTTCTATTTTACGGCACGAATTTTCATATTTTAGTATGTCTGTTTTCTATATTGGTATTAACTTATTCTAATAAGCGATCATCATCATCCTTACAGCCCTTCTCAAGTACACAAAATCAACTTCCTGGATATCTTTGTAGGTCGTCACTCTATCTAATGGGGGGACGCCCCACACTTCATCTGCCGGTACGAGGCTGCCACTTAAGAACCTTTCTTCCCCATCGGTTGTCGGTTCCTCGAGCTATATGGCCGGCCCATTTCCACTTCAGTTTACTATTCTGTTAAGTATCTGCAGATATCCGCAGTAGAATCAGAGTGACCAACATACACTCTGGTTCTACCATTACTAAATTTATTACGCTGATAAACCTCGAGCGTAGCCCTCTCCATAGCACGCTAAATGACTTAGAGCTTCCTTATACGGCTAGCAGTGTAGGGCCACGTCTCAGACCTATAGGTCATTCCTCGCAACACGCACTGGTTGTGTAATCTCGTTTTCAGGTTTTGAGGTATACCTGACGAGAAGATGTGTCGCAATTACCCGAACGCTGCTCAGCCGAGTTGCATCCGTCGATCGACCTCCCGGCCGAAGTTGGACCTACCTAGTCGGATTATTTGTCCCAGGTAAACACACTCGTCAACAACTTTGAGCTTAGTACTCCCAAAAATTGGGCATATGTGTGACATGGACATTACACATGACTTTTGTTTTGTCCATGTTCATACTAAGATCTGTCCTTTGGGAGACACTATTGAGGTCATCGAGCATAGTACTTAGATCGTCCAGCGATTCTGCCATAAGGAATATATCGTCGGCAAATCAAAGGTGAGTGATGTACTCACCATTGAGGGTAATACCGTATCCTTTCCATTCCAGTAGCTTGGAAATGTATTCCAATGCAGTGGTGAAGAGTTTCGGGGATATTACGTCACTCTGTCTTACACCTCTCTGTAGGCGATTACGTTTCGTATTTTGGTTCTGTACTCGGAAAGCCATCGTAGCTCTACCAAACACTTCAGCACTTTGACATACCGACAATCAACTTGGCACCTCTGCAGGGGTGTCTTAGCATCGTCCAAATTTCAGACGGAATATACTTTCTCTTTTCTAATAGGCTTTCTCGTAGTTCACATACGTAGAAAAAGTGGCAGATTATATTCTTCGGACTTTTGTACAGCTTGACGAAGGGTGTGTATATGGTCTATGTTGCTAAAACCTTTTCGAAAACCAGCTTGTTCGGGAGGCTGGAAGTTGTGCAGTCTGCGTGCGAGATGATTTGTAATGACTCACTAAAACAGCATGTAAACGCGGCTCAAAAGAGAATTCGGAAGACAAACGCACTTCTGCTCCATGCTTCCGGCGTAGTGCTACCATGGAGGACGGAACGACGGAAAAGCTTCTGAAGGACTTTAATATTAATAACAGTTTGTTTATTTGCTTAAAACACATTATTATAAGCTGGTACAAGTTTGATAGAGCGCATATGTTTCGCCGTAATGAAAATAGCATTCAAATAATATATTGAATTTAAGAATGTTATAATGAAATTACATGTCAATCCATACTATTAATATAATCATTTTTACCAAATATGTCAATGAAATAAAAATTTGGAATGTATATTAATTAATGTTAAATTTTTGGTACAGAGAAACGAATCTATACTGTAAAAGTTATTCTGACTTAGCCATTTGTACAACCTGTGTTTAAACACATTGATATTGAAACATTTTAATAGGAATATTCTAGAAATCTTATTATATATTCTGACACACATACAGAGGCAACTTATTGCATACTTATCGGACCTTGGAGTGTCATTGTTTCTGTCAGGATCTCTCAATCTAAAGTTATTCACTTTATTACATAATTCTGTATTTTAATGTACCAAAACCGCAACTTCATAAATCCACTTCTTTATTGCCACTACCTTCATTTTACGTTTGGGTAGTGGCAGTAATTCTAGAATTTTATACAGTGCTTTACAGGACACGTCAGGTAAAACTTTACATGTAGCCCTAATGCATTTTTTTGCCAATAAATGCTCTGTTTTTGTCCGTATTGTTGCCCCATAGTAGGATCCCGTAGCGCAGTATTGATTCTATTGTAGGTGAGATGGGACATAATAGCGGTCTTTTTGTCGTTTATATTCCTAACACATTTAAAAGCATATACGAACTGGTTAATTGTGTTACACAAATATTCTATATGTATTTTCCATTTCAAGCCCTCATCATTATACTTAAGAATTTCAATTATTTTACTTTATTTATCTATGTCACATTTAGATAAAAATTGTATTGTCTATGTTTTGATATATTGAATTGTATATACTTACTTACTTACTTACTTACTTACTTATCGTCACGCACAATCCCTAACGGGGTAGCCAGAGAGAACAGATCGCCAAGTGTCACGATCCTTACATACCTCTTTCGCTTCTTTCAGGTTCATTAACTTCTTCATACATGCACGTCTAGGTATCCGAGTACTCTTGACCCTCCCCTCTTCGAGCAATTTGCTCACATGGTCTTCGAAAGTTAGTCTCGGTCTACCTCGACACCTTTTAATATTTACTTTCGCTCTATATATTTTCTTCACCATTCGGTCTTCACTCATTCGTTCAACGTGCCCAAACCATTGGAGTATGCCCCTATCAATTTTTGTGATAAGGTCATCTTTCAATCCTGCCATATTGCGAATCTCTTCGTTTCGCTTTCGGTCGGCTATGATAACGCCACACATTTTACGAAGAGATCGCATCTCCACTGCATTCAACTTGCTTTTATGCTTCTCCTGGCACACCCAGGTTTCGCTGCCATATAACAAAGTCGGTACCAACACTGCGTTATGTATTGCAAGGCGTGCACTCTTCACCACGCCTTGCCTTTTGACTAATGCATTCAGGGCACCATTGACTTTGTTTCCGGCAGCGACACGCCTATCCACATCTAAATCACATCTTCCATCCCGGCTGAAAGCACTCCCCAAGTATACAATTTCATTTACCTGTTCTAGACATTGAATTGTATATAATATGTATATTTATATAATATACTTTTTTAATAATTTTGAGGAGCCATGTACATTTCCTTATTTACTGATGTCTTATTAATGAAAAAATTTAAAGCGTAGATATCTTTTTGTTTTGCATCTTATTTTTAGACCACGTCTTAACCATTTTTGTTTTTCAAAATTAATGTTGTTTATTTTGATTTTTATGTTCGGAAAGCATAAATTATAAAATAAACGTAACATATCGTGAAAATATATAAATGCCATGGTCGCGCCAAGCTCCTCGTAGACTTGAGACCAAGATGTGTGTGTTTTAGGTACCAGTTTTCCACCCACTTTCAGAAGCTTCACTGTAATTCAATCCCCGCCCGGGAACTTGCCGTTCTTAAGGTGCTGGAAAGCCATTCTTATCTCGCTTAGACTGATTTCTGAGATATCATCAGAATAATGTCGGATAAGATTTGCTATTGGTTCGTTACCCATACTTGCATAAGGCTCCAGCGATGACGTGTACAACTGCCCTTAAAATTCCTCTATCTCACTCAAAATCTCAGGTGTACCAGAAACGCTGCCACCACATTCGGTCTTCAGCTTTGACAGTTGTCTCTTTCTGGAAGACAGATCTCTGGCAAAGACTTTAAAGCCCTGTTTCCGCTCAATGGCTTCTTCGATATGAGCTGTATTAAAGTTGCGTAAGTACCGCTGCATGCATTTGGAGATCTGTCTGTTCAGTTGCCTGTGTGCTGTCAAATCTGCTGAAGACTGCAGTTTCATGTCCCAAAAGTCATGAGATTAAGAGTGTGGTCCGAAAGCTTTTGTGTTCTTCTGCGACGGGTCTTACAGAACTTAGCTCCGACTACATAGGGAATTTAAGCTTCTTATTCTATTGTCCACTTCATTAAGTCTTCTAGGCACTGAAGGCAATTTTGTAACTGAAAATCTGAAAGTTTTCGGGGCTTTGGATTAGACCACAAGACCTCCACCGCTTCACGTTTAGGTTGAGTTTGCCTCTCACAATTCTTTGATTTCTGCCAGTTTTCACCCTTGCGATCACTGAGACATCACTAAACGGTGGTCTTCTGTTCATTATAATGAAATCATCATCAATCAATCTCATTTTTGTCGAATTGTTATGAAGCAAGCCGCTGCTGCCCATCTCCTGTTTCACACTCCTCATCACATCGCGTTTACCTGAACTCATAATCTCTCATCTATATATACACTGTATAACACTTCTTTTCCAAAACATGTTTATCGCAACACTTCTACGACGGAATATAATCAGCCCATAGTCACCTGTACCCATGCTGTGTTGGTAACCTCGTGACTTTAATTGTCTTACTTCTTTATAAACTTGAAAAATATTGTCTTCATACGAATATAAAAGAATTACTAAACACGCTTTTCAGATAATTCTTAACTTTTATTTTAGTTACATGCAACACAGATAAAGATAACAAAACTAATATATTTTTGTCAGAAAACTCCGCGAGCGCGCAAACAACTAAGATTTATAGTTTCATTGTTTCTTTGTCCCGTATGCATTCCTAAGATTTTGATATTACTATTAGGATAAGGATACACAGAACTATTTATATATTGCTAATTTATTTGCCTATATAATACCCAAGTAATCTGTTCCAATTATTTAGCAATTAGAAAAATTTAAAACTAAACTCCCGAGATGAAATTCTAGGCAGAAAAGAATTCCTACCTACTCAAATTTATCAATCTAAAGCTTCGTTAACTACAAATATTTAAATTCAGTTAATTGACAGTATAATAAATATTGTTTATGAAATAATTTCATTATTAAAATCTACAATTATTTTAGGTAACCTATATTACACCTATTACGATGAAAAATTCTCATCCCAAACTAAGGCAGATTGATGTATCTACAAACTTTGAACTCATGCCCACTGGTAAGTAATTTTTATAGGCATATCCCAATAAATAGAAGAAAAGTCTTTAAACTTTAAATCAATATGCAAAAGTATACTGTTTGCCAATCAGGGATAGCCTTTGTTGTAAATAGTTAAAAAAAACAAGACAAGTGTTAAATGCAATTATAACTAAAACCAAATTAGAAACATAATGTGAATTATGTTACTTAAACAGAATTATGTTACTTAAACAAAAATAAATGTGGTTAATAAAACTGGTGCTTATTAGTCACTGTTTTCAGATTTTACAATTGCTTACAGTCGATCTTTTACGTACAATTTTAAAAACCAGTATTAATTTTAATTGAAACTTAAATTTGAATTTACACTCACTCGTTTAAATTTATCCATCCATTCCATTACAGCCTATAACAGTCCACTGCTGAACATAATATGCCTCTCCCATAGATTGTCAAATAAAAAGGATTTTGCCATCGTTATCACGCTTAGCAGTTGGATTGAAAACAGATTGTTTCCCTCTGTCGTCTCTTACGATACCACGGGAGGATATGGGGTAGTGGATTGCACCGTCACTACACGGATAAATACTATACATAAATAATCCCCAGGGTTTTCACAACTCGAGTAATGGCGATGTAAGAATGTCCACTATCCATATCGTCCCGTGGGTGTCGTAAGAGACGACTTAATATGGAAACAAACCAAGCGATAAGCAGCAGCGTCCTCCTAATACTAACTAAAGAAAACTGGCGTTTCCAACCCATTTGCCAAGCGTGGCAACTACGGCAAATATCACTCCCATGTGGCAATCCACATTCGGTAGTGGATTATTGATACGCTATAACGGTAACGATAATCCGGCACCTGAGCTAAAGCAGTTCACTAAAAGTTTGTTTATTTTGTATTTTAGATATAGTATTTAACATAAAAAGCATTTTAAATAATGAACTGAACTACAAGGACTTTAAAATTCTGTTATACGCTACCTCTGATTTTGCAAACGGTACAATAAATCATCCGAACGTTCAACGACTAATTCAAGATTCAAGCGAACATTTCGATGTAGTTATCGCCGAATGGCTCTACACTGAACTTTATGCTGGGTAAGAATAGTTTTATTCAAATAAAGTAACAGATAGTATTCATTTGCTATGACACCGTGGTGGTGTCACGATGCATATATATGGTTATATCACGAATTGGGCCGGCTAGACCGAAAATGCTCTAGCTAAATACCAGCATGAAATAGTAGTTTCATGCTGCTGTGTTCCATATGATTAGTGTAGAGAACCGGAGACTCTTTTTACTGGAAAAAAGGCATTCCATCTTAGTCCTCAAGGGTGACAAAGCATCTGCATTTTGACTCTTTATCGAAAATAGATGTAGATGTCTACAGGCCACAGCATCCACTAACCTTTAGGTGCACTTTGTGCTCGATTTTCATCACTTCACAAAATAAATCATTCATGTTTAAACGCCACGTTGTGTTAATAACTCTAAAACTATGACGTAAATAAATAGAAAAGAAAATTGTTTTCTAAAATTGTTAACAATTTTCATCAAAATTAAGTTTAGAAATTGAACTCAGATTTAGCTTAATTATTATATGCCAATTACAGCTTTTCAACAGTTTTCAACTGTCCTTTGATTTGGTCGTCGTCTATGGAACCACATTCGTTGGTACTGGATCTCATTGACGAAGCACTCAATCCAGCCTACAACCCTCACATTTTATCAGATAAACTGCCACCTTTTTCATTCTTCGATCGCGTAAACGAGCTATGGACTTTAGTTGACACAAAAATATTCAAATGGTAAGTGTGTTAATCTTCTTTCAGCAATGAGTAAATGTCTAAGGATTATGTTACAAAATCCCAAATAATGACAATAATTACCAAATATATTGGCATTTAAAAATTTATCGGAATTATAACTTTTTTTTAATGTAGTTTACTTGTGTCTTTACAATTCTTGTGTCTTTTTCATCCAATACCTTTAAACGAGTAATTCTTGTATATTATATAATCGGAATCTCGGAAACGGCTCCTTGGTATGCAGGGGGTTTCGGGGGCAATAAATCGATCTAGCTAGGACTCATTCTTAGAAAATGTCGTTTTATCCATGTTTTTAGGCAATAAAAAACTGCTACAATATCATTAGAATATGAAAGTAAATTTTGTCAGTGCCTAAAAGGTTATAACAGCTCATATGGGATATCGGGCGGTTATAAAATCATAGAACGCCGGTTCGAGTCCGAACGTCTCTGGTCTGACTCTTTTTTCCTTTTTTCAAGTTTCTTCTTTTGTGAGAATATATATAATTTTGAGCACTTTTTTTAATATTTTTTTTAAACACGAAAAATAATGACCTATAAGATCGAAAGAATTTATTCATATTTATTTCGTCGGTATGTAATTTGTATCTAAATATAATTTACAAAAAACACTATTTCCAAAAAAAAATACCGAGCAAAACTCGGATCATCCCGTCACTGTGTCATTCCAGTACTGTAATATTATATAATTTAAAATTAGTATGGGTACGATTTCGGTCTGTCCTTACTGTCAACTTCCCATCTTTTATATTCTACGATATAAACTAGATACCTCAGATAATAATTTAACTATATTATATTATGCTATAATTTGTAAAAAATTTACCTGGTATGGTAGTGGTATTGTACGTATATGGCATTTCATTTCGTCATGTGGGATGCAAAAGCAAATCTATTGCCCTCTCGTATGCCGGATATATAATCCCCAAAATCGGTGATAGAAAACACCGCCTAAAGTGCGAGACGTCTGACGATTGTCAATTCACCTGCTTACAATGGCGATCACGGAAAATTCTTCCCATAATGAGAAATTTCCACGCACAGCAGGGAAATATAATATTTTTTATATATGGGCGCCAAACGAGAAAATTAATTAATTACTTAATTAAAATAATGCATTTTTAATTTGATTCGGTTTTTTCTTAAAATTTAAGGTAATTTAGTGATCTTTGTTCATTGGTTGGTTGGCGCCGACTCAAAATTACTTAAGTACACTAACATTAGTTTAAGAAATTAGTTATTAAGGTAAAAGGAAAAGGTTTATTATTTTTTGGTTTTTAGTTTTTTCGGCGGTTAAATTTCTTGTTAAAAAGTTTTTATTTTATAATTTTTGTGACTATACTTTTATTACTTCATGCTCAATTTTCAATTACCTTTAAAACAGCTACTTACCTTACTTTAGCTATTAACTGTTATATAATCCTACTTTAACTATTATTTTTTTAAAGCTGTAATCGACCACGGAAAGAAATTGTTTGCCAAAGGGCAGGCATATGTGGCATGAGTAGAGTAAAACACTTGAAGGTATTGCTTTGTCTGATCTAGAGCCAAATAAGGTATTAAACAAACCTCACGGTGAACGAGTCTTATTAGAAATGCAGAGACAGAGGTCTACACACAAGAGACTGACAGGTCTAAAGCTCATTCATCGTGAGGTTTTTTGTAATGTAATGTAATTATTATGTAATGTTGTAATACACAACTCAGCATTTAAATCTGTGAGTTAACAATAAATTACCCCTATTTTCCCAACCTTAGGGTAATTTTTTTTCCAAATTTATATGAAACAAATTTCATGGTAAACCCTATCCACTAAAAAAAGAATTATTAAAATCGGACTACTCTGTAAATAGTTATGCGGGGTCATACATAAAAAAATATACGCGTCGACTTGAGAATCTCCTCCGTTTTTTCGTCGGATGAAAAACGGTTTCATACATTAGAGTGAATGAAAAAGGAAAACTATAGTCTTAATATGTCTAACTTATGGATACAGTTCTCATTTCTGCGAATGCTGCCAAATAGGGAAAAAACGACTTGCTAAACACATTGAACACTCAGACTCATGATTTTTTTTTATTTCAAGGAGACTACGTCATCGAGAAAACAGAATGTTCACCACTGCGTTCGAATCTTCGGTTGCAAAGAGAGGACGAAAACTGCCGCCGTTCAACGAAGTACGCTATAATGGTTCTCTTATGCTTGGGAACTCACATATTGCTTCAGGAGCAGCAGTACGCCTACCTCAGAACTACGTACCAATTGGAGGATATCATATTAACGAAATTATTGATCCATTACCAACGGTAGGTTCGTTTACATCTATAATTTAACTTTCTTTTAAAACCTTTTATTTTTGTTTACAGAAACAGGCTCGTCGCTATTATCAGGTAGTAACATTATAACATTGCAACACTTTTATAATGTTGGTGTAAAATTTTAGTTAAAATTTTAAGATATTTTTTTAGCAAATTTAATATTATATTACATATTTTAACATGTTTTTATTAGAATTTGCAAAAAATCATGGACGATGCCAAAAACGGTTTAATCTACTTTAGTATGGGATCCATGTTAAAAAGCAGAAGTCTACCTATGGAAATTAAAAGAGGATTGTTAACAGTATTTAGTAAATTAAACCAATCTGTTCTTTGGAAATTCGAAGAGGAGTTGCCCGACCTGCCGAAAAACGTACATATAGTTCCTTGGGCCCCGCAGCTGGGTATTTTGGGTAAGACAGAATATTGCAACTACGTACAGTTACTATTTACTAGAACTCAAAATGGACTATACCTACCTATTGAATTTGAGAAGCTTCAAATTGCACAGGAAATGTTAGACTGCTACAATTGTATGTGCTAACATAGAGGCACTGATTTGTCCCAAAATCCTAACGATGCACGATGCAACAATCATACATTAAGATTGTTGGAGTGGTGGGATGCAGTGACAGAATGGAAAGCAATCACTCAACCATTAATTTGTGTTTTGGAACAAATTTGGCTTCGTTTGGGAATTGAATCTGGGGTTTGGTGTATAATAAAACTAATATCCGAGATCCAATGCCGTTACAGCCTATCTAAATACCACTGCTGTACATAAAACTCATACAGATTGCCTCATGGTGGGAATATTTGTCATAGATACCACGCTTGACGGGTGGGTTGGCAGCCACAGTTATTTTCCTGGTTTATTTTCCCTTTTTGCCTCTTACAAAACCCACGGGATGATATGGGATTGCGATAATTCTCATACTGCCTTCACACGACCAAATATCATATATTATATCGTATATTATCATCACATAATTTTTAGCAAGGTCACAAACGTTTTATTTGTGGAATCTCAAATATTGTTATCTCAAAAGCATAGTGATACTCCGTTTTTGGTCGATGGTAATATTATAGTAGTAAGTACATAGCAGACTCTTAATACTGTAGTAAAATATACACGACTACAGCAGTACAAACAATGTTAAGAAAAATCACGATTGTATTGCTGTGTGCGTCTTGTATTGATGTGTTCCAGTCTGAGGGGATAAAGAGCCAGTATAAATTACATATTGTGAGGCAATCCACCTTAATTTTCAGAGGTGACAACACATCTATAGCCTTCTTAGTATAAATTTGGATGCAGGTGTTCATGGATTGCAGTAGTCACTTATTATGAGGTATAATATACGTCCGTTTGTTACTACCCAAGTTATAAGTGCCAGTATGTTAACAACATTGACGGTGTTCACCGTTGCTTTTCTTGATATTTGATATCTTCATTGTTGGTTATCTATCCACCTTTGTTGGAGGCAGTAAGATATTCATGACATTTTTATTTTTTAATTTATTTCCATTTGCTATACTACAGAAGGTAACAAATTCCTCCAAACATTTATCAATGTCAAATCATGTAGTACCATGAAGACAAAGAGTGTCATCATATTGATGGACTTATTTATTTACATTTTTTATTTATTTATTCTATATTGCATCCTTAAACAAAAGAATAAAAAGGGCTTAATGCCTTGAGGCATTCTCTACCAGTCAACCCATGGAGTGGTGAGAATTTGACGTATGTGTGGCAATATAGAATAAGAGAACACAATACAAATGATAATTAACTACGTAATATATACAAACTACTAATAAAGAAACTATACATATATGATCTATCCTTACATATATACAAATATATAAATAAATGGATATACATACAAGTACACATATTTAAATACATACATAATTAGTATATACAAATGACTATGAATATATACGTCTGTTTGGCAATACATGTAAAATGCGTTGTCTTTAATAAATGATCACGGACCAACTTTTAAAAGCGTACTTATTGGGAGCTTTTCTGATGTCATCGGGCAAGGAGTTCCAAAGGCGTGTAGCCTGAACTATGAAGGAGTTACCATAGAACTCGGTAAAGTGAAATGAACTGCATTTTTTGTATTTAATATTGTCCTCTTATATTTTTACCTTTCAGCTCATCCAAACTGCAAATTATTTATCATTCATGGGGGTCTACTTTCTATCCTCGAATCTTTGCATTTTGCCGTTCCTGTAATCGGTATACCAATATACGGTGATCAACATCTAAATATCAACAGAGCCGTAGAAAAAGGTTTCGGCAAGAGAGTAGATTTAAACAGCGAAATAGCAACGCAAATGGATATTGCTATAAAAGAAATTTTAAACGAACCCAGGTAATCTTTATTTTCGGTATCCCCTTTTTTAATTCATGTCTGAATATAGGCTTTTTGAATTGTTTTTTATAGTCATTACGTTGAGCTGGGAAAGGGCGTATCTAATACTCTGGTGCAGAAGTGGCTGGATAAAGTCGCTCCCATTTGATTGCCGCGGGATGGCGGCATTATAGCTCATCGATATCACCTCAATTCGTCCCGTAGTAGTAGCAGGCAAATATATATATATACAGAATGGGTCCCACATATATGCAATAAATGAAACCATATACTTGTTATCGCCTTTGCTGACGATATACAAAAAATGAACGTAATCGGTCCAGTAATTAGGTCAAAAAGTAGAGTTTTAATTTTAAGCAAATTTGAACACTCTATAGAATTGGGTCACTAAGTCAATGATGCAATGAACTTGACTGAATCCTTGAACATTAAAAAGCGACGTTGCCACGCAGTGCAAACTATTGGTATTGCGACATATCGACAGCGGTGTCTTTTGTCGGCGTGCCACCCGCGTGCAACGTTGTCACTCTTCCAAGGGGTCAAGGTACGTTGTCTAAACAGAGTGTTCACTTTTACTGAATTTATTTTAATATTTATTTTGTTTCAAAATTTCACTTTTTTATTTTACGGGTTTTAATTTAATATTTAATTTTTCTACACTTCTACGGACTAGTATTACTTGTGGTTTCATTTATTGCATATATGTGGGACCCATTCTGTATATACCAGAAGGATCTTATGGCTTCTGATAGAAGGCGTAAAATAAACAGACTGGTGACGGGCAGAAGCGTCAATAGTGTTAAACTTCTGGCACTACGATCCTGCAACGGATGAGTTCGTGTCCAGAACTTTTACGGACTGATAATGATGATGATGGTAATTATTATGGTGATTATGATTACGGTGATCATATAAATATCCGCCAATAAACTTGCTTTTGAGAAAAAATAAAAAGTAACAGCAAATATACGCCCAACTGCTTGGCATAGAGCTCTTTTCATTCAGATTAATTGAACGTGGTAGAGCTATATTATGGTTGTAGCACGATTGGGTCGGCTCGGCCTAGGAAGGGCCCAGCTCTCACAAAATACCAGCATAAAATAGCAGGCTGATGCTGCTGTGTTTCATATGGTGAGTATACTAGTCTAGTAGTCTCTTATTACTGGTAACGAGGTATTCTATCTTTATTGTCAGAGTTAACAACGAATCTATATTTCTTAATCGAAGTTGGAAGTAGATGTTTATGGGCCACAGCATTCACTTACCATCGCGGGACTGCGTGCTCGTTTGCCACCACATTCTATAAAAATAAAATAAAAACTTGTAAGCAGGACATGTCCTCAGTATAGCATTTTAATCCTTTACACATGCAGTCAACATGCTTTTTTATTTCTTTCATTTCACTCTTTATTAAAAAGGTTCTTCTTAGTGTAAGTCTACCTAACCAAATCTTGTTACTCTGTCCGTATGTTGACTTTAAACCGAATTTGGAATCTGTGGCTAGAGCCAATTGAGTAGAATATAAATGTATTTTTTTTCTTTAACAATGAATAAATGGAATGCCCTTAAAGTTATAGACCATTTCTGTTTAATGGGTCTATCTCAAAAAGTATCAAAGCAGTTGGGAGCTTAAAGTTTCTTTATAATTATGTACCATATACTGTATTTGCAAAACAAATACTGAAAACATCGATTAGAAATATAGTCGTAATCTGTGATCAAAACAAACCAACGTTTGTAAGATTTTTCTTTCTTTCACGAGTTGTGAAAATCTTGCCCATAAGTAAGATATTTAATTGGTCATAATTTGTACCATTACTTTGCCATATTTATTATTATTTATACGAATTATTTTAATTATGTTTCCAGATTCGTTCAAAAATTGAAAGAATATTCGCTTATATTCCACGATCGCTTGAATCCACCAGGCAAAGTATTATCATATTGGGTGTCTCACGTGATAAAGACTAAGGGCGCACCTCACTTATGCTCTCCAGGGATGCTGGTGCCTTGGTATCAAAAGCTATACCTGGATTTAGCATTTCTAATTATAGTCACACTTTATATATCTTTTAAAATTTTATTAAAAGTAATCACTGTGATTCTATCATTTAGGTCAAGAATTAATAGGATTAAAAAGAAAGTATTATAAAAATAGTTTTTTTTTAATCACATAATTTATATTTTTAACAGATCTATCGCTGTCAGGCTGTGACCGATCAATCTTAAAAAAATTAATCGAATTTAAAAAAAAATCGTGCTATACAAATGAAAGAGACAGCTGCAACTCGGACTTATTATGCATATTATGGAAAATTTGCGAAGTAATTATTGAGCTATTATGTACTACGTACTAGAGGCGACAATGCGTTCAGCTACTCTGTTTCACTCAACCGCGGTGCATACACCGCACTTTCAGTCACTCGTAGCTTGCTACATATTTATTTATCTATGGTCACTCGCTAGGCGCTTGTAGAGTTGGTCACGTGTTGTGTTGATTTAAAAAAAATCTCTTGATAAAAATATGGCGTCGTGTGTACTTAGATATTGCCCAAATAATTCAAGAAATGTCAGTAAAAAACAAGGAATTACTTTTCATCGGTTAATAAGATAGTTAATCAATAAAAAAGTATTATAGATTAATAATAAAACAAATTATTCCTAAGACGCCATCTCGTGTCATGGAATATATTGGAATAGATAATGAAAATTATATGTTCAGATGCGACATTTCTGTGGGTTCTTACGTATAGGATGAATATATTATTATACACATTTGTTGTAGAAAAATATATAGGTTATTATAGTTAGGCTAAATATTTCATATTTAAATATGCTTTTATTTTATTTTTAGGTTTCCACATCAAAGTCAAAGTGGAATAAATTCGTCCATTTTTAACTCTCGCGTGCCCGGCATTTATGAACGGCTCTTATTCTAATTTAAAAAATATATTTGTAATTTAAATGTTATGTTAATAAGTTTTGCTAAACATACATTTAGTATGTTTTTTATATTTGACATAGATACCTTTTAAAATATTCAGATAAAAATATCATTAAAATGTAATTGTGATATAATATTATGTAATATGTATATAATATGTAATATTATATTAAATAAGCAAATATAATATATTAAATAAATGACAAAATTTAAATATTGTTCTGGATACAATTTACCTATTTAAAAATACAATATACTATTACCTACGGATCATTCTACCTATGTTTATTCTATGATAAAAAAATAACCACGCGAACACAGAGTAGCGCACATTTTTTGTTTGAAATAGCTGTTCTAGTACGTAAGTACATATTATTTCAATGGAAATAATTGTCTCTCATGCCCCTGTGCATGCTTCTTCTACCAAAACTGGACCGATTTTATTATGTTCTATATATTTGTTTGATAGTTGTCTGATAATGTAAACATTTTAGTAATTTTACAAGATTTTCAAAATAATTAATTTATGGAAGTAAAATTTAGGGAACGTGGTAGTAGTGGATACAAATTTTTTTTAAAAGAAATATTTTCTCTAGTTTCATTATCTAGGAAAAAATCTGATCTATATATTTGTACGACTGTTTGAGATTTAGTTTGATTTTTTTTAAAATAAAATAATGTGGCATAATTCATGTAGTTGACTAATTTGTCAGCATCAACAAATTTTAAATGTACTGGCAATAACTCAGTGTGTACTATATTATGTTATATATGTAACTTCTACAAGCAAGTTTGTTTTTATTAAGGTTTACATTGCATTATTGTAGTTTCTTTTTTGTTATTTATTTCAAGATAGTGGATACGAATTCAAAGTTACATTGCGTTAAGGTTATCACTTATCAGTGATAAGCGTATCAAACGTATTTGTTTACAGGAGTGTGGAGTTAGTATAAATCAGTTTGTTGTTAAGATATCCGACCGTAGATAACACATTTAATTTCCGTTTTGTTGTTATCTTAGTGATATATTTACTAATATCTCATTCACTGACGATCTGTACTGATGCCTTCGCTATGTAATTTAGCTGACCAATACATATATAGAAATCTTATTTAAACTATAAAGATAACAAGAGTTCTGCAAATATTATTTGTAATTTTTATCAGTTTATTTTTAGATAGAAAAACCTTTTTGTATTTTACGTTAGATGGCACTGTCTTGAAACATTGAATACAACAATAATATCGTAGATTGTCGCCGAAGTTCAATTTATAATGTTGCAAATTTGCAAACAGAAATAGCAAACTTACATCTTGTTATAGATAATTATAAGAAAAGACTAAATAATATATCTAGTTTAATATCAAAATATAAGAAAAAATGTAAAAGTTTAATGGTAGAGATTCCAGCTGTGAAAAAAAGTGGATTTCTTTTGCAAAGAGAGCAAATCATGCAGAAAAACGTAAGTGTTACTGTCTCAAAAACAACTTCGTCTTAACCAAGCACATTCTGTGAGTATTTCTGAAAAGAATTCAGAATACCATGTTTTAGGTTGGGTATGCAGTTCACTGTACATGATAAATGTAAAAAATTAGTATGTAGTCTAGATAATGATTATAGTTTAGAAAATACACAAATAGAGCTAAAGAAATATGATAGTTCTTCAAGGCTTTTCTTCCCTAATGAAAATGCCAAGAGAGTTTCGGACATTATCAACAAAGTTTTTAAAGAAAATATAAACAATTTTTTAAAAATTTCTGTAAACAATATCAAAGGTAGATTATTTTCAAATGTATTTCTAAATGTGATGAATGTATAAGATTATTTTTAGACAAGTATTGGAACATTCTGCTAAAGAACTTAAGAAGATTGAAGGCTAGAAAATTGTAATAAAAGAAAATTACACATTCATATTGTATTTATTTTTATTTTAAAACCTCCAAGAAATCTTCAGAAGCTATTATCTACTTTATGTTTCTTGTACAGTGTAAAATAGTACAAAATTTTCAAATTCTGTTGAAAAACTACGTACAAACAACTAATTTCGCATAGTTGATAACTTTTTCATCAACTTATGCCACAAGATGGCGTTATTTTGATAGTTGCCATTTCAATGTACGAAAACTATCGAGAGCTGCACGTATTAAACCGTAAGGTTTTAGAAAGTATTTGAAAAAAGGTCTATGTCAGGTAACAAATACCATAAAAGAAAAAAGAAACAAGCGTTGTGTCAAGTTTTGTGTAGTGACCAGTAGTACTGTGAATTCTGCAGGTTAAACTTTCCAATATGGACCATCGATTTCTAGCCCATATTTTTTTTGTAGATAGTACTCACTAAAAGAAAGCGTTTTGCAAAGTTTTAGGTTGCGGAAACTTACGGTTCATGAGATATTTTTTTTAAACTTTTCATACAAATTGGCAAATAACACGCAATTACACCAATTACAAAATGAATTTGACAAATCATTGATGTCAAACGTAAATTAGTGTAGGGTTCCGAATATTTTGAAAGTATCGATACGTACTCGATACCAAGTATCGTATCAAAAGTATCAATACTACTTGGTATCGAGTACATTTCGTTAATTTTGGAGACTAGGGGGGTAAGAAGCCGGGAAGTTGTGCTCCGGCGCTCCGTGGCAGCTCCGGCGCTGCGGGATGAGCAGTGCCTCCGCCCTAGCGTAGGGAAGCACAGGCACCTGGGCTCGCCTTCGCAGCTTCGGCTTTTTGGTCGCCTTCGGCGACCAGCCTCAGCCGCTACGGCGATCTCGGTGCCTGCGCTTCCCTACGGCGGGCGGGCACTGCTCTCCCTCCTTTTTTTTTTTTTTTTTTGCGCCCGAAGCAAATATGGGCAACCCTCCGGAAAGCGGGGGAGGGAGGCGGTGAATGCTCATAGCATACCACGCAGCCGGCTGCGTGGTTATGTGGAGACTTTTACCCACTAAACACCGCCTTTTAGGAAATGGCTTAACGATCTGACTAGAGATCTCTAAGCCGTATACGAACGCGACCCTCCTTGGCAGAAAGGAGGGCGCAAGCAGCGAAAAGCCGCTTAGAAGAGTGCCTAACTAAGGCAGATTAATGGATGTGTTATGGAGGCTCGGCCTGAGCCGCCAGGAGGCAGTTCAGGTCAGCCGAAAGCTTGTTGGGGGGGTCCGAGAGAGAGTTTCTCGGTCTGCGCACACTATAGCGAGTGTGAATAGGGGCTGCATAGGCAGCTGACTCACGAATGAGATGATTTGGGTGGGACTCTGAGGCTTTGAAGAATCTCTCAGAGAGTGATTTAAGAAACTGTTGGATTGTTGGGAGCTCTAAGTCTCGATGTAGGTCAGCATTACGGACATAATAGGGCGAGTTAGTGGCCCTACGACAGAATAGATTTTGAACTATTTGAAGTTCATTTATAGCTTTGGGCTTAGCATGTGCGAAAATGGGGGCCGCGTAGGTCATGACAGGTCGTATGCAGACCTTATATAGGGTTCGCTTGTTGCGGAGGGACATTTTACTGTGTCTGCCCAACATGCTGTTGAGCCTACCCATGTAAAAACGTGCGGTGCGAGTAACTTTCTTGATATGGGGCTCGAAAGTGAGCCTTGCATCAAGGGTGACGCCTAGGTATTTGGCTTTAGTTTGCCATGGGACAGGGGTTCCTAACATCCTGATTGGCGGAGTGGTGGTGAGACGGCGTCGTTTATATTCGAAGCAAACGGCGGAGCTTTTCTCCGGGTTTACGTCGATACGCCATTTTTGGAACCAAGCTCCTAAGTCGCTTACTGACTTTTGAATCTTGTTCCGAATCTGTGGTAGTGAGTTGCCTTTGGAGTAAAGGGCTGTGTCATCTGCAAAGAGGGCTAGTTTGACACCATTCGACGGGATAGGGATGTCGTTGGTGAATAGTATGTATAGGAGGGGAGCAAGCACAGAGCCTTGAGGAACACCGGCTTTTATTTGACGGGTAGAGGATAGCGTGCCTTCGTGTCTAAAACGAAAGGTACGATCCTTCATATAGGATGCTACAAGGCGAACGAGACGGTCTGGGAGGCCTAAGTCGTACAGTTTGTAGATGAGGCCCTCGTGCCAGACTCTGTCGAATGCCTTGGCAATGTCAAAGAAGACCGCGATGGTTTTTTGACGGCGAGGGTAAAAACCGCTGAGGATGTATTCTACTATGCGGTGAACTTGTTGGGGGCACGAGTGTTTGGCTCGAAACCCGAATTATTGTGGGATGACAAGAGGGTCGCCGTCTGTGGGAAACAAATGGCGCCTCAAGCGCACGAGAATGACTCGTTCGAAAAGTTTGCCCATGGCCTTGAGAAGGCTGATGGGACGGTGATTGGAGGGGAGGTGGAGAGGTTTGCCTGGCTTGGGAATGCCAATGACAGTTGCCTCTTTCCAAGAGGTGGGAAAGTAACTGAATTCGAAGCAGGCGTTAAAGATAATGGCCAGTAAGGCGATTACCTGCTCCGGGAAGTGTTTGAGGGCTTGGTTGGAGATACCATCCGCACCCGGTGCTTTTTTGGGCTTAAGTCCTTTGATGGTAGATGAAATCTCATCTTTGGACACAGTGATAGGGTCAGAGGCGGTAGGGGGCGAGTTCCTGCGTCGGACCTCGTCCTCCACTAGTTGAATATGTAGGGGGTCAGTGGGTTGTGAGCTAGGAGAGCATTGAGCGGCAACGCTGTCCGCGAAGCACTCAGCCTTTTCTTCGTCTTCGAAGGCAATGGAGCCATCGGGACGAGACAGAGGGGGAGTATGGGTTATAGCGTCTATCCGGAGGGCTCTCGCCATCCGGTAGTACGCTGTGTGAGAGGGAGAGATTTTCTCCATGAGATTGCCTTTTTCGTGGTCTCTGTAGTCTTGGAGGCGGTAACGCAGTTTGCGTTGAAGGCGGTGGGCTGCGAGTCTATATTCGGGAGTGGGATAGCGTGCAGCTCTACGGAGGGCAGCTTTTTTGGCTTTTAACAGGTTGCTAATATCTAGGGGAAGACTAGTTTTCGCAACCGGGACAACTTTTTCATTCTCTTTAAGAGAGGATGTTATAAGTGAGGTGAGATTTTCGACCGCGGTGTCTATTTTCCCCGCACTGTCGAGGGCGTCGGAAGAAAGGGTTATGGGAGGGTCCGGAGAGTCTATAGCCGAGGCTAGAGACTTCTTGAAGCCCTTCCAGTCGGTGTAGGTTTTGGAAGTGGGAGTTGGAGATGGCTGATGGCCAAGAAGGAGGGATACAGGACGGTGGTCGGATCCTAGATCGTCGAGAGGCTCGATTGCTCTAAGGTTAAGGGAAACTCCTTTAACTAGAGCAAAGTCTAGCACATCAGGAGCGTAGGTAACAATGTCGGGATAGTGGGTGGCAGTGAGGGGGCTATAGACAGTCAGGTCGAGAGACTGAGTGATATTGAGCAGCACCCTGCCACTACTTGTAGTAGTGCGGCAGACCCATTCGGTATGCTTGGAGTTAAAGTCTCCAAACATAATGACTGAGTCGCCTAATGCAAGGATGGCTTCGAAGTCACTCTTGACGGGGATGGTTCCGCTAGGGATATAGCAAGAGGCTATAATGATTGACTGGTGTCCAGTCATGGCTAGTCTAGTGATAGTGGCTTCCATACTGGTAAGCGAAGGAGTAGATATGTGGGAGCAATGAAGGGACTTTTTGTGATAGATGGCAGTGCCGCCGCCTTTGCGGTCGGGTCTATCGTTACGTATGAGTGAATAATTTTTAATAGTAAGGCCTTTAGAGACCTTGGGGCTGAGATGGGTCTCTTGTAGGAGTAGGAGATCGGCTTCGCGATCTCGTAGAAAAAGCCTAAGCTCTGGGAGGTTATTTCGCAGACCGCGGATATTGAATGAAACAAGCGACAAACCCTTCGGTTTGATACGACCGTGAGATATTGCAGGAGCAGAGGGCTCCGGCATAGTTTAATTACAAGGACCTTAGAAGGTTGATGTGCTCAGTAAGAGCAAGGAGACGGCCCTGAGGGGACTGAGCTGTGCTCAGTTTACCCGCAAGAATAAGAATTTCGTCTAGATTGATCCTATTGAGTGTGTTATACACTAGGTTTAGGGACTCTACTACAGAGTCTGTCTGTTTTTTTGGGTCGGCGGAGGGCCGCGGGATATTTGATTCCTTTTGGAACCAGGGGTTTATTGGAAGTGGCGCTGGCTGAGAGAGCGGAAGGCTCATAAGGGGCCGAGGAGGGCCCTGAGGTGGCCGATAGGGGCCCTGTGGGGGCCGATAGATGCCCTGTGTGGGCTGAGATGAGCCCTGAGGGGGCTGAGGTAGGGGCTGGCCCTGGCTGGGCTTGCGGCTTACAAGAGCCGGGAAGGTTCGGTCATTGACCTGTGGTGGAGCTTTGCGGCTCGGAGGTGGGCGAGGGGCGCGAGGGCAACCTCTATAATTGGCCGGATGGCCTGTTTGTCCGCAGAGAACACATGAGGGTGGGGATTCGGCGTTTTTGGGCCGTGGGCACTCTTTCGAGTGATGGGGTTCTAGGCACTTAATGCACCTGGGTGGAGCTGAGCAGTTGGCTGCCGCGTGTCCATAAAGTTGGCAGCGGTGGCACTGCGCTGGGTAACCGCGCCGGTGAGGTGCTTCGACCTTAACACGCGACAGGCCGCACACAGTGCGTACCTCGCGGAAAATGGCCTTCGCCTCTGGCACATTGGTGAGAACGAGGAGGGCGAGGTTAAACCTTTCGCCCCTGCTGCTGTGCATTTTATGCACACCTTCAATAGGGAAGCCTTGGGATTTAAGGTCTTCCAGAATGTCTTCGTTTGCGAGTTCATAGGGAACTCCGCGGAGGACTGCCTTTACTTTCCTTTCTTCGGCGAGGGCGTATGTGTGGTAGGACACACGCTCGGCCGTGAATAGGCGGGTTATGTTACGGAAGTCTTCTATAGACGCCGGAATAATTTTGATGGCCTCGCCGACATTAGTGGCTTGGTCATATTTGAAACCCTTATCGTAGAGGGTTTTGGACAGTTGAGTAAATTTCGCCTTGTCTCTGAGAAAGACAGGGGGCGGGACTTGGTTTTTGGCCAGTTCGGGAGCGCAGCGGGTTGCTGGCTTGGCGGTATTGTCTTTCGACTGTGAGGTGGCAGCGTTTGGGGCTGCGGAAGTAGGGGCAACGATGGGAGCTGCGGAGGTAGAGGCGGAGGGAGTGTGGGCGGCGGCGGCCGCTGAGGCGGGGGGAGTGCGAGAAGTGGCAGCGCGTTTCGGGCCGCGCTTTGATTTCACTAACGTGAATTCGGCTTGGGAGTCGGTTATGGTTCCTTCAGAGTCGGAAGAATCCGAGGAGCCGGTGGAGCTGAGGGCGGTCCTCTTCCGGGAGGATGAGGTAACGGACGTGGTGTCCGAGTGCTCCATTTCGGAGTCGGGGGACGCGGGCGAGTCGGACTGCGGGGCAGCCGCTTGGGTCGCGAGGAAAGCTGCGACGGCGGGCGGGGGTACACATGCCTTAGGGGCACGGGGGGTGAGATTGATCGAAAAGCTATCAAGGTCTACGCCTTGGGTTTTTAAAAATTGGTGGAAAAGAGCCAAAATTTGGCTAGCATCCATGGACGTCATGTTGATCGGGACGGGGGGTGACGTTTTATTCTAAGAAAACTGGAGGTCACTGTTCTGAGAAGAACAGGGCCTTGGGGGCAGATGGGGAGGACTGACGATCTATTCCAGAAACTGGTGTCCCTATGTTCTGAAAAGAACAAGGGCTTGCTCTGAGAAGAGCAAGAGACGATCTTCTAAGGATAGTATACACAACAAATAACAGTATAACAAAAACAATAACAATAACAGAAAAATTAACAAATAAAACAAAACAAGCAAAGCGCGCTCAAGCCTCCCCGCCGGAGCAAGGGGGCAGGAACGATGCGAAAACAAAGTGACTCACCAACGGCGTCTGCTCGGCCGGTGTTAGCCGGGGAGAGCGGGGCGCGCGGGCAAGCGGTTGCGCTACCGAAAGGTCGGAGGCGCGAAAGACTGTGTGCACGACCGCTCGGGGGCGGCGCGCAAACGGAACTCGCTCTCCCTCCGCGCCTCCGGGCTCTTATATACACTCTAGGGGTAGGGCAGACAAGACCACGTGGATAGTGGGGTGCTCTGATTCGGTTCTGGGTACTTTTTGAATATTAAATAAGTAAGTCAATAAGTAAGTAAACACTTTATTGTAGTAAGAATTAGATAATACAGAAAGTTGCAAACAATAAAATAAAAGTACAAAAGCTGTACTAATTAAGAAATACAAACAAGTTGCAAACAATGAAATACAAGTACCAAGGTGGAACTTAAATATAAACTTTATTCTACTTTATATACATATATAATTGCACTTATCGGCTCTTCCTATGCATCTAATTGTTTTGTCATAATTTTTCGTTTCCAAAATTAACGAAATGTACTCGATACCAAGTAGTATTGATACTTTTGATACGATACTTGGTATAGAGTAGGTATCGATACTTTCAAAATATTCGGAACCTTCACTAACTGACGTTTAACATCAATCATTTGTCAAATTTATTTTGTAATTGCGTGTTATTTACCAATTTGTATGAAAAGTTTAAAAAAATATATCTCATGAACCGTAAGTTTCCGCAACCTAAGACTTTGCAAAACGCTTTCTTTTAGTGAGTACTATCTACAAAAAAAATATGGGCTTTGAAATCGATGGTCCATATTGGAAAGTTTAGCCATTCTGCATTTAAAATGTAAATAATAATGTATTTATTATACTTTCGTACTAGTGTTATACATGGAAATAATCCTCAAAATATTTTCTATCTATGTATCTAAAAGTTTTTATAAATATAACGTCTGTAATAATGTTTTTATATGTGATGAAGTCGACATGCGAAAACTTTGCCTTTGTGTGTCGGTTTTTCGTTAAGTTTTTGTATTATATATTATTTATTTTAATAAAATATTTATTTCAAATATAAAAATAATAAATACAAATTTAAAATGAATTCTTATAAATATAAAAATAGTTTGCTACTTTTTATAACCGCTCGGGAGATCAGACTAGATCGGAGTAGGTATGTCGATATTTTAGATATTTTTACATAGAAATACTTCATATTTATATTAGGTTGTTGGTATTATTGGATAGGGTAGATCATGTTTATTAACTATTGTGCAATAAATATATAGAAATAAAATAATTCTGCGATATTCTTATACCTATAAAATTTTTAAAATTAATCATTTTTGGCCGTTGCATTTAAATTGGGTAAATTATTATTAACGTAATTAAATTCTGCATTTCATTAGTTTTCTGCGTTCTTTTATTCAGATAAAGGTAAAGAACTTTCTCTGTGGTAACTATTTTAGTAGAACTGTTCGCGATCGGACCGTTAAAAAGCCGCGACGAGCGGCGCGGGGCGTTAGAGGCTATTGTCGCCGCATCGCTTGGACGTTCAAGTGGTTAGTATATTTAATTGTAGAATAAAATAGTAAAAATTTTTTAAAGTAATTTAAAAATTATATGTTATATTGTGTATATTGGTCATCTATTTGATACATTTTAATGGCGAAACGTCATTCCTACTATAATTGTTGCCCGGATAGATGCTAAATGACCAACAAAAGGTTTCAGACATATTCTTTAAGTTGTTGAAGGATTTTAGTAGGAAGTTATGAAAAGTTAATTTATTACATTTTACTACGTACTTTATTACAAAATTTAGTTGAAATTTACTTTATTATCCGATATCTTTATCTCGATATCGATATTATATGCTGAACATTATATGTTGTAAGCTGGCTGGGAAGGACATTAATGGCATTTTAAAAATACTTCCCAAAGGTTTATGAACTGACAACACGAACACAATTGCTAACAATTCCTTTTCTACTTGGGCATAGTGAATATATTTATAAAGTTTATTTTTTGACAGTGCTGTGAGCTCTGACACAGTGAGCAATTAGAAAGCGCGCGCTGCACTGCACGGTCAAGTTCTTGTGGGTCTAATCACACGCAAATTCCACTGTACTTTTTTGTGACTAGAACTAGTGCATGCACCCATTGAGTTATATGAGTAACTTTTCTTATTATACCTCGGTATTCCATATTTTAAGGCTTATCTGCTAGATGTTCACATAAACTTAACGAAATATTTCTAAGAGTACAAATCACTTCGTCTTAAACAATATGATACTTTCTTGGAAGGCAGCCAATACTGTTTTATAAATCGTCGTAGTCTAATATATGTATTAATTTAAACTCGTTTCACTAACCCTAACTTCTCACACGACTGTCACTCCAGCACGCTTTGAGAATGTAAGTCTGCTATGTCAAACTTTAAATCATAGTGAATATTTTTATAAAAACATTGTAAATAACAAACGCCTCTTACTGGTATCATTATATTGCCGCTATACGGCTCTAACTTAATACGATCATTTTTATTATATTGGTACAAAATCCAGTTGCAGAAATCTTTCAAAACATTTGTATCCGCTCCCGTTTCCAATTTTAAGTTTCCGATACCCTTCTCAAAGGTTAATTTTTTAAACCAACCATCTGAACCACCCCTCCCTCCCCCCTTGACCTAAAGTGGTTGATATAAAAAACGATTCACAATCAATAGAACGTGTAACATCTTGATTTTGCTCAATGTCATATAGACGGTTTACACCGACCTCATTATTATTTAAATTCTGCCTACATGCCTGCGCGAAGTGGTACCTTCTTTGCCACAAATGAAACAAAACATCAGACATCAAGGCATTGCACAGCTCTCGACTTCACAGCGCAGCCGGAGTAGCACGTGCAGTACGGAGCCCTGTGAAGCGCACCCGGCGACTGCGCGCTCTGCGTCGCGTTGACTTCTCCTTTTTTGACATAATCTACCCTCACTTCACTAGCACACACACACACCACTTTAGTACGTGCCAAATCGATTGAGAACAACGGACAATGACTTTGGGTCGTTTAACCAGAGGTTACAAACCTTCATTATACAGGCACATTTTATATGTAGTACTTTCTTTGTTTATTATGATTTTTTTATTATTTTTTATAATGATTGATATAATATATATTTATTAACTATTATTAAATGTTATGTAAAAGATCGCTGTAGAAGAAAAATCATCTATTGTTATAAAGTACTTTATTCATTTAACAACAAAAAGCATTAATTTATAATTATAGATTCGAGTAATGTCGTCACCGAATATACTTACTTACTTACTTACTTACTTATCGTCACGCACATTCCCTAACGGGGTAGCCAGAGAGAACAGATCGCCAAGTGTCACGATCCTTACATACCTCTTTCGCTTCTTTCAGGTTCATTAACTTCTTCATACATGCACGTCTAGGTATCCGAGTACTTTTGACCCTCCCCTCTTCGAGCAATTTGCTCACATGGTCTTCGAAAGTTAGTCTCGGTCTACCTCGACACCTTTTAATATTTACTTTCGCTCTATATATTTTCTTCACCATTCGGTCTTCACTCATTCGTTCAACGTGCCCAAACCATTGGAGTACGCCCCTATCAATTTTTGTGATAAGGTCATCTTTCAATCCTGCCATATTGCGAATCTCTTCGTTTCGCTTTCGGTCGGCTATGGTAACGCCACACATTTTACGAAGAGATCGCATCTCCACTGCATTCAACTTGCTTTTATGCTTCTTCTGGCATACCCAGGTTTCGCTGCCATATAACAAAGTCGGTACCAAAACTGCGTTATGTATTGCAAGGCGTGCACTCTTCACCACGCCTTGCCTTTTGACTAATGCATTCAGGGCACCATTGACTTTGTTTCCGGCAGCGACACGCCTATCCACATCTAAATCACATCTTCCATCCCGGCTGAAAGCACTCCCCAAGTATACAATTTCATTTACCTGTTCTAGACATTCCTGATTTACCCATATTTCACATTTCGTTCTCTCTTCGTCCTTTTCAAATACCAGAACCTTAGTTTTATTAGCATTCAAACGGAGACCTTTAATTTCACATTCCTCTTTCATACACGTGACTAATGCCTGCAGTTCTGCTTCTGATGGTGCAATAAGCACTGCATCATCAGCATACAGCAGACAATTAACTTTTATGTCACCCAATTTCACACCCAAACAGCTATCTTTCAGCTTCTGTAAACAGCTGTCGAGATACAGTATGAACAGCCAGGAAGACATGACACAACCCTGTTTTACGCCCGCTTGGACGCTAAACATGGGTGACAGGTCATGCCCTACCCGCACACAGGCTTTACAGTCATAGTAAAGTGACTGCACAGCCCTTAGCAATCGACCATCCACACCATATCCCGGCAACAGTTCCCACATTTTCTTCCTTATAACCTTATCAAATGCTTTCTCCAGATCCACAAAAGCACAGAAAATCCTCTGGTTAACACTCAGAAGCTTCTCCGTGATCATGCGGAGAGAAAACATTTGATCCGTGCATCCTCTTCCAGGTCTAAATCCGCATTGTGCCTCCCATAAGAATCTTTCCGATTTCTCTTGCATCCTGCGTGTCAAAATCTTCGAATAAACTTTACTTGCTAAACTGGTCAAGCTGATCGCCCGATAGCTCCCGCAGTCAAAATGTGAACCTTTACCTTTATATAAAGGCACAATGACCGCGGATCGCCAATCATCCGGGACATCTCCCGTCCGCCAGCACAAATTGCACAGCAGATGAAAGCTGTCCCAGACGCGAGGCCCACCGTACTTGACCATTTCAGCAGTAACTCTGTCTAGTCCCGCAGCCTTACCACATTTCAAACTTCGAATCGCACGTTCAATCTCTTTCATGCTGATGACCTCAGTGTCATCGAGGTCCGTGTCTGGCGTGTCAGTCACGGCGTCACCCCCGGATCCTTCACTGAGATCATGACACGCATACAATTCTCTATAAAATTCACTCCATCGCTGCATGACGTCCGATTTTTCCGAGAGGACGTCATTGGTTCTCGAAAGCACTTTGTTCATTCTTAAAGCTGTCGCACCACTCCGGGACCTTCCAACCTCTTTCCAGAAGAGTTTGGAGTTTTCCCTAAAGTTGTGCGACAACCTCTCGTCCGCTTCTATTCTACACCTTTCACGTACTTCCTCAATCAATGTTTTCGCATGAACTTTCTGCAGCTTATATCTTTCTTTCATCTTCTCTCTCATATGCTCATCGTTACTAGAGGTTAAGTAGTCTAACCATGCTTTTTTCTTCTTTTTTACAGCTTCTTTCACTTCGTCATTCCACCATGCATCTCTTCTTTTACTACTACCTCTTTTTGTCTTACCACATACTTCTTCCGCTGCACTTACCATTCCATCCCTAAGGTTCTGCCATGTTCTCTCCACACATTCTTTCCTGCCATCGATGGTGTCAAGCTTTTCGGCTACCCTCGTGTGATATTTGTCCCTAGTATCCGCTTCCTGAAGCTTCCAGCTTCGGATGCGACAGTCACCGAATATGTACGCACTTATTCAAAAGATAAAACTTTATTTTCACTATTATGTGAGAACTTTATTTTTATTCGGTGCAATCATCAGTCGTATCTCGAACCGGCCCAAAAAAGGTGACGCATCTCTGGCTGCCATTGTCACGTTTCTTTTAGAACGAACTGACGTAGCGCGCGTTTTATTTATTTTAAAGGGATGAATTTGCAAAAGCTCAATAAGGTAATTATATTGCTTCTTTTTTTTAAATATGAAACTATTATTAAATGAATTGCTGCGTTACTTACCCTAAATTGAAATATAAAATATAACACATTTTTCGAGATGTACCGTAAGATTTTACGATGTTTTTAAGAACCACAGACAATATTATTTAAGAAACAAAACAAAACATATATGCTGAAGTGTGACGTGTGCTAGAAGTATGAATAATATCAATATTTAAATATTGTTATCACATCTAAATTGAGATTTTGGAAGTTACTTAGGCTCATATCTGAGGCTATTTTCCGTTTTTCTCAATTGATTTGGCACATACTATAGGACTAAGTTGACGGCTACTCTCTTGCGAAATTTCTTCAGCCAGACAAAACTTCACAGCTTTGTCCAGATCTAAGTCCTCACATCTGAGCAAATGGTCCTGGATTTTCGTGCTGTTCAAACCCCATAAACAATTTAATCCTTGATGTGCTTAGCAGCTAAAGTTACAAACTTACAATTTTTACACAGTAACCGCAATATCGTAACATTCTGCTATACGTTTTCATCTACGTCTTGATTGCCAGTAAAATTTGTATCATTATTATTATATTTTATTGTGTTATATATTATTATTATGCGGCGAGACTTACGCAACTTTAATATTGCTCGTGTTAAAGAAGCGATCGAGCGTAATCAGGGCTCCAAAGTCTTTGCCAGAGATCTGTCTGCCAGAAAGAGCCAACTGTCAAAGCTGAAGACTGAGTGTGGCAGCATCGTTTCCGCGACACCTGAGATTTTGAGTGAGATTGAGAGGTTCTATGGGCAGCTGTACACATCATCGTTGGAGCCACACGCAAGTGTGAGTAACGATCCAAGAGCAAGTCTTATCCGACACTATTCCGATGATATCCCGGACGTCAGTCTGAGCGAGATTAGAATGGCTCTCCAGCACGTTAAAACGGCAGGGCTCCAGGCGAGGATGGAATTGCAGCGGAGCTTCTGAAATCGGGTGGAACACCGGTACTTGAAGTCCTTCAGAAGCTTTTCAGTTCCGTCCTCCACGGTGGCACTACTCCGGAGGCGTGGAGCAGAAGTGCGGTGGTCTTGTTCTTCAAGAAAGGTGGCAACGCCCTCTTGAAGAACTACAGACCGATTTCCCTTCTGAGCCGCGTCTACGTGCTGTTTTCTAGAGTCATTACGAATCGTCTCACACGCAGACTCGACGACTTCCAGCCTCCCAAACAAGCTGGTTTCCGAAAAGGCTTCAGTACCATAGACCACATACATAACCAGCGGCAGATTGTACAGAAGACCGAAGAGTACAATCTGCCACTTTGCCTGGCGTATGTGGACTATCAGAAAGCCCTTGATTCCGTCGAAATTTGGGCGGTGCTACAGTCCCTTCAGCGGTGCAAAGTTGACTGTCGGTATATCGAAGTGCTGAAGTGTTTGTACAGTGGGGCTACGATGGCTATCCAAGTACAGAACCAGAGTTCGAAACCTATCCAACTGCAGAGAGGTGTAAGACAGGGTGACGTTAGTTCCCCGAAACTCTTCACCGCTGCATTGGAAGACGTTTTCAAGCTACTGGACTGGAAAGGATACGGTATTAACATCAATTGCGAGTACATCACTCACCTTCGATTTGCCGACGATATAGTCGTTATGGCAGAATCGCTGGAGGACCTAAGCACTATGCTCAATTACCTCAATGGTGTCTCCCAACGGATAGGTCTTAAGATGAACATGAACAAAACAAAGATCATGTCTAATGTCCATGTCACACATATGCCGGTAGTTGTTGGGAGCACTATGCTCGAAGTTGTTGACGAATACGTTTACCTGGGACAAATAGCCCGACTAGGTAAGTCCAACTTCGACCGAGAGGTCAATCGACGGATTCAACTCGGCTGGGCAGCGTTCGGGAAATTACGAGATATCTTCTCGTCAGGTATACCTCAATCTCTGAAAACTAAAGTGTACAACCAGTGCGTGTTGCCAGTGATGACTTACGGATCTGAGACGTGGTCCTTCACTGCTGGCCGTATGAGGACGCTTAAGGTCGCTCAGCGAGCTATGGAGAGGGCTATGCTCGGAGTTTCTCTGCGTGATAGACTCAGAAATGAGGATATCTGCAGTAAAACCAGAGTGACCGACATAGCCCAACAGATTAGTAAGCTGAAGTGGCAATGGGCCGGCCATATAGCTCGAAGAACCGATAACCGATGGGGAAAGAAAGGTTCTCGAGTGGCAGCCTCGTACCGGTAGGCGTAGTGTAGGGTGACCCCCCACTAGATGGAGTGACGACCTGGTAAGATATGCAGGAAGTCGATGGATGCAGGTGGCTCAGGACCGTGTTTTGTGGCATTACTTGGAGGAGGCCTATGTTCAGCAGTGGACTTGTGAGAGGCTGTAATGATGATGATGATGTTATATATTCATCATATTTACTCAAAATTATTTGCACATCATTACGATCATCTTCTTAAGTGAACGTTATAGTTTGATAAATGTCGAATCCTTCTGAATTAATTAAATTGATAAGTAAACTTGCTTTTACTTCCGATGTCTCCGAGTGCATACCCGAAGTTTTCATAAATAACATGAATTGTTGTTTCCACCTCTTCCAAGCATCAAACCCTGCTGACGGGACCGCCTTCTAACTGTAATTCGTTAGATGGTCGCGCACACTCCATTGTAAATTGCAACACACTCGTTGTAAAAATTTCTGCATCGAATTATTCCGCAATCCACAAATTTTCATAAATATTATACTATAATATATTCTGCAAATATTCTATATCCTCGATTTTAAGCATTTACTATGCTTATAACCCCACATCTGACACCATATTGTGTTTGCAGTAATACACGTTTGTTAGCAAGACAACAAGATATTTATTCTTTAGCATAACACCTACGTATACAATAACACAAAGACCCACCACATCCGCCAACACGCATAGGACTAGCGCGGCGAAATATTTGCTTCGTAGCTTCTCTGAAAAGAAAGATGGCCTGTGGCCAGTAGTGGGACGTACAAAGGTAACTTCATTTTAATTAATGCAGTTAATGCCTTTCCTCCTCGCCCTTTCAGCCGTCGAACAACCAGATGACCTCACCGTCTTCACCCCATTGTTATCGATATTCTGTGCATTCGAACCAGACTGTTTGCTTCCGCTTTCACATTCATATTCATATTATTTATCGCATCCATAATGTTACAGTTAAGGTGTTGAGAACATTTTAAGTTTTAACTTAAAACTATGAGATTATTATGGGCCCTGCAGCGCACGGAAATTAAGAGAGAGGATTTTAATGAAACAGTAATGATGAATACGCTATATAATATAGCAACTGTAGGTATTCTAGGTAGACATTTTATGATTTAGGTATTCGTTTAGTGTGTAGTAGTGTTTACAAAATAAAATTTCCTTCAGTTTATTTAAAAAAAATTGTCTGCTTTTCTATTTTTTTTTTATTGAGTTTGGGAGTTTGTTAAAAATATTGATAGACATGACGAAGGGACCTGATGAATGTAATTTAAGGCGAGATATGGGTATACTCAGTTTATCGTTATGGCGTAATTGGTATCTGGTATTACTTTTTCCTCATTTGATATAAAATTCTGGGTATTTTTTAATGAATTTGCAGATTTCTAAGATATATGCACGGTAAGGTGAGTACTTTATTATGATTTCTTAAATTTACGCGAACAGTACACATTGAATAAAACTAAATTTACGGATTTTATCGCGTTTATTTCATTACTTTTACTTATTTTTAATTCCCGATGTTTCGGGTGCTTTACAGCACCCATGGTCACGGGGCGGACTGAGATGTTTGACGTCCCAATGTCATAGTTAGTCCATAGTCCACATATAGCTGACGTGAAGCACCGGCGATCCGGGAAGTCTGCAGTCTGCGAACATATTCAAGATCGTCCCCACCATTACATTCGATTTGATAAACCACAAATTCTCGCAAAAGAACACCGATTCCTACCAAGGATGATACGAGAGGCTATTGAAATTATGATGAGAACATGGATGGGTGCTGCCACCTGCTTAGGATCCTATAATTAACAAAATTAAACCCAAACCTAAGCATACCACTGCAAGACTTCATGATACTATAAGCTCGCTTTGCGTAAATCGGACCAAAAATTAATATTCAAAACTGTTCAAAAGGTAGCCGGACTAAATATGACATTGGGACGTCAAACATCTCAGTCCCCCCCCCCCCCCCCCCCCGTGACCGTGGGTGCTGTAAAGCACCCGAAACGTCGGGAACTAAAAATAAGTAAAAGTAATGAAATAAACGCAATAAAATCCTCAAATTTAGTTATATTCAATGCGTATTTTATGTTTGACGAAGTATGGTTTGCAGTTATCAGTATTTTGTATGTTAAATATTATTCGTATTAGTTTTTTTTCTGTAAAGTACTTTGTATGTCGGTAGATTTTTTCAATTCTCGGACAGCGTATGTAAAACTTTCTAATTTCCTTTTGATTTTCATTATGTGGGTTTTCCAGTTAATATTTGTGTCTATTGTTAAGCTAAGTAGGGTGAATCCGTTTACTTTTTCTATTTTTATATTATCGTAGGTAAAGTTTATATTTAGGCGAACTTTTTGGTAGGGGTGAAAGCTTATTATTTTCGTTTTGGAGAAATTTATTTCGAAGTTATGTTCTGCCATCCAGTGTGTTGTCTTTTCTAGTATCAAGTGTAATTTCGTATGGATGTTTATACTGCTGTCTAGTGTTGCCCAAAATCGGTCTTGGTCTTGCAGTCTTGGTCTTGTTCTTGCATTTTTGCAAGACCAAGACCAAGAACAAGACCGCCTAATTTTAGCAAGACCAAGACCAACACTGACCGTGCAAGATTTGAGCAAGAACAAGACTAAGCCTGCGAGACTCTTGCGTCTTGCAGTTAGGAATGAGTGTCGTTTCATGGAGTATAGGAGTTTGGGTATACGCTTAGGGACTCCATGAGACGCAAAAAATATATAAAAAAATTTGGAAAATTGGACTTATGCGCATTACGAACAATACCTTAAACATACATAGCGGATGAAAATATCCATTAAAAGAAAAAATAGTGCATCCCTAGTTTTGCTATCGGCACTTTGATAGTGCGCGGCGTCTTGTTGTCGGCATCATCAAAGGTCGAATACTGACCTGTCAAAGAAATTTTGCAGCTATTCCGAAGTACAAGGTAAAGATACACGCGCCGGCGGCTTCTATTGATATCGCATTCAATCGTCGCCGCCGCGCCGCACGCACTTTGACACTGTTTGAATGCCGCCACAGAGTACATGTTCCAAATAATAAAATAAGTTTCCGGGTGCTCAGAATGGACACGAATACATTATGTTGATCTCGCAAGGAATATTGTAATGAGATAATGGTAAGGATAGGTAGATACCATAATAATTTATTCTAGTAAGTAATTATTATAATATTAACTATATGGGTTTATAATAATTACTTACTATTATTATTATTACCTAATAGATAAACATGTTCAATAAGTTCACTGCAAATCTCGATTTTTGGAAGTGTGTGTTTTTGAACACAAAGTGTTCAAATATGTCGTTACCCATTTGATAAATATTGTAGACACTTTTAACAAACTTGAAACGTGTAAACATTTTGTACAATGGTAATCGAATAATATAAAAAGTACTTTTTAGGAACCCGAGTATCTCTTAGAGAACCGTTTAAAGAAATTGATTGCATCGGATTGATGTAAATAATAGTGATTTGCACAATTTTAATAGTAGAAATAAAAATAAAATCACAATACCTGATTTCCGGTTACACAATGTATATAATGCGTTCTTTGGTAGCGATATACGCTTTTATAATAAGATTCCAAAAGAAATGTTAGATCTTTCACCTTTTCAATTTAAGTCCTGTGTAGTACGAGAGGTCAGTTCCAAAAATGCTTGGAACTGACCTCTCGTACTACACAGGACTAACTAGAAAATTCTAAACCGATTTGGTATCTACATATACATTTGACATTTTATGTTTGACTTATCGCTTTACATAATTATAGAACTATTGTAAAAATATTTTGAAAAGAGCAACTACTGAGTTTCTTTCTTTCTTCCATGATTCTTCTCAGTAGAATCAGAACCCCTGGACATGGAAAAGAAAAAATTGGTAGAAAACAGTGATTATATGACTATACAAAAGTGTATTTTAATGCCTACTTGAATAAAACATATTTGAATTTTAAATTTCAAACGAGTGAAGGCAAATTTAATTTAATTAACGTAGATTAATTCAATCACAAGAAGAATATAATATACAGAATTTTATTTACATATTTACATTTCATTTTTACGTAGGCACACTATACCTATCTGGCAACGCATCTACTTTATTAATCTTCTGAAGAATCATTAATTTTATCAAAGGATGCCGAACTTTCCTTTGTCGGTCTTTCGGCGTGTACTTACAAATAGTAGTATTTATTTTAATTCAAGTATTTCCTAATTGAGCTTTGCATCGAGTCTAATGTATTAATTGTTTTTACTCTAATCCTTGTTGTTTTCGGAGTAATAAGTTTACAATTTAACATGAGTGACGAAGAGTCAAATAGTTCTAGTCGGAGTTGTGAGAGTTGGAGTTATAGATCTAAAAGACCTAAAAGTAAATTTGATGAGTTTTCGACATAATTCATGCATCCCAAATTGCTTTGTGTAAATTATGCCAACATAAAAAGGTTGAAATAAAAATGAAAAACAGAAACACTTCAGGCTAAAGGAAGCATCTAATATCTTTCCACAAATAGGAATCTCAAATATTTCTTCCTGAAAAACCAAAACTAAGTGGAGATATCACAAACTTTTTAATAACCACCGGAAAAAGTGGACAGGTAAGAAAAAATATGTATATTTTTTTACTTATCACACAATTACATAACACATATATAATGTAACTAGCGGCCGCCTGCGACTTCGTCCGCGTACAATATCTGATTTCCTATGAGATTTTGAAATTTTCTCGCTGCAAAAGTCTTACCTAAGTATAAAAAGGCTATATAGCAAAAGCTTAACTATGCAAGTATTTATTATTTAAAACTTATAAAGTAATTGTCGATCTTCATATCTATACTTTAAAAATATAGGACTTGCATGTAACCATTTTACCCCAATTTCACCCCCTTAAGGTTAGGATTTCGTAAAACAGCTTGTTCAGGATTTTATTATTGAAAACTTATAACTTTAATGCCGATTTTCTTCTCTCTAACTTCAATTTCTTACAAACTTTCATACAAACTTCCAACACCCATTTCACTCCCTTAGGGATAGATTTTCTCAAAACCGTTTCTTAACCGATATCTATGCCATAAAAGGAACCTACCTTACAAACTTCAAGTTTGTATGTTTTATAGTTCCTGAGATATCGTTATAGTCAGTCAGTGAGTGGTAGTTATATATATATATGTGTATAGATTATAGTGTTAAATATGTATTTATAATTCACTCATATTTTCATTTGTTTTTATAATCGGCGAGACATATGATTTACTGTTTTATTTCAGTCTGAAAATAGCAGTGACAACATCACGACAGCTACAGTTGATTGGATGGTTAAAAAATATCTTCCCTTCTCATTTTTCGATGACGAAGCTACACAAGTATACTTTCGATCAATTTGCCCAAAAATGGTGTTTCCTAAAACGTCCACACTTAGAAGGAAGGTCAAAGAACGGTTTGAAGAGCTTCAATTGAATCTTAAGAAACGACTACAACAATTTTCATCTAAAATGTAATTTACCATCGATGGATGGACGTCAATTGCTGGTAGGAGTTACTACGGGGTGACTATTCATTATATAGACAACGAATGGAATATCGATCTGTAGTCTTTGATTTTATACCATCACGCGGTCGACGTACTGGGGAAGATATTGCAACGATTTTCCACGAATGTTTATTGGAATATGACATAATTGATAAAATACCCCGTATTTTATCAATTATGTCACGGTCGACAACGCAACTGCAAATACCAAATTTATGTATGAATTGGACAAACAGCTGCCACACTTTGATTCAGACAATCAACATTTACGGTGCTTTGCTCACATTTTGAACCTTGGTGTACAAGATTTATTAAAGACCTTAGCATTACACAGTGAAACTGACAATGAAAAATGAAAGGGACAAGAACAGCAGTATGAAGATAATGATACGAAACTGAGGAAGATGAAGAATATGCGCCAAATATTGCTGACCCACGTACAGCTATAACAAAATTACGCAGTATTTCCAGTAAAATAAAAAGAAGTGAGATTTTAAAGAGGAAGTTTCTGTCTGCTTGTGAAGCAGCTGTCTGACTGTCCAACGAGGTGGAATTCCACACATGATATGATTGGATTTGGTTTAAAAGTGAGAACTGGCATTAACATATTGTGCACTTCTGTCACCGAATTGAATGATTTTCAAATCACAGATAGTCAATGGCAAATACTCGAAAAAATACATAAGTTTCTAATAAACTTTAAACTTCTATCAACGAAACTTGGTGGAGAAAAATATGTTACATTACCGCTAGTCATTGTATCATTCAATCTCTTGCTCGATAAAATTGAATCCATGGTAAAACAATTAGATGAGAAACCTAATCGATCCGAAGTGGATGAAAGGCTCATTCTGGGTTTTCAAGCAGCTCGAGACAAAATGCTTAAACATTATAAAAAGAGCAACTGGATTTATTGTACCTCTTTAATTTTAGACCCAAGGCATAAGACTCAGACTTTTGACGTGACATTATGGGGGAATCAAATTAAAACAGAAAGCCTGCGCAAATTTAATGAAATTTATAAGGAATATAAAAGTCTACACTCAGTGAATACATCTCTAGAATCACCAAGAAATGAAAAGAAAGTATGTGAATATGATGAAAATGAAGACGTAGTAGACTTTGAGAAATTGTATGCATGTCCCTCGACGTTATCTGGATCTGGATCTTTTCATCAAGGCTTAATTATAGACGAGTTGGAAGAATACCTAAGTAAACCCAGAGCCGCCAGTTCAGAAGACATTTTAGAGTGGTGGAGGACGCATGAGATAGAATATCCGACTTTATCGAAGATGGCCCGTGATTTTCTTTCAATACCTGCAACTTCAATACCTGCTGAGAGATTATTTTCTAAAGCATCATTAGTAATTAGAAAACATAGAAATAGGTTAAGTGATGAGTCAGCCAGATGGTTACTTTGTATTAATTCTTGGTCAAAAGAATTAATATAAAGTAACAGTAATGTCAAAGCTGTTGTGTACTGTTACGTAATTTAATTTGTATTGTATTTTAATTTTTATTTAAATAAATGGTAAATTGTATAACTCTTTTATTCCATTTCATATAAGGGTCTATCAATCTCTTTCCAGACAGATAATGTTCTTTATAATACAGTCAAGTTAATGTCATTAATTTGTTTTTTATATGTTTAGACTAAGTTTTAGCACACGTAAGCTTATTAAATGTAGACGTTTATTAAGAAACAGACTAACTCCCGTGGCCGTGAGACTTGGTAGACAGCTCAGTTGGTTAGAGCATCGGCACGGATCGCTTAGGTCGTGGGTTCAAACCCCACCTGGTATTAGTTGATTTTTCGAATTTCTCATTAAATGTTTAGACATTTATTAATTTGGTTGGTCTTTCTATAGCTGTGTTAATTCAAGCTCAAAATGTGCCTACTCTGTTAAGTTCTAAAGATCTAAAGTAACGTTTAATAAATAACAATAGGCTAATAGGTAATTGCGAGACTCTTGCTGCAAGACCAAGACCAAAAACAAGACTGAGAGCGCAATACCAAGACCAAGTGTACTGGCGCAAGACCAAGACCAAGACTGGCTAAGTCTCGTCTTGTTCTTGCATTTGGGCAACACTACTGCTGTCACATGAGGTAAGCAAGGAGATATCATCGGCAAATAGCACACAAGGTTCTGCTATAATTTTGGGGAGGTCGTTTATATAGATTAGAAATAAAAGGCAGCCAAGAACACTCTCTTGAGGAATTAATGCGTAAAATTTTTTTTCTGTCTGATCGTACTGATTTTTTTTTCTTTCGTTTCGTAATTGAAGCGATCTATTTCTACGAATTGCTCTCAATTTTGTAAATATGATTTGAACCATTCGTATGCTTTACCACGGATTCCTATATCATATAGTTTGTTGAGAAGAATTTTGAACTGAACCTTATCGTAAACCTTTGACATGTCTAATAGTACACCGATTGCGTATTTTTTATTATTAATTATGGTAAGAATTTCCTAAATGTATTTGTAAACCGCATTGTATTATTGTATTATTATTGGCAAAAGAGTGAAATAATTTTCCGGCGTCTATGTTTCTATTCGATTACAATCTGGTGTGGTAAAAGGAAGAATGAATCGGCTTTAGTGACGCTAAAACAGTGAGATTTACCATCTAGGGCTTCATCACCACTTCAATCAGATGGGATTCTATTTGAGCAATAGCTTATATGAAATAAGAAAATATAAAAAACGTTTTGTTAGTAAAGAAAATTAAAAATAAAACAAAGGTAACCTTATAGTAAGTTTTACTGAAATCAGAATACATTAATACATTACTAGAAAATCTTGCTATAGTGTAAATTAATTATAGGAAACTGAAGTTAGAAAGCATTTCCAGTATGAACTGCGTGATTTACCCAGTGTACCAGTTCTACGCTTGGTAGCATGAGACGATCGTTATAAATTGCAGACAGCTCTTTCACTTTTTTGCGATAACTGTTAAAAAAATAAAAAAATGGGTGTAATTGGTATTTTTAATAAAACTTAAAGCACAATTCAAAGAACTAAAAATAATATGATTTCCACATTACAGCTTCTGAAAGTGCATTTAATTTTTTATGTATTATGTCTAACGACTGACGTCTGAAGCTGTGTAGTGCAGTTATTTGAAGACGGCTTTTACTTTTTATTAAAAGTTCAAACTTTTCAACATCAACCTCATCAGTACGCTTGCCATTTTTAACTGACGCATGTAGCTCTGAAGACCTATGTAATAGTGGGGAAAATTGTCCAAAAATGAAACCTAAATCATGCTGACTGATGACCGGTAGACGCATTACTAACCCCAGGTGGGTTACCAGCTTAGTACGACTTCTTCTTCATCATCAAGTACTAGTCCACTACTGGGCATTAGCTTCTTTCGTTGAAAGGATTTGTCTCATCGTCATACTTGGCAAGTGGATTGACGATCGCAGCACCAGACTCCCACTTTTGAAGCTGTTCCCCGGTCTTCAGTCTGGGTATTTTACGTGTGATGATATGAGTGAACGGTTATACCGTCGTCTACCGTAAACCACAAGTATTTCTGGCACTTCCCAAAGTGACCTCTTTGCATGATAGACACACACAGAACGAAATGCAGTAATGGATTTCAGATACACTTCAGCAAGTACGGGTGAGTGCGGACGACTTTTGTTGATCTTTGTGTTGTGTTGTAAAGACGCATTCGTCAATTTAAAACAAGAGCTATATACACTTACTCTATCTTTTGGTCACCTTAGTTAACACTAATCAAAATCGTGGATCGATACTGATGTTTATGAACCATAGTATCCTATCATCGACAGAATTCTGTAGTCGTTTATTAGCCCCTGTATAAAAACACGAGAGAATTATTTTTTACGAATCCTTCAAATAACCTTGAGTTGCTTAGAATTTCCTTAATGGGCTCGTTAATTTCTTTTGCCAACGAGTGAGATAGATTAAGTTTCTTCGCAAAACCTTTTTCAACAGCTCTCGCAACATTTATGAACTGATCTCCAAATACAGGTATCCCGATTACAGGAACGCCGAAGTGTACAGATTCAGTTAAGGAAAGTAGGCCACCATGCGTAATGAAAAGAATGCAATTTGGATGCGCTGAAAAAACATTATTGATAGAAGATTTGAATATCTGGCTACAGTACAGTACCTGTGGGGAGCACAACTGCCGTACGTTAAACCAACCGCTCCAAAGAAAATTAAAATTAAAATTTCCTTTTCTACTAATTCAGTGCTTATCAAAACTCACTGCTGAACATAGGCCTCCCCATAGATTGCCTCTCTTTTTTATTTTGTGGTTCTTATTAGGATTGCCCATATCCTTTCCCTCTGTCTGTCACCTATTACGTCATCTTTGGAACGATACCGGGTAGCAGATACTTATACCGAGACCACAAAGTCGTTCGGACACTTCAAAAATCGTTCGTCAATTTTTTTTCTCCAAACACTACCGTTTTAAAATAAGGTTACTCTGGACTAACCAGAGAGGAAATGGCTAAAGAAACTCCACATGCATTCATTTTTTTGTCTTTTAGTTTATATGGCAACAAAGTGTTGAAACAACCCACCACCAATAATAAATCTTAACACCTATTAAAATTTTACAATAAATTCTAAACATATCTTCCAGATAAACAAAAAAAAGTATTCCCAAACACTTTGTTTGCCAGCTATAAACCAATATAAAGTTCAGACTAGTCTTTGGCGTATACTACCTCAAATGCCTTAGTATGATCCTCCGTTATGCTGAAAATACTGCAGCATTAATTTCAAAATAAATATATGCTAAAATTGAAGAAATATAGGTAGGTAAGTTTATGCTACGGTAGAGTTAAAACACGATTCCGTAAAATTTTCTCGATAGAAAATAAATCGAAAGATACCTCCAAACCGAACAATAAACCGTTGATGTTCACAAAATACCTCGAATTATAAATCATGAAACTTTGCATACTAACTGACTTAACTATATAGCAGGTTGAATAAAACTATATTTACGGATTTTATCACGCTTAATTACTACTTTAAGCTATTTTTAAATTCCCGACGTTTCGGGTGCTTTACAGCACCCGTGGTCACAGGGAGGACTGAGATGTTTGACGCCCCAATGTCATAGTTAGCTCGACTACCTTCTATCTTCCGCCTTTTAATATTATATTAAAAAATGAACGTAGCCGGGCTATGTCATTGGAACGTCAAACATCTCAGTCCCCGCCCTTGACCATGAGTGCTGTAAAGCACCCGAAATTTCAGGAAATTAAAAATAGGTTAAAGTAGTAACTAAACGCGATAAAATCCGTAAATATAGTTTTATTCAATGTGTAGTGTTCGCGTAAATCTAATATTATATATATATATATATATATATATATATATATATATATATATATATATATATATATATATATATATATATATATATATATATATATATATTATATAGCAGGTCTTATGTTTGTTATTATTTTATTACCATTGTTTTTACCGTAAAAAGAAATTACCTAAACTATCGTTTGTTCCCTACCGCCTAATAACCCCGCTCAGCGCTCAGTCTCATAGACTAATATACATATAATACTGGAGACTCAGTCTCGCTTCGACTTTCGAACGGGAGAGCTGTGTCGCTTGCGCTTAGAATACACAATACGCAACGCGATGACGTAAAATTAAAATGGGAAACAACCGTAATTAAAATAAAAAGCGACTGGGTGCACGTAATGAAACAGGCAAACATGTTATAAACGTAATGAAGTATGTATCTACCGACCCATCTACTTACAGTATTAGTGATTACAAATAGGTAGGTAAATAGTATACGACGCGTGGGGAAGTGCGGCCGAAATTAGAATTAGAGCTGAAGTTGTATAGGCTCTTAAAAACACTGGTTCTGCAGCTCGCAGACGGAACGCATTTCCGCTTCGCGCCTGACTCAGACGAGAGGGTGGTAGCAAGCCAGACGGCGCATTACGATGCCTAACACCGCATTATAGAATCTTCAGCCGTCACCATAAGCTAAATGATTAACTTACCTAAAATACTTTGTTGTGGGGCCCATTTTAATATGTGAACATTCCTTGGTAATTTAGTAAAACTTAGGTCTAATTTCCAAATAACTATTTGTTTTAATTTACTAAACATGTCTATAAGATCTAGGCTTGATAGTTCTGATATATCCTTACTATCCATGTACGATCCCATGCTGAAATATATAACTCCATGCCTTGCATTATCCATTATGCTTTTTAAATCCTGCAATAAATTTTTAAATATTGTGTGGAAATTGTCCACAAAATGTCTACAGAATAAAAGTTTGCGTAAGCGAAACATAGTAATGTTGGGAGTAGAGGTGTTAGTATTTGGTTGGTTGATATGAGTATATGACGGGGATAATGCACGCAGTTGAAGGAGGGAGGGGCTCTTCAAACAAAAAAATTCAAATCTTCAATTCAATTCTTCTAATCTTTTTATTTTATTACGCGGACATAGCTTATTGTCTTTTAATATCTTTAATGTACTTTATTTCTGCTATTTAACATCTGATTCCGAATGTTTGTTGTTTTAAAAGTTAGCGTAACGCAGATTGACAATACAGAGTCTTGTACCGCCACAAGGTCTATTAACTGCTTATCTAAACTGAGTCTAAATAATGATGACATCTTTACACAGATGAAACCATACAAAATTAATGAATATTAGAGTTTGAAAATACTTAAACAACACGCTTTGATCATGAGATTCAATACACTGATCATATTAAGAATAATAATAAAGTCATGAAATTATTGTATTATTGTCAGTTAGGTTTTTCAGATTATTTGGATATCTGGAAGTGGGTGAAAACTAAATTTCAAAATTCATTACATTCACACATAGATTTTAATAACATAGAGTCTGTAAAAAGAAAATCAATGTAGCCTTATTTTTTTGATTTAAATACTAATCTTTTGTTGGTATAATAATCGCCAGTCTGTTTTCTTTTCTGCCAAATTCTATAATACGCTCTATAACAACAGCTTTCAACTCATCTATGTACCTTCTTTTAGTCAACCTCTTTTACTTTCGCTCTATATTTCCTTCCTAATTTTGTGTCCCTTCATCATCATCTACAGTTTTCAGATATTGAAAAAAAAACTAGCAATAAATAAAATACATGATATAATACGAGACAATATGACTAATAAAATTATCTAAAAATTTCGAACTAATGACATACGTAGATTTTTATAAAAAAAAGTCACAAACGAACACACAGTCCACCTGATGGTAAATTAATGCTGTGGCCTAAAGACATCTCCATCTATCTTCGATTAAGAATCAGAATGCAGGTGCATTGTCACCTTTAAGGACTAATATTTAATACCTCGTTTACAGTAAAAATAGTTTCTGGTTTCATACACTCAATGATTCACATACGCAACAAAGCAGCTTTAAGGTGCTAGTATACGCTGGGATTCTGTGAGAACGTAGTCTTTCCCCGATCTACCTGACCTCATCATCATCATCATCATTACAGCCTCTCCCCCAACAAATGCCAGAAATAACGGTCCAGGGCCATCTGCATCCATCGGCTTCCTGCATGTCTTACCATGTCGTCACTCCATCTAGTGAAGGGTCACCCTACACTACACCCACTGGCACGAGGATGCCACTCGAGAACCTTTTTTCTCCAACGGTTGTCGGTTCTTCGAGCTACATGGCCGGCCCGTTGCCACTTCAGCTTACTAACCCGTTGGGCTATGTCTGTTACTCAGGTTCTACTGCGGATATCCTCATTTCTAAGTTTATCACGCAGAGAAACTCCGAGCATAACCCTCTCCATTGCTCGCTGATATGATCGCTCGCTCGCGACCTTGAGCGTCCTCATATGGCCAGCAGTGAAGGACCACGTCTCAGATCCGTAAGTCATCACTAGCAACACACACTGGTTGTACAATCTAGTTTTCAGGTTTTGATGTATACCTGACGAGAAGATGTGTCGTAATTTCCCGAACGCTGCCCAGCCGATTAACCTTTCGGTCGAAGTTGGACTTACCTAGTTGGACTATTTGTCCCAGGTAAACGTACTCGCCAACAACTTCGAGCTTAGTGTTCCCAACAACTACCGGCATAGGTGTGACATGGACATTAAACATGATCTTTGTTTTGTCCATGTTCATCATAAGACCTATCCGTTGGGAGACACTATTGAGGTCATTACCGAGCGTAGTGTTTAGGTCATCTAGCGATTCCGTCATAAGGACTATATCGTCGGCAAATTGAATGTAAGTGATGTACTCGCCATTGATGTTAATACCGTATCCTTTCCAATCCAGTTAGCTTGAAAACATCTTCCAATGTAGCGGTGAAGAGTTTTGGTGATACAACGTAGCCCTATCTTACACCTCTCTGCAGTTGGATAGGTTTCGCACTTTGGTTTTGTACTCGGATAGTCACCGTAGCCCTATTACAAGTACCAGTACAGTACAAACACTTCAGCACTTTCAATTCAATTTCGATATACCGACAGTCAACTTGGCACCGCTGAAGGGACTGTAGCACCGCCCAAATTTCAACGGAGTCAAAGGCTTTCTCATAGTCCATATACACTAGGCAAAGTGGCAGATTGTACTCTTCGTTCTTTTGTACAATTTGCCACGGGGTATGTATGTGGGCTATTGTACTGAAGCCTTTTCGGAAACCAGCTTGTTCGAGAGGCTGGAAGTCGTCGAGTCTGCGTGCGAGACGCTTCGTAATGTCTCTCGAAAACAGCACGTAGACGTGGCTCAGAAGGGAAATTGGTCTGTAGTTCCTCAAAAGAGTGTTGTCGCCTTTCTTGAAAAACAAAACCACTGCACTTCTGATCCATGCCTCCGGAGTAGTGCCACCATGGAGGACGGAATTGAAGAGCTTTTGAAGGACTTTAATAGGTTCACTTTACTTAAATTCTCTCCACCTAATGACAAGAGTGAATTTTTTACATGTTAGAATCAAGCTGCAGCCATATTATATTTTGTAGCATGAATGGGTGGGTGGCTCCGACCAGGATAGGGTCACGCTCTCAAAGAAACCAGCGTAGAATAGCAACGTAATGCTGCTGTGTTCCGAATCGTAAGTGTGGAGAACCGGAGATCCTTTTTAGTGGAATCTTTGTCCTCAGGGGTGACAAATCATTTGCATTTTAATTCTTAATAAATGTAGATGTCTATAGGCCATTGCATCCACTTACTATCAGGTTGACTGTATGCTCGTTTGTCACCTTTATAATATAAAAAAAGATATCGTTACCTTTGGTAATGGTTCCACGTCCTGGTCAATATGAAATCCAGCTATGAGTTTGAGATTTTGTGGCCAACTTGTATCCAGATCGAGTGATGCATGTGAATTGACCAAAGCAAGGGAAGCAATATACCTCGATTCATCATAGGATCGCAAAGATTTTTTCCTTAACGCCATTAACGGTTCAAATATGTCCATAAAAGCCTTTTTTTCCAAATTATATAAATACCTTTATATACACAAAATTTTTACTCGTGCATTAAAATAAGACCTAAAGTAAGTAAAACCTAAAATAAAGTAAGTAAGTAAGTAATTTAATATATAGAACTAAGACTTCCTTCACTGTGGTCCTTCACTGTTGTCCATATGAAGAAACTTACAAGGTCATTTAGCGTGATAGAATCCGTAACGCTGATGTCTGCAGCAGAACCAGAGTAACTAAAATAGACGTAGTCCAACGGATCAGTTAGCTAAAGTGGTACTGGTCCAGCCATATAGATTGACAAACCGATAACTAATAAAAAAGAAAGATTCTACAGAGTGGCAGCATCGTACCAGCGAGTGAGATAGGCTACCATCAAATGAAGTTATGCAGAAAGTAGATTGATGGATGCAGCTCCGTATCAAGTTTTGTAACATTACTTAGAAGAGACCTACGTTCAGTAGTGGGCTTGTGATGAGATGTGATGATGAAGATTATGATGAGATGAAAAGTAAGTTACAACCCATATGCATTCCAAACCTGGAAATAGGACTCATATAATTTCTGACAGGGTGATGCATTGATCATGTAAATTTTATTAAAATTATCAGCAATGCGAAATAAAATAAAAAATCCGACATGCATCCACGAACATTAAATGGCAGATTTTACGTTTTCTCGTAATCGAAATCGCTTACGTACTGTAAACTGTATTAGCAATGAGCACGTAGCCCTTGAGCTACCACGGCCTTTTACTAAACGGTACCCTAATTAAATTCAACTGTTTTTAGTTCATACAAATTATAGTTTTTTTTTTAAATTATATAAGTACAAATATTTTTTATAGGAGCAAACTAGCATGCGGCTCATCTGATGATAAGTTACTACCGGTTGTGATCAAAAATTGTGTTGTAAAAATCGTATCGATGTAGAAAAATCTCTGGTGGTAATCGATTCCACAAGGTAGTTATGCACAGAAGTAAACTTCTGGTAAATTACACAGTGGTGAACCGCCAATCATCTAGATGGTGTGGATGGAATCATCAGTTTTGTCACAATGTGCTACAATATACGATGTGGTTGCGGCATAAGAAATTCTATAACCAAATTTCGCCTAGATAGTGTCGTTAAGACACGACTATGAAAAATACCAGAACCATGAACCTTTACTTTACCTTTACCTTTAGTTAATATAACATTTCAAAAATACCACTTGAGAACTCACGACACATCTGTATGTGTCGTCACTGTTGACGAAATGAACAGCATCAAGGGTGATATGTCAGGAACTACCATCACCAATCAGTCGATCAATCGTGACAAGACAAATATAAAATACAATGGTAAAGGTTTAAATCGGTTACGTAGGTAAAAACCCAGTAGTGGGGTTTTTTCAACAAACGAACTTTCAGTCCTCCTGATGGTAAGTAGCTACTCCAGCCTATGGACACCTGCAACTTAATTCAAACAAGAAAAATTACAGATCCGTTGTCACTTCCAAGGAAGATGATTGAATGCCTCAAAGACTGTAATTATTCTGTCTTTCTACAACATTTATAATTTTTTTCCGATTCAGCGGTAAAATAAATTTGTTCTATGTTATTCAGACCGTACTAAAGTCTTGAACGCAGAAATATGTGAGAGGGTCGTACCAGACAGGCTCGAAAGCAGAGAGGTAGTTCTACAGCGTAGTAAAAAATGACAGTGCAGTAAAAGAGGATTTTATTAAAATAATTTGTGATATTTATAACTTAAATATAATAAACAAAACAAAACTTACGGATCCTTCATTAAAGAGGGCGAATTACTTTTATCTTTGATTAGAGTTGGGTTTGCAGTTTTGTCAATTAACGGCAGCAGCATTGGGTGGGGTTTTGTTGAAGAGAACCAAATGAATGGACAATCGTACAACGATGCTAGTCTGTTGCAGGGAAGAATATTCATAGCTTCGACAAACTTGAAATTATTAAAAGTTTAGTTTAGTTTAGTTTAGTTTAGTTTAGTTTAGTAACAGCGTTTTAAGGCGGTAGAGTCACGCTGCAGCTATACTGCGTCCTTATGAATGGGTTGACTTGACCAGGCTAGGCCACGCTCTCTCAGAATACCAACGTAAATCAGCAGCCTAATGATGCTGTGTTTTTATAAGTGGTTACTGAGGCCCATAAACATCTACATTAATCTTCGATTAGGAATTAAAATGCAGATGCAATATCACCCGTGGGGACTAACATAGAATGCCTTGTTTCCAGTAAAAAAAAAGGCTCCGATTCTCTACACTTACGATCCGGAACACAGCAGTATTATGCTGCTTTTTTACGCTGGTATCATGAGAGCGTGGTCCTTCTCCGGTCGAACCGAACAATTCGTGCTACAACTATACTATAAAAATATAGCTGTAACATGGCCTAATTACGTAAAGATATCTACTACTACTGCCAAATCTAAGTCATAAACGAACTTATACAGCTCACGGACACTTGTAACCAATTTAAAATAAATAAAGCTACAGATGTGATGTTACCTCTGACTACTAAGATGGAGTACCTCACTGTTTATATTTATACATTCCAATGTCTACTACTCTCTTTCTGGCTCTCGTCAATCTAATTGCTAAGCTTGACTCTTGTGGCAACTCCTCCTCACGAAGAAGTTCATGTCCTACAGTGGACTTTTACAGTACAGTTACAGAGTGTAACTTAAAACGTTAATTTTACTGTATTGCTAAATGTGTACCTAAAACAGAAAACAGACAGCAGCATCTTCTTAATAACAACTAAAAATAATAAAAAAATCTGGCTGCCATCCCGCTCGCCAAGCGTAGCAACTATAGCGAAACCCCCCTATAAGGCAATCTAGGGGGAGGCCATTGTTCATCAGTGAACTTTTACAAGCTGCAATGGATGGAATGACCATATGTGTCGGTTGATACTTTAGAGTACAAACTAATTTAAAAAAAATCAGACAGTTATTTACAAAAATAAACAAACCCAGTGTATACTTCATTAAACAGCCATTCGGCTATAACTAAGTCAAATCTCTGTGACGTATCCTTAAGCAATATATTTACTTCCGCGTGCTGCAGTGTTAAACTAAACAGTGTTGTTACGAGCTGCGAAAAGTGCTTCGGATTGCTCCTTTCCATCTCTCCTTTTAATATATGTTTGTCCATCATATTTTCTGACAAATAAATGTAGAAGTAAGTACTTGCTGCACATAGTCGAATACTATCGTTGGGAACCCATTTCTCTGCCACAGCATCCTCTTACCGTTAGGTGAACTGTGTGCTCGATTGTCACCCTAATGATATTCTTAAAAGATTTGAAAAATGTTTGACCCTACAGGCCATCCCTGGAACTTCCTGTTATGTTCAATTTCAAAACGTTCAATGAATATTTTTACGAACTAATAGTTATGTCATCATATCAAAAACTATCCGAGCAGAAATTTCGAAGTTATCAAAAACACTTTTTTGGAAATTTTTTACAGCGATAACATTCGAATGGATCAACCGATTTTGATGTAATTAGTGGCAATCGAAAAGGTATTCTAAAAATAATACAATTTATTATAAAAAGCAATTGGACTATACATTTAAAAGTGGTGTGACAAAAATCCACTTATTTCGAAATTTTTCGCCATGGATTTCTTTAAAGCAGTTCGCAGCAATCGACGTCATTTTTTACGTTTAAAAACTGATGTTATGAGAGATTTATATACACACATACACATACGTACAGACACAGTGACGTCCTCGTAGGAATAGTCAAAATAGCTTCCTAGGACCTCAAAACGTCGACATTTGATAAAACCTCGATTTTAATTCAATTCCTATGCAATAATAACATTATTATTATAAAACTTTCTTTTATTTCATTATCACTTTTCCCACCCATTTGTATACAAATCGTTTGTACCTGCTCAATAACAAAACATTTATACAGATGAACATTTCAATCGTACCTACGGATCAAATGTGTAATAATGAGGGATTTCTTTCTGAGGTGAATCATATTTACCCAGTCAAAATTAATTGGCAGGGTGCGGACCGCGAACTCAAAACGTCGCGGGTTCGAATCCCCCTTTCGACTACTGTGGTAAACCACTCTTAACACAAGCGTTTTAAGCTTACCAGGAGTGGTTAAGGAAATATTAGTGATGTTGATAGCATTTCTAATACTTAAAAAAAGATATAGAAATAAAACATAACTTTATTCTAATTTTCACTACAAAACCTGAGAATTTGCAAATACTTGGGAGATTTATTCTGTTCCCGACTTATGCCAGGCATCAACCTGTATCAACAGGCCGATAGCGTGTACGTGAATGATCGAGCCTATCTTTCTCGCTTTAACATACACGTATACTGTGCTCTTTTCTCTTTTGCATTGCCAACCTATTCTAATGTCAATTTATACTAAATCTTTAGTTACACCGCCATCAAACGGAATCCAAGAGTTCATCTAAGTCTATGGAATTCTAAAAAAAATCTACATCTTAGACCTTAGGGGCGAGGAAAACACGCCTGTAGTTTGATTTTTAATCGTGTATAAAATTGATGTCCGTGGGTGCATTATTTAATTAAGGGTAGGCTGTATGCTCATTAGTTACTCTTACTTGTATTAAAAAATAGATAATAATTCTTACCAGAAAGTTTATCTTCACGGCTGATGTCGATTTCATGAAAATTTGGATAGGAATTATTGCATGGTAATCCAGTGATGTACGTGACCTGCAAAATTACTTTTTACTACAAATCCTCGGTGCTCGTCATTGTTGGAAAGTGAATATATTATGGTAAGGTAGTTATAATATTGGACAATGCTATTCGCCTGCGAATTGGACGAATAAGTTATTTTATTCGTCATCGTGTTCGAGAAGGGGTCAAAATTGACGAGAAACCCAGTTGTCATCAAACTTATGACTTATTTACTTACTTAACCATATAGTGTATTAACTCACTGTTGCTAAGCATACGATAATGCATAATTTTTAAAATTAAAAAGTTCAACTCTTTTAATACTATATTTTAATTTATATATAATTCAGGATTATATCAATATAATGTACGCGGGGGTAGCCCAAGGGTCACCACAGCAGCGCCTCAACCTACTATTACCGATATTGATGTAACGTTTTACTAGACTTAAATAGCCTAATCGTACGAGTAAGTATTAGAGTACATATATTCAAATATTTTATGATCTTATTTATTTTTTAAATTTAAAATCTGTCTGACAAACAATAGTTAATATTTCACATGATAATATATAAATAAAAAATAATAGTTTGATTATTTTATGAATAGACCCTTCCATAGACACAACCAAAAATTCATCCGATTAGTGGACGAATAAAATATTTTTTTTTATAGAAGAGGGGGCAAACGAGCATACGCCTCACCTGATGGTAAGTGACTACCGCCTCCCATAAACAACCGCAACACCAGGGGAATTGCAGATGCATTGCCGACCTTTTAGAAAGGAGTAAGCTCTTCTTGAAAGTGCCTAAGTCGTATCTGTTCGGAAAAGTCGCCGGTGGTAAACAATTCCACATAGAAGTTGTACGAGAAAGAAAACTCCAAGTAAAACGTACGGTAGTGGACCGCCAAGCATCCAGATGGTGAGGATGGTATCGGGAATTTTGACGCGATGTGCGTTCATGAAATTTGGCAGCTGGAACTAATTCGAACAATTTCTCAGAACACTCCCCATGGTAGATACGATAGAAAACGCAAAGGGATGTAATATCCTTACGCAGCGCCACTGAATCAAGCCGATCAGTAAGCACTCCCACAGGGCTCGGTACTTGGGCCTGTTCTTTACACGCTTTCTGCAGATATCGTTAAGAACATTAATCACTCTCACTATCACCTATATGCTGATGACCTGCAAATGTACTTTTCATTTATACCATCGCCAATGGGCCTTCTTCAAGCTATTAATAAAATAAATTACGATTTAGAGGCTATTTCTGCTTGGTCGAAATTAAATTCTTTGGTTCTAAATCCCGATAAATCAAAGTTTATGTTAATAGGGTCAAAAAATGATTGCTAATCTTGTAAATGTCCCAATATTTTTAAAAATTGGAAACAATCCAATTGATCAAATCTCCGAGGCTAGAAACCTTGGCCTAAAGCTTGATAAGCATCTGCGTTTCGAAGCACATGTCACAGAAAGTGTACGAAACTGTTTTTATAGATTAAAAGTCTTATATAAAATCAGGCCATTTCTAACAGAGAAAACAAGGATAAGATTATGCGAGTCTTTGATTTTGTCCAAATTAAATTACTGTGACGTAGTGTTTGGACCATGTCTATTAAGTAGGACTCAGAGACTTATACAGCGTGTACAAAATGCATGTGCGAGGTTCTGCTTTCATATACCACCACGTACGCATGTTAATCCTTTTCTTAATAATGCAGGCCTATTAAAAATGTCGTCGCGTCGAAAGTTACACCTTGCTACCTTATTATTTGGAATAATTTCTTCAAAAACACCTCGTTACTTGTATGACAAATTAGTGTGGGTTAGCGAACAGTCAAAATATCCGAAACGTAAATGTTCTAACGTCTTTGTTATTCCAAAACATAGAACAATGGCATTTAGAGGGTCCTTCAGGTGCGCAGCTTCTCGCTGCTGGAACGATCTGCCTCCAACCAATGCGTGCTTTAAAAACTATAGGAACATTAAAAAAAACTATCAGCAATTTTAAAACAAGACCATAATCCCTCGTAATTTTAAAATTATTTTTTTTTACTATAATTTTTTTTGTTTTACTTGCACAATATAAAGGGGTCCTCTAATCAACGCTAGAAAAATTGTTGGATAAGATTAACTGTTTTTTTTTTCAATTCCGTCACTAATTTTTCAGTTTACTCACTGTTTTGTTTCTTTTTGTTTATGGTTGTTAAATTGTAAAGACTTTACAATTAAATTCAGTTTTTTTTAGTCTATTAAGATTAGATAATATACTATATTATGATTTTGAACTGTTGAGCACTTTATAATGTTATATATATATATATATATATATATATATATATATATATATATATATATATATATATATATATATATACGTACATTTAAATGTGTATGATGTATATACGTATGTATTGATGTACGTATAGATATGTATGTGATATGCAAGTGTACAGTTCACTTATACAGTTTGTTATTAGTTCCAAATAATACCTCTTTTATACTCATTCCTTTCCCACTCACTTCTCAGAATGGTTGTTTTTTATTTTTTTTTTTTATTTTTAGCTTTAAGTAATGTATGACCGTCCGTGAAGTGAATATTGGGCTCTATTTGAAAATCAGCACTTCTATCATTTGGTACAGCAGCAGTTAGCTGAAATAGGGACCTAATTTGACTTCACAAAATCCATTTTATTTTTTATTGTAATATTTCGTGTTTTTTGTTTGTCTTTGTGATTTCAAATAAAGTTTTTCTTTCTTTTCTTTCTTTCTTTCACTCGGTCGTCAACAATTCGAATCGCTCTGCGCTGAATGCGATTAAGTGGAAAGAGCTGGCACTGGGGTGCCCCGGCCCAGAGATGGGAACAGTATTCCATGTGAGGCCAAACTTGCGCTTTGTAAAGTTGCAAGCGATGTACCGGCATGAAATACTGTCTCGCTCTGCTGAGCACGCCAAGCTTTGTAGAGGCCAATTTGGCCTTCCCCTCCAAGTGACCACAAAACTGCACACTATTCGATATGTCGAAGCCGAGGGTTCTGATGCTAGCTGAGGCAGCAAAGGGAGTGTCTTTAAACTAAGGAGACACGACAAAGGGGCTCTTTTTAACGGTTAACTCGCAAACTTGGGTCCTCTGGGGATTGAATTGGACTAGATTTAGTCGTCCCCAATCCGAGACTTTGTTAAGCAAAGACTCGACTTCAGACACAAGTTTGTCCCGGTTCTCAGCGACGATTTCCCGAGAAATATTGGCACGGCCGGTATATCAGGCATCACGAGTGCTGTCGTCTGCATAGCAATGAATTTTATCAGTTTGCACCATATGATTGATGTGCAGAAGAAACAGCGTTGGTGATAGTACGCAGCCTTGTGGAACACCGGCGTTAATAGGCTTGTAATCAGAGCATGCACCGTCTACTACGACCTTGATGCTCCGATTAGCAAGAAAGCTAGTGATTCAATCGCACACAATCGTGATGGAATCCCATAGGAAGGGAGCATCGAATGAAGCGCTTTGTGCCAGACCCGATCGAAGGCCTACGCTATGTCCAAAATAACGGCCAATTCTTCTCCCTTGGACTCTACTGCCTCCGCCCATCTATGAATAAGGTAGACCAGAAGATCACCAGCTGATCGACCACGACGGAAACCGTATTGGCGGTCACTGATCAGCTGGTGATCCTCATGAGCTGGCATTTTACAATAGACTCCATTATTTTAGAGAACAAGAAGGTGACCCGCCAGCTGCAGGCCTAGCAGCTGGCGGGTCTGAGCGGAGATAATTAGCATATGACTATTCACTTAGTATAATATAAAGGAAATCATGTACAATAATTATCCTTGGGAATGAGTCGATCGTTAACAAGCTATTTCTAGTATGATTTTGTAGTTAATTGTATATATATATATATATATATATATATATATATATATATATATATATATATATATATATATATATATATATATATATATATATATATATATATATATATATATATTATAGTCTATATGTAATTAAAAATTTATTTGTATTTGTTTTCAATTTTAACCGCGTTTTTTGAATAATAAAAATACCTCGTGACCAGCTTCAAGCAGTAACTTGACGAAGGCATGTCCCATGATGGCGTGGCTTTTTATTGGTATAGGCATGACCACTAATATCTTATACAATTCACATAAAGGCGCCAGCAACAACAAAATTAATAAATTAAAATAATTTGTCAAGTATCTCATGATCCTTTTTAAAACTCTACAAAATACTTCTTTTCAAAAGTGACTGACGTTAACTATAGATTAATTATGTAAAAGTAGGCATTATTCATTCAGCAAGCTCTCAGTAAAGAGTAATAGCAGGGCCTTTGTAGTTAGAACATTTTTCTGTTCTATAGAAACTGGCATTGCATATTTAGTTCCACAACTCTCCAAAGGACAGCGCTGGAGTAAGTTTACGTTCGGAAATGCGTTGTTTTAGATAATTAAATCAAATTAAATGATCGTATCACATTGACTAAATCCACGTGTTAATAATGTGAATTTAGATAGTTTCACCAGAAAATGAGTTAAACAACTAATTTTATTAAGATTTAGCTGCTTTAAGTCTAGTTTATTCGTTTAATTGGAAGATGGAATATTGGTGTTTTAATTTCCAAACGTGACCAGCACCCTCTACCACCATTTTGTTTGTTTTTGAATTTGACATTAGCGTTTTGTTTTTCTGACGTAACTGCTTTGAATGTTTTGAATTTTTTATATTTTTCCTATATTTTCTTACAACTTGGCTATTCTTGGACTTTGATTATCTTTGCTTAATATAGTGGCCCATGCACGTGAAAGGGACTTCGATTATCTGTTCTTTCCTTTGGCCATAGTTCGTATAGTTTAGTGATGGCCGCGGATAAAATTTGCTGTGTTTCAGGATGTACCAAGAGCTGTGAGTAAATCTAATTATTTACAGGTTTTACCAGTCAATATATTATTTCTTCTTTCTATTTTATATATAAGTCAGTGTCACCTTGGGCAACAATGTGATACCTAGCACAGACGCAGGTAGCCCAAGAGTTCTGCATCACTTTTCCACCCTTAGAGCCAATACCTTGCTATGTATACTTACATACATAAAAAATGGGGGGGTTTCCGGCACTTAATTCTTTTAGGGGGAGGTTCCTACTCCTCCCCCCCATCTACCCGTCCACTCGGCGACCAATAATTCGTGCAGCAGATTACTAAAGAATTACCCTTATAACACTACTACTTATACTACTGTCATTACACTTTTCAAAAACGCTTCTAAAATATTAATTTTTTTTGTAGGTGAAGATGGCTATATACTTCACAAATTTCCAAACTCTACAAAAGATTCAATACGCTTTTGTACACGGGTTCAAGCAGTTGGTGGAAACTTTCTGTGCTTAGATGATATGTATGTGTTTAAGTACCGAAGAATTTGTCATACTTACACCTTTTGAATCCAAGTACTGGACCGGAGTAAAATGTTAAGTAATATTGCAATACCAGCATTGCATATGAGAGGTTAGTAAAAATTTGTATTAACATTGTAATGATCTATTCTTAATATTATGAATGTTAAAGTTAATATGGAAGTTAATTCCTCAAATAATTAATTTTACTATCAAACATGAATAATTGAATGTATAAATTTTGAATCATTGTTAAACTATGTTCTGCAATACTAATTTTCAACTTCCATGTTGATGAAATATTATGTATGACATGTAAAGCAATTTTATGGAAAGTTTGTTATTTCTTATTAACAGTTTGATTCAAATGATAATAAAAAGCTTATAAATTAAGGCTTTTTCAAAGCTCATATGAATATCAAAATCTACACCAGTTTATAAATATTAAACTTGCTCAGAGTACAACTGGGAAGAAACATGAGTTTATGTTATAATAACAAATACATAGTGATCTAAAGATCTTTTCCAGTACTAATGAGAATATATATTGCACCAACATATTATATTGTAGAATATGTTCAATGTTTAATTATTTTTTAATCATATTGTCATGTGTCCTTTAGTATCTATTTAAAGTTATGATGATATTCAATTTGATATCCCATTCTTTCATTTCATTCAATGTTAGAATATCATATTTAAAGTTTAGATGCCCAAATTTGTGCAGTATTCATAAGAAACAGAACAAAAAAGTTAGTATTTCATTTGGTCTTATTACCAAACTTAATTAATCACAAGAGAAGTTACTTGATTTGCCTCCGTCTTTGTAAAATTCGACATTGCTGTAAGATCCATAATTTACATTATAGTATGCATATTTTTCACAGGTGTTCTATTGTACAACTAATACTAATAATAAACTTCCATTTTAATAAAATGGAATGTGTAACTTTTAGCTTCATTTTTATTTGTTTTATTTTGTTATGCTACTTGTGGTATTTGTTGTTTGATATTGTCTGTTGGAAGATGTTGGTAGTCCTTCAGCCTTAGTCGTTCAAATTCTACATGGCTAATATGTGTATGCTGTAATTTTTTGCTGATTGGTAGTAGAGGAGTTAATCTTTGCAATTAATAAACCCAAGCAGGTTAGAATTTTTATTAGAGCCATCAGTTCACATTTCTCTTTGTACTATTCTTAAGTTGTCAATATATTTCAAGTACAATATAATCATTCATTGTATATATTGATTTTACAGGTGCTGTTGCTAAGATATCACCCTTAGCTGAAGTTACAAATAAAAATAATACTTTTAAAACACGTTATACACAAGAAATTGCTTCAACATCAAGTTATCTGCAAGAGACAACTACTGCTCAAACATCCAGTAAGTTAAAATTGATAATATATTATTTATAAATAAAAATTATTGTATAAATTAAATTGAGGTTAATATATTGTAAATTAATTTTATTTAAAAAAAAAAGTCCCACTGGGTTTTGTGCGGGTTCTGGTAAAGCTTTAATATCAAGTTGCAAATTTAATTTAAGCAAATTTATATGGCAGATGTGAACGGCCGAGTCAGGAAGGGACGCCCTAGAAAAAAGTTTATCGACCAAATAGGCGATATTTTGAAAATGGGCCACGTTAGAAGTACCCTTAACCGACGAGCATGTATGCGTAGATATATGGATGTAAAGGAGGCGAAAGAGGTATGTCAGGATCGTGCCAAATGGAAGTCCGTAGTCTCTGCCTACCCCTCTGGGTGACAGGCGTTAGTGTTTGTGTTTTTTTTTTACTTCAATAAGTAAACATATTTTATCACTTTTGCCATTATATTTCATCATGTTTCGCCTGCACAAGTACTCCACTATTGCATTATTAAAATATACAATATCTTAAAAACGGTTAAGGTTCGTGTATGGTGTTTCATAGTCGAAAAAGTCGGTAATGATGCAAACTACAACCCCCTAAATGATCTAAGTCGACTTAACCTGTAACCCTTTCATATTGTATATTTCAATATTTATCTACTATGTTCCAAATTATGATTCAAAATGCAATCAACTTGCTACAATTAAATTTATTTTTACTAAACTATAGTACAAATTTTCTTGGTCTATATAAATATAATGTTTTGTCATTTTAATTTCAGGCTTGAAGGTGTACAGGAACGGGAGGCAGGTGCTCTTCAATGATTGATTTATTGAACGTTTGTTGGTTATATTTAAGTCGTCTTATTGCTAACAGTGTGTATCAGGTAATAATCAAAATTTAAACAGACAGATCTTATAACTAATTGCACGACGTGCTGTGATTGGTTACCAACAATGACGAGCTCTGATTCTGATTCAAAATTTATACATTCAATTATTCATGTTTGATAGTAAAATTAATTCTTTGAGGAACGAACTTCCATATTAACTTTAACATTCATAATATTAAGAATAGATCATTACAATGTTAATGCAAATTTTTACTAACCTCTCACATGCAATGCTTGTATTGCAATATTACTTAACATTTTACTCCGGTCCAGTACTTGGATTCAAAAGGTGTATGACAAATTCTTCGGTACTTAAACTTAATAACTGGTATAAATGAAAACATATTTTACCAGCTTAAGAAGCAAGCATCTATCTTAAATGAAAGCCAATGATAAATTGTGTACACTGGTTTTTGATGAAATGGCCTTAACACCACATATTGGTTACGACAGGAAAAATGACAAGATTACTGGTTTACACAATGATTTCTTACATTTACGCGAACACTACACATTGAAATAATAATAGTTTTTACGGATTTTATCGCGTATATTTATTATATAAATATCCGACGTTTCGAGCGCTTTACAGCACCGGATCGTCGGGTATTTATAGTCAAATATACGCGATAAAATCCGTAAAAACTAGTATTATTTCAATTACTGGTTTAGTTGACAATGGTGATGTAGTGAGGACTGAACTTAGAATAGAGGTATTCTAAAAACTATAAACAGCCGATATCATATTCATTTTGTGCTTGCAGTACAAAAAAAGCTGAATTAGCCTTAATGATTAAAAGAAATATAAGAAAATTGAAGGACTCTGGCTTTAAAATCCTTGCTACTGTATGTGACCAGGGAACATCAAACGTTAGTGCCAAGTGGAACATAGTAGATAAATATTGAAATATGGTGGTAGATAAATATTGAATATACAGGGTAACCCTGTATATATATTTCGATATAAATTATATTGGTTAAGTCGACTTAGATCCTTTAGGGGGTTGTAATTTGCATCATTACCGACTATTACGACTATGAAACACCATACATCAAACCTAACCGTTTTCAAGATATTGGATACTTAAGTTTTTTTTTTTTTTATAAAAATTGTCAACTTTTTGTCTATTGTACTATTTTTTTGTAATTTGTGCATCTTATTTTATTTTTCTTATAACTTTTGTGTAGTAGATAAGTTGCTTTATTATTTTAAATACCAAGATCTTAGGTAAATAAACTAAATTTTATGTTATTTTATTTCGATTAATTTACTTTGTATACTGTCATTACCGTCTACTTATAATTACTGTTGGATTTATTAATTTAAAATTGTTACTTTGATGAAATATATTGATTGATCGACATTTATTTATTTATTTCTGAAATTGTGTAGATTGCTTAGTTCTTAATTTTTTTTACTGGTTATGGTTGTAAATTACCTGAATAAAGATGATTATTATTTTTAAATTGAGTTTTCTTTTTTATGATTTACCTTTGATTACATAATTCTGCAACTAACTAGTTTTGTGCCTATATGCACAAAACTAGTTAGTTGCTGAATTATGTGATCTTGTAAAATTAATTAAAAATAATCAGTACACCAGGGATGGGGCTGTACTATATATAGAATATCGTCCGTTTAGTTCGACAACTCCACTAAAGATGTCTCTGTACCACGGAATCGACTAGCAACTCTATTCCAGGTATATATAATGTACTCTGTGAGTAATAGTGTTTTTGGTAGCAACCATAGACTTGGAATATACTGGCGTATAGACGACCGGGCAGCCCGAAAACGCGTGACCAATTTTGATTTGTCCTTGTGTGCGTTAGCTAAGGATGTATATTTTACTTACAAGGACTATCGAAAAATGATTGTTAAGATAGGCAAAAAGATAAAAAAATAGTTTAGTGCACGAAACTGAACAACTTCAAAAATTAACAGAATTTTTAACATGATATTCAAAAATAATTAATAAATTCATATAACATGTTCCCGAAAATATGCAGCACCTACTTTCATTTTGCTGTATTTTAATTCAAAATGTACAAAATCCCAATTACCGAATCTCTCAGAGACCCCTATGGATCATTGACCTTTAGAAAAAAATGTTTACTGTCACACAGTTTTTTCGGAATTTTTCTTTCAACATAATTTGATCAATATTAAAAAGGGACTTAGATACCATAGATTACTGACTATATACTAGAGAACAGTACCAATAGCGCCCGAGTACAGGTCTAACGTACGCGATCGCACAAAGATATGATCTATACAACTTTTAGTTATTTTGTCTTTTCTTTTTTCTATTCTAGTGTAATCTGTTATCGCACACGTTAGACCGCACTCGGCCATTTTACTAAGATAATATTCTTGAATAGGTGTAATATCTTTAATGTTGATATTCATATCACCCAATATGATTAAGTTATGTTTTTTAGCGAAATTATCTTTTAATATGTGACACAACTCCTCAATAAACAAGTGTTTGTTTTCATTCGGTGGTCTATATATTATACAAAGATGGAATGTTTGCAAATTATTTTGGGTGGTGATTTTGCTTATGAGTGATTCAAAGTGTAAAGTTTTGATATTTATAATTTCAAACGTATGGTTCTTACGTACATAAATAATTATCCCACCCCCTTTTCTTTTAGTTCTTAAGATACTATGCATTGTATAGCCATCGATATGAAACATAGATAGTAGGTTATTAGATATGTTGGCTTCTGTTATGGCAATGCAGTCTAAATTAATTTTACTAGAATTTATACATTCCTTTAGCATTGCAAAGTTTTTTATGATAGATCTTAGGTTTATATGAATAAAAGTGAAACTTTGTTTACCTTTAGGTATAAGTTTGTAGAAATCATTTAAATTAATACAGTCGTTTATTTCTGAGACGTTCCTGAGAGAATCCATTATGTTTGTTGTTATTATAACTTATAAGAATAATTATGCTGAGTTTTACCCTTAACTAACTACTTCCGTTTCTTCTGTATTTTGGGACTGAATAGTGATTTTTTTTGCAAGTTTTTGGATGTTTTCGATGCACCTAATGGTTGTGATCTTGTCTTTGTCTCCTTTTCGCGCGAAAATGAGTCCATTTTTAAACCATATGTACTTGTATTCGGAACCTAACTGTTTTTTTGCATTCCACAAGATTATATTATTAGTCTTTGTGAGTGCGCGTCTTAACATAATTCTATCTTTACTCTCATTATATATCATTGGCGCATTCGGAAGAATATCATAAATTTTTAATATCTTCATTTTTGCGGCTTGGATCCATTTCTCACTCTCTGTTTCATCACTTAGTTCTAGTAGCAGATATCCATCCTTTCCTTTTCTTCCTTCTATCTGTTTTATGCTTTTAACTGAATTTGCATCCATATCTAATTTGGATGCTAATATTTTAGTTACTTTATGATAATTAATGTTATCTATACCCGATATACCAGTTAGTTCAATTTTGTTACTGTATTGTTTTTGTTCCAATGCTCCTATTTTTTGTTCTAAAACATTTATTCTTATTTCCAAATTATTATTTTTGTTGTTTAATGCTATATTTTTAGTTTCTAATTCTATAATTCTACGTTTTAGAACATCCACGTTGTCGAGCACCTCATCTAGTTTGTCGTGACAGTAACTTATAGAAGATTCGATTGGCTCCAATTCGCGCTTTATAGTGACTCCAACTTCCTTTAAAATATCCTTCAGTAACTTTTTAATATCTACTGATGGCTTAGAATACGAATGATCTTGAGTTTGTTCATTTTGTTCCAGTCTTTCTTCTTCTTCTGGGATAATATACGATTATGTCTATTCCAGGCTATCTGCGTTGCGTAATGCTGCAATCTGTTTAGTCAAAAGATTAGTACAGGCCTGGGTCGCGTGCACAAATTTTTCGCATTTGCTGCATTCTAATCCAGGTGTTCTTTTAGCTATCGGTTTTTCACAACGATCTCATTTATTCATTGTAATCTCGGTATAAGGATTTTTTTTGTTCTATCCACACGTCCGATCGATTACACTCTATCGAGCAAACTGTTAGGTGTCTGTTAGGTGTTCTTATCAGAGAGTTTTTAAAGCCGTGATGACACCATCATATGAAGTAGGTAGTTTTAATAATAAATGCGATATTTTATCCATTTCGTCTAATTTGGCACCAGCTGAGATTAATTCCAATACTATGTTGTTTAATAATGATAAATAATTGCTTACGAAGTGCTAATTGTGTCTCTAAACTTCTTCTTTGGTATATTTTATCAAGTTCACTAAATATGGATTTTACAGTAAAAGATTCTCTTGCAAAATTCAAAAATTAATCACTTAAATATTCAACAATTGTACCTCTTGCGATTGAATTTTTCTTACTCCACTCTTGATTTGGGGTAGTTGGTACATCCTCATCAATTACGCTTAACACTTGTAATTTTTCTAAAAGTGATCTTATGCGAAATTTCCACGTATTATATCGCTCACAGTTAAACTGTTTAATGTTTCTTTTATTACGTAAATTCATTTTAATATACTTTTAAAAATCTTCACTAGTAATTTAATAAAGAACTACACTTTAAATATTACTTTAGGCAAAGTGAGCTGGGCCCATAACTTGTTGGAATATGGTTATAGGGTAAAAGAAAGTCTGTGTGTACTGTACGAAATTCTGATTAAGAATGCCAACACAAAGTTTATCGTTTAACAAAGAAATAATTAATAGACTTGTTTTGACTACATCCGTTATTAAAGAGACTTTATGTTGACTAGTATTTTTGTCGTAGACTGAGAAACCTATAGACTAATGATTAGTGTGGCCTCGAGTGAGAAATGACGATAACGTAGTTTAGATAAAATTTTAACTGTGCTATGAACTGAACTGAACAAGATTCACAAATCTTAAGCTCACAAAACAGTTTTTTCTCACTTAAACCAACTTGTAAACTCCTTAGATTGCTACGAACTGTCAAAGTTAAAGCAAAGTGTAGTTTGCTAAACAAAAAAACCGGCACGGAGAAAGGGACAAACAATAACACCGCTCTGTCTCATTTCTATGCAAGACGTATGCATAAATCTATCTTTTTAAATAGCTTTCTCTGTCTACGATTTTTGTATATGCCAACAAATTAAATAAATGGTTTATGTACATTCTGATGTAATTATTTACTATGCTTTAAAAATAATGCCATGAACTAATTCATTAAAATATTTTGCTGGCATGAAGAAATCATCATAATCATTTTCTGTTAGCTCTTCACAAGTCCACTGCTGAACAGAGGCCTCCCCAAGGAATCCTGTAAAACACGGACCCAAGCCACCTGCTTCCATCAACTTCCTGTATGCCCTACCAGGTCGTTGCCTACCGGTACGAAGCTGCTACTTTTGCACCTTTTTCCCATCAGTTCTCGGTTCTTCGAGCCATATAGCAGGCCCCTTGCTATTTCAGCTTTCTAATCCATTGGGGACATATCAATCACAATGATTATTATAGACAAAAATAATAAGTTCCTGTGAAATTTTAATAGCAACGAATAATAGTTGTGAGATTTAACAGTACCGATGTGACTTAGTGATCTTCAAGAAAATAGCTTACTAAAAGGCCGGCAACGCACCTGCAATTCCTTGGGGTTGCGGTTGCTTATGGGCGGTGCTAGTCACTTACCATCAGGTGAGCCGCAAGCTCGTTTGCCCCTCTTCTTTAAAAAAATCCTAAACTTATCGTTACATGACTTTTGATTAAGAAATTTACTGACCATGTTCTACTGCTAAAGATAGTCCTCCTACAAATCCTAAGAGTGGTGGAACAATCAGTTAGCCGCGGTGCTCCAATACTTGTTCGCGATTTTTACGTCATATCCCCGAAACATTTTCAAGTTCTTAGACATGCAGGATGCCCTTCTTTACCGCGAAGCCCGTGGTAAAATTGCACTTTCAATGCAATTAAAGAAATACGTTGAATTGACACATACAATAGAATAAAAAAATAGATAAAAACAGAAAAAAATATTTCTTAGCTTTACAAAAATATAAGAAATAACTAACATAATATGTTATATTCTGGTTGGTTATGTACGAGTATATATGAATTAAAGTTAAAAGTCAGTTCGCATCGCTGATTTTCAGTGGACTCAGGACTGTGAGACAGATGACAAATGACCGCAAAAGGGAATTCTAAATGTGAAATAACAAGAAAATGATCAATCCTACGCAGTAGTATAATCAGTCTATGGATCAAACCTATCGTAACAAAATCCAATGTACTTATTAACAATTTAATTGAGGTCTGCGAGAAAAACAAAACAAAGTTTAATACGAATTTAAGCCAATGTATTATGTTCGATTCCCACACAACGTATGAATATTACTATCATTATTTGTGACACGATAACATTGCGGGGTGCCATTTACGGATATATTATTCAACAACTAACGTCAGGACATAAACCAATGGCTATTGTATTTACCGATCAAATACTACAATGTGATAGGTTAGTGTAAGCGATATCCGTCCCTGTTAACATTTAGCTAAGCCTAAATATACCAAGGCTCGTAATGATGTCTCATTTATTATTATCTACAGAAATGATTAAACACAACCGTTGCATTGATGTCAATAATTTAATATGAATATATTTTACTATATGATTAAATGACTGGGTACAATTGTTAAGAGTTTTAGGGGAATTCACAAACCACATACGTATTGAATAAAACTATTTCGTGTCTTAGGATCGCATTTAATTAACTTATTTTTAACTTACTTTTTATTTTCCTACGTTACCAGTGCTTTACAGCACCCATGGTCACAGGGGAGACAGAGATGTTTGACATTCCAATCAAAGACAAATCAATCTATCAATCGGCCCTAGCAAAAATTTTAGGTGGTGCGAGATTTCATAGTGGCGCCCCGCTAAATACAAAACCTTAGTGTTCCTATACTATTTAGTTGCTTTTTCGTGATTTTAAATAGTATGAGACCTTTCAAATATCTACAGGCACAGAATAAGTAATAGTACTACGTACAGAAGTTTCACTCTTTTGATGTTGACTGCTTGCCGACGTTTAATAGCCTACATAATTAATATTAAAAAGATAATTTGCGCACGCAAGCTAAATAAGCCTTTATCGCTGCGCGCGAGTGTCCGTATTACTTTGCATCTTTTCCTCTCTCTACATCATAGCTGTTTTTCCGTGGTTACTTAGGGCTGTCAAGAAAGAATAAAAAATAGTATGTATAAGATTAATAATTTATTTAATTGACAATTGTTTTACTTAAAATATAATGCTTTTTTGCCGTCTCTAAAATACCGGTTAACGTTCCCTTTCTTTTAAATTCTGTCGTCAAATTGAAAAGAATGTGGCGCATTGAAGTTCTGTGAATCCGGGAACTCCCGGGTTCGATTTCTGACAGCAACAATTTGAAAGTTTATAATTTCTTTAAAACTATTTGTGTTTATTTTTATTTAAGTATACGCTTTAATAAAAAAAACAGCAATGTTAGCCCACTTTCATCTATGACTGCTTCATCACCATTCACCAGACGCAATCGCAGTGCATGCATCGCATGAACTTCAAGAACAACTCAATATTCAAGAACAATTTGTATTGCAATATAGGTATGAATAAGAATCACTAACCTCTCCAATTTCACGCTAATCTTCAATGGTGATTAGATTCCACATTTAATTAAGTGGAATATGGGAACGGGCAATATTATCCGCACAGAAAAAGAATATAGTGATGTTGCACCATATTAAAAACACATGTAAGTAGGTATTACGATAGGGCTACGATTATGTTTGCGACGGCCTAACAACGTTAAGAAACAAAGTGATAAAGAATATTGTTTTTTGTATTAATAGTGAAATTACCGAGAAAACTGAATGAAAACGTGTATTAATATAGTTGTGTAACATATTTATAACTCTTAGTATATTTGTATAGAATGTCGTTTTGATAACAAGTGATATAAACAACTTTTATTATATACCAAAAAATCGACCAATCACAGCGCGTCTTATCGTGGAACTCTCTAAAAGTTTTTAATTAACTGCGTAATAGTTCATACTAAAAATAAGGAAAATAATTTTATGTTCTAAGAGTTATAAATATGACATTGAATTAGCATATGGCTTATAGATTAAAGAAGTGTAGGGATATTTTTGTATAATTATACGCATTTGGTAGATATATAAAAATCAAAGAATTAATGTACCCAAATATTATGAAAATTTGGGACATTTCGTTTAATAACTTTTTACAATGTTAATGTTTTGAGTAACCTTTATGATATACTAATAAAGTGCCGGACTACCGATTTAATGATGTATAGCATGTTAGTGTAGCAATTAGTTTTGTATAGAAAATATTGCAATTTATGCCATTTCTATAGTGAAAAGTTTATGCAATAAAGAGGCAAACGGAAAATGGCAAGCGGCTCACTGTAAAGTATTGCCAAAGTCTACCTTAGGGGCTCGGGACCCAGTACCCGTAGTAGTGTGAAGAACTACCAGTGACAGTGAAGTGAAGTGAGTGGTATCCGGTGGTAGCTGAAGTGACTAGTAGCAGTATATAGTGAATAGTGAAAGTGTTAGCTAGCCGAAAAAGGTCGTAACTGATATTCGCAGTTACACATAGTGAAAGTGTTAGCTAGCCGAAAAAGGTCGTAACTGATATTCGCAGTTACATATTATAGTGAAAGTGGTAACTGATATCCGCAGTTACACAAGTGATAAAATCAACTAGTTTAGTTGATAATAGCTGCTAGTCAGTAGTGTTAGAAAACCAGCTACTACCAATAGATCTTTGATACCACCGTACAGTTTAAAGAAATCTTTTGAAATATACAGTGACCAATCAATAGTGAACAACCGTAGTTTAACAACCGTGATCAATAGTTATAAAATTTCGCGACTAATCAATCAGTCGAACCGCTGGCCACTACCTTGCTATTTGTATTTGTTAATCGTGCATTTTGATTTGAACCACAGTCCACAATACCTCAGCGGCACCCACAAAGACGGCGGTGAAAGTACCCACCGGAACCTATAGGTGTAGGACGTGAGCGACTCGCGAAGTATCTTCGACAACATTTACTCCGGAGAGTTTCGCCCGTCCGGCACAGATTATTTAGCTTATAATATATATTAATATTTGCTCGTTGATGTACTATTTATGCACACTTCTATTTACGGATCTCCTTCACCAAGGCATAGAATAAATAATATGTTGTACCTACTACGTTACCAAGGTTTGCGTGGAAGAAATTACTGTTTAGCAATAAGGCCACCTAATTGTACCTACTTAAATTTATAAATTAAGGGTGGTGTGTTATTTTAATATGTTGTGTGCAGTAAAGAGTATAAATTAATTAATACGTTGCGAAATAGTATATAAAATACGTAAGGTACCTATTCTGACTGATCGAATGAACATATTTTTGCTACTATGCGAATTCTGTGCCACGCAACTTGCAAGGTCACCCTTCGCGAATCGCGATTTAATAAATCGCTCAGAAGTAATAGGTAGGTAGTGTAAACAACAAATAAACCTGAAATACGATTCCGAAATGAAATGTGATTGTGTTCTAATTAGTTGAAAATCTTGTAAACAAAGTTTTAATTTCAGTGCTTTGTGATAATTTAAAATATTTTAATTACAAGAGACATGTAAGCTACCTACTTAGATAGTGAAGTAAATTTCAACTAAGTTTTGAAGTAAAGTACCTAGGTATTACTTCTGTATTTAAATTAGTACTTAATTCTTTTTGCTATATATACAGTATGTAACAAAAACCCTGTTGGTCGTTTCAGGGACCTATACGTCCATACATACATAGGCATGGTAATTGGTAATTATGATAATGAAAATTAACTAATAGTCTACGGCCGATATGAGGTCACTGACATGGCCGACTCAAAGCAAGCCGCTAAGCGGCGCGTGCTTCCCCAAGGTTATTGTGTAAATCTTTATACCTATCTAGACTCAGTTATTCTCAGAAAATTTTAATTTCAAAATAATAGAAATTATAATGAAATGGTTATTATTTTAACCCAAATACACATAGTATTTTTTTATAGTATAAGGAGACAAACGAGCACATAGTCCACCTGATGGTAAGTGGTTGCTGTGACCCATAGAGATCTACATCTATCCTCAATTACAAATCAAAATGCAGATGCGTTGTCACCCGTGAGGACTAAGATGGAATGCCTCATTTCAAGTAAAAAAGTTCTCCGATTCTCTACACTCACCATACGAAATACAGCAGCATTAAGCAACCATCTCACGCTGGTATTCTGTGAGAGCGTGGTCCTTCCCCGGTCGAGCCGACCCATTCGTGCTACAACTATACATCTAGTATCATTATGTATATTATAAGTATCATTTGAATACTTATGTTATAAATTTCCACTTTTTTGCTAAATAGATCTACGAAAATATTTGAAAAGGTTATTTCATGCATAAAATATTGTGATTCATTCCAAATTTGCAACTATTTGTAGGAGAAATTTAGTATGTATTTTTCATATGAAATATTATTCGATAAAGAATTTATGTAGTAGGTAGTAATTATTTTTTTAAATAAATTCATATTGTCGTTTATTGCTAGAATATAATAAACAAAACAAAATTAATAGGTAATATACGCAGCGTTTTGCGCGCTCTTTGAACTCAAAAGCGAAAGCCGACGAAGGACTTAGGTACTAGGAAAAACCCAAAAAAACTCCACTCTTCGAGTGATAAAAAGAAGCGTCCACTATATGCCAATTAACTAATTTTGATCCAATATCTATTATTTATTCTGTGCTAATATTTAGTAGTAATATTTAAAACATGGGAAGTTTTATGAACATAAAATTTTGTCACAATTCAGTGATCAAGAATAAAAATAAAAATAAGGGTTGTTTATCGTCGGTCGATAAAGCATATAAGCCGGTGCCGCAAATGTGTGAGAGGTGGACATATTGAAAAACATCTTCGTGGTCGTCGTATCCAATGATGTATAATCTTAGGCCGGCTCCACACGTTGGTCCCAACGCTCGTACCAACGTTGGACTGCGAGTTCGGTGAGGCGTACACACGTTGGCTAATAAACTAGTTCTGTCCCGTCAGGGCCAATGTGAAGATGTCCGATACAGAAATCGAAACTGCTCTGAGCGCTTTTGTAGTACTGAGTGCACATTTATATTTGTTACTGAGAAAAAATAAAAAGCCACGTCAAAGAAGATGGTGGATGACGACACATCATAAAACACGGAATCAGTGAGTAAAGATCTTGTTATACACTCCATTTTAAATATTCTAATAACATCAACAACAAACTATAATTATATCAGCAGTTGTTTACAGGAGCTGTAATATTAAATTTCTTTTTGATTCTATATTTACATTTTCTTTCTTTTTTAGGTATGATGGAACCCGATTATTGAGTAATTTGATTCAAGAGCCATCAGGACAGTTTGATAACTTTTGTCGTATGTCTTCGATAGATTTCGAATACCTTCTACAGTTGATTGGACCAAGAATAAAAAAGCAAGATACAGTATTCAGAGACTCAATACCAACCAAAGTACGCCTTGCTGTGACACTTAGATTTTTAGCGACTGGTGATTCATTCAAAAGTCTTCATTACCTATTTAAGATTTCTCCTCAAGTCATATCGTTGATCGTGCCGGAAGTATGTAAAGCACTATGTGAGGCATTGCGTTCTTTTGTAAAAGTAAGTATTTTTGTATATTTTGTAAAATAAAACCATAATAATAATAATCAAAAACACGTTTATTGAGAAAAATAATTAGAGAAAGCAATCGAGTCCTTGCATTAGCATTCAATTCTTATTTTGTATCTGAGAAAGAGTAAATGCCTGAGAGATAATATCATTTGATATAATTGTCACCTTTGGAGTAGATGTGGTGGAGGTGGATGAACCTGTCACGTATTCTACTTGGCTATGATTTGGTGATACAACTGTATAATCACTATAATCATCAGCAACGTGATATGACGGGCTTGGCATCACTTGAGGCGAAGGGGATGTTATAGGTGCATAACGTACGGAATCTCGGGTAGACATATCGTACGCCAACATTTGTGATGAAGGGGACGGTGTAGGTGTAAAACGCACGGAATCCGGGGTAGACCTTACGTACGAGTAAGTGCTGCTACGAGCAGGGCTATTAATATTTAAGTAAGACTCATTTCGCTTCTGATAAATAAGTTCGTCTATATCGTGCATTATATCCTCCCTTTGTCGCTCATTAAATTTTTTAATTTTTTTGGCCAGTAGTTGACAGTATAAACCTACCTCGTCCACTTCAGTTCGTGGTCGGTCGGAGAGATTTTTTAGGACATTTACAGCTGTCTTAATCTGAGCTCGTACTTCCGTGACTTCTGATTCTCGCCGTTTTTTGGCTGACGTGGAACTTCTATTTTGAATGCTGCCTTCATTAGAAAAGCTTCTATCTTGATTGCTGTCTTCATTAGGAAACTCCATAGTCTAAAAATTCAAACACAACAAGTAAATTTCAACCCTTATTTAAATTATTAACTATTACCTACACTGATATTTTTTTTCTGTTTTAGATGCCACAAAATGAACACGAGTGGCTTGAGATTGCTCGAGAATTTGAAATAAAATGGCAATTTCCACATTGTTTGGGCGCTATCGATGGGAAACACATTAAAATACAGTCACCCATTAATAGTGGATCAGAGTTCTATAACTATAAACACAATTTCAGTATAATATTACTAGCGGTAGCTGATAGTGACTACAACTTTTTATTTGCTGACGTAGGAACACATGGACGTATGAGTGACGGTGGAGTTTTTAATGATAGCATGCTTTATAACAAAATATATGGACCTGATTCCTTTTTTCCGCAAGACGCTCTTTTACCTGATCGACATCTTCCTGTGCCCTATGTTTTTGTGGCAGATGGAGCTTTTGCATTATCTAAAAGGATCATGAAACCTTTTCCTGGTACACCGCCAGTTGGCTCACAAAATAGAAAATTCAACAGTCGACTATCAAGGGCTCGTGTTGTGATTGAATGTGCATTTGGAATAATGACATCGGTATTTGGAGTGTTAAAAACCAATATATTACTACAACCCGAAAAAGCATCTATTATAACACTCACTTGCGTTGTACTTCATAATTTTTTGAAAAAGAGTCAGCACTCCTACCGTATGTATATGCCGGAAGGTAATATAGATAATGTTTTAGAAGAGCAACAATTAAGATCACTAGATCAAGTACCAATTAGAACAACAGAAAATGCTAGAGAAATACGTAATGAATATGCATCATACTTTTATTCACACTAAATAAAAAATCTACCGACCTACAAAATTATTATGTAGATTTAGGTACACAGAGCCACAGGTCAGATGTATCTATGTAACAGTTGCACTACGAAAACATCTTTTAATACGTAGGGCATAAAGGCGCGCTCAAGGTCATCATGTTACGTCTAGCCTGTGGTTCAGTGTACCTACCTACCCAGGTGATTTTTTCGAAATAAACAACTAAGTGCTTTAGATTAAGTATGTAATTTAGCACAGTTTGTGATTTTATCTATGTAAATAAATAAAGTAAAAATTAATCAATGTTTATCTTACCTCTGTGTTAATAGTAACTGTATCTGATTTATCATAAATCGGAGCAAGAAACCTATCCATGAGCTCATAAGCGAACCAATTTGGTTTAAAAATATCATCTGTTGATGATCCAGATCGAGTAGAGTCACTAATTTTCTTTCTGTAAAGGCGATATGTGCTCATTAATGATTCTCGCTTTTTTTTTAAATCTTCAATTGAGAAATTCATTCCCATATTCTGTTGAATGGTGCGCCATGCATCAGCTAATAAATTTTTATTCTTATGATCCTTTCGAGTTGCGTCCCATATTATTGGATGTGCTTGATAAAGTTCAATAAATTCTATGACTTTTTCAATCGTCCATTCCGGTGGCGATTTTGTGGATGAGGAAGCCATTCTCGCTTGATGTACGCACTTGCTGCGTGTTGCAACAGAACTGAGCAAAGTGCCAACGTGTGGACAGATCGCGAGCGTTGGCGCAGATTCCTTTGATGAAACCGACACGAGCCGGCCAACTACCAACGCTCGCCCCAACGTTGGGACCAATGCCATTTTCTAGATCCACACGTTGGACGAGTAGCGTTGGGACCTATATTGGGGCCAACGTGTGGAGCCGGGGTTATAGATACGTTGTCAGCACTCTAAAATGGCAAGATGAAATGAAGCCAATTGGCCACATCGCGCTTAGTCACGCACCAACCTGTCGCGCGACGCTACGTTTGTTTTTAATTTATTATATCGTGATTCGTGTGTGTAAACCTGTGCAAAACATAAAGAAAACATGCCGTCGTGTGTTTTCAGACGATGTACAAATAATACCCCAAAAGTTAAAGACAAAAATGTGTCATTTCATGCGTAAGTTCACAAAACTACCTATTTTCATTTCATTTTATTCGACGACGCCGTCTAATGGCGGCCGGCGCATGCAGTCTCCCTCTAGCAACAGGCATCCCGCCGTACGGTGTCATATTTTCTTTCTCTTTCTTCACGCGTATAAGTAGTTCTAGTATTTTCGCCGTTTTTAAGTGCCCTTGCCGCGATGTTCGTTCATGACGTGTCTATATATAATACGTCATTGGTCGTATCTATTATTTATTCTGTGCTAATATTTAGTAGTAATATTTAAAAACATGGGAAGTTTTATAAACAAAATTTTGTCACAATTCAGTGGTCAAGAATAGAAATATAAATAAGTATTGTTAATCGTCGGTCGATAAAAAAGGCTAATTATTAGATTTTGAAAAACATAGCAGCATAATAGTTTAAGTATTTGTTATTGTGTGAATTTATAACACGATTTTTTAAATGTTTCTTGTTATAAAAGTGTTTTAATGTATTTTTATTAATCCTAGCTATAATTTAATTTCTTAATAACACTTACGGACGCTGTCTGTAATAAATAAATAAATAATAACTATTATTAAAAAATAACATAAAAAATCACGAAATTTTTATCGATTTAGAAAATATCAAAATTATGTTACAGAGTACAATAGCTTTGCCACGTCTATGCAAACAAACAAGCATCAAGCACCGTTAGCACTAATATTGACGGTTGTGTTTTATATTGCGAAATTAATATTCCGCCGTGAGTGACTTGTGTGTGATGTCTTACTCAAACGAGGTATATTTTAATATGTTGATGTGTCTCGGGAAATGTAACTGCAATTATGCAGCAGCACGAAGACTTTACGGGGAGTGCTTTGCTACTCCACGAAATATACAATTGCCGTCGGCAATGACGTTCCAACGACTTCACATTCGTATGTACAATACTGGCAGTGTGCATGGCCGTGATCAACAACGTACAGATTCAGGAAGACCGAGGATGTATGACGACGACATCAAGGAGCATATTCTCGACATGTTTGAGGAAGATGCGACGCGGAGCACGCGCTCGGTGGCACGTGAACTAGGTGTGAACCATATGCGCGTTTGGAGAGCCCTCAAAGATGATGGCCAGCGCCCATATCATTATCGTCGAGTTCAGTGTCTTCTTCCTAACGACTACGAGCCGAGAATGGATTACTGTAGATGGTTACTTGATAAGGTTGAAGGAGATTCTGAGTTTTTGAACCGCGTACTTTTTACGGATGAATGCTCTTTTGTAAGAACAGGTGTATTTAATGCTCTTAATGAACACGTATGGTCAACGACAAATCCGCATTCGTATAAACGAAGCCACTTTCAAAACCGATGGAAAATCAATGTGTGGACGGGAATTATAGGTGACAAAATTATTGGTACGTATTTCCTAGACCACACAATGAGCGGTGAAAACTACGGACGTTTTTTTGCGAGAAGAACTGAGCAATGAACTTGACGAAATAAATTTAGACCTCGTTCGTCGCATGTGGTTTCAACACGATGGTGCTCCACCGCATTTCTCCCGTTGTGTAAGAAGTTTTTTGGATACTGAGTTCGGTGCAAGATGGATTGGCCGCGGTGGACCGGTCAACTGGCCGGCACGATCACCTGATCTCACACCTTTAGATTTTTATCTCTGGAGTACGATTAAGCAGACTGTATTCCAAAAACCATGCGATACCGAGGCAGAAATGCGTATGCGTATAGTCGCAGCCTTTGAAAAAATAAAGTCCGAAATGTCTGTTATGCAACGCGTGCGTTCACACATTATAAGTCGGTGTCACAAATGTATAGAGGTACAAGGTGGACATATTGAACAACATCTTCGTGCTCGTCAAGTAGACATAGTGATAAATTAGTGTTTGACTACAACAGCTGTGATGTGACGAGGTCACGACCTCAGTGTGCAGTTAGGGTAGGTAAGACGCGCGCGCGCGCTTGCGCCCCATCTTTGATGTACGTCACCGCCGGCCGCGGCCCGCCGCCCGCCGCTCTCGATAATTCCAGGCAGAGGTAATCAATCCACATAAAATTTACAAATATTATTTAATTAAAATTTAATTTGATTATTTTTATGTCGAGTTTTCTGAAGTAAAGTTATTTCTATACGTTTGAATACTGATTCTGATAACGCACTTAACGGGAACCACAGGGTTTTTGTTACATATTGTATGTATATATATATATATATATATATATATATATATATATATATATATATATATATATATATATCGGTCTGGAGGTTTTCCGTCAAGAAATTCTTAGTAACTGCCCGGAGTAAGGAAGTTGGCGTTGTCTCACCCCCGTGCTACGGAAAGGACGTAAAGCCATTGGTCCTGCACCCGATCTCTCCCCGGGCGTGTCATCCTCATCCTGTCCTGCGCCGATGGCTAGTCTCCGTTGAGACTGGCCGCCGTGACCGAAATTCGGTCTGGAGGACATAATTATTATTATAGTTGTAGCACGAATGGGTCGGTTCGACCGGGGAAGGACCACAGAATACCAGCGTGAAATAGTAGCTTAATGCTGCTGTGTTTCGTATGGTGAGTGTAGAGAACCGGGGACCCTTTTTACTGGAAACGAGGCATTTCATCTTAGTCCTCACGGGTGACAACGCATCTGTATTTTGATTTGTATTAATCGAGGATAGATGTAGATGTCTATGGGCCGCAATAATCACTTACCATCAGGTGGACTGTGTGCTCGTTTGTCACGTTATCCTATAAAAAAGTAACAAAATGCACTTTTAATTGTATCAAACACAGGGTAAAAAATCAGATCAGATCGGATCGGGTTGGCTAAGTAATTGGATTTATCTGTCATTAGAGCAGCTGAAAAGGCTCAGTACTGTTTCAAAAATCTGAAAAAATTTTCAAACAATACGACACCTTTGGTAAATCCGTAGATTCAGACTGCATAGCTTCTTTTTTGTGCAAGCAGCTATACAAGGCTAGAAAAACCAGTATCGCTGCAATCTAAAAGATCTATTGTGATCGCTGGTATGACTATATTTCACTGCCAAACCATATGAATCTCTTCTTCAATTAATAGGAGTTGCTTAGCAGTGAGTAATTTCACTTCTTCTGGGCGAAGTGGATAGTTTCCCAGATGTGTTACGTTTGCTTATTAAGTGTCCATATTCAGTTAGGAAAACCAGAGTGACCGACAAAGCCCACCGGATTAGTAAGCTGAAGTGGCAATGGGCCGGCTATATAGCTCGAAGAACCGATAACCGATGGGGAAGAAAGGTTCTTGAGTGGCAGCCTCGTACCGGTAGGCGTAGTGTAGGGCGACCCCCCACTAGATGGAGTGACGATCTGGTAAGATATGCAGGAAGTCGATGGATGCAGGTGGCTCAGGACCGTGCTTTGTGGCATTACTTGGGCGAGGCCTATGTTCAGCAGTGGACTTGTGAAGGGCTGTAATGATGATGATGATGATGATTCAGTTAGGACGTGGAGAGACGTTTTTTCCGTTAAGGAACAAAACCGGCACATCCATGAGTTGCTTCAGTCAGGGCTCTTACCAGAATGCGCAGTTTATTTTTACCTAATCCCAGAGCTTCTAAAGCGAATTTCCAACCAGAAGCCCGAATCAAGGTTTTAAAATGTCTTAAGCCTGGTGTACAGATCTTAAGTGATTTATTGTAGTAAAGAGTTTCAAGGATCAATCGAGCTAAGCTTTTGAGGTTCCACAAAATGACTCGGATCCAAACTGTGTGCTCTTTATGTTCTCCCGTGTGAGGTCATCGGCAAGTTCATTGTCTACAATATGCGCGTGGCACGGAACCCATCTTGAAACGATACTGTTGTTACATCCCAAAGCATTTAGACGGTTCACACAGTCTCCAACTAGCTTCGAGTTCACTAAGTTTGATCTCAGCGCTAGCAGTGCTGCTTGACTATCAGAGTTTTATAGAATAAGTGTGTTAAACTAGAACACAGTTCATCTGATGGTAAGTGGATGCTGTGGCCCATATTTATCCTTGATTAAGAATCAAAACGCAGATGCGTTATCACCCCTGAGGACTAAGACGGAATGCCTCGTTTCCAGTAAAAATGAGTCTCCGGATCTCTTCACTCACCATACGAAACATACCAGTATTAAGCTGCTATTTTACGCTGGAATTCTGTGAGAGCGTGGTCCTTCGCCGTTCGAGCCGACGTATTCATGCTACAACCATAATACAGCTGCAGCGTGGCTTATATAGATTATATGATTGACATAGGGTTTTAGCAGATTGGCTTCTGCACACTGAAACTATGTTTCCCTTATTGAGTCGAGCATGGATCTTAATTTTCAGGAAATCAAGCGCAAACCGCCCCAGGCGTTAATCCTATACAAACTAGCCCTCGCCTCTTAGTCTATTTGTGGACTATTTAGCCTGTCCGCAGTCTTCGTCGTCTTTTGATTGGCCTTATTACACCAGAGAATGAAGGCGTAGATGATAATCGACCTCACTATGCTGCTGTACAACCATAGGATCATACTGGGACGTAAGCCCCAGTTTTTCCCAACCATACGACTGCACGCACCTAAAACAATTTTAGCAGTACGTATGACATACGTTGCTAAGGTGAAAGTTCCACGTTAGTTTTTGGTCGATTGCTACGCCTAAAATACTTAACTTTTACGATAATTAAAAGAATCAGGTGTTACTTTGCGGAAATCCATTACATTGGAGTTGTTAGAACCTTTATATTGAAATAGTTTATTTGCTCATTTCCGTGTAATAAAATACAGTGATATGTCCTGCCCAGTCTGAAGAGCACGCACCTCCCATCCTCCCTCGGTTGCGTACACTGTACCCTTCACCACCACTTCCAACACAAACACTCTCTACACCACCATTCCCAGCGCCACCCCTCCCAGCACCACCACACTTGGAACGTCACACCACCCTTGATAATACGACATGTGTTTCGCCTCTACACGAGGCATCCTCAGATGAAGTAGACTCTGCGAAGGCCGACACTATCTTCGTCACCACATATCCCATTACCAACACTTCTAGCACTGTCTCCGCTCTCCACACGCTGCTATCAATACGACTTGTTGATCAGCGAGCTGTATAAATAGCAACTATTTGGCTCGCCGCGCAATTAGCATTCAGCCACCGCAGAGACTACTTCACCTGTAGACGTCTCCTAGTAGAGGCGTAACGGCGGCCAACACAGTGGCGAATGTAGTGGCCAATGGCATTGGCCAACGTGTAAAGCGGGTGTGGGCTTCATTGGTATGTATTGGAACGATGGCCCACAAGATGGCGCGAGATCCGTGTGGTGTCGGTTTTTTTACAAAAGATCAAAGGATTGTTGACATAGTTTGGTCGCCGCGTTCACACGTTGGCCGCGCGCGCGTTTAGTTTGCTACAAGCAAAGATGTTTTTACCTATAAAACATCTTTGGCTACAAGCTCCCAGAGTGATTACACGCATCTGATTTAAATTTTATATTCACGCTTTGTAGGGTGGATGCCCGAATTACCAGCCTTTTAGTGCCAATTTCAACTTTAAACATTCCTACTACTTTAATTAGCGCGATTTAATTATTTTTAAACATTTGCTTTTTTTTCGATTTAATCGATAAGCTATTTATCAAAAAATGCACATTTATTACGAGAACAATTATAAAACGGAAAAAAAATTAAGCACGTCGTTTATACGTGGTAGAACCATGCAGTTATATTAGAAGTATAGTTGTAGCACGAATGGGTCGGCTCGACCGGGGAAGGACCACGCTCTCACAGAATATCAGCGTAAAATAGTAGCTTAATGATGCTATGTTTCGTATCGTGAGTGTAATGAACCGGAGACCCTTTTTACTGGAAATAAAATAAATTCGTCCGCACATTGGCCTGAACCGAAGTAAACTGAACGACCTTCTTATCGAGAGTAATATGTCGTCCTTAGTGTGGTGGTGTTGGGTGTGGTGGTACTGGGAGTGGTAGCTACGGAGTTAGTGCTACCAATTGAGGGGCGCTTGGGAGGTGCTCTTCAGACTGGGCGGGACACACCTTCTTATTTTCTTACGCTAATATGAGCAAATTAATTTCTGATAACTTCAACCACATATATTCAAAAATACCCGAGAATATTGAGTCAAATTCTGGTTTGAACACTTTTAATTTTCCTGCCATGATCACACTATTATTGTACCCTTGACTTCGACAATCATTCATGTCTAAGTCAAACATTTGTACAATTGCAAGAAAGAGGCCAGTAAGTCCTTTTTCCGAAAAGTCACTAAGTGGTTTGTAAGCAACCAAATACTCGTGCTTTGACTAGGTACCTAATTAGCGTCAACAAAACGGAATATTAGTAATAAGAGTGAGTGAATTGGTGACCGGTGCCCGGTGGTAGCGTTTCGGTGCATTTCGGCGCTCCACATATGAGGGCGCATGGTGCGGTGGCACCGTTGGCACCACCCTAGGGCCGCCACTGGTCCCAATGTCATAGTTAGCCCGGATACCTTCAGTTTGTTAAATATTAATTTTTGGTCCCATCTACGCACAACGAGTTTGCAGAATATTAATATCTTGCAGTGGTATGCTTTGGTTTGGATTTAATTTTGTTAATTATAGGATCCCAAGCAAATGGCAGCACCCATCCATTTTCTCTATTGAAATTATAATGTTTTTTATTTCAATAGCATAATGATTTTCACGTTTTTATACGTAGTAGAGCCACGCTGCAGATATATTATGGTTCTAGCACGAATGGGTCGGCTCGACCGGGGAAGAACCACGCTCTCACAGAATACCAGCGTAAAATAACAGATTAATGCCGCTGTGTTTCGTATGGTGAATGTAGAGACCCTTTTTAGCTTGTGTTATATAGGTGTGTGCATGTCTAGATGTCTGTGTGTGTGTTAATATGTATGTGTTTCACCAAATTATTTCTCGTATTTACGCGAACAATACACATTAAATAAACTATTTATACGGATTTTTTATCACATTTAAGTAACTTATTTTTGACTTCTCGGATCTCTACAAGATGCAGGAGTGTACAAGATGGATTGTGAATGTTGTCTCTCTTACATAGGACAAACAAAAAAAAATAAAAATTCGCGTGATGGAAAATATAGCTGACGTGAGGCACCGACGCTCCGGGAAGTCTGCAGTCTGTGAACATGTTCAACATCGGCTCCACCATTACATCAGATGTGATAAACTACAAATGCTTGCAAAATAACACGGATTCATACCAAGGTTTATACGTGAGGCTTTTTTTATAGAATAAATTGACAAACGAGCACACAATCCACCTTATGGTTAGTGGATGCTGTGGCCCATAGCCATCTACACTTGTCCTCGATTAAGAATCAAAATGTAGTTGTGTTGTGGAATGCCTCAGTGTAAGTTCTGACTACATCGACTTCGAATATTTTATCTAATTTTTTGGCAGCAAATTAATTATCTAATTTTTATGTGGGTGCCATTGAAAGTAGACACAGAAAGAAGTTTCTGCTGTTAGGAGGAGTGGTTGAAAATAGCAATGAGAATGCCCGCGAATTGGTAGCTTCAGTTAGCATTTCAGTTAGCATTCAGTTAGAAAAGTCGATTGGTGTCACAACTTAACATACCTGATCTACCATCAATTTGCAATAAAAACTATGTAATTCCCTTCTACACTAGTGTCGGAGAATCTAGGTTTAATAATTGATCTGTCTCTGAGTTGGATGTTACAGGCGTCATAGATTTGTCGTAAAGTCACAGGCATACTTCGTTCCACCTATCGTTCTTAATGCACCCTTTAACTAAACTTCAACTCATCCAATCTCCAATTCTTCCATTATTTGATTATGCCAATGTTTGTTTCACTAACATTTCTCAGGAGGAGGTTGGAAAAATTACTAAAAAACTGCATACGATTCATATTTGGCCTGCGTAAATACGATCACGTATCAGAATTTTGCTCCGTGTTAAAGTGGTTGAATATACGCCAGCGCAGAGATTTTCGTATCTTGTCCACTCTGTTTTCAGTTCTTAATGATTCTTCCTCACCCCTTTATCTCAAAGAAAGATTCCAACTCCGTAGTGACACTCGTTCTCTCAATCTCCATTCTTCACACAATTCATTACTGTCTACTTCTCTCCACTATTCTGGGTTTATGTCAAATTCTTTAACACTAACTTCCATATCCCTATGGAACGAATTGCCTGTCGAGCTACAAATAATATCTGCCAAAAATATTTTTAAAAGAAAACTACGAATATTTCTGTAGCCAATCCGTATGTATATTTTGCGTATGTGTAGCATGTACATATTTAAACTAAATTTGGTCATTTCATAACCAAATTTAGTTTACTTTACTGCCCATAATTTACTCTCTGTTCTACCCAAGGTTAGCTGGTAGAGAATGCCATATAGCATTAAGCTCGCCTTTTGTACAAAATCTTTGATGCAATAAAGAATATAATAAATAAATAAAGAAAAATAAGCTAAGAGCTTAGGGAAAAGATCACCTAAACAACCAAAGAGTAGGATTTTATAGTCCAGCCCTAACTGAATATAACAAATATATTAGGAAAGCCAAGAGAAAATCGTAGAGGAAGCTATGCGAGGAATTTGAGTATTTGCCTCGCAGTGCAAGACCACACAAAATGCTAATGAAAGCTAAACCTAATCAGATCGGGATTCTTAAAAAGCCTGATAGTAACTTCACTATTAGTGAAACAGAAACATTAGACCCACCACAAATGATAGCACAGGTCACACTGTGTTTAAAAAAATGACCCATACAAATCGATATTTAAACGGTGAATCTCACCATCATCCTTGAGGGTTAGCTACCGTGGGCAAATATTTGTTACAGAGTGCACGAGGGATCTGTGACAGAAAACACTTGGCCGCCAAGCTTCAGCACGTCAAGCAGACTCTGCACGCCAACAAGCTTCGGGTCTCGCACCTACGTCACAGTAACCGAGTAAAGCCGGCCACAGTCGAACGTGTGCCTGCTATACTACCATATGTCAGAGGTGTCACCACAGTTACTAACTAGCGTCATCCCATTTCCCAGGTACACATAAGACCTTTGCTTTGAATACTTTCAGAGCCCTACGAAGGCCTTGTAATAACAAACAATTTCAACAACAAAAGGGTGGAGACTTATGCATTTCTTGCGCAAAATCTCTGAAAAGCATCATGTAGAAATCCTAAAGGTTAGCATCTTTGCGCCTGCCTGTGTTCGAGGCTGGTAAGATTGGTTTTATCCAAATTCGGGTCACCAATAAGCCTCTTATTACGCCTTTCCATTGAATCTAAAGCTGCTAGGTGGCATTTTGCAGCACCAGTCTAATTATGGCAGCAATACTCCATGCACCACTAGACTTGCGCTTTATATCAGATTTGAGAATATCTAAACCCTCAACAACTGAAGGCGGTTGGTATATTCTAGTGATACATTTTGTAGGGAAGGAGCCAATATGAGCTGGATTCTTTTAGCAGTGAAGAGACACACGTGTTTTGGAGGCGTTAAATTTTACAAGATTGTCCTCATTCGGAGACGGTCTGTAGTGTGAGATTCACACGCTCTACCATAGCTTCTCTGTCGGACTGGATTTGATCCGCCAAACTCTTCACAAATATAAATGTACCTAAGCAAATTGTGAAATCGGTATATATAGCAGGTATAAGCCTATCTTTGTAGCTATTGTAATAGAAAAATATGTACCGCCCAAGGAAAGAACTATCGAATAGTAAAAATGTGAAGTAGATATATTTAATTTATCGTATATTATTAATAAATGAATTATCAATCTAAACATGGATCTTCGATTTGTATTCGTCCATCAACATCAATGAATACTGGGCTTTGCTTTTGAATGTATCGCACGAGAACGTCGTAATCAACGCCCACCACTTCGACGTTTCTTCTATTATCAGCGATCATCTGCAATGAGGTCAGAGACGTAAAATCCAAAAAGGTAGTGATTTTAATAACAGATAAACGAATGAATAATAATAAACATCACTAAAAATAATAAACCAATATATTTATTTTGTCAATTTCAAGTTAAGTAAAAAGCTTGTGAAAAACAATTATTGTAGTTTAATTGAATTAACACACAGACAAATATGAGACACAGACAGAAGATTGTGGGACAGTATCAGTGTTCATGTAGGACATGACAGTATTGGTGTTGCCAGTAGATAAAATTAAAAATTCAACAAAATAATTTATGTTCTTTAAAATAACAACGAGATGGTAGGTTACTGTGGCTCATAGACATCTACATCTATCCTCGATTACGAATCAAAATGCAGATGCGTTGTCACCCATGAGAAATAGGATGGAATGCCTCATTTCCCGTAAAAAGGGTATCCGGTTCTCTACACTCACCATACGAAACACAGCAGCATTAAGCTAAATTTTACGCTGGTATTCTGTGAGAGCGTGGTCCTTCCCCGGTCGAGCCAACCCATTCGTGCTACAACTATACTACTAATATTACAGCAGCATGGCTCTACCACGTATAGAATATCGGGTTATAATTTAATTTTTTTTGAAAATTATTTACTTTTAATTAAGTTTGTGTCATATTTACTGAAACGGGCTTTCGTTAAATAAAGTCTTATTTACAAAAAAATCCTAATCGAAAATTTTCTTCAACAATAAAATTAAGGAATATTTTATTTTACACCCGTTATATTTAGCCATTACATTATAATTAGAAGTTATATTATATTTATTTAATTTTAACCAGTCCTAATTTTCTATACAAAAGTACGGACTTCATTAAACTAAGGGCTAAGTTTAGGAGATTTTCTGTAATATCGTTGATTTGCCTTTTTAATACAAAGTTCATGTAAACCAATCTTATAAACATAGGATAAGTACGAAAGCCTTGTCCGTGTTTTTTTTTCGATTATAGTATGATTTATAAGGAGAAAAATAGTCAATTTGTGAGTTTCTTGCCGCTTGTTTTCACCGGTAAGGACTTGTTCAAGAGATGGCGTAGCTTTCTTTACTTTTAAAATATAATTTTGAATAAAAATTTGATTTAGTAGATATTGAATTTGATTTCGTAACCAAACTTACAGAAAATCCATCGCCGCCGTTGCCGAGGAAGCTTTGAGAAATAACTTTATAGTATTTATCAAGTTGCAGGGGTTCGTATCTGGGTACCGGACAGTCGATACATCTTACGGTAACGTTCAATACACGTTCATTAACAGGACGTGAACCGTCGAATACAGTTTGAATTCCTGTTTAAAATTGTGTAATGTTTTATTCATTATAATCGATAGGATAGGGTTTCTTAAAAATATTTTTTATTTAATTCTACATTCAAAATTAAACCACTTGAAACTGGGCATAAATCCAATCATTCTTATATATTTTTTAGCTGACAACACTGACTATGCAAAATAAAATTAGTAACGATTTTTTTTAACTAAAACAAACTATGTATATATCTATATAGAACTATGCAACTTAAAGAATCTGACAAAAATTACATTATTAAAATGAGACGCGCTGCCATGAAAGGAGACAAAATTGCAACAAATGTATACTTTACATATTGGCTAGGAATACTGAATAAGCTAATCCACGAAGTGCAGATAGCCTGTTTAACTTAAGTTTTTAGTTCGCAGTGTGAACCTAAGTACAAAAAACACGGTATATACCTACTTAGGTCGTGTTGTAGCCTAGTCATTGGGTGTTTTAAATAATAAATCATCATTAAGTTACTTGAGCCGTGGTAGCTCAGATGGTTAACGCTGGCTGTAAATATAACAGAACGCGAGTAACCCGGGTTCGATCCCCGCCGGCACCAATGAAATTGTTAATTGCAATTTTAAGTGCTGATTTACCACGTGCTCGGCGGTGAAGGAAAACATCGCGAGGGAACCTGCATGTCTGAGGAATAAGAGAAAAAAAATATTCGAAGACATGTGAAGTTCGCCAACACGCATTGGGGCAGCGCGGCGGACACTTCCTTGCCCTAAAACCCTCTCAGAAATGAGGAAAGGCCTGTGCCCAGCAGTAGAACGTATATAGGCTGTAACTTTATTAAGTTACTCCAACATCTGTCAGATACTGGAAGACTATAGATATAATACGAAATACAAGAAATATATTCCCTTAAGATGCAATATTCAATGTCAAAATGTTTCACATACGTACCTGATACTTGTAACATTGCTGCACCTGGATAAGGTTCGTTAGCTACAGAGAATTCAAGCATTTCTAAAACGTGGTCTCCTCTTAAATCAAAGACTTCCACATTGTTTTCAAATGGCGTTGATAATAGCACCGTTTCGAAAGTTAAAACTGAAATTTAATTGTACATTCAATTCATTTCAATAAAAGTTCGTAATACTATATGAGCTTTTGTACTTATACTATAATAATACACACATAATAGAACGGGGGAGTGGGTGGAGCCCTAAAATGTCACTAACATGTCATTTCACACGTATGAATATCAACACACATCAATGGGTGCGTTTGGCAGAAAAAAGCGCTAGCAAGCGCTTACAAGCGCTAAAATAGTTTTCGGCCAGGACACGGTTGCTACTTCAGTAGCGCTGACACAATCCGCCATTTTGCTTATTTAATTTGTTTGTTTTGAAGTAGAGTTTATGAGTTCTTTTGTGCAATATTAGTTTTAAATAATACAATGACATGAATAAACATATACATGTTATTAAGAATTCATGATTAATTATTTTTAATACGAATACTTTACAAACATATATTTAAATTAGGTTAGGTTCCCCGGTTAAAACTAACATCGTGTCCTAGAGGAAAATAGCTACTTACGACTTGACAGCACTTACCGCTTACGATCGCCATTTTGCTTACAAGCGCTTGCTAGCGCTTTTTTCTGCCAAACGCACCCAATGTTACAATCGTTTTCAAATTTCGCATGCAAATTATTTAGAAAATGCCAAATTGCACACTATTTACAAATAAATATGTATTAAATTAACATTAATCAAAAGTCTAAAATTTGTAAATTTACTCAGTCTGTCAATACAGCGAATCGGGTTCGTAGTAGTGATTATATGACGTAATTGCTTGTATGTGTGCTCCCGGCGACGCCGATTCTCGTACAAAATAAGTTTGACAGCCGTTCTATTGTATATTATACTATTATATGAATTGCACCATATGTCATATGCTCAGTCAGTGGTAATGTTAAAGATACACACTCAGGACGGGCATATATATTTGATCTTATCGTAGCATTGGATCCTTATTGAAGACTAGTAGCAAAGCGAAATTGCAATTCTTAATATAAGTCTGCCTTCTTGGTCTAGTCCACGTAAGCGCTAATGGTGATCATATAGTCCCGGATTCGTGTCTCGGGTCGCACCAAAATCAAACACTGCTGCTCACAGCAGCAGTAAACTTCGAAAGTCTTTCGATTAAAATCAGTTATTAAAGAAACGAAATAGTAGAATAACAGAATGATAATGACATTTCCTTCTCCATTACTAACTTACCTCCAGGTTCCATATCGACACGTATACCGCCCTGATTAATCACACAAAAATGAGCATAGTTCCAATTGCTGCCTTCTGCTTTGTTTACAACCTGTTTAAAAAAAGTAGTTAAATTTAAAATAAATGAAATTGTTATGCGTAATTTAAAGTATCCATGAATCAAAGATATTGAAAAAGATAGTGAAATCTCATATGGTCGTGCAGATCAACAGTTTGAGATTTTTTTAAATTAAATGTGATCGTACTGGTGCAATGTAGATTTTTTCTATGGAAAGTGGGATTACATTTTGAAAGAAAGAACAATTAGTTTGATATAAAATATTTTTTCTTGCATTTTAGTATCATAATAATCAACGCGATAGTTATAGGAAAATCCGTAGTAATCAGTATGTAAGGTTATACAGGAATAGATAATATGTTTTTTAAAACAAGGCAAAATTTTCTTTTAATTTACTTGATACTTTATCCAATGTTAATTTTTTCCATATTACTGGCAAGCGTTTGATAAAACCGATGCCAGGGAAACACCAATTCCAGCCAAGCTGGCAATCGTGATGGTATATATAATAATTAAAATAAAAAATAAAAACTTACTGCATCCATAAATGCGTCACAAATAAAACTGCCCAAATTACATTCAGAGCAAGTACAACTGGATGACATATGAATCATAGAAGACCCGATCTCCATAGTTGCCATTTGTGATACTTCTGGCAGATACTTATTTATCTTCGCTAAAACATCTGGGGCTAAAACACGTACAATTAAATTAAAATTTGATAACAAGTTGCATATTTATTCAATTACTTATTCCCGTTTACACTTTTTACATTTAAAAAAGTTATTCTTGAAGAAAATATAAGAATTAAATAACACTATATTTGCAAATTAAATAACAATGAGTGAAAAAAATTTTGAAATTGTTTTACGTTATTATAATAAAACGAAAGATCGGAATAAGTGACCGCGCCTTGGAAGAGCTCTATAGCAGTGAACTATTGCAGGCTAATGCTGATGATGATCATTATAAAAACTGTATGGTTACATAGCAAAAGCATGGTTGATGTTATATTTATTCAACGTTAAAAATATTTTATCAAATTATCGTTTTGTATATAACGAGTGTTAGCAGTATGGCGACAGCGTAAGCAATACCATCAGCTCATCTCGTGGATATCGTAGAAGTTGGACAATTGGAAATCCCGAATAAAACCTGACTTTCTCTCCTAAGACTTGTGCTTAGCGGCAGACAATTTACGGTTAAACATGTTATTACTATAGATTTTATTGAAACAGTTCAATTTATATCAAATGATATTGTGTTTTTCTAATGGAGTTTTATGCCAACTTCTAAAATAAATTGAAGATCAGTATAGTGACGGTGTAAGAGTATCCACTACCTCATATTGTCCGCGAGGAAAAGAGCAGGAGATGGGCTGCAACATCTTCTCATAACAACAACAACAATAAAAAACGACGGGTTGCACTCAGTGAGTGCCAGCAGAAGTGAAAACTTGAATATTAACGTTGTGCATTTTTGATATTTTGGAATGATTAGGGAATAATTTGGCAGGAATTCCTTTAATTATCACACACGAACATTCGCGCAAGCGCCCTGCGCCGCCTAAACGAAGCAGCAGGCGCAGTCACATGTCCTGACGCGAATTTAAAATTTTTAACCCATTACAAAAAAGTGTACAACGCCACTAAAGAAGTTTTCACTTCAAAAATAAAAAGCTATGGTTACCAACCCGCCTACCAAGCATGGCATCTGTGGCAAATATATGGAACAACAAGGCAATCTATAGGGAAGTCCTATATTCAGCGGTTGGCTTTTGATAAGCTGTAACATTAACAGTCAGTAATTTTTTTAATGTTCTTGCTTCCTTTTTAAGGAGGCAGTTTACATACATCAATTGCACAAGAAAAAATATTCAGACTTGAAACAATTATTTGTCGTCAATATTAATACCTACGTATTTCATGTAGGATTTGAACCCACAGACTGGAGTGCAATGCTTATTCACTGCACATTGGAGCATATATTATTAGTATATCTCTCTGTAAAAACATAAATATGAAAAAGAAAACTATTATAAATATATACACTGAAATATTTTACCTTGTTCAATTTCATTTCCAATATAATGAGGATGACCTTCCCAATCCAAAAGGTTGCCATTGTCATCGAAAAATAGTTTGATTTCACCTAAGTACTGAGTATGCGCTGCAGCTTGTACAATCAGAACCTGAGAGTAAAATAAGCCCTTAAGAAATATTATTAAATACTTTTTTTAATATATGCCTTATTGGCGGTTATTTATTTCAAGTTGTAGGTAAACGGCCAACGTTATGATTTATAGGATGTGCTTAGTCGTAATTGATAATTATTGTAATTGTAAGTGAAGTAATTAGAAACTATACGTAATTTAATTTATTATGGATATGATTAAACTTTAAAAATTATCCTATTGAAATTACTGAAAAGTAAGTTATGTGCATATGTATAGTTATAACTATATATATTACATATTTACCCGTAGTTTCTAAAATAAGTACCTACATTTCAAGTTTATTTTATAATTTGTATTATAAAGTTACAGCTGTAGGTCCCACTCACTTTCAAAAACGACTGCCTCTTCTCGTTTTTAAGAGATTTAATGAATGACTACCAACCAGTTGTTAACCGAATTTCTTATTTATACAAGTATTAATTTTAGTCGAAGCTTAAATTGAATTGTCATTATAAAATTTAATTTAGTATGTACAATAATTTGTAAAATGTTGCAATAATAATAATATCGGATATTTTAAACGAGGTAAAGCCACGCTGCAGTTATGGTTGTAGCATGAATTTGTCGGCTCGATCGGGGAAGGACCACGCTCTCACATACCAGAGTAAAATAGCAGCTTAATGCTGCTGTGTTTCGTATGGTGAGTGTAGAGAACTGGAGGCCCGTTTTACTGAAATCGAGGCCTTCCGTCTTAGTCCTCACGGGTGACAACGCATCTGCAGGTTGATTCTTAATCGAGGATAGATGTAGATGTCTATGGGCCACAGCATCCACTTACCATCAGGTGGACTGTGTGCCCTTCGTTTGTCACTCTTATTCTATAAAAAGGCTATTTGAATTTGAATTTGAATTAATTTTAATAAAACAATGTTAAAACGTACACGTCTCGATTCTTGCTGCACAACCACGGGGTATGGTCCTTCAGGTAGAAATACCGAATTTTCTGGAGGATCTCCATTATACAGTAAAGTATGGCTATGACCTCCTACAATGATGTCTATATGTGGGCCACCATGTAATGCTATTTCCCTGTGTAAAATTAAAAATCCGGTAAAATACAATATGTAACGTAATTAACGCACACCCTCAGACACCCCAATTAGTTTATTACGTTATAATCATAATACATACACTGAATTTTTAGTTAAACATTTTTATGCACAGATTATTTATCAAATTAGTTATACTAATTCCGGAAGAAGGTGTGACCACATCACAGTACAATTCCACGAACGTAGACTTTAAAGTGCTTGAAATAAAGTTAATTTTTCTTTATTTTTATCGAATGACAGAATTAGTAATAACTTAAAGTCTTATTGGCTTAAGTTACGGTCCATTTCAGTTTGTTTTGACTGTACAGATTTAGTATGACTGTAGTTTACGTAGTTTTAATTATTTTTTGGGTTAAAAAATTACCTATATTAAAAATGTTAGGAATCGATTCAGTAAACGATTCTGAACAAACTACTTTCTCAAAGTGCGTTAATTATGTTACGTGTTGTATAAAATTGAACAAACATGGTAGAGCCACGCTGCAGTTATAATATGGTTGTAGCACCAATGGGTCGGCTCGACCGGAGAAGGACCACGCTCTCACAGAATACCAGCGTAAAATAGCAGCTTAATACTGCTGTGTTTCGCATAGTGAGTGTAGAGATCCGGAAATTCTTTTTTACTGGAAACGAGGCATTCCATTATTTTCATTACGATGCCCCGGAATTTTTGAATTTCTAATTAACAAATGTACTGAAAGGTGCACAGTATGTGCTATTACGTGCTGCTTGAAAAAAATTATTCAAAAAATATAATTTTTATGAGGAGGTCCTTTTTTAGGTCCGGTTGGCTCCGCTACTTTACTTTATCGAACTTATTGAAACTGTGCCGTAATGTGCTCGACATGTGCTGTTATGTGCAAATGTTAAATTTTTTTTTTCAATTTCACAAGTGAAAAAAAAATTTGCCTGTTTTTTAGAGTCACTGTAAGAACCTATACCGTATAATAAAAACCTACGCCGAAGGATTATGTGTTAACGTGATAGTACGTACAAGAAATAACAAGAGTTTTAAGCATACAGCCCTCAGGGGTGACAACGCATGTGGGTTTTGATTCTTAATCGAGGAGAAATGTAGATGTCTATGGGCCACAGAATCCACTTACCATCAGGTGGACTGTGTGCTGGTTTGTCACCCTTATTCTATAAAAACAAACTGAAAAATAGGAGTAAAAGTAAAGTTACAGCCTATATACGTCCCACCACTGCTGGACACAGGCCTCCCCTCATTTCTGAGAGGGTTTTAGGGCAAGGAATAGTGCGCTGCGCTGCCCAAATGCGTGTTGGCAAACTTCACATGTCTTGACATTGACATGCAGGTTTCCTCACGATGTTTTCCTTCAACGACGAGCACGTGGTAAATCAGCACTTAAAATTGCAATTAACAATTTTATTGGTGCTGGCGGGGATCGAACCCGGTTTGCTCGCGTATTGTGAAATTTACAGCGAGCGCTAACCATTTGAGCTACAACGGCTAAAAAATAGGAATAAGAACAAATATTGCAAAAATAAACATGTGATTTTAAGTCTTATATTTTGGGAAAGTACATGTTAAGCAACCTTAAAAACTTTTAGTATTGATAATAATTCAGTAAATTTTAAAGTGCTAATATCTAATAATCATAATATAAAATGAAGCTTTTTAGCTTTGACTTACACTCCATAAACTACTGAGAAAGGAAAATTTAAAACCACACAAAATGAAGTGGAGAATATTTATTGGCATCAAAAATTCAAAATTCTTTGGATACAATATCTACTCTGTGCGATTGTTTGATCACAAACTATTGTGTATTTGACATGACAGTATGGACATAAACAATGAATATTTAATTTATAACACAGTATATATATATATATATATATATATATATATATATATATATATATATAAATCTTAGTTTTCTGCACTCCTTCTCCATATAAATCTTAATTTTGCCACACTGCGCCATGCGCGCAATATGCTTATAAAAGAGAGTAAGGAGTTTTTCATAACGTAGATTAGCATTATTATTGTTACCTGTCAATGTCAAGTCCACAATGTGATAGCACTATTATAATATCAATGCCGTCTTGGTGTAGTTTTTCTGCTTCAGTCTTCACGGCTTCTACTTCATTCGTAAATTCTAAGCGTCCTGTAGATGCTAATACCTAAATATTGGAAACATTTTAAACAAATATGTTTGTTAACTAAAAACATTAAAATAATAAAAAAAACATACATTAGTAGTGGAGATAATGACGCCGATTATTCCAATTCTTCGACCGTCTCTTTCCACAACGATGCTAGGATAAAACAAACCTTGAATTGAAGGTTCTAAAGTATCATTGATGTTTGCTGTTACTACTTTAGAATTTAAATATTCCAAGTAAGGTACAACGCCTTCTATACCGTTATCAAACTCATGGTTTCCTAGTACCTGCAAATGTTTAAAGATTAATTTATTTTCATAACTTGGATTTAATTTAACGTTGATTTGAGTAACCATTCGGTCTATTTTTAGGTTTTCTCGATATAAAATAAGACAAAATTCCCAAATTTCATCGACGCTGGCCACACCAATCGCAAATCGGCACTAAAAAGTCCTCGACAGCGACCCTATGGTCATGGTGTATGTATCTATGTATCTGTAATCTGACTACTATATGAAGAGCTACAAAGCTATCTTGACTTCCAATAAATGGTGATATAAACATCTCGTACACAAATGGTACGAGTATGTATAACAGAGAACTGCTACGGGACGGAACATTAAAATCAAAAGATTTTTTGGTTTGTTACTATGACTCCCAATTAAAACTAATTGCAATTATAGTAAATTACCTACATTGTGGACGAAAAATATTTTAAAAAAAATGGGGTCTAGTATTATATGTATATTTTTGACTAGCATTCCACCCTGGATTCGGTAGTGTGATTTCTGGACCTCGAAAACCGTGCCACCTACAGGGTCCAATTATGAAGCTAAACCATTCTCGAATCAACTTAATCACACGCACAGTATGTATGAGGACCCTAAAAGTCGCTCAGCGAGCTATGGAGAAGGCTATGCTCGGGTTTTCTCTGCGTGATAAACTTAGAAATGAGGATATCCGCAATAGAACCAGAGTGACCGACATAGCCCAACAGATTAGTAAGCTGAAGTGGCAATGGGCGTTCGCGAGTGGTAGCTTCGTACCCGTAGCGTAGTGTAGCGCGACCCCCCACTAGATGAAGTAACGACTTGGTAAGACAAGAAGGAAGTCGATGAATGCAGGTGGCCCAGGACCATGCTTTGCGACATTCCTTGGGGGAGTTCTATGTTCAGCAGTGGACTTATTAAGGGCTGTAATGATGGTTATGATGATAAGGGATGATATTATAATAATAATCCAGAAGGTTTTACAACTTTATCGGACTAGAAGTCCACTAAACCACACAAATTTAGTTATCAGTGTCTTTCTTCCTCCATAACCTTTCGCAATTGAGAGGAAGCCATTCCACCAAAGGAAGTTTATAGGCTGTTAATTATTTTACATTTAAATAGCATTTGGCTATCACAACTATATATACTAACATGAGCATCATGTGGTAACATATTCATAAAGTCTTGGGTAACGTTCCATCTTAGCAAGTTGTACCAAATAGTACCCTGGAAACTGTCGCCGCCATTAAGGAGCAAGGAATTCGGTTGCCTCTGCATAGCTTCTCTCACAACCGTGGCTAAACGAGCAAAGCCTCCGATACATGGTGCGACAGTTGGATTACACACTGTTCCCGCTGGACTTGTCTCTACAAACCTATGCGAAAGACGTGATACATAAATTACTATTATACTAATACTAGTAATAATTTAAAATGTTTTATCGCAAAACTAATCGCTATCAAATGATGCAATCATATTAAACACGATAATTTGCAGTAACATTTGTGTTGCGACGCGTTGCGTTGTCACTATTGAGAACTAAGATGAAATTCATCATAGCGAAATCCACACAGCAGTGAGTACATTGATGCCCGGTGGCAGTTAAATGGTAGGTAATACTAATCGAGACCAACTTCTTAACAAAATAAACCTTACTACTAGGTATAAAAGACCGTGTTCTGTGCCACTTCTCATTTCTCAAGGTATCCTATCTTCAGCAATGTACTAATGATGGAATGTAGTTATGCGATTTTATATTGAGATGATACTTCAGGAAACTCTTCAGCCTTTGCTGCTTGGTGGCAGAAGTGGTTAAGAGGTATTTACACAGATGGACCCCGAGACAGAAAAGAGGGGCCTAGTTAAGTAAGCCACTCTTATACCTTGCAAATGAAGATAGCTATATTATGATATTAGCACGAAAGGATCAGCTCGACCAAGAAAAGACAACGCTCCCACAGGATACCAGCGTAAAATAGTAGCTTAACGCTGTTGTGTTTCGTATGTCGAGTACCCTTTTTGCTGGAAACATGGCATTTCTGATTTGTCATTAGTCCTCTAGAGTTACAACGCATGGGCATTTTGATTCTTATTCGAGGATATATGTAGATACCTATAGGGTCAAAGGATCAACTTGAAATCAGAAGGACTAAATTTCGTTTGCAACCCTTATTTCACTAAAATAAAATAGAACATATTTTTTCAACTTTGGCTTTTATCTAGCATTGAATTATCACGGGTTGATAACGATGTTATAGTGCCAAACATGTACGCGCTAACACAATCACTTAATAGATTTAATTTATTTGATGCTTGTGTCAATCCCATCAGGATTGGAGATTTAATTAGATTTCGTATATACCACTACCAATAAGCACTAATAATAACGGCTAAACACTCGCCATAAATATTACACATATTATTTTAATTTGAAATTTCTTACCTCGCGTGAAAATCATTGTAATGCAAAATATTTAAAGCGAACTCATTTTGTGCAAAGGCCACAGATAAAAAACAAAAAATGCCTAATACTTCCTTCATTTTTACATACACTTTCGTAACGTGTAAGAAGCACTTTTGAAGTTGTATTCGATGTGTATTTCTACTTCGATAAGATGAGATAGCTTTATCATGTAAACCCTCAATATGAATTTATCTATAATAATAAAGATAAAAATTATTATTGTTAATTCTCGTCAAATATAATATTAGGTAATAATGTGATGTTTTTTTACCTTCTATAGGATAAGGGTGACAAAAGAATACACAGTTCACCCGATGGTAAGTAGTTTCTCTAGCCTATAGATATCAACACCCATCTTCGATTAGGTATCAAACTACAAATGCGTTGTCACCTGTGAGGAATAAAATAGAAAGCCTTGTTTCCAGTGAAAAGGATCTCCGGTTCTCTACACTCAACGTACGAAACACAGCAGCATTAAGCTACTATTTGACGTTGGTATTCTGTGAGAGCGTGGTCCTTCCCCGGTCGAGCCGACCCATTCCTGATATAACTATACTACTAATATAAAATGTATTATGAGTTTAATTTGAGTGGAAAAAATACTAACAATTAGCTTCTTTGAAAAACTTTTTCGACACTCTTCCTATGCGTCGTGAAGACAAAAGCAGCGTCGATAAGCCCAGAGTACGTTCTATAGTAGTGCGACTTACACGGCGAGCGATTCGAGATGAACTGATACGAGAGCGCGCGTGCGACGCGGTGCCGATACAGCTGGACTAAACTAAACATATTATAAATGAGCGAAATTCCTCGCGTATAATATAAATAGGGGGAGGGAAGGGGGCGTAAATCCTGACGGTATGTTTGGACGCGGAATGGATGCATTTTTGCACGTCCCTATTCGAACACATCTCGTCACCGAATTCGCACTGATCTTGACCAAAGACTTCTGAAGCTTAATACGTTGGAAGCGTATATTAATCTGGTCAGTGCTATTTCACCCTAAAAGTAGTCTGGCTAATGTTTATTGGATTTATTTTAACACTGTTGAACTAAATTTTTCACGCACAATTAACTTTAATTACAGTCTTTATTGTTTAAAAATTAGAAGATAGAAATGGAAAAAACACTTACACTTATATAAACGTTATATTTTAAGAATTAAGTACAATTATTGTTTTAGATAGATATAAGTATTTTTATTGTCTTAGATAAATTTCATTTATTTTATTGTTTTAGCTAAATTTGTGTTATTTTATCGTTTTATTGTTTAGGTACGCTAAAGGACAATGTCCAAAATCGCCATGTGTAATAAAAGCGCCGGACGTACACGATAAAAAATAATTTATTTTATTATATTTGTTGCAAATACTTTTATAACATGGACTAGCTGCATGCCAAAATATAGGTACATTAAAAAGTATTCTATTCGACTAATAACATTAATCGCCGCCATCTTTGTCAAACACCATGGGGTCGATTTCAAACCATCCGTAAAAAGTGGGTTTATGAAATAACTCCTTTAATATTGTTGGAATATACGTTATTTCTTTATAATGCGATACTTACATAACATCTTAATATTGGACAGTTTAGAATATTAAACTAACATGTGTAACATTCCAGATAATCAAAAGAAACTTTCTATTTTTTCATTTGTGTCACCGGTTATTTCCCCGATTTTCAACAAAACTTTAACTATGAAAAATACTACTGTGTAAAAACGTATATTTTTTTATTCTGGTTACACATTAATAACCATATACTTAAGTTACGCTAATAGTTTTAAATTAATACAAAATATAATACGATTTCTCTCTGTTTTATTTTGTGACCATTTTTTTCAATCATTAGTGTCGACTTAATGAACGTTCCGTTGTAAGAACACCTGTGCATTACTGCTATCCCCACTTTTACGCACGTAAAGAAGCACCCTAGTGGCACGAGAACGGTCGGTGATAGCAGACGCGTGCATCGTTAATTCTGGTAAGAAATCGCTTTTTTATTGAATTTCTGTGCTTAGTACGAAAACTGAATCATTCGTGTTTATAGTAGTGTGATGATAAGTAGTTGAACAATGGATTCTTTATCATGCACGTATATTAGCAACGAATAACGCGGATAATTTGTGGGCTCTTAATGGCGTCTAGAATATTCTACGACGCAATAAATTAGATTGTTGGTAGAAAATTTCATTCGTGTCACTTCATTAGTGTCATTTTTTTGAGTAACACTAATGAAATGCAATGCTACACGAATGAAACGGTATATCACTTGACTACGAAAAGAAGGGTTATGCTTCTTTTCTTGTTTTTAGCTTATGTGTCATCAAATTTGCTTTTAAACCTTACTTTTACTTGCAAACTTTAAGAGGTTTCTCTCATTTTTTTCATGATAAGCGCCATTAATTTATTTGTTAAAATTATGAGATGGATTTTCCTTATAGTATATGATAAATTGTTTAAGGTTTAAAATGGTGAAAGAAAAATGTAAGAAAAATGAAGATGAGTTGGAAAGGAGAAGGATTGCAAGAAGGGAAAAATATAAAAGAATAAAAAGCGATCCCGAAAAATATGCCGTTGAAAGGGCTAAAAAAAGGAAGCTTACTTAAAAAGAAAAAACGAGAAGAAAGTAAAAAATATCAACCAAATGTCTCCAAGGGAACAAAGAGCACAAAGAAAGCGTTGGAGAGAAAATTCGAAGCGATACCTAGATAAGAAAGCACAAGAACGGAAGATACAAGAAGTAACCATTTCTCAAGTGCTCGAAGCTCACACAAAAATAAATGATAAAGAGTTCTCCGATCCTTTGTATGAGGAAAATGTAAAAAAAGAGATAAATAAAGAAAGTAAGAAAAGAACATTCCAAAGTAAAATTAAAGCCTTACAGTTAAAACATGCGATAGAAAAAAGAGAAATGACCTTATTAATTAAGAAATACCAAAAGCGCTGCAGAATTTTGACAAAGAAATTAAATAAAATAAAAGAAAATCAGGCATATACTGTTTGGGAAGAAAATATTGCATTACCTACTCAAGTTCCTATTCATACACCTAGTAGCCCTTATGCTGCCAAAAAAGCGACAACCGAACAAGTTATTTTAAAGTCTTCTGGCAATTTGAAATGTAGATCTAGTTTAGAGTTTCGTAAAAAGTGTTTTAAAGACAGATTTCAGCAGAAGATTAAGCAAGGCAATGATAGCATCCAAGAATTAATCAAAAGTTTTTATGAAGATGACATTAACAGCCGCATTGGTGCAGGAAAGAAACAATATGTAAAAAAATTTGGAATAATAAAACAAAAACGGTATCTGCTGGATTCTGTTAAAAATTTGCATAAAAAATTTCTTGAAGAGAATCCTAACATACTGATTAGTTATGTAACATTTACAAGACTACGCCCATTTTGGGTCTATTTGCCACGAGATGACAGGGAAACATGTGCATGTATGGCACATACAAATATAGATCTAATGATTTTAGCTTTAAAGAAAAATAAAATAGTTGACATAAGGAATTACCGGGATATGCTGCACGTTCTTTGTTGCGACAAATTCAATAAAAAGTGCGTTGGCAGAGATTGTGAAACTTAGAGATTCTTTTTACGTAAAAACAGAGTTATATCGTACAATGAATTTAATAATACGGACGAAATCGAGTACCATGAATGGTGCAGAGATAAAAAGAAATTAAGCTCCAAAGAAATAAATATAGTGAAAAAATTTACAAGGAAAATAATGCCTAAAGACCTGATATTTAAACTTGAGCATTCTCTTCCGAAATTCTTTATTCATACTGTGAACATCCTCAATCAACATCAAGCTGTTACTCTATTGAAAGAATCCCTTAATCATGACGAAACATTACTCCACATGGACTTTTCTGAAAATTATAGTTACAAATTTGCTGAAGAGGTGCAAAGTCTACACTTTGGGGGTAGCCGGGGACAAGTATCTCTTCATACCGTTGTAGCTTATCTCAAAGAAGGAAGGGAGACTGTTAACCATTGTCTGTGCACGGTCAGCGAATGTTCACGGCATGATTCCCCTGCAGTCTGGGCACACTTACAGAAGGCGTTACAATTTGTGTTTGAAAAATGTCCTTATATTACCACCGCCCACATTTTAACAGATAGTCCAACAAGCCGATACCGAAATAAACAAATATTTTTTACATATTGACTCAGCTCCGCGATACCTTCCCATCGTTAAAGCTAGTTACTTGGAATTACCAAGAAAGTGGTCATGGCAAAGGCGCCCCTGACGGCATTGGCGCTGTGGTTAAGCGGACAGCTGATCATCAAGTTAAATGTGGGCGTGACGTCGGGGATTTTTCAACATTCCTTGCAGTTGTTCGCGAAAATATTAAAAATGTTGAGATAAAAGTAGTAGAGGAGCATGAAATTATAGAAAAAGAACTTCTTCTTCCTAAGGATATTTCACCATTTAAGGGTACTATGTTAGTTCACCAAGTGATCTGGAATTCTGGATCAGAATTTCTTGAGTTCCGAAAACTAAGCTGTTTTTTGTGTTTGGATAAAATCTGCGAACATGAGGATAAACATATGCAATTACATAAAATTTATAAGAGTGTCGTCGAATCGGTTGTCCAAAATATAAAAGTTATTCCACCAAGCAAACGAATTACGGTATTGAGCGATGTATCCATCCAGTATTATAATAGGAACAATAATCCGTCTACTTCCGGAATACGCAAAATTATAAACTCTGTTAAGACTTGCAGATGTAAAATTTGATTGGACAAATCAAACGTTCATAAACACCCAACAGAAGGTGTCTAGTGGGCATGAAGAGGCTTTCCTCCGCTTTATTAATGAACGGTCTTTTGAGAATACGGAATAAGAAAAATGGAGAAATAGAAAGTAATGGTAACTTTAAAACATGATCAAGACTGATTACATAATTAAGTTACTACGAAAATAAATCAAAGAATTGAAATTATAAAAATAAGAAATCAACAAGGTTGAATAAGAAACTAGCAATAAGATTTAACTAAGTATTAATATATTATTACCTATCCAAAATGACTGAATAGAAAATAAGTGAGGTAGAAATACTTTTATGAGAAATATATGCCTACATAATTATACATAGTTATAACGTTTTGTATTGTTTTTAAATGTCTTTTGATTAAAAGTTTAATAAAAGTGTTTTTGTTTTTGTTCTCACCTAAAAATGCTAACATACATATTTTCTTGTGCATTATTAAAAAAGATTAATATCACAGAAAACGTAATAGTACTACGTAACCAATATTATAATCGTAAAGTATCTGATTTAGTTAGCCAATATCATTAGTGTCATGCAGACTTCATTCGTGTTATGCGAGTTTCATTCGTGTTCCCAGGTATATCATTCGTGTTACCCTGATCTTGATTTTTTGTCACTTTTGAGTAGTTACGCACCGTGATTTTACATTCTGATGTACTAACTTCATAAAAATAAACGTTATGGACCGTCAGATAACAATAAAACGGGTATTTGCACAAAGCGAAAAAAAAGTGTCAAATTAATTCGACTTGTGAAATCGACCTCATGTGGTGTCGAAAATGATTAGAGATGCCCAATCGATTTTTTTTTATTTTCTTGTAAACTGTTGCATGTTTTTTCAATCTGAATTACATTTTGAATTTATTTCAAATAAAGTGTAAATAGAAATTACAAAAAAAAAAGAAGTCATTCACCATTACTTTTTTATTCTTCCCTAAAAGTATAATTTAAAAACCTACTATTCCTAATGAATGAGGTCACACTCGATTTTAAATATGAATAACGCTGAAGTGGACAAAATTTAATTATTTCATCATGATCATTATTTTTAATGATGGCTTAGAAAAGTGTGTGGTTTACTTCTAACTAAACGATCACTTACGAGTTTACGTAAATTAATAGAAAAATACCACTTATCGTTACTGTATGAATTATAAATGTTTTATTGAAAGAAGCAACAATTTAGCAAGCAGCAGACTTCTTATCTGCAATATTGTATATACTTGTAACAATATTAATTGTAACATCTGTTATAATTAATATTGTTACAAGTATAGAAGTAGTAGAGAAGTATACGGTTATTATAAGACATACTTGTGACGGTATTAATAATATCGTGTGAAATAAGTTGATGTGATATTGTTATTTCCCTGGTCATTTGCTTGCCAAGTTATGATATACTCTTGGTCGTTATGTTACGTTTCCAATTTTCATCTATAGTTATTATATTATTCGTTTTATGTAGTCTACACGTACCCTTTAAAATTGTAATTTTGGATGTTATTTTATGAAATCATAATCAGGTTTTGTTCACTTATTATACTGAATCAATTATTTATATAGTTTAAAAAATAGATAATCCTAGCAAAAATGATTAGGTTAAATAAATTAAAAATTGGTGTACTAAATTCTGGATCCCTTGACACCAAACGCGATGAATTCTTGTTTGCCATAGCGCGTCATTCAGTGGACATAATGCCCATCAATGAAACATGGCTTCTGGGGGTGAGGAAGGCCGTGCGCCTTCAGTCCCAGGTTATCGACGGCATCACATCCCTAACCTGTCGAAGTCCGTGCACACGGTTGGGAGGCAGGTTATTACCTGAGGCAGGGGTTAACTACGCGAATTATTCAGCAGCTCTCACGGAAGACCAGCGTAAAATAGTAGCGTAATGCTGCTGTGTTTCGTATGGTGAGTGTAGAGAACCGGAGACCCTTTTTAATGAAAAAGAGGCATTCCATCTTAGTCCTCACGGGCGACAACGCATCTGCATTTTGATTCGTAATCGAGGATAGATGTAGATGTCTACGGGCCACAGCAACAATTTACCTTCAGGTGGACTGTGTGCTCGTTTGTCACCCGGTCCCATAAAAAAGCATCCTGTATGCACTACAGAGGAGCAAATGAGGATAAGTATTAACAACACCATCAACAACAATAGGTGGAAGGTTATCCCAACAAATTCTAAAGATTAGAGTGCTGATTCCAACAATGGCTTGCGTCTTATTGGGATATAAATTAAGCCCGAACGACCTGTTCTAATCATGTATTGCAGCAGGATTCGTTTTAGTGTCATTGATGGCATTGGTAAGATTCTGGAGTGATGTTTGGGAGTAAATTTGGAGATTATCTGCATACAAATGTTAGAGAGAAGAAATTCGTGAAGTAATAGAATTAATAGACAGAAAAAGGAGAGGACACCAACGCCACCCTGTGGTACACCAGCAATTAGTTCACACCACCATAAACCATTCAATTGCCGTTAGAGATATGTTATTAGAACGTAGCAGACTCAGCAATACGTCAAAATTGACGGCGTTGAAAGCGTTACTGAAATTCAGCAACGTACAGTTTTACCATCACACATCGAGACAAAACTCGCGATACCATCCATTCCATCTAGATGACTAGCGGTCCACCACTAAGCGATATAAAGGAAGTTTTCTTCCTCGCACAGCTTCCTTGTGGTGTCGACTACCACCAGAGATTTTTCCGCACCGATACGACTTAGGTTCCTTTAAGAAAAAAGCCTGTTCCTTTTTTAAAAGGCTGGCAAACGCATCTGAAATCCCGCTGGTGTTGTAGCTGTTCATGGGCGGCGGTAATCACTTACCATCAGGTGAGCCGTATGCTCGTTTGCCCCCTCTCCTACGAAAAAAAAACGTAAGAATAAGGACCTAATTTTGGTCCATACCCCAGTAAAATAGTGTCCGTGATGTTTGGTAAAGCTGTAACCGTACTTTGATCAAGTCTTAGCTCCGATTAAAAGGAGTCAAGAAGGGAGTATTTATTCGGAAAGTGGTTAAGTTTTGCAAAGACCAAAATTCAAGGACTTTTGAAAGGAATCGAAGGAGAGATATAAGTCAATAACCTAAGGGAGAACAGGGGTTCTCCTTTTGATGACCTTTAAGAAAGTATTTACAAGACCTAGGATTATACATTGATCGCAATCTTTCTTGGTCCCTGCATTTTAAAGAGTCCAGTAGAAAGATGTTTGCAGCAGCATCGTTTTTACGACGTTTGCGACTCTCGCTATCCATTCCTACTAGAATTTTATTGGTTTATTACTCCCTTTCCTTGATTATGCTGATGCACGCAGGATCATTTAAATGATCATGTTTCCGAGTTTCGAACTAAGATCAAGTTGCTCCCTATGCTCTAATATCTTTTGTCAGTAACTGTCGTCCATTGCGGCGATTCATTTCCCGACATTTACAATACTTTAATTACTATTATACTTCGCTTTTAGCACTAATTTTATAATAGATACATTTGCCATACGGATGAATCAATCAAGCTATTTCGTCACTGTGTTGCCATGGCCAGTTATAAAATACCCAAACCAGCGACGAAAAGCAGCGTCAAAAGTGTGAGACGTCTAGTAGAATACTGCGATCGTCAATTTGCCTGCCAAGGTTGACGATTAGTGCAAATTCTCCTTACAACCAATATAGACTCATATATAGATTGGACAAAACGAACCCTAGTTTTGAGCTCCACCTCAGTTGGGTAAAAGAAAAATGTATAAGTAAAAGTTTTATAATTAATATGAGAAAGGAAATAATGAAAGAGACAAAGCAATTCTACAACTCCGTACAGTAGTAATCTCATAATATCTTTGTCCGTTGTGCTGCTGTGAGCTTCGTTTATGTAATGCTTGTCCGCTGATAGTTCATGATAGGACAAAGTTTAAATGGACATCTGTTTCATTTAAGTGGATGTTTTCTTTAGTTAGCGAGTGCTTGTAAATTTATATTACTTTTGAATGGATTTCAATTTCATTGTTTCATATAATTTATACGCAGACAAATTTTAACAGTTGAGATAGACCTTTAATGAGACTTCGTATTAAAAGTCAATTATGCTTTTAATGGAATGCACTGCAAAAAACCTCTGCCCTGGAAATAACCAACAATAAATCAACTAGGACTTTTTTCATATTAATTTACAATAAAATATAATAAATAATGAAATATGAATACATTGAGAAACAACGAGGTTGCCACCACTTCATTCTCAGGGGTTATTACGATGTACTGTTTAGTAGTATAATACATAACTCAATTTTTGCTCAACAAATTTTATAAAATGATTGGTTCTACATATTTCTGGGACTGTTGCAAAAACGTGTATTGAGTGACTAGTATTACCAGCTTGTGCTTGTTCCTAGTATTTACAAAATGAAAATCCCGATGGTGGGTGTGCAAGATCACGGGAATTGCAGATGCATTGCCGGCCTTTTAAAATTAATTGAGATATTTTCTTAAAGGTTCCTAAGTCATATCGGTCCGAAAAAATCTCTGTTGGTAGCTGATTCCACAAAGAAGTTGTGCGAAAAAGAAAACTTCTTTTATATCTCACAGTGTTGAACCGCCAGTCATCTACATGGTATGTATGGTATCGCAATTTTGTCGCGATGTGTGATGGTGAAATTGTGCGGCTGGAATTAGTCCGAGCAGTTCCTCAGAGAACTCCTTGTGGTAAATACGTTAAAATACGAAAAGAGCTGCAAAATCTTCTCGTAGTTCCAATTAGTCAAGCCGATCGGAAAGAACTCGGTTGCCGACGTTTCAAACGGCTCTTCACTGGATAAGATCAAATGGCAGAAGCTGGCACTGGGGAGCCCCAGCCCAGAGATGGGAACAGTATTCCAATTGCGGCCGAATCTGCACCTTGTAAAGTTGCAGGCTGTGTGCCAGCATAAAATACTGTCCAGCTCTGCTAAGCACGCCTAACTTTTCATAGGCTAACTTGGCCTTCTCTTCCAAGTGACCACAAAACTGCACGTTATTCGATATGTCGACGCCGAGGATTCCGTTACTGGCTAGAGCAACAAGGGATGTGCCTAGAAACTAATAAGATAAGACAAAGGTGTTCTTTTTAGCGGTAAACGTGCAAACTTGTGTATTTTGAGGATTGAACTGGACAAGATTTAGTCGCCCCCAGTCCGAGACTTTATTCAACAAAGTCTCCTTAAGAACAAGTTTTTTCCGGTACTTAGCAACGTTTTCCCGCGAAATATTGGCACGGCCGGTGTGTAAAGCATCACCAGTGCCGTCGTCCGTATTGCAATGAATGTTACTGGTTTGCTACGTATTATTGATATGCAGAAGAAACAGTGTTCGTGGTAGCACGCAGCCTTGTGAAACACCAGCGTTAATGGAATTGTAATTGGAGCATGTACCGTCTACTATGACTTTGATGCTCCGATAAGCAAGAAAGCTGGTGATATAATTGCATGATTTGTCAGATCGAATGACCATTTAGGTATCCTGCGTCTCGCACTTTTATCAGTGCTGGTGTATTTGACACTGCTCCGAGTATTTTCTCTCTGTCAGAAGTCATAACATCTTTCTGGTGTTTCCCAAAGTTATAATAAATTGTTATATTTTTTAAAGTTTTATGAAGTATAATATAAATTATCAATATTTTATAACAGAAATATTTTCCATGTTACAACTGTCAATTAACAGTTTAATTTAAATTATTCCCACCACATTTAAAATTGGTTGGCAAAGAATGTCAAAGGGCACTAAGTCCGCTCTTAGTAATCCTTTTTAATAAGGTATTTGCAATAAAGAATCAATAATAACTCTGGGTATTTTTCTTCTTTTTTTTTAGTTGTTTTTGCCCGTCTCAGGTATTTTTTTACTTCTGTCGCTTGTTCTAATAATAAACAGGAGGAGGCTTATCGCCTATTGAATAATGGTTTTGGAATGTTATTATTTATTTTTATAACAAATAAAAGTATTATAGACATACCAATAATGTGAGGCCTAAGAGAACTTGTTGAGTCATGTTCTATGGTACCATCCGAAGTCCAAACACCATCAGGACGCACAAATCATTTTCCCATCTGATATATTTTACATGGATATCATATTTTAAATAATTTATACCTCAGCCTAGAGCCGTGGTAGCTCAGATGGTTAACGCTCGCTGTAAATATAACAGAACGCGAGTAACCCGGGTTCGATCCCCGAAATTTTAAGTTCTGATTTACCACGTGCTTGGTGGTGAAGGAAAACATCGAGAGGAAACCTGTATGTCTGAGGAATAAGATAAAAAAAAATTTTTCGAAGACATGTAAAGTTCACCAACACGCATTGGGGCAGCGTGGCGAACTATTCCTTGCCTTAAACCCCTCTCAGAAATGAAGGGAGGCCTGTGCCCAGCTGTGGGACGTATATAGGCTGTAACTTTACTTACTTTTTATACCTTTTCCGTTTCAGTCTATCAAAAGTCAAGTGCTAAATATGGCCTTCCCCATGGATATCCTCATAGAGATGATATTTGTCATAGTTGCCACGCTTGGCGTGCGGGTTGGCAACCAAAGCTTTTTTTAGCTGTAGTTAGGAAGACGCAGCTAACTGTTGCCCGTCTCAAGTGTGTTTACTTCTGTCACCTCTTACGGTACCTACCTATTTATCATCTGTACCCAAATTGCATATTACCTAGTCAGGTCATAAATTCTATCACATGTTTAATATAAAATAATTGAAACGAGTTTATTCATTATGTAACCATTTATATACCAAAATGAACTTAACAAAACATAGATTCTTATGAAACTATAGTTTATTCAAAATGACCTCCGTAATTTTGAATACAGGCCTTCAAACTGCGCGGCCAGTCGTCTATCGCAGCCCGAACGAGGTCCATGTCATATCGGCGGCTGCCTTAATCAAGGATGTCTTGAGTGACTCCAAATTGGGATGAGGCTTTGAGCACGCCCTTTCCTCCAAGTGTTGCCATATCTTGTAATCTAACGGATTCAAATCTGGACTGGTCTTTGTGTCGGATGAAGTCGATTTCACGCGCCGCCAGCCAGTCTTTTTTCTTTTGTTTTTAAAGAACGTTACCTCCACACTAGGTTTTTCTCCTGTATCGTGGGGGCAGTTTACAAACACAAATTTCACAAGGACAAACATCCAAACTCGGAACAATTACTTGTAGGTCGTACAAATACTTGTTCCGTGCGGGATTCGAACCCGCGACCCCCAAGCGCGGCCACTCATTGCTAAGCCACTACGCCACGGAGCTGTCAAAAGTCTTGTGTGCTCTTCGCTCTATGAGCTGACGCCGAATCTTGTTGGAATACCCAGTGCCTGTTATTGAACATGGTATGAGAAACAGGTTACACAAGGTTCGTCAGGACTGTATTTTGATACACAACTGCATTCGTTTTTACATTTTTCTCACAAAAATGTACCTCTGTTAAGCCCCAATAAGAAACTCCCAACCACACCATGAGCGAGGATGGAAAATGACCCCGTTGGACACGCGGAATACGGTTGCTCGCTTCTTCACTACTGTGTGCGTACACCTTATCATTTTGTTTGTTGTAGCTCTCTTCTACGGTAAAAATTTTTTCATCCGAAAAAAGAATTTCTCGATATTTTTTTCCCGCGTACCGCTTCAACAAAGCGCGGCATCTCTTCAGTCTCAGATCCATTAGACGAGCATTCAAACGATGTCCTGTTTTTCTTCGATATGCCCGAAGCCCTAAGTCTTCATTTAACGCCGTGGTTCTGCTTAACCCCATCTGAAGGGCCAACAGTTTTTGCTTACGTTTGGGATTTCTTTGAATTCGCACCTTTACAGCTTTTATCACTGCTGGAGTCCTAACAAATCGAGGGCGACCACTTCTTGACCTGTCATCTACACTAGAGTCTTCATTGTATCGTTTGATGGTACGATAAACGAATCTTTTGGTTATATTCAAATTTTTCAGTATATCAAAAAATTTAATTGGCGCGTAATCGCAACTGCAACACGGTCTTTTTTAAGCGTCCACTCCATATGTAAAAATGAGTAAAATTCTAAAAAGTATACAGTTTTATTTTCATGAATAATTCGAATTCAATAAACTTTTTTGTGGCCAGCATTCTAAAAGAAAAGTTTTTACTGTGTGACAATACTTATGACCTGACTAGGTATATACGTTGGTACGTGGGTGTACATGGACAGTCTGTTAGCAGCATAAACATTATTTTCTAGACTGGGGTGAATCTTTTTCAGATGTTGTTGTACATCTAGTGTATCCATGATATTACTGCTATTAGTAGATTACTACAGTACAATCTACTCAATGACTAACATAGGAATGATCAATAATGTGATTTCTAAATATTAAATTGCATTTTTTCTGTTATACAAAACCTATTTGAGTCATCAATACACTGAATAAGACGCAACACGAAGAATGTGAGATAAGGTTGTTGACGCATAAAGTTATTATCAATTCTACTGTAGAAATTCTTTAGATTAGAATTATTACTTACTGTTACTATATAAGACCAAGCAACTGCAGTCATGGAGTTAGTGTATGGTCGTTTGACCGCAGTGTATCTATCAATAATACATTTGTGTTACTTCAACGCATCAAAGGCCATAGATGTAAGTGTTTAATCTATTGACAAACTTACTTTTTTTTCTGTTATTTTTTTACGTGTGTATGATTTTGAACGACAGGCCTGTTGGTCTAGTGGTTAGTGACCCTGACTGTTATGCCGGAGGTCGTGGGTTCGATTCCCACCCAGGACAAATGTTTGTGTGATGAGCACGATCATTTGTTCTGTGTCTGGGTGTAATTTATCTATAATATTTATGTATTTAGAAATATATAAGTATGTTTATCAGTTGTCTAGTACCCATAACACAAGCTCTGCTTAGCTTGGGACTAGATGGCGTTGTGGAATATTATTATTATTATTTAGTGTTAACAAATTATATTTAAATATTGTGTGTGTGTATATGATTAAGCCGTGGTAGCTCAGATGGTTAGCGCAAGCTGTAAATTTTACAGTACGTAACGCGGGTTCGATCCCCGCCGACACCAATTAAATTGTTAATTGCAATTTTAAGTGTTTATTCTATTGACACACTTACTTTTCTTTCTGTTATTTTCTTACGTGTGTATGATTTAGTGTTAACAAATTATATTTAAATATTGTGTGTGTGTATAAGATTAAGCCGTGGTAGCTCAGATGGTTAGCGCAAGCTGTAAATTTCACAGTACGCGACCCAGGTTCGAACCCCGCCGACACCACTTAAATTGTTAATTGCAATTTTAAGTGCTGATTTACCACGTGCTCGGCGGTGAAGGAAAACATTGTGAGGAAACCTGCATGTCTGAGAAAATTTCGAAGGCATGTGAAGTTCGCCAACACGCATTGAGACCGCGCCGCGGACATTTCCTAGCCATAAATACAAAGACAATAGCAGAAAGTAAAAAGTTAAAAAATACTTTTTTGACAATGACAGTCATTAGTTGATCAATAGTGAATGTGATTCTGTTTTCTTAAATTACAGGAAGAAAAGAGCAGAAGGAAGAAATGGGATGATGGGAAGTAATGAAGAATGAATTGTTATGTGAAGTTTATTGGAACAAACACATTTTAGTCACGTGTAAATACTTTTAACATTTTGGTTCAAAATGACACAAAATCTAAAAACTATTAGATACATCATCGACATGGACGGATTTTACATTACATATCCTCATAAACATTTTCAATGTAGAGAAATGGCTATTCTAGACGTAAAACTATCTAATAAAAATGATTCGTTTATCGATCATTATTTGTTTCGGCCAAGTTATCCTTTCAATTATTTGTCGCCAAAAGACAAAAAAACTGTTCGTTATTGTGAAATACACGTGCACGGCATTCCATATTTTGATGTGACCGAAGAATTAAAATGTGCCTACAAACAAGAGAACATCATTCCCATACTAAATTGGTATATTAGAAATTTGTGCAAAGACGAAGTGATCGCATACAAAGGTGGTTCAACAGAAAAACAATTTTTAAAAATGTTGACGACGAATGATAGAATTTTTAATATTGAAGAATACAAATGTCCAAAATACAATGATTTGGTAAATGTCATAAATTTAAACAAACGTTATGTGTGTAATAATCATATATTTGCAAAAAATAAACACAAAATTTTACATTGTTCTTGTGACGAAGTGTGGGTTTTTAACAAGTGGTTATTACTTGAAAATAAAATTTTAAATTAATCATAAATTTTGTTTGATTTCCCAAAAACATTAGTTATAGTATACTATATAATACAAAATTGGTTCAACAGAAAAACAATTTTTAAAAATGTTGACGACGAATGATAGAATTTTTAATATTGAAGAATACAAATGTCCAAAATACAATGATTTGGTAAATGTCATAAATTTAAACAAACGTTATGTGTGTAATAATCATATATTTGCAAAAAATAAACACAAAATTTTACATTGTTCTTGTGACGAAGTGTGGGTTTTTTACAAGTGGTTATTACTTGAAAATAAAATTTTAAATTAATCATAAATTTTGTTTGATTTCCCAAAAACATTAGTTATAGTATACTATATAATACAAAATTGGTTCAACAGAAAAACAATTTTTAAAAATGTTGACGACGAATGATAGAATTTTTAATATTGAAGAATACAAATGTCCAAAATACAATGATTTGGTAAATGTCATAAATTTAAACAAACGTTATGTGTGTAATAATCATATATTTGCAAAAAATAATCACAAAATTTTACATTGTTCTTGTGACGAAGTGTGGGTTTTTTACAAGTGGTTATTACTTGAAAATAAAATTTTAAATCAATCATAAATTTTGTTTGATTTCCCAAAAACATTAGTTATAGTATACTATATAATACAAAATTGGTTCAACAGAAAAACAATTTTTAAAAATGTTGACGACGAATGATAGAATTTTTAATATTGAAGAATACAAATGTCCAAAATACAATGATTTGGTAAATGTCATAAATTTAAACAAACGTTATGTGTGTAATAATCATATATTTGCAAAAAATAATCACAAAATTTTACATTGTTCTTGTGACGAAGTAATTTTGTGATTATTTTTTGCAAATATATGATTATTACACACATAACGTTTGTTTAAATTTATGACATTTACCAAATCATTGTATTTTGGACATTTGTATTCTTCAATATTAAAAATTCTATCATTCGTCGTCAACATTTTTAAAAATTGTTTTTCTGTTGAACCAATTTTGTATTATATAGTATACTATAACTAATGTTTTTGGGAAATCAAACAAAATTTATGATTAATTTAAAATTTTATTTTCAAGTAATAACCACTTGTAAAAAACCCACACTTCGTCACAAGAACAATGTAAAATTTTGTGTTTATTTTTTGCAAATATATGATTATTACACACATAACGTTTGTTTAAATTTATGACATTTACCAAATCATTGTATTTTGGACATTTGTATTCTTCAATATTAAAAATTCTATCATTCGTCGTCAACATTTTTAAAAATTGTTTTTCTGTTGAACCAATTTTGTATTATATAGTATACTATAACTAATGTTTTTTGGAAATCAAACAAAATTTATGATTAATTTAAAATTTTATTTTCAAGTAATAACCACTTGTAAAAAACCCACACTTCGTCACAAGAACAATGTAAAATTTTGTGTTTATTTTTTGCAAATATATGATTATTACACACATCATAACGTTTGTTTAAATTTATGACATTTACCAAATCATTGTATTTTGGACATTTGTATTCTTCAATATTAAAAATTCTATCATTCGTCGTCAACATTTTTAAAAATTGTTTTTCTGTTGAACCAATTTTGTATTATATAGTATACTATAACTAATGTTTTTGGGAAATCAAACAAAATTTATGATAAATTTAAAATTTTATTTTCAAGTAATAACCACTTGTAAAAAACCCACACTTCGTCACAAGAACAATGTAAAATTTTGTGATTAATTTTTGCAAATATATGATTATTACACACATAACGTTTGTTTAAATTTATGACATTTACCAAATCATTGTATTTTGGACATTTGTATTCTTCAATATTAAAAATTCTATCATTCGTCGTCAACATTTTTAAAAATTGTTTTTCTGTTGAACCAATTTTGTATTATATAGTATACTATAACTAATGTTTTTTGGAAATCAAACAAAATTTATGATTAATTTAAAATTTTATTTTCAAGTAATAACCACTTGTAAAAAACCCACACTTCGTCACAAGAACAATGTAAAATTTTGTGTTTATTTTTTGCAAATATATGATTATTACACACATAACGTTTGTTTAAATTTATGACATTTACCAAATCATTGTATTTTGGACATTTGTATTCTTCAATATTAAAAATTCTATCATTCGTCGTCAACATTTTTAAAAATTGTTTTTCTGTTGAACCAATTTTGTATTATATAGTATACTATAACTAATGTTTTTGGGAAATCAAACAAAATTTATGATTAATTTAAAATTTTATTTTCAAGTAATAACCACTTGTAACAAACCCACACTTCGTCACAAGAACAATGTAAAATTTTGTGATTATTTTTTGCAAATATATGATTATTACACACATAACGTTTGTTTAAATTTATGACATTTACCAAATCATTGTATTTTGGACATTTGTATTCTTCAATATTGAAAATTCTATCATTCGTCGTCAACATTTTTAAAAATTGTTTTTCTGTTGAACCAATTTTGTATTATATAGTATACTATAACTAATGTTTTTTGGAAATCAAACAAAATTTATGATTAATTTAAAATTTTATTTTCAAGTAATAACCACTTGTAAAAAACCCACACTTCGTCACAAGAACAATGTAAAATTTTGTGTTTATTTTTTGCAAATATATGATTATTACACACATAACGTTTGTTTAAATTTATGACATTTACCAAATCATTGTATTTTGGACATTTGTATTCTTCAATATTAAAAATTCTATCATTCGTCGTCAACATTTTTAAAAATTGTTTTTCTGTTGAACCAATTTTGTATTATATAGTATACTATAACTAATGTTTTTGGGAAATCAAACAAAATTTATGATAAATTTAAAATTTTATTTTCAAGTAATAACCACTTGTAAAAAACCCACACTTCGTCACAAGAACAATGTAAAATTTTGTGATTATTTTTTGCAAATATATGATTATTACACACATAACGTTTGTTTAAATTTATGACATTTACCAAATCATTGTATTTTGGACATTTGTATTCTTCAATATTAAAAATTCTATCATTCGTCGTCAACATTTTTAAAAATTGTTTTTCTGTTGAACCAATTTTGTATTATATAGTATACTATAACTAATGTTTTTTGGAAATCAAACAAAATTTATGATTAATTTAAAATTTTATTTTCAAGTAATAACCACTTGTAAAAAACCCACACTTCGTCACAAGAACAATGTAAAATTTTGTGTTTATTTTTTGCAAATATATGATTATTACACACATAACGTTTGTTTAAATTTATGACATTTACCAAATCATTGTATTTTGGACATTTGTATTCTTCAATATTAAAAATTCTATCATTCGTCGTCAACATTTTTAAAAATTGTTTTTCTGTTGAACCAATTTTGTATTATATAGTATACTATAACTAATGTTTTTTGGAAATCAAACAAAATTTATGATTAATTTAAAATTTTATTTTCAAGTAATAACCACTTGTAAAAAACCCACACTTCGTCACAAGAACAATGTAAAATTTTGTGTTTATTTTTTGCAAATATATGATTATTACACACATAACGTTTGTTTAAATTTATGACATTTACCAAACCATTGTATTTTGGACATTTGTATTCTTCAATATTAAAAATTCTATCATTCGTTGTCAACATTTTTAAAAATTGTTTTTCTGTTGAACCACCTTTGTATGCGATCACTTCGTCTTTGCACAAATTTCTAATATACCAATTTAGTATGGGAATGATGTTCTCTTGTTTGTAGGCACATTTTAATTCTTCGGTCACATCAAAATATGGAATGCCGTGCACGTGTATTTCACAATAACGAACAGTTTTTTTGTCTTTTGGCGACAAATAATTGAAAGGATAACTTGGCCGAAACAAATAATGATCGATAAACGAATCATTTTTATTAGATAGTTTTACGTCTAGAATAGCCATTTCTCTACATTGAAAATGTTTATGAGGATATGTAATGTAAAATCCGTCCATGTCGATGATGTATCTAATAGTTTTTAGATTTTGTGTCATTTTGAACCAAAATGTTAAAAGTATTTACACGTGACTAAAATATGTTTGTTCCAATAAACTTCACATAACAATTCATTCTTCATTACTTCCCATCATCCCATTTCTTCCTTCTGCTCTTTTCTTCCTGTAATTTAAGAAAACAGAATCACATTCACTATTGATCAACTAATGACTGTCATTGTCAAAAAAGTATTTTTTAACTTTTTACTTTCTGCTATTGTCTTTGTATTTATGGCTAGGAAATGTCCGCGGCGCGGTCTCAATGCGTGTTGGCGAACTTCACATGCCTTCGAAATTTTCTCAGACATGCAGGTTTCCTCACAATGTTTTCCTTCACCGCCGAGCACGTGGTAAATCAGCACTTAAAATTGCAATTAACAATTTAAGTGGTGTCGGCGGGGTTCGAACCTGGGTCGCGTACTGTGAAATTTACAGCTTGCGCTAACCATCTGAGCTACCACGGCTTAATCATATACACACACAATATTTAAATATAATTCGTTAACACTAAATCATACACACGTAAGAAAATAACAGAAAGAAAAATAAGTGTGTCAATAGAATAAACACTTAAAATTGCAATTAACAATTTAATTGGTGTCGGCGGGGATCGAACCCGCGTTACGTACTGTAAAATTTACAGCTTGCGCTAACCATCTGAGCTACCACGGCTTAATCATATACACACACAATATTTAAATATAATTTGTTAACACTAAATCATACACACGTAAGAAAATAACAGAAAGAAAAGTAAGTGTGTCAATAGAATAAACACTTAAAATTGCAATTAACAATTTAATTGGTGTCGGCGGGGATCGAACCCGCGTTACGTACTGTAAAATTTACAGCTTGCGCTAACCATCTGAGCTACCACGGCTTAATCTTATACACACACACAATATTTAAATATAATTTGTTAACACTAAATCATACACACGTAAGAAAATAACAGAAAGAAAAGTAAGTGTGTCAATAGAATAAACACTTAAAATTGCAATTAACAATTTAATTGGTGTCGGCGGGGATCGAACCCGCGTTACGTACTGTAAAATTTACAGCTTGCGCTAACCATCTGAGCTACCACGGCTTAATCATATACACACACACAATATTTAAATATAATTTGTTAACACTAAATAATAATAATAATATTCCACAACGCCATCTAGTCCCAAGCTAAGCAGAGCTTGTGTTATGGGTACTAGACAACTGATAAACATACTTATATATTTCTAAATACATAAATATTATAGATAAATTACACCCAGACACAGAACAAATGATCGTGCTCATCACACAAACATTTGTCCTGGGTGGGAATCGAACCCACGACCTCCGGCATAACAGTCAGGGTCACTAACCACTAGACCAACAGGCCTGTCGTTCAAAATCATACACACGTAAAAAAATAACAGAAAAAAAAGTAAGTTTGTCAATAGATTAAACACTTACATCTATGGCCTTTGATGCGTTGAAGTAACACAAATGTATTATTGATAGATACACTGCGGTCAAACGACCATACACTAACTCCATGACTGCAGTTGCTTGGTCTTATATAGTAACAGTAAGTAATAATTCTAATCTAAAGAATTTCTACAGTAGAATTGATAATAACTTTATGCGTCAACAACCTTATCTCACATTCTTCGTGTTGCGTCTTATTCAGTGTATTGATGACTCAAATAGGTTTTGTATAACAGAAAAAATGCAATTTAATATTTAGAAATCACATTATTGATCATTCCTATGTTAGTCATTGAGTAGATTGTACTGTAGTAATCTACTAATAGCAGTAATATCATGGATACACTAGATGTACAACAACATCTGAAAAAGATTCACCCCAGTCTAGAAAATAATGTTTATGCTGCTAACAGACTGTCCATGTACACCCACGTACCAACGTATATACCTAGTCAGGTCATAAGTATTGTCACACAGTAAAAACTTTTCTTTTAGAATGCTGGCCACAAAAAAGTTTATTGAATTCGAATTATTCATGAAAATAAAACTGTATACTTTTTAGAATTTTACTCATTTTTACATATGGAGTGGACGCTTAAAAAAGACCGTGTTGCAGTTGCGATTACGCGCCAATTAAATTTTTTGATATACTGAAAAATTTGAATATAACCAAAAGATTCGTTTATCGTACCATCAAGCGATACAATGAAGACTCTAGTGTAGATGACAGGTCAAGAAGTGGTCGCCCTCGATTTGTTAGGACTCCAGCAGTGATAAAAGCTGTAAAGGTGCGAATTCAAAGAAATCCCAAACGTAAGCAAAAACTGTTGGCCCTTCAGATGGGGTTAAGCAGAACCACGGCGTTAAATGAAGACTTAGGGCTTCGGGCATATCGAAGAAAAACAGGACATCGTTTCTTTGAATGCTCGTCTAATGGATCTGAGACTGAAGAGATGCCGCGCTTTGTTGAAGCGGTACGCGGGAAAAAAATATCGAGAAATTCTTTTTTCGGATGAAAAAATTTTTACCGTAGAAGAGAGCTACAACAAACAAAATGATAAGGTGTACGCACACAGTAGTGAAGAAGCGAGCAACCGTATTCCGCGTGTCCAACGGGGTCATTTTCCATCCTCGCTCATGGTGTGGTAGGGAGTTTCTTATTGGGGCTTAACAGAGGTACATTTTTGTGAGAAAAATGTAAAAACGAATGCAGTTGTGTATCAAAATACAGTCCTGACGAACCTTGTGTAACCTGTTTCTCATACCATGTTCAATAACAGGCACTGGGTATTCCAACAAGATTCGGCGTCAGCTCATAGAGCGAAGAGCACACAAGACTTTTGACAGCTCCGTGGCGTAGTGGCTTAGCAATGAGTGGCCGCGCTTGGGGGTCGCGGGTTCGAATCCCGCACGGAACAAGTATTTGTACGACCTACAAGTAATTGTTCCGAGTTTGGATGTTTGTCCTTGTGAAATTTGTGTTTGTAAACTGCCCCCACGATACAGGAGAAAAACCTAGTGTGGAGGTAAGGTTCTTTAAAAACAAAAGAAAAAAGACTGGCTGGCGGCGCGTGAAATCGACTTCATCCGACACAAAGACCAGTCCAGATTTGAATCCGTTAGATTACAAGATATGGCAACACTTGGAGGAAAGGGCGTGCTCAAAGCCTCATCCCAATTTGGAGTCACTCAAGACATCCTTGATTAAGGCAGCCGCCGATATTGATATGAGTGGATGCGCTTGGGGGTCGTGGGTTCGAATCCCGCACGGAACAAGTATTTGTACGACCTACAAGTAATTGTTTCGAGTTTGGATGTTTGTCCTTGTGAAATTTGTGTTTGTAAACTGCCCCCACGATACAGGAGAAAAACCTAGTGTGGAGGTAACGTTCTTTAAAAACAAAAGAAAAAAGACTGGCTGGCGGCGCGTGAAATCGACTTCATCCGACACAAAGACCAGTCCAGATTTGAATCCGTTAGATTACAAGATATGGCAACACTTGGAGGAAAGGGCGTGCTCAAAGCCTCATCCCAATTTGGAGTCACTCAAGACATCTTTGATTAAGGCAGCCGCCGATATGACATGGACCTCGTTCGGGCTGCGATAGACGACTGGCCGCGCAGTTTGAAGGCCTGTATTCAAAATTACGGAGGTCATTTTGAATAAACTATAGTGTCATAAGAATCTATGTTTTGTTAAGTTCATTTTGGTATATAAATGGTTACATAATGAATAAACTAATATATATAAAAAATTATTTTATGAATAAATTATTTTATATTAAACATGTGATAGAATTTATGACCTGACTAGGTAATATGCAATTTGGGTACAGATGATAAACCAGGGTCACATTGGGTAGCTTTATATATCGATACGAATGACGTCGGTGAATATTTTGATTCATATGGACGGGCACCTGTACGATATCATCTAGAGTTTTTTAAAAGAAATTGTAAAAGATGGAACTGGAATGTTGATAGGATTCAGAATGAGTGGACTTCAGTTTGTGGCGAATATTGCTTAATGTATTTGCTATATAAGTTTCAGGGAAGTTCAATGCATAGTTTTACGAGTATATTTACAGGGAACACATTGTACAACGATATTTTAGTGGATGAGATGTTTCGCTCCTATTTTATAGATAATAAGTAATAAGATTTTGTATTTTATAAATAAAAATTTTAACAAAATTGGGTAATGTGTTTTATTAATGAGTCAGATTAGTGTAGATAGGAACAAAGGAGTATATAACAATATCACCACGCTGAGGAAGAATAGATAATGACGGTATTGAATGAACAATAGATAAGTAGATAAGAACAATGGAGCGCTAATGACGGTGGAGGCTCGAAGCGGATATCAATTAGATAAGAGTTAATTGATCTGCACATCTCCGGAACCGTGCATCCTACGCAAAAATGGACCGCAGATTCGTGATCAGAGCATGCCAAAACCTTTTTTTTTTTTTTTTTTAGGATCGTGAGTCGACGAACGTCGTACTTGTGACTCAGTGCGCCAGAACTGGTACAACGTAACTACTTCTTACTCCGACACTACGCGGTCAAAAATGATTTTATACACGAAAATCAAATTATGTCATGTGGTGGTGCTGCTAGGAAACCATCACACCATTTCGTAAAAGAAACCTTACAGCTTCCTATAGCTTATGGTACAACCATCTTGTTTATCCAGACAGCTTACGGGAAGCAACGTCAAGGATCTCCCCCTCTCCTCTCTATCATGAGAGAGGTCCATGTCCAATAACGGTCTTTACCACGCTGATGATGATGAAGAAGAATAAGAAACGCTTACTTAAGAGCGATTGAGTACATGACAAAATAAATAATTATATTATTTACTTTGAATTTGTTACACACTAAGTCCAGATATGAATATAAACCATTCAAACTCAAATACATAAAAATTTCATCAAAATCGGTTAAAAAATTTCATGTATCAACCATTGAGTTATAATGTACTACGTACTAGAGAAGCTATTCCAAACAAAAATTGTGCGCTACTCTATGTCGTCACGCATGCGCGGGAACAGTAGAGTCGCGCATGCGCAGTTGGTATAAACGCGCATTGCGTCTGCGCGATCAGTTTTTGTTATTATAGATTATGCGTAAGTAGAATGGTCAGTATGTAATAATTGTTTATTTAGATTGTATTGTTAAGTATATCGAGTACAATTTTTTAAATTGTTTTTTTATTTTGTATATGTGCTAATTTAATATAATATTACATAATATTATGTCAGAATTACATTTTAAGGGTATTTTATTTAATATTTTAATAGGTAAATATGTGAAATATAAAAATATACATTTAATATCAAAAATCATCAACATTATCATTTATTAGTATTACTTTTATTTACAAATATATTTATTTATATTATAATAAAAGCAAATTAAGCATTTGTGCAAACCATTTGCACGGTATACCGTTTCGTAAAAACCGCCATATACGCGAGTCATATAACTATGACTCGCGCGCCGAGGATTCCGCCCCTCTTAAGTCCCGTAAATATACTGAATATTACAAAAACATCGTTCGTCGTCTAATCACAAAATATCACAAAAAATCCAGCAATGTTATATAATAATATAATTACATTATCACATGGTACTGCAGATTTCTTTAATTAGGTATACTCTTCCTGTTTTTGTAGTATATTTGTCGTTTTCTTTGAAATGCACGGAACATATGCGTGAATAATCTGACGGTAACCACGTTTCTTCGTTGCGATTCTTCTGAAGAAATTTTATCCATGATTCTCTTGTGTCATGACACGGCCGACGAAACCTTTAAATCCAAATAAAAAAAATATTAATTTTAATGCATTAACATTTCCTACCGCGATTATATATATATATATATATATTCGATAGTGTCAAGTCTGTGCATAAAAATGTTTTACTCTTTGACATTCACGTTTATATTACAGTTGATAAAATATAATTAAATTAAGCGTATTTTAAAGATAATATATTGAACTTACTGGTGAAAAGTCACACCTTGACTTTTACTTATGTTTCTCGAGTTGTTTGAACAATATCCTAATGCACACGAAGGCATATTATTTTAAAAACAATTCTTCACTCAAACGTCTCACGTTGCGGCAACCGCTTGACACAGACAGACTGACACAGACTAAGTGAGTTGGAGTGCCTGCGCTCTAACGCGTGTTACAAACATTCGAGAGGCGTCTTCTCTAGTACGTAGTACATTATAATTCAATGGTATCAACAGAGGAGCTATATATGTATAAATTTTTTTGAAATGATTAGTGTCATAATGTGTATTTTTACTCTATGGTCAAATAGGGTAGACCGTCCTAAAGCCGGCCAGTGCCTAAGGTCGGCCACCGTCACTAAAATCCCTCATAAACTATTTTGCGCTATGCCAATAAGTATTATTTTTATTCTAAAATGACCCTTATTTATCAGCGAAATAATCAAACAAAAGAAGCGACAATACGTCACTGCTTTCTCACTCATTCGCGGCCTGATATCCAGAGCGTGCGCTCGTTTTCGATTTTAGCAGAAATTGTTATCGAAACTCGCGTATTCCGCCTTTTGTGAGATAAGTGTTTTTAAGAGTTTAAAGTGTATTTTGTATGTTAGCTAATCATATTTTATTTATTTATTGTACTAAGAACGATATTGAAATGCTATTTTCCGTAATACTTTATTGCTTTGTGAAAAAATAGGGTGGCCGGGTTTAGGATTAAAAAAATACTGTAAAATATAAAGACGGCATAGGTGGCCGAAGTTAGGGCAGACTGTCGAAGTGGTCGATTCCTAAGCCCGGCCACCCACTGGCCGATTGTACAGAGTGTTCCTATTTATTTTCAGATCGACAATGTCTGAAAGCGACGTAGAAAATAAAGGTAAACGTAAAAAAAATTTGCAGTATGATCGTACTAAAATAAAAAACGCACTAGAGGCTATCAAAAGCGGTACTAGCGTCAGAAGTGCTGCCAAAATTTATAATATCCCACGAACTACATTGCAGGACCGAATATATGGACGTGTCAACGAGGAAATCCTCCATGTAGGTAGAGAAACGGTATTAAATGAAAAAGAAGAACAAGTTTTGGTGGATTGGCTCATCCAATTAGCCAAGTGCGGATTTCCTCGGAAAAAAAGCGATCTCATAAACACGGTTGAAAAAATTATAAAAGAGGATGGCAGACCAAACCCATTTAAAAATTCAAGACCTGGAGACAAGTGGTACAAAGAATTTTTAAAAAGGCACCCAGATCTTAGTGAACGTACACCAGAGACTATAAACTCGGCCCGGGCATTAATTACAGAGGAATTTATTAGGAAGTGGTTCCGGGACCTACAAAGTTTTCTAAAAAAAATTGGAAGAGAGGACATATTGTTTAACCCGAAAAGAATACTAAATGGTGATGAAACCAGTTTTAATATATGCCCTAAATCAGGAAAAGTAATAGGACCAAAAGGCTGGAAAAATATATATGACATAAAGAAAGGTAGCGAAAAAGAAACGATTACCGTTTTATTAGTATTCTCTGCTACAGGTGAAACAGTTAATCCTATGATTGTATTTCCCTACGTTAAGAAACCACCAAAACAAATCGTCGATAGTGCCCCTGATGATTGGTTTATCGGGGTCTCTGACAGCGGTTGGATGAAGGGCGATATATTTTTTGAATATATAGCGAATGGCGTCAACCATTGGATCGAAAGGAATAACATTCAAAAGCCTGTTCTTCTCTTTGTGGACGGCCACAAATCTCACCTAACACTAGATTTGAGCAGATTTTGTGATAAAAACGACATAATACTGTATGCTTTGCCACCGAACACCACGCACATCATGCAACCGGCGGACGTTAGCGTATTTAGGCCACTTAAACATCAGTGGAATAAAACTGTTAAAGATTGGCAAGACAAGCAAGACAATTCTAACCGAGCGCTAGATAAAACCACATTTTGTCCCTTATTAAAAATGGTCTTGCAACAGGATTTAACAAATACTATTAAGAATGGATTCCGAAAGTGTGGTCTATATCCTTTCAATCAAGAAGCCGTGGATTATACAAAATGCGTAAAAAATACGCAAGAATCAACACTTGAACATATAATTCCAACAGTAAATACAGAAATAACAACTGTGGAAGTCGAAAGTACGATCAAAGTAGTAAACTATTACAGAAAGGATTTGGAAAAGGAAGGAGTAAATGTTGATGTAATTGCGAAAATTTTGAGAAAAGACGAAGAACTGCAGGAAAATATAACTAAAGACAAACAGGAAAACATAAAGTCGCCAAATTGTGAAAATACCGTGATTCCCATTTCTTCCATAACTAAAGAAACCGAAGTTGTACATCAAGACCAAGAAGAAATAGAATTCTATATTTTACAAGATAATGGCCTTTTGGAACCATGTTCAAAAAACTCAGCAGCGGCGTCTCCTTCAATGCTCAAGGAAATACCGCTATCTGTATCTACAACTTTTTCAACTCAAGAATTTGCTGAAAGTTTACAACCCCCAAAAATAGAAGTTGCTGTTGAAATTCATCCTTGTCCAAATAACATTAAACCAACCGAACTAAACGAGAGTACATCGCGTATCTGCCCAATTCCGAATCAGGACGACTTCAACATGATTACTTGTGAAAGTAAAGATTATTTTTTGCCTATTAACGAGTCTGTAGTGAACCGACTGGACATTGCTTCTGATTTTGACTTTTCTTTGCCAGCGTCTCCTTCCAACAGTATTACTTCAGAAACGCGCGTAAATTCACCGTCATCATGCACAACAACACCAAAATCGCATAAAAGATCATTAATGTCAATTTCTCCAGCATTCAAAAATCATCTCTTTGCACCTAAATCTTTAAAATTTGACAAAAAAAGAAAAACAAGAGAACACATGCCATTAGCAATATCATCTGAAAAATGGAGACAGTACATGGAAGAAAAGGACAAAGAAAAGGAAAACATACTAAAAAAGCGCGAGGAAAGAAAAAGACTCATGGCTAACAAAAAAGAAGAACAGGCAAAGCGAAGGTTGGAAATATCTAAGAGGAAGCAATGCAATAAAAGAAAAGAAGCAGCGACTAGAAAAAGGACAACTAAGAAAAGCGCTGCTAATTCAGAATCGAATATAAAAATGAAGGAAAATAGATCACCAACCATTTATTGTGCGGGATGTGATGACGAGTTGATAAGTGACGTTGAAGATGACTCTTTAAAAAACATTGGTTGTGACAATTGTCCGAAGTGGTTCCATTTAAAATGTACAACAAAGAAAAATCTCATATATGACGAAGTCGCTAAAGAAGATTTTGTTTGCCATTATTGTTTAATTCATATGATTTAAAAATTATTATCAAAGTTAGTAAACTTTTCTGTGATTTATTGTTTCCAAATTTGTTATTTTTTAAGTATTAGTTTAATCATAAGTGGAATGTTCATAATTAAGCATGTGAAAGCAAGTTTTTATAGTATTTTTCAGTTCATTTGATTAATATTTTAGAATAGATTTATTAGTAAATATATTTTTTTTTATTAATGTAGGTTGTCTAATATGTGATAGTTTTCTTTGATGAATAAGATTGTTGATTGTTATTGTTGTCTTGAGACTGATTATAGTAAAGTTATAATTCAGAGTTCCAAAAAGTTTTAAGAGTATTTTCTTTATTGATTAGTTGATTTGAGATTTGTTTTATAAGATTGTTGTGGGTTATAATTATGTTAATTAATATCATATTATGTTGTGATTAGATCTGAAACTGATTATATTTCTTAAGCTCTGTTTTATTTTGTTGATTTGTTAGTAGGATAAATAATAAAAAATAACCTAGTGTAAATATGCAAAAAGTGTGCATTTATATGTTCAATTTATTTAATCCACCAGACTGATTAATATTTAAATGTTTTTATGAATAAGATTGTTGATTATTATTGTTGTTTTGAGATTGATTATAATAAAGCTATAATTATAGAGTTCCAAAAAGGTTTCAGATTACTTCAGTTTTTTGGTTGATTAGTTGATTTGAGATTTGTTTTATAAGATTTTTGTGGGTTATAATTGATATCATATTATGTTGTATTAGTTCTTTGAAGAAACTGCTTATATATGTTAAATTCTGATCTACAGTCCTTTTTTAAGTTCTGTTTTATTTTGTTGATTTGTTAGTGGAATACAGAATAAAAGTAACATATTGTAAATATGCAAAAAATGTGATTTGATATGTTCAATTTATTTAATCCATCAGACTAATTATTATTAAAATTCTGATTTTACCGTGTCTACGGTTTTTATACATCAAATCAATAAAGATCTTTGATTTGCATTTTGCTTAGTTATTTATTTATATATTTTATATAAGGATTTTTAAAACAGCCTTTAAAATCTGTAAGATTTAATGTATGCCGACTTTAGGCAGAATTTCGGACGACGATAGGTCACAGGTGGGCGACCTTAGGGAAAAAGGGTCGCTGCTTGATTAAATCTAAATATTATATTAATAGAGTTGATTTTTTCTTATTTTTTAATGAAAGTAGTAAAATTCATAATGCAATGTCCCTAAAAAGTGCTTTTATCAAAAGCTAATTTAAACTCTGTTAGCAAGATAGAAAATAGAAAATAGAAAAACAGCTTGGTGGCCGACTTTAGGGTGGTTTACCCTACCAAAAAATTGTTCCAAAACTGACATAATATTTTTAAAATTCTTATAACAGCAGCTATTAAAAATCAAGAACTGAGTGCCAGTAGTTCAAAGAACACAATTTACTCTTATTAATATCGTCTAAGATAAAGACAATAACTTCTGTAATGTAATCTCGCTCTGCGAGCACCTGCGCTCCTCGGCGGACATTATAAAAATGTAGAAGCTTGAAATTAAGCCGTATTATTTTAGTACAAAGAAATGTGTTTATAATATTAAAATTTCACTTTGAAAATAAAATGTTAATTTCACTACGCCCTCCTTTTCACACATTAACATAAAACAACATAATATTATTCTTTCATTAATTCATTATACGCGCCATAAATTGCCTTATCTCGTATAAGGGATTTTATCCTAGCTACCGCGCTTTTCAGGTGGATTGACAACTGCAGTTTTTTTTAAATATTTTAAAGTGTTATCAGGAAGATGCTGCGGCTCATATCCTATTTCTTTCTATCTGTCGTCTCTTTCGACACCGTAATGATACGGTGTAGTGTAATATTCTTATGCCGTCACTATACTGCAACAAATCAGTACAATAACATGTTGATAACCCTTTTGCGGTAGGTTCACTAAGAGGGCAGCATATTATCTGTGCAGCATTTGTGTTGCACAGATAATATGCGGCCGGCTCAGCTGGAGGATGGAGGTGTACGTACAGAAGGCTGGTATGAAACGTTTTACCGTGGTAGAGCCACGCTGCAAAGTAAAGCTGCAGCATGAATGGATCGGCACAACTAGGTTAAAGGCCACACCTTTACAGTATACCAGCGCAAAATAGCAGAATAATGTTGCCTTATTTCGTAAAGTGAGTGTAGAGAACCTAAGACCTCATTTACTTGTAACGTGGCACTTCATTTTAGTATTAAGGGGTGAAACAAATTTGAATTTTAATTCTTAATCGGAGATTATAGATGTAGATGTCTACGGGCCATAGCATCTACTTACTATCAGGTAGACTACGTGCTCGTTTGTCAACCATAGTCTATAAAAAAAGAAAACAGCATAATATATACCTGCGGGTATGTATGACCGTACTTTGTGGCATTCATTCATTCAGGCAGTGGACTTGTGAAGGGTTGTAATGATGATGAGGATGATGTATGGTGAGTGGCGAGAACTGAAAAACTCCTTTTTACTATAGTAAGTTCGAATAATAATCTGTAAAAGTATCATTATTTTCCGAACATTGCTTTAAAGATATATATGGTGCAATAGTTTAAAAATATGGCTGAAGTTAAATAGAGTTCTACTTCCGTGCAAGCTAAGGCCACGTTCGATTAAACTTCATTTAATCATGATGGAGAATACTTTTATTCTTTATTTTGCTATTATAATAATCGTTTACATTACATTTCTAAATTTGTTACTTTTATTTTTATGTTCAATTACCTTATTATTAGAATTTATTAGATTATATACTAACATAATTTTATAAGTCGATAAAAATAACAACGATCGTGTTATATTCTGAAATAAAATGTTTTCTTTTAGTCATTAAAGACGCATATGAACGGTAAGTTGTCGTTATTATATAAAATTAAAATACAAAGAAAAACTAAGAAAAGGTGAATAAAGTAAATAAAAGGGGGTGTAACGGGAAATACATACATTAATTGATTGGAAGAAGAGACGTTATTGAAAGAAAGATATATTTATTCTGGTATTTCTTTTTCTTATTTTCTTTTCTGGTATTTTAATTAATAACCAACCAGTTCTATTGAATAATTAGATATGAATATTAAGAAGTCGCTATTTGCTATAAATGGGCAAGAAAGAGATAATGATCGTATTGTAGACATTCATTCCTTGTCATTAAGTACACGACTAAGAAAAAAGGGCAATTAAAACATAATATTGGAGCATATTTTAGAAGCCTCACTGCGGAAGCTTTGTGGGAATTACGTGCACCAAGAAAATTGCGGTACACGTTCCTCGGTTTAATTAATGGTAACTTCCTAGCAAAATAACTGCTTGGTATAAGAAATATAAAAATAAATAAACCCTATAAAATACTATGAGATATTTTGCAATTAATCGCTTAAAATAAAAACTTACGGAATTTTGGAACATAGTAAAAATAAAGCTTTACGTGAATCAGATTCAGTAGTTGAAGTGAGAAATTTATATTGTAACTTATATTTTAGGTAACTCTCACATTATCCGCGAATTTGTTTCTTCTTTTGTTGTAAAGTAAATGCTGTTCTCGTAGTAAGGGCTATTTTGTAATGTTGTATTATAAAATAAGTACTTTATAACATAAAATAGTATTTATTGTGTATGGTGATAAGGGTGCCTTATTCGTCTATTGGCAGGCGGATAGACATTGATTAAAACGACTTTTATGGATTTTAACGCGTTTTATATAAATTATTTTTTTAATTCTCGACGCTTTGTGTGTTTTCCAGCACCCATGGTCATGAGGGACTGAGATGACTGACGTCCCGATATCATTGTTAAACCCGGAGTACCTTCAGCTTTTTTAATAAAACGCGATAAAAATCCGTAAAAGTAGTTTTAATGAATGTGTAGTGTTCGCGTAAGTATAAGAAATCATTAGGCGGATAGACGTTTACACACTAGACATTTCACATCTTTGAAACCGTTCGCTTATCTGGCTTTGGTATTCACGTACGTCGATAGCAAACTATTAATACTGCAATCTATCGAAAGCCATAAAATCTATCTGGACATTTTCTATAGTCGCCTCTTACCTACCACACCTTCAGGACGAACTGGGGTGAGAAATTCTCTTTCGCCGCAACGCAATACATTTAGGTGAACTGAAATCTAATGTACAGCTTTATCACAACATTAGAATTAAAAATTGTCATCACCACTTATAACCACTGGTCAAACAAACCTGTGGCGAATTTTTGGTGCTTGTTACCTTTACTAATTATTATGTTACTTAGTATATACGTTTTCACCTTGATCTTGTGTTATTCTTAAGCCCACTCATCAATATTACAGACAGACAAAATTTAAAAAAAATGTTTACTGTCTTAATGGCGTGCAAGTATCCCCAACTCAACTTAATAAAACTGTTATTTTGATACCTTGTATGCTTTGATTTTATTTATATGTATGTATAGATTGTACTTTAACAAAAAAGATCTGTATCAGGCTGGGTAGCTGAAGTCAGGGCGACATTAAACATCTAACCCTATTCTGAATTCACTTTAATCTTCTTTACTATTTTAATATGAACAAAACGCGTTTGAGATAAGGAGCGATGAAATGTTGACAATTGCCATAAAGTCGCGGACAATATTTTCGCTAGCGGAAAGCATTTCTCGTTCAGACAAATAACAAAGCGCAAACGAGATAGCTGAGCAGTAACAACCAGATTCTTTATTCCACTCACTCCTTTTGCATGTGTGTCACTAAATTGCTACCTACTCCTAGAGATAGCATTTTGAAAGTATTTTTTTTTACTTTACTAACGCTTTGGAATAAATGAAAACGATTTTTTTACAGGAAATTTTATTTTACTATTTTTTTATTAAGTCACTTTCTTGTTTGTATGTCGCTCATGGTAGTTTAGTGATTGATTGTAAAATAATTATCCGATGACCTGGAAACTTGAAATTTTGAATATAGCTCAAACTCTGATGACAATACAACAATATTATAAAAATACGCGGTAAAAAATATTAAAAAATAAAAAATCACCTTTCTTGGCTGGCTTCGCTGGGTATAATATTATGTTTTATTTTTGTCGACCTATATAAATACATCGTAACGATTTTGAAATTAGTTGTATATAGATGTCCATTAAATTGTGAAATTGTAATAGTGTATATTTCTAATACTACAATTATAAAGAAGTGAACTAGAAGTGTGTCGTTTATCGGTTTGTTTATGACAATGTAATAAAATAGTGTAACGACTTTAACAATAAAAAATGTACATATAAGTAATAATAAAAAAATTTCGCTATACGCTAAGTGTTTGTTTTTTATATAAAATACTAGCTTGCCAGGCAGACGTCGTTCTGCCCTTTTCGTCGACTCTTTGTAATGTCCTATCAAAAATCCTTAAACTCGCAAAAAAATTGTGGGTCACTCATGGGCAAAAAACTATCCTATCTCTCAAGTTGAACTTAACTGCACATGGTGTGCAAATTTGATTAAAATCGGTTAAGTAGTTTAGGAGTCCATCTCGGATAAACAACGTGACACGTAATTTATATATATAAAGATTAGGTATGAAATAAGTTGTTAGTATGAAAATAAAGCTTTTTTATAAAAAAATGAATGAAAAAAGAATTTTTATCAAAAAAATTTTTCTTCTCAACATTACTATTATAGGTACCCGTTATGCACTCTGGGTTAACATTATCGGAAATGCGCATTTGAAACCAAGACTTTTTGAGTTTATGGCTCCCACGGTACGATAAGGCTACCGTAGTCTAACTTATTTAATTATGATAGTATGATTTGTTATAAATTAAAATAAAAAAATCAATAAAATTAGCCTGTAAAAAAGCAAAAAACGACTTCAAAGAACTAAAAAGATATAATTTTAAATTCTGAAATCGGTGCTAAGCCATGGTTATTAGTATATTACTGAAATAGCCCCCTGTCTAAGGCATTATAATTGTTAACATTAAGAATAATTTCGGTGCTATGAAATTCAATGTGAACATCTAGTCCCTGAGTTAATACACTGCTCTACTCTCATGGTTGAATCTCAGAATTGTGGCAAACAAATAACTCTAGAAATTTTGAGACGAATGTCGAAACTACAAAGAAATGAAATTTCCTTTATGAAGTCTGTTTGCTTGATAAATCCATTGCTTACAAGTGAAGAGTACTGTTGTTTAGAAATAGAATCTTATTTATAACTAGCTTAGGTTGTTTTTAAATTGTTGCTATATATTTTAATGGATTCCTTTGCGAATAGCAAAAAATCCCCGTGAATTTCAATTTGTTACAATTATATATTTCATTGTTGACTGAATTCACATTTGGGAGAGAATATCTGTTAATATTTAATTTAATAATAAATGTAAACTTAGGTAAAAATAAGAGTTGAGCTTTTTTGAGAGTCATTGCATTTTTTAGATATTAAGAATAAAAGTGGCAAAAATGCACATAGTCCTTAAAAACCCTTATCTATTGAATATCACATGCATTTTCACCTGAGGAATAAGATGAAATGCCTAACAGCCTGTAACTATATTGACTTTCTTTACCCTTCTGTGTGCCTAGTGCGTGTTTTTTACGCGTTCAATCCCGAGAACTACGATTAACTACGATTTGTATGGAATAAAGAAAGCGCCAACTAGTAACAATAATCGGAAACACAATTCATGAGTGCGAGTTTAATAAATCGTCGATATTCGACCATCGAACATTGACTCGCATTCGATAGTGAGAACGTTAACGCTCGTGATTGGTTGTTTGAAGTATTTTGCGAGTGCGAGCGGCAATTTTGATCGCTTGAAACGTAACTTATGTAAACTTTACGCCGTCGCTATCGAAAAAGCTTTCACATAGATTTTTACAATGAGATGGAAGAGTGAGAATAATTGTTGAAGAGTTAATTTTATTTCGTTTTATGTGAACGACGTACAATTATGGCTGGACGTTTTTTTTTCGCTTGGAGGATGTTTGCAGCCGCTAAAGCATAAATAACTAATAATTATAAATGACTGCTATTATAACGCCAGTGTTGAAGCAAGAGCTCGTGCATATTTTAGTCCGTTGTTATACCCCGATGACAGACAATTTAAGGATAGGTATCGCATTTTCCATTAAAATGTTCAAGTTTAGTGTAAATAACGTTTGATAAATCTAAGGTTTACCATCACTGTTTAATAATTAAGTCAATTCCTCTTCAATTCTTCATAAAAACCATTGTATCGCTTGCATTAGACGATGCATTGCTGAGGCCTCTATGCCAAAAATCTAATAAATTCAAGTTCGTGAAACTTAGTAACAAAACACTTCACTTAAGACTAAATAACTGAAATTTCAATTACTGCTTCAAAAATGTCACCATAAAAGCATATTAAAACGAAAACTTTTTAGCTTTTTAGCTTCTAATTTAAAACTTTTAATTATTAACAACTAAATGGCTAATTCACAATTTAATTCAATTCAATTTATTTGCTAATCTTGTTGTATACATATGGTCTTAATTATAAAAATAGTTCCAAACAAGAACCCCGCAAGGGCATTGCAAATATTGGCAATCATTATTATTATTATTACATTTACATTATGGTATTACTAATAAAGTTATCAAGTAATAAATATTTACAATTAACTTAAATACTAACGAGATCACACTATATTATATATTCTTATTTCCTACTTAGTCACTAAAAAACTCCTGCAACGAGTAATAACATTTTTCGTTAAATATGTATTTATTTCCTTTTTAACTTTTTTAGGCTTTATGGTTCTGATATATTCTGGTATTTTATTATATATTTTCATTGACATTGCATAGGGGCCAGTGTTTACGGTGTTTATGGTAATGGTAATTTTGATATAACTGTAGATATTTTTTTTGGTCTCATTATACTAACACAAACTGTCGAAACCTTGATCAAATTACGAAAAATAAACAAATAGGTAATAAAGACCGCTATAATAACCTCAAATTCGAGACAAAATACTAATATTAAGACCACTAATTAAAAATGTTATTCTGACTTTGGTTAGTTTATCTCACGAAGCAAATATTCTAATACCAACGTAGGAGAAGGAATAAACGGCATTCGAATCGAAAGGTTAGCTTCGATTGTAACTCACACTCACTTGTCGATACCGATGACTTTAACTCGGTTAACGCGATGGAGTGGACGTGGTGGTGGAGGAGTGAATGAATAATTTTGTGGAACTCGCACTAAGCACACAGATCGGCTTTCTGTTTTGCGGCATTGAGCTATTGACTCACCGAAAATATACGGTTTAATGTTTCATATACTGCATATTTACTCAAAAATCAATAGCTAATTAAAAAATTGTCAAATTAATCTAAGACAGCATAGACAGCCTTTTATCGTCATTAAAAGAAAGAAAGAGGAGGCCGTGGGGCATAAATGAAAATTATAGTTGTCGCTTTGAGCTTGTGACGTACCCTCGCGACGGTCAAAAATTCAAAAGGAAAAGATGATAACAAAAAATTAATTTAATTTTAAGAACTATTTTAATATGACAGTTTCCGAATTCGGGACAATAATTTTTTATACACTGTGTCTTAGGAACAACTTCTGAAGCCTTTATATTGAAATTATTCTATTATTTTTTTTTAATTCTTTGAAGTCGTATTTTATTTTACATTAAAAGTTAAATATGTTGCAAAGGTCACACAATCTCAACAGTATTTTGGATAAGCAGTTTTATAAAACGATAAAAGCCTTTCTAGTTTATCGAAAGCGAACGAACGGCAAATTATTTTTATGTAAAATGTAAATTACAACATCAAATTGAAACTCCGAAGATTTCAAGGATGTAGGAAATTACTTTTGTAAGCAGAACCTTTGTGGAATCGTTTTCGATCCTTATTGTAACGGAAATAATGTTGTGTGGAAACACACAAAGATGACATTGATGGATTGATATTTGTGAATAAAACTACTTTTACGGATTTTATCGCGTTTATACGATAAAAGCGATAAAATCCGTAAAAGTAGTTTCAATCATGTGTAGTGTTCGCGTAAATATAAGAAATCATTATGTAAACCAGGATTGATATTTGTTTAAGAAGTAACTACATGTATTGTGCTAAATACTAGTAATATTATAGATTTTACTATTCATAAGAGTGGTTAAGATTGGAAAGGTGAGGCAGGAAGTATTGATATAAGATTTGGTATATGTATGGAATATGAGTTATATGAACATAAAACATTTTACAAGTTTGTACAAGTGCTCACAAAAAGTACATCCAAGTTAGAAATTACAATAGAATTGTTTTGAATTATTTGCGTCGATCGGTATACCATATATATTAATGAAAAAAGTAGATGAGCAGCAGCATTTTCCTTATAGCTGCCAAATAAAAAAGAAACTGCGGTTGATAACTCGCTTGCCAAACGCGGCAACTATGGAAAAAGTCGCCCCATAAGGTAATCTATGGGGAAAGCCTGTGTTCAACAGTAGACTTTCGATAGGCTGTGATAGTATGGTATAATTTGCGACATTAACAATCGTATTAGTAATGGCAAGTGAACGTATTATTTCGATTCGGATAGATAGTGTGGTTGTGATTACTTAAAAAAAATATTTTTGTGGAATTGATTATCATACATTGTTATTTTCATATTGTTCTCTTGCTTCCGTGAGATTTAAATTCGAGCTTAAGCTCGGTGTATCCGAATTGAAAAACCGTCCAAAACTTTGTTTAGTTAAGACACAGCAGTTAAAAATAGTAAGAATATATATACATATATATATATATATATATATATATATATATATATATATATATATATATATATATATATATATAATAAAATTAATCATACAAGGATATCAAAAACATTCTTCAGATTATTTTTCAAATATATATGAGACCACATATGAAGTAAACCACATTTAATGAAGAGTTTTTAAAATCTATACATAATTGAATAAGACATCATAAAATATAACATACAAACAAAAGAAGAGCACACTAGCGATCCTACGTTTTTAAAGTAGGCTAGAGACCAACTTGATTAATTAAAAATAAATAAAATAATTTCCACATAACAACATCTAAAGTCAAGACCTAACACTTATTTCCATGAAAAACTTGTAATGGCTCCGATTTTGAGATAAATGATTTTTTTAAATTTCAAAACCGGTTTTGGTTTTTGTAACTATGATAATACTTTTAATATTTTATCTTTATACAGTAAGAGATAGAAAAAGAATATAATAAGTATTAATTTATTGTATCCTCTCTTATAAAAAAAGAATACAAAGTGCGGTTTATAGAACATAATAGATACAACTTTAGGGTATGGCTTAAAGCATTCTCTTCCTGTCAAATATGAAGATATTTTGCCAAAGGTGTAAAAGAAAAAAAAAGAAACTTATAATTCTATGCTGGAATTCTTATTTGCGTATCAATTTATATTTATTTAATATTGATAACAACAAACTTCATTCTGTGATTCATTACACCCGTATTCACGAACCATACTTACATAAGTATGGCAGCAACACTATGCTAAGTAAGATATTTCTCACTGCGTTCGTCATGGCAGGCCGTTCATTTCATAAAAAATACTTAGTGGACTCTTTGTTGTGCGGACACATAGCGTGAATGGGGCGCCGTGATTGGTTAACGTTGTGACGCGACTTCACTCGAGTTGAATGACAGTACGTCACCCAACCAAGATATTATCCCGTCAGGGTAAATGTATTCTGTGGATATTATTTTGTCATTTGAATTCTAAACATAGTTGACCTACTTATACAATAATATTTTAGTTGCTTGCAAGAATAAATCGATGCACTATAAATATGCAACAGGATTCCGAATTGCACGCATTAAGACTTAAAAGAGAGGATACTACTTCAACAGGAAGAAAATTTAATTAACTTCGAAAAATAACTTCATGATTTACAATTAGAAAAAATTAAGATGGAAATTGCACTATTAAAAAAACAACTTGAAAATTGAAATAAATTTGTTTTATTTAATTTAAATAAACATTAAAAATGGCGTGTTATAAATAATCCCTAAATAACAGTCCTTCCCTGTTGGATTATTGTGTACTTCTGCTGTGTCGAGTAGTTGTATAGCCAATATCATCTATCTCTTCAACAATGCCATGAGATCTACAAATATTGTATAAAACTGAAGTTGCTACAATAACATGGCATGTTGTTGTCAGATTTGTTGCCAACTTTTTTGATAAGCAAGGAAAAATTCTCTTCCAGACACCTATTGTTCTTTCTACAACATTTCTAGTTTTTATTGCTAGGAAACTTCACAAATCGCTGCATCTTTAGACAAAACAGATATGATATGTTTCTCACTATCCTTGAGACAGTTGGTTAGCTTACTTTTATGAGGTCTCCTGTAATCATCTGAAAAAAAAAGATGTTGTAAGTACCTACTTTACATAATAACTTATATAATTACCATGAAACTACATGATGGTAAAAATTTAATTACATAGGCTGTACCTACCTATAAGTATATCTACTTTTAATGTTAACTTTAAGAGGAATTATAATCTTTGTTATTATAGGTACATATGCATATATATTATTGAAATAATGTGGATTTGAAACTGTTGATAGGTAGATTAACTGAATTATTATTACAAACCTGGAAACTCCCAGATGGATAAAATCTTAAGGCCACTAGTACCTAACTGGTAAATAGGAGGCACTGGAAGGCCTCTACTGGTAACTTTCAAAACATCTGCATTTATTAGAGGCAGAAGTATATTTATTACGATATCTTTTGAAAACCTATAGCGACTTTTAAATTCATTGGCACTGTAATAATCAAAAGGATTTTGAAAGTCACGTATCACTTTTCTTGTGCTAATCGTTCTTTGCACGTTTATTCTCTCCAGGATATAATTATCAAAATCATCTTCGCTGCTGTAATCCATCGCAATTAATTAATCAAAATAAATCAGCGTATCACAAATCAACAAACACCTATATACCCGTAAACGGTTTGACATTTGCGTTGCTTTGTTGCACTATGCGTAGCGTAAAGTAGCTAGCGAGCTACTTTCTGTGCGTTCATTATAATGAGCGCATAGTGTCGTTCGTCCCTCAAGTGTTGTTTATAAATACGTTTTCTGTACCCGTGCGTTCGAGCGCACTGTGAGACTGCACAGTAACGTTTGTGAATTTATTTTTTTTGCGCCCGAAGCAATTAAAGGGCTACCCTATACGTAGGGAGGCGGAAAATGCATTACGCATACCACGATAGCCGGTCTATCGTGGTTATGAGGGGCTCACTGTCCTACCGGGGACCCTAAGTGATACCCTCTAAAAACCGCCTTTGGGGACAGGCAGCCGGCTGATTAAGCTGTATTGTGCCTTATCATGAGCGACCCTCTTTTGGGAAAAGAGGGCGCAGGCGGCTAAGAGCCGCTGAGGGAGTGCCTACGAAGGCAAATTAATGTTAGTTCATACAATAATTTAATTTAATTAGAGTTGGCCTGAGCCGCCAGGAGACAGTTCAGGTTCAGGTCGTTTGACAGTTTATTAGGCGGGTCCGAGAGAGAGTTTCTCGGCCTGCGGACACGATAGCGAGAGGGGGGTGGGGCTGCATAAGAAGCTGCCTCACGAATTAATTGGTTTGGGTGCGACTCTGAGGCTTTGAAGAAGTTCTCATAGAGTTTTTTAAGAAATTGTTGAATTGTTGGGAGCTCTAAGTCTCGATGAAGGTCGGCATTACGGACGTACCAAGGTGCGTTCGCAGCTCGACGACAGAAGAGGTTCTGAACTATTTGGAGTTCATTTATAATATTAGGGTTTGCGTGGGCAAAGACGGGGCCCGCGTAGGACATGACTGGTCGTATACAGACCTTGTAAAGGGTGCGCTTGTTTCGAAGGGACATTTTACTGTTTGTTTGTGAATACGGGTGTTAATCTTATATAATAACTCTTTACATAATGACCCTATACTACCAAAATTTGTGTAGTCTACTTTGTCTACATTTTACAATTCAGCAAGAATCAGAAATAGGCCAATTGTGACGTGTAACTGTGTGGTGGTGGATAGTTTATGGCATACTGGTATAATATATGGCAGTATCTAATTAACGCAAGACATAACGTTACCAAAGTGTTTGAAAGAATTTTATATAATCAGTTACATCCTGTAATCAAACATACCTTTACACTTTAACAGCATGGTGTTCTTCAGTAAATATACCCGGATTTTGTTACTCATAATAAGGACAAAAGGAACCAAGTCGATGCTATTTTCGTGAACAATTAGCAAAGCATTCAATCATATCGAGTGTTCTATTCTTTTTTTTTATGATTAGGGTGACAAACGAGCACACAGTCCACTTACCACACGAAATACAGCAGCATTAAGCTACTATTACACGCTGGTATTCTGTGAGAGCGTGGTCGTTCCCCGGTCGAGCCGACACATTCGTGTTACAACTATACTATTATATAACTACAGCACGGCCCTACCACGTAAGGCGAGTTTTTAGATGGTTTACCTCTAATATTTTAATCAGATCAAAAGTTGAAATAGTTTTACGTTTTGCTGTATAGGTATCTGGCGTTCCTTAAGGTTTACTACTTGACCCTCTGGTCTTTGCCATATTTTTCAACGATATTGCACGATGATTATGTCTGATTCTTCCTATAATGGAACCTGTTCAACTGTTGATTGCTGTGAACTGACATAGAAGAGATGGATAATATTGGAATAATGGTAACGAATTCAATGGAATGAAGTACTAAGTATCTTGACATCTATATCTATCTTGGATTAATAAAACATGAGTGCTTTATTACCAGTAAAAATGGTTAAGTTGCTACTTGACACTGTTCTTCTTTGAGGGGACGGCCCTTCCCGGTCGATCCGACCTAGTAGTGCACAACAATAATATAGCTGCAGCGTGTCTATACTACTTTTAAAAAGATACTTTCAAATAAATATTGTTTTAGGAAAAGCGGCGTGCAAAGAAACACACCAAGGTATCATAATTATCAGACAAATGGCATAGCATACGGCAAAAATAAATAATCATTCATTTATATATATATTATATTCCATCCATTACAGCTTAAAAAAAAGTTTACTACCGTACGTATTTTTAAATATATTTTACCACAGTTGCCACGCTTACCACGCTTGATGACTACCGCAGTTTTATATAATTTTTGGTTGATATCAGGAAGATGTTGTGTCCCGGTTTCAGTTTTCCTCTGTTGCCTGTTACGAAACTCACGGGACGATATTAGATATATGATATATTGGTATTAGATATATGATATATTGGTATTAGATATTCGTACACTGCTACTAATAGGATTTATATATTATTATGTAAATATTAAATTAAAAAAAATCTACTTCAATCGCGCGCTGTTGAACTGTAAACTGATATGGTTCTCTGTGTGTCTATTGAAATAGCCAATTGTCAGGACTGTAAGTCACGATTGAATTTATACTCATATTCTCGACGTGTTCTCAATTTCAGATTATAAGACAAAATTTCCTTTTATATTTCTTTTTTTGTATCTGTAGGATATATTATTTTAAATATTTTTACGTATAAGCAATTCAAAATACGCACAAGGACGAGGAGCGATTGAAAATTCGAAAATATTATTTTATTAAGTAGTTTGTTAGATGAAAACTTTTATTATTTTTCCAAAAATGTTTTTTTAATATTTCTATTAGGCTTTTAAGAAAGACCGGCGATATTATTAATTATTATTATATCTGTTTGAAAAATTATACTTCTCTTCGTTTTGGTTTTTTGAAATTGGTGAACTTAAACCGTGTAAAATAAATTAAATAAGTGTAATAATAAAAAATATAATTAATAAAAAGTACATTAGGCGTTAGTAGTACGTTACGATTGTACGGGCCAATAACCACACATTACTGACATGGCTCGAACCGCCGCACCGCGAATTATTTATAATGCACAGTCTATCTATCAAACTTAGTGTGATTTTAATAAACTGCTAAAGTAACAACACGTGTGCTTACTTTATACGCCTCCCATACTGATGTACCATCGTCTTAAACTAACTTTAAAGTACATAGCTATATATAAACTAAAATAACTATCAAAGAAGCTGTACAAGTAGCAAATTGTGGCACGTATATTCTTTTTGGTCTTTCGAACAAAAGTGACCGTAATTTTTTTAGACCTCGCCTACGCCTAATTTTAGTCCTTTGAGAGCTTTAGTGTTGTTTTGAATACTGTGATAGCGATCGATGTGATTGGCCTCCTACAAGCGGGTCTCACCAATTGCCTTGAGAAGGCGCAAATATCGCGGTGTGAACAGCAACCGTATTTAAGGACTCCCTAAGTAGAACATGAAATCATTTGGAAGATATCAACTTGGTGGTCTTTGGAATAAATTTGTAACTTCGTAACCTACGATCATCACATCAGCATGACATCAGACGTTCCTTGGGAGAGATGGGCTAAGAACTGCTAGAAAAACTAACAACATTTCTTCGAGAACATCAAGCGATTGGTAACCAACTATCGTAGGGATAGCGAGTCGAAGAAGACATTGTATATACTATGACTTTGTACGCGTTTCAAGGCCCTGGAAGATCTTTGGAGTAAGTTTCAAAGCAAACACGAGGTTCTTGTTAAAACTGGAGGGAGTGACGATAAGTAGGTACTTCAAAGAAAACATTTATGAGCGTACGAAAACTATGTACGCATCTGCTAAGCACAACACGCGAACTTTACGGCTTAAGGTGACTCTAGTCGACATTATTTCCATAGAAATTTCGGAGGGATTTTACTCCGCTGTTTGACAGTGTACATCAAAAGTTAAACATGATATCGTTTTGTCTCATTATTAATTTTGTCTGTACCGAAACAGAATAGTAAAATAAAAAGTCATTAAAAAGTTACGAGCTACCAAAGATTCGTTTTTATTGCCAATTTTAACACAACTTTGGGCGTAAATTAGTAATAAAAGCAGTGTAAAATTTCCAAAACAAAGTCGGTACCGACACAGCTCAATTATCGAAGAATTCAATAAATTTTATTGGTAATTGATTCATGCAGTGATTTTTTCATAAAACCCCTCCTTCCAAAGGCCTTTTCGTATTTTTTTACGCGCGCGTGTTTATAGGAATTATCGTGCATCTCACTGAATAATATTTCCCCCGGTGCGGTGCGGGAGGACGACACTTACACACACATGCATGCGCGGTGACGCGCGCTTATTCTAGGTTTTATTCGACTCAGTCAGCTGCACAAATTATAAAGTTTGGTCAGCTGCGGCCTGTGACGTTCGTATGACTATAGCTATACCTGCGCTCTAAATTACTACGCTACATTGACCCCTGCTTGAACTTTGGATTAAATCAAATTGATATAAGCACAGACAAAAATAAAGGAATATATATGATTAAAACTACTTTTACGGATTTTATCGCGTTTATTTTTACTTTTTATTTTTAATTCCCGACGTTTCGGGCGCTTTCCAGCACCCATGGTCACGGGGGACTGAGATGACTGACGTCCCGATGTCATTGTTAAACCCGGAGTACCTTTTTTTAACAATGACATCGGGACGTCAGTCATCTCAGTCCCCCATGACCATGGGTGCTGGAAAGCGCCCGAAACGTCGGGAATTAAAAATAAAAAGTAAAAATAAACGCGATAAAATTCGTAAAAGTAGTTTTAATCATGGGCAATGTTCGCGTAAATATAAGAAATCATTAAGGAATATATAAATAAAATTTTGAAAAAAAAAACGATCTCAAAATTTTATTAATGTTCCGCTAATTTTATCTTTACTTACCTATGTCAATTTGATTTACATTCGATTATAATTATATTCTCAGACGTGCAGGTTTCCTCAATATGTTTTCCTTCACCGCCGAGCACGTGGTAAATCAGCACAATTGCAATTAACAATTTCATTGGTGCCGGCGGGGATCGAACTCGGGTCTGCATGTCTGAGAAATTAAAAAATATATATTTCGAAGAAATGTGAAGTTCGTCAACACGCATAAGGCAGCGTGGCGGACATTTCCTAGCCTTAAAACCCTCTCAGAAATTAGAGGAGGCCTGTGCCCAGCAGTGGGACGTATATAGGCTGTAACTTTACTTTTTTACTTTTATAAATATGTTATTTTACCGACAAAAATTTTAAAGAAAAATAAAAAATAAGTAACCGACAACCTCCTAGGTCCCTAGGTGACTTGCGAGATGTCAGTGTAACAAAACAAAACGGCCCAGAAAAACAGACTTTCCAACTGATAGCTAAATCAGCACGCAACAATTTCATTGGTGCCAGTGGGGATCGAACCCGGGTAGCTCCCGTACTGTGATACCTATAACGAGCGCTAACCATGTGAGCTACCACGGCTCTCAACGACATCGTTCCGTTCGTGTACAGCGCTGAAGATAGCAGAGTAAAAAATTAGAGATTGTGGTGTTTGAAATAAAGAATGCTTCAGTATTGATAGCAATTTATAAACGAAATATCGGTTGAGATGTGTCTAGAAATTATTAATACTTATTTTTATTTATTTATTAAAATAATAAATAAATAAAAATAAGTATACATTTATCTATATTGAGTACTAGTTTTTCCCCGGGATCTCGCACGCGTGGAATATGGATTTCATGGGTTTTAATTTTTTTGCGCGGAACCCTAATTCTTTTTCTAAAACAAAAGTAGTTCAAGTTATTCCTTATATCATCAGCTATCTGCCAGTGAAAGTCCCGTCAAAATAGATCCAGCTTTTTCGGAGATTAGCTGGAACAAACAGACAGACAGACAGACCGACAGACAGACAAAAATTTAAAAAATTGTGTTTTTGTTACTAGTACTTTCATATGCATTTAATAAAAAGCTGTTATTTTAACATTACAAACAGACACTTCAATTTTATTTATTTGTAGATATAGATATAAGATATTATTCATATTGGTGTCATTTTAAAGGGAATATCATGTACTATTATAATAATAAAATAATTGTCTCCAGTAAATATTATACTTTTCTTGTAAAACTCGAAATAACAAATAAATACGATTTATTTTTATATTCCCATATGCTTTATTTTCATCCTTTATTTTTTATTTGACCAATTTTCTTTTAACAAAATTAAATTCTGTTATTACCTAGATACCCACAACCTACTATACAACAAAATTTGACAAACTGTCGCTGCGTCGTGGACACTAAAATCTAAACTGCCTACCTACCTGCCTAAGTACGTCGGTACTAAGGAAACAGTCTTGACGGGTCACTTGTCTTGATAAAAACATGTGTTTACATCTAGTGATATTGTGTGTATATAAAAAAGTAAGAAGACAGGTAAGTATTTTTGAAAACAATTTATAGGTAGGCAGAATATACTATATCCTGATAATTACAATTATTATCTAAATATTATTATTATACTATTAAACGAGCAATTCTTGTATATAAATATATATATAATCGGGATCTCGGAAACAGCTCCAATCGAATCGATCTAGCTAGGATTTATTTTTAGAAAATGTCTTTTTGTCCGTGTTTTTAGGCAATGAAAAACTGCTACAATATCGTTAGAATAAGAAGGTAAATTTTGACAAATTGTTAATGATTATAAATAGCTTAATTGGTATTGGGCGGTCACAGAATCGTAAAACCCCAGTTCGAGCCCAGACCGACCGACTTTTTTAATTTTTTTCAAGTTCCTTTCGTTTTTGAGAAAATCTATTTTTTCGAGCCCTTTTTTTAGTATTTTTTAAAAACACGAAAATTTAAATTAAAATAATTGCACTCATGATTTTTTATTCAAATAACCAGGTCCGTTTTTTCTGTTATGTCGCTAAAATCAAAAAATATTATTTATATTTCATCAGTATGTAATTTGTATCTAAATATAATTTCCAAAACACACGAATTAAAAAAATCGAGCGAAAAATACCGAGCAAAGCTCGGTCAACCAGGTACTATTATAAATGCGAAAGTTTGGATGGATAGATGTATGTTACTCAATCACGCCAGAACAGCTGAAGGGATCTGGATGATATTTAGCTCAGAGATAGGTTATACCTGGTCTGGAATAACACATTTGATACCGTTTATTCAGGTATTTCGTTCCTGTGGGATAATTTTCGAGTTCACGCGTTTGAAGCCGCTGGCAACAGCTAGTACGGATATAAACTGCGATGACTGTTCCAGTTCATGCTTCGGTGTCGTGAACTCTTGAGTAATCGCTGCATGACCACCCGGGGAAAACAAAACATAATAAAATAAGCAATCTATATTAGGTATCTATAGAGCCATAGAGGTATAGTATAAAGCGATAACGCAGCGCCTAATAATTTAGTACGAGTTTGTAGGTAGATTTCTCAGCAAGCGTCGAGCGGCACAGAATAGGGTGGTATGTATGTGTGCATCGTGTTCGTGTAACATCGTTTTTGTTCTAACGGTTCGGAACGTCGTACGAACAAGACGTGCGTTCTAACTGCTCTTCACTGATACTATCTCTGTCGGGCACGATGCCAGGTGAGACAACGTGCTTTTTGGCCGCGCCCACCAATGAGTTCGAGCCCGCGACTTGTGCCACCTTAAACTATCGATAAAACCTAGCACGTCCGAAGAACAGCCGAACTCAGTGTCAAATAAGCCTGAGAATAAATTTGGAACATCATAAACCATTGCGGCAACAAATTTTTAACTTTAACGCACTTGATTGAGTGGTAAGCAAGATTAAGAAAACGCGACTTTAAAGTAAGAAACTCGAAGATAACCTGAACGCACTGAAAAATAAATGGGAAGCTATTAACAATATTCATTGGGAGTTAGACTCTGAACTAAACGATTCCCAATGGAGTTCATACAAAGAACAGTATAATCGGTGGGAGGAGAAATACGACATTGTAAAGAGGTCGCTCTATGAAAAAATTTGGTCCATCGTGCACTGCTGTAAAATTACGGAAAAATAGAGCTGCCAAAATTCAACGGCAATTATAACCAGTGAGTATTATACCGAGATTTGTTTTTAGAAACTATTAATAGGAATCTACTACTTACCAAGTCACAAACATTGCAGCAACTGAAAGCAAAAGTCAAAGACGAAGCAGAAAATCAATACAGCACCTCACCATCAGTGCTGACAACTACGAGTCTGCGTGTAAAATCATAGAACATCGCTATGAAAATAAGCGATTACTATTCTCCTCTTACATGAACGCACTCCTATGTTCATAACCATCGGTACATTACATTAAAAAGCTGCATGATATTCTAATAGAGTGCTTGAATGGATTACATAACTTGGTTGTGGTAACATAAACTTGGAACCCACTTATCGTTCATTTATTACTGCTCTAACTAGACGCCGCTAGGTATGCAGACCACGTGTATCACTTAGAAAGCCCGAGGGAACTACGTAACCTCCAAGAGTTCCTTAAATTTTTGTAAGCTAAATTTCTGGCATTCCAATACTTTTTTGTTTTACAAATAAAATTCTCTGAAATTGAATGTACTTCAAGCACTATATTGTAGTATATATAAGACGATACGATTTAATCAACCGCTTTATTTTAATAGCGAACAGATGTCAACAATCTTTAAGAAGCCTGGAAAGTGAACAAAGGCATACTATACGATCCTTAAAAACTCTCCATTGTACAAAAAAACGTTTTGATGAACTGCAAATTGTTTTTGAAATCAATATCAAAACCAGAAATAAAAATGTGAAATTGCACACAATATGCAAACATTATTCATTCAGTCATTGGGTGCAAGAATACTTGTCGAACAAAACTTATAAACTATGCGGTCAAAAACATCATACATTACTACATAAAGATATGGCAAAAACTTCTAATTCGCAACCTTCAATGTCGAAAACTACTAACCAAGTACTACAAGTTACGATTATAACCGAAAACGCCACACAGATATTGAGACTACCACACCGCGAGATACGTGCTGTTGTCTCAGGGGTTGATGCTGCCCTGGGAAGCTGCAAGGGTCTCTTTACTTTAGAATGTAAGTCTATCCACTCAGAGTTCCGATTTGAAACTCAACCTCTTATCATGAAGAAAAATATTAGCAACTTACTCAACACAGCTTTAAAACAACAAAATGGGCAATTTCTAGAACTTTAAATTAGCGCACCCGGATTACAACATTCCTGGCTCCATAGACACCTTGCTGGGTGCCGATATCTATTTCCAAATAATAGACGATGTCCTTAGAAATGGCCTAACTCTCCGGCGGCGCAACATACCAAACTAGGTTGGATATTGAGCGGAAGCTTTCCTAGTTACTGAATGAGATTGGTTCACTAACGCGGTTTAAGGAAACAGAAGAGATCTAGAAATAACTCAAGCTATTCATCAATTCTTATAGTTTGAGAGAAAAATGGCTAAACAAGTACATTTCACTAAGCTCTATAAACTTTTATCCAAGGGTACATCGACTTGAAACATATTAAACCAGCTACAAATTCGTCAAACTTGGGGTTTTACTTTGTTCAATGCGTCGATGCCAATTAACACTATATACAGCCTTAATGATCTCATGGAAAAGGGCCCCAATCTCTAAAAAGATATATTTATGCTTATAATAACTTGGCGTACTCACAAGTATATTTTGAGTCTATGAATCGACCACGCCCCCTGTCAAGCTCAATAAGCTAACAACTACATTGTGGTACAAAACTCCAATCTTGTTCGGACTGGTGGATAAAGCTAAATATACCCAATAGATAGCTGTACGTATGCCGCTATGTACGTAGCTGTACGTATGATGAGAACAATACCGCTACAATTAGGCTTATTATCATTGGAATCTCACACTTGACAGAAAGATGCGTGCTGCAAAACAAAGGTACAACATATTTGCTTGTGGTATTAAACACTATGGTATGAAACTAAACTTACAGCTTGAAACACCACAGGTCGAGGAACTAAATCAGCAGTTTCATGAAATATTGGCCTACAACATTAGCAACATATAGCTAGCTCTGCTATTTCGCATAGAAGAAAAATATAGAAAATAGATGTCAAGCCGAAACTAATCAAGGATAACAGGAAACTGCCAGGTGTTATAAAATCTTACGAATACACGAATTCGCCATGATTTATTTACTAGTGGGAGAATTCATCCTATTGGCCATATATTTAATCGTGAGGCACCGCCGCAAGGGAAAACTACTTTACAATTCTGCGATACGAGGACAACGTACTATCGACAAAGAATATATACACTACGCTATCGACGAGTCGCCGCCTGTGCCGCCCTCACCGCCACAAGCGCCCTGCGAGGACGTTGAAATGCAACGGCGAAGAACCAGTGTGCGCGCCACGTAACACTAACGGACGCAGATTTAGTTTTAACTCATAATAATAAAACTTTACTTTTATATAACTAAAAAAACTTATATATTTTTACATTTTTAACTTTTTATAGTTTTACTTTTTTGGGTTCCCAACATGTACGGTCCTAAAACCATACATTATTTAATGCTGACGTGGCTCGAACCACCGCGCCACCAAATATTTATAAAGCACTGTTTTATATATCAAATTTAGTGTGTCTGATTAGCTCTATGTGCTTACTTTATACGCCACTCACACTGACGTACCATCGTCTTAAATTAACTTTAAATTATATAGCTACATATTGACTAAATTAACTATCAAATAAGCTGTACGAGTAACAAACTGTGGACCGTACAATGATTGTTATATATTAACAGATACTCAAAGCGTATTTCTATTTCATCAGCTCACAAAAGTTAATGGCGGCTACAAGGGATTCTCCTCTTGAAACTGCTTCCAATTGCCAGTTTGGATTTTTTACAACGGGCATAAAAAGATGGTTATAACGCCATCAATTGGGAGTCGTGAGAGGTGCCTTTTCAGGGGCAAACGAGACTAAATGAGGAAATGGGGCTCTTTACCTTAAGACATTTTCATTTGAATTCAGAATTTCCCCATATTCAACAAAATATGACGACTGTAAAATAATATTTATATTGATGTTAAAAATAAAACTGCAATTTATTAAATTAAAACATGAGATGTTCTTAATTGTAAGATTGATGGGATATTAAAATTTTGTCCTTTTATTCCTATAAGAATGAATGAGCACCCCTTGTGTTATTTTCAAGTTTCACATGTCGTGGCATTAATTAAGCTGTAAATCTTATATAAAAGTGGTTTCAAAGACTTATTTTAGTAACGATTATGTTTTGTTGTAATAATGTAACAGGGGCCTATGTTCAGCAGTGGACTTGTGAAGGGCTGTAATGATGATGATGAATGTAACAAAACGTAACAGTCCTAATTTTTTTTTATAGAGGTTTAATTTTTTTTTCATAAGGGTGACAAACGAGCACGCAGTCCACCTGATGGTAAGTGGATGCTGTGGCCTATAGACATCTACATTAATCCTCGATTAAGAATCAAAATGCAAATGCGTTGTCAACCCTGAGGACTAAGGTGGAATGCCACGTTTACAGAAACGGTCTCCGGATCTCTACACTCACCGTACGAAACACAGCAGCTGCAGCTGCTATTTTACGCTGGTATTCTGTGAGAGCGTGGTCCTTCCCCGGTCGAACCGACCAATTGGTGCTACAACCATATTATAGCTGCAGCATGACTCTACCACGTTTAAAATGATGATGTCACTATTGCAGTTCGTTCTCGCATACCCAAAAACTTTAAATATATTAAAGAAGATAAGAGTCTGTAAATATTTTCTGGATATTCATATTCGTTAAAACCGGAACACAGCAGTGAAAGTACTTCTGCTTGACAAAAGAATGTAATTCTATATAACTACTCTAGATAATTCATAAAATTAAGTGATAGTCAATTGAAAAACATCTGTTTTTGCAATTTAAATACCTGTTGTCATTTTCTTTTGCAAAATTCACATTGACAAAAACATATCGCAAAAAAACATAAGTAAGCAATTCAGTTTAGCTCTGTATCAAATATTACCTGTCAGTGACACACAATCCTCGACATCAATATCCAACCGACCTCATTATTTTTTGAATAGCAGGTTCACATAACGTAACATTACCAAATAAGGTTAGATAATTGTTTATTGTAGGTTCGGACGTGAGAAACGATTTTGTTTTATTTGCAGTTGTGCTCTTCAGAAATACAATATATAATAGTTTGGTTATCAGTCAATAAATCTCACAATATCTAAAAATCTTTATGAAGTTTAAATGGGACCACTTCGAAATAAACTTTTTTAGAAAAAAAGAATTTTGAAAATACCTCTGTATATGACAGAATTATGCCCGAATATATATAAAAATACAAACATCCGAATTGAGAACCTCCACATTTTCGCAGTTGGTTAAAAATTAGTTTTTAGTAAAAATTAAAGGTGGGGTTTTAATTATTCTTCAGACTAAGTTTTCGTTGCACCGACTTCAGAATGGGAAATTATTTTATTCTTTTTCGTTTTTTTTTTAAATCAACTTTGAATGTTTAATGTATTTTTTTATCATTGTGAATTTAATTGCTAAAATTTTACCAGCTTATCGAGCTTTCCAAAAGTGTACGTTTATCTTCCAGTATTTTTGAAAATTATGATATTTTTGTTAAAATTAATGGACGGTATTAAATTATGGTAACTGGGGTCACATAAATCTCACTGTTTAATAATTAACCATTGGTTTACAATGGGCTGTCCGAAAAACATCAGTTCATGATTACGAAAATGAACAAAGGTAACGAAAATCTCGAAATTCAATCTATTTATTTATTCAATATAATGGAGATAGCAGCACTTATATAAAATGACACATTAGCACCGTGTCATTTTACATTTTATCTCAATTTTGTTTTCTAATGGTTTGCCTATACAGCAGTTTAGAAAATTGAACAATTGTTTATATTTTTACTTAATTTTACTAATTTTTTATATATTTAATAATTATTTATATATCATTATAGAATTAACTAACATCGTTTTACATAAATGTAAAAATGAAAATGAAATGTAAAATTTTGCTACAATTTGTTTGATGATATATTAGAATTATATGTATAGTTGTAGCACGAATGGGTTGACTCTACCGGGGAATGACCACGCTCTCACAGAATACCGTAAGTAGCGTAAAATAGTAGCTTAATGCTGCTGTGTTTCGTGTGGTGAGTGTAGACAACCGGAGACCCTTTTTACTGGAAACGAGGCATTCCATATTAGTCTTCACGGGTGACAACGCATTTTGATTCGTAATCGAGGATAGATGTAGATGTCTATGGGCCACAGCAAACACTTACCATTAGGTGGACTGTGTACTTGTTTGTCACCGTATCCAATAAAAAAATGGTATGATAAACTCGTAAGAGCGAAAACTTTTTCAACATATTCTTTAACATTGTGTAAGATTAATTTTGTAAATGCGCTTCAACTGACTTTAAAATACGGAGGAGTTTCCCTTCGACGTCTGTTGTTTGAACAACAGCCATGCCATGGTCTTGACTCGTACCTCTCTAGTAGGTAACTACCATCTGCCAAGAGACTGAAAGATGTAAACTACCTACCTAGAAAAAATATTAAGATAAGTTACATAAGCCACATGTATTGATTGCAAATGTACGATGTTTTTGGACAAGGTGGTTGTAATAGATGCTTACTTCAATATGCACTGGTAGTCCATCCACAGAATTAATAGACTTTAAAGCCTCATAGAGTTCTTTACACAAATACAAAACGCAATCTTTGAGCATCAGAAACCAGCGTAGAAATTTGTTGTCAGGGAATTCCAATAGATTAAGTATTCTGATCACGTATCGATCACCGATGTAATTTTCTTTCTTGCTTTTCAATTTCTGACACGAAAATGTAGTTGCAATAGGCTCGACCTCGAGACATCTTTTTTGTATTAAAATGATTTGAAGGTAAACTTGAACCCACGTCCACGAAAGAGGATAAAATTGTCCCTTTCAAATGTCTAAAAGGGATAATTTTTTACGTTTCCTTTGGCCCCATGCTACGGACGGGAAGATATGTGTCTACTCGTTGTGTCGAACGGGGGTATACTATAGGGATAATATAATTTTATCTCTTGTCAGTGGATATAATCGGAGGATATAATTTTTGTCTCCTGCCCATGCTCGCAGGGTGGATAAAATTAAGCAATGGATAAAATGGTTATCCCTTCCCCGGGGATATATTCTCTCCTGCCCATGCTAGCCTGGCAGGCAAGCATTGCAGAGGATAAAGTGACCTGTGAGAAAAGGTTAGGGTGTATATAGGTTTTTGAAAAACACACGACATAAATATAATTAAAGTTAAGAAAATCCAAAAGTGCGTGCGTCATAATCTCATTTGAGTATTTTTAAATTATATATATATATATATATATATATATATATATATATATATATATATATATATATATATATACATATATATATATACATATATATATATACATATATATATATTATTAAAAAGTACAGAAAAAATATCTCTTTTTCCATATTTGAGACGAAATAAGAGATCCAAGAGAATATTTTTTGTAGAAAAGTACCAGTTGTTTTTTACATTTTCATTAATCGCAATTAAACGAGACCAAATTACTCAGTGATTTTTAAAAGAAACTTGTGCGTTGAGATTCTAAACCAAATAAAAAAAAAGAATTATTTTGATATATTAATTCTAATAAGCCTTTACGTAAGGAAAAATAATTAGGTAGAATTTTTTTTTAGAGAAATGACAATTTAAGGTGGAAAGTTTTTTAAACTTTTTAATAGACTGCGCCCTTCTAATGTGCAGCATTAGGGAGTTCCAGAGTCTAACAGCTTTAATAGAAAAGGATTTAGAATAGAAGGGTTTTATGGGATGGATTTATTAGGGTGAGGTTTTTATCAGAGCTAAGAGATCGACAGTGAGTGTCACCTAGAAACTCAAACCGCACTTTAAGGTAAGCAGGGGAAGTGGGATTGAATAGAATACTGTATAAAATAGAAAGAATGTGAGTATTTCTTCTTGATAGTGTCCCATTATCTTTTTAATATTTAGTATTACATCTTCGTCTTCAGGTGTATTAACGCATCTGTATATGGATTCTTAATTGAAGATAGAAGTGAATTTCTGTGGGCCACAGCAACCATTTACCGTCAGGTACCTGCTCGTTTGTTACCCTTATTTCATTAAAAAAATGAAAATAGAGTTAAAGACTTGCCACTTGATTTGCCATGAAAGTTTATTATTTTTTCAGACATGCATGTTTCCTCACTATGTTTACCTTCACCACCGAGCATTATATTCTTAATCATGTTTCTTATTATAAAGTGATTAACGGTGAACACTTAGCCCCATTTTCATGACTTAAATTAAATTGATAATTTAGTCATTTCGCGTTTCTAATTTGTACAGTAGATAATAGGTGAAAACAATTATTTTATTCCTATGATTAGTATCATTTACTCAAAAAAAATCAAAGATCGCAGAAAAATTCATATCACTTTATCCTCAAAATTTTAAAACAAGAGCATGTTGCCAGTGTTGACGTTTGGCTCTGTGACTGACATACAACAACCTAACCTAACTGCTGACTGACACTTTTGCCCTAATATCGCTCAGCGAGCTATCGAAGAAGATTACATTTGAAGTTTCTCTGCGTGATATAATTCGAAATAAGGATATCCACAGTAGAACCAGGGTAACTCCGAATAGTTCCATCATAGTTCAACGGATCAGCACGATCAAAGCGCAATTCCACTCACGACAAATTTGCTGCAATTATATTAGTATAGTTGTAGTACAAATGGGTCGGCTCAATTAGGGAAGGACCACGCTCTCCATGCCAGCGTAAAATATTAGCTTAATGCTGCTGTGCTTCGTATGGTAAGTGTAGAGAACCGTAGACCCTTTTTGCTGTAAACAAGGCATTCCATCTTAGTCCTCACGGGTGACAAGACATCTGCATTTTGATTAGTAATTGAGGATAGATGTAGATGTCTATGGGACACAGGGAGCACTTACCATCAGGTGGACTGTATGCTCGTTTGTCACCCTATCCTATAAAAAAAGACAAAAACAAGCAGAGGCATGCGCTTGTTTTTGTCTTTTTTTGTAGGATAAGTCCCATAGCAGTAATACCAAAATAGACCGACTCCTTGACCACGTTGAAATAGCTACAGATTCCGTCGGCAGATCCCATCCACTGACGTCGTGATCCTTATTGTACCGTGATTTTAACGCCCGCCACGCCGAATGGCTCGGATCACGTTTAACCGATCATGCGTGGATATCTGTTTATCTCTTTGCTTTGGGATATGGTCTAACACAACTGGTTACTGCGCCTAAGCGGATTTCAGATATGGAAGATCATGCACCTTCCCTGATGGACTTTCTGCTAACTTCTCATCCAGACGGGTATCAGGTTTCCGTCGAAGCCCCTTTAGACTCGTCGGACCATTGTACTGTCCGGAGTGTGTTCCCAGTCACATTAACGTCACGGTTATATTATGCATGCTGTCGCCGTGTTTGGTTATATAGGTCGGCCGATTGGGATGGAATGCGGTCTTTCTTTGCATCCTACCCTTGGGGGCGGGTTTGCTTCTCGCCGGACGATCCTAGCGTTCTTGCTGATTCTGTCACTGATATGGTACTTCAGGTTATGCAACTTTTTATTCCGTCCTCTTTGGTGCCTATCAGTGGCAGATCTCAGCGATGGTTTGGTTGCCCCTGTAAAATAGCATCACGCTATAAGCAGGAGCGCTACCGGGTCTCGGCTGACGCATCAAAGTCTCGAGATGTAAACACCAGCGCTCTTAAAAAGAAGTATAATTCCGCCTCCAGGTCCTTCAAAAGAGTCATTGCCAAGGCAAGGTCTGAGCACATCGGCAGAATTGCTGAGAATCTAGTTCGCCTTCCTTTGGGAACCCGTGCATTCTGGTCTCTAACCAAGGCAGTCCAAGGGAACTTCAGTTAGTCATCTCTTCCATCTCTGCACAGATAGGATGACTCACTGGCCCACGCCGTAAAGGAGAAAGCTGATTTTTTAAGTTTTTTCTTTGCGTCCAACTCGACTCTCGATAACTTGGGGAACACACCGCCGACCATCCCGCGGTGTGAATGCTCCATGTCGGATGTGCGGTTTACACAGCACTCGGCTCGCAAAGTACACTTCTCCCTGTACGTCAGTAAGTCGAGTTTTTCTCAATTCAATTTCATTCTAGAAAATTACGGGAACATATATGTTTGAGCTAAATAACCAGCAGAAAGAAAACATAATATTCAACAATAAAATAAGTTGTAGGAAAACGTCACGTAACATGCATTTGCTGCATGTGCTGCAAAATTGCCAATGGTAAAATGTTACAACTCTGGTTTTATTTTAGAAAAAGCAATTATTGTATACGTTTGAATAAATTTGTCATTTTCAATGAGAATAGTATAATTTTATGAGAAATTTAACCATAACTTCTTACACTAGGATGTTTCTGGTACAACCATAAATTGTGCAAACATTTATTATTAGAAAATTACTAAAATTTAAATAATTTTGTTAATCTGTTTCAAAGTAATATTCAATGATTTCATTTAATATTTGTTTTCTTTACTATTAACAGCCTATCGAAAGTTCACTGCTAAATATTGGTTTTCCCATCTATACATGAACAGAACTTAGGGATAATTAATGCTAAATTATTTACACCTTTATAACATAAAAACATAAAATGTTTAAATAATTTAGGATTAATTATTATATACAGATTGAAACCTCTTTTATTCTATTTTCAAAATTTAAAAATGTAAATAAAAAACAAAAGAAAAAACAAACTACGGCGGCAAAATTGTTAGTAATTCGTTACACCAAGGAAAGTTAAAATTGTTCTACTGATATTAATTAATGAAAAGGAATTAGCTTGTTTTTTCTTTTTTAATTTAATGTGCCGTGTGAGTTTTAAAAGTGATTCAAAAAATCCCAGAAAGAAATTTAAAAAATCCCAATTCCAATAGAGAAGGAGGCTGAGTACTACCACCTGCTTGGGATCCTGTAATCAATAAAATAAAATCTAAACCCAAGCATACCACTACAAGACTTCAAAACACAGATTCACACAAGTTTATTCTGTGTGGATATGACTAAATGTAATAATTAGCTGAAGGTACTCCTGGTTAACTCCGACATCGGGGCCTCAATCACCTCAGTCCTCCGGACCACGGGTGCTGAAAAGCACCATAAAAGTCAGGTATTAAAATGAAGCAAATTAAACGCAATATAATTTACTAGCGTCCCGCCCCGGCTTCGCTCGGGTGCAAAGCTGATACTAAATACACTACAGAAAAACTGTGAACGTTGTATATAAAAACATAGCGGCCCGGTCCGGTTTTGCACGGGTATAAAATATATAGCCTATGTCACTCACTGAAAAAACAAAGATACCTATTCTATTCAGTACCTACTTTTTTTTTAAATGACCTTAAACTACGATTTTAATTTTGTATATTGGAACGTACTATTACGTACGTATTTTAACGTACGTACACGCCATTGGAATGGTAAAAACTTAGGAACAAATTAAATAGTTTGAGTAACTACATACATGCGTTTTTGGGAATGTTTGATCATGGAATAGGATATATCATCCACACCTGGTGAAGTATATTTTGTTTTAAAACAGCATGTTAGTTCGCTCATTGAAAAAGGAGGGTCAATTTCAGTGTTACGAGATGAAAAAGCAGGGTCTTTTGGACAAACAAAGTCTGGAGTCAAACTGTGTAAAAGCTCATTTGCAATTGTTAGATCAACATAACTCCTATTTGTATTAGAACACCCATAACGTTTTAACTACTTCATTTTTTGCCACATGCCGTGTAGTACAGTAATAGACTTTTTATACGTGGTAGAGCCATGCTGCAGTTATATTAGTAGAATAGTTGTAGCACGAATGGGTCGGCTCGACCGGGGAAGGACCACGCTCTCACAGAATACCAGCGTAAAATAGCAGCGTAACGCTGCTGTATTTCGTATGGTGAGTGTAGAGAATCGGCGACCCTTTTTACTGGAAACGAGGCATTCCATCTTAGTCCTCACGGGTGACAACGCATCTGCATTTTGATTCGTAATCGAGGATAGATGTAGATGCCTATGGGCCACAGCAACCACTTACCATCAGGTGGACTGTGTGCTCGTTTGTCACCATATCCTATAAAAAAAAAGACTCATCAATCGAGGAGCAAAAATTAGAGAAAGATTTTCTAGTTGCCTTTATAATTAGCAGTTGTGAAATTCTAATTTTATCTTTTAATTTATCTAAGTTATGAGGAGTAGCGTTTTTCCTAAATAAAGCAAGAGCTAGGCGCCTTTCTTCAACAGATTTAGATAAGTTGGTATTCCAATATACTTTAGGAGAAAAATGTTGTGAGGGATCTTGGCTGGTTCTGTAAAATGGAATATTAGCATCTGCGGCTTCATTGACCATATTAGGAAATACATCGTAATTTTTCTGCGGATCATTATTGATAAAAGCAAAACATGAAAATTTATATTCTAAATATGACCTATATCCATCCCAGTTTGCTTTCTTATAGTTCCTTTTCTTTAGAAATTGATGGTGACTATTGCGATATGATAAATTAATCTTAACAATCAAATGATCACTACCCAATGACTCATTAGTAACCTTCCAATCTAACTGCAACGCTAAATCCGTAGAAGCAATAGAAATGTCAGGGGATGACTCCTGTACTATTCCGTTTACTAATTTAACGCGAGTAGCTGAGCCATCATTCAAGGAAACAAAATTATTTTCAATTAAAGAGTCAAAATATTCGTGTCTCTTAAATCAGCCTTACAGGACCAGCTTGGATGATGCCCATTGAAGTCCCCATGAATCAATGTTTTGTTAGTTTTAAAAGAAAATATTTCATCCCAGTCATTCTGAGAAGTTCGTATGGTAGGTGGACAATATATAGAGAGTATGTAATCTATATGTGTACAGTTAAAAATCTTAACACAAATTATTTCAATTCCGGGATTAGAAATTTGGATAGATATCAGTCGAGTCTTTAAAGACTTGCGTGAACAAATAGCAACCCCACCATACGAATCATCTCGGTCCTTGCGGTAAATATTGTAACCACTTATTTTAAGCATAACTTCAGCATTCAAACATATCTGATCTCTCTACACAAATGGCAGCAATATGAGTTTTCTCGCTATTTAACAGCTGGTCGAATTCCGTGCGTTTGGGCCTAATACTTTGTGAGTTCCACTGAAAAATGTTTATGTTGTAATTACTATTCATTATTGACTAAAAAAGCTTTTAAAAGGCAAATCCTAAATGCACTGCCCCACCATCGGTACTAACCATTCAATAATTAATGACATTCCTTGAATCATTTTGTTCTTAAGTTATTCTTGTGAATTTGTAAATATAGCATATAACTTAGAAAATAGAAAGTAACAGCGTAAAATTAAAAGTTCATTTAAGCTTCTCTCTTCTCCCTTTTTTCTCTTTTCTTGATTGGAGCTCACTTTCTATATCATCATCATTATTATTAATTACTTCTTCTGATTCTGTAGATATATCGTTTTCAAACACTTCATTCTGATTTTGCTTCTTTTTCCTTTTTCTCTTTGTACTTATAGTTTTTTCTAAAGTTTGCGAAACCTCCATAGCACCCGATTGTGATGTTAATGGTATTGATTTAGTGTTAGAAGTAATTTCGGAACGTAAGCGCGGTACCGATCGAGTAATGTTTGCGTAAGACATTACCCCATCTTCATTTTGTGAGATAGAGGACAAAGGTATGGTTTCAGACCACTGACCTCTATATATACTAGTACGCTGGACTGGCTATACCATACAAAATGACTGTCATGGGCGTGCAACTTAGAACATTATTTTGAGAACAAAATGATATTTTTTTGCTGCCATCTATTCCGAAGTACTAGACTAAACTAGACGCACTACGCCACTACGCAGTTAATGGCGGTCACTGATAGTTGTAGTTAGTGTAGTTAATTTGATATTAATATTAATTTCAAATTATTCTGATTTCTCGTTTGTTTATATGCTTTCTTGTATTATAATAAATATTTGCGACCCAGTGTTTTTATTCATGTGTGCAAAAATGTCAAAAATGTGAAGAAGAAGAAAAATGGCAATGTGTTTTTAAATGTTGGCATAATTTCCATTTTTTATTCACTTGTAAACAGCTAATATCTAAGAAATTGAAGGTTCTAGGTACCTCCACGGATTGCCTCATAGGTACTATTTGCCATAGCTGCCACGCTTGGCAGGCGGGTTATTGCCCATCTTCTGTTTCAGTTTTCCTCTCTCGCCTCGGAATTAATAATTATATTTTATTATTCCAGATGTTTTACACTATTTTCCGAAACCAGAATACCTCACTAGAAAGGTTTTAGCAGTTGAAAAGGATAGCTGGAACATCTAAAATATAAAACCGATCGTGAATTTTACTATAACTACCACATTTGCGATTGGCACTTTGAGGACCGTTTTCTATATCCTCGAACTAAGACTTGCAAAAACAGCTTACCCCAGTCTTAAGCTTGGTAAGTCTATTAAAAACTTTCTAATTGTCATGTTAATTAGCAATTGTTTTAGCAGTGCAGACTAAAGAAACTCACTTTCATGATTGTAATATTAGTAAAGGTGGGCAAGTAAACTTTTTGTTTTTACTTATTATAGGTATGTCAGTGTATAGCTTGACTGCGACAACTACTACAACCCCACCTGATGGTCAGTGGTTATAAAGCCATAGATAGTAAAGCACTGTCTTATCAATAACTAAAGGATGGGATTGGATAGGATAGGGGTAGGAATAAATTCCGTTAAAGTAAATGTTATTGAAGAACTTGAAAATAAATATCCCGATTGGCACAAAATCTACACAGACGGATCAAAGAGTGCTAAAGTTGCAAGGGGCAGCTTTTTTCGACCCATATCAAGCAGTTTCTAAATCTTATAAAGTTACTAATGACATTTGTATTATGACCCTTGAACTCATTGCAATATCCGAAGCCCTAAAGTATGCTGCAAGCTATAACTGAAACTAAATTATTATATAGTCGGACAGGAAAACTGCTATCCAACATTTGGCTCGATCTGCCTCTGGAATCGTAGGTGTTTCGAAAGCCTATTGCATACTTTCCCAAATAATATATCAGTTCAGTCTACGCGACACATGTGCAAGAGTGCAGTGGATTCCAGCACATAGACCAAATATTGGGTAATGACAAGGCAGATAGATTAGTGAACTCTGCTTGTATAAATGGTGTAGAATATAATATTGACCCTTGCTACTCAGAAGTACTACCAAAATTCAAAAATTAATGTCATAACAAATTGAAAGAATTTTTCAATGAACGCTCTAAAACGAAAGGTGTTTGGTACAAAACAATACAGAGTGAACCACCTCGAATACCTTGGTTTGTAGATACAAAATTAAAAAGAAATGCTATTAAATTAATATTTAGAATAAGAACAGGTCACATTCCATGAAAAAGATTTCTTATTTGATGAAAAGAACTGATTCCACCTAATGTGAAACTTGTGGAGTAATAGAAAACTTACATCACTTTTTGATGGAGTGTGAACGGAAACTAGGGGAAAGGGAATTATTTGGAAGGACATATAAGATAAATGTGGACAATATAGGTATTACGCAGGGCATCCTACATGCCCCCACCTTGGATATTGCATTGAGTATGTGCAGATTAATAGCAACGTATAGATTTTAATAGGATTGACATGTTAACTAACAAAAATCCCTAAATAAAATAAAAAAAAGCTTATTCACTTTTAAATTAAAGACAATGGTATGTCAGTGTATAACTTGACAACAACTACTACAGGAGAACACCCACCACCGGCCTCGATACAGCAGATGCGATACAACGCTTAGTTGGTATTGCTATCGAGGTCGGCACGCAAGTCCTGGCTGATATCAGAGCCGGGACTGATCCAGTCACAGCGATCATGAAGGCGCTGGCAAATCTATTAGCCCGGCATTACGGAGGAGAGTAATCTGCGCCTTCTCTATTGGAACCCGGGCGGTCTACAGCAGAAGCTGCATGAACTCCGCACTGTCGCCCAGCAACAGGACTTGCACATCATATTGCTGGGCGAAACAAAACTAAATCCAAAGACGCATATCAAGCTGCCAAACTACCACCTATACAGAAGGGACGAGGTCACCCCTCAAGGGGCCGCCTACAGAGGGACGGCGGTTCTTGTGAGGAGGGACATCGTCCACCAAGAGCTGGAACTACCACCTCACCAGACTATGCGCTCTATCGGCATAAGAATGGAGGCGGCGGGCGAGGAACTAAGGATCTACGCAGCATACCGCCCGCCAGGGACTCCATTCTGCTCCTCAGACATCCGGACGGTGATGGAAGGCGAAACACCCACCATAATCGCCGGGGACCTAAACGCCAAACACCCGGCGTGGGGGTCCAGGGTGATCACCCCGCCGGGTCATGCACTATATGAAGACGCTGAAAAGAACAACTATGACGTTTTAGGTCCCGAAGAACCAACCAACGTTCCGACAGATCCGAGGCAACATCCGGATGTATTAGACATCGTGCTCTCTAGGAACGTCATCTACCCAGTAGTGGTAGAGGTGCTATACGACCTGAGTTTACAGCACCTCCCGATTCTGATAACCCTTGGCACTAAGGCGGTGACTACGCCGCCCAGAGCATTTAAGACACGCATTGACTGGAGGCGCTATGCACAACATTTGCAGGCGAGACCTCCAGTCCACCATCTTATAAATACAGCGGACGACGTAGAGGCCGCTGCAACTAGAATCACCAAAAATATCCAGGAGGCCCTCCACGCGGCCTCTACTATCGTCCCGATCACAGAAAGGCGTGACGATCTGCCGCGGGACATATGCGTGCAAATAAAACGCAAAAGAGCACTAAGGAAGCTCTGGGCGCGTACTCGTTGCCCAAGACTAAAATCACAGCTCAACATCTTATCGGAGGAGCTGTCGGTTGCAGTCCGGGCCTACAGAGGAGAGGCCTGGGAGCGGCGCATATGGAAGGCGGATGAACAAAATGCGTCGCTCTATAAACTGAACCGACAGCTAACCAAAACCAGACCTCCCGTTCGCCCGCTGACCAACAGTGCGGGCGAACGCTGCTACGATGCCAAGGGCAGAACGGATATCCTAGGAGAGCACTTCGATGAGCAATTTATGCCGAATCCTGCAAGTGCGGAGTTCATGGAGCTTCATGCCATAAATGAGAGTCGCGTACAGGAGTTCCTGTCGTCACCTGTGCCGCCTCTTGCAGGAGAGTGGTTCATTTCCCCCGCCGAACTGCGGAGGACAGTAACCTGCCTGCAACCGAGGAAGGCGCCCGCACTCGACGGGATTACCAACGCTGCACTCCGACAGCTGCCCTATAAAGCCCTAGTAGAGATTGGTCGACTCTATAATGGGATATTGCGGACATCCCACTTCCCGGAGGAATGGAAAAAAGGCAAAATTATCTTCTTGCCGAAACCCGGGAAGGACAGGCGTAGAGCTGCCAGCTACAGGCCGATTACGCTATTACCGCATATAGCTACGCTGTTTGAAAGATTGCTGCTGAGACGTCTCCGTCCGTGCATCCAACTTCGGGCGGAGCAGCACGGATTCAGGAGGGGTCACTCTACAGTCACACAGCTGACTAGAGTGCTGCACCTGCTTGCGGCAGAGTACAATCGTGGCCGCATATCGTTGGGCGTCTTTCTCGATATAGAGAAGGCGTTCGACCGGGTGTGGCACTCAGGATTACTATACAAGTTACACGAGCAGACCAGTGTCCCTCCTGCTATGTTGCGGTTAATGGCATCTTTCCTGGAAGACAGGAAGTTCTACGTCCGCGTAGAGGACGCCGAGTCCGCAACAAGAACCATCAGTGCCGGCGTCCCACAGGGCAGCTGTCTGCCTCCGGCTGTCTGTACGCGGCATACACGAATGACATCCCAACATTGGCAGGCAGGCTGCAAGAATGGGAGGACGAAGTTGAGCTGGCGCTATATGCGGACTATAGCGTCTATTTCACCTCGTCCAGAAGAGCCCATATAGCCACTGCCAAAATGCAGCGTCTGCTGGACCTGTTGCCACCATGGCTAAACGAATGGAGGATGGTCGTCAACGTTGGTAAGACGACCGCTCTACTCACTCGTCGTCTCAGAAATCTACCACCACCACTAACTCTCGACGGCCAGAAGATCGCGTACGAGAAGGCCGTGACATACCTCGGGTGCCGGATCGACCGGGCGCTGCGCATGACTGCGCACGTCGACTTCGTCGTCCGCAAAGCCAGATGTGCGCGGGCGATGCTTCGTCCAGTCCTGGCATCCAAGTTGCCAATAAAAACCAAGCTCCGGATATACAAGATGTATATCCGGACTATTACCACCTACGCTGCTCCGGCCTGGTACGCGATTCTGAGCGACCCTCTGAGGCGGCGACTACAGGCTCAGCAGAACCTGTCATTAAGGACGATTGTCGGAGCAGGTCGTTACGTCCGGAATGACGTCATAGCAGCCGATCTGAAAGTCGAGACCATCACCGACTTCGTGGCCCGGTTAGCGCGCGGCATGTTTGACCGTGCTGATAACGGGCCACATGAACACCTCAACGGCTTTGCGCCGTTGCACACCCGGCCACCGGACGGGCGACCTCTTCCAAGAGAACTCCTCTCTATATGTGATTAGAGAGTCAAGTAACAACCCACAATGCCGCAGAAAGGCCAACTTAGACTCAAATAGATTACCTCTATAGATTACCTCCTTTTCCCGTAGTCGGTGAACTACGGGAAAATATTCTTATCCGGCTACATTACAAATGTAGCAATAGCCATGCCAAGATAGGCTAAAATCGACTGCCCCATAGTTATGGGGTATGAGGATATCCGGGTAATGGGGTATACCCCGGGGCCCGATACCTGCACGTACCTAGGTGCGTGAAGAAGACAATTAACGTAACAACTACTACAACTCCACCTGGTTGTAAATGGTTATAAAGCCCTAGATAGTAAATTAATAATATTTTAGACTTTTAGGATTCCATATTTACACACAACAAGGAAATCTTATAGTTTCTCCATGTTCATCCTAACGCAGTTTTACTCAGAGACACTAAGTGTTACAAATTTGTAATTTTGCTTAGTTTATAGGCATTAACCATGTCTACAAAACTGTGAAATAAAATCTTAAAAACATTTTTATTTTGGGTACACCTCCTATGCAGGTAAATGAATGATGATTATTTTTAGAAATATATTCAATCCTGTAAGGTATTGTTGGATAGGTATTTCAAAAACATTGCGAGTATGGAAGAACACCTTTACGATTCAGGGGTTTGTTTCCAAAATATTAAGCTTTAAAGTCGTATTTTTCATTAGAGTCATGTGTCTCCTCTGCCAACTAAACTGCTATTTTTGGAAATGTGGAAAGTATACTCAATAGTAGCATTGAAGTTAAAAGGAAAACTATCGCATCAAATTAGAATTAACAAGTTAACGGATTTTTAACGAGTAATAGTCTACCATTTTTTACGTGGTAGACCCATGCTGCTGTCATATTAGTAGTATAGTTATAGCACGAATGGGTCGGCTCGACCGGGGAGGGACCACGTTCTCACAGAATACCAGCGTCAAACGGTAGCTTAATGCTGTTGTGTTTTGTATGGTGAGTGTAGAGATCCGGAGACCCTTTTTACTGGAAACGAGGCATTCCATCTTAGTCCTCATGGGTGACAACGCATCTGCACCTTGATTCGTAATCGAGGACAGATGTAGATGTCTAAGGGCCACAGCAACCACTTACCATCAGGTGGACTGTGTGCTCGTTTGTCACCCTATACTATAAAATAAAAAAATAAATTAAATAAATACCAACTTATTAATTGAACTTGGATTGGTAAAAATTTCGTTACAACTCCATAGAAAATGACATAAAACTAGCTGCATTATAACTTTGTATTGTTATTGTGAACTGTAAGAAATAAACATTTTATGAAGAAATCTTACTATTTTCGTTTATTTTTTAGTTGGTAGATATTGTTGTCTCAATCAAAGTATTCATACAATCAAAAAGCATGATACAGTTTCATTCGTAATACTCTTGGTTTATGCGGGAGACCCTCAGGATAAATCAGGGCAGTTGTAGTAGATTACCTAATCGGTATAGTTTTCGATTATTACTTATGACATAACTTTAAACAATTTTTAATAGAAAAAAGCATATATCATAACAAAAATACATGTGGAGTGTAACTTAATCTTTTTGCAAATTTTAAGTATTTGACTGCTTTATGCACACATATTAATCGCACATATCGGCATTTTTCAAGGAGCACTATTTTTCATTTATAGGTTTTAATGATTATAATGATAATACATCAATTTATTCCTTAATACTATAATAACACTTGACTGCCTCGTTGGTCTAGTGTCATAAATGCATTTTGATTATGAGATCCCGGGTTTGAATCCCAGGTCGGTCCAAATTCTGTTTTTGGGTATTTCTATCAAGAAATTCTCAGCAGTTTTAAATTTTTAAGTTAGAGTTAAGAAATTGGAAATAATAATAATGACCAGTGCTTGCGCATACACTTTGGGCACTATATAATTTGGTCTGGAGGACATTATTATTATTATCATTATATATGTGGTATGTAGCAGTGAATAAAGCAAGCCCAATAAAGAAAGTTTTGTGTTACTCATATACTTTCACCACTATTACAGGCTTATATGCTGAAGGATTAGAAATGGAACCCACACCACATACACTGAATGTACTTCACAAGATTCTGCCAAGTTCACATGATAATCCTATAAGAGATTTAATTTATTTTTTTAAGGAGAGGGGGGGACGATCATTCAATTCACCTGATGGCAAGTAACTACCACCGCCCATGAAGAACCACAACACCCAGGGGCATTTACAAAAGAGTAGGTTCTTTTCTTGAAAGATCAAGTTGTGTTTGTCCAGTAAATTCTCTGGTGGTCACAACATTAATAATTAGTAATTACTGTAACTATAATCTATTACTATACCAGTAAGATTTCCGTGTGATAAGTTAAAGATTACTATAATAGTAACAACTACGACTAATAATGGTTCAAATGTAGAAAGCGGTTACAACTTCTTTCTTTCTTTCTTTTTCTTTCTTCTTTGTAATCTTCGAAAGGAGGGTGGCCAAATTTCTATAGGAGCTGGACTTTTTTTTCATGTCCCAAAACAAACTATAGTTAGATTGGTTTGTTTTTATGTTGTAAACACAATCACGTTTAAAAATAATATCTAAATAGCCACGATTTTTTATATAACGTCAACAATATTTTTAAGGCTGAATCAACAAATACCTCTTACTTTATTTATTTATTGACCATTTTGTTAAAACATAACATTGGTTTGTCAAAATTACAATCAATGCAAATGATATTACATAACATTAGATTATTAAAATTACAAATTACAATACATCTACATTTACATGTCAAGCAAGTCAAAAAATGAACATTTCATATATTCTTCTATAAAGCGTGATTCAAAAAGTATGTTTTTGTCAATTGTCGAAACGCGTTTAATAGAAGTCTTTATTTCTAAAGGCAATTTATTGCACATTTTAATGAATAGCGAAAAACCTTGCTTGGCCGCTTTATCCGACTGCGATGTAGCCTAAAAGTGTAAGCGATAAGTGAGGGGGGTAATTAACGTTATTAATCAGTGTTTAGCAGTGGTTTTAAAAAAAATGATGACAATTTATATTATTATATATTGTTATTTACCCATATATGGATACATTATCATGAGGGATAATAATATTAACATAATCACGTCCTTAAGTGGCAATTGCACCTCATGACAACGTCCCCGGTTCACGTCAGTGTTTGTGTGACACCGGCACTCCTGCTCAACATGTTGAATGTTAAATTAAATTAAAGTGGATGTTTCTCAAATTAATTGAATCCTGGTATTTTCAATAATCCTATAAATAACGTAACCTGATGATTACTTGTTAATTTTAAATTTTTGATATTAAAATTATGGTCGATTAATTATTTAACTAATTAATTAATTACTCATTTCAGACTGCCTCGTTGGTCTAGTGGTTGTAGTAGTGCGACTGCTGATCATCAGATCCTGGGTTCGAATCCCGGGTCAGACCAAAAAGTTAATTGAGTTTTCCGTCGAGAAATTCTCAGTAATTGCCCGGAGCCAGGAAGTTGGCGGAGCCTCACCCCCGTGCCTCGGAAAGAACGTAAAGCCGTTGGTCCTGCGCCTTTTCTCCCTCCGGTCGTGTCAGTTTACCATCCCATCGGATTATGAAAGTGAGGGAATAGAGAGTGCACCTGTGCTTGCGCATACACTTGGGCACTGTAATCCTGTCCTGCGCCGATGGCTAGCCTCCGTTGAGGCAGGCCGCCGTGGCCGAAATTCGGTCTGGAGGACATTATTACTCAGTTATTTATATAAGGAAAACATACAGCTTTTTAGTAAAATACATGATGTGTGTACAATTAAATGTGAGTTTTATATTAGCGAAAACAATTTCCACAGACATTCAGTTGCACTTAAGCAGTTATGCACAGCTTAAGTACAAAAATACATGAAACTGTCTAAGTTAATTAAACTATTTAATTGGACTTAAATATCAAATAAATCACTGTAATGTTCCTGTAAAACTAACCCAATTTTTCGGAAAAGGTATCGATATGAACTCATTATATCTTATATTCTATTATACCATATTACGAGCCAAGCTTCAACTATGTTATGGTTGTAGCACGAATGAGTCAGCTCGAACGGGGAAGGATTAAACTCTCACAGACTAACAGCGCAAAATACCAGCTTAATGATGCTCTGTTTCTTACAGTGAGTGTAGATAATCAGACCCTTTTTACTGGAAACAAGGAATTTCATGGGGTAGGGGTGACAAGCGGTGTCTGCATTTTGATTCTTTATATATTATATTATTAATTTAGGTGTCTATGAGCTTCAGCATGCACTTGCCGATTGCACTTTGCTATTGGAATGTGTGCTCCTTTGTCACACCTATTCTATAAAAATACATATTCTTAGAATAGAAAATATATTTGCTTAAAAACATGGTACATGAGATGGTTAATGACGTGGAACTGATTAATAATGATTGATATTAATCCAGTACATAATAAATCAGCATAATTGAATTAAAATTAACAACTATTCATAAAAACGTGAATAATTATAGTCTTTGAATACCAAGTCCTTTCACACATGAAATGAATCGTCATTAGGTGCGTTCTGAAACTATTATTTGAAATAATTTTGAACAGTTACAACCCTTAAAAATAAGGGTATTTTACATAAATATTTCATATTGGGACGCTGTAATTTCGTTGTCTGGTACGATTTGGCCATCCTCATTTTGTTATCACTGGGCCGCAAGCCACGCAGTGGAAATGCTACATTTTTGCACTGTGTACACTGCAGCACTGCGCCAGCTTCAGAAGCATTCTAATAACATATTGCATAATATATATTATATCATTATAAGGCAGAAGTTGCAATTCAAAATCATTCATTAAAAAAGGAGAATCCAATACAATTTGATCTATGCTGTCATTGTTTTGTCATTGATTGTCGTACTTTTTTCAGGTACATTGATTACAAGAAGGCGTACAGATGTGAAAATAAAAAAAATAATTAACAAAATCATGATTTTAAAAAGCAAAATTAAAAAACAAAAATGTCAAATAAAAGCAGCAATGAAAATGGCGAAGACAAAAATTGTTTCCATATCATTTTTAACTTCCTTAAATCTCATTGTAATAGGTAAAACTTTGTTTCACAGCATATATGTTCTGAATAATGTTTTAGACACTTTTTATAAAATTTTTGTTTAAAGGAATTAAATAAAATCAAACAAAAGTGACTAACTTCAGTCAGTCAGTAATATCTGCAGTATCTGCTCTCTTGGGGTAATTAATAATGTTTTGAAAATAAAATCAAAACAAAGTTGTTACAGACAAATATTTATTTAACATTAATTATTATTTTTTTAGTACATATTTTAAAGATTAATAATGCTCCTCCAAAATGTATCTTTTTACATTCAAGTAAAGATGCACCACTATTAAGAATTAATTGATACTAATTCATGAAATTTTAGAAGAGGAGCAAAACTTTGGAAAGGATTCAAATACTAATATGCACTTAAATGTGAAGGAGTTTAGTCTTGTGAATACCACTGTTTTTCTTGGTATTACTATTGGGCTCATGCAACTAACATTGAAGCCATACTTGTTTTGTAAAACAGAGCCGTCGTATGGACAATTAATATCTTAAATTGTAAAGAGTCCCTTAGAGAAAAATTTAATGAAATAACCCGCATTATAATTATGAAAATGTAATGTATGTAGGTACTTACATAAAAACATAAATAGCTTTCATAATATATATATATATATATATATATATATATATATATATATATATATATATATATATATATATATATATATATATATATATATATATATATATATATATATATATAGCACGACGTAAAATTAAAATGGTAAATAACCGTAATAAAAATAAGAAGCGACTGGGCTGGCGTTAAGAAACAGGCATAAATATGATAAACCTAATGAAATAAGTATGTAACGACCTATCTACTTACAGTATTAGTGATTACAAACATGACGGTACATAGCATACAACGCGCGGGGAAGTGGGGGCGAAATTAGAATTTGAGCTGACTTACTATATCCCCTTAAATTTCTGCATAATATTGAGTCCGTAACAGCCAATTCCAATTTTTTTTAAATGAGTAAATACTTGATGAATCTTCTTACAACTAAACTACAGAAATGCGAAATAGTTATTGATAACATGCATCTCCTCATGAAGTAAGCTTTATTTTATTTTGCGATTGCACTAATGGAGAGCTAATTTATTAATTAATATTTTGATCTATTTAATTTTTTCAAAGGACTAAAATTCGATTTTATAAAGAAAATATTTTAAAATTTGGATATTTCTTACGCGACATATTGTGGCGAAAGCGCGTGGAGTGTAGAAACATAGACTGAATGACAGTTGCTGAAAGAATTATGAGTCTGTTTTTCGACACTTAGATGTCGTCACTATGTTTCCTCTTCCACTATTTTTTTAATTTCAGTAGTACCGGTGAGGATTGACTTGGTGTTGCTACTAATTATATTTCATATACGATGTTATAATTTCTAGATGATTATAGCATGAATAATGTGAAAAAATATTTTTTATTTTTTCCCAAAATGCACTAATTAGCGACTGATGAGCGAGAGGGGGCACTGCCGTACGGAAACGGGAGCGCAAACTATTTACACCACCGCTCGGGAGTGGTGCGCAAACGGAACCAGCAGGTATACAAAAAGTACTCTGTGGGAACCAGGGCCTTTGTAGTATGGAGTGTAGAAGCAAGGAGTACCAACTCCCATAGTAGAATAGTTGAACAATTGGTCATCAATTAGCAGTAAATAACAGCTCAAAAACTCTCCACAACAGCGCTGGAGTAGCTACTGGGATGAACTGAACATAGCAGTTGTCAACGGTTTAAGTGTGCTGCTAAACTGCTCAGTAGCTCTAAAATCTAAAATAATTTTATTTAGTAAATGTAACCTCGAAAAAGTCGTCTATCCCACTAATATTTTTCTGTGCGTTCTTTAAAGTATAGCCCGTAGTTACGGTTTTCTATGGACTTTTTTTTAATACACAGTCTGTACTCCTTACTTCTACACTCCATAATTTATAGCTAGAACATTTTTCTGTTCTATACTTCTATAGAAACTGGCATTGCATATTTAGTTCCACAGCTCCCCAAAGGACGGCGCTGGAGAAAGTTTACGTCCGGAAGTGCGTTGTTTTAATTAATTAAATCAAATTAAATAATCGTATCACATTGATTAAATCGATGTGTTAATAATGTGGATTTAGATATTTTCACCAGAGAATGAGTTATACAACTAATTTTATTAAGACTTAGCGGCTTTAAGTCTAGTTTATTCGTTTAATTGGAAGATGAAATATTGGTGTTTTAATTTCTAAACGTGACCACCTACCAATGTTGCCAACTTGACGGGTTTCCCGTTCGATTTGACGGGACAGCGAGGTTGGCAAGGGGAAAAATTGTGTTTAACGACTAACGGAATTTTTAACGAGACAACAAAAATTTATATTTTTAGATTTATTTTCGAAATAAAAACGAAATTATAATTTTATTCATTTTTTAGTTTAGAAATACGAAAAAATGTGCAATACATTCTTATGTTTAAAAAGTTGAGAAAGTAAATTTTCATTTGAAACTAATTCTCTTAAATACAGCTCGGGAACTGTTTTGTCGTTGGTCGGCCAAAATGATGCGCTACTGTTGAATATATAGAAAACTATCAACTACTCTATTTACTTCATTCTCTCTCTTTACTGTTTGAGTCGCATATGCTGTGAACCTGTGATATCCTTGAAAGTCAATAAGTTTTAGTTCGATAAAATGACTTTATTACCTTTATCATGTAGTAAATGGCGCTATTACAAATCTCAAATAGAGAATGTTCGGTTCCCAATGGATCTTATAGACTCAACAGAGTACTGGAGCCCGAAGTGATCCATTTGAATGATCGATCTGAATGTACCAGGACGCGTGACGAAATGTACTAGAATGATTCGGTCACTAGAAATGACATTGACACTTGTCTACCGTACTTGACGGGATTATAGTATCCCGCACGGAACACGTATTTGTATGGCCTACAAATAGTTGTTTCGAGTCTGGATGTTTGTCCTTGTGCAATTTATGTTTGTAAACTGCCCCCACGATACAAGAGAAAATTTTAGTGTAGGGGTAACGTTTAAAAAAATACTGTTCTCTACAACGGGAGCTAGATTTTCATGTTTTGGCAACACTTGAAACCACCCACTACCACCATTTTGTTTTTGAATTTGACATTGGTGTTTTGTTTTGCTGGCGTAACGGATTGTGCTTTGAATGTTTTGGATTTTTAATATTTTTCCTATATTTTCTTACGGCTTGGCTATTCTTGGACTCCGATTATCTTTGCATAATACGCCACGCCCGTGAAAGGGACTTCGGTTATCTCTACTCCGGACATAGTTCGTATAGTTTCGTGATGGCCGCAGATAAAATTGCCTGTGTTTCAGGATGTATTAAAAGCCAAAAATTAGTAAATCTAATTATTTACAGGTTTTACCAGTAAATATATTATTTCTCTTCCTATTTTATATATAAGTCAGTGTCACCTTGGGCAACAATGTGATACCTAGCGCAGACGCAGGTAACCCAAGAGTTCTGCATGACTTTTCCACCCTTAGAGCCAATGCTTTACTATGTATACTTATAACACTACTACTTATACTACTGTCATTGCACTTCTCGAAAACACTTCTAAAATATTAAATTTTTTGTAGGTGAAAATGGCTTTATACTTCACAAATTACCGAATCCCACAAAAGATCCAACACGCTTTTGACATGGCTTCAAGCAGTTGGTGGAAACCTTCTGTGGCTAATATTTCCAATATGGACCATCGATTTCAAAGCCCATATTTTTTTTTGTAGATAGTACTCACTAAAAGAAAGCGTTTTGCAAAGTTTTAGGTTGCGGAAACTTACGGTTCATGAGATATATTTTTTTAAACTTTTCATAAAAATTGGTAAATAACACGCAATTACAAAATAAATTTGACAAATGATTGATGTTAAACGTCAGTTAGTGAAGGTTCCGAATATTTTGAAAGTATCGATACCTACTCTATACCAAGTATCGTATCAAAAGTATCAATACTACTTGGTATCGAGTACATTTCGTTAATTTTGGAGACGAAAAATTATGACAAAACAATTAAATGCATAGGAAGAGCTGATAAGTGCAATTATATATGTATATAAAGTAGAATAAAGTTTACTCTATTTAAGTTCCACCTTAGTACTTGTATTTCATTGTTTGCAACGTGTTTGTATTTCTTAATTAGTACAGCTTTTGTACTTTTATTTTATTGTTTGCAACTTTCTGTATTATCTAATTCTTACTACAATAAAGTGTTTACTTACTTATTGACTTACTTATTTAATATTCAAAAAGTACCCAAAACCGAATCAGAGCACCCCACTATCTACGTGGTCTTGTCTGCCCTACCCCTAGAGTGTATATAAGAGCCCGGAGGCGCGGAGGGAGAGCAATGCCAGCCCGCCGTAGCGAAGCGCAGGCACCGAGCCCAGGTGCCTGTGCTTCCCTACGCTAGGGCGGAGGCACTGCTCAACCCGCAGCGCCGGAGCACAACTTCCCGGCTTCTTACCCCCCTAGTCTCCAAAATTAACGAAATGTACTCGTAGTATTGATACTTTTGATACGATACTTGGTATCGATGCTTTCGAAATATTCGGAACCCTACACTAATTGACGTTTGACATCAATGATTTGTCAAATTAATTTTGTAATTGGTGTAATTGCGTGTTATTTGCCAATTTGTGCGAAAAGTTTAAAAAATTATATCTCATGAACCGTAAGTTTTCGCAACCTAAAACTTTGCAAAACGCTTTCTTTTAATGAATACTATCTACAAAAAAAAATATGGGCTTTGAAATCGATGGTCCATATTGGAAATATTAACCCCTTCTGTGCTGAGATGATATGTATGTGTTTAAGTACCGAAGAATTTGTCATACACATTTTGAATCCAAGGACTGGACCATGAGTAAAATGTTAAGTAATATTGCAATACCAACATTGCATATGAAAGGTTAGTAAAGATTTGCATTAACTTTGTTGTAATGATCTATTCTTAATATTCTGAATGTTAAAGTTAATATAGAAGTTTGTACCTCAAATAATTTGAATCATTGTTAAACTAGGGTTGGGTTTACAATTCGGTCGCCTGAATTTGAAGATTCTGTCACTGTGGGGGAGTCAAGGGGGTTTATCTGAAGCACCACCACTCGATTTTTTCTGCCGGAGCAGCGTCGAAGTATTTTTAATTATTTTTTTTAAAATATTGGTAAATGACTAATTTAATTACGTTTTTGACGTTTCATCTGTCAATGTCATATCGATATATAGTACTGAATCGATCTAGTGAATCGATATTTCACCCTAGAGAATCGAGATCGAATCTTTTTCTGTTCTATTAAGATTTGTAAAATTATTTACAATTAGTTTAATGTACCGCAACTCGTAAAGAATGACAGTTTTTAATTTAATTATTCAATGTTATCTGTACTTTATTGTATCTTTTGATATTGTAAATATAAACTTTTAGCGCAAATCAAAAAAAAAAAACGATTTTTGCGAACTCGATCTTTAAGATTTCGATTTTTTGTGAATCAATTCATCCAATTTCGATTTGAATCGATTTAAAAATATGTAAAATTAAATCATAGCGATTTTAGCTGGGCATTTTGTTGACAGCTTTTCCTCATGGCGTTGCTTCCGAGTTTCAGAATTTTGGTGAATAGTGAAATATTTGTGGCGGCGGAATACTGCTAAATATCGCAAAGATCTTTTCCATAGATTACTGTATATATACTAGAGATAGATGTGCGACTCAAGTTTAATTTTAGTTAAAGATCTTGTTTTGCCTCATAGATGGCGTTAAAATATTGGTGCTTTGGGCTCGCCCTTTTTTTGCACTTTAATATTTTTATTTTATATACAACCACTAATTACATTGCGCAAGTGCTGCAATGTAATTAATAGTAGTTTATGTTTCTTGTGGTAATTGTAAGATCCTATACCAAAAAATAAAAAACAGGTTATTTTTAATACGTTTATTGTTTAAAAATTCTTTGCTTAGTTATTGAATAACATTAGATGTGTTAAATTTAACAGTATTTGCACAATATCAATTGATTTCTTTATACAATATCTCTACTAGTTAGTAAATATCTTATATTACAGAGAATAGAACATTTTTTTAATTAAATATAGATTATAACATAATACCTATTGGAAATCGTGTTTTATTTACCACTGATATCACTGTCCTGGGAAGAATCAACAAGAAACCCAGCGTGACTTTTTTTAAACATATTTCACTTTACAATATCATTTTTTAAACAAATTTTAATAGTACATACAAGCATGATTGCGATCACCTCATACCCAGGAGTTATTTTATGTATTCTTTGATATTATAATAACACTTTTTGTACATATTTCCTGTAATAAAACATTTCAAATTGTTAATTGACAAATTTTGAACATTTTCTGAAATTTCGTTGTGAAAGCGTATAATACATTGCCCCATAAAGCACTACTGACTCAGTGGATTCTAGTAACTAGTATTACAAGCTTATGTTTGTTCCTAGTGTTTAAAGTAACACTTTTTGTACATTTTTCCTTTAATAAAACATTTCAAGTTGTTAATTGACACATTTTGTACATTTTCTGCAATTTTGTTATAAAAGCGTATAATACATTGCCCTATAAAGCACTACTGACTCAGTGGATTCTAGTAACTAGTATTACAAGCTTATGTTTGTTCCTAGTGTTTAAAGTTTGAACATCTTTATTCTCATAAAAGCTATTTATAACACTTTTTGTACATTTTTCCTTTAATAAAACATTTCAAGTTGTTAATTGACACATTTTGTACATTTTCTGCAATTTTGTTGTAAAAGCGTATAATACATTGCCCCATAAAAGCACTACTGATACAGTGGATTCTACTGGTATTACAAGCCTATTTTTGGTCCTAGTGTTTAAAGTATGAACATCTTTATTCTTATGAAAGCTATTTATAACAGTTTTTGTACATTTTTCCTTTAATAAAACATTTCAAGTTGTTAATTGTCAAATTTTGTACATTTTCTTCAATTGTGTTGTAAAAGCGTATACTACATTGCCCTATAAAGCACTACTGACTCAGTGGATTCTCGTAACTAGTGTTACAAGCTTATGTTTGTTCCTAGTGTTTAAAGTTTGAACATCTTTATTCTTATAAAAGCTATTTATAACACTTTTTGTACATTTTTCCTTTAATAAAATATTTCAAGTTGTTAATTGACACATTTTGTACATTTTCTGCAATTTTGATGTAAAATCGTATAATACATTGCCCCATAACAGCACTACTGACTCAGTGGATTCTAGTAATTGGTATTACAAGTTTATGTTTGTTCCTAGTGTTTTCTTTATTCTTATTGTAACGATCCCCCCCCCCCTCTATTGTATTGCAAAATAAAAATTTTAAAAATAAAAATAAAAAATAAAAATAAAAAACATTATATATATGTGACCAGGATTAATAAACTATGTTTAGATCTTTCTAAAATGATCTCTCTAAAGGTTTAATAATAGTCCGTTTGTAATCTTTTGGCGTGATCGTCTTAGTTAGGACCCTTATTTACGTTGTGTTTGTTTGTAACTTAGTTCTTTTAGGTGTCTTTTGGAAGAATGAATATTCACTAGAGCAATTGAAAGCTGTTGGTAGTGCCTAATAAGCTAAGTGAACCCCGTTCACGAAGACAGGGCTCGAAAAAGGTTAAGAACATAAAACGTCCCTATTCCACTTGTATCAGGTTTACATTATTAATTTATTATTATTAATCCCTTCCCGCTTGGAAAAGGCTCACAATATATTTATACAAAAATACCCGATACAAGGGCTTCGCTCTCCTACATTTATTTAAAAAAATGTAGGGGAGGTACACGGCCCCACACACGCCGTGCACGGTGAGCGCCAACCATTTTGATGCACTCCCCCCGAAGGGAACGCTAATTCGGGAACTGGACCGTAGTCCACAGCAAAATAACTGGCGAACCAGTAAAAGAGGCTTGGCCCCTTGTTAGTGCGTAAGCACAAACATCGACCGAAGTCGCGCATGTCAATGCGTGTAAACGCCATACAGAATACGAACGAATCCAGCCACAGTGAATGTACGTCACACGGTTTAGGCAAATAGGCACACTGGCTGTAAACCCTCCGTGAGCGCCACCACCTGCCAGACCGCCGCTCCTGCAGACGTGATGTAAGTGTATGGCATCACCACCAATTGCATGATCAGCACGGCTACTAGCCGCAGAGCGTGTCATGAGACTACTGCTCACCTCAAGGGAATGGGGTCCCACGTTGTGCAGCTTTCGGCCGCAGCCTTGAGAGTCTCCTCAGATCCTCCCGCCAGCTACCACCCGCATGAGGTCGACACATATGCTCCACCAACCAATACAACGGCAGATATAGCCAAAAGGCAGTTATAAGATAAGAGTAATAATTCGCCAACAGAAAGGGTTTGTGTCGCTGACGTTGAGTAAATGCATTTTCGATCATGTTTGTCTCACCCACCAACAAGTTGCCTTCAAACATTCAAAGGTGGGAAAGTTACAGAGAGATAATATTATGTTGTTATATAAAACATCGTGGAGGGCAGACAGTCTGCAGCCCCGCAATGAAGGGACCCGACTTGGGCAAAGCTACTTAGGTGTGAGTCAAACCAAGACGCAGAGAGCGCCATTGAGAATAGCGTCCCACCAAACAACCATCGCAGAGAAGTAATGCTGCAGAACGCAACAAGCATCAATACGACTATCGTCGGGCTTACACCATTCCAAGGTCCCCCATACATCCCAGCAGACATCACCACCCGTATACCTCCATCGACCAGAACCACAGAGAGCGTCGAATCAGGCGCAGCACACCCGTAGATCCATCACAAGCAATACCGCCAGTAGTCAATGTCAAATCAATGCAACTATCATACGGATGGCGCCCCCTCACAACACACCCAACATGATCCCTATCGACTTTGGTAACAAAGTTGGTATTGTTGTTATATTAAAAATATCACCAACGTATCATAGTAGCACGCTACTAAGACGCCAATGAACAAAACTCCACGTATCATAGCGCTAATGCACTAAGACATGAAGCTGAGTATGCCTGTTACACTTAAAAGTGCTACCAAACACACTCAACATCCCCATCCGAAAGATAGACGACGCATCGCTATGCGCTACGACGCCGCCCACAAACGGTATGGGTGTGCGATGTCCACGGGAAAGCCGTATTGCTACAACAAACCCGCTTACCACCGACACTAAGATGTTAATTGTATACCTCCATCGACCAGAACAACAGGAATGCGTCGAATCAGGCGCAGCACACCCGCAGATCCATCACAAGACGCAATACCGCATGTAGCAGTAAGCATCAATGCAACTATCATACGGGCGGCGCACCCTCACAACACACCCACATGACTCCTATCGACTTTGGCAACAAAGTTAGTATTGTTGTTATATAAAAAATATCACTAACGTATCATAGTAGCACGCTACTAAGACGTCAATGAACAAAACTCCACGTATCATAGCGCTAATGCACTAAGACATGAAGTTGAGTATGCCCGTTACACTTAAAAGTGCTACCAAACACACTCATCATCCCAATCCGAAATATAGACGACGCTTCGCTATGCGCTACTACGCCGCCCACAAACGGTATGGGTGTGCGATGTCCACGGGAAAGCCGTATTGCTACAACAAACCCGCTTACCACCGACACTAAGATGTTAATTGTATACCTCCATTGACCCGAACCACAAGAGAGCGTCGAATCAGGCGCAGCACACCCGCAGATCCATCACAAGACGCAATACCGCATGTAGCAGTAAGCATCAATGCAACTATCATACGGGCGGCGCACCCTCACAACACACCCACATGACTCCTATCGACTTTGGCAACAAAGTTAGTATTGTTGTTATATAAAAAATATTACTAACGTATCATAGTAGCACGCTACTAAGACGTCAATGAACAAAACTCCACGTATCATAGCGCTAATGCACTAAGACATGAAGTTGAGTATGCCTGTTACACTTAAAAGTGCTACCAAACACACTCATCATCCCCATCCGAAAGATAGACGACGCTTCGCTATGCGCTACTACGCCGCCCACAAACGGTATGGGTGTGCGATGTCCACAGGAAAGCCGTATTGCTACAACAAACCCGCTTACCACCGGCACTAAGATGATATGTCTAGGACACATCGGTTAGCGAGTCCAAGTTTACCTCGGACCAATTGCTCGTGAAGCAGCACACACGCCACCATAATATTCCTTTTCAAGTCCCTAATAAGGACTAGTCATTTTGCTACAGTACTAGGAGCAGTCAGTCACCCGACCACCCCATACAATGCTTATGCATCAAGGAGACCTCCTATAATATTGCTTTTGTATCATAGACCTTACTTTCATAAGTCATGTATATATAGGATTCGAACCCATGACCCTACTATTGTAATGCATATTAATCATAGAGACCTTCTATAGTATTGCTTTTGAATCATAGACCTTACTTTCATAAGTCATTCATATATAGGATTCGAACCCACGACCCTACTATTGTAATGCATATTAATCACAGAGACCTTCTATAGTATTGCTTTTGAATCATAGACCTTACTTTCATAAGTCATTCATATATAGGGTTCGAACCCACGACCCTACTATTGTAATGCATATTAATCACAGAGACCTTCTATAGTATTGCTTTTGAATCATAGACCTTACTTTCATAAGTCATTCATATTTAGGGTTCGAACCCACGACCCTACTATTGTAATGCAAATTCATCATGGAGACCTTCTATAGTATTGCTTTTGTATCATTGAGTTTAATATCATAAGTCCCTAATATAGGACTAGTCATTGTGCTACAGTACTTCAGGCAGTCGGGCTCCCGACCACCCCATATATATGTACAACTGCAGGTATGTATCTCCGGCACCTCATCCATACAAGACGTCTATACGTGAACACCTTCCATAACTTAGGAAAATTTTCTTTAATACATGAACTCCTTCAACAACTTAGAAAATTTCATCTATACGTGAACTCCTTCCACAACTTAGAAAAATTTTCTTTTATACACGAACACCTCCCATGACTTAAACAATTTTTAACAAATTTTCTAATTATCTTATAAACGTTATTTAACTTAATTTTATAATATTTTTTGACTTGTATTTCTATTATTTATCTTATTTTAAATATTTTTACAAGTTTTTATAATAAATTTACTTATTACGAGAAACAATAATTTTGCCTTTAATTTGCTATGTTATTGGGATAAGGTCCGAAATATATTAACTTTATGTTTATTAATTTGACTTACTTGCTTAATATATATCTTTTAAGACTATTTTTGACGCCCCTTTATATTGAATTTAATTATTAATAATAATATTGAGCCGTCACATTATAAAAGCTATTTATGTTTTTATGTACGTACATATTATATTACATTTTCATAAATATATTGCTATGCCAAAGTTAATGTGTTTATTTCTTTAAATTTTTTAAAAGGCTCCTTAAAATTTAAGATAAAAATTGACCGTACGGCGCTCTTTTATAATCAAAATATGGCTTCAATATCAGTCACATGACCCCAATATTAATACCAGGAAAACAGTGGTATCATCCACAAGACTCAACTCCTTCCCATTTAAGAGCACATTGGTAATTGAATCCTCTCCAAAAGTTTGCTCCTCTTCCATAATTTTATGAATTAGTATTTAAAATTAATTAATTTAATAAAAAAGATACATTTTGGAGCAGCATTATTAATCTTTAAAATGTGAACTTGATAATGTTATCATACTTTAGTAACATAACAAATCTTTTTAAATGTGTGTAATAACCACAATTTTAAAAAATACAAATAATTTACAAAAGTGACTTTCTTATGCCCACTTTACCATTGTTTTAGATGTGTACTCATTATATTTTTTTATTACAAAACAAGCATTTTATATATTATAACATACTCATACATTATACAACTTTATAAACTATTTGCGAAATTATAATCAATCTAATAAATTGGGGAATTTTGATAGTCAAAATAACCAAAGTTTTATTCTACACCCACGAATTCCTGAATATGCAGTTAGTTCAAGTATAACATGAATGTCGTGGAAGATGATAAAACTTTGAAGACAAATTGTTTAGCAATTTCAATAAAAAGAAAAAAGCCTTACAAGATATATATTTTTAAGGAAATTGTTCACTTTGTCCTCAAGACGGACATTAAAAATGTCCTTAAATAAATACTAATTAAACCAGGTATAAACTTAATTATATTTAGGCAAATGAAAGAACAAAGCTTGAGCATGGCAGAGTGCTTGTGTTTCTTAATGTTTGATGAGATGCTAGTGTTCTCCTAACTACATTACAATACAACTGTCATAGGTTCTGAAGACTGAGGATGTTAAGAGTGAAAATATAACCATAAACATGTTTTGGTTTGATGATAAAGGAGATAAAGCTCATATTAAGCTATCAATTTGTTATAGATTTTTGCAAAAATGCTACGATGGCAGTAATTAAAAAATTTATATAATAAAAGATTTATAACAAACATGATTAAATGGTGTCTATGATTAATTTACAATTAACACCTAAGGCCTAAGAGCTTGTGTAATAATTATAAATAAAATATTAAAAGGCAGACATATTAAAATCAATAATGATAAAATAAAACTTCAAACATTAAAATATTTTTAAACTCTTAGAAATACCAAAAATAGAAGTGGTTATAATTAGGTTTTTTCTCTCCAAAATATCAAAATTAAGGCTCTGTTCGATATCCTATCATCACATTCCACGTTTTAATTAGTTTTTATGTGTTATCTATACATTTAAAATTTATTTTTAAAAATGAATAAAATTATTGATAACATGCATCTGTTGTTAAAGGCAACGCTCTAATCATTTGAGCATTACACATTACATACTATTGGATAGATTATTTAAAAATCTATATTATTTCTTAAGTTCGTCTTTCTTTCTTAATTGAAATAATTCCAAAAATTTGAGCGTATTTATTACGCGATATATTGTAGCGAGCGCGTGGATTGTATAGAACCGACCGCTCAAGGTCGTTCGCTAGGAGTAGCGCCATAAGCATCTCAATTAGTAAGTTTAGAAAGTTAAGAGTACATCATAATGTGATATAGAGATAAATAACATCTATTTAGATCTATATCTATGAGTCAGATAGTATTTTTTAGCTTGAATTTTTATTTTGTCATTTTCATCAATTTTAACATGTCTACCCTGCAATATTTTCATGACATTCATGCACCAGCTGTGAATAATTAAACTGATTATATAATTAATTATAAAGGTTTTCAAGTTTTCTTTATGCTTTTTACATGACAAAAATTCGAATTCCACACCAAGATCTATTAATAATTTTATTCTATCACATATACCACTGTAGAGGCCGTTTTGTAAAACATTTTTTATTATTTTAATCACATTTTCAACACATTCTAAAAAGTTTTGGGAAGGTCCCATAAGTGATCTTCGCGTGACATCTACAGATAAAATGTAATCGTCTACTTGTGGCGGAGTTGTATCACACAATTCATTATTACATGTGAAACATGATTTGCAAACTTTAATTTTTGACTTTTTAATAACTTGCCCTGCCACATACCTTTTTGTCTCCGTGACAATTTTATTTGCAAATTCTTGCGAATCATTACCTGCCAAGTTTTGAACTATAAAGTCAATATTAATTCTATTTTCCTTTGGGGGCAGATGTAATTCATTTTTTGCCAGCAGGCAATCCAAATTATTTAAAACTTTATTAAAGTCTTCCTCACAATTTGCCCCCAAGGAATGTGTTGAACTCAAATTATTAACAAGTAATGTTTTATAAATGCTTTGAAATTGTAGACACGTAGGATTGTTGTTTCTAGCCCCGTGGCTTCTTACCGAGGAGAAAAAGTTTTCCAAGGGATCTTGATTAAAATTACGCATCAAAATACTCTTGACGTTGTATTTGTCAAATAAATATTGCAACAAACCTTTTATAGTGTCAATGTTATGTATCCAATTTTTTATTGATGGAACTTGTTCGTAACTTACAGATGACGTAGCACTGCTTCTTTTTTTTATCTCCGTTTTGAATCTCATTGACCTTAAAACTGGTAGAACTTTATTCCATAGTGTAAAATGATTTGAATTTGGTTTTACACAATTTTTACAGATCTTGTATGTTTTCTTATAAGAACCTCCATTAAAAGAATCAAACAATTGATCAAACAGGAGTAGTATATCTGCCGTATCTAAGCATTCTTGTGGAAGCAACTTATTTTCTGTAAATAAATAAAATGTTATGAGCAATTTTTAAATCTTAAGCAATAAAATGTTTGACATAAGAGTGAATACAAGAAATAAGCGATAAAGAGATATCTTACAAAAAGTAATTTCAACACTGAATATTATTTAACAAAGTATATCACGTACTTGCACAAAATCGTAAAGCTCCTGATACTCGTTGGCTAAAAACTTGAGCTGCATGTTTCACCTTCATTTTGGGAATTTTTTCAGGCATAACATGCATTTCTGTAAGCTTATTACACATCCTTAACTCATCTTCTCCTGCATCAATTTCCAATAGTAATTTTAAATGTTGCCATTTTGCTATTTTTACTTGGTCATTCTGGACATACCTTAGGTCTTTTGATATTAAATTGTTCCTCACTCCTTTTAATAAATGGGGCAGGTCGAATAACGGGAATATATCATGATTTTCAATTTGAAATGCATTGCTCTTATGTTCCTTACCCAGTCTCAAATATTCTGCATTTATCTCTTTTAATAATTCATTTACTACCTTTGTGTTAATTGTTGATTGATCACACACAGTTGCAACAACAATAAACCCTGCCTGAAATATTTCTTTTATGACACTCTTTATTAGTTTTTTAAGAACTGTTGCGTTTGTGGCACTTTTGCAAAAAGCAAAGCAAATAGGTTGCTTATATTGAATTTTTACACCCTTTAACATAAACACTAAAACATGATCAGCAATATTATCATTCTGATCATTTTCACCAAAATCTTCAAAGCCGACTATTTGATCTAAAGCTTTATCATACTGTAGTGATGGTGAAAGCGACATCTCATCAAACATTAACAAGCATAAGCGTTCTTCCTTATTAAATTTTTGTGCTGCGTCTTTTATTTGGCGGAATATTATTGTTTGTTTAGATTTATTGTTTAGATTAATAATTATTATTTGTTTAGACCTGTTTTCAAAGTTATTTTTTTAAGTACATCCTGCAATGTCCTCTTTGAGGGCAAGGTAAATAATTTTCTTAGAAAATTATAGCCTTTGTGACTTCTTTTATAAATTGACAAAGCCAATAATTTTTCTTCAATATTAAAACGCCTTCCACGGCCTCTTTTATTATGCTGAGTTAATTGCATATTTAACAATGTCTGAGCAGGCTTCGATAATGTTTTCAAAACCTTTTGAAATAATTTCGACTTTAACATTTTGTCTGCTGCTTTTATTTGATTTTTTTGACATTTTTTTTTAAAAGCTGTATTTTATGTAGAATTTTCTTCATTTTCGTACTTTTTTAATCAATGTACCTGAAAAAGTATAATAATAATAATAATCTTTATTGCATCTTTAAGTTAAAGTACACTCGATAACACCAGTATAACAAAATTAAGCTTACAATTAAGTACTTCTACAATTAATATGAAGCTACTGACATCTAAACTAGGCCTGTATCTTAAATGTCAGGGTCTTCTCCCAAAACATAGTACAAGGATTTAAGTATAGAGCAGTATTCAATAATTTTAACTGATAAAGATAACAGTTTACTATCAAGTTTACAAAATATACGTATATATATATATATATATATTTGTTTCCTCCTCCCCCCCAATTCCTTAAAAAAATAAATAAATAGGTACCTCTTATGCGATTCACACGTGTACTTGTACCAGAAATTAGGGTAGAAAGTACGTCTGGTATATGTGACGTGGGTTCAAGTTCCGTTTCTGCATGTAAACCTGTAAAAGTAGTGAAAGTATATGAGTAACACATAACTTTCTTTATTGGACTTGTTTTATACACTGCTACATACCATATATTATAATTATATTAATGTCCTCGAGATCAAATTTTATAGTGCCTAAGTGTATGTGCAAGCAATAGGTCATCTCATAATCTAATGGGACGGCATTTCCTCATGACCGGAAAAAGAGAACACAGGACTAACAGCTTTACGTGCTTTCCAAGGCAAGAGGGTGAAACACAGCCAATTTATTATCACCAGACTGATGCTGAGAATGTCTTGATAGATATACCCAAAAATGTACAAAAATATATACCCAAATATAATAAGCAAAAGTAATAAGCATGTAAGATTTCTTCATAAATGTTTATTTCATACAGTTCACAATAACATTACTGGTGGAGCCACGTGTCTAAGGCTGCCGAAGTCTAGTTCCCCGGTCGAACCTTAAACCTATTACGCGAGATATTAACTAAAGTGGACTGTATATGCGATTGCTTCTACGCTTACGTAAAAGCGACTACTATAGCATGCGGTATAATGCACTCGCTCTTCCCTAAACTAAAACTATTATTGTGCCAAATCGCTGAAAAGGAATCCTGCCTGATTAGGAGAACAACAAAATTGGAGCGGGTTAAATTATATAAGGCAGGAACTAATTAAAGGAATATTGACTCACCGGGGTTTCTTCTATTTGTGTAGAGCACTATAGCTGCAACTTCTGGAACTTCTTCTAGACAGACACTCTGGAGAGAGGCGGTGCGCGACTATATCTCACACGAGGTGAGGCGGGTCTCCTGGAGCTCGACTGCTTCCAGGCTAAAGCGGTTTCTACTAGCGGTGTGGTTTCAACGACTGGCGCGGCGGGAAGAGAGGCGTTGTAGTTTCAACGACGACTGCGATGGAAAAGAGTTTTTTAATTAATATTAGAAAAGTTCTTACCGAATCGGTCACATTTAAAAACACATTGCTGTCGTGACATTTCAGTTACAGTTAATAAACAAAACAAAACTAAACTATGTCACAGATTTATCAATTACAATGAAATAAAACACATAAACACACGAGAAACGGGAATAATGCTAAATAGATAATAATATCAATTTAATCTTTACTACCAGTGACCGCCATTAACTGCGTAGTAAAGTGCGCATCAATATACAGTAATCTATGGTGCGCATGGAACATAGATCATTTCGTATACGTAAACTTAATATATAAGCGTGCCCTCTAGTTGGATTAAAATAAGTCTAGTCTAATGTTTTGCAATGTAGATGGCAGCACAAAAAAAGATCACTTTGTTCTCAAAATAATGTTCTAAGTTGCACGCCCATGATCTTTTCTTACAAATGGTGGCAGCCATAAATTATGTTTATAAATTAAAGTAGTTATGAAAGTTAATAATTTGGTGTTATATCGAGTGCAATAGCGAGCGAAGCGAGCTTGGGACGTGGAGCACCCCGACTCGGACAGGTTAGGTTAGAAGTGGATGACAGGGTCGTGTGAGCGAGCGAAGCGAGCGAATAGACCCCGTCATCCTCTTCGTGGTTATTTTTTTTGTAAACCACCCAGAAGTAGGAGCCCCGCGAAGCGGGGCTCCGTCGACCGGACTTCCCTCGACTGCACCACGTTAAGTGGCGTGGGGCTTCCGTCCCCCAACTCTCTCCATAAATCAGGTTAAAATTGTCATAAAAATTACGAAACATAACCTCAAAATGAGATTTTTAAAAATTAATAAAAAAAAAAAACTAAACTGGTCCGGCGGAAAGTGGAAGTAGGGGGTGACTCTACAACTCCTCCGCCTCCCCCCACGCCACCCCCACCCCCAAATTCAGGCGACCGAATTGTAAACCTTACCCTTAAACTATGTTCTGCAAAACTAATTTTCAACTTCATATTGACAAAATATTATGTATGACATGCAAAGCAATTTTATGGAAAGTATGTTATTTCTTAGTAACTATTTTATTCAAATGATAATAAAAAGCTTATAAATTAAGGCTTTTTTAAAGCTCATATGAATATCAAAATTTACACCAGTTTATAAATATTAAACTTTCTCAGAGTACAACTGAGATTAGTACTGGAAAAGATCTTTAGACTGATCTAAAGATATTTTCCAGTACTAATCAGAACATATATTGCACCAACAAACTATATTCCAGAATATGTTTAATGTTCAATTATTTTTTCAACATATTGTCCTTTAGTGTCTATTTAAAGTTATGATGATCTTCAATTTCATATCCCATTCTTTCACTTCATTCAATCTTAGAATATCATATTTAAAGCTTAGATGCCCAAATTTGTGCAGTATTCATTTGTTTAAGAACAAAAAAGTTAGTATTTCATTTGGTCTTATTATCAAACTTAGCTAATAACAAAAAACCGGCCAAGAGCGTGTCGGGCCACGCTCAGTGTAGGGTTTCGTAGTTTTCCGTCCGTCACAATAAGTGTTCCCACTTATGAGTTTAAAAGTGGGTATCCATTATAATAATAATAATAATAATAAAAATTCTTTATTTTCTCCACAATCTAAAAAATTAGTATAGTAATGAACAGAGGTTTTCACCAGGGAAAAAAACATATTTAGATTGTGAGAGACTGGCGTCCGAGCTAGGCTAAGAGCCTGTGTTTCAGAGCACCAGCACTCTCCTCAGAGGATGTGGATCATTAAGGTACAGATTATGTTCGCTCTCCAGCAGCGCTCCGCACTCCTGCAACTGCTCCCAGTGGTGGGTACTGTTGTTTCCATCCAAGTTTAAAATGATTTTCCTAGAAAGTTCTTATAAAGTTCTACTTTCAGATTTTTTTCATATTTTCTAAACTTATGGTTCAAAAGTTAGAGGGGGGGGGGGGACACATTGTTTTTTACTTTTGGAGCGATTATTTCCGAAATTATTGATATTATCAAAAAATGATTTTAGTAAACCCCTATTCATTTTTAAATACCTTTCCAACAATATATCACACGTTAGGGTTGGAATTAAAAAAAAATCACTTCCCACTTTACATATAGGGGGGCTACCCTAATAAAACATTTTTTTTCCAATTTTTATTTTACCACTTTGTCGGCGTGATTGATACACATATTGGTACCAAATTTCAGCTTTCTAGTGCTAACGGTCACAGAGATTAAGCGAGGGCAAACAGACGGACAGACAGACATGGCGAAACTATAAGGGTTTCTAGTTGACTACGGAACCCTAAAAAAGTTACTTGATTTGCCTAAGTCTTTGTAAAATTTGACATTGCTGTAAGATCCATAATTTACATTATAGCATGCATATATTTTAAAGGTGTTCTATAGTGCAACTAACACTTATAATAAACTTCTATTTTAATAAAATGGAATGTGTAACTATTAGCTTCATTTTGGTATTTATTGTTTGATATTGTCTGTTGGAAGATGTTGGTAGTCCTTCAGTCTTAGTCGTTCATTTGCTACATGGCTAATATGTGTATACTGTAATTTTTTGATGATTGTTAGTAGAGAAACTAATTTTGCAATGAATAAACCCAATCAGGTTAGAATTTTTGTTAGAGCCATCAGTCCACATTTCTCTTTGTACTATTGTTTAGTTGTCACTATATTTAAAGTACAATATAATCATTCATTTTAAATATTGATTACAGGCGCTGTTGCTAAAAGACCACCCTTAGCTTAAGTTACAAATAAAAATAATACTCTTATAACAAGCTGTACACAAGAAATTGCTTCAACATCAAGTTATGTGCAAGAGACAACTACTGCTCAAACATCCAGTAAGTTAAAATTTATTTTATTGTATAAATGAAATTGATGACAATATATTGTAGATTAATTTTATTTAAAAAAAGTCCCATTGGGTTTTGTGCTGGTTCTGGTGAAGGTTTAGTATCAAGTCGCCTTAATAGGGGGTTGTGGTGCGAGGGGAAGGGAGGTAGAGAGGGGTAGATTCGTCCCCTACCTGTTCCCCCTGCCGGAGATGCATAGTATTTTTATATTAAATGTTAAAGATCAAAATATTATTTAATAATTTATAAGAAAAATCACCTTAATAGGTAGTCGGGGAGGGAGCGAAACCCCTCTTCACCCAAGCAATACCAAAGTTTATTTGATGGGCCGCTATTTCTGGGTGGTTTATGAAAAATAACCACAAATCCTTCTAACCAAACCTATCTGAGTTGGTGTGCCCCAAGCCTCGAGCTTGCTTTGCTCGCACTTGTACCAAATAAAACACAAAAATGTTAACTTGAATAACTACTTTAATAAGCCTAATAATTTTGGCATTATATTTCAAAATGTTCCGCCTGCACAAAAACTCCACTATTGCATTACTAAAATATCCAATATCTTGAAAATGGTTAAGTTTGGTGTATCTCATATGGTGTGTTTCATAGTCGAAACAGTCGGTAATGATGCAAACTACAACCCACCAAATGATCTAGGTCGACTTAACCTGTAGCCCTATTATATTATATATTTCAATATTTATCTACTATGTTCCAAATTATGATTCAAAATGCAATCAACTTGCTACAATTAAATTTAGTACCCGGATGACCGAGCTTTGCTCGGTTTTTTTTTAAAATTACATTTATAAATTACATACTGATGAAACGAAATAATATTTTTTGATCTTATTGACAGAATAGAAAAAACTGAATTGATTATTTGAATAAAAAATTAGTGCAATTTGTTTTATTAAAATTTTCGTATTTTTAAAAATTACTAAAAAAAGGGCTTGAAATAATAGATTTTCTCACAAAAGAAGGGAACTTGAAAAAAAAAGGAAAAAAGCTAGACGAGACACAGGACGCGAACTACGGAACTCCGATATCACGCCTGACCGACATCCCACCTGAGCTATAACGATCGTTAGCGATCTGTTGAAATTTACCTTATTATATTGTAGCAGTTTTTTTATTGCTTGAAAACACGGACAACAGGACATTTTCTAAAAATAAATCCTAGCTAGATCGATTTATTGCCCCCGAAACTCCCTGGACACTAAATTTTATGAAAATCGTTGGAGCCGTTTACGAAATTTCAATTATATATTTATATATATACAAGAATTGCTCATTTAAAGGTATAGGATTTTTACTAAATTATAGTACAAATTTTCTAGGTTGTCTATAGAAATATAATGTTTTGTCATTTTAATTTCAGACTTGAAGGTGACTTAAGCCCATAAGGACTCAAATTAGTACAAGTATTACTGTGTTAAAAAAGAAACTTAAAAGCTTGAATATAGCAAATGAGAAATAAGAAAGAATGAAGAAAGAACAAAAAGACTGAAGAAGGAAATGAATCTATCAGTAAATACTACTTTCTTGAAAGCAATTAGAAGTTTTACCTCAATGGCAACAATTTTTACGATGCTACAATTTTGAGAATGTGGTAAACACAAAATGGGCAGATGATTCACACCTGATGAAAAACTGATGGCATTACATTTTTTTTTAAACATGGGCCAAGAGGCTACAGTATGTGGCAAAATATATTTGTTCTGCCATCACCTTTCACCTTAAGCAGGATGGTGTCTAAGGCCAATATTAATCCTGGTATAAATGAAAACATATTTTATCAACTTAAGAAGCAAGCATCTAAAATGAGAGCCAATGATAAATTGTGTACACTAGTTTTTAATGAAATGAAAATGAAAAGAAAGTGAAAAAAGGAAATGAAAGGAAATCATTTTTTTCTTTTTGCATCTCAGTATCCTACTATTATTTTATGTTAAAAGTAAGTTATTTTTCCCATATTAACCTAAAAAATTAACAAAATAAATCTATACAAAAGTGTTCAATAACATTATTTCAGTAAGAGAATAAATGTTTTTGTAGTTTATCCAAATAGAACGGGCATTTTGAGTATGGTAATGCCTACTTTATTATGCATGAGCAGAGCTTCTGGTGATCCTATTACGCAAGCGTACTTACACAAAGTATTTTTAAGATGGACAAAATTTCACAATTCTACCTTTACACGACACTTTCACAATTCTACCTTTAGATAAAGTAACTGCATTTTTAGACCATCTTAACTCTATAAATTCTAAAATTCAGTTCACAATGGAGTTAGAGGCAAACAATTCCTTAGCTTTTCTAGATGTGTTAGTAATTCGGAATCCTGATAACACCTTGAGCCATACTGTGTATAGAAAAAAGACCCATACAGATAGATATTTAAACGGTGATTTTCACCACCATCCTTCACAGTTAGCTACCGTGGGTAAATCTTTGTTTCAGAGAGCACGAGGGATCTGTGACAGTAAACACCTGGCTGCCGAGCTCCAACATGTCAAGCAAGTTTTGCATGACAACAAGCTTCGGGTCCCACGCCTACGTCACAGAGAACGAGTGAAGCCGGCCACAGTCGAGCGTGTACCTGCTGTACTGCCATATGTTAGAGGAGTCACTGACAAGATTGGCTACATCTTGAAGCGCGCTTCCATCAAAACATACTTCAAGCCGCCGAAGAAGATTGGTCAGTTTTTACCATCAGTCAAGTGTAACGTCCCTCTGCAAGATGCAGGAGTGTACAAGCTTGATTGTGAATGTGGTCTCTCCTACATAGGACAAACTAAAAGATCAATTAAAACCCGCGTCAAAGAACATATAGCTGATGTGAAGAATCGACGCTCCGGGAAGTCTGCAGTCTGTGAACATGTACAAGATCGCCCCCGTCACTACATCAGATTTGGTAGACCACAAATCCTCGCTAAAGAACACCGATTCCTTCCAAGGATGATTCGCGAGGCTATTGAAATCAAAAAACATCCTAATTTCAATAGAGAAGATGGCTGGGTGCTACCATCTGCTTGGGATCCTATAATAAATAAAATTAAATCCCAACCCAAGCATACAACTGCAAGACTCCATGATACCATAAGCTCATACTGTGTAGATCGGAACAAAAGTTAAAATTTTAATCTATGGTAACCGCGGTTAACTATGACAGCTGGACGTTGAACATCTCAGTCCTTCCCGTGACCATGGGTGCTGTAAAGCTCTCGAAACGTCGGGTAAAAAAGTTAAATATACGCGATAAATTCCGTTAAAACTAGTATTATTTCAAAGCGTTTTGTGTTTCAACTAAAAGTGACAGTTGTAACGAACATTGTTTGAACTTTCTGTAAGTTATTGTAATTCTTGTTATCCGTTTAATATTTTAAGATTTACCTTTTAAGTTAGTGCTGTTTCGGATTTCAATTTGAATTATTTACCTGATAATTTAATTTGACATCTGTAAGTAGACCCATAGATCTAGATATTAGCTTACTCTGAGCGGTAGAAATGGCATGTGTTGACTTTGAGCACCTCATTGTTGTGAGCGTTTACAGACCCTTATGTTCTTTATATGATACTTTTGAAAAAATTATGGAGGAAGTTTTCGCTAAGCTTAATAAACAGAATAAATCTATTGTAATATGTGGAGACTTTAATATCATCTTTAATCTCCGAGAAGCTTCCTCCACCAATATTAAATATAGATCATTGTTTAAATCTTATGGTCTTTTCAATTTATTTTTGGAGCCAACACGTATTTCAGAATCTAGTGCAACATGTATAGATAACATTTTTACAAATATTAAGCCGTTCAATAAATGTTTAATTCAAAAATTGAGCTCTGATCACTGTGGACAATTAGTTACCTTATGTTCATAAAAACACAAGTAGATAAAAATTAGTGTTTGTTCCAGTAAATGCAAATCACTTGGAGAAGTTTAGAAGTAACATTGTAAAGAAACTTCAGTTTTGGCTGACTGAAAGAAATGGTATTAGATGTTTGGGTGGACCTTCCAGTGTCGTAAGATATTGTTGCGAGGCTAAGTTGACATCTGGCACTAGCGCCATCTAGTGTCGGGTAACAGAGCGAGGAGAGAGCTTTCCAGAAATTGACATGACTAATTTTTTAACCGACAGCGCCATCTAGTATCAAATTGAAGAACTAAACTTTCTAGAAGCTCTACACTCGAACTTTTTACGCGTGGTCGGTTGGCGCGCGTATTTACTCGAATATTCTGGAATATTCGAGTTGTCACGAACCCTAAGCTCGTAACAATATTGACTAGAATAAAAAAATACGTTATCAAACTTTCGTATAGTGGTGGCGTTAGATAATTTATCACCACATTTCGTGCTTTAAGTATCGCAAGTGGTGGTGATTTTTTTCTTTAAAAAAATAGCAGAATAAACTTTTGTATCTGGAGGCAGTTAACATACATAATATCCAGACGCTGAATAACAGTGGCCTACAGTTACGTAACTCATCGCTAAGCCGCTGCCTCACGGCGATGGAGATATGTAAGCCAAAAAGATATTTGACTTTCGGTAGAATGCCATGCAAACATCTTGTTAACGCCTTGCATAAAATACTCAAAGTGGCGACGGGAAACCAAATCAAGGGGGTACGAAATGTCTGATAGTGCAATTGTCAGTATGGCTGCCAAGCATGACGGATAATGCAAATCCTATCCTATCCAAAAGCATTCTTGATAATAATCAATCAATATAATATTCAAAACTAGCTCTGTATTAAAAACAGTGTCTATGTAATGTCTGCTTGCGCATACACTTGGACAATACAATCCTGGCTTGCGCAGATAGCTAGTATTTGTTGAGACTGACCGCTATGATTGAAATTCGTTCTGGAGGATATTATTTGCAATTACTTACTTAGTTACAAGAAAGGGATAATAACACTACAGTAAAACGTATAAAAACCAAATCAAGTAATAATAGTTCGACGACAGCCTTAACGCTCCACGAAAGCTATGAGGCGTATCCAATGTTACGTTACACACCCAGCTATCAGTATTTCACAGCTTGAAACGATATCTTCATGTTGAATACAATGGAACTTAAAAAATTGGCTTTAAATATTTGGTACATCACCAGAATAGTTATGCAGTGTATTAATCCCGTCATGCAAAGGTTAATGGATTTTTTTCCTTTTCCTACATTATAATTGGTAACGTCCTCTTAGCTGTTATATCCACCAAGCATCATTTCAACCACTAGTTTGTTCTTGTCTGAAGGGTAGGTGTTATTGTATTCATCATTAAGTAATGACAGTCTATTAAAGCCGATTGCTGAACAAAGACTTCCCCCACAGAATGCCTCATAATCCCATATAATATATCATATTTTTCACGCTTGACAGGTGGATTGGTAACTGCAGATATTTTATTATTTTGAGTTGTGATGAGTAAGATGCTGCTATCCATATCCTGTTTCATTTTCGTTCACTCAAGAGACGATATGGAGTAGATTTTCTTACGCCACCACCACAGGGTGGTTAATGTTTGCCAGATTTAAACAGAAACAAAAACATAAAAACAAACTTTTTTATACACTGAAGATTTTAAATAACACATGTTGATGTTACTCATAAGTTAAATCTAGCAGTGGTTCGGAAAATTCTTTTATCCTGGGAAGAATAAGCAAGGAGAAGAAAAAAATACCAATTTATAATAATTTAACTAACCCAATGGGTGCGTTTGGCAGAAAAAAGCGCTAGCAAGCGCTTGTAAGCAAAATGGCGATCGTAAGCGGTAAGTGCTGTCAAATCGTAAGTAGCTATTTTCCTCTAGGACACGTTAGTTTTAACCAGGGAACCTAACCTAATTTAAATATATGTTTGTAAAGTATTCATATTAAAGACTTACCAACCATGAATTTTTAATAACATGTATATGTTTATTCATGTCATTATATTACTTAAATTAAAACTAATATTGCACAAAACAACTTATAAACTCTACTTCAAAACAAACAAATTAAATAAGCAAAATGGCGGATTGTGTCAGCGCTACTGAAGTAGCAATCGTGTCCTGGCCGAAAACTATTTTAGCGTTTGTAAGCGCTTGCTAGCGCTTTTTTCTGCCAAACGCACCCATTAAATGACGATGACGACGTAATTCCCAGGAGTTATTATGATCTATAAATTCCTTGATATTGTAATAACTCTATTTATACAATGTTTGTTTAATAAAGTTTTTAAACTTGACGGAAGACAGATTTTGTATTGTTTCTGAAAAAATCTCTGATTGGCAATAAGAAAAAACGTCAAGAGTAGGTAGTTGCATAGATAATACAAGATGTAATGACATTTTGTACTACCTACGCAAAGTTTAAAAGCTGAAGCAAGGCAATTTATAAAGATACTGCAATACGTATTCACGATCCAAAAGATTAAGAGACCCATTTTGTGAGATAAATTTTCGTCCTGCTTGTAATTCGTCTGGTATACTTTCGCTTTCGTAGTTTATTTTTATTGTTATAAAATAGAGATGAGTAGATAAACTGACCTGAGCCAGGCCTCTATCACTCTTGCTACCTGCGTGAAATAATTACCTAAAATCGCGACGCGCCCTGGCGAAATAACGCAGTCAGGGCTGGCGCGTTGGTGGCGATCGAATGTTAAAGTTTTTTGCCGCTGTTTACGTAAATAGTTTTATGTAAATAGTTGTTGAAATAGTTTTTGTTTAGTGTTTAGTATATTTAATTGTAGGTAAAAATAGTTGTAAAAGTTTTAATGTATTTTAAAAATTATATAATATGTATATTGGATACTATTTGATATTGGACCTATTTGATAAATTATAATAGCAAAACGACGTTCCTACTATAACTGTTGCTTAGATGGATACTAAATGAAATGACCAACAAAAGGTTTCATATCATTCTTTAAGTTACCGAAGAATTTTAGAAGGAAGTTACGAAAGGTGAATTTATTTAATTTTTTGTTAGATAGGTACTCACAGCGAAAAAGAATTAAGTAATAATTTGGTCTACACAAGAAATACCTAAGTATTTCATTACAAAAATTAGTTAAAATTTACTTCACTATCCAAGTATTTACTTACATACCTATACTTGTCTTTTGTAATTAAAATATTTTGAGTTATAATAACACAAAATACTGAAATTAAAACTTTGTATATTAACAAGATTTTTAACTAAACAGAATAGATCACATTTCTGTTAGAAATCGTATTTCAGATTTATTCGTTGTTTACACTATACCTATTTCTCCCAAGCGTTACGATTCCCGACGAATGACCTTGCAATTTGCATGCGTTAGGCATCTCAGAACTCACATGTGGGCGAAAGTATGGTTCAATCATAGTCAGAATATTAGTTAGTACTTCACCTAAGTAACATAATTAACATTTCGCAATATATTTTTTTACTTTCTATTGACATCCCTTAATAACCACGGAAAGTCCACCGTGACAAAAAAGATGCAAAGTAATATGGACACTAGCGCGCAGCGATAAAGTTTTATTTAGCTTGCGTGTGCGATTTATCTGATTAATAATAATTTTTAATAATAGTTTTAATGATTGGTTTGCACGAATGGCAAAGTGCATTAAGTTGAACGGAGAATACTTCTAAAAACAATAAAATACAATTAAGCTATACCGTGCATGTGGTTTTTCTTATTCCCGATAATTTTAGTGTGCCCCTCCGTACTCAAATTGTTGGCAAAGTACGGACTTTTAACATGAATAAACTACATAAATGAAGATAAAATAACTTACGCCGTACTGGAAGTAGCCATTAAGAAAAGACTAAGTGCTAATGGTTCTTTACAGTTTAATGTCAATTTACTTCCCACATACTAACTTCGCAAGTTAATTATAAGGTTCTTGGTTCTAACAAAGTTATCTATACATATAAGAAATCTGTAGAAAGGTCGTGTCTGTAATTCTAATATTTTCTAGAAAAAACAAGTCCAGGGGACTAAACAAAGGGTACTGAAGCCCTATTAGTGGTTTATAGAATTGTTGTCTGTCTGTCTGACCGCGTATTAAAGATTCACGCAAAAATCTATACATATAATAAATCTGTAGTAAGGTCGTGCCTGTAATTCTGATATTTTCTAGAAAAAACAAGTCCAGGGGACTAAACAAAGGGTACTGAAGCCAATTAGTGGTTTTTAGAATTTTTGTCTATCTGTCTGTCTGTCTGTGTATTAAAGATTCACGCAAAAACAACTGAACAGATTTCCATAAAATTGTGTGTGTAGGTAGTTAGGGACCCGGGGCTACTTATAGCTTATAGGCTACTTTTTATCGGATTACGGAACTTCAGAAAAGTAGGGTTAAGTATTTTCCTTCCTTTGGATGTTAATATTCTTCTATTTTATACGATAAATGTGTTCTATTAAAATATTTATAAATAAAGTAACCAATATTAGTTTTAACCGTTGTGTAATTAATAATTTGAACTACGCCGACAAACTACAATATTATTGTTGAATTCACTTTTTCAAAACAGTGTCATCTAACGTAAATTACAAAAAGTAATGACATTTTGCATCCGCAAAAAATTAAACAATATAGCATTTATAAGTATAGTTATTTTTATTTTATAGTATACAAATTACTTCTAAAAAAGGTAATAGTGACATCTATCGAAAATCATAAATTTAACGATGTTTCTAAATTAAATTGTTAATCAATAAAAAGTTTTAGTGTTTAGTTTTTTTATCTACCTATAAATAAACTGATAAAAATTGCAATTAGTACAAAACTCTTATTATCCTTATAGTTTCAATAATAAGATTTTTATATATGTATTGATCATATCTTAGAATTTATAATATCATAAATTAGTCGATTATTAAAAGTTAAATGGCGGCATTTAATAAAATTTAAGTCTTTGTGAGACTATATTGACGATAAAGCTTGACCATGTCAATGAATTGAGATTGTTTGGCGAATTTAACAACTAAATACGACATTGCTATTTCTAGATGCTATTGTTACAAATACAAAGTCTTTATCTATGTAGTAATACCTTTAAACGAGCAATTCTTGTATATATTATATATATATATATATATATATATATATATATATATATATATATATATATATATATATATATATATATATATATATATATATATATATATATATATCGGAATCTCAGAAACTGCTCCAACGATTTTAATGAAATTTAGTGTGCGGGGGGCTTCGGGGGCAATAAATCGATCTAGCTAGGATTAGTTTTTAGAAAATGTAGTTTTATCCGTGTTTTCAGCCAATAAAAAACTGCTACAGTATCATTAGCATACGAAGGTAAATTTTGCCAGTACCTTACAGGTAGTAGTAGCCCAAATGGGTTAACGGGCGCTCGCGAGATCGTGGCACCCCAGGTTCGAGTCGGGATTTCTTCGGTACGAATTTTTTTCCTTTTTTTTTCAAGTTACCTTTCCCTTTTTATTTGAAGTCCTTTTTAGTATTTTTTAAAAACACAAATAATTAAATTAAACCTCTCATGATTTTTTATTTCAATTACCAGTTAAGTTTTTTTACTATGTCGGTAAAATCGAAAAATATTGTTCATATTTCATCATATGTAATTTGTATCTAAATATAATTTCCAAAAAACACGATTTTCCAAAAAATATGGGTCATACAGGTACTTTGCATTTGTCAACACATTTGACAGAGTCTTCAGTTAATAAAAAATATAGTAAGTCAGCTCAAATTCTAATTTCGCCCCCACTTCCCCGCGCGTTGTATGCTATGTACTGTCATGTTTGTAATCACTAATACTGTAAGTAGATAGGTCGCTACATACTTATTTCATTAGGTTTATCATATTTATGCCTGTTTCTTAACGCCAGCCCAGTCGCTTCTTATTTTTATCACGGTTATTTCCCATTTTAATTTTACGTCGTGCTGTGTGTATTCTGATCGTAAGCGACACAACTTCTCCCTTCAAAAGCCTAAGCGATACTAACGGGGCGACAGGAATCAAGCTTCAAGACGCCGATAGTTTAGGTAATTTCTTTTTACAGTGAAAATAATGGTATTTAAAAAAAAGTAAATAACATAAGCACTGCTTTATAGTTAGTTCAGTTAGTATGCAAAGTTTCATGATCTCATTTAAAGTATTTTATGAATAACAGCGGTTTATTGTTCAGTTTGGAGGTAATTTGGATTTTTTTTCTATCGAGAAAATTTTACGGAATCGTGTTTTCGTCTAACATAGTCCTTAACATTCATCCTCAACTTTATCATATATTTCTTTCAAAATTAATGCTGCAATACTTTCGGCATATCGGAGGATTTTGCTAAGCCATTTGAGGTTATATTTCCCCTTAAATATATATAATGTAGGTACATGTGTTTAGTCTACTCTCAGACTTGCAAATATTTAAAACAAACAAAAACTATCTATAAGTCATCATTCTCTAAACCATTTCCCATTATCTGGGGTCGGCGCAGTAAACCTTCTTGTTCCATTCCTCTCTATCAGCCGTCATTTCCATACTTACTCCTTTCATTCTCATATCACTCTTCACACAATCGATCCATCTTTTATTCGGCCTTCCTCTGCCCGTGTGTCCCTCCACATTCATATTCAACACTCGTTTTGTGACATGACTTCCATTCCTCCGCATCACATGCCCAAACCATGCCAATCTGCTTCCTCTCACCTTTTCTACCACTGGCGCTACTTTCAGGCTTCCTCTTATATACTCATTCCTTATCTTATCCATCCTTGTCACACCACACATCCATCGTAACATTCTCATTTCATTCGCATGCAGTCTATTTTCATCCTTCTTCTTGACGGCCCAGCATTCACTTCCATACATGACGACAGGTCGGATGATCGATTTGTAAATTTTCCCCTTCAGCCTTATTGGCATTCGGGGATCGCACGTTGTGGCTGTGACCTGTCGCCATTTCATCCACCCTGCGTTAATCCTATGCTGCACAGCTCTATCTATTCCGCCGTCGCCTTGAATGAGGGAACCGAGGTACTTGAAATCTGAGCAGGTAGGCAGTATAGCGCCATCCAACGACATGGGTACAAGACTGGAAAGACCGCCGAAATCACAGCACAGATATTCGGTTTTGGATCTGCTGATCTTCAAGCCAACACTTTCCAGCCTCTGTTGCCACCCCGTCAGTCTTCTCTGCACCTCGATGCCTTCTTCCCCGACAAGCACGATGTCATCGGCAAAGAGCATGCACCAGGGTGCCTCATCCTGCAGGTCCGACGTCAAAGCGTCCATAATCAGTAGGAAGAGGTAAGGGCTCAATGCCGACCCTTGGTGCAGCCCTACCGCCACATCGATACTGCCCGTAGTTCCCGCGGCAGATCGTACACATGTACGGGATGCTCTGTACATAGCACGGACTAACCTCACATACTTCCCAGGCATACCTTTCATCTTTAACGCCCACCACAAAACCTCACGGGGAACCCGATCGTACGCCTTTTCAAGGTCGACAAAAACCATGTGCAGATTTTTATGCACGCGCTTGTACTTTTCGCACAATTGGCGTAATGCGAAAATGGCATCTGTCGTACCTCGACCGGGCATGAATCCGAACTGGTTTTGTGTTATCTCACACTCTTCTCTCATTCTTCTCTCTATTATTCTTTCCCAGACTTTCATCGTATGTGACATGAGTTTTATTCCCCGGTAACTGCTGCAGTTTTGAACGTCTCCTTTGTTTTTAAAAATGGGGACCAGTATACTACTGCACCATTCCTCAGGTATTTGTTCTTCCTGCAACAATTTACCGAAAAATAAACTCAACCACTTCCATCCATCCGCACTCAGCAACTTCCACACTTCTACTGGTATTCCATCTGGGCCGACTGCCTTCCCATTCTTCATATTCCTAACAGCCATTTTTACCTCTTCCACACTAATTTCTCTCACTAAGCCAATATTCACTGGTGGGTTTTCAAGCATACCATTCCATTCATTCTCCTCATTCATCAATTTCTCAAAATACTCCTTCCATCGCTTCTTTATACTTTCATCGTCAGTCAAAATCCTTCCAGAATCATCTTTTATACATTTTACATGTGAAACATCTCTTCCATTCCTTTCTCTCGCTCTTGCAATTTGAAAAAGTCGTTTTTGACCTTCGGGGCTTTCAAGGGACCGATATAATTTATCTTGCGCCTCTGCCCTACAAATAGCAACTTCCTTCTTCGCTCTCTTCTTACATTCTTTATACGCCCCTCTCTTACTTTCTTTTATGGATTCATTCTGGTCTTCTACGCTCTGCCATTCTTTAAAGGCATTTTTCTTTTCTCTCAAAACTTCTCTAATACTTTCACTCCACCACCACCCATCCTTATCTATCATACGCTTCCCTTTTGTTTCTCCTAACACCTTCTTTGCCACACTTCGGATACAATCAGCCATTTCCTTCCAGCACTCATTCACACTCATTCCTTCCATATCACCCATCTCTATCATCTTGTTTACAACTAGCTCTCTAAATTCACTTGCATACTCCTCCTTACGCAACAGATGCCACTTTATTTTGGGTGGGGGACGATCCTTATGTTTGTTGAGGCGAACAGTTAAGCAGATGTCAGCCAGCAGAATTCGGTGCTGGGATACTAAGTCTTCACCTGGAAGCACTTTGCAGTTTTTTACACTCTTGATTTGGTTCCGTCTTAACAGAAGATAGTCGATCTGTGTCGCGTGGTGGCCACTTTTATAAGTAACAAGATGCTGATCTCGTTTTTGGAACCACGTGTTTACTACAGCCAGGTCGAAAGCACATGCTGCTTGCAGAAGAACTTCCCCCTCACGGTTGCGTACTCCGTACCCCCAACCACCGTGTACTCTTTCATACCCGTCATTCACTCTCCCTACATGTCCATTAAAATCTCCTCCCATATAAACATCCTCACTCTCAGGTATTCCCATCATCATACAATCAAATTCCTCCCAAAACTTCTCTTTCACACTCTCTTCACAGCCTGTTTGCGGAGCATACACACTTACAACATTCACTACTTTGTTTTCAATCATTAATTTAACAACTATCATTCTGTCATTTACTCTTTTCACATCTGTCACTCGTTCTTTCATTCCACTATCTAACACAACTCCTACTCCATTTCGCTTCCCGTCACTTCCACAGTAATAAAACTTGTATCCTTCCCCAATCTCTCTTGCTTTATTGCCCTTCCATTTTGTTTCCTGCAAACAGGCAACATTCACTCTTCGTCGTTTCAAAACATCTGCTAACTCTCTTCCTCTTCCAGTCATCGTACCTATATTCCAGCTTGCAAACCTCACTCTGACATTCTTCTCTCTACGGGCTCGCCTCTTACGTCGCACCCGCTCCGTAAGGTGCGACAACCCTTGCCCACTTCCCACAGGAGCCGGGTGCTGCCCCTGCGCGTCGCCTGCGGGGTACGCCCTAGCCCTGTCATATATCCCACAACTCGTAATATTCATAAGTTTACTGCATGGGATTTGGCAAAAGTTTTACAGTCGGCCGCCTGCCTGACACCAACCCTCTTTGGGTATGCTATTGTTGGTAGAGGAAGCTACCATTTTGGGAAAAGGAAAAAGAAGGTTGGGGGTAGGAGCGTAGGTGTAAGGATACTGTTATCTCGGCAGGAAAGGTATGAGAATAACAGTAGCTCGGGGAGCCGGGGTCGCGTACCCGTATTCCATAACAGGATCACCGGAAAGGTAGACCAGCATGAAAACCCCCTGACTGTAAAAACTATCTATAAGTGGAGTACATAAATCATTAAACTTATTTTTCCATTCTAAATATTCTTTTAGGCTATAGAAACAATTTTCAAATAACCATTTCGTTATTTTTATTAAATAGGCTCCTTCTTTTTCTTTTAAATGTAGTGTGTTATATAATAATATGCTCATTGCTCATGTTAAGTAAATAAAAATGTATGGTTGAATATTTTCTGTGTCTATCTATCGGCATAGCAATATTTCACCAAATTCTTTTAGTATCAAGTCCGATATAAGCATAAATGAAAATTAAGCGCACTTTGAGATTTAGTTCATAATTGATGGAATAGTTCGTGATACCGTTGATAGAGCCTTTTTTACTTTGAAATTTTTAAAACAGTTTGTCATATATTAAAATACGCCTAAAAACACTTAAATGTTTTCAAGCGTAGAAATTAAACAATATATTAAAATCACATACTTCCCAAAAAAGCATTCACTGCTTTTTAGTGTATGATGAACTTTTGAATTATATTTTTAACAATATTTAAACAGCGGCAAAGTGAATGTGCTACTCTAAAAAGCGTCTAAAGTTTAGCAATCGATGTGTACGTGAAGAATTTAGATCGGCAAGTTTTAAGAGTTAAAAAAAAGTATCATCAGAGCTCTTGTCCGAGTGCGTCAGAGTTATATTCTTTGGTTTGGGTTTTGATTTAGAAAACTGTATAATAGTTCTCCGAAACAATGTGTCTTTTCTGATAAAAAGGACTTTAAGACTCAATTTTCCCATTAAATTGCAATTAAATTGCGAGGAATAAATTTAATGGAATTTAAAGCAAATAAAATAGTTATATTTATTTTTAAAATAAAACTAGTTTTTACTGATTTTATCGCGTATATTAACTTTTTTATATTCCCGACGTTTCGAGCACTTTACAGCAACTATGGTCACGGGAGGGACTGAGGTCTTCGGCGTCCCGATGTAATAGTTACCCTGGGTTATTTACAGATTAAAATTATTAATTTTTGTTCCGGTCTACACAGTATGAACTTATAGTATCTTGAAGTCTTGCAGTTGTATGCTTGGGTTGGGTTTTGATTTTATTAATTATAGAATCGTCGTCGAAAACTAGTCCTCCCGTGACCATGGATGCTGTAAAGTTCTCGAAACGTCGGGAATATAAAAAAGTTAATATACGCGATAAAATCCGTAAAAATTAGTTTTATTTAAATGTGTAATGTTCGCGTAAATATGAGAAATCGTTACATATTTATTTTTACAATTATATTTTCCACTCATTTTAAATTTATTTTTATTATTACGAATATTATTAAACAGGCATATCCATTGAAATTATCACAGTCATACCACATACAGCTTAGTACTTGACCTAAATAAATTAAAATTAATATAAAAATAAAAATTTGCTATTTTTATAACTTAAAACCCTGATTTAGTTAGTACTTAAAAAGTAGTCAATAATAGCACATTTTATTCAAAATCCTCTCTAATATGTAAAAAAGAGCGTTATATTCATTAGAAAATAATTTTAAAATACGAGAAATGTTCAATTCAATTTTGAGGTAGCTTGCGCTGCTACTAATGCTCCTCGGATGCCAAGCAAAAAGGTCTAACAATGGTTTTTATTGTGCATAAGTGGGTTTTGATTACCATTACACCAAATTCATAAACTAATATTAAATCGTTAATTTAATATTAAATCGTTTCCGAACGTAAGGGAACTTACCTCTCCCTTCTTACAGTACTTGAGTATTTATATATATTTTTTTTAATTTACACCTTGAATAATGCCTTGTCTTAACAAAGGCAAGAAGTTAGTGCACGTGACGAGAGAAGAGACAGCAGAAGACTATAAACCATTTAAACTTAGTCAGTGGGCACATTGGACACGACTGGCTCCCCGTTCTTTAATAATTGATTAACTTTGGTCTTGATCATACTCTATGGATCTCATAAGTGATTCTGAATCAATTTACAAAATTTTATCAACTCCAAAAGTTAATGTGAGATATCAAACTTGATATCCCACAACACCAAAATAAAGATACACAATGAATTCACCTAACTGATAACGAATAAAAGGCTTTGAATATTTTTATTATGAAGACATGGTACCATCCATAAGCGTTGTATATAATTGTAATGATGATATTATATTTAATTGTATAGTTCAATATAGCCTTTCAAGTGATGTCGGGACTGCCGTGATTTTGCAGTGCATGAGGGATGTAGTACTACGCCAAGGTATCATATCTCTTATGTGCAGAGTGCGAGGGAGCTCCAATACTATTTTGAAGGTTATTAGTGGTAGAATAGAATATTTTTTATTCAATTTAGATTACAAGTAATTCTTATTGAAAGTCAATATTATACGTTACCACTGGTTGGAAAAAAAACCTTTGTCTTGGGAAGAACCAGCAAACCAGACCGTCCAGTCAAGAACACTTGGTATACATACATGGAGACACTGGATATACACATATGCGTGTATACCAAGTGCCACAAACTAGCCCGGGAAATATTTAAATTAATGTTTTAGTGTTGTTTTTATTCTGTTTTACTAACATAATTTGTAAATTCATATTTTGTACTAACACTTTTATGAACAAAAAGTCTGAAATAAATTCATTTTATTTTATTTTATTTTTTTAAGAATTGATCGCTATAGATAAAAACTATGTGCCACCGATGAACATGTCCCAGAATAACTCCAAATATGCCTAAAAGTATCGTTACATTGAATTAGCCGATAAAGATTTTAACTCCGGTAAAGCTTTGAATTCAGTAAACATGCCGCCGAATAGCTCCAAATTCAAAGAAGTCTATGTCTATCTATAAGCAAAAGTCTGTAAAATTACTTACTCCTTGCCATCTACAGTACGTCTTCCAGTACCAGTAGAAGAGCGCCATTATTAAGAATAAAGCGGGAAAGATTTTGAGGCCGATGATTCGGTAAAAGGATGGATTATGTACCGTCTGTGGAGATGCCGCAAAACAGTTCTGATTCCGGAGAAGACGACAATCAGTATCGACTCATCTTTATATCTAGTATATCGATCATACTTTATGCCACCTACCAATTCCCATGATAAAAAAATCAGTTAATAAATCAGATTCTTCAGATCGGATTTAGCAGAAAATGAAGAATTATAATTGAAAACGGTTTAGAAAAGCAGAAAATCGCATTTCAAAATAAAAAGAGGTTAATTAAGAATAAAAAAACAATTCCTTGTTTTTGCTTATAATTGTTTGTGCTAAGCATGAATAAAATGTTGATATTCTTTAAACTAAAGCACAATTTATTTTACACTTAGCAACTTTTCAAACTTACTTAAAAAATATACACCTATGCGAATGCTAACCAAAAAAGCGGTTTCGTGAGATTGATGTACATTTAACTACCTTTTAGTTTAGTTGCACTTCTATTTAATTTGATTATTTGCTGATAAACTATACTATAAGGCAGTCATATTACTTAACAGCAATAAAGTGTAGTCCAAGTGTATAATTTAAACAAAGCGTCAAAAATAAAAAATAAAGTTAAAGCAGGTTAGCCGCATTTTAGCGTATGATTATTGTCAATGCTATACTAAAAAGCAGTTAAGGTATACTTAACGGCCTTTTATATTGTAATTAATAGTCAAATATATTGTTTCAATACTTACGTTAACTACATTTTTAGAGTTTACAGAACAGTATGCCAATAATTTCATTCAAAAGTATTTGTGAAAGATTCGTATTTTTTTTTACATGGATTCCAATAGTTGAAAATTTTTTTTCGGTGATATCTATCAAGAAAACCAATTTCGCGCTTTTTTTCAATTTTTCTCGAAACATACTTTTGTGGCCGCCTTCTTCCGTATCAGGGCAGTATTTATGTATGTATTAATGCATGAACGTAATGGATTATTTTAAAATGAATTTAGGTCTATCTACTTTCGGAAGGCTGAACACTGAAATTTTGCAGATGTACTAAGACTCGAAAAGACGATTAAAACTAATTTTACGGGTTTTATCGCATTTAATTTTTACGTCTTTTATTTTCCAACGTTTCTAATAGTTATCGAAGGCATAAAGGAAGGATTCGAAAGTTCCACAGTTTATTACGCTGGTCACTAAGACACACGGTCGTTAGTTTTGATTTGGAATATATAAATTCATATTATATCACTTAAAATATACAAAAACTAGTTTTCCCGTCTTCTTTAGTCTATAAAATTCCACCACAGGAAAGAGACCTACTCCTTGGTATAGAGAATATGTTATAAAAGTCACGCTTGCCAGGCGGACTGACAATGGCTGCAGTATTACACAATAAGCCAGACTGAAGTCATTAGATTTTTCTAGCATTTCCCAAGCAACGCCCACAAGATGGAAAATAGGATATTGTATTCCCTTACGACGCTATCACACGGTCACAGGAACCATATACCATAACATAACAGAACATACTACCGAATTTGCAGCATATTTTAAAATTATAAAGGCTTTACACGTCTTCGAAATATTTTTAATTTTTCAGACAAGAATGTTTTGTTACGGCGTTTTCCTATGAGCACTAAAAATTGAAATTAACAAACAGGATTTACAGAAATTTAGAGAACACACGTTCGCACACGCTCACGTACACAGCACACACACACGAAATTAACAATAACATAGAATTTAAAGAAATTTTGAGAACACACATACGCACACACTCATATGAAATGCCGCATACATGCTGTTGCTGTCACTACTAATAACCATTCGATCTGAGGGCACGGCAGTGCCCCCGCCAAGTCGAACAAAAAAGTGGCACCGCCGTAACATCCTTTTTTCGAAGCAGTTCGGGCCATTTTTGACGCTCCATAACTTCGTTGTGGATAAACTTAGAAACTTGAATTTTCAGTAACCAAGCAGGCATTATATAAACACGAGATATTTTAAATTTCATTCAATTTATACCAGTAGTTTAAGAATTATAACTAGTCAAAATTTCTTAATTTTGTCACTCACTCACTGACTAATTGACCGATCATCAAAACTCTAAGACACTTGTAGAAGACATAGTAACTTTAAATTTAGAACGCAATTAGTATTTAGGTTATAAATTAAGGAAAACTAAAATATTTTGCAAGTTCGGTCCAGTTTTCTAGATACACTAACTGCATAAATAACTTTGTAATCCCATATAAATATTTAGGATTACAAAGTTATATTTGCAGTGAACGAATCGATGTACATGAATATGTATTATATAATGGAATAATAGGTACGTTGTTGGTATTCAAGAAGAAGAAGGTACTGGAACAGCAATAAACGATCTAATTTAATATAATATGTATAACTTGTGAGATAAATTTTGTTTTCATGCGATGGCCCAATTCAATCTATTTATTTAAAACATAACAGATTTTTAACATTAATAGGGTCACTACAAGATGTTATTAGGTTAGGTAATTACGTAATAACTTAAAACAGAAGAAACCTTAAGTAGGGACTGAATAAATTAACCGACTTGGTATTACATGGATCTCACAACTTTTTACGGTAGATGAACTAAGTTGCGAGACTTGGTTTTTTTTACAAGTTATGTTATTGATGGCATAATATACACTTTCTGAAGGATGTTATGAAAGTAAATTAATGAAGGTAACATCGCCGACTGTTAAAATAATGTTATCATTCCCAATAACATTGTTTTCCCACGGGTTATCGTAACAATAGGGAAGTTATGATAAAGTTTGCTTCTCTTCGAATGTTGGTTTAGGAAAGCATTTGCATTTAGACGATGTGTTTAGGGGTGCTCACAATTTAATTCATTCACCAAACTCCTTTGATTGCACTGATTGACTGCTTTTTTTGCTTTGTCTATATTTATCGCAAGTTAGATATTTGCCATAGATGCCACGATTGCCAGGCGGGTTGGCAATAGCAGTTTTATATTATGTTTGGTTGTTATCGGGAAAATGCTACTGCCCATTTCCTATTTCCGATTCCCTCTGTCGCCTCTTGCGACACCCACTCCATGATATAGCGTAGTGAACGCTCAAAACGGATAATCTGTAATTAGTTACACTGCTGAACACAGGTTTCCACTTGTTTCTTCTGAGGGTTTAGTAACGACATTCAGCCGTGCTACTCCAATGTGTTTAGGCATACTTTCATGTGGTCGATTTTATTATTCATAGACAAGCGGATTTTTCGCTTTGTTTCATCGCCGTGCACATAGTAAATCAACTCATATAAACGAAAGTAACATTTATAGCAGTGCCTGTGGACCGTGGTTGTCGGCCTTGGTGTATTCACGTACTAAAAAGCTAATGGTGAGGGTTTATCCCCAGAACAACGACGATAATTTATCGCCTGCAGGTATAAAAAAATCCTGTCTTTTCTTTCTCTTTCTTTTTCATCTTCTTCATAAGCCCGTTGAAGTCCACTGCTGGATTAGGATCTCGTTCGCCGTATCGTTTTAAATATTTTACTTTTGTATTAGTCGGAAACACAAGAAATTTTTTCTACTAGTCGAGAACCAGGAAATTCACCTCTATACAGTCGTCAAAACTAAAAGAATGTTGTTAATTCACTTTTGTTATTTAAAAATATTCTAAAATTCACGACCAAAAGAGAGTAAAATTTTATTCTTCGAATAATTTATTAATTTATTCAAGAATAAATCAATTTTCAGTTTTACCGTTCGCAATTCTAAGAATAGCGAGCCAATTTAGAAAGAGTCACTAAACCACTCTTCCGTAAGGAATAATATTTTAACAATATATATACAATATTAATATTAGTGATCGATGGCGTCATATAATGCTTCGCTGGTAACATATTATATATTTATAGGTACACTTTTGAAAATGTTGAAAATCAACATCCCCTATATATTATATAGATACACACTACAAAACTTAAGAATTTGTAAGGTATATTTAGGTATCTTACAAATTCCTAAGTCTTGTAGTGTTTTTTTAAGTTAATCCTAAACAACTACGCTATTGATTGCAGTCACAATTTCAGTGATTATTATTGTGAGTTTATTACAAAAAAGTAAGGTTTAATTCATTTAATTTGTTTTTTAAGAAAGTAAAAAAATAATCATTTTGTGATAAAATAATCTAGTGCTAAGGCTGTCAGTTACAGCATCAAGAAATATATCAACATTAAGCTTTGGAGGGCGATAGTCCGTGCAAATTCTTCCAATTTATAAAGTAGCCCAGAATGCCACACTCTGTCGAACGCCTTCTCAATATCGAGAAAGACGCCCAACGTAGTGCGGCCTCGGTTGTAGTCGGCCGCAAGCAGGTGCAGCACTCTGGTCAGCTGTGTTGCTGTAGAGTGACCCCTCCTGCATCCGTGCTGCTCCGCCCGAAGTTGGATGCACGGGCGGAGGCGTCTCAGCAACAATCTTTCAAGCAGTTTAGCTATGTGTGGTAGCAGCGTGATCGGCCTGTAGCTGGCAGCTCTACGCCTGTCCTTCCCGGGTTTCGGCAAGACGATTACTTTGCCTTTCTTCCAGTCCTCCGGGAAGTGGGATGTCCGCAATATCCCAGCGGCAGCTGTCGGAGTGCAGCGTTGGTAATCCCGTCGTGCCCCGGCGCCTTCCTCGGTTGCAGGCGGGTTGCTGTCCACCGCAGTTCAGCGGGGGAGATGAACCACTCTCCTGCAAGAGGCGGCGCGGGCGACGACAGGAGCTCCCGTACGCGACTCTCCTTTTGGGCATGAAGCTCCAAGAACTCCGCACTTGCTGGGTTCGGCATAAATTGCTCCTCGAAGTGCTCGACTAGGATATCCGCTCTACCCTTGGCATCGTAACAACGTTCGCCCGCGTTGTTGGTCAGCGGGCAAACGGGAGGTTTGGCTTTAGTTAACTGTCGGTTCAGTTTATAGAGCGACGCATCATGCTCTTCCGCCTTCCATATGCGCCGCTCCCAGGCATCTCCTCTGTGTGCCTGGACTGCAACCGACAGTTCCTCCGACAAGGTGTTCAGTTTTGTTTTGATTCTCGGGCAGCGAGTACGCGCCCAGAGTCTCCTTAGTGCCCTTTTTCTCTTAATCTGCACGCAGATGTGTTGCGGCAGATCATCCCTTTTGGTGGACATCGGGACGATCGTAGAGGCAGCGTTGAGGGCCTCCTGTATCGCCTTTGTCATATTTGTGGCTGCGGCCTCTACGTCGTCCGCTGTGTTTAGGGGGTGGTGTGCTGGAGGTCTCTCCTGCAGGTGTTTGTGGTAGAGCCTCCAGTCGACACGTGTCTTCACTGTTCTGGGCGGCGTAGTCACCGCCTTTAGGCCAAGGGTAATCAAGATCGGGAGGTGCTGTGAGTCCAGGTCGTACAGCACCTCTACCACTATCGGGTAGTTGATGTTCCTAGCGAGCACGATGTCCAATACATCCGGACGACTTCGTGGATCCGTTGGAACATGTGTAGGTTCTTCGGGACCTAAGACGTCATAGCCGTATCTTTCGGCATCTTCGAATAGTGCATGACCCGGCGGGTTGATCAATCTAGATCCCCACGCCGGATGTTTGGCGTTTAGGTCCCCGGCGATGATGGTCGGTATTTCGCCTTCCATTACCGTCCGGACGTCTGAGGAGCAAAATGGAGTCCCTGGCGGGCGGTATGCTGCGTAGATCCTAAGTTCCTCGCCCGCCGCCTCCATTTTTATGCCGATAGATCGCATCGTTTGGTATTCCGGTAAATTGAGTTCTTGATGGACGATGTCCCTTCTCACTAGGACCGCTGTCCCTCTGTAGGCGGCCCCCTGAGAAGTGACCTCGTCCCTCCTATATATATGGTAGTTCGGCAGCTTAATGCGAGTACTCGGATTTAATTTCGTCTCTCCCAGCAAGATGACCTGTACGTCTTGTTGTTGGGCGACGGTGCGGAGTTCTTGTAACTTCTGCTGGATTCCTCCTGGGTTCCAGTAGAGGAGGCGCAGGTTAGACTCCTCCACTGTAGTGCCGAGCCAGTAGATTAGCCAGCGCCTTCATAACCGCTGTGATCGGATCTGTCCCGGCTCTGATATCCGCCAGGACTTGTCTGCCGACCTCGATTGCTATGTCAACCAAACGTTGGATGGCGTCAGCAGTCTCGAAGCCGGCTGGAGGTGTTCTAGCTGTATGTGCGGTTGGCGCTGGTCTCGGGAGTTGGTGTACATTTCTTTGTATGTGGGCAGAACGCGCTCTATGTGTAGAACGGGCTCTATTTTCTGATAGAGCCCTTTCTGGCATTCTACCCATTCTGGTTCTCTTGTCATCCTTGGTAACCTGCGCCTGGGCTATCGTTACCGCTGGGGTTGGGGTAGAGGTTGCTGCCTGAGGAGGAGGCTGCACCTTCTTCTTCTTCTTCCTCCCCCGCTTACTCCTCTGAGAGGTTTGGCGCTCTATGGCATCATTAGCGGGGGGCTGAAGAGTCGCCCCGGTGGTTGCCTTCGATGTAGTGATGGTGGGCACCACCGTTTCTGTGGGTGCCGTGACGGGTGGAGGGGGGGCAGGTTGCCTTCCCTTTCCTCTGATTGTAGTCCACCCGTCTTCCTGGACCACGGCCCTGGGACGACTTTGGGGGACCCTCTTGGGCTCCTCTGGGAGTAGTCCCGGCAGAGTGATCCCCTGCTTCCTTGCAATCCTCCTCAGGACTGGGCAGCGGCGATCGTTGGCGGTATGGTTCTTTGCGCAGTTAGCGCATCGCGGTTCCTCCTCTCTACCCCTTGGGCAGTTACTGGCGATATGGTCTCCGGCGCAGCGAACACACTTCACTGGCCTGAAGCAATTCGTGGACGCATGGCCAAAGGCCTGGCAGCGGTGGCACTGTGAAGGGCCCGCTCTTCCTTGCCAGGCCTCTATGACGACTCCTCTCATGAAGAGGAGTTCGTCGATCTGGTATAACTCATTTAGGCGCTCCAGGCTCAGGTGGTCCAGCTGCGCGAAGTAGAGGCACCCAGGTCTGCCTCTACGGGGGGGGGGATCCCTTTTACATATCTAATCGGGAACCCCTTTGCCCTGATAGCCCCCTCTATCGCGGTCGGATCCGTGCCCACTGGTAGTCCTCTTATGCCCACTTTCGTGGGCTTGTCCTCCTCGGGAGTATAACAGTACCAGGACATAGCTGGTACTTTTTCAGTCATCTCTATTGGGTACTTTTGTACCGTCCGGAATTCTTCCGGACTCTGGGGGGTGAATCTTACCCCCTTGCCGAATGGACGAGCATTCGGTGGGTGGCCCAGCTTCTTATTAAGTGCCTCGAAGTGCTTCGTCCAATCCGGCAAGCACTCAGCCACTATAGGTGGGTACCTTTTAGCCGATTCTTCCGGCGGTTTTGGTGTTTCGGCAGTCTTTGTTCGTGGTACTACCGGGGCAGCTACCAGTTGGGCATAGCTAGTGGAAGGCCTCTGACCATCGTCCGATGGCCGGCCTGACGGGTTGGTGGTAGGCGCAGACGGTGAGTGTCCGGCGGATGTGCTAGGTGCTAAGGTTGCATACGTGGTGGCACTCCATCCGTATGACCCTTCTCCTCCCTGCTCCAGATCAGCAGCATCCATGCTGGTGTGTTCCGGTGTTCTGGGGGGGGGGTTTAGTCGGCGATGGCGATTGAGGTGGTGTTCTCCTAATCGGCTTTTTCGGTTGGCGTTCTAATTCTCCATCGGATGACGAGTAATCCGAGGAGTCGGAGGAACCGAAGCATCGCCTCTTTTCCTGGAGGGATGCTGCTGTCTCTGGAGGCGTATGTCCTCATCCTCAAGTCCAAATCCTCAAGGTTTTCTTGGCCCGCTGGGGTTGTGAGAACGGTTCCCGCCCAGTCGTACCTTCAGGTACGATGGGCGAGAGCGCGGTCCTCGGTGCGGGCTCCTTGCCCGGTGAGGAGGGTTTCCATGTCGGGATCTGAGAGTAGGAGGACACTACTCTAGTCCTTTCAGGATGGAAGATGTCACGGTACGCGATTGGACGCTCTAATACACCAGGACGGTCGGGTGGTCTTCTTGGCTTCGGTTTAGGTGGAGGTTCCCCTTTGTCCTTATCGGACATGTTGGTAACCTACTTACCTACCTAAAGTCAGTCAGGTAATCTACTAATGGCCCTGTCTAAATCCCAGCCGTTCGGCACGATGCGCGACGCGGATGGTTAAGTATGAATTACGTTGGCGTAGTCTCATGGGGCACTGCCTACCCCTTTTACAATAAAAGGGTTGGGGGAAGTGCAACGGTGGCACTTTACACGCGACTAGGCACAGGATGCACGAAACGCATAAAGTGCCCAAGAATCACCTAGGGGCCGGTGACCTCGACGCCTCACGGAATCACGGGACTCAACGTTCGGCGGAGTATGTCGTACCGGCGGTCAATTGCAGCCACTGTATAACTGCAAGCGACGCACACCTAGGAGATCCTTGATCAACGAATTGCAAGAAAACTCGTTTACTGAGCTACCCCTGAGCTATATGCGAAAGTGAGCCGCGCCATTTGCGCGTCTGCGCAACTCGTCGTTGTTGTCTTCTGCAGGCATATAGCCGTGCAGGTCTCGGGCCTCGGGGTGTACCCCTTTACCCGGATGTTTCTCACGGCACACTACAGTGTGCCGGTCCTGGGCGCCTTGATGTTAAAAGCGTTGTTATAACGACTATTGTCGCAGTCGGTTAAATTATAAGCAAAAGGTGGTTATCTAATAATTGTGTTTAAATAACACAATTATTTGTCAAAGTTGGCCTTTCTGCGACATTGAGGGGTTTACTCAGACTCCCTAATCTATATAGGGAGGAGTTCTCTTGGATAAGGTCGCCCGTCCGGCGGCCTTGCATGCAACGGCGCGAAGCCGTTGAGGTGTTCGTGTGGCCCGTTGTCGGCACGGTCAAACATACCGCGCGCCAGCCGGACCACGAATTCATGAAGGCTCTCTATCTTGAGGTTGGCCGCTATGACGTCATTACGGACGTAGCGACCCGTACCGACTATAGTTCTTAATGACAAATTCTGCTGGGCCTGAAGTCGCCGCTTCTGACGATCGCTCAGGAGTGCATACCAGGCCGGAGCAGCGTATGTTAGCAAGGGTCTTATGTAGGTTTTATAGATGGTTATCTTCGACTTTGTCGGTAACTTGGATGTCAGGACAGGACGGAGCATTGCCCGCGCACATCGAGCTTTGCGTATAGCAGAGTCAACGTGCGCAGTCATACGCAGCATCCTGTCAATCCGACATCCAAGGTAGGTCACGGCCTTCTCATATGCGATCTCCTGGCCTCTGAGGGTTAGCGGTGGTGGTAGGTTTCTATAGCGGCGAGTGAGTAGAGCGGTCGTCTTGCTAACATTGACGGCCATCCTCCACTCATCCAACCATGGTGGCAGCAGGTCCAGCAGACGTTGCATCCTGGCAGCTGCTATGTCGGCTCTTCTGGACGACGTGAAGTATGCGCTGTCATCCGCAAACAGTGCTAGTTCGACGTCGTCCTCCCATTCTTGCAAGTGTCCTGCCAGGGTGGGTATGTCATTAGTGTACGCCGCGTACAGGGCTGGAGATACGAGAGAGGAGAGGAGAGAGAGATGCCCTGTGGCACACCAGCTGTTATGGTCTTAATTGCGGACTCGGCGTCCTCTACGCAGACGTAGAACTTCCTGCCTTCCAGGAAAGTCGCCACTAGCCGCAATATAGCAGGAGGGATACTTGTTTGTACGTCTAACTTGTAGAGTAATCCTGTGTGCCACACCCGGTCGAACGCCTTCTCGATATCGAGAAAGACGCCCAACGATATGCGGCCACGGTTGTGTTCGGCTGCAAGCAGGTGCAGCACTCTGGTCAGCTATGTTGCTGTTGAGTGACCCCTCCTGAATCCATGTTGCTCCGCCCGAAGTTGGATGCACGGGCGGAGACGTCTTAACAATAGTCTTTCGCACAGTTTAGCTATATGCGGTAGCAGCGTGATCGGCCTGTAGTTGGCAGCGCTACGCCTGTCCTTCCCGGGTTTCGGCAAGACGATGACTTTGCCTTTCTTCCAGTCCTCCGGGAGGTGGGATGTCCGCAATATTCCGTTGTAGAGCCGACCTATCTCTACAAGGACTCTATTGGGCAGCTGTCGTAGTGCAGCGTTAGTAATCCCGTCGTGCCCCGGCGCCTTCCTCGGTTGCAGGCGGGTTACTGTCCTCCGCAGTTCGGCGGGGGAGATAAACCACTCTCCTGCAAGCGGTGGCGCGGGCGACGACAGGAGCTCCTGCACGCGGCTTTCCTTCCGTGTATGGGATTCCAGGAACTCCGCACTTGTAGGGTTCGGCATAAACTGCTCCTCGAAGTGCTCAGCTAGGATATCCGCTCTGCCCTTGGCATCGTAACGTTGAATGTCCGCGTTGTTGGTCAGCGGGCAAACAGGTGGTCGAGTTTTCGTTAACTGCCGGTTCAATGTGTAGAGCGACGCGTGCTGTTCATCAGCTTTCCATATGCGCCGCTCCCAGGCCTCTCCTCTGTGGGCCTGTATTGCAACCGACAGTTCGTCTGACAAGGTGTTTTTTCTTTACTCTAGGGCAGCGAGTACGCGCCCAGAGCTTCCTCAGCGCTCTTTTATGGTTTAGCTGCACGCGTATCTTTAGCGGCAGCTCCTCTTTCCTTCCCGAGAGAGGGACGATCGTAGAGGCCGCGTTGAGGGCCTCCTTGATGCTCGTGGAAATTCTGGTTGCAGCGGCCTCTACGTCGTCCGCTGAGGTGATCGGTGTATGGACTGGAGGTCTCTCCTGCAGGTGTTGGTGGTAGAGCCTCCAGTCAATCTTGGTCTTGACGGCTCTGGGCGGTGAAGTCACTGCCTTAGTGCCAAGGGTTATCAGAATCGGGAGGTGCTGTGTATTCAGATCGTACAGCACTTCTACCACTACTGGGTAGTTGACGTTCCTAGTGAGCACGATGTCTAATACGTCCGGACGCCTCCTAGGGTCGGTAAGAATATGCGTCGGTTCCTCGGGACCTAGAACGTCATAGTCGTGGTGTTCAGCGTCTTCATAGAGTTCACGACCCGGCGGGGTGATCACTCTGGACCCCCACGCCGGGTGTTTGGCGTTCAGGTCCCCGGCGATGATGGTGGGTGCCGTACCTTCCATTACCGTCCGGATGTCTGAGGAGTGAAATGGAGTCCCTGGCGGGCGGTATGCTGCAAAGATCCTTAGTTCCTCGCCCGCCGCCTCCATTTTTATGCCGATTGAACGCATCGTCTGGACGTCTGGTAGATCCAGCTCCTGGTGGACTATGTCTCTCCTCACCAGGATCGCTGTCCCTCTGTAAGCGACCCCTTGAGGATCGACCTCGTCCCTCCTATATATGTGGTAATTAGGCAGCTTTAGATGCGTTGTTGGTCTTAATTTCGTGTTTCACCCAGCAAGATCACATGGATGTCCTGTTGCTGGGTGACAATGCGGAGTTCATGGATCCTTTGGCGAATCCCGTCCGGGTTCCAATAAAGCAGACGCAGGTTACTATCCTCCGTAGTGCCTTGCCAGTAGCGATGCCAGTGCCTTCATGACGGCGGTAACGGGATCAGTCCCGGCCCTTATGTCGGCCAGGACTTGTGTACCGACTTCGATGGCTATGCCTACCAGTCTATGGATGGCATCAGCCGTCTCGAAGCCGGACGCTGGTGGTCTGCGTTCTGTACTACGCTGTGAAGGCACTGGTCTCGGGGCATTAGTAGTAGTCTTTCTTTGCGTTGAGCGCGCTCTGTGTGTAGAGCGAGCTCTGCTTTCTGGCAGGGCCCCTTTCAGGTGCTCTACCTGCCGTAGGTGGTGCTGGTGCTCTTGTAGTAACCTGCGCCTGGGAGGCTATTGGTCCTGTAGTCATAGGGGTAGAGGTGGTCACAGCCTGAGGAGGAGGCTGCTCAGTTCGCCTGCTCCTGTTCCTCCGCTTCTTCCTCCTGGAGGGTTGCCTCTCAGTGGCGTCGTTGGCAGGAGGTCGGAGAGTCGCCCCGGTGGTTACCCTTTGATCTGTGGGACCAACCGTTTCTGATGGTACTACAGGAGGGGGTGGGGAGGGGGGCTGGTTGCCTACCCTTCCCTCTGGTGATGGTAGCCCACCCGTCCTCCTGTATGGTGACGGCCTTTGGGCGACTTTGGGGGATCCTCTTTGGGTTCTCCGGCAGTAGCCCAGGTAAAACGATCCCCTGCTTCCTGGCTATCCTCCTCAGGACCGGGCAGCGGCGATCGTTGGCCGTATGGTTCTTGGCACAGTTTGCGCACTTTGGCTCCTCCTCTCTACCCCTTGGGCAAAGGCTGGCAATATGTTCACCGGCACAGCGAACGCATTTCACTGGCCTGAAACAATTAGCGGAGGCATGTCCGAAAGCCTAGCAACGGTGGAATTGTGCCGGTCCGGTCTTCCTCTGCCAGGCTTCGATGACGACTCCTCTCATATAGAAGAGCTCGTCGAGTTGGTAAAGTTGCTGTAGCCGTTCCAGGCTCAGATGCTCCAGCTGTGCATAGTAGAGGCAGCCCGGTCTGCCCCTACGTGGTGGTATGGCCTTCACATAATTGATGGGGAAGCCTTTTGCCCGAATAGCCTCCTCAATCATTTTTGCGTCGGTGCCCACAGGCAGGCCACGGATGCCCACTTTGGTGGGCTTCTCCTCTGCCGGTGTGTAACAATACCACGAAATGGTTTTATCCTTCTCGGAGAGTTCTACCATGTACCTCTGTATGGTACGGAACTCATCCGGGCTCTGTGGAGTGAACCTAACTCCTTTCCCGAACGGACGGGCATTAGGTGGGTGGCCCAACTTCTCGTTAAGGACCTTAAAATGCCTGGTCCAGTCCGGGAGGCATTCTGCGACAATCGGCGGATATCTCGTCTTCTCCTTTTTTCCTTCTCAGTTTTCTGAGGTTGTTCCGCCGATTGCGGTCGTGGTACTGCAGGGGCCGCAGCCATGTGGGCATAGCTCGTTGATGGCCGCTGTCCATTATCATGAGCTAACCCGGACGGGTTGGTAGTTTGTACCGGGGATGACCTTCCGGCTGATGCAGCTAGGGTTGCATATGTTGTCGAGCCCCAGCTGTAGGACTCCTCACCTCCTTGCTCAAACTGGGTCGAGTCGTGACTACGTCGGTCCGGTGAGATGGATGGTGGCTGTTGCGGTGGTGATGGTGACTTAGGAGGTGAGGTGTGGACCTTCTTCCTAGTCTCCGCTTGGGGCTCCTCATCATCCGAAGACGCTGATGATAGCTCCGATGATTGTCCAATACGCTGCCTCTTCTCGTAGAGGGAGGCTTCGGTCTCAGGAGGTGTGTGCCTTCGTGGCGTCTTCATGGGCCGCTGAGGCTGAGAGGGCAGCGGTTCACGCCCAGTCGTACACTCAGGTACGATGGGCGAGAGTGTAACCCTAGGTGCGGACTCCTTACCCGGCGACGAAGGTTTCCGGGTCGGTATTTGGGAGTAGGATGAGACGACTCTCATCCTCTCCGGGTTAAAAATATCGCGGTAGGCGATGGGTCTGTCCAGTACGCCTGGTCGGTCCGGTGGTTTCCGTGATCTCGGAGGAGGTTCCCACTTATCGTTCCCTGACATGTTAACCTAAGAGTCAGCGTCAGCGGTAGTCTAACTAAGGCCTTATCTATCTTCCAAACGATCGGCAGCAGATGTTGATGCACGACGCGGATGGTGGTGATGCTGTTATGTTATGTAGAGACTTTCCACACTGTGGGCACTGCCTACCCCTTTTATAGTAAAAGGGTTGGGGGAAGTGCAAAGGTGGCACTTTAATGCGCGACTAGGCACAGAATGCACGAAACGCATAAAGTGCCAAGAATCACCTAGGGGCCGGTGACCTCGACGCCTCACGGAATCACGGGACTCAACGTTCGGCGGAGTTTGTCGTACCGGCGGTTATTTGCAGCCACTGTATATTTTTGGTATAGATATATATATATATATATATATATATATATATAAGATAGCACAAAAAATATCTTTACTACGATATACGTTACATTTTCATATCACAAAAAACCTTTTATTTATTTAACAAAATATGCCTATTTTACTCACATGTTCAAAGTTGAAATTTCTTAAATATTTAACATAGAAAGTTAAAACAATGTTTCCCACTTGAAATTATACATATCTTAACCAATACAACAGTTTAATTTACATTTTCTCTATTCATTTCACTATTAAAACACTTTTAAATTTCTTATACAAAACTATCATTATTTCACTTGTTCACAGGAATTTTTACATAAAAATAACACAGAATTCACCTTTTTTGCACGTACAATCAATCTGAAACGTTTCACAAGTCATTTTTACATAAATTGCTGAAATTGCAAATATTTAGATTTCTACATATTTGGCCTCCTAAGTACGTGGCTAGCGTGAGTCTATGAACTCACACTATTTGAACAACTAACTTTTGCACGGCTATCGACTATCAGTAAAAATAGAAAGTCTAATATCAACAATAATAGGTGAATAAATGCTTCTACACAATTCTCAAACTGTAGGAAACTATTTCTAATCAGATTCTTATCAGTTATCATGTTTCTTATCAGATAACATAGACAAAATATTTCATGAATCGATACATTGAAAATAGGCATTTGTTTTCATACAAAACATATCAAACTCATATAAGACTATACTTATGCAATTAATTTCCATTGATTCTAGTTATGCACAGCGATCATCTCGACCGGGGAACAAATCCGGTTTCTAACTTTATTTTAATATTTCTTTAAATTAACATCATTGGAAAGATGATTTCAACCGGGGAACAAATCCGGTAACATAATTTATATCTTAAAAATTCCCTATATGAATTTATTAAAAAATATTACTAAGAAAACGATAAACTATTCCGGCCTGGGAGTCGAACCCAAGACCTTCATATCATTAATTCGATATTTCTTTAAGATTCAACTAAGTATTTTCTTATTAAAATATTTTTGCTCGATAATTTGCTTTTTAGAAGCTATTCGTAATCGGTTAAATAATAAATTGAAATATTCTTATAGGCGCGTCGCCAACAATGATTGATCGTGTATAAATCGAGGTTTCAAATCCACTGAAATCTAGGTTTATAGACCAATTTGGTAAAGACACGTTGGCGAGTCAACAGAAGTTCATTATGCGTAATTCGTTATAGTGCGCATATGAACTAGAGATTCACACGTAATTAAGCTACAGCAATATGAACTGAAAGGATATTTATTTTATAAGCAACCACTATAATTTGATTACTTGAAATCAGAATTTGGTTTTTAAGTTTCAATTTAGATTCGAATTAGTTTTATTCATATTAATTTAGATTATTAATCTACATGAGAAATTACACAGTAAAATTGAAAATGATTTGTATACTGTTAATAAATGTTATTGGTAATGATAACAATGATCGTCCCCGTTCCATCATAATTAAATTGCAGTCCACAATAAAACGTGACGCAATATTGGCTGCGGTTTCCAGTTTTAATAAGAAAAACACGACAGATAAACTGAATTCTTCTCACTTGGGATATGGTGGGAATAAATCACCCCTATATGTTTCTGAACATTTATCCCCTCAGAACAAAAAACTATTTACCCCTAAGACATAGCTGGACAAATAAATATTATTTTTATCAATTAAATTAGCGAAATTTCTATATCATTGTAGTGGATTGTAATTTAATAATTAACTTTTATAAGTACATGTGAAATATTTATGTTACAGTTCAGATATGAAAATGCTATAATTTTACATGTAGACAAAGTAATTTAAATTTGTGTCCAAGGTAATGAATTTTTTATTTTATTTACAATTAAACCCAATTAATTTTACAACCCCATTCTAAAACTTTGTACTTTTATTCTCTTCTAATTTTCTTCATATAAAATACGAATAAATAGAAGTAAAATTAAAACTAGTCTTGTTTTAACTAATTTTACATCTTTATTATTTCAAATAATAATAATTCAAATATATTACTGTCAATATATGTGAACTGATCTCGAGGTCACTATGAGACGGTTAGTTATATATTTTAGATCATTTGGAATAAAGTAAGGGTCAGCTTAATTTGCTTACATCTATAGCTGTGTGTTACCTCTACTCTTTTCTCCTCGATGGCTGGGCAACAACAACGCGCTAACGTACCAAAAATATTTAATAATATCTCCTTTGCTGGTATAAAGCAACTACTAGAGGCCATTGCATGTCCACTGATTGTTACTGATGGAGACAGTTCCCAATAGTTGAAAGGTTTCTGCATGTTTGTGCATGACAAAATTCTATAACAAATGAGGAGACACTTGGGTCCCTTAAGTGTTTTATTTAATTTTTGGTTAACTCCGATAGAAGTAATCCTCTTCTTAAAGGAGCCTCTAAATTACATTAAAATCTTAGTTTAATTACATTAAAAGTGCCAATAACTTCATAGCTTTGAAGTTAAGTGTTTATTTGTGGCTGTGTATAGTGTACCTGTCGATATAATTAGTGGAAATTCATTCAAATTCTAACAATAACAGTTCAGTTCATAAACGATCATTCAAATTTAAATTACGTTCAAGGTGTTGACAAAAACGCGTAAGCGACGCTAATTGCACGGCGGTAACGACCTTTTTGTCACAACATCCTACCTTAGATGCGGCCTGTGAGCGGGATTGACTAACGGCTTGCAACAAAATAATATTGCATACTGGAGCTTAACTTCTCTGCTTTTGGGTGACTTTTGCTTGACTTGTCTTGCATTCAGTTTAAATAAAATGCCTCCAAAAGCGATATACTGTGCGGGCTGTTCGAAAAAAATCACAAACCGCGAGTTTTTGTCTTGCTGCTTATGCAATGATACCTATGATATTGAATGCGTAAATTACTCGTACAAGTTATTTTGCCTTATGGATAAGGAAAAGAAAGACAATTGGAAATGCCCAACATGCAAAAGTAAACAAAGGAAGTTCGACAATACTAACACCCCTGTACAAGGCTGTCGTATGGATTCGCTTTCATCAGCATCTGATCAGATAACCGAAGACTCTGAAGAATGTAATTTAACTCAACGCAGACCGCTAATCCCAGAGAAACAACCATTATCTCCTGGTTCTTCTTCTATCATGGACGATAAGGTTTTAGTCAATATTATACGTCGAGAAATACAGCAGTTTGTGACGGAGGCTGTTGAATCAGCCGTCAAGATGTATTTTTCTAAGGAGTTCGATGAAATTAAAAGCGAATTGGCTACCTTACGAGAAATCGGCAAAAGTGTGGAATTTCTTAGCTCTCAATATGACCGGATGAATTCTGACATAAAAAATTTACAGGATCGACTTACCGTGGTTACTAAAGAGAATTTAACGCTATCCAGTCAAGTATTAGATATCTTAGATAGACTTAACCTAATGGAACAACACTCTCGGGAAACGAACATTGAGATCAACGGCGTTCCGGAAAATAAGTCCGAAAATTTGCTGTCCTTAGCGAAACAACTTTGCTCTACTATTTCCGTCCCTTTGATGGACTCTGAAGTACTATCGGGCACGAGAGTAAGAAAAATGAATGATAACAATGATCGTCCCCGTTCCATCATAATTAAATTGCAGTCCACAATAAAACGTGACGCAATATTGGCTGCGGTTTCCAGTTTTAATAAAAAAACACGACAGATAAACTGAATTCTTCTCATTTGGGATATGGTGGGAATAAATCACCCGTATATGTTTCTGAACATTTATCCCCTCAGAACAAAAAACTACATGCTAGCACCAGAAACATTGCACGTGAAAAGGGTTATAAATATGTTTGGATCCGTAATGGTCGTATTTTTGTGCGAAAAGAAGATCATACCCCTGCAAAACAAATTAAATACCACGACTCTTTGAAAAACTTGTAATTACATAATTTGATACGCCATATTACTAAGACCGTAACTGTCAAAATAAAATTCAATATATATTATCAAAATTTCGGAGGTCTGAAAACTAAGACTAATAGACTAATAGTGGGAACGGAAACATGGCTTGACGACACAGTATCGGACGGGGAACTGTTCGGCGCAAACTTCAATGTTTATAGACGTGATCGTAATTCTACCCATCTCGCTGGCAAGCGAGGCGGAGGTGTCCTGGTAGCAGTATCGAAGAAACTGTACTCTAAAAGATTTAACCACTTTGAGAGCTGTTATGAAGACTTGTGGGTTTCGGTGAGAGTGAATATTAGTGGTAAACTCGTGGACTGCTTGTTTTGTGTCGTATACTTGCCCCTCCAGTAACTAATAGTTTATTAGATGGATTTCTTGACAACTGCAATATTGTAATGCAATCATGTAGTTACGACACAATAATATTGGGCGATTTTAATTTGAATTTTATAGATTGGATTACCGATGTTACCAAATCCGTAAACAAATTAACCCCTAACAATTATTGTTGTAATTTAGGATTTCAGTTTATTGACTTCTTGTCTTTAAATAATTTATCACAATTTAATGCTGTTAAAAACGCTAATAACAGAACCCTTGACCTTGTTTTAAGTAATCTTAAGAATATAAATGTTGCTGAATGTCCATGTCCAATAAGTAAAACTGATCGTCATCATCCTGCTTTAGAGATAAATGTAAATATGTCAGTACCGCATTTGTTAAATAATAAATCTTTTGCTACTCACAATTTTAAAAAGGCTGATTATACCAAAATAAATTCTAGGTTACGTAGAGTTGATTGGGGTTTTGAATTTAGTAACTGTCAGGAGGTCGAATTCATGGTATCTAGGTTTTACAAAATACTTTATTCCATTATTGATGAAACTGTACCAAAAACGAAGGCGCGTAATTTAAAGTTTCCTATTTGGTTTACGCCGAACTTAATTAAACTAATAAAAGAAAAAGAAAAAATCCGATTAAGGCACAAAATTTACAAAAATCCAAGAGATACATTAGAACTCAAGCTCTTAAATTACCGGGTTAAGTCGTTGGCCTCTAAGAATTATTTAGATTATATACGGGAAACCGAAAAATCCATTCAGTCTAATCCTAAAAAGTTTTGGTCGTTCGTCCGTCATCGGAAATCCTGCGATTATGGTTTTCCAGAAGAAATGTACCTAGACAATCTCTCGGCTAATAGTGGTGAGGGGATATGTAATCTTTTTGCTCAACCTTTGTCATCTGTGTTCCCCCAACCCAAGTGCACTGCAGCTCCTGTATTGTTCAATGTGAATCCACAAAGTTCTTTGCATGATATAGAAATAACAGAACGTAAAATCCTCAGTATACTGAAGTCGCTAGATATCTACAAAGGAGCGGGTCCTGACGGCATTCCTCCTCTGTTTATAAAAATGACATCAAAATATCTAACTCTTCCTCTAAAACAAATTTTTAGTAAATCGTTATTAACCAGGTCCTTTCCAACTGACTGGAAACGTTCCAATGTTATACCTATTTACAAGAAAGGAGATAAAAATAATGTTAAAAATTATAGACCGGTTTCAATTATAAGCTTATTTCCAAAGATATTTGAACGCTTAGTTTATCCAAGTTTAACAAATCATCTAAAAATATTATCATAGAGGCACAACACGGGTTTTCCAAAGATAAATCTACTGTTAGCAATTTGATGGATTACGTCATGAAAGTTGTAAGTGCAATGGATGGCCAAATGCAGGTGGATTCAATATACACGGATTTTTCTAGTGCATTTGATGTCGTGGACCATCATTTACTTATATCTAAATTAAATTCGTACGGCGTGCATGGGAATTTACTTCGTTGGCTAAGTTCTTATCTCAAAAATAGATTACAAAGTGTCGTATTGCATGGATATAAGTCTAATGATTATGTGGCTCTATCAGGCGTACCACAAGGTTCACATATTGGTCCTATTCTTTTTTTGGTGTTTATTAATGATATAACACATAACTTTAAGTTCAGCCACTGTTCCATTTTCGCCGACGATTTAAAATTGTTCAAAGCTATTAAAAACCAGGATGATGTTCTATCTTTACAAAATGACCTTGATGCTATCCATGAATGGTGCAAAAATAATAAAATGAAACTTAATCCTCGTGTGTGTACCTACATTAAATTCACAAAGAATAAATCTACTGTTGAATCTTGTTACTTCATTAATAAAGAGGTACTGAGTGAATCTTCATCCACCCGTGATCTTGGGGTCATTATTGATAATAAACTTAGCTTTATAGAACATATAGATAATGTGGTAACGCGCTCATGGAAGATGTTAGGTTTTGTCAAACGTACATGTAAGGATTTCAAAAATGCTCAGACTCTGATAACCATCTATAATGCATTGATTTGTAGCAATAGTTTAGAATATGCCTCGGTAATATGGAATCCTTCTTATAAAATTCACATTCACAGTTGCATTGCATATGAAGTTCAAAACTGTCCATACTATAAAGATTATAACTCTAGACTTTCTCATCTTGGAATGAGTTCACTGGCTGACCGACGAAAACTTTTAGACTTAATGACGCTACATAAACTTTTACACGGTAAGTTAATTTCGCCAAGTTTACTGCAGCAAGTGTGCTTTAAAATCCCTTATCATATTCCTAGACACCCAATTACTAATTTGTTCAATATTCCCATCAGTAGAACCAATTTAGGCAAGTTTTCTCCGTTAAGCAGATGTATGCGAACTTACAACAGCTTAAACAATTATGACATCGACATCTTTAGCGACCCCGAACGTGAATTCAAAAGAAAATGTAAAGACTTATTGTTACCTGCCTTGCCAGAATAATGACTCAAAATTATTATTTATTGTAATTATTACTGGATGTGGTGCTTTAACTTTGATTGATTAGTTTAATTCCTTTTTGATTTAGAGTTTATATGTTGTTTAGGTTTTTTTTCTCTTACATTGATGTATACACCTGTAAAGACATATCCTTTATCTGAAAATGTAGTATTTTGATTGTAACAATGTTTACTGATATTGTCGATGGTGTATCTATTTAAATAAATAAATAAATAAATTGTGTAAGCCACATACCAGTTTATTGCAGTCATTTACAGCATCATTATTTTCTTTATCTTATTTGATAAGTACTACACGTACTATATTTAAATTAAAAATTATACGGCTTACTTTTACATAATTTTCTATCTATAGTTTGGCACTTGTAAAAAAAGGTAATGGTTTATATTTAGAGAATTTAAAAGGTAATTATTCTTTTAATACAGAATTTGCTAATAAGCTTTTGGTGGTTGTTCTCCATCTTCTTCACCACTTGATCAAATATGTAATTTGTCTTCTCTTGTGTTTCGAAAGTAGTAAGATCTGTTTTAAAAATGCTTGTAACTAGCCCAATGATTCCACGAGTGGAATAAGACTTTCATACATTTTGTTAGGAAAAAGAACATACGAATATCTCTGTAAAATAGAACTCAATGCTTCGTGTACCTGTACACTTTGTGACACTGAAAGGCAGATATATAGTATATAAAAAGAGTTCTAGGTGCGACCCGAAAGATTCACACGGCTAACTTCCCAGTGGTAAGAATAAAAAATATCACGTTTTAACATTTTATACAATTATATATATATATATATATATATATATATATATATATATATATATATATATATATATATATATATATATATATAAAACTTTTTTCGGAAAAATTTCTGCTATCGTGTCATATATTCATAACAAGCTCCATACCACTATATGATGGCGTTGGCCACACTCCGGGCTGATCACATTAAGGAAGTGGATCGTGCTAAATGGAAGTCTGTAGTCTATATATATATATATATATATATATATATATATAGACTACAGACTTCCATATACTTCCATATATATATATATATATATATATATATATATATATATAGACTACAGACTTCCATTTAGCACGATCCACTTCCACATCCATATGGTATATACTCGTATCTACACATACATGCTCGTCGGTTAAGGTTAATTTGGCCCATTTTTAATATATCGCCAATTTGGTCGACAAAATTCCGCCTAGGACGTCCCTTTCCGACTCTTCCATTCACTTCTGCAACTTATATTTGCTTTTTCAGTCTTTCCTCATTCATTCTTTCTACATGACCAAACCACTGAAGCATTCCTTTCTTAATCCTCGTCACCGCATCATCCTGCAAACCACACTTTTCTTTTATCACACAGTTTCTCACCCTGTCACTCAGATTCAGCCCTACCATATTCCTTAGCGACCGCATTTCTACCTCATTTATTCTACTCTCGTGCTTCTTCTTGCCCTCAAACTCTTATAGGAATGAGAGGAGGCCTGTGCCTCACTGCGGGACGTATACAGGTTTTAACTTTAAACTTTTATGCTCAGTAGTAGATATAAGAAGGGCTATAATAATGATGATCACGATAAAAGGATATCGTTTATGCCTTTTCTCTTTACTATACATCATATTCACGGATAGCTGACACAATTTTACTAAATTGGCGTGTGTCCATCTCTTTCTTTCTACGATTTTGGCTTGCATCAAAAATCTGTATTTTAAAATACAATTTATTTTACTTTACCTTTTTTTTCTCATGATGACCGGACAAACCCGCTTTTATGGGAGGAAATTCCGGGTAAAAGCTTAATGTACAAATAGATATTTGGGGGGAAAAGAATATTGACAGATTCTTAATAAACTTTTAACTTCTTTCAAATATATTTTATTCAAACCCCGTGAAGGGAAGGAGACTGTAGTGAAGGGGAAGGATACCAGCTAATATAGTCAACCAAATGTGCGTTTTGGCGCATCAAAACGTGTTAATTATTCTGGTTTAAGCATCAAGTTTGAAAATCGTTACCTTGTTTCATCACTAGCGAACGCATCTAGATAGAGTTACGTCTGGTAAGGATCCACGAATTCGATGCATTCATCGAATTCGTAACTGGTAGCGCCACAACCTATGGTCACCAGTGAAATTGCGAGGAGCTGTAATAAGGATCACCATCGAAAAATTGGATGTTAGAGCAAAAGTGTACCGCCACGTAATGTGATCAGCCCGGAGTGTGGCCAACGCCATCATATAGTGGTATGGAGCTTGTTATGAATATATGACACGATAGCAGAAATTTTTCCGAAAAAAGTTTTTGTATGTCACCGTGACCAGTTATAATAATTTACTTTAAAATACGATTATTAACAAGTAACGAAAATAGTCGTGTTATTATTATTTATACGAGTAGAGAGAGAGAGAGGGAGAGAGAGAGAGAGAGAGAGAATTTCTTTTACTAGTTTTACTTTTCTTTTAAATTGAAATATCGTGTTTCAATTACAAATAGATTCGCGTTCGAGGATATAATAAGTCTGGCTGTTAAGTAGTAGTACAATAATAATCGTCTGGATAAAATTTTCGGTCACTGCGGCCAGTCTCAACGAAGACGAGCCATCTGCGTAATACAGAATTGTAGTGTACGATGGCCCCGATGGATTTTCCGGTGGAAAAGTATTCCGACACGACCGGTGAGTAATCAAGTATAGAATCCCATCACTATGCGTGGTTTCCTAGATACTGAGGTGAAACAGCACCATCATCCTTACTCTGGGCTGTCAATATGACTTTCTTGACATAAAAAACCCGACGACTGATTTTGCCTAGACACGGGACGCGTAATCAGAAGTAGACCGCGTGCGACCACCAAGCCAACGAGGCAGTCACTGACTAATTAAAGTGAATAACTTATTAAATAGAGGATATCTAAAATAACAAATTGACTGATCTAGGAAATAAAGGTATACCAACCTACTTATCCATTTATATATTCATATTTATATTCAAAAATACATATTAATGATTTAAGATATTGAAATATATAACCCTTTTTGTATCTCTAAGTAATAGTATAAAAATAAGAACAAATAACAATTAAGTAAGAATTTTCTACTTAACACGTGCACGCAAACACGTGCGCACATACGGACGCATAGCATATGCACACACTTCTATTATTTTTATTTATTGATAACTGTTAATAATAGACTGTATATTCTGATATACCTTTCATTTTCTTAATAAAAAAATAATATATAACTGAATAACCCTTCGGCTATGTTATAGATATGTACCTACATATTATGTTTGTCCATGATATTTTGTGGTTTTTAAGAACGAAAATATTTAAGAATTGAAATTAATTTCTCTTTTTTCATATTCAAAAATATAGTTCTATAATTTATGATATGAAAATTGTTAATACTTTTTGTACCTACAACTATTATGTTAGTATTTGCAAAGTTTGTAGTTGCAAAAATGCACGCGCACACGAATTTAGTTTCATTCTCCTTCATTTACATATTTATAAATGTATTAATAATGGATAGGATTTACTGATACCATTCTTTCTCAGCCGACTTCAAAAAAAAAGGTTCTTTTTTTGTATTGTTAGTCAAAATCTTCGTCTTTTGTAAATCGATTTTGAAGGTTCGTTTTTTATATGTTTATTATATGGTTATATTTCAGGATTAGATACATTTTCTCAAAATGTATTTATTCATAGATTAGATACATTTTGAGAAATAATTCCACCTCTAAGGGTGGGAAGTTAAGGGATTAAGTTTCTTAAGTATCTTAAGGATTTTTAAATCTGATATAATATTTTACATATTAGCATTGAATTCAGAATATGAAAATAATTATGTTTCATCTAATTTATTCTTTTAAGTTGTTTGGCTTTTATTTATTCTTAATTTAAAAATCATAAATGAATGTAAAAGCCTTTGGCTATGTTAAACATTTATAAGTTTAACCATGGTAATTTAAAAAGCTGCTTGGTTTTGCAATACAAATAAAATAAAGTAATAAAATATACGGTATTACAACCGGTCAACAATTCTAAAAGTGTTATCAAATTGTATTATTACTGCAGACAACTGTAAGCTCGACTAATTATATTACTTTATTAAGCTAGCAGTCTATCTACTGTCGGTTTTGCTACAAATTTAAATCCTCTCAGTTTAATTAGTTTATGTAACTAGGATTAAATGTGGGGAAATTTGTGTCTATGGGATATATAAAATATCTATCAAGCTATGTTAGCGGTTATAAAATTAAATAATTCTTGATTTTTTTATACTTTTACTTTTTTGCCGTACGTTCAACAACAAACATGTATGTTAATACTTTTTACACAACATCAATAGCTTTTTTTAAATCAACCCCCTGTACTACGGCCTTTTTTAGAATAAGTCAGTCGTAATTTCTTAAGATTTTCTAGTAAATATTTGAGAGCTCCGAGCTAATAACCTCGTAAGAGTAATGCAATTCAAAAACCAAGTCTTGATAAGCGTCAATTGATAAGCGTGACCTAAGAAAAGCACTATTATGTACTTAGATCATATCCATGTATAACGCCCTCCAGGCCGAATTTCGGTCACGGCAGCCAGCTTTAACGGAGACTAGCCATTGGCGCAGGACAGAATTATAGTGCCCAAGTATATGTATAAACAAAAGGCTCACAGCAGGACTGTAAAAACTACCGTGGTAACAGCCTTCTTAGAATTGTGGGAAAATTGTATGTTATGGTACTATTTGAAAGAGTTATGAAAGAAACTCATGGAAAAAATTGAGATGTGTAAGCGTGATTTAGAAAGGGAATGGGATGTGAAGATCAAGTATTTTCCATGCGCATGATCGCGGAGAAGTTTTTGGCTAAAAACCAAAAAAAAATTTGTGCGTTCATGGACATGGAAAAGACATTATGACAGAGTGGACAGGGATTTGTTATGGCAAACACTCTAGAATCAACGGGGTCTACTTGGATGGTTTGGCACCCATAAAGGTGTCAGACAGGGCTGTATGACTTCCCCGTGGCTGTTGAACCGATTTATGGACAGTTGTTTGGAAAATTTGAAAGTTGAAGAATGCGGGTTAGGAATAGGTGAGGTAACCGTCAAATGCCTTTTGTACGCCGACGATCAAGTTATATTTGTATCGTCAGCGGCCGGGTTGCAAATGATGGTTACATTAATGTACAGGTCGTTTAAAGAAAGGGGAATGAAAGTGAACACAAGTAAGACGAAAGTTATGGTTTTTGAAAGAGAAAGACTAGAATGAGAATTGGTCGACAAAGTGGATGAGTTTGTATACTTGTAATGCGTATTTAGCAGGGATAGGAGATATAATAATGATGTAGAACGACGAGTGAACGCAGGAAATAGAGTAAATGGGGCTATAAATTCTATTGTGAAAAGTCAGTATGTGTCAAAAAAGGCACGTATGGCAATTTACAATGGTGTGTTACTCCCTACTTTCACGTATGGTAGTAAAAGTTGGATATGGCAGAAGAAGCACGAGAGTAGAATAAACGCAGTAGAAATGCGGTCGTTAAGGAGTATGTTAGGGCTGAATTTGATTGACAGGTTTAGAAGTTGTGTAATAATAGAAGAGTGTGGTATGCAAGACGACGTTGTGACGAGGATTAAGAAAGGAATGCTTCTGCAATTTGGTCATGTAGAAAGAAAGAATGAAGAAAGAGAGACAAAGCAAATTTATGTTTCAGAAATAAACGGCAGCGTCGGTAAGGGACGTTCTAGGCGAAAGTTTGTCGACTAAATTGACGATCTACTGAAAAGGGGCAAAATTAAGTGTATCCTTAACCGACGAGTATGTATGCGTAGGTATATGGATGTGGAAGAGGCGAGAGGTGTGACAGGATCCTGCCAAATGGAAGTCAGTAGTCTCTGCCTACCCCTCTGGGTGACAGGCGTGAGTGCTTATGTATGTATGTATTATTGCAAGTCTTTCGGCCATTTATCCCACAGGTTGATTCAAAGTTCATTTTTGTCCATATTTTCATATTAGTATAACCATTTCATGCATTTTGATGACTAATGGCCGCAGTTTATTCAAAAAGTTTTAGTGTGTGTCCAACATGAAACACTTAATTTTGTACTTTGGTTGTAACCGATAACTCAATAGAAAATTAATTGACAAATGTAAAATATTTTATACTTTCCATAAAGATGTCATAATATCTTTAGATTTGGAACATTTTTGCATTTTTATGGTTTATTTTAATCACATTTTTATGAGTAAGCATAAAAACTAAGCTTTAAAATGTAATATTTCGGTTTTAGTACATTTCATTTAATATTTTCGTGAACAGGATTTTAGAAAACAATTATTTGTTTTAGTCTTCGTAATATTATTTCATTTTATAGTTGTGTAAAATGTTAGATATGAAGGGGTTTATGTAAAAGGAATGTAAAAATTTTTTCTTCAAATACCTCACCTTCACGTGATGCATCTCTTTACTAACAAAACAGTCCCCGATGACCTTAAATAGTAAAGTTACAGCATGTATACGTCCCACTGATGGGCTCAGACCTCGCTTATTTCTGAGAAGGCTATGGAACAATAAGTCCGTCAAACTGATCCAGCGTGTTGGCGAACTTCCTAATACTTTAAAATTCAATAATTATTCAGGCAAGCAGGCTTTCTCACAATGTTTTCCTTCACTACAGCCGTGGTAAATTACTTAAAACTTCAATAATATCATCTAGTCTATATCATAAGTGACGTTGGAAATCGAACCTGGATGATCTGCTATGAGGATGTTATCATTTGAAATGTCGATCTCAAATCTCATACACATGGGGATGGAATGAAACAATACCACTAGCACAGGGATGTGAATTCTGCACATAACGACACCATCTGCTCAGCGTAGTGAGATGAAACAATCTTTCATGAAATGCATACCAGTCTATCTACGTTGACGTAGTCATAAAAGGCCTTTATTCAGCAGAAGAATAAATCAAGCTGTTTATCATAATACGAGCTGCATTAAAGTATCGCAATATTAGCTGGCCCGATAGACGTTGATTTGCCCTTACCAGTGGCCGACATGTTTTGCTCCAAATTCATTCCGGACTTTTGACTACGTTAATATAAAATATAGTAATTGAAAAGCGGTCCTGAATCGTATGTCTTTTACTTCTGACTCCCTAAAACTATAGTCCAGGTCATTACTCCAGAGAGGGTTTGCCCAACATAACGCATAACGCATAACGTAAGTACGAGGTTTCCACTCGAGAACCACCGACTACCTATAAACCTTTCTTCCCCATAGAGTATCAATTCTTAGAGCTATATGCCTGGGCTATTGCTATTTTAACTTCTCTTTTGCTGAATTATTAATAACATTATTGATTACGCACTTTTCTTGTAATAAAAGTTTATTTTGTAAAACACATAGTCACTGACACCAGTCTTTACTAAATATCTTCGGCTCTGTATATCAGATTTACGAAATTTCACTTTACGGAACACGTAACCTCAATGGAAATAAAATAAAACAAAGTAGTAGGATTAAACAAACTATTTTGTTTTGTAAACGTGACGTGCTTACGAATATAAACAAATACTCCATTAAGGCGGAAAAGAGCTGCCGATTTATCTTTAAGGGTATCGCAAATTACACGGGTCGGTCATTCTGAGCGTTCATCTCTCGAAAAACTTAGTAGAAAATAATAAATAGAGATATAATATTTTCGTGATGATGAACATATCATCGGAAGTACCGTTACTAAATTATATTTCACACCAAAAATAAAGGCTTTCATGTCGATAATAATGAAAAAACAAATAAATATGGATAGTATAGTAATTATTTTGAATGGGATAATGAGATATTGAATCAGAAATAAAGCAAATATTTCACCGAGTTCCGATCGTAAAACGAAGCTGGCCTAAATCTCATAAATTGGTAATAGCTGCTAGCACGATGGTACCGTCTTTATCGTTTGTAATCCATCTGCCTTAGATGGAACTTATAATGCCTAAAGTAAGAGGATGTAACTCTCTTCTTTAGAGCAAAGTTATTAAGAAGCAGTACCACTCTAGAGGGATGTATAGCTAGTAGAACAGGTAGTGTGAGGGTGGGACTTGCCACATAAACAAGCGTTGAGTCCACACTCGCAAAACAGTGTATATGTTGTTGTGTTAATCTATCCCACAGTACTTTGAAGTTTGAATTTTTATTTTGTTATACTACTAAGTTTATTATTAGGGGTACATCAGAACTCCTCATTTATTGCATCTTATTTGAGTTTATAAAGTAGATACAGTTTGTTTCGGTATCTAAAGAAATAGCTTTAGACTTGGAAAGATTAGACAACAAAAATTTGCCCAGCAAGGTATATTGCAAAAAAAACAGATGTATTATATATATATGTATATATATGTAATATATATATATATATATATATATATATATATATATATATATATATATATATATATATATATATATAGAATAGAAATAGAATAGAAAATGTATTTATTTAACCAAAAAACATTACATAATTAAGCAATACACTGGTTTCTGCACTAAGCTCTAGGCTTGTATCGCAGGAACCAGGAACATTGACTGACACCGTTTACACCGATAAATACATAGAACTCCGATTAAATTAAAATAAAGCGAAAAATAAATCTTTTTTCGCTAATTTACTCTAGGAGTGCTTGTGTGCGTGCGAACGTGTGTGTGTGCGTGCGTGTGAGTGTGTGGTGTGTGTGTCTGTGTGAGTGTGTTTGTGTGGGGGGGGGGGGATCATGCTTGCGCGTGTGTGTGAGTGAGTGTTAGTCTACGCGTGTGCATGTATAGGGTCAACTATGAAAGGAATGTAAATTTTCCGTTTCCTGATAAGAAGCATGTAGCAGCCAGGTTGTTATTTTGTGTTTGACTTTACTTGTGGTCAAAGACCTCAAGTCTGGGAAGAGACAGCAGATTTTATTGTAAATGCTAGGCAGAAGAAATGGTGAGTGGCGTTTGAAAAAGCTACTGTGTGAATTGGGAATCGGCACTCGAAAGATCCGACGTTGGCACAGGCTAAGATAATTCGGGGAATTTATAATTTTTCTGTGGGTTAGTATTACTGCCTTTAAAATGTAGATTTGGCGAACCCGTAGTATCTTACATTCCTTGTACAGTTCGTCAGTAGGAAATCTAAAGTTTTTAGACAGCATTACTTTTAGTACTGCTCGCTGGGCCCTCTCGACTTCAAGCATTTTTGATTTGATAGCTCCACCCCAAGCCAGCGTGCAGTAAAATAGTAGGGATTGGGTTAGTGCTTTGTAAACCATTTTCATTGTTTCTTTAGTAGCGCAACGTCGTAAAGCTTTCATTATGTAAATGGTTTTCCTAACACTACCCGACAAGCGGCTTAGATGGTTTTTAAATGATAGCTTATCATCAATGATCACTCCTAGATACCTGATGTTATCTGTGTTGCTGATTGTATTACATCCGCAAGGGGGTACTTCAGATACGCAAGTGTGAATTACTAAGTTTACCAGCGAAAGTGGTTTTGATGCGAGAGTTTTGTGAAAGGCTATGAACTTAGTTTTATTATAGTTTAGAGTTAGTAAATTGGAACTTAACCATTTATTCAACACTACCATGCCTTTTTGAGCCGTCTCGAGTACGCTGTCCCAACTTAAATCATTAAATATAATGGCTGTATCATCCGCATAGCATATGACGTCTGCTCTTTGTATGGGTAATTCTAGGATGTCATTAATGTAAATGCAGAAAAGGATTGGACCAAGAGTACTTCCTTGAGGAACTCCAATACTGATTTTTAATTGCTTACTTGTATGTGAGCCCACTCTTATGCATTGACGCCGATTTAAGAGATAGCTACGAAACCAAGCCAACGCCACTCCTCTAATTCCTTTTGTTTCAAGCTTCCGCAGCAGAATAGGGACCGAGACGGTGTCGAAGGCCCTAGCAAGATCTAGGAAGATACCTAAACAGCTGCGTTTATTGTCCAAATGTCTAGACACAGCATCTGTCAGTAGAACTACCGCATCCTCCGTGGACTTACCCCTCCTGAAGCCAAATTGATTTACAGAGAGCAGATTATTATTTTCTATAAAGTTGGTGAGACGTTTGCTTACAATTTTTTCCAATAACTTGGAAAATATACTTAGCAAAGATATGGGCCTGTAATTACTAGGACAGTTTTTATCCCCATCTTTGTGTATTGGAGTAACAACTGCTAATTTCCAACAATTAGGAAAAACGCCACATAACAAGCTAAGATTAAATATGTGGGTAAGTGGATGCAGAACTATGTGTTTTATCTGTTTAATCAACCTTGGGGTGCAGCTGTCTATACCCGGTGCAGTATCGTTTTTTAGCTGGTCAATAAGCGTACCAACTTCATAAGGATCCGTTGGCTGCAGAAAGAGGGAGTCCTTGCAAAGCACTCTTGGTTTGTATTCTGCAGCTAACAGGTCTTCTTGGGTGTTTAATCTTCTGAGCGTGTCATCAGCCAGTTCTCTGCCAACTCTAGTGAAGTACTCGTTACAAGCGTTTAGAGAGGAATCAGGGTCTTTGTCTACGGACAACAATTCAGTAGCCTCAGTAGTGTTACGTGTGAGATTACATATATTTTTGAGCGTTTTCCACAACTTTTTTGGGTTATCTTTATTTTGCTGAATTTGATTATTCTCGTATTCGGTCTTTAATTTTCGTTGAAGCGCGTAAAGGAAGTTTCTGTATCGTTTATAAGTGATTTGGATAAATGTATTATTAGGGTTTCTCCTGGCTTCGAGATGCAGATTGTCACGGTGTTTTTGACATCTCATTAAGCCTGGAGTTATCCATGGCTTTATAACTCGATCTGACCGTTTGGGCACCACATAACTTGTGTTTTCGTTTATTGCCATTTCTAAGATTGAGTTAAAATTATCAGCTGCCTCGTTAGCATCTTCCATATTCATTATCAATGACCAATCAGTCGACTCAAGCTTGTCAACAATCCGATTAAAATCCATTTTGACCTTACCGTGGATTCGAGATGGGTGATTCGCCTGGTTGATGGTAGTACCAAGTAAACAAATGTCATGATCAGTAAGATCTGCATGGCACACTATACCAACAGCAGAATCTGTACCCCTAACGAAGATGTGGTCCAGGCAGGCCGAGCCCCTGGTCGGCTCCGAGATAGCAGAGAGCAGTTGATGACTTGCTAACAAGCATAGATACTCGGAGCACTGATCATCAAGTGGGTCTCCGTTTATATTTATATTTAAGTCACCTGTCAACGCCACGGCATGCTTGTTGTTAATTTCCGATAATGATTTATCGATGAAGGCTATAAAGTTTTTCACATTATTAATAGAGGGAGACCTATATATCCCTAGAATAGTAATTTTATTATTTAAATTTAATTTTAGGCAATCGCACTGGTCACTTAACGGTTCTGAAGATATTACACTCCATGAATCTTTAACGTATGCGGTGACACCTCCACTTTTATTTAGGTTATTTTTTGTGTAAAAGGAAATATATCCTGGAATTTGTGGAATCGTGGGGTTTACACCAAGCCAACACTCCGTTAGTATAACCACATCTGGATCAACATTAAGTCGGGCTAACGAAATCAAAAAACCGTCAAAATTGCGTTGGAGGCTCCTGACATTGACATTTAAAACTTTAAAGTCGACACCAACGGGTAATAAATTACGACATTGCTCTAGGCTCTCAATGGAATGACACTTTACTGTCAAAGTTTCGTCTATATCAACATGAAAGTCACACATTCTTTCGCTTAATAATAACAAATAATTCTACTAACTGCAAGAGTGATTTTGGACAGTAGTCATTAATTGAGAGCCAGAACAATCGGGACTGATGATTGTGTAGTGTGATGTTGGTGCGGTGCGTTTTGTGTGTGAAAGACATTGAGTTATATGTACTATGTACTAGTACATATAACTCAATGGTGAAAGTGTGTATGCATGTTCTAGTAATAGAAATTGTAATAAGTCTATTGTGTATGATTACGGTAAATTTAGCAAAAAATAAAAATAAAAATAAAATATCACTTTTGGGAGAGTTCGCTTGCTCTTTCGGGGCCAATTTTGGTATCCAGGTCTTCGTAGGAAAGAATACGGATAGCTGGTTTGTTCTCTGCTTGTTTGATATAGATCCCTCCGTTGCGTACCCAACAGAATTGGAAGCCCAGGTTCTTTGCTCGCAGTCTTGAGTTTCGAAATAAATAGCGATTAGACTTGGTGAGCCGTTCATTAATATATATATTCTGTGGTGAGCTATTTACAATGTTCTCAGATGACAAGCCTCGCCTGGCCCTGGCTGCCGTTATAAGCTCATCCCTCTTTTTACGTCGCAGTAGTTTGACTATGATTGGGCGCGGGTGTTTGTAGTTGGGCATAGATGATTTTGAGCCTGAGGAACGTTTAGGGCCTACACGTACCACTTCATCCAGTTCATTTTCGGATAATTGTACTCCGAGCTTTTGACAAGTAGCGAGAACGATATGGGTGAGATTTTCGTTGTTTTCTTCAGGCATACCAATAATCTCCAGTTCATTTCGCATCGAGTGTTGGTCTTGGACGGCGATTTGTTGCTGTAACTCATTAACTAATGATTTTAATGAACTGATTTCCAAGTCTTTGGACTCAAGTGCCTTCGATAATTCACCTAGCCTCACTTCAAAGCAATTGGTAATGGCAGATGTTTGCAATTTCAGTTCTTGGCGTACTATGTCTTTAACTTCGTCCCTGAAGTCGCGTATTTCCGAAATTAATGTAGTTAAGTCGACGTCTTCGTTTGAAAGCAGCTCAGAGCTTTTCAATTTTTGTTTATTCCCTCTTGTGGTGTTGACATTGAGGCTCATTGTATATTCGTCATTCAGGGAAGCCGCTGGGGAACGCACTGGCGTTAACAGGTTACTTTTTTTTGGTAGGGAGCAAACACATGACGGGCAAATCCATTCATTTCTGTACTTTTGCGAAAGAGTGTTAAAGTGTTCCTCCGTAATATTAAGACACATTAAATCATATAGTTTATTACACTTGGAACATTTCATGAAGCCAAGATTGCGAATTTTGTTGTTACAACCGCTGCAAGTCGTAGACATTTTAAACGCAGGCCGCCAGTCAAGAGACAAAATAAATTTTAGATAAGTACGGTAGGCTTATATAGTTTGAGCGAGTCGAAGTGCGATAAACAGTGAGGGCGTAGTGACTCACCTCACGGCCGATGCAGTCGGTGTACGGGTTGTCCTCGGTCAGTGCCGTTCCAGCCGATATAAATACTTAGAAATATTTTTGCTTTTAACCATATGGACCGAAAAAGTTTCGGGTATTAATTTTCACTACAATCTTTGTTCGTTTGTCTTCTTCAAATTAGTAGTAAGTTTGACGTTAAATAAGCACTTTGATTATGAGTATTCACTAAAAATTACGGAGCAAAGTATTACAGGTGTGTTCTCAAACGAGTACGTTGAACGAATCCCAATATATATATATATATATATATATATATATATATGTATATATATATATATATATATATATATATATATATATATATATATATATATATATATATATATATATATATATATATATATATATTTTTATAGGATAGGGTGACAAACGAGCACACAGTCCACCTGATGGTAAGTGGTTTCTGTGGCCCATGGTCATCTACATCAATCCTCAATTACGAATTAAAATGCAGATGCGTTTTCACCCGTGAGGACTAAGATAGAATGCCTCGTTTCCAGTAAAAAGGGTCTCCGGTTCTCTACACTCACCATACGAAATACAGTAGTATTAAGCTACTATTTCACGCTGGTATTCTGTGAGAGCGTGGTCCCTCCCCGGTCGAGCCGACCCATTCGAGCTACAACTATACTTCTAATATAACTGCAGCATGGCTCTACCACGTATAAAACGTATATATATATATATATATATATATATATATATATATATATATATATATATATATATATATATATATGTATATATCTATAAATAAGATGCAATAAATGAGGAGTTTTGATGTACCCCTAATAATAAATAGTAAATTTGCAGAATGGGACATTGGATCACGTTACGTGATACTGGCGGTTAAAATGACAGTCAACCGTCATATATTCGAGATAAAGATAAAGCAGAAAAGAAATTTTCCACGTTTCGTAAAGGAGCTAATGTTATTTAAGGGTTTTAGCGTAAACTGGCTTAGAGAAAAACATTTTGTACATAAACAGTGACGTATTTAGTCACACGTTCAACGGGAGGTAAGGAGGTAAGTTGGCCCTAAAAGTGAAGAAAATAAAGTATGTTTTCCATAAAATGGCCTGGATACAAAATTTAAATTTTTGTAATTTTACAAACGAAGTTAGTGATGAATATCTTTATTTCTTTGATGAATAAAAATTTACTATTTCATTTGTCAAACGTCAAAGTTTTGAAATGAGGTTTTTCTCTTCGGAATAGAGGTGGCAAAAGAAGTTTTATGGGATACTCATTGAGTTGAATTAGTAAATTTTGATCACCATTGGCAAAATTTTAATCTAGTACTTAATTATTATTTTAGTAGTATTATGCAAACAGGACTTCTTGGAATGTCTTGATGGCAAGTTCTATGTATAATATGTAAAATATCATGTTGATGTAAATAATACAGATTCTAATAAGAAAAATAGAGTAAAAAAGCCCATAAATAATATAAACACATACATTTATAAGTTTTTACGTTGAACAATGTTTTGTTCGTTTAATTTCTTCATAAATTAAATATACTAATACCTAATTCCATATCATACCATCACGCCCTATATATATATATATATATATATATATATATATATATATATATATATATATATATATATATATATATATATATATATATATATCTGAGTATTTAACAAGTAAAGTAAGAAGATTATTCTACCTCGCACGCGAAAATGTCAAAAACAGAAAGCTGGTTGCAGCCTGGACAACGCATGGGAAGGTCTACGTGAAAACAAAAAGCTGGTTGCAGCCTGGACAACGCATGGGAAGGTCTACGTGAAAACAGAAAGCTGGTTGCAGCCTGGACAACGCATGGGAAGGTCTACGTGAAAACAGAAAGCTGGTTGCAGCCTGGACAACGCATGGGAAGGTCTACGTGAAAACAGAAAGCTGGTTGCAGCCTGGACAACGCATGGGAAGGTCTACGTGAAAACAGAAAGCTGGTTGCAGCCTGGACAACGCATGGGAAGGTCTACGTGAAAAAAGAAAGCTGGTTGCAGCCTGGACAACGCATGGGAAGGTCTACGTGAAAACAGAAAGCTGGTTGCAGCCTGGACAACGCATGGGAAGGTCTACGTGAAAAAGGAGGAGGGAGCAGCGCCAATTCGTATTGAAGAAGAAAACGATTTACATAAATTAATCATATGACTAGCCACGCTAGGTTACAGCGATTATTGTTTTGTTTTGTCCGAATCCAGAAATTCCGTAACGAAAAAAACCTCACGCTCCCCACTCCGACGGGCACGGAGGTGTGGCGTTGAAAGTCGTGCATCGTCTAACGTCGTTTCAGTCCGGCAGACTTCGGCACTCGGCAGACTTCGGCACGGTGTTTGTGTGCGTGCGACTAGTCGTATGCGTGTACACTAGCTGCTAACTGAATGATAAAAATTCCTGAATAACCTACATGTATTGTAAGATATTAATAATATTTTAAACAATATTAACTTCTCATTTATACAATAAGAGAAAAAAAATTGTTTTCTTATCGGTCACCACGCTCAAAAAGTGTAACTTGATTTAATATCAAAGACTTAACTGCATAAATAAAATAAATAATTAATAATTATAATTGCATAAGTTGATAAAAAATGCTATGCAATAGCTTTACCGCGGCAGTCCCCGAGTGCCACACGTCTTTTTTTTTATTAGTTTTTATTTTTACTTGTTATTTTATATCCATGTTCAATTCCTTTACTTATACATTTTTTACTCACAGAAGATTTTCAGATATTCACACTCTAAGTCACTACTCACACAACATACACTAATCACACTCTATACTCAATGCACGTTACACAAACGAACTATATCGTCGAATAACAGAATTACTCTAAATATAAAAACATATCGCATGAAATGTATAATTCTTCAGTCACGAGTAAATTTCCGTGACTGTCATTTTTCATATTACATTATATTGGACATTTACAAATATGCAAAATATTGAAATTTTAAATTCAGATCTGGATACGATAAAAGTGGCTGAAGCAATCTTATGCGACATTGACGATATGAAACAACACACTAAAAACAATAATTGCACACTAAACCTTCTTTCTCAAAACATCCCGTAATATGCCTAACTTTATTACATCCCTACAAAGATCCGAAATATTCTGGGATATACTAGTACTTTCTGAATGTTGGTTACCATCGGCTAAGTTCATACCCAATCTCGACAACTACAATTATATAACAACAACAACCCATAAGTCCCAGAACGAGGGAGTGGCAATATATTATAATAAACACCTAAAGGTATCGTTTGAAGAACCCCAAATCAGCGATGCCAATTGTCTACCATTAAGGCTTAATACCGAAACCTGTGTTATTGGCATATATAGACCACCTAGCCAAACTAATACCGGCAATTTCATAAATTCTCTTGACTCCCTTCTGTCTAAACTTAAGAACTATAAAACAACAATATAGATATTGTCCCGGATAGCTCAGATAAGCGCTCACATGACTACCTAAATGTATTGGCGAGTCATAGCCTGCTTCCAGGACACACCAAGCCCACTCGTGGTAGAACATGCCTGGATCACATTATAATTAAAACTAAATTAGTGGCTACTTGTTTCATTTTGGAGTCATCGATTACTGACAACGAAAGTGTAGCCGTCAGCTTTACTCAACCTTCTCGCCCAGAATACTTAAATAAGTCATGTTATCGCATTAACTTTTTGGAATTAGAAGTAGTTACGTTGTACCAGTTCTGGCGCACTTGTAGAAAGGTTGTACCAGTTCTGGCGCACTGAGTCACAAGTACGACGTTCGTTCGTCGACTCACGATCCTAAAAAAAAAAAAAAAAAAACAAGGTTTTGGCATGCTCTGATCACGAATCTGCGGTCCATTTTTGCGTAGGATGCACGGTTCCGGAGATGTGCAGATCAATTAACTCTTATCTAATTGATATCCGCTTCGAGCCTCCACCGTCATTAGCGCTCCATTGTTCTTATCTAGTTATCTATTGTCGATTGACTACCGTCATTATCTATTATTCGCAGCGTGTGGGTCGGCTTATGCTATTGTATTATACTCCTTTGTTCCTATCTACAACACTAATCTGAATCTACAATAAAACACATTACCTAATTTTGTTAAAATTTTTATTTATAAAATACAAAATCTTATTACTTATTATCTATAAAATAGGAGCGAAACATCTCATCCACTAACATATCGTCGTACAATGTGTTCTCTGTAAATATACTCGTAAAACTATGCATTGAACATCCCTGAAACTTATATAGCAAATACATTAAGCAATATTCGCCACAAACTGAAGTCCTATCAACATTCCAGTTCCATCTTTTACAATTTCGTACAGGTGCCCGTCCATATGAATCAAAATATTCACCGACGTCATTCGTATCGATATATAAAGCTACCCAATGTGACCCTGGTTTATCATCTGTACCCAAATTGCATATTACCTAGTCAGGTCATAAATTCTATCACATGTTTAATATAAAATAATTGAAACAAGTTTATTCATTATGTAACCATTTATATACCAAAATGAACTTAACAAAACATAGATTCTTATGACACTATAGTTTATTCAAAATGACCTCCGTAATTTTGAATACAGGCCTTCAATCTGCGCGGCCAGTCGTCTATCTCACCACGAACGAGGTCCATGTCATATCGGCGGCTGCCTTAATTAAAGATGTCTTGAGTGACTCGAAATTGGGATGAGGCTTTGAGCACGCCTTTTCCTCCAAGTGTTGCCATATCTTGTAATCTAACGGATTCAAATCTGGATTGGTCTTTGTGTCGGATGAAGTCGATTTCACGCGCCGCCAGCCAGTCTTTTTTTTTTGTTTTTAAAGAACGTTACCTCCACACTAGGTTTTTCTCCTGTATCGTGGGGGCAGTTTACAAACACAAATTTCACAAGGACAAACATCCAAACTCGGAACAATTACTTGTAGGTCGTACAAATACTTGTTCCGTGCGGGATTCGAACCCGCGACCCCCAAGCACAGCCACTCATTGCTAAGCCACTACGCCACGGAGCTGGCAAAAGTCCTGTGTGCTCTTCGCTCTATGAGCTGACGCCGAATCTTGTTGGAATACCCAGTGCCTGTTATTGAACATGGTATGAGAAACAGGTTACACAAGGTTCGTCAGGACTGTATTTTGATACACAACTGCATTCGTTTTTAACCTTTCTCACAAAAATGTACCTCTGTTAAGCCCAATAAGAAACTCCCAACCACACCATGAGCGAGGATGGAAAATGACCCCGTTGGACACGCGGAATACGGTTGCTCGCTTCTTCACTACTGCGTGCGTACACCTTATCATTTTGTTTGTTGTAGCTCTCTTCTACGGTAAAAATTTTTTCATCCGAAAAAAGAATTTCCCGATATTTTTCCCGCGTACCGCTTCAACAAAGCGCGGCATCTCTTCAGTTTCAGATCCATTAGACGAGCATTCAAACGATGTCCTGTTTTTCTTCGATATGCCCGAAGCCCTAAGTCTTCATTTAACGCCGTGGTTCTGCTTAACCCCATCTGAAGGGCCAACAGTTTCTGCTTACGTTTGGGATTTCTTTGAATTCGCACCTTTACAGCTTTTATCACTGCTGGAGTCCTAACAAATCGAGGGCGACCACTTCTTGACCTGTCATCTACACTAGAGTCTTCATTGTATCGTTTGATGGTACGATAAACGAATCTTTTTGAAATTTGAATATAACCATATTCAAATTTTTCAGTATATCAAAAAATTTAATTGGCGTGTAATCGCAACTGCAACACGGTCTTTTTTAAGCGTCCACTCCATATGTAAAAATGAGTAAAATTCTAAAAAGTATACAGTTTTATTTTCATGAATAATTCGAATTCAATAAACTTTTTTGTGGCCAGCATTCTAAAAGGGTGCGTTTGGCAGAAAAAAGCGCTAGCAAGCGCTTATAAGCGCTGAAATAGTTTTCGGCCAGGCCACGATTGCTACTTCAGTAGCGCTGACACAATCCGCCATTTTGCTTATTTAATTTGTTTGTTTTGAAGTAGAGTTGATAAGTTGTTTTGTGCAATATTCGTTTTAAGTAATATAATGACATGAATAAACATATACATGTTATTAAAAATTCATGATTGGTAAGTTTTTAATATGAATACTTTACAAACATATATTTAAATTAGGTTAGGTTCCCCCGTTAAAACTAACATCGTGTCCTGGAGGAAAATAGCTACTTACGATTTGACAGCGCTTACCGCTTACGATCGCCATTTTGCTTACAAGCGCTTGCTAGCGCTTTTTTCTGCCAAACGCACCCAAAGAAAAGTTTTTACTGTGTGACAATACTTATGACCTGACTAGGTATGTACGTTGGTACGTGGGTGTACATGGACAGTCTGTTAGCAGCATAAACATTATTTTCTAGACTGGGGTGAATCTTTTTCAGATGGTGTTGTACATCTAGTGTATCCATGATATTACTGCTATTAGTAGATTACTACAGTACAATCTACTCAATGACTAACATAGGTGTATGGGCTGCGATGGGACCCCCACGTGGTCGGTTGATAGTATGTGATAATAAATGATAGTCAATACCGGGAAGTTGATAATCGATGTTTTATTGATAGACCTAACTAAATCTAATTTAATGATAGATGCGAAATGATACTGCGAGCACGCGTGACCGGTATTGCTGGGCTCAATTAGCGCACTGGCTCAAAATGCATTATTGTAGCGTTATAGCGTAAACTGCCGACGCCACAAAAATGTACGTGCTGCAGCCCGTACATGCTCCCGGGCTGAAAGATAGAGAGTCATGAAGATGAGATGAATTTAAAACTAATTACAAGGTGATAAACATTTTGGCTTAAAACTAGTTACAAATAATTGATACAAATAAATAATAACAGTGTATTTAGACACCCGTGTCCGTGATAGTAAACACCGATTGAAGCACTGGTGAGGTGCCACGGTTTTGTTTTTGTTTACGCGAGTTCTTAAATTTTTCATTTAATTCGCTAGTAATGTCATCACTGTTACACTGCACTGCACTTGCTTGCAACTCTACATCTACAAATTGCACTCCACTATTACCCTGCACTTCACTATTACACTGCACTTCACTACACTTATTTTATACGCGATCGCGACCTGCACGCCTCCGCGCGCGCCGCACGCGCCGCCACACGTAGAATCCTCCGAACACTCCAGCCGTTATAATCACCAGATAGAGGACGGTGTAATGGTGAATGTCGTGATAGGATACACCTGCTGCTAACGGCTCAGTCTGTTTCATGACATCCAATTGTTCTCGTATGGCAAGCAGTTGTTGTTGGCTGATAGTCTCAAAGCTCGTGCTGGCGTTCATTTCCGGTATCGAGATATTTATTAAATGATTAATCGAAGCGATCTTTGGTATACCAATGTCGAGCTTTAAATTGATTTGAGATGTATCTGGTTTGTATGCATAAAAATGGAAATCAGCTGATTTGATAAGGCAGTCCTGTCCCAGCGTAATAAGTCCGGCGTCACGCAATTGAATAGCCGTAACTTGATCTTCTCATAACAACTTGAAGTAGCATTTATTACAACAGAAATAAAAGTAGTTATTGAGTTTACTTGTTGCAATGAAAATATTTTGCAGGTGTTAATGATCGTTCTACAGCTTCCAAGTCCTTCATCCTTCTCACACAAACTCTTATCATTGATCATATGATAAATAGGCTTCTTGAATCGACACAACACAGTATTTAAATCGCGATCAATGCAGTCACGTAAATCAGCATATGATAGCAATATAAACGAATCCCTTTTTAAGTTTAAAGCAAGATATTCGCTAATAGGGACAATGCTGATCATGTTGCTACCCGATTGTTTAGGTATGGGAATTGCTTTAAGGACTTCGTAAGCGTCTCGTGCTAATAATGGTATTCGGATTTCGAAAATAAGAAATGACTTCGATAAGCGTGCTTTTACGTTAAGTAATTTGTATATGTTTGAATAATTCGCGTGATCGGTAGGTAGTGATAAGTCTTTAGGTATCTGAGTAGAGATGGCATTTAATTCGTGTTGGAGTTGCTTGGGGGTTAGGAGATGAATATCATACTTCCCGTGAAATACGTCTGTGATAGTTTCAATAAGATAAGTTTGTATTTCTTTTAACTTGTTCAAAATGTTGTTTGTAACTATAGCGGCCAAGGTAAATTCGTTTATATATGAGTTATTTGAGACTTGTGACTTTAGTGCGTTCATTGATTGTTCAAGTTCGATCATCTTTTTGTTGACTGTTTTATGATGCTGTTCCATGATCGACTCTACCCTCTTGATGACATTGAACTCTGCTTCTACGACTGAAGTTTGATTCTTCCACAGCTGGGCTAGGTGTCCTTGGTTTTTTCTGATTAAGTCGATATCTTTTTCATATTTTTCAGCAAAGTTGCTGTCAAGCACCCCAAACAACGCGTTTGCGATATTACCTACACCATTGATGAGTCCCCTGCGCTTACGTGTGAGTAGGTCGTCCTTATCTTGCAACACGATATTGTAGCGCCGTAGTTCCGACCGCTCGTGATTCAATTGATACATGACACTCTCGCAGTGTGAATGCCCTCTTATCTTCGAACAGATGTTTTCTAGGTATTCCATGTACTTCGAGGACGCGGCGGTGCCTTCCCAATATGGGTAGAGATCATAATAGACAACGAGTTTCCAATCGTCAGCTATCAAATGCATGTTTACAATCTTGTCGAAAAATAGGCTAGTATTATTTTGCAGTTTATTTATAGTATATAGTCCTCTAGTATTAGTTATAAGGGTCATAAAAAATAATAAGATAGAAGTTGCAACTGTAATGAAACTGTATCCTCTATTCCTTTGTTTTATCTTACGCTTTATTGGTTTCTCTTGCTTTAATTCCTGATCTTGTGTTTCTTCGGAGATGATAGGGAGTATTGATAGTTTGATAACAGGTCTTTTCATATAACCGTTTTTTGTTTTTAACGTCACAACACGCACGTAGCCGTCATTACCAGGGTGCAATTCGACCACCCTACCGAGGGCCCATCTGCCTGGAGGAAGGTTGCCATCATTGATGAGTACGATGTCATTTAATTTTATATTTTCTTGAGGTTGGCGCCACTTGCTCCGGGTTGATAGATTTGTTAAATATTCTTGTTGCCACCTTTTCCAAATGTCTTGGAATATTTTTTGTGTTAAATGCCACCTAGTCCTAAGATCTCGTTCCGTCTCATAAATTGATAGAATCTGACCGCTTGATAGAAAATGTGAAGGGGTTAAATAATTTAAATCATCAGCGTCCTCCGTCAATGGACATAGTGGTCTCGAATTTAAGCAAGCTTCTAATTGTGCTAGCAGCGTGCTGTACTCTTCGTAGGTGAGTTTTTGATCACCAACCACCCTACTTAGATGATACTTGAGGCTTTTCACGGCTCCTTCACAAAGACCATTGGCTGACGGCCACGAAGGTGCATTCAAGTGCCAATTTATACCCATCTCGGACACTTCTGAGAGGAACTCATCACTAAATGTTTTGAGGAGCTCTTCGTATTCCTGCTGTAAGACCTTGTTGGCTCCTATGAAGTTCGTGCCATTATCGCTATAAATGTGATTAGGTTTGCCACGGCGAGCTGTCATTCTCCGTAACGCTGCTAAGAATGCAGTACTCGTCAGGTCAGACACCAACTCCAAATGTACAGCTTTTGTTGCCATACACGTGAACACAGCGATATAACCTTTCGTAGTTTTGATCCCACGGCCTGAGTTAGCTTTGATGAACACGTGGCCCGTGTAGTCTACAGCGACATGATGGAAGGGGCGTGAAGGGTTTGCTCTAGCTGCTGGAAGGTCACCCATAATTTGATAGTGTTTGGTTGGTTCGTGCCTTCTGCATTTGATACAATGACGTAATCTCTTCTTTGTAGCTCTGTTGCCACCGACGATCCAGTACTTTTGTCTCAGGTTGGCTGACGTTAGCCGAGCACCACCATGATATGTCATTTCATGCGCCTGGTCTATAAGAAGCTCAGCAAGACGACTGTTGCCGGGTATAATGATAGGATTTTTCATGTCTGGGTCCAGATTGGCATTTCGCAACCTCCCACCGACTCTCAATACTTCATCTTGATCAATATACGGATTTAGTTCACAAATGTTGCTTTTTCGATTTATTTTATTTCGTTGTTTTAAATCTGATAACTCTCTTGCAAATCCCGTTTGTTGTATATTTTTGATAATTAATAACTTAGCTTCTTTCAACTCTCGTACTGTTAAATAATTTATATTTTGTCCTTTTTTGATAGTTAGAAATCTCCGAATCCATGCAACTATTCTTACCGCTTTGTTAATTGTACTATATTTTAATAGGATTTCTTGAATGATAAAATCAGGTTGATGTTGTGCTACTAAAATTGTTTTTGATAATTTTAATTCTTCGTTTGTGGTATAAGCGATCTTATGCCCTTGATCATTATATGTTGATAGCCAAGTCGGGCCCAGCCACCACAAGGTCTGGGCTTTGAGTTGTGATGCAGTTAGACCACGACTGGCACAGTCGGCTGGGTTTTCTTCCGACTTAACGTACCTCCAGCAGTCAGGTGGCATATTTTTGGTTATTGTACGAACTCTATTTGCCACAAACGTTTTCCATCTGGATGGTTCTCCGTTGAGCCACCCCAGTACTACCATGGAGTCAGTCCAACCATATATTTTGATATTGTACCCACTAAGGCACTCTGCGACTTTACCCATTAGCTTTGATAGGAGTAGTGCTCCGCTCAGTTCCAACCGCGGTAGCGAGACTGTCTTGCTGGTTGGCACAAGCCTGGCTCTGCCGGCCACCAACACTACAGACGATTTATTGCCTTGGTTGATACGACAATAGATCACACATGCATAAGCTCTGACAGACGAGTCACTGAACCCATGTAGCTCGATACTGTCGCACTCATGGATCTGCAGCCATCGGGGTAACTGAAGGTCTTGAATATTGTGCATATCCTCTCTGACCTTCTTCCACTCGACATATACTTCATTCGGTATAGGATCATCCCAGTTAATGTTATCAGCAGTCCACACTTGTTGAAAAATAATTTTTAACTTAGTTGATAGTGGTGATAGCCAACCGAGCGGGTCAAAAAGTTTTGATATGTCTGATAAAAGGTTTCTCTTTGTGACCTTGTTGGAGACTTCCGTCGGTTCTAAATTTGATCGAAACATGAAAACATCCTCTTGTGGATTCCATCTTAACCCAAGGGTTTTCGTTTGCGCTGATTGCTTGAAATCAAAGTTGTCATCCTTTGATAGAGCTGACTCTTCCTCTCTGATCAAGTCATCGCAGTTCGATCTCCATTTCCTCAAATGAAATCCAGCTGATTTTAATAAATTGATAAGGTCTTGCTGTAATTGACGTGCGGTTCTTATATCGTGACACCCATGGACCAGGTCATCCATGTAAAAGCAGTTGTTTAATACGTCGATCGCCTGACTGTTTTGATAGTTAGGTTGTTCATCACATGCAAGTTGCTTGAGAGTCATCATCGCTAGGAACGGCGCTGCTTTCGTTCCGTATGTGACTGTGGTTAGTTGATAGTCTTTGATAGGTTCTGAGGGAGAGTCACGCCAAACGATCCTTAATAACTGTTGATCATCGGGGTGGATCCAAATCTGCCTGAACATTTTTTCAATATCGGCTGTGAACGCAAACTGATATTGTCTCCACTTGATTATGAGAGACTGCAGATCCAGTTGGAGATTAGGACCACATCTCATGACGTCATTCAAGCTATTACCTGATGATGTTTTACACGAAGCGTTAAATACCACTCTAAATTTGGAATTAATGATAGTGTCGTCAGCACGCACACAATGATGAGTTAATACACAATGCTGACGTCCCTGCGTCGGTTTATTGGTAGCTGGAATCATGTGTCCGAGGGCGCGGTATTCCTTTATAAATGATTGATATTGATCTTTAATGTTTTCGTGTTTTTTGAATGTGTTTTCTAACGATTTAAATTGAGCGATAGCTTTTGATTTTGATTCTCCCAGCTTATCCGGGAAGTCTGGGGTGAGGGGCAAACGTACTTCGTATCGACCGTCTTCGCGCCTGATTGTAGTAGACTTGTAATAATCGATGCATAGTTGATCCTCAAATGATAGGGTAGATTCTTCACTGATATCCTCCATCTCCCAGAATTTTTGAATCTCCTTTAAGTTGTTAATGATCACGTTACATTGTAAAGTTTTTACGTTACCGGTAAAAATCCAGCCTAAACGAGTATTCTGAGCTATCGGTATATTATCATTCAACCTACAAATTCCCTCTAATAAAATCAAAGAGTAAACATCTGCTCCTAACAGAAGGTCGACCGGGCGACTGATATTAAATTCGGGATCTGCTAGCGTGATGTTATTTAAATATGTCCAGGACGGTTTTGAAAACCTAAAGTTAGGTAAATTTTTGATAAGGCTTTTCATTATGTATACTTCCGGTTCAAATTCAAAATCGTTATTTATAGCTTTGCATTTGATAGTCATGACGCCTTTACAATTGCTCTCCTTAGTACCTACTCCAGATATCACTCCCTTACATCGAAGTCGAGGTTGGCCGAGCAACTGAGCCGCATGTTCACTGATGAGAGAAGCTTGGGACCCTTGATCTATTAAAGCACGCATGCTGACGAAACTCCCGTCATATTTTTGTACCTTAAGTATAGCTGTAGCTAAAAGAATTTCAGGCACGTCACATTGCATCGACACGTGTAAGTTGCTTCGTGCTTGACCCGAAGTTTCAGGTTTCTGGTTGCTTACGCGGGTTGCTGCCTTCGGCGAATTATTATAATTATGCTGAAATGATTTATGCAAAATAGAATTATGCGCTTCATTGCACTCTGTACATCTTTTTTCGGAAATACATGGCTTACCATTATGTGAATAAAGGCAATTTTCGCATACATTCAGTCTTAATACAGTTTTAAGCTTTAGGTAAGGTGTCATGTTTAAAAACTGTCGACAGTAATAATAATAATAATAATAATTTCTTTATTCAGGAAAAATTTTTAACAATATAAATTTGCATCTGCGCCTGAACTAAGCAATAAGCTTGTATCTCAGGCGACAGTGCTCTTTCTTATGGGACAATTTAACAGAAATCTTTCTGATTAAGAAACTTACGTAAACATATTATATCAAACAATAATATTATATAAAGTATGAAAATTAAATCTACATATATAACTAAATGTATTGTTGTGTGTAAATTGTTCCTCTCGTATGTGGGTGCGTGCTAGTGTATATGTGTGTGTGTGTGTGTGTGTGTGTGTGTGTGTGTGTGTGTGTGTGTGTGTGTGTATGTTAGTGTGTATGCGAGGGAGAGGGTGAGTAGTATACATTAAAGTAATAATTATAATAAGAAAATATAATTTAATGGTATATTAATTATACGTTATAGAAGTAAATCAGTTATTTAGGGATTTCAATAATACTTCTGTTTCATCATAATCTAGTTTTTGAAGCCATTTGAATAGGGTTTTTTTACATTGATTCTTATTTAAAATGTATAAATTTGGTTGCTTATTTATATTATTGTACAAGAATGGACCAAGAAAACAAAAATATTTATGTGCATACCAATGTTTAAAGGTAGTAGTAAGGCACACTTTATCGGATCTTCTCTTTATTAATTGAGATGAGGTAAAATTTAATAACCCATGTTGCTTTAAAATCGTCAGATAAATGTATAATTGTCGGACTGTTAATACTTGGCAGTGTTCATATAGTTCATATGTTGGATAGAGAATGGGTAGAAAAGTACAAACCTTTAAAACAGCTCTCTGAGCTCTTTCCAGTGGAGCTAAAGTAGTTTTTGGGGCTCCGCCCCATATTGTTATACCGTAAGTTATAATGGATTGACACAATGCAGTGTATATTTGTTTCACTAGTTCAGGTTTAGCTACATGCCTCAGAATTTTAAAGACATAAATAAGTTTTCGAACTCGGGACGTTAAAACCTCTAAATGATCTTTAAAATTCAGTTGATTATCAATAAGAATACCTAAATACTTAACACAGTTGGTTTTGGATAAAGATGGGCAGGTACACGGTAATCCTAAAGGTTTTATTAAATTTAAACAAATGTGAGCAGTTAACTTATAGTTGATAGTTGATTGAGGATCACTTGTCATGGAAAAGGTAATATATTTAGTTTTTTCAATATTAAGAGATAGGTGGTTACTACGTAACCATACTGAAACAACATCAATTCCAGTTTGAGCGTTATCAAAAGCCTCCTTCCATGTACTTGCTGAGAGTAGGAGTGCTGTGTCATCAGCATATGATATGATTTTGCCATGGAAGGATTTAAGTTTTAAGAGGTCATTTATGTAAACTAGAAATAGAATTGGGCCCAGAATACTCCCCTGAGGAACTCCGTAGCTAACAGGTACATCAGAACTATACTGGTTATTTATTGTAACACACTGTAGTCTTCCAGTTAGATATCTTTCAAATAATTTTAGTTGTGTACCCCGTATACCAATTTTTTCAAGTTTCCTTAGCAGAACGGGGACAGAGACCGTGTCGAACGCTTTGGCAAGGTCCAGAAAAATCCCTACCGTTTTATTGCCTTTGTCTAGATTTTTGATGATATTATCGGTAATCGGGTAATAAAGACAATGTTCATTGGTTTTGCAAAGTGCACACTTATAAAATTTCCAAGAAGTATTGTTATTAGCGTTTGATTGTTGTAAAGTGAATTTACCGTGCAACGGAAAGGCTTGTTTATTCAAGTTTCTTTGATACCTATTATTGAAAGGTCGCGGCGAATAATTGTTGTTGCTATGTACATTTTTTGCAGAGGTCTCAGACTTCTTTCGAGAAGATTCTAAGCTTGTAAACTTGCCTTCTAAAAATGACAGAAATTCATGCAAATTAGGTAACTCGCGGGGCTCCTTGACTGACGCCATGTATTCATTATGCGTGTCAGCATCGAGTTTTTGCGAAAGGAGATGCACAATCAATGAATCCCATGAATCAACGTTAACGCCTAAATTTTTGATAGCGTTTAATGTTTCTAGGGTTGTGTCGTGAATACGCTTTATATGATTTAAAGACGTATGTTGCATTATGGGGATATTTAGTAAGATATCGATATGCGAGCGGAAAATTAAGCGTTTATTATTATATCTGTTGTTAAGTATGTCCCAACAGATTGGATAATTATCAGATGATATTGGTAGATGTTGAATTAGTCTCTCCGCTTCACCTCTAACTTTAGTTTTAAGGAATTGCATCCTTTGTGCGTTAGATAATGACGGGTTGCCGTGAATAGTTTCCGTGAATAGGTCTTTGAAGGAACTCCACTGATGGTAGCTACCACTAAATGTAGGTATCTCTACGTGAGGGGTCGATTGCTCTCGATATGATACAGACCACAGTTTACGGTTGATGGCTTTGATAATCTCGTTGTATTTTCTTTCGTATGTGAAAAATGATAACTCATATTCTGGGTTCCTACCCCCAAGCTCACTGTCTAACTCCCAATGCATATTATCAATTAAAGACCAACGCGATTGTATAGCACGTAATAAATGATCGAATTCCCACTTTTCTGATATCGAATCTAAGTTGATATTAGATACTGTGTGTTCGAATGCCTTAAAATTACTAGTTTGCTTGCGTAACATTTCGTCCGTCTTGCTATTAGTCCCCTGGGACTGGGACAGAGTAACCTGCGGCGACGGCTGCCAAGATGGTCCAGGCGTCCCTAGCGGTGTAGCGGGTTTCAACACTGGAGTTGCCGGCCTGTCCTCTCTAACCTGATAGGTAGCGATTGCTGTTCTAATTTTCTCGTATTTATTTCTACACGATTCAAATTGGTTACTCGTAAAATAGGAATGAGACTTCGCATACTCTATTCCACTTAATATACCATGATTAGATTGAAATTCTGCCCAGTATTTGTCTAGAGTATCTAACCTCCGTTTGATATAATCTGCTGTCTTTCGATCGGCACTATCCTTTTTAAAATTGGTAAAAGTCTGCTCTATTGCCCCGAACAATTGTTGTTGATTTGCCAAAATATCCTCCATGTTGGACATAGTGATAGAAAAAAAGGAAAGATCTTACTTGTTCAGATCTGCTCAGCTGTTTGCAGTTCACCGACACCCGATGTTGACAATCCGATGATAGCTCACGTCTCCTGCTGGTTGCTCTCACTTGTGTTGCACACTTTTTGTACACACACGCGAGTTTGTCGAAGGACCAAAAATATGTATGGGCTGCGATGGGACCCCCACGTGGTCGGTTGATAGTATGTGATAATAAATGATAGTCAATACCGGGAAGTTGATAATCGATGTTTTATTGATAGACCTAACTAAATCTAATTTAATGATAGATGCGAAATGATACTGCGAGCACGCGTGACCGGTATTGCTGGGCTCAATTAGCGCACTGGCTCAAAATGCATTAATGTAGCGTTATAGCGTAAACTGCCGACGCCACAAAAATGTACGTGCTGCAGCCCGTACAATAGGAATGATCAATTATGTGATTTCTTAATATTAAATTGCATTTTTTCCGTTATACAAAACCTATTTGAGTCATCAATACACTGAATAAGACGCAACACGAAGAATGTGAGATAAGGTTGTTGACGCATAAAGTTATTATCAATTCTACTGTAGAAATTCTTTAGATTAGAATTATTACTTACTGGTACTATATAAGACCAAGCAACTGCAGTCATGGAGTTAGTGTATGGTCGTTTGACCGCAGTGTATCTATCAATAATACATTTGTGTTACTTCAACGCATCAAAGGCCATAGATGTAAGTGTTTAATCTATTGACAAACTTACCTTTCTTTCTGTTATTTTTTTACGTGTGTATGATTTTGAACGACAGGCCTGTTGGTCTAGTGGTTAGTGACCCTGACTGTTATGCCGGAGGTCGTGGGTTCGATTCCCACCCAGGACAAATGCTTGTGTGATGAGCACGATCATTTGTTCTGTGTCTGGGTGTAATTTATCTATAACATTTATGTATTTAGAAATATATAAGTATGTTTATCAGTTGTCTAGTACCCATAACACAAGCTCTGCTTAGCTTGGGACTAGATGGCGTTGTGTGATAGTTGTGGAATATTATTATTATTATTATTATTTAGTGTTAAGAAATTATATTTAAATATTTTGTGTGTGTATATGATTAAGCCGTGGTAGCTCAGATGATTAGCGCAAGCTGTAAATTTTACAGTACGTAACGCGGGTTCGATCCCCGCCGACACCAATAAAATTGTTAATTGCAATTTTAAGTGTTTATTCTATTGACACACTTACTTTTCTTTCTGTTATTTTCTTACGTGTGTATGATTTAGTGTTAACAAATTATATTTAAATATTGTGTGTGTATATGATTAAGCCGTGGTAGCTCAGATGGTTAGCGCAAGCTGTAAATTTTACAGTACGTAACGCGGGTTCGATCCCCGCTGACACCAATTAAATTGTTAATTGCAATTTTAAGTGTTTATTCTATTGACACACTTATTTTTCTTTCTGTTATTTTCTTACGTGTGTATGATTTAGTGTTAACAAATTATATTTAAATATTGTGTGTGTATATGATTAAGCCGTGGTAGCTCAGATGGTTAGCGCAAGCTGTAAATTTCACAGTACGCGACCCAGGTTCGAACCCCGCCGACACCACTTAAATTGTTAATTGCAATTTTAAGTGCTGATTTACCACGTGCTCGGCGGTGAAGGAAAATATTGTGAGGAAACCTGCATGTCTGAGAAAATTTCGAAGGCATGTGAAGTTCGCCAACACGCATTGAGACCGCGCCGCGGACATTTCCTAGCCATAAATGCAAAGACAATAGCAGAAAGTAAAAAGTTAAAAAATACTTTTTTGACAATGACAGTCATTAGTTGATCATTAGTGAATGTGATTCTGTTTTCTTAAATTACAGGAAGAAAAGAGCAGAAGGAAGAAATGGGATGATGGGAAGTAATGAGGAATGAATTGTTATGTGAAGTTTGTTGGAACAAACATATTTTAGTCACGTGTAAATACTTTTAACATTTTGGTTCAAAATGACACAAAATCTAAAAAATATTAGATACATCATCGACATGGACGGATTTTACATTACATATCCTCATAAACATTTTCAATGTAGAGAAATGGCTATTCTAGACGTAAAACTACCTAATAAAAATGATTCGTTTATCGATCATTATTTGTTTCGGCCAAGTTATCCTTTCAATTATTTGTCGCCAAAAGACAAAAAAACTGTTCGTTGTTGTGAAATACACGTGCACGGCATTCCATATTTTGATGTGACCGAAGAATTAAAATGTGCCTACAAACAAGAGAACATCATTCCCATACTAAATTGGTATATTAGAAATTTGTGCAAAGACGAAGTGATCGCATACAAAGGTGGTTCAACAGAAAAACAATTTTTAAAAATGTTGACGACGAATGATAGAATTTTTAATATTGAAGAATACAAATGTCCAAAATACAATGATTTGGTAAATGTCATAAATTTAAACAAACGTTATGTGTGTAATAATCATATATTTGCAAAAAATAAACACAAAATTTTACATTGTTCTTGTGACGAAGTGTGGGTTTTTTTACAAGTGGTTATTACTTGAAAATAAAATTTTAAATTAATCATAAAATTTGTTTGATTTCCAAAAAACATTAGTTATAGTATACTATATAATACAAAATTGGTTCAACAGAAAAACAATTTTTAAAAATGTTGACGACGAATGATAGAATTTTTAATATTGAAGAATACAAATGTCCAAAATACAATGATTTGGTAAATGTCATAAATTTAAACAAACGTTATGTGTGTAATAATCATATATTTGCAAAAAATAATCACAAAATTTTACATTGTTCTTGTGACGAAGTGTGGGTTTTTTACAAGTGGTTATTACTTGAAAATAAAATTTTAAATTAATCATAAATTTTGTTTGAATTGTTTACACCAACACTTTCATTTTTTATTTTTCACCTTAGAACTTTAGACGTGTAATGTTTCACTTTATACATCCGTGTACTGCTATTGTGGCAGGACCAAGTGTATGTGGGAAGTCAAATTTTGTAACAAATTTCATAAAAACTTCAATATTAAAAATTCTATCATTCGTCGTCAACATTTTTAAAAATTGTTTTTCTGTTGAACCAATTTTGTATTATATAGTATACTATAACTAATGTTTTTGGGAAATCAAACAAAATTTATGATTAATTTAAAATTTTATTTTCAAGTAATAACCACTTGTAAAAAACCCACACTTCGTCACAAGAACAATGTAAAATTTTGTGTTTATTTTTTGCAAATATATGATTATTACACACATCACGTTTGTTTAAATTTATGACATTTAAAAAATCATTGTATTTTGGACATTTGTATTCTTCAATATTAAAAATTCTATCATTCGTCGTCAACATTTTTAAAAATTGTTTTTCTGTTGAACCAATTTTGTATTATATAGTATACTATAACTAATGTTTTTTGGAAATCAAACAAAATTTATGATTAATTTAAAATTTTATTTTCAAGTAATAACCACTTGTAAAAAACCCACACTTCGTCACAAGAACAATGTAAAATTTTGTGATTATTTTTTGCAAATATATGATTATTACACACATAAAGTTTGTTTAAATTTATGACATTTACCAAATCATTGTATTTTGGACATTTGTATTCTTCAATATTAAAAATTCTATCATTCGTCGTCAACATTTTTAAAAATTGTTTTTCTGTTGAACCAATTTTGTATTATATAGTATACTATAACTAATGTTTTTGGGAAATCAAACAAAATTTATGATTAATTTAAAATTTTATTTTCAAGTAATAACCACTTGTAAAAAACCCACACTTCGTCACAAGAACAATGTAAAATTTTGTGATTATTTTTTGCAAATATATGATTATTACACACATAACGTTTGTTTAAATTTATGACATTTACCAAATCATTGTATTTTGGACATTTGTATTCTTCAATATTAAAAATTCTATCATTCGTCGTCAACATTTTTAAAAATTGTTTTTCTGTTGAACCAATTTTGTATTATATAGTATACTATAACTAATGTTTTTTGGAAATCAAACAAAATTTATGATTAATTTAAAATTTTATTTTCAAGTAATAACCACTTGTAAAAAACCCACACTTCGTCACAAGAACAATGTAAAATTTTGTGTTTATTTTTTGCAAATATATGATTATTACACACATCACGTTTGTTTAAATTTATGACATTTAAAAAATCATTGTATTTTGGACATTTGTATTCTTCAATATTAAAAATTCTATCATTCGTCGTCAACATTTTTAAAAATTGTTTTTCTGTTGAACCACCTTTGTATGCGATCACTTCGTCTTTGCACAAATTTCTAATATACCAATTTAGTATGGGAATGATGTTCTCTTGTTTGTAGGCACATTTTAATTCTTCGGTCACATCAAAATATGGAATGCCGTGCACGTGTATTTCACAATAACGAACAGTTTTTTTGTCTTTTGGCGACAAATAATTGAAAGGATAACTTGGCCGAAACAAATAATGATCGATAAACGAATCATTTTTATTAGATAGTTTTACGTCTAGAATAGCCATTTCTCTACATTGAAAATGTTTATGAGGATATGTAATGTAAAATCCGTCCATGTTGATGATGTATCTAATATTTTTTAGATTTTGTGTCATTTTGAACCAAAATGTTAAAAGTATTTACACGTGACTAAAATATGTTTGTTCCAACAAACTTCACATAACAATTCATTCTTCATTACTTCCCATCATCCCATTTCTTCCTTCTGCTCTTTTCTTTCTGTAATTTAAGAAAACAGAATCACATTCACTAATGATCAACTAATGACTGTCATTGTCAAAAAAGTATTTTTTAACTTTTTACTTTCTGCTATTGTCTTTGTATTTATGGCTAGGAAATGTCCGCGGCGTGGTCTCAATGCGTGTTGGCGAACTTCACATGCCTTCGAAATTTTCTCAGACATGCAGGTTTCCTCACAATATTTTCCTTCACCGCCGAGCACGTGGTAAATCAGCACTTAAAATTGCAATTAACAATTTAAGTGGTGTCGGCGGGGTTCGAACCTGGGTCGCGTACTGTGAAATTTACAGCTTGCGCTAACCATCTGAGCTACCACGGCTTAATCATATACACACACAATATTTAAATATAATTTGTTAACACTAAATCATACACACGTAAGAAAATAACAGAAAGAAAAATAAGTGTGTCAATAGAATAAACACTTAAAATTGCAATTAACAATTTAATTGGTGTCGGCGGGGATCGAACCCGCGTTACGTACTGTAAAATTTACAGCTTGCGCTAACCATCTGAGCTACCACGGCTTAATCATATACACACACAATATTTAAATATAATTTGTTAACACTAAATCATACACACGTAAGAAAATAACAGAAAGAAAAGTAAGTGTGTCAATAGAATAAACACTTAAAATTGCAATTAACAATTTAATTGGTGTCGGCGGGGATCGAACCCACGTTACGTACTGTAAAATTTACAGCTTGCGCTAATCATCTGAGCTACCACGGCTTAATCATATACACACACAAAATATTTAAATATAATTTGTTAACACTAAATAATAATAATAATAATAATATTCCACAACTATCACACAACGCCATCTAGTCCCAAGCTAAGCAGAGCTTGTGTTATGGGTACTAGACAACTGATAAACATACTTATATATTTCTAAATACATAAATATTATAGATAAATTACACCCAGACACAGAACAAATGATCGTGCTCATCACACAAGCATTTGTCCTGGGTGGGAATCAAACCCACGACCTCCGGCATAACAGTCAGGGTCACTAACCACTAGACCAACAGGCCTGTCGTTCAAAATCATACACACGTAAAAAAATAACAGAAAGAAAGGTAAGTTTGTCAATAGATTAAACACTTACATCTATGGCCTTTGATGCGTTGAAGTAACACAAATGTATTATTGATAGATACACTGCGGTCAAACGACCATACACTAACTCCATGACTGCAGTTGCTTGGTCTTATATAGTACCAGTAAGTAATAATTCTAATCTAAAGAATTTCTACAGTAGAATTGATAATAACTTTATGCGTCAACAACCTTATCTCACATTCTTCGTGTTGCGTCTTATTCAGTGTATTGATGACTCAAATAGGTTTTGTATAACGGAAAAAATGCAATTTAATATTTAGAAATCACATAATTGATCATTCCTATGTTATTCATTGAGTAGATTGTACTGTAGTAATCTACTAATAGCAGTAATATCATGGATACACTAGATGTACAACAACATCTGAAAAAGATTCACCCCAGTCTAGAAAATAATGTTTATGCTGCTAACAGACTGTCCATGTACACCCACGTACCAACGTACATACCTAGTCAGGTCATAAGTATTGTCACACAGTAAAAACTTTTCTTTGGGTGCGTTTGGCAGAAAAAAGCGCTAGCAAGCGCTTGTAAGCAAAATGGCGATCGTAAGCGGTAAGCGCTGTCAAATCGTAAGTAGCTATTTTCCTCCAGGACACGATGTTAGTTTTAACGGGGGAACCTAACCTAATTTAAATATATGTTTGTAAAGTATTCATATTAAAAACTTACCAATCATGAATTTTTAATAACATGTATATGTTTATTCATGTCATTATATTACTTAAAACGAATATTGCACAAAACAACTTATCAACTCTACTTCAAAACAAACAAATTAAATAAGCAAAATGGCGGATTGTGTCAGCGCTACTGAAGTAGCAATCGTGGCCTGGCCGAAAACTATTTCAGCGCTTATAAGCGCTTGCTAGCGCTTTTTTCTGCCAAACGCACCCTTTTAGAATGCTGGCCACAAAAAAGTTTATTGAATTCGAATTATTCATGAAAATAAAACTGTATACTTTTTAGAATTTTACTCATTTTTACATATGGAGTGGACGCTTAAAAAAGACCGTGTTGCAGTTGCGATTACACGCCAATTAAATTTTTTGATATACTGAAAAATTTGAATATGGTTATATTCAAATTTCAAAAAGATTCGTTTATCGTACCATCAAACGATACAATGAAGACTCTAGTGTAGATGACAGGTCAAGAAGTGGTCGCCCTCGATTTGTTAGGACTCCAGCAGTGATAAAAGCTGTAAAGGTGCGAATTCAAAGAAATCCCAAACGTAAGCAGAAACTGTTGGCCCTTCAGATGGGGTTAAGCAGAACCACGGCGTTAAATGAAGACTTAGGGCTTCGGGCATATCGAAGAAAAACAGGACATCGTTTGAATGCTCGTCTAATGGATCTGAAACTGAAGAGATGCCGCGCTTTGTTGAAGCGGTACGCGGGAAAAATATCGGGAAATTCTTTTTTCGGATGAAAAAATTTTTACCGTAGAAGAGAGCTACAACAAACAAAATGATAAGGTGTACGCACGCAGTAGTGAAGAAGCGAGCAACCGTATTCCGCGTGTCCAACGGGGTCATTTTCCATCCTCGCTCATGGTGTGGTTGGGAGTTTCTTATTGGGCTTAACAGAGGTACATTTTTGTGAGAAAGGTTAAAAACGAATGCAGTTGTGTATCAAAATACAGTCCTGACGAACCTTGTGTAACCTGTTTCTCATACCATGTTCAATAACAGGCACTGGGTATTCCAACAAGACTCGGCGTCAGCTCATAGAGCGAAGAGCACACAGGACTTTTGCCAGCTCCGTGGCGTAGTGGCTTAGCAATGAGTGGCTGTGCTTGGGGGTCGCGGGTTCGAATCCCGCACGGAACAAGTATTTGTACGACCTACAAGTAATTGTTCCGAGTTTGGATGTTTGTCCTTGTGAAATTTGTGTTTGTAAACTGCCCCCACGATACAGGAGAAAAACCTAGTGTGGAGGTAACGTTCTTTAAAACAAAAAAAAAAAAAGACTGGCTGGCGGCGCGTGAAATCGACTTCATCCGACACAAAGACCAATCCAGATTTGAATCCGTTAGATTACAAGATATGGCAACACTTGGAGGAAAAGGCGTGCTCAAAGCCTCATCCCAATTTCGAGTCACTCAAGACATCTTTAATTAAGGCAGCCGCCGATATGACATGGACCTCGTTCGTGGTGAGATAGACGACTGGCCGCGCAGATTGAAGGCCTGTATTCAAAATTACGGAGGTCATTTTGAATAAACTATAGTGTCATAAGAATCTATGTTTTGTTAAGTTCATTTTGGTATATAAATGGTTACATAATGAATAAACTTGTTTCAATTATTTTATATTAAACATGTGATAGAATTTATGACCTGACTAGGTAATATGCAATTTGGGTACAGATGATAAACCAGGGTCACATTGGGTAGCTTTATATATCGATACGAATGACGTCGGTGAATATTTTGATTCATATGGACGGGCACCTGTACGAAATTGTAAAAGATGGAACTGGAATGTTGATAGGACTTCAGTTTGTGGCGAATATTGCTTAATGTATTTGCTATATAAGTTTCAGGGATGTTCAATGCATAGTTTTACGAGTATATTTACAGAGAACACATTGTACGACGATATGTTAGTGGATGAGATGTTTCGCTCCTATTTTATAGATAATAAGTAATAAGATTTTGTATTTTATAAATAAAAATTTTAACAAAATTAGGTAATGTGTTTTATTGTAGATTCAGATTAGTGTTGTAGATAGGAACAAAGGAGTATAATACAATAGCATAAGCCGACCCACACGCTGCGAATAATAGATAATGACGGTAGTCAATCGACAATAGATAAGTAGATAAGAACAATGGAGCGCTAATGACGGTGGAGGCTCGAAGCGGATATCAATTAGATAAGAGTTAATTGATCTGCACATCTCTGGAACCGTGCATCCTACGCAAAAATGGACCGCAGATTCGTGATCAGAGCATGCCAAAACCTTTTTTTTTTTTTTTTTTTAGGATCGTGAGTCGACGAACGTCGTACTTGTGACTCAGTGCGCCAGAACTGGTACAACCTTTCTACAAGTGCGCCAGAACTGGTACAACGTAACTACTATTAGACAAAACTATGCAAAGATTTAAATGTCAGAAAATTCTTCATTGCATGGAAGCAAACCTAGCAACAGATTTGTTTCTGAAATATTTAAATACATCCATAAGGGATAATACCACCTTGATTAAAACACCTAAAAGAAAACTTATAAGGAAACCATTGGTCACTAAAGGATTAATGCGGTGTATGAAAAACAGGGACATCCTTTACAAGAAATTAAAAAAGGACCCTGAAAATGAAGCACTCAAACTAACTTACAAACACTACCGGAATTACTGTGACTCTCTTCTTATAAAGGCGAAAAGAGATTATGAGAAACAAGAGATCGAGAAGGCGAAATATATTAAAAAAGCTGTGGGAAGCCATAAAAAATCTGACCGGCTCCAATAGGGTGGTAGATCGCTCATCCTGTCTTATCTCTCCCGAAAATCCGGAAAAAAGTATAAACGACATCAACTATTTATTCGCTAATATTGGACGAAACCTAGCTGAAGACATTATATTACGTTCTGGACACAGAAAATTTACTGAACCTGACGTCTTGTATCCATCCCCCATCAATACATTTGTCATGCTACCTACGGATGAGGATGAAATTTTCCAGCTGATCCAGGGTTTAAGAGACAACTGTGCAGTAGGGCTCGACCAGATTTCTAGCATAATACTCAAGAGATATATACACATCCTTACCCCCCTATTACACATATATGCAACCTGTCTTTGTCTATGGGAATCTTTCCCTCAGCATTCAAAACAGCGCTCATCAAACCCATTCACAAAAGTGGTGAGAGGGACTGTGTCAATAACTATAGGCCAATCTCCATCTTACCCACACTGTCCAAAATCTTGGAGCGCCTAATAAATAAGCGCTTAATCAATTTCCTGGAGGGAAATAATCTCCTTTCACCAGCGCAATTCGGATTTCGGCAAGGCAAGTCAACAAATAATGCGGTACATGAGCTTGTTAACTCAGTCATAACCAACTTGGATGAAAGAAGAAAATGCCTAACAATATTTCTCGATCTAGCGAAAGCATTTGACACAGTCCCAATCCCACACCTCATAACCAAGCTGGAAAAAATCGGCACTTTTGTAAACACTTAGCATTAAGAATACCTATTGTGAAGAGAGAATAAATGCATTCATTCATTCATTCAATTTATAAGGAAAAAGTCCTCATACAGCCAGCAGACTGACAACACGCACTGGTTGTACAACTTAGTTTTCAGGTTTTGAGGTATACCTGACGAGAAGATGCGTCGTAATTTCCCGAACGTTACCCAGCCGAGTTGAATCCGTCGATTGACCCCTCGGTCGAAGTTGGACTCACCTATTGAAATAATACTAGTTTTTACGGAATTTATCGATAAATAGCGATAATAGCGATAAATTCCGTAAAAACTAGTATTATTTCAATGTGTAGTGTGGACTTACCTAGTCGGACTATTTGTAAACAGGTAAAAAAGGTCCTTCACTGCTGGCCGTATGAGGACGCTCAAAGTCGCTCAGCGAGCTATGGAGAGGGCTATGCTCGGAGTTTCTGCGTGATAAACTTAGAAATGAGGATATCCGTAGTAGAACCAGAGTGACCGACATAGCCCAACGGATTAGTAAGCTGAAGTGGCAATGGGCCGGCCATATAGCTCGAAAAACCGACAACCGTTGGGGAAGAAGGGTTCTCGAATGGCAGCCTCGTACCGGTAGGCGAAGTGTAGGGCGACCCCCCACTAGATGTAGTGATGACCTGGTAAGACATGCAGGAAGTCGATGGCTGCAGGTGGCTCGGGACCGTGCTTTGTGGCATACCTTGGGGGAGGCCTATGTTCAGCAGTGGACTTGTGAAGGGCTGTAACGATGATGAAGGAAAAAGTTCTTCTTCTATTTGGTAGTAAAGTATAAATTAGAACTGTTTTATAGAGACCATATAGTTACAAGCCGAGACATTCCATCTTAGTCTTCACATGTGACGCATCTAAAGCTTTCTTTATTTGAAGTTGGCTAAAGGTCGTTTATCAAATGTAGTAGCCATTAACCACCAGAATGACTGTGAGTTCGTTGGTCCCTTCAGTTTAAAAATGTAAAATCATAACAATCTAAATTTTCCTACATTAATCTTATTGTTAAATTGAAACTTAAATAGTTCATATATTTCATGAAATGGATCAACAAATTAATGAAAAATTACAGGTAATAAAAGCATCCTCACGAATTCAACTAATACCGTCAGACTCTGAATTTGCGGTTAAGCTGCGGCTTTATTTAACGCTCAAAGCTCAATCGACCTTTGCAACATTTACATGAATAATATTTCAATTTATATGCGCTGAGTTTCTAAATGCTAAATTTTTAAATATACGAGTAGAAAGAGTGGTACTTTTTGGGGATATCATACCTGGGTAGTCTCTTTAACATCACCTTCAAGTAATAAAATGATTTTTTTATATACTTTACAGGTTTAAGTAGGATAATTATAATTAAACTGTTGATAACAATGTTTGTGTTCACCAGTTGCCTAAAAATTATTATATGTTTAAAGTGTTGGAATTCATGGGGCTCGCAAGTTCTTTAGAAGCTTTTCTATTACCATCCTTAAAAAGTACTGTGATGAAAGCGTGAGAGAATTGGAGAGAACAATTAATGTTATTTTTTGTAAATTTATTAATATTATTTTTTACATCCTTGAGCATCCTCATACGGCCCAGCTGTGAAGGAACAGACGGTTAAAAGTTGAAGTATATTGGTAGAGTCATACTACAGCTATTGCATTTGCATATACTGTAGTTGTAGCACAATTGGGTTGGCTCGACCGGGACTACGCACGCACAAATAGCAGCTTAATACTGCTGTATTTCGTATGGTGAGTGTAGAGAATTGGAGAAACTTTTTAATTTTAACATTTTATTAAATAAAATGAGCATTTAGGTCACATGACCAATGTTTATTTGGTTGTTATCTCTCACATCATGCTGTAATTAGAGAAAATAGCGAGACTACGAAGCTTCGTGTAGTTTTTGATGCTCCTGCGAAAACGTCCACTGTAATATCACTTAACGATATACAACATATTTGGCCTGTAGTGCAGGATGATTTATTTTCATTTTTGTTGAGATATCGGAAATATAAATACGTTTTTATTGTTAAAGCAGATGTGGAACAAATGTACCGCCAAATTCTGGTAGTTCCTAATCAGCAAAATTTGCAAATGATTTTTGGCGTGACGAAACATCGCAGTAAATTAAAATATATCAAATAAATACAGTGACGTACAGAATGTCATCTGCGCCACTTCTTCTTCTTTTTTTGAGTAAAAGTAAAAGTAAAGTTATAGCCTATAAACGTCCCACTGCTGGGCACAGGCCTCCCCTTATTTCTGAAAGGGTTCGCCCCCACTCGTTTGTGCAGTACTTATAAAGTTCACTGTTCTAGAGATTCCGCCTCAGTCATTTAACGAGCCTGCACAGTATCTAGGTTCTATTAGTTGTAGTAATTGTTCTAGGGCAGGCAACGAGGATCTTGTTGCTGACAGGCTGTTGCGTGGTATAATAAAATAGGTAGTGTTACTGTTAGGATATTTCCAGAGCCATACATTCCTCCAAAACCCACTACACGGTGTTGATGGGAGACTTCAACGCAAAACTAGGCACAAGAGAAAGCGGTGAGCTGAAGGTAGGGAAATTTGGAGTAGGGCAACGGAACCGAAGGGGCCAGCAGCTGGCCGACTTTATGGAGAAAGAGGGACTCTTTATGATGAACTCTTTCTTCCAGAAGCGGCCCCACAGGAAGTGGACCTGGTCGAGCCCCGACGGTTCGACAAAAAATGAGATTGACTTCATTATGACGACCAGACGCCAGCTGTTCAGTGATGTCTCAGTGATCGCAAGGGTGAAAACTGGCAGCGATCACCGAATGGTTAGAGGCACACTGAACCTAAACGTTAAGTTGGAGAGGTCTCGTCTAATGAAGTCAACGCTCCGTCCCCCTCGTGCTCTAATCCAGAATCCCGAAACCTTTCAGCTCGAGTTACGTAACCGCTTCCAGTGCCTAGAAGATTGCAATGCAGTGGACGATATGAACGACAAGCTCGTGGAAACTGTCCATGCGGTCGGAGCTAAGTTCTGCAAGACCCGCCGCAGAAGAACACAAAAACTCTCCGATCACACTCTTAGTCTCGTGGCTGTTAGACGGGAGATGAGGCTGCAATCGTCAACAGATTTGACAGCATACAGGCAACTGAACAGACAGATCTCCAAATGCATGCGGCGAGACTTACGCAACTTTAATACTTCTCGTATTAAAGAAGCGATCGAGAGGAACCAGGGCTCCAAAGTCTTTGCCAGAGATCTGTCTGCCAGAAAGAGCCAACTGTCAAAGCTGAAGACTGAGTGTGGCAACATCGTTTCCGGGACACCTGAGATTTTGAGTGAGATTGAGAGGTTCTATGGGCAGCTGTACACATCATCGTTGGAGCCACACGCAAGTGTGAGTAACGATCCAAGAGCAAGTCTTATCCGACACTATTCCGATGATATCCCGGACGTCAGTCTAAGCGAGATTAGAATGGCTCTCCAGCACCTTAAAAACGGCAGGGCCCCAGGCGAGGATGGAATTACAGCGGAGCTTCTGAAAGCGGGTGGAACACCGGTACTTGTAGTCCTTCAGAAGCTCTTCAATTCCGTCCTCCATGGTGGCACTACTCCAGAGGCGTGGAGCAGAAGTGCGGTGGTCTTGTTCTTTAAGAAAGGCGACAACGCTCTCTTAAAGAACTACAGACCGATTTCCCTTCTGAGCCGCGTCTACGTGCTGTTTTCGAGAGTCATTACGAATCGTCTCGCACGCAGACTTGACGACTTCCAGCCTCCCGAACAAGCCGGTTTCCGAAAAGGCTTCAGTACCATAGACCACATACATACCCTGCGGCAGATTGTGCAGAAGACTGAAGAGTACAATCTGCCACTTTGCCTGGCGTATGTGGACTATGAGAAAGCCTTTGATTCCGTCGAAATTTGGGCGGTGCTACAGTCCCTTCAGCGGTGCCAAGTTGACTGTCGGTATATCGAAGTGCTGAAGTGTTTGTACAGTAGGGCTACGATGGCTATCCGAGTACAGAACCAGAGCTCGAAACCTATCCAACTGCAGAGAGGTGTAAGACAGGGTGACGTTATATCCCCGAAACTCTTCACCGCTGCATTGGAAGACGTTTTCAAGCTACTGGACTGGAAAGGATACGGTATTGACATCAATGGCGAGTACATCACTCACCTTCGATTTGCCGACGATATAGTCCTTATGGCAGAATCGCTGGAGGACTTAAGCACTATGCTCAATGACCTCAATGGTGCCTCCCAACGGATAGGTCTTAAGATGAACATGGACAAAACAAAGATCATGTTCAATGTCCATGTCACACCTATGCCGGTAGTTGTTGGGAGCACTATGCTCGAAGTTGTTGACGAGTACGTTTACCTGGGACAAATAGTCCGACTAGGTAAGTCCAACTTCGACCGAGAGGTCAATCGACGGATTCAACTCGGCTGGGCAGCGTTCGGGAAATTACGACATATCTTTTCGTCAGGTATACCTCAATCTCTAAAAACTAGATTGTACAACCAGTGCGTGTTGCCAGTGATGACTTATGGATCTGAGACGTGGTCCTTCACTGCTGGCCGTATGAGGACGCTTAAGGTCGCTCAGCGAGCTATGGAGAGGGCTATGCTCGGAGTTTCTCTGCGTGATAGACTCAGAAATGAGGATATCCGCAGTAAAACCAGAGTGACCGACATAGCCCAACGGATTAGTAAGCTGAAGTGGCAATGGGCCGGCCATACAGCTCGAAGAACCGATAACCGATGGGGAAGAAAGGTTCTCGAGTGGCAGCCTCGTACCGGTAGGCGTAGTGTAGGGCGACCCCCCACTAGATGGAGTGACGACCTGGTAAGACATGCAGGAAGTCGATGGATGCAGGTGGCTCAGGACCGTGCTTTGTGGCATTACTTGGGGGAGGCCTATGTTCAGCAGTGGACTTGTGAAAGGCTGTAATGATGATGATGATGATGACTGTTAGTTTCCGTACTTTGGTGTTATCATGTAATTACGACCCTCACGTTACACTAGTGTGTAATTGTAACGGGGACATATTACGATATGTCCGAACTGTAATTGCTCTATATTGAATGTACAGTGCAGTACGCTGTTTTATTGGCGATAATGATTAAATGATTAATAATATAATGATTTAATTGCGTAAGCAGGAGAGTACACGTTGTCTATTGCAACTTTCAAAAGAATGCAAAGATGAGAAAACTGCACAATTAATAAAGGATGACTTTTATATTGATGACTTTCTGTCTGGCGCTAAAACTGAAAGTGAATTACAAAGTATAATCAAATCAGTCACCACAGTTCTTAGTACAGCTTGCTTTCCTTTAAGAAAATGGCGAACTATTGCAAGTATTCACCTTCAAGGTAAATCAAATACATTGTAGCCAAAAATTTAGATTTACGTCATAACTCAGTGTTTTAGGTCTAAAATGGGATCCAAGTAAAGATATTCTTAGATGTTCAGTTAGCATACAGCCTATAACAACATATAACCAAAAACACGATTTCGTCCAATTCGGTTAAATTATTCAACCCACTATGGTTGCATAGTCTTTGTACTATTACACCTAAAATAATTCTACAAAAATTATGGTTGATAAAACTTTATTGGGATGATTAGGTGGATAATGTATATTAAAGGCAAAATGGCAAGGTTTTATAAATAAGTTATCTCCGCCTGACGAACCCAACGTTGTTGCTGTCGGCGATGTGGTACTTCAGGGTATGGAACTTTTTATTCCTTCCTCTGTGGTACCCATCAGAGGCAAATCTCAGCCATGGTTTGGTCTCTCCTGTAAAATAGCATCACGCTATAAGCAGGAGTGCTACCAAGCCTTAGTTGACACATCAACGTCCCGGGATGTAAACACCAGCGCTATAAAAAAGAAGTGTAATTCCGCCCCCAGGTCGTTCAAAATAGTTATTGCCAAGGCAAGTCAGAGAACATAGGCAGAATTGTCGAGAAACAAGTTCGCCTTCCTTCTGGATACCGTGTCGTTATGAACTAAAACAAAATGGCGGACGTGGCACGTGGCGGTTATTGAACAAATAAACTTCCTATAAAGATTTAAAATATGAGCTGGTACGACGGAAATATGAGCTGCTACAGAAAGAGAACAACAAAATAATGTTGTGCGACAGCAAATGAACTTGTAAATGGAATTGAATGTTGAACGCCAGAACAAATAAATTGCACTAGTACACGATGAAATTGCACTGTGCTAGCGGTTATAACTAAGGTTTGAACTGTTCTGTTCTGTGCCTTGATAGGCACAGGGTGCTATCACGGCCAAGATGGCGCTGTAACTGTTTGCACGACGATAACTGCCGGTCTGCCGGCGGCGTGCTTCCGCCTTTCACTTTTGGCAAGCGCGCCTTCCATTGGGTGAACAAAATGACGCCACAAATATAGCATATTTGTGGCGTTCTGGTTATAAAAAGATACTCTATGAAATATAGCTCACCCATTAGGCAAGCCCGTGCGGAAAGGGAGCGGAAGTGAAGAAAGGTTCTACCGGCTTACGTAACTAACAAACAAAAAGCGACGGTGTTTTCGGCGTAACCAAGAGTTAAGCTGCCTGATTTTCCTAAAACATTATGATACAAGATATTGTATTAGTTATATTTTAGTTGATATTATTTTAGTTAATAATGCTTGTAATAATAAGCATTATTAACTAAAATAATATCAATACCTATTAGATTTCTAATTTAATTACCTAAAAGTATATTGCAAATAAGTGTACAGAAATTAAATATATTGTACAGTTTTTTTGTTGTAGGAACTTTTCAGTTTTACTAAATAATAATAATAATAATTCATAATAGTAAAATTCTTTTTATAAGCTTGCGTCGTATGTAATTTTCAAATTGTAATTTTCTGTTTGTATTAGAGCGCCACATGCATGCTCTACTGTATGCTAGGATTGCGTCTCACTTATGAATAATTCACGAAGTCTACCTCGGCAGCAAGAGTCGTTGATTGAAATTGTCAAATTTGATCAAATCAACGAAGTCGCTGTTTATATATCATAACCGTAATGTCATGATCTTATATTCTGATAAAATATGGCATATTCTAGCTGTTTTATTTATTACAAAGTAATTTTAATAATTTCTGCTTCTTTTATTTGCCTCAGTTTCCTTTCAATTCAGAAAACTGCATTTCTGACGAATCAATTTAGCTCAGTTTCTTTTCAAAAGTCTGCATCCCTGACGGATAATTATGCTCAGTTTCCTTTAATTAAAAAAATATCCCATTTCCATTTGGAATAAACAGGCTATTTTCATGCTACGCTGCGTTTCAAAACATTTAAATAGGCTGACGAATCAATTTTGCTCAGTTTCCTTTTAATGGCTGCATCTCTGACAAATCTATAAAACTCAGTTTTCTTTAAATTCAAAAAGCAATAGATAGTTTATTTCCCAGTGAACACGCGGGCGAAGCCGCGGGTAACAGCTAGTAAAGATTATAAGTAATACTTACTGAAATTCGTTAAAATATTTATACTGACCCTTTTTTTAGACAAAGAAGTATATATTGTTTGAATTAAACATCTAAAATCGTTAAGAACTTTGACTGGAATCTCCTGTTGAATAAAACTAGTTAATTAAACTTTTTTAAACTTTTCAAAAATGGGCAAAACCTTACACTGCTTTGCGCCACTCCCGCTCTGTGAGGCCAATTGCATTGATGAAAGAATACATTGCTGGCGCCCGAAGACCACACCGCACTGCATCTATGCCAAAATATAATATGAATGCTAAATATGAAAAAATATTACTGAGCTAAAAATGTTAATTAAATATTACGGTGCTCACCAAAATAGTTCTGCGTCACGTTTCACGTTATTAACCACCTCATTTTATCTAAAATGTTAAACCTTATAAACACTGCGAAACATAATGTTGTTAATCACACCGAAATTAGGTCGCTCAAACATTATCCGAATATGACAGATAAATGGTGAATAAAATTAGTGTTCATATATCGCTGTTTTCGATTTGTAGTCACTCAAACCAGTAGCTCTCTTTATTTTATTTGAATAAGATTGCAAATGTAGATGCGTTGTCACCTTCGGGCTAAAATGAAATACCTCATTTAAACTTAAAAATGATGTATGGTTCTGTACCTCTCTCACTATATGAATTACGGCAGAATTAATTTGCTTTTTTATGCTGGAAGTCTGTAAGAGCGTAGTCCTTTCGCGGTCGGGCCGCCAATTCATTATACAACCAAAATATAGCTAAAATATGGCTCTACCACGTAAAACTGGTGATTGATATGTTACTAAAATACGCAATGATAGTGGTTTATTATTTAGTATTTTAATTATTATCATCATTACAAGTCCACTACTGAAAATAAACCTCCCCAAGGAATGTAACCAAACGCTGTCCTAAGACACCTGCACCCATAGATATCCTGCATATCTAAGCAGGTCGTCACTCTATCTAGAGAGGGGATGCCCTACATTTCGCTTACCGGTATGAGGTTGCCACTCGAGAACTTTTCTTTCCCATAGGTTTTCAGTCTTTCGAGCTATGTGTTCAACTTCAGTTTACTGATAAGTTGTGCTAAGTTTTCCACATTTTCTACTGCAAATATCAGTCTCAATCATTTGAAAGTCTGTCACGCTGATAAACTCCGAATATAGCCCTCTACATAGCTCGCCGAGCGGCCTTGAGATTCTATAGGTTCCTTTTCAAGTTTTGAGGAGAAGATGTTTCGTAATCGTCCGAACGCTACTCAGTGGAGTTCAATCTATCGATCAACCTCCTTTCGGTTGAAGTCGGACTCACCTATTCGGTACTTTTTGTTCTAACTAAACATACAGAGGCTGCACTAAAAGTATCGGGAATGGAATAAGGAATATTTTCACTGTTCCTGTTATATTAAAACCTTTTTAATTGAAAACTCCTTGGTTTTAAAAATCGAATACCATTTATTTATTTAAAAAAAGGTTCTCGGTCTTGTCACAAGGTTTTGTCAAACTTGTTTAGTCGTTGAGAAAATGGAATTGACTCGAAAAAATTCAAGAGCGATGATTTATTATGACTTTCGAAGTGGTTAACACAAAAACAGTTGACCGGATGATTTCTGCATTTGGTGATGAAGCCCCATCCAAAAAGACAATTTATCGCAGGTTTGCTGAATTCCAACATGGACGTGTCAAGTTCAGTGATGATCCCCGTCAAAGTCGTCCAGAAACTGCACTCACCCAAGAAAACGTTGATGCTGTGTACATTGGCATGAGTCAAATACAAATAATCTTGCATGAACAATTAGGTGTAAAAAAGTTGTTTTCCCGATGGATACCGCATTCGCTCTGTGAAGAGCAAAAAGCGGCTCGCGTTACTTGGTGCGTCAGAACTCTCGAAAGATTCCACCTAGGATCCTCAAATGCTGTATACAAAATCGTATCAGGTGACCAATCCTGGATAAACGCGTACGAACCCGAAACAAAAAACCAGTCACGAGTTTGGGTGGTCGAAAATGAGTTAAAGGCAACAAAAATTGTTCGTTCACGGAGTGTTGCAAAAAAATTGGTGGCCACGTTTGTCTCCAAAACCGGCCATGTAACGACTATTCCTCTTCTCTAGGGACAAAGAACGATTAATGCAGAATGGTATGCTAGCATTTATTTGCCATAGGTCGTTCCTGAACTCCGTAAAGAGAACTGCACCGCCACATCATCCTCCATCACGACAATGCGAGTTCTCACACCATACACAGAACAAAAGAGTTTTTTGAGCAAGAAAACATAGAATTATTAGACCATCCGCCGTACAGCCCCGACCTAAACCCTAATGATTTCGACACTTTCCCTAAAATAATGAATAAATTGCGTGGATAGAGATTTTCATCACCTGAAGTAGCTGTGGACGCCTACAAAACGGCCATTTTGGAGACCCCAACTTCCGAATGGAATGGTTGCTTCAGTGATTGGTTCCATCGTATGGAGAAATGTGTCAAATTTCGCGGGGAATACTTCGAAAAGCAATAAATACATTTTTAAATAGTAAGGTTGTGTCACTTCCTTGATTCCCGAAATTTTCAGTGCCGCCCTCGTACTTGTCAACCACTTCGAGCGTATTGGTCCCAAAAGCTACGATGTTACACAAATCTAAAGTGAGTGATGTGCCTGCTATTGACATTAATACCTTATCCTTTCAAGTACAGTGGTTTAACCCTGCCATGAAATTCAAGCGGTCGGAATCGACCGCGCACACACACAGCACTCTAAACCATTAAAACTTATATTTAGAGGCTACTTTTCTATGATGAAGTTTGGCATTATAGAATAAATATGAAATTTTCCATATACAATAGTGCAATAAAAATAATTATGCTATAGATATTTATTTATAATCTACGTACATTTCGTACGCCATTTCCGCGTGAATGTTATTGTGTTGATTTTTTGGTATAGTGTTTTATCAAAAAAATTAATGAAAGTTTTTGTGTGAATATAATTTATCTTATATACACACAAATAATTTCGAGTAATATACATGCTTAAATAATTGTGGTTTTCACTCTGCCGACATTTCCTTGGTTTGTTTTGTTTTTGTTATGAAAATACAATAGTATTTTTGTAATGAAGTAAAATCTTACTTTTGTATAAAAAATTTTGTATAAATTTTATAATGCCAAACTTCTTCATAGAAAAGTAGTCTCTAAATACAAGTTATAATGGTTTAAAGAGATGTGGGTTGGTGCGGTCGCTAGGGGTTGGACGGGTGCATGCGAATGCATTGGAATTTTAAGGGGACTGAGGGGTTAAGACGTATTTCAATGTAGAGATGAAGAGTTTCAAAAGAGATAATGGATAGCTGTCGTAGCCCCACTGTACAAATACTTCAGCACTTCGAAAATGCCGACCGTCAACTGGAAATTGTGGCACCACCCAAATTTCAAAATATTTTAATATTCAGTATTCGTTATTTAAATTTAAATTTTCAGCCGCATATATTATGTGTCGCACTGTTGGGTAAAAGCCTCCTCTCATTTCTGAAGAGCGCCGCGCTGTTACAATGTGTGTTGGTGAACTTTAGTTTTTTTACGTTGTATGTATAACATTATAACATGTATTCGAAATCTTTCTTTTCTTATTTCTCAAACACGCTGCTTTCCTCACAATGTTTTTCTTTACGGCAGATGACGTCGGTTTTTATGAAACCTTAAATAAATACTTGAAGTCATTTGTTTAAATAATATCTAAAGTAAAAAGTAAAAGTAAAGTTACATCCTATATACGTCCCACTGCTGGGCACAGGCCTCCCCTCATTTCTGAGAGGGTTTTAGGGCAAGGAAGTGTCCGCCGCGCTGCCCCAATGCGTGTTGGCGAACCTCACATGTCTTCGAAATATTTTTTTTTCTTATTCCTCTGACGTGCAGGTTTCCTCACGATGTTTTCCTTCACCGACGAGCAGTTGGTAAATCAGCACTTAAAATTGCAATTAACTACTGTTAATACCAGCTGCTACAGAAAGGGAACAACAAAATAAAAAACAGCTCAAGATTTAAAGGAACAGGCACTTATCGGGGGTTTTCGCAAGCGGCCTCTCTCTAAGGCCACGAGGCGACGGAACTGCGTTGCATTTGCAATTGAATGTTGAACGCCACGACAAATTAAATTGCACTAGTGCACGATGAAATTGCACTGTGTTAGCGGTCATAATTAAGGTTTGAACTGTTCTGTTCTGCGGTTTGATAGGCACAGGGTGCTATCTCGGCCAAGATAGCGCTGCAACTGCTTGCACGACGATAACTACCGGTCTGCCGGCGGCGTGCTTCCACCTTTCACTTTTGGTACCTAAGCGCGCCTTCTATTGGGTGAACAAAATGACGCCACAAATATAGCTAACCCATTAGGGCAAGCCCGTGCGGAAAGGGAGCGGAAGTGAAGAAAAGTTCTACCGGCATAAGCCGGTAACACATCCTCGCATTTTGTTAGTTACTAATGTAAATAACACACAAAATGCGAGGGTGTTTTCGGAGTAACCAAGAATTAAGCTGCATGATTTTCCTAAAACATTATAATGCAAGATATTGTTATTTCAAGCATTATTTACTAAAATAATATCAATACCTATTAGATTTCTAATTTAACTAGCCAAAAGTATATTGCAAATAAGTGTACAGAAATTTAATGTATTGCACATTTCTTTTTGTTGTAGGAACTTTTCGGTTTTACTAAATAATCTTCATAATACAATTCTTTTTGTAAGCTTGCGTCGTATGTTATTTTTCAAATTGTAATTTTCTAACTGTTTGTATTAGAGCGCCACATACATGCTCTGCTGTATGCTAGGATTGCGTCTCACTTATGAATAATTCACGAAGTCTACCCCGGCAGCAAGAGCCGTTGATTGAAATTGTCAAATTTGATCAAATCAACGAAGTCGCTGTTTATATATCATTACTGTAATGTCATGATTTTATATTCTGATAAAATATGGCGTATTCTAGCTGTTTCATTTATTAAAAAGTAATTTTAATAATTTCTGCTACCAATAACTTTTAATCTGGAAATTGCTGCCAAATTTCAGTCAAATTTCCTAAGATAGACCAACTATTTTAGGAAGCATACTTTTTGTAAATACCTGAAGGTTCATTAAACTGGATAAATAATACGGAATGTCTGTGATTGTGTACGTTCGAAGAATAGTAAACTTAGAAAAATTATGATAACGACTCATTCCAATTATAATTAATTATAATTGATACGATTATATAGGTGTTAGTTATGGAGTTAATAAAATTTTTGTTTAAAATTTAAATGTACATTGAATATGACATAAATATAAATAAAATAAATAAAATGTAATATAATAAAATGAAATATATAGTCGTGGATATTGTGTAGTTTTACGCAAAGTATCAGTATCAATTATAATCATACTTGTATGTCATATTTATATTAATCCACCGTCATGTGATTTTTATCAATATTACGCGACGGGTTGTTCTAATTAGCAATTTTTTAAGACTGCGCTTGCTATGCCTTTGTTTTTGGTAATTGGAGTTCATTTTATGGCGACGCTGTCGCCACCATCAAATTTCCGAATGAAAACCACTATAAATAGAATAGCTCCGAACTGTCACTTGGAGCGTTAGCCGCTCCCCGAGTAGAACACCTTGCCCAGCGGGAGATCCCCCCTTATCCTTAAACCGCCAAATTTCACTAAGCAATCATCGTCATCATTATCGTTTTAGCCCTCCACAAGTCCACCGCTGAATATAGACCTCCCCCAAGCAATGCAAAGCACGGTCTTGAGCCATCTGCGTTTATTGACATTCTGCATGTCTTAACAGGTCATCACTCCATCAAGTAAGGCGTCGCTCTTCAATTCGCCTACCAGTAAGAGGCTGCCACTCGAGAACCTTCTTTCCCCGAGCTATATGGTCGGCCCATTGCCACTTCAGCTAACTAATCCGTTGGGCTATGTCGGTCACTCTGCCTTTACTACGGACATCCTCATTTCTAAGTTTATCGTGCAGAGAAACTCTGAGCATAGCCCTCTCCATAGCTCGCTAAGCAAACTTACAGCACGGGTCAGCCAAATGGGTTCCTCTTAGTTCACCGCGGGCGACCTAGCCACGGCTCACACCATACACTGTCTCAATTAAACCCATGTATTTTCAATGAAGTAAAAAAAAAACTACTAATCGACTCTGCAGTCGAATAGGTTTCGTACCCCGATGCTTTACTTGGATAATGGACAGGCATCGTAGCCCTATTGTACAAATACTTCAGCACTTAAAAACGCCGACTGTCAACTGGAAATTGTAGCCCCACCCAAATTTTGAAAGATTTCAGTATTCAGTATTCATTAGTAGTACACGCATTGTAACGATATATATAACGTTATAACATGTATTCGAAATCTTTCTTTACTTATTTCTCAAACACGCTGGTTTCGTCACGATGTTTTTCTTTACGGCAGAGTACGTCGTTTTTTTTTAATGAAACCTTAAATGTATACTTGAAGCCATTTCTTTAAATAATATCTATTAAGATTTATATATTAGAGCTTTTTTCTGCTTCCCTTTGTGCTGACTAGAAACAGCTGTTTGCAAAACAACAGTGGAGCAGAAATAAAATAAAGCAAATCTAGTGTTTGTTCCGCAATCGTATTTCTCTGCGTTGAAAACAACATTTCATTTTGTGATTTAGTACGTAACGCTAATCTTTTAATTTTTTATAGGATAAGTGTGATTAACGAGCAGACAGTTCACCTAATCGTATAAAGATACTGGCTTATAGAAACCTACATCAATCCACTAAGAATCAAAATAATCTCATAGTATACTGGTGTGAAGTAAAAAATTTTGTTCTGCATTTCGCCTGGTAAGTGTAGGTGGCTGAAAGCCCGAATCCCCCCACCTCTTTAAAATGGTAGTGAAATTAAATGATACACCGCCCTAGGAGGATACCAGCATCCCTGTTAATGGAGTAGAGTAATGCATTCTCTTAAGTCACCGCTAGAAGAAAAGATTACATTTTTATAATCAAAAGTTAGTTGTAAACTAATCGCATTATTTCAAAAGATTTGAATATTTAATTTAATATTTAAATATTTATTTTATTACAAAATATGAAGAGGAGATTTGCTACTTTAAAAACAAAAAACCTCACATAAAAGAGACCTCCTAGATATAGCCAGATAGAGGGACTCCTCGAAGACCGTATTTTCTATGTGGCTATGTGGTCATTTGAAATACGTTTATGTCTAACAGAATAGACCTCTTTTTTAAATTACCTCACCAATATGATTTTAAATGTTCGAAGTAAAAATGGGTCTTAGACACTAAGAAAAAGTCATTAAATACGCAACATAATTTAATTTTGAACAATATCTACGTAAGTTGGGTCTGATAACAGGATTGGTTATCTTGACTCTATGGTTAACATTCTGTATAACTAAAATTACAACGTGATTTTGTCGTGGTAAGTGAGCGAGTTTTACCATTAATCAATTAAAGCACAGGGTTCTACTAACTTTTTTCGGCATTTGTAGGCAGAAATTTAAAATTATGTTTATTTACGTTTAGTTTGACTTATGTTTGATTTCAGTAGTCATTGAGGGGGCTGAAGAATTTGATATCCTCTTGTCATAGGTACTCCGGAGTATCTTGAGCTTGAGCTGTCGTATACTTCAACATAAGGACGTTTCTCTTAGACCGACGGTCGCTCTTTTTATATCCATTACGGCCTATAAAAATCCACTGCTGAACATATGCTTATATCACATTTTTTTAAATCTATTTCATTCTATGTCAGCATTACTAAAAGGTAGACTGGGAGAAATGCGTCAGGAATTAAGTCTGCCTCCATAAAATGTGGATTAATGATATGAAAAAATAAAATGGTTGGAAAATGGTTTTTAAGTAACTACTTCCGTCGACATGTTTCATCGTTCTGTTTTGAGTCTACCCTAGAGTATTTTTTATTGCACTTTTTGCAGTAAATTTAAATAAAGAAACGAGAAAGGAGGAAAAATAATCAAATATGTTACAAGGTAAATGCAAATATTATGTTTTTCAATTAGATTATGCGAAGTGCTCTCAGTAACTCTTTCGTATGTAGTGGCGCTAAGAATATGGTAGCAGCACTGCGGGGCCGCGGGTTTGAATCTAACGTAAATGGTTTGCATACATAATACAGAATGGTTTTTAATTTATCGACAATATAATGTTTTAAAAAAATGTATATATAAATATATACAGGGTGGCCCAAAAGTCGTGGATCAAACGCAACTAGGGGTTAGATGGGGTCATCAGCTGCAAAAAGTTGTTCTACGGGAGGTCCTTAAAGTCAACCCCTGCAGAGTTATAATTTATTTTGTGTTTTTATGAGAAAATTGACTTTTTTTAACTAATTCTTATTAGAATGCCAAAAAATAAACATCCTCTATCTTTTTTATAATTTTCACTAGATTGGTACTGATGAGTCCTTGCGTTAGACATGCTATTTATGGTTGTTTATTGGGTGTGTTGAAGATAATGTTAAGTTTTACGATTATTATTTTTCTCAAATCATAACTTTTTATTTACTTCGGACCCCACTGTGAAAAAAAAATACTCTACCGAAAAGTGACCCTGTATTACAAGTTTTGGCGCATTTAATAGGGATTCTGAAAAGGTATTACACATGGCCATGAGTGGCTCTAATATCTTTCTAGGACGAAAAAACAAAGCAACGATTGTGAAATAATTGTTTTATTAAGCAAAACATTTTACAATAAATGCTCAAAATTCCTGCCTCTGACCATAATACATAATCTGCACCGTCTAATAAAATTCCTACGTAACCTACGGAATGCACTTCTGTTGTTAGTTACTTGTACTCTAGCAAACTCGAGCTTTTGTCGTAGTTCTTGTTCGCTATTGTTCTCTCCTTGGTAAACTATTTCTTTAAAATAGCCCCAAAGAAAAAAAAAATAATGGATTTAAATCGGGCGACCGGGGTGGCCACGCAACATGTCCGCCTCGACTAATCCACCGGTTGGGGAAGCGCTCGTTCAAATGATCTTTGACTGCTCGAGCGTAGTGAGGCGGGGCGCCATCATGTTGCAGCCACATTTCTGCTATTCTTTCTTCTGGAACTTCAGCTTCGTTAAGAATATGGTTTAAATTATTTTGCAAAAAATTTAAATACTGAGCACCATTCAGCCTTGCTGGCATTTCATGCATCACCAACTGCTGGCCAATTATACCAGCCCACATGTTAATACCAAACAGATTCTGGAATCGATCATTTCTTATGATATGGGGGTTTACTCTGGAGTAAAAATGTAGATTGTGGATATTGGATACTCCCATTCTTCTAAAAGTTGACTCATCCGTCCATAAAACCTTGTTAAAGAACTGCGGATCTTCTCTGTGATATCTTAGCATCTCTCTACAAAACCGCACTCTAGGTTCATAGTCACCGGGCAGCAAAGCTTACACCCTTTGCACGTGGTAGGCGTGATATTTTTTTCTGTTAATGACACGTTGCACCGTCGATCTTGGAATCCCGATATTACTGGATATTTGGCGTTGACTTATACTAGGATCCAATCTTAATTCTCTCAGCACTTCATCTTCATTTACAAATTGCATCACTGGTCTGCCTGCTCTCATAGCATGCTGACCGGGTAAGACTCCCTCCATGTACGAATTATGTACGCGCATAAAGACCCTGTAATCCGGAAAACGATCACGGTTAGGGTAGCGTTGACGATATTCCCTGGCAGCAGCCCGGGCATTACCGTCGCAAAAGCCATACAGGTAATGCATTTCTGCATACTCCCGTTGGGTGTATTCTCTCCTCGCAGCAGCCATCTGTCCACTTTTGTAGCCAATCCGTCCGATTCACACAGCACTGGTCACAGGTAGGCAATCTATCACAAGTCCGAAAAACAAAGCGTAGGTCAAAGGAAAGAAACTGGTCACAAGTCGTCGTAAAACCGAGAAAAAGAACACGTGCGTACCCACAGGCAGGAAGCGAGTTACTAAAGAACACTAAACATTCTAAAGAAACATGCTCACGCGCATCCCCCAGCCCCCGCCCCTGCCGGCCCAGCCTTTTGTTTCCTAGAAAAGATATCGCTACCTGAACTGACGGGTCAACCGGCCTTTTACTGACAAAGGATTAAATAGTTAGTGTAAAAGAGAGGCAGAGAGTCTTTGTCATTAATTGTATTAATTCTAGTTTATTTTTAAATAAGCCTAACCGAGTTTTATGGTATGTTAACTTTGGCCTTGCCATGAATAATCGTCCTAAAAAGATATCAAAGCCACGCATAACCATGTGTAATACCTTTTCAGAATCCCTATTAAATGCGCCAAAACTTGTAATACAGGGTCACTTTTCGGTAGAGTATTTTTTTTTCACAGTGGGGTCCGAAGTAAATAAAAAGTTATGATTTGAGAAAAATAATAATCGTAAAACTTAACATTATCTTCAACACACCCAATAAACAACCATAAATAGCATGTCTAACGCAAGGACTCATCAGTACCAATCTAGTGAAAATTATAAAAAAGATAGAGGATGTTTATTTTTTGGCATTCTAATAAGAATTAGTTAAAAAAAGTCAATTTTCTCATAAAAACACAAAATAAATTATAACTCTGCAGGGGTTGACTTTAAGGACCTCCCGTAGAACAACTTTTTGCAGCTGATGACCCCATCTAACCCCTAGTTGCGTTTGATCCACGACTTTTGGGCCACCCTGTATAATAAATATAATGACAGCTTAACTCTCTCTGAAAATTTTACAGCACGGGAGTAACCCTAATTTGATCCTCGCTGGCTCCAATGATATTGGTAATTACATTTTTAAAACCACGTGACCACGTGATCTAAGGCGAAGGAAAACATCATAAGAAAACCTGCATGTCTGAGGGCTTTAAAATGATTTCGGAGACATATTTACCGCAGTGCGGTGGATACTTTCCTGCCCTTAAAAATAAACGAGCTGAGGCCTACGCACAGGGCACGGGTGTAACAATAACGATAAATAGGACAGTTGTGCTTGTGTAAATGAGACAATTTTTTTATTACTGAAATAATAATTAAAACCAAAAGTTACAGAACGCACTACAGCAAAACACTTATATGGACAACATTAAATGATTTTTTTCGCTAATCGAAAACATGCATATTTTTTCCCTAGAAACTCGAGATAAAGCTACGTAGAGCTGACCATAGACAAAATATGCCACACCTAAATTTACTTTTATAGTTTCATCCTCTGTTTCGTTAATTGTCTTTGAAAATGCTACTTTTAATGGAATATGACTGTAATTGCTTAAAATTAAGTGGTAGCCTTTGGTTTCTCACCTTTTAAGCTATTGATCTAAATTGCGAGTCATTGAGTCACAGCTTAAATAGTTCTATTGAATTGTGACAGGGCGCAAATGTTGTTTCAAGCGATTTGCAAAATTTTATTTTCGAACACAAAACCTAACGGAAACGTAAAGTGGAGCTCAGGTCACTTAAAATGGTACAGCGGGTAAAAGCGATACAAAAGCGGACCTACGGGGAGCGACTGCATTCCGGTGCGTGTCACTGTCACAAAGCCCCGTTTGGAGTGCAGCACGGAGACTTGTCGACAGGCGTGAGGGCAAAAGCGGTCACGTTTCATTTTTGCATATAGATTGCAAGATCAAGCAGCTTTGTGGCCCACCAGGCACCTTGTCACATTGTTGAAAAAATTATGCCATTTAGCATTATATTTAATGAAAACTGATCAAGTGTGTGTCTGGCCGTATGAGGAATCTCAAGGTCGCTAAGCAAACTATGGAGAGGGCTATGCTCCGGATTTCTCTGCATGATAGACTTAAAAATGAGGATATCTGCAGTATAACCAGAGTAACTGAAATAGCTCAATGGATTAGTAATCTGAAGTGGCTATAGGCCATATAGATCGAAGAACCGACAACCAAAGGGAAAAAAAGGTTCTCGAGTGACACCATCGTCTTTTATCTTTGTACCACGTGTTGAAAACACAGTAGCCTTCTTTGTTTGAGATTAGTATCTATGGGCTACTGTGGTCATTTCAATTTCATTAGAAAAATTACTTACGATCAATGATTTCAAAAGAAAGTTTAAGCTAATCTAAACATTTTACGTATTCCTTCTTCATACAAGCAAAAAAGCACCGTCTAACATAACACATACAAACTACGTTGAATTATTCATAACGGGGTTGGACTGGTTGACGAAGTGTAGGGCGTCCCTCTACTAGATGGAGTGACGACCTGGTAAGACACAGAAAGTCAATTAATGCAGGTGGCTCAGGACCGTGCTTTGTAGTATTTTTAGGGAAGGCCTATGTCCAGCAGTGGACTTGTGAAGGGATGTGATGATGATGGTTCCGATTAACGAAACGACGAAATTTAACTAAAAGACCCTAAAAACATAAACTGAATTGAGTACACGATATAAATATGGAAATAAATTTTTTTAGATAACGAACTCCGTTTATTACTTAGACCTCTTAAAATACTTTTATACATATTTCGATATGAGTAGAATCAACTCAGAAAAGTTACATGTAATTAAAAAAATAATTTAAACACTACATACAAATTGCAGGCGACTCATGATCCCTTCTAGAACAAAATAAGCATCTTTAGGTGTTTAAATTGAATAATTGAAAATTTTACGTATGTTCGCAAAAACAAAGGTAGTTATATTAAAAATAAGTGATATACACTCTCTAAACACTACTAACGAACACAAGCTTATTTTCTCGCCAGTTTCTCGACTCCACAGAGTCAGGTATTCATTCTTGGGGCAATATATACGCTATTACAACAAAGTCCAAGAAAATATACAAGGTCTTTCTATCAACAAGTTAAAATATTTAATTAAACAAAAACTCTACAAATAGGGTTATTATAATATAAATAAATACATGGTTAACATAATGTTTTCTTATATTTACGCGAACACTACACATGATTAAAACTACTTTTACGGATTTTATCGCGTTTATTTTTACTTTTTATTTTTTATTCCCGACGTTTCGGGCGCTTTCCAGCACCCATGGTCAGGGGGGACTGAGATGACTGACGTCCCGATGTCATTGTTAAACCCGGAGTACCTTCAGCTTTTTTAATTATTGTTTATGGTCCGATCTATGCAAAATGAACTGACTATGTCCTGAGGTCTTGCAGTGGTATGCTTGGGTTTAGTTTTAATTTTATTGATTATAGGATCCCAAGCAGGTGGTAGTACCCAGCCTCCTTCTCTATTGAAATTAGGATGTTTTTTAATTTCAATAGCCTCACGTATCATCCTTGGTAGGAATCGGAGTTCTTTCGCGTGGATTTGTGGTCTATCAAATCTGATGTAAAGCCCAGCAAACATTTTTGTCATATAAACAAACATTTACAAGACTTTGAGTCTTTTTAAAGTTATTTTACAGTATTTTATTTTACTCTTCGTCACATACTGGTGCATTATGCGTCCGAATAGTCATATACATTTTTTGTCGTATAATAATGCCATGTAAACGTTCTTTCGACATTTTTTTACAACCGTCATATAACGGCGTCTACGACGACGTCTGTAAAACTTACTTATACAACTTTTCGTCGAGTAAACGTTTTCGTAGTATAAACGTGATAATACTGTCAATTTTGTCATATAATTACCTTTTAAACATCTGCTAAACGGATAGTAATTGTTTAAACGTAGTATTTGTGACCATTATATATTAGTCGAATAAGTGTTACGAGTGCTACCTGTATACGTCCTAGAGTATCTCAAACGTGATTATACGACCGCCATTTAACGAATACTCATATTAAAGATTTATAATAACCTTATATACAACATCCACCATTTTGAAATCCAATTTATCCGAAGAAAAGAGAAGGGAGAGAAGAGAGAAGTAGAGAAGGGTTCCGTATTACATTTAAATGCAAATTTAACCAATCAATTTAACCAAAATGCTACGGGTATACCCTGCAGTTCATTTTCCAAAGTTCAGAATTCTTGTTCATTTTCACAAAATGGCCTGCAAGGGAAATAGGAAAAGTCTCTCAATTTTTGCCATGCTGTCAGTTGCAAAAGAAAATACACAGGAGTGTTGAGTTCCGTACTTTTCTGCTCTATTTAAGTTTTGTGATATTAAAGGACGTATTAGATAATGCAGCATATCATCATTTTCTGTTCTTTTTATCAGCTGTAACTATTTGTACAAGCGAGACACATTTTCAACTTCTACCAGTCGCAGAAACAATGTTAAAGCACTTCGTTGACAATTATGGCAAGTTTTATGGCCAAGAGTACATTACAAGCAATGTTCACAATTTAATACACGTAGTAGACGAAGTAAAGAGATTTTGAACCTTGCCGCTGATTAATAAACAGACATAATATTGAAGTAGAGAACTTAAGAAACGATATTAGGCATAATTGCCCTACGATAAAAAGTTACAAATATGGAAGTAAACTTAAGACAGTGATTAAATTAGAATCTTTTATCCTCTCTACTGATAATGGAGATAAGTGGTTTTTTAATAACAACAACCACCTCGTTGAATTTTGTTCGGCTACTTGCAACGAGGGACGTATGCAGACAATTGGAAATCGAATTGAAAACTTAAGGAATGATGTTTTTGAAACGCCTATTAAATCTTCAATCTTCTATCTATGAGAATGAAATTTCGCAAACTGAAGCCATATATTATATTACCGATATAAAGTTGTAAGTTGGTTAGCGTTAAATACAACTCAAATATATATTTTGCTCCGCTTATTCATACATTTAAGAAATAGGTAATAAAGAAGGCGGTAAAAATTGTTTATTATTTATTAATGTCATTAAAAATTACAAAAAATAAAATGTCACAAATATACATACAAAATCGCAACATAACAATAAATAAAATTCAAATTAGTAATATCCTTACCTGCTAATTAACTCTACAATTAAGAAATGGAATATCCACTGAAATTGAAAAATTTACCATTTTCTGTCGTCTCCACTATTTAAAAAGGCATTTTGCTAAAAAGCAACAAGTTATTACGGACAACAAAAACTTTCCAAGTATCAATTTGTTCCTAAGTTATCTTATTAAAAATTTAACATTAGCTCTTTAATAATTCTACCTATTATGTTTTGTTGCTACTTGATAATTTGCGTTTCTTCAAATCTAAGAGCCAAGCACCCACTTCCTATTACTGACAACGTACTACAACTGACTGACCCTATAATACACTATATATATATATATATATATATATATATATATATATATATATATATATATATATATATATATATATATATATATTATACTAAGCGAAGGTGCGCGAGCACATCGCCGCATCGGCCGGCCTAAAGAACGAGCGAGAGCGACGTATTGGCTCTATGTAAGTACAGAACGCCATCTAGTGACTCGGGATAATAGTTAAAACTCTATTCGGATTCAATTGATAAATTACGCTAATAAAATTTAACAAGTTATAATTGTACATTTTCTAACAGAATAAATAAAAGTTATGAAAAAGCTAAATTTTGTTTTTATAGCTGATTGTGTGAGAGGCATAAAAATAATTACAACTGTAAAGATTTTTTTGACTCTTGTACCAATAGTAGTAAATATATATTATAACTATTACTTATTAAGTTGAAGCGTGATTCCAAAATTCTTACAATATATTTAATGATTCAAATTTAAATATGTAGGTAGGTATGATCAACTGACCAATTACAATATTCACATTCGTCTTCTGGAAAATGATTATATGTAGATAGCAAAATATTTACAATGGGGGCACCAAAATAAACCGTAACGTAATATTTTTTTTTTACATTTTTGTCCGTTAAAACAAAATGTAACTGTCTATTTCTATTGAATATCTGGGAACCACATCCATAACAATGAGAACAAAAGATAAAATGAGTAAATGACCAGGGCCATTTCAAATGTGCGCGTATCATTTCGATGAAGTCCATCTTTGATAAAGATAAAAACTTATCAACATCCATATAATTGTAGATCATTGTTGGGTTCACCTAAAACAAAAGTATTATTTAGATTTAACTAAATTATAAGTCACGCAAATCCTTCTGTTCTTAAAATATAACTTCTTTGAACTAAGTTAGGAGTTTATGACTTTATTATTGATCCCTAAATCCACTGCCATGGCGTACAGATCTTTACAGTACAGTACAGATCTTTAATACAGAGAGCACGAGTGATCTGTGACAGCAAACACCTGGCCGCCGAGTTTCAGCACGTCAAGCAAGTTCTGCACGACAACAAGCTTTGGGTCCCGCGCCTACGTCACAGTGACCGAGTGAAGCCGGCCACAGTCGAGCGTGTGCCTGCTGTACTACCATATGTCAGAGGTGTCACAGACAAGATTGGCTATATCTTGAAGCGAGCTTCTATTAGAACATTCTACAAGCCGCCGAAGAAGATTAGTCAGTTCCTACCATCCGTCAAGTGTCATATTCCTCTACAAGATGCAGGAGTGTACAAGCTTGATTGTAAATGTGGTCTCTCTTATATAGGACAAACTAAAAGATCAATTAGGACCCGCTTAAAAGAACATATAGCTGATGTGAAGCATCAACGTTCCGGGAAGTCTGCAGTTTGTGATCATATCCTAGACGGCCACAACCATTACATCAGATTTGATAGACCACAAATCCTCATGAAAGAACACCGATTCCTACCAAGGATGATACGTGAGGCTATTGAAATTAAAAAACATCCTAGTTTCAACAGAGAAGGAGGCTGGGTACTACCACCTGCTTGGGATCCTATAATCAATAAAATTAAAACTAAACCCAAGCATACCACTGCAAGACCTCAGGACATAGTCAGTTCATTTTGCATAGATCGGACCATAAACAATAATTAAAAAAGCTGAAGGTACTCCGGGTTTAACAATGACATTGGGACGTCAGTCATCTCACCAACCAATACAACGACAGATATAGCCAAAAGGCAGTTATAAGATGTTAGTAATAATTTGCCATCAGAAAGGTTTTGTGTCACTGACGATCATGTTTGTCTCACCCACCAACAAGTTGCCTTCAATCATTGAAATGTGGGAAAGTTACAGAGAGATATTATTATGTTGTTATATAAAACACGGTGGAGGGCAGACAGTCTGCAGCCCCGTAATTAAGGGACCAGAATCGGGCAAAGCCACTCAGGTGTGAGTCAAACCAAGACGCAGAGAGCGCCATTGAGAATAGCTTCCCACCAAACAACCATCGCAGAGACGCAATGCTGCAGAACCAGGGATTTCAAAAGGAAGGATAGGTCCATCTAAATATTTTAGTCGTAATTTTTTCGTACAAGAAAAAGTAGCGCATCTGTCATAATACAAATGTCATATATCAAAACACGACGTAACCAGGGTCGGATTTCGTAGTATGATTATCCTAATTGTATCATTATTTCATAGTTTGTATAATATAGTATCGTAATACCTAGGTGGATTGAAAAGTACTCGGCCTAACACAGATCCATTCAATTCTAAAAATCAAATCTACCCACATTATTTAGTTCAGTTCAGACTAGTTCATTGTGTGAAGTTCGAAACGTGTGCGATAATTAGTTGTGATTTTATAAATTTATTAACAAAGTAATCGGACATAATTTCCGCGAATGGAGCAAATCGAGCGTGCCGTCATTAAGTACCTCCATAAGAAGGGGCTATCATCAAAAGCCATCCATGATAACATGGTCAGTACATTAGGCGATTGTGTTCTGTCATATTCATCCGTCGAAAAATGGATAGCAGAATTTAAGCGTGGTAGAGAGAGTGTGAAAGATGAACCCCGCTCTGGAAGACCTTCGACGTCAACTACTGACGAAAATATTAAAAAAGTACTTGATTTAATAATGGGAGACCGCAGATTAAAAATTAGAGAGATAGCCGAGATTATAGGCATCTCTTATGAACGAACTCAAAACATCATTGTCAACGAGTTGGGTTTCCACAAGGTGTCTGCGAGGTGGGTTCCGCGACTGCTTTCAGTTGAACAAAGAAGGACGCGATTGACTATTTCACGCGACGGTTTGGAGTTATTTGAAGCCGATGCAGATGATTTTTTGAATCGTTTTGTTACTATAGACGAAACATGGGTTCATCACTGTACACCAGAAACAAAACAACAATAAAAACAGTGGAGAAGACCTGGTTCACCACCCCCTAAAAAGGCTAAGTCGATTTTGTCGGCAAATAAGGTGATGGCTTCAGTATTCTGGGACTCGAAAGGTGTGATTATGATTGATTATCTTGAAAGGGGTCAGACTATAAACTCTGATTACTACTGCACCTTACTACGTCGTTTACGAGAGGAAATAAAAGAAAAACGTCGAGGAATGCTCAGAAGAAAAGTCCTGTTTCATCAAGATAACGCCCGTGTTCACACGTCAGTACAGTCAATGGCTGAAATTCACAACTGTGGCTTTGAGCTGTTACCGCATCCGCCGTATTCACCTGATCTGGCACCATCAGACTTCTTTCTGTTCCCTAACCTAAAAAAGCACTTGGGAGGTCAAATATTTTCGACAAACGACGAGGTCAAAGCAGCTGTAGAGGCATATTTTGACTCTAAGGAAGAATCATTTTTTTTAACGGTCTAAACGCCCGTGTTCACACGTCAGTACAGTCAATGGCTGAAATTCACAACTGTGGCTTTGAACTGTTACCGCATCCACCGTATTCACCTGATCTGGCACCATCAGACTTCTTTATGTTCCCTAACCTAAAAAAGCACTTGGGAGGTCAAAGATTTTCGACAAACGACGAGGTCAAAGCAGCTGTAGACGCATATTTTGACTCTAAGGAAGAATCATTTTTTTTAACGGTCTAAATGCTTGGAAGGGGAGGTGGCAAAAGTGTATTGAACTTGATGGTGATTATGTAGAAAAATAAAAATATAACTGATTTAGTATGTGTTTATTTTCTTGGTTAGGCCGAGTACTTTTCAATCCACCCTCGTAATATAAATCGAAAATACCATAATTTTACCTAAAGGTCGACTTGTATTATTATTGGTTCCTTTTACATTTTAATATTAACCCTACGATATCGAGATTTTTATATTGTACGTGAGTACCGTGTTTTTTTTAAATAAAATTAGAATTAGCTCTCTTTCTAGTAAATTGATGCTCGATCAATGCATTTATGTTGCATCCTTGATACAACTTTTATAAGGGGCTACCACGATAAAAACTCTTTGCTCCAGAAGCCATCGGTTTGAAAACAGAATTTCAAAATATTTTATGAATCAGATTTTCAGATTCAATTAAGCATATATGGTTTCTTCTGTACTCTTTTCGTTTAACCCTTGTTGTATATAAAATATATTAGGTACCAATATTCAAAATTAAAACTTACACTAAGTTCTTTAGACAAAAATGAAACAGAAATAAAAACAAAACCGTCAAAAACGAAACGTATAGATAAACTAGAAAAAAGAAACATTAAACGTCAAACTTGATATAATTTTTTTAAATAGTATAATTTTAATATCCTTGAAAATATTTTTGAGGGTCTGAATGCAACTCTGGCCTAATCTTGCTAACGTAACTAAACTAACTGTAAAATAAAATTTTAAAAATGCGTTTATATAATAATTTTACGTAACAAAATTAATATAAGGTTATTTACCGATGATTCAATATCCCATGTTTTTTTAAATCTTTGTTTCGTGATTTTTGTATTCTTTTAGATATATTTATGACAGGCAAATCTGTCCTGCGCACGCACTACTGTCGACCGATTCGCGTTGGCCCTAAACTGTAATTTCAGGGCCAGCGTACTGGTCCGTTTTAGTTGTTCAGTCGGCCCGATCCTTACGCTAGTAATATATAAGTACGGTATAGAATATATAAGTTAATCTACAATCGTATTATTAAGGAAATAATGTGAAATTACATAGGTATACCTTTGTGAAGAGAAAAATAAAATGATTTATTATTATTATTATATTATTATTATTATTATGGGGTATCTATATAATTTTCTCAACTGGTTGGGTGCTATAAATATATAATTATAAATTAAAACGAAAAGATAAATATACATAAATATCAATAAAATAAAATAAATACAAAAACTACATAAATAAATAAGATCCAACCATTTGAGAGCCCTCGGCAGGGGAGACCAAACAGCCGAGGGTTAGGGGGAAAGGGAAAGAAACCGGCGGACGATGCGGGCGGTATCGAGGAGCACCGCCTTCTGCATTTGAGCCCGGAGCGGTCCGTCACATAGTCCCAGTCGCCTCAGATGACCCGAGAGGCTGACTGGGATTAGCCCATTCGCAGAGACGACTACAGAAATAATTTCGGTCGGCATACCACCCCACATGTCGGTCACCTCGTGAGCCAGGTATTTTATTCTATGGAATGGTAATGTCGATCAAAAATATCCTTGACTGTAGTACTGTAGAGCCTGGCGCGGTCATTTTCGAGCACGGCTTCCGGCAAGTACTTGTAATACGGCGATTTTCGGTCCACGAGACCGTATTTCAGACCGAGCTCCTGGTGTAGAATTCTGGCTACTAGGTTGTGCCTGTGCAAGTACTCAGAGTTAGAAAGCGCCGAACAACCGGAGATGACATGCCTAAGTGACTCCCCGGGATGACGACAAGCTCGACAGACGTTGACAGTGCCATCCTTTAGGATGTATCTCCGATAGTTGTTGGTCTTAATAACCTGATCCTGTATTGCACAGACAAAACCCTCGGTTTCCCCGAAGAGGTCACCGAAACGTAGCCAGTTGAGGGGGGCGGCTGTATCTACGTGAGGCTCATGTAGAGCCTCACGTAGATTATTATTTTTATTATTATTTTTGGGTTATTAATAGAGTAATCACATGTGGTTGGACTGGATAAATATATAAAGGGAAAAATAAATATACTTAAATATATATTTAATATATTAACATAAATAAATAAATAATACATAAATAATACAAAAAATTATTTTCAGCGGTGGACCTGTAAATATCTGTGATGACAATGATAATGACAATAATTAAAATAATAAATGGTAAATCCCTACCTATTTTAAATAGATCATATCAATCACCAGTTTTTGGTGGTATAGCCATACTATAACTATATTGTAGTTGTATCATGAAGTGGCGGCCCGACCGGGATAATAGCAGATTAATGCCGCCGTAATTCGTATGTTGAGAAAGGGAGAGAACCGGACATCCTTTATGCTTTAAATGCGGTATTTCGTCTTAGCCCTCTGGTGATAACGCATCTGGGTTTTGGAATTTTAGCTGATGACTGATGTAAATGTTCATGAGCTACAGTATCTACTTAGTACCTGATGGCATGTAAGTTCGTTTGCCAACTACACGCGTATAAAGCGCCTGAAACGTCGGGAATTAAAAATAAAAGTAAATAAAAAGTAAAAATAAACGCGATAAAATTCGTAAAAGTAGTTTTAATCATGTATAGTGTTCGCGTAAATATAAGAAATCATTAACATAATATTATTTGAGTACCTACTAACCGATGCGCTTACGTATTGTAACTCGGCCGTATCTTAGAAATAAATCTTACAGCCGTGCGGTACGTAAACATGCGATAGGGCTGCCTGCCTCCAGCATTTTTACATTTGCCCATAGATTTATGTGTTTTATAACTCAATGCATTTTCCTACTTTGTGTTTCCATTTAGTTTTATGATTGTACTTAAGTATACTTTTTTATATAAACAAATATATAATAGGTACTTTGTGAATTGAATAGGAAGTATTCAATAAAAATGCGTGTCGTTTTATGATTGGTAGATTTAATTAAAAAACCATGTTTATGTTTGAATAACAAATCGGTCTTATAAATTTGCGCCCGAAAAATATTTGCGGCTCGGCTGACACGTACGAAATGCTTTATTATTAAAATTTTAAATATAAAAAATCCGCATTATAATATAAAGCTTAATTAAAAATTGTTTTGGGAAACATGGACAAGTTGGAGTAAAGGAATATCTTTTACTTGGTTATAGATACCTGCAGCTACTTTACAATTTATATGTTTGGTTTTAAATGAAGTTTGGATTTATAATTTTTTTTAATTCTATTCTATTTTCTGAAAGGGTCCTAGGAAAGGAATTATCCACCGCGCTGCCCCACTGCGTGTTGGCGAACTTTGCATGTCTTCGAAATATTTTTTTTCTTATTTCTCAGACATGCAGATTTCCTCACAATGTTTTCCTTCACCACTGAGCACGTGGTAAATCAACACTTAAAATTGCAATTACAATATTATTGGTGCCGGCGGGAATCGAATCCGGTTTGCTCGCTCTCTGTGAAAATTTTAGCAAGCGCTAACCATCTGAGCTACCACGGCTCCTCTCTTCTCGAGCTAGAGACTTTATTTTATTTATCGTCAGGCCTGTTGGTCTAGTGGTTAGTGACCCTGACTGCTATGCCGCAGGTCGTGGGTTCGATTCCCACCCAGGACAAATGTTTGTGTGATGAGCACGATCATTTGTTCTATGTCTGGGTGTAATTTATCTATAATATTTATGTATTTAGAAATATATAAGTATGTTTATCAGTTGTCTAGTACCCATAGCACAAGCTCTGCTTAGCTTGGGACTAGATGGCGTTGTGTGATAGTTGTGGAATATTATTATTATTATATTATTATTGTTGGGGTATCTGTATAGTTTTCTCATCTGGTTGGTTTTTATAAATATATAACTATAAATTAAAATGAAAAGATAAATATACATAAATATCAATAAAATAAAATAAATACAAAAAATACACAAATAAATAAAGATCCAACCAGATGGAAGCCCTGGGCAGAGGAGACCAAACGGCCGAGGGTTAGGAGGAAATAATATTATTATTATTATTAGTATTATTAAGTACAATTTTTGTCGCATACCAGCGCTTACTTTTGGTTCTGGCAAAAAGTTGTGAAACGTCTATGAACGTCAGAATTGTGCAAATGTTGGTCGCGGATATTTTACCTGCACTTCAAAATTTTATTGTGTGAGTATTTTAAACTATTTTTACGGATTTGATGAACCATATTAAATAAAAAATAGTCTCCTATCTTTCTCTCTATGTTTTGATCTCCTAAAACAAGTTTGAGTTGGTAAAATCAAGGCAAACTTAGGGTAGGGTTGTCAATTATTATTTTGATAATAAAACTAGTGAAATTCCGCGGTTTTATATGCGCAAGCGTGAACGTATTTAGAACATAATATAACCTTTATGTTTTACATAAATATCCTTAAAAACTTATTATTTTAATATTTTACTAAGTACCTATAAAATTAACAAGTTTGTTGCATTTTTATTTGAGTAATTTTTTATGCAATTTCTTTATCTACGTCTATTTTTAGGAACCTTTATTTAGTCTGAATCATGCATAACACTATATTACTGATTTACTTACTTATACGTAGTTTTCTTTTTTGCAGTTACAAATATCTTGTGAGGTTGAAAAAGGCAGTAATGAAAAAATAATAAGAATAATAATAATAATTGACGTCAGCCACTTCTTTTCATAAAAATTTCAGATCATGGTCCATTAGGTTGCAGCTTCACCAAACCACAACTTATAATAATAATAATAACAGTAATAATATAATATTATTTTGTATTTATTTTATTTTATTGATATTTATGTATATTTATCTTTTCATTTTAATTTATAATTTTTATATATTTATAGAACCGAACCAGATGAGAAAATTATACGGCTCCAACGATTTTAGCGACGAACGCTTGGATTTATTTTTAGAAAATGTCCTTTTGTACATGTCTTCAGGTAATAAAAAAACTGCTACAATATAAGAAGGTAAATTTCGACAAACCGCTAACGGTCGTTATAGCTCAGGTGGTATGTCGTTCGGGCGTGATATCGGAGTTCCGTGGTTCGCGTCTTGGCTTTGGTCCCGCTTCTGTTTTCCTTTTTTTTTCAAGTTCCCTTCTTTTGTGAGAAAATCTATTATTTCAAACCCTTTTTTTAGTAATTTTTAAAAATACGAAAATTTTAATTTGAAAAATTAAAAAAAATATCTATTTAGTTACTAATGCTATATTTATTATTTTAATAATTACCTACCCAGTAGGTAAATATTAAAATAATAAATGTAGCATTATAAACAGTAAATCTCCCTCAAACTCAATTTACTAATATTGTTCCTAAATAAGGAATAGCAGATAAAAGATTAGTAGGTAATAACTATTGCTCCTCAAAATTATATTTGACCTCAAGGTAAAACATATCCTAAAATTCAGTAGCTAAATAAAATAATAATACCTACTATTCAAGTATATTTTCAATATGTAAGTAAATGAAAATAACAAAAATGAAGCACCATTAGCATGTAAAGTTCGAATCCATAATTAATATTTCGACAAATATTATAATTTACACTATAAAAAGCTAATTCAATATTAGCGGTATAGTATATAGTTAAAAATAATCAAAATAGTCATTTTTATTAATTAGATAATATATTAGAATACATAATTCTAATATAATGCAACTAATATACCGAATAAAGAAAATTAAAATACATTTATCATGTACGCCGTGTCTATTTCCATAGAATAGTTCATTGACATTGAAAAAATAATACTACATTCGTAGCAGTAGGTGGCGTCTTGAAGATTTCTTACGCAATATATTGTAGCGAGCGTCGACAGACCAAACGCTCAAGGTCGTTCGCTGGAGGTATCACCTTAATGTAACCGATCAGTATTTTTTTTAGTAGCCACACAAAGCGGGAGTGGCGCCACGAAGTCTAAGATCCACTCCACTTCCCACCACTTTTAAAAATTAAAAAAAAACTTTAATTAGTTTTTTCAACTGAAGATTCAAGTCAAAGTTCACTAACGAATTTGGTTTTTTAATACAAATAATAAATCTGGGGGCCCGTCCCAATGGTTGGGGCCGTCTAGGATATGATCACAAATTTTGTGATCATATCCCAGACGGCCCCAACCATTACATCAGATTTGATAGACCACAAATCCTCGCGAAAGAACACCGATTCCTACCAAGGATGATACGTGAGGCTATTGAAATTAAAAAACATCCTAATTTCAATAGAGAAGGAGGCTGGGTACTACCACCTGCTTGGGATCCTATAATCAATAAAATTAAAACTAAACCCAAGCATACCACTGCAAGACCTCAAGACATAGTCAGTTCATTTTGCATAGATCGGACCATAAACAATAATTTAAAAAGCTGAAGGTACTCCGGGTTTAACAATGATATCGGGACGTCAGTCATCTCAGTCCCCCGTGACCATGGGTGCTGGAAAGCGCCCGAAACGTCGGGAATTAAAAATAAAAAGTAAAAATAAACGCGATAAAATCCGTGATTCGTCATGATTTCTTATATTTACGCGAACACTGTACATTGATTAAAACTACTTTTACGGATTTTTTTCGCGTTTTATTTATTTTATTTTTAATACCCGACGTTTCGGGTGCTTTCCAGCACCCATGGTCACGGGGGACTGAGGTAACTGACGTCCCGATGTCAAAGTTAACCCGGAGTACCTTCAGCTTTTTTAATTATTGTCTTTGGTCCGATCTACGCAGAATGAACTAACTGTGGTTTGCAGTCTTGCAGTGGCATGCTTGGGTTTAGTTTTAATTTTATTAATTATAGGATCCCAAGCAGGTGGTAATACCAAGCCTCCTTCTCTATTGAAATTAGGATGTTTTTTCATTTCAATATCCTCACGTATCATCCTTGGTAGGAATCGGTGTTCTTTCGCGAGGATTTGTGGTCTATCAAATCTGATGTAATGGTTGGGGCCATCTAGGATATAATCGCAAACTGCAGACTTCCCGGAACGTTGATGATTCACGTCAGCTATGTGTTCTTTTACGCGGGTTCTAATTGATCTCTTTGTTTGCCCTATACGAGATATGAGTACACTCGTATATGAGAGACCACAATCACAATCAAGCTTCTAGCAGACGTAGAAGCTTCAAATGTAGAATGCATATAGGGTTTAGTATAAAATTAAAGAAAAACTAAAATATTTTTTAATTTTGGTACAGTTTTCTAGATACACCAACTGCATCAATAACTTTGTAATATCATTTTAATGTATAGAATTACAAAGTTACATTTGCAGTGAATGAATCATTGTACTTGTATATGTTTATTAGGTGTAGATAGGTACGTTTTTGGTATTCAAGAAGTAGAAGGTACCGGAAAGGTAAAAAAGTAGGACTATCTTATCTACAAAAAGAAGTGAGATGCCATCAAAAACATAACTTGTAAAAAAACCAAGTCTCGCAACTCAGTCCTTCTACCATAAAAAGTTGTGAGATGCATGTAATACCAAGAAGGTTAATTTATTCAGTACCTACTTAAGGGTCCTTCTGTTTTAAGTTATTACCTAATTAGCTAACCTAACAACATTTTATAGTGACCATATCAATGTTAAAAATCTTTTATGTTTTAAATATATAGATTGACTTGGCAATCGCACTAAGCGATCTAATTTTAATATAATATGTATTACTTGTGAGATACATTGTGTTTTCATGCGATGGCCAAGTCAATCTTTATATTTAAAACATACAAGCTTTATAACATTGATATGGTCACAATAAAATGTTGTTAGGTTAGCTAATTACGTAATAACTTAAAACAGAAGGACCCTTAAGTAGGGACTGAATAAATTAACTGACTTGGTATTACATGGATCTCACAACTTTTTATGGTAGGAATGAGTTGCGAGACTTGGTTTTTTTACAAGTTATGTGTTTGATGGCATACTTCTTTTTCTAAATAAAGGTACAGTGTCGTTATTTCAACAAATTTCAATAAGTATTACTTATAATCTAAATTAAATATAAAATTATATTTAAATATAAAATTATATTTAAATATAAAATTATATTAAATGTTTAATTCAAAAACCTAAAAATACTTACTTTGTTGTAGACTCATGGCTCATGAGCCACCCACAATTTGTATTGCTTCATTTAAAAAAAAATACATATAACTTTTCTGAGTTGCTTCTCTGCTCATATGAAAAAAGTCTTTTTAACAGGTCTCAGTCAAAAACGGAGTTCGACCTATCCAATTCTTCTCATATTTATATTATGTACTCAATTCGGTTTAGGTTTTTAGGGTTCCGTAGTTAAACAACACAAAACTCTTAGTTTCGTTCGTCATCACTATCATCATCACAGCTCTTCACAAATCCACTGCTGGACATATGCCTTCCCTAAAGACACTACAAAGCACGGTCCTGAGCCACCTGCATCCATTGACTTCCTGCGTGTCTTACCAGGTCGTCACTCCATCTAGTAGAGGGACGCCCTACACTTCGTCTACCAGTCCAACCCCGTTATGAATAATTCAACGTAGTTTGTTTGTGTTATGTCAGACGGTGCTTTTTTTCTTGTATGAAGAAGGAATACGTAAAATGTTTAGATTAGCTTAAACTTTCTTTTGAAATCATTGATCGTAAGTTATTTTTCTAATGAAATTGAAATGACTACAATAGCACATAGACATTAACCTCAAACAAAGAAAGCTATTGTATTGTCAACAAGTAGGACAAAGATGGAAGACGAGGCTGTCACTCGAGAATCTTTCTTTCCCATCGGTTGTCGGTTGTTTGAGCTATATGACCAGCCTATAGCCACTTTAGATTACTAATCCATTGGGCTATGTCGGTTACTCTGGTTCTACTGCAGATATCCTCATTTTTATACTTTTGGTTAATATTATTATTTCAGTAATAAAAAAATTGGTCTCATTTACATAAATACAAGCATCGTTGTTATCGTAATTGTTACATCTCAGGCATGTGCTCTTTTATTTTTAAGGGTAAGAATGTATATAAGGGTAAATTTTTTACGTGGTAGCGCCGTGCTGCAGTTATATTAGAAGTATAGTTGTAGCACGAATTGGTCGGCACGCAGAATACCAGCGTAAAATAGTAGCTTAATGATGAGTGAGTGCTGGTGACCCTTTTTACTGGAAATGAGGTATTCCATCTTAGTCCTCACGGATGACAACGCATGTGCATTTTGATCAGTAATGGAGGATATATGTAGATTTCTATGGGCCACAGCAACCACTTACCATCAGGTGAACTGTGCGCTCATTTGTCACCCTATCCTATAAAAAAGGTATCCACCGCGCTGCTCCAATGCTGTGAATATGGTTTTTATTACGATGTTTTCCTTCGCCACACAACACGTGGTAAATCAGCATAAATTTAAAAATGCAATGAAAAATATCATCACAGCCGGCGCGGTTCAAACCAAACACAAAAATTTCACAGCACACGAGTAACCCATACTCGTACGCTGCAAAATTTTCAGCCAGAGTTTAGCCTATGGGCTACCATCATATTGAACCAAATAAAAAAGAAAAAAATTGCAGTACCTATACACATATTTGTGTGTATATAGGCATCGCTCTTCCTTTGCATCCGCAATATATATTCGTATATTGACCGGGTTAGGAATGCAATTCATGTGAAGGTACCATGTACGTGATAATTGCTTCACCGATTGCAGTGAATTATCTGCAGTAAATATGGTAAAGTTAATCATCGCTATACATTCAATAGATACAAGTACACAATATCGCAGAATGTCATAATATATGTTACCAATGGATTTGAAACCATTGACACCTATATAATATATTATTATACATACATTATTATAAGGTTAATAAAATTCATAAAACCATAGAACAACATATTATGTAAAAATAATAAGATTTGTGGGTAATCGTAATAGCGTTATAAGCTATAAAATGTACTGCTGTGTCTTAGTGAGAGTTCAGTTGTGAATTTCCTGCCTAGAAGTTAGTTACTCTGCTCAAATCTGTGATCGTTTACATTAAGTAAGAAATAATATATAATTACTGTGATTCGTCGATCAAGTGAATAAAAAGTCATCATCTTCATCATCATGACAGCCCTTCAAAAGTCCACTGCTGAACATAGGCCTCCCCCAAGTAATGCCACAAAGCACGGTCCTGAGCCACCTGCATCTATCGACTTCCTGCATATCTTACCAGGTCGTCACTCCATCTAGTGGGGGGTCGCCCTACACTACGCCTACCGGTACGAGGCTGCCACTCGAGAACCTTTCTTCCCCATCGGTTACCGGTTCTTCGAGCTATATGGCCGGCCCATTGCCACTTCAGCTTACTAATCCGTTGGGCTATCCTCATTTCTGAGTGTATCACGCAGAGAAACTCCGAGCATAGCCCTCTCCATAGCTCGCTGAGCGACCTTGAGCGTCCTCATACGGCCAGCAGTGAAGGACCATGTCTCAGATCCGTAAGTCATCACTGAGAGCACGCATTGGTTATACAATCTAGTTTTTAGAGATTGAGGTATACCTGACGAGAAGATATGTCGTAATTTCCCGAACGCTGCCCAGCCGAGTTGATCGACCTCTCGGTCGAAGTTGGACTTACCAAGTCGGACTATTTGTCCCAGGTAAACGTACTCGTCAATAACTTCGAGCTTAGTGCTCCCAACAACTACCAGCATAGGTGTGACATGGACATTATACATGATCTTTGTTTTGTCCATGTTCATCTTATGACCTCTCGGTCGAAGTTGGACTTACCTAGTCGGACTATTTGTCCCAGGTAAACGTACTCGTCAACAACTTAGAGTTTAGTGCTCCCAACAACTACCAGCATAGGTGTCATATGGACATTAAACATGATCTTTGTTTTGTCCATGTTCATCTTAAGACCTATCCGTTGGGAGGCAATATTCAGGTCATTGAGCATAGTGCTTAAGTCCTCCAGCGATTCTGCCATAAGGACTATATCGTCGGCAAATCGAAGATGAGTGATGTACTAGCCATCGATGTTAATACCGTATCCTTTCCAGTCCAGTAGCTTGAAAACGTCTTCCAATGCAGCGGTGAAGAGTTTCTGGGATATAACGTCACCCTGTCTTACACCTTTCTGCAGTTGGATAGGTTTCGAGCTCTGGTTCTGTACTCGGGTAGCTATCGTAGCCCTACTTTACAAGCACTTCAGCCATTCGATGTACCGACAGTCAACTTGGCACCGCTGAAGGGACTGTAGCACCGCCCAAATTTCGACGGAATCAAAGGCTTTCTCATAGTCCACATACGCCAGGCATAGTGGCAGATTGTACTCTTCGGTCTATGGTACTGAAACCTTTTCAGAAACCGGCTTTTTCGGGAGGCTGGAAGTCGTTGAGTCTGCGTGCGAGGCGATTCGTAATGACTCACGAAAACAGCACGTAGACGCGGCTCAGAAGGTACATCGGTCTGTAGTTCTTCAAGAGAGCGTTGTTGCCTTTTTTAAAGAACAAGACCACCGCACTTCTAATCCGCGCCTCTGGAGTAGTGCCACCATGGAGGACGGAATTGAAGAGCTTCTGAAGGACTTCAAGTACGGGTGTTCCACCCGCTTTCAGAAGCTCGGCTGTAATTCCATCCTCGCTTGGGGCCCTGCCGTTTCTAAGGTGCTGGAGAGCCATTCTAATCTCGCTCAGACTGACGTCCGGGATATCATCGAAATAGTGTCGGATAAGACTTGCTCTTGGATCGTTACTCACACTTGCGTGTGGCTACAACGATTATGTGTACAGCTGCCCATGGAACCTCTCTATCTCACAAAAAATCTCAAGTGTCCCGGAAACGATGCTGCAACACTCAGTCTTCAGCTTTGACAGTTGGCTCTTTCTGGCAAACAGATCTCTGGCAAAGACTTTGGAGCCCTGGTTCCGCTCAATCGCTTCTTCAATACGAGCGGTATTGAAGTTGCGTAAGTCTCGCCGCATGCATTTGGATATCTGTCTGTTCAGTTGTCTGTATGCTGTCAAATGTGTTGACGATTACAGCCTCATCTCCCGCCTAACAACCATGAGATTAAGAGTGTGATCGGAGAGTTTTTGTGTTCTTCTGTGGCGGGTCTTGCAGAACTTAGCTCCGACCGCATGGACAGTTTCCACGAGCTTGTCATTCATATCGTCCACTGCATTGCAACCTTCTAGGCACTGAAAGTGGTTACGTAACTCGAGCTGAAAGGTTTCGGGATTCTGGATTAGAGCACGAGGGGGACGGAGCGTTGACTTCATTAGACGAGACCTCTCCAACTTAACTTTTAGGTTCAGTGTGCCTCTAACCATTCGGTGATCGCTTCCAGTTTTCACCCTTGCGATCACTGAGACATCACTGAACAGTTGGCGTCTGGTCGTCATAATGAAGTCAATCTCATTTTTTGTAGAACTGTCGGGGCTCGACCAGGTCCACTTTCTGTGGGGCCGCTTCTGGAAGAAAGAGTTCATCATAAAAAGTCCCTCTTTCTCCATGAAATCGGCCAGCTGCTGGCCCCTTGGGTTCCGGTGCCCTATCCCAAATTTCCCTTCCTTCAGCTCACCGTTCTTTCTTGTGCCCAGTTTAGCGTTGAAGACTCTCATTAACAACGTATAGTGAGTTTTGGAGGAATGCATGGCTCTAGAAATGTCCTCATACATTTCCTCCGCCTCCTCATCGGGATGTTCCGACATTGGCGCGTAGGCCTTCAGCGAATACCGTTTGGTGATTCTGAGTATAAGGTACGCAACCCTTGTCGATACACTCCCAATCTTTAAAACGTTGTTAACGAGAGACTTGTGGACGATAAATCCAACACCTCCTTGGGACAGATGGTCGCCCTCCCGGTGATAGAACAAGTTGGCGGATTCGAGAATCACCGCGTCCTCCCCCTCTCTATAATAGTCCAGCGCAACTTGTCTATCTCTTCTTCCGGCTCCAGGATCTTCTCATCAGTCCTCAGGGTGCGTGCGTTAAATGTTGCCAGGTCACGTCGTCGTAGGTGGCAACCGCACCTCCACCGGAGATTCTCAGCACCCCCTGGCCCCGCCGTTACCATGGTCGCCACCGTAGCCAGGAATAGTGGGGCCGCCGGGGACTGGGGGCCGTCTATTTATGTAATTGTTGCCACGCTTGGCGAGCGGGTTGGCAACCACAGTTTTTTTTGTCGTACAGTTTCTGTTATCAGGAAGATGCTGCTGCCCATCTCCTGCCTGGAGTAGTGGATATTCTCAACCTCCACTACACGGGAATATATATAATAGAAGCTGTGAAAAGCAGATGATGTTTATACTATGTACCGATAGTAGACATCTTTTTACTCTTAACTATTTCTGCCGCCAAATAGCGGTACTTGCACTGCTGTGTTCTACTTTGAAGGATATAGATAGCTAGAATAATTACAGGACGTGACGCATTACATATATCTTAAACCTTTGAGGTGATATCGCATTTGTAGTCTTCTAAAGAAGAGTTGCACCTCCTTTAATAAAAAATCAGTTTCCAAGCGTGGCAACTATGTTAAATATATTTAGGTATGTAACAAATATGAGTCAACCTATGTGGAAGTCCTATGTTAAGCAGTGAAATTTTGATAGGCTGTACTGATTTAATGAATAAATGATAAGGATTTATCATTTAGCACGTATTCATGGACTGCAATAGCCACTTACCACCAGATGGACAGTAAGCTCGTTTATTATTTCAGTTTCATAAAAAAATTTAAAAAAGGAAGTGCAACAAGAGTGCAATTTTACAGGAGCGATAAACGAATAACGAAACTACCAAAATAAAGAAATAGTCAACTGTGAATAAAAAGTTGGACTAACTGAATGGTATGTGTAGTTAATTAAGGCTGCATAACTAGCATTACAATTTTCAGCCGAGAGCCGAGGTTCTCTTTTCGACACTATTTTTGTGTATTTGCCTGATATCTAAGTCATTTTAAACCGATGATTATTTTTCAAATTAATAAATTATAACTCAAGTTGAAATGTAGTATTTAGTGTCACTATTCAGACGGTATTCAAGCTTGTTATATTGCTCTGTTTACTCAAACGTTTTAAACAAAATTATATATTAAAAAGTAAAAGCCAACGTCAAGGCAAAAAAATAAAAATTAATTTCCACATAATAGCTTCTGAAGTTAGGGCTGTACACTATGTCATAGCACTGATTTCTGAAGCTTTTATGCAGAAATTATTTTATTCAGTTAAGTTTTTTAGTCGGTTTTAACTTTCTATAATACATTTCCAACTTTATTATAAATTTTAAAAAATCTGTCTACTTCTTTTGAGCAGTAAACGTAACAGGAACACTGCAATGTTCCTTAAAATTGTCTTACACGCTCATTGCGAAGCATCAACTGTAATCGTGGATTCAACGAAGCGAGAAAACACTTGTTCTATCTCCAATTTACTTAATCGTACTGGAGCTTGCAAAGAAAAATCTAAATTCATATATTTGAATTAATAAAAAGCATATTTTTATCTCAACCTTCAAGCAGTCTACCAAGCGTGGCGGTCAAGCCTAATGCTCAAAAAGCAAATGTCAAAAGTTAAATGTTTTTAAATTGATCCACTGTGATTTGAAAAAGCTATGAATTTTCTTAGAGATACAGCGTATGTACGTCTTCTTCCTATACGCTCTTATTTTTGAAAAAGTGTTAAGGCAAGGAAGAGGCCACAGTTCTGCCCCGAATGCGTGTTTTGCCGACATCACATGCTTTCGTAATATTTTTTTTTAATTCTCAAACATGCAAGCCATCTCTCAACGTTTTCCTTTACTGCCAAACATGTGATAAATCAAAATAACCACATGCAATTGACATTGAAGTTACATTGGTACCAACGGGGATCGAGCGCTTAGCCCCATGTGCTTCCACGGCTTAATGAAATGGTGGTTAACACTAAGAGTCAGAATATCTAAACCTTCCACCAAATCGCTTGTTACATCTATAAGATGTGATAGACTGATGACTGCCAGCAATAGGCCAGATACTACTAAATACTGCACGGCCCCTGACTAGTAAATAATAACTTGAAATCAATGGGTGCAGGTGATCTAGGACGATCCTAAATTGAGGTGCAAAAATGAATATGTCGATGATTTTGATATATGTATAACTCATTGAGAATTATTTGAATTAAAATTAAGTTTTAAAAACATGTCTATGACGCAACAAACATCTGTACCAGAATTTAAAATAAATAATGTCCCTCGATGCTTCGGTTATAAAGTACAGACAAGGAACAAAATAAATTAACTTAGCCATGCCAATCAAAGTCCTTTAAATTCATTTTATAAGCAAAATTTGCTGATTATTTTGGAATGTAAAAATTTTGTTTTCTGGTTTAGTTTAATAAAAAATAATATAAATAACTGATGTTATAGAATGACTTAATTTCATTAGCTTATAAAGTTTTAATCACAGTTTATTTGATTTTATTTTAATTACTATTACAGAAAATATCTTATAATATTATAATTGAGGGTACATAGATAATATCGTGAATATTTTTATTTTGTATAAAATAGCAATTCTCGTAATGTAAAATTTTCACTACCGTGTTCCATTATAGAAATAATTAAAAAAAATGTTTTATCGTTTATTAGCCAGTCTCTCTGTGATAATTTTCAGTCTGATTACAGAACGTGGTTTATTGATAGTCGGTCTTAAATCATGGTTTAAAAATAGTATTTTTATTCCACTTAAAAATGGATGGGGTTTACAATTCAACAGTAAAATTTCTTATATTTTTGTATGTTATATGACATCTCTGCCAATTCAGAATTGACTTTCAAGATTGTTTTTTATTAAATAAGTCATATTATTTAAAGGTTATACTTCAAAGTGGTCACACATACATTTTGAGAAAAATTCTAACCATAGGGCGGCAACATATATACATACCAGGCGGTCCCATAATGAACTGGCCTGATATAGTTCAACGCGACATGTCGCTACATGTTGTGTTGCATTAAACAGTACGTTTATCGTGCACTTAATATAAGAAACATGCATCGACATGAAATGCTTAGTCTTAGTTTAACAGGCATTTGAATAACGAGAGTCGCGTATTTTTTCAAAATGTCGAAAACTGAGTATCGAAGTGTCATAAAGTTTCTGTTTAAAGAAGGTTTATCCCCTGCCCAAATAAAAGAACGATTGGATGGTGTGTATAAGGAGTCTGCCCCCTCCTATAGCACAGTGAAAAATTGGGTGAAAGAGTTTCGCCTCGTGAGAGAAACCGTCGAAGACTTTGGCCACGACGGTCGACCTGTGGAAGTGCTCACTCCCGAAACGATTGCTCTTATTGAAGAGGAAGTTCTGAGTGACCACCGTTTGAAGATTAGAGAAATTGCAGCAAGGCTTGGGCTCTCTAAGAGTACCGTTCATCGCGCGATCTATGAACATCTTCACATGAAAAAAGTGAGTGCAAGATGGGCACCGAAACTTCTTTCAGCGGTACAGAGACAGGAAAGAGTGCGCTGCGCTTCGGAGTTTTTGGATCTTTGTGGCGAAAATCCAAAGACTGTGATCGAGCGGCTAGTGACTGGTGATGAAACTATGATCTTGTATTATGATCCACAAAGCAAGCGCGAGTCAATGGAATGGCGTTATAAGGGTGAAAAGCACCCTAGAAAGGCAAAGGTGCAACAATCGACAAAAAAACTGATGTGCACAATATTTTGGGATTTTCAAGGCATTTTGATGGTGGATTTTAAAGAACGTAATACAGTCGTGAACGGCGAATATTATGCTTCTTTAATATATAAATTACGAGACAAGATAAAGGAAAAACGAAGAGGCAAGCTGTCTAAAGGTGTCCTGTTGCTCCATGACAACGCCCCTGTTCATACCGCTGGTGTTTCGAAGGATGCAGTTCGTCAATGCGGGTTCACAGAAGTTCAACATCCACCTTACAGTCCAGACATGGCCCCTTCCGACTATTATTTATTTCCAAATTTAAAGCGGGACTTAAGAGGAAGAAAATTTTCAAGCGATGAAGAGTTGCAGGCGGCCGTCTTCAGTCATTTTGAGAATAAAAATGTGATTATTTTTATAAAGGTTTAGAGATTTTGATTCACAGATGTCAGAAGTGTGTTAGTATTCATGGTGAATATATTGAAAAATAAAATTGGTTTCGTTTCATTTCCTTCATTAGTTCATAGTTAGGCCAATTCATTATGGGACCGCCTACGTACATACTTCCATGAAATTTTGTGTGTAGGTAGTGAGGGACCAGGAGCTACTTATAGGGTACTATTTATCCGATTATGGAACTTCACAAAGGAGAGTTAAGTATCTTCCTTCGTACGTAATTCGTACGTGGCGTAATAAACTGAACTATGCTGACAATTTACGATATTATTGTTGTATTCACTTTTTCAAGACAGTGCCATCTAACGTAAAATACAAAAAGTAGTGACATTTTGCCTCCAGTTAGGAATAAATTCAATAAAATAAACAACTTTCATGTATATAATTATTAAATTAAATTCATAATTGATTTGAAAATTCTAATGTATATATTTTGTGTATTGTTGTATGTTTTTGTTATTTCATTTTAACAACTATAAATAAATTTTAGTACCCAATTATTATTTAAAAAGATAATAGTGACATCTATCGAAAATCATAAAATAGATGTTTCTGAGTTTAATTTCTAATCTATAAAAAGTTTTAGTAGGTTTTGGCATCTTATCTATAAATAAACCGTTAAAAATTACAATTAGTACAAAACTCTTAATATCCTTTTAGTTTAAATAAAAAGATTTTTATATACGTATCGATCATATCTTAGAATTTATAATATCATATATTAGTCGGTTATTGAAACTGAAATGTTGGTATTTCATAAAATTTAACAGTGTTTTTGACTATATCTTTATATAACTTGACGAAATCAATGAATGTAGATCGTTAGGTGATATTAACAACTAAACACGACATTGCTATTTCTAGATGTTGTTGTCATATCGTAAAATAGTGAAAGTATTTATTATATATTATTTATTATATATTTACATACCGTTAGTAGCGCTGATAGCATATATTTGATAAAAGCACAATTTTTAATAGATTGTACACCACTTTGCAAATGCCAAATTTATGAATTATGTAAATGTAAGCGGTTTTGTTGTGCGATAGAACCATTACAGTCGCTCCTCAACTTATTAATATTCTGCTTGTCATTAGTTGTCACATATCTGGATGTCATTCTGGTTGTATGTTTGTCATAGTTTTAATATAATAATATAGTATAATAATAATATATAACGTACCATCTACTTGCTGCTAAATCTTAATATATATAAATTACGTGTCACGTTGTTTATCCGCGATGGACTCCTAAACTACTACTACAAATTTGCACAACGTGTGGTCCAACTTGAGAGATATGATAGTTTTTTTGCCCATGAGTGACCAATATTTTTTTTGCGAATTTAAGGATTTTTAATAGGACATGACAAAGGGTCGTCGAATATGGCAGAACAACGTCTGCTTGGCACGCTGGTATACTAATAAGTATATATCTGGTCAAATTAAACACAATTCTATTAAATATGTACTTATTATTGCAGCATCAAAAGTTGTCAGACCAGTATAGACCGGTGGTCACTATCTGCATGATTTATCATAATTGTCAATTTTAGCAAAATTACTAAGAAAACTGTGTACACAAAACTTTGATTAAGAAAGAAAGTCTTTAGTTGAATATGTTGTGTGTCTTTAAGCATAGAAATATTTCACCAATTTCTTTTGTATCAAGTCCGATTTGGAGAAGAGAAAATTAAATGCACTGCGATATTTTATCCATCATTGATGGAATGGCCTTTCATATTTTCAGACATAACTTTTAAAAAATTTTTAACGGTCCCAGTTTCATAGATCACATGAGGACAGGCTCTTATGAAAACTTACTATAAATATCAAAGAAAGCAAATTTTAAACACGGGTTTATTTTTATTTTAACTGTGAGTAGAACTGCATTAATATAATTTTGTAAATCATCTGTATAAGCCAGTAATTAAAGTTTCGTAGTAGGTAGGTACGTAAGCAATCCAAATTAGATTCGCGCGGATTCCTCTCATATTTTAACTACCATTTGAAGTTTCAATTTACCACGTTCTAGGCGGCGAAGAAAAAGATCGCAAGGAAATTTGCATAATATATGAGAAGTAAAAAACCGCGTTGGAGTCAACTTAATCAACTCCTATTTGACTTAAAACTCGCTGTGGCCTGTGTGTGGGATGTATGTAGGCTGCTACTTTTTTACTTTTAATAGGGCTGTTCACTACTGATCATAGGATTCCCCCATTGTTTGTCAAATACACCAAGTATTTGCAGTAGTATTCACGCTTGGCAAGCGGGTTGGCAACCGCAGTTCTTTATTACTTTGCGCTGTTGTCAAGAAGATGCTGCCCGTCTCCCGTTTCAGTTTCCCTCCGTCGCCTCTTAAGACTCCCACGGGACGAAATGGGGAAGTGGTTTCTTTTTCGTCGCCACCACATGGCTAATATATTATTTCCACTCCCGTTCATGAATTTAGTTCTTCTTACACGTTTACCGTGAACAAAACTTCATTTATGAAATTTTGAAGTCTAATCGGACGTTAAAAATACTGACATGTAGTGCTAATCAATATTCAATGGGACAAATGTTAATAAAGACCATGAAATTAAACCTTATTTTATCAAAACTGTATCAAAATTAATAATGTATATATTGCATATTATATAAATAACACATTTCTGATTCCAGGACAATTTTCCCTTCATAAAGACACATCGAAAGACGTGCCCGATATAAAAAAAAACTGTGGCTTGATATGATATTTATGTGATTCTGATAAACTAACTTATGCGTTTCTGTAGCCAACAATATTTCCAATATAGACACAGATACCGACGTGTCTCTACAAGGGATCCAGTTTTGCTAATTTTAGTACAAAATAGTATTATCTATTTTTCTAAATTAAAGCACACGCGAGCGAAGCCGTGGGTAAAAAGCTAGCAGGGAATAATATTAATGTAACTCTTTAAGCAACATTAAACATTACACTATTCCTTAGTCCTCTCAAAAGGGCAAAAACTAACTTCAAGAAAAATTAAATGCCGTAATTAAAAAGAATAAAATATCCTGAAGTAGAACAATTATTTATAGAACAATTAAAGCCTCCACTCCTGAATGTGAAATAATATTTATCTTTTTTATTTTTTGAAGTCAGCCTTTATCTTATTTTTAGTTATTTTTTCACTAAATAAGTCTCTTAGTCCCACAGTCTTTCCAATCCCATACCTACATTTAAGTTTGCGTATTTTCTTCTTTTAAAAAGTCCTTAACTTAAACCTGAGACGAATAATAAATAACACAGCAAAAAAAAAAACATAATAAAAGGTAATTAATATCATATATGATATGCACACAAGTACGAAGTATGACATAGTATGTGGTCCTATTCTTAACAATTATAAGGGTCGACGCCGCCGCAAGCAAATAGCTGTCGATCATCCAGTTTACTTAATGTTAGTGCTGTTAGCCTTTTGGCTTTTACAACTTCTTTTGACTCAGGGCTGGGACTTGAAAGACCGCGACAGAATAGTGATGATGAAGATGACGATGATTTGATTCATGACCATTTGTCACAACACTTGTGTGGTGTTTGTAAGTTACCTAACCACCGCACCGTACTGAGCGGGGGTGTTCGCGCCCCGTCTCTTCTTGCTTGAAACGTGTCGTACGAACTCGTGTCGCTCAGGCTTTATAACCCTCTTAGATACGCTTTATAATCATCTAAGAAATTTTGCGGCAGGATTGGGTGGTACAGGAGGCCAATGGGTGTCACGTATGTCATCTTGTGTACAGGTGTTCCTTAAGGGGACGGCGCAGTTCACACAGCGCTCGGTTCGCAAAGCAATCCTCTCCCTGGGCATCCACAAGTCGAGTGGGCCTGACGGAATCACCCCAATTGTGCTGAGGACGTGTGCTCCAGAGTTGGCACCGGTTTTAACGCGTCTTTTTCGATACTCCTACTCACTATGCGTAGTCCCGAAATCATGGAAGACGGCTTTCGTCCACTCGATCCCTATAATAGGCGACCGCTCAGACCCGTCCAAGTACCGGCCTATCGCCATCACCTCCTTGTTCTCCAAAACAATGGAGTCTATTGTTAACTGCCAACTCATGAGGTACCTTGAGTATCACCAGCTGATTAGTGATCGTCAATACGGTTTTCGCCGTGGTTGGTCAGCTGGTGATCTTCTGGTCTACCTAACTCACAGATGGATGGAGGCAGTAGAGTCAAAGGGGGAGGCATTGGCCGTTAGTTTGGACATTGCGAAGGCCTTCGATCGGGTTTGGCACAAAGCGCTTCTTTCGAAGCTCCCTTCCTATGGGCTTCCCGAGAAATTGTGCGATTGGATCACCAGCTTTCTTGCAGATCGGAACATCAGGGTCGTTGTAGATGGTGCAAGCTCCGATTACAAGCCTACTAATACTGGTGTTCCACAAGGCTGCGTGTGCCGTATAGTGGTGGTTGAGAATATCCACTACCCCATATCTTCCCGTGGGTGTCGTAAGAGGCGACAGAGGGAGACAGGCAGGAGATGGGCAGCAGCATCTTCCTGATAACAACTGTGAGATAATAAAAAACTGCGGTTGCCAACCCGCTCGCCAAGCGTAGCAACAATGGCAAATATCCCCCGATGAGTAATAATGCAAACAAACGGCCCCCAGTCCCCGGCGGCCCCGCTATTCCTGGCTACGGTGGCGACCATGGTAACAGCGGGGCAGGGGGTGCTAAGAATCTCCGGTGGAGGTTCGGTTGCCACCTACGACGACTCGACCTGGCAACATTTATCGCACGCGCCCTGAGGACTGACGAGAAGATCCTGGAGCTGGAAGAAGAGATAGACAAGTTGCGCTGGCATATTATTGGGTTATCCGAGGTCCGAAGAGAGGGGGAGGACACGGTAATCCTCGAGTCCGGCAACTTGTTCTATCACCGGGAGGGTGACCATCTGTCCCAAGGAGGTGTCGGATTTATCGTCCACAAGACTCTCGCCAACAACGTTGTAAAGATTGGGAGTGTGTCGACGAGGGTCGCGTACCTGATATTCAGAATCACCAAACGGTATTCGTTGAAGGTCAAACAGGTTTACGCACCAACCTCGGCACATCGTGGAGGAAATGTATGAGGATGTTTCCAGAGCCATACATTCCTCCACAACCAACCACACAGTGTTGATCGGAGACTTCAACGCAAAACTGGGCACAGCACAAGTTGTCATACACAAAGTTCAAAAATGTTATTAAACTAAGTTTGTATAAAAAGGAATTTATAGATGATAATAACCCCTGGGAAGGGTGATCGCTACCAAGCTATTTCTAATTTGTCTTGTGTTGTTGATTGTAAACATGATTGTAAGCTATTATTAAAAAAAATAGTCCCGCTGGGTTTCTTGCTGGTTCTTCCCAGGGCAGAGGTTTCTTTTGCGAACCAGTGGTAAATTTAAAAAGTGACTTTCAATAAGTATTTTTATAATCTACATTGAATAAAAAAGTTTCTATTTCTATTTCTATTACAGGAGAAAGCAGTGAGCTGAAGGTAGGGAAATTTTGAGTAGGGCAACGGAACCGTAGGGGCCAGCAGCTGGCCGACTTTATGGAGAAAGAGGGACTCTTTATGATGAACTCTTTCTTCCAGAAGCGGTCCCACAGGAAGTGGACCTGGTCGAGCCCCGACGGTTCGACAAAAAATGAGATTGACTTCATTATGACGACCAGACGCCAACTGTTCAGTGATGTCTCAGTGATCGCAAGAGTGAAAACCGGCAGCGATCACCGAATGGTTAGAGGCACACTGAACCTAAACGTTAAGTTGGAGAGGTCTCGTCTAATGAAGTCAACGCTCCGTCCCCCTCGTGCTCTAATCCAGAATCCCGAGACTTTTCAGCTCGTGTTACGTAACCGCTTTCAGTGCCTAGAAGATTGCAATACAGTGGACGATATGAATGACAAGCTCGTAGAAACTGTCCATGCGGTCGGAGCTAAGTTCTGCAAGACCCGCCACGGAAGAATACAAAAACTCTCCCATCACACTCTTAATCTCATGGCTTTTAGACGGGAGATGAGGCTACAATCGTCAACAGATTTGACAGCATACAGGCAACTGAACAGACAGATCTCCAAATGCGTGCGGCGAGACTTACGCAAATTTAATACTGCTCGTATTGAAGAAGCTATTGAGCGGAACCAGGGCTCCAAAGTCTTTGCCAGAGATCTGTCTGTCAGTAAGAGCCAACTGTCAAAGCTGAAGACTGAGTGTGGCAGCATCGTTTCCGGGACACCTGAGATTCTGAGTGAGATTGAGAGGTTCTATGGGCAGCTGTACACATTATCGTTGGAGCCACACGCAAGTGTGAGTAACGATCCAAGAGCGGGTCTTATCCCGGACGTCAGTCTGAGCGAGATTAGAATGGCTCTCCAGCACCATAAAAACGGCAAGTCCCCGGGCGAGGATGGAATTACAGCGGAGCTTCTGAAAGCGGGTGGAAAACCGGTACTTGAAGTCCTTCAGAGGCTCCTTAATTCCGTCCTCCATGGTGGCACTACTCCGGAGGCGTGGAGCAGAACTGCGGTGGTCTTATTCTGCAAGAAAGGTTACAACGCCCTCTTGAAGAACTACAGACCGATATCCCTTCTGAGCCGCGTCTACGTGCTGTTTTCGAGAGTCATTACGAATCGTCTCACACGCAGACTCGACGACTTCTAGCCTCCCGAACAAACCGGTTTCCGAAAAGGCTTTAGTACCATAGACCACATACATACCCTTCGGCAAATTGTACAGAAGTCCGAAGAGTACAATCTGCCACTTTGCCTGGCGTATGTGGACTATGAGAAAGCCTTTGATTCCGTCGAAATTTGGGTGGTGCTACAGTCTTTTCAGCAGTGCCAAGTTGACTGTCGGTATATCGAAGTGCTGAAGTGTTTGTACAGTAGGGCTATGATGGCTATCCGAGTACAGAACCAGAGTACGAAACCTATCCGACTGCAGAGAGGTGTAAGACAGGGTGACGTTATTTCCCCGAAACTCTTCACCGCTGCATTGGAAGACGTTTTCAAGCTACTGGACTGGAAAGGATACGGTATTAACATCAATGGAGAGCACATCACTCACCTTAGATTTGCCGACGATATAGTACTTATGGCAGAACCGCTGGAAGACTTAAGCACTATGCTCAATGACCTCAATAGTGCCTCCCAACGGATAGGTCTTAAGATGAACATGGACAAAACAAAGATCATGTTTAATATCCATGTCACACCTACGCCGGTAGTTATTGGGAGCACTAAGCTCGAAGTTGTTGACGAGTACGTTTACCTGGGACAAATAGTCCGGCTTGGTAAGTTCAACTTCGACCGAGAAGTAAATCGACTGATTCAACTCGGATGGGCAGCGTTTGGGAAATTACAACGCATCTTCTCGTCAGGTATACCTCAAAACCTGAAAACTAAGTTGTACAACCAGTGCGTGTTGCCAGTGATGACATATGGAACTGAGACGTGGTCCTTCACTGCTGGCCGTATGAGTACGCTCAAAGTCGCTCAGTGAGCTATGGAGAGGGCTATACTCGGAGTTTCTCTGCGTGATAAACTTAGAAATGAGGATATCCGCAGTAGAACCAGAGTGACCGACATAGCCCAATGGATTGGATGGGCCGGCCATATAGCTCGAAGAACCGACAACCGTTGGGGAAAAAAGGTTCTCGAGTGGCAGCCTCGTACCCGGTAGACGAAGTGTAGGGCGACCCCCCACTAGATGGAGTGACGACCTGGTCAGACATGCAGGAAGTCGATGGATGCAGGTGGCTCAGGACCGTGCTTTGTGGCATACCTTGGGGGAGGCCTGTGTTCAGCAGTGGACTTGTAAAGGGCTGTAATGTTGATGATGATGATGACAAGGCTGCGTGCTATCGCCAACGCTGTTTCTTCTGCATATCAATGATATGTTGCAAACCTGTAACATTCATTACTATGCAGATGACAGCACTGGTGATGCTCTGTACACCGGACGTGCTAATATTTATCGGGAAAACGCCTCCGAGTACCGGGACAAACTTGTGTCTGAAGTCGAGTCTTTGCTGAACAGAGTCTCGGATTGGGGGCGACTAAATCTATTCCAGTTTAACCCTCAGAAGACACAAGTTTGCGCATTAACCGCTAAAAAGAACCCCTTTGTCGTATCTCCTCAGTTTCAAGGCACCCCTCTTGTTGCCTCAGCTAGTAACGGAATCCTCGGCGTCGACACATCGAGTGACGCGCAGTTTCGTGGTCGCTTGGAAGAGAAGGCCAAATTGGCCTCTAAAAAGCTTGACGTGCTCAGTAGAGCGGGACAGTATTTCAGGCCGGCACACCGCCTGCAACTTTACAAGGCGTAGGTTCGGCCGCACATGGAATACTTTTCCTATCTCTGGGCTGGGGCTCGAATCGTCGACGACCGAGTGCTTTCCGATCGGCTCGTTTCACTGGAGCTGCGAAGAGATGTTGCATCTCTTTGCATTTTCTTTCGCATATACGATGGGGAGTGCTCTGAGGAATTGTTCGGATTAATCCCAGCCGCCAAATTTCGTGAACGCACTACGCGGCAAACGTCCCGATACCATCCACACCATCTGGATGCTTGGCGGTCCACCACTGTACGTTTCAAAAGGAATTTTCGTACGCGTACGACCTCTCTGTGGAATAGTTTACCACCGGTGATTTTTCTGGACCGATACGACCTGGGGACCTTCACAAAAAGAGCTTACTCCTTTCTAAAGGACCGGCAAGGCACCTGCAATTCCCCTGGTGTTGCGGTTGATCATGGGCGGCGGTAGTCACTTAACATCAGGTGAGCCGCATGCTCGTTTGCCCCCTCTTCTATAAAAAAAATTACTAAATGGTAAGACTCCATCTCTGCCTTTGAGTCTGTCTGTGACAAATCAGTTCCGACACTGCCGTGGTTTGGTCAGAAAGGTTGTAGTGTTATGCTACTTACATATCATTTTACACTATTTTAAATAGGATCCTGTAACGTTTTTAAACCATAAGAACACAATAACAAATCATTTTCGCTTCGTATTTTTACGCTATCAGCACTTTTTAAATCGGTGTCGATGGAGTCTACCTTTTTCGATCTTTTATTTAGTTCTCCGTAACTCTGCAATTTCGGGCTTCGTGTGCGCTGTTGCGCTACCTTTTTTCCTATATCAATAATATCTCATTTTTCACTTAAATCTTGCCGTTTCTCTATTACGAGCCTGAAACCAAAATTTGACATGTTTTGACATCGTTGTTTATCTGGTTGTCATGGCAATTTTTATTCAAATTCGTTACCGGTCTGATATTTTTACTTCAATACTTCCACAAAAATACTCTTGTCCTCTTGGCCATTTACAAAAATTTTGCTTTTAATTTAAATAATTTCCCGTTCTTATCCGAGATCTGTCCTCGAGCGCGGAGCTCCCTAAAAAAATATAAAAGCCGAACAATCGGCCAATAAAGGGAGTCTCGCTTCAGCTTTCAAACGAGAAGCATCTCCTAAAGGCCTTACCCCGGGGCCGCACTGCCCCGGGATCCTGCAAGCCTCTGCCTTCACCTGAAGTCGTCGCCTAGCCACGCCTACGCCTCCACCTACTAGTGCCCGCGCAATCTTCAGCCGCTTTGCGAGCTTGCTCCAGGCGCTGCGAGCGCCTACTTCAGGCACTGAGAGCATCTACCAAGGCGCTGTGTGTGCCTACTCCAGACGCTGCGTGTGCCTACTCCAAGCGCTGTGTGTGCCTAGTCCAGACGCTGCGTGTGCCAACTCCGGGCGCTGTGTGCGCCTACTCCAAGCGCTGCGTGTGCCTTCTCTAGACGCTGCGTGTGCCTAGATCAGGCACTGCGCACCCACCACAGGCACAGCATGTGCACTCCGTGAGCGGTGAGCACCACTGCCAAGCGCGGTGTGCCACTTTGGTCTTCGGGCTCCGTTTCAGTACTCATTTATCGTTTTTTTTTTAAATAATTGTAATTCACGTTACCCATCATCATCTTCATACTTTTTTTTATATAAAACTGTAAATATCTTTTAAAATTTTAAATAAATTATTCGTTTTTGTTCTATTTTTGTTGCTTCGTTGTTGTTAAGTTAGGTTCTTTTGTTTTTAATTGTCGCTTCACGACATTTTGGCGCCCAACGTAAAAGTTCTCTTTCTCTCTTTTTTCTCTTTTCTTCACCTTTACTGCGCTTTATCCATTTCCTTTTGATTTTATTGCTTTCTCTTTCGTTCTTAACTCTTTATTTATTCATCCTTTTCATATCTTCCAAATTCTAAAACAAAACTTCATCTAGTTTTTCAACTTATCTGGATTATATTTAGACCTGCATATAACACTTCACTTACATTCATTACTTTAATATTTTTATTCTAGATAACTTAAAGAGGTACAATTTTTAATTAAATTTTTATTTTTTAAACTTATCAGATTTCCGTCGATGCCCCTTTAGGCTCTTCGGACCATTGTCTTGTTCGGTGTGTGGTGCCACTCACGCAGAAATCGCAGGTGCATTCTGCAGGCTGCCGCCGTGTTTGGCAATATAGGTCAGCCAATTGGGATGGGATGCTAGCTTTCTTTGCATCCTACCCTTGGGCGGGTTTGCTTCTCGCCGGACGATCCCAACGTATTTGCGGATTCTGTCGCTGATGTGGTACTTCAGGGTATGGAACTTTTTATTCCTTCCTCTGTGGTGCCCATTGGAGGCAAATCTCAGCCATAGTTTGGTTGCTCCTGTAAAATAACATCATGCTATAAGCAGGAGTGCTACCAACCCTGGGCTGACGCATCAAAGTCCCGGGATGTAAACACCAGCGCTCTAAAAAAGAAGTATAATTCCGCATCCAGGTCCTTCAGAAGAGTCATCGCCAAGACAAAGTCAGAGCACATAGGCAGAATTGGCGAGAAACTAGTTCGCCTTCCTTCTGAAACCCGTGCATTCTGGTCTCTCGCCAAGGCTGTCTAGGGGAATTTCTGTCAACCATCTCTTCCATCTATGCACAGGGAGGACGACTCACTGGCCCATACCGCAAAGGAGAAAGCCGATCTTCTAGGCTCTTTCTTTGCGTCCAATTGGACTCTCGGTGACGGGGGGAGTACACCGCCGACCATCCCGTGGTGTGAGTACTCCATGCCGGCAGTGCAGTTCACACAGCGCTCGGTTCGCAAAGCAATCCTCTCCCTGGGCATCCACAAGTCGAGTGGGCCTGACGGAATCACCCCAATTGTGCTGAGGACGTGTGCTCCAGAGTTGGCACCGGTTTTAACGCGTCTTTTTCGATACTCCTACTCACTATGCGTAGTCCCGAAATCATGGAAGACGGCTTTCGTCCACTCGATCCCTATAATAGGCGACCGCTCAGACCCGTCCAAGTACCGGCCTATCGCCATCACCTCCTTGTTCTCCAAAACAATGGAGTCTATTGTTAACTGCCAACTCATGAGGTACCTTGAGTATCACCAGCTGATTAGTGATCGTCAATACGGTTTTCGCCGTGGTTGGTCAGCTGGTGATCTTCTGGTCTACCTAACTCACAGATGGATGGAGGCAGTAGAGTCAAAGGGGGAGGCATTGGCCGTTAGTTTGGACATTGCGAAGGCCTTCGATCGGGTTTGGCACAAAGCGCTTCTTTCGAAGCTCCCTTCCTATGGGCTTCCCGAGAAATTGTGCGATTGGATCACCAGCTTTCTTGCAGATCGGAACATCAGGGTCGTTGTAGATGGTGCAAGCTCCGATTACAAGCCTACTAATACTGGTGTTCCACAAGGCTGCGTGTGCCGTATAGTGGTGGTTGAGAATATCCACTACCCCATATCTTCCCGTGGGTGTCGTAAGAGGCGACAGAGGGAGACAGGCAGGAGATGGGCAGCAGCATCTTCCTGATAACAACTGTGAGATAATAAAAAACTGCGGTTGCCAACCCGCTCGCCAAGCGTAGCAACAATGGCAAATATCCCCCGATGAGTAATAATGCAAACAAACGGCCCCCAGTCCCCGGCGGCCCCGCTATTCCTGGCTACGGTGGCGACCATGGTAACAGCGGGGCAGGGGGTGCTAAGAATCTCCGGTGGAGGTTCGGTTGCCACCTACGACGACTCGACCTGGCAACATTTATCGCACGCGCCCTGAGGACTGACGAGAAGATCCTGGAGCTGGAAGAAGAGATAGACAAGTTGCGCTGGCATATTATTGGGTTATCCGAGGTCCGAAGAGAGGGGGAGGACACGGTAATCCTCGAGTCCGGCAACTTGTTCTATCACCGGGAGGGTGACCATCTGTCCCAAGGAGGTGTCGGATTTATCGTCCACAAGACTCTCGCCAACAACGTTGTAAAGATTGGGAGTGTGTCGACGAGGGTCGCGTACCTGATACTCAGAATCACCAAACGGTATTCGTTGAAGGTCAAACAGGTTTACGCACCAACCTCGGCACATCGTGGAGGAAATGTATGAGGATATTTCCAGAGCCATACATTCCTCCACAACCAACCACACAGTGTTGATCGGAGACTTCAACGCAAAACTGGGCACAGCACAAGTTGTCATACACAAAGTTCAAAAATGTTATTAAACTAAGTTTGTATAAAAAGGAATTTATAGATGATAATAACCCCTGGGAAGGGTGATCGCTACCAAGCTATTTCTAATTTGTCTTGTGTTGTTGATTGTAAACATGATTGTAAGCTATTATTAAAAAAAATAGTCCCACTGGGTTTCTTGCTGGTTCTTCCCAGGGCAGAGGTTTCTTTTGCGAACCAGTGGTAAATTTAAAAAGTGACTTTCAATAAGTATTTTTATAATCTACATTGAATAAAAAAGTTTCTATTTCTATTTCTATTACAGGAGAAAGCAGTGAGCTGAAGGTAGGGAAATTTTGAGTAGGGCAACGGAACCGTAGGGGCCAGCAGCTGGCCGACTTTATGGAGAAAGAGGGACTCTTTATGATGAACTCTTTCTTCCAGAAGCGGTCCCACAGGAAGTGGACCTGGTCGAGCCCCGACGGTTCGACAAAAAATGAGATTGACTTCATTATGACGACCAGACGCCAACTGTTCAGTGATGTCTCAGTGATCGCAAGAGTGAAAACCGGCAGCGATCACCGAATGGTTAGAGGCACACTGAACCTAAACGTTAAGTTGGAGAGGTCTCGTCTAATGAAGTCAACGCTCCGTCCCCCTCGTACTCTAATCCAGAATCCCGAGACTTTTCAGCTCGTGTTACGTAACCGCTTTCAGTGCCTAGAAGATTGCAATACAGTGGACGATATGAATGACAAGCTCGTAGAAACTGTCCATGCGGTCGGAGCTAAGTTCTGCAAGACCCGCCACGGAAGAATACAAAAACTCTCCCATCACACTCTTAATCTCATGGCTTTTAGACGGGAGATGAGGCTACAATCGTCAACAGATTTGACAGCATACAGGCAACTGAACAGACAGATCTCCAAATGCGTGCGGCGAGACTTACGCAAATTTAATACTGCTCGTATTGAAGAAGCTATTGAGCGGAACCAGGGCTCCAAAGTCTTTGCCAGAGATCTGTCTGTCAGTAAGAGCCAACTGTCAAAGCTGAAGACTGAGTGTGGCAGCATCGTTTCCGGGACACCTGAGATTCTGAGTGAGATTGAGAGGTTCTATGGGCAGCTGTACACATTATCGTTGGAGCCACACGCAAGTGTGAGTAACGATCCAAGAGCGGGTCTTATCCCGGACGTCAGTCTGAGCGAGATTAGAATGGCTCTCCAGCACCATAAAAACGGCAAGTCCCCGGGCGAGGATGGAATTACAGCGGAGCTTCTGAAAGCGGGTGGAAAACCGGTACTTGAAGTCCTTCAGAGGCTCCTTAATTCCGTCCTCCATGGTGGCACTACTCCGGAGGCGTGGAGCAGAACTGCGGTGGTCTTATTCTGCAAGAAAGGTTACAACGCCCTCTTGAAGAACTACAGACCGATATCCCTTCTGAGCCGCGTCTACGTGCTGTTTTCGAGAGTCATTACGAATCGTCTCACACGCAGACTCGACGACTTCTAGCCTCCCGAACAAACCGGTTTCCGAAAAGGCTTTAGTACCATAGACCACATACATACCCTTCGGCAAATTGTACAGAAGTCCGAAGAGTACAATCTGCCACTTTGCCTGGCGTATGTGGACTATGAGAAAGCCTTTGATTCCGTCGAAATTTGGGTGGTGCTACAGTCTTTTCAGCAGTGCCAAGTTGACTGTCGGTATATCGAAGTGCTGAAGTGTTTGTACAGTAGGGCTATGATGGCTATCCGAGTACAGAACCAGAGTACGAAACCTATCCGACTGCAGAGAGGTGTAAGACAGGGTGACGTTATTTCCCCGAAACTCTTCACCGCTGCATTGGAAGACGTTTTCAAGCTACTGGACTGGAAAGGATACGGTATTAACATCAATGGAGAGCACATCACTCACCTTAGATTTGCCGACGATATAGTACTTATGGCAGAACCGCTGGAAGACTTAAGCACTATGCTCAATGACCTCAATAGTGCCTCCCAACGGATAGGTCTTAAGATGAACATGGACAAAACAAAGATCATGTTTAATATCCATGTCACACCTACGCCGGTAGTTATTGGGAGCACTAAGCTCGAAGTTGTTGACGAGTACGTTTACCTGGGACAAATAGTCCGGCTTGGTAAGTTCAACTTCGACCGAGAAGTAAATCGACTGATTCAACTCGGATGGGCAGCGTTTGGGAAATTACAACGCATCTTCTCGTCAGGTATACCTCAAAACCTGAAAACTAAGTTGTACAACCAGTGCGTGTTGCCAGTGATGACATATGGAACTGAGACGTGGTCCTTCACTGCTGGCCGTATGAGTACGCTCAAAGTCGCTCAGTGAGCTATGGAGAGGGCTATGCTCGGAGTTTCTCTGCGTGATAAACTTAGAAATGAGGATATCCGCAGTAGAACCAGAGTGACCGACATAGCCCAATGGATTGGATGGGCCGGCCATATAGCTCGAAGAACCGACAACCGTTGGGGAAAAAAGGTTCTCGAGTGGCAGCCTCGTACCCGGTAAACGAAGTGTAGGGCGACCCCCCACTAGATGGAGTGACGACCTGGTCAGACATGCAGGAAGTCGATGGATGCAGGTGGCTCAGGACCGTGCTTTGTGGCATACCTTGGGGGAGGCCTATGTTCAGCAGTGGACTTGTAAAGGGCTGTAATGTTGATGATGATGATGACAAGGCTGCGTGCTATCGCCAACGCTGTTTCTTCTGCATATCAATGATATGTTGCAAACCTGTAACATTCATTACTATGCAGATGACAGCACTGGTGATGCTCTGTACACCGGACGTGCTAATATTTATCGGGAAAACGCCTCCGAGTACCGGGACAAACTTGTGTCTGAAGTCGAGTCTTTGCTGAACAGAGTCTCGGATTGGGGGCGACTAAATCTATTCCAGTTTAACCCTCAGAAGACACAAGTTTGCGCATTAACCGCTAAAAAGAACCCCTTTGTCGTATCTCCTCAGTTTCAAGGCACCCCTCTTGTTGCCTCAGCTAGTAACGGAATCCTCGGCGTCGACACATCGAGTGACGCGCAGTTTCGTGGTCGCTTGGAAGAGAAGGCCAAATTAGCCTCTAAAAAGCTTGACGTGCTCAGTAGAGCGGGACAGTATTTCAGGCCGGCACACCGCCTGCAACTTTACAAGGCGTAGGTTCGGCCGCACATGGAATACTTTTCCTATCTCTGGGCTGGGGCTCGAATCGTCGACGACCGAGTGCTTTCCGATCGGCTCGTTTCACTGGAGCTGCGAAGAGATGTTGCATCTCTTTGCATTTTCTTTCGCATATACGATGGGGAGTGCTCTGAGGAATTGTTCGGATTAATCCCAGCCGCCAAATTTCGTGAACGCACTACGCGGCAAACGTCCCGATACCATCCACACCATCTGGATGCTTGGCGGTCCACCACTGTACGTTTCAAAAGGAATTTTCGTACGCGTACGACCTCTCTGTGGAATAGTTTACCACCGGTGATTTTTCTGGACCGATACGACCTGGGGACCTTCACAAAAAGAGCTTACTCCTTTCTAAAGGACCGGCAAGGCACCTGCAATTCCCCTGGTGTTGCGGTTGATCATGGGCGGCGGTAGTCACTTAACATCAGGTGAGCCGCATGCTCGTTTGCCCCCTCTTCTATAAAAAAAATTACTAAATGGTAAGACTCCATCTCTGCCTTTGAGTCTGTCTGTGACAAATCAGTTCCGACACTGCCGTGGTTTGGTCAGAAAGGTTGTAGTGTTATGCTACTTACATATCATTTTACACTATTTTAAATAGGATCCTGTAACGTTTTTAAACCATAAGAACACAATAACAAATCATTTTCGCTTCGTATTTTTACGCTATCAGCACTTTTTAAATCGGTGTCGATGGAGTCTACCTTTTTCGATCTTTTATTTAGTTCTCCGTAACTCTGCAATTTCGGGCTTCGTGTGCGCTGTTGCGCTACCTTTTTTCCTATATCAATAATATCTCATTTTTCACTTAAATCTTGCCGTTTCTCTATTACGAGCCTGAAACCAAAATTTGACATGTTTTGACATCGTTGTTTATCTGGTTGTCATGGCAATTTTTATTCAAATTCGTTACCGGTCTGATATTTTTACTTCAATACTTCCACAAAAATACTCTTGTCCTCTTGGCCATTTACAAAAATTTTGCTTTTAATTTAAATAATTTCCCGTTCTTATCCGAGATCTGTCCTCGAGCGCGGAGCTCCCTAAAAAAATATAAAAGCCGAACAATCGGCCAATAAAGGGAGTCTCGCTTCAGCTTTCAAACGAGAAGCATCTCCTAAAGGCCTTACCCCGGGGCCGCACTGCCCCGGGATCCTGCAAGCCTCTGCCTTCACCTGAAGTCGTCGCCTAGCCACGCCTACGCCTCCACCTACTAGTGCCCGCGCAATCTTCAGCCGCTTTGCGAGCTTGCTCCAGGCGCTGCGAGCGCCTACTTCAGGCACTGAGAGCATCTACCAAGGCGCTGTGTGTGCCTATTCCAGACGCTGCGTGTGCCTACTCCAAGCGCTGTGTGTGCCTAGTCCAGACGCTGCGTGTGCCAACTCCGGGCGCTGTGTGCGCCTACTCCAAGCGCTGCGTGTGCCTTCTCTAGACGCTGCGTGTGCCTAGATCAGGCACTGCGCACCCACCACAGGCACAGCATGTGCACTCCGTGAGCGGTGAGCACCACTGCCAAGCGCGGTGTGCCACTTTGGTCTTCGGGCTCCGTTTCAGTACTCATTTATCGTTTTTTTTTTTTAAATAATTGTAATTCACGTCACCCATCATCATCTTCATACTTTTTTTTATATAAAACTGTAAATATCTTTTAAAATTTTAAATAAATTATTCGTTTTTGTTCTATTTTTGTTGCTTCGTTGTTGTTAAGTTAGGTTCTTTTGTTTTTAATTGTCGCTTCACGACATTTTGGCGCCCAACGTAAAAGTTCTCTTTCTCTCTTTTTTCTCTTTTCTTCACCTTTACTGCGCTTTATCCATTTCCTTTTGATTTTATTGCTTTCTCTTTCGTTCTTAACTCTTTATTTATTCATCCTTTTCATATCTTCCAAATTCTAAAACAAAATTCATCTAGTTTTTCAACTTATCTGGATTATATTTAGACCTGCATATAACACTTCACTTACATTCATTACTTTAATATTTTTATTCTAGATAACTTAAAGAGGTACAATTTTTAATTAAATTTTTATTTTTTAAACTTAACTTTGCACTTAATTATAACAATGAAAAGGGTTATTAAGTACGAATTCCTTAACAAGGCCGAACTCGAATACGAAGTGAAGATTAGATGTGAGGAACCAGCTAATACTGTTTTGCTTCTAAAAAAACAGGTTTTGCGTTTAGTTGAGAATTCTCATCCTGAAGATATTCTGACGTGCTTGAAGACCCTAATGGAGTAAGAGGCAAGTGGCACATCAAAGATGAAAAATCATACATTTTCTTAACTTTTATTAACTGTTAATTTGTATATATGTATAAATATCACCATCATTTTCAACTTATTATTTTTATTTCTTTTAATTTGTTTGTTTGTTTGGTGATCCAGTGTTCTTCAACACGTCTTGCTTTAGGACCTCCAATTTTCGTTGGTTAATCTTTACTATTTATTTTTATTTCAGACACATCTCGTTAGTGATGTTGCTGATCTCTGACTTTGAGCCCTACCGCTCTGGCCGTTCTGCATGAAAAATAACTCATTATTTTACTTTGTACCTTTATAGAAGCGTACAGGATCACAAACATTTCAAAACTTTTCCATCTATTTACGTTGTAAGCGTACAAAAGTTTCCGGTAATGGTCTCACCTTAAAATTTTCAGTACTGAGTACACTTAAATTTCCGTGTTTATATAAATAATTTCTTTAGAAAATATAAGGCTTTTCTCGAGGAACAATTTTAAAATAAGCGAAAATATTGAACCGGAATTCAATTTTTTTAGTGTGGTTATTGGTTTAAATGTTTGAAGCTTACCAAATGAACTCACATAAACTGCAAGGACTTAAAAAGTAATAATTTCATAGTGAAATTGCGGTAACTTTATCACCATGAATACAGGGAAGACAACAGATGTTATCGTCATCATCATAATTTAAGCCCATAGACGACTACTTCTGAACATAGCTTACAACTTTTCAAAATTTTGGCTATGCATCAGTGATTCCCATGGTGTTGGAGTTTTTAATGGGCGGCGGTCAACAATTAACATCAGGTGTGCTACGTGCTTGTAAATATGAAACCTCTATATTAAAAAAAAACGTACACATCTGCCAAGAAATGCTGCATAAAATGCCATATGGCTCCCGTTAGACGAAGTGACAACCTCGTAAGAGATCCAGGAATTCGATAAATGCTTACGAGTATTATGACACTAACGTTATTAAACGCATAAAGTAGGATTTCTTGTCAGCAGCCGCTTTTGTGGACTGATACACGTTGATGGTTATAATGACGATTCATTAGGTACTGGCGCATCGTTTGACACAATTTATAGAACAAAAGTTCCACAACTTATAAATTCAATCCAATTTATAAAACAAAAAGAAACATTCTCAAAAATATCAGATCACCTGTGTCGCAATGCTGATAAGCATATGCAACCTAAAGCAACCCCTTCAGAAGTGGTAATATTTAGTGCTAGGCATGAGAATTAGTGTTAAATAATAACGAAATAGTATGCTAAGCTTGGAATAGAGCCAATATAAGATGGTTATTCTAACGTTCAAGTTACCGTGTAATGCGAATTGTGTTAAGCAGTAAATCAAAATGATTGCTTTCGAAATTCGAATCTCGAATTCGAATACGTTGCTTAAATTAAGAATACGTGTTTGTTGATAATTATGTAAATTTATTAATATTGGCGGCATATTGAAGCAACTACCCTGTATCATCCTTTAGGTTTCATAAGAGGTGGTAGGTTGTAATGAAACTGGAGATAGACAGCAGACTCTTCCTGATAACGACTCAAAATAATGTACTGCAGTTACCAAAGGGAAGGTCTATTCACGTGTCGTGGTGTGAATTTTAATTTAAACTAAAAAAAGTTTTTCTTAGTTTTTTTTTATAGAATAGGGTGACAAACGAGCACACAGTCCACCTGATGGTAAGTGGTTGCTGTGGCCCATAGATATCTACATCTGTTCTCGATTACAAATCAAAATGCAGATGCGTTGCCACCTGTGAGGACTGTGAGGAGGATGGAATACCTCGCTTCCAGTAAAAAGGGTCTCCAGTTCTCTACACTCAACATATGAAACACAGCAGCATTAAGCTACTATTTTACGCTGGTACTCTGTGAGAGCGTGGTCCTTCCCCGGTCGAGCCGACCCATTCGTGCTACAACTATACTACTAAAATATAACTGCAGCATGGCTCTACCACGTATCAAAGTAGTAAGTAGAAATGAGTAATAATTGTTATTATGAAGCAAAAAAATACCCGAGATGAATCGCAAAATTTCTGGAACTCCACGACCTCTATGTCGCCTCAAAACATTTCTTCCTTTCAATAAAATGTCCTATTTGTTTAGTCTCTAATTTGCCAATTATTGATTATGTTGATGTATTCAGACTTTTTTAACAACATATTAACACTTCGGATGGTCTCCTTAATAAATGCATCAAATACATTTATGGCCGTGGCAAACTTTATACGACTTACTTTTTCATTTTTTTACCTTCTTTACGTACCCAGTTTTTCCCGATTCGTGATTTACATAATGTTAGTTTTTTGTAGGTATACAAGTTTATCAATAATTTCACAAATTATACGGGAATTCTAGAAAAAAAACCCTTTGATATTTTGCAATTTTGTTTATCTAATGAATAAAATACCGGAAACTCCTAAACTGGTTTTAATTATTATTTTATTTAATAGGTCTTCAGAGTCGGAAAAATAACAATAATAGTAATTAAATTCTAACTTCTTTGAGAATTAAAGTATAAATTAATTAACAATTAATTAATAAGGAGAAGCTCCTCAATTTTGTTTGGAGTTACTCGACAAATATTCGACCGAGTGAGACGTATGATGTTTTAATCCCAACAAAATACTCGAATGAAGTTAAATTCAATTTGCGCTACCATTCGGTTATGGGCTAGCTGTTTTTTCAAGGGTGCAAATTCATTTGGCTTCGAAGTAAATGCAATTAAAAATGAAATCAAGAGAAAGGAAAGCTCGACCTTTTATGAGTAATAAAATGCAATTTAAAAAGTCTCCAAATGAAATCTATCTATTTTAATTTAATTATTTTAACATTTCGAGAAATAATAAATTTAATTTTTTTTTAAATATTTGCCTTAAATATCATCTACAATACAATAACGCGTTACCTAGCCGTCAGTAACAGATGTTTATATTCAATACATATATGAATTTTATCAGATAAAACTTTTCTACTGCTTCTAATATCGTGAATTATTTTCATACAAGTCTATCATTGAGAAACAAAATATTGTGTCCAAAAAAACTAGAGTAAATCTTTCTAGAACATTACGCTTAAAAGTTTTACACGAGTAATGTCAGAGAGGGGAGAAAACATTGCTTCGTCTGCTAGTAACCGTTTTAGAAAATGATCTTACATTTAGGGTTCAAGAGCTATATAAAACATACACTGACGTATCACTTACTTAGCAATGCAAGAAAAAAGTAAACGTAGCGTAAAAACGGTTCAAACTTAAAGCATAATAAAGTACACATCCTTTTAAGACCACCCTAGGAATGTTCGGAATACTTTTAGGCTCATTTTTTCTTAAATATTTATATGTCGACTTTTAATATGTTGATTTATTAATTTTTTTATTATTAACACAGTTTGGTAATTTTAAGAAGTCGTATAAATAAAACAATGTGACGCCAATCAGTTTTAATTTTGTTATTGTTAATCACCAATTATCAAAGGCATAGGAGTTATGGACACAGATAAACAAATTACAGTAATTTTATTTATAGATCTAGGTATTAAAATATTATATTTTATAATAAATCACATAATTTTATATTGAATAGGGCTGGTTCTTTTCTCGCTCAAAGGCTAAGAATAGCCAATCAGCGAGGAAACGCAGCTAGCATTTTGGCACGATACCACGGGAAGTAGGACTGTTTGATAATTTAAGTTATTACTTTCAGATTATATATCATAGTTTTTTAATATTGTGTATTTTTCGTATACCAAAAAAATTATATCTCTTAAAATATAAAAAATAAACTACTATTATTGTATTATATTACATATTTAATAACTAGTATGTATTAAAATATAGTCAATTTTTTTATCAGTCAGTGTAATAGCGGCTTATGAAAATGCATCATATCACATCATGCCGTAAATGTCACAAGAGGTGATGATGGAAACTATGAGGAAGATCTTATGGCTATATAAAAATGACGGTATAACATTTTATTTGTGGTTAGCGTAAAACGACGACGGATTTCATAGGTGCATCCCGTCTCATGTTGTGATCGTTAATCCACTTGCCGAGCGTGGCGAGTGGGCTTTAACCGTGGAAGATAATTCACTTTGCATATCCTTTCTAGAGCACAATTTAGTATCATCTGGTCATCAGGCCTATTAACAATTACTGGATGAAAGGCATAAATCGTAGCTGCACAAATACGCAAATCGTCCATTAGATGGGTGGCAGCTACGTTGAAGTGGTCCTGTCGGAATCATTTAAAATCTCTTTTAAATCTTCCATTTACTACCTCTACCACCTATCTACACAAGGTCAGACATCTTGATTTGTTTGCATTCGTTGTCGACAACTCCTCCTCTCTCTCCTTCCTCACAATTCTCTGGTTTATGTATTACATAGCCTAATCCTTCGATAAAAGAAATACCATCTCGAAAGCCTCTGTCCAAAATAAAACGTCTTTTCCGTAAGAAAACAGGCGCAAATTACCATTTTCGTTTTGGAATAAGGCTTTCATAATATCGCCATCAGAATCAATTGCCGGATAAGGGCCAAAATAGTCTAGGATATAGCCATCAGTAGCTACTATTAAAATGGTTTTACTAGGTTGCGATATTTGTGCAAGCTATATGTTTTTTTTTCTGAAAAAAGTAATGAGAGAATTTTTGTAAGTAAATATAGGTCCCGTCGCATATGACAATTGGTTTCCTCTCTTCTCTGTTACCGAACAAGCTTTCAGGTATTAATAAATTCCTGCTTATCAGATCATTTCTAGTGATATGATTAAGCCCCAAGTGGTGGGGTACAAACAAACTTATTAAAGCTTCTCGAGCTGTTTGGAGTAACCTGATAAGTTTGGTTTTACTAATAGTTAACAGAGAGGAGTCTCTTTCATGGGTGTGTTCTTATTTCAATTAAATATGTTCCTAACGCCATTTTTTGCAATTTACAACTCAATGCTAATTTGATTTAAAATACTCAAATAATTTTCTTTATTGATTCTAGTCCAGTACTTAAAGATGTTCTCGTCAAATTCATTAAGCTTTCCAAAGTCCAAATTATTATTGGTTAAATCATGACATAGGCTGAGGTTTAACATTGATTTTATTTCTTCCTGTCTGAAGTTACTTGAGAATTCATTTTCTTCTAATAACTCCCAATTGTAAGTAGTTCGGTGTTCAGCACAAATTCTGCAATTTTCTGTGACATATATTTCTATTGATTGCAAAATTTTCTGTCTTAAAAAAATCTGGCACAATGAGCCTCTCTGGGTTCGTACAAAATGGAACGAAATAATGCCTATTAGAATTTTTTTTAACATCCAATTATACAATCTTAAAAATATATATTATGCGATGACAAAATTCAATTAATGACAAACATAAGAAATAATAGCTTGATAAAACTTAGGATAAATGTTATCACAATCTTATAAACTAATTCAATAAAATATTAATATTAAGGAACTTAAGTAGTTCCTTAATATTAATATTTTATTGAATTAGTTTATAAGATAATGTAAGCATTACAACAAGAAACAGAAACATTCTAATAGGAAGTAGTTGAGACATATAAACCAAAAGTTAGCAATGGTCAAAACTTTCATTGTTTCATTACTAACGTGTATTGTAATGTTCGATATAAAGTAAGTACACAACCATTAACAATTCAAACATTATATTCGGACTAAACAAAATATTGCCTAGATAATATAGTGGAAATCTGTCAAATTATTTTACGTATGTACTTGTAAAAGGAATTCTACAAGATTGAATTACAAAGAATAATGAAGTTTAGTTCTATAATGAACATGGCAACCTTTTACATGTACAAAAATATGTTTTTCTTATCTCAAAATATAATAAGGTAAATTTTATGTATGCAAAATATTAATATGCAATGGTAAAATATTATGTATGCAATGGTAAAGGACATTGTTAAATCTCGCCTAAGAACTAACATAAATTTGACAGTTACTAAAATTCTTATCCTTAATTATGAGGCGACACTGCATTCAGCTACTCTGTTCCACTCAACTGCGGTGCATACACCGCACTTTAATCAGTCACTCGCTAGGCGCTTGTAGAGTTATCACGTGTTGCGTTGATTTAAAAAAATCTCTTGATAAAAATATGCCGTCGTGTGTACTTAGATATTGCACAAATAATTCAAGAAATGTTAGTAAAAACCAAGGAATTACTTTTCATCGGTTAATAAGATACTTAATCAATAAAAAAGTATTATAGATTAATAATAAAATTATTCCTAAGACGCCATCTCGTGTCATGGAATATAGATTATGAAATTAATATGTTCAGATGCGACATTTCTGTGGGTACTTAAGTATAGGACGAATATATTATTTATTAACGCATTTTTTTGGAGAAACATGCATATGTTATTATAATTAGGCTAAATTTTTCATGTTTGAATCGGCTTATTATTCTTTTATTTTATTTTTAGGTTACCACAAAGTCAAAGTGGAATAAATTCGTCCAGTTTTAACTCTCGCGTGCCCAGCATTTATGAACGACTCTTATTCTAATTTAAATAAATATATTTTTATTTTAAATGTTTTATTAATAAGCTTTGGTTTAACATACATTTAGTATATTTTTTATATTTGACATAGATACCTCTTAAAATATTCAGATAAAAATATCATTAAAATGTAATTGTGATATATTATTGTGTAATATTATATTAAATAAGCAAATATAATATACAAAATAAATGACAAAATTTAAATACTGATCTCAATATAATTTACCTATGTAACGATATAATCTACTATTACCTACGGATCATTCTACCCATGTTTATTCTATGATAAAAAAACCAACCGCGCAAACACAGAGTAGCGCACATTTTTTGTTTGAAATAGCTGTTCTGGTACGTATGTACATATTACTTCAATGAATATAAAGGACTTTTTAGATTTTAAGCTTTGTACGTATTTTTTATTAATTTGCTGCGTCTGGACTCCTGTGATTTGGCCAATTGCACGATACCTCTTACAATTAACAGTATTTCAAAAGTTGTCATAAACTCAAATATATTACGAAAACGTTAATAATTTAAAATATACCTAAGATTAATATATGCCACAAGGAACTGGGATACAGTAAAATCATGTGTATTCATTAAAAATAACAATATTATTGTACTCTCATTGGCCAATCAACATTGTGCCACGCAAAAAAAATGTTATGTTGACAGATGACAAGACGATAAAATAGATAGGCGTCAGACTTGCGATCGGTAATTATGTTGTTGAAGTTTGCATGGAGGTCGAACAGGAGTTGATTACTGATTAGTGAATTACATTTACTACATTCTGAAAATGTATGGCTCTTGAGAGGGAGAATACATAGCCGCCATATTAGTAGTAAAACTTATTTTGTATACACCTTGTATAGCACATTTCTACACTTACCATATAAAACACAGTAGTAGTAGTAGTTTTGGGATACTACAACGTATCTGAGGCCTACTTTGCTAAAAGATGGTTGCAGCTATCCATAGATATTATATAACAGCAATCCAAGGGCTTGTCAAGTGACGGGGTCGTACGTTATGTTTTAGTATGGTGAAATGTAGATATGTAAAGATAACGATGAAATTATTTTAAAGTTTTTACTAATCGTGATAAAGTCTTAGCTTCGATATTCGATACTGAGGTGTTGGTTTTCGAAAATTCACAAATTTACAAAACATAAACGTAAAAAGTAATGTCTACGATATTGATGTCAATGAAGGAGAAAATACCTTGTAGAATATTATATTTCACTAGCAAAGGCACTTGAATTTGAATGGGGAATCAACTTATGTTTCTAGCACATTGGTATTCCACGGATTTTTTTGGAACTTTTCTACCCAATGCTATATAATTTCACTTGCGAATGCTCTATTCGGTTCCTGAAAGGCAATTTATATTCATAATTCAATAATAATACTTTTTAAAAGAAAATATTTATTTTAGTATAATACTTAAATATTAAGAGCTGTGGTAGCTCTCTGGACCAATACTCGTCATCGAGAACCATTGACATTGTAAATTTTAATTAACTGATGATAATGATGAACACGTGCTCAGCGATGAAGAAAACCTACGTAAGGGAATCAGCGCGCCTGTCTAGAAATCAAATACATAACTAAATATAATATTTTTTTTAAATTATTTAACTGTAAAAAAGTTTTAAAACAATATCGCAACAAGCTGGTTCAATTTAAGCAAACTACGTATTGGCAAGAAGCCAATATAAAAATCTGTAACAGCGGACAAAATAACGAACTAAACGTCGATATGAGATACATATCGGATATTAAACAATGTAACCACTACTATTTTTACGTACAAAACAAAGGAAAACCAAAAAAAGAGAACAAATTCGGATAAAACTAAGACCAAAAGAAGGGCGACCCACCAAAGAACCATCGCAGAGGCGCAATGCTGCACAACGTAACAAGCATCAATACGACTATGGTCGGGCTTATACCATACATCCCATCAGACATCACCAACCTTCATCGACCAGAACCACAAACATGTGTCCAATCAGATGCAGTACACCTGCAGATCAATCACAAGACGCAATACCGCAAGTAGTAGTAAGCATCAATGCAACTATCATAGGGAAGGCCTCCTCACAACACACCTACATGATCCCTATAGACTTTGGTCCCAAAATTTGTATTGTTGTTAACTAAAAACTACACCAACTTATCATAGTAGCACGCTACTTAGTCAGTGGACAAAACTCCAAGTATCATAGCGCTAATGCACTAAGAAATGAAGTTGAGTATGCTTGTTACACTTGTTTTTACACTTTTATAAGTGCAAACACACTCATCCCAATCCGAAAGATAGACGACGTATTACTTTATGCTACGATACCCTCCACTAATGTTTGGGTGTGCGATGTCTACGGAGAAGCCGTATTGCTGTAATAAATCCGCTTACCACCGACACTGAGATGATATGTCTAGGACACATCGGTTAGCGAGTCCAAGTTTACCTCGATCTCGGTCGCTCGTGATATAGTGTGATATAGTATACACGCCACTATAATAATCCTTTTCAAGTTCCATTTCTATTAATATAATTCTTTCACATATTTGAGATCTTCCACATATTTGCTTTATTTCGTAGACCTTACCATCACATCTCTCCAATACATAGGACTTCAACCCACAACTTTGCTATTATAATGCTTATGCATCACAGAGACCCTCCATGCTCTCCTCTCCTCCTCCAATGCTTTAGTGTCATAGACCTTACTACCATAAGTCTTTAATATATAGGACTTCAACCCACAACTCTACTATCATAATGCTTATGCATTGTGGCGGCGCTGTCGTCGCGCCGCAAGCGAAACACACCGAAGCCTAAAATCACGCTATCAAAATTCCGAATCATAAACAGTACGTATAGAACATCTCCGAACTGTCACATGGAGTGTTGGCCGTTCCCCGGGCAGAGCACCTTGCCCGGCGGGAGATCGCCCCTTTACCTACAGCTTGCTACAGTGGTGACCACCCAATGTGATCTGAACACGCAACCAACAACCTTCGGAAATTTCAAGCTTCATAATCGTCATAAAATAGCCCACCCATTCGCTCCCGAGCAGATATCGTCTGCAGTCTTCATATCCTGCAAGCCATCTAGCTTCACAAGGTTCATCGCAGCACTGGAATAATAATGCTTCCTGTTCCTTCAAGCTACTCTCTGCATTACAGTGTTCAGCACGGCTCTGAGCCTTACTGCTCGTCTCTGCTTCACGGCACTCTCGCAAATTACTTGCCTTCTTCTTGACTCACCGCAGACTACAAGGCAACCTCCTGGCACTTACACATTCGTCGGCAACGAGGCTGCACTATCGACGTCTGGTCTGAGCAGAGGGGTGATGTGGCGGCACTGTCGTCGCGCCGCAAGCGAAACACACCGAAGCCTAAATCGCGCTATCAAAATTCCGAATCATAAACAATATATATAGAACATCTCCGAACTATCACATGGAGTGTTGGCCGCTCCCCGGGCAGAACATCTTGCCCGGTGGGAGATCTCCCCCTTTCCTTCCACCGCTAAAGCATCAAGGATACCTTCCATCATAATGCTTTTGTATCATAGACCTTACTATCATAAATATTTGATATATGCGACTTCAACCCACAATTCTACTATCATGATGCTTTTGTATCATATGCCTTACTATCATAAGTCCTTATATATATAGAACTTCTACCCACAATTCTGGTATTGTAATGCTTATACTTCATAGAGACCTTCTATAACAATGATTGTGTATCGTAGACCTTACTATCATAAGTCTTTAACGGGACTTCAACCCACAACTCTAGTATTGTAAAGCTAATTCATCATAGAGACCTTCTATAATGATGGTTTAGTATAATAGACCTTACTATCATAAGTCCCTAATATAGGACTATACATTGTGCAACAGTACTATAAGTAGCTGATCACCCGACCATCCCATATATAAATGTACGACCTTGTGTATGTGTCTCCGATAGCTTCCCCATACAAGCCATATATACACGAACACCCTCCATAACTTTCTAAAAATTTTCTTACACAACTTTTCTTTCTTAAACACACTCCATGACTTAGGAAACTTTCCTGTTACGCGAACTCGAAAAAAAGAAGAGTGTGGTTTGCAAGATGATGCGGTGACCAGGATTAAGAAAGGAATGCTTCGGTGGTTCGGTCATGTAGAAAGAATGAATGAGGAAGGACTGACAAAGCAAATATATGTTGCAGAAGTGAATGGAAGGGTTGGAAAGGGACGTCCTAGGAGGAAGTTTGTCGACCAAATTGGCGATATACTAAAAATGGGCCAAATTTAGAGTACCCGTAACCGACGAGCATGTATGCGTAGGTATATGGATGTGGAAGAGGCGAGAGAGGTATGTCAGGATCGTGCTAAATGGAAGTCTGTAGTCTCTGCCTACCCCTCTGGGTGACAGGCGTTAGTGTTTATGAGGCGTCGACTACAGCAGAAACGCGCCGAATCGAAGCGAGTCGCATTTTTTCCTAGTGCGTGCATCTCTGAAGAATCGAATTGAATAGCTCATTTATCGCAAAATCTTCATCAAATTATGTCGTTTTTGCGTCATGGACAGCTCGGATGAAGAGATGTGAGATTTTTTCAAAAACTTTTTGATGAAGCAGCGGATAATAGAAAAAGGAAACGGCGTGCTCCCAAATACTGGGATACACGACATTTACATGAAAAGAAGTAACTATGGCGAATGTCAGCATTTGTATCTAGATTTGAAAAGGGATCCTCTTAAATTTTTTTCAATAATTTCCTTTTCATTCTTTTTTATTTAAACCAAAAGATTTTTATGAAAACTGAATAGAAAATATTAAAAATTCGTTGGCGCGCATCTACTTCTCCCCCGGGGCTCGTTGCTAATGGACGCAGTTTCATAGTAAATATACAAGATGCGATTTTCTGCGATTCGATTCGATTCGGCTCGGCGAGCCTAGTGAACACGGCCTTTATACATAAACATGTTCTTTACTTAGACAATTTTCTTATACACGAACTCCTTCCATGACTAAGACAATTTTTGTCCATTTTTCCAATTATTTTATAAATGTTACTTTATTATTATAATATTTTCGACTTGTATTTTTATTATATATCACATTTTGAATCTTTTTACAAAGTTTTTATAAATTTATTGATTTTGAATGGCAATATCAATAAATTTATAAAAATTTATTGATATTGCCATTCAAAATGTATATGTTCTTTTTAATTTACTATAATACTTAAAGTCTGAAATGTATTATTTTAACTTCATGCTTATTGATATATTTTTATTGTTTAATGTATTTTTTTTAAATAATTTTTTCGGGTTTTATACAGAGAATCATTGCCACTACATACATTTTTATATAGACAATAATTTCCAAATAAGTGCCAAACACGGCGGCGGGCTGCAGTATGCAACCGCGATTTAAGCGTAAATGGCACCTTACTCCGTACTAGACAATGATCCAAGGAACCAGGAGAGGTCAGCGGAAGATCCAACAAAGTAGGTGCATTGTCTTCCACATCTGGAATCCGCGTAGACGAAGTAACCAGTTGTGTCAGACCATATGCCAAAGCAAAATCATGAACAGATTTCACCGCATGATCGGTTAAACGTGAACCAAGACTTTCTGCGTGGTAGGCGTTAAAATTACGGATGATTACGATCTCTTCGGAGGGCATCTGCTATAGCAAGGTATCTGTAGTCATTAGAACGTATCGATGAGTCGGTCTGTTTCGTCTTCGGATTTGTGCGTCTACGGATGTTCTCTCTGAAGTTTACGCAAACTCGAGCCTAAGGCGCTAAGGAGGGTTCCAGTTTGTACTCCGAGTAGGAGAGATACGAAGTATCAGCCGGAGAGGACACCTGCGTCTCGGTCAGAAGAGCAGAGCCGGCTTCATCGTCTCGTGATTGTAGTGGACGGCGTTAAAGTTTGAGTGAAGTCCCTTGATATTGCAGAAATTCACGAATAGCGTGGCAGAGGTCACTTTGGTTCTTGTTGCTCACCTTGACCCGAGTGTAGTACCCTCCTAGACCTAGACCTTACATTTAATTCCGTTACCATGTTTTCGGGGGGGGGGGGGAGAAATTGGATCTCCGGCTACCTGCACTCACCAGACGAAACGCGAGCTTTCACTTTAATAGTAAATAGTGGGAATAATCCAACTGCAGCTGAAAAAGGTGGCCTGTCTCCCATCCCAGCAGTCTTCTGATCAAAATCCTAATGGCGCAGTAATTTTATCCTATCGATGTATTGGAATTATCCATCCCTATTCACACTATTTCACACTACTTTATTCCTATTAAAAGTGCAAAAGAGAAAAGTAACTTAAATCAGCGAATTTTTGTGTTCGTGACAAAAAGCACCTATCTAATATTCGAGGTTTACACACCAATTTCTGCTCAGTCCAACACTATCTCAAAACATGAAGGTGCACATTTTCTTGTTAAAGACTTATGTTCGATGAATGCGGCGTATCTGAACAATCCTGAATTCTCTCTTGTAAATTTGACACGAGTTAACTGGATTCAATACCAAGCATCGAGAACTATCAACATTGTAAATTCCAATTAACTGATGATTTGATAAACAGAAAAACTGCATGAGGTAATCAGCGCACATTATTTAAAAATTGAATACAAAACTAAATATAATATTTATTGAAAATTATCAGGTGTCCTCAAACTTATAAAACAATATCGCAATAAGCTGGTTCAATTTCAGTAGACTACGTCTTGGCCAGAAACCAATGTAGAGGTCCACAACAGCGCACAAAATTACAAACTAAACGTCGATATAAGATAAATATCGGATATTAAACACTTTAATCACTGTTGTTTTCATATACAAAACAAAAAAGACACGAAAATTATACTAAACAAATAAACTAAACACTTAAAAAATAAATAGAGTATCTTCAGATAAGATTAATAATAAAAGCGATTATATTGTTCTATATCAGTCCAAGTCATTCCATTGGTGGATGTAAGCCTCTTCTAAATATTTGGTAGAATCTGCTTCAATTACCTCCCTAGGCAGACAATTATGACGCTTTCCAGATTCGCTTCTTTCACCTACTGGATGAAATGTTGGGATATATTCTTTCATACACGCACATGCGTTGTTTGGTGGCATGTCGTGACCTACCATGGGGACGGGGACGGGACGATTTATGGTGTATCTAGCTACACCATAAATCGTCCCGTCGTAAGAGGCAACAGAGAAAATAAACCAGGAGATACGTGCAAACCTCTTTCTTATAACAATTCAATAAAAAAAACTGTGGGTGCCCTGAAAAAGGAAGCCAACTATTTCAAATAACCTATGAGACAATTTCTTATCATCGTTCTGGATAGTTCAGGTTTGACGTAAGCGAGACTGCCATCTACTAGAAGTCATAAAATTAATCTGGCCTACCTTCTACTCTCGAGGACCAGCTTGAACTATCTAACTTTTTCTTTATACTGTTTTTCAGCAACAAATTTTGACTGATTATTTGAATGAATTATCAATGATGTCTTTATTTTAATGCTAGATTGTTATAGTATAATATCGGCCTAAGAATATTCACTATCCCATATCATCCAGTAGGTGTCGTAAGATGCGATAGAGGGCAAATGGAACACGAGGCGGGCAGCCGCTTGTTCCTGATTACAACTCATAATAATAAAACGCTGTGGTTTACAAACCCGCCGGCCAAGCGTGGTAATATAGCAAAATCCCATATAGACAATCTATGGAGGATCTCTTTGTTCAGCAGTGAGCTACAAAGTAGGTTGTTAGCAACATTTTAAGATTTAAATTCCATGCAAATTTCAACTTTTCATCGCTAACTTGGTAGAGCTAGAGCTGTAACAGTCTAAAGTAATTCCAAATATTATGTATATATAGTAAATAATTATTCAAAGGAGTTACTTCTTGAAATGGCTCTTTGATAATGACGCAACAGAATATATCGTTTTATCTTTGAAATCGTACCAAGAGTATAGTGTAACTTCGAAATTTCGTCGAAGAATTCCACCGATGCCTAATTAATGTGAGATGTGAGAGCTCTATTAGTGTAATCGCCCGTTTGACTACAAGTAATAAGTAAATATTAAAACTTTGTTCCATTTATGAGTAAAATGATATTACTAATGTGTTATGGGGTACAAAAAATAAACACAGCATAATAATATAATCATAATAATAATAATAATCCACAACTATCACACAACGCCATCTAGTCCCAAGCTAAGCAGAGCTTGTGTTATGGGTACTAGACAACTGATAAACATACTTATATATTTCTAAATACATAAATATTATAGATAAATTACACCCAGACACAGAAAAAATGATCGTGCTCATCACACAAACATTTGTCCTGGGTGGGAATCGAACCCACGACCTCCGGCATAGCAGTCAGGGTCACTAACCACTAGACCAACAGGCCTATCAAAGCAAAATAAATACTTATTTGCCTATCAGGCAAATAAGTATTTATATATTATTGTATTTTTAACAAAAATGCATAGACAATAATTCAATTAACAAAAATATTCCTGTAGAAAATACCAAATTCCGTTATTGCTAAAATATAGCAATTTCAAAAAAATATTTTAACTTGCCACTCATAATATTTAGATTACAAAAACGTGCAGATTTATTCATTAATACAGTATACAGTATTATATTATAGCGCAGAAGCAGTTTGTTGATTTAAATAAAGAAGTTATAAAAAATAAAAGGGCTTGGCTTATCTTTAACATAGACGGAGTTACGATGAAATTTTATGTTATTCCTGTAGAGCTGACTAGGCGTCTGTGGTCATGAAACGAATGTACTGTAAACTCGTTTTATATGAACAGCATAGCACAGAGAGCTCTTTGCTATATAAGTTTAACAACAAAGGCAATGAAATCGCACTTGCGATTGTTACCGTGCGCACACAGACAGATAAATGGCTTCGCAAAAGGATGTCTACATTATATTCATCACCATAGCTAGCCTATAGGGAAGGCATTTGTACAGCAGTGGACTTTTATGCACTTTTAGGGATGGATGGAATGGATTTTATTTCTTAATTACTTAAAAAAGAGTAAAATTATATAATTTTATAATTATATACGCGCGAATAGATTATATAATTAGATTTAACAACTTGAGCGTACTGTCTGACGAACGTGACAACCTTGTGATTCAGTCAGAGACATTCTAAGTTGAGAGAAGTCGATAAGAAATTTTGGTTTAGAATTTTATTTGTCCCGGAAGTAAAATTTTCCAAACTTATGTCTCAAGTTCTAATTTATTTGTTTTCTTTTAAATGCCAAATAGTAAATTTTTATTATTTGACTAAATTTCATATGAAAATTACTTTAGTATATTTTCATGCAATTTGTTAAGTAAATGTATAATCGAGGGGTTAATGGGGATACAGTATTTATTACCATTAAAATAATATCGAAGTTACCCGCAATTTTTTTCAAGGCGCTAGTTGTCGAACGAGTCTCTGGCGAGTAACGAATACCAAAAATATCTGTTCAAAAAAGCTGAACTTCCACAAACATTGTCATTTTCAGGGGTACAACCTTAGGCTCAATAATTTGCCAATTATACAGTGTGAGTTCTACCAAATGTGCATATGCAAATTATGTGGTGGTTGATGTATTGTTTGCCGTCGTCGCACCACAAGCGAAGCACATCGAAGCCCAAGCCGCGCTATCAAAGTTCCGAATCAAAACAGTATCTATGTATAGAAAAGCTCCAAACTATCACACGGAGCGTTGGTCGCTCTTCGGGTAGAACACGTTGCCCGGAGGGAGATCTCTCCTTTTCCTTCACGGCCACATTGGTGACCCCGACGTGATGTAAACTCGCAACCATCAACTTTCAGAAACTACAACCTCAAGCCTTCGTCATTATTATTAATAAAGTAGATAATGAAATTTATTAATTTCATCGATCTCCTCATTAGAGTAAATAAGGCTATTGAATGTATCGTAGAACTCCAACCAGTTCTTGTATGATCCAATAATTTTGGCAATTGGATAGTAGGTAACTTAACGAACTTATGATTACTGACTCGAGAACTCTCGTCACTACCTGCCGGTTCAGAGTTAGCATTATGGTGGTCCTCAGTAAAATTTGAGCTTTAGCTAGCGCCTTGTAATACTTATTGAGATTAAAAGCATGAACGCTCAGTTATTTGTATGTCGAGCTTTTCAATAATACATTCCAAGCATAACTGCACTTCATCATATTGGTTATAAAATGTGTCCAGCTTACCAATACGCAGGTGAAATTCCATCGCGTCATGGTTTTGTAAAGGTGTCGTAAGTGAATCCATATAACTGATGAAAGCAGATAAACGGCCTTTAAAACTACCTCGCTTCTTAATCAATTCATTTTCTTCGGTCATTCTGGAAGACGAGAGTATTCGATCTGGAATGTATACAATTACAAATATTCAATAATAACCTCCGACTATATGCACTACCTAACTACTAAACTCTGAAAAACTACTAAACTATATATAATATGTAGGTAGGTACTAACTTGACAAATAATAGTTCAATATTATAGTAACAAGTAATTTTACACATTATTACTCGACGTTCAAAAAAGGGTAGATAATTTTGTTATTTAAGTTACTTACAATACCTAATTCAATTATATACCCACAAAATCAACAATTAAAAATCGTCATATGCTACAATTACGCTAGTAGTATAGTATGACTTTATTACTATAAAAAACTCTAAGCAAAAAAGGAATACTAAATAAAGCCCAAAAGCATTAACTTGGTGTAGGTAATAAAAATTAACGTTACTATACGATTTCTACAGCGCAAATATTTTAAATATTGTAAATAAGCAAAATATAATGTAGATTAACTTCTAACACTATGCTTACAATACAAGTTTTTACTTAATTACTGCAAATTATAAAAACATTGCAAATGGTAACCACAATGCAATAGGTAATTAATAATCGATAGAGGAATTAATTCACTAACCTTATAAATCCGGTGATTATTACCAAATACTATTACATTACCTTAATTAAAGTCTTGGGTGATGATGAATCTTAAATTTTAACTTCAACACCACGTAATTACTGCAAATTGACTCACATTCTCATAGGCGGCGACGTAACCCAAATTTAATTCCAACGCAAAGTCCACTATATTTACCATATATAAGCCAAATTCTGATTCTTATTATTTTATATCCGGCGACGATCTAGGACCATGTTCGGGAGTTTACAGGAATATAAAAAAACCGGCCAAGAGCGTGTCGGGCCACGCTCAGTGTAGGGTTCCGTAGTTTCCCGTCCGTCACAATAAGTGTTTCCACTTATGAGTTTAAAGGTGGGTATCCATTATGTTCGCGCTCCAGCAGCGCTCCGCGCTCCTGCAACTGCTCCCGGTAGTGGGAACGTGCGCGAACATTGAGCGTGCAACATTGCACGCTCCGCGGCAGGCGCTCCGACTTTCCATCCAAGTTCAAAATGATTTTCCTAGAAAGTCCTTATAAAGTTCTACTTTTCAGATTTTTTTCATATTTTCTAAACTTATGGTTCAAAAGTTAGAGGGGGGGGGGGGACACATTGTTTTTTACTTTTGGAGCGATTATTTCCGAAATTATTGACATTATCAAAAATGATCTTAGTAAACCCCCTATTCATTTTTAAATACCTTTTCAACAATATATCACACGTTAGGGTTGAAATTAAAAAAAATCACTTCCCACTTTACATATAGGGGGGCTACCGTAATAAAACATTTTTTTCCAATTTTTATTTTACCACTTTGTCGGCGTGATTGATACACATATTGGTACCAAATTTCAGCTTTCTAGTGCTAACGGTCACAGAGATTAAGCGAGGATGGACAGACGGACAGACAGACATGGCGAAACTATAAGGGTTCCTAGTTGATTACGGAACCCTAAAAATAATGCAACTTAAATGTGGTCTTGGACGATTGTTTTGATCTAACAACAGTTGTAAGGGTAGGTAATAAAATATTGAAAAGACAAACAATATATTCAAAACTTAACGAACTTAATTACTACTAATAACAACCTATTCGTGAACTCGTTGCTATGAAGGAAGGCGCAGGCGCTTCAACATCACTATCAAAGAGCCTTTTCAAGAAGTAACTCCTTTGAATAAATACATAATATTTGGAATTATTTTAGACTGTTACAGCTCTAGCTCCAGCAAGCTAGCGGTGAAAAGTTGAAATTTGCATAGAATTTAAATCTTAAAATGTTGCTAACAACCTACTTTGTAGCTCAAAACGGTTTTGGTAATACTGCTATCTTTACATCAACCAAGCAGTGCATCCATCGTCATTCCACTGCTGAACAAAGAGATCCTCCATAGATTGCCTCATATGGGATTTTACTACATTACCGCGCTTGGCCGGCGGGTTTGTAAACCACAGCGTTTTATTTTTACGAGTTGTTGTCAGGAACAAGCGGCTGCCCGTCTCGTGTGTCATTCGCCCTCTGTCGCATCTTACGACACCTACTGGATGATATGGGATAGTAAATATTCTTAGGCCGATATTATACTATAACAATCTAGCATTAAAATAAAGACATCATTGATAATTGGGTGCGTTTGGCAGACAAAAGCGCTAGCAAGCGCTTGCAAGCAAAATGGCGATCGTAAGCGGTAAGCGCTGTCAAATCGTAAGTAGCTATTTTCCTCCAGGACACGATGTTAGTTTTAACCGGGGAATCTAACCTAATTTAAATATATGTTTGTAAAGTATTCATATTAAAAACTTACCAATCATGAATTTTTAATAACATGTATATGTTTATTGATGTCATTATATTACTTAAAACTAATATTGCACAAAACAACTAATAAACTCTACTTCAAAACAAACAAACTAAATAAGCAAAATGGCGGATTGTGTCAGCGCTACTGAAGTAGCAATCTTGTCCTGGCCGAAAACTATTTTAGCGCTTATAAGCGCTTGCTAGCGCTTTTTTCTGCCAAACGCACCCATAGATTCAAATAATCAGTCACAATTTGTCGCTGAAAATCAATATAAAGAAAAGTAAAATAGTTCAAGCATTAACCGGTCCCTGAAAGTAGAACGTAGGGCAGATTAATTTTATGACTTCTAATAGAGGGGTAGTATGCAGTCTCGCCTAACACAAAACTGAACTATCTAGACCGATGATGAAAAATTGTCTCATAGTAATTGATATAGTTGGCTCGCTTTTCAGCGCACTCACAGATTTTTTTTATTTAGTTGTTATAAGAAAGAAGCTCGCACGTATCTCCTGGTTTATTTGTCTCTGTCGCCTCTTACGACACCCACGGGACGATTTATGGTGTAGCAAATATTCTAACACCACCTTTACAAGGTCAAACCATCACCACGAAACAACGTGTGTGCGCGTATAAAAGAATCTATCCCAACATTTCATTCAGTAGGTGAAAGAAGCGGATCTTGAAAGCATTATAAAGATTCCATATGTTCCCTTATAGTTAAGTGCATAAATATCTCGTGATATTAGATGTCACGTAACCGCGCAGGTGATGGTTTAACCCACTTTTACATATATCTGCCGCAAAGCAGCAGTGCGTGCATTATTGTTTTCCTATCTGAAGGGTATCAGAACCAGGGTATTACCGGATGTGAGGCATTCTATCCTCCATCTTCCATCTTAGTCCTCAGAGAAGACACGCATTCTTAGCCTCAGTTGGAAGTTGATTGCAGATGTTAATGCAGTCACTTATCAAGGAGAATGTAAGCTCGTATACCATATTACTTTTAGAAAGTTTAAGTAACAAAAGCGTGATACTGCGGTTGCCATCCGCCTGCCAAGGAAGGTAATTAAAGCAGATTCTTTCAAATATTTAGAAGAATCCTATATCCACCAATGGACTAATATAGAAGAATAAAATCGGTTTTATTATTAATAATCATCATTATCATCATCATTACAGCCCTTCACAAGTCCACTGCTGAACATAGGCCTCCCCCAAGTAAGACCACAAAGCACGGTCCTGAGCCACCCGCATCCATCGACTTCTTGCATATCTTACCAGGTCATCACTCCATCTAGTGGAGGGTCGCCCTACACTACACCTACCGGTACGAGGCTGCCACTCGAGAACCTTTATTCGCCATTGGTTATCGGTTCTTCTTACTATATGGCCGGCCCATTGCCACTTCAGCTTACTAATCTGTTGAGCTCTGTCGGTTACTATAGTTTTACTGAGGATATCCTCATTTCCGAGTCTATCACGCAGATAAACTCCGAGCATAGCCCTCTCCATAGCTCGCTGAGCGACCTTGAGCGTCCTCATACGGCCAGCAGTAAAGGACCTCGTCTCAGATCCGTAAGTCATCACTGGCAATACGCACTGGTTGTACAATCTAGTTTTCAGAGATTGAGGTATACCTGACGAGAAATTGTGTCGTAATTTCCCGAATGCTGCCCAGCCGAGTTGAATCCATCGAATGACCTCTCGGTGGAAGTTGGACTTACCTAGTCGGACTATTTGTCCCAGGTAAACGTTGACGTTGACGAGTCAACAACTTCGAGCCGGTAGTTTTTGGGAGCACTATGCTCCCAAAAACTACCGGCATAGGTGTGACATGGACATTAAACATGATCCTTGTTTTATCCGTGTTCATCTTAAGACCTATCCGTTGGGAGACATCATTGAGGTCATTGAACATAGTGCTTAGGTCCTCCAGCGATTCTGCCATAAGGACTATATCGTCGGCAAATCGAAGGTGAGTGATGTACTCGCCATTGATGTTAATACCGTATCCTTTCCAGTCCAGTAGATTGAAAACGTCTTCCAATGCAGCGGTGAAATGTTTCGGGGAAATAACATCACCCTGTCTTACACCTCTCTGCAGTTGGATAGGTTTCGAGCTCTGGTTGTGTACTCGGAGAGCCATATTAGCCCTACAGTACAAACATTTCAGCACTTCGACATACCGACAGTCAATTTGGCACTGCTGAAGGGACTGTTGCACCGCCCAAATTTCGATGGAATCAAAGGCTTTCTCATAGTCCACATACGCCAGGCAAAGTAGCAGATTGTACTCTTGGGTCTTCTGTACAATCTGCCGCAGGGTATGTATGTGGTCTATGGTACTATAGAAAATGTGGATTTAGATCATACAATTCTCTACAGAAATGGTCCAGTCACTTTTTCTCTTAGGACACACCATTGGTGAAATATCGCGGTTTTAATAATTAGAAAATTCATATTTTACATAATATGCACATATTTTCGCACAACCTATGAGGTAATGTTCTTGGCGCATTTTTTTAACGTGGTTTCCGCAGTATGTATACTCCACGATCTATTGTAATGAAGAAAGTTTGATCAGATCGTACCTTTTCGGAAACTGGCTTGTTCGGGAGGCTGGAAATCGTCGAGTCTGCGTGCGAGACGATTCGTAATGACTCTCGAAAACAGCACGTAGACGCGGCTCAGAAGGGAAATCGGTCTGTAGTTCTTCAAGAGAGCATTGTCGCCTTTCTTAAAGAACAAAACCACCGCACTTCTGCTCCAAGCCTCCAGAGTAGTGCCACCATGGAGGACGGTATTAAAGAGCTTCTGAAGGACTTCACGTACCGATGTTCCACACGCTTTCAGAAGCTCCGCTGTAATTCTATCCTCGCCTGGGGCCCTGCCTTTTTTAAGTCGCTGTAGAGCCATTCTAATCTCGCTCAGACTGACGTCCGGGATGTCATTGGAATAGTGTCGGATAAGACTTGCTCTTGGATCGTTACTCACACTTGCGTGTGGCTCCAACGATGATGTGTACAGCTGCCCATAGAACCTCTCAATCTCACTCAAAATCTCAGGTGTCCCGGAAACGATGCTGCCACACTCAGTCTTCAGCTTTGACAGTTGTCTCTATCTGGCAGACAGATCTCTGGCAAAGACTTTGGAGCCCTGGTTCCGCTCGATCGCTTCTTTAATACGAGCAGTATTAAAGTTGCGTAAGTCTCGCCGCATGCATTTGGAGATCTGTCTGTTCAGTTGCCTGTATGCTGTCAAATCTGTTGACGATTGCAGCCTCATCTCCCGTCTAACAGCCATGAAATTAAGAGTGTGATCGGAGAGTTTTTGTGTTCTTCTGCGGCGGGTCTTGCAGAACTTAGCTCCGACTGCATGGACAGTTTCCACGAGCTTGTCATTCATATCGTCCACTGAATTGCAATCTTCTGGCCTCTGAAAGCGGTTACGTAACTCGAGCTGAAAGGTTTTGGGATTCTGGATTAGAGCACGAGGGGGACGGAGCGTTAACTTCATTAGACGAGACCTCTCCAACTTAACGTTTAGGTTCAGTATGCCTCTAACCATTTGGTGACTGCTGCCAGTTTTCACCCTTGCGATCACTGAGACATCACTGAACAGTTGGCGTCTGGTCGTCGTATTGAAGTCAATCTCGTTTTTTGTTGAACCGTCGGGGCTCGACCAGGTCCACATTCTGTGGGGCCGCTTCTGGAAGAAAGAGTTCATCATAAAAAGTCCCTCTTTCTCCATGAAGTCAGCCAGCTGCTGGCCCCTTGTATTCCGTTGCCCAATCCCAAATTTCCCAACCTTCAGCTCACCGTTATTTCTTGTGCCCAGTTTTGCGTTGAAGTCTCCCATTAACACCGTATAGTGAGTTTTAGGGGAATGCATGGCTCTAGAAATGTCCTCATACATTTCCTTCATCTTCTCTTCGGGATGTTCCGACGTTGGCGCGTATACCTGTATGACCTTCACCGAATACCGTTTGGTGATTCTGAGTATAAGGTACGCAACCCTCGTCGATACACTCCCAATCTTTAAAACGTTGCTAACGAGAGACTTGTGGACGATAAATCCTACACCTCCTTGGGACAGATGGTCGCCCCAAGGATGCGAATGATGATGGAAGGAAGGTGATGGCGGTGATAGAACAAGTTGCCGGATTCGAGAATCACCGTATCCTCCCCCTCTCTTCTGACCTCGGATAATTCTATAATATTCCCGCGCAACTTGTCTATCTCTTCTTCCAGCTCCAGGTTCTTCTCGTCAGTCCTCAGGGTGCGTGCGTTAAATGTCGCCAGGTCGAGTCGTCGTAGGTGGCAACCGAATCTCCACCGGAGATTCTTAGCACCCTCTGCCCCGCCGTTACCATGGTCGCTAACGTAGCCAGGAATAGGGAGGCCGCCGGGGACTGGGGGCCGTTTATTTGTGTAATTCTTCATGGGGGGTATACTGCCATAGTTGCCACGCTTGTCGAACGGGTTGGCAACCGCAGTTTTTTTGTTTTGCAGTTGTTGTTATCAGGAAGATGCTGCTGCCCATCTCCCGCCTGTTTCCCTCTGTCACCTTTTACGACACCCACGGGAAGATATGGGCTAGTGGATATTCTTAACCACCACTACACGGTCAATTAAAAATTATTATTAAAAATTATTAATAATACTCTATTTATTTTTTAGTGTTGAGTTTGTTTGTTTATTATCATTTTAGTGTCTTTTTTGTTTTGTATATGAAAACAATAGTGATTAAAGTGTTTGATATGCGATATGTATCATTTCGAAATTTTGCTTGTAATTTTGTGCGCTGTTGTGAATCTCCACATTGGATTCTTGCCAAGAAATAGTCTACTTAAATTGAATCAGTTTATACCGATATTGTTTAAAAAGTTAGTTGACACTAAATAATTTGCAATAAATATTATATTTAGTTTTGTATTCAATTTTTAAATAATGTGAGCTGATTCCCTCATGCAGTTTTTCTGTTTATCAAATCATCAATTAATTAGAATTTACAATGTCAATAGTTCTCGATGCTTGGGTTTGAGTCCTGTCAACTCGCGTCAAATTTACCAGAGAGAATTCAGGATTGTTCAGATCTGCTTGCTACGCCGCATTTACTGAACATAAATTTTTAATGTGCGCCTTCATGTTTTGAGATAGTATTGGACTGTACAGAAATTGGCGTGTAAACCTCGGTAAATAATACTATGGTAATGAAACTAATATTATAATTTTCTCTTTTATATTTGCAGTTCGTTATAATATGTTCTTTATCAATCATTTATCTGCATCCCTTAAATAACTAGAAAATTGTGACTAAAACTGTGGAGTAACAGTTTAAATATAATACAGTATTCAAATATGAGATTTAAAACCTGAAAATACAGCTGACTGAAAATAGTTGAACATTAAATTTACTTGCGGTTAACCTCTACTACTGTGAATTGAGCAGGCAACGAAAACATACATATTTGCGTTCACTGAATCCCAGTAGTATTTCTTTGAGACAAGGGTCGTTTTAAGCTTGTGAGATTGACCTTATATCGTAGGTTACATAATAATGAATGTTAAAACTATTTAATTTGAGGTAAACCTTATTGGAATATAGAGTGTGAACTATTTTGTTTACTAAAAAAATATTGAAATATTTTAAATAAGATCTACTTATAAATATTTTGAAATAGCTATTATGAAATATTTGTATTTTGTTAACATAAAATAATGTTGATTAAATTATCTAGCTTAAGCTAGTAGCTAGTAGCTTAATAAACTTTAGCTTCATTGCTAAAACCAGTGCATAAAATAAAACGAAAATTACGGCTTTTATAGTCTTTGATTTTAATTTTTTTCATTCCCGGCGTTTCGGCCGCTTGACCTATTGACTTGAATTGCTTGGTGACGGGGATGGCGATCGAGGCGTTTGACGTCCTGTGTTAATTTTTGGTCTGATCTACGCAGGACGAGCAGTATCTTGAAGACCTGCATTGGTGTTCTTGGGTTCGGATTTAATTTTCTTAACTATAGGTTCTCAAACGGATGGCAACACTGAGCCATCTTCTCTATTGAAGTTTATGTTTTTTTAAATTGCAATGAAAATGCTAAAGACTTCCTGGAGGGTCAGTGCTTTATTAACCATATAGATGATGTGTTGAAAATTATAAAAATGAAAACTAAACGGGATAAAATACGTTTAATACTTTTTTTTTCAAAATCTAGTATTCGCTTAAATTTACGAAGCCATTATATTAGTTACACTTCAAGAAAATTGGACCGAATGGTGAAGAAAATATATAGAGCGAAAGTAAATATTAAAAGGTGTCGAGGTAGACCGAGACTAACTTTCGAAGACCATGTGAGCAAATTGCTCGAAGAGGGGAGGGTCAAGAGTACTCGGATACCTAGACGTGCATGTATGAAGAAGTTAATGAACCTGAATGAAGCGAAAGAGGTATGTAAGGATCGTGACACTTGGCGATCTGTTCTCTCTGGCTACCCCGTTAAGGATTGTGCGTGACGATAAGTAAGTAAGTAAGTAAGTATCTAAAAAGTAAAAATCTTTGTAATTATTACCTCACGGGTTTGCTTTTACTGTCGGATACTTTCCCAGAGAGTTGACAAGGGGAAAATGGAGGGGTGGGGAGTTAAATCCACCCCTAAGGCCGGCGTCAATGTGTCATTTTAAAACATTTCGATTCAGCAAATTTTTAAAATCTAGCAACAGTACACAGTAACGCGATAATTGCGTTATATTCTCTATCTGCTATTCTAAGCGAACTCCATGCTTGTCTCTCTATAAATTTATCCTTATAATAAAGGTGGTGATTACCTGTGTACGTTCACTTAATTGCAGTCCCCTTAATGATTTTATCACAAATATTATATACAATGTATAAAAATCATTAACGGGACTGAAATTAAGTAAATAATAAACTCATTAGGTATTAAGTAAACATATTTTTTTTTTCATTGAAATCGCTAAGAAAATCATAAATCGCGTCTTTGCGTTATATTTCATCTTTGTTTTATTAAAGTCAGTTAATTGTATCAAAATATATGACATTTTTATATTTTTTATGACAAAAATAGGTTCGAATTAATTCAACGGCGTCATAAGATCTCAGAAATAGTAATAAAATTATTTGTGTATAAATTACGTAACTTAAAACAGACTAAACAAATAAACGAATATATTTTCGTTGATCTAAAAAATTACGTTTTCTGATAAACTTAGTAGATACCGTTTCACAAACAAATCCTTTTCTGAATTGCGATTCTAAGATTTTCCACCAGTGGATCCCATTGAGACAATAGCCGCGATCTAGGATCGTGAAGCATTGATCATGAATCATACTATTCCGATCTGGATACGAGTCTGTCGGGCTGTTCCAACACGCTCCATTTGATTCACCCTGAATTAGTCAGTTGAATTCTCGCTACGGAGTCACACGTGCAGCAACGGCGGCAAATTTCCGTAACAGTAAAGTAAAAAGTAACAGCCTATACACATCCCACTGCTGAGCACAGGCCACCCCTCATTTCTGAGACGGTTTTAGGGCAAGGAAGTGTCCGCCGCGCTGTCCCAATGCGTGTTGACGAACTTCACATGTCATCAAAAAATTTTTTTTCTTATTAATTAGACATGCAGGTTTCCCCATGATTTTTTCCTTCACCGCCGAACACGTGATAAATCAGCACTTAAAATCGCAATTAACAATTTCATTGGTGCCGGCGGGGATCGAACCCGGGTTACTCGCGTTCTGCTACTACTGAGCGTCAACCATCTGAACTACCACGGCTCTTCCGTGACAGCACCAACATATATTCTTTTAAAATATATACGACGAGATGCGACAAAAACCACGAAAACCGTTAGCCCGCTCCTGCTGCACGCGTTTGGAGTGCGTTGGATCAATCAGCAGAATTCATTAATTACTAATTATCAATTTTTACTACGGTTGCTGAATTTTTTTATAAATCGTCCAGTTAATTTTATAAGAAACTTCCCCCTGTAAGTTATACATACATATATGGAGGAGGCCTATTTTCAGCAGTAGACGTTTATAGCCTGTAATGGGAATATAGTTTGCTTTGCTGCTTCTTCTCTTAGCTCCAAATATTTGCAATGGTAAACTGCTCACATTAGTTTTACATTAAAAGAACGTGCTAGACACAGATATTAACATCGGTTATGATGTACATGAGGAGGAGTTTTATCCCACGAATTTGCTTAAAACGTAACATCTACAACTTTGCAATGAAAATTAACAAAGCGACTTGCAAGAGTGGATCCAAAGTGTGGTGTGTGTCAGAGACAGTCGCGTTAATCTAAAGTTCGGAGGGGTTCAAAATTTTATCGCATTACTTTATAACGCAAAAATTGTCAACTCTTCTTCTATCCTTCATCATTAGTCCGTAAATATCTACTGCAAGACATGGACCTCTCCCACTTTGGGAGTGATTTATTATAATTTTCACAGTTTGCAAACAAACTGACGATCGGAATATAATACATCTCACATCTTTAACGTTCCTCGCCAGTGTGGGTACAACTAGCCAGTCTGGGTACGAATAACTCCCTGTTGAAATCTTCCATGTTCGATTTAGTAATGAAATTACTCCGCATACTAAAATTATCAATTGGTACTATTTTTGATTGAGTTGAAACAGTAATGTAGTTTATAAAGTATAATCAATGGTACCAAGAAATTAAACTTCAAAAAATTAGAAATTCTATGCGAACGAAAATTAAACTTCTTAACTTAAAATTCTTGTGTTAGATGTAGCTCATGAGACACATGACAGGTCAAACAGCGGGTTAGAACACACGACCTTTATTATGTATAATAGTCCGCACCCTTAACCCGTAGGCTGTCACTTAATAAGTTCTTAACGAGGAGACCGTCTTTTCTACCTACGAAATTTTGAAGAAAATTTCTACAAGTATTCGGTAAATAATAAATAGCTCTACTTTGCCCTAATTTCTGTTCCCAAAAAAAAAAACTACTAAAAATTATATATTCCAGGTAGCTTACATATATATGTATATGATATATTGTGTAAAATGATTTCTTTAAGTGCCTCTCCATTACTGATGGTCGGCAGTCATCCTTCTAAAATCTTCTTTGTTCAGGGCTAACCTGAACAGATCTTCAATTATTTAGGGGTTTATTCCTTTTCATCTGCTTGAGTAAAATTAAAATGAGTAGTAAATTTCAATTCAGTTCGCACGCAAAGCAATGCAAGATGCATGAACAACGAAAATCTGTATTTTACTGCCATTTTATTTATTTATTTATCCTAAAAAATAAAAATATAAATTTCTTTGCAACTTTCCGCTAAACATATAAAATGATGTGTCTTACCTGGATTGAAGCGCACCTCCCGCCCTCCCTCAATTATATACACTAACTCCGTCACCACTAGACCAAGCACCACTACTCTCAACACCACTATTCCAGGCAAGACACACCATCGACGATAATACGACACGTGTTTCGCCTCTACACGAGGCATCCTCAGGTAATATAGACTCTACGGCTTCTGACCGCTAAGTGAGCGGCGAGTCGAAACAGTTGCTATTTATACACGCTGACACAATCGCTCCCTACCAAAGTAGCGAGTGACCGCGTCGTGCGATAACAAATCTGCTACTAATTATTATTATTGTTATGATTAATATTTTAAATACTATTATTATTATTGTTTTATTGAAATTATTATTAAAGATTGGCCTTAAAGATGTTTAACAAAGGTGAATTAGAAACATTTGTTTGTTCATTCAGCAGTGTATAATTACCATTACTACTTTTTAAAATCTCCAACTGCTCCAGCACACACAGTCGCAGCCCCTTATTACAGGTATGTAAGACTTCAAAGGAATGGTCGCTAGCTAGGTTGTGTCCAGTGTCCAAGAGATGTTTAGCAAAATGGGATTTATCAGGATTGCGGTTTCTGTACGCGGCCATATGTTCTTTATAGCGCGTTCCGAAATTGTGACCAGTCTGACCCACGTAAACGGCGTGGCATTCGTCACAAATAAGTTTATAAACACCCGATTTTTGACTAATATTTAACTTATCTTTATTGTTACAAATATTCCTAAGCGAATTGTTTGTTTTGAATGCCACGTTAACGCCGTTTTTCTTAAGACTATTAGCTATTTTTTCCGATATGGGGCCTAAGTAGGTCAAACTACCCACATACCGCCGGACACTTTGAGATCGAACCGCGTACAAAGAATTGCGAACAACATGCTTTTGTTTCTTTTTAATAAGATTATCAATGAGACTTTTTGAAAAACCGTTAGAGACCGCAATTTGATAAATTATATTAAGTTCTTTTAAATAATTTTCTTTATTTAATGGAACAGTGGACAGACGGTTAATGTAACAATAAAAAGCGGCTAATTTATGTTGCCATGGATGACACGATGATGCGGGGATGACCGTGTTGGTATGAGTTGGCTTCCGATAAATTTGAAAAACATGTAATGACTCTTTTCTTGTTATTGTTAAATCAATCGCAATTTCGGAACGCGCTATAAAGAACATATGGCCGCGTACAGAAATCGCAATCCTGATAAATCCCATTTTGCTAAACATCTCTTGGACACTGGACACAACCTAGCTAGCGACCATTCCTTTGAAGTCTTACATACCTGTAATAAGGGGCTGCGACTGTGTGTGCTGGAGCAGTTGGAGATTTTAAAAAGTAGTAATGGTAATTATACACTGCTGAATGAACAAACAAATGTTTCTAATTCACCTTTGTTAAACATCTTTAAGGCCAATCTTTAATAATAATTTCAATAAAACAATAATAACAATAGTATTTAAAATATTAATCATAACAATAATAATAATTAGTAGCAGATTTGTTATCGCACGGCGCGGTCACTCAAAACAATAATAATAATAATATTTAAAAATAATCATAACAATAATAATAACTGTTGGCAGGTTTGTTATCGCACGACGCGGTCACTCGCTACTTTGGTAGGGAGCGATTGTGTCAGCGTGTATAAATGGCAACTGTTTCGACTCGCCGCTCATTCCGCCTGTGGCATCGCTTCCGAGCGGTTGCATCCAGGTAGTCCGCGCTTTCGTTCCTGTAAGGTAGTGCTCTCCCGCTCTCGCGCCTCCGCTGGCCCGCTCGCGCTGTACAGCGCCGACGCAGTGCTCAGTCCGCCGGCGGCATCGTTCTCGGACGGTCGCCTCCTGGTGGTCCGCGCTCCCGTACAGTACGGTAAAGCTGTCTCGCTCCCACGCGCCTCCGCTGTCCTGCTCACGCGGAACAGCGTCGAAGCTGCCGGTGAGTCACTTTCTGCTACAGCTCTTACCCCCCTGTCTTCGGGCAGGGAGGTCTGACTGACCTCCGCTTTCATTTTCATTTTTCATTACATTATCATTTTCATTTTCATTATAATTTTTTCATTATAGTTTTCATTTATCATTTTAACTTTTTTTTTTGCACTGTCTCTTTTATTTTCTTGTGTTTTTCTTGCATTTTACTTTATTATTACGTGCATAGTGTGTTGTAGTACATCCCGCGTTCTAGTCCCTGTTCTACCGAGAGCAGGGACCCGTCCTCATCTTTACTAGATTATCTCACTCAACCCAATATGGCCAATTCAAGTTTCACAGAGTCCCTAGCCGCCCTCATTACCCAATACGGGTTAAACGGCAATGAGACGGTCCTCGCCGCCATTGCCACCATCGCCGCCCAGGCTCCCCTCGCTGCCCCTCAGGCACATCGTCCGCCGCCAGTACTAGCGGCATACCTCGAAACGAGGAACTCCTTTGCCCCGCTACAGTCGGCCCCCTTAGAAATGGAGTACGCATGCTCCAAATCCTCGGCGTCTACCTCCCGGAAGAGGCCCGCCACTACCTCAGGCTCCGGTTCATCGGAGTCCTCTGACTCCGAAGGTACCGATGAATCCAACTTCACCACTGTCACCTCCAAGCGCAACGGAAAGCGCGCTGCGATCAAACGCACCCCCCCTTACTTCAGCGGCCCCTGCCGCTCCTTCAACCTCCGCAGCCCTTGACGCTGCCCCCGTCCCACTGATGTCTCTAGACATCCCCACACCATCCAAACCAGCCTCTCGCTGTGCTCCAGTGCTAGCGAAGAAGCAAGTCCCGCCCCCTGTCTTCCTAAGAGACAAGACCAAGTTCACCCAACTGTCCAAGACCTGCTACGACGCAGGTATAAAATACGACCATGCGGTCAACCTCGGGGAAGCAATCAAAATAATCCCTAGCTCGATCGAGGACTTCCGCTCAATTACCCGGCTATTCACAGCCGAAAGGGTATCTTACCACACGTACGCTCTCCCTGAAGAGCGTAAAGTCAGGGCCGTCATCCGAGGCGTCCCCTTTGAGTTTTCCAACGAAGAAATCCTCGAGGACCTTAAGTCCCAAGGTTTCCCAGTTGAAGCAGTGCACAAAATGCACAACCGTACGGGCAAGAGATACAACCTTGCCCTAGTAATCATGTCCAACGTGCCGGAGGCTAAAGCCATCTTCCGGCAGGTGCGCACAGTGTGCGGCCTGTCAAGGGTGAAGGTAGAGCCCCCACATAGGCCCGGTTTCCCGGCGCAGTGCCACCGCTGCCAACTTTATGGTCACGCGGCGGCCAACTGCTCCGCCCCACCCAGGTGCGTGAAGTGCCTGGAGCCACATAACACCAAAGAGTGTCCCCGGCCCAAAGACGCCGAATCCCCGCCCGCCTGTGTCCTGTGCAACCAGACAGGACACCCGGCGAACTACAAGGGTTGCCCACGCGCACCTCAACCTCGCCCCAGTAGGAAAGCTCCACCGCCGGTGAATGACCGCTCATTCCCGGCCCTCCAACAACGGCCCCGCCAGGGCCCTCCTCAGCCTATCCAGGGCTTTCCTCGACCCTCTCAGGGTCCCCCTAGGCCCCCTCAGGGTCCCCCTAGGCCCCCTCAGGGTCCCCCTAGGCCCCCTCAGGGCATAATTCGGCCCCCTCCGGGCTTCTCAAAGCCAATGCAGCCTCCAGTCTTTCCCTGGGGGCCCAAAAAGGCAGACCCTCCGCGGACAACCTCGTACGCACACGAGGCAGAGCCCACAATAGATGACTACAACACGCTATATTCCGCGATTAGGAATATAGATATTAGGGAGATTACAGTAATCTCACGCAAACTGCGCGCGGCGAAGTCCCCTCAAGAGCGTCTCCTCCCTCTTGCCGAACATAATGATCTTCTGCTAGCGTTGTAAGTTAAGTTAACTTAATTAACTTAACTCCAATGTCTGAGAATAATATTAACCTACCAAGATCCCACGGTCGTATCAAACCTAAGGGTTTATCGCTTGTATCATTCAATATTCGCGGCTTGCGAAATAACCTCTTTCTTAAGCTTAAGCTCTTTCTTCGAAATCGTGAAGTCGATTTCCTCCTCCTACAGGAAACCAATCTTAAAGCTAAGGACACTAGAGGCCTTTCTATTAGAAACTTCTCTCTTCTTCGTAATGACAGACCCGACCGCCGAGGCGGCGGAACGGCCATCTATTACAAGAAGACACTTCATTGCTCGCCCATTTCTACTCCGCAGCTTACCAATATGGAAGCCACGGTATGCAGGCTAGCTATGACTGGACATCAGTCCATCCCTTCAGGAACCTATCCCCTCAAAAAAGATTTTGAGGCCATTCTATCCTTGGGCAATCCAGTCATTATGTTTGGAGATTTTAACTCCAAGCATACTGAATGGACATGCCGCACTACGTCCCCTAGTGGCAAGATACTGCTCGATATCACGCAGTCTCTTGATATCACTGTCCATACTCCTCTCGGTGTTACTCACTTTCCCGATAACACCGATCACTCACCCGATGTGTTAGATTTTGCGTTACTCCAAGGAGTTTCTCTCAACCTCGGAGCAATCGAGACACTAGACGATCTAGGATCAGATCACCGACCGGTCTCCCTCATTCTTGGCCATCAGCCACCTCCCCCAACACACACAAAAACCTTCACTAACTGGAAGGGATTCAAGGAGTCCCTAGCTAAAGCTCTGGACTCACAGGATTCTACCATCTCCATACCGTCGGACTTAGACAGTCCCGAAAAAATCGACACCGCGGTCGATTCACTCTCCACCCTTATTAAATCCTCCCTTAAGGAGAACGAAAGGGTCGTCCCGGTTGCTAACAATAGTGGGCTTCCCCTACATATTAGCAACCTATTAAAAGCCAAAAAAGCTGCTTTCCGGAGAGCAGCAAAATATCCCACCCCCGAATATAGGCGCGCGGCCAATCGTCTTCAACGAAAACTCCGCTTCCGCCTCTCTGAATTTCAAGATCTCGAAAAGAGTAAGCTCATGGAGAATATCTCTCCATCTCACACAGCGTACTATCAGATGGCTAGAGCCCTCCGCATAGACGCTATCACCCACACTCCCCCTCTCTCCCGTCCCGAAGGCACGGTTGCCTTCGAGGACGAGGAAAAGGCTGAGTGCTTTGCGGATAGCATTGCCGCTCAATGCTCCCCTAGTTCTCAACCTGTCGACCCCTCACACGTCCAGGCAGTGGAGGATGAGGTCCGCCGCCGGAACTCACCCCCTACGGCCTCCGAACCTATCTCTGTGTCCAATGATGAGATTTCATCCCTCATCAAAGGACTTAAGCCTAAAAAGGCCCCGGGCGCGGATGGCATCTCCAACCAAGCCCTTAAACACTTTCCCGAGCAGGTGTTAACCTTTTTATCTATTATCTTCAACACCTGCTTCAACCTTAGTTATTTTCCCACTTCGTGGAAAGAGGCAACTGTGATTGGAATTCCCAAGCCAGGCAAGCCTCTCAACCTCCCCTCCAGCCATCGCCCCATTAGCCTCCTCAAGGCAATGGGCAAGCTCTTCGAAAGAGTCATCCAAACACGGATGAGGCGCTATCTGTTTCCCACAGACGGTGACCCTCTCATCATTCCCCACCAATTCGGTTTCCGAGCCAAACACTCATGTCCCCAACAAGTTCACCGCATTGTGGAATATATCCTCAGCGGTTTCTATCCTCGACGTCATAAAACCATCGCGGTCTTCTTCGATATAGCCAAAGCTTTCGATAGAGTTTGGCACACAGGCCTCATCTACAAGCTCTACAAAATAGGTCTCCCCGATCGTCTAGTTCGTCTCGTGGCCTCCTATTTGAAACACCGTACCTTTCGTTTTAGACACGAAGGCACGCTATCTTCACAGCGAACTATCAAGGCTGGTGTCCCTCAGGGCTCAGTACTTGCTCCTCTGCTGTACATCCTGTTCACCAACGACATTCCCATCCCGTCGAAAGGTGTTCAACTCTCCCTCTTCGCAGACGACACTGCCATCTACTGCAAAGGTGTCTCACTACCCTTCATACGGAACAAGATCCAAAAGTCAGTTGATGACCTAGGAGATTGGTTCAAAAAATGGCGCATCGATGTGAACCCGGAGAAGAGCTCCGCCGTTCACTTCGATTATAAACGACGCCGTCTTAAAAACACCCCTCCAATACGTATGCTAGGGACACCTGTCCCCTGGCATACGACAGCCAAATATTTAGGTGTCACTCTAGACACAGGGCTCACTTTTAGGCCCCACGTCAAACGAGTCACCCGTCACGCACGGTTTTACCTGAGTAGGCTCAACAGTATGTTGGGCAGACACAGTAAAATGTCCCTTCGAAACAAGCGAACCCTTTATAAGGTCTGTATACGACCCGTCATGTCCTACGCGGGCCCCGTCTTTGCCCACGCAAACCCCAATATTTTAAATGAACTCCAAATAGTTCAGAACCTCTTCTGTCGTCGAGCTGCGAACGCACCTTGGTACGTCTGTAATGCCGACCTTCATCGGGACTTAGAGCTCCCAACAATTCAACAATTCCTCAAAAAACTCTCTGAGAACTTCTTCAAAGCCTCAGAGTCGCACCCAAACAATTTAATTCGTGAGGAGGCTTCCTATGCAGCCCCACCCCCCTCTCGCTATCGTGTCCGCAGGCCGAGAAACTCTCTCTCGGACCCGCCTAATAAACTGTCAAACGACCTGAACTGCCTCCTGGCGGCTCAGGCCAACTCTAATTAATTAGTTTAAATTATTGCATTAACCAATATTAATTTGCCTTCGTAGGCACTCCCTCAGCGGCTCTTAGCCGCCTGCGCCCTCTTTTCCCAAAAGAGGGTCGCTCATGATAAGGCACAATAGAGCTTAATCAGCCGGCTGCCTGTCCCCAAAGGTGGTTTTTAGAGGGTATCACTTAGGGTCCCCGGTAGGACAGTGAGTCCCTCATAACCACGATAGACCGGCTATCGTGGTATGCGTAATGCATTTTCCGCCTCCCTACGTACAGGGTAGCCCTTTAATTGCTTCGGGCGCAAAAAAAAAAAAAAAACTCGCCGCTCACTTAGCGGTCAGACGCCGTAGAGTCTATATTACCTGAGGATGCCTCGTGTAGAGGCGAAACACGTGTCGTATTATCGTCGATGGTGTGTCTTGCCTGGAATAGTGGTGTTGAGAGTAGTGGTGCTTGGTCTAGTGGTGACGGAGTTAGTGTATATAATTGAGGGAGGGCGGGAGGTGCGCTTCAATCCAGGTAAGACACATCATTTTATATGTTTAGCGGAAAGTTGCAAAGAAATTTATATTTTTATTTTTTATTATAATGGATTTCCGCAAAGTAACGCCTGATTCTATCAATTTATTTATCCTGCGATTATAACTTTAAAATACATTTTCTATGATTTCTTTTAAAGGAAGAGATATAAGAATTATGGGCAGCGCTAGTTGTTGTTTCTGGTTATTTTTGAAGTTTTTGCAACGACTTCAGAATAAAACCTATTAAACACACATATGCAAAAATAAATATGGTCCTTTTATATATACATGTAAAACGAAATGTGTGATTAGTTTTAATAATGCGTTTTTGTAAATAAAATGAATTTACATTGAAATACTAAATGTCTCGAAGTTTCTGTAAGGAGGCAAAGGAAATCCATTAGAACCATCCGCTTCTTAACGCGATCTCATTTTCAATACATATGCCAACCACACCTGAATAACTTTTACGTGAATTTCAAACGAAAGAATAGCATTGGTGAATCTAAAGTAGTTTTTCAGTTACATATTATTCCGTTTTTCGTTTAATATTATGTATTATCTCTTAACCACCATTTAATATTAACGTGTAATACAAATGTACGCTTTGGCCAAAGAAAAAGAAAAATATTAGACTACGCGTGGTAATGGAACTAACGTACACATAGCAGCCTTAAGTATGTATTACCGAAATTACCAATTGTCAATGTTCACAAGATTAAATATGGGTGATTGAAGCTCCAACAAAGCAAGAGTAGTTTATGACGATACCGTGAAAAAATGCATCTCCTTTCATCGAATAGTATAGGACTATGACACCACTAACGAAAGTGGAATTTTGATATCGGTAAATTCATGTTTTTATCTTGTATTTGATTGTTCAAAAACACGATTGTATAATTTTGACTCGATCATAATTATTTGCGAAAACACCTCTAAAAATCACTATAGTTGAAATTATAACGAAATTACTTTATATGCTTGGGAATCACTCAAATATATTCATAACATCAATATTCATAATTTACTTGCTCATTTTTTTATTACTTAAATGAATAATTTAAAAAAAATATATTTTAAGATTCTGACAATCTCTAAGCGCTTTTAATCGTCGCTGGCGCTACGCTATTTTAGACCTTATGACGGCGTTTTTTCAAGTTTTTATAGAAATTATGTATTCACTCGGATCAGTACGGCGATAGCCTCTTCGATGTGTCGTCTTAATGGCAGGGTGCTGATTTAGAACTCGAGAGGACGTCTACAATTCCACCACTGTCGCAAACGACTCCCAGCTAGCATTTTCAGCTTTCAGGAGTGATTAAAGGAAATATTAGTAATGTTAATAGCGTATGTCACTTATCATCTTGCACCACTCATAAATGTTATAATTACAAACGCAAATATAAAATTTGTTGCAAACCCGATTATCAATTGCTATCATAGAGCACCAATGCACGACGCATGAATTGACTCAATTATTTTTTTGTGGTTTTTCATCATTGCCGAAATTTTATTTTAAACAATATGAAGGTTCCCCAACAACACTCATTCATGAGGTTAATTATCGTTCACTTAATACAATTGAAACGATTATCATTGTTACTGTATTGACTGCTGGTGATTAAATAAATATTAGATTCAATTCATTTCTGAGAGTGTTTCCCTCTCATAAATGAGGGGAGGTCTGTGCCCAGCAGTGGGACCTATATAGGCTGTAACTTTAGTGTCGTCACCTTGCATTAAAATTTATAGCAGAAAATGACATGTTTTAATAATCTCAGACGTGCCAGAACCTTCTGATCTCCGAACTACACACCTCTGAACTATGGCCTTGAAAAAAATAAATGCTAAAAACAATATTAATAATGATTGACGCATTCTCAACAAAGTTCAGCAATCTACTAGGCAAGCGAAAATGTTCACTCTAATAACGACCAGAGCAAAACCCTTACTGAAAAATATCCAGTAGTTTACATTTTTTTTTACAAAAATTATATTTTATTTTTGTATTTAGTCATCTAAAACACCAAGAATTTAACGGGACAATTACAACACCACCATCAGAACTTGTGTGCCGACAAAATACCTGACAAACAGCTCCTGGGGCTGATAAAACTTTTACGAAAATGTGATGCTTAACCCAGATACTGTTCCTCAACTTATTTACAATCATACAGTCTTGAAACGTTTATTCTACCGTATTTCGTATGTCATAATCTTTGCTCCTTCCTTCCCTTTTCAACATCGCTTAATCAGGCGATCAGTGGGCGTTCAACTCTTTGTTGTCTATACTCCATGCAATCGAAAAATACGGTTTGCTTTGCCTTAGGTAATTAATACAGCATACTAGAGACCGCATGCTTACAAGTCGTTAAGGGGCTCTTCGGGAGGAAAACAAGAGTTTGACCAAGTAATGAATCTCACAGAAATCTCACAGAGTACCAGCGTAAAATAGTAGCTTAATGCTGCTGTGTTTCGAATGGCGAGTATAGAGAACCGGAGACCCTTTTTACTGGAAATGAGGCATTCCTTCTTAGTCATCATGGGTGACAACGCATCTGCATTTTGATTCGTTATCGAGGATAGATGTAGATTTTTATGGGTCTCAGTAACCACTTACCATCAGGTGGACTATGTGCTCGTTTATCACCCCATCAATTAAAAAATGAATTATTGTCGAGGTCTATGGTACGATAATGGAGCGAACCTGGCAGGAGTAATTATAGCTATCCAAACCAGAATTCTGACTCAATATTCTCGAGCATTTTCAATATGTGTAGTAGTCACACTTTGAATTTATTGATAGCTGAAGCACACAAAACTTACGTTAAATCAGCTTCTTAATTTTGATTTCTCCAAATCAGTTTGTTTTGTTCTCTGGATAAATCATGCGGCAGGAAAAAGTTTTTAAAACTCGCTGGGAGAGTAGAGTTTCTAGTTTTACTGTCTTGTCGCTCTATCTTTTTTAACACTGTCTGCAGCATATTGGTTTAAATAAAAGATGTGAAACGAAGTTATTAACTGATATTATTCCTCGTCTTTATAAGTGGTCACCGCAGCAGAGCAAGCTCAGTGGCGTTTTTCTTTATAAAAGTAGGTAAGTGAGCATGCGGCACACCCGATGGAATTGCAAGTACGTTGCTGGCCTTTTAGGAAGAAATAAACTCTTTTTTTGTAGGTCCCTAAGTCGTACCGGACCGGAAATATCTCCTGTGGTAAGCAATTCCTCAAAGAGGTTATTAAGGAAGAAAACTCCTAGTAAAACGTACAGTGGTTAACAATTAAACATCCAGATGGCGTAGGTGGTATCGTAAGTTTCGTCACGATGTGAGTTTGTGTATGTTGGTGGTTGTAATTAATCCGAGTACTCAGAGCATTCCCCGTAGTAAATGCGATAATAATACACAGGAATAAACATTCATTCAGTGAATCGAGCCGATCAGAAATAACTCTATCGTCGACGGTTCGTTCCGCCTTCCCCTTGAAGTGGCGACGAAACTGCTCGTTATTCAATACGTCGATGATCCGGATTTCAATGCTAGCTGACAAAGGGGTTCTTTTTAGCGGTAAACGCGTAAATCTGTGTCCTCTGAGGGTTGTCGAGTGCAACGGAGTAGTTTGAGCGGAATGGATAACTTTTGTTTAACGTAAATGAGGAAAACAAATGCTATGTCGTGAGCGACAAGCACCACTGTGCTTGGCCCGTAGATACGCCTGTGTTATATATGGTAGGTACTCGTATCATGATAAAAGGTCGGGGCGAAAAGTTATTTCGTACTTTATATACAAATTCAATGCCTTTTTTTCAAATTTTAATTACATTTAATAAATAATATTATATATATGCCATTTTATTCGATAACTTGTTGCCATCTTGTAGGTAGTGACATAATCTTGTTACTATAGAAATCTTGGAATTATTGATCAAAAATGAGACAAGCAGTTTCGACAATCCTAATTATGGTGGATACAATAGCACTTCCCAAACAAGCTCTCTCAATTTTTGCTGAGTTTTTTTATGGAAGAGGGGACAAACGAGCATACGGCTCACCTGATGGTAAGTGGTTACCGCCGCCCACGAACAACTGCAATACTAGGGGAGTTGCAGATGCCCTGCCGGCCTTTTAAGAAGGAGTAGGCTCTTTTCTTGAAGGTCCCTAATTCCTATCGGCCCAGAAAAATCTCTCATGGTAGTCGATTTCACAAGGAAGTTGTGCGAGGATGAAAACTTCTTTTAAATCGCACGGTGGTTACCGCCAGTCGTCCAGATGGTATGGATGGTATCGCGAGTTTTGTCGCGATATGAGATGGTGAAATTGTGCGGCCGGAATAAGTTTGAACATTATTTCAGAGCACTCCCCGTGGTTTAAGCGATAAAATACGCAAAGAGATGCAGCATCTCTTCGCAGTACCAGAGAATCAAGCCGATCGGGAAGAGCTCGGTCGCCGATGATTCGAACAGCTCTGTGCTGGATGCGATCAAATGGAAGGAGCTGGCACTGGGGAGCCCCGGCCCATAGACGGGAACACTATTCGATGTGCGGCCGAACCTGCACCTTGTAAAGTTGCAGACGGTAAGCCGGCATAAAATGCTGTCCCGCTCTGCTGAGCACGCCAAGCTTTTCGAGGCCAATTTGGTCTTCTCTTCCAAGTGACCACGAAACTGCAAGTCACTCGATATGTCGACGCCGAGGGTTCTGATACTGGCTGAGGCAACAAGAGCAGTGCCTTGAAACTGGGGAGATATGTGATATTTTATACGTAGTAGAGCCATGCTGCAGTTATATTAGTAGTCTTGTTGTAGCACGAATGGGTCGGCTCGGCCGGGGAAGGACCACACTATCACAGAATACCAGCGTAAAATAGTAGCTTAATGCTGCTGTGTTTTGTATGGTGAGTTTAGAGAACTGGAGACTCTTTTTACGGGAAGCGAGGCACTCCATCTTAGTCCTTACGGGTGACAACGCATCTGCTATTTGATTCGCAATCGGGGATAGATGTAGATGTCTATGGGCCGCAGCAACCACTTTCCATCAGGTGGACTGTGTGCTCGTTTGTCACCCTATCCTATAAAAAAAAAGATACGACGAAGGCGGTTTTTTTGGCGGTAAACGCGCAAACTTGTGTCTTCTGGGGATTAAATTGGACTGGATTTAGTCGTCCCTAGTCCGAGATTTTATTTAACAAAGTCTCGACTTCAGACACAAGTTTGTCTTGGTACTCGGCGACCTTTTACCGAAAAATATTGGCAGTGCCGGTGTATAAAGTATCACCAGCGCTGTCGTCTGCATAGCTATGAATGTTACCGATTTGCAACATGTCATTGATATGCAGAAGAAACAGCGTTGGTGGTAGCACACAGTCTTGTGAAACACCAGCGTAAATGGGCTTGTAATCGGAGCACGCACCGCCTTCTACGACCTTGATGCTCCGATTAGCAAGAAAACTGGTGATCCTGGTGTACAATTTCTCGGGAAGCGCAAATGAATACACGATTCGTTGGGATTCCTACAGTGGGCTTGTGTCGTATCCCAATATCGAGCTTTTAGTATAACCAGACTTTTTAAATGGATTAAAACTATACAGTGACCAATCCTCAACACCTCGGCTATGTCATAACAACTAATATGTCGATTTCGCTCCACCTTTTTAAAAATGGCATCTACTTTATCCGTATGAGGGCTGCCACAGCGAGTTGCATATTTGACATCAAAATTTTTTGGACTGAAAACGCTTGATACCAACGTCACACATTTTTATCGCGGTTTGAGTCGCATTTTTCCCTTTTTGGTAATAAAACTACAGAATGTATCAAATTTCTTCATTAGATTCATTCATTTTGACGGAAAGATGAACAATTGAAAAATGGCGGGAAAGTGTTAGTTTAGTTAGTTAGTTTAAATTAGTTAGTTACAAACAATACAACCAAGGAGGGTTTATTTAACCATTTCACTGTCCCATGAGTCATATATGAACATTTCGATTGTTTAACTATTGTGTCTATTTCGTGGACAGGGAAGTTGTTAATTTTATACAAACAAAGTACGGAGAAACTTTTTCCCCAACCTGTTATTTATAATCACGAATAAGTAACTGCAAAGTACAAGAAAACTAAGATTATTATATTTAGCGGAGCGCTATTTAGAGACCTCGCACGACGACCTGACACGACGTTAATCTGAATAAAATCTGAAATGAATTATTGAAAAAGTTTCAAAAATGACGACATACATACAAAAGACAATATCAAAACATAACATTGTCAAATTGAGAACCTACTTTTCCTCCATTTTAGCTGTTATAATATACAATATTATAATAATTAATTATAAACATATTATCATTTATCATATTCTACGTACTATACATGCATAAATTTTACGCAATACCAGTGATTTAACAAATGATGTAGGTCGTGGGTTCAAATCAGCTATTCAACTACTGTCGTGAACTACCCCTAACGCAGGCATTTTAAGTTTACCAGGAATGGTTAAAGGTAGAGCCATGCTGCAGTTATATTAGTAGTATAGTTTTAGCACGAATGGGTCGGTTTGAACGGGGAAGGACCACGCTCTCACAGAATACCAGCGTAAAATAGTAGCTTAATGCTGCTCTGTTTCGTATGGTGAGTGTAGAGAACCGGACACCCATTTTACTGGAAACGAGGCATTTCATCTCACTCCACACGGCTGACAACGCAACTGCATTTTTATTCATAATCGAGGATAGCTGTAGATGTTTGTGCGCCACAACACCCACTTACCATCAGGTAGATGGTGTGCTCGTTTGTCACCATATCCTTTAAAATAAATAAGTCGGCCTACAAACGGAAAAAATAAAAAATGCGGTTGCCAACCCACTTGCAAGCATGGCAACTATGGCAAATATCCCTCCTAGGAGTCAACCTATGAAGGAGGCCTATGTTTAGCGGTGTACTTTAATAGGCTGTAACGGTCACAATAGGCAAAATATAGGAGAAATATATGTTTAATAAAGGACTTTTATAGACTGTAGTAAAATAAATGGATTTATAGAACATTTATTCACACATTTTTTCGACTTAACAACACGTGTATACGACCAAACAAATCGTTTGTTTCTCACATAGTGTTGTTTATCGTTGTAAACTCGTTTGTGTTGCAACAATATTTTTTTTAGTTTCCCAAAACAAGCTAAAAAAGTTTTTAGACAATTTAACATATTTTCAAAAAATACTGAGCAGATTGCAATAGATTTTGTATTTTATTTTCAAAGGGTGTTAATTAAACCACGAGAACAAATACTGACAATTAAACTAAATATATATATCAATTTATACGCGATATTCTACTATATATCTCAAAAAATAACAAACGCTGCTTACCTGTGTATGCAAGAATGTCTCTTGTTTTTTGTTTGATATTATTTTCTTTAGGCGACTCATATAATATCACGATTGTATAACTTAATATTCTCTAACCTAAACGGCTTGGCTAGGGCTTAAATTTGTGATTACGTGATATTCGTCTTCATCTTGTCAAGTCTGCGAGTCAAATGCTTTTATTTAATATTACCAATACGTTAATTACAAAACACTGGTTGACATGTCGGTATTGCAGCGCCCAGTAAACGCGGCTTCGATTCACACACGTGTTGAACTCCCACACGTCTAGGCGGTTAGAATTCTTTCCTTTCCGTCTGGGAACATACCAAACTATTATTAATTTCTACCGTCAAGCAGCAACGCGTGCACTACTGTGCTACGACCTGAATAGTATGGTGAACTAGTATATTTAGAAACTGAAACATTACATCTAAACCTTCAAATAAGTATAATGTGCCCCATTGAACATAGATTTTTAATAATATTTTATACCTTGTTTCATACAATAAGTACAAATTGCACGTTCAAACGGTAAAGTTTAAAATCTAATTACGGACTTTATTTGCAAATCGGTCTGACGGAGCAGATTGTAGAGCACTCGTGTTAAATATAAACTACGCTTTGTTAAACCTCATTCCGGAAACTCTATATTTGGTATTTGCATTTACAATTTCAGATTCACCGCACGTTTGATGTAGAAAAAATAAATCATACGAGTACAATAATATTATAATAAATTACTACATAATATGTATTACTGCTATCATCATCATCATTACAGCCTTTCACAAGTCCACTGCTGAACATAGGCCTCCCCCAAGTAATGCCACAAAGCACGGTCCTGAGCCACCTGCATCCATCGACTTCCTGCATGTCTTACCAGGTCGTCACTCCATCTAGTGGGGGGTCGCCCTACACTACGCCTACCGGTACGAGGCTGCCACTCGAGAACCTTTCTTCCCCATCGGTTATCGGTTCTTCGAGCTATATGGCCGGCCCATTGCCACTTCAGCTTACTAATCCGTTGGGTTATGTCGGTCACTCTGGTTTTACTGCGGATATCCTCATTTCTGAGTCTATCACGCAGAGAGACTCCGAGCATAGCCCTCTCCATAGCTCGCTGAGCGACCTTAAGCGTCCTCATACGGCCAGCAGTGAAGGACCACGTCTCAGATCCATAAGTCATCACTGGCAACACGCACTGGTTGTACAATCTAGTTTTTAGAGATTGAGGTATACCTGACGAAAAGATATGTCGTAATTTCCCGAACGCTGCCCAGCCGAGTTGAATCCGTCGATTGACCTCTCGGTCGAAGTTGGACTTACCTAGTCGGACTATTTGTCCCAGGTAAACGTACTCGTCAACAACTTCGAGCATAGTGCTCCCAACAACTACCGGCATAGGTGTGACATGGACATTGAACATGATCTTTGTTTTGTCCATGTTCATCTTAAGACCTATCCGTTGGGAGGCACTATTGAGGTCATTGAGCATAGTGCTTAAGTCCTCCAGCGATTCTGCCATAAGGACTATATCGTCGGCAAATCGAAGGTGAGTGATATATATATATATATATATATATATATATATATATATATATATATATAAATATATATATATATATATATATATATATATATATATATATATATATATATATATATATATAAATATATATATATATATATTGCTTTCATAAACGTAGCACTGAGAAGAGGGGAAAATGTGTCAATTCCACTGATTTAATTAAGCTGTTTAGGCTGTTTATTCTCATAAATAATAATATGTACTAAAAAATAATTCATCAGCGTTAAACAAATATTTATTTTGTTTAACATAATAAAATACTAATTTCATTCAATGATTGACATAAAATTTATGGTCCAATAAAAATAATGATTTACGTCCATTTGTCCTTACTTTATAGCTCATAAAACAGCCCACTAAACAGACTATATCCAAGGAAACACCGTGATAATCGGTGAGGTGAATTGACAATGGAACACAAAAACCGATTTTTTAAGTAATAAACTAACTCGCAGTCCATCTAATTGGCTAGTGTATTTCCATGGTCACCTTCAGCCAAGTCAGATGCGTTGACCTATTTTGTACCTTTGATGATCAAGATGGAATGTCACATAGCCTAGAATTGTAGTGACTTTCTATACCCTTCAAAACGGATCACAGCACCAGCGCCAGTTATAAACATCTAGTTCTTTAGACTAATATGAAATAGTGTGACACAGTTGATGCATTCACTCTTGTCTTGAAGACATACGCATTATAAGCGTATGGAAATATATACTATGCTAGCAACTTATTCCATTCCTTTGCTGGACGCATACGATGTAGCAAACTGTTTGGGTCGTTTAATTTGTATTTTCTTTCTGTTGTTTATTCATATTTTATTATGTATATTATCACATTAATATTTATTATCCCTACTTATATAACATTTCATTATTAATTATGGGCTTCTTTCATCGCACGGGGTATTAGCCACATTCGTCCCACCTCGTCAGGTTATTTTAAATTTAATATAATTCCTTCTAACTTACTTTTTGAGGCTAGATTATTAATATAAAACTCATTAGTACGAAAATAATAATTAGAAAATAACCAAATTATGAAAAATAAGCAATATCTTTTATTATTCTTACTTATGATGTATGATTCGTTTCAATTTATCCCTAAATCTCATTTGTGGATACAAACATTTCTCATGACTTGCTCTTCAAGCGGTGGAAACCCATTTACATGCAAACCGTCCGCTGCAAAATTGTCCCCGCTTTCAGGAACAATACTTTGTTTCCTTCATTTCTAGTTCTATAAAACCTTTATATAAAACGAATGTTCATTTAGATGTTTTTATAAAAAAAATATGTTATTCTTGAACATGAAAAAGCTAAAGTATTTTGTGTTAAAATATGATATGCTCAGCACAGGTTTTAAAGCATTAATTTTCTTAAAATATATATTTTCTTCCGATTCTCAACAGTTTTCTCATTATTTGCGAGTTTGAATATGAAAATATTTCATTTTTATATCTTTGTGTTGTCTTCTAGAGCACGTTATTCAAGTTTTACTTGTTAAAATATATTTTATATACAATTTAAATTAACTTTTAATATTTTTTCATAATTCGCGAGGCTATTCAAAAAGTTCGTTTTAGTGTTTAAAAAGAGCCCTGCGGATTAAAGCTTATAGATGCAGATAGATGAATACAAATGATAGATTTTAAATCAATACTTAAATTTATCATGTTAGCATAGAATAAATTTTATTCTAGAAAATTTTATTCTAGAATAAAAATTTACAATCATGGAATAAGATTTCAAATTTTAAAATTTCAATAACACAGTTCTTTGAGCATAAGAGGTATGATTTTTTTAAATTTATTTATTCTTTTCTTTGGGTGTGTTCTAAAGTACTTGAAAATTGCAATTGCGCTTAAATTTATTTCTATAGCCCTTTATTATTTATTAAGTTTTTGTTAATATACCAAATAAATGTAATTCTGTTGTATTAGATGATAAATTAATTTATACGTTTATCACGAGATTTTCATGAATGTGTAAAATGCATTCAGAACAATAACGTATATTATCTTGACAGTTTTTTATAGTCCAATATGTAAATGGGCATTTGGCTTACCTTATGCTAAGTGATAATCACCACCCATGAACATTTGCAACTCCGGAGGAATCGCAAGTACGTTGCTGGTCTTTTAGAAAGGAATATGTTTTGATGTTAGTTATGAACCCCTGGGTTAACAACACTCGAATATTAATAGAGCAACTGTTATAAGTATATACGGATGTCCACACATTCAGGTGTTAGGTGACAAAAGGTGTCTCACGAACCCGGTGATCTGTTGTTACGGATCGATGCAACGGCATTGCGCTACCCCAGTAATTGGAAATCGTATAATGGTGCATGTGTGGTTGTCTTTGTATCTAAGGGTGACTTTTGATATACCCTCTTTATACTCAACCAATTCTAAGAAATACATTTAGACGTTTCCCACTAATCAAATCAAATCAAATCAAATAATTTATTTAGTATCAGAGTTTTTAAATAGCAGTGTTGTGAATGAGGACTTCTTTTAAGTAAATAAATACTTGTGTTAGAAATCCCCCTTCTCCGTGACATTGATTAAGGAATACTAATGTGATACCTACTTACTTCAATACTTAATCTAAAAACGTATTTTTAATTTAGATTTTTAAAGTTGCTCTAAAACACAGATTAGGAGTATTTAAAAATAAAAATATAAAATTTTCTCAACACATTTTACATGGTACACAAAGATTTACAATATTTCAAAGTATTTGTGTGTGTGTGTGTGTGTGTGTGTGTGTGTGTGTGTGTGTGTGTGTGTGTGTGTGTATGTGTGTTTATGTGAGTTTGAGCTTCAAAAATGCATTTAGATTAAGGCCCCAAAGGATTAAGTTTAGGTGAGTTTTATCATTCCTATTTTATTAAATAAAATATTATTTTTAAATCAAACATCTATTGTGTATAAAATATAATCCAAGAATGTCTTAGTTTGAGTTCTGTAGGAAAGACTCAGTTTTATCATAACTTCAAGTTTTTCAATCATTATATAATAACTTGTACAAGTGCATTCACACGATTTAAAATAACCTTATACGTAAATCCAAAGAAATAAGAAGTTATACATATATTTCTGTCTAGTATAGTTTTTTATCATTAATTTAAATTAGAATCTTTCAAACAAAGCGTAATGTAAAAAAAATAACTGGAATCATCTTTTATATTGCTTCAAAGATATGTCGTTATGCATTTTGCCGTAGTATTTTGATAATTTAAATTCATGTTAAATGCCAATAATCGATAAAAAATTACAAATTATCAAAATATCCTTTTTTAATATATTATTTGTTTATTTTTAATTTTTTTATACTTGCATAAATTATATGGTCATGAATTATAAAAGTCATTTTTTGTATTTTCCGTGAGTTCCACTGCGGCGAAGTTGCGAGTAAATTTAAAAGAATCTGGATTTTATAATAGTAGTAAAGAGTAATTTGAATAAGAATTGGCTTCCGATACAAAAAAGAAATGACAAATGCAAAATAATTATTTAAGGACATGAACGCAAAATAAACATTTTACACTGAAATTAAATATTAATACTAATTGGGCAAAATTATACTCGTATTAATTGATGAAACATGGCTAAACGCCAACCACACTGTACCGCAGCCATAGACGGTTGACACGTGCCCGTGGGAAAATATGTGCGCCTTATAATTTACCATGTAGGGTCCTACGGAGAAGGATTTGTGGAAAAAACAACTACTATACAAGCGATCATGTGCCAAAGTAATGGAGAAAAAAAGAAATTTAATATGGATGACTATGAAGACATTCATTTTGAATGCGTTATAGAAAATCAAATAACAATTAATTTGTTTTGAAAGTGATTAAACAAACTTTATTTTTGAAAAAAAAAACTAAATGTTGTGTTTTGAGTTATCTGTTTTTGTTTTTCTGGTAATAAACTATATAAAACTGTACATGACTACCATCTATAAAGAATCGATATCGATATCAATTTTTTTCAGTTGGAATACCTAGTCCAGTAAATGTGATAGCTGTCAAAGGGTATTTCTTAGATTTGGTAGATTTTTTTATGCAAATTAAAAGCTTAACTAATTAGTCCCTAAATTCGAAGATTTGAGAGTCGCATAATCTAAAGAAGGTTCTTTGGCGCGGTACCACATTTTTTTTGAAATTTTAAAGGACATGGGGGATTTTGTATGAACCCCGTCCCCACCCTACAATAGTCATGGGAAACATGTCAACTTGTTCATTGGGACCCAAAAAGCCTAAAGTACTGTGTTAGATACAAAAACCATTGAGTTTATTCATAATAACAAAAAACTTTTTACCAAAAATGTATTTATTTTTAAACAAAAATCACTTTTTCAAAAAGCATATTTACCAAAAACAAGGACGATTGTATATTAAACAAAAATTACTTGGTTCTCAAACTTAAAATCACTGAGTAGTAATAGTAGTGCTTAAATAATATATGTATTTACACCTTTTAACTCATCACTAGAGCCAAAAGCAGTTGTCCCTTGCTCCCTAGCGCAAAAAGAAACACTTCATGTTTAGATAAACGTGGGAAGTCTTCGAAGTTCGGGATATTTGCTTGCATGGCTTCAAAACGCACTTTCTGTCTGTTAAGATTTTTCATATGCAAATAATCGTGCAAATGATTGAGCATGTTCATTCTAGACCATTTTTACCGGAAACGAGGCATTCCACCTTAGTCCTCACGGGTGAAAACGCATCTGCATCTGATTCGTAATCAAAGATAGACGTAGATGTCTATGGGCCACAGCAACCACTTACCATCAGGTGGACAATGTGCTCATTTGTCACCCTATCCTATAAAAAAAGAATGAATTATATTTATGATATCGGCTGCAAGTCTATTGTCAAAAGCGACTCGATGTTAGGCATTTATAACGGCCGTTGCGATTTTAAAGACACAGAACATATGATTCAAAGCACGGTAAAAAAACGTTTGTCGCAACAACTTGAACCTATTTTTAACCTTGGCGTTGACCGCATCAACAATGCATCTGCAAACCGTAACCAATTGGGACTTATTTGCCTGATTTGTAGACAGCTGACTAATGTTCCGGTCCTTTGTAGGTGGCCTTTGGACTTCATAGCCACAAGACTGGATATCACCAATGCTATATCTAAAGACCCTATCTACTATAAAATATCGCCACTGTTTAAAAACCAATGCAATGGATTTTCTTTATTTAATAATGACTGCATAATGGGAGCATCAGATGTTATAGCCCGGAATGGACTGAGTACGTCTATTATGTAGCCATCACTGCTCGCAATTATAAAAGGTTTTAAAAGATTCCGAAACTTTTGATGGATGTAATATTTTTTTCTCATCAATTTAATTTCGTTTTCAAAGAGTTTTTCATCTAGTCATAACCAGTATTTTAATTAAGCATTTACCGAAGTATACCTTCAGGTCACTCCATAATGTCCTACGTACTTTTAGTGAAACAACATATTGAAATGAAAATCTGTCTTTATAAAAAGAATAATGATATCTTACCTTGATCATGTATGTATCAATCTTCGTTTTTGGAATATTTTGTATTTCTACAGCGATCGATATTTTTCATCAAGAGCCATTGTAAACAAAAGATACAGTAACCCACTCACGATGGCAGCCGAACTCGCAGTCAGTCAAAGTGTATCTTTATTTATTAAAATATTTAATAACAAGGCTGCTCAAGCACCAAACATTTCGGAATTTCTCAGCCGAAAACAATAATTATAACTAAACAAAACAAAATTAAACAGCCATTTACATTCCATGGCTTCCTAAATGATATATGAAGAGATTAAATTGATTTGAGCAATTGATATTTTCAAAAGTTATCGTGTTTAGCACTCCATGCAGACTTGATAAATCTACGTAAAAATAGCAATCAATCGATTAAAAAATATAAGTTAAACAATCATTTATCTTTTTGGCAATGTGCTTATTATATCATTTATATGTTCAGTATGATGGTTAGGTACGATTTCATGCGACAAAACGTTATTCCTGATTTTTAGGCGCTAGTAGAACATACATACGTGATTTTCGCTTAAAGCATGTAATAAAAAAATTTACATATTTTTTTTGAAATTCGAATTGGGGTATACTGTATACTATACTTTTGATACATATACCGGAACGATTTTCTTGGACACTTCGTTAGTATATTTCACGCATCACACAAAACCAGAGAATGTATTTGGATAAGATTTTCACTATTGACTTACGTAGGGGTTGAACAGTTAGAATTAATATACACTATCAAGGTTTTTGTCATAAGAGTGGGGTAGTAGCCACAAGTTTCCCCTTTGCAGCTACAAAAAGGCTTAAAAATATTGTCATGAGGTTGAAAAATCACATTATCCAATTTTGAGTTGTTTATATTAAGCCTACCCGTTATTGTCTAAATATTATAGTTTTTATTTTAATGCAATAATAAACAAATTACTCTTTTAACCTAGATGGTGCTATAGGTACTTTAAAACATTGATGGTTTTATCATACGCCTTTTCCTGTTCTTTAAATGTATTGTCATAATTGATCATACGCCAAATAGCTCATATACCAATATCATTTACTACAAATACGTTGTCTTATAGAGTTTTTTTTTTGTAGCGTCTATCTATTAAAAGTGCAAAAAGAGTAAAGACTTATTTAAAAAAATAAAATTAAAAGCATATTGTGTACAGTATAAGCATTCTCATATTACTGAGAGGGTTTTCTTGGAGCGAGGAAGATTTTATCGCATTGCCATTGAACCGCTGTCTTGACGCATATTAGCATCTTTACATAAATTTTAAAATTACTGTATTACTGTATTACTGATGTAACTAATAAAGTTCACATTGCTAATTTCTTAAAACGAGACAAAATCCTTATTTATTGACATACCTTTTTTATTTCGTTTCCATCATCATAAATATCGTTGTTAATGGGCATACTTAAATCTAAAGAGTGGAATTTAATAAGCCGTGTCTCTTTATAATATAAAGATGTTCTGAGTGACTGATTCGTCTATCAACGCACAGCCTAAACGACTTAATGTAGGAATCTGAAAATGGGATAGAAACTACCTTTTGTGACGTAGATTTCCATTAAGAAAAGATGGTTTGAATGAAACTATTTTATGGAGCGCTTGGTTCGATACTTACTGAAAGTACAGTACTCTCAGTTAATAAAGTAAATTAATGCGTATTTTTTGATTTCAAAACATTTTCGTACAGAGAAAAAATTCATGCCTTAAAATAATAAAGTTTACTCTTACGGTTTTGAAACAACTATGCAAATTTTTGTACAAAAAATTGTTTTTAGATGAATAACTCAATCCGCTCGACGTACAATCGTGAAATTGGGACAATGCAGTTTTTTTTATTACGGAAGCATCAACTTAGGAAGGATTTTGGAAAATTTAAACTCTTAGAGATGAGGTTTTGAGAATTTTTTTTCATGGCGATTTCATATTTGTATGGAGTAAAATTATAAAATGATTTTTGTAACTTGAAATTAAATGAAATATGTTTTTTTATTTTAAGTGAAAGGTAAAATTATGAGTGAAACGAATGTTTTTTAATTGCATGGAGGTGGGAAAATTTGTGAAACATAATTGTGAATAATACATATTTTAGAACTTTACAAAATATGTACATTGTTAAAGAAAATAAAAAATTGTCTATTTTTTTGAATTTATTTATGTACCCGCAACAAGATACAGAAACAGTCTTATAGTTAGTTCGTACAAAGGTTCTACTTATTCCATAATTTGCTGAAATATGTTCCAGTATGCCCATAAAGGAAAATATATAAAAATGGAAAACTTAGTGCATACATTACTAATACTAATGAATAAATAATATACGAAATGTTACGTAAATTATATTAAATAATAATATCAGTAAAAATAAAATAAATAAAATACATAAAAATAATAAATGCGATTGTTACATATAATATATAAAAACTAATATTAGTAAAATAAAACAATTAACATTAATTAACAGGATGCAAAGTAGTTATCTCAAACACGTATCTTAAGTACCAAAAAAGTTTCGGAATTTCTTATATTAGAAAGTAGTGTGTTCCATAATCTCAAAATGTGAACAGAAAAAGAGTAGGAGTAAAAACCGGAATTATAGACAGGAAGGTGAAGAAGAGTTTTAACAAGGGAGCTGTATGATTTATCTGGAGGATAGGTGAAGAAAAATCGGCTTCTGAGGCATGTCTTTAACGCGGGGATGATCGTCGCTGTCTACGCATAGCCAAAGGATGGATGGGTCCCTACCTTCAAGACATCTGATCCCGGTTAAAAAGAGTAAGGCTGGTTTCACCGTCTTCAGATGGTAGTGGACAGCGTCAAGGTTGGAACGAAGTCCACTGATGTTGCGAGAATTCACGGATAGCGTGACAGGGGTTGCCTTGGTCTTATTGCTTCGCTTGCCCCAAGCTGTTTTTGCTCAGCGAGGGATTCTCCATCACCAAGGGTGCTGGTACCCTCCTGTGGTAGTTTTAATTGATTCCGCTACCATGTTGTTAAGCGTGGGGGGGGGGTGGAGGGGCTCCTGCCACCTGCATTTACCAAACGAAACGCAGAGGAAAATCTCTATTTCATGCTGGTATTCTGTGAGATCATGGTACCTATCCGGTTCGAACTCTACCAATGATTTGGTACAAGGTTGTCTTTTTATTTTTCTTTTTTTTATAGAAGAGGGGGCAAACGAGCATATGGTTCACCTGATTTTTAGTGACTACCGCCGCCCATAAACCACTGCAAAACCAGTTGAATTGCAGGTGCGTTGCCAGCTTTTTAGATAGGACTAAGGTCTTTTCTTGAAGGTCCTTAAGTTGTATCGGTCCGAAAAAATCGCCGCTAGTAAACTATTCCACAGTGAAGTCGTATGCTGAAGAACAATCCAAGTGAAATGTACAGTGGTGGATCGCCAAGCATCCACATGGTGTGGATGGTATCGGGAGGTTTGCCGCGTAGTGTGTTCATGAAATTTGGCGGCTGGTATTAATCTAAACAATCACTCAGAGCACTCGTCGCGTTATATGCGAATCAAAATGCAAAGAGATGCAACATCTCTTCGCAGCGCCAGTAAATTTAGCCGATCGGAAAGCACTCGGTCGTCGACGATTCGAGCCGCTATGCGGTGAATTCTTGCATGAAATACCGTCCCGGTCTGCTGAGCACGCCTAGCTTTTCACTTTCAAGTGACCACGAATCTGCAAGTCACTCTATATTCCGATACTGGCTAAGGCAACAAGGGGAGTGCCTTGAAACTGAGAACATACAACAAAAGAATTCTTTTCAGCGGTTAACGCGCAAACTTGTGTCTTCTGAGGGTTAAACTGGTCTAGATTTAGTCGCCTCCAATTCAAGACTTTTTTCAGCAAGGACTCGTCTTCAGACATAAGTTTGTCCTAGTAGTCAGAGACGTTTTTCCGAGAAATATTGGCATGGCCGGTGTACAGAGCATCAACAGCGCTGTCACCTTCTACATCTATCCTCGATTACGAATCAAAATGCAGATGCGTTGTCACCCGTGAGTACTAAGATGGAATTTCCATTTTCAGTAAAAAGGATGACCGATTATCTTCACCCACCATACAAACACAGCAGCGTTAAGCTACTATTTTACACTAGTATTTCGTGAGAGCGTGGTCCTTCCCCGGTCGAGCCGACCCGTTCGTGCTAAAACTATACTTCTAATATAACTGCAGCGTGGCTCTACCATGTAAACATATCATTGATTTGCGGAATAAACAGCGTTGGTGATAGCACGCAGCCTTGTGGAACGCCACCAGAAATAGGCTTTTAATCGGAGTTCGCACCGTGTGCAACAAACAACCTTGATATTCTAATCTGCAAGAAAGCTGATGATCCAATTGCACAATTTCTCTGAAAGCCCATAGAAAGTTAGACTTGGACTTGGACTGGACTCCATTGTTTTGGAGAACAAGGAGGTGACGGCGATGGGCCTGTAGTTTGACGAATCTGAGCGATCGCCTTTTGTAGGGATCGGGTGGACGAAAGCCATCTTCCATGATTTTCGGACTACGCCTAGGAATTGGAGTACCAGAAAAGATGGGTTCGAACTGGTGACTACTCTAGAGCACACGTCCTCAGCACAATTGGGGGATCCCGTCAGGCCCACACGACTTGTGAATATCTAGCGAGAGGAGTGCTTTGCGAACCGAGCGCTGTGTAAACTGCACCTCCAACATGGAGCACTAACACCGCGTGATGGTCGGTGGCGTACTCCCCCCGTCATCGAGAGTCGAGTTGGACGCAAAGAAAGAGCCTAGCAGATCGGCTTTCTCCTTTGCGGCATGGGCCAATGAGTGGTATTTCCTGTGCAGAGATGGAAGAGATGGCTGACAGAAATTCTCTTGGACAGCTTTGGCGAGAGACCACGAGAGAATGCACGGGTTCCAGAAGGAAGGCGCACTAGTTTCTCTCCAATTCTGCCTATGTGCTCTGACTTTGCCTTGGCAATGACTCTTTTGAAGGACCTGGAGGCGGAATTATACTTCTTTTTTAGGGCGCTGGTGCTTACATCCCGGGACGTTGATAAATAAATAAATAAATTGATCATGGGTTGCCAACTGCCAAGGATCTGCAAGACAACAGCTGACTAATTCGATGATGATGACACGTTATTAATATGGTTTAATAAGAAAGAATTCTTTAAAAAAATTGGCACTATCTTTGAATATAAAACGTTTAAATCTAATTAGCTTATTTAACTGGTGAATTTGCAAGTTTTGTTTAATTCTGCTTATTTTAGGATTAATATTACAAAAGAATCCAAAAACACAAAATATATTTTTTTACAGATTACGAGATGATGATGTTCTCCTGGCCAATTTGCGATGTCGGAATGCATTCTACAATAATTTATACTCAAAAAATCACTCACCACATAACTTGATGTAAGAGTGACGATGACAATTACGACACAGAAAGACGATAAATATTACAAATTTTGTTAAAACAAATATTAGCTCATGCTTGAATTTGATTCCAAGGGTCTCTCCTCCTACTTAACTTAAAACTTACTGAATTTTAAACTCCTACTTAATCACAAAGTGGCGTGTTAAATAAAATAAATAAGCATATTAGTAGACTTAAAAAAATATCTCATTAAAAAAATAACAATTTATTTAATGTGACTTTATAATGTTTTCATATGCATACTGAATGAAAGACATTCAGTATTTGTATAAAAGGTTTGTAAATGCGATGTAAGATAAATGAAAATTATTTTTAAAAGCGATTTCTCGTCTTTGATGTGTTAACATTTATTGGTTTTACGTAAACAAAATTTCTACGTTAAACGATTTTAAATTTTGTGTAATTCAGGGAACGTTATTTAGTAAATATTTATCTATAATAACTTTTTATTTTAACTAAGTGTTAACGTTTAAATGAAATGAACGACTTTTATTGAATATAGATTACTGTATAATACTTATCCATACGATGTCGTCTTCACGTACCGAGGTACGTGCAGGTATCGGGCCCCGGGGTTATGCCCCACTACCCGGGTATCCTCATACCCCATAACTATGGGGCAGTCACTTATTGCCTATCTTGGCGTGGTTATACTGCATTAGATAATGCAGCCGGATAAGAATTTTACTTTCCGTAGTTTACCGACTACGGAAAGGGAGGTAATCAGTAGAGGTTATCTATAGTCAAAGTTGGCCTTTCCGCGGCATTGTGGGTTGTTACTCAACTCTCTAATCACATATAGAGAGGAGTTCTCTTGGAAGAGGTCGCCCGTCCGGTGGACGGGTATGTAATGGCGCAAAGCCGTTCAGGTGTTCATGTGGCCCGTTATCGGCACGGTCAAACATGCCGCGCGCTAACCGGGCCACGAAGTCGGTGATAGTCTCGACTTTCAAATCGGCCGCTATGACGTCATTCCGGACGTAACGACCTGCTCCGACAATCGTCCTTAGTGACAGGTTCTGCTGAGCCTGTAATCGCCGCCTCAGAGGGTCACTCAGAAGCGCGTACCAGGCCGGAGCAGCGTAGGTGGTGATGGTATACAAGATGTATATCCGGAGCTTGGTTTTGATTGGCAGCTTAGATGCCAGTACCGGACGAAGCATCGCCCGCGCACATCTGGCTTTGCGGACGACGAAGTCGACGTGCGCAGTCATGCGCAGCGCCCGGTCGATCCGGCACCCTAGGTATGTCACGGCCTTCTCGTACGCGATCTTCTGGCCGTCGAGAGTTAGTGGTGGTGGTAAATTTCTGAGGCGACGGGTAAGCAGAGCGGTCGTCTTACCAACGTTGACGACCATCCTCCACTCATTCAGCCATGGTGGCAACAGGTCCAGCAGACGCTGCATTTTGGCAGTGGCTATATGGGCTCTTCGGGACGAGGTGAAATAGGCGCTATCGTCCGCGTATAGCGCCAGCTCAACATCGTCCTCCCATTCTTGCAGCCTGCCTGCCAATGTTGGGATGTCGTTCGTGTATGCCGCGTACAGGACTGGAGACAGACAACTGCCCTGTGGGACGCCGGCACTGATGGTTCTTGTTGCGGACTCGGCGTCCTCTACGCAGACGTAGAACTTCCTGTCTTCCAGGAAAGACGCCATTAACCGCAACATAGCAGGGGGGACACTGGTCTGTTCATGTAACTTATATAGTAATCCTGAGTGCCACACCCGGTCGAACGCTTTCTCGATATCGAGAAAGACGCCCAACGATATGCGGCCACGATTGTACTCTGCCGCAAGCAGGTGCAGCACTCTAGTCAGCTGTGTGACTGTAGAGTAACCCCTCCTGAATCCGTGCTGCTCCGCCCGAAGTTGGATGCACGGACGGAGACGTCTTAGCAGCAATCTTTCAAACAGTTTGGCTATGTGTGGTAATAGCGTAATCGGCCTGTAACTGGAAGCTTTACGCCTGTCCTTCCCGGGTTTCGGCAAGACGATAATTTTACCTTTTTTCCATTCCTCCGGGAAGTGGGATGTCCGCAGTATCCCATTGTAGAGTCGACCAATCTCTACTAGGACTTTATAGGGCAGTTGTCGGAGTGCAGCGTTGGTAATCCCGTCGTGTCCGGGCGCCTTCCTCGGTTGCAGGCAGGTTACTGTCCTCCGCAATTCGGCGGGGGAAATGAACCACTCTCCTGCAAGAGGCGGCGCAGGTGACGACAGGAACTCCTGTACGCGACTCTCCTTTAATGTATGAAGCTCCATATACTCCGCACTTGCAGGATTCGGCATAAATTGCTCCTCGAAGTGCTCTCCTAGGATATCCGCTCTGCCCTTGGCATCATAGCATCGTTCGCCCGCGATATTGGTAAGCGGGCAAACGGGAGGTCTGGTTTTGGTTAGCTGTCGATTCAGTTTAAAAAGCGACGCGTTTTGTTCTTCCGCCTTCCATATGCGCCGCTCCCAGGCCTCTCCTCTGTAGGCCCGGACTGCAATCGACAGCTCCTCCGATAAGGTGTTAAATTGTGCTTTTATTCTTGGGCAGCGAGTACGCGCCCAGAGCCTCCTAAGTGCTCTTTTGCGCTTTATTTTGATATTAATTTCCCGCGGAAGATCGTCACGCCTTTCTGTGATCGGGACGATCGTAGAGGCCGCGTGGAGGGCCTCCTGGATGTTTTTGGTGATTCTGGTTGCAGCGGCCTCTACGTCGTCCGCTGTATTAATTAATTGATGAGCTGGAGGTCTCGCTTGCAGGTGTTGTGCATAGCGCCTCCAGTCAATGCGTGTCTTAAATGCTCTGGGCGGCGTAGTCACCGCCTTAGTGCCAAGGGTTATCAGAATCGGGAGGTGCTGTGAACTCAGGTCGTATAGCACCTCTACCACTACCGGGTAGTTGACGTTCCTGGAGAGCACGATGTCTAATACATCCGGATGTTGTCTCGGATCTGTCGGAACGTTAGTTGGTTCTTCGGGACCCAAAACGTCGTAGTTGTTATTCTCAGCGTCTTCATATAGTGCATGACCCGGCGGAGTGATCACTCTGGACCCCCACGCCGGGTGTTTGGCGTTTAGGTCCCCGGCGATTATGGTGGGTGTATCGCCTTCCATTACTGTCCGGATGTCTGAGGAGCAGAATGGAGTCCCTGGCGGGCGGTATGCTGCGTAGATCCTTAGTTCCTCGCCCGCCGCCTCCATTCTTATGCCGATTGAACGCATACTCTGGTACGGTGGTAATTCCAGTTCTTGGTGGACGATGTCCCTCCTCACAAGAACCGCCGTCCCTCTGTAGGCGGCCCCTTGGGGGGTGACCTCGTCCCTTCTGTATAGGTGGTAATTTGGCAGCTTGATATGCGTTTTTGGGTTTAGTTTTGTCTCGCCCAGCAGTATGATGTGCAAGTCCTGTTGCTGGGCGACAGTGCGGAGTTCATGGAGCTTCTGCTGAATACCGCCCGGGTTCCAATAGAGGAGGCGCAGATTACTCTTCTCCGTAATGCCTTGCAAGTAGATTTGCCAGCGCCTTCATGATCGCTGATATTGGGTCAGTCCCGGCTCTGATATCAGCCAGGACTTGCGTGCCGACCTCGATAGCTATACCAACTAGACGTTGTATGGCATCTGCTGTCTCGAGGCCGGTGGCGGGTGCTCTCCTGTATGAAGGCGTTGGCAATTGTCTCGGGTGTGGTTCCTGGTCCTGCCCTCTTGGCATGTGGGTGGAACGCGCTCTAGCTGTAGAGCGGGCTCTACGTTCTGGTAGGGCCCTTTCTGGCACTCCACCCACTCCTTTGGTCGACTCCCGAGTAATCTGCGCCTGTGAGGCCACTAGTGCTGATGGTGTCGGGGTAGAGGTAACAGCCTGAGGAGGCTGCGACTTTTTCCTGCTCCTCTCCCGCCTCCTCTTCTTAGAGGGCTGCCGTTCTGTGGCAGGGTTGGCGGGAGGCTGTAGAGTCGCCCCGGTGGTTGCCCTTGGCTCGATGGGTTCCACCGTTTCCTTTGGTGTTACGGGTGGGGTGGGGGGGGGGGGGGGCTGGTTGCCTGCCCTTCCCTGTAATGGTTGCCCACCCGTCTTGCTGGATGGTCACAGATTTCGGGCGACTCTGGGGGATCCTTTTGGGGTCCACCGGGAGTAGCCCCGGTAAGGTTATCCCCTGCCTCTTGGCAGTCCTCCTCAGGACTGGGCAGCGGCGGTCGTTTGCCGTGTGGTTCTTGCCACAATTGGCACATTTGGGTTCCTCCTCCCTACCCCTGGGGCATTGGCTTGCTATGTGCTCTCCGGCACAGCGCACACACCTCACTGGCCTGAAGCAGTTGGCAGAGGCATGCCCGAAGGCCTGGCATCTGTGGCATTGAGCCGGTCCTGCTTTTCTTTGCCAGGCCTCGATGACGACCCCTCTCATAAAGAGGAGTTCATCGGTGTTATATAAGTTCTGGAGCTGCTCCAGGCTCAGGTGGTCCAATTGGGCAAAGTAGATGCAGCCAGGTCTGCCTCTACGTGGTGGAATTGCCTTGACGTATTTGATTGGGAAGCCTTTTGCCCTTATGGCCTCCTCTATAGCTTTGGTGTCCGTGCCCATAGGTAGACCCCGGATGCCCACCTTCGTGGGCTTATCCTCCTCCGGGGTATAGCAGTACCAGGACAGCGTTGGTGTTTCTTTGCTCAGCTCCACCATATAGCGCTGAACAGTACGGAGCTCATTAGCACTCTGTGGCGTGAACCGTACGCCTTTCCCGAACGGACGGGCATTCAAAGGGTGGCCCAACATTCTGTTGAGCTCCTTGAAATGCCTCGTCCAATCCGGTAGGCATTCAGCTACTATTGGTGGATATCTAGTTTTCTCCTGGTCGGCAGGCTTATCGGTAGGCGCTGCCGCCGGTTGTGGGCGTGGCACTGCTGGTGCAGCTACCATATGGGCATAGCTGGTGGATGGTCGTTGACCATCGTCCTGCGGGAGCCCGGACGGGTTTGAAGTTGTCACCGGCGATGATCGGCCGGCGGATGCTGCCAGGGTTGCATAGGTGGTAGACCCCCAGCTGTAAGACTCCTCGCCCCCCTGCTCATACTGAGCCGAGTCTCGGCTACGACGGTCTGGTGATATGGAGCGGGGGGGGGGGGGTTGTGGTGGAGAAGGCGACTTCGGCGGTGATCTAAGCACCTTCTTCGTTGTCATCATCTGGTGGTAATGTTCATCTTCGGATGAGGATGGTGCTTCGTCGGACGACAGCTGGGAGCCTATCCGTTGCCTCTTCTCAAATAGAGAGGCTTCGGTCTCAGGAGGCGTGTGACGTCTGGCCGTTTTCTTGGCCCGCTGCTGCTGGGGCGACGGTTCCTGCCTAACCGTGTGCTCAGACACGGCTGGCGTGAGCGCGACACCCGTTGCGGGCTCCTTCCGCGGCGAGACGGGTTTCCGCATAGGAATATGGGAGAACGCTGGCACCGTTCTGGTGCGCTCCGGGTTCATCATATCCCTTATAGCAAGTGGTCTCTCTAACACCCCTTTCTTATCCGGCGGTATTTTGTACTTGGGGGGTGGTTCCCCCTTGTCCCTACCTGACATATTGCTACTTTAACACGTCAGTCGTACTCTAATAGGCCCTGTCTAAGATATGGTAATAAAAAGTTTATAGCTTTCTACACATGGGGCACTGCCTACCCCTTTTGTACACCAAAAGGGTTGGGGGAAGTGTAACGGTGGCACTTTATACGCGACTAGGCACAGGATGCACGAAACGCATAAAGTGCCAAGAATCAACTAGGGGCCGGTGACCTCAACGCCTCACGGAATCGCGGGACTCAACGTGGGCGGAGTTTGTCGTACCGGCGGTTATTTGCAGCCACTGTAATACTGCAAGTAACACACACCTAGGAGATCCTTAATACTTATCGAGTCATTTTTTTGTTTGCTTTCTCCTGGGAAGAACCAGCAAGAAACCCAATTGGATTTTTTAAAACATATTTCAAATTACAGTAAATTTATTTTGTACAATTATTGTATGAATTTTTATAGAACCAGCAGGTAGCGATCATCTCTTTCCCAGCTAATTACGATCTATACATGTTTTACTAAAACATGTATAGATCGTAATTAACGTTATTTATTAAAATTTGTACCATAGCTCATAATAATTATAATAAAAAATAAAATTTAATACATCAAAAACAAAAATGCTTAATTTTCGTTTCCGCAATGTCTTATTTGACTGGACCTTCGACATTGGCATGAATAGGGTATATTCCTCATAAAATTTTAACCGGTTAATCGATTGTACGTTTTTGTACAGTTCTGCATTAAGTTATTCACATTCCATACGATAAAATACTCCCATCGTGAGAATCTACACACATAAAAGTTGGCGCACATCTACAGCTGTCATCGATAGTAATTATAGATAGCAATTGACACGATTAATTCTTTTGGTATATACTAATCTTGCTGATGCCATAACGTAACATAAATAGGGATTTGCCGAGCGCATGCGACCGCATAGGATTTTTATGGCGCTTGAAGGGTAAATCAACAATATTCAAGTCTTGCTGCGTAACTCATTGTGCGTAAACGTTGCCATCTATTGCAATCATTGTGCATATACGTATTTGTTCGTGAAAATCTTACCTACACTATAGATAAATGGGTTTGAAATACATACTGATGAATGTAAGTGTTTAACGTTCTCTTCATATAGAATCAGTGAATCAGAACCAAATTTAACATTATTCAGGGGAGATGATCCACAATAATACGCTTTGGAAAAGAAAATCTCCAGAAAGCGATTTGAAAGATCTTAAAGAAGTTATTTCCACATTAACGAGCTGTCGTAAAGATCTCAGTAGTAAACTGTCAGCGTTTCGACAGAATATGTTAGCCTCATTCGAAGACTTGTCAGTCTTTGGGCACTCTTTGTTTTTTTTAGTAATGCTAATATTATTCTTTTTTTAATGATTTGCAAAAATATTGATATGCAAAAATAAAGAGAAAAATATTATATAATCATTATTAACGCGGCAGCCACGGATTTCACTTCTCCTCCGTGTCAGCATAGCTGAAAAATTGCTCCGTAACTCTCTAAGAAATTATAGAAGGCTGGTGCCCAACAGTAGGAGGCATATAGGCTTTACTTTAAGATGTTGTTTATAAGTTTCCATATATCCACAGACTGGTTACTAAACAATTAAATCATTTGAAATGTTTGTACAAAGCTATTTTCAAGTTCGCTTCGCCGCGAGTGCCAAACGTTTCAATAGGCTCGCAAACACTGAAGAACATTTTTTTATTAGTTAACGATTATTTTGCTCAAAGTTTAGTTTTCTCAAAAATTTCCCACTTTGCCGCCACAATACACACCTAGCAAGTAGCATTTCTATTGGTGCGTCTTGCGGTCACATGCGACCGCTAGGGACTTGACGGAAGCATGCGACTGCATGGGAATTTTAAGATGATTGAGGGGTTAGTCCGTGGTAGCTCAGGAGCTTAGCGCTCGCTGTAAATTTCACAGTACGCGAGCAACCCGGGTCCGATCTCCGCCAGCTAAGTCACGCACTTTTTTCAGGACAGATATCCGATACTGGTTACCTTAATCTTGAGCTTCAAACAATCGCAAAGCAGTTTAATTGTTTATTTAGGTTAAATTTAATTTTCACATCTATGTATTATCTATATATGTGTATGTGCGTGTACGTATATGTTTGTATATATGTGTGTATGTACATGCGTGCACTTGTGTACATTCATATAAAGGCATATAAACGCTTCAGAAGCAGTAGGAATATTTTAATTTTCTGAACCTCAAAAATCAGATGAGGTGCTGGCGGCATCAGCTTTGTCACTCACGACTTCGAGGTTGACAATTTCAAAGATTTGGTGCCCTGGATCTACACCTTCGACAGTCGTCCATACTTGAATGTCTTCTTTATCAAATTCATGGCAATTGAGACATTCTATTCTTCATTACCACTTTCGCTTTGAGAACTTTCCGCTATTATCAAAATTTCATTTCAGGCTTTTTTTTAAAGTCTATTCTTTTAAACTGTCCCAAGCTGCTCTAATCATGTAGGATGCATCTTTTTAATCAAATTCTAATAAGACTTTCTTCTCCCTCCTCTTCTCTTTCTCTAGCAACAACTTACGTAGCAATTATTTTCTGTAGTTGAAAGTCTCAATAACAATTTCGTTCATGGGATGTAATAAGGAAGTTACGTTAAGTTGAAGAAACATCAGTTTTATAAATTCGTCCTTTTTATTTAGGATGTCGCATAATAGGTGAGTTGGTGCATTATCACTAATGGGTTTTTACAGTGGGTACTAAAACTTCTATAAACCATTCCGTGAAAATTGAACTGTTCATCCAGACGCTATTTGTGAGGTCTAAACAATAGGCAGTACGTGTTTGGAACAACGCGGTTTCTGTTGTCGAATCTCAGCGTGGTATGTTAGCGGTTCGTTTAAGCGATCGTTCGGTTGATCCACGATAATCGACATTCTACTGTACTTCATTAATTTTGACATTTTTCCATACAATACTATCTGAAATGTTTGAAGTAGGTGTTGGAATATTGCATTTTGTTCAATATATATTATATACAAGAATACTTTTTGAATTAATGCCATCTAATCTTTGAAAGACATATTTGATTAACTATACTAACTGGCAATATAATAGCTGCAGGGGCACGCCCAGTGAGGGGCTAAATTGGTGGCGTCATTTTTGTTTCATCCAATGAGACACGCACGCGAATGGCCAAAGTGAAAGGCTGGAAGGATGCCGCTGGCGGTCAGTCATGTCATTGACGTTAGCCGCCGCCGCTCGAACAGTTGGAGCGCAATCTGGACTGTGATAGCAGCCTGTGGCAGTCGAGCCATAGAACAATACAAACACTTCGTGGTGATCACTTGCACAGTGCAATTTATCGCTCCGGATTCGAAGGGGCAATCTAGTCGCCCCAACAACAACATTTACTTACCATGAGATGTACTGTATGCTCTTATGTCGCTGATGATTCTAGGAAAAAATCTTTTAAGATTATTTGCATTTACGTTATGAAACACCAGAAGTTTTCAGCTAATTATATTTCTCATTCATACTGAGGATGATATTTTTAAAATAAAGCTGATGCAATATTTTCGTTATTAAAATTTTTAAATCTGCTCCTGACATTTTAGGTAATAGTAACGACATTCGCTACCGGCAAAAAATAAATTGCATTTACCTGACACAATTTACTCGCCCGAAACTGAAAATTAAACCGCGTGACTTTACTTAATAAAAGCTAGTTAAACATAAGTTGTGTGTAAATAAAATTTCTATGATTTATTGTTTACCTTTTGCGCAAAACTAGTTGCAAGTTTGGAGTGATAATAAATTTTGCTTTAAAATAAGTAAAGAATGTAAAGTTATGCATTAGTTGTAGTTACTTAAGCCTGTAAACCAAATCATATAAAACTTAAAAGTAGCAAGTGTTAATACCTTATTGACTATTGTGCTGTTCGCGGCCATTGCTATATTTTTATTTATATTATTTATTCTTCCTGTTTATTTCTTTTTGTAATACTTAGTTGATTTGGTTCGCTTTGGCTAGCAACACACGACTTCTCATGGCGTTGATGTGAGTAAACTTAATACAACTTTTCTTCTGCATAACTTCATTGTTCGCGAGCCTATTGAGAGGTTTGGCACTCGCAGCAAAGCGAATTAATTTATATAATTTTAAATTAATTTATATGGTTTTGTTTAAAACGAAAAAATAGTTTTATCAAAGGTACACACTGTTACATAATTCTGATCAAATTCGTGCTCTACTGAGCGAACGGGGGTAGATCTAAAGTGCGCAGGGCTTGGTTAACGGGTTAATTAATAAAAAAAATAGCTTTGTACAAATATTTCAAATGATTTAATTGCTTAGTAATCGGTCTGTGGATTTATGGAGGCCTGTAACCAACATCTTAAAGTAAAGCCTATATGGCTCTTACAGTTGGGCACCGGCCTTCTATAATTTCTTAAAGAATTATGGAGCAATTTTACAGTCATGCTGACCCGAGGGAGAAGTAAAAGCCGTGCCTGCCGAGTTAATACTGACTATTTAATATTTTCCTCTTTATTTTTGCATATAAAATCATTAAAATATCATAATCTTAGCGTTACTATAAAAATACAAAGAGTGCCCAAAGACTGACAAGTGTTCGAATGAGACTAACATATTCTGTCGAAACGCTGACAGTTTACTACTGAGATCTTTACGACAGCTCGTCAATGTCAATGAAAAGTCAAATTAACTTTGAAATAATACTAGTTTTAACGGAATTTATCGCGTATATTTAACTTTTTTACCCGACGTTTCGAGAGCTTTACAGCACCCATGGTCACGGGAAGGACTGAGATGTTCAACGTCCAGTTGTCATAGTTAACCGCGGTTACCATAGATTAAAATTTTAACTTTTGTTCCGATCTACACAGTATGAGCTTATGGTATCATGGAGTCTTGCAGTTGTATGCTTGGGTTGGGATTTAATTTTATTTATTATAGGATCCCAAGCAGATGGTAGCACCCAGCCATCTTCTCTATTGAAATTAGGATGTTTTTTGATTTCAATAGCCTCGCGAATCATCATTGGAAGGAATCGGTGTTCTTTAGCGAGGATTTGTGGTCTATCAAATCTGATGTAGTGACGGGGGCGATCTTGTACATGTTCACAGACTGCAGACTTCCCGGAGCGTCGATTCTTCACATCAGCTATATGTTCTTTGACGCGGGTTTTAATTGATCTTTTAGTTTTTCCTATGTAGGAGAGACCACATTCACAATCAAGCTTGTACACTCCTGCATCTTGCAGAGAGACGTTACACTTGACTGATGGTAAAAACTGACCAATCTTCTTCGGCGGCTTGAAGTATGTTTTGATGGAAGCGCGCTTCAAGATGTAGCCAATCTTGTCAGCGACTCCTCTAACATATGGCAGTACAGCAGGTACACGCTCGACTGTGGCCGGCTTCACTCGTTCTCTGTTACGTAGGCGTGGGACCCGAAGCTTGTTGTCATGCAAAACTTGCTTGACATGTTGGAGCTCGGCAGCCAGGTGTTTACTGTCACAGATCCCTCGTGCTCTCTGAAACAAACACTCACAGAGAACGAGTGAAGCCGGCCACAGTCGAGCGTGTACCTGCTGTACTGCCATATGTTAGAGGAGTCACTGACAAGATTGGCTACATCTTGAAGCGCGCTTCCATCAAAACATACTTCAAGCCGCCGAAGAAGATTGGTCAGTTTTTACCATCAGTCAAGTGTAACGTCCCTCTGCAAGATGCAGGAGTGTACAAGCTTGATTGTGAATGTGGTCTCTCCTACATAGGACAAACTAAAAGATCAATTAAAACCCGCGTCAAAGAACATATAGCTGATGTGAAGAATCGACGCTCCGGGAAGTCTGCAGTCTGTGAACATGTACAAGATCGCCCCCGTCACTACATCAGATTTGATAGACCACAAATCCTCGCTAAAGAACACCGATTCCTTCCAAGGATGATTCGCGAGGCTATTGAAATCAAAAAACATCCTAATTTCAATAGCGAAGATGGCTGGGTGCTACCATCTGCTTGGGATCCTATAATAAATAAAATTAAATCCCAACCCAAGCATACAACTGCAAGACTCCATGATACCATAAGCTCATACTGTGTAGATCGGAACAAAAGTTAAAATTTTAATCTATGGTAACCGCGCTTAACTATGACAACTGGACGTTGAACATCTCAGTCCTTCCCGTGACCATGGGTGCTGTAAAGCTCTCGAAACGTCGGGTAAAAAAGTTAAATATACGCGATAAATTCCGTTAAAATTAGTATTATTTCAATGTGTAGTGTTCGCGTAAATATAAGAAATCATTATGTCAAATTAACTTCTTCTTTAAGATCTTTCAAATCGCTTTCTGGAGATTTTCTTTTCCGAAGCGTGTTATTGTGGATCATCTCCCCTGAATAATGTTAAATTTGGTTCTGATTCACTGATTCTATATGAAGAGAACGTTAAACACTCACATTCATCAGTATGTGTTTCAAACCCATTTATCTATAGTGTAGGTAAGATTTTCACGAACAAATACGTATATGCACAATGATTGCAATAGATGGCAACGTCTACGCACAATGAGTAACGCAGCAAGACTTGAATATTGTTGATTTTTAATAATCAATCATTAAATAAGTACAATTAGGTGACATAGTATATATGTTTACATGTTTTATGTTTATATCTATTTCTCACATATTCTTACGTCTCATCTCCACCGCATTAAAATCTACTATATTATTAGTACTATTTTATTACGATAACGAGTCATATCCCAATTATTATACTATGATTTTATAAACATTTTCAAAAGATAAATGATTTGAAAATTATAATAGATCGTGGCACGAAACGTATTAAAACCACTATTTAGTCATTGACTTCCAGGTTCGGGAATGAAATAAAGTAAAGTTGGTGCTTTTTTATATTTATTTTCGATTTTAATCAAATGGAATGTAGGAATAATGAGTGAGGATAGAGTGACAAAGCAAATTTAAGTTGCAGAATGGAACCACAAAGTCGGGTAGGTACACCTTAGGCGAAAGTTTATCGACCAAATTGGCGACATATTGAAAACGGGCCAAATTAAGAGTACCCTTAACTTACCCGTAGCCGAGGTACATGTGTAGGTATGGTGGTTATTTTTTTATAAACCACTCAGAAGTAGAAGCCCCGCTAAGCGGGGCTCCGTCGAACGGTCTTCCCTCGCCTGTGCTACGTTGAGTGACGTGGTGCTTCTCTCCCCCAATACTCTCCTGTCTCCTTCTTACCTAACCTGTCCGAATCAGGATGCCCTAAGTCGCGAGTCGCTCGATCATACACTCAATAAAAACCAAAATAAAAAATTAATAAACAAATATTTATTATTTTTTAATTTAAAATGTTTTTATGTGAAGATTATGAAAAAAAATCATTCGATCATTTAAAAAAGTTATCAACAATTATACGTGAATGAGTGCATTTTCATGAACATTGAAGGCCTTGAAACCAATATAAATTTTCTTTTTTTTTAATTCTTGTAATTTTTTCATAAATGCGCCGTAATAATGAAGAAATTTTTTATCGAAATCGTATGATTTTTCGATTTTCTAGAGCCTTAAGACGAGGTGACCGAGGTAATATAAAATTACCTCAAATATTTACGACTTCTGTATTCGATCATGTTGATTATGTACTTTTTATTAAACACAAAAGTAGATATAAGAAAATCATAACAAAATATAGAAATATATACGTTGAATTATTTATATGGTAGAACCATGCTGGGTTGGCTCGATCAGGGAAGGACCACGTTCTTACAGAATACCAGCGTAAAATAGTATATGATGAGTATAGAGAACCTGAGACCCTTTTTACTGGAAATGACGCATTCCATCTTATTCCTAACGAGTGACAACGCATAATGCATTTTGATGCGTGATCATTCTTACGTCATTTTGGTATTAATGGTGTTGATGGTGTGAATTTGGTATTAAAGGGGGTATGATTATTAATCTTTTAAAACATTTTAAAACAAATTTTGAACATTGTGCCCATCTGTGCTGCTTTTCAACGATAATTAATAATAATAAATACACTGACATTTAACATTGTGTTTTTTCATCCTTACGTAATCAGTTAAAAATATCTTGCTTATTTTTAAGCAATTTACATTACTAGATTTAAATAGTGTTTGGTACGTACGCTAAGCAATCATTCAATACATATTATATAAAAAAAGTTTCCACACCACATCTGACTGTTTGTTTTACTTTTTTATGGTATATAGGTGACAAACGAGAGCACAGTCCACTTGATGGTTAGTGGATGTTACGACCCATAAACATCTACATTTATCATCGATTAAGAATCAAGGCACAGATGCGTTGTACCCCATTTAGTTTGACAGCAACATTTAATTGCTATTTTAGCGGAGCGTGGTCATTCCCCGGTTAAGCTGACTTATTTATGCTACAACCATGATATAACTACAGCTTGGCTCAACCACTTAAAAAAATAAAGAACCGAAAATAATAATAAATACATTAGTTAATTGCATGTGCTATTTTATTATTTGGTTTTATCCTTACACAACCAGTATAAAACATCTTTCTCATCATCTTCATCATATAGAGTGTATAGGTAATATTATAAACGGCCAAATTACAATACAATACAATACAATACTCTTTATTGTACACCAACAAAATATTAATAAATAATGAAAAAAAGAGGGATAAACAAAAGGCGGTCTTATTGCTACATAGCAATCTCTTCCAGACAACCCAGAAGAGGAAATTAATAAAAATAAAAATAAAAATAAGAGTAATTATTCCATAGTTATATTGGTTTTAATCATATATCTTAAATTACTGTAATTGTGTTTGGGATTAATACTACTGAGTATCAATCAATACATGTAAAAATAATTTCCACACCACGTTTGTTTGTCTGTGCACTATGTTTTTTCGAAAATACTAAAAGGATTTTCCATTAATCTTAAGTACCCATAAATGCTGAAGTACCTATAAATATGTTTTATACTATTAATCATTGAACAGTGCATTATTTTAAATTGTAATACCGATATGAAAACTACTAGGCAATCGCTTTTAGTTTGCTTTCGGTTACTGTGATATTTATAATTTTATTGTATTTAATTAACTATTATAATCCTCAGACATGATATTCTTCACCATGTTTCCCTTCATCGCTGAGCACAGAATATCAGCATTTAAAATTGCACCCGATGGGAAAGTAATTTAGGACGAGCGCTTTGCCCTTGAGATACCAAGACTCTCTGTAACCGACATGCTCGTAATGTAGGTTTTTTTGTTTCCGGTAAGCGAATAGTGAGTGCGTTTAATGAGTTTGGTAATTCTACTACTAATATGCGATTCAGTAATAAATATTATTAATAATCGAGATGTTACATGCTTTTTAATTTTTTTAAAAGTTTATTAAAAAGTATTAAGAAAAATTAAAATTAATATATATATATATATATATATATATATATATATATATATATATATATATATATATATATATATATATATATATTGCTATGACATCATGATCACATGATCACATGGTGATCCGAATATAAAAAAAATTATAGCATGATTGCGATTTGCTCACAACAGCCTCAAGAATAACGTTACAACCAATCACAAGTCCTTTTTTTCATTCAAACTATTTAACCGTTTTCTATTAAAAATTACCAAATAAATTAAATTTTTAATAAAAATATTATAATATATTTTAAATGAATTATTCTTGCATTAATATATAAATTTGTGACAAAAAATTCAACTTACCAATTCGAGCCAGAACGATGTCCGTAATATACAGAAGGTTTTGTTTGTGGAGCAATGTTTTTTTTTTTGAGAGGACGTAATAACAAATTGAAGATAACAAGTTTCAGAAAATGATAATTAAGTCGAGAGAAAGTACAGTTGCTGTGTAACAATATCTCGTGGGTATCATAACAGCAGCAACATCCATCTGATAACTTCACAATATAATAAGAAACTGCGCTTCAAACTAACTTGCCAAGCTTATCATTATCATCATCATCATTACAGCCCTTCAAAAGTCCACTGCTGAACATAGGCCTTCAGGTATTGCCAAGCTTAGCAACTATGTAAATAGTTAGGGATATTGAGAGAAAATCTTTAGAGGGAGGCTTGTGTTCACCGGAAGACTTTTACTAGATCGTAGTAGTAGTATATCGTTATCGTTATAAAAATATAAAATATTACAATCAAAGCAACATTACGTAGTAGATACAAACATAAGAATGCATTGTTGCAAAAGAAGAACCTTACTTCCACAGAGTATCAGTCTAAAATTATAGTATTCTGCAGCTGTATTTCGTGTATTAAGTGTGACGTAACACGTCGGCTCTCTATACTAGTAACGAATTATTCCAACTTGGTTCTGCATTTCGATTCTTATTTAAGAAAATATTGCTGCATCCGTGAGCATCATTCAAATTGTAAAACCAATAGCAGGATTGAGCGGGATTGTAATAGGGCAAGATATAATGAATACCTGTAACATCCGAATTCCAGAAATCATTACCTCATAATCAAGCAAGAGCAAAATATATTTCTCACCGGGCAAAAATCGCTTGTGTGTCATTTAGATTTGAAAAAGTAATCTTTATTTAAAAAATAACATCACTAATAATAATCTTTTAAACAAAACACAGAAAGCTTAAACAGTAATATGATTTCGAATAAATATAATTATGAATAAATTTTATCCGTTTAAAAAAATGTAAGTTAAGCTACGCTTCTAAATAAAGATTGGTAGGGAAATAGAAAAAGGCATTTATCTTCCTTACTGTTCAAGTTGCATGACTTTTATTATGACAAAGTATTTTAAACAATAAAAAAAATTTACAACGCTACTTTGCAGCGACAACAAAATGAGAATCAAATCAAAAACTTTGTTCTTTTTTTACATACAGGATTTTATTTAACATGAGCTGACTTGACACACTGCCATTTTCGGTGAGTGAAGCGATGAGTTTCACTCCAAACATTTTAAAAGGGTTAATTTTATATTAACACTGTAAAAATTCCTGATGAAGTTCGTAGTAAAACTTATCACGCCGCTAGTCGGACAGAACAGAACAATGTCTAACGAGTTGGATGGAATCATTTTATCATCATCATCGTCATCTTCATCACAACTCACCACAAGCCCACGTTTGTCACGCTTGACAGGCGGGTTCATAACGGCAGTTTTTATTTCTAAGTTTTTATTAGGAGAATACTGATGCCCACTTCCTGGCTTAGTTGTGCTCTGTCGCCTCTTACGATAGCCACGGATAGATTCATATTATCGAACCCTGTGGTAGTTTTTATCCTTACGCCGTCACCAAACAGTTATATATTTTGTTATAACTATACAGGAAGTGAACTTGGTCAAGCCCCGACGGTTCGACAAAAAATGAGATTGACTTCATTATGACGACCAGACGCTAACTGTTCAGTGATGACTCACTGATCGCAAGGGTGAAAACTGGCAGCGATCACCGAATTATTAGAAGCACACTGAACCTAAACGTTAAGTTGGAGAGGTCTCGTCTAATGAAATCAACGCTCCGTCTCCCTCTTGCTCTGATTCAGAATCCCGAAACTTTTCAGCTCGAGTTACGTAACCGCTTTCAGTGCTTAGAAGATTGCAATGCAGTAGACGATATGAATGACAAGCTCGTGGAAACTTTTTCAACGTGGTAGAGCCATGCTGCAATTATATTAGTAGTATAGTTATAGGACGAAGGGGTCGGCTCGACCGGGGAAGGACCACGCTCTCACAGAATACCAGCGTGAAATAGTAGCTTAATGCTGCTGTATTTCATATGATGAGTGTAGAGAACCGGAGACCCTTTTTACTGTAAACGAGGCATTCCATCTTAGTCCTCACGGGTGACAACGCATCTGCATTTTGATTCGTAATCGAGGATAGATGTAGATGTCTATGGGCCACAGCAACCACTTACCATCAGGTGGACTGTGTGCTCGTTTGTCACCCTATCCTATAAAAAAAAACTGTCCATGCGGTCGGAGCTAAGTTCTGCAAGACTCGCCGCAGAAGAACACAAAAACTCTCCGATCACACTCTTAATCTCATGGCTGTTAGACGGGAGATGAGGCTGCAATCTTCAATAGATTTGACAAAATACAGGCAACTGAATAGACAGATCTCCAAATGCATACGGCGAGACTTACGCAACTTCAATACTGCTCGTATTGAAGAAGCGATCGAGCGAAACCAGGGCTCCAAAGTCTTTGCCAGAGATTTGTCTGCCAGTAAGAGCCAACTGTCAAAGCTGAAGACTGAGTGTGGCAGCATCGTTTCTGGGACACCTGAGATTCCGAGTGAGATTGAGAGGTTCTATGGGCAGCTGTACACATCATCATTGGAGCCACACGCAAGTGTGAGTAACGATCCAAGAGCAAGTCTTATCCGACACTATTCCGTTGATATCTCGGACGTCAGTCTGAGCGAGATTAGAATGGCTCTCCAGCACCTTAAAAACGGCAAGTCCCCGGGCTAGGATGGAATTACAGCGGAGCTTCTGAAAGCGGGTGGAAAACCGGTACTTGAAGTCCTTCAGAGGCTCTTTAATTCCGTCCTCCATGGTGGCATCACTCCGGAGGCGTGGTGCAGAAGTGCGGTGGTCTCGTTCTTCAAGAAAGGCGACAACGCCCTTTGAAGAACTACAGACTGATATCTCTTCTGAGCCGCGTCTCTGTGCTGTTTTCGAGAGTCATTACGAATTGTCTCGCACGCAGACTCGACGACTTCCAGCCTCCGGAACGAGCCGGTTTCCGAAAGGGCTTTAGTACCGCAGACCACATACACACCCTTTGGCAAATTGTACAGAAGTCCGAAGAGTACAATCTGCCACTTTGCCTGGCGTATGTGGACTATGAGAAAGCCTTTGATTTCATCGAAATTTGGATGGTGCTACAGTCTCTTCAACGGTGCCAAGTTGACTGTCGGTATATTGAAGTGCTGAAGTGTTTGTACAGTAGGGCTACGATGGCTATCCGAGTACAGAACCAGAGTACGAAACCTATCCAACTGCATAGATGTGTAAAACAGGGTGACGTTATTTCCCCGAAACTATTCACCGCTGCATTATAAGACGTTTTCAAGCTACTGGACTGGAAAGGATACGGTATTAACATCAATGGTGAATACATCACTCATCTTTGATTTGCCGGCGATATAGTCCTTATGGAAGAATCGCTGGAGGAGTTAAACACTATGATCAATGACCTCAATAGGCACTATTGAGGTCATTGATATCCCAACGGATAGGTCTTAACATGGACAAAACAAAGATCATGTTTAATATCCATGCTAGACCTATGCCGGTAGTTGTTGGGAGCACTAAGTTCGAAGTTGTTGACTCGTCAACGTCAACGTTTACCTGGGACAAATAGTCCGACTAGGTAAGTCCAACTTCCACCGAGAGGTCATTCGATGGATTCAACTCGGCTGGGCAGCATTCGGGAAATTACGACACAATTTCTCGTCAGGTATACCTCAATCTCTGAAAACTAGATTGTACAACCAGTGCGTATTGCCAGTGATGACTTACGGATCTGAGACGAGGTCCTTTACTGCTGGCCGTATGAGGACGCTCAAGGTCGCTCAGCGAGCTATGGAGAGGGCTATGCTCGGAGTTTATCTGCGTGATAGACTCGGAAATGAGGATATCCTCAGTAAAACTATAGTAACCGACAGAGCTCAACAGATTAGTAAGCTGAAGTGGCAATGGGCCGGCCATATAGCTCGAATAACCGACAACCGTTGGGGAAGAAGGGTTTTCGAGTGGCAGCTTCGTACACCGGTAGGCGAAGTGTAGGGTGACCCCCCACAAGATGGGGTGATGACCTGGTAAGACATGCAGGAAGTCGATGGATGCAGGTGGCTCAGGACCGTGCTTTGTGGTATACCTTCGGGGAGGCCTATGTTCAGCAGTGGACTTGTGAATGGCTGTAATGATGATGATGAAGATACAGGGTTATTTCACAATAACCGGCTAAATTTACAGAGAGCGTTCAGAATAAGTAATATAGGCAAGTGGTGAAGAAACATTCATTAAAATAATCTCAAACATTCTGTCCTTTTTATCCTTTGAATTCATATTCCGTGGTAAAGCATTATTTTAACTGATTTAACTGAGCAGGTACACATTTGTAAGGCTCAATCAGTATGCAAAACGTTGTTAACTATAAATCACATTCAATTTGAGGTTTTCATTAACTCGTATTTTCAATAAAAAATTTTCAACAAAAAAATTAAACCGCCGAAATAACTTAAAAGCAAATAATAATAAACCTTTTTCTTTTACCTTAATTATTAAGTTCTTAAACTAATGTAAATGTACCTAAGTTTATATTTTTATAATTATTTTGAGTTTTTAATTAACCTTAATAACTAAGTTCTCAAGCTAATATAAGTACAATCACAAGGCACCGTCAGAGGTAAGTAAATGGTATAGTTACGAGCTTGAGGTTTGTGTCAATAAAAACTGCCGATTGAATTACCAAAATTAACACTTTAATTCACTTTACACTAATTAAAATTTAAAACACTAATAACTAACCACACTGATTCAATTTATTTCGCTCCGATGCTTCACTTGTCTCGCCAAATTCAATACTTCCCCGATCGCATCTTGCAGCGCCTATAAATACACATTAGCACCGAAACATCCAGAATATTCAACTAAATACGCGCACCAATCGATAAGGCGCCGATAGTTTTAGTGTCGGCTTCTAGAAGCTTAGTTCTTCGTTTCGATACTAGATGGCGCTGTCGGTTGAAAGATTAGTGATGGCATTTTCTGGAAAACTCCCCTCGCTCTCGTCCCTGACACTAGATGGTGCTAGTGCCGGGTACATGACGTCGACTTAGGCGCGCAACACTGCCCCCTCCTAAGACATGCTCGTCCCGAGCATTATCGGCCCCATAATAACGCGCCAAGCGATCCACATGGACGATCTTAGGAGTCCCTCTTGCGCCTTTCTGTATCCGGTAGGTTACATCGTTGACCCTGGTTACAATCCGGTACGGGCCGTCCCACTTAGCTTGAAGCTTAGGAGATTTCTCTTTGCTGCCGACTGGATTGTGCAACCACACTAGTGAACCTTCGTCGAACCCTTTGTTGTTCATTTTGCGGTCGTACCGGGTTTTCATCTTCTCAGACATTTGCTGGCCCGATTGTCTGACGTGCTCATAAACGTCATTCATTATGTTCCGCAAGTCATTTGCATATTCGGTTATACTGCGTGGGGCATCAGGTGGTATCCCGGTGATCAGGTCTGCAGGCAGCCGTAATTCTCTTCCAAAGTTTGCGAAAGCTGGTGTCACTGCTGTATTTTCGTGAACATCGCTTCGATATGACAACAGAAACGGTTGTATGTGCTTGTCCCAATCTCGTTGCCGATTGTCTACAACTTTTGCTAGGTACCTCTCCAATGTCTGATTAAATCGTTCTACCATTCCATCAGATTGCGGGTGATAAAAAGTCGTTCATTTTTTATGAGTACCCATAACTCGGCAAGTTTCCTGGAATATTTGAGAATCAAAATTCCTTCCTTGATCGCTGTGAATCTCTAAAGGTACTCTAAAATGACAGAAGACTTCATGAACTAGGTTATCCGCAACTGTTGAAGCTCCTTGATTTGGAATAGCGAAGACTTCTGGCCACTTAGTGAAGTAATCCATCACAACCATGAAATACTTGTTACCGTTTTCACTCTCCGGAAACGGCCCCGCCACGTCAATGGCTATTCTCTCCCATGATGTACCAACATTGTACAACTTCAACGCACCTCTACTACGAGTCTGAGATCCCTTTACAGCCACACAACTTGTACATTTGCGACACCAGTCCTCGACGTCGTTCCGACATTGGACCCAGTAAAATTATTCTCGGATCTTCAGTAGAGTTCGTTTAACTCCCAGATGGACTCCTGAACAATCATATGGTACAGCTGTAGAACATCCGGTACTTTGGCTTTAGGGACAACCAATTGAAAATGACAGCTGTCTCCCCGAACATTTTCCCATTCACGGCACAGAACTCCATCCTGACAGCAAGCTGTCTCACTGGGCCCAATAGCTTTTAGTGGTCGAGCTCATCGCTGAGATGTCGCTCCACTTGAGCTTGGGAGCACTGGCCTTCATCCGTTACAGAATCGGCTTGATGTCCGGATCTTCCTGCTGTGCACGTTGTAAGCTGTCCTTCCACTCGTTGCTGAGGTGGTCTGCCCTGAGCATCCTCACGGATACCACTTCCTTACTCTCTTGTCTATTACAATGTTTGCAATATTTAGGACAAGGTCTTCTTGACAGTGCATCTGCGTTGCCATGAGATTTCCCGCTGCGATGTTCGATCTAAAAGTCGTATTCCTGCAGTAGTTCAATCCACCTCGCAACTTGTCCTTCCGGATTTTTAAACTGCAATAGCCATTTCAGTGCAGCATGGTCAGTTCGTAAGTGAAATTTTCGTCCCAGAAGATATTTGCTAAAATGCTGCAACGACTTTACCACAGCTAGCAATTCGCGTCTTGCGACACAATAGTTCCTTTCCGGTTTTGACAACGACTTGCTGAAGTACGCTATCACGACTTCTTGGTCACCATTCCGTTGAGACAACACACCGCCAATCCTATTACTTGCGTCTTTGTCAACTATAAATTCTTTGCTTGTAGCAGGGTATCCCAAAATAGGTGTTTTGCACAGACAGTCCTTGAGCTCCTGGAATGCGATATTGCAACTTTCATCCCAGCAGAAATGTCGCTTCTCCTCGGTTAGCTTGTGCAGAGGTTTGGCTATATCTGCAAAGTTCTTCACGAATCGCCGGTAATAGGAACACAAACCCAAAAATGCTCTAACCTGCGTCTTGTCTTTTGGAACCGGCCAATCCTTGACAGCGGCGATTTTCTCTGGATCTGTGCGGATACCTTCTTCCGATACTACAAACCCCAAAAAGTTAACTTGCCGTTGGAATAGTGAACATTTCTTCGGGTTCAACTTGAGGTTGGCACTCTGAATCTTTATAAGCACGCGTTCCAGGTTTTGAAGGTGTTCCTCAAACGTACGGCCCACGATGATGATGTCTTCCAAGTAGACTAGACAGGCATCGCCAATTAGCCCGGTAAGTACAAGTTCCATCAGCCTTTCAAACGTTGCTGGAGCATTGCACAACCCAAACGGCATTACTTTAAATTGCCACAGACCCTTTCCCGTCGAGAACGCAGTTTTCTTATTGTCCTTAGGGTCAATTTCAACTTGCCAGTAGCCACTATTTAGATCCAGCGTGCTAAACCATTTTACTCCTGTAAGCATGTCCAGCGTGTCATTAATTCTTAGCAAGGGATAGCTGTCTTTCTTCGTAACGTCATTCAGACGGCGGTAGTCAACACAAAACCGCATGCTTTTTCTTTACCAGCACTACTGGTGAACACCATGGACTAGAGGAAGGTTCAATAACACGATCCTTCACCATTCCTTCAATCATGGTTTCCACTTCCTTTTCACGTGCTACCGGCAATCGTCTTGGCCGCTGACGGATAGGCAATTCTTCTCCTGTGTTTATTTTGTGTTGAACTAAGCCAGTCTTTCCTATGTCAGCATCGTTTGATGAGAATACGTCGGCATACTTGAGTAACAACTTCTTCGCCTTGACCATTTCGGTCGGGGAGAGAATGCTGCGATAGTCTTCCAAAAGTGTGGTCACTCTCGAGTTTGTGCATCCTTGTTGGGGTCTCACTCGATAGATATTGGCACCGACGTAACCAATCCACTTCCTCACAAGTACCAACCAGCGTACCTTTTTCTATAATCTGTACCCGGTCACAAAGCTTCAGCACACGTACTTCTGAGATGTCAGTGGTTCTGACCAAGGTTCGAGCTACTTTCCATGGAAGGTCATTGTTTACCCTTTCCACAAGTACACAACGGTGAGCTTGCCCAGCGTTTCGGGGAAGACTAACCGAAACAATCGTTTCCGATCTCGGCGGAAGAATAATCTTCTTAATGCTGTACACGTTCCCTGGTAACGCACCCTCCATAAAAAGTTCCTCCTGTCCACATTTCAAAACACCTTGCTTAACGTCGATCTCACAACAATAATTCCCCATAAAGTCTAGTCCCAGGATGCAGTCGTCCATTATATTTATTTATTTATTTAAAAACTTACACGTAACACCTTAAGCTAAAGAGGTACATAGGGCGGACTTAATGCCATGTGGCATTCTCTGCCAGTCAACCCTGGGTGCCAAGGACAAATTTTGGCAGGTGCGACCATTATACGTAAATAATTACATTAAAATATATACATACATTAGAATATACATATATATATATATATATATATACATATATATATATATATATATATATATATATATATATATATATATATATATATATATATATATATATATTATTACAGATTAGAGGTTAAAAGTCTTAATAAAAATGCACTCAAAACAAAACTTGTAATATAAATCTTTTGTAACACTTTTACAATATTAATCAGCAATTAATGATTTAAGGTAATATCTAATTCCTAGCACAACCACTCTCTCCGACCGCTCGAGCCAAAGTGACCCTGCTACCTCACACGGCGACCGGCTTTCTGGGCTCGAAACCCCACCACCGCGGTGACGCAATCATTAGCCACGCCCCCTGTCTAGTCATCACGTAACACGGCCTCTCCTGACGGGCGGTCGTCCTCGTCCGCAACCTTGATGTGTTCGGGATTTGATCTCGCCTCATCCTCCTCCGAAGTATCATGTAACGAGTCATCAGACTCCACTAAAAGTTGGAAATAAATTGAACACATTAGAATTTATCATTACGGTTCATAATAAGCATACTCCTTACAAAGCAATGGTTCATACATCATGACATTACATTCGTTTCTCTTACAAAACCGTTCAAACTATTCATCACATTCATGCATATCGATCTCTGGAGGCCTCCCATACAACAGTTGCCTATGCTACGGTAGTGACTAGTATACCGTGACAGCACCCCTTTTGGGCCATCAGTCCTGCCGTGGTAGAGAATTACACTCGATACCAACGTGAACATGAAAAACTCCGAATGAGTAGTTCATCTGCCGTGACAGAGAAAACATCTCAATGTCAGCGTGAATATGGAAGAGATTCTTTCAGAACCCTCCATCTGCCGTGGTAGAGAATCACACTCCATACCAACGTGAACATGGAAAAACTCCAAATGAGTAGTCCATCTGCCGTGACAGAGAAAACATCTCAATGTCAACGTGAATATGTGTAAGCACACCAGCTTATGTATACAGCAAAACATAAGCAAAACACCTACATTACAATAAAGCGTAATAACATCGGTACCTTACAAGCAAAAAAAACGCAGCACACGTCTCGGGAGTCCATTCTGCTGCCCACTGCACCAAGTTTTCAGCTGCAGCTCCAGTACGCTTCCCGTACGAGCCAGCCAACAGCTCCAATTCGTACCGATCATGTGGAACTCGTTCCAATACCTTGTAAGGTCCACGCATACAGGAATCTAATTTTCCCGCAGACTGTGAAGCCTTAATCACAAATACCTTGTTTTTCACTGCAAACTCGTTAGGTGATCTACGGTCCTTATTCACCAGATTGTTTTGTTTTTGCTGGTTGATAAACAATAGTGACGACACTCGCTGTCTCCGCAGTACCATAAGCGCTTGGCGGTTTGGAGTAGCAATATCTACCGCAACGTCTCGGACAAGAGCAAGTATAACAGGGGTGGAAGAGTCGCTTCCAATAAGCAATTGAAGGGGATACATATTAGTCGTATTGTGTTTTGTACTATCTAAAATAAGTTGGGTTTTCCACAGTACATCAGACCAACTTTGGCCTCTATGGTTGACTTCAATACGAAGAAGGTTTAGTAGAGTTCGGCAATAACGCTCAGCCTGTCCATTCTCATGGTGCATATTTGGCGTAATGTAGTGAATGTCGCTACCGAATGAGTTTACCATATCTTGAAAAGCGGTGCTCTCAAACATTCGTCCTCGGTCCGTGACCAGGAGTCTTCGAGACACAAACATAGAAACCGCGTCAGTAAAGGCTCTTTTCAATTCGTCAGTGTCCTGACGATGGAGGGAATACAGAATACAGTATTTCATAAATGCATCAATAATGATCAATACGTACTTCTTAGTTAAACGCGCAATATAAGCTGTTCGCTGGGCATAATTTGGAATATATCTTCTGAAATAGCCCACAAGGCGAAGGAACTGTCGAATTTGTTTGACGCTTCGAGACTTTGGGAAATCGACCAGAGCCTGGACCTTACGCATGCTCGGCCTAACCTGACCATTATTGATAAGCCTCTCAAGATACTCTATATCACTGCTAAGAAAGGTACATTTCTTGAGATTGATAGAGAAACCTGACGAAGTAAGGGTTTCTAGGACTCGTCGTAGAAGGGCTAATCCTTCAGGTACAGTATCGGATAGCAAAAGAACGTCATCTATGTACACAAGGACCGTTCCTGATTCGATGAAAGATTTGAGCGTCTTTGAAATGATCTTTTGATAGAATACTGGAAGCATTAGAAAGGCCATAAGGGATCTTAACGTATTCGAAATGACCCTCTGGGGTCACGAAAGTGGTTTTGGCGATTGACCCTGTTTCCATAGGCACCTGATGAAAGCCAGTCGCTATATCTAAACTCATAAAGAATCTACTTGATCCTAACCTATCTATATGATCCTATATGAGTGGCAAAGAAAACTTATTCTATACAGTACGTGAATTCAGAACCCTATAATCTACGCACATTCGATCTGTGCAGTCTTTCTTTTTGACGAAAATTACGGGGCTTGCGTATGGTGATTCGGATTCACGTATAATGCCTTTAGCTATTAAGTCTTTAACTATACTTCGAACGCGAAGCTTCTTATCATACGATAATTTGTACGGCCTACAGCATACTGGTTCATTGTTGGAAATTTCTATTTTCATACTACCTGTCGTGACTGTGGTCGAAGCCGTGCCGGTTATAAAGAACCTTAAAAATTTATTAATTAACCAACGAAAGCTGTTCTTTCTCTTCACCTATGAGAGGTGTGTTCACGTTATTAATACCGAAAGCATGGTTTACCGGTATAGGTATGCCTGTACGGGTCAGAATTCGAACACCATTCTGTTGGATATATATGATGCCCTCACGATTCAAAATATCGGTGCCTATAATGACCGGAGTACTGATGCAATTGTGGGGTACCACATAAAATCAGCTTCGATAGATATGTGAGGTAGCTCCACAATTAATGTCACAAACGAGGTACATTCAATAAGCTGGCTTCCTATACCACACAAGGCGCGATATGTTGGTTTTCGGTTAGCCTTAAAGTGTTTTAACAAAGAACTCGATATGAGTGATATATAGGAACTACTCTTTACTAATAAATCAATCGGTATGCCTGCGATTACCGCGCTTGTAACATCGATTGTTGATCTCGAAACGTTACTGTCTAATTTACTACAAAAATTAACATCCTGTGGGTTGAGTTTTGTCGACTCTGAACTTTGTTTGATAAAACAGTTACTAATTTCGTGACCATTACTTTTGCAAAATGAGCATGTTACATAATGTGGGGATTGCGTGTTAGACGGTGACAACCCCAAACTATTACCTAGCCGCGTTCTTTTAGCATTCATACAGTCTATACGTTTATGCCCAAACCTTCCACACAAGTGACATTTTAAATCGCCAACTCCCTTTTTATTTTCGTTTCGCCGGGTAATGGTCGATCAATGACTAGAGCGCGATCCACGAGATATATCGCGGGTAGACGAAAACTCATTTTTAGGTTTTACGTACATCGACAAAAATTGCACTAAATCGTTGGGTTGTAGCTTTGCATTAGTAGCTGCAGCTTTAATGTGAGGATCTGTGATGCCTCTCAATACTATAGCAACAATTAGTTCGTCAGATAGTCCCTTAACCAAACCCAACCTTAACAATGAACGTCTAGCGTATTCGGCGTAAGTGGCGTAACTTTTAGAATCTTTGGTCATCGCTTCGTAGAGAATAGACGCAATATCGACGGTTCGCGGGCACAACATTTTAAATTCTCGTTTGAAATTCGTCCATGAACGATCGGTGCTAGACCACTCGTTAAGCCACACACGTGCTTCTTCCTTTAAAAATTACCGATTCGCGATAGACACTCGTTATCGTCCCATCCATTAGTTTCTTTAGCCCTATCGACCTCTTCGCACCAAACGTCGATATTGTGAAGATGAGGGTCAAAGTTAGAAATATAATAATTATTAGACCTTACTTTAACTAGCGAAGTGATGGCCTCCACGATTCTGCCAGTTGCATTCCCGCCTGTGGCAATGCTCTCCTGTGATAACAAATGATGCGCGGCCTGCCGTCGAATGGCCGTCATGTACGACGTCGGTGGCTGCGAGCGCGCTGGTGAGCACGGGCAGCACCGAACGCGGTGCCGACCCCGAAGATGTTGATGCAGCCTGTAAAAGTGGCTCGGACGGCGGCGGCGGTGAAGTAAAACGTTCCTCGAGCGCATTCAATCTAGCAAGGATAGCATCCAGCATATCCTTATTCGAATCACGCTTGCGTTTACGAGAGCGAGATCGTTGCTCGGATATTTTGAAATTTGTAAACCGAAAACTAAACAAAAAGAAAACTACGAAATCGTTAAAATCTAATTACAACACTAATCTTTTTAATTTTAGTATTAGTCAGGTGTTCCGAAAGCGGGTAGGCAACGAAGCACTATCCCACTTCTGATATTACAGATTAGAGGTTAAAAGTCTTAATAAAAATGCACTCAAAACAAAACTTGTAATATAAATCTTTTGTAACACTTTTACAATATTAATCAGCAATTAATGATTTAAGGTAATATCTAATTCCTAGCACAACCACTCTCTCCGACCGCTCGAGCCAAAGTGACCCTGCCACCTCACACGGCGATCGGCTTTCTGGGCTCGAAACCCCACCACCGCGGTGACGCAATCATTAGCCACGCCCCCTGTCTAGTCATCACGTAACAATATATATATATATATATATATATATATATATATATATATATATATATATATATATATATATATACATTCTTATAAACTTCGTAAATAAATATCCAAATGAATGATATATATAATATGATGTTTGAATAATGTATAATGAAATAAATATTTGAAGTAAAAAAGAAGAAAAGAAAGACAAAAATTAAGGAAAATAATGTTAATTAGTAGTTTCCTTCAGGTAATGTTCTCGGAGAAGAGCTTTGAAAACTTTTTTATTTGTGGCATTCTTAATATCGTTGCGGAGGGTGTTCCAAAGTTGTATGGCTTGTATCGTAAAAGATGACCTAAAAAAATTTGATTTATGCTGATAAACCTGTGGTGGTTAACCTGACGGTTTGACTGTCGGAATGTTCGACCGTCGATCGGATGAAAAAAATTAAAATTATCCTTAAGATAAGAAGGCGACCTTGGATCGTTTAAAATTGAATAAAGTGCAACTAAAATTCTAGAGCATCGCCTTTGACGTGTAGGCAGCCATTTAAGCTTTGAACGATAGGATGATATGTGGTCATACTTACGTAAACCAAAAATAAATCTTATGGAATTATTAAGAAGGCGCTCCAACTTGTTTAGAAGATTTTCTGATAGATCTGGGTAACATACATCGGCATAGTCGATAATAGGTAGAATAAGGGAATGAACCAGCGTAAGCTTGGTTTTGAAAGGTAGGAAATTTTTAAGACGATAAAGGGAACGAAAGGTAGCAACAACTTTACGACTAACTTCAGAGATCTGCAATTTCCAGGTCATAGTTTTATCCATGTACAGGCCAAGATTTTTTATGGAATCACAATATGGAATCAAACTTCCATTATAGAAATAGAAATAGAAACTTTTTTATTCAATGTAGATTATAAAAATACTTATTGAAAGTCACTTTTTTAATTTACCACTGGTTCGCAAAAAAAAACCTCTGTCCTGGGAAGAACCAGCAAGAAACCCAGCGGGACTAATTTTTTTTAATAATAACTTACAATCATGTTTACAATCAACAACACAAGACAAATTAGAAATAGCTTGGTAGCGATCACCCTTCCCAGGGGTTATTATCATCTATAAATTCCTTAATATTATAATAACCCTTTTTATACAAACTTAGTTTAATAACATTTTTGAACTTTGTGTATGACAAATTTTGTATATTTTCTGGGATTTTGTTGTAAAAGCGTATACATCGCCCCAAGAATGAATTACTGACTCGGTGGAGTCGAGTAACTGGTACTACCAGCTTGTGTCTGCTCCTAGTATTTACAGAATGAATATCACTTATTTTCGCAAAACTACTTTTATTTTTGTGTACGTATATTACATTTTCATAAATGTATTGAGAGGCCAGAGTTAATATATTAATATGCTTAAATTTTTGTCTCAGTGACTCTTTGGTTTTAAATTATATATTGCTCTAATGGCCCTCTTCTGTAAAATAAATATAATTTCAGTGTCAGTCGCGTGTCCCCATAGCAAAATACCATACGACATAATGCTATGGAAATAACTAAAGTAAACTATTCTAGCTGTTTCAACACTATAAATTACAGGAGAGAGATTTCCATAATCAACCTTAGCCAATAATTGCGAACTTCCGAATATTATAACTTTGCATTTGGCAGGATTAACAGAAACGCCATATTTACATGACCATTCTCTTATGGCTTCCAGGTTATCATTTAGTTTGTGTATTACAAAGTTAAGATTATTTAAGCTTGACTGTACATAGAGCTGGAGATCATCCGCATACAGATGGTACGAACAATCTAAAACTGAGGAGATAGAATTTATAAATAAGGAAAACATAATAGGAGAAAGTATTCCGCCTTGCGGCACACCAGATTCAATTTCAGCCCATGCAGAAAACCGCTGACCTGAGCGAACCGATTGCTGGCGACCGCAAATATAAGAAGAAAACCATTCCAAGGCTGGGGATGAAAATTTAAGGTGTTTAAGGATTGATAGGAAGATACCATGATCCACTATGTTGAAAGCGTTTGAAAAGTCAATAAGCACCACCACTGTTAATTTTTGCTCATCTAAGCCCTTTCTTATATCGTCTGCGACTTTGATAAGCGAAGTGGTAGTACTGTGACCTGAGCGAAACCCCGATTGAAATTCATTCAGCAGGTTATGTTTTGCAGCGAATACAGATAATTGCTTAAAAACACAGGCTTCCAGAACTTTAGAGAGGTATGGGAGAATTGAAATAGGACGAAAATGGTTAGGAAAAACAGGATTAGGTATTTTAGGAAGAGGTCTTACAAAAGCCTTTTTCCATGCAGAAGGGTATTGACCTGAGTTCAGAGAATAATTTATAATGTGTGTTATAGCTGGAATAAGGTACTCAAGAATCAAATGGTGTCTTTGCTTACTAATTTCATCAAAATCCACAGCCTTGGATTTAATGGCTAACAGAGCTTTTTTAATTTCATCCTGAGTAACAGGGGAAAAACAAAAGTCAGGGATCCGGAGAGGCTGCATTGATTCTATAGAAGCAATAGTTTGAGAACGGACTTGAGGGTCCAATGAAGTAATAGAAACTAAGTGACGATTAATGTCATCCAAATTGAGAGAGGCGCCATATTCCGGAGAATTAGATTTATTAATTCCGATAGACTTCAGGAATTTCCACAAATCAGTGGGCGAAGAATTAGTTATTTTGTCATGAATGTAGCGGCGTTTAGCATTTCGTACCACCTGATTGCATCTGTTTCTTAGCGTTTTAAAGTTAGACCAATTTTTTGAAAGCCCGATCTCACCGTGCCATTGCCACTTGTACCCCTTTATTCAGCCAGAGAGCAGGAGGACGCTTAACTTTTACATAATGTACCGGAGCATGAATATTATACAGATTCAGGATGCTATTATTTAGAAAGGATATTTTATCATCGACGTTAGAAGCTGCCACCAAAGGGCCAAAATCAATTGAAGATGCATCTCTCCTGAGACTCTCAATATTTATTCTTGAAAAATTGCGTAACTGCAGAAAAATAGGTTTCTGTTTTGGAGGTTTAAATTTATATGAAAAATAAATCATGTCGTGACGTGAGAAACAAGGAGCAGAGAGCTGCCCAAACTGAATCACGCGATCAGAAGAGGAAGTAATGATGAGATCAATCAACAAATCATCAGTGTCAGTATTTCTATGAGTTAGGCTCTGCTCTTTCTGACCGAGACGCAGGTGTCCTCTTCGGCTGATGTCTCGTATCTCTCCTACCCGGGGTACAAACTGGAACACTCCTTTGTGCCTCGGGCTGGAGTTTGCGTTTACGTTAGAGAGGACATCTGTTCTCGACGCCTCGGCAGACTTGAAGGTTCGGACCTGTCCATCCTTTGGCTACGCGTAGACAGCGACGACCATCCGCGCGTCTACGGGTGCCTCTATAGGTCCCATAGCGGTAATGCCGAAACAGACCGACTCTTCGACCACGTCCAAATGGCTGCAGATTCGTTGCTACAGCAGATCCCCTCCGCAGAGATCGTGATCCTCGGCGAATTTAACGCCCATCACGCCGAATGGCTTGGTTCACGTTTAACCGATCATGCGGGGAGAACTGTTCATGATTTTGCCTTGGCATATGGTCTGACACAACTGGTTACTTCGCCTACGCGGATTCCAGATGTGGAGGATCATGCACCTTCCCTGTTGGACCTTCTGCTGACCTCTCATCCGGACGGATATCAGATTTCCGTCGACGCTCCTTTAGGCTCCTCGGACCATTGTCTCGTCCGGAGTGTTGTGCCACTCACGCTGAAATCGCGGTTGCATTCTGCAGGCTGCCGCCGTGTTTGGCACTATAGGTCAGCCGATTGGGATGAGATGCGGTCTTTCTTTGCATCCTACCCTTGGGGGCGGGTTTGCTTCTCGCCGGATGATCCCAACGTTGTTGCGGATTCTGTTACTGATGTGGTACTTCAGGGTATGAAACTTTTTATTCCTTCCTCTGTGGTGCCCATTGGAGGCAAATCTCAGCCATGGTTTGGTCGCTCCTGTAAAATAGCATCATGCTATAAGCAGGAGTGCTACCAAGCCTGGGTTGATGCATCAGCGTCCCGGGATGTTAACACCAGCGCACTAAAAAAGAAGTGTAATTCCGCCTCTAGGTCCTTCAAAAGAGTCATTGCCAAGGCAAAGTCAGAGCACATAGGCAGAATTGGCGAGAAACTAGTTCGCCTTCCTTCTGGAACCCGTGCATTCTGGTCTCTCGCCAAGGCTGTCCAGGGGAATTTCTGTCAGCCATCTCTTCCATCTCTGCACAGGGAGGGCGACTCACTGGCCCATACTGCAAAGGAGAAAGCCGATCTTCTAGGCTCTTTCTTTGCGTCTAAATCGACTTGACAGGCCTGTTGGTCTAGTGGTTAGTGGCCCTGACTGCTATGCCGGAGGTCGTGGGTTCGATTCCCACCCAGGACAAATGTTTGTGTGATGAGCACGATCATTTGTTCTGTGTCTGGTTGTAATTTATCTATAATATTTATGTATTTAGAAATATATAAGTATGTTTATCAGTTGTCTAGTACCCATAACACAAGCTCTGCTTAGCTTGGGACTAGATGGCGTTGTGTGATAGTTGTGGAATATTATTATTATTATTATTACTCTCGATGAAGGGGGGAGTACGCCGCCGGACATCCACAAGTCGAGTGGGCCTGACGGAATCCCCCCAATTGTGTTGAGGACGTGTGCTCCAGAGTTGGCACCGGTTTTAACGCGTCTTTTCCGGTACTCCTACTCCCTAGGCGTAGTCCCAAAATCATGGAAGACGGCTTTCGTCCACCCGATCCCTAAAAAAAGCGACCGCTCAGACCCGTCCAACTACCGGCCAATCGCCATCACCTCCTTGTTCTCCAAAACAATGGAGTCCATTGTAAACTGCCAGCTCATGGGGTACCTTGAGGATCACCAGCTGATTAGTGACCGCCAATACGGTTTTCGCCGTGGTCGGTCAGCTGGTGATCTTCTGGTCTACCTCACTCACAGATGGGCGGAGGCAGTAGAGTTCAAGGGGGAGGCATTGGCCGTTAGTTTGGACATTGCGAAGGCCTTCGATCGGGTTTGGCACAAAGCGCTTCTTTCGAAGCTCCCTTCCTATGGGCTTCCCGAGAAATTGTGCAATTGGATCACCAGCTTTCTTGCAGATCGGAGCATCAAGGTCGTTGTAGACGGTGCAAGCTCCGATTGCAAGCCTATTAATGCTGGTGTTCCACAGGGCTGCGTGCTATCGCCAACGCTGTTTCTTCTGCATATCAATGATACGTTGCATACCCGTAACATTCATTGCTATGCAGATGACAGCACTGGTGATGCTCTTTACACCGGCCGAGCCAATATTTCTCGGAAAAACGTCTCCGAGTGCCGGGACAAACTTGTGTCTGAAGTCGAGTCTTTGCTGAACAGAGTCTCGGATTGGGGACGACTAAATCTAGTCCAGTTTAACCCCCAGAAGACACAAGTTTGCGCGTTAACCGCTAAAAAGAACCCCTTTGTCGTATCCCCTCAGTTTCAAGGCACTCCCCTTGTTGCCTCAGCCTGTATCGGAATCCTCGGCGTCGACATATCGAGTAACGTGCAGTTTCGTGGTCACTTGGAAGGGAAGGCCAAATTGGCCTCTAAAAAGCTTGGCGTGCTCAGCAGAGCGGGACAGTATTTCATGCCGGCACACCGCCTGCAACTTTACAAGGTGCAGGTTCGGCCGCACATGGAATACTGTTCCCATCTCTGGGCTGGGGCTCCCCAGTACCAGCTCCTTCCACTTGACCGCATCCAGCGCAGAGCGGCTCGAATCGTCGACGACCGAGTGCTTTCCGATCGGCTCGATTCACTGGCGCTGCGAAGAGATGTTGCATCTCTTTGCGTATTTTATCGCATCTATCACGGGGAGTGCTCTGAGGAATTGTTCGGATTAATCCCAGCCGCCAAATTTCGCACTACACGGCAAACGTCCCGATACCATCCACACCATCTGGACGCTTGGCGGTCCACCACTGTACGTTTCACAAGGAGTTTTCTTCCGCGTACAACCTCTCTGTGGAATAGTTTACCACCGGCGATTTTTCCGGACCGATACGACCTGGGGACCTTCAAGAAAAGAGCTTACTCCTTTCTAAAGGGCCGGCAACGCACCCGCAATTCTCCTGGTGTTGCGGTTGATCATGGGCGGCGGTAGTCACTTAACATCAGGTGAGCTGCATGCTCGTTTGCCCTCTCTTCTATAAAAAAAAGAGTTGCCGCCAATGGGAGAATGCAGAGTTCGACTGATTCAATGACTGATCGAAATTTTTGGGAACGAGAAGTATTTTTTAACACATCAGTGTTAAAATCACCCATTATCATGCAATGTATGTACTCCGATCCAATGGTGTCAAGAGCCGTCTCAAGTGAGGTAAAATAATCCACAGAAGGAGGACAATATACAACACCTAAAACTGCCCTAACACCCATAATGTTTATTTCTAGAAATAAAAACTCAGCAGTGGCAGAAAATGGGGAGGGGAAGATAGAACAACTTTATAAGGAATATTTTTTCGTAGGTATATAGCGACACCACCTTCCCCCTTCTCAGTCCGATCATTGCGTATAAGAATGAAATTGGGTAATGGGTACAAATTCGACATAATAGATGGCTTAAGCCAACTCTCAGATATTAAGATAGCATCGACACAGTCTAGTGAGAATGCTTCTTCTAAGTAGGAAAAATGACTTGGAATGCTCTGTGCATTAATATGACAAACATTAAAATATTTTTATGAGGCAGAAAAATATTACTTAACTGATCGCGTAAGGGAAATAAATTATCTGTAAGATCATTACCAGAGACGTATGAGGAATCTGAACTATAAATGGAATAAAAAGATTCATCATCAGACATTATTAACTTCTAAATAGATTTATATATAATATGTATATTAGATAATAATAAATAATAAAATATTAAATCTATTAAGAGATAAAACAAAGTCTAAGTATAAAATATCTACAACGCTTTACGTATAAATCTGAAAATATACTACTCCACTATCACTGCTCTATCCCATCAGTTGACTGATAAAGATAACAATCATTGCTTTTTAAAAATAACCATTAATTAATAGAACATTAAAATACACTATTATACAAGTAAATACAGAAACAGGATATAACAAAACATCAACATTAAACTAATAAGTCCACAGTTAGTTTTTCCCAACGAAAACAAAATCAAACGTTTAATTTGTTAGTGTCTGTGTAACCAAATCATTTCTTTAAATCAATGTTAATAGGGATATAGTAAAAATTGTAAAATGTAGTCATGATATAAAATAACATCCGTTTGCTAACAATATTTTAGAAACATTAAAATACACTAGGATGCAAGGTATAATACCTTTGCCTGTACTTGGCATATCGTAATTACAACAATATTCTTATATCAGCCACGATGACCTTATGCAGGTAGATCATGTTGCCTAGCTTCAACTCCACTTCTTTATCTCCACGAACGGGTATACGCTGACCGGTGGCTGTTACCAAATTAATGTGTTCTCGGTTGTATGCGGAGTCCCCAAGGAACTGACTTATAAGTTCGGAACTAACAACCATACGAGAAGCTCCAGTATCTATGGTCAGTTTACACGGCATTCCTTTGACCTCGCCCTTGATGATTAGACTGTTTCCATCATGGGTTTGTGAGATCGAGATCCTTGGGGCTCTTTTAACATCATCCAGCACCCGCTCCGCAGTTCTGGCTTTTACTAGTTTCCCTGCTGCTGCTGGGCGGTGCTGTTGGCTGCAGTACCCTCCTGAAATCGTTCACCTTCCCTTTCAAGAGTTCGCTTAGGGCAGCTGATTCGCAGATGGCCCCTTTCCTCACAGCCATAGCACCTAGGGCTGTATCGTTTATTGCGGTTGCGAACCGTAGCTGACGCAATGGGAGCGAAGATCCTGCCGCACGGCTTCCACCTCTAGTGCATGGGCCAAGGCGTCCATAAGTCCCAGCCTCACAGCAACTCTGACTTCAAGGTCGCGGATGCCATCAATGAATGTCTGCACCAGGTTCCCTTCAATGAGCGTAGGTACGGACCGGTATGCTGTTCGCACCAGCTTCTCCACCTCTAGAGCCCACTGCTGCAGGTTTTCATTGATGCGCTGCACGCGATCTTTAAGCTGCGCACGAAAGACATGTTCCAGGTGAGCGTCGCCATATCTCGCCTCCAATGCCTCAAGGAGCTGCTCATAAGTCACTTCTTCACCGAGAGTTTCCAGAACAGTTAAGGCCTGATCGCGCAGGCCCAGTGTGAGAGCAGTCATGGCCTGACTTTTATTCCAGCCGTTCGCCTTCATAACGGCTTCAAACTGGATTTTGTAAGCTGACCAGGAGGAAGTCCCGTCGAACGTACCACGTACATAACACGTAGTGAAGGTGCTGTAGCTACTACGTGAGCTGTAATTCCATCCCCCAGTTTGAGGTCCTCCAGCGTTTTCTTCACGTCAGCCATCACGTTGTCAACCCGATTGTTCACTTGGTTGATCGGGTTTCAGCTTTCTCGATTCGGGTTTCAGCTTTCGCGACTTGGGTTTCAGCTTCTGACAGGTGATTGTCATGCAGAGAAACCATATCCTTCACCTCCTTGATCTCCTTCCCGAAGGTGGCGTGAAGATCCTTCATGAGGAGCATCTGCTCTTCCAACCTACGGGCCTGTTCCTCTTGTCCATCCCGCAGCTGCTCTTCCGAACGACGGACCTGTTCCTCTTGTCCACTCTGCAGCTGCTCTTTCAACTGACAGACCTGTTCCTCCTGTCGGCGAGCCTGTTCCTCCTGTCAGCGAGCCTGTTCCTCCTGTCGGCGAGCCTGTTCCTCCTGCTGCTCTTTCCACAGTCGGGCCTTTACCTCCCGTCCGCGCTGCAGCTGCTCCTGTAGCATCGCCGTCAGAGCACCTAAGTCAGGTGCCGCAGATGTAGGAGCTACTGACGGGATCGCAGTCTCCGTGGCTGGCAGTTGGCCCTCCGACGTCTGTGGCGTTACTCCACCAAATCTCCTCTGGTCCGTCTTCTACTGGCGTCGACTTCACGCACGGATACCCTCCGATTCCTCCTTCGGTAAAATCGACATGATTTGATCCCACTTCTGACACCAATTGTTACGAGTTTCTGGTTCGTGACAATAAAAACTGCCGATTTAATTACCAAAATTAACACTTTACTTCACTTTACACTAATTAAAATTTAAAACTCTAATAAATGAAGCTTCGGATCGAAATAAAGTGAACCAGTGTGGTTAACACTGATCCACTTTATTTCGCTTCGAAGCTTCGCTTGTCTCGCCAAATTCAATACTTCCCCGATAGCATCTTGCAGTGCCTATAAATACACATTAGCACCAAAACATCCAGAATATTCAAGTAAATACGCGCACCAATCGATAAGGCGCCGAAAGTTCGAGTGTCGGCTTCTAGAAGCTTAGTTCTTCGTTTCGATACTAGACGGCGCTCTCGGTTGAAAGATTAGTGATGTTATTTTCCGGAAAGCTGCCCTCGCTCTCGTCCCTGACACTAGATGGCGCTAGTGCCGGGTACATGACGTCGACTTAGGCGCGCAATAGTATGTGTGAGTGATGTAGGAAAGTGTGTTATGTAACCTGACGTCACCGAGGTAATCATTTTACAGAACCACATGCGTTGCCCGCTCCACAAGGCGCTCACCGCTATCGGAACTCAAGTCTAACGTCACTTAGCACAAACTATAATCGAACGCGATCTCCACCGGATCACAAAGTTTAGCGTTCCACGCGACAAAGCAAAATTACTTCGTACAATATTAACCACACAAGTCACGTCGACTCAAATTAATGGCAATCGAAGATAAAGTATTCACTCAAACTCAAAGAAAGCCTCGTTGTTACGTATACGTACAAAATAAGACAACGCAAGTAGGCAGTCGTAACGCAACCTAACGATTCTTACGTAACTTTCGCGCACAAAGATTCTTCCAGACTAACTTGCCGCAGTCACAGACGCAAATGAATGTCCCCCCGCGCAACCCGCCAAACCGGTTCCTCGCCCGAAACGAGCGCCTTGCAAGCTTCAAGATGCCACGATTTGGCGTAAACAAACCCCCGTCCCGGGCATAAGGACTTATGCCCGCGAGTAAATTGGCAAACGGGATAGGGTCGCGACGGCACGTTGCAAGACCTAATCTCCAACCAAAACCTCGGCCACCTTAGGCACCACATCCGGTCCATACGACAACTTAACAATGCGCCGATGGCGCCAATACAAAGGCAAAGCGTTAGGTTCTTTAACTAACACGAGGTCTCCAACCCGATGAGGAGCCGCCATGTCAGACCATTTAACGCGCTGCTGCAAGAGATGTAGGCAAGGCGTTAAGCGGCTGGCCAATCAGGAAGTGGCCCGGAGTTAAAACCTCCAAATCATTCGGATCGGACGAGAGGGGACAGAGGGGCCGAGAGTTGAGTACCGCCTCAATTTTACAGAATAAAGTGGCAAAGCACCTCAAATGTCAAAATAGTTTCGCCAATAACGCGACGGAGATGCGTTTTTGCAACCTTAACCACCACCTCAAAAATACCGCCCCAGTGTGGGCAAGCCGGAGGATCGAATTTTCACTGGAAGCCCTTCTTGGACATCGCAGTAACTAAATAAGTCCTGTTGCTGGACAGAAATTCGACGACCTCTTTTAAATATCTATCCGTGCCCTTGTAATTCGTTCCGAAATTAGACCGCATCAGGTCCTGAAAACCGCGACGCGATACGGAGTGACCCAGCGTGGCCACAAAGGCTTCAGTGCTGAGGGCACTTACAAGTTCTAAGTGAACGGCCTTAGTGGCGGGGCACACGAAAACGCACAGATAGGCCTTATGTGAACACGCGATACGAAGGTTGGAGGACTTGACGAGGAAGGGGCCAGCAAAGTCGGTTCCGACTCCAGCGAATGGTCGGATGGCCCTGACGCGGTCGGGTGGCAAGTCACCCATCATAGGCCGCGAACTGGTGGCCTTCAGTTTATAACAAGGTATGCACTTAAAGAGGACGCTCCGAATGGTGCGTCGGCCAGCCAAAAATCCAAAACTCTCGCTTGTCCCCTAGGAGCAGAAGGCTTGGCACCTCCGATACCTACCCTTGGACGTGATTCAGAGCTCCAGGGGAGCCCTAGTCTTTCCAACAACCAAGTGGAGGCCACACGGCGTTGTGAACCCGAATCCAATAGAGCGCGAACAGTTAAACAGTCGCCACTCGGGTTGTACACCGTCACCGAGGCCCGTGGTAAGAAATAACCGAACGGACCTACCTGGGAAGCTCCAGGGAACGTCGGCCTTGAGGCCCGGGACAGATTCGAGGTCGCAGGAACACCGTAGTACCGGTACCGACCAAAGGGGGGAGGGTGGTACTCCAGTCGCGGCCACTCAGCTAACGTGGGGTGAGAAGGGTCTAGCTGACCGCTGAGTGGCCGTGAAGTTCCTCTCAACACGCTGTGGGGGTCGACGACCCCCCGCTCCTGGGGTAACGACTCCCGACTGGTCGAGGGAGGGACCCCCTTCAAACCCAGGGTCACGGTGGCCGGCGGGGGAGCGCCGAGCATCGCCCGACAGAGGGCGTGGCTCAGCGCCCCCGCCCGTGGGAGTTGAGGGCCTGGCAGACCCCGAGAAGAAGCGCCGTTCGCACCCAGGCACAAAATGGCATATATTATATCACAGTTAAAATGGCATACATTATATCACAGTTAAATATTATTCTTTGAGTATTAAATCGAAGGAGGCTTCGCAAGGCACACCCCTCTGTAAAAGGTACGAGAGTCCGACTCATACCAGTTATATAAAACTAGTCGCTCTGCGTCGCGCGCCGTAACGCAAGTGATCGTGCGTCAATTGAGCTCCGACAGAAATGCAGTATTGTTGTGTATTTTCATGCAAAAAACAATCAAAACCGTCAAATCTGCAAAAAGACAACTTGACTTTTCATCTGTGAATACTTTTAAACATATTATAGTTAAAACTCGTATTTTCTGAATATTTTGATAAAATACCAAGTATTGCCAGCATAGTTGTTAAAAATACGCGATTTTAAAATAAATATTATTTACTACACGAAATAAATATGGAACGAATTCCACACGTTTTGTCTGAATTTTTGTGCCTGAAAATCAAATACGAAAATATGAACTTTTTCAAACATTAACAAATACACATTTTATATGTCATATACGCTTTTAATTCTATCTAAATCCACTAATTTTTTCAAGCTACTTCATCACTTGTTAAATGAAGAAGTTGATATGTTTGCTACCATACTGTAGTATTTGTTTGCTACCAAAAAGTATGTAAGCACAGACTTTATTCTTACAATTAATTTTAAAAGTATTGTAAGTATTTAAATATTTATTTCTTTTTTTACATTATTCGTATTTTTTTTGTGACTATAAAATAGAATTCGAACTGTAGAAGGTATGAATTTGTTGGAAATATGCATTAAAATATATACTATTACACTTCAACGGTAATATGATGGGATATTTATTAGTGTTATTATAAACTCAACATTTTTACTAAAACATGTATAGATCATTATTAAAGTTATTAAAATTCGTACTATAGCTCATAATAGTTATAATAGAAAAATAAAATGTAATACATCAAAAACAAAAATGCTTAATTTTCGTTTCCGCAATGTCTTTTTTTGACTGGACCTACGACATTGGCACGAATAAGTCTAAATAAGTTTCAATCAAAATATTGCTCATAAAATTTTAAACCGTTAACTCGATTGTACGTTTTTTACAGTTCTGCATTAAGTTATTCACATTCCAATACTCCACTCGTGAGAAATCTACACACATAAAAGTTGGCGCACATCTACAGCTGTCATCGATATTATTTGTATACCCACATTTCGTTAAAACTGAACTGCACAATTGATACGATTACTTCATTTGGTATATACTGTTCTTGCTGATGCCATACCATAACAAATACTCACACCCGTTCCCCAGAGGGATAGGCATAGACTACGGACTTCCATTTAGCATGATCTAGACACACCATACCCACACATGTACCTCGGTTACGGGTAAGTTAAGGGTACTCCTAATTTGGCCCGTTTTTAATATGTCGCCAATGTCGTCAATAAACTTTCGCCTAAAGCATACCTACCCGACTTTGTGGTTCGATTCTGCAACTTAAACTCGCTTTTCCACTCTTTCCTCACTCATTCTTCCTACATGCCATTTTATAAAATCGAAAATAAATATAAAAAAGCACCAACTTTACTTTACATCGGGACAAAGTCTTAACAAATGTAGTGACAAGAGCTTCGACGTACGGGTTGCTTCTGCCTCAACACCGCACCGCTGCGTTTCGAGGCAGTTTTCGATATGCAGCAACCAAGTATTGGAACAACTTGCCGCCGCCGTTCCGTAATATGCAATCGATACATAGCTTCCGTAAAAATTTAAATTGTTCCTCTTAGATCAGCAATCTCAAAGTTAAGTGCAGATATTTAGATAGTGTTACGAGCTTGAGGTTCGTGACAATAAAATTGCCGATAGAATTACCTAAATTAACACTTTAATTTTCTTTACACCAATTAAAACTTAAAACACTAATAATTAATCACACTGATTCACTTTATTCCGCTCCGAAGCTTCGCTTGTCTCGCCAAATTCAATACTTCCCCGATCGCATCTTGCAGCGCCTATTGATATAAATTAGCAGCGAAATATCCAGAATATTCAAGTAAACACGCGCAAGGTACCGAGAGTTCGTGTTTCAAATTCAAGAAGTTTAGTTCTTCGGTTCGAGACTAGATGGCGCTAGTGCCATCGACTTGAGCGCGTAACAATAGTATGTAATTTTATAAATAATGTATGAGCGTGTATATGTGTATGTATGTGTGCTTGTTTATATTTATGTATATATATGTACATATATATATATATATATATATATATATATATATATATATATATATATATATATATATATAGTATGTCTATATTATTTATTGAAATTATGTAATGAAGCGATGTACTGCAGCTGGTTTGTGTATTTGTTTGTAGCTTAAACTTAATTACGTTCCTGAGTGAATTTCAATGCAACCTCTTACTGTATTAAGAATATTTTATAAGAATTATGACAATATTACAAGAAATAAATTTTTGTTATTATATTTGGTTTAACACAACAGAACTGCCCTCTGCACATAAAGAATATATGATATATGTATATATTTTTTTATATTTATTGTGTGTATTTTTATTTTAAATATATAAGGGTGCCACTGAAAATCAGGGTTGGGGTGTTGTACTTCTGATACATTCCAACATTTCCTGAGTGGCTTTCCTTTTTGGAGCAGAGCAGCATTAACGGGTGGATTATCTTTGTAATACACCTTATGCATTACTCCTTATTCTCTAGTTCTTTATTGTTATTATTTTTTTCTTTTTTATATTATTGTTTGCTTTTTTTATTTTTTTGTTTTACCATATCTATAAACAAGGAGTGAATGTCCTGTTTCATGATTTCTATGTATAATTTATTTTTTTGTTTGTATGACTACTTAAATGTTATGTGTTTTATGTAATCAACTTGAGTGTGTTGCATGTGCCAAATAAAATCTGTTTCTTTCTTTCTTTCTTTCTTACTTTATTCCCGAACCTGGAAGTCAATGACTAAATAGGGGTTTTAATACGTTTCGTGCCACGATCGATTAAAAGTTTCAAATCATTTATCTATTAAAAATGTTTATAAAATCATAGTATAATATTTGGGATAGGACTCGTTATCGTAATAAAATAAATTATTAGCACATTTTTTAAATTCGGTGGAGATGAGACGTAAGAATATGTAAGAAATACTTAGATATGAACATATAAATTATGTAATCTAATTGTACCTACGAATATTTAATGATTGTTTTTTAAAAATCAACTATTCAAATCTTGCTGCGTAACTCATTGGGCGTAGACGTTGCTATCTATTGCTTTCATTGTGCGTATATGTATTTGTTCGTGAAAACCTTACCTACACTATAGATGATTGGGTTTAAAAATACATACTGATGAATGCGAGTGTTTAGCGTTCTCTTCATATAGAATCAGTGAATCAGAACCGAATTTAACATTACCCGGGGGAGTTGATCCACAAAATACGTTTCGGAAAAGAAAATCTCCAGACAGCGATTTCAAATATCTTAAAGAAGAATTTATTTCCAAATTAACGTGCTGTCGTAAGGATCTCAGTAGTAAACTGTCAGCGTTTCGACAGAATATGTTAGCCACATTCGAAGACTTGCCAGTCTTTGGGCACTCTTTGTTTTTTTAGTAACGCTAAGATTATGCGTAAAAATATAACAACTTCATTCGATTATTACTAAAAAAAGTTATCAACAACTTGAATGAGTGCATAGTCATGAACATTTAAAGCCTCGAAACCAATATAAATTTTCACTTTTTTTACTGTTGTAATATTTTTCATAAATCCGCCGTAATAATGAAGGTTTTAATTTTTTTATCGAAATCGGATGATTTTTCGTTTTCGTTCCGAAATTCAGAAACAAAGCTTTACATACTTCTTTCCAGGCCTTTAACTTAACCCATTAGTGCATAAATTATGGATTTTTTATCATGTTTATTGAAAATTATTATGATTTAGGATGAGTTTGAAGAATTAAAGACAAAAAACAATTGAATCTTCCGACGGCTCAGATATTATAGCCCGTCCGATAAATCGGACGCTATGCATAGCGGACATTTATTCATACTAAAGTTGATTAAATTATAATATAAAATAAAACAAAGAAAATTGAGGAAAAAAATGTATTCAAAAGTAAACAAATTTTTTAAGTTGTCGTGATATGGTATTCCACGTGGCACTTAGGGTTAAGACCTACATTGCACTTCGAGCATTGAATTTTGCTTCTTCCTCCACACTCGTTAGCACACTGGCGCTCGGTACTTATGGCGACAAGACAGTAATCTCTGCTATTATACCACATTGAGGACATTGATTTCACTGGTTTACGTCCTTCAAGTGATGGTGTCCTGTGTGTAGCTAGTAAACTTCTTGCTATAAAGCGCCTAAATGCAGAACAATGATTCAGTGACTTCTGAAAATCAGTTTTTTCGCGCTAGATACCAGGAATTGACAACTGAGACATCTACAAAATAAGAAAGTGTTGGCCACCACCATTTCTTTATACGCATTCGCGTTCACAAATTAGCTACAGCCTGGTCAAATTTATCAACGCCAGCCATACTTTTATTTTGATTCGATATAAGTGGTAGCTGAGGCACTAAAACTTTCGCCTTTATTACGTTGCACCACCAAGTTGCTCTTGCCATTTCAAAATTTTTGAAATTCGTGGTTACAACACTTTTGTCACTCCATCTGCAACAAAAATGCCATTACCTAGACGGAAGGCATAATAACTTCTCTCCTCCTTTACGAATTCGACGAAGAAGGAAGGGGCTCGTCATCTTCGCTACCAGATATACTCAATAAACAATCCTGCAATAAAACTGTAACTAAAACTAATATTTGAACAATTGCCCACAGATATAGAAGGATGACCATCATCTTCATCAGCTCGTCGTACCTGTTGTAGTTTACTCCTACTTTGAAATGATCTGCATCCTAAATGATTTAGGTTGGGTTTGTGATCTTCGAATGATCTATCACTATCTTCTTCAGTAAGACTGTCTTCGATCGGGGGCTCCACATAAATACGATTTTCTACATAATCACTCTCTTCATCACATTCTAAAGCCGATAAAATTTCATGCTTTTACAAACTGCGAAATAATAATAAAACATCACATGCAATGTCCGCTGTGCATAGCGTCCGATAAACCGGACGGCATAAAAATCGCGAACTTAGCGGTTAATATAACGCCAATCTTGTGAAAAAGCACTTATATTTAGTTAGTCTGTTAGCTTATCAATACAAATATCTATTTTATAATGTTTAATTTATGAATAAATAATAAAAATAGTAATAAATGCTTACCCTTGCCGTGACACAGTATTCTTGCGTAACGCTATTTTAGAAATAGACAATTGACGCGCAGATAACTTTATTCACTCCAATGAATTAGTGTTTCCATTGTATAAAAAATATTAAACTTCAATTTTAATAGTATTTCAAATCATATCATACCATAAATCATAAACACTCACGCCTGTCACCCAGAGGGGTAGGCAGAGACTACAGACTTCCATTTCGCACGATCCTGACACACCTCTCTTGCCTCCTTCACATCCATACACCTACGCATATATGCTCGTCGGTTAAGGGTACTCCTAATTTGGCCAGTTTTCAATAAATCGCCAATTTGGTCGATAAATTTTCGCCTAGGACGTCCCTTTCCGACTCTGCCATTCACTTCTGCAACATAAATTTTCTTTGTCACTCTTTCCTCATTCATTGTTTCCACATGACCAAACCAGCGAAGCATTCCTTTCTTAATCCTGGTAACCACATCACCTTGCAAACCACACTCTTCTCTTATTACACAATTTTTTACCCTGTCATTCAGTTTCAGCCCTAACATACTCCTTAACGACCGCATTTCTACTGCGTTTATTCTACTCTCGTGCTTCTTCTGCCACACCCAACTTTCACTACCATACGTTAAAATAGGGACCAACACAGCAATGTGAATTGCCATACGTGCCTTTTTCGACACATTTTGACTCTTCACAATAGAGTGCAAGGCCCCATTTACTCTATTTCCCGCATTCACTCGTCGTTCTATATCCTTATCATATCTCCCATCCCTGCTAAATACGCAGCCCAAATATAGAAACCCATCTACTTGCTCGATCAACTCCCCTTCTATTCTTATTTCACAAATCGTTTTACTTCCTTCTCTTTCAAAAACCATAACCTTCGTCTTACTTGCGTTCAATTTCATACCCCTTTCTTTTAATGATCCGTTCATCAATATAACCATCATTTGCAACTCGGCCGCCGACGACGCAAGAATAACTTGATCATCGGCGTACAAAAGGCATTTGACGGTTAACTCACCCATTCTTAATCCACATTCTTCAACTTTCAAATTTTGCAAACAACTGTCCATAAATAGGTTGAACAGCCACGGGGAAGCCACACAGCCCTGTCTGACGCCTTTATGGATATCAAACCAGTCCGAGTAGACCCTGTTGATCCTAACACAAGCACTAGAGTCCCTATAAAGAGACTCCAATGCCTGTATTAAGCCAGCGCTCAACACAAATGAGTTCAGTGTTTGCCATAGCAAATCCTTATCCACTCTGTCATAGGCCTTTTCCAAGTCCATGAATGCACAAAAAACCTTTTGGTTTTTGGCCAGAAACTTTTCCGCGATCATGCGCATGGAAAAGACTTGATCTGTACATCCCATTCCCTTTCTAAATCCCGCTTGCAACTTCCTAAATTTTTTCATCAGTTTCTTTCATGACCCTTTCAATCAGTGCCTTGGCATACAGTTTTCCCACAATGCTAAGAAGGCTGATGCCACGGTAGTTTTTACAGTCCTACTGCGACCCTCTTCCTTTATATATTGGGACTATCACGGCTTTGCACCAGTCTACCGGTACCCGCTTCAGTTCCCAGCATAAATTAAACAAGGTGTGCAGCAGGCCTGCCACCACTTCCTCTCCAGCCCTTAGCATTTCGAGTGAAACTCTATCATATACGGCAGCCTTACCTGCTTTCATGATTTTCATTGCTTTCACTATTTCACCTATACTTATCTCGCTACCTCTTTCCTCTTCTTTCGGTGTTTCTACTTCACTTAGTTAGTTGTCTCCTCACTCATAAACACGCTTTCAAAATATTCCTTCCATCTCTTTAAACTTAAAACTTCATCATTCAGAATATAGCCATTCTCGTCTCTTATAGCATTCATCGTAGGCTGTTTTGAATGTCCCCTGGCAGTTCTTACAAGTTTCCGGAACATTTTAATATTTGCCTGGAAGTTATCCGATATTCATCTATCATTCTTATCCGTTCTTTCTTGCTTTTTTCTTTCAACTACTTCTTTTACTCTCTTATTAAGATGTCTAAAGACTGCCTTTTTTCTTTCAATATCACCATTCGTACCGCTAGAATTACCAGCCTTTGTTGCTAGTAAATCTAGCCATGCTCTCTTCTTTGCTTCAACTTCCGTACGTATCTCATCATCCCACCATAACGTACTATTTTTCCTTTCATTCTTTCTCATACTAACACCACATACTTCGGTAGCTGCATCCACTAAACCTTTCTTTACATTGTGCCATATATTCTCCAAGTCTAACTCCTTCATACATAATTCATCCAAACCACTTATATTTTCTTTCAGTCTACATTTGAAATTGTTTTTATCACTTTCATCTTGTAATCTTTCTGTTCTAATACGCTGTAACGCAGTGGTAGACACAGACGATCGATGGCGCCAACGCCTGAATAGACCATTAATTCGGCATAAAACTAAATAATGATCCGTTTCTGCGTTAGAACCCCGGTAAACCCTCGTATCTACCACTGCGCCCCTCAATCTTTCATCCACAATTATGAAATCTATCATGCTTCTATCGTCACCTCTTTCTCAAGTATACGTGTGAATCCTTTTGTGGCGAAAGCAAGTGTTCGTCACAAATAAGATTCTTTTCCATACATACGGTGAGGAGACTTTCACCATTCTCATTTATACTTTCATCACCAAACGTTCCCAATATCCTTTCATAACCAAGCCTCCTCACCCCAACCCTTCCATTAAAATCTCCTAGCATAATAATATTTTCATTTCCCTTACATTTCATTAACACCATCCTTACCTTTTCCCAAAACTGCTCTCGGATATAAGTGGGCTTAGACATGTCTGGGGCGTAGACCCATAACACAAACAACTTCCTTAAGCCCACTTTCATTCGTATCCATAGCAGTCTTGGGCTTACACATTCATACTCTTTCACACATTGGCCCATTCTTTCTCAAAGGATGATACCTACTCCCTGGCATGCCTGCTCAATCTCGTCTACACCAGACCAGTATGCGGTATACATGCCATGTGTAGTGACGTCCTTCCCCTTCCTTTTCGTCTCATTTACGCATAACACATCTATTCCTCTATCATACATCATATCGCATACTTCATCCATTTTATCATTTATTGCCCCACATACATTCAACGTAGCCAGACGGGCATCTGCAATCCACTGTTCGCCTCTCCGGGAGACAGAACGTGACGGGTGGCGAACCTCGTCGCCGGTTTTCCTCCCGGAGATTCTTCGCACCCCTGCCCCATTAAAGGGGCGCCGGGAACTCGGGGCCATTTTTTTAATTCGATTCCTAATGGTGCGAAATGGGGTGGTATATTTAACGCCGCTACCACGGCGTGGAGCCGAATCTGTGGTATCGGCTTGTCGCTCACTTAGCACCACCCGGGGGACACGTGTAGGGTGGGCCTTGGAACAGGTGGTCAAAGCCTACGGACGCGAGCGACTTATTCAAACGTATTTCAACTATAAATATATTTCATGTGCCTTTCAAATGTTGGATTAATTGAGGTCCGATTTATCGGACGCTATGCTCTAATGGATTAACATCACGGTTTTTGTATAACACTTGGCCATTGTCCCACAGAATTTCGCGAAGACGGACTTCGGTAATTAGGTGTTCCGTGTCGACATATACCATATTTGATTAAAATTATTTAAATAACTAACACTATTTAATAACTATAAACTCATACAATATCATTGAACTTTAGGTTCAATTTTCATTTTTTTTGATACGTTGTAAAGACTTGTGAATTTTCATACAAATGGTAAGCGCGACCGACGTACGCACCGACGGTCGGTCGAGCTCTAAAACCAGCCTTAATTATCTTGGTTTTTACCATATATCTTTAATTACTGTTATTGTGTTTAGGATTAATACTACTGGTTAGCAATAAATACATTTAAAAATAATTTCCACACCACATTTGATTGTATGTGCATTATGTTTTTTCTAAAATACTAAAAAGACTTCCCATCAATCTTAAAGTACCCATAAATACTGAAATACCTACAAATATGTCTTATACTATTAATTATTGAACAGTGCATTATTATTTTAACTTGTAATACCGATGAAAACTAATAGGCATTCGCTTTTGGTTTGCTTTAGGGTACTTTGATATTTATAATTTTATTCTATTTAATTAACTATTATAATCCTCAGACATGATAGTTTCTTCACCATGTTTCCCTTCACCGCTGAGCACATAATATCAGCACTTAAAATTGCACCCGATGGGAAACTAATTTAGGACCATGAGCTACCAAGACCCTCTGTAACCGACATACTCGTAATGTAGGTTTTTATGTTTCCGGTAAGGGAATAGTGAGTGCGTTTAATGAGTTTGTTTAACGTTACGAGATCGTTTTTTCTATTCTACTACCACTACTTTTTTATTATTATTTATTAATGAATTTATAAGACAGTGGTGTTACTTAATTCTAAACCCGCCAAACGTTTACGTCTGATGGCGTGTGATTATATAATATGCGGTTCAGTAATAAATATTATAAATAATAGAGATGTTACATGCCTTTTTTTAAGTTTACTAAACAGTATTAAGAAAAAAACATAATTGATTTATAATATTATATATTAATAAACATGGTTCTAAAGTGTAAATTCAAATGCCAGTGACGTTATTATGACGTAACGCAACCGCATGGTGAAATGATAAAGTATATGAGTATTTTATCACTTCCGTCATCAAAATAAAAAAAAAACTAATATTGAATACAGGCTTATAAAAAAATTATAGCACGATTGCGATTGACTCACAACAGCCTCAAGAATAACGTTACAACCAATACAAGTCCTTATTTTTCATTTAAACTATTTAAACCTTTTTTATAAATAATTACCAAATAAATAGAATTTTTAATAAAAAAATATTATAGTATACTTTAAGTGAATTATTCTTGCATTTATATATAAATTTGTGGCAAAAAATTCAACTTCGAGCCAGAACGACGACCACAATATATAGAAGGTTTTGATTGTGGAGCCAATGTTGTTTTTGAAAGGACGTAATAAAAAAATTGAAGATAATAAGTTTCAGAAAATGATAATTAAGCCGAGAGAAAGTACAGTTGCTGCGTAACAATATCTCGTGGGTATCATAACACGCGACAGGGAGAAATTTAACAGGAGATGAACAGCAACATCCACCTGCAAGTCCATTAAACATCAGATGGATTGTTTTCTTATCATTTATAAGTCCTCATTTTAATTGTAAGACCATTAGCTAGATTGAGAGAGATTGTAATAGAGCAAGATATAATAAATACCTGTAATATCTCACTTCAAGACATCATTACCTCATAATCAAGCAAGAGCAAAATATATTTCTCACCGGGAAAAAATCGCTCGTGTGTCATATAGATTTGAAGCAAGTAATCTTTATTAAAAAAATATTTATTCAAATCATTAATAATAATATTTTAAACAAAACACGTAAAGCTTAATTAGTAATATGATTTCAATTTTGAATAAATTTTATCCGTTTAAATAAATGTAAGTTAAGCCTCTAAATAAAGATCGGTAGGGAAATAGAAAAAGTATAAATGTAGGTTAAGCTACGCTTCTAAATAAAAATTGGTAGGGAAATAGAAAAAGGCATTTATCTTCCTTACTGTCCACGTTGCATGACTTTTATTATGACAAAGCATTTTAAACAATATGAAAATTTACAACGCTACTTTGCAGCGATAACAAAATAAGAATCAAACAAAATTTTCGTATTCAAAAACTTGGTTCTTTTTTTAAATACAGGATTTTGGAACTCGAGCTGACTTTTCACTGCCATTTTCGGTGGGTGAAGCGATGAGTTTCACTCCAAACATTTTAAAAGGGTTAATTTTATATTAACACTGTAAAAATTCCTGATGAAGTTCGTAGTAAAATTTATCACGCCGCTAGCCGGACAGAACAGAACAATGTCTGAGTTGGATGGAATCATTTTATCGTCATCATCGTCATCTTCATCACACTCACGTTTGCCACGCTTGACAGGCAGGTTCATAACAGTAGTTTTTATTTCTAAGTTTTTATTAGGAGAATACTGATGCCCATTTCCTGATTTAGCTGTGCTCTGTCGACTCTTACGATAGCTACGTATAGATCCATATTATCGAACCCCGTGGTAGTTGATATCCTTACGCCGTCAACAAACAACCATGTATTGTTATAACTATACAGGGATTTTTCGCAATAACCGTTTGAATTTACAGCGAGTGTTCAGAATAAGTAATATAGAGAAATGGTGAAGAATCATTCATTAAAATAATCTCATTCTGTCTTTATCTTTTAAATTCGTATTCCGTGGTAAAGCATTATTTAAACAGATTTTTCTTCGCACGTACACATTTGTAAGGCTCTATCGGTATGCAAGGGGTTGTTGAACATAAATCACAATCAATTGAAAATTCTTATTAACACGTATTTTCAATAAAAACATTTCAAAAAAAAATTAAACCGCTGAAAAAACTCACTAACTAAGTTCTTAAACTAATGTAAATGTACCTAAGTATATATTTTTTAATTGAGTTTTTAATTAACGTTAATAACTAAGTTCTTAAACTAATGTAAGTATACCTAAGTAATTTGGAGTACACAATAACAAACATACAAGTAACACAAACAGTGATTTCGGTATTTTCACATTAGTTGAAGAACTTGGTTATTAAGGTAAAAGAAAAAGGTTTATTATTTTTTGCTTTTTAGTTTTCTCGGCAGTTTAATTTTTTTGTTAAAAAGTTTTTATTTTATAATTGTTTGTGCCTATAATCTACTAATTACTACATGCTTAATTTATGATTACTTTTAAAATAGCTACTTACCTTACATTAGCTATTAACTGTTATGTAATCATACTTTAACTATTTGTTTAAAGCTGTAATCGACCTCGGAAAGAAATTGTTTGCCAAAGGGCAGGCATATGTGGCATTGAGTAGAGTAAAACACTTGATGGTATTGCTTTATTTGATCTAGATCCAAATAAGGTATTATACAAACCTCATGATGATCGAGTCTTATTAGAAATGTAGAGACAGAGGTCTACACACAAGAGACTGACAGGTCTAAAGCTCATTCATCGTGAGATTCTTTTGCAATGTAATGTAGTTATTATGTAATGCTGTAATACCATGCTGAAATTTTCTATTAATAGAAAAATAGTGGAAAGGACTGTATACGCTAGTATGTAAATTAATTTAAAAATAAACTAGTGACCCCCTCTAATTTCGCCTGGGTGGGATCTATTAACGTGGCGTTATTTAGACTTAAAATAAATGGTATTTTATGATTATCGTTATCTTGCAATCAATATTTCTATTTTAATAAATCCTCAACATTTTACGGATAAAATTTAATCTAGATCACTCTTGGTATTACACTTTATTTGTTTCTGAAATTTTATTACAATCAGTTCAACCATTCCGAAGATTTATTTGGATAGAATGACAAACGAAAATTTTAAAAATGGTTGCTTATGTCTTAATAGCATGTAAATGTAAAAAAAAATATTAGTTAGCAAAATCAACAAAAGTAATGAAGAAACTCTCAGAATGCGTCGTAGCTCACAAATTAGTGAAACCGAAATGATATATATTGTATTTTATGGCATTATATTATCATTGATTTAGATGAAAAGTTGGAATTAAAGTTATAAACCTTAAAAAAAGGCATATCGCAACGTACTTTTTTGCAGTCTTTACCGGCGGGTAAAGACCGCATAAAAGTAGATAGCCAAAGTGTGCGATCGAGAGTTGAATAGAGGTGACGCCATTTTCTAGTCCATTCCATAAGCGCACGGGTAGTACATAAAAAAGAAAGAAAAAAAAGGAACGGTGACTTTCGTTTGCGTGTGATATTTTCATGAACAATTAAATAAAGAAATATTTTTCTTTACTTAATGGAACAGTGAACAAAAGGTTAATGCAACAATAAAAAGCGGAATATATATATATATATATATATATATATATATATATATATATATATATATATATATATATATATATATATATATATATATATTTATATATTATTATATATAACATATTTTATATAAAAAGAACTAAAAAAAGAGCCAATACTCTTAGACAAAACGGCGTTAACGTGGCATTGAAAACAATTCTCTTAGTAATATTTGTAATAATAAAGATAAGTTGAATATTAGTCAAAAATCGGGTATTTATAAACTTGTTTGTGTCGAATGCCACGGCGCTCACGTAGGTCAGACTGGCCGCAATTTCGGCATATTCGGCAAAGAGTATTTGGCCGCGTACAGAAATTGCAATTCTGATAAATCCCATTTTGCTAAGCATCTCTTGGACACTTGACACAACCTAGCCAACGACCACTCCCTTAAAGTCTTACATACTTGTAATAAAGGGTTGCGACTGTGTGTGCTGGAACTGTTAGAGGTTTAAAATAATAATAAAGGTAACATTTAACCGCTGAATGAACAAACAAATGTTTTAAATTCACCTTTGTTAAACATGTAATAAGTACTTATAACTCTTTCTCTCTTCTTCAAGTTTAGCATTAGTTTCATTGTAATCAAATTACTTGTCAATTTATTGTATATTGTTCTAGTTAAGTGAGTTAACAACTGTCTTATATTAGCTGCACTATTTTTGTGAATGTTGTTAGTTGTTAGTGTAACATTTAAAGGCGAATCATTTTGAACAAAACCAATTGTGTTTATATTTAACAATGTTGATAGATAAGCCAATGGTGTATCTGTTAAATAAATAAATAAAATAAAATAAACATATTTAAGCCTAATCTCTAATAATTATTTAAAATAGTAATGACTTAAGGACCAGGGTATGTCACAGAACGTCGGTATTGATGAGGCTGGTATGAAACAGGTCAGTATGCGCGCTTGACCAAAGTGCTTATAAAATAGCCTTTTTTCCGGTGTGAATAAGACACGCATATAAGGGTTGGGTCATGCCTATACTCATGTATAACTTTGGCATACACAGGTGGACTCAGACTGAACTTAACGCCCTGGATAGAAAAGTCCGCACTACCATGACGTCTCATAGGATGCATCATTCGAGATCGTCGGTAATGAGGCTGTACTTGTCGCGAAAGTATGGTGGGCGTGGCTTTCTAAGCGCGCTCACCATGCATAATCGCGAAGTGTGCAGCCTCAGTCATTACTTCTTAGGGAGATCGGATGATCCATTCTATAATAAAGTCATTTCTAGAGACAAAGACTTACCCTCCTATCCTTAGCCAACGAGCAATGGCAGAACCCAGCGGCACAAAACATTTCCAACCGGTAGACCGTATCGAAGGAGAAGGAGCTCCACGGGAGATACTACAGGGCTCTACATGAGCCCTTCGTAGATACAGTCGCCTCCCTCAACTGGCCTCTCAACTGGCTACGTTTCAGTGACCTTTTCGGGGAAACCGAAGGTTTTGTCTGTGCAATACAGTATCAGGTTATTAAGACCAACAACTATCGGAGATACATCCTAAAGGATGGCACCGTAGACGTCTGTCGAGCTTGTTGCCATCCCGGTGAGTCACTTAGGCATGTCATCTCCGGTTGTTCGGCGCTTTCTAACTCTAAGTATATGCACAGGTACTGAGTAGGAACAACCTAGGAACAACCTAGTAGCCAGAATTCCACATCAAGAGCCCACTATGAAATATGGTCTCGTAGACCGGTAATTGCCGTTCTGAAAGTACGTGCTGAAAGCCGTGCTTGAAAATGACCACGCCAGGCTCTACTGGGACCGGGTCATCATCACAGACAGGAAGGACTATTCTTGCGAATAAGCCTAATTTTACGCTGATGGACCGGGATATTTTTGGTCGACATTACCATTCCGTATGACGAGAACCACGTGAAAGCCGAAACAGATAAGCAAACAAAATATCTGGACCTGGCTCACGAAGTGACCAAAATGTGGTGTGGTCGGCCGACCGAAATTATTCCTGTAGTCGTCTCTGCGAATGTGCTAATCCCGGTCAGCCTCTCGGGTCATCTGAGAAAAGAATAATTAAAATTATCATCTCTGACAACACAAAACATCAATTCGAGACAAATATCTTCGGTTTTTATGGGCAAGGTCACAGTCGGAAAAGGTGTGTTGTCAGTTTCCTACGCAGTCTAAATATACGAGTACAGAGCAAGAAGGGAGGCAGCAACCTAACCGTATATAAATGCTTTCACTAATTATGCTATAGCCCGCTCCAGTATCAATAAGTGAATTTATTTCAGGGTTATTTATACAAATCAGTGTTGAATGTAAGCCTAGTCACAAAGTATTTTTTGCGACATAATAATGTTTACTGACATGTCGTGATTTATTTGAGTTTTTTTTAAACATTTACCTTCACTATGACCATGTTTTTTACAATATGAACAAGAATAATTTAAATACCATTTACTTTCATCGTGGCCGGTCTTTTTTTTCCCGGTTATCAAAAACTTATTGATTCAGAGTCAGAGTTATATTGATTCTTATTATGATATGGAGTCGAATTATGTTTAAAACGTTTAGGGTTACTAGGACCTGGTGAATTGTTACGCGACCACTATTCAAACGGCCTTTTTGTGGCAATTGTGTGTTAGTTAAAAGTAAAGAAATGAGATCGGAGATCGACCCCACAAAACTATTTAAACTAGCCATTCTTAAATTTACGTTACTAATTACACCGCAAACAAGCTCTATTAGTTGGCCCTCAGTAAAACATATTTTAGTAGATTTTAATAGTCTTAATTTCTCTCTAGCATAACCATCGAAAGAATCTGCGGAATCCGACGTCCATAACACAGCGTTTAACAGTTTCTCACTAAGATTTTTAATTTGCGGGTAAACGGACATAATATTTTTAATTTAACAGTTAACAGTTTCTCATTAAGTTTTTTCCTTTGCGGGTAACCAGACATAATATCTTTATTGAATTCTTCCTATGATCTACCTGTTTCGGCTTCTACGTGTCAAACCAGGATAATGCAGAGCCCCGAAGGGCCTTACCGGATTTTGCAACCTTCTCAAAGCTGCTCCATTTTAACTCGTCTCCAAACTTATCGAAGCTTTTGCACCAGGAAGCTGCTCCGTCGTTGCTTTTGTCCAGGTCGAAAATTGGCACCGCTACGTTGTCGTACCGCTTATTTGAAATCATTGTATTTTGGATAGTTTCCAAAAGCCCTTTCACCAACTCCATATTGAAATTGTTTTCCCTGAAATATTTAAAATAAACCGATTAACAAAAAGCACGGGCGATCCCACTTATGATGATATTTTTATGGACAATTAAACAAAGAAATTAGATAGGAAAAAGGGTCGATTCAGTAATAAACTTAAATTCTCCTGTTTAGCTAAAAGGAGCTGTTAAAATCTTACTCTAAACGAGGGACAAATTATGAAAAGAATTAAGCCAATTTAAAATAATATATTTAAAGAAAATAACTTCAAACATGTTATAACAAAAGACACAATAAGCGAAAATAAGCAAAAGTAAAATAAAATAAGACATACTAGATATATACTTAACTTGCTAATACGAAGAACAACCAACTACTGTCCCGATTTTTTTTGAATTCGGAGTATTTATATTGATTACCGCCAATTCGTGGCTTTTATTACAATTCTTAACACATCTAAATATTAACAAACAAATTACAAAAATTAATAACTATTATTATTACAAGAATGCCGATACATTGCTCGTTATTTGCACTAGTTGATACAGTACTACAATATATTTTGTAAGACGACACGTAGGTATATGTATATATATATATATATATATATATATATATATATATATATATATATATATATATAGTGTCCGGTCGCGGACTAGCGATATTTTAGGTACTTATAATACAGCTATTTTAATATAAAAATACACTACACGCTGAGGTCTACTCCCCTCCCCCTCTATTTGGAAACCATTTAGTTTTTTTCTTGAGATATTCTCTACGCGTTTACGAAAAAAGTCATATTTCTCAAAGTTTTAGTCTTACTGAGATAAAAATAACTCATTCGGAGGCCAATAATATTGTTTATCGTTTACATTATCAAAATTTTTGTTGACATACTTGTAACTTTGAAGAAAAAAATTTAACTTCAAATAAATATCAAAAAAATATGCTCATCGGCAAATTATTGTAAATTACTGCAAAAACAACCCCGTTTACCCTTCTTATTTTTATACTAGATCGATAGATTTTGAGTTAAGCTATAATGCAACATAAAGTTTACAGCTGTATGTTTATTACTTTAAGAATTATTGTTGTTTGAACATGGCGTAGGCCCAAACACAAAAGGCCTTTGTTAAGTGACAACTAGCACTGCCTGCCTAGGAGTAATAGTGTTCTGTGCTGCCTGCTCTCAAATTATACTACTTATAAATGATGATTCTGATTCTCTGATCTCTAATTCATCATCTCTAATTCATCGAAGATCATAAGTAATCTCAGATTACTATTACTCCTAGGCAGGCAGTGCCAGTTGTCATTTAACAAAGGCCTTTTGTGTTTGCGCATATGCTATGTTCAAACAACAATAATTCTTAAAGTAATAAAGATACAGCTGTAAACTTTATGTTGTATTGTAGCTTAACTCAAAATCTGTCGATCTAGTATAAAAATAAAAAGGGTGAACGGGGTTGTTTTTGCAGTAATTTACAATAATTTGCCGATCAGCATATTTTTTGATATTTATTTAAAGTTAAATTTTTTTTCTTCAAAGTTACAAATATGTCAACAAAAATTTTGATAAACAATATTATTGGCCACCGAATGAGTTAATTTTTATCTCAGTAAGACTAAAACTTTGAGAGATATGAATTTTTTCGTAAACGCGTAGAGAATATCTCAAGAAAAAACAAAATGGCTGCCAAATAGAGGGGGAGGGGATTAGACCTCAGTGTGTAGTGTATTTTTATATTAAAATAGCTGTATTATAAGTACCTAAAATATCGCTAGTCCGTGACCGGACACACTGTATAATATATTGCCTTTTCAACGGTATGAAACGGCAGTTAAGAAGCCATAATACGTCAAAAATTATAGTTTTTGTTTAATTAAAGTTTAAATATCTCGCTTAAAAATCATTCATTTAAAAAAAATTATCAGAATTCTAAAACAAACCTTCGACCACTTGTATTTGAATTACAATGCCATCGCGTTTAAAAAAAGACAAGAGCTGTAAGTAAGACCGCTCCAGTTTACAAGCATCTGAGATTTAAAACTTTTTTAATTAAAGTTCGAGTGGTTGCATAATCTAAGCCCTTAACTAACTAGCCCTAACTTTTATTCTCTATATTCAGTACTTGAATTGAATCCTTAGCTTAGTTTGCTGAAACTGAGCATTAAATTGTAGTATTTTATTAAATAAGCATATTAAGCAACTAAATGGTAATAAGTTTGAAATAAAATATTTTTACTTAAAGTTAAATATTGTAAGCACTGACTTGACTACTATCCAATCCAAAAATGCGTACTGCATTACGAATGACGAAGCAAACCGTATTGTAAAAATGCGAGGTACTAATGTTAGCAACAAAAGGGTGAAGACTGACCAAGCGTCTTATTGTTCAATTGTGGAAGGGTGAGGGAGGAATTAGGTTATGCCATTCCTGTGCACACTCTCGGACATGAAATGTAATAATATCAAAAATAGCACATCGTCTTTTAAGCAATGGAAGTAACTGTGGGATGGTTACTTTAAGATTTATCCTTTGCCCTCGTCTTCTGTGTCATTGATGGATTACGGGACCTCCTTTATTTATGCAATGGTATTCCACCACTATGCTGTTAATTACTACCATCTTGGTGATTCTAATGTGTCGAATAATCCCTCTTACATACGCTTCTTAGAAACGTAGGAAATAATTGGTAACAACCACCCCCCTGTGCCTTCATTTCCGGGTGCGATCTCATATCTTTCGGGATTATTTCGGAATTGTAGAATAGGACTCACAACTAAGACTTACTTCTCTTTTGGGCTATGTATTAGCAATGTAGAAAAAAAATAAAATTAAGAAAAGGGAACTAATAATAAGTTATAAATAAGTTAATTAAACAATAATACATATTGTGGCTGTCGTAAGAGGTAACTAAGGGAAATAAACAAGAAATATATGTCTGAGATTTATAAATATTATCTTATCATACACAAACACTCACGCCGGTCACACAGAGGGGTAGGCAGAGACTACAGACTTCCATTTGGCACGATCGTGACACACCTCTCTCGCCTCCTTCACGTCCATATACTTACGCATACATTCTCGTCGGTTAAGGGTACTTCTAATTTGGCCCATTTTTAATAAATCGTTAATTTCGTCGATACATTCTCGCCTAGGACGTCCCTTTCTGACTCTGCCATTCACTTCCGCAACCAAAATTTTCTTTGTTAGTCTTTCCTTATTCATTATTTCCACATGGACTAACCACCAAAGCATTCCTTTCTTTGTCCTGGTCATCATCATCTTGTAAACCACACTCTTCTCTTATCACACAATTTCTCACCCTCATTCAGATTCAGCCCTAACATACTTCTTAACGACCGCATTTCTATTTTTATTCTAATCTCGTGCTTCTTTTGCCACACCCAACTTTCACAACCGTACGTTAAAGTAGGGACCAACACAGCGTTATGAATTGCCGTACGTGCCTTTTTGACACATTTTGACTCTTCACAATGGAGTGTAAGGCCTCATTACTCCATTTTCTATCCGAAGAGTGAACGCAGGAAATAGAAGAAATTATCTTATCACCGGTATAAAAAATCTATGTGCTTCATATACATTTTCTAATGATACTCACAGGATAATTTGGGGGTAATGGATTTCTGTCACCACCTGAACTAAATTCAAATTAAGAGGGCTGCATATGAGTTGTCACCTCTAAGAACTAACATGGAATGCCTTACAGCCTGTAATTATACACTTCACAGTAAAACATAGATTTTTTTTTGCAGAAACTGATACTTTTTCATGTTTTGATATATTTTTATATTAGTAACTAAGACTGCGTGTAAATATGCGTCTGCCTAATTCTGCTGCCAGAAAGCAATGCTTCCTCTGCTGTGTTGTTCATTCTGAAGGATAAATAAAACTGGTATAATTACATGATCATATTCTGTAATTATATGGCATTCTATTTAGGTCGTAGCGTAGTAGTTACTTTTTGTTTGAAAAATTGCACGGGCTGCAGTTATCACTAAACATCAGATTTTTTTTTAATAGAAGAGAGGGCAAACGAGCATGCGGCTCACCTGATGTTAAGTGACTACTGCTGCCCATGATCAACCGCAACACCAGTGGAATTGCAGGTGCGTTGCCGGCCCTTTAGATAGGAGTAAGCTCTTTTCTTGAAGATCCCCGGGTCGTATCGGTCCGGAAAAATCGCCGGTGGTAAACTATTCCACATAGAGATCGTACGCGGAAGAAAACTCCTTGTGAAACGTACTGTGGTCAACCGCCAAGCATCCAGATGATGTGGATGTTATCGGGACGTTTGCCACGTAGTGCGCTCACGAAACGACCACGACTGAAAGTTTGTTTGTCACTTTAATTTGATAAAAAGAAAACTTAATAGTTACATACATATGGCATTTTATTTAAAATGCCACAATTTAAATACGTATTTAAATAGTTGTTTCTGATATCTACAGAGACTATTTCCTTATATTTATTAATCATGACAATATTACTTTAGTATATTATATACTATAAATATTATAAGCCAAACTGACACAGAGTCGAAAATACCTACATGGATTAGACAAGTAGTCTTATACACTGCAAAATAATTATGAACCGCGTATATCTCATCACTTAGTTGATTATGTAGTTAAAACAATTAGTCAAACACCGACATTTAACGAAATGTCCATAAACAGACTCGTGTTCTGACTGGGTCGTGACTCGTTTTGAAAACGGGGCATCTAGGCGTGTTTCAGAAATCGTAACTGGTGACGAGTCATGGGTCTATCAATACGATTCGGGAAATAAAAGGCAATTATCGGTTTGGATCCACTCAGAAGGACAGTTACCGACAAAACTGCAAAGCACTCGCAACGTTGGCAAAAAATGGTGGTTAGTTTTTTTTCGCGAAGTGGACATTTGTCGCCGTCAGTGCTGGAAAATTGTACGTCAGTCAACTTTAAATGGTATACTATAGTTGCATTACCCAAAGCTTTTCTAGCTGTGCGGGAGAAAAGACCAAAGACCGGGCTTGGGAGAATCATGCTGCATCACGATAACTTCTCTTCACGTACCTCCCTTAGAACAAAAGCATTTATTGAGAAGTCTGGTGTTGAAACTCTAAATAACCCACCCTACAGCCCTGACTTAGCTCCTTTTGATTTCTTTTTGTTGCCAAGAGTCAAAGAAAAAATAAAAGACAAGTTTTTTTCAAGCGCCGAAGAAGCCGTGGCTACCTACGAAGAAGCAATTTCCTACCTGTCAGATCAAGACTGGCAAATGTGTTTTCAGATTTGGTTTAGGCAAATGGAACTTTGTATAGAGCATGATGAAGAATACTTTGAAAATATGTCAAATAAATGTTAATAGTATCTTGAATACTTTTTGTATATCTCAAAACATATTGAGTGTCCTACGTAGCGGCATTAAATTCTGTGAGAGCGTGGTCCTAACCCGGTCAAGCGGACCTTTTCGTGCTGCAACCACAATGTAGCCGTTTAGAACACAAGATAGAGAATTTTGTATAGATATTATGATGCTACGCTTATTCATAGAAAAGTAGTCTCTAAATATAAGTACTAATGATTTTAAGTGCTGTGGGTGGGTGCGGTGCGATGCGACCGCTCGGGATTTGCCGGGCGCATGCAACTGCATGGGATTTTTATGGCGTTTGAAGGGTTAAATAAAATAATTTCGATGTTTCACATCTGCCAGGTGTCCATTCTTTAAATTTTGTACATCGTTTGTTTGTACTTTGTTCATGCTTTTTTGTTCATGTATTGTATTGTATGGAAAATTATTACTTTTGAAACATATTGAAAGTATAATAAGTAAGGCTTATATAAATTTAGATTTTATTTTAAGAGTATGTAAACCCTTTTCAAATACTGTGCGTATAAAGATTTTGTATTATTCTTACGTTAGGACTATTCTTGAGCTTTGAAATTTAATTTGAAATCTACAGTATATGAAATACGTCAGTATTACCGAAGTCATTCAGAAAAAAAAATGTTAATCAATTAAACTATAGGTTACCATCGAATTCCCCAAAACTATATCGATTCTTGTAACAGTTTTCACCTAAACACTTGAAAAGCGTCAAATATTATATGACATGATGTTCATACATAGCCTTTATAATGAGCACATTGACTGTCCGGACTTAGTATTTAAAATGTTGTATATAAACATTCCTAGAAGCAGAACACGTCAAACAAAGCTTTTTGCAATACTCGTAGCTCATACAAAAACAAATTACGCCCAAAATTAATTAGTCTGTCAGATACATAGAGAAATATATAATAACCGAGTGTTATTATTTTGCGGTAAAAAAATTTGTCTTTTCATTATTCCATATCTCATTCCTGTCGTAATCTGTTCTTGATACTTATACAAACACGCGTGCACTCGCTCGCGCGTGCGAACACATGCACACAAGTGCGCGCTCATACATCTTATTTGTAATAAATTGTCGGTTCGGTTAAAATGACTTTTTTTCTACGTCGCCTCAAGGTCTATTTTGTGTGTTAAGTTTATCTTTAAAAAACGGAAAGCTCATTAGTTATAAAGTCCATTGCCAGCTGTTTCCAGCAAACTTGGCATGCAACTTCGTTTAAGCTTATGGGTACTAATTTAGGCATATACTCGTAATAGACTTTTAAGTGCCAAATACATGTTCTTCTTCTTTTCTTTTAAGTTTTATTGAACTTCACTACTACAGAATTAAAATGCGGACATGCTAAAAGCATTATAAGCCAGTTAACCTTAGGGTTGTGTATAAGTAATCCCAAGGGTAATAATAATTGAGTTAGATGGAAGAACAAGTTATCAAAATAATTTGTGATAAATTGACATAGCTTTGTTCAGCTAATTTCAATTCGTAACTCGAGTTCAATTCGAGTTACCCGAATTTCTACACGAGTTAACTCGAGTTGATTCCAAGTTGGTACATCTACACAATTATTTTTTAAATTTTAAATTACTAGAACCAATGACCTGAACACGAATATCAAAACAACTCATTTTTTCATATTTCTTGATTCCGTTGAGATTTTACAAAAATCTTTAGGCTATATTATAAATTGCAATCTTTTTTTATGTTTGATATTATTGAGGGTCGCTAAAATTTCTAGTGGGCCCAAAAACGATTGTCTCATTAGTTTTAAAATTAATATAAATGTTTAAAATCAATGAATATATTATCATTCCCAATTTAACAATATAAATCGTTTAAATTTAAACGATATTTCCCCAATTATTACCTCTGCGGCTGCAAAGCGTTGGGTACCAGCTAGTATTGTATAAAAATACTGAACTTATAGGCCGGTCATTTATATCAGATAGAAACTGAAACAGAAGAGACTGAGCATCATTATCTTCCAAATAAAAAACGATAATACTTAAAGAAATTGAGATTACCCACCCGCCTGCTAAGCGTAGCAATTATGGCAAAATCTCTCTTTTAAAGCAAATAATGAGGAAGGCCTATTTTCAGCAGTAAATTTTTGATAGGCTGTAATGGATTTGTGCAACGGCCTTTTATGTCCAAAATTATGTTTGCATTTAATTAAAACAGATTCGACTTATGTGATTTCTCATCAAAAATACAAAATCATTTTGGAATTAATTGAACTCATTTAACTGGACAAGCTTTCAGAATTTTGGTTGAACAAAAATAGGAACTTGCTTTATAACGGTGAATTATTTACATATGTATTTTTTGCGTACTCAATTTATATGGAGATAAAACCTTGAAAAACGTGTACCCCTAGATCAAATACAATTATACACAGTAAAAATTTTTGAAGTTATTCGTTTGGTAAATCTGAAAAGCAAAAATGTTGTGTTTACTAATTTCAAAAGTAAGTTTCAATTATTTTGATGACTCGTATATTGTTATACTTAGCCATCAAAATAATTAACTATGTTTATAGGTGCATGGTTTCATAAATAGCATTTATTTATTTAATTTTTATTGTAAGATTACTCGATGCGTACCGGAATAATTATGTTAACATATAAAAAATGACCAAGTGCGTATCGGGCCGTACGGTTCCGTAGTTAAACGTCACAATAAGTAGGCTTTCTTCATAACGAGCATTATGAGTTAGTTGATTGTCCGAAATAGGAAGATGGTAGCTGAAGGACTTTATTTTTTTATTTTACTTATTTTCAAATCATAATTATAGGGAGTGATATTGTAAAATATTTGTTGTGTCAAAATATGTGTGCCTGTGGACAGGCGACAGTTAGATTAAATTCATAATTCATAAAAAGAGACTACCAGTTCTGAAAGAAATACATGGACGGACCATTTCTTTAGAAAAATTCTACAATAACCGCTTACTTTCAGAGCTAGTTGACCCTCGACACATTAGATATATGAATCTAAGAGACAATTACGAATTGAAAATTAATATTTTATTAATATTCAGAGAGTTTGTTATGAAACGTCATGGTATTCCTATTCTCTTGTCGGAGTTTTACCTTGTAACACTTTGCACGCTCTTCAGGTAAACGGAGCGGGACCTAAATTTCAAGTGATGACGAAACCATGATAAACTTCTTGACTCTAGTACGCATCTTTCTTCCTTCTATTTTTATCTGCCCGTGAAAGTTCTATGTTGGAAGCATACATTTTAAATGCACATGTGTATTTACGTTTTAACGCAGCGTTTGGTCTTGAAGAGTTTGTTGGTCTTAGACTATAATATAGCGAGTTGAAAAGGTTTTTTTCCTGACTATATTGGGAATCATTTGAAGATCCCGCAGAGTGCATTTGCCTCTGGTACATTGGTTGCAATACCGGCTCTACCTACGAACTTGTCCAGCAACCCTTTGGTATTAAGCCTACAGTTGGGTATCATTTCACCCGAGTTCTTTATTCACATAATGAGCATAATTCATAATATAAGTGAACAGTTTTTGCGACAATCTATTAATAAAATAAAAATAACTGATGTGTTTTTGCCATCTAATGACCCCGATAGTAATGTTGGTGTACGTAATGTGTAATGTACGTAAGTGGTGCAATCACATTTATACAGCTAAAACGCCTATCGACTCGGTTATTATTAAAACGTGGGCTGATAACTTTTTAATAATAACCGAGTTGATAGGCGTTTTAGCTTTTTATTATATTAATAACATAGATGTAAATTTTTCTCTACTAACAATTCCTATGGATTTCAAGTTGTCCGAAATAAACAATTTTTATTATTATTTATTTATTTAATGATAACAATTTCTACGTGGTAAGAGTTGCGTCAAAATATCACCTCTTTCGAACCTAAGAGCTGTTACTTACGTGACATACTGAGGTTTAGAGATCACGTTTATGACTCTCCTAAAAATATCGCAGTATTCTTATCACGGGGATGGCTTCTATGGAGACTTGATACGAAAGGCCACCACCTAAGCTGCGAAAATTGATATCTGTGTTGCCTTGTCCATTCTTGTAAAGTATCCCATTGCATCACAAAATATTCCCAATCAACCACCCCAAAAATGTTTTAAATAGACCCTATAGATTGTCTCGATGAGAGCCAGAAAATTAAAGATAAAGTTTCCGAATTGATTACACATAAAATAGTCAGAGAAAGTAAATCCCCTTATTCTAGCCCTATAATAATCTTAGTCAACAAAAAAAACGGAGACGATTGAATGTGTTTCAACTTTCACAAAATAAACGCCAATACCGTACACGATACTTATTTTCTTCCGATAATCGTGGATCAGATTTATCAGTTGGCTGGTGGTCATTATTCTTTTATAGAATAAGGGTTGCAAAAGAGTACATATTCCACCTGATGGTAAGTAAATGATGTGACTCATAAACATAAATGAACTATATAATATACTATAATGAATGACAACATGATGGAAAACCTCTTTCCAGTAAAAGGGGTATCCGGTTCTCTATACCTACCATACAAAACAAAACAGAATCGAGCTGCTATTTGAAGCTGGTAATCTGTGAGAGTCCTTCCCCAGTCGAGCGGACCCATTTGTGCTGGCGTCATGGCTCTACTGTTACGGCTCTACGCTCATGGATTCTCATAGATTCCCATTTGCCCTAATTAGGTGAAAAAAAACGGCTTTCGTGACACCTGAGGGTCTTTATGATTACCGTTTGGATTTTGTATTGCACCATCAGTGTACCAAAGATGTGTTAACCGTGCGCTAGGACTACTCCTAAATCCAGGTAGGTCCGCCAATAGTCATTACACCAGCATTGTACAAGTGTATTTTGATGATGTCATTAGTAAATGTCAAAATTACTCTTGTGGCTATTCATTTTTTTAAGAAAACCATAATAGCATTGCGTAGTTCTGGATTTGCAATCAATATAGAAAAATGTCTTTTCTTCAAACAACATAGAGTATCTTGGTTACATGATAAAGTCTATCCAAGTTCTAAAAAGATTGAATTCTTATTAAAATCCCCGTACCAACTACCATAAAACAAGTCTTCAGTTTAATGGCCTTGTAGGCTAAATATTCTATATAAAATATTCGTAACTTCATTCCCAATTTTGCAAGAGTCATAGATCCTTTATCTAATCTTACAAAAAAGGTGTTAAATGGTAATGGAATAACGTTTATGAAGAAGTACAACAAACGATCATCCTCCACCACCTTACTTGTTCACCAGTTCTTACAATATTTCGTGAAGATGAGGCGATAGAATTATTTACCGATGCTAGTAACCTCGGCTTTGGGACCACACTTATTCAGAGCATGAACGGTTAAAATCATGCCATAGCCTACGTTATTATGGGTAACACATGATTACGCTAGAGATATTGCACTAGTTCGCACCATTAAACACTTCCGACATTTTTTATACGGACGTAAATTTACAGAGGTCACGGAATGCAATGCGCTAAGATCTTTGAAGCACAAACAAGACCTTCTCCCTCGCATACAACGGTGGTGGTCTTATCTTCATAATTTTTAGTTCGATATAGAATACACAAAAAGGAGCACTCTCTGAATGTTAATGTTAAGACAGTAAACTTTGAATGGCTTAATGTAGAACAGCGGTGAGATACCCAGATCCGTCTATCATAAATTCTTTACATAATGGTGATTTATTTCAGGGTATTTGTTTGAAAGTAACGTTATTAAGCGTGAAAGATAAAATACAATTTTAGGGGTACAAAAATTGACTATAGTACCTAAGCCACTACAAGCACCCGGAATAGGAGAAGATTTTTCATACAATTAGAAACTTACTGCTAGGTTAATATGACTACTATCATTCGAAATTTTGTAAATAACTGTGTTTTCTGCGTAACATAAAAGAAAACATCTGGAGCAACGCAAGTACAAATGCATCTAATTTCAAAGCCCACTAAAACATTTGAATTTATACATATGGATGCTACAGGGTAGCTTGGCACGCTCAGTAAAAATAATATATGTTATTATAACAACAGATGCGTTCTCAAAGTATGTATAGCATGTAGTGTAAGGAAACAAGCCAGCATAGCACACTTGAGCCTTGAAGCAAGCCATCCATATTTTGGAACACCGATATAAATTCCTGTGGATGATGAGGGTGAATATTTAGGTAAATACACAAAGTTATTGCAACAGATTCGGTATCGAAAAATATCTTGTTAAGTCAGAGGATCAAATATTTTTATGGAAGTTTTGTCTGGTAGACATTTTATGTTAATATTACCAATACGTTACATGCAAAATACAGTTTGACAGTATAGTTTTACAGCGCCTAGTCCCCGCGGCTTTGCATCCCACAAGTGTAGGACACCTAAACGTTTAGCCGGTAGGACTTCTTTTCTGACTAGGATTTCGTCTGGGTAGAAACTAAATTATTACTTGTTTCTACCATCACCAACATCATGCAGCAGTGCGTACATTGGTGTGCTACAGCCTGAATGGTATCGTGGGCCAGTATAATTAGAAGCAGTAAGGTATTATATCTAAGTTTTCAGAGGAGTGTGATGTGCTCCATTGAACATAGACGTTTAAAAATATTATGTACCTTGTGTGATAGAATACGTTAAATTTTATATGTAAAATACAAACTACGCTTAGTGAAACCTCATTTGCAACCTCTATGCTTGGCGTTTACGCCAAACGCCAAGTATATATATAAGCGAAATACCACTGACTGACTGACTGATTGACTCGTCACAATATCTTTAAAACTATATGCCGTTACACGCTTACTAAGAACGGGATTTTACGATAGTCCCATAAAAATTCTTGATATGTTATATCTACGTTATTATCATCTATTATCTTGCGGCCATAAACGTGAGCGTATATCAGCTAGTAATAACAAATTACCTAAATATTATATACATAATGTTACATTGTTTTCGTAGACATAGCACTGAGGAGACGGTAAAATGTATTCGCTTCGTGTTTATTTCAATAACTATGCTATTTACGCTGTTTATTCTCATATATTTATTATTAAAAAATAACATCCTTCAAAAATATTTATATCGTTTCACATTTTATATTGGTTTCTTTATCAATGAATTCCATAATATTTTATCCCCAACTAACAATGACGATTTAATAACATTTTTATTTACTCGCCAGCTCTTAAGACAAATGGGCTTTAACTATAGCGTAAGGAAATGCCGCAATCACCAGACAGGTGAAATGACAAAGGGTTTGATTTTTTTAACTTTGGTTATAAACTACAATCCGCGCGATTTAACCATTTCACTGTGCCGTACATCACATGCATGCTGAACATTGCACTTCGCACTGTGACGTAACTCTGACAGTTACTGTTTGCAACATTCGTTTCTTTTTGTCTTTTTTAACATTTATGGGTATAGTTTGTATTCTTATAAATAAATTCATTCGTGCATTCATTCATTCATTACAGCCCTTCACAAGTCCACTGCCGAACATAGGACGGAGCGTTGACTTCACTAGACGTGACTTCTCCACCTTCATGTTTAGGTTTAATGTGCCTCTCACTATTCGGTCATCGCTGCCAGTTTTCACCCTGGCGATCACTGAGACATCACTAAACAGTTGTCGTCTGGTTCTGATAATGAAATCAATCTCATTTTTGTCGGAAACATCGGGGTTCGACCAGTTCCACTTCCTGTTGGGGCGCTTGTGGAAGAAAAAGTTCATCATAAAGTGTCCCTCTTTCCCCATAAAGTCGGCAAGCTGCTGGCCCTTTGGGTTTCGTTGCCCTATTCCGAATTTCCCTACTTTCAGCTCACCGTGCTCTCTTATGTCTAGTTTTGCGTTAATGTCTCCCATTACCACAGTATAGTGGGTTTAGGAAGAATGTATGACTCTAGACTCTAGCTCTAGAGATATCCCCATAAAGATTTTGCATCTTCTGTCTTAGTTTCCCTCTGTCACCTCTTACGACACCCACGGGAAGATATGGGGTAGTGTAGGTAAGGTAGGTGGGGTAGGTAGGGTAGGTAGGGTATTCTTACCCGCCACTACGCGGATAAATAAATAAATAAAAATATGTAAAAGATTAATATCAATATAAGAGATTAAATATCGCTACAACACGAGGAAATCGGGAGATAGGTCGCATTCCAGCGGCGTGCACAGTTGTCGCGCGTGTTTAAACTCACAGTTCACCTAACCTCACTTCTGTTGTACTTTTGATGGCCAAGATGATGATGATGAAGATGGAAACCTCAACTGAGCTTAGCCAATTGTGCTGCTGTCATAATATAGCTGCATCTTCACCGCCTGGTTTTTAATATTTTATTGATCTCTATGAAACAGATGTAAGTACTGAAATAATTGAGTTACACGTTTTCAATTTAGTAATTTATTGTTACTGTTATTTCAAATATTTGATGGCGATATTTATGCAAAATACGTGCTATCACATTTCGCATTGTAATAGTTCAATTACGCTGTTTAGAGCATAATTTCAAACAAGATGCACGAAAAATATTGCTGTCATATTTAATAAAATACCCGAAGCTAGATTACAAACATATAGCTTACGAACATTAACGTTTTATTCGGTCATGAAATTGGCCAATCTGTCATTGCGGAACATCTATTGCATTCAAGTGAGACGCTGAGCGTGACTAATACTAATGGCATGCGCATTATTAGATTTTTCATTTCCCATGATTTATCGGGCGTATTTTGTTACCTACTTGATTCCCCATTATGTGGGATGTGGAGTATTCTTTAAAGTAAAGTATTCACCAATAACAAGGTGTATGGCGTTTCGCTATAGTCCTAATGGAAGATAAAAGTCGAACACTTTCCTTGTTCAAATTAAGTTGAAGGGCAATGAGCTGCATTACATGAACTGTACGTTTGTACTACAAAAAAAACTTACGATTGACTAATGGCGGTAAAATTCATCTGAAACGCTGAATCTAAATTTAACATAATTAACTGGAGCGGAACTATCAGTGCGCTCAACATGTTCATCATCATTACAACCCATCATACATCAAATACTTAAGATACCTTCGCCAAGCAGTGCTTCAAAGTACGGCCCTAAGGATCACCCATCATGCATTTACTATCCCCACCGTATTATTCACCATTTTTTAAGTAATCTTATCACCCGGCGCGTTCTTGGAAAGGTGAATATTCAGCAGTGAATTTAAATAAAAAAAACTTGAGGTTTGGTGATACAACACTTTTCTTTTACTTGACTTTTTAAAGTTACTTATTCATTTTTCATCATCACATTCATATAACACATTCGGTCAGTTTGACTTTTTGTTCGTACAATGCAAATATGACAGTAAACATTACAAAAACTTTATCAAAAGTAATTTTACTAAAACCCTTCTACCTTTTGACTCTTAATGGAAACGAGGCATTCCATCTTCATCCCTAGAGATGACAACGCATCTTCATTTAGATTTTTATTTGAGGATTATACATCCATTATCTCTACATCTATCCTTATTCTATACAATATATCATATATTAAATAGTTAAAATGGAAATTTATATCAGAAACCAATGTAAGTTTTTGAACTAAAATAAACAGTAAATTTCAAAGAACATGTTAATAAATATTTATGACATAGAGCAAATCCTTTAGTGAAATGAAGAACAAATACCGCCTTAAAACAATTTTCATAAAGTAATTAATGCCAAAGCTTTCTTCAGTTGGTTGGGTTATTTGTAAATAATATGAAGCTGCTATCATTTTAGTGATTATTTAAATTTATAATTTCTAACTACCTTTCTATAAAGTACATGGTAAGTGTAATGTTTCTCATTAAGTATTTTTAACGCTAATTTGCATTTCAGCAACTCAGAAGAGGGTCTCGGTAACCTTGGCTAACCCAAAGGGTAGGTGGGTCCTCCAGGCAAATATTCACTATGCAGTAGCTGCTTCTGCTGTGGTGGATGTTTGCTTTGCAGAACAAAATATCGACTTTGCCCTCATACAAGAGCCTTGGCTGGCTAACGGTCAAGCTAGGATTTGTCGACTGCAGGTAAGGTCCTCGTCAATACTAAAGACAGTAGACCCAGAGCTTGTATAATTTACAATAAAAACATTGAACTTTAAGCTATTCCCGAATACTGCAACGATGGCTTTATCACAGCGTTTATAAATATCAAGTGATGCACAAGGGCCAAAGTAATCATTTGCTCAGCCTATCTTTCCGGAGAGTACCCAGACCCTACCACCGAGTTAGAGCGAGTTGCGAAGTGTGCCCGGAAATACAACCCCGAACTTCCGGTGGGATGTGATACTAATGCACACTACATAGCCTAGAGAAGCACTAACATCAAGAAAAGTGGTGGGTTACTTTTTGACTTTCTCATATCAAATCGCCTGGTAAGCCTAAACTTAGGTTGTATACCAAATTTGTAACGCGAGCTAGGCAAGAAGTATTAGATATAACTTTTGCTGCCAATAACAAATCCAGGCGGATAACTTACTGGCATACTAGTAGCGAAAACTCGATGTCTGATCACAAACAATTACGTTTGTGATTGGAGCATCATAAACTTATGAAACGATCCAAAAGTGACCTCCTGGGATTTCTACAGAAATAGCTTAAGGAGAAATTTGGAAACCTTTTCTAAAAACATCAAAATGTGGGTCTGGAGTTAGCGATGGATACCGTAACCGTAGGTATTCGTGAAGCCTTCGAACAGTCGTACCGTCAAAACCAAGATTTATTCATCTATTAAAAGAAATTACTATCTTAATCATTATGTATCTTCGATGTAAGCTACTGAAAAGACAACTAAGCATGGTAGTTACTTTTTAGCATCTATATTTGTCGTATCCAACTGGCTTAGTTTTTAGCCGTATAGTTTAATAAAATTAATAAGGTGACCATGCAATGTAATGTCAATGGTCTTTGCCTAATTATGCGCTATGTGCTATATTATATGAATGTAAGAAGCTTTAGTGTGACCCAAGGGCCAACCCAGCCATACCATAACCTACTTTCATTGACATTACAAGATAGGTGCAATGTTGTATTAGAAGCATCGACTGAATTTCATTCAGACTGCTAGTTCGACGGCGCCGCTTAGTAAAAATTCTAGACTATTAAATGAAAAGCCAATTAAGCTGTGATATATACAAGCAGTAAGCTTCTTAAAAATGTGGTTGAGTTGTACAATTCGTGGTTCTTTGGAATATTCAGTTGATGTTTTAAAAAAGGCGAATTAGTTTATAAGAAGCTTTCTCATTTTTCCTCCGCTTATTTATTAAATCAGAGATTGGTTTCCGTTGCCAAAAACAATTCCGTTGCTGTCTCATAATTCTCTTATACAACATATACTGCACATTCGAGATTTATGGTATATATTTTAAAAGAATATCTGACTCGGTTTAGGGTCTTTCAAAATATTTCGAAATTGTGTGCTCAATTTGTTTCAAGGAGTAAGGATTGTAATTTTGTTTTCTATATTATTATACCCTTTTACAATAATATTTAAGAGTTTAGTAAAACATTTATTTACTATTTAAAATCAGGGTAGCACAATCCTTTTTCATTGCATTTAGATTAGAGCTTGCCTCGCTTGACAGGCCTGTTGGTCTAGTGGTTAGTGACCCTGACTGCTAAGCCGGAGGTCGTGGGTTCGATTCCCACCCAGGACAAATGTTTATGTGATGAGCACGATCATTTGTTCTGTGTCTGGGTGTAATTTATCTATAATATTTATGTATTTAGAAATATATAAGTATGTTTATCACTTGTCTAGTACCCATAACACAAGCTCTGCTTAGCTTGGGACTAGATGACGTTGTGTGATAGCTGTGGAATATTATTATATTATATTATATATTATATTAGAGCTTGCCCAATAATTTCTGTTCAATCATAGCAAACAAGCAAGATTTCTTATATAATAAAAAAAACGTTTCTGTAAATACTTTTCTGTAAAAAATACACAGCAATACGGTAAAATATTCTTGGTGTTGGTACGATATACTATAAAGTGAATAATCCTCTTTTCCGACAATTATTTTAAACTAAATCAGCTTCAATTTTTAACGCATATTTAAAGAAGGAAACTTACTTATTGATCTACCTGTATTGAGACATTATTATGATCGTGGATACTGATTCTGGCGCAGCAAGTCCGTTCTAGTCTTTGCGTTATAGCACAGTGCGGGTGACGGGTTAACTGGTCACTAGAACGTTACTTGCGTGCATTTGCAAGATTACATCATTTTAACTATGAGAAAATAACACTGAATTTATTTTTATAATTTTTCCTATTTTGTTATGAATATTAATTTCAAATACATTTTTTATAATAAAAAAAATATAAAAGTAAATTTAATTCACATTCGTGCACAGTTACATAACATACATTCTAGCCGTATTTTTTTTAATTACTATAGGCGTGCCTCACAATCGGACGTTAAAACTGTCAAGCAAATATAACCGCTAAAAATTAGTTACGTAATTATATTTTATATGTGTAGTACAATACCGTCATAATTGTGTTTAATAATTTTAAATAACTTACGGTTCATGTAAAAATAAAAGAAATTTAATAGTTTTAATTTATTCTACCATTTTGTGTATCTCCTTGAAGTAATCTCGAAGGCAAAAGATAAACCCCCCGCTTAATGGGCCTTAACAATGTTTTGCACTTTAAATAAACCAACTATAGCAATAAACTCAATAATCGAAAGCAATATATACTGAACTGAAAATTACAAAACGGCCGATAGGTACTTTAAGGCCTGTATTCACTTTGATTAGTGATTAGTGCAGGTGATTAGTGTAGGTGCTTAGTGATTAGGAGTAAACACGTGTGGACAGCGATTGGTTAGTGCAAGTGGTTAGTACGATAGTTTAACGTGACCACGTCATAACAAAACATTGATGAAATGATTGCATACTTATTCATGCGGCGCAAGCCGCACGCTCAAGCCGATCGTGCCTTTCGCTTATTCGTGCCACGCTCCCGCTCCAATCGTGCTCAGCTCGGCTAGAGCGTAACAGCTGGAGAGTCATCCATTTTCGTGCAAAATATAACTCTCACAATTTTAAAATGGTATTTCCACAATTATTTTTTCTGTGTCAGCAACAACCGCGTACCAGCTAGTCTAATATATAAAAGTTTAAGTTTGTTTCTTCGTATTTTATGCATTGCCATACCGTTCATCATATTGCAGTAACACATTGTCAACATATTGCATGCACTTTCGCGAAGATTATCGGCGTAGTTCAATTAATTTGCACTATGTGACGCGCATATCGTATCGAATTTTTTTTTTCAAAATATGTATCATTTAATTTTAATGAATATTTTGTCATTCCCCATTTAACAATAAAATTCTTCCGAAATTGAAAGAATATTTCCGTGATTATTTCTTCTGCAACCAGCTAGTTTCATATAATTTAATCTACTTGTTTATTATTTTAAACTTAAGGAACTATACCATCGTCCATCAAAAAGTTCTTTCAAGTATTATGTTCAATAGAAATTAAGAATTTATCTCTATTTCCACTAATTAAATTGTAATTATTTAATTAGAGCATTATAAAACAAATAGAATGTCAATTCCGGCAAACTCATTTAGCGGATGATATTTATTGTTATATGCATTCAATGCAGATTAACTTGTAGCTGTAACATGAAATTGCTACTCAGTATTGCCGCGCTGAATATTACATTTGAGTGGATATTTTTATCGTTGTTGAATTTATATAAACCAAACGTTAACGCGTATTTCTTGCCTACAGTGAACAAAAAGTAAAATAACAGACAACAATTACATATGACTGCATGTCTCAGTGTTATTATTTTTTACTTAAGAAATATTATTCGTTGTATGTTGGATTTGATTTAATCGTCACGATCGATGGGCGTTGGTAATGGGTACAGACTGGGGATCGCAAATCCACACGTCTAGTACTTGCTCTTCGTAGCAAATCTAAGTTGGAGTTGCGCATGGGCACTCGCTGCAGCAAGCATCGCTTTATCGTTCAAAACATACTGTCCTTAGTACGAACAACGCGCTTTGCACGTTTGTGCGCTTTTGGTGACTGTGTTATTAGTGAGGTCATTTAATTAAGGATAGTAACGCTATGTTAAATTATGTATATGCAATGTGCGGTTGACGTGAAAAGTAGAGTACTTACAGATAAAAGTCAAAATGAGATTACAATGAGCATGGACTATATTCCACAGATGTGTAATATGGAAGATAGGAATGACATATTCTTAGAAAGACCCTCATAGAGAAAAAAGGCAACTAGATATAATATACGCACTGAGCTTTGTGTATTTACGAGAATTCCGGGAGTAAAATTGAGGTGTGTTTGACATGTACAGAAAAACTTCCGAAACAGTTTGGATTGGCAAAAATGCTACGAGCAAAAATCCTAACCGAAACAAAAGCGTCAACAAAATGATATGATAAATACGAGAATACATTTTAGTTTATTTCATTTGCACTGTACAGTCAGTTTTAAATGCCAAAAATCTTTAGAAATTAATCTATCATAATATGAGGTCTTAAAATATATTGACCTAAAATGGGGAGAGCACAAGGAACTAATAGCGATAGTTTGATTTTAGTAGTAAAAAGGCTTAGTTGAAAGAACACTTTAACAGTCACAGAGAGCAGAGCGATTCTGTAAGAAAATGTTTTAAAGGGCCGTCGCTACCGTCGTGTGCTTCCATTACTATACTAGGATAAATGTCAGTACTTCCACCTACCCAGTGAGGCAATGCTCCCTTTGGCGATTTGGTTACTCGATTTAAATTTGCCCTTCTCTAAAAGTAATGTGTCCCAAATGTACAAAAACTAATCCTAACTGTGAAGCAACAACTATCAAATGTAATAACTGTATTGTAAAATATGGCAATATATATGCAATATAATGGTAATGGTTAAAATTTGTTCTGTTTTCTATAAGGAGAAACGAATTAGAAATCTCACAGCAGAATTTAACTGTTCTTTCAAAAAAAACTCTCTGTCGCCTCGACTATCGAACATGACAACTGACCCACCTTTATTTACACTACCTACATCTGAAAATGAATCTTCACAACAAGATAGAAAGATGCCCTGGCCCAATAACGTGCATACCTACCCCGGTGTTATGAAAGCATCCTCATAAAAAACGAGAAAAACTTCTAAGACAGAGAAGAAAGTCACGACGGAAATTTTAGATTCCACTTTTGACAAAAAAAAATTATTTCACTGAACATACTAGATTCAAACGGCTTAACAATAACAAAGATCTGCTCTAGACCGATATCTAGCTTCTCTGAATATAGCTTTAAAATTCGACTGTATGGTACTAAATGAAAACTTGGAAAGTAACCATTTAATGATTAAGATGAAATCTAATATTGGCACGTGCAATTTCTATAAATGAAAACGCAATTTTATAAAGGCTGATTGGTTAAAGTCTGGATATTCATATAGAGTAATCTAGAAATTCGTACACGTGAAAATCAGTCTGTGTATGATGCTTTTATTGATATTATAAAACAGGTCAGCCGATTAGTGTATCCCATTCATTAAAATTAGTGAAAACCCTCGACATTGATAAAGATTTACTCCTAGACCATATTAGAATCCGGCCATTTCAAACTCAGTAACCATCATTCATCATTATCATCATTACAGCCCTTAACAAGTCCACTGCTGAATATAGGCCTCCTCCAAGTAATGCCACAAACCACGGTCCTGAGCCACCAGCATCCATCGACTTCCTGCATGTCTTACCAGGTCGTCACTCCATCTTGTAGGGGTCTCCCGACGGATAGGTCTTAAGATTAACTGTTGCCCCACTTCAGTAAATTTAGAAACATTACAAAACAAGGTCAAGTTGGCACAACAATATTCGTAAGGGTAAGTAAACTTCAAGGGAAATATGGGCTAAAATGAGGTAGTCTTGCAACCCTTCACGGTTGCAAGACAGAAAGAGTTAATATTACCCGTGAATCAGTTCATTCTTTAATGTGTATCTTAGCACATGATTACACAGATCCACCAGCTCCTGTGTTTATCAGTGAGAACGCACAGATTACCTCCTAGTAGATACCACATCATGGAATATTTGATCTGTTTCGATTTCACCAAATTTCGAGTTGCGGGGGACGTGTCAAATGCGCTGTGATTGGATAATTCAAGGTTGAACTTAGAATGCTCCGAACCATAGTAATGGGACAGGGTTGGGACGTTGATCGATAAATTTTGGAATTATTGATTATTAATAAATAAATGAATTGATCAATTTTATTTGAAATTTATTAAAAAATAAAACAGTGTATATAAATAATATATATCATCATTATTACAGCCCTTCACAAGTCCACTGCTGAACATAGGCCTCCCCCAAGTAACGCCACAAAGCACGATCCTGAGCCACCTGTATCCATCGACTTTCTGCATGTCTTACCAGGTCGTCACTCCATCTAGTGGGGGGTCGCCCTACATTACGCCTACCGGTACGAAGCTGCCACTCGAGAACCTTTCTTCCCCATCGGTTATCGGTTCTTCGAGCTATATGGCCGAACCATTGCCACTTCAGCTTACTAATCTGTTGGGCTATGTCGGTCACTCTGGTTTTATTGCGGATATCCTCATTTCTGAGTCTATCACGCAGAGAAACTCCGAGCATAGCCCTCTCCATAGCTCGCTGAGTGACCTTGAGCGTCCTCATACGGCCAACAGTGAAGGACCACGTCTCTGATCCCTAAGTCATCACTGGCAACACGCACTGGTTGTATATTTTAGTTGTGAGATTGTGATTCCCGAACGCTGCCCAGCCGAGTTGAATCCGTCGAAGTTGGAGTCTCTCAGTTGAAGTTGGACTTACCAAGTCGGACTATTTGTCACAGGTAAACGTACTCGTTAACAATTTCGAGCAAAGTGCTCCCAACAACTACCGGCATAGGTGTGACATGGACATTGAACATGATCTTTGTTTTGTCCGTGTTCATCTTAAGACCTATGCGTTGGGAGACACCATTGAGGTCATTGAGCATAGTGCTTAGGTCCTCCAGCATTTCTGCCATAAGGACTATATCGTCCGCAAATCGAAGGTGAGTGATGTACTCGCCATTGATGTTAATACCGTATCCTTTCCACTCCAGTAGCTTGAAAACGTCTTCCAACGCAGACTTGAAGGGACTGTAGCACCGCCCAAATTTCGACGGAATCAAAGGCTTTCTCATAGTCCACATACGCCAGGAATAGTGGCAGAAATTACTCTCAGGTCTACTGTACAATTTGCGCAGCGTATGTATGTGATCTATGGTACTGAAGCCTTTTCGGAAACCGGCTTGTTCGGTAGGCTGGAAGTCGTCAAATCTGCGTGCGAGACGATTCGTAATGACTCTCGAAAACAGCACGTAGACGCGGCTCAGAAGGGAAATCGGTCTGTGGTTCTTCAAGAGAGCGTTGTCGCCTTTCTTAAAGAACAAGACCACCGCACTTTTGCTCCACGCCTCCGAAGTAGTGCCACCATGGAGGACGGAATTGAAGAGCTTCTGAAGGACTTCAAGTACCGTTGTTCCACCCGCTTTCAGAAGCTCCGCTGTAATTCCATCCTCGCCTGCTGCCCTGCCATTTTTAAGGTGCTGGAGAGCCATTCTAATCTCGCTCAGACTGACGTCCGGGATATCATCGTAGTAGTGTCGGGTAAGACTTGCTCTTGGATCGTTACTCACACTCGAGTGTGGCTCCAACGATGATGTGTACAGCTGCCCATAGAACCTCTTAATCTCACTCAAAATCTCAGGTGTACCCGAAACGATGCTGCCACACTCAGTCTTCAGCTTGTACAGTTGGCTCTTTTTGGCAGACAGATCTCTGGCAAAGACTTTAGAGCCCTGGTTCCGCTAGATCGCTTCTTTAATACGAGCAGTATTAAAGTTGCGTAAGTCTTGCCGTATGCATTTGGAGATCTGTTTGTTCAGTTGCCTGTATGCTGTCAAATCTGTTGACGATTGCAGCCTTATCTCCCGTCTAACAGCCGTGAGATTAAGAGTGTGATCGGAGAGTTTTTGTGTTCTTCTGCGGTGGGTCTTGCAAAACTTAGCTCCGACCGCATGGACAGTTTCCACGAGCTTGTCATTCATATCGTCCACTGCATTGCAATCTTATAGGCACTGAAAGTGGTTACTGAAGTGAGGAAAAGGAGTGAAAGGTGTCAGCTGAAAAGTCTCGGGATTCTGGATTGGAGCACGAGGAGGACGGAGCGTTGACTTCATTAGGCGAGACCTCTCCAACTTAACATTTAGGTTCAGTGTGCCTCTAACAATTCGGTGATCGCTGCCGGTTTTCACCCTTGCGATCACTGAGACATCACTGAACAGTTGGCGTCTGGTCGTCATAACGAAGTCAATCTCATTTTTTGTCGAACCGTCGGGGCTCGACCAGGTCCACTTCCTATGGGGCCACTTCTGGAAGAAAGAATTCATCATAAACAGTCCTTCTTTCTACATAAAGTCAGCCAGCTGCTGGCCCCTACAGTTCCGTTGCCCTACTCCAAATTTCCCTAACTTCAGCTCACCGTTTTCTCTTGTGCCTAGTTTTGCGTTGAAGTCTCCCATCAACACCGTGTAGTGGGTTTTGGAGGAATGCATGGCTCTAGAAATATCCTCATACATTTCCTCCACCTCCTCTCCGGGATGTGCCGAGGTTGGTACGTAGACCTGTATGACCTTCAGCGAATACCGTTTGGTGATTCTGAGTATAGACCCTCGTCGACACACTCCCAATCTTTACAACGTTGTTGACAAGAGACTTGTGGACGATAAGTCCGACACCTCCTTAGAACAGATGGTCGCCCTCCCGGTGATAGAACAAGTTGCCGGACTCGACGATTACCGTGTCCTTCCCCTCTCTTCGGACCTCAGATAATCCAATAATATGCCAGCGCAACTTGTCTACCTCTTCTTCCAGCTCCAGTATCTTCTCATCAGTCCTCAGGGTACGTGCGTCATACGTTGCCAGGTCGAGTCATCGTAATTGGCAACCGAACCTCCACCGGAGATTCTTAGCACCCCCTGCCCCGCCGTTACCATGGTCGCCATCGTAGCCAGGAATAGCGGAGCCGCCGGGGACTGGGGGCCGTTTATTTGCGTCGTTGCTCATGGGGGGATATTTGCCATAGTTGCCACGCTTGGCGAGCGGGTCGGCAACCGCAGTTTTTTATTATGTTAATGTTGTTATTAGGAAGATGCTGCTGCCCACCTCCTTTCTGTGTCCCTCTGTCGCCTCTTACGACACCCACGGGAAGATATGGGGTAGTGGATATTCTCAACCGCCACAACACGGCACACACACACACACACACACACACACATACACACACACACACACACATATATATATATATATATATATATATATATATATATATATATATATACATATATATATTTGTACATGTAATCTAATGATTTCTTAAAGGGGAGTGCCCACTCTTCATAGACATTTCGGCCATGGTTGCCCACAATTAAAAGAATGAAATGGTTAAGAAATTGGTTTAAAATAGTCGGGAATTTAAGGATATAAAAGTTTTATTTTCACAAATACAGTTTTTTAACAACTAATTTTATCGATGTTATCGAGTTTAATTTCTTTGATTTTTAATTCCCGACGTTTAGGGTGCTTTCCAGCATACATGGTCATGGGGTATTGAGGTGTACCGACACAGACAGTTAACTTGGAGTAACTTCAGCTTTTTAATATTTATTTATGGTCCGATCTACGCAGAATGAACTTACTGTCTTGAAGTTTTGCGTGGTATGCTTGGGTTCAGTTTTAATTTTATTAATTACAGGGTCCCAAGCAGGTGGGAGTACCCAGATTCATTCTCTATTGAAATTAGAATGTTTGAATCTGGGTGCAATACATTACCGACTTCAGATTGCAACGAGGATGAACTAGATGATTCAGATAGTTCCCGTTCTGCAGTTGAATGTAATGCTGCTCTATTAAACCTTCGCCAACAATTATGACACACACGAGATGACGATGGCAACTGAAATAATATTAAATACAAAAGTGAAAAAGTGAACTGAATAAAAATGAAATAGATTTGTTTCCTTTAAACTCAAATACATATAAATATTTATCAAGTTAATTGTTACTGCACAAAAGCAGACTTAATGGCCTATATTATTTAATAATTAAGCACTTAAAAACTACCAGTAGTCCAAAAACAATGAAAAATCAATTGTCTCATTACTTGGTAGTTGGTAAAAACGGTAGCAGTCTATCTGGTGGTGACAAGTAATCTTATCGCCTTGTTATAAATAAGCTTGTATGTTTGTCAGATATAGTTTGTGTGGATGTAATCAGGGTAAAAACATGTATCACTATCAGATATGAGCACACACACTCAATAAATTAAAAAAATGTTGAACACGTACCTCACGTGGTGCAATTTGATGGGCAATTTCATTCCTTATGAGTTCCTCACGTGGAGAATCAGACCCAAACAATGTGTGTGATCTTTCTTTCTCAAAAGTGACTTGCCACAACTGATATATACATGTCCATGACTAATAATTGGTGAATTTTCCTGTTCTGTTTAGTTGGATGTCGTATTTGATTCCAGGCTGCCGTCTAACATGCGTGTCATACTACACTATCATTCGAAACTTGTACCTAATAAAGAAGCCATAATTATTATATCAATTGATATAATTATAAGACAACTCAGTTAATAAGCATTGCTGCAATTGTGAATTGAAATGAAGAAAAGGAAGACATGACACATGAACTATTGTAACTATTTAACTGCTGTGGTCGAACCTATTCTTGTATAAGATTTCGCAGTTCCGGAATTTCCAAGAAATGCCTTCGTATTTTCCCTATATTTAAACAACAATTTACACAGCGAAAATGTCCTCTTGAATGAGTTACCGAGGGCTGAGAAGAAGTCTGGCCGGCGTGGAAGCTGGGATCATTGTTAACAGTGGATATCGAGTCCAAGTTCGTGCAGGGGTTATTGAAAGAAGCGGGTGCGGGGTCCTTGATCAGACCGTGGTCAGTAGGGTGGGAAAAAATGTTAGAGTCCATTTATAAGGCTTGTTCGTTACATCGATAACAAATTCACAAAAATAAAAACAAACAAAATAACACGCAAATGAATTCTACATGTGACTATTTATATAGGTATAGATATAGTTGTGAACTGAATTGTGATTTCATTCTGTGACAGGGCATAGCTGTAAGACTCGATGTTGCCACTTTACTGACATAAAATCGAATAAGATATCGATTTTTATTCGATTAATAATATCGTTAAAAAACAATCTTTGAGGCGCTTTAAGTTCTGCACACTTTTCAAAATATATTTTCCTTTATTTATTTAAATCCTATTTGAAATGTATTTTTAAGAACAGTTAAATTGTGCAGTAGCGTTTTGTTAAGCTTTAACCTTTAGAGCGTCATGCCAAAAACGCATTACCGTGTCCTGTACGCCAAAGCGCCAAAACAAAATAGTGTTGTCAAGAGTTGATATATCGATAACGAAAAATAACTTGTTTTTGTTGGTTTTTTTATGCTATAAATGACTCTTTATAAACTGTATGTTTTATTTAATATTGTGTTGTCTTCCACTTTTTTTATATATGTACTTTGTACATATAAACATACATAAAAAATAAACAATAAAAATAAAATAGTAGTAAACCACAGCACTACTCTCCATCCTAATGACGACACTGTCACGACTGGACGACAACGGCGTAGCTGACCTTCCTTTTTGAAACATTCTTAGAATGTTGTGTATCGATTTCAAAATCGATCTAACCGAAATATACAGACATCGATTCATAATATTTTATGTGTCGGGGAAGGCGTAGGCCAAGTGAAGCACAGAAGAAAAGTCTTACTCTTATAACAATGGGGATTTGATATGATGCTGATGCTGCTAGATGATTTTGAGACTGAGAAAGGAAATGGCACAACACAAAATGAAAAATTGCTCTTCACACCTTAAGTAAAAAAAACATTAATTGTAATTTTGTATTATTATTAAAAAGGGTACATAATTGTTCATTAATCAACAATTGTATATAATTATTCGCACTAGGTAAATCAGCCTTATAATATTAAAATCTTGGTCATGGAATAAATAAACATAATTGTTCACCACTCAATCAAAAATTCTATTCATCAATCAAAAATCAAAATTCGTCATCATCGACGCTTTCCGAAATCCGAATGAGTTCTGAAGAATCGTTAAATTAATAAGTAACAGTTAAATTGTGCCGTAGCGTTTTGTTACTCTCTAAAGAATTCATTGGAAATCAGCTAGTAATTCGCTTGTTTAATTATCATAACATAATAATTATTTAAAAATTATATTAGCACTGTAATGATGACACCGTAAATAATCGATCGAAAAAGAGAATCGAATTTTTAATATTCCCGTTGTTTGAGGATAAATGAATACCGCGATTAATAACCATAAATAAAGTTATAAGTTTTTAACAAATGCACATTGTTGGGCGTTCCGTGGCCGAAAATGAGCAATGCCCTTTACGCGAATACACCACATTAAATAAAACTATATAATTATATGGATTTTATGGCGTTTAATTAACTTATGGTCAGGGGGGGTGGGAACTGAGATGTTTGACATCTCCATATCGTACTTAGCCCGGCAATCTTCAGTTTTTGAATATTGATTTTTGTTCCCGATCTACATTAAACGAGCTTACAGTATCTTGAAATCTTGCAGTGGTATGCTTGGTTTTGGATAGATTTTGTTAATTATAGGATGGGATCCTATAATTAGCAGATGGCAGCACCCATCCACCAACTGTGGCCGGCTTCATTCGGTCACTGTGACGTAGACTTGGGACCCAAAGCTTGTTGACTTGCAATACTTGCTTGACATGCTGAAGTTCGGCGGCCAGATGTATTCTGTCACAGATCCCCTGTGCTCTCTGAAACAAATATTTACCCATAGTAGCAAACTATGAAGAATGATGGTGAGATTCACCATTTAAATATCGGTTGCTATAGGGCATTTTTTCTATACCTAGTATGACCAATAGTGTAATCAGGATTTCGGATAACTAAAACATCTAGGAAAGCTAAAGTATTATTTGCTTCTAACTCCATCGTGATTTGTATTTTGAAGCTTATGGAGTTATGGTGGTCTAAAAATGCAGTTGCTTTGTCAGACGGTAAAATTTTGAAAGTGTCGTCTACGTTAAGCTTGTAGAATCTTGGATTTATAGGAGCAGTAAGAAGGGTTTCTCTTCAAAGTCCTCCATGATATATGTCGGCGACTATAGAAAATACAGGTGAGCCCATCGCCACACCATCTACTTGCTTGTAGAACTCTTCCTTCTACATTAGATAGCCAGATGTGAAGCGGTGTTTGAGTAATACTGCATATTCTGCAGGCATATTGTTATCTTGTGGCTTCCTAGTTACAATTGAGAAGCAGTCTTCAATAGGTAGGCATGTGAATAGTGACTGAACACCAAAACTGACCATAGTTTCATTGTCAGCGAGATGTAGGTCTTTATCTCACTAACAAAATGGTGTGAATCCTTTGTGTGTGTTCTGGTATGTCCTTTCGGTGGTGACAGTATTTTTGCCTAGTGTTGCACCTAAAAGTAGTATATTAAAAAAACATACGGTACGTGTTTCAAATATAGATGTACTTAATAATAATAGGATATTACTGAAGTTCACGTAAAACTAGAATAACATTAATCAAATTATAACTTTCACTTTTTCTATGATTTATAAATCCGTTAAAAATAGTTTAATTTTGACGTGTAACATTCGCCCAAATATTAGAATATCACGTTTCAATCAACCACTTAATGCTATTAATTGTTGTGTAATCACCATTGGTATTATACTTTTTTTAAATGTTAAAGTCCATACTAAAACTGGCAAGTATAGAGATGACATAGCGGAATCCAACAGCCTTCTACGGTTTTTCGTAATATAAAGATTGTCTTCTGTGAAGTGTCTTGAACATAGCACACTATTTTTCGTGGGAAACCATTGATCCCCTCGACATGTAGCGTCGATCCACATCTTTTCCTTTCCGGGCATTTAGGAAACCTATAACATATAGGTAGCACAATTATACGCCACTATTTGTATAAAATGATGACGAAAAAGTAAACGATGACCAAATAAATATCTACTTATAAATCACAACACTATCGATACCCGTTCTGTCGTTAGACAAAGACAACTATTTTAATTTACGTAATGAGTGAAAGGAACATTTCAAAAATACATAAACGGGTGCTCAAATGATATCTCTTTGCAACATTATATATCCGGTGTAAGTTGAACTCTGGTGCATTTGAAATAGGTTAACGTGATAAGAATAAAATTTACTTACCGATGAAATATTATGCCATATTTTAGATAACTGAATTTCTTAGCTGACTTGCCACACTATTTCACTGCATAGGAAGCCATTTGTAATGTATTTTGGATACCAAAATTATTTTTAAATTTTAAAAAACTCGGACCTGCCTACGGGTCACAAACTTGGACGACCATGATATCGTGATTCTTAGCGTCACTTCATACGCTAGCTACAGCAAGTATGTGTTGCGCGCGTTTGTGGCCCTGTATGCGGAATCTATTAGGAGGTAATCTGTGGTGAGAACGTTTATCTATCTTCACTTATTTCGGTACACACAAACACAATTAAACAGTCCGATACAGCAGCTGGCGCAGACGACATTTCATATTCTATGATGAAATACCCACCAGATGCTGCCAAAATTGTTCTCGTATGTTTATACATCAGATTTTTCTTTACAAGCTTTGTACCAAGAAAATGGAGAGGTTTGAAAATAATACCTGTACCGAAACCGAAAATAACAATATTTCGGGTGCAGGTAGAAGGCCTATTGCCCTGTTATTCTGTCCATGCAAGATAAAATGATTTCTTAAATTTACGCGAACACAGCACATTGAATATAACAACTTTTACGGATTTTATCGTGATTAATTAATTATTTTTACCTATTTTTAAATTCCCAACGTTTCGGGTGCTTTGCAGCACCCATCACGGTAGGGACTAAAATGTTTGACGTTCCAATGTCATAGTGAGTCCGGCTACCTTCAGTTTTTTAATATTAATTTTTGGTCCGATCTACGCAGAACGAGCTTACAGGATCTTGAAGTCTTGCAGTGGTATGTTTGGGTTTGGGTTTAATTTCATTAATTATGGAGGTATACCACAAATACCTTGCGGCAGGCCTAGGTTCAGCAGTGGACTTGTGAAGGGCTGTAATGATAAATGATAATGATGATGGAGCCGTGGTAGCTTAGATGGTTAACGCTCGCTGTAAATATAACAGAACGCAAGTAGCGCGGGTTCGATCCCCGCTGGCACCAATGAAATTGTTAATTGAAATTTTAAGTGCTGATTTACCACGTGCTCGGCAGTGAAGGAAAACATCGTGAGGAGACCTGCATGTCTGCTGAAATAGGGAGAAAAATAATTCAAAGACATGTGAAGATCGCCAACACGCATTGGGGCAGCGTGGCGTGTCCGCCTTCTCTCTCTTTCCCTGCCCTAAAAACCCTCTCAGAAATGAGAGGAGGCCTGTGCACAGTAGTGGGACATATATAGGCTGTAACTTTTCTTTTTTTCTTTTTTTGTTAATTATAGGATCCCAAGCAGATGACAGCACACATTCATCTTCTCTATTGAAATTGGGATGTTTTTTGATTTAATTAGCTTTGCGTTTCATCCTTGGAAGGAATCGGTGTTCTTTTGTGAGAATTTGTGGTTTATCTAATCTGATGTAATGGTAGGGACGATTTTGAACACGTTCACAGACTGCAGACTTCCCGAAGTGTCGGTGCTTCACGTCAGTTATATGTTCTTTCACGCGGGTTTTTATGGCTCTTAATGTTTTACCCATGTAAGAGAGACAACATTTATAATCTAACTTATACACTCCTGCATCTTTTATAGGGATATTACATTTGACCACTTATCTTCACGCACAATCCCTAACGGGGTAGCCAGAGAGAACAGATCGCCAAGTGTCACGATCCTTACATACCTCTTTCGCTTCTTTCAGGTTTATTAACTTCTTCATACATGCACGTCTAGGTATCCGAGTACTATTGACCCTCCCCTCTTCGAGCAATTTGCTCACATGGTCTTCGAAAGTTAGTCTCGGTCTACCTCGACACCTTTTAATATTAACTTTCGCTCTATATATTTTCTTCACCATTCGGTCTTCACTCATTCGTTCAACGTGCCCAAACCATTGGAGTACGCCCCTATCAATTTTTGTGATAAGGTCATCTTTCAATCCTGTTTATATGAGGGATATTACATTTGACGTATGGTAAAAATTGACTAATCTTCGGCGGTTTGTAGTATGTTTAAATGGAAGCTCGATTCAAGAAGAAGCCATCCTTGTCTGTGACTCCTCTGACATACGGTAGTACATCAGGCATATGAGGCACACTCGTATGTTCGATTGTGGCTGGCTTCCTCGGTCACTGTGACGTAGGCGCGGGATCCGAAGCTTGTTGTCTTGTAATACTTGCTTGACGTACTGAATGAAGCTCGGCGGCCAGATGTTTTCTGTCACAGATCTCTCATGCTCTCTGAAACAAAAATTTACCAACGGTAGCTAACTGTGAAAGATGATGGTGAGATTCACTATTTAAATATCAGTTGGTATGGGTCTTTTTCCTATACTCAGTGTGATCAATAATGTCATCAGGATTTCGGATGACTAAAACATCTAGGAGAGCTTAAGAACTATTTGCCTTTAACTCCATTATGAATTGTATTTTAGAGTTTATAGAGTTGAGGTGGTTTCAAATGCAGTTACTTTGTCAGATAGTAAAATTTTGAAAGTGTCGTCTACGTACCGCTTGTCGAATCTTGCTATTACCTTACCGGTTCTGCTACAGTCTGTGGTGCTTGACTATCTTTTGATCATGATCTTTTACGAAGGTTCTTGTCGTAAGTGATCCATTTTTCATTACCGGTGATCAACCTATCAAAAATGGTTCGGTTCTATTACGTTTGTATTTATATATAGTATACATTTGTATTACTATGGAGAAGCGCAAACAAGTACACGGTTTCTTTCACTGAAAGCAACCTGATAAATCTCGTGTGGTATCCAAATATCAAGCTTTTTTGTAAAGCCAGACTTTTTCAAATGGATCAAAACTATTTTGTGATCAATGATCAACTTATAGTCTTTGTCGTAACTACTAATATGTTAATCTTGCTCCACCCTTTCAAAAATCGCATTAACTTTATCCGTATGAGAGCGACCAGAGTGAGCTACATCTTTCACATCCAAACTCCTGGACTGAAAACGCTTGAACCAACTTGATGCTTCTTTTACTGACACTTCATTGGGTCCATAAAATTCACAAATCAGTATACTTAACAAGCTTCAATTGAATAACTCCAAATGTTTCATACAACATTAACACGACAAAGATTTGTTATTGGGTTCGGTTATACTCTTTATAATCAGACTATGAGCATGGTAAATCATCTCCATTATCTCGGTGTAATACATGATAGTAAATTGGTATTCGACAAACACATTGAATATATTGTCAACAAAGCATTCAAGGCTCTTGCTTTCATTTTACAAATTTCAGCCTGCTCCCGATCTCTTAAAACTATTAATATTTTATATTGTTCATATATGTGCATATTCAATTAGAATATGCGCCCAAGTATGGAACCCACAATATAAAGTTTACATATCTCGTATTGAAAGTATACAGTAAAATTTTCTGAGATACGTCGACTTCAAGGCACAAAAATTCAGCCTTCATCTTTAAAGATGAAAAATCTTTAAAGATGTAGGAGATATCGCTTTTTGTACCGTTGAAATATAGACGTAAAGTTAATGATATTTGTTTCTTAGTTAATATAGTAAGTGGATCTACGAATTCTTCTTAGCTACTTACTCACATAATAATTCGGTCCGATTTAATGATATTGAGACAGCGACCTTTGCTATATATACATCTTGCTTCAACGAATTATAGAAGAAATTCCTTCATTCTGCGTAGCGCAATGGAATTTAATAAGCTTTCATCTGTAGTAGATATTGACCTATTTTCTACTAGTTCGAAATCTGTAAAAAGTGTTGAAAAGAGAATTTTTCGCTTTAGCACTAGCACGACTTAAGTTGCAAGTTCCTTGGTCTCACGGCAAGTTAAACTATGCGGTTTTGTTTTCTTGTTAATGATTTTGCATTAATTATTTTTTGTTATTGTTTTTGTGAATAGTTTAAGTATTCCCTGGAGTATTTTAAATTGGTATAAAGTTTGATGAAGGTAATATATGTAGGCTCGTAATTATCAATTCTTATCACAATTTTGTCATTTACGAAGATTTTATAATTTAAGTCTGTAAGTATTCGTTAAATGAATAAATAAATAAATAATACTTAATGTCTGAAATGTAATTATTTTAATTTTATGCTTTTTAATGTATTTTAATTGTTTAAAATATTACTCGTAAGATAACATTTAAAGGGCTTAAAAGAAATTAATTATTAATCATTAATAATAATAATGGGCCGTCACAAAGTCATACCTTAAGGACGCGTTTACAAAATTGATAGGTATAGAATCGCACTACTACATTGACAAAAGTCACACACACAAGTGTACGCACGGTTGGCTGTGAGAATCGTAGTCAGTACCTCAGAAATATACATAGATACGAAATACGAATACCTGCTCCAGAGACTGCTTGGCACTGGAAGCCCTCTACTGGTATTGGGATGTTAGCTCTGGACTTTGAACTGGTTTTGTCAGTTATAATAAGACCTTACCTACCTGCGGACTTGATGGAATGACCTGAAGGTGTAATTCGGTGATTACAAGTGGAACTCCTAGACTAGTAGAACTAGGTGTGCCGAGTTTGGGTTCGTTTAGTTAGTTGCAATGAGACTTTACCACCGGTCTTGATGGAGTGACCTGAAGGTGTAATTCAGTGATTACAACTGGCACTACTAGACTAGTAGAACTAGGTGTGCCGAGTTTGGGTTCGTTTTGTTAGTTACAATGAGACCTTACCACCGGTCTTGATGGAGTGACCTGAAGGTGTAATTCAGTGATTACAACTGGAACTACTAGACTAGTAGAACTAGGTGTGCCGAGTTTGGGTTCGTTTTGTAGGTTATGATGAGACCTTACCACCGGACTTGATGGAGTGACCTGAAGGTGTAATTCGGTGATTACAAGTGGAACTCCTAAAGTTGTAGAACTAGGTGTGCCGAGTTTGGGTTCGTTTTGTTTGTTATGATGAGACCTTACCACCAGACTTGATGGAGTGACCTGAAGGGGTAAATCAGTAACTACTGCTGGAATATCTGAGCGAGTAGTTATTACCACCTAATTACACCTTCAGGTCACTCAATCAAGTCCGGTGGTAAGGTCTCATCGTTACTAACAAAACGAACCCAAGCTCGGCACATCTAGTTCCACTAGTCTAGGAGTTCCAGTTTAATCACTGGATTACACCTTCAGGTCACTCCATCAAGTCCGGTGGTAAGGTTGCATCAAACTAAGAAAATGAACCCAAACTCGTCACACCTAGTTCGACTAGTCTAGGAGTTCCACTTGTAACCACCTGATTACACCTTCAGGTCACTCAATCGAGTCCGGTGGTAAGGTCTCATCATAATTAACAAAATAAGCCCAAACTCGGCACACCTAGTTTTACTCTGCAAGAAGTTCAAATAGCGGTCACGAAAGTACACCTTCAGGTCACACCATCAAGTCCGGAGGTAAGGTCTCATCATAACCAACAAAATGAGCCCAAACTCGGCACACCTAGTTCCACTCGTCCAGGAATTGCAGTAGTAGTTACCTTCAGGTCACTCTATCAAGTCCAGAGGTACGTTTATATATCCTACTTATTTTTAGCTAAATAAAAAACTGTGAGTATAAAAATAATAATTTTATCATTTGTCAAGTACCTACTATGTTTCCAATTTGTTTTTTTCTAATATTTTATGTATGTACAGCGATCTTTTCAGAATGAGCCGCTGCAAACAGGCGATACAGTGTCCACTCACGACGGCGGCCGAGCGCGGACTGTGGTTTCATCGAAATCCTTGTACAATAAATCAAAGCAGGCACCAACAATAAAATAGCCCTTATTGCAATAGATTATGATTCATCCATATTAGCAAAATATGTGAAAAAATGTGTATCAGTTTTTATTTTTTCTACGACTATTTGTGACATTTTGATAAAAAATAAACACAGATTTTTTCATTGAATATGTCTGTCATCTTATAGTATTTTTTAAATTTTTTAAATATGTTGATAATAGACCAAAACATGTACCGAAACTCAAGCCGGTATCGTTAATTTTGTCGAAAATGGCAACGAAAGTTCGTTTTTACAATATAAAAAACTACTATTTTCAACAAAAGAGTTAAACACTTTTGCTGATGAAGAACCAATCTATACATGGTAGTTTTTACTTATATTTGATTTGGTTTAGTTTTGTCACAAAACGTACCGAAAAACACCCTATTTTTGGTTGATTTGCAAACGCGTCCTTAATGAACAACCTTGTAGAGTCATTTTGAAGGTGTTAGAGGACGGAATATCTGCATACGTGCAGTCGCGGCAGAAATGGTATACAGCAGTTAACCCATTAACGGTCGTAACTGTAGTTATTATCACTAAAGAGAACGCGCTGTCACTTCATTGGCCATTAGGAATAGTTGAAGAGGTTTTTCCTGGATCCAATGGAGTAATGAGGATAGATCACTTTATACCGCAATCGGGTCATATTTGCGTCCTGTTGTATACCTCTGTATTTTACCTTACCAATGATTTTCGAATTGATTTTCTAGGTTAGGTTAGTAATTTAAATTAGGTCTTAGTAGTAGTTAGCTTTAGTTAGTTTGAAAAGACCGCGTGGGAGGAATGGTTGCGCCAACGCAAACTCTTTCGTTTCGTATTTGTTAGTTGGGATGGCTGAAATAATCCTCCTCACTTCCGTTCCTTCCCCAAACGGGCATGCCAAGTAAGGGGAGCCTTTGGTTCCTTTTAAACCACGCTAATACAGTCCACTTGAACGTTCACCCCGCCATACCTTTGGTCACTTTTCGCGCACCCACTCACATATATACAACATGTAACATAATTACCGCACAATGAGAAAGTGGTTTGTTCAGAATCGTATACTGAATCAATTCCTATCATTTTTAATAAAGGTAATTTTTTATCCCAAAAGTAATTAAAACTACGTAAATTACAGTCACACTAAATTTGTACAGTCAAAACAAACTGAAATGGACCGTAACTTAAGACAATAAGACTTTAAAGCGTGCAGTTTTATTTGTGTTATTACTAATTCTGTCATCCAATAAAAATAAAGGAAAATGAACTATATTTCAAGAACTTTAAAGTCTTTGCGTTCGCGAATTTGTACTGTGACCACAACATTCTTCCGGAATTAGTATAACTAATTTGATAAGTAATCAGTGCATAAAAATGTTAAACTAAAATTCAGTGTATGTATTACTATTATAACATAATATACTAATTGGGGTGTCTGAGGGTGTGCATTAATTACGTTACATATTGTACACACACACACACATATATATATATATATATATATATATATATATATATATATATATATATATATATATATATATATATATATATATATATATATATATATATATATATATATATATATATAGAAGATATATATATCTAGAAGATCTATAATTCCACCTTCTACGGTGGCACTACTCCGGAGGCGTGAGGCAGAAGCGTGGATGTCTTATTCTGTAAGATAGGCGACAAAGCAAGCAGAATAGATGACTTCCAGCCTCCGGAATAAGACTGTTTCCGAAATGGCATTAGTGCAATAGACCACATACGTACCCTTCGACAAATTGTATAGAATACTGAGGAGTAAAATTTGCTAATATGTCTTGCGTATGTACACTGTGAGAAAGCATTTGAAACTTGAGCGGCGGTATATCAAAGTGATAAAGTGTTTGTACAGTAGGGCTGCGATAGCTATCCGAGTATAAAACCAGAGTATAAAAGCTATTCAACTACGAAGAGGTGTAAAACGGGGTTACATTATATCTCCGAAACCCCTCACCGTTGCATTGGAAGACGTTTTGAAGCTACTGGACTAGAATGAACTATAACGAAAAATGATATTAACATAAACGGCGAGTTCATCGCTCACCTTTGATATACTCTTTATGGAATAATCGTTGGAGGACCCAAGTACTATGCTCAATTACCTCAGTAGTGCCTCCCAACGGATAAGTCAACATGAACATGGACAAAAGAAAAATCATGTGTAACATTTATGTCCCACCCATGCCTGAAGTTGTTTGGAGCACTAAACTCGAAGTTGTTGATGAGTATGTTTGCCTTGGACAAATAATCCGACTAGGTAAGTCCAACTTTGGCCGAGAGGTCAATCGACGGACTCAATTCGGCTGGGCAGTGTTCGGGAAATTTCGACACATCTTCTCGTTAGGTATACCTCAAAACTTTGAAACGAGATTGTACAATCAGTGCGTACTGATATTGTGATAATTTATGTATATGGAACATGATCCTTCACAGCTGGCCGTATGAGAAAGAACAAGGACGATCAGCGAGCTATGGAGTGGGCTGTGCTCATAATATCACCGCGTGATAAACTTAGAAATTAAGATATCCACAGTAGAACCAGAGTGACCGACATAGCCCAAAAGATAAATAATCTGATGTAGCAATTGGCCGGTCATGCTTGAAGAACCGACAACCGATGGGACCTTAATATTCTCGATTGGTGGTTTGTACCGGCAGACGAGGTGTAGGGCATCCCTCCTCTAGATGGAGCGGTAAGACATGCAGGAAGTCGGTGGGTGCAGGTGGCTCAGGAGCGTGATTTGTGGTTCCTCTAGGGGGAGGCTTATGTTCAGCAGTGTACCTGTGAAGGGCTTTAGTTAAGATGATGGCGATGAAAATTTGTGTACTGGTTTGATGCACGGTCCTTATTCACCTGCATCTATGGACGCTCTACCTATTTTATCAGGTTGTCGCTCCATCAAGACTCACCCAACACTACACTTGCCAGTATGAGGCTGCCATTCGGGAACTTTTCTTAAGCATCGGATAACAGCGAATCAGTTGGCTGGAGTGGAAAATGAATAAATAACGTTGCTATTTATTCCATTATCCGCTGTTGAAATGATGAATATAATTAATAATTAATGATTGATTGAACTGATTAAAACCTTACGTAATAGCGTTATTTTGTAAAAATACTTAAATATATTCATAGTTATATTCGCATTTTATTTTAGAAAGTATGTGACGTGACGTGACGTGAAGCACCGACGCTCCGGGAATTACGTAGTTTGTGAACATGTTTAAAACTGTGTCCACTATCACATTTGATTAACCACAAATCCTCGCAAAAGAACACCGATTCTAAGGAAGATACGCGAGGTTATTAAAATTCAAAAAAAAATCTATTGGCTTGGGGGCCTACGGAATTAAATCCAAACCCAAGCATACCAATGCAAGATTTCAAGATGTTGTAAGCTCGTTCTGCGTAGATCGGACCAAAAATTTATAATAAAAAACAGAAGGTAGCTGGAATAACTACGACATTGGAACGTCAAACAAGTCAGCTCTCCCGTGTCCATGAGTGATTTAAAGCACCAAAAATGTCGAGAATGAAAAATAAGTTAATTAAACGCGATAAACTCAATATAAACAGTTTAATTCAATGTGTAGTGTTTGCGTAAATATAAGAAATCATTACTCATGTACTATTTTAAACTTAAGGAACTATGCCATCGTACATTAAAAATTTCTTTCAAGTATCTTATTTAGAAGAAATTAAAATATATCGTTATTTTTACTAATTTAATCAACGTTTTAAATTATTATTTGAGCATTAGGTAATTTTGTGAAAATAGAATTTAGAATAAAACAAATACTCGTAAATCGAGCAACGGTAATATTTGTTGTCACAAGCATTCGATGCAGGTTACTTGTAGTTGTAACATGAAATTGCTACTCAATATTGTGGAGCTGAATATAAAATTTAATTAGATTTCTTGGTAGTTATTGAATATAGAGAAAATGAAAGTTAACTAGTATTTTGTTCACACAGTGTATATAAAGTTAAAATCACCGACCGCAAATATATGTGGCTCATTGTTATTTTTTTGCCTAAAAATAATATAATTAGCACGACCCTCTCTCGTTGTAGGGTTGATATGATTTAATCTTCACACTTAGTAAGCGCTTACGATGGATAGATTGGCGACTCATACTTCCAGGACCGTTGACGTTGCTCTTCATAGCAGATCTGGATGGGTATCTTACGCGTGGTTATATCGCCATATCCCAGAATGCATTTGATTGTTGTAGGGTCGCCTCTAACGATAACCACTTATTGAAATATAGTGATGTCATCTTTTTTGCCTCCACCATATCTCAATAGTTATTGAACACTTACATTAAAAAAAACTTTTTCGAAATAACTTCAAAACTAGTATTTTTTTAACAACAAAAAACTTTAAAAACCGTTATTCAATTCATTTTTGCCTCAACAATTATTGTGTTTTCGTACTATTTTAAAATAAATTTACGAAATGATTTCTTAAATTTACGCGAACACGACACATTGAATAAAACTATTATTTACGAATTTTATCGCGTTTAATTACTTTAATTTATTTTTATTATCCCGACGTTTCGGGTGCTTTACACCCATGGTCACGGGGGTGGGGGGACTGAGATGTTTGACGTCCCAATGTACGATTCACGCAAAACGTTTTGCGTAAATCGGACCAAAAATTAATATTCAAAAACTGAAGGTAGCCGGACATTGGGACGTCAAACATCTCAGTCCCCCTCCCCCCCCCCCCGTGACCGTGGGTGTAAAGCAACCGAAACGCCGGGATAATAAAAATAAATTAAAGTAATTAAACGCGATAAAATCCGTGAATAATAGTTTTATAAATTTACGAATTTTATAATGTTGACTTTAATTAACTTTTTGTTCCATTTTTTACAATATAAAAGAGAAATAAAAATGTTTAACGTAAGGAATTAAATAAATTGTTGGAGATAATAACAAGCGTTTCTTTATTTTTGTATATTGATAATGATGTTTGTCTTTCTGTAACATTGTTTCCTATATTTTACATTGCTACTACGTTTATGGCGTATTTAAAAATAGTCAAAACGGTCGCGGAATTGCCTTAGCAAGTTCGCTAGCAACATATTATATTTTAAAAGCTTTGGGACTTTAACGATACTTCGTCTTTTTTTGATAAACACAAATTGACATTTTTGACAAATTGAAATTGATATTACTTCAACTGTGTAACATTTTATTGCTTTTTTGTTGAACGCGTTTTTTGTAAGCCTAGTTAACTCTAATCTCTCATCTATGAATATTGATTTTGTAACGTTATTTTTCATCACAAGCTGCATATTAGTTAAAAAATTTAACACATTTTTAATATGAAAGAAATCTTTAACCAAACAAAATAAAAAGTTGGTATTTATTCAATAATTTGTTACAAACGTGCTTTTATATCCGGCATTCGATAAATGACCGGACATAATTTTGTATATGACAGATGTCAATTACCCAGACAGGTAACGGAAAACATCAAAGTTGCAAGACAAGTTGTTATGACCATTTACCCTGCTAAGTTAGTCGATATGTTTTCAAATGTTTTCTATAATGGAAGAGACCTACTTTCTAGTAATGATTAAAGTTCAAATTCAGTTGTTATTACCAGTAAGAAATAGATCATAGGTAAGAAAATTAATTTTATAAATTAAGCAGTGGAGAACAAAATAAGAAAAAGTTGTTGCTAAGGATATTACGGGAGCCTTACAGCATTTTAATATCACCACGTTCTAATTGAGCTCGATTTTCGCCAACACCAATAAAACTATTAATTGTGACTTCAAGTGCTGATTTACGACGTTTTTGGTGGTGAAGAATTTCTAAGCAATTAACAACATCATCATCATTACAGCCCAATGCTGAACATAGGCCTCCCCCAAGTAATGCCACAAAGCACAGTCCTGATCCACCTGTATCCATCGACTACTTGCAAACATCGTGGGGGGTCGCTCTACATTACGCCTACCGGTACGAAGTTGCCACTCGAGAACTTTTTTTGCCCATTGGTTATCGGCTCTTCGTGCTGGCCCATTGCCACTTCAGCTTACTAATCCTTCGGGCTGTGTCAGTCATTCTGGTTCTACTGCGGATATACTCATTTCTGAGTTTATCACACAGAGAAACCCCGAGCACAACCCTTTCCATAGCTCGCTGAGTGACCTTGAGCGTCCTCATACGGCTAGAAGTGAAGAACCACGTCTCCGTTCCGTAAGTCATCACTGGAAACACGCACTGGTTGTTCAATCTAGTTTTCAGATTTTGAGGTATACCTGACGAGAAGATGTATCGTAATTTCCTTAACGCTGCCCAGCTGAGTGGAACCGTCGATTGACCTCTCGGTCGAAGTTGGACTTACCTAGTCGGACTATTTGTCCCAGGTAAACGTACTCGTCAATAACTTCGAGCATAGTGCTCCCAACAACTACCGGCATAGGTGTGATATGGACATTAAACATGATCTTAGTTTTGTCCATGTTCATCTTAAGACCTTTCCATTGAGAGACACCATTGAGGTCATTGAGCATAGTGCTTCAGCAATTCTGCCATAAGGACTAAATCGTCGGCAAATCGAAGGTGAGTGATGTACTCGCTATTAATGTTATTATCGTATCCTTTCCAGTCCAGTAGCTTGAAAACGTCTCCACGATTTACGCGACCACACAACTCAGCAGAGCAGGTCGTCGCATATAGCATACGGTTGGTAATTGAAAAAAGAAAATGTTACTGTGCACACTTTTTAGACAGAAAATTATTTAAAAAAAATAAAAAATTGATGTAATACTCGTACATATGGACTGAAATAGATAAACAAATAAAAGTTTTAAAAATAGCATTTTGGTTCCAGTAGGTACGACTCAAACATTAAATGTTAAATATTTAAATTTACTATTGCGTGAAAATTACGAAAAAGTGGTAAAAATTCTATGGAAAATCATAAATGTAATTGACATATAAGCAATTAGCATTGTTTAAGATGGTATTCACAATACACCAGAACATATTTATTTCGTTAATTATGTCATTCATCCGGTTATAGGAAAACTTATCATAAATTAAAAAAGCAATGATAAAAAAACACGTATCATACGCGGTGGAGGCAAAATCTTTAAATGAAATGAATTATACCATATTAAACAATATTAAAAAATATGTGCGTGTGAGGTAGAGATGAAACATTTAAATGGAATGAAATTAAAAATAAAAATATTTCAATTTCACAAGTGCGGTACAAAATATAATATAAAAATATATTTTTGTAGCAAATAAATGTTACAATACCATTTTTGACTTAATTTTAGTATAATAAATCAAACGAATATTTTATTTCGTGTTAAATTATTTTGTAATAGTGCCAGTAGTATTTTGTAATATTGTAATAGTGCATCTACTTCATTCTATAGATAACATTTTTGCGAACAAAAAGTGATTGACTCTCAAGGTGGTACGTAAAATAGATAGTCCGAAGTTATGAAATCATGGATTGATATAAATGGATTGGTATGATAATTTTATTCAATATGATTTCTTTTATTTATTTAATAATGTCTCAATTTGTTAATTACATTTAAAAAAGTTTTAATAAATAAAAAAGACTAGTCAAATGGTGAGTTTGAACCCACAACTTTTTGAGTTTGCGGTCTACACTGCATTCTGTCTCACTCTTTCGCAGGCTAAAGCCTATAGATGTATGTGCTTGTCTCTTTTGTGTTGTTTTGTCAATTAATCGTGTTTTAAATAGCAACAATTATTAAGAACTTTCCACTTCAAAAAAGATTTAAGGTAAAAACAAATATCTAACGTTACGTTTTATTTACGAAATGAGATAACCGGTTAGGTATAAACTATGAACCGAATGCGTATTATTTGAAGCCGTTTGTTATTCGCTATAGGATTAAGCAGCCTAAAGTGGATTTCACCTAGACTAGAATTTATGCCCGTATGAATATTTTACGTGAATTGTTTTGTTTTATATGTATACAGTAGTGTGAATAAAATATTACCAGCAATCTACACTATTAAAAAAATAAGAAAATATTGCTGCTGATATTTTTTTTTCTTATCGAAATGCTCAATTTTACGTAAATACATCGTTTTGTTTTTCTGGAAATAAAGTACCTATGTGTGATTGAATTCCCGCACGATGATAATACATACGAATAAACTGTTACCACGCCATCATAATAAAAAAGTGTAGTTTCAGCACTCATAATTCCATAATTGTTTTATTTTATACATTTTGTTTTTCTGTTGTAATATTTATCATTCCTTAAATAATATTTTATCACTCAAATAAAATGTAATGAAATACATTAAATTAAATAATTTTTATCTTTGACTGACTGACTGAAATAATTAACGGTTCGATTGTCAAAAATAATTTTATTTAAAATTTACTATTGATAACTGCCGTAGTTGAGTGATAAGAAATCAACCTAAGGTTTTAAATAAACCATTACCATCACAGCAGGCCATACCTTGATCTATGAAATTTTTAATTATTTAATTTACTTTTTTAGTGAACATAAAGTTTCATAAGCCTTAAAAGTGATAATTTATTTTTATAGGATAAGGTGACGAACGAGCACACAGTCCACGTGATGGTTAGTGGTTACTGTGGCCCAGAGACATCTGCATCTATCCTCAATTATGAATAAAAATGCGAATGAGCTGTCACCCGTGAGGACTAAGATGGAATGCCTCGTTTCCAGTAAAAAGGGTCTCCGGTTCTCTGCACTCACCATACGAAACACAGCAGCATTAACCTACTATTTCACGCTGGTATTCTGTGAGAGCGTGGTCCTTCCCCGGTCGAGCCGACCCACTCGTGCTACAACTATACTTCCAATATAACTGCACCATGGCTCTACTACGTATAAAATAGTTAAAGACTAAGTGCTAACGTATAACTTAAACTTAGTCTTTTATATTCTTCTATAGCGGAAGGGCGACAAACGACCACAGAGTTCACATGATGGTAAGTGGTTGCTGTGGCTCATAGATATCTTCATCTATCTTAGACTACAAATCAAAATGCAGATGCGATGTCACTCGTAAGAACTAAAATGGGTGCCTCGTTTCCAGTATAACGGGTCTCCGGTTCTCTCCACTCATTGCACGAAACACAGCAGCGTTAAGCTGCTATTTTACGTTGGTATTCTGTGAGAGTGAAGTTCTTCTCCGATCGAGCCGATCCACGTGATACAACTATACTAGAAATATAGCTGCAGCATGACTCTACTACGTATTCCTTTGTAATAAACAAAACTGCTAGATTTCGTCATATTTTATATATATTTACATATTTTATCAAAATATAAAATCACGAAATTATAGTAATGATAAGTATACAGCGACTTCGTTGATTTGATCAAATTTGACAATTTCAATCAACGGCTCTAGCTGCTGGAGCAGACTCCGTGAATTATTCATTCGTGAGACGCAATCCTAGCCAACAGCAGAACATGCATGTGCAAACAGTTAAAAATTACTCTTGAGAAAATTAAACATGACGCCAGTTTACAAAAAAAAAAATTAAATAAAGATAATTTAGTAAAACTGAAGAATTGCTATTAAAACCTTACAAGTATTGAATTTATTAACACTTGTTTGAAATAAACTTTAGCATTAATAAAAGTAAAGTAATAACGGGTGTTCGCCGGCAGATTTTACACTTTGCATCGAGCTCACAGCGTGCAGCAAGGCGGTGGCGGGGGTGCGGGGTATCGTTCGACGCGGGAGTGTTGCGGGTTGTTTACATAGATTACTGTGTATTATATTATACTTTGTTTAGTAGCCATGAGTCAGTGGACGTGAGCGCATCACGCTTTCACTGTCGAGGCCTATTTTGCGAACAACAATTCGATCATAGTGGCGAGGCGTTCTTTTAATTCTCACTTCGGTATCCGCCGATTAAAGGATGGTTCGTCGAATCAACTGATGTGAGCGTAGGTCAAGAAGTTCAGAGAAAAGGGATCAGTCATAAATGAGCCTCGGCCTCGACCTTCAACGTCAGTAACTACGCCTGAAAATACAGAGCTTGTGAGAAGGAAAATTTTGCGAAATCCTCGCAAATCTATCCGGAAGATTGCAGCTGCAACAGGTGTGAAAAAGACGTCAGTTCACAAAATAATTCGAAAAAAAAATGAAGTTCCATCCATACAAGCTTCAAATTATCCACCAATTAAAAGAAGATGACTACATAAAGAGGCAGACTTACGCAAGAGTATTTTTGGAACGATTTTCAACGCCTACGCGTAAGTTTAACATCTTTTTTTAGTGACGAGGCGCATTTTCACCTTGAAGGGTATGTCAATAAACAGAACATGCGATATTGGAGTGAGAGCAATCCAAATGAAGTCCATCAAAAACCTCTTCACAGCCCGAAGACCACGGTTTGGTGCGCCATTTCCGGAAATGGCATAATTGGCCCGTATTTTTTTAACAGAGGTGAAACTGTTACCGCAGAGCGGTACCGCGCTATGTAGGATATTTTTTTATACCCGAGCTGCATTGTCACGTCGGTTACGATAACAGAACTCACTTTCAGCAGGATGGGGCCACAGCACACACCGCCCGGGAGTCAATGATTAAAATGAGAGAGCTTTTTCCTGGAAAAGTTATAAGTCGATTCGGCGACGTAGCCTGGCCCCCTAGATCTCCAAATCTGACCCCTTGCGACTTTTTTCTCTGGGGATATCTCAAGTCTCGTGTTTACAATAATTCTCCATCAACAATAAACGCCTTACAAGAAAACATCCGCCGCGAAGTTCAGGCTATTAGTCCAGCACTTTGCAAAAGAGTTTTCACCAATATGAAGGAAAGACTGCAAGAATGTTTGCGACTAGAAGGACGTCATTATGAGTGGAGTAATTTTTAAGAAGTGATTTCAGCACTATCCTTTTGTAAGAAAATAAATAAATAATTAAGATTATGAAATCTGCTATATTATTAAAAATATATGATTAAAAATATCAAAATCCGCCTGCTATAATACATCCAACTGCTCGGCACAGGCGTCCACCCATTTCTGAGAGGGTTTTAGTTTAGTTTTTTTTTTAGTTTATTTAAGGACCAGTAAACAGCTTCAACAAAGGCTTAATAACTACAGTCTTAATCCTAAAATTTGAGTTTAGTGAAGCCAACACTACCAGCCTCAGATAGTGATTTATAGGTTAAACTACAACAGTGAGAGATGTGAAGGAGGACTTAATACATAAAATGCAATATTACATAATGAAAAAAAAACTGTTAACATTTTAGTTTTGATTTCAAAAAATTATATAATATAAATTATGTTTTTATTTATTTTATTTAGTTTTTAGTTAACACGACTCATAAGCTTATTAATCACTTTGCTTCTATATGAGTTAGCACTGTTATTAAAAATGTCAATGTCCCAAAAGTGATCATTATAATTTTGCATTAAGCGATACAACGGCGCTCTTTTGCCAGCATTGGTTCTACACAAGGGAAGGGCAAATGTTTGACGGGAGCATCTTGATCTTACACGTGATCGAGTAGGTACACGATATCGCAATTTATTTATTACAGGAATGCAATCATATCTATTATGGCAAAGGTCAAATAATAACATTGCTACTAATTGTTGTCGTCTGAGCTTTAAAGTTAACATTTTGTATTTATTTATAATAGCATTATACGAACAATATTTATGCTTACATCTATAGAACATTGACTTAAAAATCTTTTTTTGTACCCTCTCAATCTGATCGATATAGACATTATAAAAAGGATTCCACAAAGCAACAGCGTATTCCAACTGAGAGCGTATCAGTGCCTTATACAAAAAGATATATGTTGCTGGGTTGGTGAAATCCTTACAGGCTCTCATTACAAACCCAAACATTTTAAGAGCTTTATTACATAGTTGTTCAACATGTGTATCGAGTGTTAATTTACTGTCAATGGTAATGCCGAGGTCACAAATAGAATGTACTTTTTCAATAGTAGAGCTGCACAGGGAATATGATTGTTGATTAAAATTAATTTTCTTAGTGACAGTTAACATTTTGCACTTATTAATACTAAGACTTAATTTATTTTTTATACAATAAGCAGAAAAGCGGTCCAAGTCATCCTGGAGTCTGAGGTGATCATCATTGTTACAAATGGTACGATAAATTTTAAAGTCGTCAGCATATAGTAAAAAGTTACTGTGCTGAAAACAGGAGTCAATATCATTAATAAAAAGTGTAAATAATAGTGGTCCCAATATAGATCCTTGAGGTACCCCGGAGGTGATAGACACAGACTCTGATTCGTAACCATTAATAACAACTTTTTGCGTGCGGTTAGTTACGTATGATTTAAACCACCGCCAAAGATTGCCACGTATACCGTTGAAAGCAATTTTATCAAGTAGGATTTTGTGATCAACTCTGTCGAAGGCTTTACGAAAGTCTGTATAAATACAGTCAGTTTGATGATTAGAGTCTAAATTTTCGAATAAGTCCGTTAGATATATTAATAAATTGGTAGTAGTTGATCGTCGTCTTACAAAACCGTGTTGTTCGGGTATGATTAAATTATGCAGTGAGGGATATATAGAATTAAAAATTAATCGTTCGAAGAGCTTCGACACAGCTGACAAAATATGTAGAAATAGGACGGTAGTTCTCAACATTTCGTTTTGAACCACACTTATATACAGGCACTATTCTAGCGGCTTTTCATATGTTAGGACATATACCTTCACTTAAACATTTATTAAAAAGGAAACACAGCGGTTTAGCAATATTAACTGCTGTATTTTTCAGAAATACTGGTGATATATTATTGGGCCCCATACCCTTGTTTGTATTTAATGCCTGTAACTCTTTAAGAACTTCATCCTCTGATAGTATGATAGATGTTAAATTAATGTGTGAATGAGGGCATTGTGTAAAGTCGATACTATCAATATCATATTCGGCTGAAACTGAAGATGCTTCAAAGGTTGAGTGAAAAAACATTGAAAATAGGGTACATGCTTCTGTAGGATTAGTGGCGTTATTATCATTATAGTAAACATTGTCAGGAATACTAGCAGTATTTTTACGCTTTGATACATATGTCCAGAAATGCTTTATATCTTTTTTAATATTATTTTGAATTGACGACATGTAGTTTTTATATCTTATTGCACACTCTTTATTAAAGTACTTTCTAAGCCTAGAGAATTCATTATAATCATAAGAGTTTTCATATTTTTTCCACTTGATCCAGGCCCGCTCTTTACGTTTGAAAGTGTGAATCAGAGTGGCGTTAAACCAAACAGGGAATGAAGATTGTTTTAAGATTTTTGTAGGTATATACTTTTTAATAAAACCATAAAGTATTTCGTAAAAATCTATCACAGCCTCTTCAGCAGATTTACCTGAGAACATTTCGGCCCATGGTACCTTGGAAAGCTCATTATTTATGACGGGGTAGTCAGCATTTCGAAAACAAAGCTGTCTTCGTGAAATCTTTGGCATAGACTTGTTATCATGCATAAAAGGCACTAAAGCATAAAAAGTAGGATGAAGACTATCCAATGGTAACAAATTATAAGGAGCATCCATAATTTTACATTCTAAAATATTTGATATAAATAAATCTAAGGTGCGGTCATTTAAATTTCTAAAGTGATTAAATTGGAAGCTGTCCGTCAAAGCCATAAAATTAATTAAGTGCCTAGAAGATAAACATGCGTTACTATAAAAGGTAGGTTCTAGATAATTATCTTTAGGAAGCCAATTAATCGTGGGTAAGTTAAAGTCTCCCACCATTAAAAATTTACATGAGTCTAAAGGTTGCATGACATAACATATGTAATCTAGGTAAGTAAGGTATACTTCATTATTTACAACGGGTGGAATATATGTAGCGCATAACAGAAGCTTATTAGAACCCGAACCTATAAGTATCATGGTATGGTCAACAATAGAAGGCGGCTCGGGGGGAGCGTGAGGCGCGGAGGGCAGGCCGTATGGCACGGCAGCAAGTTAGCTGCTCACCGCTACTAATACGCCACCGCCGTCTTTACGGCCGGTCGCCGTCCGATTCCGATCGCTGCGAAATACTTTGTAACGTTGATCTATTAATTCGTTATCATAAATGCCACTATGAAGCCAAGTTTCTGTCAATATTATTATGTCATAGTCGTGAAGTAAAATATTTATAAAAAGAGTGTGCAACTTAGTTCTTAAGCCTCGACAGTTCTGATAGTAAATTGACATGTTTTTTATTTCGGGATCCATTTAATAAAAGTTCATAATTTATTCAGTCTTTCATTAGAAATATTGAGAAAAAAAATAAGATTAATTTTCGATACACATTTTAAATTAAGTAGATGAGATGAATTTATAAAATTTCTTTTATCATTACGCCGTATTTGTGTATAATGATTAATGACTAAAGATATCCTAATTATATAGTTAATGTTTTGTGTATAACAATAAAGTATTAGACAGTTTAAAATTTTGTTGCATAATACATAGTATATTTTTATAAAATAGTCTAGAACATAAGTTACTGACCTTTTTGTAGAAGTAAATGTGCAAACAACATGCTCATATATCAGTATCCCCCATATATCAGTACAAAAATGTAATAATAAAAATAAACGATAAGAAAATAAAAATAAAATTGATATCAAATTTCTATTACAAATTGTTCTAAGGCTTAATTTTTTTAAGATCCTGTAGTGAGCGTATTGGTAAGACAGGAGATGAGTCAGTTTTTCGTACCAAAACTGTACCATTCTTGTACCAAACATATTTGTAGTTACAAGTTTTGGCCTTTTCACGGGATTCTCGAAAAATATGTTTATTTTTTAAGGTTAGTTGTTCATTTATATATATTTTATTCGATGATCCAGTAATAGACAACTGTTCTGAAGTTAAGCCTTTTTTAGCACGGTACGAAGCTACAAAATTATCACGCAAAATTTTGGACTTAAATTTTATTATGGCATTTTTAGGTCGTTTATCGTTTTCACCAACATGAGGAACCCGATGGGCCAAAATTATGTCGGATGGTTGGATTTGCTGGTTTATTAGCACGCCAATATTAATAATAACTGTAACAAGATTTTCTCCACGGCGCTCAGGCAAATTTGATATTTCAATGTTACAATCACGTGCCTGTTGCTCCATCGCAGCCAGTTTGGTCTCCATAACCTCTAATTTGTCAGATAAATAGTTGTCTTTAGAGACTTGACTTTCTACGGTCTTAAGCCGTGTATCAAACGATATTGACTGCTCATTAAGATCGGATAAAGTAGTATCGACCTCCGACAGATGATTATTTAAATCCGTAAAACCTTGTTTTAAATTAATGTTCTCATCTCGCAGCTCAGATATGGTTGTGTTTAGGCTTGATAATGAGTGGGATATTTTAGCCAATTCGTTGGAAATCGTGGAGGTAACTATATTTGTAATAGTTTCCTTAATTTTTACGTCTAATGTATTAAAATGTTCGTCAATCAGTGTGGACAGAAATTCCGAGTCATACCCTCCAGTGAAACGCTTACGTGTATTTACATAACTAGCATCCGATGTAGTTAGACTTATGTCTGGGTTTGATGGGCACTTAGGCGGAGTTCTCTGTAACTTGGACATTACGCACAGTATACTTGCGATATGAGGCAGAAATAATAAGACAGAGATATTACACTTTCGCTGTCTTGAGGGGGTGACGTGCGGGCTCCCTTCAGTTGCAACTCACAGATGCGATGCAAGAACGAGATAAACACAAGTATTAACACTGATGAGTAGTAATGTTACACCGTACAGTAAAAACTCTTAACTGGGTAGTCACAAAGTTCAATTTTAATTAGTCACTATTAAGAAATTATTTAGAAAAAAGATGTACACGTCCACTTTCAACAACTCTCACTCGACGTATGAGGGCAAGGAAATGTCCGCCGCGCTGCCCCAATGCGTGTTGGCGAACATCACATGCCTTCGAAATATTTTTTTCTCTTATTCCTCCTTACGATATTTCCTTCACCGCCGAGTACGTGGTAAATCAGCACTTAAAATTGCGATTAATAATTTCCAGGGTGCCGGCGGAGATCGAACCCGGGTTACTCGCGTTCTGTTACATTTACAGCGAGCGTTAACCGTCTGAGTTAGCACGGCTCACTTAGCTTTTAGCATTAGTACTGACAGGTATTAATATTATTTAACGTCTAATTGGCATTAATATTATTTTAATGAATTATGCTTGTAATAACGTTATCTTATATTTTATTATTTAACGAAAAGCCTCCAGCTTAACTCTTTTGTATGAATTTTATCCAGAAATACTGCAAACATTATTTTGAAATAAAACTAAAGTGACAATCGAACTTACACCTGATTGTAGGTAAGTGGATAATGCAGTCCATGGACACCTGCAGCCAACTTCAAACAAAGAAGCGTTGTCACTTCTGAGAACTAAGATGGAATAGTTCACAGTATGTTATCATATTGTCTCTTTATACCATTTAGACCGGAACACAGCAAAGAAATCACTGATATCTGGAAGCAGAAATAGTTAATGAGCTGGTACATTGTCAAACGGACTTCTAGGTATGAAAGGAGTCAAACCACCTAGTTAAATGTTGGTCTCTTTATAAATGAAAAATATATATACTTAGTTTTCACTGTTGCACACGGACCTCTGCCATAATAAAAGTAATAAGGCGAATTAACCATAATCAACTTATCAGGAGAATTGGCAATAGCGGTATCAGATATATCATATTAATTCCTGCCGCAGTCACCGATCTCAGTAGTAGTGTAAATAGGCAAATGTATTAATGATAATAAGAATAGTGTTGCAGGGATATTCTGGCTTCAACAGAAACTGAAACTGAAACTTTTTTATTCAATGTAGATCATAAGCAATACTTATTGAAAGTCACTTTTTTCATTTACCACTGGTTGAAAAAAACCTCTGTCCTGAGAAGAACCAGTAGAGGAGTGGGTTTCTTCCCAGCGGGACTATTTTTGTCCAATATTAGTTTACAATCATGTTTACAATTAACAACACAAGACAAATTAGAAATAGCTTGGTAGCGATCACCCTTCCCAGGGGTTATTATCGTCCGTAAATTCCTTAATATTATAATAACCCTTTTTATACAAATTTAGTTTATTAACATTTTTTTTAACATTAACATTAGCAAACCATTTGATTCGAATGCATGGTATGTCGGAATCAACTGGCGAACAGTCCTGTCTGTCGGTAATAAACCAACGCGATATAGATACCCTAGAATTATTTGTCCGGTTTCCAGGTAGAGTTTCGTGATTAGCTAGCTCGCTAATAGAGTGATCACAGGAAATAGGGGCTACTTGCGGTCGGCCACTGAAGCACTATGCTTCAGATCTTGCTCTACTAAGCAACTAAGCTCCCAAGACGGCAACAACTGACGTTTCACACCGGGTTCATAAATGTAATACTACTCATATCTGATCCATCTTTTATATAATGGCATTAGCAAGAAACGTACCGGAACAAGAAAATGTCATTTGGTGACTTAGCTTTGCATTAATCAGTGGTAACTTAAAAAAAGCGGCTAAAGCTTACCATCGAAACGTGATGCTGCTTGTATAACACTATACGCGGCATACGTGTAGAAAGTTAGAATTCAAGTTTTCCAACGAGCGTGAACTGAATCCTTAAATTCTAATTTTTTTCTTTATTTAAAATTATCACAACCAGCCTGCCAGCTGTCTTACTAAGTGATATATCACACATAACTAAAACTTTTAATATTTTGATAAACTTAAAATATTATGATATAAAAACAATTTAGAATATATGTATAAAGGCCACAGCTACATCAAATGCAGCTGCATTAAGCAGATAACGCAAAGAAAAACATACGTATTTATGCGATTTGCTGGAGGCTAATTTTTAAGTGCGTTGCAATTTTTAAAGGAACTGTATGCGTGGTGAATTGCAACTGATCGTCTTCGTTGACTAAAATAGGGCTGGTTCTTTTCACAGCTGAAGTCTTAGTAGAGCTATTTACCGTGAAATAAGAGCCTCACAAAATACTATGAAAACCACGAAATAGTACGAAAATTTGAAGGATAGTTGTAATACTGCTTAGGGATCAAACTCTCGTTAACAAATTCAAAATTCTGACTAGCTACACTACTTCACTCCATTTGACTCCAGTACACTCCAATAAGAAGTCTATCAATTCTAGTGCATTCTAATCTATTACGGTCTATCTCTGTTTATTCCAGACAATTTCGTCAAATTCAAATTCAAAAATTGTGCTTCTCATTCTATTCAATTACAGTTCATTGCAATAACACTACATTTTATTTATTCCGTCATGTTCTAGATACATGGAACATATTACATAGTTATGTTACTAAACGGACCATCGAACGGTTCACTATCATTCCTTGCCGTAAAAAAATACTCTAGCTCATTTTCCCTTAATAATGAAAACACAATGACTAAAGATAGCTTCGCAAATTAGTTAAATATAAGAACTCTGTATTGCACGTTCGCTTTCAAACGCCCTTAAAAATAATCTCTATCATGGCGCCCGATGTTAAGAACTGAATCGCTCTGTTTTGATTTATGTATATCTTTTACAAAACATTGGCATCCTTTAAATCGTAATAAATTGGATCAAGCCATAGAAAATATTTTTCAGGAACGAATTCCGAAATATGTTTTAAAAATTCTTAAACGATGAGTTCACGGATTTTATTAGGATTATATCACAATTCTGCAGAATTGTCTTAAAAATTTAATATTTGCGAAAAATTCGTCACGAATAATATTAGTACAAAATGCTTCTCTACTGGCTCTTTCCCAGCTAACATGGCATGCAATTTTGTTTGAATTTACGGGTACTAATTTAGCTTTATACTTATACTTAGCTATAGACTTAAGTGCCTAGTGGATCTTTTTTTATAGGAAAAGGGTGAAAAGCGAGCACACAGTCTACACCTGATGATAAGTGGTTGCTGTGGCCTATAGACATCTGCATCTATCCTTGTTTCCGAATCAAAATGAAGATGCGTTGTCAGCCTTGAGGACTAAGACTGTTCCTTTATTTTGCCGAATTTGTAACTAGAGCATGCACATACAAGTACGCCATATTATAGCCAATCTTTGTCACCATCCCCAAATCGTGTTACCACATATGCAATAAAGGATAAAGAAATATTTCGTATTATTTATACTTCAATAAAATGTTAAAAGTAAGATGACAGTCGAAATATGTTTCTTTTTATAATTTCATAGCCGCGCAGTTTTCCTCATGATGTTTCTCTTCACCGTCAAGCACGTTATTAATCAAGAACTTAAAATTGCAATTAATATTTTTTGGGACCAGCCAGAATCATTTCTGAATTGCTTGCTCAATGTGAAATATACTGCAAGAGTTTGGGCTCTACCCTGGCTCTAAATTAATATTATGCACCCAAAATAAATGTGTTTGTAAATGTCACATCCTTTTCTGCTAGCAGATTAATTCTGTCAATTATTTAAAATATATAGTATGCTTTTGTTACAATTTCGAAAAATTTATCTATAAAAGAGATTAAAATCATAATACATAACCTAAGAAACAATAATGCGGTCATTCTTTATTACCGCTAACATAATGACATTTATTGATATTATAGACAGGTACTTTAATTTAATTTATACGTATAAATTAAAAAAAAATTAAACATGCGTGGGATTTTTATGGCGCTTGAAGGGTTAAAATAGGAATCGCATAAATTAATTTCATTATTTCAAAGACGTTTACACTTGACCGTTAAACTACTCTGAGCGTAACTTGAGATAAAGTGTAAAGCATTCATAACTGTGTACAGACAAACTTTCTGGGCTTTTCGGTAAGCTGCTACGAGGTTATAAATTCAATTTGTTGAAGTGTTTCTATCTATTAATAAATGTTGTCATTGAGTTCATTTCGGTCTGACTCAAAATTTATAAGCTGTTATAAGCTATTTTTTCTCGAGAAATAAATTTATCAAAATTAGAAGACATCAAAAATTCTGAGCACGAAACAGTTATCACATGGACATTACATGATTAAACGGAATTGAATTCGCGTCCGGCAACAGCGCAATTTTTCTTAGCCACATTTTTACATCGTTACCCAGCCATCAAATTTTAAATATTCATTAATTTAATTATAATATTAAATTATAATGTATGTACTTATTTTAATTTAATAATTTATGTTATTGTTATTTCAAATATTATTTTTTGTACATATCATGTGGAAATAATGTTCATTTACATTGCGTCTATTGCGCAGGTGTAGTTGGAGGCCGTGGAGGGTGGCGCGCCACATGTTCTGGTGCGCCTTACTTGAGAAGGAGAAAGGGGAGGAGTAGTTAGCTTCTGAGGAGTCGCCGTTATGGGGTGGCTGGCGCTGGTGGGGCCGCGAATTATTCCTTTATAACCAGTCTTTGTCCCCGCTAGGCGGGTATGCGTAGGCATTTCCCCATGTAAACAAAAGATAAGAACGCATTACAGAGTTCAGAAACACAGCAGTGCAAGTACTCCTTCCGGCAAAAATAGGTAAGGGGGTGATACCTACTCAAACGAACTCTTAGGAATATTAAAATTTTCCCTCCTGGTAAATATATAAATCATAAAACATTCATTGTCATACGACTCTTCTTTAAATCAAATGAATGCTCCGTGATGCGGCAGCATAACGAGATGGAATAAATTACATTATATGTATGAAATTTATGAGCAACGTTTTGTATTCATTCGCGATTCACTCTCATGTACTTTGAGATCATCTCAAGACTTAAACTTGAAATAGTTGCACATAAAGGTAATTTTCTGCATAAGCTATTAATTGCCCAAGCTATTTATTTGTGGAACATTGGATAAATAATATTATAAGCGTTAGTTCTTAATATTTCTTACAATTATTTCTCTGATAAATATTTGTTGAATAGTGCAAGCCATGACGACTACATCTCTCCGTCATTAAAATATTATGAATTTCATGATACAGAGAGCAAGCAGCATAAAGCGATTAAGAAAGCTGAATGTAATATTTTTTTAAATGTGTGCATAAATGAACAGCTTTTTATGAAAACGTTTCGTTGCTAAAATACCTTTTAAAAATAAATCACAGTTCGCAGTTATGTACGAGCACCAACAAAATTTAGTTTTGTTGCACATAGTCGACTTTGCAAGAAATATAAATCAAGTAGGCCAATTCCACGCTTTCAAAATACCTTGTCCATATATAAACATGACATTAGTGATGATTTTTTAAGCATTCATGGATTTTGGCTATTATAAGCTAGTGCGTTACTACCATCAAATTTGGCTATCCGCACTTGGTGGGATAGTAGGTTCAAAAGCGTTGTATGTCAACTATTAATAGATGGAGGCCGAACAGCTGCTTATCCGATCGTACGTAGGACGTCTCGACTCGGACACGTTCAAAGAAAACACCAAGCTATAACAATAGCACAATGTACTCGAGAATAAAATTTTGTCAGGGCGGCTAGTCTTCATGGCGACAAACAATTTTCGCAGGATAATTTTTCAGTGCAAGAGTGTGTAGGCAAGCACAGTTACTCTCTATACTGTGAGAGTATATACGGACCGCAGAGTATAGACGCTCAATCTCATAGTCCAATGGAACGGCAATCCGATAAGATTGGAGTGAGAACAAACGCAAGGCCAATGATTTCATGTGCTTTTTCAGCCACAGAGTTAAAATATCGCCAAATTTCTGACTCTAAGTTGAAATTTTATCTTAATTAAGAAACACAGGAGACTTTTTTTTAAATAATTGGCAAGGCATCTGCATTTTGTTTCCTAATCGACCATAGTTATATGTGGCACAACATCCATTCTTTATCAAGTCAATTTTTTTTTTCAATTTATTTATCAGATCAAACAAAAATTACATTCCAATATAGGCTTAATTAACATCTAAAAACCACAGAGGTTTACCTTGATGCTAAATAATTAAATTTAGGTAAGCGAATTATGTACAAAACACAGTCTAATTCAATAGTTAGGTATATGAGTAGGTAGAAGGTGTAACAAGAATATAAAGACTAAAAAGGTAAGTTAACAACTTAGTTAAAGTCAGAAGTAGCAAGGTAAAAGGTAAAAGTAAAAGTAAGAGCTAGGCAGGTAGTACATTATTATTAAGTAGATATAGTATGTAATTATAATTTTGATAGGAAAAAGCTTTTGAGTTTAGTTTTAATGTTTTGTTGTGATACCTTTTCACGTATATCGAAAGGTAAGTTATTTATTAAATGCGGTATCAGATAAGCAGCCGTCCGTTGCCCGTACACATTATTAGCAGTGATATGCCGGAGTCGGTTTTGTGTCATAGCGCGCGTACGTACTGGATGTTTTATATATGATTTTAAACTGTCGCAAAAGAAATATTTTTTAAATAACATGAATTTAATTTGGTCATAAACTGGTAAGATTTTACAATGTTTAAAAATCGCATTTTCATCATTATCAATTAGGACACGTATATTAGGGGATATATAATATTTTTGAGAATACTACATTGAAGATCATAGATCTGTTTTAAATATGATTTGTACGTCCGACCATAGCTCGACAAGCCATATTGAATATAAGATTCAGCCAGGGAGTTGTAAAGCATAAGTCTTACTTTGAAGGGTATGCGATTTTTTAGGATTTTTATATTGGCTAGAAACTGACGCAACTTATTACACACATGTTCAATGTGGTAGTTCCAGTTAAACTTTGAGTCAATTATAAGGCCAAGGTATTTTTGTGTGGTCACAACTTCGATTGTAGGGCATTTGCAAGTTCCTAGTTGATGGAGGCAGTCGTGATTATGAGCAATTAATGGTTTTGGAGTAGGATACCTCATATACGGAGATTTGATAATCATGAGTTTGGTTTTATTGGCATTTAACACTAGACCAACGTCATGGCACCAACGTATCATCATGTCTAAATCGGCCTGGAGAGCATTACACGCATTTGAGATATCCTTACCCGAAACGAGAAGACACGTATCATCTGCGAATTGGTAACAGGAACTGTGTTTCAGACAGTTATTCATCTCGTTGACATAAGATAAAAAGTGCAACGGGCCAAGTACTGATCCTTGGGCCGTGCCTTCTGTCACATTCTTAGGGTCACTGAACGCGTTATTTAATTTAATCGTAAATGTACGATTTTGGAGGTAATTTCTACACCAATTAAGTAACGGACCCCGGATACCACAATCATCCAGTTTATGGATTAAAAGTTGATGTTGCAGCGTGTCGAAGGCACGAGAAAAATCAATAAACAAGGCCAGAACACATTTTTTAAGGTTCAAATGCTCGTTTACCTCATCTGTAAACTTACATAGAAGGTCCGTAGTACTTTTACCTGCTTGAAATCCGTACTGGTTTTTGTTTATTACTTCGTGCTTGCGGTAAAAATTATGAATCTGCTCACAGATAGCTTTTTCAACTATTTTATCAATATTAGAAAGCAGAGTGATTGGTTAGTTGGTGTAATCATCGTGTTTGCCCTTTTTGAAAACAGGTCTCACACAGCCTATTTTGAGGTCGTCGGGATATTCTCCAGACGCAAGACTGCAGTTAATTAAATTGGCAATGGGTAAAGATATATGTTTATAAATGTTTATAAAGATATATGTTGCCGTGTAGTGGCGGTTAAGAATATCCACTACCCCATATCTTCCCGTGGGTGTCGTAAGAGGCGACAGAGGGAGACAGGCAGGAGATGGGCAGCAGCATCTTCCTGATGACAACTGTGACGTAATAAAAAACTGCGGTTGCCAACCCGCTCGCCAAGCGTGGCAACTACGGCAAATACCCCCCAATGAACAAATACACAAAAAGACGGCCCCCAGTCCCCGGCGGCCCCGCTATTCCTGGCTACGGTGGCGACCATGGTAACGGCGGGGCAGGGGGTGCTAAGAATCTCCGGTGGAGGTTCGGTTGCCACCTACGACGACTCGACCTGGCAACATATAACGCACGCACCCTGAGGACTGACGAGAAGATACTGGAGCTGGAAGAAGAGGTAGACAAGTTGCGCTGGCATATTATTGGATTATCCGAGGTCCGAAGAGAGGGGGAGGACACGGCAATCCTCGAGTCCGGCAACTTGTTCTATCACCGGGAGGGAGACCATCTGTCCCAAGGAGGTGTCGGATTTATCGTCCACAAGTCTCTCGTCAACAACGTTGTAAAGATTGGGAGTGTGTCGACGAGGGTCGCGTACCTGATACTCAGAATCACCAAACGGTATTTGCTGAAGGTCATTCAGGTTTACGCACCAACCTCGGCACACCCCGATGAGGAGGTGGAGGAAATGTATGAGGATATTTCCAGAGCCATACATTCCTCCAAAACCCACTACACGGTGTTGATGGGAGACTTCAACGCAAAACTAGGCACAAGAGAAAGCGGTGAGCTGAAGGTAGGAAAATTTGGAGTAGGGCAACGGAACCGAAGGGGCCAGCAGCTGGCCGACTTTATGGAGAAAGAGGGACTCTTTATGATGAACTCTTTCTTCCAGAAGCGGCCCCACAGGAAGTGGACCTGGTCGAGCCCCGACGGTTCGACAAAAAATGAGATTGACTTCATTATGACGACCAGACGCCAACTGTTCAGTGATGTCTCAGTGATCGCAAGGGTGAAAACTGGCAGCGATCACCGAATGGTTAGAGGCACACTGAACCTAAACGTTAAGTTGGAGAGGTCTCGTCTAATGAAGTCAACGCTCCGTCCCCCTCGTGCTCTAATCCAGAATCCCGAAACCTTTCAGCTCGAGTTACGTAACCGCTTCCAGTGCCTAGAAGATTGCAATGCAGTGGACGATATGAACGACAAGCTCGTGGAAACTGTCCATGCGGTCGGAGCTAAGTTCTGCAAGACCCGCCGCAGAAGAACACAAAAACTCTCCGATCACACTCTTAATCTCATGGCTGTTAGACGGGAGATGAGGCTGCAATCGTCAACAGATTTGACAGCATACAGGCAACTGAACAGACAGATCTCCAAATGCATGCGGCGAGACTTACGCAACTTTAATACTTCTCGTATTAAAGAAGCGATCGAGCGGAACCAGGGCTCCAAAGTCTTTGCCAGAGATCTGTCTGCCAGAAAGAGCCAACTGTCAAAGCTGAAGACTAAGTGTGGCAACATCGTTTCCGGGACACCTGAGATTTTGAGTGAGATTGAGAGGTTCTATGGGCAGCTGTACACATCATCGTTGGAGCCACACGCAAGTGTGAGTAACGATCCAAGAGCAAGTCTTATCCGACACTATTCCGATGATATCCCGGACGTCAGTCTAAGCGAGATTAGAATGGCTCTCCAGCACCTTAAAAACGGCAGGGCCCCAGGCGAGGATGGAATTACAGCGGAGCTTCTGAAAGCGGGTGGAACACCGGTACTTGTAGTCCTTCAGAAGCTCTTCAATTCCGTCCTCCATGGTGGCACTACTCCAGAGGCGTGGAGCAGAAGTGCGGTGGTCTTGTTCTTTAAGAAAGGCGACAACGCTCTCTTAAAGAACTACAGACCGATTTCCCTTCTGAGCCGCGTCTACGTGCTGTTTTCGAGAGTCATTACGAATCGTCTCGCACGCAGACTTGACGACTTCCAGCCTCCCGAACAAGCCGGTTTCCGAAAAGGCTTCAGTACCATAGACCACATACATACCCTGCGGCAGATTGTACAGAAGACTGAAGAGTACAATCTGCCACTTTGCCTGGCGTATGCGGACTATGAGAAAGCCTTTGATTCCGTCAAAATTTGGGCGGTGCTACAGTCCCTTCAGCGGTGCCAAGTTGACTATCGTTATATCGAAGTGCTGAAGTGTTTGTACAGTAGGGCTACGATGGCTATCCGAGTACAGAACCAGAGCTCGAAACCTATCCAACTGCAGAGAGGTGTAAGACAGGGTGACGTTATATCCCCGAAACTCTTCACCGCTGCATTGGAAGACGTTTTCAAGCTACTGGACTGGAAAGGATACGGTATTGACATCAATGGCGAGTACATCACTCACCTTCGATTTGCCGACGATATAGTCCTTATGGCAGAATCGCTGGAGGACTTAAGCACTATGCTCAATGACCTCAATAGTGCCTCCCAACGGATAGGTCTTAATATGAACATGGACAAAACAAAGATCATGTTCAATGTCCATGTCACACCTATGCCGGTAGTTGTTGGGAGCACTATGCTCGAAGTTGTTGACGAGTACGTTTACCTGGGACAAATAGTCCGACTAGGTAAGTCCAACTTCGACCGAGAGGTCAATCGACGGATTCAACTCGGCTGGGCAGCGTTCGGGAAATTACGACATATCTTTTCGTCAGGTATACCTCAATCTCTAAAAACTAGATTGTACAACCAGTGCGTGTTGCCAGTGATGACTTGTGGATCTGAGACGTGGTCCTTCACTGCTGGCCGTATGAGGACGCTTGAGGTCGCTCAGCGAGCTATGGGGAGGGCTATGCTCGGAGTTTCTCTGCGTGATGGACTCAGAAATGAGGATATCCGCAGTAAAACCAGAGTGACCGACATAGCCCAACGGATTAGTAAGCTGAAGTGGCGGTGGGCCGGCCATATAGCTCGAAGAACCGATGACCGATGGGGAAGAAAGGTTCTCGAGTGGCGGCCTCGTGCCGGTGGGCGTAGTGTAGGGCGACCCCCCACTGGATGGAGTGACGACCTGGTAAGACATGCAGGAAGTCGATGGATGCAGGTGGCTCAGGACCGTGCTTTTTGGCATTACTTGGGGGAGGCCTATGTTCAGCAGTGGACTTGTGAAAGGCTGTAATGATGATGAATGATGATGATATGTTTATAAACAATTTTTAGATCAGTTACTCTAATACCGTCAGGTCCAGGAGCCTTATGTGAGTTCAGTCTCTTAATAATTTCGTTAACATTGTTCTGAGAAACTTTTTTGAACAAAATACTTGAATCCACCGGTCTCCGATAAGTTAGTGGATTGGTTAATTTTAAGCTGCATTGAGGAACAATGTCTTTAACTGACTTTTCAAAGCTGTTTGCGAAGTTGTTAGCTATCGCTTTGGTGGTAAGGCCCTGTCCGTCAAAAGCCTTCAGTATCGCCTCGTCAATGGATAATGTTACTCGTCCTAACATCTGGTTAATGATTTTATAAACTTTTTTTGTATCTTTAAAGTTACTATGTATTTCATTAAGATAGTAGGTATTTCGTTTTGATTCTATTAGATTATTGAGTTTATTTCTAGTTTTATTATATTCTAGTCTTATTTTAGGATCAAAAGAGCTATTTTTCCAAAGCTTAAATAAGTAGTCCCTTTTTTCACATATTCGGGTAACATTACCATTGATCCAAGGGGCTATAGGCAGAATCCTACGATTTTTAGAATACCTAACAGACCTACTAATAGTCGCAGTTTTTATAGCTGTTAGGAACGATTTTTTTATAAATGAAAGTATATCATTTGACGAACTCATGTTATTTGTCTGTTTCCAATCTGTAATACTCACCGCATTACTAAAAATGGTATGATCAAAAGTAGTTTTTTGTGTTACTTTCTGCACGCGTCTTGTAGGTGGCGAGTCGTCAAGACACGTAAACACTATGCCCCGATGGTCAGCCAATGTAACGTCTAACACAGCTGAGTACGGATCTGATGTGGGGAACCTCGCAAATATGTGATCAATGCAAGATTTAGTGACTTTATTTTTTCTTGTTTCAATTCTAGTATAGTTTGAAATTCCGCACATTAATCGGCGCTCGCTGAGTGTTTGCAAATAAGTGTCCCTGTAAGATGAAATAGTTTTTAGGTCAATGTTGGAATCGCCGATTAATAAGAGGTTTTTATTAGTGTCGTAGTTTGACATATACCTGCCAAGCTCCTTTACAAACAAATCTTTGTTTCTTTTTGGAGGTTTATAAATTGCACATACAACTACATCTACGGTCGGGGTCAGTTTTAAGATACCCGTTATGTTTTCGAACATGATACTTTTATGTGGTGTTAGTGTAAACTTGAGATGGTTTTTGACATAAGCAATAATACCGCCTCCCCGTTCCGCCGATCGCAATCGGCAGTACATATTATAACCCGGTAAATTAAAAAGGTTAATAATCATATCTGTTACACCAACTTCGGTTAGAATAATCAAGTCTATGGGGTATTTAGAACTATGGATAACTTGTTGAAGCTTCGCAAAATTCTTTATGAGTGATCGTATATTAAAATGTAAACTTGTAAGTAATGCATGACGTTTTTTCGGTAATTGTTGAAAATAGTTATTTATATCGTTACAGTTACCAAATTCTTTAATGTTTATGGTCATAATAAAGTTTGAAGAGTAGTAAGTAATTAGGTAGGAATATTCGAACAATAGTAAACAAAGAAAATAATATATGATTAAGAGGTTTTAGAGCTATCTAATTGTTTTAGGAGTAATTCAATATCATTATTTGATCGAATATAGTAAATTTTAGTATTAGGACCTTTCCTAACAAGTACTTTACCGTCCTTACACCAAATATACTGGAAAATCTTACTAAGTTTCGCTTTGGTGTTATATAATAGAGTTTTTAAGTGCTTGGTAAGGGCCTCCCTGATGTACACTCGTTGTTCAGCTACTTCCTTCAGCGAGCTTGGTAGGATAGTTTCCACGGAGAGACATTTCTCTTTACCAGCTTCAATCCATTGTTTTTGAGCTGCCTTTGTTTTCATCTCAACAAGGATTGGACCAGGGCGGTCCTTAGAGCTGGGCAAGCGCTGTGAAGATTGAATGTCGCTTACCTTAGTATTCAGTTCTGAAGCTAGCGTTTCTAGGATTTTATCGACGTCTTTGATTGAAGCCTCCGGTAGGCCTGCAATTTCTACCATATTTGATAAAGATTTCTGCTGAAAAGTTTTTATTTTTTGTTCTAGTATGATCACTCTAAGTTCGAGGTTTTTGTTCTTATTTTGTAGGTCTTGATTTTTATTTTCTAGTTCTTTCATTTTGCTATCGTGTTTTTTAGGGTTTGGTCAATAGTACTCAGCTGCTCACCCAGGAAATCAATTGAAGTTTCGAGATTTCCAATTTCTTCCCGGAACGTTTTCTTTAACTCCCGGCTGATGTCACTGATAAGCTTCTGGGTGTCAATTTGGGTATTCAAAGAACTCATAACGACAGAGTCATCGTCATCAGCTTCTCCGTCCAGAATGAAGACCTACGGGATACATTTTTCATACATTCATCGCAGCTCCACTCGATGCTCGGCGAATTGCGTATAGCATTAATCTGTTTATTAGAAAGTTTGACGCAGGTTGGATTCGAATGGACAGTAATGTTGCACCTGCTACATACCAGACCCGGTGCTTTTTTGGTAATATTTTTCTTACAGTTAGCACACTTAACCAACACCATTGTGGGTAGTTCACGGTTTAATTGTTTACCCGTTTGGTATATTTCTTCTTATAAAAATAATTATTCAAATAATTAATTCTCAGAGAGCGTGGTAGGTCTGGGGTTAAGCGTTTCTGTAGGGCACTCCGGGCTGCGGATTCGAAACAAAGTATTTGTATGCCCTAAAAATGTTATAATTTTCCGAGCACATGTTTTTTTGTGCCTTTTTACTTACATTCTCAATTTTTACGATACATTTCAAGTGTGTAGATTGCACATGATTTAAATTTCTTAATTATAATTATTCTGGGGTATCTATATAATTTTCTCATCTGGTTGGGTTCCATAAATATAAAATTTCGTACGAAAATGATAAATATACATAAATAACAATAAAATAAAATAAATACATAAAAAATACATAAACAAATAAAAGTCCAACCAGATGGAAGCCCTCGGCAGGGGAGATCAAACGGCCGAGGGTTAGGGGGAAAGAGAAAGAAACCGGCAGACAATGCGGGCAGTATCGAGGAGCACCGCCTTCTGCATTTGAGCCCGGAGCAGTCCGTCACGGAGTTCCAGTCACCTCAGATGACCCGAGAGGCTGACTGGGATTAGCCCGTTTGCAGAAATGACTACAGGCATAATTTTGGTCGACAGCCCACCCCACATGTCGGTCACCTAGTGAGCCAGGTCCAGATATTTTGTTCGCTTATCTGTTTCGGCTTTCACGAGGTTCTCGTCATACGGAATGGCATTGTCGCCCAAAAATATCCTTGACTATGCCCGGTCCATCAGCACAATATCAGGCTTATTCGCAAGAATAGTACTGTCTGTGATGATGGCCCGGTCCCAATAGAGCCTGGCGCGATCATTTTCGAGCACGGCTTCCGGCAAGTACTTGTAATACGGCAATTTCCGATCCACGAGATCGTATTTCAGAGCGAGCCCCTGGTGAAGAATTCTAGCTACTAGCTAGTAGCCAGAATTCTTCATCAGAGTAAGAAAGCGTCAAACAACCGAAGATGACATGCCTCAGTGACACACCGGGATGGCGACAAGCTCGACAGATGTCGACGGTGCCATCCTTTAGGATGTATCTCCGATAGTTGTTGGTCTTAATAACCTGATCCTGTATTGCACAGACAAAACCCTCGGTTTCCCCGAAGAGATCACCAAAGCGTAGCCAGTGGAGGGAGGCTACTGTGTCTACGAAAGGCTCATGTATAGCTTTGTAGACCTCCCTTGGAGCTCCTTCTCCTTCCATACGGTCTCCCAGTCGGAAATGCTCTGCACTGCCGGGTCTCGCCATTGTTCGTTGGCTAAGGATAGATAGGTAAGTCCTTTACCACAAGAAATGACGTCCTTATAGAATGGATCATCCGATCTCGCCAGGAAGTAATCACGGAGGCTGCACACTTCGCGATTATACATGGTGAGCGCACTCCGGAAGCTACGCCCACCATGCTTCCGCGGCAAGTACGGTATCATTACCGACGATCTCGGATGATGCATCCTATGAGCCGTCATGGTAGTGCGGACTTTTCTATCCAGGGCGTTAAGTCTGAGTCCACCTGAGTATGCCAAAAGTATACATGAGGACAGGCATGACCCAGCCGTTATATGCGTGTGCCTTTGTCACACCGGACAAAAGGCTGTTAAGCACTTTGGTCAAGCGTGCATAAAACACGTCGCAAACTGACTGTTTCATACCAGCCTCATCGATACCGATGTTCTGTGACATACCCAGGTATCGGTATGTTTCAGCCTCGGAAAGGGTTCTTAAGGTGACGGGCATAGATAAGTCTATGCTCCTAGAGTTAGCAACCCCTCCCCTTTCAACATTGAGGACCACACACTTATCCGTCCCCAGCTCCATTCCAATGGAATTGCTAAATTCACAAGTGATGTTTAGAAATTCCATAAGATGGGAGCGACTGGAGGCGAATAACTTGAGGTCACCCGTATAAAAAAGGTGGGTCACTTTTGTCCCTCCTTTCCGTAGCTGAAATTCCCTCCCACAGCCCTCCAGTAAGGTTCAGAGAGAGGCAGAACCAGATTGGACTCAGACAATCGCCCTGGAAGATACCGCTTCTTATCCTATGTGGTTCTCCGCAGCCATCATCCGCTCGTCCAGATGACAAAGAATCGAACTCCACTGCCCCATACACTGCTCGAGGAAGTCTCTAACTGTACATTCACTCTTGTACAGCTCGAGGACTCTCTTTAGCCATGTATGGGACACCAAGTCGAATGCATTTCTATAGTCTATCTAGGCGGTGGAGAAGTTCCGACGGTTGAATTTCACCACTTTGCCAAAGACCGTGTCAATGAGGAGTGGTTCCTTGGTTCCACGATCACCGCCCCGACATCCATTTTGAGCGCGCGACATCACCTGATTTGAGTCGAGGTGACGAGTGATTCTCGCGCTCAAAATAGATGTTAGTGTCTTGTATATGGTCGGTGGACACGTGATGGGGCGGTATTTGCTCGGGTCTGTGGTACCCGGGTCTTTAGGAACCAAATGGGTGATCCCAGTAGTGAAGAGGCTTGGGAGCGACTTCTGGTTGAGAGCCTCTTGAAAATGTCGGACGAGCACAGTGTGACACACAACGAACCCCTTCAGCCAGTAGTGATGCAGTTAGTCGAGTCCCGGACTTTTCCAGTTCGGGGCTCCACGGACCGCCTCAGCTACGTCATCCGGCGTTATGATGACGGGGCGTGGTACTCGCACACTGACTCGCCACAACATCCGTCCAAGGGCCTTTGCTGTGGTTTACGGGCTCTGACCACAGGCCACGCCAAAATGCGACAGTGTTAGCCTGATCCGGCCCTTGGCCCGCTCTACATACCTCTGGTTGCTCCAATGATTTGTAGAGCCTCTTCTGATCACTATGGAAGAGACGATTCTGGTTGAACCGCCTTAACCTCTCGGTAAATCGGCGAATCCGCTTCCCCCAAGCAGTGATTCTCTGCTTCAGATCATCTATGCGCTCCGTCAGTTTTTGCGTTATATCCGGCTGTTAAATAAATACAGTTTTATATTCGTATATCTATATTTTTTTTGCCGGTTGAGAATATCCACTACCCCATATCTTCCCGTGTGTGTCGTAAGAGGCGACAGAGGGAGACAGGCAGGAGATGGGCAGCAGCAACTTCCTGATAACGGCAATGATATAATAAAAAAACTGTGGTTGCCAACCCGCTCGCCAAGCGTGGCAACTATGGCAAATATACCCCCATGAGTAACGACGCAAACAAACGGCCCCCAGTCCCCGGCGGCCCCGCTATTACTGGCTACGGTGTCGACCATGGTAACGGCGGGGAAGGGGGTGCTAAGAATCTCCGGTGGAGGTTCGGTCGCCACCTACGATGACTCGACCTGGCAACATATAACGCACGCACCATGAGGACTGACGAGAAGACACTCGAGTTCGAAGAAGAGATAGACAAGTTGCGCTGGCATATTATTGGGTTATCCGAGGTCCGAAGAGAGGGGGACGACACGGTAATCCTCGAGTCCGGCAACTTGTTCTATCACCGGGAGAGCGACCATCTGTCCCAAGGAGGTGTCGGATTTATCGTCCACAAGTCTCTCGTCAACAACGTTGTAAAGATTGGGAGTGTGTCGACGAGGGTCACGTACCTGATACTCAGAATCACCAAACGTTATTCGCTGAAGGTCATACAGGTTTACGAACCAACCTCGACACATCCCGATGAGGAGGTGGAGGAAATGTATGAGGATATTTCTAGAGCCGTGCATTCCTCCAAAGCCCACTACACGGTGTTGATGGGAGACGTCAACGCAAAACTAGGCACAAGAGAAAGCGGTGAGCTGAAGTTAGGGAAATTTGGAGTAGGGCAACGGAACTGTAGGGGCCAGCAGCTGGCCGATTTCATGGAGAAAGAGGGACTGTTTATGATGAACTCTTTCTTCCAGAAGCGGCCCCACAGGAAGTGGACCTGGTCGAGCCCCGACCATTCGACAAAAAATGAGATTGAATTCATTATGACGACTAGACGCGAATTGTTCAGTGATGTCTCAGTGATCGCAAGGGTGAAAACTGGCAGCGATCACCGAATGGTTAGAAGCACACTGAACCTAAACGTTAAGTTAGAGAGATCTCGTCTAATGAAGTCAATGCTCCGTCCCCCTCGTGCTCTAATCCAGAATCCCGAAACCTTTCAGCTCGAGTTACGTAACCGCTTTCAGTGCCTAGAAGATTGCAATGCAGTGGACGATATGAATGACAAGCTCGTGGAACCTGTCCATGCGGTCGGAGCTAAGTTCTGCAAGACCGGCCGCAGAAGAACACAAAAGCTCTCCGATCACACTCTTAATCTGATGGCTGTTAGACGGGAGATGAGGCTGCAATCGTCAACAGATTTGACAGCACAAAGGCAACTGAACAGACGGATCTCCAAATGCATGCGGCGAGACTTACGCGAACTTAATACTGCTCGTATTTAAGAAGCGATTGAGCGGAACCAGGGCTCTAAAGTCTTTGCCAGAGATCTGCCTGCCAGTAAGAGCCAACTGTCAAAGTTGAAGACTGAGTGTGGCAGCATCGTTTCCGGGACACCTGAGTTTCTGAGTGAGATTGATAGGTTCTATGGGCAGCTGTACACATCATCATTGGAGTCACACGCAAGTGTAACGATCCAAGAGCGGGTCGTATTCGACACTATTCCGATGATATCCCGGACCTCAGTCTGAGCGAGATTAGAATGGCTCTCCAGCACCTTAAAAACGGCTAGTCCCCGGGCGTGGATGGAATAACAGCGGAGCTTCTGAAAGCGGGTCGAAAACCGGTACTTGAAGTCCTTCAGAGGCTCTTTAATTCCGTCCTCCATGTTGGCACTACTCCGGAGGTGTGGAGCAGAAGTGCATTGGTCTCGTTCTTCAAGAAAGGTGACAACGCCCTCTTGAAGAAATACAGACTGACATTCTTTCTGAGCCGCGTCTACGTGCTGTTTTCGAGAGTCATTATGAGTCATCTCGCACGCAGATTCGACATTCGACGACTTTCAGCTTTAGTACCATAGACCACATACATACCCTACGGCAAATTGTACAGAAGTCTGAAGAGTACAAATCTGCCACTTTGCCTGGCGTATGTGGACTATGAGAAAGCCTTTGATTCCGTCGAAATTTGGGCGGTGCTACAGTCTCTTCAGCGGTGCCAAGTTGACTGTCAGTATATCGAAGTGCTGAAGTGTTTGTACAGTAGGGCTACGATGGCTATCCGAGTACAGAACCAGAGTACGAAACCTATCCAACTGAAGAGAGGTGTAAGACAGGGTGACGTTATTTCCCCGAAACTCTTCACCGCTGCATTGGAAGACGTTTTTGAGCTACTGGACTCGAAACGATACGGTATTAACATCAATGGCGAGTACATCACTCACCTTCGATTTGCCGACGATATAGTCCTTAAGGCGGAATCGCTGAAGGACTTAAGCACTATGCTCAATGACCTCAAATATGCCTCCCAACAGATAGGTGTTAAGATGAACATGGACAAAACAAAGATCATATTTAATGTACATGTCACACCTATGCCAGTAGTTGTTGGGAACAGTAAGCTCGAAGTTGTTGACGAGTACGTTTACCTGAGACAAATAGTCCGGCTAGGTAAGTCCAACTTTGACCGAGAGGTCAATCGACGGATTCAACTCGGCTGGGCAGCGTTCGGGAAATTATGACACATCTTCTCGTCAGGTACACCTCAAAACCTGAAAACTAAGTTGTAAAACCATTGCGTGTTGCTAGTGATGACATATGGAACTGAGACGTGGTCCTTCACTGCTGGCCGTATGAGGACGCTCAAAGTCGCTCACTGAGCAATGGAGAGGGCTATGCTCGGAGTTTCTTTGCGTGATAAACTTAAAAATGAGGATATCCACAGTAGAACCAGAGTGACCGACATAGCCTAACGGATTAATAAGCTGAAGTAGCAATGGAAAAGAGGTTCTCGAGTGGCAGCCTCGTACCGGTAGACGAAGTGTAGGGCGAACCCCCACTAGATGGAGTGACGACCTGGTATGACATGCAGGAAGTCGATGGATGCAGGTGGCTCAGGACCGTGCTTTGTGGCATACCTTGGGGGACTAGTAAAGGGCTAATTGTAATGATGATGATGATGATGATGATATCTTTAAACGTGATTGTCTAGAACCACGCTTGAACTTGACGCTTGCACGCTTTTAATATGGTTGTAACACGAATCGGTCGGCATGACCGGGGTATGATTACGCTCTCACGGAATACCAGTGTAAAATACCAGATTAACGCTGCTATTTCGTATTTATGCATATCATGTTAGAAAACGCTAAAAAACCCTTTTGTCGTATCTCCTCAGTATCAAGGTACTTGATGCCTCAGCTCGTATCGGAATCCTCGGCGTTGACATATCGAGCGGCGTGCAGTTTCTTGGTCACTTGGAAGAGAAGGCCAAAATGGCCTCTAAAAAGCTTGGCATGCTCAGCATAGCGGGACAGTGTTTCATGCCGGCTCACCGCCTGCAACTTTACAAGGCGCAGGTTCAGCCGCACATGGAATACTGCTCCAATCTCGGGGCCGGTGCTCCCCAATGCATGCTCCTTTCACGTGATCGCATCCAGCGCAGAGTGGTTTGAATCGTCGGCGACCGAGCTTTTTCCGATCGGTTTTACTCACTGGAACTACGATGAGATGTTGCATCTCTTTGCGTTCTTTATCGAATCTACCACGGGGATTGCTCTGAGGAATTATTCGGACTTATTCCAGCTGTACAATTTCACCATCGCACATCAAGAAAAAACTCGTGATACCATCCATACCATCCTGTCCATCACCGTGCAATTTAAAAGACATTTTCTTCCTTGCACAACTTCCTTGTGGAATCGACTACCACCAAAGATGTTCCGGACCGATACCACTTAAAGACCTTCAAGAAAAGAGCCTACTCCTTTTAAAAAGGCCTGCAACGCATCTGCAACTCCCCTGGTGTTGCAACTTTTCATGGGTGATGGTAATCACTTACCATCAGGTGAGCCGAATGCTCGTTTGCCCCCTCTCCTATAAAAAAAATAGTTTTCAGGGATGACAATGCATCATTGCATGCGTTTTATTTTGTGATCGTGGATTGATGTAGATAGCTATGGGCCGCAGCATTCACTTACCATCAGGTGGACTGTGTGCTTGTTTGTCAACCTTACCTTATAAAAAACTACACTATATCATCATACAAACTTACATACTATAATGTATTATTATTCAAAGTTTATATTTGCTTCTGGTACAAGTAATTGCTATATATATATATAAATATATGTACCATCTATGTGTTAAGTGGTATCGGTCCGGAACATCTTAACATATTTAGACAATTTTGCGCACAATTTTAATAAATCATTTAAGGCTGATGTCTTCGAGTTTGCGCTATCTGATCATACAGCACAGCTGCTGCACTGTCCAGTGCAAAAAATATATGCAATAAACTATTGGTATACGCCTAGAAGGGATTATAATATGGAAAATATAACGAAATTTAAAAATTACATAAAACATATCTCTTTTTCGGAAATATACGATACAGATGATCCAAACGCAGCATATAATAAATTTATCGATACGTTTAGACTTATTTACGACTTATGTTTTCCGATTAAGTTGATTAAAGTAGACATAATAAAAAAACCAAAGTGGTTGTCTAAAGGAATTAAATTATGCAGTCGAAAGAAAAGAAAACTTCTGTGGCAGCTAAGATTAAATCCTAACAGTAAGAACAAAATTTTATTTTCAAATTATTCGCAGTTATATAAAAAAATTATTAGATTGACACAAAAGGCACAAAATAACCAAAAAATAAAAGCATCTAAAAATAAGTCTAAAACAACTTGGCAAATTATTAAACGAACAAAATACAACTTACCTTCACGCAGTATTAATAAAATTAAGGTAAATGATCAAACTCTATCAAATCCTCAGTGCATCGCTGAAGCATTTAACAACTTTTTTATCGATATTATTCAGGCAAACATAGATATCACTAACAAACATAAATCTTATAAAATAAACACCAACAGTAAATCTCTGTTCATGCCGCCTAGTGTTCCATTAGATATTCACAAAATAATAATGTCATTAAATAATACAAGTAGCGTCGGATACGATGGCATTGCTACAAAAATATTAAAACACATATCAATGGAAATATGCGGACATCTAAGTCATCTAATCAACCTAAGTATTAGTGCAGGTATTTACCCAGATGCCCTAAAAACATCAATTATAAAACCGCTGTTTAAGAAGGAAAATAGAGAACTAATGGAATATTATCGGCCCATCTCACTTATTCCCGTAATTTCCAAAATATTTGAGAAATATATATATATAAGGAAATATATAAATTTATTTAAAAATATAACATTTTATGTGAGGAACAAAAAGGAATTAGACCACATAGGACAATCAATATGGCCATATATGACTTTATATACAATATTATTAACAATATCGATAAACGTAGACATGTCTGTGGCATATTTTGCGACATGACAAAGGCATTTGATTATGTAAATTACGCTACTCTTTTAGAAAAACTTGAAACCTATGGCATTAGAGGCAATGTTCTTAATCTAATTGAATCTTACTTAAAGAATAGAATACAAATAACTGAAATTAATCAAATTAATATAGCAAATAAGAAGGAAGAGATATTTCGATCGTCAAAGCGCGAAGTTAAATTTGGAGTACCACAGGGGAGTGTGCTGGGTCCTTTTATATTTATATTGTACATCAATGACTTACCTAAATGCATTGAGCAACCAGTAACACTATTTGCGGATGATACCACAGTGACAATACCATGTAAAAGTGTAGAGACCTATGAAAATGACATTAATAACTCCTTAAAATTAGTTGTAAACTGGTTGGACGAAAACAATTTAAAAATAAACTTAAATAAAACAAAAATTATCCATTTCAGTCAACGGATTCCTAGCATGAGCCTAAATGTACACTACAATAATAATGTTGTAAAAGAAGTTGAAACTGTAAAGTTCCTGGGTCTCGAAATAGATAAACATCTTAACTGGAAAGCACACATTAATACTTTATGTAAAAAAATCAGTAAAACCGCATATGCTTTACATAATTTGTCTTCAATAGTATACACGGATGTACTCCTCACTGCTTACTACGGCTTAGCAGAATCCCACCTCCGATATGGAATAATATTTTGGGGTAACTCAACCGAAAAAGAATCAGCGTTTAAGGCTCAAAAAAGATGCATAAGGGCGATGTTTAAGTTCAAAACTACCGATAGTTGCATGCCATATTTTAAACAGTATAAAATACTGACATTACCTTGCTTATACATACTAGAAGTAGCAGTGTTTGTTAAATTGCATCCGAAACGTTTTAAACGCCTTGACCAAGTAGTTCCACGTAATAGACGCGACAATACCCTTTTATGTCATCAATCCGCTAAGACAGCACTAATGCGCAAAAGTATATACTGCATGGCTCCAGTCATATATGATAAAATACTAAAAAGTTGGAAAGAATTGCCGCTATCGATATTTAAAAAAAGGCTTCGTAGCTTCTTGACAGTTAAAGCATACTATAGCGTAACAGAATTCTTGACTGAAAAAAAATTTTCATTATGAGATTAAGACTATATAATGTTAAAAAATTTAAATTATGTTTGTTTTTGTGCTATTATTTTATTTTGTTATAGCTGTTTAGGTGATAAGTTTATATTACTGTATATTTTGCATGCCTACTGGTAAAATATGGCTGAACTCACTACCTAAATTTCCATGTACTGTACCCGTATTTGCAAAATAAAATATCTTTATCTTTATCTTTATCTATATTGTCTACCATGGATGGTATAAATCCAGGATCTATGTCCGACTTACCAAATAAACCATTTAGTATTAAGCAACTTGCTGAATAAATAGGGTACATAAATGCAGTTAAATGAAATGGATCTTGAAACCAGATGAAGCTGCATCAAATAGAGAAGCTTCCTTAGATCCCTCGACCCAGAGATTCTAATTTTCGTTTAGCATACACGAATGTATTGTATTGTATTGTGTGTGTACGTATTATTATTGTGGTAAGTGTAGAGAGATTCGGACACCCTTGTTCACTGGAAACAAAAAATAAGTGATATTCATTCTGTAAATACTAGGAACAGACACAAGCTAGTGGTACCAGTTACTCGACTCCACCGAGTCAGTAATTCATTCTTGGGGCCATGTATACGCTTTTACAACAAAATCCCAGACAATGTACAAAATTTATCATACACAAAGTTCAAAAATGTTATTAAACTAAGTTTGCATAAAAAGGGTTATTATAATATTAAGGAATTTATGGATGAAAATAACCCCTGGGAAGGGTGATCGCTACCAAGCTATTTCTAATTTGTCTTGTGTTGCTAATTGTAAACATGATTGTATGCTTTTTTTTTTTTTTTTTTATAGAAGAGGGGGCAAACGAGCATGCGGCTCACCTGATGTTAAGTGACTACCGCCGCCCATGATCAACCGCAACACCAGGAGAATTGCGGGTGCGTTGCCGGCCCTTTAGAAAGGAGTAAGCTCTTTTCTTGAAGGTCCCCAGGTCGTATCGGTCCGGAAAAATCGCCGATGATAAACTATTCCACAGAGAGGTTGTACGTGGAAGAAAACTCCTTGTGAAACGTACAGTGGTGGACCGCCAAGCATCCAGATGGTGTGGATGGTATCGGGACGTTTGCCGTGTCGTGCGTTCACGAAATTTGGCGGCTGGGATTAATCCGAACAATTCCTCAGAGCACTCCCCGTGATAGATGCGATAAAATACGCAAAGAGATGCAACATCTCTTCGCAACGCCAGTGAATCGAGCCGATCGGAAAGCACTCCGTCGTCGACGATTCGAGCCGCTCTGCGCTGGATGCGGTCAAGTGGAAGGAGCTGGTACTGGGGAGCCCCAGCCCAGAGATGGGAACAGTATTCCATGTGCGGCCGAACCTGCGCCTTGTAAAGTTGCAGGCGGTGTGCCGGCATGAAATACTGTCCCGCTCTGCTGAGCACGCCAAGCTTTTTAGAGGCCAATTTGGCCTTCCCTTCCAAGTGACCACGAAACTGCACGTCACTCGATATGTCGACGCCGAGGATTCCGATACTGGCTGAGGCAACAAGGGGAGTGCCTTGAAACTGAGGGGATACGACAAAGGGGTTCTTTTTAGCGGTTAACGCGCAAACTTGTGTCTTCTGGGGGTTAAACTGGACTAGATTTAGTCGTCCCCAATCCGAGACTCTGTTCAGCAAAGACTCGACTTCAGACACAAGTTTGTCCCGGCACTCGGAGACGTTTTCCCGAGAAATATTGGCTCGGCCGGTGTAAAGAGCATCACCAGTGCTGTCATCTGCATAGCAATGAATGTTACGGGTATGCAACATATCATTGATATGCAGAAGAAACAGCGTTGGCGATAGCACGCAGCCCTGTGGAACACCAGCATTAATAGGCTTGCAATCGGAGCTTGCACCGTCTACAACGACCTTGATGCTCCGATCTGCAAGAAAGCTGGTGATCCAATTGCACAATTTCTCGGGAAGCCCATAGGAAGGGAGCTTCGAAAGAAGCGCTTTGTGCCAAACCCGATCGAAGGCCTTCGCAATGTCCAAACTAACGGCCAATGCCTCCCCCTTGAACTCTACTGCCTCCGCCCATCTGTGAGTGAGGTAGACCAGAAGATCACCAGCTGACCGACCACGGCGAAAACCGTATTGGCGGTCACTAATCAGCTGGTGATCCTCAAGGTACCTCATGAGCTGGCAGTTTACAATGGACTCCATTGTTTTGGAGAACAAGGAGGTGATGGCGATTGGCCGGTAGTTGGACGGGTCTGAGCGGTCGCCTTTTTTAGGGATCGGGTGGACGAAAGCCGTCTTCCACGATTTTGGGACTACGCCTAGGGAGTAGGAGTACCGGAAAAGACGCGTTAAAACCGGTGCCAACTCTGGAGCACACGTCCTCAGCACAATTGGGGGGATTCCGTCAGGCCCACTCGACTTGTGGATGTCCAGGGAGAGGAGTGCTTTGCGAACCGAGCGCTGTGTGAACTGCACTTCCGGCATGGAGCACGTACTCCCCCCGTCATCGAGAGTCGAGTTAGACGCAAAGAAGGAGCCTAGAAGATCGGCTTTCTCCTTTGCAGTATGGGCCAGTGAGTCGTCCTCCCTGTGCAGAGATGGAAGAGATGGCTGACAGAAATTCCCCTGGACAGCCTTGGCGAGAGACCAGAATGCACGGGTTCCAGAAGGAAGGCGAACTAGTTTCTCGCCAATTCTGCCTATGTGCTCTGACTTTGCCTTGGCAATGACTCTTTTGAAGGACCTAGAGGCGGAATTATATTTCTTTTTTAGAGCGCTGGTGTTTACATCCCGGGACGCTGATGCATCAACCCAGGCTTGGTAGCACTCCTGCTTATAGCATGATGCTATTTTACAGGAGCGACCAAACCATGGCTGAGATTTGCCTCCAATGGGCACCACAGAGGAAGGAATAAAAAGTTCCATACCCTGAAGTACCACATCAGTAACAGAATCCGCAACAACGTTGGGATCATCCGGCGAGAAGCAAACCCGCCCCCAAGGGTAGGATGCAAAGAAAGACCGCATCCCATCCCAATCGGCTGACCTATAGTGCCAAACACGGCGGCAGCCTGCAGAATGCAACCGCGATTTCAGCGTGAGTGGCACAACACTCCGGATCAGACAATGGTCCGAGGAGCCTAAAGGGGCGTCGACGGAAATCTGATATCCGTCCGGGTGAGAGGTCAGCAGAAGGTCCAACAGGGAAGGTGCATGATCCTCCACATCTGGAATCCGCGTAGGCGAAGTAACCAGTTGTGTCAGACCATATGCCAAGGCAAAATCATGAACAGATCTCCCCGCATGATCGGTTAAACGTGAACCGAGCCATTCGGCGTGATGGGCGTTAAAGTCGCCGAGGATCACGATCTCTGCGGAGGGGATCTGCTGTAGCAACGAATCTGCAGCCATTTGGACGTGGTCGAAGAGTCGGTCTGTTTCGGCATTACCGCTGTGGGACCTATAGAGGCACCCGTAGACGCGCGGATGGTCGTCGCTGTCTACGCGTAGCCAAAGGATGGACAGGTCCGAACCTTCAAGTCTGCCGAGGCGTCGAGAACAGATGTCCTCTCTGACGTAAACGCAAACTCCAGCCCGAGGCACAAAGGAGTGTTCCAGTTTGTACCCCGGGTAGGAGAGATACGAAACATCAGCCGGAGAGGACACCTGCGTCTCGGTCAGAAAGAGCAGAGCCGGCCTCGCCGTCTCGAGATGGTAGTGGACGGCGTTTAGGTTGGAGTGAAGTCCCCTGATATTGCAGAAATTCACGGACAGCGTGGCAGGGGTCGCCTTGGTCTTGTTGCTCCGTTTGCCCCGAGCAGTTTTAGTCTTGAGCGGAATTTCGCCCCCCCCAGAATACGCGGGGCAGCCTGAGCACCCACGCTCAGAAGTGGAGAAACATGGTCGTGGATGCTCAGCGAGGGATTCTCCAGGGGTGCTGGTACCCTCCTGGGGTAGTCTATCTTTATTTAATTCCGCTACCATGTTGATGGGGGGGGGGGGGGATTTGGGCCTCCGGCCACCTGCACTCACCAGACGAAACGCGGAAGCAGAACTTCCACTTCACGCCGGTATTCTGTGAGGTCGTGGTACCACCCCGGTTTGAGCCGGCCCATACGTGCAACAGCAAAGCTGCCGCATGGCTCTACCACTGTAGAGCCATGCGGCATGTAGAGGCATGCTATTGTTACCGCAGACGTCGGAGGGCTAGCCACCGGCTGCAGGCCCGTCGGTAGCTCCTACATCTGCAGCATCTGACTTAGGTGCTCTGAATGTGATGCTGCAGGAGCAGGCTCGCCGACAGGAGGAGCAGGCTCGCCGACAGGAAGAACACGTCCGTCGGTTGGAAGAGCAGCTGCGGGGTGGACAGGATGAACAGGTCCGCCGACAGGAGGACCTTCACGCTACCTTGCGAAAGAAGGGAGGTGAAGGATAGGGTTGCTCAATATGACAACCGCCTGTTGGAAGCTGAAACCCAAATCGCAGAACATGAAACCCGAATCAACCATGTGAACAATCGGATTGACAACGTGATGGCTGACGTGAAGAAAACGCTGAACGACCTCAAACTTGGGGATGGAACTACAGCTCCCGTAGTAGATACAACACCTTCTCTACGTGGGTTCAAGGTGCCACCGTTCGACGGTAACTCTTCCTGGTCAGCCTACAAAATCCAGTTCGAGGCTGTTATGAAGGCGAACGGCTGGAATAAAAGTCAGGCCATGACTGCTCTCACACTAGGCCTGCGCGACCAGGCCTTAACAGTTCTGGAAGCTATCGGTGAGGAAGTGACTTATGAGCAACTCCTTGGGGCATTGGAGGCGAGATATGGCGACGCTCACCTGGAGCACGTCTTTCGTGCGCAGCTTAAAGATCGCGTGCAGCGCATCAACGAAAACCTGCAGCAGTGGGCTCTAGAGGTGGAGAAGCTGGTGCGAAAAGCATACCTGTCTGTACCTGCGCTCATTGAAGGGAACCTGGTGCAGACATTCATCGACGGCATCCGTGACCTGGAAGTCAGAGCTGCTGTGAAGCTCGGGCACCACGAGATGCTTAAGGACGCCTTAGCCCATGCACTGGAGGTGGAAGCCGTGCGGCAGGATCATCGTTCCCATCGCGTCAGGGAGGTTGCAGCAGCTACAGTTCGCGACCGCAACAAAGGATACAGCCCTAGGTGCTATGGCTGTGGGGAAAAGGCCCATCTTCGATCCAGCTGCCCTAAGCGAACCCTAAAAAGGGAAGGTGAACGATCTCAGGAGGGTAGTGCGGCAAACAGCACCGCCCAGCAGCAGCAGGGAAACTGCGGGTCGGGTGCTGGCTGATGTTAAAAGAGCCCCAAGGATCTCGATCTCACAAACCCATGATGGGAACAGTCTAATCATCAAGGGCGAGGTCAACGGAATGCCGTGTAAACTGACCATAGACACTGGAGCCTCTCGTACGATTGTTAGTTCCCAACTTATGTCAGTTCCTTGGGGACTCCGCATACAACCGAGAACGCATTAATTTGGTAACAGCCACCGGTCAGCGTATACCCGTCCGTGGAGAGAAGAAGATGGAGTTGAAGCTTGGCAACGTGATCTACCTGCATAATGTCGTCGTGGCTGATATAATGGACGACTGCATCCTAGGCCTCGACTTTATGAGGAATAATTGTTGTGAAATCGACGTTAAGCAAGGTGTTTTGAAATGTGGACAGGAGGAACGTTTTATGGAAAGTGCGTTACCAGGGAAAGTGTACAGCATTAAGAAGACTGTTCTTCCGCCGAGATCGGAAACTATTGTTCCGGTTAGTCTTCCTTGGAATCCTGGGCAACCTCATCGTTGTGTACTCGTGGAAAGGTTAGAAAATGACCTTCCATGGAAAGTGGCTCGAACCTTGGTCAGAACCACTAACATCTCAGGAGTACGTGTGCTGAACCTTTGTGGCCAGGAACAGATTATAGAAAAAGGCACACTGGTTGCTACTTGTGAGGAAGTGGATTGGTTACGTCGGTGCCAATATTTATCGACTGGGAACTCCAGCAAGGATGCACAAACGAGAGTGAGCACACTTTTAGAAGACTGTCGTAGCGTTCTCTCCCCGAATGAAATGGTCAAAGCGAAGAAATTGTTACTCAAGTATGCCGATGTATTCTCATCAAACGATGCTGACATAGGAAAGACTGGCTTAGTTCAACACAAAATAAACACAGGTGAGGAATTGCCTATCTGTCAGCGGCCAAGGAGATTGCCGGTAGCACGTGAAAAGGAAGTGGAAACCATGATTGAGGGAATGGTGAAGGATGGTGTTATTGAACCTTCATCTAGTCCATGGTGTTCACCCGTGGTACTGGTAAAGAAAAAGGATGGCAGCATGCGGTTTTGTGTTGACTAACGCCGTCTGAACGACGTTACAAGGAAGGAATTTTGAGTCTCAAATATTCCAGGAAACTTGCCGAGTTATGGGTACTCATAATACAAGAACGACTTCTTATCACCCGCAATCTGATGGAATGGTAGAACGATTTAATCAGACATTGGAGAGGTACCTAGCAAAAGTTGTAGACAATCGGCAACGAGATTGGGACAAGCACATACAACCGTTTTTGTTCTCATATCGAAGCGCTGTTCACGAAAGTACATCAGTGACACCAGCTTTCGCAAACTTTGGGAGAGAATTACGGCTGCCTGCGGACCTGATCACCAGGATACCACCTGATGCCTCCACGCAGTATAACCGATTATGCAAATGACTTGCGGAACAAAATGAATTACGTTTATGAGCACGTCAGACAATCGGGCCAGCAAATGTCTGAAAAGATGAAAACCCGGTACGACCGCAAGATGAACAACAAAGGGTTCGACGAAGGTTCACTTGTGTGGTTACACAATCCAGTCCGCAGCAAAGGGAAATCTCCTAAGCTTCAAGCTAAATGGGACGGCCCGTACCGGATTGTGACCAAGATCAACGATGTAACCTATCGGATACAGAAAAGCGCAAAAGGGACTCATAAGATCGTCCATGTGGATCGCCTGGCGCGTTAATATGGGGCCGATAATGCTCGGGACGAGCATTTCTTAGGAGGGGGCAGTGTTACGCGCTCAAGTCGACTGCACTAGCGCCGTCTAGTCTCGAACCGAGGAACTAAACTTCTTGAAGTCGAAACACGAACTCTCGGTACCTTGCGCGTGTTTACTTGAATATTCTGGATATTTCGCTGCTAATTTATAGAAATAGGTGCTGAACTAAACAACTAACACTATCGTTACGAGCTTGAGGTTCGTGACAATAAAAATTGCCGATAGAATTACCTAAATTAACACTTTAATTTACTTTATACAAATTAAAGTTAAAAACACTAATAATTAAACACACTAATTCACTTAATTCCGCTCCGAAGCTTCGCTTGTGTCGCCGAGTTCAATACTCTGCCCCGATCGCATCTTGCAGCGCCTATTTATTTCAATTAGCAAAGAAGCGTCCGGAATATTCAGGTAAATGCGCGCAAAGGGACGAGTGTGCGAGTATAGACTTTCCAGAAACACCAGTATCTTCGGATGGCGCTGTCGGTTGAGGGCTTTGTTTTGTCATTCTCTGCAAAGCTCCCCTCGCTCTCGTTCCTGACACTAGATGGCGCTAGTTGACTTATTTACACAACACTATTATTGGAAAAAAAAATAGTCCCGCTGGGTTTCTTGCTGGATCTTCCCAGGACAGCGGTTTTTTTTTTGCGAACCAGTGGTAAATGAAAAAAGTGACTTTCAATAAGTATTTGTTATAATCTACATTGAATAAAAAAGTTTCTGTTTCTGTTTCTGTAACGAGGCATTTTATCTTAGTCCTCAGGGGTGACAACCCATCCTTGTTTTGATTCTTAATCGAAGATAAATGTAGATGACTTCATAGATATCTACATTTATCTTCGTACATGCTAAAGCATCCACTTACCATCATATGGACTCTGTGCTCGTTTGTCACCCTATTATTATTTTATAAAAAAATAACTTAATAATAGAATTTAACAAATTCTAGGTGGAAAAGTAAACTCTTATACTACATACATACTCCTATACTAATTAAACTAACTCGTCAAAAAAATTTACCACAAAAAATAAAAAGAGAAATACATACGTATAACTAATGTGGAATATTAATATATGACATCAGCATCGATGATACGATATTTATAGTCTTGGACATAAACGAATATATAATTTTTAATTTAGCTGCAACAAAAAGTAAATAGCCACAGACTAGGCATATTGATATGAAATCGATTATTTCGAGTAAAATAATCAGTTTTACAGATCGATTTGGAACACTATATCGATCAAGTGAATTGAAACTCTTGAATCGGACTGATTCAAGAACTAAAGATAAAGTGACTGGCTGCGGTATTTTACTTTTTTTTGCTGTTGTCATACGCAAAAACAACCGGTCGTACTTGGTTGATAATTTGTACGCAATAAATAAATGCTCATGAACGTATCCAAAGATGTCGTTACTTTTTTATAGAATAAGTGTGACAAACGATTACACGGTCCATCTGATGGTAAGTGGGTATTGCGTCTTATAAACACTTCATATATCCTCGATTAATAATCAACATGCAGATGTGTTGTCACCGTGAAGACTATTATCAAATGTCTTGTTTCCAGTAAAAAGGCCTTGAGCAGCTTTTTGACGCTGGTATTCTGTAAGAGCGTGGTCCTGCCTCGGGTGAGCCGACCCATTCACATTACAACCAATATAGCTGCAGCGTTGCTGTACCGCGTATAATGTATGTTACTTGCTAATAAAAAAGTTGTCACTTGTCATTGTCATTTCTAATCCAACCCGTGGAGCCTGGTGTCTAGCCTAATCTGTTCTATGAATTTACATTGTTTATCATAAATATACTGTGAGTGAACGAAATAAACGGTATTATGTTCGCTGTCAGCTTATTCATCTAATTTGAATCGAGAAATCGAGTGCAGTTCGAGTTACCTGAATTTCAACTCGAGTTAACTCCTTTCGATTTTATTCTAAGTCTCTAATATAGTTATTTATTAAATACTACATTACCAGAACCAACGAGCTGAACAGCAAAATTAAAAAAAGTGCTTTTTTTACATTTCATGATTCCGTTTGGAATTTCAAAAAATCTTTATGCTGTTTATAATAATAAATTGGTATCTTTTTTTGTGTAATACTATTGAGGGTTGCTACAATTTCTAGTGGCCAAAACTTATTGTCTCCTTTAGAAAACTCACAATCATCTCTATATATTCTTACGCATAAACATACTGGTATTACACGTGTACAATTTTATTTTAAGAAACAAGAAATACTTCGTGATATTTTTAATATTTTACAATTTAATATTACAGTAGATAAACGTGACTTACATTTAACACAGAAATTTACGACAAATACATTAAATTAATCCCTTAAGAGTTGGAAACTCATGTTATTTGTTCAAGTAATCTATTAAGCAAACATTCCAAAGTAAGCTTTGACAATATTTACAATTGGTTTTCTCATAATTGGTCGAAGTATTGGTCTTAACTAGTATGACCAGTCCCCAATTTTGTTTCGTTATCACAAGTATATTCTAAATAATTGTAAATATCCCTTTTAAATAAGTCACGTTTATGTACACAGTTTTCATGGTGGTAAATGAATATTTTTATTTATGTATATATTCCCTTATTTATGGGGTACTTAGTGCCGTATTACACATGACTCGTAGCTAGAATTATGAAAAAAAGTCCAATCGACACTTATGATTGATAATTTTTCAAACCTTATTAATGCACAATAATTTCTGGCACCGTACACAGTCCCACTTTATGCGAGTATAGCATAAAACACATCATAACTATTTAGCTAGTTTTCCTGGATTGTGTTCATTATTACTTGGACTTGGACCACCTATGGTCGAACCAGAACGGCGGTTTTTATTGCAGTTGCGAAGTTGAAGATAATTTCCTTCTTCTAAAAGCTAATTGGTCCAAGCACTCACCACTAGCCAAAGTGTGCAGATGCCAAGCGTTAGATATACTGATATCAAGCAAGTGTGGGAAAATAGTCCACCACTATTTTTTCCACGAATACTCACGCAATACAATGAAATAAATCCATCCATGTAATCTACAACGCCCAACCGTTTATTGTAGCTGAGGAATAAACGTGGAATAATCACGTCTACCTTTTGTCTAAAATATGTAAACTAGTGTTTTACGTTGTCAACAGGTTTAACTGTATCAAAATTTGGTCTTATGGTATGTACCATGAAAGTTAATAGCGTATTTACGCTATTATTTTTCCACCTAACAAGCAGCTATTCATTGTTTATGTCAAACCTATAATAAAATTCTGCTTTTTCGCTCTTTTTTATTATACTTACAAGGAGTAAAGGCATTTTTTTTTCCGATGATGACATATCATCCAAGTAGCTTTATATCCAGACCCCTTTAAGTCTCTTTTATCATAAGATGCAATAGTTAAACTATTGTCTACTATTATATGCAGAATTCTTTTAAAAATCAAAAATCGATTTCACGTTATAGAATTCATCACTTCTATTCCAAGTTCTTCATTAGCATCATAGCTCCAATATTGCTGATACTACGTAGTTTATGATAACCAGATAAGATTAGCACTCTTACAAATCGGCGGAAATCATCTTTTTCAATTACGAACCTACATCTATTGTTATGTTCTGCATATAATAGCGTATTGCGTATTGTCATATCGTAAATCCCTTCATCAAATATTTTTCCTAAAATCTCAGTAAGTGAAAAGCCTTTTATTTGGTTTATTACCCGGATGTTTTATGACGAACGTGTATTATTAGGTAATTGAGATGAAGGGAGTAAGATGGTTTATATTGTCTCCACTTAGGCACTAAATCATGTGTCTTGGCAACTCCGCTTGTTGGACAAAGTTCATCATCACTGTCTTCCCATTCAAAGAGTCGCGACTTCAACACATTACCTCTAATATTCCTGGCACTTCTCTAGGTGAATCCGATGGCTACAATTCACTTTCGCCTTCTTCTTCATTGGTAACAATGGCTGGGTCTGGCGGTAAAATCACCACATAATATTCTTGGTCGCTCTCTTCTTCCGCTATGGCATAAATATCTTATTCCGGGCCAATAAAATTTCTACAACCTCGAAAAACTAACATTTTATGTTAAATTTGCGTAAAAGAAAAAATTTTTTTATATAACGTGTACCCGATGCATTAAAAAAAGACAATCAACTGAATCAATCCAAAAATTTGTGGCATGTCATGGCAAAATGTTGCATCATAATATTTTATTTACGTTATAATATTATTAATTGCTATGGTATAAAATTGTGTCAAAAACACAGTAAATCCGTAATCAAAATAAAATATCTGGCACGTATCTTTTTACTAAAATGAAACTAATAAATGTCAAAAATGGCATTAACTTCACCGTCAATCGATTTTTTTTCATTTCCTATTGTTAATAGCATAGATTTAGTATGTACTAAACTGAACTAACAAGCAATGGAAAAAAGCATAGTGCACGCGTATATTAGAGTGAGAAAGATATACTAGATCATTCTAGTACACGCTATCGGCGTAGCGTCATTCGTTAAGAACACAAATCCCGCTTGTATTTGTAAAATCTAAGGTTTGAAATGAAAATTAGTGTATAATAGACGTAATTAATTATAATTAGGTGCGTAGTACCTAAATATAACTCACCTGAGAAAGAAATATTAAATTATTATACATATAACCCGTAGGTACGATTGAAATATTTAGCAGCCTAAATGCTGTGTATTAGAAAAATTATCAAATTTTATAATAATAATATTCTGAATGCAAGGCAATTGAACTTTGAAAAGTTATAAATACGGGCAATTCTGCTATTTTTAACGTAATTTTGTAGATATTGATATTATCTATAATATCATAACGAAATTTACTAAACAGGCAAAAGAACGCCTTGCATGAAGCCTTATTCAAATTAGTTTTTATTTTTTTATTTTTATGGTTGCGTTGAATTAATAAATATTTAGAATCCAAAAGCTAAAATTCAATTTAGGGACAATTATAAACAGCTCTTCCAGAAGTGTAATTTAATACCGATACATGAGCGATTTAAAATATCATTTGCGACATGTGATAAGTAATATACAATTTTATGAGATGCATTGCGTAGTTTTATCCTCATAAATAAGAATACGTGTAGACCACATAAAGTAATAACATTACAATATAAATGTGCTAATTGTTATGGCATAAGAACGTTCTAACACTTAATAACGAAATATTTATAACAGTTTACCGCAAGAATTCCTTATACATAATAAAAAAAAAACGGTTTAAAATAACTTAAAAAATTTTATACTAATTAATAGTAAAAATTGAATGTATCGTGACGATCCATTGTAGAACTTTATAGGTAAGCTGTAATAATTATGTATGCATATGTATATATGTCCGGATGTATATGTGTATACTTTTGATTTGTGATGTTATTGGAAGTATTTTTGTGTAAAGCTATTTTTTTCTATGTTCCTTAATACCTGATCGATAAATTAATATTCTCAGATTGGTAGCTGTGGACCAACCCTTTATGAAACCATACTGCTCACTATTGAGACAGATATTAAAGGATAGATAAATTTATCTAAGACCCACTTGAACACTTTGCTCAACATGTTGATGATCTAGACAAAACCAATGCAAGGTATTAGGAATAGCAGGGGTGCGTAACTTTTTGATAGTTTGGTTATATGTTTAAGTAGACAATATAGTTTTAAAAACCTCTAGCAAACCAAAAAATATACTTTTTATAAAATTTGTTTCAATTAAAATTATTGTTTAATGTAGGTTTATATAAAATTTCTATTAACCAAAAAGGTTTCTATTCTGTATGGGTATTTATCATTACGCAAAGTTTCTTTAACATAATTGTAGGTATTAATAACCATATTTTTTATTAACAGTAAAACTAGTCATAATATATAACATATTTAATAAGTTAAGAACAGTTTTATTTTTACAGTTGTTGTTTTTTAAATACCTTTATGATAACTTTAAAATACACTCCAAACCATGAAGTATTAATTAAAACTACTAAACAACATTCATATACAGAGTGTTTGGAAGGCCGATGCAAAGCCGTAAAGCGGAGCTATTATAGACTATTTAGAACCATTTGAACTCAACTTGTCTCAGACGAAGTGCGACTATTTTATTTTTATTAAGCTTTAATGATTTTTGATGACAAAACCCAAAATTTTGGAGTTAGTTCTAAATTGTGGCCAGTTTGAAAGACAAATCATTTACATTTTATTCTATTAAAGTAATGTGTGAACAGTCTAATGTAACATGATTAAGGAATCTGTGTCATGAGATAAGTTGTTTACAGATATTTGAAGTCAATAATTTATTTAAAGATTGAGGAAAGCTGTACTTTGACGGCATTAAAAAAATACAGATAGTGTTGTTTTCATTCAAACATTTTTAAAAACATGCCTGGTTATTGTTCTTTCTTTTGAGGCATCAACTACGCGGATAGCTCACAAGTTATTGAAATTTGGGCTTATAAACCAAATTGAGGGAGAAAATTAAAAATGTCAAGCAAGGCGATAAAACGACATTAGTGCTTTAAAAAATACTTTTAATGTTGGAAATGATTACATAACAGAGTTCAATTCTAAGCATAAGAGTATAAGATAGAAATAAACCTGTCCTTCCCAGGTAGCGAGCCTAGTAATAAAAAAATAGCAATGCGTAAATTACATTTCACAATAAAAACAACTTTATGGGTAAGAGAGTAGCGTTATGTTTCTTTCGTCTGGGTAACTACCTGTTTCTTGGGACGCTTGTATACTTAGTCGTGTTACAACTACGTTTGTGACTGGACGTTATTTCCTTACTCGTGACAAATTACCGTGTTCAGTTGTAGTAGCCCTTTGCGCTCCTGCACGTGTTAATTTAGTTTAAATTGTTTCACCGTGTCCAGTTGTAGCCTTAGCTACCTAGCTCTGCGCTCCTGCACGTGTTCCTTTTGAACGCAAAATTTTTGTTTTAATTCGCTTCTATGACCTTTTGTATTTGAGAAATGACTGTGACTTCTTTTTCGAACGAGGAATATGCTGACATTGTTTTTATGTATGGCAGAGCGGACGGCAATGGATCTTTAGCACGACGAATGTACCAAGAACGCTATCCTAATCGCAGAGTACCAAATGTGAGAGTATTTTACAAAACATTTCGTAGGCTTGCTGAAGATGGGACACACCGTGTGAAATATGGAGTCAATCCGGGTAGACATGATACTCACATCGAGGAAGATATCTTGGCGGCATTTCAAGCCGATCCACATGCCAACACTATAAAAATAGCTCGTAATTTAAATACCCCTAATCGGAAGGCGTGGAATACAATTCACCAAAATAACAAGTACCCGTTTCATGGCACTGGTGTTCAAGGTCTTGAAGAGCGAGATCCTCAGACAAGGATTCAGTTTTAATGAATCGATGAGTTTTGAAACCCCACATGTTACATTTTTTACTGATTTGAGATTACTATCGTTTCATACTCTATGTACGTCCACCTATCGTTTTCGAATAAAAAACTCACATTTGCCGTCATTCTCCAGAGTAAAAATTGTAGGCGAGAATGAATGATGATTTGAAAAACACACCATGTATTGTAACTAATTTTTTAAACGCATTTCAACCAATATTTCCCCATAAGGAGCCATTCATTTCTGCCATGTAATAGAAACTTCAGTGCCACAAAAAGAAAACTGCGTCTTGTAGGCCGATTACTTTCTAAAGAAGAAATAATGGAAATTATTAAGGCATCCTCTGCGAAACATAATTTTACTGTTTTTCTGGTGGGTTAAATTAAGGCAGCACTAAAGCGCAATTCGTTCAAAAGTTATTTAACAATATTACACCCTTGGTGACATATGTCACCCACGCGAGCCTTGTAGTGTTAATTCTCCGGTATAAAATGACATTTATGTCACTAATGTAATGATACGTCTGTATATCGCATTATACCGCTTCTCCGGGTACAGCATGTTGTACCACTCACTGCCGCAATCTCATAGTGGGCTCAAGGGGGGTCATTTCAAATCTCTCTCTTACGCAGAAATTGTTAAAGAAGTATAAACATGCTTAGAAGGTAATATAAACAAAGTATGAAAAACTCATGTGATTAATAATTGTATCATGAAACGAAAACCGAAAATGGTGTTATCGGGTGTGTTTAATAAATTTTTATCTAACAGTAATCTTTTCCTGCGCAGATGACTAGTCTCTGTTGTACTGAAATTTGGTCTTGAGGATATTTATTTTTATAATATACTTACATAAACTTTATTGAATCTCACATAAGTATAGGTTCAAAAGGCGGACTTAATGCTAAAAGCATTCTCTGCAAGTCAACTTTAACATGTAATTGTTTCATATATATTGTTATGAGCTTAGGGTTCGTGACAATAAAAATTGCCGATTGAATTACCAAAATTAACACTTTAATTCACTTTACACTAATTAAACTTAAAACATTAATATTTAATCACATCGATTCACTTTATTTCGCTCCGAAACTTCGCTTGTCTCGCCAAATTCAATACTTCCCCGATTGCACCTTGCAGTGCCTATAAATACACATTAGCACCGAAACATCCAGAACATTCAAGTAAATACGCGCAAGGTGTCGAAAGTTCGAGTGTCGGTTTTTAGAAGCTTCGTTTCAACACTAGATGGCGCTGTCGGTTGAAAGATTAGTGATGTCATTTTCTGGAAAGTTCCTCCCACTCTCGTCCCTGACACAACATGACGTAAACTTAGGCGCGCAACACTGCACCCTCCTAAGACATGCTCGTCTCGAGCATTATCGGCCCCATAATAACGCGCCAAGCGATCCACATGGGCGATCTTAGGAGTCCCTCTTGCGCCTTTCTGTATCCGGTAGGTTACATCGTTGATCCTGGTTACAATCCGGTACGGGCCGTCCCATTTAGCTTGAAGCTTAGGAGATTTCCCTTTGCTGTGGACTGGATTGTGCAACCACACTAGTGAACCTTCGTCGAACCCTTTATTGTTCATTTTTGGGGTCATACCATGTTTTCATCTTCTCAAACATTTGCTGGCCCGATTGTCTGACGTGCTCATAAATGTCATTCATTTTGTTCCGCAAGTCATTCGCATAATCGGTTATACTGCGTGGGGCATCAGGTGGTATCCCGGTGATCAGGTCTGCAGGCAGCCGTAATTCTCTTCCAAAGTTTGCAAAAGCTGGTGTCACTGCTGTACTTTCATGAACAGCGCTTCGATATGACAACTAAAACGGTTGTATGTGCTTGTCCAAATCTCGTTGCCGATTGTCTACAACTTTTGCCAGGTACCTCTCCAATGTCTGATTAAATCGTTCTACCATTCCATCAGATTGCGGGTGATAAGAAGTCGTTCTTGTTTTATGAGTACCCATCTTACATCTTACAACTTCAATGCACCTCTACTACGAGTCTGAGGTCCCTTTACAGCTGCACAACTTGCACATTTGCGATACCTGTCCTCGACATCGTTTCGACAGTGGACCCAGTAAAACCGTTCTCGAATCCTCAGTAGAGTTCGTTTAACTCCCAGATGGCCTCCTGAACAATCATTATGGTACAGTAGTAGAACATCCGGTACTTTAGCTTTAGGGACAACCATTTGCAAATGACAGCTGTCTCCCCGAACATTTTCCCATTTACGGCACAGAACTCGATCCTGAAGCAGCAAGCTGTCCCACTGGGCCCAATAGCTTTTAGTGGTTGAACTCATCGCTGAGACGTCGCTCCACTTGGGCTTGGGAGCACTGGCCTTCATCCATTCCAGAATCGGCTTGATGTCCGGATCTTCCTGCTGTGCACGTTGTAAGCTGTCCTTCCACTCGTTGCTGAAGTGATCTGCCCTGAGCATCCTCACGGCTACCACTTCCTTACTCTCTTGCCTAGTACAATGTTTGCAATCTTCAGGACAAGGTCTTCTTGACAATGCATCTGCGTTGCAACGAGATTTCCCGCTGCGATGTTCGATTTCAAAGTCGTACTCCTGCAGTAGTTCAATCCACCTCGCAACTTGTCCTTCTGGATTTTTAAACTGCAATAGCCATTTTAGTGCAGCATGGTCAGTTCGTAAGTGAAACTTTCGCCCCAGAAGATATTTGCTAAAATGCCGCAACGACTTTACCACAGCTAGCAATTCGTGTCTTGTGACATAATAGTTCCTTTCCGGTTTTGACAACGACTTGCTGAAGTACGCTATCACGACCTCTTGGTCACCATTCCGTTGAGACAACACACCGCCAAGTCCTATATCACTTGCGTCTATGTCAACTATAAATTTTTGGCTTGCATCGGGGTGTCCCCTTTATTATGTAGGTTTTAATAATTTATTATGTAGGTATGTAGAACATACCTGCATAGTAAATTGGCAAAATTAGAGCTTAAAAATTAAAAATATTACGTTATGTCCAATGAAATCGTATCTAACAATTATAATAAATATATAAATGATATAAAAAGTACCTTGTCAGAAAGATAAACGATTATTGAACTTTGAAAAAAAAAACTATATCTACGGATTTTATCGCGTTTACACAGGTGTTTCGCACAGACGATCCTTGAGCTCCTGGAATGCGATATTGCAACTTTCATCCCAGCAGAAATATCGCTTCTCCTCGGTTAGCTTATGCAGAGGTTTGGCTATATCTGCAAAGTTCTTTACAAATCGCCGGTAATAGGAGCACAAACCCAAAAATGCTCTAACCTGCATCTTGTCTTTTGGAAGCGGCCAATTCTTGACAGCTGCGATTTTCTGCGGATCCGTGCGGATACCTTCTTCCGACACTACATACCCCAAAAAGTTGACTTGCCGTTTGAATAGTGAACATTTCTTCGGACTCAATTTGAGGTTGGCACTCTGAATCTTCATGAGCACGCGTACCAGGTTTTAAAGGTGTTCCTCAAACGTACGGCCCACGACGATGATATCATCTAAGTAGACCAGACAGGCATCGCCAATTAGCCCGGTAAGTACAAGTTCCAACACCCTTTCAAACGTTGCTGGAGCATTGCACAACCCAATCGGCCTCGCTCGCTCATGTCGATCGGACGTTTGGTTGCGGCAAATAATTTTGTGTCTAACAGCATTATGTCGAAGTGTGAAAAATGCAACAAAAATATTACAAAGGTTCGTCCTGGTGTGGAGTGTCATCGTTGTGAAAAGATGGTGCATCTGAACACAGAATGCTCAGGGCTTACCACCAAACAGAGGAATGCGCTTCGGGCAAATGAAAACCTAGATTGGTCGTGCTCTGAATGCAAAAACACTTCATCTAGACGAACTTCGATTGTGATACCTGAGGATGATGATGATGAAGCATTTGGATCGCCTATAACCTCAGCATCTGTTCCATTAGATGGTAAAAAATTGCTGCTAGAAATATCAACAAAAGTGGAGTGTGCTATTCAACGTCAATTGAGCCAGTTTGCAGAGTCTTTGGAATTCAATTCTAGAAAACTTGATGATATACTCGAAACCGTAGACGCATTTAAAACTACAGTCAAAGAAATAAAAAAGAAGAATATCGAATTATCTAACCAAAATAAAAACTTTGAATATAGAATAAGTGCATTAGAACAGCGTTTACAAGAACAAGAACAGCAACAGCTTATTAAAACTATTGATATTTTTAATATCCCATTCACTGACAACGAAGATCTTTTAAACGTCGTGCAAAAATACAACAAAAACTTGAATTAGAAGAAAACATTATAGAAGTAAAGCGCTTTGGTTACAATAGAAATAATTCCGGAAAACTACGTGTGGTTCTACCGTCAGAAACTGCTAAAACAAAATGGCTTACAAAAGCAAAGGATACAAAGGTCATGGTGAACGATATCTTACCTAGCGCATCACCGTTGACTGGTAAAGAAACCATCTACATAAGTGAGGCATTAACCATATACAATAAGACCTTACTTGGAAATGCCAGAAGAGAACTTAAAAACAGCGGAGTATACAAATATGTGTGGTGCAAGAATGGAATTATTAGAGCAAGAAAAAGTGAAAAAGATCAATCGTTCATAATTAGAACTGATGATGACATTAAAGCCTTACTACAAAAGGAAGTCCATGTACAGCCGCAATAAATTATTCTATATAGGTACTTTATTTCAAAAAATATATCAAAAAGGTTTTTTTTATGTTCTTTATTTTTTTTAATGGACGTACAGTTAGACGATATTTGTGAATTGAGTAATTGTACTAACATAAATTCATTTCTAAATCATATTCCTGTTAAAAATTGTCAAACTAACCTTCTATGCATGCACATAAATATAAGGTCCTTGATTAAAAACTTTGATGCTTTAGAACAATGTGTGTACTCATCTAACGCATGTATAGATATTATATTGGTAACGGAAGCTAATATATCTGACTACCTAAGTGATATGTTTAACCTACCGGACTATAACATGCATACAGTGCTGCGTAAAAACCGAAGGGGTGGCGGTATAATAGCATATATACACAAGAAGAATAAATTTACAATAATTAGTAACTTATTAACAAAACATTTTGAACATATATTATTTCAAATTTGCACTCCATCTTTTTACACGGCAACTGTATGTGCAATTTATCGCCCTCCTAATCTAAGCAAACACTTATTCATCGACGAACTTCGCACTTTGATCGGTAGGGTGGACACAAATTCTGAACTATTTATCCTCGGAGATATGAATATAGACTTGCAAACATATACTCCTATAAGACATAAATACAACTGCATGCTACATAACTACGGCCTTGAGTGCGGGATATCGCAGTACACTAGAATTGAATTAATTGACGATAGAATAACTAAATCCTGTATTGATCATGTGTACGCGAGATCACGCAAACAAGATGTTTACACCGCGGCGTTTGGTGTAATGCTAGCGGACCACCGAGCGGTAATGCTTGCCTGTGTGGAACAAACACATGCACGTATACAGGGTGAAACTACTTATAAAAATATATATAACAATGAAAAATTAAAACTTTCATTGAATAATATTAACTGGAAGGAAGTTGATGATATGGTCTGTCCAGATACTATATTACAGTATATATATAAAAATATAAATAAATGCTACAACGACGCGACAATTACATCAAAAATTAAAAACACCAGTAACAAACATACCGAAAATAAATGGATAACTTCACGTATTATCAAAGCTTGCGAGTATAGAGATAAACTATTTTACCAGTGGATAAAAGATAATAGTAATAAAATTTTAAAAACACAATATAATAAAGCGCGAAACTATGCAAATAAATTAATTAAATCCTGCAAAAATAAATACATTTATAATGAAATACATAAATATAAAGATAATTTACAACAACTCTGGTTTATTCTTAACAGAATAACAGGTAGGGTGCGTAAGACAGTGGATACAGTACTCTTAAATGCGTTTGGGGGCACAATCAAAAATAAAAATATAATTGCAAATAACTTTGCGAATAGATTTCATAGTGGCGTTCAAAACATAATACCTCTATGTAAAAATAATATTTTAGATAAAAAAGAATACAGACAACCAGTTAACGTAACAATGAATTTTCAAAAAGCGACACCTAAAGAGATCCTTAAAATTATACAAACAATAAACGTTAACAAAGCTCCGGGTCTTGACAGAATTCGGGCGATAGATATAAAACGAATTTGCGAAGAAATTGCTCCGGCTATTGCAAAACTGGTAAATGTCTGCATAAAGACTAATAAATATCCTGACGAATTGAAAACTGGAATTGTGAGACCTATATACAAAAAGGGATGCAAACAGGATTATAATAATTACCGTCCTATAACTATATTACCTACGATAGATAAGATTATAGAAAAATACATAGCTAGACAAATTTACAACTTTTATGGGCTAAATAACATTCTTAATGACACACAGTTTGGGTTTCAACCTAAAAAAAGCACAACGCAACTACTTTCACTATTTACTAATAACGTATATGAAAATCTTAATGAGAGAAAACATGTATTGCTGTTATTTATCGACTATAGCAGGGCATTCGATACTTTACGCCATGATGTATTACTAGAGCGACTAGATGACTGCGGAATTAGAGGGCCGATTCTTGACTGGTGTCAGGACTATCTCAAAAATCGTTGTTACTATGTCAAGGTAGGGGATGCTTTAAGTAATAAAGTTTTGGTGAGTGAAGGAACAGCACAGGGTTCTGTATTAGGGCCGCTACACTACATCACTTACGTGAATAATATCAACAATGTGGTTAACAACTGTAAAATCTTCCAATTTGCTGACGATACCTGTCTATTAGCAGCCCACCACAATATGGATAAGGCGTTAAAACTGTTACAGGAGGATTTTACGAGGCTCATGCAGTGGTCACACGACGCAGGTCTTGTACTTAATTCGAATAAGACTAAAATAGTGTACGTGAGCTCGAGTCAAAATAGATTAAAACATGACATTAATCTTATAGCTCATAATCATACATGTCTTCATAATATCCAAAGTTCAACCCATAATAATAATTGTGAATGTCCCCAGATTGAAGTGGTAGAAAAATGTAGATATTTAGGTTTAATAATCGATAACCGTATGAAATGGACTTACCACATAGAATCTGTGTGTGATAAGCTACGAGCGATCTTAGCAAAATTTTACCTTATCAAGAGTAAAGTACCTTACCAAATGCTAATGTTACTATATAAAGCACTCGGCGAATCAATAATTTCGTATGGGTTAAGCAGTTACGGACGCACGTATAAAACCCACCTTGAAAAAATATACGAGCTACAATTGCGCATTCTTAAATGTATCACCCCTCTCAAAATCAAAGATAAATTTAAAAAAAATCCTTATAGTCTCTTTCATCATTGCAATATACTACCAGTACACGACAGGGTGAAATACCAACTACTGCTTGAAAATTATAGCAAGGAAGAACTAAAAATTAGCCTTATCTATACAAAGCTTACACGACAAGCCCTTAATCCATATATGACGATACCAAAATATAAAAATATGTATGGAAAATTTAGGTTACAATATCAAGTTCCTGCTCTTTTAAACCAAATTCCAAAAGGAATAAAAAATGAACTAACTAAGAAAAATATTAAATATAAGCTTAAACAGTATTTTATAGACAAATTGATAACGACACCTACTAATAATTTATACTAAAAAAAAACTATACTAACACACATAATATACATAAATACAAATCTACTAATAAATATATACATAGATACACACAATCGTAACATTAATATCTCGATTACTAATATTATTTATCAAACTAACTAACTGTCCTTTCCTGTGATACACATATAGTTAAAAAAATATTGTCAAAATATTGTCACACCATGTATGTATGTATAAGTTGTCGCTACGCGAACCGATTGAACATGGTCGAAGTTACGAATCGGCGGTACATGGAAAAACTTTTATAAGTTTATTTGTACTGTCGGATGTTATTTAATAACTATATTTTGTAAAAAAGAAATAAATAAAATAAAAAATAAAACGGCATTGCTTTAAATTGCCACAGACCCTTTCCCGTTGAGAACGCGGTTTTCTTCTGTCCTTAGGGTCAATTTCAACTTGCTAGTAGCCACTTTTTAGATCCAGCGTGCTAAACCACTTTACTCCTGTAGGCAAGTCTAGCGTGTCATCAATTCTTGGCAAGGGATAGCTGTCCTTCTTCGTTACGTCGTTCAGACGGTGGTAGTCAACACAAAACCGCATGCTGCCATCCTTCTTCTTTACCAGCACCACGGGTGAACACCACGAACTAGAGGAAGGTTCAATAACACCATCCTTCACCATTCCTTCAATAATGGTTTCTACTTCCTTTTCACGTGTTACCGGCAATCTTCTTGGCCGCTGACGGATAGGAAATTCTTCTCCTGTGTTTATTTTGTGTTGAACTAAGCCAGTCTTTCCTATGTCAGCATCGTTTGATGAGAATACATTGGCGTACTTGAGTAGCAACTTCTTTGCCTCGACCATTTCGTTCGGGGAGAGAACGCTGCGACAGTCTTCCAAAAGTGGGGTCACTCTGGTTTGTGCATCCTTGCTAGGGGTTTCACTCGATAGATATTGGCACCGACGTAACCAATCCATTTCCTCACAAATACCAACCAGCGTGCCTTTTTCTATAATCTGTTCCCGGTCACAAAGATTCAGCACACGTACTCCTGAGATGTCAGTGGTTCTGACCAAAGTTCGAGCTACTTTCCATGGAAGGTCATTGTTTACCCTTTCCACAAGTACACAACGGTGAGCTTGCCCAGCGAATCGAGGAAGACTAACCGGCACAATCGTTTCCGATCTCGGCGGAAGAACGATCTTCTTAATGCTGTACACGTTCCCTGGTAATGCACCTTCCATAAAAAGTTCCTCATGTCCACATTTCAGAACACCTTGCTTAACGTCGATCTCACAACATTTATTCCTCATAAAGTCTAGGCCCAAAATGCAGTCGTCCATTATATCAGCCACGATGACATTATGAAGATAGATCACGTTGCCTAGCTTCAACTCCATCTCCTTCTCTCCACGGACGGGTATACTCTGACTAGTGACTGTTACCAAGTTAATGCGTTCTCGGTTGTATGCTGAGTCCCCAAGGAACTGACTTATAAGTTCCGAACTAACAACCGTACGAGAGGCTCCAGAGTCTATGGTTGACCTCGCCCTTGATGATTAGACTGTTCCCATCATGGTTATGTGAGATCGAGATCCTTGGGGCTCTTTTAACATCAGCCAGCACCCGCCCCGAAGTTCTGGCTTTTACTAGTTTCCCTGCTGCTGCTGGGTGGTGCTTTTGGCCGCAATACCCTCCTGAGATCGTTCACCTTCCCTTTCTAGGGTTCGCTTAGGGCAGCTGGATCGAAGATGGCCCTTTTCCCCACAGCCATAGCACCTAGGGTTGTATCCTTTGTTGCGGTCGCGAATTGTAGCTGCTGAAACCTCCCTGACGTGATGGGAACGATGATCCTGTCACACGGCTACCACCTCCAGCGCATGGGCCAAGGCGTCTTTTGGGTTTCAGCTTCTGACAGGCGGTTGTCAACCGCAACACCAGGGGCATCGCAGGTGCATTGCCGGCCCTTTAGAAAGGAGAAAGTTCTTTTCTTGAAGGTCCCCAGGTCGTATCGGTCCGGAAAAATCGCCGGTGGTAAACTGTTCCACAGAGAGGTTGTACGCGGAAAAAACTCCTCTTGAAATGTACAGTGGTGGACCGCCAAGCATCCGGATGGTGTTGATGATTTCGGGACGTTTGCCGCGTAGTGAGTTCACGAAATTTGGCGGCTGGAATTAATCCGAACAATTCCTCAGAGCACTCTCCAATATATACGCGAAAGAAAATGCCAAGAGATGCAACATCTCCTCGCAGTGCCAGTGAATCGAGCCGATCGGAAAGCACTCGGTCGTTGACGATTCCAGCCGCTCTGCGCTTGATGCGGTCAAGTGGAAGGAGCTGGTACTGGGGAGCCCCAGCCCAGAGATGGGAACAGTATACCATGTGCGGCCGAACCTGCACCTTGTAAAGTTGCGGGCAGTGTGCCGGCATGAAATACTGTCCCGCTCTGCTGAGCACGCCATACTTTTTAGAGGCCAATTTGGCCTTCTCTTTCAAGTGACCACGAAACTGCACGTCACTCGATATGTCGACGCCGAGGATTCCGATACTGGCAACAAGAGTAGTGCCTTGAAACTGAGGAGATACGACAAAGGGGTTCTTTTTAGCGGTTAACGCGCAAACTTGTATCTTCTGGGGGTTAACCTGGACTAAATTTAGTCGCCTCCAATCCGAGATTCTGTTCAGCAAAGACTCGACTTCAGACACAAGTTTGTCCCGGCACTCGGAGACGTTATCCCGATAAATATTGGCTCGGCCGGTGTAAAGAGCATCACCAATGCTGTCATCTGCATAGCAATGAATGTTACGGGTTTTCAACTTATCATTGATATGCAGAAGAAACAGCGTTGGCGATAGCACGCAGCCTTGTGGTACACCAGCATTAATAGGCTTGCAATCGGAGCTTGCACCGTCTACAATGACCTTGATGCTCCGATCTGCAAGAAAGCTGGTGATCCAATTGCACAATTTCTCGGGAAGCCTATAGAAAGGGAGCTTCGAAAGAAGCGCTTTGTGCCAAACCCGATTGAAGGCCTTCGCAATGTCCAAACTAACGGCCATTGCCTCCCCCTTGGACTCTATTACCACCGCCCATCTGTGCGTTAGGTAGACTAGAAGATCACCAGCTGACCGACCACGGCGAAAACCGTATTGGCGGTCACTAATTAGCTGGTGATCCTTAAGGTACCTCATGAGCTGGCAGTTCACAATGGACAAAAACATTTTAAGAAGTTTCGTTCAATATACTCGTCTAAACAAGTAAAAATTAGGAACGCAAGAAGATAAGAAGAAAAACATTTGTTCCGTCCCACTATAAATTTTGCTATTGAAATAAAAAAGAAAAAGTCTAATAAAAAAGAACAACAATAAAGAAAAAAGACACTACAAAAAGTGAAATCATCGAAGTAATTTCAAGAAAAACAGTTTCTGTTCAAGATTCTTCAAGTTGAGAATTGTTTGAAATTATTATTCTCCATTGTCGTTTCTGAATAAAGTTATTAAAATAAAAATCTTGTAGGAGTTTCATAAAACCAGTTTAAATATTTTTTTAAAGTCTGGAAGAATATTATATTAACGTGGATAAATATTGTCAGAATATATTTGCGTCGATTCATTAAGGGAAATTTGGCCCCAATCTATACATGAATTTAAAGTTTGAGTTTTTTTTTCTTTTCAGATATTATTTCTAGGCCTCTGAACTTCGTTATTGGTAGAGGAAACTTATATTTTTTATATCAAGTAGGAGTGCTCTTAAAGGGTAAGAGAGGCATTAAGTTAGAGGCTCTAAAGCAGGAGCGACAGAGTATCTTTTTATGGAGTTCGTTACAGATGTCCACGGGCGCTCAACATCAGATGGTCGGTTACTTCGTTTATTCTTCTTATGTTATAAATATAAACTAGCTTTTTACCCGCGGATTCGCTCGCGTGGGCTTGAATTTAGAAGCATCGTTAATATCACACGTGGTAGAGCCATGCTGCAGTTATATTAGTAGTATAGTTGTAGCACGAATGGGTCGGCTCGACCGGGGAAGGACCGCGCTCTCACAGAATACCAGCGTCAAATAGTAGCTTAATGTTGCTGTGTTTCGTATGGTGAGTGCAGAGAACCAGAGACCCTTTTTACTGGAAACGAGGCATTCCAACTAAGTCGTCACGGATGACAACGCATCTGCCTTTTGATTCGTAATCGTGGATAGATGTAGATGTATATGGGCCACAGCAACCACTTACCATTTAGCAAAACTGTATCACTTCTAAAGACACGTCGGTATCTGTGTACATTGTCAATATTATAGACCCAGACACAATAAGTTGAGGTGTGTCTGGAGTGGCTCTTTCGCACGACAAAGCCGCTAACATTTATTTAATACATAAATTTGGCATAAATTGATCTAGAATCTATTAAAAATTCTGCTTGTCTAATATTAAGGGTTTGTCTTGTTTGTCTGGTGGATAATAGATGGCGCCACTGTTATTTTAAGACACACTATGGTTTCGGTATTGTAAAGTTGCTAAGTCAATAAGAAATAATTTGTTAATTTAACTATAAGAAAAGTGATTGTACACGCTGTATACTATTTAGTAAGGTTTATTATTAAACAGTGTAGTGAATCAGTAAGTGTCTTTCTTTCTCGAATCTCGAGGGATCCATAGTGCTCCTAGTGTTGTACATGGTCCTACGATCCGGATTCAAACCGGTTTTTTGATAGTTCTGGAGAGAACTATAAACCCTCTCACACCAGTAGGGGCAGTGGATCGTTGCTCGGTGTGTCCGGCAGAGGTCGACGTGCTTACCGAGGTTGACTGCTGTGACATCACTGGAAGGAGGTCAAAAGGAAGATCGAAGACAGAGAAGGCTGTCAGGAACGTTTCGCAAGAAGGACGAAGCAAGGTATACTTCATCGGAATCAAGCACCGCGCGGAGTTTGAATAGCGGAGGATGTGATGTGAAATTCGCAGGAAGTGCAGTGGACAATCCACTGCACTGCAAGGTTGTATCATACAAAACTGTGAGTACTCTTTGTGTCTTAACCTTAACCAACATAAACTATACTCTTGTTTTGTTTAAAAGGTAATAGTAAAATTAAATGCCAATTTGAACTTTATTTCCGTGAACTTTTTATCTTTGAATATTTGTGTTAAAATCAACTACTAGTCTTATTTGCATGTAAATTGTAACATTAACTTAGTTTATAATTTCCCAAAAACGAAGGTACGGGGAACCTATGCCCGTAAGTATTTTATTGCTGTATGCGCAGAAATGAATATTTTATTTCTTTTAGATAAATGTGACTTTATTTTGTTCATTAACAAATTAAGAGTTTTACATGCGTGTTGACAAGACGAACTCTGCGTGAGCTATATATGACATTAGAGAGAGGGGACGAAAGATGACGTGATGCCACTGCGCCGGCTCGCGATGACGTCGACCAATCACAGCCTCTCCCAATGACGTAATACTTTAATGCGCGTACATGCTCCCGGCCTTGAAAGCACCATGTGTTTTCAACAAACAGTCATTACATCTCTTCTGAAAACAACGGGCAGATTTTTGGAAATGCCCGTCGTACAGTACCATTCACTGTCCTAATGTCTGCAACTCTGGAGACACCATCGTTTCCAGGGAACGTTTTGATAATTCTTCCCATTCTCCATTTTAAAGGTGGTTGATTGTCATCCTTTATAAGTACGAGAGTGTTCTCCTGTAGATCGCCTTTATGCTCAGTCCACTTGGTCCTCACTTGCAGCTCAGATATATACTCCTTAGACCATCTGCTCCAGAAGTGCTGGCGTATCTGCTCGACTCTTTGATAACGTGTAAGACGATGCTCTGGAACAGTATTCAGGTCAACAGACACAGGTGAAGTTAATGGACGGCCTACCAAGAAATGAGAGGGGCTCAGTGGGTGATAATCGTGCGGATCCGTGGACATAGGTGTGAGAGGACGGGAGTTGAGCACAGCCTCAATCTCAACCAGGACTGTGCACAGCTCCTCGAAAGTTAAATGCGCGTTACCTATCACACGCCGCAAGTGTTGCTTACAACTCTTGATTCCAGCTTCCCATAAACCACCAAAATGACTAGCATAAGGAGGACCCATTTTAAATTTTATACTTTGAGATGTCGCGTATTCTTCTAAGTCTTTAGATATTTGAGATAATAATTTAGCAAAATCATGCATTAAACCAACAAAATTCCTTCCATTATCACTATATATTTCTATTGGTTTACCTCTGCGTGAAATAAACCGCTTAAGTGCTAACAAATAAGCATCTGACGAGAGATCACTCACAAGCTCCAAATGAACAGCGCGCGTTGTGAAGCATATAAATAAACATATAAAAGATTTTATAGTCTTTGCCCCCCTACCCTTACGGTTCAGTATGAGCACTGGACCAGCATAGTCTACGCCACATCGTAAGAAAGGAAAACCAGGATCTAACCGAGCCTGAGGTAAATTTCCCATAATAGGCTTAACGGTTTGACCTCGCATACGCGTACACTTTACACAACTATGTACTACCTTTTTCGAAAGATTTCTTCCGCCTACTGGCCACCACATTTCCCTAACAGTATATAGTAATAACTGCGGCCCGGCATGCATTAACCGCTTGTGTTCATACTTAAATAATAAATGTGTAAAGTGATGTTTAGAAGACAATAAAATAGGATGTTTCTTATTAAAATCAAAATTAAATGATTGTAAAATACGTCCACCAACCCTGATAATATTTTTTCTATCTAGAAAGAGATTTAATTTTAATAGTCCGTTATCTTTAATCGGTTTTCTGTTTAAAAGCAATTTGTTTACATCTAGAAATGACTCATGCTGCGAATATTTCGCCAATAGTAACAAAGATTCATTCAATTCATCAACGGTAAGCGGCCCGGTGCGCTTGTTGTTCTTATAACGCGCATTGTAAATAAATCTTAAAACATAAGCGCACGAACGCTGCATACGATTAAACTGAGAAAACCTTTCAAACGAGAATACAGATTCTTTATTAATTCTATTAGATAACGAGCTACATATTAGATTCGATTTTATCTCAGGTAATTGCATATCATTCAAATGTATTGTATTATTTGTATCACACAAATTTAAATCATATAAGAACTGCGGCCCTTGAAACCATAAACTGTTGACACACAATAAGTCTAAACTTTGACCCCGTGATATTAAGTCAGCGGGGTTCGCCTTACCACTAACGTGACGCCACGGCCTATCTTTTGTTAAATCCAAGATCTCTGCGGTTCTGTTTTGTACAAAAGTTTTAAGTAAGTTGGGAGGCATGCGTAACCAACCCAATACTATTGTTGAGTCTGTCCAAAATACAACATTATCCAACTTAGACCGTAAAGCATTAATTATTTTTTCAAATAAACGAGCGCCTAATAATGCGCCGCATAGTTCTAACCTAGGTATACTTATAGGCTTCAGCGGAGCTACTTTACCTTTCGAGCATAACAACTTAACGACAACACATGAATTAACATCGACAGTGCGTATATAAGCGCACGCACCGTACGCGGTTTGTGAGGCATCCGTAAATATATGTAATTCTATGCGCTCGGGGTTCGAACCCATTACATAACGTGGAACGCGTAATGATTTAAGGATTGACAAGTTATCAACAAAGTTTTTCCAGATCTGTGCTATATCATCTTGTAAATATTCATCCCACTCAACTTTTAGCAACCACAGCTTCTGTAACAAAATCTTAGCTGTTATAATCATAGGTCCCAACAGGCCGAGTGGATCGAATATTTGAGAGGACTGAGACAGTATTATTCGTTTTGTGATATTTTTAGGGTTGTTGATGATCTTAGATGCAAAATGTAATTCATCACTTTTATTGTACCAACCAAGACCTAATGTTTTATTTAGTGTCGAATTATTTAATAAGAATTCTTTAGATTCCTCATTTATATATGCGGAACCCTCCTGCTCAAAGTTATAAATCCACTTACGCAAATGAAAACACCCAGACTTTAAAACTTTAGATGTCTCTCGACATAGTTCTAATAATTCAGATTTAGTATTAGCTAAAATAATGCCATCGTCAACGTAGAAGTCTTCACTAATTGTCCTAGCCACTATTGGGTTATCACAATCTTGCGCCAGCTGTTTTAAGCATCGGCAACTTAAAAATGGAGCGGACGCAGTTCCATACGTAACCGTATTTAACTGGTATATTTGTAATGGGTCACTAGGACTGTCACGCCAAATAATAAGTTGTAAATCACGCTGGGATTTGTCAATATGTACCTGCCTATACATTTTCTCCACATCCGCACATGCAACATATTTATTTTCTCTGAAGCGTAACAATATAGCAATTAAATCACCTTGTATAGGCGGCCCTACGAGTTGTAAATCATTTAACGATTTACCGCTAGTCGACGCTGCGCTTGCGTCGAATACAACTCTCAATCGCGTAGAAATTGCATTTTCGCGAAGAACACCGTGATGTGGCATAAAGTAATGGGGATTACCGTATGTGTGCACTTTAGTCATATGTCCTAAATTCATATACTCGTGTATGAAAGCTTTATACATTTTATTTAAATTAGGATTGTGTTTTAAGCGGTTTTCTAATGCCAAAAAACGTCGCTTAGCTTGATTAAAAGATTCACCGATAAAGTCTGGTGATAATTTGAAAGGGATGCGTACACAGAACCTCCCATCAACGTCTCGCGTGGTCGTCTGTTTAAAATGTTTCTCGCATAAACGCTCCTCTTCACTCAATCCATCACTCCCTCTCTTTCCTACCGATAAGTCTTCAATCTCCCAGAACATACGTAACTGTTTGTCTATAGACTGTATACTTATATTTTGCGAGTCTAATGATTGTATGAAATTACAATGAATATAATTTTTTATTTCTTAATTTCTGTGAATAAATAGGCCCGGATATTATCCAACCTAGTCTAGTATTTTGTAAATAAGGTCCGTTTGATAAGCGAATTCTACCCTCACATAATAGATCCCAAAAAATGTCTGCACCAATCAGTAAATCAATCGAACGAGTTTGATAAAATTCTGAGTCGGCTAACTGTATATCGGTTGGTATACGAAACTGACCAATATTCACATTCACGGCCGGTAGGGAAGACGTAATTTGCGGTAAAACAAGACATTTATTTACGTGCGTAATATAAGGCTCGCTAACAGACTTTAATTCGATATCGCATGTTTTTGAACATTGTGTTATTGTGTTACCGCCGATACCTCTTATTTTATGAGTGGACTGTATTAATTGTAAGTTAAGTTTGTCACAAAGCGATTGTGTTATGAAACAACGTTCGCTGCCACTATCGAGCACCGCGCGTGCCTTATGATAGTTACCTAAGCTATCGGCTATCTTAACGACCGCTGTAGACAGTAGTATAGGCAGCGATGCAGACGTCTGCGCGCTTAGTACGTCTATGTGAGAATTGCTCACCTGTGCAGAGTTGTGTATGATTTTATTACTATTATCGCTGTTGCTTGATGCAACCGAACTATTTAAAAGGTTAGGAGATATAACCTTATTTTTCGACGTGGGAATTTGTGATTGTCGTTCGCTGGTTTTGTCAGTATGAATTAATGTGTTATGTTTTTTATTACACTTTCGACAAGGCCCGTTCCTACACTCATTAGCCACATGTCCCGGACGTAAACAGTTCTCACATAACCCCTTTTGGTGTATAAATTTTATTTTATCTTGTAAATCATATTCAAGAAATGTTTGGCATGAATACAATTTATGTTTAGCTTTGCACATAATGCATAAATCTTTTGTGTAATTTTTTGGTTTGTCTGTACTAAAATTGCAGTGTACCTTATGCATGTGGTTATGAGCGCTGGAACTAGGGTGTTGTCTTTTATTTTCATAATGTATGCCAGACTTGGCGTGTGTGACACAAAGCGTTTCTAACATGTCAGCCCTATCTCGTAAAAACTTTATTAAATTATTTAACGTTATAACACAATTCTGAGATTCATCTGTCGATTTATAAAATGTACACTTCACCTTTTCCCACTCTCGTTCGGAGGCAAGATCTAACCTTTATACAATCATGTAAATAATTAGAGTATCCCAGGAGTCTGTGGGCTCACCGAGTATTTTCAATGCGCGTATATTTTTTAACACTGTATCAATAAGTTTTCTTAGTAACCCAGGTGATTCCCTTGTAACAAGCGGTAATGAAAATAAGGATTTTACGTGATTGTGTACCAGCAATCTGTTATTGTTATATCTGTTAAGGAGAAGTTCCCATGCAACTGTATAATTACTTTCGGAAAATTCTAGTGAGTCTATAACTAATGCGGCGCTGCTTTTTAATGAAGATTTCAAATAATGCAGTTTTTGAATTTTAGTAATTTCATTAGAATTGTGAACTAACGATTGAAATGTGCCGCGGAATTCTAACCAGTGCTCATATGATCCATCGAAGGTAGGTAAAGAAATTGTAGGTAATTTAACCGATTGAAATATGCTATTGTTTGCCGATTTAGGAATATTCATCTCATTATCTTTATTTATCATACATTGCGTTTGAGCGAGGACGCCATAATAAAGACTTTCAAAACATTCACGCTCTTCTAACTGTTTTACTAAATCACTTTCCGAAAGAGATATTTCTAAATAATTCTGAATTTCATTAAAATCTTTATAAAGACTTAATGCACTTTGCATACGCAATTTTAACCCCGCGCGCTGTTCATTAGTTAATGTTTTATCTATAAAAGAGGAAATATATTTTCGAAAATTCGTTAACCTACCCTTAACTGTTCCCCTTTTTTTGATTAATTCTTTAATTTGATCACTACTTAAAGAACTAGATTTTGATAAACCTGACTTTGGGTCTCCGTTAGGCATTTTGGCAATTTATAAAAAACAGGAGTACTTACAGTTGCTGTTCTCAAACTTCCGGCGTTAGGTCAATAATGATGACGAGGCCTTTGCTACTGCAATCTGCTACGCGTGATAGGTATTCTTATTTTGGCAGATAAGACTTGATAACTGGGACACTGAAATTTAAAAAGTAACCACGGATAATACACAATATCTAAATGCTCCTCCCAAATAACCAGGCAGGTACGTCTCACCAAAATCAATGTGCTGCGACCGAAGGCGATTGCCGGTTGCGTTATCTCTATTAATCCGCTTTATGTTTCTTCCAACTGCTGGTTTCCAATATCGGCGATGAAGGTCCAAAACTTATGTATGCGCAGAAATGAATATTTTATTTCTTTTAGATAAATGTGACTTTATTTTGTTCATTAACAAATTAAGAGTTTTACGTGCGTGTTGACAAGACGAACTCTGCGTGAGCTATATATGACATTAGAGAGAGGGGACGAAAGATGACGTGATGCCACTGCGCCGGCTCGCGATGACGTCGACCAATCACAGCCTCTCCCAATGACGTGATACTTTAATGCGCGTACAATTGCAAACACTTAGAAAATTTATTGAACAGTTTAAACTTGTAAAATTATAATTGTGACTTGTTGAATTGGATAGTTATTAGTTGCAAGTTATTAAGGCACTTAATATTTGTTATATAATTCTTTCGTAAGATACTATCACGATCGTTATTAAAAGTTTACAAATTAACGTTGTAATTTCGTACATAATATAAATCAAAATGAGTACTGAAAGGGAAAGATTAGCGGAAATGGACAATTTAATATTTTGTCAGGAGGATCTAAGTTCTCGCATCAAAAAGGCAGACGTAAACTTTAAAAAGAGTCCAAAAGAACGTATCACTAAGGAATATATAGAATCACGCTTAGAAATGTTAGAGCAACTTTGGCATGAATTTTTATTGGGACATAAAGAATTAATTAAAATTGGACCCGCAAAGGAATTAACGAAATCGATTTATTTTAAAAATGAAGTTTATGATAACACAGAAGAGGTTTATTTAAATTACAAAACAATGCTTAGAAGTAACTTATCAGCATTTACAGTTCAAGCTTTGGATGCTAATCAATTAAATAGCGATATGGTTAAGAATAGTGTCAAATTACCTAAGTCCAATATTCCACAATTTTCTGGCAAGTACTCTGAGTGGACTACGTTTAGAGATTTGTTTAAATCTTTAATTAATTCAAATGGTGATTTAGATAATGTCCAAAAATTGCAATATCTAAAAGGGCTTCTAACAGGCGAGGCGGAACGTCTTTTGAAGCATATTCCAATAACAAGCGATAATTATGAAAGAAGTTGGGCTTTATTAGAAGATAGGTACAACAACAAACGATTTATTTGTCATCAAATAATAAAGCGACTGTTAAGTCAGCGTAATATTTTAAGTGAATCTGCTAATAGTCTAAAGGAGATAATTGATACAACAAATGATTGTTTAGCCTCACTAGCGAATCTTGGTATTAAAACCAGTACATGGGATATCCTTATAATATATATTATCTCACTAAAGCTGGATCCTGAGTCAAGAAGGCAGTGGGAATTTTATGTGAGCAATAACGCTTCAAGAGATGATCTACCTAACTACGATCAGTTTCAAGAGTTTCTAACCAATCGGTATCGAGCTATAGAATTCTTGCCTTCCGACTCAAAATCCAGTCATAAAGTTAGTCATTCTGTTAAGGTGAATTCTATGCATACAACTAATATCAGTTGTCCATTCTGTTCGGAGGAGCACAAACTTGGTAATTGTAAAAGGTTCGGCAAAGAATCGGTTAACGCTCGCCGTGACTTTGTAAAAAATAACCAGATATGCTTTTGCTGTCTTGGAAATAATCATTCGGCTAAAATATGTCGCTACCAAATTAAATGTAAAGTTTGCAAAAAAAAGCACCATACTCTTTTACATCCAGTAACACAACTAGAACAAAATCAGGATAATCAGGAAAACACACAAAATTTAGACTTAAGGAACTCTTCTGTTGTTTCATGTATAGCTAGAAACAGGATAAGTCAGCAAGTACTCCTAGCTACAGCTTTAGTCAAAGTGTCATCTAAAATGGGAAACTTACTTACGATACGAGCACTTCTGGATCAAGGATCTCAATCATCATTTGTTACCGAATCCACAGTACAAATGTTAGGGTTAAAAAAAACTCCCATCAAAGGCACAATTTCAGGAGTAGGTGGAGGTAATAATTTAATCTCCAAGGCTATGGTAAATCTAAAAATAAGATCTCGTGTTGACCCAAACGTGGTCATAATTGTGAAGGCATATGTCTTGAAATCCATCACCACTCTTTTACCAGCAACTAATATAGAATCTTCGGAGTGGGATGAACTCTCTAAGATGACATTAGCTGACCCAGAATATTATACCCCAAGTCGAGTAGACTTATTATTAGGAGCTGAGGTATATAGCCAAATCATCAAAGATGGAGTGAAAAAAGGTCCATTGAGTACACCAGTGGCGCAGTCAACGACATTAGGATGGATTTTGTCAGGTGTTGTTAATATTTCACACAATTCTTCTCGAAAGGTTCACGTTATGCATTGTCAGGTAGAAGACAACGAAATGTTAAAAAAAATTTGGGAATTAGAAGCTGAAATAATTCTTCCCAGGCAAAGGCTTCTGACAGAAGAGGAAAAGCGGTGTGAAGCGTTGTTTGCTGAAACCGTGCAAAGGGATGAAGATGGTAGATATATTGTCCGACTTCCTTTTAACACGTCTACTCCTGAAGTAGGGGATTCGTTGAGAATATCTGAAAAACGATTACAATCATTAGAAAGAAAATTCAATTATAACAACGAACTGAAACTAAGATACAGAGATGTCATAAATGATTACCCTTTTCTGAATCATATGGAACTAGTAAAGTCACCAAACAGCAATACAAGGGCCATTTATATTCCCCATGTTGCTGTTGTTAGGGAGGACAAGGAAACCACAAAGGTAAGAGTCGTTAACGATGCATCTTGTAAAGGTTCAAATAATAAGTCATTGAATGATAACTTAATGGTTGGCCCCACCTTACAACCAGATTTAAGACATATTATAATGAGGTGGCGAGCTTTTCCAATATGTCTATCGGCTGACATTATCAAAATGTATCGCCAGGTTAAGGTTCACCCAGAAGATGTTGATTATCAACGAATACTTTGGAGGGAAGATAGTACAGAAGAAATAAAACACTACAGAATGCTAAGAGTAATTTTCGGTACTGCATGTGCTCCTTACCTGGCAGTGAAGGTTTTGCAGCAAGTAGCTCTTGACGATGGGGCTGAATATCCATTGGCAACTACTCGAGTTCTGCAAGATTTCTACATGGACGATTTATTATCGGGCTGTCAAAATGTAGAGGAAGGTATATATGTTTATAAAGAACTTAGGGAATTGTTGGGCAAAGGGGGATTTCAGTTACAGAAATGGTCAAGCAACAATGATGAACTACTAGAAAAAGTGGCAGAAGGAGATAGAATTAAAGGAGAGGATGCAGGAAAGAGATTAAAGCTAAAAACCGATGTAGTATTAAAAATATTAGGTCTTACCTGGAATCGAAGTATTGACTCATTTCAGTACACTGTAACACTTCCGACGTTAAGAGAACCGGTAACAAAAAGAAAAATTATAGCCGATATTGCAAGATTATTCGACCCTCTCGGATGGATCGCACCAACAATTATTCAAGCAAAAATTATTATACAAAGGTTGTGGTTATCAGGAGTTGATTGGGACGAAGAGGTTCCAAACAATATTTTAAAAGAGTGGATAACTTACCGGGAAGAGCTTAAATCTTTAGAACAAGTAACTGTTTCACGTTGGTTGGGGTCTAAAGAAGATGCTACTAGAGTAGAGCTACATGGTTTTTGCGATGCTTCCAAGGTAGCCTATGCAGCTGTCGTATATATGAGAGTCATTGATTCTGATGGCAACATAAAGGTCAGTCTGTTAACAGCTAAAACTAAGGTTGCACCCATAAAACAAGTGTCAATTCCAAGGTTAGAGTTACGTGGAGCCGTACTCTTATCAAAATTATTGGTAGAAGTGGGTGACGTGATGAGAATCACAAAGGAAAACTGGTATGCGTGGACAGATTCCTCAGTTGTCCTAGCTTGGATCAACAGTCATCCAAATAAGTGGAAGACATTTGTGGCTAATAGAGTGTCAATAATTCTTGAATGCCTGGAACCTTACCAATGGTCTCACATACAGTCTAAGCAGAATCCAGCTGACTGCGCTTCTCGAGGCCTTCGGCCACCTGAATTACTACAGTCGTTCGTGTGGCAAAATGGTCCTGAAATCTTAAAAGAAAAATTAATAACACAAAATAAATTAAAAAATTTTGAAACAAACTTAAAGGAAATCAAGGTTTTAATGGTTACAGTCGAAGAAGATTTCTGGAATCGATATTCTTCACTCAATAAGTTGCTTCGGGTGATCGCTTATTGCAGACGATTTTTGAACATGCTGAAACCAAAGGAAGAAAGGCACATTAGTAAAATTTTAACAAAAGATGAAATTAATCATGCTAGAGAAACATGTATAAAGGAAAGTCAAAAAGCAAACTTTACCGAAGAAATTAAGGCATTACAAAGGAAAGAAAAAATAAAAAGAAATAGTAAAATACTTACCCAAAATCCTTTTCTGGACGCCAGGGGAATTTTAAGAGTTGGTGGGAGACTTAACAACTCCAACTTCACTGAAGACAGAAAACATCCAATGCTGATTCCAAAAATTGGGTTTTTGACAGGATTATTAATAGATGAGGCTCATAAAAACACTTTACACGGTGGAACACAATTAATGTTAAGTTACTTAAATTCTAAATATTGGGTATTAGGTGTCAAACCCTTGATTAAGGCACATATTCGCAAATGTACAATTTGCGTGAAAAGCGCTGCAGATTCACAAAATCCACTGATGGGACAACTTCCTTCTTTTAGAGTCACACCAGAAAGACCATTTAAGAAATGTGGAGTTGGTTATGCGGGACCTATCAACATCAAAACCACCAAGGGTCGTGGTTTCCAATCCTATAAAGGATATATTTGCTTATTCGTCTGCATGGCGACCAAGGCTGTACATATCGAGGCCGTAAGTGATTTAACCTCAAAGGGATTCCTTGCCGCCTTTCGCCGTTTCATTGCCAGGCGAGGTCATTGTACGGATTTGTGGAGCGACAATGGTACCAATTTCGTAGGAGCTTCACGTGAACTGCAGGATTTATTTAAAACGGAAAAATCATATTTAAGAGAGGAGATAACAGAGAGTTTAGCCACTGTCGGTACAGCTTGGCATTTTATCCCCCCTCGTACTCCGCACTTTGGAGGCTTGTGGGAGGCTGCAATTAATTCGATGAAATTTCACATGATTAAAACTACTTTTACGGATTTTATCGCGTTTATTTTTACTTTTTATTTTTAATTCCCGACGTTTCGGGCGCTTTCCAGCACCCATGGTCACGGGGGACTGAGATGACTGACGTCCCGATGTCATTGTTAAACCCGGAGTACCCTCAGCTTTTTTAATTATTGTTTATGGTCCGATCTATGCAAAATGAACTAACTCTATCTTGAGGTCTTGCAGTGGTATGCTTGGGTTTAGTTTTAATTTTATTGATTATAGGATCCCAAGCAGGTGGTAGTACCCAGCCTCCTTCTCTATTGAAATTAGGATGTTTTTTAATTTCAATAGCCTCACGTATCATCCTTGGTAGGAATCGGTGTTCTTTCGCGAGGATTTGTGGTCTATCAAATCTGATGTAATGGTTGGGGCCGTCTAGGATATGATCACAAACTGCAGACTTCCCGGAACGTTGATACTTCACATCAGCTATATGTTCTTTTACGCGGGTCCTAATTGATCTTTTGGTTTGTCCTATATAAGAGAGACCACATTCACAATCAAGCTTGTACACTCCTGCATCTTGTAGAGGAATATGACACTTGACGGATGGTAGGAACTGACTAATCTTCTTCGGCGGCTTGTAGAATGTTCTAATAGAAGCTCGCTTCAAGATATAGCCAATCTTGTCTGTGGCACCTCTGACATATGGTAGTACAGCAGGCACACGCTCGACTGTGGCTGGCTTCACTCGGTCACTGTGACGTAGGCGCGGGACCCGAAGCTTGTTGTCGTGCAGAACTTGCTTGACGTGCTGAAGCTCATCATCATCGATGAAATTTCATTTAAAAAGAATAATTGGGGATCACACGTTAACATATGAGGAACTGGCTACTGTGCTTACACAAGTGGAGGCGTGTCTGAATTCTAGACCACTGTCTAGGATAGGAAATTTAGCTGATGAATTTCTGACCCCTGGACATTGGTTACTGCTCCCGATTATAATTATGAGGCTTCGAGCATTTCTTCATTAAGGCGATGGCAGCTTACACAACGCATGCTACAAAATTTTTGGCGTCGATGGTCGAACGATTATATCAATCAATTACAACAGCGATACCGATGGAAAGACCAAACGCCAGACCCCAAAATAGACGATGTGGTTCTTGTTAAAGAAGATGGCTTACCTCCTTGTAAATGGCTTCTCGGTGTCATCGTAGCGAAACATCCAGGCAAGGATAATATCACTAGAGTTGTCACTTTACGTACAAAAAATTCTTTGCTGAAGCGACCAATTGCCAAGTTATGCGTTCTCCCAACTACTAAATAAAAAAAAAATCATAATATTGTTATGTGTAAATGTTTTACTTATAAATCTATTTAATGTTCTTTTATTTTTGTGTTTTCAATTTCAAAGTTTCTGTAATTGTATAGCCTGTAAAAAATGTATCCATGGTGGGCGGTGTATTAAAAGACAATTTGACATGTTGTCCTTGGTGGGCGGCATGTCTAATATTAAGGCCTTGTCTTGTTTGTCTGGTGGATAATAGATGGCGCCACTATTATTTTAAGACACACTATGGTTTCGGTATTGTAAAGTTGCTAAGTCAATAAGAAATAATTTGTTAATTTAACTATAAGAAAAGTGATTGTACACGCTGTATACTATTTAGTAAGGTTTATTATTAAACAGTGTAGTGAATCAGTAAGTGTCTTTCTTTCTCGAATCTCGAGGGATCCATAGTGCTCCTAGTGTTGTACAATGCTATTATCAAATCACCACTTCCACTTCACCGCCGCTAGTGTTGTGACATGAAATTATTTAAAGATATAACAATAATATCTAGAAATAGCAATGACGTGTTTAGTTGTTAATATCGCCAAACAATCTTTATTCATCGACTTGGTCAAGTTTTATCATGATATAGTCAATAAACACTTAAATTTTAGGAAATACCGCCATTTCATAAGGATAATAAGAGTTTTGTACTAATTGCAATTTTTATGAGTTTATTTTTATATAAAATACTAATACCTACTTAAACTTTTTGTAGACTACAAATTAAACTTAGAAATGTGAAGTAAAAGTAAAGTTGTTGTTAGTTAGTTGTTTTAATACTTTCTGATTAGTAAAAAAAAAGTGACAGCCTACATGCGTCCCACTGCTGTGCACAGGCCTCCCCTCATTTTTGAGAGGGTTTTAGGGCAAGGAAGTGTCCGCCGCGCTGCCCCAATGCGTGTTGGTGAACTTCACATGTCTTCGAAATATTTTTTTTCTTATTCCTCATACATGCAGGTTTCCTCACGATGTTTTCCTTCACCGCCGAGTACGTGGTATATCAGCACTTGAAATTGCAATTAATAATTTCATTGGTGCCGGCGGGGATCGAACCCGGGTTTCTCGCGTTCTGTTATATTTACAGCGAGCGCTAACCATCTGAGCAACCACGGCTCTTAAACTTAGAAACGTCGTTAAATTTGTAATTTTCGGTAGATGTTACTATTATATGCTTAAGAAGTAACTGGTTACTATAAAAATTATTGATATCTACTAAAATCAAATAACAAAAACTGAAACATGTACATTAGAATTTTCAAATTAATAGTGAATTGTTATTACTTTTTGTATTTTACGTTAGATGGAACTGTTTTGAAAAAGTTAGTTTGGACATTGCGAAGGCCTTTGATCGCGTTTGGCACAAAGCGCTTCTTTCGAAGCTCCCTTCCTATGGGCTTCCCGAGAAATTGTGCGATTGGATCACCAGCTTTCTTGCAGATCGGAGCATCAAGGTCGTTGTAGACGGTGCAAGCTCCGATTGCAAGCCTATTAATGCTGGTGTTCCACAGGGCTGCGTGCTATCGCCAACGCTGTTTCTTCTGCATATCAATGATATGTTGCATACCCGTAACATTCATTGCTATGGGGATGACAGTACTGGTGATGCTCTTTACACCGGCCGAGCCAATATTTCTCGGGAAAACGTCTCCGAGTGCCGGGACAAACTTGTGTCTGTAGTCGAGTCTTTGCTGAACAGAGTCTCGGATTGGGGACGACTAAATCTAGTCCAGTTTAACCCCCAGAAGACACAAGTTTGCGCGTTAACCGCTAAAAAGAACCCCTTTGTCGTATCCCCTCAGTTTCAAGGCACTCCCCTTGTTGCCTCAGCCAGTATCGGAATCCTCGGCGTCGACATATCGAGTGACGTGCAGTTTCGTGGTCACTTGGAAGGGAAGGCCAAATTGGCCTCTAAAAAGCTTGGCGTGCTCAACAGAGCGGGACAGTATTTCATGCCGGCACACCGCCTGCAACTTTACAAGGCGCAGGTTCGGCCGCACATGGAATACTGTTCCCATCTCTGGGCTGGGGCTCCCCAGTACCAGCTCCTTCCACTTGACCGCATCCAGCGCAGAGCGGCTCGAATCGTCGACGACCGAGTGCTTTCCGATCGGCTCGATTCACTGGCGCTGCGAAGATATGTTGCATCTCTTTGCGTATTTTATCGCATCTATCACGGGGAGTGCTCTGAGGAATTGTTCGGATTAATCCCAGCCGCCAAATTTCGTGAACGCACTACACGGCAAACGTCCCGATACCATCCACACCATCTGGATGCTTGGCGGTCCACCACTGTACGTTTCACAAGGAGTTTTCTTCCACGTACAACCTCTCTGTGGAATAGTTTACCACCGGCGATTTTTCCGGACCGATACGACCTGGGGACCTTCAAGAAAAGAGCTTACTCCTTTCTAAAGGGCCGGCAACGCACCCGCAATTCGCTTGGTGTTGCGGTTGATCATGGGCGGCGGTAGTCACTTAACATCAGGTGAGCCGCACGCTCGTTTGCCCCCTCTTCTATAAAAAAAAAAAGTTAATACAGCAATAATATCATAGATTTCAGGCGTATTTCAATTTATTATACATAGGTTAAAACTAACTTTGCGCTTTATTTATAAATATTTTATTTGTTTTAATAAAACACATCAATCGTATAAAATAGAAATTAACATCTTAAGGAAGGAAAATATTTAACATTTCTTTTTTGAAGTTCCGTAATCGAATAAAAAGTAGCCTACAGGCAGCCCCGGGTCCCTTACTACCTTACAAACAAAATTTCATGGACATTAGTTCAGTAGTTTTTGCGTGAATCTTGAATACACAGACAGACAGACAAAAATTCTAAAATACCATTAATTTGGCTTCAATGCCCTTTATTTATTCCACTTGACATGTTTTTTCAGAAAACCCTAACATTTATAACTAGTACAGGCCCCTCTTGTCCTGAAAACTATTTGCACATTATTAACTACAATGCAGGCCCCTCTTGTCCCGAACACCATTTGCACATTATTAACTATAATGAAGGCCCCTCTTGTCCCGAACACCATTTGCACATTGTTAACTATAATGCAGGCTCCTCTTGTCCCGAACACCATTTGCACATTATTAACTATAATGCAGGCCCCTCTTGTCCTGAACACCATTTGTACATTATTAACTACAATGCAGGCCCCCCTTGTCCCGAACACCATTTGCACATTATTAACTATAATGCAGGCCCCTCTTGTCCCGAACACTATTTGCACATTATTAACTATAATGCAGGCCCCTCTTGTCCTGAACACCATTTGCACATTATTAACTATAATGCAGGCCCCTCTTGTCCTGAAAACCATTTGCACATTATTAACTACAATGCAGGCCCCCCTTGTCCCGAACACCATTTGCACATTATTAACTATAATGCAGGCCCCTCTTGGCCTGAACACCATTTGCACATTATTAACTACAATGCAGGCCCCTCTTGTCCCGAACACCATTTGCACATTATTAACTATAATGCAGGCCCCTCTTATCCTGAACACCATTTGCGCATTATTAACTATAATGCAGGCCCCTCTTGTCCTGAACACCATTTGCACATTATAAACTATAATGCAGACCCCTCTTGTCGCGAACACCATTTGCACATTACTAACTATAATGTAGGCCCCTCTTGTCCTGAACACCATTTGTACATTATTAACTATAATGCAGGCCCCTCTTGTCCTGAACACCATTTGCACATTATTAACTATAATGCAGGCCCCTGTTGTCCTGAACACCATTTGTACATTATTAACTATAATGCAGGCCCCTCTTGTCCTGAACACCATTTGCACATTATTAACTATAATGCAGGCCCCTCTTGTCCTGAACACCATTTGCACATTATTAACTATAATGCAGGCCCCTCTTGTCCTGAACACCATTTGCACATTATTAACTATAATGCAGGCCCCTCTTATCCTGAACACCATTTGCACATTATTAACTATAATGCAGGCCCCTCTTGTCCTGAACACCATTTGCACATTATTAACTATAATGTAGGCCCGTCTTGTCCTGAAAACCATTTGCACATTTTTAACTATAATGCAGGCCCCTCTTGTCCTGAACACCATTTCCACATTATTAACTATAACGCAGGCCCCTCTTGTCCTGAACACCATTTGCACATTATTAACTATAATGCAGGCCCCTGTTGTCCTAAACAACATTTGAACGCTTATAACTCTAGTGGAGGCCCCTCTTGTCCTGAACACCATCAAAACTAAGGTGCAGGCCCCTCTTGTCCGGAACACCATCTTAACAGTTATAACTATAGTGCAGGCCTCTCTTGTCCTGAACACTATCTGAACACAAAAATGCAAATTATAGCTTTGAAAACAAACTTGATGGAGCAATTTCATATTCGGATTAGGATTCATTTTTCCGTCATTTAACATCATATCATGTGGTTTCTAAAAATTTAGACATGGTTTTATCTTATCAACTGTTACCACAGATAAAATGTGTATAATTTATTTGCGGTATCTTCAACTTAATACCGGTTATGATTCAAAACCTTAATGATTCTATAAGGAACTTTAAACTTAGGTATAAGTTTTTTGTTTGCCATTTCTGGTAGCAAAAATTTGTCTCTTTATTCTTATTAGATCGCAAATTTATATTGAACGGATTTACAACGAGGTTTATTCAAAATAATTCCCTTGCGCTAACTGGCAAGAAATAATATGGGAATTTTTTAATAAATTTTTAAGACATTATGCCCGGTCGTGCATTAAGGTATTGTAAGTCACGATATGGATCAAAAAATGAACGTGGTTTCGGTATATTATCGTAAGAATAACGTACCAAATAATCCTTAAATCTTATTATTTTTAGTACATTGTTCTAGAAAGAAAAAAATGAAATAAGCGCCTTCTGAGATTGATGACGTGCCTAAAACGTATTTAACCTTGTTTTTAGTAGCATCACCTAACAGAGAACAGGTAAAATGTTTCCTAAATAAATATTCAGCGTAGTATTGCTATATTTCACTAGAGTGCATAAAACACGCGCGAGCTCACGGTTTTAGTATGCAAATGTTCCCGAAGTCCGCTCTATAGTATATATTTTACTAAATTATTATCTTTTGCAAAACAAAGATTGTCAGTTGCATTACCAAATATAAAGATTTTCATTATGAAATTCTATGAAAGCAACTAAAATAAACAAATCTAGCTGTTTCAAAACATGTAAGATTTCTAATCTATTATACAGCTTCTTTCTTACAGGTTGTACTAGATTTGGTAAATATATCGAGTAGGTGCATCCACTAAAACTAAAATATGCGTGAAACCTGTGCTACTAATTACGAACGGCTTAACATGATCGACGTGGATTGTGTCAAAGAGATTTTTTTAATTAGATGTATAAACTCAAGGCAAGAGGTTACATTATTTTTTTTTTTGTAAGTAATGCATTTTTTGGAACCACTAGTGTGATTTTCTCCAAACTAGAGTTTTAATCAACTCAAAGTGTCATGATTTAGCTTTACAATTTGTCATTTAACGCTCTTAGGCAAAACCCACCTATAGCCCTCTGCAGTTTATCTAAATAATTCCTTTTAATATGTTCTCTGAAGTAAACGTGCTTACAGTCCGATAGCTATTTATTTTAAAATCTGTACTTAAAACACTTAAGAACAATAACTGTACCTTAAATTTATTCAAAAACTAAGAAGAAAAAATCTAACTATACTACCGGATAAATTTTACTCATTCTATGCTCAAAGACAAAAAATCTTTTTGGGAACTTATCTTTATAAAAAATATTAGCAATATTATAACGATATATACGCTAACGCCTTTTAAATGTAAGCAAGCTCTGACTAAGTTTTCAATGTCTATGTCTTGTGAAGAAACTGAAAACTTATTAAATATAGATTGGTAAAAATGAAAACTGTTTAAGCAAAATAACAACACACTCATATACTACATACTGGCGTCTACCTATTAATTTCACACTTTGTCTAAAATTTGTAATATTGGTTAGGATTAACAAATCACCAATATAAAACGTGCTTTTTACATATTTTATTTTGTTTCTTTTCAGAAAATATCATATTAACTGTTTCACTACTCACTACGTTTCATTTATATTTATGTGGAATATAGAAGAAATCTTGTAAACGTTTACTATAACTTCAGAATATTAATTTAAGTGTGTGAGACATTTATTTTATAGAATATCTCTCCTGCTTTACTTTTGTACCACACAACTAATAATTAAAAAAAATATTGTTGAGCCATTTATCGGATAAGTACTTAAAAAATTGTTTTACTTCTACCCACCTTAATTCATTTCTTGATTGCGGTAAAATTGTTTTTATGCTTTTGTATTATATTTACATTTTACAAATTATATTTAGTATGCATTCAATAGAAAAATCGAACTCTTGCGCTTCAGTTTACCGACTAGCAACACGTGGCAGCAATATCCAGTTTTAAAAATGTGGATCGCCGTAAGTAACTGGTGGCTCCTGGACAGCTGGGCCATACCCCAGTATGCCATTATTAGGTGAAAATATACTATTTGAATCTGAAGCCGTTAAATATTTTAATTCATGTATTAAAAGCTTAAGACTTTTGTCAGAATTAAACATTGTGGGCTCATGAACGCTAAAGTTACTTTGCATTCCGGTTCTGGTGCAGCTATTACGAGGCGATTTATTTCGTCGAGGGCTGTCAGGAGAACAGCTGAAGTGACCACCCATTAGATCACACGACGTGCTGTGCGGAGAACCAACTCTTTGAAGTTGGGTGGATGAGCGATTACCACGCTCGTGGTGATCCCTGGGCCGACGCTGGGCCTCGATATAAGTAATGGTGTTGCGACTGGCTGTAGGACAGCTGCTAACTAGCTTCATTCGCTTATGAAGCGGTGGCAGTCGTATGTTGGATAAGTTGGAGTCAGATCCTGTGTCAAGGCTGCGTCTGTGGCTAAGATCACAACTGCAGCCGCGGCTTCTGCTTCAGTCGGGACTGAACGTAACTCTCGTTGCGAACACGCTTCCGCAATCAAAGTCGACCTCGTACGCGTGTTAGGTCATCGTTTTGTTATAATAAAGGGGAGTTTAACCCTTCCGTACTATTGTATTTTTCTATCTCGAAACTGAAACAGAAATAATAACCTACGAGAGAAGTTGATGTGTTTTATTAGAGACGGATAAACTACTATTTACGTTTGCAATAACGCCATGTAGTGATGACCAATAACGTCGAATAGAAAATACAATGTATTTAAAATAGAAATAAAGACAAAGGAAAAATACAAGTACACCACATCAATATATAAAGGACTAAAAACCATTTCGATATGTTATAATATAGCTATTATTTATTTATGTGTGAAGAAGGAACCCTGCACATTCTTCTAAGCATACTTTGCGCACGTGTGAGATTCAGCGTAGATAAAGCTAATAGGTCCTCAGAGGGAATGTATATTTAAGCAGAAAACTTTAATTGTGAAAGCGTAAAACAGCTTGCTGAATATACAGACTCGAAATTTGAATGATTCGTATTAGAAGTTCGAACATTAGTATTTATAAACATAAATTCGTATAATACGTAAAAAAATTACTTACATGAACATAATACACGCATGACTAGAGGCTTAAATCTAGTCACACACATTAAGTGGTTTTAAATAAAACTACACCAATCAGAGTTTTCAAAATCATCATCGTATGCTTGGTATATTATATTTGCATAAATTATATCAAGCGACGGTGAAAATATTAACAATAAAATATTAATTATTTTTTCAACATACGGACAAAATATTGTGTTAGTATTTAAGTCAATGATTACCTACTGCAATACCCGGTCGGTAACGAATAATAATATTTGAGCTTAACCTTGAGTTGTCAATAGGCAAATCGCGTCCCACACATACAGCCTGTGGCATCGCTTCCGAGCGGTCGCATCCAGGTAGTCCGCGCTTTCGTCCCTGTACGGTAGTGCTCTCCCGCTCTCGCGCCTCCGTTGTCCCGCTCGCGCTGTACAGCGCCGACGCAGTGCTAACTCCGCCGGTGGCATCGTTCTCGGACGGTCACCTCCAGGTGGTCCGCGCTCTCGTACAGTACGGTAGTGCTGTCTCGCTCTCGCGCCTCCGCTGTCCTGCTCACGCTGAACAGCGTCGAGGCTGGTGAGTCACTTTCACGCTACAGTTCTTGCCCCCCTGTCTTCGGGCAGGAGGGTTTGACTGACTTCCGCTTTTTCATTTTTTTTTGTATTTTCTTGTTGTTCTTGCATTATTATTACGTGTATATTGTCTCGTAGTACGTTTCGCGCGCAAGTCCCTGTTCTACGGAGAACAGGTACCCGTCCCAACCGTTACCAAGCTCAGCTCTTCTGCCCTAAAATGGCTTCACTGAGTCCCTCGCCGCCCTCATAAACCAATACGGTTTAAATGGCAATGAGACGGTCCTCGCCGCCATCGCCACCATCGCCGCCCAGGCTCCCCCCCTGCCCCTCAGGCACACCATCCGCCGCCAGTAATCGCGACATACCTCGAAACCAGGAACTCTTTTGCCCCACTTGAGTCTTTCGCCCCCTTAGAGATGGAGTACGCATGCTCCGAGTCCTCGGCGCCGGCCTCCCGGAAGAGGCCCGCCACCACTCCAGTTCATCGGAGTCCTATAACTCCGACGGAACCGGGGAGTCTACATTTACCACTGTTAACTCCAAGCGCAACGGTAAGCGCGCCGCGTTAAAACGTACCCCCCCTATCTCAGCGGCCCCTGCCGCTCCTACAACCTCCGCAGCCCCCGCCGCTGCCGCCGTCCCACCTATGTCACTAGACCTCCCAACTCCGACAAAACCATCCTCTCGATGTGCTCCAGTCCTTGCTAAGAAGCAAGTCCCGCCCCTTGTCTTCCTAAGAGACAAGGCAAAATTTACCCAACTGTCGAAAACCTGCTACGACGCAGGAATCAAGTACGACCATGCCGTCAACCTCGGGGAGGCTGTCAAAATCATCCCCAGCTCGATCGAGGATTCCCGTCAACTCACCAGGCTACTCACAGCCGAACGAGTTTCTTATCACACTTACGCTCTCCCGGAAGAGCGTAAAGTCAGGGCCGTCATCCGAGACGTCTCTTTTAAATTCTCCAACGAGGAAATCCTTGAGGACCTTAAGTCCCAAGGCTTCCCCGTGGAAGCCGTGCACAAAATGCACAGTAGAACGGGCAAGAGATTCAACCTTGCCCTAGTCATCCTATCCAACGTGCCGGAGGCAAAAGCCATCTTCCGGCAGGTACGCACAGTGTGTGGCCTGTCGAGAGTGAAGATTGAGCCCCCACATAGGCGCGGTTTCCGGCGCAGTGCCACCGCTGCCAACTATATGGTCATGCGGCGGCCAACTGCTCCGCCCCACCCAGGTGCGTTAAGTGCCTCGAACCCCACAACACGAAAGAGTGTCCCCGGCCCAAAGACGCCGAATCTCCGCCCGCATGTGTCCTGTGCAAACAGACAGGACACCCGGCTAACTACAGGGGTTGCCCCTGCGCACCTCAACTTCGCCCCAGTAGGCAAGCTCCACCGCCGGTTAATGACCGCTCATTCCCGGCCCTCCACCAACAGGCCCCCTCAGGGCATAATTCGGCCCCTCCGGGCATCTCCAAGCCTATGCAGCCTCCAGTCTTTCCCTGGGGCCCCAAAAAAGCAGACCCACCGCGGAAAACCTCCTACTCCCATGAGTCAGAGCCCACAGCTGATGACTACAATACACTATATTCCGCTATTAGGAATATTGACATCAGGGAAATCACGGTAGTAGCACGCAAACTGCGCGCTGCAAAGTCCCCCCAAGAACGTCTTCTCGCTCTTGCAGAGCATAATAATCTTCTGTTAGCGTTGTAAGTTAAGTTAACTTAATTGACTTAACTTCAATGACAGAGCAGATTGCTCTACCAAAATCTCACGGTCGTATCAAACCTAAGGGTTTATCACTTGTATCATTTAATATTCGCGGTTTGCGAAATAACCTCCCAGAGCTTAAGCTCTTTCTTCGGAATCGTGAAGTCGATTTCCTCCTCCTACAGGAAACTAATCTCAAAACTAAGGACACTTAAGGCCTTTCTATTAAAAACTTCTCTCTTCTTCGTAACGACAGACCTGACCGCCGATGCGGCGAAACAGCCATCTATTACAAGAAGACACTTCATTGCTCGCCCATTTCTATTCCGCAGCTTACCAACATGGAAGCCACGGTATGCAGGCTAGCTATGACTGGACATCAGTCCATCCTCATAGCCTCCTGTTACATCCCTTCAGGAACCCATTCCCTCAAAAAAGATTTTGATGCCATTTTATCTTTAGGCAATTCAGTCATTATGTTTGGAGATTTTAACTCCAAACAAACTACGGACATGCCGTACTACGTCCCCTAGTGGCAAGATACTGCTCCACATCACGCAGTCTCTTGATATTACCGTCCATAGTCCCCTCGGTGTTACTCACTTTCCCGATAACACCGATCACGCCCCCGATGTACTAGATTTTGCGTTGCTCCAAGGAGTTTCTCTCAACCTCAGAGCAATCGAGACACTAGACGATCTAGGATCCGATCACCGACCGGTCTCCCTCATTCTTGGCTATCAGCCACCTCCCCCAACACACACGAAAACCTTCACTAACTGGAAGGGATTCAAGGAGTCCCTAGCTAAAGCTCTGGACTCACAGGACTCTACTATCTCCCTACCGTCGGACTTAGACAGTCCCGAAAAAATCGACACCGCGGTCGATTCACTCTCCACCCTTATTAAATCCTCCCTTAAGGGAAACGAAAGGGTCGTTCCGGTTGCTAACAATAGTGGGCTTCCTCTACATATTAGCAGCCTATTAAAAGCCAAAAAAGCTGCTTTCCGGAGAGCAGCAAAATATCCCACCCCCGAATTTAGGCGCGCGGCCAATCGTCTTCAACGAGAACTCCGTTTCCGCCTCTCTGAATTTCGAGACCTTGAAAAGAGTAAACTCATGGAGAATATCTCTCCATCTCATACAGCGTACTATCAGATGGCCAGAGCCCTCCGCATAGACGCTATCACCCACACTCCCCCTCTCTCCCGTCCCGACGGCATGGTTGCCTTCGAGGACGAGGAAAAGGCTGAGTGCTTTGCAGATAGCATTGCCGCACAATGCTCTCCTAGCTCTCAACCCGTCGACCCCTCACACGACTTAAGTTTTTACATTATAAAAGATTATTTATATTTCTTATAATTATCTTACAGTTTTACGCTCTAGTTATAAATAAATGCAAAAATAAATAACTAGACAATCTAAAACATTAATGTACCCGCAGACTTACAGTATGAAAATAATTAATTACCCACAATGTTAGTTACAAAAATATAAATTATTAAAATACGCTAACGAACATGATGAAAAAGGATTTGCTTTTTAGTTCAATTACTAATGTATATATAAACTGATTTAAACTGGTTTGCCTGCAATTATTTGGATGGTATCGTGAGTTATTTCGCGATGTGCGATGGTGAAATCGAGTGGCCGGAATTAGTCCGAATAATTCCCCAGAGCACTCCCTGTGGTTGATGCGATAAGACATTCTCCATTTACGGAGGTGCTGGTATCGTCTTAGGGTAGTGTCTCATTTAATTCCGCGACCATGTCCATGGGGGGGGGGGATTCGAGTCTCCGGCCACCTGCAACTACCAGGCGAAATGCAGAATTAAATTAAACTAAGCTTCTACTTCACGCTGAAATTTTGTGAGAACATTTTTATCCTAGTAAACAGATGTAGGTGTCTATAGGCCAGCATACACATTCCACCATAATATGAACTGCCTGCTTTTTTGTCACAATTATCCTATAAAAAACTAAAAGATAAACTTCATTTACTAAACTACGACATGAAACATTATTTTCAACGGAGAGAAATACGGTTGCGGAACAAACACTGGATTTGCTTTGTTTGCCCTGGCTCCTGCCCCACTTTTGTTGTGCAAACAGTTTACTATCGTTTTATTCTCTTTTGTTTTATGAAAAATCTCTAAAATTTAAATATTAATGGTATAATTTAAGTAAGAGACTCCAAATACTTATTTAAAGTTTCATAAATAATGAATAGTCCTAGTAGCTCAGGGGCTAAGTTCTCACTGTAAATTTCACAGTATGCAAGCAACCTGGGTTCGAACCACGCAGGGTTGAATAAAATCATTAATGTGCTCTGCGGTAAAGGGAAACGTGGTGATGAAACCTCAATTATTTCTCTCAAAGAATAGGTCTCGAAATTAACACTCAAAGTTGTCGACAAGTATGTTTATCTAAGACAAATCAGACTAAGTAAGTTCAACTTCAACCAAGAGGACAATCGACGAAATCAACTTGCCTAGGCAGCGTTCGGAAGATTACGACGCATCTCCTCCTCAAAACTTAAAGACAAAATTATGGAGACTCGAGGTCGCTCAGCGATCTATGGAAATATATAATGTAAAATATATAATGAAAATAAATATTATACTATTTTTTTATAGAAAAAGTATAACGAGCGAGCACAAAGTACACAAGAGCACTAAGTGAATGCTGTGGTATACGGACATCTTTACTTATTTCGATTAAAATTTAAGGGTGACAACGTATCTGAATTTATCAAAATTAATCGTGACTAAGACAGAATGCCTGGGTCCCAGGTCCTCTTTTAGAGTAAGAATTACAACAGAAATTACTTTATTTGGCAACGAGTGATCGCAGAGTGTATAGAGGAGTTGTTCTGATTAATTTCAGCCACCAACTTAATCAATTTTCTGTTTTCCTTGAGTTTTCTTGTTTACGCGATATCTTTGTGGAATCCTTTAGCACTAGCGATTACTCCAGAACAATACGACGGGATTTTCAGACGCACTACTTAAAGATGCTCCTGGTTTAAAGGCCAGTAAAGCACCTGCAAATGGTACCCTGATGTTGCAGTTGTTCATGGGTGGCAGTCGACACGTACCATCAGGTAAGCCGCATCCACTCATTTGCCCTTTCTTTAAAAAAATATAATATAGCATCCACTTTATAGGACGTACCACTTATACAATAATACAGGTCAACAATTTCGTTAATATTATTATATTAAGTATAATCTGTGACAATGTATGCTTGTATCAATTAAATGTATACCAATAGGATAGACTGTACAATATTTAATGCGATACTCAACAATAATTCACTGCAATCGGTGAAGAAATTATCGTAAACATGGAACCTCCCCGTGAATTAAATTCCTGTGCGGGTCAATATACGAATATAATAGCGAACAATAGTGCTAACGCAAAGAAAGAGATAAGTCTATATACTCAATAGTGATTACATATGCACTGCTTAATGTTTCTTGTTTATTAGGATAAGTACCATGGTAGCTCATATGTAAAACTTTTGCTGTAAATTTCACAGTACACGAGTAATCTTGAATGTATCCCCGTCAGCTCGAATAAAATTGTAAAATGCAAATTTAAGTACTGATTTACAACGTGCTCCGCGATGAAAAAAGCATCGCGAGAAAATATGCGTGTCTGAGGGCTAAAAAAGATATCTTTAAGACTTGTAAAGTCAGCCTACACGCATTTGGATATCGCGGTGGGTACTTTCTTTCTAAATATTTTTCCACGGTAGCGACGCAAATGTTATTTATATTGATTGAACGGAAACGTTAAGCTCAGATCACACAGAGTTGTATAGTGGGAATAGCGGTAAAAAACCTGCAGGAGCGACACACTGCATTTCGGTCCTAGCTACTCAAAAGTCGGGGACCTCTGTGGAAGCGTAAAGGCTCGTCGGATATGACAGCAAAGCGTTCACACTTTTTATTTTACCATAAATATTGCAAGATCAAGCATCTTCATGGCGCATCAAACACCTTTTCACTGTCAGACAGTGGTAAAGAACTTACGCTAGTTAATATTAAGGAAAAAAGTACCTTAACCGAATGGAGTTCACGATATAAATATGCAAAAAAATATCATTTTCGAGAGTACGAACTCAGTTTTTACTCAGATCTCGTAGAACGATCGTACTATTACTTATTTCAATATTAGTAATTGCAACTTTCAGAAGTTACAAATTACACTAAAAATATAAAATATCGATATAAATTGGAGAAGACTCATAAACCATGAATAATTTTTAATCTAAGCGAAAGAATAAGTTGTTAAAGAAAAAAAAGATGTTAAGAAGGTCGTATAAACTAATTCTGTAAAAGCCAACATAGTTATAAGTAGTATAGAATTTATATAATCTATAATAGATGAAAAATGACAGTGTACAAACCCACAAAATAATACGACATAAAAGAAACAAGCCACTTGATCAAAAAAGAGGTTTAATGATCCTATTGTAGCTTTATTTTAGAGTTTTCAGCAATCATTGATCATTCCACTTTGAATGGGTGAACCATGGGTGCTGTAAAAAGCACGAGACGTCGGGTATTAAAACAAATTAAAAAGTAATAATTTGTTTCATTTAATCATAACACCTATCTAATAAACATCGCCGATGAATTAAAAACACTGTAGAAAACCGTATCTAACTCGGTCCACCCGTATTGAAGAAACACATTTTCACTCCAAACACATTTACCTTCTCCGTTCCGTTACGGGTAAAAAGTTCTCAATTTAAACTTGAGACTAATAATAAATTAATTAATGATAAGGTACTTTAACCAATATACCCTTCTTGTATTATTATCTTAAACTTGATTTCACATATACCTTTGCATTTCTTAAGCCTATTTTTATATGGCCTAGATTTATATAATGCTATTGCGAGTTGAAACAAAACCATTTATAGCAGGATCGATCTTGAACATGTTCACAAAAGTGCTTGGCCAGACTGCGTACGCTGTTATGTCAATAATAATCTTATAAGTCACATATTTTCAGATTGTGGTCCAATTCACTGAAATTGGTTAGCTGTTAATTTTGACTTTTTCCTTTTAACAATTTACTTGATATTATTTATTCTTTTTTTTTCTGTTTTTTACGCTATTGTAAACAGTCAACTCAGCCATACGTCCAATATATTTTTTATATAATTTTTTTTACCATGTGGTTTTTACCATTCCTATAACTTCTGCCATGTGTCTGCATAGAGCATTTGGGATAATTTTTCCGAATTCGAACAAGTATTTTCACTAGATCTAATTCATGCTATATTAATATCGGAGAGCTGGCTAAAGCCACCTTTATTGTCTAGCTTATTTTCACTCAGACACTTCGTGTTTATTTGTAATGACAGGATAGGAAAAGGAGGTGGGGTGTCGCAATATATCTACAGGCAACAATAACTTATAAGATTGTTTTATCTTCTCCATTCCTCGGCCTCTGCGGAGTTCTTATTTCTTGAAATTGACATCGGGGGTATTAGGCGATATTAGGGTAGTGTACTACCTGCCTGCTGTAGATTATTTCCCTGATCTTGGAACAGCTCTTCAACGCCAATTTTTAAATTAATAACTCTATCGTCTAAAACCTTCGGTCAATCTTGGAATCAGTCAATCTCTAAATTATTTCGTCAGAGGAAACCCATCACAACATTTACAGAGAACATTAATGGATTGACCATATATTTGGCTTGTTTGTAGACCAACAATGAACTGAGGATTGCTATTTTTTGAAATAAGCCGTAAAACTATCACTACCCTGTGTTCTGTGTACCGTCTGAAAAATTTCTTGTCCTTTAAAACTAAGCTCATGTTGATTATTTCCCTTATCCTTCCCATTATTAGTTATGACGATGCGTGCTATCCGGACCCATCGCAAAATCTTGTCAAAAAGTTGGAGCGCCTTTTCAATAGTTCTATAAGATTTGTTTTTAATTTAAGTAAATATGACCATATATGTGCCTATCGTTCTAAGCTTAAATGACTTACTATACGTAATAGCCGTTTCTCCAGAATTTTGTTGACATTTTCTCTATTTTAAATGATGCTAATGCTCCGCCATATCTTAAAAAAAACTTCAAATTTCTCTACTCTAATTCCAGGCGTAAACCTCGTCCTTTTAACGCATTTAAGGATAGTATTGTAGAACATGGAACAAAATTTTTTAATACTTTCTTCACAGATCAGGTTATCTCCTCTAGAACGCCGTACCCGCTGATTTCAAGAAAGTTACGATTAAGCTATTGTTTAAAAAATTGATGCGACAACATCATTCAGAGATTTATATTAATATTTCTTATCCTTAAATGCACCTACCAACACTTTTTTTAATTTATCTTTTATAGGGTTGAATGGTAGAGAATGCCATAGGCCCTTATATCCACCCTTTGTAACCATTAATTGAAAATGTGTTGCAATAAGAGATAAATTACACAAAAAAAAACACAACAAAAGTTAATAAATGCCTTGTGTGATATGTTCACAAGTATGAAGTACGATATAGTATGTGGCAATATCCTTGACCATTAAGCAAATAAGGGAAGTGGATGATGCTCCGTACATCGCCGCCACAAGTAAAGACCAGCCGATCATCCAGTTTCTGTGGTGTTAGTGCTGGTAGCCTTTTGGCTTTTACGGCTTCTTCTGACTAAGGGCAGGGTCTTGCAAGACCGCCAGAGAATAGCGATGATGAAGGTAAAGATGGCGATTTGATTCTTGAAAAATCGTAAGAATACTTGTTGGGTGTTTTTAAGTTATCTAACTGCTGTCTGAACAGAGGTTTTCGGGACCATACTACTGCTTGACTCGTATCGTATGAACTCGTAACGCTCAAGCTATATAACCCTCTAAGAAATGTTTCGTAGCCATCTGAGAAATTTTGCGGCAGGGTTGTATGATGGGGTGTCTCTTCAATACGATCCAAGAGGGCAAACTATGCCAAATACCTCATGCTTGTTTACAGGTGCTGCTGTGGGGACTGATTAACTCGAGTTCGCTTTCGCTGATAAGCTCCAAATTATTAATCATCTTTTTTTGAGTACATCATAGAGTATGCTTCAGTTAGCAATAGGTCTGTTATTGTTTTCCATTCTTTATATACATGATGTATATAATTTACCCAAAAAAAAAATAATTTCGATAAAACAAAAAAATTACTTCGGTAAGTTTGATAAAAGCAACATTTGATAAACGAAATATTATTTTATTGGGTCCAAGAAATAAATATACTTTATTAAATTTCAATGGGGGGGAGGTCTACGCCCAGAAATGGCACTTATGTAAATTAACATCTTCCACATTACTACCATTTATAAACAAGAAGCCTTTGTTTTATGAAATGAATTATCGGGGACGAAATTTGATTTATATCCACTACTAATTTTGATCGACTTTTGGCTAAGACGCAGTTTAGAACAGCAGCTACTTTGTTCATTTATTGATATTACATATGAAAAACTTATTAGCTAATCTTAAAAATATATTTAAAATATACCTACTGTAACTTACATTTCATTCGATTTGATTTATTACATACATGAGGCAAATTATTCCACTATTTTGCTGTACGCATTAGAAAGGTAGAAGCAAACCATTTGGTTCTAATGGTGGGAAGAAGAGAAAGGCAAGTTCCAGTACTGCTATGTTTCAATATGGAGGGTATGAAGGAAAAATATTATTACAGGTTGTGAGGCAATCAATCTTAGTCCTCAGAGGTTACATTGCATTTGTTGCCGACTTTATTTGAGGCTGGTTGCAGTAGCAGCTCATAGACATTTGCAACCACAACAGGAGCATTTACTATCAGGTTGGCTCTAAGCGCTAAGTTCGTTAGCCTGTTCAATTTAATGATAAAATATATATTTTACTGCATTAAAAATCTAAAATAAACATCTCATTATTTTACTTTGTACATTTATAGAAGCGTACGGCATCACAAAAATTTCACATAAACTTTTCCACTTACTTATATTGTCAACGTACAGAAGTTTTAGGTAATGGTTTCGCCTTAAATTTTAAGTACCAGGAACATATTTATGTTTGTGTGATTATATTAGTAATTCCTTTAGAAAATATAAGGCTTCTCTCGAGAACCAGTTTCAAAGTAGGCAAAAATATAAAAATATTGAATTAAAATTCAAAAACTTTTTTACTTAGATTGTTGGTTTAATATTTTGAACCTTACTAAATGAAACCGCACAAACTATAAGGAGTTAAAAACTAAAAGTTTCATAGTCAATGTCAGTTTAAATAAATGAAACTGTATTAACTTTATCAATTTGAATACAGTTCAGAAATAAAACAGAGCGTCATCATTTAAGGCCATAGATGTCCACTTCCGAACATAGCTTACTAATTTTTAAAAGGGCGACTATGCACCAATGAATCCCCTTGTGTTGCAGTTGTTAATGGGCGGCGGTTAACACTTATGATCAGGCGAGCTGCATGCTTATATATAAATTCTCTACATAAAAAAGCATAGGCCTATGCTAAGGGATGCTACATGAAATGCCACATGGCTCCCACTAGATGACGTGACAATCTCGTCAGACATGCAGCAAGTCGATGTAAGCAGGTGGATAACGAGTACGCCCTGTGGCATCAAAGTTAATTTCGAAACAAAAAAATCAATACCTTAAAAATAATTTTAAATTAATTAGTATTAACTAATCAAATTACAGCATTTTAATACCTGAAGTGAAACACAAATATTTCACATGAATGAAGAGACAGTTACTTAACTACTTTCCACTAAAATGATATAGGACATTTGCTACTTTAATAGTAAAACTAATATCTGTAACCGTAATATAGCTGAAACTTGGATCTACTACTGTGACTAATAATAATAGCATTAAAAACAATTGACGTCGCATTTTTTAATTAATACAACCTCATAAAACTGCCTCACTGTTTATTACAAATTTAATATATGCCAACTTTCGAAGTGGTTTTAAAAATGAGCCTGAAAATATAACGAAAATCCTCAGGATTGTCTTAAAAGCCGTGTATTTTATTACGTTTTTTATAGGATAGGGTGACAAACGCGCGCAGTCCACCTGTAGTGGTTGCTGCGGCCCATAGATATCTACATCTATCCTCGATTACAAATCAAAATGCAGATGCGTGTCACCCGTGAGGACTAAGATGGAACGCCTCGTTTCCAGTAAAAAGGCTTCCGGTTCTCTACACTCACCATACAAAACACAGCAGCATTAAGCTACTATTTCACGCTGGTATTCTGTGAGAGCGTGGTCCTTCCCCGGTCGATTAATTAAGATGATCCCCAGCCACTCACACAGAACTAGTCTCTTTAACTTAGATTATACTTTTTAGGGTGGATTCCACACGGTCAATAGATTGCCAGAACCCAGTTTGCCAAGAAGCATGAAACAAATAAGGCAGCCATTGGGGGATTTATAAGTATTTAATTATTCATCATCATCATCACAGCTCTTCACAAATCCACTGCCGTGATAGCTCAGATGGTTAACGCTCGCTGTAAATATAACGGAACGCGAGTAACCCGGATTCGATCCCCGCCGGCACCAATGAAATTGTTAATTGCAATGTTAAGTGCTGATTTACCACGTGCTCGGCGGTGAAGGAAAACATCGCGAGGAAACCTGCATGTCTGAGGAATGCCTTCGACCTTCGAGAAACAAAAGCATTATGTATAAGAAACCTTTCTTGAATAAATCTTTTTAGTACTGTACAGGTAAATTACATATTCCCCTCTGTTGTTACACCTGTAACAGCAGAAGGGGAAGGAAATATTGCCTCATCTGTGAACTGTCTTAGAAAATGATCTTATATTTATGACTCAAGGGCTATTTAAAACATACACTGACGTGTGACTTACTAAAGAATGTGAGATAAAAGCAAACTTAGCGTAAAAACGGCTAAAATTTAAACGTGGGAGAGCCATGCTGCAGTTATACTAGTAGTAAAGTTGTAGCACGAATAGGTCGGCTCGACCGGGGAAGGACCACGCTCTCACAGAATACCAGCGTGAAATAGTAGCTTAATGCTGCTGTGTTTCGTATGGTGAGTGTAGAGAACCGGAAAGCCTTTTTACTGGAAACGAAGCGTTCCATCTTAGTCCTTACGGGTGACACGCATCTGCATTTTGATTTGTAATCGAGGATAGATGTAGATATCTACGGGCCGCAGCAACCACTACAGGTGGACTGCGCGCGTTTGTCACCCTATCCTATAAAAAACGTAATAAAATACACGGCTTTTAAGACAATCCTGAGGATTTTCGTTATATTTTCAGGCTCATTTTTAAAACCACTTCGAAAGTTGGCATATATTAAATTTGTAATAAACAGTGAGGCAGTTTTATGAGGTTGTATTAATTAAAAAATGCGACGTCAATTGTTTTTAATGCTATTATTATTAGTCACAGTAGTAGATCCAAGTTTCAGCTATATTACGGTTACAGATATTAGTTTTACTATTAAAGTAGCAAATGTCCTATATCATTTTAGTGGAAAGTAGTTAAGTAACTGTCTCTTCATTCATGTGAAATATTTGTGTTTCACTTCAGGTATTAAAATGCTGTAATTTGATAAGTTAATACTAATTAATTTAAAATTATTTTTAAGGTATTGATTTTTTTGTTTCGAAATTAACTTTGATGCCACAGGGCGTACTCGTTATCCACCTGCTTACATCGACTTGCTGCATGTCTGACGAGATTGTCACGTCATCTAGTGGGAGCCATGTGGCATTTCATGTAGCATCCCTTAGCATAGCCAAACGAGCAGCACTAATTGCAGTGGTAAGTTTTCGCTGCTGACTCTTTTGGTTACCACTCACCAATGCAAAGTATTGTCGCCAAATGACGTTGTCGTGTTCTGGCATGATGCTTGTTGAAGCCATGTGGAGAATGGGTCTGAACATGAGCGTTGTGTGTGTGTACCGGGTGAGAAGCTGCAGTTGTTGCTGTGTCGGGTACTTTACTGTGGATGGTACCGGAATCTAAAGCACGATGTTTCACTAGACGATCGCAGGTAGGTGGGGGCCCAATTATTTAATTAGCTACTCCTGAAAGGCTGCCCTGCCAACTAGCGAAAAATCCCAGGGTGGCTCAGAGAGGATCCGATGGTGATCTCATGCGGGGATCCCCAAAGGCACCAGATCAAGTTCCCGTGGGCGCAGTAGTTCTAGTAGTATCGTTTGATTGCTAATGCAACGCCTCGTTCAACTACCATTCTCCATCCATATTCACTCTTAACTCTGTAATATGTGTCTAAAAAAGAAAAGTATGGTTAAACAGCGGTTGCACGTCCTTTCATTAAAACCTCACCACTATTTGAGGATTGCACTCGAATCTCAGCGCAGTCCATCCCTATCTCGAAAATGAGAAGTCGCATCTACTTTTATTGACAGAGACCCAAATTGGATATCCATTGAATGCAGTGTACCTAGACTAACCTGGATTCTCCTTGGAGCACAAATTCCATCTACGTGCCGGAGTTTGTATGTATGTCCGCAATGATATATGCTTCCAGCGTCTCCAACACCTTGAAGATCCCACTTTTTCGACAATCTGGGTGATGGCAGAAACAGGTATTGAAAAATCTTTTACGCCTGTGTCTACCAATCGCACATCAGTGACTAGGGGACAACACGATTATTGGTGAGGCTGCTGATGTGGCCCCAAATCGGCATGCCTCTGAACAGCTGTTCTTTCTGGGGGACATTAACACCTGTCACTAAGACTGGATGTTCCGATACCAGACAACCGACCATGTAGGAAAAAAAGCGTGTAGTTTTCCCTTGGCGCTAGGTCTTTCTCGGGTGGTAAAGAAAGCGACTAGGGTACCCGATGTAGATAGTCACACAGCCAATTGTTTGGACCTTCTGATAACTATTAAACCAGACAGGTATGAAGTACAGGTTACCTCAACTCTTGGGTACATCTGACCACTGTCTGGTGAAATCTGTATCGTCATATTCTTCACCTGATTACGGGTCCCAAGGTGTTCGACGAATATGGTATTTCTCTTCTGCGGATCCGTTGAGTTGCACGGATTCAATAACCGATGTGTTGTCTCAAGCTATAGAATTTTTTCATTTTTCTGGCGCTCCCACCGGTAACAAAGATCGCCAATAGTTTAACGCGCAATGCGCCCAAGCTGAAAAATGCAAGCATTTAGCGTACCTAACATGGATTGCCTTTCGAGACCGCAAAGCTCCGGATATCAGCTCCAAGACGAGAAGTTTCAACCAGGCCAAGTGCTACAAAAAGCGTTACTGAAAGCCAGTCGCGATTAAATATTTTTGCGCAAAACTCTCTGGCAGACCATCTGACACTAGAGCTATTTGGTCTTTTGCCAAAGCGGTCGAGACAAACTTCTGTCATCCTCCGCTGGTAAAACCGGATGGACTTGTTCCCATCCATATTTGTCTATAATTCGCATCTGGACAGTAGCAACAACATTCCACTTAAATTACCTCACTGCGGGACCACTATGTCAGAGGATCGTATCACATAAAAGGAGGTTCTTAAAACCTTGCGGTGTCTAGACGTGAATAAATCTAGTAGACCAGATGGTTAACCAGCTATAGTTCTAAAGGCTTGTGCACCTCAGTTTTCTATTGTGTTGACACGCTTGTTCCGCCTCTTGTTTAGGACTGGAATAGTACCAAAATCTTGGAAGCCAACGTGGAGCCTGTTCCAAAAAAAAGCTGCCATGCCGATCCTACCAATTATCGGCCAATCTGAATAATAAAATCATACTCTGCAAGATTATTGAGTCATTTGAGAACATTGGAGAAGCACTTGCTGCTTCCTTTGATGTCCCGAAGGTTAGCGGAAAAATTATTTCTATAACGCTTCCAGCGTTATAGAAATAATTTTTCCGCTTATATATCGCTTATATATTAACTGAGTAAAGTTATTTCTGAGTGAATGGTCTCCTTCCGGGTGCTAGCTGCTCATCCGATCTTGTGGTAACTTACGCTGGCGCTCCTCAGGGATCTGTCCTACTTGTAAATCTTGCAAAACTTATTTTATAAATTTCAATGACATATTATAACAGACAATGAACATTAATTTTGAAGGACAAACACTAAAAAGTACAAATATGACAAAATTCCTAGGTATATGGGTAGATCAAAAACATTGGAAATGTCAAGTTGAACATGTATGTAAAAAAGTAAATAGATTTTCATATGCACCTTTTAAATTAAGCAAAGTAGCCACAAAAAATACAGCATTTACTGCGTACTTTGCGTATGTGGAATCCGTACTGCGATACAGGCTTATTATATGGGGCAATAGCACAGATGCAAAAAAGGCATTCATTCTCAAAAAAAATGTATTAAAGCAATATGGGGTACTGCACCTGATGAGCCTTGCAGGCCGCTATTTGTATCTCTGAAAATACTACCACTCCCATGCCTGTACATTTTTGTAATTGCAAAGTTTGTAAAACAAAACATGTATTATTTCAGACAAGCAAACGAGATTTATACGCAAAATACCAGCAATGGCAATAGACTTGCTGCTGAAATTCTACCCAAGAGTGATCGGTTTAAAGAGAAACTGCTACTGGATGTGTACGCTCATATTTAATAAAATACCCCAAAATATAAAGGACTTACCCCTTAAAAGATTTAAAGGTGCCCTTTACAGGTGGCTAAATGATGATTGTTTTTATAATACGAATGGCTACCTAAATTTGACATGATGTGACACAACAGGTTATATATTTTAATTGCATTTTCAATTGTAATTATTTTTAAATTTGTAGGTATTGGTATTAATATTGGTAATTTGTAAACGATGACTATTTCATTATGAATATTTCAATTGAATTCGATATTTTAATACAGTAAACTTAATTATAAAAACATTATATGCATGCTATCCATAGATGGCTGAAAGGCAGAACTATACTTTGCAATAACCACCTTAATTTACCCTTTTTCAAAGCAAATAAATCTTCGTTTCATTTCAGGGATCCGTCCACTCCGCAACTCTCTTTCTACTGCATATTAATGATTTGCTTATGCCCAGAACCTATGGGTACGCAGACGTTATAACGTTATTACGCACAGTTGTGGAGAGATACCAATCAAGTCCTCGGGCCAGTCGGGATCAAATCCAGTCCGATCCTTTGGTAGAGCGTGTGAATCTTACACTACAGGCGGTCTACAAATGGGACGATGCTAGTCTTGTGAAATTCAACAAATACAAAACACAAACGAGTCTCTTTACTGCAAAAAGGAGCCAGCTCAACTTGACTTCTTCTTTTCAAAATGTATCACTGGAATACACCGACTGCAACAAGTTTTTGGAAGTTGAGATACCTCAAATCTGAACTTTGGGTGGTTCATTGAGTCTATAGCTAAATCAGCTGCAAGGTAGCTAGGAGTCCTTGCAAAGGTGCGGCGATACTTCACGCCTGGAAAACTGCTTACTTTATATAAAGCGCAAGTCCAGTCGTGCATGGAGTATAAGTGCCATATATGGGCTGGTGCTGCAAAATGCCAACTAGCAGCTTTGGACTCAATAGAAAGGCGTGCTAAGAGGCTTATTGGTGACCCGAATTCAGTTAAAATTAATCTTATTAGACTCTAACACGCCTTTTGGTTTTATACAGGTTGCATTGAGGAGAGTAGAGGTGTGCGCAAGAATTGCATAATTTAATTCTTCCCTCTCCCTTTCACCATTGAACAAACATACATTTGCTCAGTCTCCACCGTTGCATTGTTGACTTACCACGCACTCAAACCAAACGGTTTGCTACGTTGTTCATCATGCGTACAGCAGAGAAGTGGAAAAAGTTGCCAGCATCTGTCTTTCCATCCGATTACAGTGTGGGACCCTCAAGACAAGAGTAAATAGATTTTTATTAAGTCACTGCGATTCATCATCTTAGGCTACATCACCACTCACTATCCGGTGGGATTTTAGCTAAGCGCTGGCGTAGAACAATAAAGAAAACATATACAACATATTGCATTTTAATTCGATAACGAGGATATACGAGGATGTCTGTAGTCCAGAGTAAACACCCGCAATCAGGTGAACTGTGTGCTCGTTTGTCACCTTATTTCACTAAAAAATTAATAAACAAAGATAATTTTAACATATTATTAGACATTAAATAAATTAAAATATAAAAAAATTATATTGATCACAAAAATCATCCAATTTCAGCTCGTATGAAAATATATTTATCTTTACATATTTAATTGCATTGGGTGATTACCTCGTTGAATGTTGTGATGAAAATTACAATCGTACGTTGGTAATATTTCTCTACTTACGATATCAGAAACAGTTATTGACCACATAATCGTTCATCCATTATAGCCTATCAAAATTTCAATATCTAGAGTAACTTACATTATCTACCTCAATCATATAATAGAATATTTAAATTTAAATAATGATAAAACTATAATATAAAAACTAATAACTTAAATTAACATACAATCCTAGCCCCTCTTAATGGTACCAAGATTGGTTGCGTTACATCGCTGAATACTTAGCCCTCGAGGGAGAAAAGAACCGGTGATATTATCACTAGCAGCGTTGACAAGTCGCGGACAGAGTTTCCTTGGGAACTTCACCGCACGTGAATCCATGGACCGATAGTCTCTAGGGCAAATGTCACAAATATGTAATCATCTCTCAGAGGTTCATATTTTTAATATTAAATTTTAAATTCTTGTTAATTATTAAAAAAGACTGCCTAGAAAGTTATAAATAAACTTTTTATTTTATTTGATTCATTATTTAAAAATCTATTTCATTTTCTGACAAGAAAGCAAAGGCATTCAGTTTTAGGTCACGCATGAAGTTCGTTATAAGAAATTAAAATTTCATTTTACGTGTAATCCATTTATTTTATTTTACGGTTCAAAAGATATATGTTGAACCAAAATTCATAGTGTAATTTAATATTTGTCAAAATGTTTTCATCTGCCGTATCTAGATGGCGCTAGTAGTAAGTTACAGCGTGCTAGCATACTATTATTGTAATTTAACATAGGGTCTACTTTAATTTATTAAATTTGATTATCTCAATATCGTACTTCCGTGTTTTATTTATCCAACGCGAGTGAAAGTATCGAGATCTGGTAGGAACTTATTCATGGTCCTTCGAATTCGGATCTAAGTGAACCATCCGTCCTTTCGCGAATTCGCACTAGAAACCAGAGGTGGACCGCCTCTGAAGGTGCGCACTGGTGAACGACTGCACTAGGTCGTTTCACCAGTTGGTTAAGTGTGGTGTAGTGCCAGAAGCAAGCACGAAGTCTGCAGCCACCAACCGAGGAGCAACAGCGACGGAGGAAGGCAGAGAAATCCAAGGCAGTCAACAGGATGTGATGTCATCATAACATCTCATTCAATCGCATCGTGACGGCACAGCAGTGACGTAATCGTTAACGTCACAAACTACGACCAGTGACGTCACAAATCGAAGACAACAGCGAAGGTGATCAACTGCAGAACTAAAGTGGAATCAATGGTTTGAAGATAAAACTGTGAGTACAATTTTATGTTTTGACATCAGTGCAACAAGTTGAAAATTTAAAATCCTTTTAATGGAAATTTTGGGCTTAGAATATTTAAGATTTAATTTGCATAGTAATAAAAGTGAACTTGTAAAAGTTTTGCATGGTATATTAACTTAGAATAGTTTTGAAAAAAGTGGACGAACGGGGAACCTATGTCCGATTTGTCCGTACACAAGTGTCAAACACTTGTAAAATTTTTTGTTTTGAACTTATAAAATTTCATTTAGCTTCCATTTTGTACAATAATTTTGAATAAGAGTAGACTTTTAAAATTTTTTTCATACTTAAATATTAACTTATAATCATTTTGCTAAAAGTGAACGAACGGGGAACCTACGCCCGATTCTTTCGAATATACCAAGTTTCAAACACTTGTAAAAATTTTTATCTTAGACTTAAAAAAATTCCATTTGTAATTTTGTGTGTTTAAATTTTACCAATATATATAATGGCATCGTTAATTAAGAATCAGCTTGGTTCAAAAGCAATTATAGAAAAGGCTTATGAAAATTTTAAAAAGTCTCCTAAAGACAGATTATTAAAAGAATCGTACTTGCAAACTAGATTAGAAACGCTGGAAGCTCAATGGAACATAGTTAATGATACACATAGAAAATTAACGGCAGAAGCAACGGACGCTTTACTCGAAAACAAATATTTTACACATGACATGTACGAAGTAATTGAGGAAACATATATTAATTATAAATCAGAATTAAAGGAATTTTTGGCCTCCGTAAAACCAACACCTAGTTCTTCAGCTACTTCTAACATCTCTCAAAATATAGATAACAATGTAAAATTGCCAAAAATTTCCATTCCCAATTTTTCTGGTGCATATTCGGAATGGATAACCTTTAAAGATTTATATGTGTCATTAGTTCATAATAATTCATCACTTGATAATGCTCAGAAAATGTACTATCTTAAGGCCCATCTTACCGGTGAAGCAGACCAACTACTGCGACATATTCCAGTTGCAGCAGCTAATTACATGGAGTCTTGGTCAATCTTAAACAGTAGATATAATAATAAGAAGTACTTGGTAAACTGTTTACTGAGACGTTTTATGAATTTACCTAACATTGTAATCGAATCTTGTAGTGCAATAAAAGATATTTTAGATGTAATGAATGAAACATTGAACGGTTTAAAAACTTTAAACATAAATGTAGACACTTGGGATGCTATAGTTATTTACGTAATTTGCTCAAAATTAGATACCGAATCCCGTAAAGGTTGGGAAGTAAAAATTAGCAGCACGGACGAATTACCCACGTTGAGCCAATTGCGTGAGTATTTGGAATCTCGTTTCAGGTCTCTAGAGTTTTTAGATACTAAGCAAAAGACCAAATCAAATGTTTCAACCCACAAGACCAAGGTATTGCACGCTTTTACCAACACCAATGCTATTAGAAAACAAAGTTGTTCATATTGTAAGAAGGATGACCACAAAATCGCTAACTGTAAGGAATTTTGTAAAATTGATTATGAAAATCGACATAATTTTGTTCAAACCAATAGACTCTGCTTTAACTGTTTAGGCCGCAATCACTCTGCCAGTATTTGTCGTTCTAACAATAAATGTCGCATATGCAAACATAAGCACCACTCTTTGCTGCACCCTAAGCTTACCTCAGAATCTCAAAGTAGTGGATGTTCCAAACCAGATCTTGCGGTAGAAGTCAATGCCAAGGTGTCTGAAATTAAGACATCATTAGAAAGTCCAAAAAACGCTTCAACCATAACAGCACATTTTTCAAAACAAATTGCAACCAATCAAATTCTGTTAGCAACCGCTCTTGTTAATGTTCAAACAAGAAGTGGCGAGGCGTGCCTGATAAGGGCTCTGTTAGATCAGGGCTCACAGGCATCATTTGTAACAGAAAATATAGTGCAACTGCTAGGGTTAAGAAAAATACCTCACAGAAGTGAAGTGTCTGGACTAGGTGGAGATAAGAGCATTTTAGCCTCTAAACATATGGTCAAAATAAGCATTCAATCTCGCCATAATCCCAGTTTTTGTATCTTAGTACAGGCTCACGTACTAGGGACTATAACTAGCCTCCTTCCGTGTAAGAAGATAGCGCCAATCGATTGGCCGGAGCTAGCGGATATTGCTCTAGCCAATCCACAATTTAATAAGCCAAACAACATAGACATTCTGCTTGGGGCTGATGTCTATGGACAGGTGATGAGAGATGGCTTAATCAGAGGTCCTAATGGCACACCTACAGCTCAAAACACTGCCTTAGGATGGATTATTTCAGGTCCTACACACCAGCAGCTTAGTGGAGATCAAACTCCATCCACACCTTGTTATCATAACAGGATCATAAATATGCACTCTCATATAGAAGACAACGAGTTGCTTAAAAAATTCTGGCAGCTGGAAGCTGATTCGTTTGATGACAAAATACTGTCACAAGAAGAATTACGTTGTGAAAAATTTTATGAGCAAACAACACAAAGAGACTCAACCGGGAGGTATGTCGTAAGGCTTCCTTTTCGAGATGAGGATCCACAATGTAAATACGGCAATTCCAGAGACATTGCTCTTAAAAGATTCCATCTACTTGAACAACGATTCAAAAAAAATCCTGTGATGAAGTCTAGGTATACCGAAGTAATTCATGAATATTTAAATCTTGGACACATGAAATGTATACCTGAAGACGACTATAACAGACGTGACTCTGTTTATTTATCTCATCATGCAGTGATACGCGAAGATAAATCGACAACAAAGATCAGGGTCGTGTTCGACGCTTCCTGCAAGGGAACAAATGGAGTGTCGCTTAATGACACCCTAATGGTCGGACCAACTCTTCAACAAGATTTACGTCACATTGTCATGAGGTGGCGTATGCACCCGATCTGCCTGAGCGCAGATGTTGTTAAAATGTATCGCCAGGTACGCGTTGCCAAGCAAGATGCAGAATTCCAGAGGCTCGTTTGGAGAGACGAACCAGGGTCTGAAATCAAAGAATATGTATTAGATAGAGTTACCTTTGGTACTGCTTCAGCTCCTTACCTCGCAGTGAAGACGGAACGCAGTATCCTGATATAGCTGAAAAAATAAAGACAGATTATTACGTTGATGATTTAATAACAGGATGTCAGACAGTAGAAGAAGGAAAAAGAATATTTGAGAATATGACCACGTTGTTGAGTAGAGGAGGTTTTGAGTTGCAAAAATGGATAACCAACAATAAGGAGTTAGCAGCAATAGTGATGGATAAAAAGGAAAATCAGGAGGAAAAGAGAGACATACGAATGGACGACACAGTAAAGGTGTTAGGACTTTCGTGGGACAAGGAATCTGATTCTTTCAAGTACTCTGTGCAAATACCTAAAATTCAGGAACCTATTACAAAAAGGAGGGTAGTCTCAAACATCTCACGCTTATTCGACCCATTAGGTTGGGCAGCACCTTGCGTTATTACGGCAAAGGTCCTGATACAAAAGTTGTGGCTAGCCGGTATAGGATGGGACGAGGAACTACCAGAAGAATTACTAGATGAATGGAATACTTACCAGGCGGAGTTGGTTTACATCACTAAGTTACGCATTCCAAGATGGGTTGAAACTAAAATTAATGATTCAAGCGCGGAGCTTCAAGGTTTTTGCGACGCATCAAACACTGCCTATGCAGCCGTAGTTTACTTACGGGCTATGGATGCAAATGATAATATTCATGTTAATTTGATTGCTGCAAAAACTAAAGTTGCTCCAACCATGCAGGTTTCTATTCCCAGACTGGAGTTAATGGGCGCTGTTCTCCTGGCCAAATTAATCACAGAAGTTGCAAACGTACTGCGCATTAGTCAAACCAACATACACGGATGGACAGACTCTACTGTGGTGTTATCGTGGCTTAGTAGCCACCCCAGTCGCTGGACAACTTTCATCGGAAACCGAACATCAGAGATCCTATCAAGGTTGGATAGTGATCAATGGGCTCATGTTCAATCGGCTCAAAATCCAGCCGATATAGCTTCTCGGGGATGCACTCCTTCTGAAATTGATCAAACCGACATGTGGCTTCAGGGTCCATCGTGGCTAAAGAACCCATTAATCACTTATCCAAGACCGAAGTCCATATCAACTGACTTAGAGCAACGAAAGCTAAAGGCCCACGTAGTCACCGACGCTGGTGCAATTTCAGATTCTTCCTTCTTGACAAGGTTTTCTTCCCTGCGAAAATTAGTTCGCATTATAGCTTATTGTCGACGATTTATCAGATACAAAAGGTCTAACAAATTTGTAACTCACCTGTCTAGCTACGAAATCAATGATGCACTAGAAGCTTGCATTAAGCATTGTCAAGCCACATATCTCGCAGACCACAAGGACAAACTGAAACCATTGAGCCCTTTTCTGGATAGCAAGGGAATAATGAGGGTAGGAGGCAGAATCCAACACTCGAGTCTCTCCGAAGATATTAAACATCCCATTATACTTCCCCACCGAAGTCACTTCACAGACTTAGTCATTGACGAAGCTCACAAAAGAACCATGCATGGCGGTCCATCTCTTATGCTGAACTATTTGCGCACAAAATACTGGATACTCTCAGCAAAGAGTGCTGTCAAGGGATATGTGCGCAAATGTGTTACTTGTGTCCGTCAAGCAGCTGCAATAAAAACCCAATTCATGGGCCAATTGCCAGCATGCAGGGTTACGCCAGCAAGACCATTTCTACGCAGCGGAGTGGATTTTGCTGGACCCATCAACATTCGAGTATCCAAGGGACGTGGAAACAAATCGTACAAGGGCTACATAGGCCTCTTCATCTGCATGGTTACAAAGGCTATTCATTTAGAGGTCATCAGCGATCTCACAGCCGAGAGCTTCATAGCTGCGTTTAAGAGGCTTGTTGCCCGACGAGGTCACGTAAGTGAAATTTGGAGTGACAACGGGACTAATTTCGTCGGAGCCTCCAAAGAACTTTGTAAGCTTGTCACCGCTGAACAGTCGTCCGTCGCCGTTGAAATCAAAGAGTGGTTGAGTAACCAGAGTACTCAATGGCATTTTATCCCCCCACATGCACCAAATTTCGGAGGTTTATGGGAAGCCGGAATAAAATCAACTAAATTCCACTTAAAACGAGTTGTAGGCAATTCCACTCTCACGTTTGAAGAGTTAGCAACAGTTTTATGTCAAATAGAGGCGTGCCTTAACTCAAGGCCTCTATCGATGCTCTCTTCTGATAACATGGACTCTGCACCTTTAACACCTGCGCATTTCTTAGTTGGTGAGCCCTTAGTGGTAGTACCGGAACGTAATTACGAGCATAGCAACGTTAGTACATTGAGAAGGTGGCAGTTGACGCAAAGAATGGTGCAGGATTTTTGGCGAAGGTGGTCGTCGGAGTATCTTGTGCATTGCCTTCAAAGATACAAGTGGTCAAATATTAACCCGGAACCTAACATTGGGGACGTTGTACTAGTGAAGGAAGATAATCTTCCACCAGCGCGATGGTTACTGGGCAGGGTGATTGCCAAGCATCCTGGCTTGGACAATATTACTCGAGTTGTCACACTTAAATGCAATGGGTCTCAAATAAAGAGACCAACGTCGAAAATTTGTGTTTTACCAGTAACAAACTGATACTATCTGTCTGTAAGTTATGTATATTTTGATTGACCCTATTCTTCTCAACTTATTACTTTTAGATACTTTACCTTTTATCCTGTATTTTGATTATTGTATGTACCCCCTTGACCTCATGGTGGGCGGTAATAGAAAGAACGCAGATACGTTCTTGGTGGGCGGGATGTTGAACCAAAATTCATAGTGTAATTTAATATTTGTCAAAATGTTTTCATCCGCCGTATCTAGATGGCGCTAGTAGTAAGTTACAGCGTGCTAGCATACTATTATTGTAATTTAACATAGGGTCTACTTTAATTTATTAAATTTGATTATCTCAATATCGTACTTCCGTGTTTTATTTATCCAACGCGAGTGAAAGTATCGAGATCTGGTAGGAACTTATTCAATATAAGATAAATGTTTTCCCGTAAAATATTTCTCAACTGCCTTTAGTAATATTAAAAATAGAAACTATTTATGTTTAATTAAAAAAAATTATTAAGTCGGGCGTAATGCAGTCGCATCCAACTAATTGCCAGAAATAATTGATCTATATATTGAACGATGATTTATTTCATCCCAATTCAATTTCAAACTAAAATGTGGTTGGTTGGTGAACATAAACAAAACAAAGATCATGTGTAACGTCTATGTCACACTAATGCTTTTAGTTGTTGGTAGCACTAAGCTCGAAGTTGTTGTCGAGTATGTTTACCTGGGGCAAATAGTCTGACTAAAAATTCCAACTTCGAGAGAGAGGTCAATCGACGGATGCAACTCGGCTAGGCAGCGTTCAAGAAATTACGAAAGATCTTCTCGTCTGATATACCTCAAAACTTGAAAACGAGATTATGTCTAAGACATAGTCTTTCACTGCTGGCCGTATGAGGACACTTGACATCATCCAGCGAGCTGTGGAGAGGGCTATGCTCAGGGTTTTTCTGCGTGATAAACTTAGAAATAAAAATATTCACACCAGAGTGATCGACATAATCCAACTGATTAGTAAGCTGAAGTAGCAATGGGAAGGCCGTGCAGCTCAAAACCAACAACCGATGAGAAAAAGAGGTTCTCGATTGACAGCCTCGTACCGAGAGACGAAGTGTAAGGCAACCGTAACTATATGGAGTGACGACCTGGTCCATGCAGGCAACCCTCACTAGATGGAGTGACCATGGCACCATGCAGGGAGTCGTTATAATGCAGGTGGCTCAGGACCCCGATTTGTTGCATTCTTTGAGGAAGACCTATGTCCAAAAGTAGACTTGTGAAGGACTGTAACGATGATGATGATGATAGCTGGTGACAACAAATATAACGAACGGGAATGGGTGAGAAAAAATTATGAAAGGTATGGCGGGGCAAACGATCAAGTACGAACGATCAACTACGCTTGTACAGTCCGTATTAACTTGGTTCACAAGGAACCAAAACAAAATGGCAAACGTGGCACGTGGCGGACATTGGACAATATACTTGCTATGAAATTAATTTGATGTGTTGGCTGACACGAGGGGAGATGAGCTGATGTAGATAAAGGCATAACAAATAAAACATCTCATAAAAAAGGCCGGGCACTTATCTGTGGGAAGCGGGAAACGATGATAATTGCGAACTGTTGTCAGCTTGCGGGCGCGTAGAAAATTGTATTGCATGGGGGGCGACGGTGGGGGTGACGGTGGGGGCTGCAGTGGGGGCGACGATGGGGGTGACGGTGGGGGCGCTCGTCTTCTTATAGCTCCGGCCGTCTCCCCTTTCACCTTAGTGGAGCGCGTCTCTCATTGGAGGACCAAAGATGCGATCACATTACAAATAGATATCATAAATGATTTTGTAACAACCTTGATTATAAAGCCGACCAGTCTGTAAAATATTTACTTCAAATTAGTACAGTATTAATGGAACAGTTCCTTAACTTCAAATGATATCATACTCGTAATTTTAAATCAACACATCAATATTTTAATAAAAACGTATTAATATGAACAGCCACGTTTCTTTTGAACGAAGTAAAATCAGTAAGTGGAATGCATCCCGAATTTCATACATCTAGCATATTTCCCGAGGGCGACACGTGACATAAATAAACACACAACATACTCGCTTTTGGTTATTCAAAAAAATTTAAATTAAAGAAGCAACTGTTCATTGATTTTCAAAGTCAGCCTTGTTTGTAGTGAATGACAATAAAAATGAGAACAAACTGAATGCATTTTTTTATTGAAAACGCAATACAAAATATAGTGCTTTTGTGAATTTTTGCATCGGTAACAAACGCACGCGCACATTATGGTGTAGTACTTTTTTTTCTCTTGAAATTCTTACCTTAACCTCAAAACTAATGGATTAAAATTAACAATCACAACGGTACTGATATGATACTGATGATAATTATTATACATAATCATCATCAGTATCATTATTGCTTTACGAATACACATGATGTCATCTACTAAACATAGCCTTTCCCAAAGAATTGCACTAAGGACGGTCCTGAACTACCTTTATTTATTGAGTTCCTTTCATTTGCATTTTTTGATTTAAAGTCGTATAGGAGAAGTGGCGCATCGGCATACGAAATTCTTAAGCAAGAAGGAATGTTCGCCGCGGTGCCAAAATGAGTGTTGGTACAGTTGCCATATTATCTTTGATGTTCTCATTTAATTTTTAGACTTGCAAGTTATTTTGAAGCAAAAACTAAGTGAAAAATTAGAACAAAAGATCTCAACAAAACGTGTAAACATGCAAAATTGCAGTTAGCAATTTAATTGGCAGCGTCATGGTTTGAAACCTTATTTTTCGCGTACTGTGAAGTTCACAGCAAGCGTTTAGCCCTTAAACTATTACAGCTATATATGGTAATTCTATTTTCATCAAAATTAAAGCAAATAAACTGGACACTGAACATCAGGACTAATATAATCCCTTGCTAATGAAGAGGTTACTTCATAAGCAATCCGCATTCTATGATAATAACTTGTGTAGAGCAAAAATTACAGGTATTCAAAAGTGCTGACTTAACCACTCAATCCCCAAGCGGTCGCATGCGTCCACCGCCCTATAACAATCATTCGCCGTTACCAAAGCAGTGAACTTTTCATAAATTAGCACATACTTGCCTATCATATGTCTACTGTTGAACACAAGTCTATACGGGATATCCGTATGAGAAAATCTATGGGGGAGTACTTACCATAGTATCCACACTTGGCAAGCAGATTAGCAACAGGTGGTTTTTTCTTATAAGTAAATCACTGCTACCTATCTCCTTCTCTGTTGTATTTTACAACACGCACGGAATGATATGAGGTAGTAGATATTCTTCGCCACTACACGGTCTGGTTTGTGTGTTAAGTTTATCTTTAAAAAAATGAAAAACTCTTTTATAGGATTCAAGGCTCATTCCTGGCTCTATTCCAGCAAATTTGGCATACAAATTCGTTTTAATTCATGGGTACTAATTTAGCCTTATACACGTAATAGGCTGAAATGTCTATTACGTGTGTGCCAAATTGAGGTTCTTCTGATTCTGCTTCAATTTTAAGAAAGTTTGTAGGTATTAACAGTACGGCATGTCTGACTGGATAAAGCAATTTCATTATGTAGTATAGTCACACTTCAACGCAATGTGCTAGCAGCTGAATGAGATAATTTGACGGAGAAAGGACTAAAACCTGCTGTGTTTTGTATGGTGAGCAAGAACCGGACAGACTGTTAACAGTGGTAACGGTGCATTCCAAGTTAGTCGTCAGGAGTACTGTTTACATTCGTTTCCAAATATTTTATCAAAAACCTAATGGCTAATGTTGACACGACATAGGAATACAAATATTTGTTTTATTCGTATTCGTACACGCGAATACAACAATCATCGTCACAAGTCTCGAACAGTTGAGACTGACTGTCTCGTTGGTCTAGTGGTTGTAAAAGTGATTGTCGATTATGAGGTCACGGGTTCGAATCCCGTGTCGAAACAAAATAAGTTATAGGCGTTATTCTATTAAAAAACTTATCTGTAGCAGCTCAGAGTAAGGAAGCTGGCGATGTTTTCCCCCTGTGCCTCAGAAAACACGTTAAGTCGATGATCCTGCGACTGATCTCTCTCCATTCGTGTCGTATGACTATCCAATCGAAATATGAGGGCGTGGAAATAGGTATGGTTTGCGCATACACTCAAGCAGTATAATCCTGCCCTGCGCAGATGGCTAGTCTCATCCTTATTCTTTATTATTATCTAATTTTATTAAAAAAATATTCAGTCCATCCTAGCCATTATCGACAGACAGGTTGGTTGCAATAACAAATATCTAAAACTCTACTATACTTTAGCTACCGTTCTATATCATGCCTCCAAATATTTTAGGTCGAGATTGTTATTTCGTTAGTTGCTCTGTCGACGTTTTTTTATAGAATAAAGGTGACAAACGAGCATACAGTCCAATTGATGGTAAGCGGATGTGGCCCATAGATATCTACACTTAACCTCTATTCAGTATTAAAATGCACATGCGTTGTCGCCTCTGACGTCTAAAATGGAACGCCTCATTTCCAGTTAAAAGGTTCGTCGGTTCTCTACACTTACTATAATAAACGTAAGAGAATTAGGCTGCTATTTTACGCAGGTATTGTGTGAGAGCATGGTGCTACCTCAGTCAAGACTACCCATTAGTACTACAACCATAATATAGTTGCAGCTTGCCACTACAATGCCACGTTAAAAACACTAACAACATCTAATGAACTAGAAGGAGCGCCAGAATTTTTCTTGCACTAATTCCATAATTTTTGAATAGAAAAAATGTTTGTTATTTGTAGTATGTATGTATTTTTGGAAGCCAGAGTTTATTTCGAAGTTATACATACTAACTTAAAAGGGATTGTTCGCGATGAACAAAAGAAAGATATCATAGATCTTCTAAAAGATTTATTGGTCTGAATTCACAGTTTTATAATTATATTATTCTTGGTGTTGTGCTTGTCTAGTTTGATCGAAAGTTAAATGGGAATATAAGAAAGAACATGAGTGTCGGGTGTGGGGAATGACGTGGTGAGTATTTGTGTAGTGTGATTGGTTGAATGTACGGTAATGTGTGACTCTATAAAATAACCATAATATTAAGCGCTTTTTATTAATGCAATAGGATGGACTGTCAACTATCTGGCGTCGACATCCTCCCGGCCGTTGAAAGCTCTATTTAGCCTTTAATAGGTTTCCTCTGATAAAGTAGGCAGAAGACAAATCTTATTACGGGCTCTCCTTATTATTCCTTGAGACGTAGAAATATCCACGACTCGAGAAATAACATTGTTTCCCGTAAACAGTTCGGATATGCGACCCAAGCGCCAGCACAAAAGGGGCAGGTGGTCTTCTTTTATTAAAACGAGTTCATTGAGCTTTAGATCTCTCTCCTCTTAGTGTGCCATTTAGAGCGCTACTGCAGATCGACAACATATTCCACGGTCTAACGCTGCCAAAAGTGTTGTCTAGCCTGCTCCAGACGCTGGCAGCGGTCGAGGCGATTAGTGTTGCAGTCTACGAAGTCTGGTGATGGTAACGACGTAAGTGGCCGGCCGATTAAAAAATGAGCAGGGGTGCGAGGTTGTAGGTCATTAGGGGACGGACTGAGATGGACAAAGGAATCGGCTGTTGAGGATAGCCTCAATTTGCAACGCTTCAGCTAGCCCATTGAAGTGAGAAGCGTACACAGGAGAGAACTTGAACTGTATACCGCGACGAGTTGCAAAATCACAAATAGAGTCGCGTTGTGACTGTAAAAAAAAATTGGTATTTCCTTGGCAGCGGCTACAAAATTACGACCGTTATCGCAATAGATTTTAGGAATCTCACTCTAACATTATGATCTATCTCTAACTCATCTAATTCTCATCTCTAACATTAAGAAGGTTTATCTCTCTACGAGAGATAAACCTTCTTAATGTAAGAATAAATGCATCCTTATTGGAACAATATGGTTGGAATACAATTGTGTATGAATCTTAACGTTACGAGACTTTTGCATAAAGCCTTTGAAGTTTATGAAATTTTGATAATTTTATAAAATCGACAAATGGTGCTGCAGGCACAATCTCCGCCGCCAAAACGGAGCTCGCTTTTAGTTTGGGTAAATATGAGATATCTGGCGTGGTTATTGCAGGCCACGAAGATTCCGGCTCTCGAAGAAAAGGCGGTCCATGCCACCATAAGTATGGTTGCGTAGAGGATGTGTTCTTTAAATCTACACCTCGTGAGGCGAGGTCTGCATGCGGCATACTCCACCGGAGGCGGATGCCGATTGCTGGTCCAGCAAGGACCCCGCCGAACAAGCCAAGTGTTCGGGATGATGAATGCGAGGGGCTGCTGGGTGGTCGTGCAGCACCTCGCACTCGGCCGGTGGCTCACATGCTTTCGCATTTCGCACCAGCTCCAGACGCGCCCTGGCAACCTCCAGGCAGTGGCACTTTGCGTGTTCTATAAAATACCATCATCCATTTTAAAGGGCTTCATTTAACGGGAGACCCCCAGAGCCGGCGCCATTTCATGTTGGGGCCATATGCACAAGCGGGCCTTTGCACCTTAAATTTTTGCCGAGACACGGCACTAACACCTCTTGGCAAGGTGCTCACTGATTGCGCTAACGTAGCAGTTTTGTCACATAAACGTTACGTCAGCGGGCGATGGGGTCGTCACTTCCCTGTGCCTTATTATTATTATAATTTTTACAGCTCAACCCAAATCCTACGCTGTGTTATAGCTTTTGTGTTCATGATTGGATTTTCACCAAGAACGATTCAGGGACACATAAATCGAGGTTGTAACGCTCCAACCCTCCCCCCCCCCCCTTATTAGTACAAACGAAATTATTTATTTATAATCAATATATATATGTGACCAGGATAAATTAAATATGTTTTGATCTTTCTAAGGTTTGATAATAGGCCGTTTGTAATATTTATGGCGTGATCGTCTTAGTTAGGACCCTTATTTACGTTGGGTTTGTTTAGTAATTAGGTTCTTTTAGGTGTCTTTTGGAAGAACGAATATTCACCAGAGCAATTGAAAACTGTTGGTAGTGCCTTATAAGCTAAGTAAACTCCATTCACGAAGACAGGGCTCGAGAAAGCTTAAGAACATAGAACGTCCCTTATTCCACGTGTATCGGGTTTACATTATCAATTTGTTATTAATTATCCCTTCCCGCTTGGAAAAAGCTCACAATATATTCATACATAAAATACCCGATACAAGGGCTTCGCACTCCCACATTTGTTTAAAAATATGTGTGGAAAGGTACACGGCTCCACACACGCCGTGCACGGTAAGCGCCAACCATTTTGATTTTTTTGATATTTTTGACTAATTCGGGAACTGCACCGTATTCCACAGCAAAATATTTGGCGAACTGGTAAAAGAGAACTTGACCCCTTGGTAATGCGTAAGCACAAATATCGACCGAAGTCGCGCATGTCTATGCGTGTACGCCGTACAGAATACGATCAAATCCAGCCACAGTAAATATACGTCACACGGTTCAAATAGGCAGACTGGCCGTTAACCCACCGTGAACGCCACCACCTGCTATACCGCCGCTCATGCAGACGTGGTGTAAGTGTATTGAATCACCACCAATTTCATGATCAGCACGGCTAATAGCCGCAGAGCGTGTCATGAGTCTACCGCTCACCTCAAGAATGGGGTGCCACGTTGGACGGTTTTCGGCTGCAGCCTTGAGAGTCTCCTCAGATCCTCTCTCTAACTACCACCTGCGTGAGGTCGACACATATTCTGCACCAACCAATAAAACGGCAGATATAGCCAAAAGGCAGGTATAAGATGTTAGTAATAATTTGCCGTCAGAAAGGGTTTGTATAACTGACGTTGAGTATATGCATTTTCGATCATGTTTGTCTCACCCACCAACAAGTCGCCTTCAATCATTCAAAGGTGGGAAAGTTACAGGGATATATTATTATGTTGTTATACAAAACATCATGGAGGGCAGACAGTCTGCAGCCCCGTAATGAAGGGACCCGACTTGGGCAAAGCTACTTAGGTGTGAGTCAAACAAAGACGCATAGAGCGCTATTGAGAATAGCATCCCACCAAAGAACCATCGCAAATACGCAATGCTGCAGAACGCAACAAGCATTAATACGAATATCGTCAGGCTTACACCATTCAAGGTCCCCCATACATTCCAGCAGACATCACCACCCGCATACCTCCACCGACCAGAACCACAAGAATGCATCGAATCAGGCGCAGCACACCCTCTGATCCATCACAAAACGCAATACCGTAAGTAGCAGTAAGCATCAATGCAACTATCATACGAATCGCGCTCCCTCACAACACACCCACATGAACCCTATCGACTTTGGTAACAAAATTTGTATTGTAATTAAAAATACATGAAGTTGAGTATGATTGTTACGCTTAAAAGTGCTACCAACCACACTCATCCCAATCCGAAAGATAGACAACGGTATGGGTGTGCGATGTCCACGGCAAAGCTGTATTGCTACAACAAACCCGCTTACCACCGGCACTAAGCGTCTAGGACAAATCGGTTAGCGAGTCCAAGTTTACCTCGGACCAAATTGCTCATGAAGTAGCATACTCGCCACTATAATAATACTTTTCAAGTCCCATTTCATATTTGCCATAATAAAGATATTAATAGTTATTTTGCAATCGTCCGCTAAATTAAATAAAATGATGTGTGTTCCCTAATTTGAAGAGCTCCTCCCGCCCTCCCTCAATTGCGTGCACTAATCCCGTCTCCACTAATCCCAACAACACTACTCCCAACGACATTACTCCCAACACCACTATTATAGGAAAGACACAAGTCTTAGCGATCAGCCGCCGTAGAGTCTACATCACCTGAAGATGCGTCGTGTAGAGGCGAAACACGTGTCCTATTATCGTCGATGGTGTGTCTTTTCTAGAATAGTGATGTTGGGAGTAGTGGCGTTGGGAGTAATGTTGCTGGGATTGATGGCGACGGGATTAGTGCACGCAATTGAGGATGGGCGGGAGGTGCTCTTCAAACTAGGGAAGGCACATCATTTTATTTTATTTAGCGGATGGTTGCAAAATAACTATTAATATATTTATTATTATTTCCGCAAAGTAACGCCTGATTCCTTCAATTATATTTGCCATAGTTACCACGTTTAAGACGGAGTAGCAACAGTAGCTCTTATAATTTATCTGGAATATGCTGCTGCATCTCCTGTTTTATTTCGATCTGTCGCTTATGACACCCGCGAGATGATAATTGTGAGGTAGTGGATTCTCTTGTACCATACCGTATAAAGTTACAGGTACAGTTGTATACGAATAATAATAATGTATAGTATTCAAGTTATATTATTTATCCCGTTAAAGATTTCATTACGCAGAGAAAATCCGAATATAACCTTCTCTATAGCTTGCTCACACACACACACACAAATTGTATACTTTTATTTTAATATTATAACCACTGGATCAAAAGATGTGTTTTATTAATATATGTTTTGCTGAATCGTATCGTATTAAATCGTACCTAATAAGTTCACTTATTAGGATTCGTCAATTAAACCCTTGGTCAAAATTGGACTAACCTAGTTAGCCAGTTTATCCTAGGAACACATACTCATAAACAAATTGGAACTTAGAGTTTGTTTATGTGATAGAATTCATTTATTCCAGTTCAAGTTGCCTATCAAAATTCACTCTTAAACATAGCCTTCCCAAAATTGCCACATAAAGGGGATATTTTCCATTTTGCCATAGCTGCCACGCTTGGCAGAATGTTATAATAATCTATGTTTGTTTTCCACTGTTGCCTCTTTCGAAACCTGCGGCATCATATGGGAAGAGATACCGTGCGGATATATACGTAATTAAAAACTGATATAATCGGTAATTTCATGATAGAAACACTTGCAAATATGTCCACAACATAATCCGACTAACTATCCGTGAAAATTTTCCCAAGTAGAAGCCTCGTAACAGTAAATAAAATGTTGATTCAACAGGATGGAGTGAAGACCTTTCCAGACATTCTGGTGTGTGATCTTTGGAGAATGTTTTTGATCAGCAGTGAACTTGTCTATAATGATGATAATTAAATGCAATAAATATAATTCAATATTTTAAAAGAAAAACTTATTCTGTTCCTTATTTACAAGATTACATGTTAAATAATATATTGTGTATATAAGGAAAATCGAATATCTACAACAAAATATATTTTATTCTGAATGCGTACGGCACACTGCGCTGCCAACAAAGTTTTTCCGTGTGCTGACTGCTTAATCGTCTTTTGTTTATCGCGAAACTTCAATTGTTTCCTAAGTGTGTGGTGTGGGTGATATTCGAAAACTATTTTATTCTGAGCCTTACAAATGCACTTAATATTATATATTTTAAATTAACCCAAATATATCCAAAATCGGTAAGTTTTTAATTTTAGGATTAGCACCTTAATTGTGTTTTGAATTATTACTTTAATTTTCTCTTTTTCATTTTCACAAAAATGGTCATTTTCATTACTCTTCCGACGCCATAAGTTAAAAAGGTTCAAGTTCAATTAACCTTATTAATAATTTCAGTCGATATAGAAAATAGAAATTACTCGTAAAATAAAATTAAAAGCTGGAAATATCAGTAGTATCATTAATTTATTGCAATTATTGATATTTCGCTCAACTGATTTTACTTTTATAAAATAATATTTTATGTATTATTCATAAAACAGTACCTACATTAAATTTGTATGTAATAATAACGTTAATTTACTTTAAATTAAATTGAAATGAATTTTGTTTTAATATTGAAGTTACAAACGAGTTATTTCACCTGTCGATTTTACCGAAGTGGATTTTGTAGCTCACGGACATCTTTAAATTAAGAAGGTGCGACTATGCACAGTACACAGATGCCTTAGCGCCCCCGATGAATAGAATTCCTTACTTCTTATAATTATACGTGCATTTTACTTTTTAAATGGAATGCAGTAACGTCTAAATTTGTGGAGTAATTTCCTAATATCGCATTGTAATACTGTACTTGCTCTGCTCTTTCACATTCTCCATAATAGTCTCTCTTCACCCACGGATGAATGGATGATTATTGAATGGAGTCTTTTAAAACGCTAGCATACAGTAAATTTCATATATTTTGTAATTTGTGACAAAGTGATAAAGCCCCCTCATTAAAGGATTATTTTAAATAGATGAAGAATGATAACAGTATCAAAGTCTATTCGATGATCTATAAGGGAGAGACTTAAGCAGTGTTCTGTGTAACGCAGTGTGTGTTAATGAGGTTACAATGATTACGAAGGGTGCACCTAATTACATTTTTTTGTTAAAAAAGAATATTAACAATGCTATAAACATTACTAATATTCCCCTTAACTACTCTTGGTAAGCTTAAATTGCTTGTGTTACGAGTGGTTCACGCCAGTAGTCGTATGGCGGATTCAAACCCACGACCTTTTTAGCCTAGCCTAATGGCAGGGCGCGGACCGCGAACTCAAACATTACTGTCGTGTCCTGTAGCTAACGTGAATGTGAACGTTTTTCTGTTTCTAGGCAGTCTTATAATACATATGAATTAAATCGTAAAAGTGCATTTAAAATATTTAATATGAATTCATAAGATTCTAATCACAACAAAAAGTTGCATTTGGACAAAACTTCTCGTTTTCCTCGCTTTACTACGTAGCGACACCACAGATATATTATGTTCAGTATGAATCTCACACAGAATACCGTGAAACAAAAAATGTTGCTTTGTCTTATAAGTGTAAAAATCCGGAAACTCTTTGTACTCGCAAATTTACTCTATTTTAATTATCAGGGTTGACAACGCAAATGCTTTTTAATTCTTGATGGAGGATAGATTTAGACGATGTTTGTGACCCCAGCATCCATCTTAGCTTCAAGTAGACTGTTAGTTCATTTGTCAATTTTATGAAAAATATATTACAAAAAAGAAACTTCTAAGAATATTTAAATGTCCTATTCATTACCTGGTAGATTTTTATCATCACCATTATCAATGTACTATTTCAAAAGGAAAAAAATTACTAAGCTACCAAAACTTATCCGTAAGCCTTAAGTGAGCCTTCTCTCGAGGAAAAAGACCTATTTCATCTGCATCTTACGCTTCTTTGAACATGCATAGAGCCTTTTATAAATAACCGTAACAGGGAAATACGAATTTGGCATCTTCTGACATTCAATTAGGTAAAATCATTTTAAGATCTTTGAATATATTTGATTCCAAAAGAACATAAATAATAAGATTAAAAATAAAAACTGTGGTTGCACTGTGGTTGACCCGCCTGTCAAGCGTGGCATCTTTGATAAATATCTCCCTTATAAGGCATCTCTAATATCACTTTTGATAGCTTGTTACAGTAACTGAAAAAAATGGATCTTTTCAAGTTTTTTTACCTTATTTTAAACACATTACTTAAATTTTCTTACTTAATTCTTATATAACTTTCACCTGTAATACTACCCGTATAAAATAATAATAACCAGACACACACATATTTACATACTCCTCTCCCATATCTGCTCGCACATATTACACTAATAACACAATTACTTCTTGCAGTCATACATCTTATAAGAGAGCAACGACATTAGTAGTATAAATTATTATTATCTTATTTGTACCTTGGTATAAGTAATTACTTAGTATATAAAATATAATATGTGATCTAATATTTATATAAATTAACGGTGGGGATACGGCGCTGACAGCTGATGGTCACAGGTCTCCTAGATCGGCTGCAGATGATATGTTTCAAGTATACTCGTATGTACAAATGTAGCTTTATTAACCTCACAAACGCCAAGCGTCCAAATTTGACCGCTTCGATATTCCGTCAAAATTCAAGCGCTCAAATTTGACCGCACCCACCCACAGCACTTTAACCCATAAAACCTATGTTTAGAGACTACGTTTCTATTAAGAAGTTTGGCATTATAGAATCAATATGAAATTTTCTACCAGTTAGTCTATGAATATTAATTTGTATTCTACGTTCATTACGTACGCCATATTGATTTGGATGTTGTTGTGTTGATTTTTGGATTTTTCTAGTATTTTATTAGTGTTTTATTACAAATTGTTATAAAAGTTTTTGTGTGAATATAATTTATCTTTTTACGTAAATAATTTCGAGTAATATATAGAAATACTTGTGATTTTATACGCTGCCGACATCCGCTTGGTATGTTTTTTATGTTATCAAAATACAATAAAATCTTTTTGTAATGACGTAAACAATGACTAATGCTTAGACCACAGGATAGAGAATTTTGTATAGATTTTATAATGCTAAACTTCCTTATAGAAAAGTGGTCTCTAAATATAAGTTTTAATGGTTTTAAGTGCTGTGGGTGGGTGCGGAGCGGTCAGGATTTGCAGGCGACTGCATGGGAATTTTATGGGTATTGAATGGTTAAATGTTGGACAAATACCCAGTTGTACAACCTTTTGGAAATAAAGAACTTATTATTATTATTATTATATTTTAAATAGGGCTACGTCAAGCAAATACTGATTTTATGTAATTATTACAAACGAGTTTACTGCTCTCGAACTGGGCTAAAAAATAGGCAAGAGGACGAAGCCCAGAAAAAAGACATCTAGACAGTTTATGAGCCCTTTAGCTTTTTGTGTAATTGAAAATGAAATCTTATTATTTTTGTTAGGTGTTAAACGTCTTCTTGAATTATCTCATTTTCATAAATTTTAATAGACAAATATACGATAAGATAATGGTAAATATCTTTAGATATTAAATAGTTGGAAAACTTTTTTATCTAGGAGGCCGTCTGGGTAGGTTCATTTTAAACCTTCATTTTAAATATTTGTACCGCCAAACAGCAGTTCTAGTACTGCTGTTTATGTATACATGTTACAAAGCTCGATTAACCGTTGAGCGCTATATTAAATCATGGGTTAATGGAAAATTCAGAGGATGACGGTGTTTGTTAAACTTGTGTTTAACGCTTAGCTTAAGGTCTGTAATTATTCATTCTAATAAAATAAATTCACTCATTACAGCATAGATTGCCTCAAAGGGCGGAAATTGACCATAGTTGTCACGCTTATCAGGCCGGTTGGCAAACACCGTTATTTTTTAATTTTAATTGTTTTGCGATTCAAAAGACGCTGCTGCCTATCTTCAGTTTCAGTTTTCCTCTACGACACTTGCAGGTTAATAGCTCTTACGAGCACTGAGTTATAATTTATAGACTTAATTTAAATTTGGCAGCGAGGTTAGATTTTCATACAATGTTAACAATGATATTTTTTCGCAGTTTTAGACAAAGAGGTTTTATTTTTATTTTTCCTCACTTTGCACACATACTTGAGAAAGGAAGTTATGAGGGTAATAATTGTCGTCGGATGCTGTTTATTTTAAACTGTTACACCGTTACAGCCTATCAATTTCCAGTTGAACATAGGCCTCAACCATAGATTGCTTCTTAGGGAAGACATTGGACATAGTTGCCACACGTTTTATACGTGGTAGAGCCATGCTGCAGTTATATTAGTAGTATAGTTGTAGCATGAATGGGTCGACTCGACCGGGGAAGGACCACGCTCTCACAGAATACCAGCGTGAAATAGTAGCTTAATGCTGATGTATTTCGTATGGTGAGTGTAGAGAACCGGAGACCCTTTTTACTGGAAACGAGGCATTTCATCTTAGTCCTCACGGGTGCATTTTGATTCGTAATCGAGGATAGATGTAGATGTCTATGGGCCACAGCAACCACTTACCATCAGGTGGACTGTGTGCTCGTTTGTCACCCTATCCCATAAAAAAAATTCACAAGTGGGTTAGCAACCGCAGTTTTTTTTCTTTTTAACCATTATTAGAAAAACGTTGTATGTATCTCCTGATTCGTTTCCTTCGGTCGCTTTCACTTCAGCCACGGTGTGATATGGAATAGTGAATATTCTTACAATGCAACTAAACGGTTTATTTAACCCCTCAGCCACCAGCTAAAATGATTGACACCGTTTGATCGCTTCATGTGATGCGGCGGTGCTAAAAATAACCTAACCTTGAATTTGTCGTACATTTATTTTCATTCATATTCATTATAAATTTCAATATATAAGCGACAGTAGCCTAATGGCAAGGCGCGGACCGCGAACTCAAAAAAGTCGTGGGTTCGAATCCGACATTCGACTACTAACGTGAACCACTCGTAACACAATCAATTTAAGCTTACCACGAGTGGTTAAGGGGAATATTAGGAATGTTTATAGCATTGTTAATATTCTTTAAAAAAATCGATATAGTACTTGTTTCTGTTTATTTATTATGTAACATTACTTGCTTTAGTGCATTTACTTCAGTACAAGTAGATTTTAATTGTATTTACATAGTAAAATGTACGTACCTAGAACAAAACAGCAGCTTGAGTATCACAATTATTTTTATATATTACTTGAAATTATTTACGTAAAAAGATAAATTATATTCACAAAAAAAACTTTCATAAAAACACTATATATATATTACAATAAAACACTATACTAAACACTAATAAAATATTAGAAAAATCCAAAAATCAACACAATAACATGCCACAACAAATAGGCTTACGAAATGAACGTAGATAAAAAACCATAAACTAACTACTTTTTATTGCCTTAGCAGAAAAGAAATTTCACATTAAGCCTATAATGCCAATCTTTTTCATAGAAAAGTAGTCTCTAAATATAAGCTTTTATGGGTTAAAATGCTTTGGGTGGGTGCGGTCTAATGAGACCGCTAGGGATTTGACGGAATATGGCCACGGGTTCATGAGTCCGCTAAACGTTTGAGAGGTTAAAAATATAACTTAAAGTTAAAAAAATACAGACTATATTCGTCCCATGGCTGGGCCTCCCCTAATTTCTAGGAGGATTTTAGGGCAAGGAAGTGCCGCCGCTCTGCCCTGATGCGTGTTGGCGTACTTCGTCTTGTCTGTATGTCTTCGATTTTTTTTTATTTCTCTAACATGCAAGTTTCAAAAAACATAACTTAAATTCTCCATATTATAATAACAGGTCCTTACATATGAAATTGGCATTTTGTACTGGAGGAATGTAAAGTCATTTTTTTTTGTAAAATATATTCAATTAATCAAAGTATGCATTGTTATCTTTGCATTTTTGCCATCTCATAGGTAGTTCATTGATCCCTTTACTAAAAAACCATGGGAGCGAGAATCAATAAACTCTTTGAAAGCAGTTTGGACTGCCGCATCGGAGTTGAAAGTTTTTTCCTTGTAAAGAGTTGTCCAAATTACGGAAAAATAGAAATCTATTGTAGCAAGGTCCGGGGAGTGTGGTGAATGTCCCAGATATTCCAATTATATAAAAAACTATTTTTACGTGACGTTTCGGGTGCTTTCCAGCACCCATGGTCACGGGGGACTGAGGGGATTCATTTTTAATTATTATTTATGGTCCGATCTACGCAGAATGAACTAATTGTGTCTTGAAGTCTTGCAGTAGTATGCTTGGGTTTCATTTTAATTTTATTAGTTACAGGGTCCCAAGCAGGTGGTAGTACCCAGCCTCCCTCTCTATTGAAATTAAGATGGTTTTAATTTCAATAGCCTCACATGTCATCATGGCTAGAAATAAATGTTCTTGCGGGAGGATTTGTGGTCTACCAAATCTGATGTAATGGCACTTATGATATGATCACAAACTGCAAACTTTCCGGAACGTTGATGTTTCACGTGTTACGTCAGCTATATGTTCTTTTACGCGGGTTCTGTGACAGCAAACTCCTGACCGCCGACCTTCAGCACGTCAAGCAGGTTCTGCAAGATAACAAGTTTCGAATCCCGCGCGTACGCCACAGTGACCGAGTGAAGCCGGCCACAGTCGAGCGTGTGCCTGCTGTACTACCATATGTCAGAAGTGTCAATGACAAGATTGAATCGAGCTTCTATTAGAACATTTTACAGGCCACCAAAGAAGATTAGTCAGTTCTTACCATCTGTCAAGTGTTATATTCCTCTACAAGATGTGGGAGTGTACAACCTTGACTGTGAATGTGGTATCTCATACATAAGGCAAACAAAAAGGTGAATTAAATGAATGTGTGCTAGTGTGACCCTTATCCTATAAAAACAAAACAAATTATAAAATAACCGAAATATGAACACCACGTATACGATAACATTACAACAGTCTTTCAGGTATGCTAGCACATTTATAATAACTATCTAGCTTGTTACATTGGCGCGCAAATTAATATAATACCAAAGTTTGCTAGCAATTAACGCATAACTGTCACAGATTAGTCTAGCAACTACTGTGGGAAATAATTAATATTCAGAAAATTTATTGTGAAACCTTATGGTTTTGTTATTCACTTGTCAGAGTTTTAACTTGTAACACATTAAGTCAATCACGATGCGACGCTCGACGTTACCTACTGGTAGGGCCAATTGCACCTTCAAATCCGGCTCGGAAGAACCGGAAAATGGTCGAACTACTGACTAAATTTATATCCGGAACGAAGGAACTAATTCGGTTATGAGAGATCAATTGCATGTGGACTGTATGCGAGGTTCTCTATAACCAAATAAGATGGCTTATGTGGCACGTGGCAGGCTTAGGCAAAGCACTCGCTATTACCTAATCTATTATCTAGCCGCTGCCTTGTGCGGGAATTAAACTTGAGCTGTTAGAAGAAAGGAAACACAGTAAAAGAGAACAAAAGAACGGCTCAAGAGAATTTAGGTGGAAGCACTTACCAGGGTGGGTTTCTTTTGGCGGCCTCGAGGACGATGCCCCTGGTGTTGCGACTGCGTTTTAAGGGGAACGCAACGTTTCAACAAATTGCACTATGCGAAGCGGTTACTACTAGATTGTTCTGTGGTCGACTGTCACAGGTGCCATCACATCTAGTGCCTATCAACTGCGATGCAAGAGAGTGAGCGGCGGCAGCGGACGTCCTTTTATTGATCGGCTATATTCACTTACATCTCAATGGGGATGGGTTTATTTATTGGCTGAAAAGACGCCACACTCTAGCTCCCTCCCCCTTTCAGTGCGTTTAGAAGAAATAGGCGGATGGGATGTAGAGAGGTACTATCTGGGTAACAACCAACTAAGCAAAATGCCAGAGTAGTCGTTTTTCCACGCAACCACCTACTATTCAAGTGATATTGCAACCATGCTAAATTTCTTTACACACCCACGCTCACAACTTTCTTTCTTTATTTTTTTTTCTTAAAATTATATAAATATCTTTGCCCGTATAAAACAATATGTAAAATAAGAATAGAAGGGGAGTTGATCAATCAAACAGATGAGTTTGTATATTTGGGATGCGTATTTAGCAGGGATGTGAGATATGATAAGGATATAAAACAAGTTAACGCAGGAAATAGAGTAAATGGGGCCCTACACTCTATTGTGAAAAGTCAGAATGTGTCAAAAAGGCACATTTGGCAATTCACTATGCTGTGTCGGAAAGTTGGGTATGGCAGAAGAAACACGAGAGTAGAATAAACGCAGTAGAAATGCGGTCGTTAAGGAGTGTGTTAGTGCTGAATCTGAATGACAGGGTGAGAAAGTGTGTGATAAGAGAAAAATGTGGTTTGCAAGATGATGTTGTGACTAGGATTAATAAAGGAATGCTTTTGTGGTTTGATTATGTAGAAAGAATGAATGAGGAAAGAGTGACAAAGAAAATTTATGTTGCAGAAGTAAACGGCAGAGTCGGAGAGGGACGTCCTAGGCGAAAGAGTATCGACCAAATTGGCGATAAATTGAAAACGGACCAAATTAGGAGTACCCTTAACTGACAAGTATGAATGTGTGGGTATATGGTTGTGGAGGAGGCGACAGAAGTTTGTAAGGATCGTGCCAAATGGAAGTCCGTAGTCTCTGCCTACCCTCAGGTGTGAGTGTTTATGATATATGCCCGTAAAGTTCAGGGCTCTAAAATATGTTGATGGTGGATTTATGATCCATTATGTGGAAAGTGAGTGCGTGTTTTTGCCATGAGTTGAGAATGTTTTTGCTTAATTTCTGAATTACTTAAAACGCAGTATAGTACGTACCACTTTGTCTCGCTTTTATTTTTGATCTAAGACTATTATAGCGAGAGTATTACGGATGTGTTACTTAGCACGTATTTAGGTGTTTAGCTTTGATAAAGTTTTTAAAGTACTAGCAATGCTAATAGCATTTCTTCTAATATTTCCTATAAACACGCCTAGTAAATTAAAAATGCTTGTGGTAAGAGTAGTTCACGATAGTAGTCAGATGGTGGATTTGAATCCACCATTTGGTCACCACTAGTGTGAGTAACGTATTCTAAATTATTCGTGAAATCACTAGTTATAAGTAAAGTTTATGCAAGCATGTGTTTAAAGTACATTAATATAATAATTGATAACGTAATGCATATAGTACATAAAATATGTATATTATAACAACCAATATGGAGGAAAAATTGGTTTCTTAATTTTACTATAGTATATCTTTTATATTACGCATTTACATATATTACGCGCTATCTTCTTCAATTGTGAAACGATTTAAATTGTTCTTTTGATAAAATATGTTATTCTTCCGAAGTTTTTATATACAAATATAAATACAAAGTTCCACCTCTAAATGTGGAAATATTTCGAGTTTTATAAAAATTAAAAGCTAAATTTTAACAACTTTAAAAATTACCTTTACATAAATTATGCCTTCTGGAGTTTTAATGTTCCAATAAAATATGTTTTAAAATCGACTTGTAGGATTATGTGCAAGTTATTTTATTCTTTTTAGTTGTTCTTTGAAGTCTTCTATTACGATGTATTTAAAGTACTACTTTCGTTATTATGTGCCGAACAGACCTTTTGTAATTTCAATCAACAATTTTTTTTGTAATATTGCTGTTACATTCTATAAAACCATTTTGTAGTTGCAGTGTAAGAATTTCCATTACCTCGTATAGTGGGTGTCGTTAGAGGCGACAGAAGAAAATTAAACTTAGTGAAACAGGAGATGGGCAACAACATTTTCCAATTACCAATTCAAAATAATTAAAACTGCGGTTGCTGACTCATCTACAGATTTTCAGACTACTTAGATCAGTAGGCTTTTATTTACATGTTTTCGACTGTAGAACATATGTAAATGACCTAACAAATAGTACGTTCTACCAGTGTTGTATACCGTCGTTAACTTGTATACGATGCAACATTTTTTTTAGTTTCGCAAAACAGTCAAATAAATTTTGGTAAGCGATTCGGACACATTTTAAACAAATATCGAGCAGATTTCAAGGTTTTGTCTTTTATTTTCGAATGGTGTCAATTAAACAACGAAACAAATGTTGAAAACGAAACTAAATATCACTTTTGTATATTACTCGATTTATATCTCAAAGACAAACAATCGCTGTTTACCTAATATGTGTCCGCATGAGTGCGCGTGTGTGTGCATGTAAGTCTCTTGTCTTTAGGTTGATATTATTTTCTTTGGGTGACTCATATATCACGTTTGTGTACCTCAATCTTGTTTAGGCTTGGCGGATTTGAACTAACTATTAGATAAGATTCATCTTCATCTTGTCAACTCAGAGGGTCAAAGACTCATAGTAGTTTTATCTGATAGATATTTTATTTTACCAAGAAGTTACTTGCAAAAATTAATTCGACAGATTGGTGGTGCCTAATAACTGCAGCTTCGGTTCCCACACGTATTGAACACTCCTATGTCTTGGTGGTAGGACTTAGACTACATAGGAGTCTGTCTTTGTAGATTAAAAAAACTTTTACCTATTTCTGGTGACAAATAGCAGTACGTGCATGAGTGATCCGGCCTGCATGGTAAGAGAAGCAATTATCAGAGGATATGGGCATTACGTCTAAATCCTCAGAGGAGAATGATATGCCCAATTGAACATATATCTTTAATAATATTATATACCTTCTTTTGTAGAATAAGTACAAAATGCACGTTAAGTTTTACATGTAGTTAAAGGTTTAATTTGCAAATGGGCTCGGCGGAGCAGATTGTGGAGCGCTCGTGTAAAATACAAACTACGCTTAGTTAAACCTCATTATGGAACCTCTATTCTTGGTAATTTCAGATTCACCGCATGTTTGGTGTTGAAAAAATTGTCACGAATATAAACATGTGGTAGTACAATACTGTATGATACGAGTACGGTCATATATTAGCTATATATAAGGTAATACATACGTAATGTTATATTACATTACTTTCGTAAAATGTATGTACATACGTACACAAGAATAAAAATAGTTTCGGAAACAGAAAAAGAGTAGGTATGTAAAATAAACTCGCTTCTTAGTGATTCTACTTTGATATTTACGTTGTGTATTGTCATAAATATTAAAAGGATTTTGGTTGCTGTCCAAAAGAACTGAATAGAGATCACGTGCAGGACCAACGGTTTTACGTGCTATTTGAGGCACGGGTGTGAATTACCCATATATTTTCTGACAGCGGGCTGCTAATAAAACGTTTGATAGAAAAACTATATAGCTGATTTTTGATCTAGAATCAGTGGTCTTTGCCGCGGTTGGTCAGCAAATAATTGCTTGCTTTAAAACTCGAGTTAGATTCCTTTTTCATTTTTTCATTTTCCCCTAATTTGTAATTTTAAGAACCGATTTACTACGTGTTTGGCGATGAATTGAAACCACATAATGAAACATTTACGGTAAAAAAAAATTGGGACATATGTTGTCCGCTAACACATTGCGTTGAACGTTACCAATATATTCATATAATATGCTGCTGATAGAAGACTTCAAAATCCGTTTTTCAAATTTCACGTAATAACTGTTTACAACACCAACCACTGCGCATAGTTTCAAACGAGTTATTCATCGTACAGCAAAATATTCGAGGAGGTGGCTCATGCCCAGCAATGAACTCAGGAGATAGGGAAAGAGAAGGAAATATTAATATCCATTCCAAGTTCAAAAAAATCGTTAATATTCGTATACAAAATTTATTCGAACCCACAATATTAGCTCATATTAATTTTCTACACTAAGAAATATTGCTGTAATATTTAATAAAACGCCTAAAGCTAGATTGCGAACTTATAGTTTACGAACATTAACGTTTTATTCGGAAACGAAATTGGCCAATCTGTCATTGCGGAACACCTATTGCATTTAAGTGCGACGCTGAGCGTGACAGAAACTAATAGCATGCGCATTATTTAATTTTTCATTTCCCATGATGTATAGAGTGAAATCTATTGCTACTCTCTTGATGCTTAGTTTTGTAGAGTGTGAAGTATTCACCAAAAAAAGTATAGCGTTTGAAACAGAAATAGAAACAAAATCTTTTTTTTAAATATAGATTATAAATAATATTTATTAAAAGTCACACTTTTGTTTAATTTACCCAGCGCCAGAATGGTACGGAGCCTCGCCCGCACACACCCTGTGTTGCTGATGAGGAGGTCGACGTGCGCGGTCATGTGCGGCATCCTGGCGGCAGTGACGTGGGCTCTTATGGACGTGGTGAAATAGGCACTATACCCCACATATAGCACCAGCTCAAAGTCGTCCACCCACTCGCGCAAATGTCCTGCCACGAAATGTCGTTGTTGTAAGCCGCGTACAGGACTGGAAGCAGACAGCCGCCCAGTGGTACACTGGCTCTAACGGGTCTTTATTCCCTTATTCACATAATCCAATGGGACGGTAAACCAACACGACCAGAAAAAGATCAGGAGCAGGACAACGCCTTTAAATACTTTCCAAACCACGAGGGTGAGACACTGCCAAATTTCTGACTCCAGCCAGCTACTGAGAATTTCTTCACGGAAAAACTGAATAATTGTTCTTTTTTGCCCCACCTAGGATTCAAATCCTGGATCAACAATCGTGCTACTACAACCACTAGACCCATGAGGTAGTTAAAGAGGTTGAATGTTTTTTATGATATCTCTTCATTTTTTAAGTTATGTTTATGAAAATTGGTATTTTGACTTTTGATTAAAAATAAAAAAGTACATATTTTACACTTTTTGATAATTCTATCCCCGAAGGGGAAATTAGGAGAATTCTTAAACTATAATTATTACATTATGATTGTGTGGTAGTTTCTCTTAACTAATATGGATGTAGAAATTATGTGTAGCAAAATGACTCTCACACTCATCGTTCTGGGTTTTCAAATCATCAACACAGTAATGCAGAAATTATTAGGTTACTGTTTCTAGGCGTAAAAAGAATAATCTGGGAAGACGATTAGGAAGACGATTAGAAAGACGATTACGTCCATGGAAATTAAAAGCTTTATCTGGTCTGATGTAAGATCCTGAAGTAGCTTGTGAAACTGGTAAAACCGTTATTCTTGGTGCTATGTATCAAAAATGCATGCACCGTATAGCTTTGAAGTAGAAAACAGAGGCCCCTGACATGTGCTGTGCCGGTGGTAAAGTGAAGCTTTCTTCTTTTGAGTCGGTGTCAGATCCTTTATAGCTTGATGAAAAATTTTCATTCAGAGCATGCACATTTCATCAATTATGTTAGGAAGTATAATGGCTACTTTCAAATGAAGTTCTTTGGAGCTAAAAAAATAATAGAAGATGGGATTATATGCCCACTTTTAAAGTGCAAAGACAAGTTTATCATTTGTTCAAATCAAATTCGTTTATTTGCATAATACACGTATAAAAGTAGCCTATTACATTTAACTCAACAAGAGTCAAAATTAGTTAATAACACTGTATACAGTGTTAAATGTGGTTGGAAACTATAAAACTATCTGTTTAATCTTCAATAATTAGGATATTTATTTTACAACTAGAAAGCGAGGTAAAATTAAGCGAAAGTGCTCGCTATATAAGCAGCTCCGAATCTGTCTGGATAATCCTGGCATTTCCCATTCACGAAAGATTTCCAGGAGTTTTTCATCTGGCACTGCTTTTGGAAAATGATCAGCGTGTGTATTCAATTTCAATAACAATGTAGCAGACAAAGTAAACAACCCACGAAAAACTGCTCTGATTGCATTTTTTGATCTTTGCAAAACGGATCATTTTGCAAAAACTCTACTTTATGTTGAAGTTCCTTCATACTTTGTGAGGAAAAGTAACAAACTTGAAAGTCAGAACATGGAAACAACGTCGATAGCTAGCTAGAAGTAAAAAAGAATTAAACTCTGAGCAAAGTGTATACAGTTTACCCTAATAACTATGAATGTTATTATCTGCGCCTTCGTCTTCATGAAATTTGAGGGCCAACATCATTCACAGACTTAGATACTGTTGAAGATGTCATATATCCTAAATGCTAGTCAGCATGTAAAGCTCAAGGCTTACTTTAAGAAGATAAACACTGAGATGCTACAATGAAAGGAGCTGCTCCTTGCGATAGTACTTTTAAATTGCGAGAATTATTCTCAGTTTTGTTAATATTCTATCAACTAATAGCAGCATCCAGTCTATGGGAGAAGTACAAAGAAAGTCTGTCGGAGGATATAAAGCGTCAGGTTAAATCAGATTTGCAAGACAATGTTCTTTAGATTATCGATGAAGTTTACAATAAGCGTCTGATTTGAATAGAAGATATTGTGTGCTAAGGCGAATAGCGCTAAGATAACCATAGTTTGCTTCTACCTTTAAGGTACGAAAATGTAATACAAAATTGAGAGTATCAGAGAGATAAACTTTTTTGTCAGAAGTAGTATCTATTAGAGAAAAATCATTAACCGAAGAACAATTTCAAATTTATGAACAAGTTTTAGACGATATAGAGAACGAAACTGGTCAAATATTTTTTTTTTTGTATTCTTCTGGAGGCACAGGCAAAACTTTTATTTTAAGTTTATTATTAGCCAGGTTAAGGAAAAATCACGGAATAGTTTTGGTAGTTGCCTCTTCCGGTATCGCAGCAACGTTGCTCAATGGTGGTAAAGCAACCCATTCTACTCTCCAACTTATTTCCATTTAATCTACATCGTCTATTAGATTTTCAATCGAATCGTCAGTACATCGTTTTCTCATGTTAACAATTAAGAAACATTTTATTACCTCGTGTACGTATATAAATACATTTATTCCGACACTTACGAATTGTTCCTTAAAACAACGACGGGACAAAAATGACCCAGCAGCATTTTAAGTTAAAACGTTTTTTATATTAAAATTGAAAATATTTTAATTTAGCTCACTACATAAAATAAATAAAGTACAAAAAGTTTTATCGACTTTAAATAAAACAGAGTTAGAAACGATCAATCTTGCGGGTTTATACAAAAATGGGACGGCAGCGTTTCTAATTTTAAAAACTCAATACCACGCTTATTTAAGCAGGCATTTAGAGGTATGATATTATTATATTTCATTGGCTACGTTCCAATGTACTTGGCAAATGCAATATCGCTTAAATTTATTTCTAAAACCTTTTCTTATTTAACGATTCTTTGCTAATACGCCAGATAAATATAATTGTGCCATATCAGGTAATCCGTCGAGAAAAAGGTGAATCGATGGATTCAACTCAGCTGGGCAGCGTTTTGGAAATCACGACACATCTTCTCGTTAGGTATACCTCAAAACTTGAGAACCACGTTCTCACAGAATACCAGCATAAAGTAGCGCTTAACGCTTAGTGTTAGTGTAAAGAACCGGATACACTTTTTACTGTAAACGAGGCATTCCATCTTCGGATTAGCAAGCTGAAGTGGCAGTTGGCCAGCTGTATAGCTCGAAAAATAATAATATATAGCATCGACAACCGATGGAGAAAAAACGTTCTCGAGTGGCAGCCTCGTACCAATTAGCGAAGTGTAGGGTGACCCCCCCTAGACGAAGTGACTACTGGTAAGACTTGCAGGAAGTCGACGGATGTAGGTGGCTCAAGACCGTGCTTTGTGTCATCCCTTGTGGGTAGGCCTATATTCAGCAGTGGACTTGTTAAGGATTGTCATGATGACGATAGTGATATGAGAGAATAACTTTATGTATAAATTAATCACGAGATTTTCGTTGTCAAAAAGTATTCAGCGGTATTTATGATACTTAAGTTGTAGAAGAAAAGTAGTACTGAAGTGTTTCAAAATAAGTCTTGTACAATGCATTATTTTCTGAGTTACACCGAGACATGAAGCGACGCGATGCGGCGCGAACTTTTCAAAGATGTTGATACAATATATAACTTAATTTGTTACACAAAAAGATATGCATTAAATTGAGATAATTCGATAATGCCTAGTGACGTCGAGCTACGTGGCGCGGCTTCATTGGTAGACGCGGCGTGCAAGAGCGGCGCTGCGACTCGCGAAGTCTCGTGAAGCGGCACGACGCCGCAATCCTTAAACCTTAAATCGTCGCGGCGACTTGTCTTGTCTCTACAAAATCCCAGAAAATGTACAAAAAGGGTTATTATAATATAAAAGAATACATAAATGAAAATAACCCCCGGGAATGAGATGATCGCCACCATGCTGATTAAATTTTCATTCAAAAATTGTACAAAATTAATTTATTATAAATTAAAATATATTCAAAAACGTCCCGCTGTGTTTGCTGTTTCTTCTCAGGACAGAGGTTTTTTCGAACCAGTGGTAAATAAAAAAAATGACTTTCAATAAGTATTATACAATAATCTATATTGAATAAAAATCATTTATTTCATTTCAAGTCATTCATTTAACTTCTCACATAATACTGAAGTAAAATAGCAGTTTAATGCTGCTGTGTTTTGTATGGTGATTGTAGAGAAAAGAGCAGTAGACTTGTGAAGGCCTGCAATGATAATGATATAGGTAATTAATTTGTAATTTGAATTACCCCTTAAAATTAATTACTCTATAGAGATAAGTTAGAACAGCATAATTCTTTTAATATCTGCAGTTGAATTGAAACTTTTATGCCAGCAAATGGAAATAAATGCAATGAAAATATGGAATGCAGTATTTTTAGTGCTGTTGAGTCTGTTTCATGAACTGGAGTAGTGCTCTTAGCTCATGGTTATTGTTCTTTTAAAACCATTTTAACAAAAGTTTCTTTTTATGCTGCGTTGAGAGATTAAATCACCGCAAAATGACGTAAGCTTTTGCCTGAGACGCTAAACTTATTTTATTTGTGCGGTATTTACTCTAAATTCGGTATATAAACTTTTAATGTTGTCGTTTTTATATTTTTGATTAAAATATAAGATTATCAAAATCACAATTTAAAATTATTTAACCTTTCAAAGCAGTAGTTAATTTTAATACAATTTTTATTTTTTACTAAATGTGATGTCATATACGTACGTCATCTTTAGTAAAAAATGATTGAAGAGACGCTGACTTTTTCAGGTATAAAAAAGTAATAACAAACTCTAGAGACATTTTTATTGTCATCCAAATACAATACTGTTTTTCGCGTATTTTGCTATCATTTGATGATGATGATTTCTTATATTTACGCAAAAACTACGGGGGTGACTAAACTTATTTACATCGCGATGTCAAAGTCAAATAAGTCAAATAATTGTAAAAAAAAACGACGGCTTGCACTCCGGGAGTGCCAGCAGAAGTGAAATCTTGAATATTAACGTTGTGCATTTTTGATATTTTGGCATGATTAGGGAATAATTTTGCACGAATTGATTTAATTATCACACACGAACATTCGCGCAAGCGCCCTGTGCCGCCTAAACGAAACAGCAGGCACGCCGCGCCGTTAGAAAGAGAGGGGGATACTTCCTCTCCTACGCCGCGTCGGCTGTGTCTCACTCTCCATCCGTCTTACGAATATTCGATCAGGGTCACGTGTCTTGACGCGAGTTTAACATTTTTTACCCATTACAAAAAAGTGTACAACGCAGCTAAAGAAGTTTTCACTTCAAATTTTTTTCCGTAATTTAATAATTTTTATTAATTGATGTAGTAACAATGGACAAACTGTTTGATAAATAAAATAAAACCAACTAGGAAGTCAGACTCTTGTATCTTAACAATTATTAACGCATGGGTTATGTGAGTAAATTTAAATTAGTAATAAAGAAAAGTAAGAATAAAATAAAATATTATATTATATTTATAAAATATAATGTATTATATTCATAAAATATGCTCCTCATTTTCTCTGGTTTGTGGGGTATTATTCCACCATCGTCTGAATCAACCACAAATGGAATATTGACGGCAGCATCCACTCGGCCGTAGCATTTCTATCCGATGAGGGAACAGCCTCACGTCGTAGTCGTCCGAGTTCGGCGTCACCAAATATGTTGGAGTGCATGATGTACCGAACTCGGTCTGCCAGGTTTTGCTCAGTGACGGATAGAGATGGTTCCAGCTTTGCAAAAAAGCGATGCATCCGAGCCCGATATGCCAAACATCCAGTTTCTTCCGCTTTTGCTCTAAAGTACGCCCGCAATGCGTTTGCGTTCATTGCTTGTAACCAACGCATGCGACGTGCTCCACCAGCGGCGGGTGCCGCTTGCTGAGTCCGAGAAGACCCAGCCGACACCAAGCCTTCTGGTGGGGATGATGGATGCGGAGGACTGCTAGGTGACCGTGCAGCTCCTCGCGTTCGGCTGGCGGCCCGCATGCTGACGCGTCCAGCGCCAGCTCTAGACGCACCCCGGCGACCCCCAGGCAGCGGCCCTATGCGCGTTCCTCTTTGTCCCATCATCCATGTTATGGACGCCAAATAAAAGGAGACGCCTAAGCCCGGCACCGTTTCGTGGTTCGGTCATATGCACAAACGGACCTTTGATCCCACAATTTTGCCTAGGCACGGCGCTCACACCTCTTGGCAGGGCGGGCTTGGCAGGCTGACTGACTGCGCCGACGTAGCAGTTTTGTCACATAACTGTTACGTCAGCGGGCGATGGCGTCGTCACTTCCCTACGCCTTAATAGAGGAGCATATTGCAAGAGTCAATGTTGGAAACGCGCAGCATGCCTCTCGAAAATCGACCGCAACTTCTCCGCGTACCCCTTAGCAAGCGAAATCAGGCTGTCGTGCGGGCTCTTAAGCCAATGCAGGTGACCTATTTGGAAGCCAGCTGGGAACTTTGCGAGACGGAATCAATTCTTTTTGGCGCCGCACTGGCAGTATGCCATGTTATTGGCACCAAACTTCCCATGGCTGGACGTGCTACTCGACAAAGTAGCGCCATCTCAGCCTGGAAAAAGAGAATTGAGGACCGTGTCGCAAAGGCAAGGGCCGTTACCGGCCGACTGACAAGCTTCAGGTCGGGTAATAATAGACCGAGAGTTGTGTGCACCGTTACAATGGCGGTTGCTGAGATAAACATTAGTTTGTCCCAGCCGGATATCACGCAGAAACTAACGGAGCGCATAGGTGACCAGAAGCAAAAAATCGCTGCTTGGGGGAAGGTGATTCGACGATTTAGCGTGAGGTCAAGGCGGTTCAACCAGAATCGTCTCTTTCAGAGTGATTAGAAGAGGCTCTATAAATCATTGGAGCGACTAGAGGTATGTGGCGCGGGCCCAGGACCCGATCAGGCTGACACTGTCGCATTTTGGCGTTTCCTGTGGTCAGAGGCCGTAAACCACAACGATGGCCCTTGGATGGAAGTTGTGGCGAGCAGAATGCGTGCGAGTGTTACGCCTATGGACTCCGTTACCATAACGCCAAAAGACCTGGCTGAGGCGGTCCGTAGGGCCCCCAAACTGGAAAATTCCGGGGCTCGACGGGCTGCATCATTACTGGCTGAAGGGGTTCGCAGATTGTCACGCTGTGCTCGCCCAACAGTTCCAATAGGCTCTCAACTAGAAGTCGCTCCCGAGCCTCTTCACTATTGGGATCAGTCATTTGGTTTCTAAAGATCAGGATACCACAGATCCGAGCAAATACCGTCCCATCACGTGTCTGCCTAGCATATATAAGACACTGACATCCATTTTGAGCGCGAGAATTATTCGTCACCTGGAGTTAAATCAGATGATGTCCCGCGCTCAAAATGGATATCGGGGCGGTGGTCGTGGAACCAAGGAACCCTTCCTCATTGACGCGGTCATTGGCAAAGTGGTGAAACGTAACCGTCGGAACTTCTCCGCCGCCTGGATAGACTACAGAAAGGCATTCGACTCGGTGCCACATACATGGCTAAAGAAGGTACTCGAGCTGCACAAAATTGACTGTACAGTTAGAGACTTCCTCGAGCAGTGTATGGGGCAGCGGAGTACGATCCTCTGTTATCTGGGTGAGCGGATGATGGCTGCGGAGAACCACATGAGGATAAGAAGGGGTATCTTCCAGGGCCATTGTCTGAGTCTATCAGCTTAGCATTTCCGACCGGGAGACCGTATGGAAGGAGAAGGAGCTCCACGGGAGGTACTACAGGGCGCTTCATGAGCCCTTCGTAGATACAGTCGCCTCTCTCAACTGGCTATGTTTCGGTGACCTCTTTGGGGAAACCGAGGATTTTGTCTGTGCAATACAGATTCGGTTTATTAAGACCAACAACTATCGGAGATAAATCCAAAAGGATGGCACCGTCAACGTCTGTCGAGCTTGTCGCCATCCCGGTGAGTCGCTTAGGCATGTCATCTCCGGTTGTTCGGTGCTTTCTAACTCTGAGTACTTGCACAGGCACAACTTATTAGCCAGAATTCTACACCAGGAGCTCGCTCTGAAATACGATCTCGCGGACCGGAAATTGCCGTGTTACAAGTAATTGCCGGAAGCCGTGTTCGAAAATGATCGCTTCGGGCTCTACAGGGACCGGGCCATCATCACAAACAGGATTATTCTTGCGATTAAGCCTGATATTGTGCTGATGGACCGGGCACATCAAGGATATTTTTCGTCGATATTATCATCCCATATGACGAGAACCTCGTGAAAGCCGAAACAGATAAGCAATCAAAATATCTGGACCTGGCTCACGAGGTGACCGACATGTGGGGTGGTCTGCAGACGTCTTATAGTCGTCTCTGCGAATGGGCTAATCCCAGTTAGCCTCTCTGATCATCTAAGGCGACTAGGACCCCGTGACGGACCGCTCTGGGCTCAAAGCAGAAGCCGGTGCTCCTCGATACTGCCCGCATCGTCCGCCGGTTTCTTTCCCTTTCCCCCTAACCCTCGGCCATTTGGTCTCCCCTGCCGAGGGCTTCCATCTGGTTGGGCTTTTATTTATTCACGTATTTTTGTATTTATTTTATTTTATTGATATTTATGTATATTTATCTTTTAATTTACATTTATAATTATATATTTATAGAATCCTATCAGATGCGAAAACTATATACGTAGGCGGTCCCATAATGAATTGACCTAACTATGAACAAACGAAGGAAATGAAACGAAACCAATTTTATTTTTCAATATAATAACCATGAATACTAACACACTTCTGACATCTGTGAATCAACATCTCTAAACCTTTATAAAAATAATCACATTTTTTATCCTCAAAATGACTGAAGACGGCCGCCTGCAACTCTTTATTTCTTCCTCTTAAGTCGAAAATTTTCTTCCTCTTAAGTCCCGCTTTAAATTTGGAAATAAATAATAGTCGGACGGGGCCATGTCTGGACTGTAAGGTGGATGTTGAACTTTTGTGAACCCGCATTGACGAACTGCATCCTTCGAAACACCAGCGGTATGAACAGGGGCGTTGTCATGGAGCAACAGGACACCTTTAGACAGCTTGCCTCTTCGTTTTTCCTTTATCTTGTCTCATAATTTATATATTAAAGAAGCATAATATTCGCCGTTCACGACTGTATTACGTTCTTTAAAATCCACCATCAAAATGTCTTGAAAATCCCAAAATATTGTGCACATCAGTTTTTAGTCGATTGTTGCACCTTTGCCTTTCTAGGGGGCTTTTCACCCTTATAACGCCATTCCATTGACTCGCGCTTGCTTTGTGGATCATAATACAAGATCATAGTTTCATCACCAGTCAATAGCCGCTCGATCACAGTCTTTGGATTTTCGCCACAAAGATCCAAAAACTCCGAAGCGCAGCGCACTCTTTCCTGTCTCTGTACCGTTGAAAGAAGTTTCGGTATCCACCTTGCACTCACTTTTTTCATGTGAAGATGTTCATGGATCGTGCGATGAACGGTACTCTTAGAGAGCCCAAGCCTTGCTGCAATTTTTCTAATCTTCAAACGGCGGTCATTCAGAACCTCCTCTTCGATAAGAGCAATCGTTTCGGGAGTGAGCACTTCCACAGGTCGACCGTCGTGGCCAAAGTCTTCGACGGTTTCTCTCCCGAGGCGAAACTCTTTCACCCAATTTTTCACTGTGCACTGTCATAGGAGGGGGAGACTCCTTATACACGCCATCCAATCGTTCTTTTATTTGGGCAGGGGATAAACCTTCTTTAAACAGAAACTTTCTTCTTTCTTTTTCTTTTTCTTTCTTTTCTTTAAATGTCTGTTAAACTAAGACTAAGCATTTCATGTCGATGCATGTTTCTTATATTAAGTGCACGATAAACGTACTATTTAATGCAACACAACATGTAGTGACATGTCGCGTTGAACTATATCAGGCCAGTTCATTATGGGACCGCCTGGTAGATACCCCCCCAAAAATAAAATATATAAAATTTGATAATTTCTCAATTACGACAATTTCTTTTTTAAACACCTTACTACTTATTAAACTTAATTCAAGTTATTTTTGACGTCTTTGTAGTTTCAATCAAAGTCAATTAATTTAAAAAATGTTTGCTAAATAAATCATCCCTTATATTTAATACACCTAAATAGCCAAATAGGTTTTGTAAATGATTAATCTTAAGACAATTTCAAAATCAGCATAGCAATATGTTACTTTTGGTACAAATAAAGAAAAAGAAACAGAAACAGAAAGTTTTTTATTCAATATAGATTATAAAGAATACTTATTGAAGGTCACTTTTTTCATTTACCACTAGTTTGCAAAAAAATACCTCTGTCCTTGGAACAACCATCAAGAAACCCAGCGGGACTATTTTTTTCTTAAATAATAGCTAACATTCATGTATATTACAATTAATAACACAAAACAAATTAGAAATAGTTAAGGGGGGGGGGGGTTAGGGTTATTATCATCCATAAATTCCTTCATATTATAATAACATTTTTATACAAACTTAGTTTTATAAGTTTTTGAACTTTATGTATGTCAAGTGTTGTATATTTTTTGGGAATTTATTGTAAAAGCTTATATATCGCCCCAAAAATGAATTACTGACTCGATGGAGTCAAGTAACTGGTACTACTCGTACTAGCTTGTGTCTGTTACTAGTATTTACAAAAATGTAAGTGTAATGTAAGTCTTGAACTAATTATTCCCAAATTTAAAAGGATATTAGTTTCAATCCAAAGCCGAAAAATATGAAACAAGATATTTCAAAGAAGTCTAGGAGGACTTTGTAAGCTAATGCAGTACAGTTTTTAATTATGCATATTTTTAAATGATGTTTTGCTGGTTGCACAAAAAGATTTTAGAGAAAAGAATTAGATTAGATTAAGTTAATTAGATTAAAGAATTTACACTTAGAATAGTAATAACTGCAACACACGATAAAAACAATGCCATTACTAAATGAATATGTCATTGCGCAATAATTTCTGTGGAGGGTAATAATATTATAATGTCGTCCAATGGCCTTAGCCGTCAGTTTATCACAGATAAAGTTCATTAATTTGATGGTCACACTGTATTTTCTGTACAAAAAATGATAGACTGAACAATAAATAATTTTAAACCTCAAATTTATATTTTATATCAATCATGCGTATTATTCCAGAATTTCACGGATTTTTCTCATTTTTGACACAGGAATTGTAACATTTTAGAAACACCTCATTAACAGAACATTACTCACAAAGTACAGAATAACTCGCAATTTCCGTCTCAAATAGCTATAACCGACTTTGCTTTTTTTAGAAATTGTGTCAACAATAATAAAAACTAAAACTGATTCTTTTTATTTTCTTTTCGCTTTAGGAAAATTTCTAGCAATTGTTGTCAAATGTGTCACTAACAAATACGATGTTGGTTTTTAATAACAAGGAAGACGTGACAACCTTACTGGCTTTGTTATTTAGAATGGCAGACACTTGCCAACTCGTAAAAAATATAAAACGTAATAATATTGAACATAAATACGGACTCTCGTATTATAATTAAAAGAAACAGGTATTACTTTGCAGAAATCCATTATATAAATGAATAAACAAATAAATAATATAAGCCGCAGTAAAAAAAACACGCTTGGCAGGCGAGTTCAAAACCGCAATTTTAAAATGTTATTGGGAAGATGCGAAACCTCACAGAGGCATCGAGAGAAGAACTTGCGGTAGCGCAGAGAGATATGTAGAGGAGTATGACCGGCTATAAAAGACAGGATAGGATCAGAAATATTGACCTTCCTAATTTAACAAAACTTAATACGACCTACTCAACTCCTGACTATCCTCCATTTGTGTTGAGGCAATTTGCAGATAATGATGTTAGGAAAAACATACTCTCTATCCATTCTGACGCTGTCGGAAATGATGATATCAGTCGTAAAATGATTATTCCCTTACTTGATATATTAACGGCCGTATAGCTCGAAGAACCGACAACCGATTATGATCGGATGGGGGACAAGGTTCTTGAGTGGCAGCCTCGTAACGGTAGACTAAATGTAGGAAGTCTTTGTATGCGGGTGGCACAGGACCGTGCTTTGTGGTATTCAGTGGAGTTGTGAAGGGCTGTAATGATAATGATGAACAATGAAATAGTTAAAACAATTTTAAATCCCCGAATGTGTACCTCTTTTGTTTCATGCTTCTTGCAAACCGATTCTGGCAAGCAATTGACTGTGTGAAATCCACCTAAAAACGTATGATCAAATTTTAGAGACTAGTGCTGGGGATCATCATAATTAATAGTGTCAGCTTAACGAAAATACAAAATCAACCACATTAGTGAGGTTGCTACTCATAAAGAATAAGAATTTTGTGAATATATTATAATTTACAATAATAAATAAAATTATTCAAATAAATTATGATAAAGGTATTTAAGCCATATTCAGTGATTTTAGTTTATACATTAAACTACCCACTTAGGCTTCTTCCGTTTGGACTTAGAAAATTTATATACATTTGCTATGATATGTCCTAACTAAAATATCCGTTAACTATTTGGTATTCACAATTCCAGCTTTTAACTGCTGATTTGACCAATTTTAAAATCAATTAGAGAAAGTAACTATACGGCTGTAAAAACCTTATTATGTGGTTACTGTAATCTACGGCTTTAACTGTCCTACTAAAGTCTGTGTCACTAGAAGCTAGAATTTTTATAAATATTATTTTAATTAATTTTAAGATCCCCAGAGTATATTCAGTGTAGAACCTCAGTAATAAGTGTATCTCTCCAAATAATTAGAATGCAAGCAAGCCTTAAGAATGAGTAATAACATACAGCGGGGCAGGGTTGTACACAAAGAAGGCGTCAACTTCATATAATTTTGATGGAAGGACACTTACAGGTAAGTTACTTTGATCAAATAATTATATTCATTGACGCCACCTCTGCGTTTGTATACAATGTAGATGTTTAAGGATTTGATTGATTCTTTTTAATTATTTACTGTCACAAATTATCATAATTACAAACTACAACAAAACAAACAATAACCATAATATATAAATTTAGACAATATAATTTAACGTTATCAATTATTGTTTATTTATTTTTTATTATTTGAAATTCGAATGATAATATTACTCTTAATGAATAGTGGCCCATTATAAAAAATGGATTTTTTTGGCGGAAATTTGTTGTCTTTCTAACATATTCAATATCAATTTCACTACTTTTAGTACGAGAAAGGGATAAATGCCTGGTACTATGTACAATAAAATTTAATTTTTTTTTCTTGTTGAAGTACTTTATCTAACTTGCTGTCTGACTTATTTCAGGAATATCAAGAAGTTTTGAAAATAAACAAATATTTTACTAAATTTCATACAGTTTTAGTGATTTACGTGAGTACTACTAGTCAGACCCCTTATCAAATTTACATGGGACTACAGCACCGAGAAGCACCAACTTTCAAACAAATAAATAAGAATCATGAAAATCAGCTTACGTAGAGTAAAGCTATGATGTAACAGACATAAATAAAACATACAGTCGAATTGAACACCTCATCTTTATTGAAGTCGGTTATAAATACTTATATTTTCTCTTACTAATATATATATATTATTTGCTTTTTCTTTTTTTGATGTAATTCTGCTATGTAAACCAAATTGTGTTAGACTTTAGCTGAAAAAAAACCTAGATCGTATTCTAGTTTTTTTTTTCATCCCTTAAACACCAGAAAAGGACCGTTTAACTTCACAATATGAGCCCAAATGGTAATAGGAAAACAATAAGTAAATTTCTTACTTTATCTACCACGATTTTGGACAATAGAAATATCGTATATACAGACAAGGGCTTAATAACTATTTTTATACTGTTACGCGCTCAAGTCGACGGCACTAGCGCCATCTAGTCTCGAACCGAAGAACTAAACTTCTTGAAGTCGAAACACGAACTCTCGGTACCTTGCGCGTGTTTACTTGAATATTCTGGATATTTCGCTGCTAATTTGTATAAGTAGGCGCTGCAAGATGCGATCGGGGAAGTATTGGAGTTGGCGACACAAGCGAAGCTTCGGAGCGGAATAAAGTGAATCAGTGTGATTAATTATTAGTGTTTTTAACTTTAATTAGTGTAAAGTGAATAAAAGTGTTAATTTAGGTAATTCTATCGGCAATTTTTATTGTCACGAACCTCAAGCTCGTAACAATACTTTACATACATGAATACCTCACTGACAGCACTGTCACAGCAAGGCAAGTTTAGATCAAAGGAGATGTTACATAAAAGTTGATGACCAGGATAAGATTTTTAATAAGTCGTTTTTTTCCTTTTCAATAAGGATTTAGTTACAGGCTTATGAAGACTTCAAGGTTGTATCTTCTTCTGTATTCCGTAGTTTTAGATTGTGGAGAATAGTGCATAAAACTTAAGGTTGACCCCTGAATTTTATGCATATATATTTTTGTCTAATAGAAAATGTATCAACTTTAGTTTATCTATTAACTTTGGTCAAAAATTTGGAGATTTTTTTTTTTATAGAAGAGGGAGCAAACGAGCATGCGGCTCACCTGATGTTAAGTGACTACCGCCGCCCATGATCAACCGCAACACCAGGAGATTGCGGGTGCGTTGCCGGCCCTTTAGAAAGGAGTAAGCTCTTTTCTTGAAGGTCCCCAGGTCGTATCGGTCCGGAAAAATCGCCGGTGGTAAACTATTCCACAGAGAGGTTGTACGTGGAAGAAAACTCCTTGTGAAACGTACAGTGGTGGACCGCCAAGCATCAAGATGGTGTGGATGGTATCGGGAAGTTTGCCGTGTAGTGCGTTCACGAAATTTGGCGGCTGGGATTAATCTGAACAATTCCTCAGAGCACTCCCCGTGATAGATGCGATAAAATACGCAAAGAGATGCAACATCTCTTCGCAGCGCCAGTGAATCGAGCCGATCGGAAAGCACTCGGTCGTCGACGATTCGAGCCGCTCTGCACTGGACGCGGTCAAGTGGAAGGAGCTGGTACTGAGGAGCCCCAGCCCAGAGATGGGAACAGTATTCCATGTGCGGCCGAACCTGCGCCTTGTAAAGTTGCAGGCGGTGTGCCGGCATGAAATACTGTCCCGCTCTGCTGAGCACGCCAAGCTTTTAAGAGGCCAATTTGGCCTTACCTTCCAAGTGACCACGAAACTGCACGTCACTCGATATGTCGACGCCGAGGATTCCGATACTGGCTGAGGCAACAAGGGGAGTGCCTTGAAACTGAGGGGATACGACAAAGGGGTTCTTTTTAGCGGTTAACGCGCAAACTTGTGTCTTCTGGGGGTTAAACTGGACTAGATTTAGTCTTCCCCAATCCGAGACTCTGTTCAGCAAAGACTCGACTTCAGACACAAGTTTGTCCCGGCACTCGGAGACGTTTTCCCGAGAAATATTGGCTCGGCCGGTGTAAAGAGCATCACCAGTGCTGTCATCTGCATAGCAATGAATGTTACGGGTATGCAACATATCATTGATATGCAGAAGAAACAGCGTTGGCGATAGCACGCAGCCCTGTGGAACACCAGCATTAATAGGCTTGCAATCGGAGCTTGCACCGTCTACAACGACCTTGATGCTCCGATCTGCAAGAAAGCTGGTGATCCAATCGCACAATTTCTCGGGAAGCCCATAGGAAGGGAGCTTCGAAAGAAGTGCTTTGTGCCAAACCCGATCGAAGGCCTTCGCAACGTCCAAACTAACGGCCAATGCCTCCCCCTTGAACTCTACTGCCTCCGCCCATCTGTGCGTGAGGTAGACCAGAAGATCACCAGCTGACCGACCACGGCGAAAACCGTATTGGCGGTCACTAATCAGCTGGTGATCCTCAAGGTACCTCATGAGCTGGCAGTTTACAATGGACTCCATTGTTTTGAAGAACAAGGAGGTGATGGCGATTGGCTGGTAGTTGGACGGGTTTGAGCGGTCGCCTTTTTTAGGGATCGGGTGGACGAAAGCCGTCTTCCATGATTTTGGGACTACGCCTAGGGAGTAGGAGTACCGGAAAAGACGCGTTAAAACCGGTGCCAACTCTGGAGCACACATCCTCAGCACAATTGGGGGGATTCCGTCAGGCCCACTCGACTTGTGGATGTCCAGGGAGAGGAGTGCTTTGCGAACCGAGCTCTGTGTGAACTGCACTTGCGGCATGGAGCATTCACACCGCGGGATGGTCGGCGGCGTACTCCCCCCGTCATCGAGAGTCGAGTTAGACGCAAAGAAAGAGCCTAGAAGATCGCCTTTCTCCTTTGCAGTATGGGCCAGTGAGTCGTCCTCCCTGTGCAGAGATGGAAGAGATGGCTGACAGAAATTTCCCTGGACAGCCTTGGCGAGAGACCAGAATGCATGGGTTCCAGAAGGAAGGCGAACTAGTTTCTCGCCAATTCTGCCTATGTGCTTCGACTTTGCCTTGGCAATAACTCTTTTGAAGGACCTAGAGGCGGAATTATACTTCCTTCTTAGAGCGCTGGTGTTTACATCCCGGGACGCTGATGCATCAACCCAGGCTTGGTAGCACTCCTGCTTATAGCATGATGCTATTTTACAGGAGCGACCAAACCATGGCTGAGACTTGCCTCCAATGGGCACCACAGAGGAAGGAATAAAAAGTTCCATACCCTGAAGTACCACATCAGTAACAGAATCCGCAACAACGTTGGGATCATCCGGCGAGAAGCAAACCCGTCCCCAAGGGTAGGATGCAAAGAAGGACCGCATCTCATCCCAATCGGCTGACCTATAGTGCCAAACACGGCGGCAGCCTGCAGAATGCAACCGCGATTTCAGCGTGAGTGGCACAACACTCCGGACCAGACAATGGTCCGAGGAGCCTAAAGGGGCGTCGACGGAAATCTGATATCCGTCCGGGTGAGAGGTCAGCATAAGGTCCAACAGGGAAGGTGCATGATCTTCCACATCTGGAATCCGCGTAGGCGAAGTAACCAGTTGTGTCAAACCATATGCCAAGGCAAAATCATGAACAGATCTCCCCGCATGACCGGTTAAACGTGAACCAAGCCATTAGGCGTGATGGGCGTTAAAGTCGCCGAGGATCACGATCTCTGCGGAGGGGATCTGCTGTAGCAACAAATCTGTAGCCATTTGGACGTGGTCGAAGAGTCGGTCTGTTTCGGCATTACCGCTATGGGACCTATAGAGGCACCCGTAGACGCGCGGATGGTCGTCGCTGTCTACGCGTAGCCAAAGGATGGACAGGTCCGAACCTTCAAGTCTGCTGAGGCGTCGAGAACAGATGTCCTCTCTGACGTAAACGCAAACTCCAGCCCGAGGCACAAAGGAGTGTTCCAGTTTGTACCCCGGGTAGGAGAGATACGAGACATCAGCCGGAGAGGACACCTGCGTCTCGGTCAGAAAGAGCAGAGCCGGCCTCGCTGTCTCGAGATGGTAGTGGACGGCGTTTAGGTTAGAGTGAAGTCCCCTGATATTGCAGAAATTCACAGACAGCGTGGCAGGGGTCGCCATGGTCTTGTTGCTCCGTTTGCCCCGAGCAGTTGTAGTCTTGAGCGGAATTTTGCCCCCCCCCCCAGAATACGCGGGGCAGCCTGAGCACCCACGCTCAGAAGTGGAGAAACATGGTCGTGGATGCTCAGCGAGGGATTCTCCAGGGGTGCTGGTACCCCCCTGGGGTAGTCTATCATTATTTAAATCCGCAACCATGTTGATGGGGGGGGGGGGATTTGGGCCTCCGGCCACCTGCACTCACCAGACGAAACGCGGAAGCAGAGCTTCCACTTCACGCCGGTATTCTGCGAGGTCATGGTACCACCCCGGTTTGAGCCGGCCCATACGTGCAACAGCAAAGCTGCCGCGTGGCTCTACCACTGTTAAAATATAATTTTCCTATACGCTTAAGAATTTGATTCTCTTATAATTTTGTCATTATTTATGTTGTATTCTTTGTATACGAAAGAATTAGAAAATTACTTGTCTTGTAATATGGTTACCTGATGTGGTTCTTACATGCCACCCATAAGTTTTTGAGAAGTGATAGCACTTATTCGTCAACACAGATCACATCCCATAATCAAACGCGCCCAATATTCCATTTAATGAGTCATTTGAACTGCCTTCATTCCATCATCCCACACTACACCATTTGGCTCTAAAATTGCAGGTACATTGCACGGATTAAGTCGTTAATTACGGTATGCCGAGAGGTGCGACCAGCGCTAGCGTGTCGTCTTCAACAGAAACACCTATAAGGCGAAGCTATTTGCTATTAATTTTTTATATTTTGGGCTAGAGCTTTAAATTTAGAAATAACTAGATATTAAAAATTTGCTTTTTAATTTGAGACCGATAGAACTGAAAGTGGAAATAAAACTGGTGAAATCATTAAGCACTCAGCAGCAATTCACAGACGTGCAATTTTGACTTTAAACCGGAAACGACTATACAAAATGCACTCAGTATTGTAAAACTAAAAATTTCCAAGAGACCAAGTTTTTGTATTATTTATATCGTTGGTAAACTGTTCCATTACTAGACATAATGATAAATGAACGAAATATTTTATTTTATCTGTGTCAGCAGAGCGACTCAGTCAACCGAATTAAATGCGTTTTCAGCATCTACTTTTAGCAAAATCTAGTCATAGCGGTACTTTAGGAAGATGTGCGCAGCATGCACAGCCCCTTTGCTTCTGTCTTTTATCGCGATACCTATAGGTTTTTCTGTAGGTGTTTAAAGGAATACTATGAAACATTGCGGCGAATTGTATTGCCACAATACACGGTCTGTATAGATAGTATATGGCCCATAGCTATTGTCCTTATTTTGAGGACGCACAGGTTCTCTCCTTAAATTAGTTAAGGTATTGTTACGAGCTTGAGGTTCGTGACAATAAAAATTGCCGATAAAATTACCTAAATTAACACTTTAATTTACTTTACACAAATTAAATTTCAAACACTAATAATTAAACACACTAATTCACTTAATTCCGCTCCGAAGCTTCGCTTGTGTCGCCGAGTTCAACTCTGTCTCGATCGCATCTTGCAGTGCCTATTTATATAATTAGCAAAGAAGCGTCCCGAACATTCAGGTAAATGCGCGCCAGGCAACGAGTATTCGAGTGTAGATTTTCCAGAAACTTAGTTCTTTGGGTGGCGCTGTCGGTCGAAAGATTTGTGATGTCATTTACTGCGAAGCTCCCCTCGCTCTCGTTCCTGACACTAGATGGCGCTAGTGCGCTGATTTGAGCGCGGCGTAACACCGCCCCCTCCTAAGACATGCTCGTCCCGAGCATTATCGGCCCCATAATAACGCGCTAGGCGATCCACATGGACGATCTTAGGAGTTCCTCTTGCGCCTTTCTGTATCCGGTAGGTTACATCGTTGATCCTGGTCACAATCCGGTACGGGCCGTCCCATTTAGCTTGAAGCTTAGGAGATTTCCCTTTGCTGCGGACTGGATTATGCAACCACACTAATGAACCTTCGTTGAACCCTTTATTGTTCATTTTGCGGTCGTACCGGGTTTTCATTTTCTCAGACATTTTCTGGCCCGATTGTCTGACGTGGTCATAAATGTCATTCATATTGTTCCGCAAGTCATTTGCATAATCGGTTATACTGCGTGGGGCATCAGGTGGTATCCCGGTGATCAGGTCCGCATGCAGCCGTCATTCCCTTCCAAAGTTTGCGAAAGCTGGTGTCACTGCTGTACTTTCGTGAACAGAACTTCGATATGACAACAAAAACGGTTGTATGTGCTTGTCCCAGTCTCGTTGCCGATTGTCTACAACTTTTGCTAGGTACCTCTCCAATGTATGATTAAAACGTTCCACCATTCCATCAGATTGCGGGTGATAAGAGGTCGTTCTTGTTTTATGAGTACCCATAACTCGGCAAGTTTCCTGGAATATTTGAGACTCGGAATTCCTTCCTTGATCGTTGTGAATCTCTAAAGGTACACCAAAACGACAGAAGACTTCATGAACTAGTTTATCAGCAACTGTTGAAGCTTCTTGATTTGGAATGGCGAAGACTTCTGGCCACTTAGTGAAGTAATCCATCACAACCATGAAATACTTGTTACCACTTTCACTCTCCGGAAACGGTCCCGCCACGTCAATGGCTATTCTTTCCCATGGTGCACCAACATTGTACAACTTCAATGCACCTCTACTACGAGTCTGAGGTCCCTTTACAGCCGCACAACTTGTACATTTGCGACACCAGTCCTCGACATCGTTTCGACAGTGAACCCAGTAAAACCGTTCTCGGATCTTCAGTAGAGTTCGTTTAACTCCCAGATGGCCTCCTGAACAATCATTATGGTACAGCTGTAGAACATCCGGTATTTTAGCTTTAGGGACAACCATTTGCAAATGACAGCTGTCTCCCCGAACGTTTTCCCATTTACGACACAGAACTCCATCTTGAAGCAGCAAGCTGTCCCACTGGGCCCAATAGCTTTTAGTGGTCGAACTCATCGTTGAGACTTCACTCCACTTGGGCTTGGGAGCACTGGCCTTTATCCATTCCAGAATCGGCTTGATGTCCGGATCTTCCTGCTGTGCACGTAGTAAGCTGTCCTTCCACTGCTGAGGTGGTCTGCCCTGAGCATCCTCACGGATACCACTTCCTTACTCTCTTGCCTAGTACAATGTTTGCAATCTTCAGGACAAGGTCTTCTTGACAATGCATCTGCGTTGCCATGAGATTTCCCGCTGCGATTTTCGATCTCAAAGTCGTATTCCTGCAGTAGTTCAATCCACCTCGCAACTTGTCCTTCTGGGTTTTTAAACTGCAATAGCCATTTTAATGCAGCATGGTCAGTTCGTAAGTGAAATTTTCGTCCCAGAAGATATTTGCTAAAATGTTGCAACGACTTTAACACAGCTAGCAATTCGCGTCTTGTGACACAGTAGTTCCTTTCCGGCTTTGACAACGACTTGGTGAAGTACGCTATCACGACCTCTTGGTCACCATTACGTTGAGACAACACACCGCCAAGTCCTATATCACTTGCGTCTGTGTCAACTATAAACTCTTTGCTTACATCAGGGTATCCCAAAATAGGTGTCTTCACAGACGGTCCTTGAGCTCCTGGAATGCGATGTTACAACTTTCATCCCAGCAGAAATGTCGCTTCTCCTCGGCTAGCTTATGCAGAGGTTTGGCTATATCTGCAAAGTTCTTCACAAAACGTCGGTAATAGAAGCACAAACCCAAAAATGCTCTAATCTGCGTCTTGTCTTTTGGAATCGGCCAATCCTTTACAGCTGCGATTTTCTCTGGATCCGTGCGGATACCTTCTTCCGACACTACATACCCCAAAAAGTTGACTTGCCGTTTGAATAGTGAACATTTCTTCGGACTCAACTTGAGGTTGGCACTCTTAATCTTCATGAGCACGCGTTCCAAGTTTTGAAGGTCTTCCTCAAACGTACGGCCCACGATGATGATGTCATCCAAGTAGACCAGACAGGCGTCGCCAATTAGCCCGGTAAGTACAAGTTCCATCAGCCTTTCAAACGTTGCTGGAGCATTGCACAACCCAAACGGCATTACTTTAAATTGCCACAGACCCTTTCCCGTCGAGAACGCAGTTTTCTCCTTGTCCTTAGGGTCAATTTCAACTTGCCAGTAGCCACTTTTTAGGTCCAGCGTGCTAAACCACTTTACTCCTGTAAGCATGTCCAGCGTGTCATCAATTCTTGGCAAGGGATAGCTATCCTTCTTAGTAACGTCGTTCAGACGGCGGTAGTCAACACAGAACCGCAAGCTGCCGTCCTTCTTCTTTACCAGTACCACGGGTGAACACCATGGACTAGATGAAGGTTCAATAACACCATCCTTCACCATTCCCTTAATCATGGTTTCCACTTCCTTTTCACGTGCTACCGGCAATCGTCTTGGCCGCTGACGGATAGGCAACTCTTCATCTGTGTTTATTTTGTGTTGAACTAAACCAGTCTTTCCTATGTCAGCATCGTTTGATGAGAATACATCGGCGTACTCGAGTAACAACTTCTTCGCCTTGACCAATTCGTTCGGGGGCAGAACACTGCGACAGTCTTCCAAAAGTGTGGTCACTCTCGTTTCTGATTCCTTGCTGGGGGTCCCACTCGATATATATTGGCACTGACGCAACCAATCCACTTCCTCACAAGTACCAACCAGTGTGCCTTTTTCTATAATCTGTTTCCGGTCGCAAAGGTGCAGCACACGTACTCCTGAGATGTCAGTGGTTCTGACCAAGGTTCGAGCTACTTTCCATGGAAGGTCATTGTTTACCCTTTCCACAAGTACACAACGGTGAGCTTGCCCAGCGTTTTGAGGAAGACTAACCGGAACAATCGTTTCCGATCTCGGCGGAAGAACAATCTTCTTGATGCTGTACACGTTCCCTGGTAACGCACCTTCCATAAAAAGTTCCTCCTGTCCACATTTCAAAACACCTTGCTTAACGTCGATCTCGCAACAATTATTCCTCATAAAGTCTAAGCCTAGGATGCAGTCGTCCATTATATCAGCCACGATGACATTATGCAGGTAGATCACGTTGCCAAGCTTCAACTCCATCTCCTTCTCTCCACGGACGGGTATACGCTGACCGGTGGCTGTTACCAAATTAATGCGATCACGGTTGTATGCGGAGTCCCCAAGGAACTGACTTATAAGTTGGGAACTAACAACCGTACGAGAGGCTCCAGTGTCTATGGTCAGTTTACACGGCATTCCGTTGACCTCGCCCTTAATGATTAGACTGTTCCCATCATGGGTTTGTGAGATCGAGATCCTTGGGGCTCTTTTAACATCAGCCAGCACCCGCCCCGCAGTTCTGGCTTTTACTCGTTTCCCTGCTGCTGCTGGGCGGTGCTGTTGGCCGCGCTACCCTCCTGGGATCGTTCACCTTCCCTTTCTAGGGTTCGCTTAGGGCAGCTGGATCGAAGATGGCCCTTTTCCCCACAGCCATAGCACCTTGGGCTGTATCCTTTGTTGCGGTCGCGAACTGTAGCTGCTGCAACCTCCCTGACGCGATGGGAACGATGATCCTGCCGCACGGCTTCCACTTCCAGTGCATGGGCCAAGGCGTCCTTAAGCGTCTCGTGGTGCCCGAGCCTCACAGCAGCTCTGACTTCCAGGTCGCGGATGCCATCGATGAATGCCTGCACCAGGTTCCCTTCAATGAGCGCAGGTACAGACCGGTATGCTTTTTGCACCAGCCTCTCCACTTCTAGAGCCCACTGCTGCAGGTTTTCGTTGATGCGCTGCACACGATCTTTAAGCTGCGCACGAAAGACGTGTTCCAGGTGAGCGTCGCCATATCTCGCCTCCAATGCCTCAAGGAGTTGCTCATAAGTCACTTCCTCACCGAGAGCTTCCAGAACTGTTAAGGCCTGGTCGCGCAAGCCTAGTGTGAGAGCAGTCATGGCCTGACTTTTATTCCAGCCGTTCGCTTTCATAACAGCCTCGAACTGGATTTTGTACGCTGACCAGGAAGAAGTCCCATCGAACGGTGGCACCTTGAACCCACGTAGCGACGGTGCTGAAGCTACTAAGGGAGCTGTAGTTCCATCCCCAAGTTTGAGTTCGTGCAGCGTTTTCTTCACGTCAGCCATCACGTTGTCAACCCGATTGTTCACATGGTTGATTCGGGTTTCATGTTCTTCGATTCGGGTTTCAGCTTCCGACAGACGGTTGTCGTGTTGAGCAACCCTATCCTTCACCTGCCTTATCTCTTTCCCAAAGGTAGCGTGAAGGTCCTTCATGAGGAGCATCTGTTCTTCCGACCGACGAGCCTGTTCCGCCTGCTGACGGGCATGTTCCGCCTGCTGACGTGCCTGTTCCTCCTGTCCGCTCTGCAGCTGCTCTTTCAACTGACGGACCTGTTCCGCCTAAATCAGGTGCTGCAGATGCAGGAGCTACGGACGGACCGGCATCCATTGCCGGCCGCTGGCCCTCCGACGTCTGCGGCGTTGCACCACCAAATCTTCGTTTGTCCGTCTCCTGCTGGCGTTGACTTCGGGTACGGACACCCTCCGTTCCGTGTCCATTATTAAAATCGGCATTATTTTATCCCACTTCTGACACCAATTGTTACGAGCTTGAGGTTCGTGACAATAAAAATTGCCGATAAAATTACCTAAATTAACACTTTAAATTACTTTACACCAATTAAAGTTAAAACACTAATAATTAAACACACTAATTCACTTAATTCCGCTTCGAAGCTTCGCTTGTGTCGCCGAGTTCAAATCAGTCTCGATCGCATCTTGCAGCGCCTATTTATATAATTAGCAAAGAAGCGTCCCGAACATTCAGGTAAATGCGCGCCAGGCAACGAGTATTCGAGTGTAGATTTTCCAGAAACTTAGTTCTTCGGGTGGCGCTGTCGGTCGAAAGATTTGTGATGTCATTTACTGCAAAGCTCCCCTCGCTCTCGTTCCTGACACTAGATGGCGCTAGTGCGCTGATTTGAGCGCGGCGTAACAGTATATTAGAGAAAACAAAAAAAGCGAAATGTTTAAAAGTTGCGTAATATATTGACTGATATCGATATTATAATTTACTGTAATAAGAGAGAGAGAGAGAGAGAGAGAGAGAGAGTTAAGGGAAAATAAATGCCTATTCATTAAAATGTCTTTATTTGATATCAATGAAATTTTTCCTGAAATTTTGGGATTATGGGATACTTGAATTATTAAACAAGTGATATAATAATCTGGCAATTGCTGAAGTTGCTACTGCTTTTCTCCCTAAAAAGTTAATGCAAAACGCATTAACTTTTTAGGGATTAGTTACAGTAATATTAAATAATTTCAAATATGATGATAATAACACTTGAACTACAAATTATGTAATGTTACTACGTAGCTTAAACGAACAATAATTATATTTAACATAAAAAAAATTCGCCCATCTATAAAAAGTCTCAAAGATTATCTACTACATCATGGAGACACTTAACTAACATAAATTACACGTGCTCAAAGTCCAGAGTCGGAACAATAAAAGGTATGTACTTCTTCGTTGTGGTATTTGAACCCGTTTTCACTACATGCCTGAACATAACGAACAATATCCAGTGTCAAGATAAATAATATTTATTCTTAATTTAGACTAAACCTGACAAATTTTTAGCTTTTTTTTTTTTGGATATATTTACCACATTTCATATTATTTGTTATTAAATTAAGAGTGAAAAGAAATGTTTATGGTCAAATTTAGTATTGAGATTCGATACTGAAGTTTTGGCTTTCAAAAACTTTACGAATTGGCAAAACATAACGTCTTAGATATCAATATCAACAAAATGAAGGAGAAAATACCATTTACCAGCACCTGAATTGGAAAGGAAATCGACTTATATTTTTAGTACTTTGGTATTCCATGGATGTTTTTATAATTTTCCACCAAGTGTTATATAACTTCACTGACAAGTGCTCTATTCGGTTTCTGAAAGGCGTTTTAAATTTATAATTGTATGGTTAAATCTTTTTATAAGAAAATGTTTATTTCAATATGTAGGCGCTATAAAGAGCCGAGGTAGCTTAGATGCTAATAGTTCGCGGCAAATTTCACATTACCCTAAAAACCTAGATTAAATACATCGGGAATAAATGAAATTGTAAGTTTTGTGGCCGTGGAAAAAAAGGGGAGACCTCCAGACGGGTAAGGTATTCAAGCCGAGGAGCGGTCAACGCTCCTGTGTCTTGTGTATTATTTCGGAGCTATTCTATTTTTAAGTTGGTAGCTTCAGAAGTTAACAGGGCGATTTAGACATCAGTGCGTTTTGCTTGTGGCGCGAAGACAGTGTTGCCACAATTTCAATTAAGTGACAAACACGTGCCCGGTGTTGAAAAAAAACTTTTCGAGGCAATCCGTCTGAATAACTAAATAAAACTAAATATAATATCATATATTATTAATTATTAATTTAAGTGTCGACGAACGTTGTAAGCAATATCGCAATAAGCTGGTTTAAATTAAGCATACTACGTCTTGGCAAGAAGCCAATCTAATGAACCGATAACAGCGCCCGGAATTGCGAACTAAACGTCGATATTGAATATTAAATAATTAAACCACCACTATTTCCAAGTACGAAACAAAGAAAGACTCTAAAGTGACTAAAAAATAACAAAGAGAACGATTAATAACTGTGGCAATATCCCAGATGAGGCAATCTATGGAGGAGCCCTTTTTTCAGCAGCAGATTAGAATGGAAGGACTGCTAGGTTGATTTAAAGATAGCAGTAACTTGTTTTTACAAAAAACAAATATTTCACATTTAAATCCCATGCAAATTTCAGTGTTTTCTATTGATTTTTTCTGCTAGTTTGATAGAGCAAAATCTGTAACAGCATAAAGTAATTCTAAATATTATGTTTTTATGGTTATTTATTATTCAAAATAGTTATTCCTTAAAATTGCAGTTTGATAATGACGCAAGAAAATGTATCATTTTACACTTGAAATAGTCCCAGGAGGAGGCTAAACTTGGAATTTTTTTCGAAGAATTCCACCGATGTCTTAATGTAAAAATTGTAGTACTGAAATCGCCCTTCCGACTACCTACGTAATACGTGAATATTAGAACAATTTTTTTTCTTTTATTTTATATCCTATTTATGGGTAAAATGATACTACGTACATATTATAAGGCACTACACAATATTCTAATATTGTTGTATTTTAACAAAAAATGCGTCGATAAATACAGCCGTGGTAGCTCAGATGGTTAACCCTCGCTGTGAATATAACAGAATACGAGTAACCCGGGTTCGAACCCCGCCGGCACCAATGAAATTGTTAATTGCAATTTTAAGTGCTGATTTACCACGTGCTAAAACAAAAACATCGTGAGGAAACCTGCATGTCTGAGGAATAAGAAAAAAAATGTTTCGAAGACATGTGAAGTTCGTCAACACGCATTTGGGCAGCGCGGCAGACACTTCCTTGCCCTAAACCCTCTCAGAAATGAGGGGAGGCCTGAGCCCAGAAGTGGGACGTATATAGGCTGTAACTTTACTTTTTAACTTTTAGGAAAAATACACCTATAGAAAATTACAAATAACTTTAACGTATAGTGAAGATATAGCAATTAAGTAAATATATTTTAACATACCATTCCTATTATTTAAAGCGTAGAAGCAGTGTGTTAAATAAAGAAAATATAATTAAGTCCTACTGTTTGTTATTAAGTGGGCTAGGATTATATTTAACAGAGCCGGAGTTACGATAAAATTTTATGTTCTTCCTGAAGAGCTGAAAGGGCATATGTGGTCATGAAATGAACGAACTATGAATTCGTTTTAAATGTGATAGAGCTTTATATGCATAGCATATAAAGCTCTTTGCCATATACATTTTACAACAATGGCAATAAAGTCGCCTCTGCGATTGTTACTGTGTTCAATAAAGACAGACAAATGGCTCCGAAAAACGATATCTACAAAATACTCTCTTCTATTCGTGATGATTTCCTTAAAGTTAAATTCACTTTAGAAACTTTTATTCAAATATTAAAATATTGAATTTTAATACTTTTATTAGATATTTAAGAAATGATGGTTTATACTATAACCAGTAATAAATATGATTAAAATATGTAATTAAAATTCGATACACGTATTATGATAATGGTTTATTACATTTGGAACCAATTTTACAATTCTCAGTTAAAATTTATTCATCATTAAATACACCTAAGTATAAAGTTTAAATAAATAAATAAAATAATGTAAACAAATAAAAAATTACAGTTGTGCGAATAAAATAGTCCAATTTTTTCACTTTTTATATTAAGTCACGTTATACTTTTTTGACGTATATAACTTTCACCTAACGGTAAAAAATCGGCCCTTAATCAATTAATATTACACGTTGTATATTTTGCTTATTTTAAAAAATGAGACTTAAAATATTTAAACTGGTTAGGTCATGTATTTCAAGACCTTCAGTTAAGTGGGGATTAACAATTTTACTGTTGATTCAAACTACTTTTACGGATTTTATCGCGTTTATTTATGTTATTTTTAATACCCGACGTTTCCGGTATGATCTACACAGAACCAAAAACAATATTTAAAAAGCTGAAGGTATTCCGGGTTAACTTTTACATAGGGACGTCAGTCACCTTAGCCCCCCGTTACCATGGGTACTGGAAAGCACCCGAAACGTCGGGTATTAAAAATAACATAAATAAACGCGATAAAATCCGTGAAAGTAATTTGAATCAATGTGTAGTGTTCGCGTTAATATAAGGAATCAATTTCACTGTTTTTCCTTGGTGGTTTGCAAACCAATTTTATTGATTAAAGTATAATCTTAGCATTAACGCTCACAATTCAAATATCTTTTCTAATATATAAACATAAGTCGCAATAAGGTATTTTGTGACGAATAATATGGAAAATTAAAATTGATTTATGAGAGTTATGAGGCGTGACATATTAATCATTACAAACAAGTCACTTTATCATCAAGACAATTTTATGAAGATAAATTTTGCTTTTTATACCATGTTATTTGATTGCATAGTTTAAGAAATAATGAAAAATTACAACAATTTAACTCTCCAATTGGCGCGCGATTGACAACAAGCCACCCAACGAGAATCTAGAGAAACGAGCACTGAACGTGATAAGCGAAGTGTCAGGTCGCGCGGTTAAGACGCGTGTCATAGGCGGGTGAAACCGAGGGGCACAGCTAGTACAGTATAAAGTGTTTTCAATTATCTCGGTCTCCTCCGTGTGCGGTGTTTTAAATATAGTTATTATAACTTGTAAATGTGAAAATTAAAGAAATTACATTAAAAAATAACAAGTTTTACAAATAATTAAAATTAATTATATTGAATAAAATTAACATTTCCGAGCCATTCTTATCAATCTACGACTTTACCTATAGAATGATATAGACGTTGCTATTACAATATTAGAAGCAAGAAAATATTATTTTGATTTTTGAATACATTATAAATAAGGATTCTAACATTTTATTTGCTATAAAATGAACTTTTATTTTATATTTTATACTGCATTTGTGGTTGAAAAATATTTATTTAATTACTTAAATAATTTGGTATGAAGTATTTTTATATATTTCATTTCATTTGAAAGTTTCACTTCTACCGCGAGTGAACTTCACACATGGTTTTTTTATATAAGAGGGGTCAAACGATCATGCGCCTACATGACTCTAAGTGACTACCGCTGCCTATGAACAACTGTTACACCAGGGAATTACGGGTGCGTTGCCGACCTTTTAAAAATAGTATAACTTTTTATTGAATTTCCCTGTCATATCGGTCAAAAAAATCGCTGGTCGTAGCCGATTTCACAAACAAGTAGTGCGAGAAAAAAATAGCTGGTAAATCACACAGTGGTGGACCGCCAATCATCCATATAGTATGGATGGTATCGCGAGATTTGTCGCGATGTGCGATGATGAAATTTAGCAGCTGAAATAGAGCTGAGCAATTCCTATTAGCTTTCCCCGTGATATATGCGATAGAATATGCACAGAGTTGCAACGTTTATTTACAACGCCAGTAGATCAATCCAATCGGAAAGAACTTGGTCGTGACGATTCAGGTCACTTTCTGTTGAATGCGGTTACGTCGAAGTAGCTGATACTGGGATTCCGCGGCCCAGATATGAAAATAGAATTTCATATGAGGCCAAACTTAGGTTGTGTAAAACTGCAAGCCGTGGGCGCGCATGGAATATCTTCTTGATCTACTATACTAAGCACACCAAGCTTTTAAGATACCAAGGTAGGTATTTTGTAGACGAGGTCACTAAACAAACCACGGCTCAGCAAAAATAATGCATACTAAGCACTTAATTAATTTTATTTATTTATTTGATCTTTATTGAACCATACAAACAATATAAGATCAAAATTGGGAGTGTGATATCACTACAAAGGCGGTTACAGTTATCTTAAAAAATATAAAAAGTAAACATGATACAAGTACACAATATTCTAAATCATAACTAATAAAATGAAATTAGGCTAATAATATATAGGATAAAATACATATATACAAAAATATATAAACAAAAAATATATGTGACATAATATGTTATAATTACAACTACGTTGTAGCACGAATGTGTTGGCTTGACCGGGGAAAGACCACGCTCTTACAGAATACCAGCGTAAAATAGCAGTTTAATGCTGTTGTGCTTAGTATGGTGAGTGTAGAGGAAAGGAGACTCTTTTTACTGGACACGAGACATTCTACTTAAGTCCTCGGGGGTAACACGTCTGCATTTTGATTATTAATAGATGCTAAATGTAGATGTCTTCGAACCAGAGCATTCACTGACCATCAAGTGGTCATAATTATTTTATGTTTTTTAATACGATAAAGTGGTCATAAAATTTATAGCCAGTACTTTTGTTTTTAACAGAAACCTTATATTATACATACATAAACATTACATAAACACTCACGCCTGTCACCCAGAGGGGTAGGCAGAGACTACAGACTTCCATTTGGCACGATCCTGACACACCTCTCTCGCCTCCTTCACATCCATACACCTACGCATGCATGCTCGTCGGTTAAGGGTACTCCTAATTTGGCCCGTTTTCAATAAATCGCCAATTTGGTCGATAAATTTTCGCCTAGGACGTCCCTTTCCGACTCTGCCATTCACTTCTGCAACATAAATTTTCTTTGTCACTCTTTCCTCATCCATTCTTTCCACATGACCAAACCACCGAAGCATTCCTTTCTTAATCCTGGTCACAACATCATCTTGCAAACCACACTCTTCTCTTATCACACAATTTTTCACCCTGTCATTCAGATTCAGCCCTAACATACTCCTTAACGACCGCATTTCTACTGCATTTATTCTACTCTCGTGCTTCTTCTGCCATACCCAACTTTCACTACCATACGTTAAAGTAGGGACCAACACAGCATTGTGAATTGCCATACGTGCCTTTTTTGACACATTTTGACTCTTCACAATAGAGTGCAAGGCCCCATTTACTCTGTTTCCTGCGTTCACTCGTCGTTCTATATCCTTATCATATCTCCCATCCCTGCTAAATACGCACCCCAAATATACAAACTCATCTACTTGCTCGATCAACTCCCCTTCTATTCTTATTTCACATATCGTTTTACTTTCATCTCTTTCAAAAACCATAATTTTCGTCTTACTTGCGTTCATTTTCATACCCCTTTCTTTTAATGATCTGTTCATTAATGTAACCATCATTTGCAACTCAGCCGCCGACGACGCAAGAATAACTTGATCATCGGCGTACAAAAGGCATTTGATGGTTAACTCACCCATTCTTAATCCGCATTCTTCAACTTTCAAATTTTGCAAACAACTGTCCATAAATAGGTTGAACAACCACGGGGAAGCCACACAGCCCTGTCTGACACCTTTATGGATGCCGAACCAGTCCGAGTAGACCCCGTTGATCCTAACACAAGCACTAGAGTCCCTATAAAGAGACTCCAATGCCTGTATCAAGCCAGCGCTCAACCCAAATGAGTTCAGTGTTTGCCATAGCACATTCCTATCCACTCTGTCATAGGCCTTCTCCAAGTCCATGAACGCACAAAAAACCTTTTGGTTTTTGGCCAAAAACTTCTCCGCGATCATGCGCATGGAGAAGACTTGATCTGTACATCCCATTCCCTTTCTAAATCCCGCTTGCACATCCCAAATTTTTCCATCGGTTTCTTTCATGACCCTTTCAATTAGTACCTTGGCATACAGTTTTCCCACGATGCTAAGAAGGCTGATACCGCGGTAGTTTTTACAGTCCTGCTGCGACCCTTTTCCCTTATATACTGGGACTATCACGGCTTTGCACCAGTCTTCCGGTACCCGTTTCAGTTCCCAGCATAAATTAAACAAGGTGTGCAGCAGGCCTGCCACCACTTCCTCTCCAGCTCTCAGCATTTCGAGTGAAACTCTATCATATCCGGCAGCCTTACCTGCTTTCATGCTTTTCATTGCTTTCATTATTTCATCTATACTTATCTCGCTACCTCCTTTCTCTTCTTTCGGAGTTCCTATTTCATTCAGTTCATACGTTGTCTCCTCACTCATAAACATGCTTTCAATATATTCCTTCCATCTCTTTAAACTCAAAACTTCATCATTCAGAATATAGCCATTCTCATCTCTTATAGCATTCATTTTAGGCTGTTTTGAACATCCCCTGGCAGATCTTACGAGTTTCCAGAACATTTTAATATTTGCCTGGAAGTTATCCGATATTCTTCTATCATTTTTATCCGTTCTTTCTTGCTTTTTCCTTTCAACTAATTCTTTTACTCTTTTATTTAGATGTCTAAAGACTGCCTTTTTTCTTTCAAAATCATCATTCGTACCGCTAGAATTACCAGCCTTAGTTGCTAGTAAATCTAGCCATGCTCTCTTCTTTGCTTCAACTTCCGTACGTATCTCATCATCCCACCATAACGTATTATTTTTCCTTTCATTCTTTCTTTTACTAACACCACATACTTCGGTAGCTGCATCTACTAAACCTTTCTTAACATTTTGCCATACATTCTCCAAGTCTAACTCATTCATACATAATTCATCCAAACCACTTACGTTTTCTTTCAGTCTACATTTAAACTTGTTTTTCTCACCTTCATCTTGTAATCTTTCTGTTCTAATACGCTGTAACGCAGTGGTAGACACAGATGACCGATGGCGCCACCGCCTGAATAGACCATTAATTCGGCATAAAACCAAAAAATGATCCGTTCCTACGTTTGACCCCCGGTAAACCCTTGTATCCACCACTGCGCCCCTCAATCTTTCATCCACAATTATGAAATCTATCATGCTTCTATCATCACCTCTTTCCCAAGTGTACATGTGAATCCTCTTGTGGCGAAAGAAAGTGTTCGTCACAAAAAGATTCTTTTCCATACATACAGTGAGGAGGCTTTCACCATTCTCATTTATACTTTCATCACCAAACGTTCCCAATATCCTTTCATAACCAAGCCTCCTCACCCCAACTCTTCCATTAAAATCTCCTAGCATAACAACATTTTCATTTCCCTTACATTTCATTAATACCATCCTTACCATTTTCCAAAACTGCTCTCGGATATGAGTGGGCTTAGACATGTCTGGGGCGTAGACCCCTAGCACAAACAACTTCTTTAAGCCCACTTTCAATCGTATCCATAGCAGTCTTGGGCTTACACATTCATACTCTTTCACACATTGCGCCATTCTTTCTGATAGGATGATACCTACTCCCTGGCATGCCCGCTCGAGCTCGTCTACACCAGACCAGTATGCGGTATACATGCCATGTGTAGTGACATCCTTCCCCTTCCGTTTCGTCTCATTTACACATAACAAATCTATTCCTCTATCATACATCACCTCGCATACTTCATCCATTTTATCATTCATTGCTCCACATACATTCAACGTAGCCAGACGGGCCTCTGCAATCCACTTTTCGCCCCTCCGGGAGACAGAACGTGACGGGTGGCGAGCCTCGTCGCCGGTTTTCCTCCCGGAGATTCTTCGCACCCCTGCCCCATTAAAGGGGCGCCGGGAACTCGGGGCCATTTCTTTAATTTCATTCCTCATGGTGCGAATAGGGTGGTATATTTAACGCCGCCACCACGGCGAGGAGCCGAGTCTGTGCTATCGGCTTGTCGCTCATTTAGCACCACCCGGGGGACACGTGTAGGGTGGGCCTAGGATTAGGTGGTCAAAGCCTACGGACGCGAGCGACTTATCCCCCTCCTTATATTATAATGTATTAATATCTGCTACGGGTCGCAGATAAGACGGTATGACTTTGGTCCCTTGGGGAGAGGTATAAAGCCCTAGTGTGGGATGCTACTTGCGTTGACACTTTGGCGGTCTCTCATCTCAAGGGTACCTTTTAGAGCCGGGGTGGCATCAGAGGCAGCCCTACTTAATTACTCATTTTACAAAATCAAAGCTTTCTCAGGTACTGCGCGGTTTCGCTGTTCCCCCATGTATCTTACTCCGTTTGTTGTTATCCTTTAGCATAATTTCTATATCTACCTCTTTTTTTACATTATAGCTTTACCTCTGCCTCTACCTCCAATAATACTCTAATTTAACCTTAACTTTTTTTATTCTTAAATTTAGGTGTAACATTGATGTTACATCCATCTTAATCCCTCTTACATTACAGTGTCCTGAAATTTGACGCTTAAAGAGTGAGACTAGATGTAAATTCAATCCTATTCCTATCCTGAACTCAAAGCAGTTTTTAAGTCTGTCTTGTTGTTTTGCGGTAGGTTGGTTGACATAATGATTTCATAAATTTACACAAATACTACATTGGACAAAACTAATTTTACACATTTCTTCTCATTTAATTTAATTTAATTCAATTTTACAAAAAATTATTTACTTAAATAACTAAATTATTATAACTTAAACGAAAGGAGGAAAGGTTTAATTCTTGAAAATGTTCAAGATCATCCCCACCACGACACTAATTCCTACCACGGATGATTTTGGAGGCAATCAAAATAATGAAAACATCCAAATTCAAATAAAAAAGATGGCTAGGTGCTACCATCTTAAGTAGAAGTCTGTAGGCGCATGGTCTGGTGAGTAACCCTCACTCATGTAACTTGTAGATCGTCTGTTATGCAGTATGAGGTAGCGCTTGATCAAAGCTGTATACACGTCTTTTAATGTGAGCACAAATGCATTTTATTGTTAAAAAAACAAAGCGAAGTAACTTTCCATAAATAAACGGTCTGACGCTAAAACAGCTTTTAGAAATAAATCACAGGTCGCAGTTATGCACGAGTAACAATAAAATTCACCATTTCGTAGCCCATAGTCAACTTTGCATGGAATGTAAATCAAGTAGGCCAGTTTCGCGCTTTCAAATGCCTAGTCCATATTTGTATAAACACATTAAAGTCATGATTTTTATTCATTCATGGATTTTCGCCCCTTATACTTTAGGCTTGACTACTGTGATGTAGTGTTGTAATCCACACGACATAGTTAAATGTTAGAGTTAACGTTGTAAAAAAAGCAATATAATTAAAGTCATAACAAGAGAAATAAGTTTCCTTTTCATTGACACCTTTCTAACATTCCATTGCTATATTGCCTTTTCAGGTGGTGCGTTGCACACAATGCATCCGATCGGCTCGATTCATCAGCGCTGCGAATAGGTGTTGCATCTCTTTACGTGTTTTATCGCATCTATCACGGGAAGGAAGTCCTCAGAGGAATTGTTCAGATTAATCCCAGGCTCCAATTTTCATTAACGCACTACGCGGCAAACCTCTCGACACCATATACACCATCTGGATGCTTGGCAGTCCACCACTGTACGTTTCACTAGAAGTTTTCTTTCGCGTATGACCTCTCTGTGAAATAGTTTACCACTGGCGATTTTTCCGGAACAATACGACCTAGGGACCTTCAAGAAAAGAGCTTCCTCCATTCTAAAAGGCCGGCAACGTACTTGCAATTTCCCTGGTGTTGCGGTTGATCATGGGCGGCGGTAGTCACTTAACATTAGGTGAACCGTGTGCTTGTTTCCCCCCTCTCTTCTTAAAAAAAATAATATAGTAAAATTAAGAACCGATTTTTCCTCCATACTGGTTGTTATATTATACATATTTTATGTACTACTGTACTGTATACTGTTCTAGGGGAATTTCGGGTGCGTTGCCGGCCTGTATTGCAGTTATTCATGAGCGGCGGTAGTCACTTAACATCGGGTGAACCGTATGGTCGTTCTTCTATGTAAAAAGATACAGCTAATATTATTTATTAAATATTGCATAAATTTGTGACAGTTATCGTATAAATAATATGTAAATAATAATTTTATTCAAATATGTTTTTAAGTAAACACTAACAGTCTTACTACAAAAAAGCATTTATATATATATATATATATATATATATATATATATATATATATATATATCCTTTGTTAAATTTTTCATGACTTATTTATTTATGAACAAAAACATGGCAGTTATATGCTTGGCAGTTATTATACTTTTTTTTTCTTTTTTTTAAAACGTTACCCCTACACTATGATTTTCTCTTGTATCGTGGGGGCAGTTTACAAACATAAATTGCACAAGGACAAACATCCAGACCCGGAACAACTATATGTAGGCCACACAAATACTTGTTTCGTGCGGGATTCGAACCCGCGATCCCCAGCGCAGCTACTCATTGCTAAGCCACTGCGCCAGGGAGTCGGAGTTTAACTTTGTATGAATCAAACTTACTTGATGACGAGCCCCGTACCGTAATGCACAAGCTACTTGCACTACTGGATCTATTGTGCTACCACAAGAATCACTCGGGATATTGTCTTTCACAAGATCTAATATTTTTCTAGCAAAAAGTTTGCTAAACCTATATCTTTACTTAGACTTGGCGTCGTCGTATTTTTCAAACAGATTAACCCTCAGACGAACCGTATTACTTTCTCGGAACATTTCCACATAGTTATCCATGACCTTTTCATCGAAGTAATCAACAAAATCAATTATATCCATGTTAAATCATCATCATCATCATTCAAGGTATGCCACAAAGCACGGTCCTGAGCCACCTGCATCCATCGACTTCATGCAAGTCTTACCAGGTCGTCACTCCATCTAGTAGGGGGTCGCCCTACACTTCGTCCACCGGTACGAGGCTGCCACTCGAGAACCTTTTTTATTTTATTTTTATTTTTTTTCCCCAATGGCTGTCGGTTCTTCGAGCTATATGGCTGGCCCATTGCCACTTCAGCTTACTAATCCGTTGGGCTATGTCGGTCACTCTGGTTCTACTGCGGATATCCTCATTTCTAAGTTTATCACGCAGAGAAACTCCGAGCATAGCCCTCTCCATAGTTCGCTGAGCGACTTTGAGCATCCTCATATGGCCAGCAGTGAAGGACCACGTCCCAGTTCCATATATCATCACTGGCAACACGCACTGGTTGTACAATTTAGTTTTCAGGTTTTGAGGTATACCTGACGAGAAGATGTGTCGTAATTTCCCGAACGCTGCCCAGCCGAGTTGAATCCGTCGATTGACCTCTCGGTCTAAGTTGGACTTACCTAGCCGGACTATTTGTCCCAGGTAAACGTACTCGTCAACAACTTTGAACTTAGTGCCCCCAACAACTACCGGCATAGGTGTGACATGGACATTAAACATGATCTTTGTTTTGTCCATGTTCATCTTAAGACCTATCCGTTGGGAGGCACTATTGAGGTCATTGAGCATAGTGCTTAAGTCCTCCAGCCATAAGGACTATATCGTCGGCAAATTGGAGGTGATTGATGTACTCGCCATTGATGTTAATACCGTATCCTTTCCAGTCCAGCAGCTTGAAAACGTCTTCCAATACAGCGGTGAAGAGTTTCGGGAAAATAACGTCACCCTGTCTTACACCTCTCTGCAGTTGGATAGGTTTCGTACTCTGGTTTTGTACTCGGATAGCCATCGTAGCCCTACTGTACAAACACTTCAGCACTTCGATATACCGAAAGTCAACTTGGCACCGCTGAAGAGACTGTAGCATCGCCCAAATTTCGACGGAATCAAAGGCTTTCTGATAGTCTCACAGTGCTTCATTCAAACATAGATCATTGTCGACTTGATCCATCCTTTCAAATCTGTGCATGATATGATAATGTAGCTTTATACCTATCCCATAGTTAAAGAGGATTGGATAAACCACAAGTGCATATCAATATTGCAAATAGTTCTCTTATTTGCGATGGAAGGCGACACAGAACGGCCTCTTGTATTGTGGCATCCCAGTGTTCCCGGTTCTTTCAACAACTCCAACTTCTCACACGCTTTGCTAAAAGTTTCAAGTTCTTAGCCATCAACTGTTTTTAGATCCAAGAAGTTAGTGGGCCCTGTACTACATTCAGCAGCATTCGCAAACAGTAACATTCGTTGTTACTAATATGCACTGTGTTAATGCCTTCAAAAGCATCTCCTGCATTTACACCTGGCCAACTGTCGACAGGTATTCCTTGTAAACGACGTTTCCATTATTTCGACGACAAGATCCATTTATAGTAGCGGGGTACGTCAACTAAAGTATGGTTTTTGCAAATGCGTCATTTTGGCAATGCAGGAAAAATGCATTTAGTGTCGTCTTAGGTGGTGCGGTCATTCTATCTCTAAAATTGTTTCAGTGAAGTAAATCTGCTGACCATTAGGCAAATGAACCGCAAGGTAAGTGACTGTTGGGTGTCTCTCATAAGGAAGCAGACCCAAGATTCACCACGCTGCTTCGTTACTTTTAACATATTGTAACGATCCCCCCCCCCCTCTCTATTGTATAAAAATTTTATAATATTAAAAATATCCCCTTTTAAATAACATTATATATATGAGACCAGGATTAATAAAATATGTTTTGATCTTCCTAAATGATCTTTCAAAAGGTTTATTCATAGGCCGTTTTTAATATTTTGGCGTGATCGACTTAGTTAGGACCCTTATTTACGTTGTGTTTGTTTAGTAACTTAGTTCTTTTAGGTGTAGTTTGGAAGAATGAATATTCACAAGAGCAATTGAAAGCTGTTGGTAGTGCTTTATAAGCTAAGTGAACCCCGTTCACGAAGACAGGGCTCGAAAAAGGTTAAGAACATAAAACGTCCCTATTCCACTTGTATCAGGTTTACATTATTAATTTATTATTATTTATCCCTTCCCGCTTGGAAAAGGCTCACAATATATTTATACAAAATACCCGATACAAGAGCTTCGCTCTCCTACATTTATTTAAAAGAAATGTAGGGGAGGTACACGGCCCCACACACGCCGTGCACGGTGAGCGCCAACCATTTTGATGCACTCCCCCCGGAGGGAATGCTAATTCGGGAACTGGACCGTAGTCCACAGCAAAATAACTGGCAAACCAGTAAAAGAGGCTTGGCCCCTTGTTAGTGCGTAAGCACAAACATCGACCGAAGTCGCGCATGTCAATGCGTGTAAACGCCATACAGAATACGAACGAATCCAGCCACAGTGAATGTACGTCACACGGTTTAGGCAAATAGGCACACTGGCCGTAAACCCTCCGTGAGCGCCACCACCTGCCAGACCGCCGCTCCTGCAGACGTGATGTAAGTGTATGGCATCACCACCAATTGCATGATCAGCACGGCTACTAGCCGCAGAGCGTGTCATGAGACTACTGCTCACCTCAAGGGAATGGGATCCCACGTTGTGCGGCTTTCGGCCGCAGCCTTGAGAGTCTCCTCAGATCCTCCCGCCAGCTACCACCCGCATGAGGTCGACACATATGCTCCACCAACCAATACAACGGCAGATATAGCCAAAAGGCAGTTATAAGATAAGAGTAATAATTCGCCATCAGAAAGGGTTTGTGTCACTGACGTTGAGTAAATGCATTTTCGATCATGTTTGTCTCACCCACCAACAAGTTGCCTTCAATCATTCAAAGGTGGGAAAGTTACAGAGATATAATATTATGTTGTTATATAAAACATCGTGGAGGGCAGACAGTCTGCAGCCCCGCAATGAAGGGACCCGACTTGGGCAAAGTTACTTAGGTGTGAGTCAAACCAAGACGCAGAGAGCGCCATTGAGAATAGCGTCCCACCAAACAACCATCGCAGAGACGCAATGCTGCGGAACGCAACAAGCATCAATACGACTATCGTCGGGCTTACACTATTCCAAGGTCCCCCATACATCTCAGCAGACATCACCACCCGCATACCTCCATCGACCAGAACCACAAGAGAGCGTCGAATCAGGCGCAGCACACCCGCAGATCCATCACAAGACGCAATACCGCAAGTAGCAGTAAGCATCAATGCAATTATCATACGGATGGCGCCCCCTCACAACACATCCACATGATCCCTATCGACTTTGGTAACAAAATTGGTATTGTTGTTATATAAAAAATATCACCAACGTATCATAGTAGCACGCTACTAAGACGCCAATGAACAAAACTCCACGTATCATAGCGCTAATGCACTAAGACATGAAGCTGAATATGCCTGTTACACTTAAAAGTGCTACCAAACACACTCAACATCCCCATCCGAAAGATAGACGACGCATCGCTATGCGCTACGACACCGCCCACAAACGGTATGGGTGTGCGATGTCCACGGGAAAGCCGTATTGCTACAACAAACCCGCTTACCACCGACACTAAGATGTTAATTGTATACCTCCATCGACCAGAACCACAAGAGAGCGTCGAATCAGGCGCAGCACACCCGCAGATCCATCACAAGACGCAATACCGCAAGCAGCAGTAAGCATCAATGCAACTATCATACGGGCGGCGCACCCTCACAACACACCCACATGACTCCTATCGACTTTGGCAACAAAGTTAGTATTGTTGTTATATAAAAAATATCACTAACGTATCATAGTAGCACGCTACTAAGACGTCAATGAACAAAACTCCACGTATCATAGCGCTATTGCACTAAGACATGAAGTTGAGTATGCCTGTTACACTTAAAAGTGCTACCAAACACACTCATCATCCTAATCCGAAATATAGACGACGCATCGCTATGCGCTACTACGCCGCCCACAAACGGTATGGGTGTGCGATGTCCACGGGAAAGCCGTATTGCTACAACAAACCCGCTTACCACCGACACTAAGATGTTAATTGTATACCTCCATCGACCAGAACCACAAGAGAGCGTCGAATCAGGCGCAGCACACCCGCAGATCCATCACAAGACGCAATACCGCAAGCAGCAGTAAGCATCAATGCAACTATCATACGGGCGGCGCACCCTCACAACACACCCACATGACTCCTATCGACTTTGGCAACAAAGTTAGTATTGTTGTTATATAAAAAATATCACTAACGTATCATAGTAGCACGCTACTAAGACGCCAATGAACAAAACTCCACGTATCATAGCGCTAATGCACTAAGACATGAAGCTGAGTATGCCTGTTATACTTAAAAGTGCTACCAAACACATTCATCATCCCCATCCGAAAGATAGACGACACATCGCTATGCGCAACGACGTCGCCCACAAACGGTATGGGTGTGCGATGTCCACGGGAAAGTCGTATTGCTACAACGAACCCGCTCATCACCGGCACTAAGATTGTTGTTATATAAAACTGCACCAACGTATCATAGTAGCACGCTACTAAGACGTCAATGAACAAAACTCCACGTATCATAGCGCTAATGCACTAAGACATGAAGTTGAGTATGCCTGTTACACTTAAAAGTGCTACCAAACACACTCATCATCCCAATCCGAAATATAGACCGACGCATCGCTATGCGCTACTACGCCGCCCACAAACGGTATGGGTGTGCGATGTCCACGGGAAAGCCGTATTGCTACAACAAACCCGCTTACCACCAGCACTAAGATGATATGTCTAGGACACATCGGTTAGCGAGTCCAAGTTTACCTCGGACCAATTGCTCGTGAAGCAGCACACACGCCACCATAATATTCCTTTTCAAGTCCCTAATAAGGACTAGTCATTTTGCTACAGTACTAGGAGCAGTCAGTCACCCGACCACCCCATACAATGCTTTTGCATCAAGGAGACCTCCTATAATATTGCTTTTGTATCATAGACCTTACTTTCATAAGTCATGTATATATAGGATTCGAACCCATGACCCTACTATTGTAATGCATATTAATCATAGAGACCTTCTATAGTATTGCTTTTGAATCATAGACCTTACTTTCATAAGTCATTCATATATAGGATTCGAACCCACGACCCTACTATTGTAATGCATATTAATCACAGAGACCTTCTATAGTATTGCTTTTGAATCATAGACCTTACTTTCATAAGTCATTCATATATAGGGTTCGAACCCACGACCCTACTATTGTAATGCAAATTCATCATGGAGACCTATAGTATTGCTTTTGTATCGTTGAGTTTAATATCATAAGTCCCTAATATAGGACTAGTCATTGTGCTACAGTACTTCAGGCAGTCGGGCTCCCGACCACCCCATATATATGTACAACTGCAGGGATGTATCTCCGGCACCTCATCCATACAAGACGTCTATACGTGAACACCTTCCATAACTTAGGAAAATTTTCTTTAATACATGAACTCCTTCAACAACTTAGAAAATTTCATCTATACGTGAACTCCTGCCACAACTTAGAAAAATTTTCTTTTATACACGAACACCTCCCATGACTTAAACAATTTTTAACAAATTTTCTAATTATCTTATAAACGTTATTTAACTTAATTTTATAATATTTTTTGACTTGTATTTCTATTATTTATCTTATTTTAAATATTTTTACAAGTTTTAATAATAAATTTACTTATTACGAGAAACAATAATTTTGCCTTTAATTTGCTATGTTATTGGGATAATGTCTGAAATATATTAACTTTATGTTTATTAATTTGACTTAATTGCTTAATATATATCTTTTAAGACTATTTTTGACGCCCCTTTATATTGAATTTAATTATTAATAATAATATTGGGCCGTCACAATATCAACCGGCTCGAAACGGTTGCACCTCATCTCTCAGGTTAATATTAACATTCCATTACTGTCGAATATTAAAAATAGCCTGGTTGCTGCCTTTGTTTATATATTTATAAATAAAAATTATCGCCTGTACTGTATTGCAAAACTCTACTTTTACATGACAATTAAAAAATTTAGAGAGCAGAGGAGAATATCAATTTTATTGATTGGTTGACAATATCAATCCAGCTATTGTCAACCAATATCTTCTGTGTTCCACCTCTGCGTCCTGTGTTTTAGAGTTATCGTTTGGCCGCCATTTCCTGGTGCTCGTGACGACGGATTTGGTAACAGTATCCTAGAGTTTTCGGTCATTTTCTGGGTTTGGTATCTCCGCACTTATGACTTCGTCAATTTGATTAGAGCGTAATTTTTCCGTCAACTACAGGCGTACGTGCACGTGAGGCAGACCTCTTGTTTGCCACTAGATTGAGTGCATGAAGCACTTCATCTCTCCAAATATTTTTTTAACTTTTGTAAGCAGAGCAACCAATTTTGAACGAGCGAATGAGCTCTTTAGTAATTTCTGGCCAAGCGGGATCTGTTTATTACATGTTATTGTAATAAACAGATCAGGCCTCCCGTAGTTACCCACGTATGTCAACGCATCCTGTGTATACTCATGAAGGTATCTCGGGCTATTTACAAAATAAACGATTACGTGAGTATTACCATTTGACCCAAATTGTCAAGAGGTAGACATGAATTTATCGTTACATGAACTCGACATGACTTGCGCTTTGCTGATATATTGTATGTGTAGGCAACTATCCTGGGTTTCTAGCACCGCAACTTTGAAAGGATACCCAACTTTCTTGCAAATGCTTTGCTTTGTTTCGCAGATATAATGGAGGCCTGGAAAATACTTTTTAACTTATTATATACACACATATATATATATATATATATATATATATATATATATATATATATATACACACACATATATATATATATATATATATATATATATATATATATATGTGTAATGTAATCGTAAATGATTGCGCGCTTATTTTGTAGACTATATTAGCTGGTAGTATTTCCTCCCCACCCCATCACTTTCGCCTCCTTCCTGCACGGGCATGTCCAATAGAAGGCCAAATATGGTGGCGTCATTTTGAGCGAGTCGAAAGTATTTTTATATAAAAAAACAAGCGTTGTGAGACAACGAAGGCGGTGTTTACATACGTGACGGACTTCGCCAGTTTCGGAGAAGAGACTGGTCGATGTTTGGCGCATTTCTTATTTTCCTGTTTGGCACTTGATGAACGTATTACTTTGATTTGGTCTCCAACAAGAGATGCTAAAACTTCAAACGATGATAACTCGGAGCCACGTTTCTCCGTTTCAAACAAACGGAGCCATCTTGTGGTACAATAATTAATGTTAAACTAACACAACAAATCGCGTGGCGATGGAAGACGTAAGTTTCATAATGTACGAAAGGTTAACTATCAAATATAATAATACTTGCCGCGGCCCTATAAGTAAAGTGAACTCGGATAATAGTACAATCTACGTAAGGCGAAACGTATTTTATCAATTTATACGAGTTTTTAACCTCTAAATATTATAATTCGGAGTTCGCTCACATCTTAGCTGAGAACCGTATCGAGTGGTCTCTGAACGTCCTCGACGCTAGATATTTTGTGGGGAATCGGGAAACTAGTATTAAGAGTCTAAAGAGTCATTTATATCATGTAATTGGAGATCAAATTTTACCATATGAATAATTAAGCACCGTACTCGCTTAAATCAAGAACAGCCGCCCCCTTTTGTCGTACGTTGTCGAGTGATCCTTCGGAGCCGCTGGCTCTAACTCCAGCACATTTTTTAATCGAACGCCTTTGAAGTACGTACCCACTTTAGACATAGACGATGATAAAATTCTTTCACGTCATAACTGATTAGACAGGCTAGTCCAGTCATTTTGAAAGCGACGGAAAACTGAATATCTGCATACGTTGCAATCTCGGCAGAAATGGAACATGACAACTAAACCATTAACTATGGTTATTTTCATTAAAGAGAACACGCCACCTCTTCATTGACCATTGGGAATATTTGAAGAGGTTTTTCCCAGATCCGACGGGTTAACTAGTATAGCTCGTATTGAGACCACGACCAGGTCATATATTCGCTCTGTTGTCCGTTTCTGTTCTTTGTTTAATCAATAGTTTTTAAATTGTCTTTCTAGGTAAGGTTGGTTGTTTAAATTAGATCTTAATAGTAGCTCTAGTTAGTTTTGAAAGGAACCCTTAAAGCCGCGGGGAATGTTTGCGCCAAAACGCATATTTTGTATATTATATTAGCTGGTAGTATTTCTTCCCCATCACTTTTGCCTCCCTCCTGCACGGACTTGTCCAATAGAAGGCCAGATATGTTGGCGTCATTTTGGGTGACCAATAAGCTGCGCTGGCCGAAAATTGAAAGGTCGAAAACACTCAGCCGACCGTCGAGAGTGGTCGACGTACCGCCGCCGCACCGAGCAGTTGTAGACCATCGCCAGATGTGATTGCACCTCTGTGGTACTCGCGCCACAGAACAACCTAATAGCGACTACTTTGCATAGTGCAATTTATCATCACGCACGTATTCACAAAGTAGTTTCACTTTTTACAATCTCTTTGAAATGGAAGGTAGCTATTTCAACTCAATTGTTAATCTTATGAATTCTTCACAATAGTTCGTAATATAAAGTTAGCAATGGTCCTGCATAAAATTCTTGAACAATATTCTGAAAATGGAACTATCTTCGAGTATTTGATATTGGCAAACGAGATTACCGAACCGAGACTATCTTGGCTGCATTCCAACAGAAATTACGAAGTAGTTACCAAACAGTTTATTAATGAAAAGATTGCTAGGAAATAATATGTGATTTTTATTTATTTATTCTTATAATATAATTGCCATACGAGGTTCAGTCAAGCTGCGATTATGCTAGCTGTATGGAGAATGTAAAGGGCCAGAGATTCTTTCTCGTAACTAGGCATTCCATCTTAGTTCTCAGGAGTAATAACGCATCAGCATTTTGATTCTTAATCGATGATAGACGTCTGTAAGCCATAGCATCCACAGTTTATAAAATTTACTTCTATTTCATCCACTTTATCAAGCGCAAGAAGGTTTCTGTAAAACATTTTATTTATTTTACTTCTATAGATGATTTTAATGAAATAGCAGGCCTAGAATAGTTACGTACAACAAAGGATACAAACACGAGAAAAGCCTTAGAGGAGGTCTTTGTCGAAAGACAAGCTGATTTAGTTAGTTAAATTAATTTATCTGTGTGTCTATAAATTTAAACGAACAGCAAAAAAGGTTTTTTTTAATTATGTATTCGTTATCATAAAGTCACAAAACTTTCAATTTGTAACAGAACTGTGCACTTTAGTTATTTCAGAATTATACAGCATTCTAGTATAATATTTAAAACCTGAAAATACAGCTGAATGAAAATATTTGTACGGAAAAGTATATACGTTCACTAGGATTCAGTAGTATTTTTTGAGACAAGAGTCGTTTTAAGCTAAAAAATTGGTTTTTATTTCGTATGTTACATAAATAATAAATACTAAAACTATTTCCTATGTACATAGGTCCGAACGAATGTAAGTTAAAAGTAAAGTTACAGTCTGTTTTATTCATAAAATAAGTCTGACAAACGAGCACACAGTCCACCTTATGGTAAGTTGATGCTGTTACCCATAGACATCTATATATATCCTCGATTAAGAATCAAAACGCAGATGCGCTGTCATCCCTGAGGACTAATATGAAATGCCAATATTCCATTCCTGTATTTCAGTAAAAAGGGTCTCCGGATCTCAACACTCACAATACGTAACACGGCTATATTAAGCTGCTAATTTACGCTGGTATTCTGTGAGAGTGTGGTCCTTCCTCGATCAAACGGATCCATTCGTTCTACAGCCACAGTATAGCTGCAGCGTGGCTCTAGCACGTATAAAAATATTGTTGCGCGGCTAAGTTGATGTCAGGTACCTGGCACTAGTGCTATCTAGTGTCGGGGACCAGAGCGAGGAGGGCTTCCTAGAAAATGTCAGTATTGAACTTTCAACCAACAGCGCCATCAAGTATCGAACAGAAGAATTAAGCTTTCTAGAAGCCCCACACTCGAACTTTCTGCGCCTGGTCGGTCGGCGCCCCTATTTACTAGAATATTCTGGATGTTTCGGTGTAAAAGGTGTATTTAAAGCCGCTGCAAGACGCGATCGGGGCAGTATTGAATTTGGCGAGACAACCGAAGCTTCGGAGCTTTATAAAGTGAATCAGTGTGATCAATTATTAGTGTCTTTTAAGTTTTAATTGGTTTTCGGTAACAAAAGTGTAAATCTTGGTAATTCCATCGGCAGTTTTTATTGTCACGAACCTCAAGCTCGTAACAATTGGTGACAGACGTGGGATAAAATCATGCCGATTTTACCTAAGGAGGAAGCGGAGGGTGTCCGTACCCGAAGTCAACGCCAGCAGGAGACGGATCAAAGAAGATTTGGTGGTGCAACGCCACAGACTGGAGGGCCAGCCGCCGGCTGCAGGCCCGTCAGTAGCTCTTACATCTGCAGCACCTGACTAAGGTGCTCTGATGGTGATGCTGCAGGAGCAGGCTCGCCGACAGGAGGAGCAGGCCCGTTGGTTGAAAGAGCAGCAGGAGGAACAGGCCGGTCGACAAGAGGAGCAGGCTCGCCACCCGGAGGAACAGGCTCGCCAGCAGGCGGAACAGGCACGCCGATTGGAAGAGCAGCTGCGGGGTGGACAAGAGGAACAGGCCCGCTGACAGGAGGAACAGGTCCGTCGTTTGGAAGAGCATCTCAAACGCTATAAGGAAGAGCAGATGCTACTCATGAAGGACATCAACGCTACCTTCGGGGAAGAGTTAAGGGAGTTGAAGGATAAGGTTGCTCAGTACGACAAACGCCCGTCGGAAGCTGAGACCCGAATCGACCAATTGAACAAAGTGATGGCTGACATGAAGAAAACGCTGAACGACCTCAAACTTGGGGATGGAATAATAGCTCCCGTGGCAGCTACAACACTTCAGTACGTGGATTCAAAGTGCCGCCGTTCGACGGGACTTCTTCCTGGTCGGCCTACAAAATCCAGTTCGAGGCTGTTATGAAGGCGAGCGGCTGGAATAAAAGTCAGGCCATGACTGCTCCCACACTAGGCCTGCACGACCAGGAATAGAATAGAATAGAATATTGATTTATTTGCATAGAATGTAGGTAATTTACAAAAAGCGTGTTGACAGAGTACATAAAAGATCCGTACATTCTACCATTTTGGCATGCAAATATTAAATTAAAATTTATTTCTATACTACACTAGTAAATAATTATTAATAGATTTAATATGATAATTATGATTATAAATAGTTATTACATTATTATTATTAAAAGTATTGCATTATTATAACTATTACATTATATTGATTTTTGAATTAATATTGCAGGTAGCTTATTACATTATAAATTATTAATACTAACAGATTATACAAAACAATTAATTTACTGAACGTTATTTTATATGGGTATCATCTAAAAAGTCTAGGCCTTAACTCTTCTAGAAGCACTCGGTAAAGAAATGACTTACGAGCAGCTTCTTGAGGCATTGTAGGCTAGATATGGCGACGCTCACCTGAAACACGTCTTTCAAGCGCAGCTTAGAGATTGCGTACAACGCATCAACGAAAACCTGCAGCAGTGAGCTTTAGAGGTGGAGAAGATGGTTCGAAAATATACCGGTCTGTATACGCGCTCATTGAAGGGAACCTGGTGCAGACATTCAATGACAACATCCGCGACCTTGAAGTCAGAGCTGATGTGAGGCTCGGGCACCACGAGGCACTTAAGGATACCTTGGCCCATGCTCTGGAGGTGGAAGCCGTGCGGCAGGATCTTTGTTCCCATCGTGGCAGGGAAGTTGCAGCAGCTACAGTTCGCGTCCGCAATAACGGATACAGCCCTAGGTGTTATGGCTGTGGGGAAAGGGAACATCTTCGATCCAGCTGCCCAAAACGAACTATAGAAAGGAAAGTTGATCGATCTCGAGAGGGCAGTGCAGCTAATGGCACCACCTGGCGCCGGCAGGGTCATCGTTCCCCTCACGTTGTGGAGGTTGCAGCAGTTACGGTTCGCGACTACGATAAAAATTACAGCCCAAGGTACTACTGCTGTGGGGAAAGGGGTGATCTTCGATCCAGCTGCCCTAAGCGATCTGTTAAAAGGGAAGGTTATCGATCTCAAGAGGGTTGTGCGGCTAACAGCACTAACCTGCAGCAGGAATACGACTTTTGTGATTGAACACACGTCGCCGAGTACTGGGACAAACTTGTGTTCGAAGTCGAGTCTTTACTTAACAAAATCTTGGATTGGGAGTAACTAAATCTAGTTCAATTCAATCGCCAGAAGGCACAAGTTTGCGGGTTAAATGCTAAAAAGAACCCCTTTGACGTATCTCCTCAGTTTGAAGGCGCTCCCTTGTGCCTCAGTTAGCATCAGAATCCTCGATCGTCGACGATTCAAACGAACCAAACTCTCATTACAAAGTTATAAATATTTTAATTTCGCCTCGCGTATAATCCTGGGTTGGTATTGTCTTGCGAGAATCTGTGGTCTATCAAATTTGATAGTAATGATTGGGATAATCCCTGATACGGAAATATACTAAACCTGGAGGATAGGTGCTCTAACAAGCATGTCGCTGATGTGTTGAAAATTAAAAAAGATAAAATATTTAAAAAATATTTTATTAATTGTGTAGTGTTCGCTTTAATATAAGAAATAGTTTCTTATTATTTATTATTATATATCTTATTAGTATATTATTTACACTTCACGAAAATCTAAAATTATTTCTAAAAACTGCACTTTGGTTGTGTTTTATTGTCGTACCATTTCATAGATAGTTAAGGAGGGGAAAATGTAGAGCTGGAATGTTAATCACCCGCATCCACCTCCGTATTCCGTTTCAGTATTTTGTTTCAGATCTTTCAAATTTAATATTTTTATTTTTTCCTGCAATTATAATTCTATAACACTTTTTTCTATAATTTGTTTTAAATGAAGTGAGATATTAAGAATTATTGGCAGCGCTAGTTGTGTGATTTTTTTTGTAGTTTTTGAAACTACATCAGAATAAAACTTATTAGGCAAGCTTAAGCAAAAAAAGTCTTTCTTTGCAAGAAAGAGTGTGCTATTTACATGTAAAAAGCTGCTCACACAAGCTGCGTAATTTAATAAAAATAATATATTTATCTAGAGTTTTGTGCGACTGGTGCGCTAAGTTGAACTCCTTTACCTACCAGCTTATTTCCATACAACTGTTCAGAAGCCTGCAAATGAATTTTTCCACTAAATAATTCTCACAGTGTTTTTATAGCCTGCCCTTGTACTGTAACTATAATGGGGACACTACAGAAGTCACTTGAAGATATTTCAACCTTGTTCCACACTCAAATGGAAGAGTTTCAGAAAAGTCTAGAAGAAAGTAGCTCTATACCCACAGCGGGTAATACTACCTCATTTTCAACATATTTTGATGTATTTTGATCTTTTGTGATCACATTCTTAAAATCTCTCAGCGGACAAGTGCAACTATTATTCAAATTATATGACTAATCTGAAATGAGATCCAGACGTAAGATGATCCTTCTGCGTAGTATCAGAGAAGAAAAGAAAGAAGACCTTCCCTCCACAGTATGTAAATTGTTCGCAGACTATTAAATAATCACAGATATACATACTGATGTGGTTGTTGCACGAATGGATCGGATTGACCGGGGTAGTACCACGCCCTTACAGAATATCAACCTGAAATAGCAGCAAAATCTGCTGAGTTTCGTACGGTGAGTGTACTGAACTCGAAACATCCACTTACCATCACTTAACTGTAATGGTAAGTGGATAATGAGTGGTCACAGCATCCACTTATCATCACAAGCACTGTGTGCTCGTTTGCCACCCTTATTCTATAAAAAAATCTGGATACTTTAGACTGATTTCTTAAATAAATATTTTTCTCTTCTTTGTACTGTAATCGTTTAAGTGTTTATATAATAACATGTTTACTTTAAGTTGTATTATTTCTTCAGCATATGTCTGTTTTTACTTCATTGTACTGACACTTCAAAATTATTATCTCCCTTGCTCTTTTTATTATTTTCCATAATAAATCTAAGTACTTTAGGATATATAAGCTACTTTATTATATTTCTTACTAAATATGGGTACTTCAGATTAATACCCTAATGCTAACCCTAATGAATGTTTGGGTGTTTTATTCATGAACGTAATTATTTTAAGTAGCATTAATTACTTAAGCATAATGACTATCTATGACATAAAGAGGACAAAATAATAACGATTTCCGGTAAAAATTGTCCGACTTCGGTATGCCTACACCGCCACGTCGAGAAGAGCTGTCGACCGATTTCATCGAAGAGCTAAGCTACGATACCGCTTTATTAGATGCTCAGGTCAGGGAAACTGTACCGCGCCTGCTACCCGATCAAAAAGTTATAACAAAATATTACGAGTTGAGCTTGGAGAAGGTGGTCTTTTTTTCTTAACGTTTCGGGCGGTACAGGTTTTTGCTTTATTTATTTCTAGCAAAAATTCATAAGGATCTTGATGTTGCATTAGTGGCGGCTTCCTCTGGGAACATTGCTGAGTGGTGGATGGACGGCACATTCGGTTTTTAAATTACCTCTTAATCTGACAAGCGAAGAAACACTAACATGCAACATCAGGAAGAGCAGTGCGCGCGGCGCCCTGTTGCAACATTGTAAGCTGATCGTGTGGGACTAGTGCACTATGTCAAACAAACGCGCAATTGAGGTGCTTTTTCAATGACGATCAACAAATCGCAGGGTCAAACCTTAAACGTAGCAAGCACAGTACACGCCATGTTTTTCTCACGGTCAGCTATATGTTACCTGCACACGTGTTTCCAAAGCGAAAAATCTGCATGTTTATGCTAAAGGAAAAAAATCGTTAAATATCGTTTATAGGAGCATACCGCAGTAGCTACCTATATTTTGATTAGGGATCTGCAGTGCTTAATTACCGTATTCTTTATGTTCAAATTATAGTTACGTTATTATAGAGCGACTCAAATTTAGCGACTGAATATTAGGATTTATCCCTAGTAAACATTAAATAGTATGGAATAATTATCTTCCAAATATCTTATTATATATAATAAATTAAATTGTTTGGCAAGTTCCACACATCAAAGTATTAGATCTTGAAAGAATCAACCTATTAAAACATTTATAGAAAGAGAGCTAGATATGTTTACGTGTTTTCGGTAGAATATCCATTGCTACCCAAAAAACGTAAACATACTTTGTCTATAAAATTTTTATCGCAGAGATAGAGATAGAGAACCCACCATTTGTGATAATCGCCTTAGAAACCAACCGCAAACATAACGCGAAATTATAAATGTCAAAGTTTTACCGTTGTCACGTACGATATGTAAGAGCCTTTTTAAATTCATTATATTATCCTTATGAGGGGCTGAATGTCAGTTTTTCAGAAGATAAGTTTTCCTTATTATACGAATAGTATGCGAGATTTCAACAGTCGTATCACGGATGTAGGTCAGAGCCGTTGATGGGTTTAAAGGAGTTCAGAGACGTAGCTTCATTATTTGTAATTGATTGCTCTAGAAAACGTGAAACCTTAAAAGGTTCGATCGACGAGTGTTGAAATCGAAACAGACCAAGAAATACCAGATCAAACAACCACTTATTGTCTGATTTTGAACGATTTGAACGAGACAAACCACAAACCAAACAGAAAATATCATGAATAGCAATGCAATAATTGTAGAACTTCAAGGATTCAAAAATAGTAAAAATAAATTTATAGTAAAATAATTAACTAGAGCCACTCTAGAGTACACTAATATGTTCCAATTTAAACCTCCTTACTTATTCATTTCACTATCTCTTGAAGAGAAGAAACAGATTGGCTGGATTGAAAAGCGCGGTGGGTATCGATGGAGTGAGTGCTTTGTTAATTAAAGCGAGTTTCACAGAATTATCAAGACATATTTGAAAGATAAAAGATTTTTTTAAACGGACGTGAAAAAATTAAATGGATACAAGACATTTGTGATGAAAATAATACTATCATGGATATACATAAGTTGCTTAAGAGCCCCCAATTTAAATAATCTTTGTGAACTTTATTGTAAGATACTTCACTGTACGAGTATAACTGTTTTACTCATAAGAAAACCTGTAAGTTAAAAAATGTTTTATGTACTAAGAAATGGTGTTGGCATCTTTTAATTTAAACTACCTTTGTGTTCGAGAAGAAGAAAAAAAATAGTTTCAAACCGGCAACGATTAGTATTATTAAAGTTATTGGGTTTTTCGTACCACCTTGTATTTTAACGATGAAGTAGATTAGCCTTCATAATTTGTTGCTATATTATTGAACTAGTTGTATTTGAGAATCCGAATGAATCGGTATTAGAAATAGAGCAAAGATTAAAAAAGGCAGATCGAGAATTATATTAAAAATTTAGACCTCTACTGGAGACAATTGGGGCCTTCAACGGCATGTAGCTCGAGCAAAGCGAGAGCAAGTGACCCAGAAGCCCCAATTCTTATCTACTTATGGTGAGTGTAGAGAACCAGCAACCCGTTTTAATCTAATCGAGACATTCTATCTTAGTCCTTATGGATGACAACGCATCTGCATTTTGATTCTTAATCGAGGTTAAATGTAAATGTCTATGGCTACTGCAACCTATTATCAGAAACTTTCGTACCTTTACAACGTAAATAAGTGGAAACGTTTTAAAATTTTGGATCTATACTTTTGTACCTTTGTACCTTACAAAGTAGAATAATGAGATATTTATTTTAGACTTTTATGTATTTTTTTTAATAAAATTGAAATGGCGAATGAACTACGAGCCAACCTAATAGTAGTTGCTACTGTTGTTGCAGATGTCCATGAGCTACTACTGCAACCAACTGCAAATAAGGACGACAACAAATGCACTGTTGCTTTTGAGAACTAAGATACTTCTCCATACCCTTCAGGCCAAAAAACAGAATTGCCGAAACTGCTATTTGGTACAGACAGACAACAAGACCGAATAGAAGTCTTACCAACTAGCCAATGTCCACTATTTTTCAAAATTTCGGCTGGTTTTCTGTTGATTATTTCAGTTTTTAAAAAGGGATGGAGTTGAAGAACAGAATATCAACATCTTTAATAATTCTCAAATAATATTTTTTTATTTAAACTTAACCAACTCATACTCTAACATTTATTTTTCTGTACTACTAACGAACTTTGCTAAGTTTTGTACAAATTTATAGCTGTGTTTTACACGCCTAAATTGCATACAGACTGACAGCCTTATACGGATTAGGTAATACGTACTTGCAATATATATATATATATATATATATATATATATATATATATATGCTTGTCACATTTAGCTTAGAACCAGTTATATAAGTAGCATGTCATTAATGTTTGTCCGCTTCATAACAATATGTGAACAAACGTTGGTAGGCCTTATGTGTAAAATAGATCAAACAGAATGAAGTTTAATTTAGAGTATGTGTATTTCATTAGCTATTGTGAGGTTAGCTAATAAGGTTGGCGTTGATATTTATTATCATGTGTCGACAAAGTAATTGCCATTCCTTACTGCTTCCTGGCTAAAAACCAATCTAATATAATGGAACGGTGTTCTTAATTTCAAACAAACCCTAACGTACGATACATAGCGGATATTAATCAATTTCATCTTTGGTCATTAATTTCGTAAAATAAAGGCTACGTGTTTAAAAATGGAGGTAATGTGGAACAAGTTAATTTACATAACCACCGTTTCTGAGCATAGACCTCTTCCCATTGTAATCAAATGAAATAAAATATATTTCTTTCTTGGACGCAATAAAATTAAATTGTTTTTGCCGATTACAACTTGTGTTGGAATAGTCTTGTTCAAATGAATCCTTTAGCATCCATTTTACATAGGTTACCTAAAATACATAAAGGAGATGTTCATATTCATCCAATTTTCTCATATATAGTTGCACCAGCTTATTTACTTGCTAAAATTGAATTTTTTTCTTTTGAGAGAAATCTAGATTCCACCCAACTTGCCTTGAAACTAGTTTAGAACTCGTTTCCAAAATTAAAGATATTCGTATTCCTCAAAATCTATGTTATTTATATTTAGACGTCAGTTTTTTTACAAATGTCCTATCCCTGACTGTTTTATTCTAGCAGATCTCTTTAATAAACGTCGTCTATATCCCGGGGAAACAAATGACCTTCTTATCTTAATTTTTCTCTTTATGAAACAAAAATATGTCGGGCTTAATAACCGTTTCTATCCACAAGAATAAGGATTAGCTATGGAGTCCCTTCCATGTCCTCTTGTAGCGGACATTTACTTGGATAATTACGAAAAACAACATGTAGTTGTCAATCGAAATATCGTATACTGTTATCGATATATAGACGACATAATTAGTTGCTAGACCACGAAGACAACAAGGAGACAACTGGATGTTTTCTTTCATAAAATATTAAGAGTCCTTGGCAAAATTATATTTAAGCTTTAGTTGGAACATGATTATTCCCTTAATTTGCTTGACTTAACATTAACAAGAAAAGCGTTGTAACATATTTTCCAAATTTATCAAAAGCCAACTCATATCAAAATGTTCATTCCCGCATCGTCGTGTCATTCGTTGTGATATAAATTAACAGCTTTTTATCGTTATATTAATAGTTGTATACTATGTAAAGTCGAAAAATATTTAAAAGAGATTAATGCAATTTATCAAATTGAGGGTGGGCCATCTGGCACTCGTTACAATCGGTCAAAGTCCGGTTGGTTTGACACTAGTACATTCGAGGATTGGTTCTTTTCATTGGTTCTGCCCACTTTACGTAGGCAAGAAGGGAAGAAGCTTCTCATTGGGGACAACTTAAGTTCTCATATAAATACGGAAGTTTTAAAAGCATGCAAGTCTCATAATATCGCATTTGTGGCTTTACTACCAAATAGCACCCACCTTACACAGCATTTGGACGTGGCCTATTTTAGGCCTCTTAAACTGCGCTGGCGTCAAATGTTAGACCAATGGAAGGAAACATCTGTAGGGAAAAGACTACCCACTATTCCTAAAAACACGTTTCCTACGTTGCTAAATAAGCTGTGGGAAAATATCATGGACAACTCAGCAAATAATCTCAAAGCTGGCTTTAAGAAAACCGGTATTTTTCCGACTGATGAAGCTCCAGTATTACAACGCTTACCTACGTTTAGACATCCAGACGCTCCACTTCAAGACCCGGTACTGGTTTCAGAATGTTTAGAAAATAAAAGAATAGGAGTGGTGGAATTAGGCGATAAAGGACGAAAGAAGAAGCTCAATGTACCAGCGGGTAAAAGCATATCTGCAGAAGATATACAAATACAGGCTAGCACATCAAGAGAACCTGAGCATTCTATTAAAAATAAGAAAGCAAAAACACCTAAACGAAAACCTAAAAAAAATATCAAAGATTCTTCGAGTGAAACCGATGAGTAACTGCCCAAGGGGTAGAGATGAAGAACAGCGATGCGCAAATTGCGCCAAAAACCATACAGCCGATGATCGCCGCTGCCCAGTCCTGAGGAGGATTGCAAGGAAGCAGGGAACCTTCCGCTGGGCCTACTCCCAAAAGAGCCCAAAAGGGGTTCCCCAGAGTCGTCCCAGGGCCGTGGTCCAGGAAGACGGGTGGACTACAATTAGAGGAAAGGGTAGACAATCCGCCCCCCTCCACCCGTCACGATATCTATTGAAACGGTGGTGCCGGTTATAACAACAACAAAGGCAATCACCGGGGCGACTCTCCAGCCCCCCGCCAATGACGCAATTGAGCGTCAAACCTCCCAGAAGAGTAACCGGGGTAGGAAGAAGAAGGAAGGCAGCCCCCTCCTCAGGCAGCCACCTCTACCCCAACCCCAGCGGTAACAATAGCCGAGGCGCAGGTTACCAAGGAACAGAAAGCAGCCAGAATGGGTAGAGTGCCAGAAAGGGCTGTATCGGAAAATAGAGCCCGCTCTATATATAGAGCGCGCTATACCCATACACAAAGAAATGTATTCCAACACCCGATATCATTGCTCGTAGAAATACCAGCGCTCTAAAAAAGAAGTATAATTCCGCCTCTAGGTCCTTCAAAAGAGTCATTTCCAAGGCAAAGTCAGAGCACATAGGCAGAATTGGCGAGAAACTAGTTCGCCTTCCTTCTGGAACCCGTGCATTCTGGTCTCTCGCCAAGGCTGTCCAGGGGAATTTCTGTCAGCCATATTTTCCATCTCTGCACAGGGAGGACGACTCACTAGCCCATACCGCAAAGGAGAAAACCGATCTTCTAGGCTCTTTCTTTGCGTCCAACTCGACCCTCGATGACGTGGGCAGTACGCCGCCGACCATTCCGCGGTGTGAGTGCTCCATACCGGAAGTGCAATTCACACAGCGCTCGGTTCGCAAAGCACTCCTCTCCCTGGACATCCACAAGTCGAATGGGCCTGACAAAATCCCCCCAATTGTGCTGAGGACGTGTGCTCCAGAGTTGGCACCGGTTTTAACGCGTCTTTCCGGTACTCCTACCCCCTAGGTGTAGTTCCAAAATCATGGAAGACTGCTTTCGTCCACCCGATCCCTAAATAAGGCGACCGCTCAGACCCGTCCAACTACCGGCCTATCGCTATCACCTCCTTGTTCTCCAAAACAATGGAGTCCATTGTAAACTGCCTGCTCATGAGGTACCTTGAGGATCACCAGCTATACCGCCAATACGGTTTTCGCCGTGGTCGGTCAGCTGGTGATCTTCTGGTCTACCTAACTCACAGATGGGCGGAGGCAGTAGAGTCCTAGAGGGAGGCATTGGCCGTTAGTTTGGACATTGCCTAGGCCTTCGATCGGGTTTGGCACAAAGCGCTTCTTTCGAAGCTCCCTTAATATGGGCTTCCCGAGAAATTGTGCGATTGGATCACCAGCTTTCTTGCAGATCGGGGCATCAAGGTCGTTGTAGACGGTGCAAGCTCCGATTGCAAGCCTATTAACGCTGGTGTTCCACAAGGATGCGTGCTATCGCAGCGCTGTTTCTTCTGCATATCAATGATATGTTGCAAACCCGTAACATTCATTGCTATGCGGATGACAGCACTGGTGATGCTCTTTACACCGGCCGAGCCAATATTTCTCGGGAAAACGTCTCCGAGTGCCGGAACAAACTTGTGTCTGAAGTCGAGTCTTTGCTGAACAGAGTCTCGCATTGGGGGAGACTAAATCCGGTCCAGTTTAACCCCCAGAAGACACAAGTTTGCTCATTAACCGCTAAAAAGAACCCCTTTGTAGTATCCCCTCAGTTTCAAGGCACTCTCCTTGTTGCCTCAGCCAGTATCGGAATCCTCGGCGTCGACATATCGAGTAACGTGCAGTTTCGTGGTCACTTAGAAGAGAAGGCCAAATTGGCCTCTAAAAAGCTTGGCGTTCTCAGCAGAGCGGGACAGTATTTCATGCCGGCACACCGCCTGCAACTTTACAAGGCGCAGGTTCGGCCGCACATGGAATACTGTTCCCATCTCTGGGCTGGGGCTCCCCAGTACCAGATCCTTCCACTTGACCGCCTCCGGTGCAGAGTGGCTCGAATCGTCGACGACCGAGTGTTTTCCAATCGGCTCGATTCACTGGCACTTCGAAAAGATATTGCATCTCTTTGCATATTCTTTCGCATATACCATGGAGAGTGCTCTGAGGAATTTTTCGGATTAATCCCAGCCACCAAATTTCCTAAGCGCGCTACGCGGCAAACGTCCCGATACCATCCACACCATCTGGATGCTTGGCGGTCCGCCACTGTACGTTTCAAGAGGAGTTTTCTTCCGCGTACAACCTCTCTGTGGAATAGTTGGATGATCGATTGATGGAATAGGTAGTACTACCAGCGATTTTTCCGGACCGATACTACCTGGGGACCTTCAAGAAAAGAGCTTACTCCTTTCTAAAGGGCCGGCAACGCACCTGCAATTCCGCTGGTGTTGCGGTTGATCATGGGCGGCGGTAGTCACTTAACATTAGGTCAGCCGCATGCTCGTTTGCCCCCTCTTCTATATATAAAAAGGCCCCAAGAACATCATCAGCCGGCTTCGAGACTGCTGACGCCATCCAACGCTTGGTTGGCATAGCAATCGAAGTCGGCACTCAGGTCCTGGCCGATATTAGAGCCGGGACGGATCCCATTACAGCGGTGATAAAGGCTCTGGCAAACCGCCTGGCAAGGTACTACGGAGGAGAGTAACCTGCGCCTCCTCTGCTGGAACCCGGATAGGATACAGCAGAAGCTGCATGAACTCCACACAGTCGCCCAACAACAAGACATTCAAGTCATCTTACTGGGAGAGACAAAACTAAACCCGAACACCCACGTAAAGCTGCCCACTTACCACATGTACAGGAGGGACGAGGTCACTTCTCAAGGAGCCGCCTATAGAGGGACGGTGGTTCTACTGAGGAGGGACATCGTCCATCAAGAGCTGGATTTACCGGAATACCAAACGATGCGCTCTATCGGCATAAAAATGGAGGCGGCGGGCGAGGAACTAAGGATCTACGTAGCATAACGCCCGCCAGGGACTCCATTCTGCTCCTCAAACGTCCGGATGGTAATGGTAGGCGAAGCACCTACCATCATCGCCGGGGACCTAAATGCCAATCACCCGGCGTGGGGATCTAGAGTGATCAACCCGCCGGGTCAATCACCGCGTGAGATAAGCGTGCAAATCAAGAGAAAAAGAGCGTTGAGGAGGCTCTGGGCGCGTACTCGCTACCCGGGAATCAAAACGCAACTAAACACCTTGTCGGAGGAACTGTCGGTTGTAGTCCAGGCACACAAAAGAGAGGGCTGGGAGCGACGTATACGGAAAGCGGAAGAGCACGATGCGTCGCTCTACAAACTGAACCGACAGTTAACTAAACCCAAACCTCCCGTTTTCCCGCTGACCAACAACGCGGGCGAACATCGTTACGATGCCAAGGGTAGAGCGGATATCCTAGTAGAGCACTTCGAGGAGCAATTTATGCCGAACCCAGCAAGTGCGGAGTTCATGGACTTGGTTGGCATAGCAATCGAAGTCGGCACTCAGGTCCTGGCCGATATTAGAGCCGGGACGGATCCCATTACAGCGGTGATAAAGGCTCTGGCAAACCGCCTGGCAAGGTACTACGGAGGAGAGTAACCTGCGCCTCCTCTGCTGGAACCCGGATAGGATACAGCAGAAGCTGCATGAACTCCACACAGTCGCCCAACAACAAGACATTCAAGTCATCTTACTGGGAGAGACAAAACTAAACCCGAACACCCACGTAAAGCTGCCCACTTACCACATGTACAGGAGGGACGAGGTCACTTCTCAAGGAGCCGCCTATAGAGGGACGGTGGTTCTACTGAGGAGGGACATCGTCCATCAAGAGCTGGATTTACCGGAATACCAAACGATGCGCTCTATCGGCATAAAAATGGAGGCGGCGGGCGAGGAACTAAGGATCTACGTAGCATAACGCCCGCCAGGGACTCCATTCTGCTCTTCAAACGTCCGGATGGTAATGGTAGGCGAAGCACCTACCATCATCGCCGGGGACCTAAATGCCAATCACCCGGCGTGGGGATCTAGAGTGATCAACCCGCCGGGTCAATCACTATTTGAAGACGCTGAAAGACACAGCTACGACGCCTTAGGTCCCGAAGAACCCACACACGTTCCGACAAACCCACGGAATCGTCCGGATGTATAGGACATCGTGCTCTCTAGGAACGTCAACTACCCGATAGTGGTAGAGATGCTGTACGACCTTAATTCACAGCACCTCCCGATCTTGATTACCCTTGGCTTAAAGGCGGTGACTACGCCGCCCAGAGCATTTAAGACACGTGTCGACTGTAGGCTCTACCATCAACACCTGCAGGAGAGACCTCCAGCACACCACCCTTTAAGCACAGCGGACAACGTAGAGGCCGCTGCTACCAGAATCACCAAGGCGATACAGGAGGCTCTCCACGCTGCCTCTACGATCGTCCCGATATCCGCAAGGAGAGACGATCTGCCGCGTGAGATAAGCGTGCAAATCAAGAGAAAAAGAGCGTTGAAGAGGCTCTGGGCGCGTACTCGCTACCCGGGAATCAAAACGCAACTAAACACCTTGTCGGAGGAACTGTCGGTTGTAGTCCAGGCACACAAAAGAGAGGGCTGGGAGCGACGTATACGGAAAGCGGAACAGCACGATGCGTCGCTCTACAAACTGAACCGACAGTTAACTAAAGCCAAACCTCCCGTTTTCCCGCTGACCAACAACGCGGGCGAACATCGTTACGATGCCAAGGGTAGAGCGGATATCCTAGTAGAGCACTTCGAGGAGCAATTTATGCCGAACCCAGCAAGTGCGGAGTTCATGGAGCTTCATGCCCGGAAGGAGAGTCGCGTACAGGAGTTCCTGTCGTCACCCGCGCCACCGCTTGCAGGAGAGTGATTCATTTCCCCCGCTGAACTGCGGAGGACAGTAACCCGCCTGCAACCGAGGAAAGCGCCGGGACACGATGGAATTAGCAATGCTGCACTCCGACAGCTGCCCAATAGAGTCCTGGTAGAGCTTGGTCGACTCTACAATGGGATACTGCGGACATCCCACTTCCCTGAGGACTGGAAGAAAGGCAAAGTCATCGTCTTGCCGAAACCCAGGAAGGACAGGCGTAGAGCTGCCAGCTACAGGCCGATCACGCTGCTACCGCACATAGCTAAACTGCTAGAAAGATTGTTGCTAAGACGCCTCCGTCCATGCATCCTACTTCGGGCGGAGTAGCACGGATTCAGGAGGGATCACTCAACAGCAACACAGCTGACCAGAGTGCTGCACCTGCTAGCAGATGAGTACAACCGTGGCCACACATCGTTGGGCGTCTTTATCGATATCGAGAAGGCGTTCGACAGGGTGTGGCATTCTGGATTACTATATAAATTGGAAGAACAGACCAGTGTCCCTCCTGCTATGTTGCGGCTAGTGGCGTCTTTTCTGGCAGACAGGAAGTTCTACGTCTACGTAGAGGACGCCGAGTCCGCAACAATACCCATCAGAGCCGGCGTTCTACAGGGCAGCTATTTGTCTCCAGTTCCGTACGCGGCTTACACCAACGACATCCCGACACTGGCAGGAAGGCTGCAAGCGTGGGAGGACGACGTGGAATTCGCGTTTTATGCGGACGATAGTGCCTACTTTACTTCGTCCAGAAGAGCCCACATTGCCACTTCCAGGATGCAACGTCTGCTGGACCTATTGCCACCATGGCTAGATGACTGGAGGATGGTCGTCAATGTTGGTAAGACGACCGCTTTGCTCACTCGCCGTCTCAGAAACCTACCACCTCCGCTAACCCTCAATGGCCAGAAAATCGCGTACGAGAAGGCCGTGTCCTATCTTGGGTGCCGGATTGACCGGGCGCTGCGCATGACTGCGCACGTCGACTTCGTCGTCCGCAGAGCTATATGTGCGCGGCCTTTATTATTAAAAAATATATATCATTAGCATTTTTTAAAAATAAATAATATCATGGTGAGGAGTTCAAATAACGGTTACCAAAGTACACCTTCAGGTCACTCCATCAACTCTGGAAGTAAGAACTCATCATAAATAACAAAACAAGCCCAAACTTGGCACACCTAGTTCTACTCGGCGAGGAGTTCCAATGGCGGTCACTTAAGTACACCTTCAGGTCACTATCAAGTCACGAGGTAAGTATATAATTATACTAAACTGTTGAGTATAAAAATAATTATTTTATTTTACTTTGTCAAGTACTTATGTATTAAATTGTTTTTTTTTTCTATTTTGTGTACGTATAGCGATCTTTTAAGCATGAGCCGCTGCAAACAGCGATACAGTTACCACTCACGATGGCGGCTGGCGTCGAAATCTTTATACAGTAAATCGAAACAGACACCAAAAATAAAAAAGCCCTTATTGCAATATATTATGATACATCCGTACTAGTAAATTATGCGAAAAAATATGCATTAATTTTTATTTTTTCTACGACTATTCGAGACATTTTGATAAAAAATAAACACTATTTTTATTGAATATACCTGCCTACCTACAGTATTTTGAGAAATTTAAAATATGTACCGAAACTCGAGCCGGTGTCGTTAATTTTGTAGAAAGTGGCAACGGAAGTTCGTTTTTACAGTACAAAAAGCTATTATTTTCAACAAAAGAGCCAATACCATTTGAAGATGAAAAACAATATACACATGTCAGTTTTTAGTTATTTTTGATTTGGTTTAGTTTTGTCACAAATGTAATGAAAAAAATGTACCGAAAAAGAGCATAATTTTGCATACGCATAATCAAGGTATGGCATGTTTATCTATAGTCAGCTTTAAATAGCTTCATCAGACGTTTCTAGAGAAAAAAATATGTACCTTTTCGATTAGCGAAACAAATAATTTAATTTAGCCTATAGAAGTATTTTGCAGTAGTGGGTTCTGAAAAATTTAGTTAAAATAATTAATTCAGTAATAAAAGTATATATATCATTTACATAAATACAATCATCGTCGCTATCGTTATTGTAACATCCAAGTCCCGGGCGCAGGCCTCCGCTCATTTATTTTTAAGGGCAAGTATCCACCGCGCTACTCCAATATGGCGAATATATCTTCGAAACGACTTTGACGAACTTTAACGACTCCGTAGCGCAATGGCTAGCAATAAATGGCTGCGCTGGGGGTCGCGGGTTTGAATCCCGCACGTAACAAGTATTTGTATGGCCTACAAGTAGTTCAATGTTCGTCCTTGTGCAATTTATGTTTGTAAACTGCCTCCAAAATACAAAAGAAAATCTTAGTGTAGGGGTAACGTTTGTAAAAATAATAAATTTTCTATATAAATTAAAATTCCAATTCTATTTCTGACGCACACAAATGAAACTTTAGGAGTCTTCCGCTGAGATCACATCTTCGCAAATTTTAAGCTAATACCTACAGCTTCGGAGGTAACTACTGTTGCCATATACTCCTGTCCTTTGCCGGCCTATTTCCTGATAAAGCAAATCTAATCACACCTCTACGAACTCTTCCCTGTGATTAGCTGAATAGTCACGGACTGCAGCATTAGTTATTTTGTGAATGAAATTGAAGTGACAAATGAACTATCAATTCACCAGATGGTGGCTACAGCAGCGCACAGACATCAACCTCAAACAAAGAAGGCTACTGTGTTGTCAACACGTAGGACCAATAGAATATCTCGCAGTCAGTTATTATATTGGCTTACTACCCTACAGACGATAACACACAAGTCTGTTGTTTGGTAGGGGGAATAGGTAAGAGGTTGGTTCTTACTCATACGGTCAGAAAAGTAATCTTACCAAACAACATTCTTAAATTTATTTTTTTCTATTATTGAGCATAGCATATTATAGAACAACACTTACTTGCTTATTTACTTGCTTATATACTTGCTTATATACTTGCTAATATACTTGCTTATATACTTACCTATATACTTGCTTTTATACTTGCTTATATACTTGCTTATATACTTGCTTATTACTTACATATAATCTTACTTATATACTTACTTATATACTAGCTTATATACTTGCCTATATACTTGCTTATAAATTTGCTTGTATCCTTGCTTTTATACATGCTTATATACTTGCTTATATATTTAGCTATATACTTGCTTATACACTTGCTTATATACTTACTTATATACTTGCTTATATACTTGCTTATATACTTGCTTATAAACTTGCTTATATACTTGCTTATATACTTGCTTATTCACTTGCTTATATACTTACCTACATACTTGCTTATATACTTACTTATATACTTGCTTATACACTTGCTTATTTGCTTGCTTATTTACTTGCTTATATATTGTTTATGTACTTGCTTATTTACCTGTTTATATACTTGCTAATAAACTTGCTGTTTAACTCGCTTATATACTTGCTTATATTATTACCTGTATACTTGCTTATATAATTGCTTATATACTTGCTTACTTCCTTGCTTATTTACTTGCTTATATACTTGCTTATGTATTTGCTTATATACTTGCTTATATACTTGCTTATATACTTACCTATATACTTGCTTAGATACTTGCTTCTATTCTTACTTATAAACTTGCTTATTCACTTGATTTTATAGTTTTGTTGTAATAAAAAATTTGCGCCTTCTATAATCTGTGCTTTTGTATATTATTATATACTCTATGATAAAAAGCACTCTCTCCACTCTGTGGTCATTACTAGTATAAAGTGTTGTATTTTGTCACTAATAAATGTTTGTTTAAATTCTTTAGAAAAGTATACTATTTTCATTTAATAATAACAGTTTATGGGCCCAGAAAGCCCGATAAATAAAATCTGTGCATAAAGTCTACTAAATCAGTGTCAAAAACAGTTTTGTAAAAGACCTAACCTACAAAGGCAACGTGCTCAGTTTTCAGAATAAATTTTGAGTTTTATTTCGAATTCAGCATGTCATCAAGTAATTAATTGGCATTAATTGAGAAATTAACCAGCCGTGATAACTATGCCACATGGCATTTTGCTGTTAAAACGTACTTGCAACGTGAGGAATTATGGGATTGCGTGGAATGTGTAAATTCAAGCGCAATTTACACAAAGCGTGACACTAAAGCCAGATCGAAAATAATACTGCTTGTCGATCCTGTTAACTATGTTCATATTCAAGAATCACGCACTGCGAAAGAAGTTTGGGAAATTTATCTCACGCTTTCGACGACTCCGGGCTAACACGCCGAGTTGGTCTGCTGCGTGACTTATGCAATACTACACTAGCTGGATGTTTAAATGTAGAGGAGTATGTCAGTAAAATAATGACAACAGCTCATAAGTTAAGGAACATTGGCTTCAATGTGAACAATGAGTGGCTAGGCACACTTTTCGACCTTCCAGAAAGTTACAAGCCAATGATAATGGCCATTGAAAGCTCAGGTATGAATATTTCCTCTGACTCAGTGAAATCAAAATTATTAGAAGATGTTAAACAAAATGAAAGTGATTCTTCAGCTCTTGCTACAAGTCAGAATTTCCTCAACAAAAATAAAAGATTTTCTAAAGGCCCTCGCTGCTATACGTGCAACAAATATGGACATAAAAGTCCTGAGTGCAAATCATCAAAATCCAATAAGGATCAGAAGAATACAAATAAACAAAACAGTATGTCTTATGCTGCCGTCTTTATAGCTTCTTTTGAATACTCTGATGCCTGGTATGTTGATTCTGGTGCTTCTGTATACATGACCAAACACAATAATTTGTTAGAAGAAACAAATCCACACATTAAAAACATTAAAGTTGTTTTAAAGCCCAAGGTATAACATTTCACTCGTAAGTATCTATATTTTATTAAATATTGAATTTATTTTATTCCGATGTCAGGCAATACCACGAAATAATTACGGGCTAACGGCTAACTACACAATTTCCGTAAGATAATAAGAGATGATATTATTGTATTAGTGTGCGCGCGTCAGAGTCTTGTAAACCAACATATTCAAATAATGCAACAGTTTTCAAGGTAAAGGTGCATCTAACTATTTAAATCTTTGGACGCATCAGCACATTGTGAATAAAAAATATATAAAAACGATGATTACGAAAGAAATGATAGGCTCAGAAGGGCAGAACCCAGAGCCGTAAAGCCAGTTAAATAAAAAAAATTGGAAGACTATTACATAACAGTATTATATATTAGTCTATGATCTATGTAGATAATCTTAAAAATTAAAACTGGTTATAAATTTTATGTCCCAACTTATAAAAATCTAGGAATTTAATAAAAGGCGTTTGTCTATCTTACTAACTACTAATTAAAACCAAACATATCCCAAAACACGAAATTTTCTTACATATTACGAAACTTCCATACAAGCCTGCCATTCCCCTTTATATGAAACTAGTTTCGAGGTATACCCTATCCAATAAAAAAAGAATTATGAAAATCTTACTACTCCGTAATAAATCACCCTTATTTTCCCACCCTATGGTAAAAATATTTTTTCCAAATTTATATGGGACCAATTTCGAAGTATACTCTATCTAATAAAAAAGATTTGTCGAAATCAGACTATTCTGTAAAAAGATATGCATGGTCGTATATAAATAAAATATACGCGTCTACTTGAGTACCTCCTCCGTTTTTTCGTCGGTTGAAAATTAGCAAATTAAAACAACCTGTCGGGTAATTTTGACAACAATTACACGATGCATGTTTAATAAACCGCTCTACAGTTTTAGCAGTATAAAAATATGTTAATTGAAGTTGTCAAAATTTTAGATAGTTAACAATACGTTGTAGGTATCCTATTGGGCATGACACAGGCGTATGACAGAGTGCAACATAACTTACATAATGTACTAATAAATAAACTGTACAGGTTATGTGTTCGGGCCCCGCTCATAAATAGGTTGCTTCATACTTGAAGGATAGGCAGCAATTTTTTGTGATCGAACACTTCGATACTACTACCAAAAATATTTCATACGTGCGCACAAATCGCAAGGTAAAAAATGCATCGATTCCTCAAGGAAGTGTCGTTGGTTGTCTTTTATTTTTGATTTACATAGCATTCTCAACGCTATAGACGGAACGTCTGTCTTGTTTGCCGGTGATATATGCTTGTTAACTGCATATAACAACGACGGTGTTATCTATGAAAAACTTCATTTACTTATTACCGAAACTTCAGACTGGTCAAATGATCGTAATCTAAAAATAAATTTTTCTAAAACTAAAATATTATCTTTTTATCCCCATCAAAAACTGCATTATATTTAAAATTCGATTACACTGGCACAATTTTAGAATCTGTGAGAGAATTTAAATTACTCGGTATAGATATTAGATAAAGACACTCACTTGAATTGGAAAGCGCATGTCCGTAGTATTACAAGCTACTACGCGTGTGTGCACGCTTGGCTGAATTACGGCATCATTCTGTGGGGTATAGTAACAGCACAGACGCAGCCTCTCTATTCACCATCCAAAAGAAATTAATCCGAATTATAGCAATTAAAGATCAGATTAATAGCTGCAGACCTCTCTTTCTTATATATAAAATATTACCTCGAAAATTTGATGCTTTATCTATTTAACATATTTTTTTAAGTTTGATAGATTACAAACCAAAATTTTGGTATATGATTTTTGACTATATGAACTTGGTTTGCATAAAAGGAAAACACGATATCATGTAATTTTCTCGATAGAAAAAAATTGCAAATTAGGCTCTAATTATTTACATTCCTTGATGACACCACAATATTTTTCTAAAAATTTCATGAAATTATTTTTAAAGTATAATAAATAATCATATCTAAGTTCTCATAAACCAGTTTTTTTAATCCATAACGAAGTTTTGTTTAAATAAATAAAAATGTTGTTTGGCGCTTACTTAGTTTTTTTCCGAGCGCTTGCTCGGTATGGCTATCTCATAATTTGCGTACTATGAAGTCATTGCATCACTTTCATTTTGACACTCGCGCAGTCGTTTGTTAGCTTCAACGACAAAGGAATAAGCCACGCCCCCAAAACTTCGATTCATTTTCAAGATATCCTCTTAACCTTGCCCAGCTCATATATATTGGAAATTTGTAAATTTGTTCAAAAAAAAATAATCAATTATATACAAATCGTAAATATTTACCATACAAATACACGCTACGATATATAAATAAATTAGTATTGTCAACTTCCTTATTGAAACTTATCGCTTCTAGTACATTTAGTAATTCCATAAAACTATATAATAAACTACCTGCCGTGTTAAAAAAATGAAAATTTTGACATCGTATTTACAAAAAATTTAAAAGAGTTTCCAACTATAAATACTAATGAATATTTTTAGATAAAACATAAATATATATATATAGTTTATACAAAATAATGACTCATTTAAATTGGAATATATTTCAATAAACCACATTACATTCTTCTACATAGTTAAATACGCTTCCTCTCTCCTAGCCCCTAAATTGCATGCCCAGCAGGGTTCATAACATTGGTCTTATATTATTTTATAATATCTTATGGATATTATGGTTTAGCAACAAATGTTTGAGTTTGAGTTGGAGTTGAACTGGAATAAACATGACATAGGATTATAATTGATAGTGATACTTTGCGTAAAACAACACAAAATCATTTCATTTTATGTGTTTTATTTACATTTATGTCATAATCAATGTACATTTAGCATACCATACAACATAATCATGCAGTGGTTATTTTTAATTTTAATTATAAGTTTCAAACAAAAATTAAATTACCTCTATTACTAAACACATATGTGATTGCATTAAATAGAAAGTTAGTTAGTTAAATAATTGTAATTAAAACATAATTTAAAAAATACAGAGTCGATTACACCAAAAACCTAGTTAGGTGCAATTAACAGGAGGAGTCATCGTAATTCTTCTCAATTCACTATCGTACTAACACATACAGGCACAGATATTACCAACATTTAAACAGTATAATGAACCTTTATGAACTCCAAATAAATATAGACAATATAAAAAACATTGCAGCAACATCCAGTTGAAAAGTTATTGATAGCAGGAATTGTTAAAATTAGGATTTTTTGTAGGACTTTTTTGTAGGATTAGGGTGTCACCCTTATCCTATAAAAGATCACACAGTCCACCTAACGATTAGTGGATGCTGTAGCATTTCGATTCGTAGTCAGAATATTAATCCTTGACTACGAATCGAAATGCAGATGCGTTGTCACCCGTGAGGACTAAGACGGAATGCCTCGTTTCCAGTAAAAGAGGTCTCCGGTTCTCTACACTCATCATACGAAACACAGCAACATTAAGCTGCTATTTTACGCTGGTATTCTGTGAGAGCCCGGTCATTCCCCGTTCGAGGCGAATAATGCGTGATATAACTATACTAGAATTAGAGCTGCAGCATAGCTCTACCACTTATTTTTTGTAATAAATAAAACAGCTAGAACTCTTCATATTTTATCAGGATATAAGATCATGACATTATAGTAATGATATGTATGCAGTAACTTCGTTAATTTTATCAATTTTGACATTTCAATGGATGACTATGAGAACAGACTTCATTAATTATTCATTTGTGAGGCGCAACCCTAGCCAACAACAGAACATGCATGTGGCACTCTAATGCAAACAGTTTAAAATTATACTAGAGAAAATTAAACACAGCGCTGGATTACAAAACCAGTGTAAGTTGAAGATTATTTAATAATAATAATAATAATAATAATTTTTATTTCAGATATCCAAAGTATCCATATTATATGTAAGTAAATATGAAACTTATAATTTATGTTAGTACCTAAATCTAATTCTTAAATACAAGTGCCTTATCAACTAAACAGAGGCGGTAGTATTGCTTGAAAATAAACGAGTCGTATCTATCAGCAATTATTTTCATGATAGAGTTGGAACTAGCCCACACCCTACTGAGCAAAGAGGCTATTTTCTTTCTTATAATGGTGTAGTATTTATCCGTATGCGCCTTTGTAAACATGCCTGATGCACTGCAAAATCGGGGTAGCCCCAACAATAACCCGAAGCCGTTATTGTACTAGACGCGTAAAGCGTCTACAGCCCGCTGTGAATAATTCGACCACAGACTGCACGTGTAGAAAATTTGTAATTTTAAATTTCTACTTTACTGTTATTTATTTAAGAAAATTTAGTTTAGAAAATTGTTATTTGGTAAATTTGAAGAGTTGCTATTAAAGAAATCTTTACACAACATTTAATTGTTTAACATTTGCAATAAACGTTAAGCTAATTAAATGAGATATCTAACACGTGTAATATCATTTAGTGATTAACTGTCGTAGTAACATTATCTTATATTATATTATTTTACGAAAAGCCTCCAGCTGAATTGTATGCAGAAATACTGCAAACATTATTTTCAAATAAAACTGAAATGACAAGCCAACTAACAGTCCACGTGATGGTAAGTGGCTAATGCAGTCCATGGAAACCTGTAGCCAACTGCAAACAAAGAAGGCTAAAGATGCGTTGTCCCTTCTGAGAACTGAGATGGAATTCTTCACAGCTTGTTATTATATTGGCTCTTTATACTCTAAAAATGGAACACATCAACTCAGACATTGCTATCAGGCGACAGAAATAGGTAATTGGCTAGTACATAGCCAGACGGGCTTCTAGGAATAAAAGGAGTCCAACCACCAACAAATGATGTTCGTCTATTTAATTAACAAAAATATATAATATACTGTTCACCGTTGGACATGAACCTCTGTCATTATACAAATAAGGCTAATTAGCCATAATCAATACGCTTTTCAGGCGAATTGGAAATTGCAGTGTCAGATATCTCACACAATTGATGCCACCCGCCGTCACCGTTCACTTTAAATTCTAGGCGGTGTCGGAGCGCAGGAAATGTGCAGTGAAATACGCAGATGTAATAGTACCAGTAAGAATAGTGATGCAAGGACATTTCTCCCGTGATTCAACGCCACTACGACTCCGTCCGACTCATAGCAGTAAGCGAAGCTGCATTAAGTAAAATAAAAATATATATTCTTAAGCTGGCGATACCTTAAAATTCGTTTCGTGTTATTTGTTTATGGTTTGCTTTAATCATACACCAGAAGATAATGCCATTAAATTAATCCGCTAAGTTCTAAAGAGATGGTACTTGCATCGTTGAAATTACAATGTAAACTAGGTTTTCCATTAAGAGAAAAGCGGATTATTTTATGATGAATGCTAATAAAACTAAGGTTCTGGTATTTGAAAAGGACGAAGAGAGAACGAAATGTGAAATATGGGTAAATCAGGAATGTCTAGAACAGGTAAATGAAATTGTATACTTGGGGAGTGCTTTCAGCCGGGATGGAAGATGTGATTTAGATATGGATAGGCGTGTTGCTGCCGGAAACAAAGTCAATGGTGCCCTGAATGCATTAGTAAAAAGGCAAGGCGTGGTGAAGAGTGCACGCCTTGCAATACATAACGCAGTGTTGGTACCGAATTTGTTATATGGCAGCGAAACCTGGGTATGCCAGAAGAAGCATAAAAGCAAGTTGAATGCAGTGGAGATGCGATCTCTTCGTAAAATGTGTGGCGTTAGCATAGCCGACCGAAAGCGAAACGAAGAGATTCGCAATATGGCAGGATTGAAAGATGACCTTATCACAAAAATTGATAGGGGTGTACTCCAATGGTTTGGGCACGTTGAACGAATGAGTGAAAACCGAATGGTGAAGAAAATATATAGAGCGAAAGTAAATATTAAAAGGTGTCGAGGTAGACCGAGACTAACTTTCGAAGACCATGTGAGCAAATTGCTCGAAGAGGGGAGGGTCAAGAGTACTCGGATACCTAGACGTGCATATATGAAGAAGTTAATGAACCTGAAAGAAGCGAAAGAGGTATGTAAGGATCGTGGCACTTGGCGATCTGTTCTCTCTGGCTACCCCGTTAGGGATTGTGCGTGAAGATAAGTAAGTAAGTAATTTTATGATGATACGTAAGCAAGAGAATGAATTAAATATCCGTAAATATTATTTATTTTAAATAATATCTTGTGTTTACTTATTTAACCCCAAGTTGCCCTCCGGGTAAAATTTCTTCTTTAAATTTTATGGGACGCCTGAAATGCTTGGATGGTTCATGATTGACGAAGATATCGTAATGTACAAAGTACAAACAAAAAAAATATACAGACCAATTTTAAATCTCCATATTTTTTCGAAGTCTAACAGAACATGAAATGTTTTGTGAATTATTCGCAACAAAAACAAGCACGCATTCATTAAAATTTTACCCGTTATGGTTTTGTCACTCGGAGCTTGTTTCCACATTAATCTCAAAATTTTAATGAATTTTATAAGTTTACATTACTGTGATTTAAAATTTCATGATTATATGATTACTGCTATTTACAGGACACAACCACAGTACTTAGAAACAGTACAGTATAGTAGAAAATCTCGCTTCTCAAATCCTGTATAGCATGTTCGCTTTCAAATTCCCTAAATCTCTCCGTCATGGCGCCTGATGTTAAGACCTGTAAATTGGTCTGTTCTAATTTGTGTCTATCTTCAACAAGCTAATGACATTTTGAATTCAAAAAGAATTGGAGTAAAGCTTAGAAAAGATTTTTCACGAAATAATTAAAAATCCTGATTAAACAATTCTCCATGAAATAGATTACGGATTTTGTTAAATTCTTTTCACAAGGCAACCAGAGTGTCTTAAAAATTTAATATTTGCAAAAATATCGTCACGAAATATACTTGAACAAATATTTCTCCTCTGGCTTTTTCCCAGCTCAATTAGCATGAAATTGTTAGAATTTATAGGTACTAATTTAGCTTTATACGAGTACCCATAATAGACTTCAGTGCCAAATGGATGTTCATTTATTCTGCCGAACTTTGAGTTAGAGCGTGCAAATACAAGTTTGCTATATTAAAGCCAATTCTTGTCACATTTTTCGTATAGTGTGACTACATAAGAAATGAGGAATGAAAGAAATATTTCGTATATTCAGCAGCAGCAGGTCCCCTCCGCAGAGATCGTGATCCTCGGCGACTTTAACGCCCATCACGCCGAATGGCTTGGTTCACCGTTGGTGTTCCATAAACATTTTCACACCAAGGATTCGGTGCCATTTTGTTTGTTTAATGACCCGGCCTATAAGCAGGAGTATAATAAGTCTATGGTTCTCTCTATGTTCGTAAATTTTCCTCACATTCTGTTCGCCATTCTGAAAATTAGCCCGGACAGGGAGACAGAACGACAAAAATTTTAAAAACATTATTTATGTTTTAGTGGCCATTAAACAACTCCCTCATCTCAATAAAATGAAGTTATTATAGACAGTTACTTCGATTTCATTTACATGTAGAGTATGTATAGATGAATAGATTTGTTTTTCTATTTTATTAATATCAGTCAGTAAAAATTCATAGCTGAACATGAACCTCGTCCATTTAAGTTAAGATCTTTTCTTGATTCTTTCCTGTTTTTACACCCATGTTTAATTACTAGTTACTTAACCTGTAACTGCAATTATAATTAACTATTCTATTGACGGTGGTCAGCATCACTTACAGTATTCACGATAGTAAAATTTTATAATTGTTTATCTTTATTAATGAAGTGTAAAGTCACGACTTTTATACGTAATATTACTGGGCACAAGACTTATCTCATTTCTAAGCGGTTAGCGATTGAGATTTCATCGCGTATAATTAAATTATTTTTAACCACCGAATTTGTATGTGTTATTGATAAACAAACCAAACGCTCTACTACGTTTCAATGTGAGCCAGAATGATTAACTGACTTATTAGTTGGCTTAACGCTTAGCAAAAATACTGTCACCACTTAGAGAACAACCCAGAGCACATACAAAGGATTCATAACATTTTGTTAGTGAAATTAATTACCTACATCTCACTGACAAAGAGACTATGGTAATATAGGTATGGTAAGTAGCGCAATGGAATTTAATAAGCTTTCATCTGTAGTAGGTATTGACCTATTTTGCACTAGTTCGAAATCTGTAAAAAAAAGTGATTAACAGAAAATTTTCATTCACAGCCGCGACTAGCATGACTCAAGTTGCTCATTGACTCATTTTTTTTTGGTTAATGATTTTGCATTTTTTAATGTTATCGTTTTTGTAATAGTTTAAGTATTCCCTTGAGTATTTTAAATTTGTATAAATTTGGATGAAAGAAATATGTGGAGGCTTGTAATTAGCAATTTTTATCACCATTTCGAAGATAATAGTTTGTGGGCCTTCCTAAGAGGCATAAATTAGTAATTAAATTACATTTTCATATTTTCAATATGACAAATTAACAACATTTTTTGACCACCTTAACTCCATAAACTCTAAAATACAATTCGCAATGGAGTCATAGAAAAATAATTCTTTAGCTTTTGTAGATGTTTTAGTAATTGCAAATCCTGATAACGCTATTGGTCACACTTTGTATAGGCAAAAGACCCATATCCACCGATATTTTAATGGTGAATATCACCATCATCTATCTAAAGTCCGACAAAAGCAACGAGCCGGATGGAATCCCAAATGAAGCACTAAAATTGGGGAAAATTATACTAGCACCATACATAACAACACTATTTAACAAAATTCTAAACGATAGAGCAATACCGAAAGAATGGGCACAATCGGACATAATTTTACTCTACAAGAAAGGAGACCCTGCCGTTATTGGAAACTACCGACCAATAAGCTTACAATCAAATATGTACAAACTATTTTTTTCATGTTTTAAGGATCGCCTAGCAACGTTCACAGAGAAATTTCAACCGCCGGAACAAGCAGGTTTCAGGAAAAACTTCTCAACAATAGATCACATTCACACTTTAAATTTGATTATAGAGAAATATATAGAGCACAATAGACGACTCTATCTACGCAAAAGCCTTCGACTCTATATCACATACGAGCGTGTGGAAAGCTATACATGAGTGCGAAGTACCATCGGAGACTATAGATCTTATAAAAAACACCTACTACAAAAGCAAAAGTCGTGTAAAATTAGAGAGACATGGCGCTGAAATAAACTTTTTTAGAGGCGTCAAACAGGGTAACCCCCTGTCATCCAGAATTTTTATAACTGTGCTACAAAATATAATGGATACTCTAAACTGGAAAAGGCAAGAATAAATATAAATAGCAAACTCCTCAGTAATCTTCGATTTGCGGGTGACATCATACTCTTCTCCGAAACAGCATCTCAATTAAAGAAAATGATTCATGAACTAAATGATGTAAGCAATACGATTGGCTTAGAACTAAATTCTTCCAAGACTAAAGTCATGATGAACCACCATATTATGTCAATAAGGGTCAATAACAATAGAATACGTTTAAAGCTATGTTTACCTGGGACAACAATTATCTTCCTCTAAGACAAAACACGAAGATGAGGTTAAAAGACGAGTTAACATAACCTGGAATAAATTCTGGAGCAATAAAGAAACCCTAAAATCAAAACTCCCTATAAAACTCAAGAAAAAAATAATGGATACATGTTTACTACCTTGGCTTACGTATGGCTGCCAAACATGGATATACAATAATACGACTATAAACAAAATACGAATATGTCACAGAGCAATGGAAAGGAGTATACTAAATATACAAAAGAACACAGAAAAAGAAACTCAGACATAAGAAATACAACAAAAATAATAGATGCTTTGGAACATTCCCAAAAACAAAAATGGAAATGGGCGGGTCATGTTGCGCGTATGGACAAATAAAAATGGACACAGAGAGTAACTAACTGGCAAGGACCACCAAACGAAAGGAAAAGAGGTAGACCGAGAGAAAAATGGGTTGATGAAATAATAAGAAAAGCCGGAGAAAATTGGATCACAAAGGCAAAGGACAGACAGACGTGGAAAAAAATGGAGGAGGCCTTCACCCGTTAAGGGGTCCGTAATGAATTATGTTATAAATTTTGTACGTAAAAGGATCTGAAAATTTGATTTATTTAATATTTTGAAATTTATATAACATTTAGAAATAATTCGATTGTAAATTATTAATTCTGATAATTCTGAATTGTATTATTTTGTTTTATGCATGCATAACTATGTAATCGTAATCTTAAGATATATTTGTTATTTTTCTAAGGCTATATTATTATCACCATCATCCATCACAATTAGCTACCGTGGGTAAATCTTTAGTCAAAAGAGCACAAGAAGTCTGTGAGAGGAAACATCTGCAACCCTCGCTTCAGCACGTCAAGGAAGTTTTGCAAAAAAAAAGCCTCGGGTCCCGCGCCTACTTCACAGTGACCGAGTGAAGCCGGCCACAGTTGAGCGTATGCCTGGTGTACTACCATATGTCAAATGAGTGACTGACAAGGTTGGCTACATCCTGATACGAGCTCCCATTAAAACATACTACTAGTAGCCCAAGAAGTTTAGTCAATTCTTAACATGCATCAAACGTATATTCTTCTACAAGATGCAGTAGTGTACAAGCTAGATGGTGAATGTGATCTCTCTTATATAGGACAAACAAAAATATCTATAAAACCCACGTGAAAGAACATCTGGCTGACGTAAAGCACCGACGCTTCGGGAAGTCTGCAGTCTGTGAACATGTTCAAGATCATCCCCATTATTACACAAATCTTCGCTGGTTGCGCCAAAACGCACATTTAATTATTATTAGCAGGAAATGTCCTTCCTCTTCACTTCCGTTTCCTTTCCTGCACGGGCATCTCCAATAGAAGGCTAGCCATGGTGGCGTCATTATGCGCGACCAATGAGACTCGCTGGCCGAAAGTGAAAGGTCGAAAACACGCCGCCGACACAGACCAGAGTCGTTGACGTACCGATGCTACTCGAGCAGTTGAAGCTCGGCCTTAGATGTGATTGCACCTATGGCGGTCAGGCCACGGAACAATTTCATTTTATTTTTATAAAATTAAGCGATCAACGAACTAACTAACAGTCAATCTGATTTTACGTGACTGTTGCAGATAAATTGCATCTGAAGCTAACTTCAAACAAAGAAAACTTCAGATGCACAAACCTGTTAGAAGTAAGGTATAATTCCTCACGGACTCTAAATATAATGGCTGTCTACAAAACAGTTCCCCTGAATATTTTATTTTACTATGAAATAATTAGTAGTAATTTTATGCTTTCTGTTAATTTCAATCCCAATTTCATTCCCTACTTATACGGGGCAAGATTGTGTGCCATCAAAAAAAAAAAAAGGATAACGGTATCCGTTCTATTGCTGATGGTTCCACATTTCGACGCTTAACTTCAAAATTAGCTTGCAGTCATGTAATCTCAAATCTTAAGACAAAATTTCAACCTACTCAAATACGCTTTGGTACCAAGGTGTCTGTGATGCGGTGGTATATTCGGTGCGTACTTTCTTAACAAATTCTAATGCAGATGTTCTTCTGAAGGTTGACCTTAGAAATGCTTTTAACTCTATTGATAGGTCAACCCTACTGAAAAAATTGGCTAACAATACCTCTAAAATTTATCACTACGTTTGGCAATGTTACCGTCAAAATTCGAACTTGTTTTTCCAAAATCATATTATTGAGTCTGCTGTCCAGATGTTTTCAGTTTGGGAATTAAACCTTTTATTTCAAATTAGAAATCAAAGCTGAATGTCTGGTACCTGGAGAACGGTAAACTGGTAAGCAGAAGACGCCCTCAGTGATCTTACTTATATTTTTCAAAATTTTAAAAATATTGGTCTTGAACCAAATACCAGTAAATGTGAAATATTTATTTCCAATAATCTATCTGATTCTAACAGAGATACTTTATTTCAAAATTTCAATCATATTTCTCCAGGAATAACAACTCGCGGAATCCGTATAGTTTCTCGGTTCTTAGTTATTTTTCGATAGTAATAGAACTATTTTTAAAACAAAATTTGATCAATTTTAGAAATCACGTTGATAAATTGTACATCTTAAGCCCCCATATTGCGGTTACTATTTTTTCCCATAGTTTGTGAACCCAAATCCGTAACATATATTTATTTCAAAATCGCGCACTTAAGGTTATTTCGACGGTCGTCCAGCACCGTTTGATGAACTTAAGTGATGTCATCATCAGTAGTTGCATCCAGAAAGTTCATTGTCTCCCAAGTCACGTTTAAATTTAGCTGCCCAATATTGCACTGTAGTAAATGATGGTGCAGAGTCCCCGTACACAGAGTCTAAATCATCTTAGATTTGCGTGAGCGTATTGTCTTTCAAAAGCATCAATTTAATGAAAGCTCGATACTTATGTTTTCCATTTTCACAAAACACTCTTATCGACTCACTCAAACGACTGTCAAATAACAACTGCGAGTCCAAAATTGCTAAAATTTTGGTGCGTAACTGTCTAAATATGCATAACTACGTTCACTAGCTTTTATTGACGAGTGCTGCCATCTACACGTTGAAGTCGGAAACTTTTGAGAATACCCTGGTATTTAATTAAAAGAAGCAAGGGGGCGTTTGAAGTATACCAATTTCTCCAAGTGCCAACTTAACCTGCGCACTCTGTATCCTAACTATTCTTAATTAAAGTTTTGACACATGCCATTAGTAACACGATTATTAATGACGCAAATCATACCACACTATCGCAGCCTATCAAAAGGCCACTGCATGGGTCTTTTTACATAGTTGCAAGCAAGGTACCAAGTGCAGATTCTGTTTTTATTTAGCTGTTATAAGGTAAATGCTGCTGCTCTTCTCCTTTTTCCCTTTGTCGCCTCTTACAATATCAACGGGATGATATGAGGAGGTGGATATTCTTACATCGCCACAACAAGGTTATAAATAATTATGATCTTAATTATTTTATACACCGATTAATGCAAATAATTTAATTATAATTTCTATCTCCAACATTGTAAAAACTTATTAAACATTTTATTTGCATATAATTTATGTTTAAATTCATAGACTATAATGTCTCTAAAATGAATTCTCCCGTATCACCTATCCAATCCTAACCACTGCTATGAAAAATGAAATCCACAAAATTTCTCTATGTTCTGTTATATATGAGAGAAACTGAAACTAAAAACTTAAATTATCATACAGTCTGTTACTCCCCGTAGTATTATGCCACTGAATGGCTATACTAATTAAATAAAAATTGAAATATCTTCTCTGGGTATCCAAGAAAAGATATATATTAATATATATATACATATATATATATATACATATATATATATATATATATATATATATATATATACATACTTGAGAGATAGGATAGTTTTTTGCCCATGAGTGACCCACAATTTTTTTCTTTTGCGCATTTAATGTATTTTAATAGGATATAACAAAGGTTCGTCGAAAAGGGCAAAACAACGTCTGCCTGGCAAGCTAGTATATATATATATATATATATATATATATATATATATATATATATATATATATATATATATATATATATATATATATATATATATATATTCTCGACAATCCGAAAATACATGTTATAAAAATGTTACCTATATCCGTGTTTATTGTTTAAGTTTTGTTTTATAAAACTGAAGTATCCAACAAACTTACAGTGTACCTGACGACGATGATTGGTTACTGCAGCCCATGGAAACTTGTAGCTAAATTCAATCAAAGAAGGTCTTCACCTCTACGGATTGATATGGAATGTCTTACAGCCTTTATTTATATTGATAATATGTATATAGCTCAAATAAGTTAGGCTCGTTAAAAGCATTATTATTTTATACTTTGTGTTTCTTACTATTAGTTATATTGTTGTAATAATTACTAAAAGTATAAATATGTAAATAATAATAATAATAAAAAATATTTTTAATTACTAATTTAAACTGGCTAATACTCGCTAATACTCGGAAATCCACGGTTACCTAATGTGAATAGTTGTGAGTAAATGCAATATGTGTACTGTTCATTTGTTGGGCGCTAGCAGAATATCAGCCTTGCAGGCAACTGCAACATTTATGCTGAGCTAGAGCCCATTAATTACTAAGCAATGTAATTTTGGTTGTGTGTACTATGCACCGTAACTTTATTGGTGGTAATGAATCAATGTTTATTCAGTCGGAACTGTTACAGGTCACCTCGTTTAATTTATTTAAAACAGTGTAATCTAAATCGTTTCAAAATTAATATTAATTTACGGGGACTCACTTACAAAAGAAAATGTTGAGTTGAATGAAACAGATGTCCATTTAACTTTTGTCGTATCGTGAACTATCAACGAACAAATATTGCAGAAACAAAGCTCAGAGCAGCGCATCAGACAAAGGTATAATTACTTCCGACGAAGTTGTTGAATTACTTTGTTTGTTTCATTATTTATTTTCTCATGCTAATTATAAAACATTTATTTTTCTTTCATCATATATTTTCTTTTTTTATTTTACACAACTGGCGGTGCTCAAAAGGAAAATAAATTTTGTCTAGTGTGTGTCTTCTTCTTCCCCACCCCCTATGTATCGATTGCTTGAAATTAAGTTCTCCGACTGTATTTATGTGTATGTATTATTTGTGTTAATTTTCATGCTTGGCAGGTAAATTAACGATCTCAATACCAGACGTCTCGCACTTGTGACGCTGCTTTTCGTCACCAGTTTGGGTATTTTATAACTGGCCGTGGCGATACACACGTTACAAAATAGGTTGATTGATTCATTCATAGGACCAATGCATGTAACCCTAAGCTAGTCATTGTATTATGAAAAATAATCTCAATCGATTTGTTATATTTCCACAGTTAATAAAATATCACCTGTATCTATGACCTGACAGTACTTTCCACACAAAAAAATATTTATGTACAGTAACTGTAAAGAAGCGAAAGAGTAGTAACTTCCCCATATCTTCCCGTAGGTATTGCAAGAGGCGACAAATTGAAGGTGAATTTACGTACCTTGTTATCATATCAAGCAAATTCATGAAGTGAAAATCAGAGTCGGAAAGGAACGTCCTGGGCGAAAGTTTATCGACCAAATTGGCGATATATTGAAAGCGGGCCAATTTAGGAGTACTCTTAACCGAAGAGCATGTATGCGTAGGTATATAGATGTGGAGGAGGCGAGAGAGGCGTATCTCTGCCTACTCCTGTGGACAGGCGTGAGTGTTCATCAAAATAAAAATTCCGCCTATTAAAATAAAATATGCATCTTACCCAGTTTAAAAAGTACTACCCACCCTCCCTCAATTGCATGCACTTAATCTGTCCCAACTAATCCCTGAGCCACTGTTCCTAACACCACTAGATTAGAACAGACTCACCACTGTCGATAATATCATACGTGTTTCACCTTTGAACGAGGCATCCTAGGGTGAAATAAACTCGCTCTCTCCGCTGAATAACGGTCAGCCACTGCCATTTTATATATAATTACGCGGTTCATAGCTAATTAACTTTTAACAAGTTTAATATAATGGATTGCATGGCAACGCTTAAATCTACATATTAACATTAGCAAATATTTAACTTATGAGTCAACATATGGGGAGGCCTAAGTTTTGCAGTAGATTTTGATAGGTTATAACGATGAAAATCAGTGATGTACTGTTACAAAGTTAGATATATAAGATATTAATTTTGAAAATTGATAATAGTATTTAAATCTAAATGAGTTGAAATTCTGAATAAGTTTTGCTACAAAGTTAGATATCTAAGATAGCGATTAAGAAAACTGATAATAATATTTAAATCTAAATGAGTTGAATTTGTGAATCAATTTGTCAAATCTCACCGTTTCTTAAAATAACTGTTACGAGCTTGAGGTTCGTGACAATAAAAATTGCCGATAGAATTACCTAAATTAACACTTTAATTTACTTTACACAAAATAAAGTTAAAAACACTAATAATTAAACACAATAATTCACTTAATTCCGCTCCGAAGCTTCGCTTGTGTCGCCGAGTTCAACTCTGTCGATCGCATCTTGCAGCGCCTATTTATATAATTAGCAAAGAAGCGTCCCGAACATTCAGGTAAATGCGCGCCAGGCAACGAGTATTCGAGTGTAGATTTTCCAGAAACTTAGTTCTTCGGGTGGCGCTGTCGGTCGAAATATTTGTGATGTCATTTACTGCAAAACTCCCCTCGCTCTCGTTCCTGACACTAGATGGCGCTAGTGCGCTGATTTGAGCGCAACGTAACACTGCCCCCTCCTAAGACATGCTCGTCCCGAGCATTATCGGCCCCATAATAACGCGCTAGGCGATCCACATGGACGATCTTAGGACTCCCTCTTGCGCCTTTCTGTATCCGGTAGGTTACATCGTTGATCCTGGTCACAATCCGGTACGGGCCGTCCCATTTAGCTTGAAGCTTAGGAGATTTCCCTTTGCTGCGGACTGGATTATGCAACCACACTAATGAACCTTCGTTGAACCCTTTATTGTTCATTTTGCGGTCGTACCGGGTTTTCATTTTCTCAGACATTTGCTGGCCCGATTGTCTGACGTGCTCATAAATGTCATTCATTTTGTTCCGCAAGTCATTTGCATAATCGGTTATACTGCGTGGGGCATCAGGTGGTATCCCGGTGATCAGGTCCGCAGGCAGCCGTAATTCCCTTCCAAAGTTTGCGAAAGCTGGTGTCACTGCTGTACTTTCGTGAACAGAACTTCGATATGACAACAAAAACGGTGTTATGTGCTTGTCCCAATCTCGTTGCCGATTGTCTACAACTTTTGCTAGGTACCTCTCCAATGTCTGATTAAATCGTTCCACCATTCCATCAGATTGCGGGTGATAAGAAGTCGTTCTTGCTTTATGAGTACCCATAACTCGGCAAGTTTCCTGGAATATTTGAGACTCGAAATTCCTTCCTTGATCGCTGTGAATCTCTAAAGGTACACCAAAACGACAGAAGACTTCATGAACTAGATTATCAGCGACTGTTGAAGCTTCTTAATTTGGAATGGCGAAGAGTTCTGGCCACTTAGTGAAGTAATCCATCACAACCATGAAATACTTGTTACCGCTTTCACTCTCCGGAAACGGTCCCGCCACGTCAATGGCTATTCTTTCCCATGGTGCACCAACATTGTACAACTTCAATGCACCTCTACTACGAGTCTGAGGTCCCTTTACAGCCGCACAACTTGTACATTTGCGACACCAGTCCTCGACATCGTTTCGACAGTGGACCCAGGAAAACCGTTCTCGGATCTTCAGTAGAGTTCGTTTAACTCCCAGATGGCCTCCTGAACAATCATTATGGTACAGCTGTAGAACATCCGGTACTTTCGCTTTAGAGACAACCATTTGCAAATGACAGCTGTCTCCCCGACCGTTTTCCCATTTAGGATACAGAACTCTATCCTGAAGCAGCAAGCTGTCCCACTGGGCCCAATAGCTTTTAGTGGTCGAACTCATTGCTGAGACTTCACTCCACTTGGGCTTGAGAGCACTGGCCTTTATCCATTCCAGAATCGGCTTGATGTCCGGATCCTCCTGCTGAGATTTCCCGCTGCGATGTTCGATCTCAAAGTCGTATTCCTGCAGTAGTTCAATCCACCTCGCAACTTGTCCTTCTGGGTTTTTAAACTGCAATAGCCATTTTAATGCAGCATGGTCAATTCGTAAGTGAAATTTTCGTCCCAGAAGATATTTGCTAAAATGTTGCAACGACTTTACCACAGCTAGCATTTCGCGTCTTGTGACACAGTTGTTCCTTTCCGGTTTTGACAACGACTTGCTGAAGTACGCTATCACGACCTCTTGGTCACCATTACGTTGAGACAACACACCGCCAAGTCCTATATCACTTGCGTCTGTGTCAACTATAAACTCTTTGCTTACATCAGGGTATCCCAAAATAGGTATCTTGCACAGACGGTCCTTGAGATCCTGGAATGCGATGTTACAACTTTCATCCCAGCAGAAATGTCGCTTCTCCTCGGTTAGCTTATGCAGAGGTTTGGCTATATCTGCAAAGTTCTTCACAAAACGTCGGTAATAGGAGCACAAACCCAAAAATGCTCTAACCTGCGTCTTGTCTTTTGGAACCGGCCAATCCTTTACAGCTGCGATTTTCTCTGGATCCGTGCGGATACCTTCTTCCGACACTACATACCCCAAAAAGTTGACTTGCCGTTTGAATAGTGAACATTTCTTCGGACTCAACTTGAGGTTGGCACTCTTAATCTACATGAGCACGCGTCCCAAGTTTTGAAGGTGTTCCTCAAACGTACGGCCCACGATGATGATGTCATCCAAGTAGACCAGACAGGCGTCGCCAATTAGCCCGGTAAGTACAAGTTCCATCAACCTTTCAAACATTGCTGGAGCATTGCACAACCCAAACGGCATTACTTTAAATTGCCACAGACCCTTTCCCGTCGAGAACGCAGTTTTCTCCTTGTCCTTAGGGTCAATTTCAACTTGCCAGTAGCCACTTTTTAGGTCCAGCGTGCTAAACCACTTTACTCCTGTAAGCATGTCCAGCGTGTCATCAATTCTTGGCAAGGGATAGCTATCCTTCTTAGTAACGTCGTTCAGACGGCGGTAGTCAACACAAAACCGCAAGCTGCCGTCCTTCTTCTTTACCAGTACCACGGGTGAACACCATGGACTAGATGAAGGTTCAATAACACCATCCTTCACCATTCCCTTAATCATGGTTTCCACTTCCTTTTCACGTGCTACCGGCAATCGTCTTGGCCGCTGACGGATAGGCAACTCTTCACCTGTGTTTATTTTGTGTCGAAATAAATCAGTCTTTCCTATGTCAGCATCGTTTGATGAGAATACATCGGCGTACTCGAGTAACAACTTCTTCGCCTTGACCAATTCGTTCGGAGGCAGAACACTGCGACAGTCTTCCAAAAGTGTGGTCGCTCTCGTTTCTGAATCCTTGCTGGGGGTCCCACTCGATATATATTGGCACTGACGTAACCAATCCACTTCCTCACAAGTACCAACCAGTGTGCCTTTTTCTATAATCTGTTCCCGGTCGCAAAGGTTCAGCACACGTACTCCTGAGATGTCAGTGGTCCTGACCAAGGTTCGAGCTACTTTCCATGGAAGGTCATTGTTTACCCTTTCCACAAGTACACAACGGTGAGCTTGCCCAGCGTTTCGAGGAAGACTAACCGGAACAATCGTTTCCCATCTCGGCGGAAGAACAATCTTCTTGATGCTGTACACGTTCCCTGGTAACGCACCTTCCATAAAAAGTTCCTCCTGTCCACATTTCTAAACACCTTGCTTAACGTCGATCTCGCAACAATTATTCCTCATAAAGTCTAAGCCTAGGATGCAGTCGTCCATTATATCAGCCACGATGACATTATGCAGGTAGATCACGTTGCCAAGCTTCAACTCCATCTCCTTCTCTCCACGGACGGGTATACGCTGACCGGTGGCTGTTACCAAATATAATGCGTTCTAGGTTGTATGCGGAGTTCCCAAGGAACTGACTTATAAGTTGGGAACTAACAACCGTACGAGAGGCTCCAGTGTCTATGGTCAGTTTACACGGCATTACGTTGACCTCGCCCTTGATGATTAGACTGTTCCCATCATGGGTTTGTGAGATCGAGATCCTTGGGGCTCTTTTAACATCAGCCAGCACCCGCCCCGCAGTTCTGGCTTTTACTCGTTTCCCTGCTGCTGCTGGGCGGTGCTGTTGGCCGCACTACCCTCCTGAGATCGTTCACCGTCCCTTTCTAGGGTTCGCTTAGGGCAGCTGGATCGAAGATGGCCCTTTTCCCCACAGCCATAGCACCTAGGGCTGTATCCTCTGTTGCGGTCGCGAACTGTAGCTGCTGCAACCTCCCTGACGCGATGGAAACGATGATCCTGCCGCACAGCTTCTACCTCCAGTGCATGGGCCAAGGCGTCCTTAAGCGTCTCGTGGTGCCCGAGCCTCACAGCAGCTCTGACTTCCAGGTCGCGGATGCCGTCGATGAATGTCTGCACCAGGTTCCCTTCAATGAGCGCAGGTACAGACCGGTATGCTTTTCGCACCAGCTTCTCCACCTCTAGAGCCCACTGCTGCAGGTTTTCGTTGATGCGCTGCACGCGATCTTTAAGCTGCGCACGAAAGACGTGTTCCAGGTGAGCGTCGCCATATCTCGCCTCCAATGCCTCAAGGAGTTGCTCATAAGTCACTTCTTCACCGAGAGCTTCCAGAACTGTTAAGGCCTGGTCGCGCAGGCCTAGTGTGAGAACAGTCATGGCCTGGCTTTTATTCCAGCCGTTCGCCTTCATAACAGCCTCGAACTGGATCTTGTAGGCTGACCAGGAAGAGGTACCGTCGAAAGGCGGCACTTTGAATCCACGTAGCGAAGGTGTTGTAACTACAACGGGAGCTGTTGTTCCATCACCCAGTTTGAGGTCGTCCAGCGTTTTCTTCACGTCAGCCACCACGTAATCAACCCGATTGTTCACTTGGTCGATTTGGGTTTTAACTTCCTTGATTTGGGTTTCAGCTTCCGACAGGCGGTTGTCATGTTGAGCAACCCTATCCTTCACCTCCTTTATCTCTTTCCCAAAGGTAGCATGAAGGTCCTTAATGAGGAGCATCTGCTCTTCCGACCGACGGGCCTGTTCCTCCTGTCGGCGGGCCTGCTCCTCCTGTCCGCTCTTCAGCTGCTCTTTCAACTGACGGACCTGTTCCTCCTGTCGGCGAACCTGTTCCTCCTGTCGGCGGACCTGTTCATCCTGTCTACCCCGCAGCTGCTCGTCCAACCGACGGACCTGTTCCTCCTGTCGGCGGGCCTGCTCCTGCAGCATCACCATCAGGGCGCCTAAATCAGGTGCTGCAGATGCAGGAGTTACTGACGGACCGGCCTCCGTTGCCGGCCGCTGGCCCTCCGATGTCTGCGGCGTTGCACCACCAAATCTTCGTTGGTCCGTCTCCTGCTGGCGTTGACTTCGGGTACGGACACCCTCCGTTTCCTCCTTAGGTAAAATCGGCATGATTTTGTCCCACTTCTGACACCAATTGTTACGAGCTTGAGGTTCGTGACAATAAAAATTGCCGATAGAATTACCTACATTAACACTTTAATTTACTTTACACAAATTAAATTTAAAAATACTAAAAATTAAACACACTAATTCACTTAATTCCGCTCCGAAGCTTCGCTTGTGTCGCCGAGTTCAACTCTGTCGATCGCATCTTGCAGCGCCTATTTATATAATTAGCAAAGAAGCGTCCCGAACATTCAGGTAAATGCGCGCCAGGCAACGAGTATTCGAGTGTAGATTTTCCAGAAACTTAGTTCTTCGGGTGGCGCTGTCGGTCGAAAGATTTGTGATGTCATTTACTGCAAAGCTCCCTTCGCTCTCATTCCTGACACTAGATGGCGCTAGTGCGCTGATTTGAGCGCGGCGTAACATAACTTTTAAAATGTGAGTGCGTCTAAAATAAAAAATAAAACAGGAAAGCTTTACTGAAGCTTTGATATCCTGTAATTGAGATTTAATATGCAAATTAATCCAATATAAATTACAAGCAGCTCTGGAACTGAATTTTAATCAAAATGAGTATTTTATTTGCATTTTGATCCATTTCATCCATTCGTGCATCAGTATCTAGTATTTGCAAAGATTTATACTGGATAAATATTTTTGTGGCCAAAATTTCTAGTTATGTCTTCATCATCAAGTGACCTACGTGTTGTTGTTTAATTATTTATAAGCCATAAAACAGGCTTTATTCAATAAACATTTGAAGACCCGGCCACCGAAGATGCAAAAGGGTTCTCGAGTAGCAGTTAGATCGCTACAGTGTCCCTTTTTTAAACCAGCGACAACTTCTTTTTTGCTTTTATACCTTCGAAAACGTAGGATATATAAAAATTTTCGAAATAATAGGATAAGGCTGTAAGTCATTCCGTAGTGATAACGCATCTGTAGCCTTCAATATTTGGAGTTAGCTGCTGGACTGTAGTAACAAGTTACCATGTACCTGTTAGTAAAATTGACACTTAATTTTTATGAAAACAATGACAATGTAAGTATATCTAGATAAGTTGCACTAGCATGAAAATAAGTTTTTAAGTATATGTTCAAAGAAACATCACAAAGTATTGTCAGCACTTCAGTGCGTGACGACCTAGGTCCGATTTCTCGCTATAGCGCCAAACTACCACACGATTTCGGCAGCCGAGATGACGGCGCTCAAATGAGAACCATGCGGTAGACTATCAGCTATACACAATAGCTTATTGTCCACCATGGTTTCATTATGATCTGTCGAATTTCACAACTGAACATGGGTTCACCGCCGTAGATTGACTCATATTTAAAGGAATATTTGCTATAGTTGCCACACTTCGAAACTACATTTGACTTCTTTTTCCGTTCACCTGATAGAAAATAAATGCCATGGCTCATAGATATTTGATTATTCAATTAGATCGCATCCAGCGCAGAGCTGTTCGAATTGTCAGCGACAGAGCTCCTTCTGATCGGCTTGACTCACTGGCAATGCGATGATATGTTGTATCTCTTTGCGTATTTTATCACATTTAGCAAGGGGAGTTTTCTGAGGAATTGTGGGGACTGATTCCATCCGCACAATTTCAACATCGCACATTGCGAAAAAACTCGCGTCCATACTATCTGAATGACTGGCGTTCCACTTCTGTGCGATTTAAAAGAAGTTTTTATCCTCGCACAACTTCCTTATGTAATCGACTACCACCAGAGATTTGTCAGGACCGGTAGGACTTAGGTACCTTCAGAAAAAGAACCTACTGCTTTTTAAAAGGCCAGCAATACAACTGCGATTCCCCTCGTGTTGCAGTTATTCATGAGGGCGGTTTGTTCTGGAAGCCGTAACTTGCTGGAAGCCGTATTGTAATTTGTTTAACGTTTGTAATACGGCAATTTCCATTCCACGAGATGGTATTTCAGAGCGAACTCCTGGTGTAGAATTTTGGCTACTAAGTTGTGCCTGTACAAGTACTCCGAGTTAGAAAGCGTCAAACAACCATAGATGATAAGCCTAAGCGAATCACAGGGATGGCAACAAGCTCCACAGCTGTCGACGGTGCCATTCCTTAGGATGTATCTCCAATAATTGTTGGTCTAAATAAGCTGATTCTGTATCACACATACAAAATCCTATATTTCTCCAAAGTGGTCACCAAAATGTAGCCAGTGGAGGAAAGCAACTGTGTCTACGAAGGGCTCATGTAGAACCTTGTAGAACCTCCCGTGGAGCTCCTTCTCCTTCCATACGGTCTTCCGGTCGGAAATGCTCTGTTCTGCCGGGCATTGCCATTGCTCGTCGGCTAAGGATAGAGGGATAAGTCCTTTATCACAAGAAATGATGTCACTATAAAATGGATCATCAAATGGATCTCGTCAGAAAGTAATTACGGAAGCTGCATACTTAACGATTACGCATGGTAAGCGCGCTTTAAAAGCCATGCCCACCATATTTCGTGGCAAGTACAGCCTCATATTCGAAGATCTTTAATGACGCATCATATGGGACTTCATATTATTGTGGGTTTTTCTATCCAAGACATTTATTTCAGTTTGAGTGCACCTAAGTATGCCGAAGGCAAGCCGAAGGTATACATGAGCACAGGCATAACTCAACCGTATACTTGTGTCTTATCCATACCTGACAAAAGTCTGTTAAGCACTTTGGTCAAGCGTGCATAAAACACGTCGCAAACTAACTGTTTCATATCAGCCTCATCGATGCCGATATTCTGTGACATACACAGGTATCGGTACGTTTGAGCCTCGGAAAGGGACCTTAAGTTAACGGGCAAAAATAAGTCTTTGCCATCAAAGTTAGCAACCCTTCCCCTCTCAACATAGAGGAGCGCACGCTTATCCCTCCTCAGCTAATTCTAATGGAATTGCTAAATTCACAAAAGATTTTTAGCAATTCCATAAGACAGATGCGACTGAAAGCTAAAACCTTGAGGTCATCCATATACAAAAGGTGTGTTACTTTTGTGCCTCCTTTCCGAAGCTGAAATCCCTTCCCGGACTGTACAGTGAACCTTTCTTAACAATTCCGTAGTCTATCCAGGCGGTGGAGAAGTTCCGATGGTTGTGTTTTACCATTTTGCCATTAATAACGACTGATTTGATTTCAGGTGACGAGTGTTTCTCGCAGCCAAAATTGATGTTAGTGTCATATTTATGGTTGGTAGATACGTGATGGGGCGGTATTTCCTTGGGTCTGTGGTATCCTGGTCTTTAGGAACCGAATGAGTGACCCCAGTAGTGAAGAGTCTCGGGAGCGACTTCTGGTCGAGAGCCTCTTGAAACTGTCAGGCGAGCACAGCGTGACATACTACGAACCCCTTCAGACAGTAGTGATGCAGCCCGTCGAGACCCGAACTTTTCCATTTCGAGGCCCTACGGACTTATGACGATGGGATCCATGGGCGTAACACTCGCACGCTGTTGAACAGATGTATTTTGAAAAAGTAGTTATTATATTTAGGATATACCGTATCACGAGAAGGAATAATGCCAGATAAAAATAAAATTAAAATTGTTGAAAATTACACAACACTATGAAACACAGTATAATTGAAACGTTTTGTCGCATTTGTAACTACTATAGAAAATTTACTAAATGTTTTACGGAAATAACCATTCCTTTAAATTACTTACGTCTTAAGATATACCTTTTGTTTGGTTTGATCAGTGCGAAAATTCATTTCAATTTAAAAAAGCCTTAGTATCACCCCGTATTTTCCATTTTCCAAAATTTTTAGATTTTAATATAGTTTACAAACGGATGCTTCTGGCATGGCTGTTGGAGCAGTTCTTTGCAATAACCAATCACTTATGCAGGTAGACCGTTAAATAAGGCTGAAGAAATTACCGAACCATGCAGAAAGAAGAACAAAGGTTGTAGTTGTATGGGGCATAAAATATTTTAGGCCATATCTTTTTGCTAGAAAGTTTACAGTCTTGAGATAATTAGAAAATAAAAGGGTATAGATAAAGAAACCGAGTGTTTCTAAGTGTGAAACTAATAAATTTTTTACATTAATCTTGATTTCAAGGCAAAATATACGCAAGCCGTTTTTGTGAAGAAATTAAGTAATTTGTGTAAAAATATTAACATCGACGGAATATGTTTATTAAAAAGTAATGACGCGTTATATATAAAATGATTAATTTAAGAGATTAAAAGGTAAACTATATAGACCGGTCCACGTTTATGTATTTTATGAGGTGATGAAAGAATAGACAATGAAAATGATAAAAAATATTAATTTAATAAGTATCATTTAATGCGTAGTAGTGGATACCCTAGTGTGCGCAGAATGGTAAATAATATTGGGAGGAAATATTTCTGTTCAGTAATGGAAAAAGAAGTCAACGATTTTGTGTAAAGTGTCAAAAATCTAAATATTTGCGGAAAACTAAAGATCCTTTGGTGATAACAACCACGGCTTCATGTATTTTGTAGAAAATGTTTTTGACTTGGTTATTTCGTTATATAAAGATATAGACAATAATAATTATAGATAATGATAACTGCGGTGTCGAGTTAAGTTAGTTTGTTGAGGCTTACCCTATTAAAAATAAGAAAGCGGTCACTGTAGCTAGAGCTTTCGTTAGCAATTTATTTCAAAATTTGGAGTCCCAAAAACAAGAGACGCTGATAAAGCTACTGAGTTTATGTCATATTCAATGACAGAGGTCTGCACACTTTTAAATATAGAATAGTTAAGTTCTATTTCATATCATCCAGAGTCAATTGGTTCACTTGAAAACGCGCGTTCATTTTGAGAATACAATGAAACAATTTTCCTGATAGTTGGAGGCACCGACCGTAATATTTGTATAATAGTATTTATTCTCCTCCAAAATATGCCCCATAAGAGTTAATCTTCGGTAAACCTTGTGATATTCCTAGTAGATTAAGTAGCGCATTGATAGCGTAGAACCTTTGTATAATGCAGACAATCGTAGTTTAGAATTAAAATATCGTTTACAAGAAGCACACAAAAATGCACAAAATAATGTGTTAAAAATAAACATATATGGTAATATAAATGCGATAGAAATATAATACAAGTGTATATGGGATAGGTGATTTAATATTGTTATAAAATGAAACTGCAAGTAAATTAGATACTGTGTATAACGGTCCTTATACTGTTATTTAACACCAGGAGGCTAATATCAAAATTAAAAAAAAAAACAATAAGGTAGAAATTGTACAGAAAATTGGACAAAATTACTTAAAAATAACATATCATAATATTTTACTAAAGCTAATACAAATGCCCGTTAGTTCTATTGAACTAACGGGAATTTTACATGAACCAATCGAATGTGACAAGAAGTCAACTCAGAAATAGAAAAATTAAAGCAAAGACATGGTCCAATTTTGAAAATTTATTAGTTTTTTCTAGCCAGAATTAAAGTTATTATTTACCATAAAAATCGATGTTATTTTATTAATAAATTTAATAGCTTAATAACTATTACAAGGACGTTTGCAATGTCGTTGCCACTCTTAGTACCTTTCAACGATAGTGTAGGACAGCAAATAACGATGTTGGTTGGTTGTAACCAGTTAGTCTAAAACGTGTCAGTCAATGTTGGAAAGTGTGATTTTACTTTAAAGAAGATATTGTATTTTTTTAAATATTTCTGTGGTGATCTATCCCTCTTTATTTTGTTGTAACCAATGACATTTATAAAGTGGTTTTGGAACAAGCTTATTATACTATACTGGGTTCAGTGGACCCTATAGCGGGTATTTGTGCTAAAAAATAGGCCACAATTCCCTAAGTGTTAAACATTAATTAGTTGCAAGTGAGGACACAATTGTGTTGAAATATTTTTGGATTTAATTATTTTCTGTATTTGAGTATTCAAAAATTTTATTGTAATAAAATAGAATCCTGATCTTGTAAAGTACTACGTTAAACATAGGTTATATTTACCCCCATCTAGAACCAAAATGCTCAATTGTAGTCCATATTACATGGCAATTAAAATATTCAATAAACTACCCATAAATATAAAATCTGATGTTAAATTAAGTTCATTCAATAAAAAACTTCATGCTTATTTTATTTCGACGACGTTTCGATTAACGAAGTCGTTGACGACGGACGTTAACGTCTAAAAATGTGAAGTATATTAAAGTGATATTTCATATTATAATTTAGACAGTCAAACTCTAACCTTTGTCCGGTATACTATATTTTTGTATTTCTTGAAAATCTCGATGAGTAGTTAGATAAAATTAGTTTATTGGCAGTAAAATTGTCTTTTTTAAAAAGGACCCAAGGTAAGCCATTCTAACTGAACTAATAATTTTAATGAAAAAACAAAGCATTATGCGCTATTTCTAACTCATTCTACCATATGTCAATGTGTATAGGATAAAAAAGGCTAGCATAAAAACCCCACAGGTTATACACTTTAGTAGTATATTTTATTTAAATCATTCTTAAATGTCGTCCGTTCCTTGAGTCAGCCATTAGTATGATTGACGCGCGCTAATTGGTGTACGTTGATTGTGGGTTCTTGTAAGCTTATTATTAATGCGTTTTATGATAAAAAATTGTATTGTAGCCTATGATTTTGCACATAAAATATTGAAAACAATAGACGTAAGATTAAAATAAAATAAAATTGAACTATTAAAAAACTTTGTGTCATTGAGAAATATGATAGTTTTGACTTTATTCAATATTTAGTTATACTAATCACTTTAAAACTTTATTAAATATAATATGTACTCGTTTATAGGAAATTTCATAGAGAATTCAGAAATGTATACATATAATAGTATTCGATATACCAAAATAAAGGTATTTGCGTATAAACGAATTGGGCGCAATCAGCCGTCCATTTTATTAAACAGCTCCGCAGTCAACGGAGTATTACGGTTAGAGTCTCCGCAGCTGAAAGGATATTAATTTAGCACATATGCAAAATAAACGAAAATTTAAAAAAATGTACTCGATTGACAATACATTCCAAATAAACAATTATTTATTATGACAATTTTCACGCGTTTATATCAACTGCGCATGCGCGACTCTACTGTTTCCCGCGCATGTGTGGATACAGAGTAGTGCATGTTTTTTGTTATAGGCTGTGAGGCATACCATCTCAGTCCTCAGAGGTGATAAGCGTTACTTTGTTTGAAGTTGGCTGCAGAAGTCAATTGATTTGTTCGCTGGTCACTTCAGGTTTGAAAAATGTTGAACAGACGTAATTCAATGAGATTAACTACGACTTTACTAGGATAATATATCAGATTTTTTGATTGTAATGGTGTTTGCAAATGTACGTTGCCAAGATATAATTTATTTAATTGGAAATTTATTTTCTTTCTTTCCACTAATATTATCCTTTCCAATATAGAAAGGTGTTTAAAGTAAAAAATTGCCACCCTTTCAATTAGTTATCTATTTACGGCTTAGTTGCGATACAGTTATTTATAGATACAGAGATACAGTTATAAATAAAAGAATTTACATAAATTCACTTAAATGAGAAATACATTAAAAACAAAATACATATTGAGTGTTAGGTAGTAAGTGGTCACCGGGCGTAATTAGTACATAATTTGAATAACTGCTTTGATACTAAGGTATTGATAATATATAATTTTAAAATTTCAGATAAACTTTAAAGATGTCAACGATGTTAAGCGTTGGACAAAGTTTTGACAAACCTCATGAACATAAGGTCTCAAAAACAATATAACAATAACTTCTCGAGTTTCGGCCATAAAGAACATGACTTATCAGGATAAACAGAAACTAAAAACTTTTTGCTATTCCAGAACAGAAAAATGAAATAAATTGTACCTATCAATATAATTTATTTATTGTTACCTTTTATAGCACAAGAATTTATAACAATTCATATCTTACTCGATCTTAGAACTCATTTTCTGTCCAGAAGTCGATCTGAACGTGTATCATCCTCTCAACTACTCGCATTTTTGCCACCGAATAGCAGTTTCTGAACGGCTGTGCTTCGTTTTTATTTTATAGAATAAGGGTGACAAATGGTCCCACAGTCCACCTGATAGTAATTGAATACTGTGGCGCATAGATATAACATTTATCCCCGGTTAAGAATCAAAATACAGATGCAGAAAAAAATCAAAATGAAGTCATCCTTGAGGACTATGATGGAATGCCTCGTATTCAGTAAAAAGAGTTTGAAATGTATAGAGCGACAGTAAAAATCGGGCTTTGAAACATTATGTTTTAGTGCTTAGACCTGTAGAGTGGTAGTTTGGAGCTATTCTATATATACTCTTTTTACTTCGAAACTTTGATAGCATGATTAAGGTATCGATGTGTTTTGCTTGTGGCACGACAACAGTGCCACCACACTTACATACATTGTCACTTTAGTTTTATAAAACAAAAAATACGCGCACGTGCAAAACTCAGCCAAACGAAATATTTTTGAAATCTACTGGGTGAAAATGTCTGTCCGTCTGTCACAGACGTTTTTTCTCCAACAGTTTTTCTCTTAGATGATTGAAATTTTTAAATAATTATAAAATTCCTTTACAATTCGAATTTAAACTTCATTGGTTATTTTTGAAAGGTAAAAGAAAGTTTTTTAACCTATTGGAGTTGGCGGGCTATAAGTTACTTAACTTCAATTTCACCTGGTGATAAGTTATAAGGAAGCCCTAAATGACAAATCGCACTGGGCAAGCGCAACAAAAGTATATTCACTATTACCTTGAAGATACTCAGATTGTGATTGGGCGGAAAGACAGATGCCAGTAAATTGTTCTCGTCCTTTACTTTACGATAGCTTAAGCAAACTGGTTTGTTCAAATGATCGACAACAAAGTGGTAAAGGTGTGTGGACCGCCTGATCGTCCGATAGTGGAAAGGGCAGAAATGAATTAAGGCATGTTATTTTCGAGCCTCTCCGAATCTATTCTAGAGAATTATTTAGAAAAGTTAAAGTTACAGCCTATATACGTCCCACAGCGGGCATAGGCCTCCTCTCATTTCTGAAAGGGTTTTAGGGCAAGGAAAAATCCGCCGCGCTGCCCTAATGCGTGTTGGCGAACTTCTCATGTCTTCAAAATATTTTTTTCTTATTTCTCAGACATGCAGGTTTCCTCACGATGTTTTCCTTCACCGCCGAGCACGTGGTAAATCAGCATTTAAAATTGCAATTAACAATTTCATTGGTGCCGGCGGGGATCGAACCCGGTTTGCTCACGTATTGTGAAATTTACAGCAAGCGCTAACCATCTAAGCTACCACGGCTCCTAGATTCTAGAGAATAACCAGAGACTTATTTTCTTGCACCGGTGCTCTTGGCTGACAAGATTAGTCCCAACCTCATAACGTCCCATGTGTGTGTGTCTCATGTGAGAGAAACAGGAGATGGGCAGCGGCATCTTCCTTATAACAACTCAAAATTATAAGAATGCGGTTGCCAACCCTATGAGAAAATCTATGGGGAGACCTATGTTCAGTAGCAAACCTATAAAAACTGAGAAGGAATATGATGAAAACGGATCTCAAAGACCTAAAAAGAATAAAATATTTTTTCATAATAGCATCTGAAATCAGTGCTTTAATTTTTCCTTATACACCGTAGACATTATTTTATTCTTTTTAGTTCTTTGAGGTCAGATTTTTAATAAACTTTCAATTTTACGTTAAACCTGACCCATGAGCCATGAACAACCGCTACACAAGGAGAATTGAATTCTTTAAAGTCCCTAAGTCCTCTGTACACTGCCACCAAATTGTGTAAATAATTTTAGCATGTTATATAATTTGGTTCTATTATGTGACTATATTTATTGTAAAGTATTTCAAAATCAACTCAGCACATAGGTAGTATTTGGATTTAATTGTTGTGTTTTTTATATTGGTATGTATCTATTTCTTATAGATAACCAAATTTCTTATAGATAACCAAATTTCTTATAGATAAAATAATTACCTTATCTTAATGGTATTCGTTATTAGATTGTAGGATTTCAACTAACCTTCGTACGATACGCTTCATCATAATCAACATAAACAAAATACAAGTATGGAGAATGGTTATCCACCTCGAACAAGCGGAAGTTTGATATAGCATAAAAGGAATAACTATAAGACGAAGTTGTTAAACTTTGTTTTAGTTCGGTCGTACTTAGTGTTGCATATACGGTTTACCTAGGAGGTATATGGTAGGTTATATGTATGTGGAGATGGTTACACCGATGAATACAAATACGCGAATATGACACACTTGAATTATTAAACAAAGTGGCATCGAGCACAGACGACTATTCAGCAGTACCAACCAGAAACAAAAATCCTAAAGTAAATGATGAGCGGAATTACGAATTAATTATTAAAACGGGGCTTCAGGTTGCGAACGTCTAGAAATGTAGCCCCGAAGAAGGACAAGATGTCGGAAGTGGTCTTAAGACATAGTGATAGCGCGAGAGTGTTCCAGGCAACAATTACTGCTCCCGTGACATGCTAATAGTCAAGCAAAGCCATGGAGGAACACTGCTTGCGTTCCAAAGCAAGATCGCAGAACTGTTCGCACACACCGATTGTGGCCACCGTGCAGCTTTATCCGGCAGGAGTCCAGAATAACCTTTCAGTTCCATTGCAGCGCAAGATATCATGAAGATTTTGCCACGATATTAAAGTACTGATCGGTACTAAATTCAGCATCACAGACCGAGTACCGAGGGTAGGGGTGGGACAAGGAACTATACACCTGATTTGACGATAATCTGTCGAGCTTTGTGGGTCTAGCTGTCGTAAAACACGATTGTTAATCACAAGCTCCTGGCTGCCAAAATTAGTTGTTGGGTTTTTTTTTGTCAAGAAATTCTCAGTAGCCCGGAGTTAGGAAGTTAGGGGTGTTTTGTGCCTCGAAGAACATGTTAAGCCATTGGTCCTGCGAATAATATCTCTCTGGTCGTGTCGGATTATCGTTCTATCGGACATAACTCAAAGTGCATTCTACTTCCTCAGGTGAGTGAGGTTAGAGTGCACTATCAGCTATGCACTCTCTGTTCCCTCTCAAGAGTGAGGAAATAGAAAGTGCACCTGTGCTTTTGCATACACTCCGACACAGATGGCTATTCTCCGTTCAGACAGGCCGCCATAACCGCAATTCCTTCCAAAGGACATTATTATTATTAACCTATCGATGGACATGGATTTATTCCATTTTCATTTCACTTATTAAATTCAAGGAATGGAACATGACGAGCAAGTCACCAATATAAGTTCAACAGAAACTAGATGCACAGTTTGAAAGTTGGATGTTCTCCTGGACCCAACCCACCAACCAACTTTGGAGCCAACTTTGGAACTATCCGTCTCTAGTTGCTTAAGTTAGCTAAATCGTGCGCAAGGTGACGTTTCATAATCACAAATAAAGTATCAAATAATTTAATTAGTAACACACTGTTATGTATCCGTGTAGTGACGATGTAATAATAACCTGAAGCCCTTATCGTGGGTGTTGTAAGTAGTGGCAGAGGGAAACCGACCAGCACATGAGCAGCAGCGTTCCTGTTAACAACTAAAAAATAAACTGCAGTTACTAGTACTTCTGCCAAGCGTGGCAATTACGGCAAATATCCTGTTTATGCTGCATTCTATAGATTATGGTTAGACCGATGCTTAGCAGTGAGGTTATATCGGCTGTAATGAATAAATGAATGATATTGCTATTGCTTTTTAGAATAGATAAATAAAACGCAGACAAACTACATATAATAGAAGGAGTAGATTTTGAATTATATATAATTATATTTAATTATATTAATACATTTATTGAGGTAACTGTTGAAAGAACTTGTGATTCAATGTGACTCAAAGTAAAAGTACAGTGTGTAGTAGAGTACTGTTCTAAACACGACCTCCAGTTTATTTGAGTCTAATGATGTTAGCGCATTTACTCAGCGCTAAGAACAAAAAAAAAAGAATCACAAACTTTACCACTGTCATTACGATCCCAACATCACAAGTCAAGTTGAAGTGCTATCATAAGATACATGTTCTGTGCCAATATACCATATTATTTATTATTACTTGCTGTGTGGTGACGACGTAAAATAATCTATCACCACATTTCGTAACATGGGCGTCATCAAATGCGACTATCGAAATCCCAGAAAAATTCTAATGGGTTCCAATAGATGGCAGTATGACCATCACGGTTATATCGGACATAAAATATTCAGAGCAGTGACAGGCAGTGGCGTCAAGGGTGAGAAACGTCTAGTACAGTGATCTTCAACACGTGACAAATAAGATAATCTCCTCTTACATGGCGTAAAGGCATGTCCGAGAGTGGAATAAACATGCATTGAAAATAAAAAAATGATAATTGATAAACCATTATCATGATACCTGATAAAATTACGTCGATAGGTGTAAGTAGCATAGTATCACTCACAATATTCACTTCTGCTCTGCTCTGTTTTAAACAATAACACAATGCAATGGTTGAAAAATATTTCTTAAATTTTTACATATTAATTCGATGAATACAACATGATGTTTCAATATGATATATTGGTTCGATATGCGTAGATTAAATGTTGGTATACTTGCTTCGAAATTAGTTTAAGGCGTTGGCTGACACGACGGGAGATGAGCTGCTGCAGATAAAGGAACAACAAAAAACAGTTCGTAATAAGGATAGGCAATCACCTGGGGGAAACGGCGAACGGCCTCTCACTTGATGGCTATGCGGAAACGATCAAAATTACGACGACGATGGCGGCACGCGTTTTCTTGTAGCTTACAGCACCATTCCATCTTTCTACCTCATTGAAGGACCAAAGATGCGTCCACCAATATCAAGCTTCCCCTAACGTAGCATAACATTAGAGACCTGTTACATAATAGGCTCTGGAGGTAAAGTAGAGTGATTTGGAGTGTATTGATTGCCAGTTTTAAGTTGCTTATATTCGGACATCTTTCTCAACTTTTTTCTATCATGCGTGTAGAATGAATAAAATCGTTGAGTACTCATATTTATAAATTCATGATCATATGCCCCCATTCATACCGTACAGCGCAGAAAGATTATGTTTGGAAGAAATTTTGTACAGGCAGCGCATTTCTGATGCGGATTGCGTGTTAAGCGTATTAGTTATTTGGTGTTACTAAGCAGAATTACTAAGCAGCAGAAGGTGAAGAAAAATATCGTGAGGAAACCTGCATGTCTGAGGAATAAGAAAGGAAATATTTCGAAGATATGTGAAGTTCGCCAACACGTATTCGGGTAGCGCGGCGGACACTTCCTTGCCCTAAAACCCTCTTAGAAATGAGGGAGGCAGTGCCTAGCAGTAGGACGTATATAGGCAAAAGCAGAAAGTATCAAAACAATAATTTAATACATTTTCCCTGTGGTAATTTTTTTTGGAATTATGCCAGTATTTGCTAGATCTCTGATTAAATTCGCGCTAAACTACAGATGGCATTAAACAATACGATACGAAAGTACAATTCTACAACAGAGCGTGTTCTTAGAAATTAAGGCAATAATTTATAACTTGTTAATTATCATTGAATTTAAAAAAATGATTGGCATGATATGGTATATTTAATAATGTGTAACTCCAACATACCACACATACATTATTTAAAATAACTCGCTTAGGCTGCTAATCACTTTTATGAAAAAGTACACAATCCATTTGGGTATGTTTTGTATTTATAGTCGTACTTGCACGAGTTTTGCACTTTACTTATAAATTACAATTATACTACATAGACTCGATGGCAACTAAATTTAGGTACGTTTGTAGTGAAGTTAAATAATTAACTTACTAAATATTACACAACAATTTACAACTGTGTCACGTCCATATAAAAAAAAGATATTGAATCATGAATTATACTTTAATTTGCTTTTAAACAAAGCTGAAATAGGAGAAATTTTATTGAGATATTATTATTTCATTTTGGCAAAGCATTTAACGAAACTGTATTTATTTCGATTTTAATTTACTTTGTAAACAAAGTTTAAAACATCTTCAAGCTAACTTTAATTGTTCTTAACAACTACTTTAATAAATAAACTTTTAATTCAATTTGAAGTGAAACTTCTTTATCAACGTAGCGGGGAAATTAAGTACGGTATTAAAAAACAAAATGGTAACGTTTTCTTGTGATGTTTCACAGCCTTTCATAATAAAATAAAAGAAGAATGCTATGTCGTAAAGAAGTCTCACTTTGTACGTGTGTACACAATTACACGCACAGTTTTCTTACAGGTAATGTTGAGACAGAATAGCCCACATTCCGCATGATGGTAATGCCACTTTACCCCTCTCGTGAAGCTGCTTTATTATCCTCGAAAATTAAGATAAATTGCCTATGTGTTTAATTACTACTCTAATAGTTCATAATATTCCAAATTTGGACACATTAAATTTCTTCTGACTTCTATGCTGTGCATGCTCTATGCAGCAGTGGAATTTTATGTATTATTATGTTTTAGGCCCCTAATGTACTTTTTATACATAAATGATGTTTTTGTTTATAATGAAATGAGAGAAGTTCTGTGTTTTTCAATACATTACATTTTTACTAGATTTTAGCCGTACCTTTGCGCGCGTGGAGGTTGGAAAACAAAATTAGTTTCAAAAATCACTTAATTCTAGTTTCATAAATTGGAATGTCAATACCAAATTTCTTCAGAATCCCTTCAGCTCTTTCATTGTGAAGATGAAATTATAGAATTGTGCAAAATACTAATGTGTCCGCAAATTTCTCTGCGCTAAAAACTATCCTGTACTCTAAGATCTACGACACCTTAATAACTAATTACAGGAAAGTCCGTTAAGCCTTTTTTCGTTTCATAAACTATTCATATGGAAAAAATTATATCGATTCATTGTTTCGTAACCGCGTGAAAGAAGGACAATAAATAAACACACTTTCGCATTCATTATTATTTTATAACAAAATATATGGTTGTTTGGTGGCGGCGTTGTGAAATCAACTACCATGGGCTATGTTAGGCATCCGTGAGTGTCGCGTAGGTACGTTTTGTGAGCGTAATTCAGTTCTGAAACAACTAATCTTTATTTAAAAAATATAATTATTCAAAACATTAATTTTTCACTAAAATTAAACATGGAAAGCTCCTTTTGTAATATGTTATTTCAATTTTTAGTAAACCTTTACGTAATCCGCTAAAATAAATGTTAGTTAAGGTACGGTTCTAAAGAAACATTTGTCGGGAAATAGAAAAGGATATTTATCTTCCTTACTCTCCACGTTGCATGACTTTTATTATGACAAAGCATTTTAAACAATATGAAAATTTACAACGCTACTTTTTAGCGACAGCAA